>JAPDVU010000010.1:14138883-16751383 GCA_026230045.1 Corynorhinus townsendii | reverse complement strand
ATGGTGGAGCAGGTGAGCAGGGGCGCCAGAACAAGGCAGGGCACTGGTCACTGTCATAGGGGCAAGCCTCTGGTAGTTACTGAAAATTCTTTGCTCCCGCACCACGGTCCCACCAGGCACTAACACCTGCTGCCAGTGCCAGCCCCACTTGCACCCACTGATGGTGCCAAGTGATTGGGACTGGCGCCAGGTACCAGCAGTGGGTGTGAGTGGCAGCTCCAGCGCTGGCTATGGGTGCGAGGGGGGCCATCGCCAGCAGTGGATATGAGAGGCAGCTGCCAGCCCCGATTGACCATCAGGGCTTCTGGGCTTCTCCACCTCGCCCTGCTCCTGAAGGGCGATCAGGGCAGCAGCTGCTGCTCACACCTGCTGACGGTGTCAGCCCCACTCACACCCACTGCTGGCGCCAGCCCCGATCGCTCCACACCGTCAGCGGGTATGAGCGGGGCTAGTGCCATCAGTGCATGACAGCGGCAGTGGTGGGAGCAGGGCTACCGGAACACAGGGGACCGGGGGCCACAGTGGGAGGGGCTGGGCGGGGAGCACAGAGGATGGGCAGAAATCCGCTCTTGTGCCCACCGCAGCCTCGTAGCCCACAGTTCCTTTCAAGGTGCATGAATTCATGCACTAGGCCCCTAGCCATACCTAATAATAGACAAACATGTAAATTGACCATACCTCTGCTACACCCACAGCCAATCAGAGTGAGTGTGCAAATTAACCCAACAAAGATGGAGGTTAATTTGCATACATAGGCGCCCAGAAGCCTGGGTCCTGGGAACTTTCTCAGCACCCAGCTCACTCTGAGGTAGGCCCCCATGGGTCCTGAGCAACCTGGGAAGGGCCTAAGCCAGGGGGCTCCTGGGCAGGGGTGGAGCTGGGCAATCGACTGATCAGAGGGAGCTGGGGGTCCTTTGTCCAGGCCCCAAGCCCCGGCCAAATGCTTGGTGCCTGGGTAGGGGTGGATCCAGTGATCGGAGGGAGCTGGGGGTCCCCTGGCCAGGCCCCAACCCCCGGCCAGAGGCTTGGGACCTGGGCAGGGGTGGAACAGGGCAATAGGGCAATCGGAGGGAGCTGGGGGTCTCCTGCCTAGGCTCCGAGGTTATAGGCCTGGCAGGGGTGTAGCTGGCAATCGGAGGGAGCTGGGCGTCCCCTGTCCAGGCCCCAAGCCCGGGCCAGAGGCTTGGGGCCTCAGCAGGGGCGGAGCCCAGCGATCGGAGGGAGCTGGGGGTCCCCTGCCCAGGCCGGGAGACTTTAGGCCTTGGCAGGGGTGGAGCCAGTGATTGCAGGGAGCTGGGGGCCCCTGCCCAGTCCCCGAGGCTTTAGGCCTTGGCAGGAGCGGAGCCAGAGATCAGAGGCGATTGGTGTGAACTACAGAGGAAATACCTTTTCTGACCGCTCATTGGCTAAGCTCCCTGTTTGCCACTGGTAATATTCTTAGTAACTTGGGTATAAGAACCACAAAAGGTGATCTAGGGTTTTTCCACCACACTCCTAGAGAAAAAAAGGAAGGTCCACTGCTGGAGGGCTAAGAAATGTCATATCCTGCCCTAGCCAGTTTGGCTCAGTGGATAATGCCTAGGTTTGCTGACTGCAGGGTCTGTTTTGATTCTGATCGAGGGCAGGCTCCTCCCTGCCTGGGGCCCAGGTCAGGGCTCATGCTGGAGGCAACCAACCAAAGTGTTCCTCTCGCTTTGATGTTTCTCTCTGTCTTTCCCTTTCTCTTCCACATTATCTAAAAATCAATGGAAACATATCCTCAGGTGAGGGAAAGAAAGAAAGAAAGAAAGAAAGGAAGGAAGGAAGGAAGGAAGGAAGGAAGGAAGGAAGGAAGGAAGGAAGGAAGGAAGGAAGGAAGGAAGAAAGGTCATATCCTATGAAAGACACATCTTGAAAATGCCTAAAGAAAGTTGTCATTTTTTTCATGGTGAAGGGACCGGAGTCCGTGTTGATGAAAATACCTTGGTGGCTGCAGTGACTGACTGGCAGCAGCTACAGCAGCGGGGTGTTGGGGCTGGTCCCTTCCCCTGAGCAGCCCAGTCGCCTCAGTAGGACTTCCCCTGAGGGCTCCCACTATGTGAGAGGGGGCAGGCTGGGCTGAGGGACTCCCCGCCCCCCCCCCCACCCCAGTGCACGAATTTCGTGTACCGAGCCCCTAGTATATCTATAAAATTCACTAGCAACTGATCACTTCAATTTGTCTACAAATTGAATTTGTAGACAAACTTGTCTAATATAGCCCATGATATTTATGGAAGGAAAATTCCTAGAAGACATATATCAAATGAGCAAAGCTTTTTTTTCCTTTCTTGTTTACACCCCAACCCTCCCAGTAACACAGGAGAGGTAAATGGTGGTTAAGTCAGTGCAGTCCTTACACTCCATCAGAATTTACAGAGAGCTCTTGCTGAGTGACTAGTGGCAAAATTGATTTTAATCTTGAAAGTGACATTAAAGATTCTGTAGGTTAGGGCATTCTCCCTAAGTATAAAAAGTCCAGCAGGAGGAGGAGGGGTGGGTCCCAGATAACTTTGGTTTTGTGCCTACCATTCAGCTTAGAAAAAGAATAATATTACTAATAAAACCGGTGCCCTTTGTGTTTGTCCTGAATCCCACCCAATTCTTTCTCCTAAGGGATAACCACCATCCTGAATTTAGTGTTTATTATTTCTGTGCATTGCTTTATTCTTTGCTACATATGAATGTATCTCCAAGCCTGTATTTAAACTTTAAGTGGTATTCTGCTATTATATGTTTCAGTAATTTTTTTTGCTGCACAGCAAGGAAAAGATTTATAAGTTTGCTTACATATTGAAATTAAAAACCTCCAATTATCAAAAGATATCAATCCCTAAAGGCACAAATCTCAGACAGGGAAAAGATATTGAAACTCCTAACCGATAAAGGATCACCATCCAGAAATTAAGCTCACATTTTAGGCTAGATTAAAACTTGAATCTATAACACTCACTTTTCAGGCCTCTGTACAAATGCAGCCTATGACACTTCAAATGGTAGGCCATTAGCACTGTCCCTGCACAGCCTTCCTGTCACAATACAGCTGCTCAGTAATGAGAACAGAGCAGAAATCAAGATCCAGTTCAAATAGCTTGTTAGGAGACCACCCAGAAAATGTGTTGACTGTGCCAAGAAATCCAACTTCTCCAACCCAAGCTAGATTATACAAGTGAGCTGATACAAAAAAAGAAAAAGAAACTGTGGGGGGACAGTGAGTGGTTGGTGAAAAAGCAAAACTAAAAAGCCAACAAAGTAACAACCAGAGTCCTCGGTATCAGGGACCTTGAGGCCCACTGTAGGAGGTGGAGTGGTGACCCCCAAAGGATATGTCCACATTCTATTCCATAACCTGTAAATGTGACCTTATTTGGGAGAAGGATCTTTGCAGATGTAACTAAAAAGATTTCAAGATGACATCATCCTGGATTATCCAGGTGGACCATCCAATGACAAGTGTCTTACAAGAGACAAAAGAGAAGACACAGAAGGGGAGAAGGCCGTGTGCAAATAGAGGCAGAGATTGGAATGACAGGGCCATAAGCCAAGAACCACAGGAGCCACCAGAGACTGGAAGAAGCCAGGAAGGAGTCTCCCCTAAAGCCTTCTGAGGAAGCACAGCCCTGCTGACACCCTGACTTCGGGTTCTAGCTTGTTGAACCATGAGAGAGAAATAAATTCCTGTGTTTTCAAGCCACTATGTTTGTAATAATCTGTAACAGTCCCAGGAAACTAAAATACCCATATTCTATCAGAAAGTCAATGAAATTCTCATTACCTAGGATTTTCTTTTGATTAGGCCACTTGCAATATTTAAAGAGAGTTGGTTTCCTCTATTCTCTGTTAATCTCTGGACCCTTTGAGCTATCTGAGTCTTCTGTGGGTACATTCTCTTTCAGGCTCCAAACAGGGCGGGGGCGGGGGGAGAGAAATTAATAAAATCTCACACCAAGTGGCTAGCAACTCCCACAATAATTTAATTTGGGCCCACAATTTAAAAAATCACAGGCTAATTTTAATTTTGCTAGGTTAATGTTACATGGACATATATGCAAAGCGACAAATTCAGAATAAGAAGAGACAACTGTATAAGCACCGATTAAATAGGTAAGCTGTTGGACAATTCAGCTCAATCAATAAGAATGGCAAGCAATGTGCTTGCCAACAGAAACAATCCTGCACTGTATTCGTTAAGATGTAATCAACAGAGCAAAGGAAGGGACAGTCTGGGTCCTCTACTCTACCTGATGCCATTCCTGGAACCCGCCCCATGCTGACAGCAACATCTGTAAACTTGAACTCATCCCAGGGAGGGCAGCTAGGAGTAATGACAGATAAAGAGCATTGGAAGGACTTCATGATTCTCAGCTTGCAGAAAATCTTTAGAAATGAATGTGATGATGCCTTCATGCCTTCAAATGACTGTCATATAAGTCAGAGTGGTCTCTGGGCAGCAGTGGGCAGAAATAGGTAGACCCTGCAAGAGACTACCAAGAAGTAGTCAGGGAAGGAGGAGAAAAACCAAGAGTGTATGGATCACAGCAGCATAGCTCCTGGCCTGGCAGTGTTCGTGTAGAAATATACTCCTGGCACCTTGCGGACTGCCAGTTACTGTGGCAGTGCAAACTGAAACACAAGGAGAGAGAAACGGGACTTTTCTAGAAAGAGAAATGTTTGAATACTCGCACATTTATGTCCTTTGTCTTGTCACATATTGATATGGCCTTGATTTTGGCTAATCTGGAAAATAACCCAGTAAGCGTATCCTCTGCTTTCATTCCGTGGTTCTAAATGGTCAACCACTGCTGCCGACCACCTGTAAGGAAAGTTCCTGAGGGCCGTCAGAGTGAAGAAAAGAAAGGCAAGGAAGTAAGTTTTTCAATCGAAAGGGCTGCCCTTCATTTTGAAATAACATCCTTCCTACAATTTTTTTTCTGAGTGTTAAAATGCTCTTTTTTTGAAATCCTGATGATCTTGAAAACTGACTTCTTAAAGTATCTGAGTTGGCAAAATAAAATCTGACAATCCCATTTGTGAGTTAAAAAAAAAAAAAATCTGGGAACTCCAAAAATCTGGGAGCCAGGGCTCCAGATTATAATAGAAAAAAAATTCATTTTTAAAACTTTAAAGACAGGAACCTAACATTAGTGTTGAAGGGCTTTTTCCTAAGAAATTAGCAATGAAGGAAACAATATTTAGATATGTTACTTATAGTTTGAAAACGTTTTAAAATTCATAGGTTGTGTGCATTTTTATAGAATCAAGTAAATTAGAATAAGACTCGTACTAATTCAGTTAAGAGCGTCTATGTTTAGTGTTGCAGCTGCAGTTATTCCAGTTAACAGTGAGGAGGTCACCTGTCTGCTCACCTGGGACCGGGCACAGAGCCAAGTTTTCATGCTTCATCTGCTCACTGCCACTCTCTCAGGTAGGTTCTTGCATTCACTCCATTTTACAGAAAAGGAATCTGAGAGTTTGGAGAAACGAAGGGACAATGAAAGAATTAAAATCTGTGCCATTGTAATGACATAGTACAAGCAGTTTCCCAAAATAACCGCGTTTCTTTCTCACCGCCTTACCGGCATTCCTGTGATACTGCTATTGACCACAAGGGGGAAATATAAATGATTTTAATGTGGGTTCATTTTATTTTCTACCCCTGCCTCTTTTTTCTCCCCCCCCCCCTTTTTTTTGTACATCTCAGTGACCAGACATTATATAACTTGTGATCATCCCAATAAATCCCGCACCCATCCAGCACCATGCCTAGTTATTAGAATATTATTGACCACATTCCCTATGCTGTACTTTACATCCCCATGACTATTCTGTAACAAACAATTTGTACTTCTTAATCCCTTCACCTTTTCCCGCTCACTCTCCCTAACCCCCTCCCAGGTTTTACCTATTCTCAGATTAATTAAAACAGTTCAAAGTGCAGAAATGTATGTTATCAAGTTTTTTCAGTGCTTCTGTTTCCACCCATAATATTATCTGGCTGCAAAATAGGAAAAGTGTAGAGACCTCGATATTGCACTGGAGTGTGTTCTTGTTTTAAAAGTCAGCCATGGATCCGTGTGGATACGGGTTTCCCACGAGGAGCAGAAAAATGCTTGTGTTCTCAAAAGACAGGGCAAGAGAATCTACCACTTCAGGTCTATTCTTCAAAACCATACCTGAATGTGTAACATTTATATAAAATGGAGATAATTATTATAACTGTCCCGACTTAACCTCACACAGGACAGTTGGAGGTTTCAATGCTATAATCAATTCTGGCTCTTCTTTGAACTAAACACTTCCCCAAATCCTCAAGAACTATGTGAACCCAAATATCTAAAACTGAGTTACTAATATGAGGGGGCCTGATAATGGAGTCAGGGTGTCATTACGGAGCCACGTTTACTTACGTCAGCGCCCAGATGCCCTTGGGACATTTTTGGGCTTGCGTGCTTGCCGCAGACGCACATCGGGAACTTGCCCCACCCCCGGTTTCCATGCCAATGCTTACGTACGCTTTGCGTCCTGGAATTTGGCCAATCTGTTTTGAAGTCCCCTTCCACGTGTTCAATAGCCAATTCCAGTTTATGGTTTTTGCCTTTAGAAGTTCTGGCTGCCTTTGTTCCCTCGAAGCACAACTTAGGTTGATAACTGAATCTGTATCTCCTGGGCTGCAGTTTGCTTTTGCCCAAATAATTGGTTTTTATTCTTTATTACAGTCTAAATTTAATTTTGGTCAACAACTATAGCACTGCTTGTAAATATGACCCCAATGACAAGGCAACAGAGCTAGCTGTACATTTGTGTCTCATTAATAAGTAAGGTAGTTGTGAGTAACTTCCAACAGCCGCATTCATTCTCGCTGAGCCGGGAAGGCCCACGACAGCAGAAATGGTGGTTCTCTGTGCGCGCGTCCGTGTCCGTGTGTGCGCGTGTACACTGTGTGCGCATGCGCAAGCCCCTAAGGTTGACCTGCGTGCAGATCCAGGTTATACGCCTTGGGTTCTTTCCAGCTGGGTTATCTTTCTAGAAAGAACTCTTTCGCCAGCTGCTTCCTTGAAGACTTCAGACGAAATGGTTCCATCACCAGAAAAGTAAGTTTTATTGTGCTTCATAGCTGCCTTCGGGCTGACCATGTGGTCCTAAGGGAATTTTGACGTCGTGGTGGCCCCACGTCACCACGGCAGGGCCTGGCTCTGCATGGTGCCCAGGGCTCCGTTGGGGGCGACTTTGAGGGTATTGAGGAGGCAGGAAGTACCCGCCCCCTGCCGTGTCCCTTCCACAGGACCACTACCGGCACCATGGGACCCCGGAGATTGCCGCAGTCTCTCTGAGGACATCCCTCAGGTCCCAAACCCTGACCAGCTGGGCTGTACGCCACTGGATGTTTGCTCTCCCTGGTTCTCTGCCTCGCTGCCCATTTCCCTCCACTTTTGCTCTCCTGGAGTGCAGTTATCTGTAAAGTGTTAGCACGCACACTTCTTCAAGCTCTGTTTCCTAGAGGAAGCAGGATAAGACAGAGTGCTTTATTATTTCAGAATCTGAACTCTTCAAGAAGGCGCGTAACCTCCATACTTGGTTTTCATGACCTAAAGTTTAAGTCCTAAACCACTTCAACCCAAAGAAAAGGCAGGATTAATATGTGCTGCGATTCACCAATTAACCGCTAGATGGCCCGCTAATACCGTCCTTTTTTTTATTTTTTTCTTTTTCTTTTTTTTTTTCTGGGGCAGGCTTCTTGGAGCGCAGAAGCTTGGCAACCTTTGATTATTTTCCCCACTGAATGCTGTGGTGATGGGCTGGTGCTGCCTAGAGTTCCCAAAATAGCAGAAACAGTGGTTACATAAGCAATTAATGCAGTGTGGAACGTCCATTCACAGATGTATTTATTGTCCTTGAAGGTGGGTTTCAAATGACTCTTATTTTCTTATACTTCATAACGTATGTTACTATTTTTCAAAAAAGATTTTTGAGGTGAAACTCACATGATATTACATGAGCAATTTTAAAGTGAACAGTTTAATGGCATTTAGTACATCCAGAATGTTGTACAGTCATTATCCAGCTAGTTTCAAAATATTTTCATTATTTTAAGCTGATGCCCCTTACCCATTATAAGCAGTTTCTCCTCATTCCTCCTCACCCCAGCCCCTGGCAACTAACCAATATTCACTTTGTTTCAATGGATTTATCTATTCTGGGCATTTCATATAAACTAGAGGCCCTGTGCACGAAATTCGTGCACCGGGGGTGCGGGGGAGGGGGGTGTCCTTCAGCCTGGCCTGCAACGACGCCAGCATCCCTCACCCTGGCCTCTAGCCAGAGGCTCCTCCCTTCCTTCCGCGCAGCCTCTGGGAAGATGCTTGTCCTGGGGCCCACAACACCCGGCAGCTCGGGTACTCGGGCTCTCAGGTCCGGCTTCCCCGCCCGGCGTGGTGTGCATCAGCTGCCATGGGAGCCACGCCTCAGGAGTCGCCCCCTTGGACCATACTACTTTCAAGTGCAGGGGCGGGGGGGCGGCCATGGCAGCAGTGGTTTGATGTCTGTGGCATGCCCATGAGACACCCCCCCCAACCGCAGCACCATGCTGACCGCGTCCGCACTGTGGGCAGGCAGCTTCCAGTCAGTGACTGGGGCTGCCAGGCTGCGACTGGGGGCTGCAGGCGGAGGACCCCGGCAACCATAGGGCTCCATCAGCATCAGGAACTGGAAAGATCCATTTTTCTGGGTCCTCCCCTCTCTCCACATGGCTGGGGCGGGGACGCCGGGCTCGTGTCCTCAGAGGCCCCTCCCCTCCCTCCGCGCAGAGCCACCGCGGCTCGGAGGCTGGGCTCGTGTCCCCAAAGGCCCCTCCTCTCCCTCCACAAGGAGCCTCTGGGGCTCGGACGCTGAGCAGGGGCAACGCGAGCTCAGCGTCCCATGCCCAGTCCTCTAGCCAGAGGCTCCTCCGCTCCCTCCGTAGCCAAGGAGCAGATGCTGGGCTCGCGTTGCCGGGGAGACGCCACCAGCATCTGCTATGGGCACTGCCATTTTTGTTGCGGAGTGATGGTTAATTTGCATATTACTCTTTTATTCAATAGTATGGAATCATGCTATATGTGATTGGTGCATGGCTTCTTTCACTTAACACAATGGTTTAAAGGCTTATTTGTAGCATGTATGAGTACTTCATTCCTTTTTATGGCTAAATGATATTTTCTTATATGGATGTATACTACAACTAGAGGCCCAGTGTACAAAATTTGTGCACGGGTAGGGTCCCTAGTGACTGCCAGCTGGGGCCTTCCTTCATTCCATGCTGCCCCCTGGTGGTCAGCGCATGTCATAGAGAGCGATCAAACTCCCAGTTGGTCAAACCCTAGATTGGACACTTTGCATATTATGTTTTTATATACAGACAGTCCTTGGGTTATGTCGGACGCAATGTAAGTCATTTCGTGGTTATGTAGTCATCTCCCATTTATTTATATAAAAAAAATTTCCATCATTTCGACGTATGTACATATGTGCTTTATGTTTTTTATTATTTATTTACCACTAGTAAAGGTCAGGAATTGTTATCTTGCTTTTAATTTTTTTTTACTGTTTTACTTTATTACTGCTGTGTATGTGCTCCATGTGAGTGACGTAGGTGCTTATGTAGGTGGGTTCTAACTTACAGTGAAAATTGCGTTACATTGCGCTGTAGGAACGGATCTCTGACCTAATCTGAGGACCTACTGTATATAGATTAGTTCATTCAGGACATTAGAGCTGTTTCCACCTTTGGGCTATTGTGAACAGGTATGTACATATACCTGTTTCAATCCCATTGGCTCCCCAAAGATGTGTCCCAGGTACAAAGGGAAGCCGGTGGAGAAATGGTGCTGGTTCATGCAGTATGTTTAATTTTTTGAGAAACTTACAAACTGTTTTCCACAGCAGCTGAACCATTTTACATTCCCATCATCAATGGAGGAGGCAGGGTTACAATTTCTCAACATCCTCACTAACACTTGTTATTGTACTTTTTAAATTATTATTATAGACATCCTAGTGGTGTGAAGTGGTACCTCATTATGGTTTTGATTTGCATTTCCCAAATGACTAATGATCTTGAGCATCTTTTCTTGAGCTTGTTGACACTTGTATATTTTCTTTGAAGAAATATTTATTCACATCCTTTGCCCATTTTTAAAAATTGAATTGTTTGCTCTTTTGTTGTTGAGTTACACAGATGTATACACTCTTGTTGCAAGATCCTTATCAGATATATATTTTACTAATATTTTCTCCCATTCTGTAGGTTATCTTTTCACTTTTCTGATAATATGCTTTGATACACAAAAGTTTTTAATTTTAATGAAGTCAAATATATCTTTTGTTGCTCATGTTTTTGGCATTATATTCATTGCCAAATACAGTGCCATAAAGATGTACCCCTATGATTTATTTATATGATTTTTGTTTTTATATTAAACGAATTGATGCATTTTGAGTTCATTTTCATGTATGTTATGAGGTGGGGGTCCAACCTAATTCTTCCACAAGTGGATAGCCCATTCTCCCAATACCATTTGTTGAAGAGACCATTTCCCCCATTGAATGGTCTTGTCACACTTGTCGAAAATCAATTGGCTGTACATGTATGGGTCTGCTTCTGAATTCTCAATTTTAGTCTATATGTCTATCTTTATGTCACAGCCACCTTTTTTTTTAAGTTAATGTGGCTTTGTAGTAAGTTTTGAAATTATGAAATGTGAGTCCTCTAACTGTTCTAATTTTTCAAGATTGTTTTGACTAATTAGGGTCCCTTGCAATTTAGTATTAATTTAGTATTAATTTGAGTAATAATAATGCCTTTTGCTTTCTGCAATAAAGGTCATTGGAATTTTTACAAAGTCTGTTGAATCTGTAGACTGCTTTATGTAGTACTGCCATCTTAACAATATTGCTTTCAATCCACAAACCTGGGATATCTTTCCATTTATTTAGCTTTTTTTTTTCCTTTCAACAGTGTTTTATAATTGTCAGTGTATCAGTCTTTCATCTTCTTGTTTTAATTTATTCCTAGGTTTTTTATACTTAGAATGCTATTGTAAATGAAGTTTTCTTTTCAAATTGTTCATTGCTAGCATAATGTAACATAGCTGATTTTTGTGGGTTCATCTCATACCTACAATTTTGCTGACTTCATTTATTAGCTCTTGTAGCTTTTTGTGGATGCTCTGTGGACTCTTTTGTGGATATAGAAGATCATACCATCTGTAAATGGACCTAGATTTCATTCTTTCTTTTTAATTTGGATGCCTTTTATTTATTTTTCTTGTCTAATTACTCTGGCTAGAACTTTGAGTACAATGTTGAATTGCAGTGGTGAAAGCCAGCATCCTTGTCTTGTTCCTGATCTTAGGGGCAAAGTATTCAGTCTTTTACCATTAAGTTTGATGCTAGCCATGGGTTCTTCATAAATGTCCTTTGGGATGTTGAGGAAGTTCCCTTCTTAATCTATTTTCCTGAAAGTGTATTAGATTTTGTAAAAGGTTTTTTTTATGAGTCAATTGAGTTTATCATGTGGATTTTCCTTCATTCTTTTTTTAAATATATCTTTATTGATTTCAGAGAGGAAAAGAGAGAGAGAGAGAGAGAGAAACATTAATAATGAGAGAGAATAATTGATCAGCTGCCTCCTTCACAGCCAGGGATGGAGCCAGTAAACAGGAGATATGCTCTGACTGGGAATTGAACCAAGACCTCCTACTTTGGTCAATGCTCAACCACTGAGCCAATGTAATGTGGTGTATTACATTGAATTTCTCATGTTAAACCACCTATTTCTGAGTATTTATTACTTTTTAATAACTTTCTTTTTTTAAAAAAATGAAGATACATGTAGTTGTTGCACAAATATAGAAGAGGTAGAATTAATTCTGCAGGAGAGGGAAGAATATATGGGAGGAGTAAGGAGGAGGAAGAGGAAGACAAGCCAACCAGTAAAGGCAGATAAGAAATGATCTTGAATGATAAGGGAATACAAACCAAATCTGCAAGCGAGTCTTTCTCTAATTCTAGATAGATGAGAAGTCTTAATCTACTTTCCAAAATCTAGCATTACTTTCCTTATATGTAAAATGAATGCATCCTTTTGGTTTTGATTATTACAATTGTAATTATAATTTCTTATCATACTCAAAGTATAAACCTTTCCTAGGTAGTTACCCAATTTGGGGACCATATTTTTTATTGTTTCATATCAGCCCATGGTTAGTAATCACAGTAAGCACTTATTTTTTTTTAATATATTTTTATTGATTTTAGAGAGGAAGGAGAGGGAGAGATAGATTGAAACATCAATGATGAGAGAATCATTGATCGGCTGCTTCCTGCATGCCCCCTACTGGGGATCAAGCTGGAAACCTGGGCATGTGCCCTTGACCAGAATTGAACCGGGACCTTTCATTCCACAGACTGATACTCTACCCACTGAGCCAAACTGGCTAGGGCACAGTTAGCATTTAGATTAGTCTTTATTTTTTACTAGAGGCCCGGTGCACGAATTCGTGCACCAGTGGGGTTTCTCGGCCTGGCCTGTGGGATTGGGCTGCAACATCCCCTGAGGGATCCAGGATTGCAAGAGGGTGCAGGCCAGGCTGAGGGACCCCACCAGTGCATGATCGGGGCTGGGGAGGGACATGGGAGGTTGGCCAGCCAGGAAGGGACCACAGGAAGGTTCCAGAGCATGTCTGGCCCATCTTGCTCAGTCCCAATCAGCTGGACCCCAGCAGCAAGCTACCTACTGATTGGAGCATCTGCCCCCTGGTGGTCAATGCACGTCATAGCAACTGGTCAACTGCCCCCTGGTGGTCAGTTTACATCATAGCAAGCGGTTGAGCGGCCTTAGCATGTCATTATCATATTACACTTCGGCTGAACGGACAACCAGACACTTAGCATATTAGGCTTTTATTATATAGGATTATTTTTAGCATACCCTAAAACACTCTGTTCACAGAGTAAATTATTTATCAGGCATGGTTTAACTCCAAAATGTTATGGCTTTAATCTACAAAATCTATACCACAAATTCCTAATCCCTCATCCTAGATGGTTAGAAAAGCTCTCTCTCAGATAACTTCATCAAGTCTACCTTAATTTTCTTGTTTCAATTCAAACATATTTTCCCTTGTCCTGTCTTTGTAGAAATGGGAAATAGTGAATCACCCTTTTCTAGTGGAAAGTTGTCTTTTTTACTCACCTCACTTAAATAAGTATCTCTAAGCACATCTACATCAACTGGTCATGGTGGAGAGATCATGAGGATGGGGGGGGGGTGGTGGGGTGGTGAGAGGGGCCCTTGGTCATGGCTTTTCCTGGCTGTTCCACCTCATTTTCCCTCCAGCAGTTCTCTGATCTTCAGATTCGCTAATTCCTGCCTCCACTGCTGGGCTCCCCAGGAGTAAGCACAGAACTAGAAATCCTGGCTGAGGAGAGATCTAGCCTCTCTTTAGCTTAGCACATATGTAGTACTCCAAGTCACCTTCATTAGGAGATAAAGAATAAAACAAAAGGAAACAGATCTGCTTATAAATGGCAAGTGCCTTCCTCTGGGTGGTTTCGGCTGGCACTGCCAGCTAAGCAGACAGATCTTGGCTCCTCCCTTCACTTCCACACCACATTTAAGCACTCGGAACCAGGAATGACTGCGGCTCATCTGTTGTCCCAAGTTAACACCTGGCTAAGGTGCCCTTCCTTGTGGCACCATGTTCCCAAAAGCTTCCTTTCCACCTGGGAGATGTCCCTGGGGAGATAATGAGGTGGGACTGCTTAAGGGTTCAGATTCTGAGCTAGAGAGAGCCAGGTTTAAACTCTGACTCTGCCATTTATTCCCTGTGGAATCTCCAGGAAGTCCCTGAAGTTTCAGGAGCCTGTTCTCCTGTCTGTAAATAAAGAGAAGCACAGACCTACTAATGGTAGAATGAGAGACTTAAAATGAAAATAAGTGTGAAGTATATAGCACGAGGCTTAGCATGTTTACAGTATCAACATGTCTCCTCCAACTTTAAAGAGTCTCTCCTTTATTGAACATAAGTTTCCTTTCTGTCTGAGGGATCCCGAGAACCATCAGACTGTGTGCAGAGCTGATGTGCGGTATGTGCAGCAGGAATTAGCTTAATTTGTCAAGCAGCAGTGACTCATTAACCAGCGTCTTAGTTGTCTGTGATGACTCCGAATATCAGATGGCTCCCAAGAATGGACTTTCTCAAATCAGCATCATTTCACAACACAAACGAATTTAAACCAAACAGTAGCAAGAACTATTTTCTGTCAGAGTGATTTACTAAATATTTATTGAGCACTGCTTGTGCCAGACAGATGTGGGTTATAATTTCACAAAGATACAAAATGAAAAACCATGATGCCTGCTCTGAAGACATTTACAAACCAGTGATAGAAAAAAGGCATGTTCTTGCAGAAGTGAGGCCAACACATTATTTCCAAGCTTTGTGTCTCTGAGCCAAGTAGTCCCTGTCTCTCTTTAAGTTTTGGTTGTTCGTGTACTGCCTTTGAATCTGAACCCCTAGAACCAGACAAAATTTGATAAGAATCTTGTTAGACCAAAGGACAGCAGAGTTCCTAAATGAATGGTATGTTTCTAAATTCTGTACTCTTCTAAACTTGCCCTTTTAAACTTTAATGACAAATGATGACTCATGAAGACTCTACTGCTCACTGTCTGGCTCAAGTTAGAAACCTTGTAGTCATCATTAATTTCATGTCTCTTATCACCCATATCCAGTCCAGAACCCAGTCCATTCATTTCTGGCAGTAAAGTGTCTTGAGTCCCTCCCTTGTGCTTCCACCACCGCTCTCAGGACCTCAGTCTCTCTTGCCATGCCTGTCCAGTTGATACCCCCTCAGCCATCCTGCACACCCCAAGCCAGAGAGCCAAGAGCCCAGGCTCTGGTGAATCACATCTCCAGATATGAAACAAGCTTAAAAGTGGGATTCTAAAGCACCACAGTACCTTCTGAGAAATCATGGAGCCAGGTGAAAAACACTACAGGAAAGCAATGAGAAAAAATTCTACCTACAGTGGAGAAACCCACTAGATTCTCAAAACAATAGACCAAATTTCAACATTTCCTAGGTTTCTAAGAGTTTGGGGGAAAAAACAACATAGTTATTTATTCATTGCGTTTGTTCCTGAGGGTTCTTTTATTTGGATCTAATGCTTTTATAGTATAGTTTTTTCTCTGGGGCAGGTCAAACATAATTTTAGAATGTTTGTGAAAGGGGCTGACAAACCTTGTGTTCTCATTTTTTAATATGAATGAAAATCTGTCTTTGGAAGGAAATCGTTTTAAATACCAACATTGCTATGTTTATTTGATTTCTAAGTCACACTGAAGAAGCCTTTTTGTGCCTTGGTAAGACTGAGTACTCACAATAGAAATAAAGAGTCTGTAGTGAGATTTATAATCGACAATAACATCACTTGGAAATAGCCAGTTCTTCTGTGCAAGAGGTCACAGGGACTGAGCTCAGGTGACACATTTACCTGTGAGTTGACTGTCCTCCTCTCAGGCTTCCAGTCTCCCTGTCATGTACACATAGCAGGGCCCTTCTCTGATGCCCTTTGAAAGACCCACAAGAAACTGTAAGGGATTTAAGGCATCATCCAGCCCAGCGCCCTCGCTTTAGGTGAGAAATCAAAGTTGGAGAAGCCAGCGATTGCCCAGGACCACCCGACAAGGCAGCTTCTCACGCCGTGGTCACCTCTGACCGACTCCTGGGTCCAGGCTGGTGCATTTCCAAAGCAGCTGCAGAGCAGAGCTGTCACGGTGCCAAGCTCTTATCTGCCCATGTCCTTCAGATTGGGTGGCTGAGTGCCAGGGGGAAACTCAGAGTCTATGAATTCTAATCCTGAACACTTGTGGTCAGAGGATCTGAGATTTCCCTCCGGAGCAGAGGATCTGGGACAGATCACAGGGGAGTTGAAAGCAAGAGCACTTCCTCCATGCGTGTAGTTGGTGCTCTTGTTAAGCCTGATGTTGTCACAACGGCCATAGAACCAATCTACACATTTTTCTCTCCAGCTGGCCTGACAATACAAATATGCTTTCACAGTCTATCCTCACACCTCAGTATGAGCTAGACCTGTTGCTCACCCTGCAGATGAATGCCTTGAGGAGTTCAGGATTCTAAACAGGCCACCCCTCTAGAGGAGCACTGAAATAATCACATTAAAGGTGCAGAGTTTTCAGATTTAAGGAAAAGTAAGGGATCTGGTCAGGAATATGTCCTTAGCTCCTTATCAAAGCATGCCAAGGCCATCTCAGTGTGAGGAGGATGAAGATACCAATAGGCTAACATTTGTTGATAACCACTATGTTAGGCACTGTGTTGAGTGTTTGACTTTCACCATCACCTTTAATCTTCACCACAAGCCACCAGGTAGGTTCTATCATACCTTCATTCTACAAATGAAGACACTGATGCTCCGTGGTTTTAACTCAGCTGTTGGAGTCCATGCTCATAACCACCATGTTAGACACTAACCCGACACGGGGCTAGTTTTGGAAGCCCCCATTACTTACAGTTCTCTCCGGTAAGCCCTTGGCCAGCCCTCCTCTGATACTGGCCTCATTGTCAGCTCTCTGGGAAGTTCTCCATGACCATCGCAGGCTGTGTTTCGCGTCTTTCCTCCCAGAGTGCCACCTTCTCTCCTAGCGCCTGGCACACTGTACTGCAATTACTGAATTTGTCAGTTTCCTCCTCAAAGCACGTTCAAGCGAGGCAGCTTTGTGCTTGCTACTCAGCAATGCCCAGCTCCTAGCAGATAATCAATGTGGGTTTCTTGACTAAATGGCTGCTGTGAAAATTGACTTGGCAATCTGTTTTGGTTATCTATTGCTGAGTAACAAACTACCCCAAATTTAGTAGCTTAACACAACTATATTATTATCTCTCAGGACCCTGTAGATCTGCAGCTGGGACAGAACCCAGAGGGGATGGCTCATCTCTGCCATCTTTCCCCGGTAGCTTCTTCACTCTCCACTAAGGCACCTCCATGGCTGGCTATAAGGGCTCCACTTCGACCACATGTCTGGAGCTGGGGCCTCCGGCCTCACTGACAGCTGGGCCCCTCAGCTCTCTTGGGTATAGTCTTGAGACTTCTGAGAAGAGATTGTTAAAACATTTTTGTATGATTATAATCCTTGCTTTGTGGTCTTTTCAGGAACATGGTTGAACTTCTCACCTAGAAGCTCAGAGCTACCAAATTAGCAAAAGCAGAAACTTCTAGTCCTTAAAGCTTTGACCCGGATCTGCCCATCACTTCTGCCACCTTCCATTGGTTAGAGCAGATCATTGGAGCAGCGCTACATGGGGCCTTGGGTGGTGGGGACCCTCTTTGGTGACTAGATCCTGTAGTCTGGTAGAGACAATTCCATCCCAGCCAACGTTTCCAAAGAAGCAGTGTTGGTCAGATGAAAACTGAGCTAGAGAAGATGGCTAACTCAGCCTATTTCGTCACTGCAGTTTTGGGGAAGCCAATAATTAAAACACATAAAGTTTGGGGATTCCCAGAGAGTTTTGTGCATATAAACAGCCAGTGGCACAGTGCCTGGGCAGAAACACCTGAGAGGTTCTGTTTAGAACATAACAAACAGCCTATGTCTAGCAATGCAGAGATTTGAGTACGTGTTACAACCACAGTTTGTCCCTATAGCTTCCTCCCTTTCTCTGTGTGTATTTGGTTCTTCCATCTTGTTCCCCAGCCCCTACCCCCTAGGCCTTGACTCTGCTTCTTAGAGCACCTCCCTTGAAATGTGGATGCTCCTTAATTGGATTTAGTCTGAGGCGTTTCTGTTGCTATCTCTGCACAATGATACACGCTCCCCACTCCCTAGCTCTTCTTGGAACACTTTCCTTAACATCATCCGAATTTCTTATGTTGTGGGATCCTTTCTTTGCCCTTGAAGATGCTCATTTCCAAAGCATTTGAGGAGTCTCTGGGTTTTGTTGTTGTTTGTATGTTTTTATTTCTTTTGTACTCAAATTGCATGTTAAGGCTTTTAGCGAATTCAATGATGTACCCTGTATAATTTATTCAGCATTATGATTAATAAGTATATTCATCTGCTACTTGGCAAATCTACAGATTTTTAAAAAAAATGCTTTATTGAGGGTCATTGGAAATGATTCCCACATCTGCTGAAGTAAATTTCTTCACTAGGAGTATATAATGCTTTGATTCTAAAAATAGCCTTCGGAGATTATTAATACAGGGGTTAAAGAAAAGGGGTTTTACAATCCAGAGTTTGGGCCATACATTACATTTCACCTGAAAGCCAAGACCAACCTGGCTACAAAGGGCCTAAAGAGGAAGCAGTAGAGATGGGTCTGGCAGGAGTAGGAAGTGGCTCAGAAATTCTTCTGAGAGCATGCTGTGTGGAACCCGCTGAGGCACAGGCCCCGCTGAATGGCTACCTGGTCCACAAGGATGCTGCCTAAAGAAGCCCTGCCCCACCTAACCTTCCCAGCCAATCTTCCTGATCACATGTTTGCTCCTATATCCAACCTAGACATGTTTGACAGGCTCCTGGCCCACTGAGATTGCCACAAAATTAAGAAAACATGAAATCGTATCCATGAAAAGGGCCCTGGAAGTTATCTAAGCCAGAGGTTCTCAAACATTTTCTCGTCTCTTGACTTTTTACACTTTTAAAAATTATTTAAGACCCTGAAAAGCTTCCATTTATGTGGCTTTATCTGGTGAGATTGACTGGATTTAAAATCAAACCTGTGAGTAAACATTTGTTAATTCATTTAAAAATACTAATAAACTATAGTGAATGTAAATAGCATATTTTTAATTTAAAAAAAGGACTATGTTTTCCAAAACGTTTTAATGGGAAGAGTGGCATAGATTTATATTAGTGTAAATAGAAAATAGCTGAATTCTCATTTCGGCTTTCTACACTAATCTGTTGTGACCTGTTATTTTGGTGAAAGTGAATGGAGAAAATTCAGCCTCACCCAGATATGAAGTTGAACTGGGAAGAAGTATTTTCATGGTCATTTCACATAATTGTGGATATTCTTCCATACTACACCAAGACTCCACAAGTACAGTTTCTGAAAGGTTGGCTGCACTGTGGAATCCAATCATAGCAATGAACTTTTTGGTCTGTCTTGCACTCCTAAATAAGTTTGCTTTTTATCCCATGGATAATTTTTGATGTTGAGTGCTATGATCTTCACTTTTTAAGAGGAAACTAAATGAAAGTTTTCCTTGGCTAAAAAAAATCAATATAGGGAAATTAGATGTGGCATAAAAGAGTAAGGTAATAAACGTGGCAAAGGGGAATGATGAGGCAGGTAGACAGGTAAGGATTAAGGACCACTGGACTTCAGTCAAAGGAAAGGAAAGAAAATCAAGACTACAATTTTTATAAATTAGCATCTATGGAGCATTTCCAAAGTGCCTAACAGAATGATCTCATTTAATCTATTTTCAAAACAGTCTGTGAGGTAGGATGTATGTTCTTGTCTCATAGGGGAGAGCTAGTCCCTGAAGATACAGACTTAGGAAATAGGGGACTCGACTGGAACCAGCTACATCTGATGTGGCAGCTTGCAGCCTTTTAAAAATAATATTAGTTTTTAAAAAATCCTAAAATAACATGTAAACTCCTTTAACAAAGAAAGAAAAGAAAGGATAAAGCCTCTGGCACCTTGCTCTCCACCCGTCCTCACTGCTACTGCCCACAGTAGTAGTCAGCACAGACACCGGGTTTGTACCAAACCCAGAGCCTCTGCTCGTAATCACTCCATGGCCCTCTTTACCATAAGGTGCTAGTAAGACAAACAAGAGCTGAGGTCATTCCAGATGACGAATACCTCAGTGCTAACTGTGCTTACACAATACACGGAGATTGCAGGTTCTGGCCACTTTCTAGACTTCTTAGAGTCATGGATTCCAAGGAATTCTATGGACCAAGTTTTCACTGTTGTGGAAGAGAGAAAACAAATAACACAAAGAGCAGAACAGAATAGAAAAGGAGATGAAGGGTGAGTGGTGAGTAAAACATAAGCATAATGGCCACCCTTTGGTGGGTAAACAGCAGTGCCAGGAAAGGAGAGTAGCCAGGTGTTCAGTTTCAAAGGGAGCCACCCCATGCCTCCTACCGAATTTTCCTAGAATTAGCAGTGGGAAGTCAGTTATGAATTTCCCTGTTTGTTGCCCTTCCACACATTACTAAAACGACTTTCTCGGTTTTTGTTTTAAAATTTTCAGGAGTACTAGCCAAACTACTTACCTTTATCTATTAAAATATGATGTGTTCCACTTAGTTCTTTTTTATAGAGAGGCGATGTCTTTTTTTTTTAATGGGGATGGAGGAGATGGAACTGTGGCTGTTTAAAAAATCTGCTTTGTAACTTGTAATGGTCATTGTCTCACTGGCCCCTGAAGGAGCCAGCACACTAAAGTGAAGTTGTAACTCGAAGCACAGAGCAAAAATGTACAAAACCAATTCAACCTCCACCCGCAAGAGAAACACCTAAATGTTTCAAAATTACAGTGCCGGAAGCATTTCTTTTCAAACATTCATCTTAGGAAGAGCCTGTGAAAGGGGATTTTTGTTCTTTTTGGTTGAGTCAGTATCACTAATAAAAAGGCTTTGGCCCCTCAAAAAGCCCCCTGAGAAGTATTTTTCAATTTACTCATTTTATTTGTTATTCAGTACTTTTTACATTATATTTCTTAGACTCCTTCCTCCCTACACTTTTCACTGGCAAAAGTATAATCAAATTGAGATAAACCTAAAGATAGGCTTATGTCTCTTTTTCTCTTACCCCTTCCGCTCCCCAGTTACAAAATAGTCAAGGGATATAAAGTACAGCATGGGAAATATAGTCAACTAGAGGCCCAATGCACAAAAATTCGTGCAAGAGTAGTTCTTCCCCTGGCTGCCAGCACCAGCTTCCCTCTGGCACCCGGGTCCCAGGCTTCCCTCCTCAGGCCACCCACAGGCACCCGGGCTGGCTTCTCTCCAGCCCCGGCTTTGTCAGGAAGGATATCCAGAAGACGTCCGGTCTAATTAGCCTATTATCCTTTTATTATTACAGATGATATTATGACAACTGTGTATGGTGCCAGGTGAGTACTGAATATAGCAGGGAACACTTTGTAATTATGTGCTTATCTAACCACTCGCCTGTGCACCTGAAACTAATACAAAATAATAATGAGCCTAAACTATAAAAAGAAGAAATAAGAAAAAAGACTGGTGCAAGGTGCTTAAGGCCTCTCCTAACAGCAACTGCTACCCAGAAGCTTGAGCAATTTACACTATTTAATGGACTTACTAGATATTGGCCTCTTTCTTTCTTCTTTTTTAAATAACATAACATATTGGCATCTGACTTTTTACAAAAATCATGAAGTAAACAATTCTTGAGAAAGTTTTTTCTTCTCACTAAATTATAGGATTATAAAGTGGCAATAGCAGTGAGCTTGCAGGGTACAGCACAGTACCTGTAAGTCAGTGAATAGTACCACCTAAATGTGTGTGTGTGTGTGGGGGGGGGGGGGGACACGGAGTAGGGGTAGAAAATCAGAGTTTAACCCTAAAGTATGTTGAGAGAATATAATTATAGAAACAAATATTTTAAGTATTTTATTTATGAGGATTTGCCTTAATATTTCCTTGTTTATTCTTATCTGTATTCACTGCAAATGTAGCCTGTCTTTTCTTTGTTTCTGCTTTTGTGGGGCGCTTCTCTTGTGCAGCTGTAACCCAGGCATCTCAAAACAATCTTCCTAGGTAGGCACGGGGGAGAAATGAGGCTTCAAGAGGTTGCATATCGTGACTGGTCTGTGGGGGAGCAGAGCTTGGACTTAAAGCTGAGTTCTGTAGACATTTAGGCTCATCTCAACCTACTGCTATGCTGCCTCCTCCTTGCAAAGGACCTCATTTGCTGGAAGCTTTGGAAAAGACCTTGACTCAGAGCTTGCCTCCAGCAGACACCCCACCGCCAAGAAACGGGCCACCCAGAACTTAAGGCCAGCTAAAGTGCCTTTGACTAAGCTAGGGTTTCCTGTCATTAGCTACTCCTGAGTTTTTGTTTTTTTGCTTTGTTTTTGTTTTTTTCCAGAGAGACCCTGATGCCACAGAAACAGGCTAATGTAAACCCTGAGCCCAGCTTTAGAGGATGAGAGCAGCTGGGAGGAGGGCTGCAATCCTCCTGGGTGTAAACAAAAGCCCAGGAACTTGGTGTCAGAGAGCCCTTTTCCAGAGTTTGGGGTTAGTTCAATTCACCACAGGAAGTCATGCTCCCCACCTCGCTCTCACCTCTTCCACTCCAGCTGCAGGGCTCCCTTTGGTCAAGAAAACGGACTCGCAATGTTATTAAACAAAGGCTACCCCCAAACTGGGCAATCATTTAGGCAGGTTTATCCTTCACACTTTTCTAAATTTTCTACAAAGAGAATGTCGCTTTAAAAAGCCCAGCATTTAAAAAAGTGTGTGGTGGGTTTCCTAAGTTATTACCTCCTGCAGATCGCAGTGAAAAATGGAAGAAAGTAACAAGGAAATTGAGATGCTGAGCCTTAAAAGCACTATATAAACATTACTTGAAAACAAGAAAATTCTACTGAAATACAAATTGGTGTCTTGTATTATAATTTTACTTTGCCAATTAGACTAAGACCCTCTCCACTCCAGTATGTGGGCTGTAAGGGTTTTTTGAACTTCTTGCAATTTTAAGCATTGGAATGTGTTTCAGGCTGGAGAAAGATTCCTGTGTGTGTGTGTGTGTGTGTGTGTGTGTGTGTGTGTGTGTGAAAGAGACAGGCAACTATATTATTTTGAAGAGTGTGTACCTTTCAATACACTTTGGCCCCAGGAGACTTTTGGGGCCTCATAAGCCTCCAATTCTTGCCTTCCAGTAACTCCGCCTCAAGAAGAAACACAATCAGAAATTAATGAGAATTACATTTGGAATTTCAGTGAACAAATGTGATCACCACCACTCTGAGGACAATGACCCAATCCCTGTCCAGAGCCAGGAGGCCACCTTCAAGTTAACTTCCAGACCAGACTCAGTAAATACCACATGCTGATGCCAGCGCACTCACTTTTCACAATGCGTTTTATTATTCATAAAAAAATAAACTTATTTACATTTGCTAATTAACTGTGGTAGTGCAGCCTCCAGCAGCGGTTTGTTCCCCCTGAGCACGGTCTTTAGGTACAGAACAGGCTCAGTGCCAGGAGGGAGGAAGAAAGTGGGCCAGGGAGGTGGTGGTGCAGGAGGGACGACCCTTGCTGGGGGAGCAGGCTGGGGGGTGGGGGACAGGTAGGGACAGGAGTGAAAGGGGACTCTGCAAGGAGGTGTGGGAGGAGGGGGTAGTGGAAAGACTGAAGGACCCGGAGCCTGGAGAGGTCAAGAGGGGGTGGCTCACCCCTAGGAGGGAACAGGATAGACCTAAGCCTGGTTAGGAAGGGTAGGGAGCCCACAGGAGTGAGGGGTCTGCCCGCAGCACGGAGGCCTAACTGCGGGGAGCACTGGGGGCAAAAGGCTCAGGTGGTCTCAGACTGCTCCCGCTTCTGGGACAGAGGGCACCCACTGGTCCGCCTGGAGAGCGCCACCCTGTGGGACACTAAGCCCACCCAGGAATTCACTCTCCTCTCTTTGCAACTTAAAAACCTGCCCGATGTGGGTCTCACGTGAAGATTCCTGTCTTTGAAGCCGATTGTCAAGGAGAGAGCGTCCTAACCAGCCTAACGGTAAAGGCCAGGCTGTGCCGAGAGTGCCATCACGTGTAATGCATATATATAAGTATATATATGGCTCGGCTCGAAAATTGACCCCAGGGAGTTCGGCGCTGGGCTCTGAAGGCAGCGTGAGGGTCTACACTGCTGGAGCCTGAGGTCGGATCTGAGACGGAGCAAGCGCTTCCTGGAGAGGTCCACCGCTGCAGCCATTGCCTTAGGCGCCCCGCGATGACAGCAACGCCACCGACCCTAGGGGTCTGCCTCCCCCCCCCCCACGCCCGCCACTTGTGTTCAAAATTCGGCGTGGGGGGTGTCTAGGAGAATCCAATGGAACTTCCCCCCCCATTCTCTGGGGGTTCTCACGTACTCTCTTCTCTCCGTGGCCCCCAAACGCAGGCGCTTAACCAGTAATCCATGGCGTTCAAGTTCGACCTAAGCGGTGGTCCCACAGAGTCTGCTGGCAGCTGAAACTTCTTTGGTGTCAGAGTCGGGTCGTCCCGAGACCACAAACGGCCACGTCTGTAAAATCAAAAGAGCGTCAGATATAAGAGGAGAAACGGCAATCTCAAACCGAAACCGCTCAGCTAAGCGGGTCCTGGTTCTGAGTAGCTCAGTCTTCATCAGCGCCCTGGAATGTGCCTGTCCTGTCTCTAAACTAGAATTTCAAATTTACTGGATTTTGATTGTGTAAGATATGAAGGGGGTCCACCCATGCTTCCTCTGGACTATGTCATCACCATCATTTAGTGAAACTTGAAGGAATCAGGAATTTTGTCATATAATCCCCTTCCCCCAACACACACACACACACACACACACACACACACACACACACACACACCATCAGCTCTCAAGCCAGAGTTGGCAGGTCAGAGAGGGACTTTCCAGACAGATCCCTTTGGGGAAAACCTCTGCTATTCCTCAAGAATTAAAAAATACAAAGCCTTTTAAATAAAGCTCGGCCTTCCCTCCTCCTTTTCACAAAGTAGGGCTTGTTCAATAAAATCTGTCAGCCTCTTAGCTGGAAAATGCTGCGCGAGGAGGGAAGATTTGCCATTTCCTCTACAAAGAACGCAGATTCGCCCCGTAAGTAGAATATCAGCCAACAGTAGTCACTGGGCCAAGCACCGCGTACGAGGATCAGAGTGATGCGAACCCAGAGGGTGGAGGTTCTTCTCCGGGAAGATGGCTGGCTCCTCCCGTGCTTTGGGGAGAAATTAACCTGGCGTCCTCACCACCCGCACTAGAACCCTTCTTTGGGGTTCTTCCCAGCGGGCTGACTCCGCCCAGCTCGCAGGGAGCGCCCCGGGCATCTCCCGGCGGCGCTGCGCCCCTGGCCTCGAGCGCGGCGCCCCTACCAGGTTCACCGGGTGCACGTAGCCGTTCTCGTAGCGGTCCTCTTGCAGCAGCTGCCGCAGGTGCGCGATGTAGCTGGAGGCCAGCCGGAGCGTGTCCAGCTTGGAGAGCTTGGTGTCGGGGGGCACCCAGGGCAGGCTGGTTTTGAGCCTGGAGAAGGCTTTGCTCAGCACGCGCATCCGGGCGCGCTCTCGAGCGTTGGCCGCGTTCCGCTGCGACTGCTTGCACTCGGCGGCCGAGCCCTTGGGCGGGAGGGGCTTCTTGCCACCGCCGCCCCCCGCTGCCCGGGGCCGCTTTCTCTTGCAGCCTCCGGTGCTGCCCGCCGCGTTCAGCGCGCACGGCTCCTCCTCGCCTTCGGGGTCTTCCTCCTCCGCCGAAGAGTTGTCACTGGGAGAGGTGTAGCCGCGCTCTGCACAGCGGAGGGGCGGCCTCTTGGAGGCGGGGACCGGGTACCCTCGCTGCAGCCCCCGCAACTCCATGTCCTCGGGGTCGCTCACGGAGCCGGTGGACATCGCTGCGCCCCCCACGCCCACGCGCGCCCGCCTTCCTCTCCCGGGCCAGTCTCCAGGCCTCCGCCTTGTGCTCCTTCGCGGAGGGGGGGTCCGGCCGAACTCCGAGGAGGACCAGATACCTGGGTCCCGCAGCGGGGAGCCGCGGGTGTGAGCTCTGTCGCTAACTCCGGAGAGCACGCGGCCCAGGAGTCGGCGCCGGGCCCTGCCTCGGCCCGCACACCCGCGAGCTGCGCTTTTTGACAGGACTATTTATCTGTACTGCTCAGAACAAACCACCCTTGGCCAAAATGAGAGAGGGGGGCGGGGGGAGGAAGGTGGGGCGGGGGCGTGGAAGGGGTGGGGACGGCTTTTCTGAGCGCAAGGGATCTGCTGGTAGGGGCGGGGAAGGAGAAGTCTTTGCTAAACCGAGATTGAGGGACCCTTAGATGGTCAGTGAGAGGGGTGTGTGTTGGGCGAGTGAAGGAGGGGACCTTGATCGTATGCATCCCACTCCCACCCCAATTTACCTTCGCGACACACTTAGAAACCCCAGGATCGCGACGTCTGCTCTGCTCCGTCTTTCTCAGCAAAACACTGTCTTCCAAGTTCATAAGTCATATGATTGTCTATCCAAGCCTTGCCCAACAAAAGAATAAAAGCAAAACAACACCGAACAATCCAAAAGCTACCTCTCCCTTTCCTCCTCCTTTTCCTTTGACATCGCTTTATGACCTACAAAGCACCTTCATCTTCATTGGTTCGTTTCATTTCCAAACATCTATGACTTAAATGTTATTATTATCTCCACTTTGCAGAACTTGAAGTTAAACTGCAGGGACAGCTATTAAGTAAAGGACCCCAAATCACCAGGCTGGTAAGTAGAAATGGCCTCAAAATCCATGGTTGCTATCGCTGGCTCCTCCATATTCCAGTCGTCTCCCCACCTTTCTAGTCTTGAGAGTTCTGTGCGTGATTTTGTTGCTAATAAAGCAATGCATAGATACATTATAGTCTAGGGAAGCGATAACTGTTTAGGTTGTGTATGGAAGAGTGCGCTCCTGGATGCTGCATGCTAAGTCAGCACAACCATTCAAAGTAAAAAAACGTCAAAACAGCCCCCAGAATTACCCTGACCCACACCAACCAAAAATTAAACACCCTGCCCCTCATCCCCAAAGGAAACAAAACAAAACTGCGAACTGCCTGCTGTCTCGTGAGTTTCTAACTGGAAGGAACTTTGGAGTGCGTGGTCTGGGGGAATGGACTTCATTTTGGAGGTGGACACCAATGGAGTGCTTCTGAGCGCCTGCTGTGTGCCCTTCACTTCTCTCGGCGCCATGTGACTGCCTACTAAGTAATTAAGAATAAAATCCAAAACAACAAAATAATTAAAATTTTCTCAGGTTGGGGTGGGCTTACTCCCTGCGCCTTCACACCCGTCTCAGGAGGTTTCTTGTCTTTTCCCTAAGGACTCGCTCACAAGCAGAGCCAAGTGCAAGGAGAAGGATATGCAGTCAGCCCAGGACAGAGCGGTGCAGCCTCGCTAGGCTGGCTCCTCCGGCAGAACAAATGCACCCAGGCTCAGAGCCTGAAGTGCCACAACAGGTGGCTGCCTGGGCTGACTTCATCACTCAGGCATCATTCCACCTTAGTCTCCCAGGCCAAGTTTTTCTCCTGGGGGATGTTTCACACACCCCGTCCTGCTCCACCCCCACTCCCACCCCAGCTTTACAGAGGTTTTCTCCCTGTATATTTATTTAATCATTTTGTTAGGGGGAAGGAGGGGCTCCTTCTGGCATCAGTTGAGTAAAAAGAACTCTGTCTTTCAGTTTTCTCTGGGCTGGGAAAACGCAGGGAGTATTTGACAGAGCATAGCAATCTTTCCTAGAACGCTTGAACTTGAACTTGACTCTGGTGCGCATGAAGGAAGGAAGGAAAAAGGGAGAAGGGGGAGCAACAAGATGTAAAGGAGAGACCTCAGGCCAGCTTTTTGCATCGCCTATTGATGACTTGAGGCTATCAGTATAAATACATAGCCTCACACATTAGGAGCAGGCATATAGGTTTTAAAAATCTGGATTGTTTATACAGGTGCAGAACAAAGTCTTTCTTTAGAAAGATTAATGGTGGGGAGAGCGCTAGATTTTCTCTAAACAGTCGCAAAAACTGTACCCAGCCTCAGCGCTAAGCGGGTCATAGCCAGTTTCTTTTTCTTTAAAGTACCGCCTGACCCAGCATTTGTGCTTATATTTTTCATAGTTCTTTCCTTTGCTTTTTCCTTCTGTTTTTTTCTCTTCTGTTCTGTTCCCTTCCTCTCTCCCTTCCTCATTCTCTCCCTCCTTCCCTCTGTTGTGTTTTTTTTTCTGAGAGAGATGGTTAATTTCTCTATTTTGTTTTAATCTTTCATTTCCCTTTCCCTCCATTCCTTTCTTGTTATATTTTACTCATTTTCCCCCAAGTTGCAGACTCCTATTGAAGACTGGGACATGTGTCTTCATGTGCATTTCATATTAGTATAGAACTGCAGTTTGCTTTAATATATCTGTAATAATAGCTGACATTTTCACCTCTTTTCACTTTCAAAATACTTTTACTCTTCTTTCTCTCTCAATGACTGCAACAGCTCCAGGTGCTGAACAATGCAAGCATAACGATTTCATTTGGAAGCCCAGTTGTTTTAACTGTTTTGGCAAGCTAGCACACATTGCAAATGAATAATACTTTATTTTTATATTTAAAAATACATTAAAAACAATTCCTATGTGCCCATGTTTTACAGCCTTTTAGATTTGTAACATGAATATACAGTTGTTTATAGTATATATTGAGGGTCCTGAAACTCTTTTAAGATTTTCTTAAAGTATGCAAAAGGGGGTAGGGTTAAGTTTACATTATAAAACAAACACTAGTACATTTAATAATGTTTCCTATTCCTGACTCTACTGCTTATTGGTGGTATGACTTTAGGCAACTTGCTTTATCTGAGGCCCAGATTCTTAATCTGTAAAATGAATGGTCTATCTTGTTGTGAGGACCAGGAAGCATATGAGCAATTAATTGCCTGGGCCAGAGCCTGGTACTCGGGAGAAGATTGATAAATGCTAATTATTTTTATTACTGTGAATTGCCTTGCTCAACATCACAGGGCTAATGTGTCAGAGCCTGGAGCTGACCCTGATTTCATACTCCAGGGCTTGTTCTGGGTTTTACATGGCACCGAGATGTTTCATTCACTTTAACTACAGGCTTCTAGGGTCTGAAGTCACAGTTCCATTGCCTGACATTTTCCACAGGTCCCATTAGGGTCCTTACTGAGGGAAAACGTATAGGACTGCATTAGCAACTACTTCTTTCTCCAATTTCTCTCACGGTAAAGTCACAGCACTTCCCCAAGCCTCACTCTCCCTATTAGAAAAGTAGAATAAAACTCCTGAATCAGAGATACTGAAGGACTGAATGAGATTGAGGTGCACGTGAAAGCAGCATGCTCAGGTGTAACACAGAAAAGGTGTTTAATATGTTAAAATGTTTTTTAAAATGTAGACTTTGGCTTTTAAAAAGGGAGGATGAGGTGGTCTGGTAAGTATGGACCACAGAAAAGGACATTTATCACCACCCCCCTTCCAGCTCTATAGTAAGTACTGGGTGAGGAAGTTGAAGCTGGGCAGGTAGGATGGGTTTAGGGCTTGGGGAGAGCAGGGGCTGCACCTATATTCTGTGAACACCAAGCAAAACATGTAGTAAAACAAGTAGGTGTTTAAGAAATGGTTGTGAGAATGCATTTGGAAGGATGGAGTACTCCCCACATGACTTTCATGGGGTGTCCCTCCCACAGCCTCCTAAAGTTCTGATCTGTCCAGTTGGCTGAAGAAATTGCCCAGACTGCCCATCTAAAAAAACACACATAGAGTCTACCTCACCACTGGCCAATATGGATGCCACATGAGACTACAGAGCACTTGAAATGTGGCTAGTCATCTACAGCATTGCAAAGTATACACCAGAGAGTGAGAACAATTTGAATAAAAGAAATATAAACTATCTCATTAATATTTAAAAATATATGCCAAACAATGATAATATTTCAGATAGCTAGGGTTAAAGGAAATATATGAATATAAACTAATTTCACCTGTTTCTTTTTATAAAGTGGTTCCTACAAATGCAGAATTTCATATGCAGCTCGCATTATATTTCCATTGGATAATTCAGGGATTAACTCTGCAACTGTGCTTTGAGTGTCTCCTGTTTGCTGTGGCAGGTGTTGGTGAGCCTGACTCCCGCCCACTCGGAGGGCACATTCTCGTGGGAAAAAGCGGGATAATGCGGGAAGCACACACAACATCACATCTCCTCTCACTTGTCCTTTTCTGCGCTATCTTGCCTGCATCTCACCACGTGCACCCAGCCTCTTCTCCTCGGCCCAGCCCACAACACATGCGGAAACACTTCCGGTTTGTTGTAGCCCAGGAGAGGGTGGCATGGACCCCCAGGCAGGATGAGCCAACCTGAGAGCATGGCCAGGCCTCTGGTGCCCAGTTCAAGGACCTTTTCAGTGCAGACTTGGGTACAGCGTATGATGTCCAGGCCAGACAGACAGACGCTCCAGTCTTGTGGTGTGCAGGTCACGTGGGTGTGCAGGTCACGTGGGTGTGCAGGTAAACTCTGGGGCAGGTCACGTGGAGGCAAGTCACATGGGGTCACAAAGTCAGGCCAGCCTTTCCCCAGGCCCTGGCTGTGGCTAAGCCAAGCTCCGGCCTGTCTCCAGGTCAGCCTCAGTCCGGGATCTTTGGGGAAGTCCTTGGTTCATAGGAATGTCTGTTGCCCTACCCGGGGAAGACAAGGAACACTGGGGCTTGAACACTCCAAACCTCCCCCCTACCCCCCCCCCACCACCCCCCGTGAGGTCAGGCACCTGTGGGAACAGTTATATTCCACTCGTGAAGTCCTCTGCCACCCACCACACAGCCAGTTCTCCACTGCTGGTTTATTTGTCGAAGAATTGGGGCCAAATCATTGCCTGATGTAGCCCTGTGAGGTCTTAGTGTGCAGAGTGGCCAGTGCCTGGGCACAGGTTTGCAGGGGCTGAAGGTGGAAAAACTGGGGTTAAGAACAAGAAAGGGGCGAGGGAAAGTGATAAGACTCAGACCCGATTTTCTCTGCCACTCAGGAGAGAAGGAAGAACTCCTCTTTGATTGTCTTGACAACTAAAAATGCAGAGGGCTTTGGGAAAATACTTTTTAAAAGCAATGTCTCTGGATACTAGGGAGGCAACCGATGCCAAGACCTAAGGTCCACAAGCCTTCAGTTTCCAATTGGAAGACTGTGTGTCTCCTGCAAATGACTTTGAATCCTGGGTTAGCAGAGTTCGTTTGCAGAATCTCTGGACCTCATTGACTTGGAGACTCCTGAATGGGGAGCTAATCTGGGCTGTGGCTGCAGTCTGAGAACAATATTATTTTTAAAAATCCCTCCAGGCAGTCTTCTATTCTTAGAAGCTAAGAAACTTCTGTTTTAGGAGATTTTCAATTTATTGTGGATTTTTATCGACAGAACTCCATTACAGATACATCACTTGAAATGTAGCACACACCTCAGGTCTCCAGTATGTGGTCCCAAGCCTTGTGTGAGTTATCCTAGGAGAGAATGACATCCTGCCATGTGGCACATAATGGAAAAAGCCTGTCTGCTGCAGATGTTAGATCTCTGCATTCACAAGCCGAGTGGCCTAGGACCACTTGCTCGCCTCTTTGGAGCTGTTTCTCTGAGTATAACCTACATCCAGGTAGTCATGTGGTCCTGATGGTCCATGAGCCTTGTGCAGCTCCCATGGAAACCATAGAACATGGTACAAAGTCAGTGATCCTGTCATTGTCCGTTCTCTCTCCTAGAGGCTCCTTCTTTGCCTACCCCTTCTCCCAACGGTGCACCTGCTCAGAGTCACTCTCATTTTAGCAGCCTTCCCCCCCACCCCCCAACTCCCATCACCACCCCCACCCCATCCACTATGGAACACCAAGTGAAAACTGCCTCCTGGCACCAGAAGGAAGTCCTCATGTAGTAGATACTTCATGGTGTCAGAGAGCAGGGATTCTGTACACTTTGTCAACCAGTCCCTTAACTAACTCTTCTGTAAAAGAGGGGCATATTTATTTTCATACAAACTTTGTTCCCCTAGCCTCAAGCCCCTCTGACCTCCAATTCTCATAGATGATCAGAGAATAAGGCAGGCGTTTTGGGAAATGTGCCCACTTTTCCTTGATTTCCCCAACCCCCTTTGGCTTATTTGTGCTGCTCTGCCCAATTAGCAGGGATAACTTGCAAGGAGGAAAAAAAAATAACACAAAACAAAAAATTCAAAAACAAAACAAACTACCCTGCTGCATTCCTCTAGGTCAGTGATTCTCAATCTTTCTAATGCCGCGACCCTTTAATACAGTTCCTCATGTTGTGGTGACCCCCAACCATAAAATTACATTCGTTGCTACTTCATAACTGTAATTTTGCTACTGTTAATGAATCATAATGTAAATATCTGTGTTTTCTGATGGTCTTAGGCAACCCAACCTGAGAACCGCTAGCAGGGTCGCCTCAGACTATCAAACCTCAGAGGGAAGGTAGGGGAGGGTGGGGGTAAGGGGGAGAGATCAACCAAAGGACTTGTATGCATGCATATAAGCCTAACCAATGGACACAGACAACAGGGGGGTGAGGGCATGAGTGGGTGGTATAGGGGGTAATGGGGGAATAAGGACACATATGTAACACCTTAATCAATAATGAAATTATAAAAAAAGAAAAAAAATTGTTTTTTTAAAAAACCTCTGCCTAGATTGCTGGGAGCCTTTGGTTGATTTTTTAACATTCTGAAAATATTGGTTTTGACTATACTTGTGAGCTTCCTTTTTGCTTTTATGGAGGGAAAAAATTGTGGCGGTGCTTACTCTGCCATTTTTGCTGACATCCCCTTTCCCACTGAATCTTGATGTGTATTAGATATATTCTGAGATGCAATTAGAAGGGCAGTAAATTAAGTGCCAATTCTCCTATCATATGTAGGAAGGGGAACATTAAGATGTCCCACATATATTGAAGAATTTGTATTCAGTCTTTTCTAAAGTTTTCAACTTCTCTTGGTACAAGAATCAGGGCGGAGCAGGGGAACCAAGGAGCAGTTAGTTACTGGGATTCAGCAAGTTTATCTTCACATTTCTGTCTATCACAGCCTCCTATGTAAACCACACTCCTGTGCATTTGTATTTTTGTCTCTCAATCTTCCTCTATAGCTTCTCTGCGGTTAGACTTTCCATGGCAGAGCCTGAATCATTCCCTTGAGAAAGTCTGGCTTGGGTGCAGCTGTGTCTGAAAGGCTCTGCTTCCACATCCATAAGAGAAAGCTACTTAGAGGCAGGCAGGGCGAGCTTAACTGTTGCATCTATGATGACGACAAGTTGATATTCTCTAAAACTTCTGTAAAAACAGTTCCCAGGTGAATAAAAGTAAACAAAACATACATAATTTTTTCTTTAGTTCTTGTTTCCCTAATACTTTCACATACAAGCACACTGTTCCACTACTACCACGTAGCAATAGTCATTTTAGCATACTAGTATATTCAGTCAATAAATTCTGTGATGAATCCAGTTCATTTAAGTTCATTCTTTCAGAAAGTACATAGTGAGCACCTTCTATGGACTGGATTGTGATTAAATTCTCCCAGAATTTTCCTGTTCCTTCCATAGCATGGAAGTGAACCATGGACTATGGAATTGACTTTATTTTTACTGCCCTGTGATTTTTCCATAAACACAGAACAGAGTGATTCAGATGTCACACAAAATATTAAATATTCTCTCTCTCTCTCTCTCTCTCTCTCTCTCTCTCTTACACACACACACACACACACACACACACACACACACACACACACACTAGAAAAGCTCCTTATAAAACCAAGGAATGTTAACTGAAAATAATTTTTAAGCTTATACTTATTCCTAGTATGAGACAGGGTGTACTAGAGAATAGTCATCAGCTAGTTTATTCTTCACTGGCCTTGCTCAACATCCAGATACATGTTCAGATACTAATTTGAGATACCAAGATTAAGGGGAAATTCTCCTCTTGAAAGATTTCACCTACATCAAATATTTATAGTGTAGCATTTAGAGACTATTTCATTCAGTTCACTTTGCAGAATTCAGAATCTCCTGGTTCAGTATTGGAGGTAGAGAGATTGCCAGAGTTTCCCTATTTGCTATCTATCACATTTCCTCTTCGCACATAAGCAGACATATTGTGCATGTGGCTTGATCCTCCCAGTTATGTGGAGGAGGGTGGGAACTCTGACAGCTGCCAGAGCGGCTGCGCTGGTGGACGGCTGGATGCAGGTGCACAGACTGCCTCAATTTGACAGGCTTTAAGGCTTGCATTATCTCTAGTGATATCCAATAGCCTATCCAATAAGGTCCTTAAAAACAAAAGAGGCATCACAGTTATACATATTCACTAGGGCATAGAGCTCCATAATGTTCACTCAGATCTACACGGATACAACATCTGCAATGTGTTAGTTTTGTGATCTGCATGGTCACAGTGTCACAGCAGCTTAGGAATTAAATCATGCACCTGACATTGTGAGACTTTGTAATCTGCATGATTTTATTTTTGCCTATACTCTGTATGTGACATAAAGATTGGAACTCTTAAGTTTACATAATAGTTTCTTGCCAAGGAGTGCAAGGGGTGGGGAGTAACTGCTGCACGAGTTATGCTGGTCATATCTGGAAACTGCAGAATGTCAGTGTGCCTCTCACTTTGAGATTCTCTCTTCAGTGTCTGATCACCTAGAATTAGTCCTACTCCACCACTAGACCATGGACTAATTACTTAACTTTTGAAAATCTCCATTTTCTTTGCTGTAAATGGAGATTAATAATCTTTGTCTGGTTTTGAGAATGAAATGACAAGAATTCATGTGAAAGCTGTTTGGAAATGGCTGTTAGAGGCAGACAAGAGCTACAATTACCTCCCAGCCCTGCCAGGTTCTCACCTATAGAGAAGAATCATTAGACAAAAGGGAGTTCAAAGTTTCATCTTTTTAGGAAGACAAGTGGCAAATGAAATTCAGGGCTCTGAGAAATCTGGATTAGAGAACGTGGATTCTCTAATTGGGTCCCCTCTCTCCCACCCCAAATAAAAGTCTCTGTGTTTGTGAGGGGAGCAGGCCCTCTAAGAGCAGGTTAGTACTCAGGGACAGTAGTGCTGTGGCTCACATCAGAGTAGGACATGGATCTCACTGAAAGGACACAGGACCCGCAGGCAGATGTCATATCACAGTGACTTGTGATCCCTTCCAGCAGGGAAGGCAGGCCCCTGCCAAGCAGGTGAGCACCTCTCCTACCTTTGAGCAGGAGCAAATAGTGGGAGGAAGAGACCAAGAGACCAGAGTGTTGACTTCCTCACTGTTCAGAGTGAGGAAGAGATGGGGCATTTCCTCCTCTGTGGATTTATGGGGGAGAGTAAGAGTCCCCTCTTCTCATTAGCCATTGCAATAAGATATTCAAATGGACAGTTTGCCTTTAGAGGATTTGCCTCAGTGAAAAGTCTGAGGAAATAAGGTATAGCAGAGGTCACTTAAACAGTCCCCTCATTTTACAGGAGGAAGGGCCAAGGGCAGTTCAGGGACTGACTCAACTAGCTGGTGTCAGTCGTCTACCTCTCAGAAAAGAGGACAGTCACCAGTGGTTCTCATCCTGTGGGGCGCAACCCACAGGTTGAGAACCGCTAGCAGGGTCGCCTAAGACCATTGGAAGACACAGATATTTACATTACAATTCATTAACAGTAGCAAAATTACAGTTATGAAGTAGCAACGAAAATAATTTTATGGTTGGGGGTACCACAACGTGAGGAACTGTATTAAAGGATCGCGGCATTAGAAAGGTTGAGAACCACTGTTCTAGAGCTAACATTCTTGCAGATTGTTGCAGTGATATCAATCTGCTTGGGCCAGAATCATTTACTTTATAGAAGAACTAGAGGCCCGGTGCACAAAATTCGTGTACTCAGGGGGAGGTCCCTCAGGCCAGCCTACACACTCTCACAGTCTGGGAGCCCTCAGGCAATGTCCGACTGCCAAGGAGGCAGGAGAGGCTCCCACCACTGTTGCTGTACTTGCCAGCCGTGAGCCCAGCTTCTGGCTGAGCAGTGATCCCCCTGTGGGAGCACACTGACTACTGGGGGGGGCAGCTCCTGCATTGAGTGTCTGCCCCCTGGTGGTCAGTGTGTGTCATAGCGACCGGTTGTTCTGCCTTTCAGTTGATTTGCATATTAGCCTTTTATTATATAGGATAGTGTCTTACAAAGGTAATGCATTCAGTATCCTCGGCAGGACTTGGTTCTCTTTCACCCTGGGATTTCTCAGCTCTCCATTGCCCTTGGCACAGACTTGACTCAGATCAGGGCTGAGTACAATTCATTGAAGGGCATTAGAAAACCCAGTTGAGAGCTTGATCATTCATAGGTTCAGAAATGTCATTGATGAGATCTGGAATTCCCCAGCCAATGCAAAGAGGTTGTTCTATATTTGTGAAGCCCCTTAGTCTTGAACCACAACCTTCCTCCTCCCTTTATATCATTACTAGGGGCCCAGTGCATGAATTCATGCACCTTGAAAGGAATTGTGGGCCCTGAGGCTTCAGTGGGCACAGGGGCGGGTCTCAGCCCATCCTCCTTGCCCCCATGCAGCCACTCCTGCGCAGTCCCTGTTCCCCTCTCTGCTGGCAGCCCCACTCCCACCACTACTGCTGCTCCCACACACTGAAGGCGCCAAGCAATCGGGACCACACCAGGCGCTGGCAGTGGGTGTGAGCAGCAGCTCCGGTGCCAGCAGCAGGTGTGAGCGCCAGGTGGGACCACAGCACACAGGAGCAAAGAGTTTTAGTAACCACCTGAGGCTCGCCCCAATGACAGCGACCGGTGCCCCACCTTGGTCTAGCGCCCCCGCTCACCCCCACCATCCTGCCGTGGCAAACGCCCACTATGTCTGCGCTCTGTTGCCTGCTGCCAACACCTGCCATGTTCTACGTGCACCCCCTGGTGGTCAGCGCACATCATAGTGATCTGTTGTTCAGTTGTTTGGTTATGCTGCCATTCAGTCTATTTGCATATTAGCCTTTTATTATATAGGATAATCATAATAAATTAACTGTACATTCTGGCTGCTTGAGATGGAAACACATTACATAGTTCTAGCATAATGGGAATAAAGAAGAGACATGCACAATATTCATACTTGGAATTACTAAACTCTGGGGTCCATTATTATTATACCCACAGTTGAGTCTGTGGGTTTGCATCTACACTAATAAAAGAGAAACATGCAAATTAACCATTACTCCACTACGCCCACCAGCCAATCAGGAGGGAATATGCAAATTAGAAGGAGTAAGATGGTGGCCATCAGCTGCTCCAGGCACGGAGTGGCTGGGCGGGGCAGAACGCCTGCTATGAGAGGGAGGCGGGGGGGCGCGAAGGGATCTACAGAAGCGCACTCTGGCCGCAGCGAAGATGAAGACTGCAGACTCTGGCCAGAGTCTGCAGTGAAGCAGCGAAGACGAAGAAGGCAGACTCTGGCCGGGAGTCTGCAACAAAGGCGGCAGACTCTGGCCAGAGCGAAGGCCTGGGTCCCAGGTGCCGGAGGAAAACCGGTGCTGGAAGCCAAGGGAAGGAAGGCCTATTGCACGAATCTCTTCATGCAATGGGCCTCTAGTTTGTATATAAATTTCTAAGTGCTATTGTTGAAAGTTATGTGCAGGGCTATTAATGAATTATGAGACTTCTGTGCCAGAAGACTTAATGCTTTGTTCAGTGTTATGCATAAAACTCCTGAAGTGTCATGAGTAGTATATGGGTTTTGTCATAATTCTTCAGTTGTTTGAGAAAAAGTGCCTTTGAAAGGCTTCCCATCTTAAGTTTTTGTAATGTAGTCATCATTTATTTACGCCAATTGTCTCTGAATATATCTGTGTTTTTAGTTCTTTAAGTCATTTCAAATTGCAGTGGTGAGGCAATCTGGAATGTGGGTGTGCAAATTCTGTTCCGAGCAGCAGGCCAGCTGGGAGCCCTGCACAGCTATCATGCCTCACTGCTGTGGGAAAATAGAAACCTCACTCACCACCAGTGACCTCTACAGGTTCAGTAAATTCAAAGAAAAGAAAGTATTTTAATAGCAGCTATTAAACATCTCTTTTTTATTGAAGATATTTTGAATAAAATATTTACAAGGAATGAAAGAAAGATGATAAATCATAATAATCTAAAAAAATCACAGTAAGGTCAATTGGGTTAACAATAGATTACTTTAAATAAGGTATTATATATCTCATATATCTTATTTCAAATTTTAAGATCAACTTAAGTAAGGGTATAGCTTTAAGAAGGTATAAGGTTGAAAATTACAGTCACCCATAAGTGACATTATTTTTCTGATAATACAGACATTAAGCTCAATTTCTAGGAAGAAAAAAATTCCATGTTTTATTCTACCTCATTCAGTGCTTCCTTGTTACTCTCAAGCCGTTTGAACTATGTTTACTCCAGTAAATTATGAACACAATAAAACCGCCTGTATTCTCTCACATGGAGATGTTCATTGGATAATATTTGTATGGTGCTTTGAATTCCTCCAAAATATACACATTGTTCCCCAAATTTAAATATATGTGTTAAACAAGTCTCATAAAATACACAAAATAATTTCCCTTCATAATTACTTTAAAATAATTTTCTAATATATGAGTCACATTAACTAAAATACCTACTCCTTTCCACTTTGTCAACATCCCACTCTCACCTGTTTTCTCTGTTCAAGTATATTTTATCATGCAGAGTAAGTATGTCTACATAAACAGAAAAACAGTCATACTGAACCAATTAAAGCAAGCAAAGGAGAAATTAGCTGAGAAAACCTGTGGTGCTTTATGGATGAGATGACATATACAATATTGTTCCTCACATTGTCATAACTCACAGACTTCTTACTTTCCTAATGAGTGACAATTGCAAATCTGGAAAACATCTGCCCTGAAAAAGAACACTAACTGCTCTCTGCTTAAAAAATGTTGCTTGCCTATTACTGTATAGCAGCCATGCGTATCATATGGTGGTATGAGATGTCTTGCTTGCAAGAAATTAATATGCTCATGTTTGATTTGAAGTTGTCTAGAACAGAATTCCGGCATAATTCAAATCATTGTAAAGTCCCAGTTGGAATAAAGAACATGATTTACTATTAGCGAATCTTCAACACTGCTCTCAATTCCCAGCAATCATGCTGACTTGGACCAAGGAAATTAGTTAACTATGGCATGATTTTGTGCCATCTAAAAAGAACATATACAATATACAAAGAAAATCTAATAACGACCTCTCATTTCTATGGCTAACCATTTTACCTGATAAGCATGTTTTGGCTGCACAAGTAAAAAATATTTTTGAAGCCTTATGATCACCACAAGAGTAGCTGCCATCAGAATAAGTTTATTAACATTCCCACCTGTGTTTCTATCATGGACAGAGTATTCTTCTTTTCCTCTTATTACCAATTGACACATGTTTGGAAATTGAAAGAATGACTTGTAGATGAAAGAACAAGAAACAATTCCAGTATCAATTTGTGCATTGTCTGAGCTCCCTAATTTTTACAAGTTATTGTCAAAAAGTTAAAAGTAGTTGTTAATTCATTTTTATTTCTCCTTAAACTAGGAAGTAATATCATAGTAGCTAAACTGCTTTTGCACTTTGAATAGATGTTTTCTTTGTACTAATATTGTGTTGTTAATTTCTGAACTATTGCAAAAAAAACATGGAGTTTGGCAAAATACTAATTACTTCTTTCTTGGCTTAGAAAATAAATTCGGTCATGGAAAAAAATTGTTTCTGGACTCTCTCAGATATTTGTCATTATCTTTCTTTTTTTCCTTTTAGTGAGGCAGTACTGTTACAAAGTGTGAAAATTTTCATCAAGAGTGACTTTATCCAAGACATTATCTAATAGAACAGCTGGCACTTTTGTTCAGATTGACCTTAAATCATAGAAAAGTTCCCAATTCTCACAGACCTTTAATTTGCGCAAAAATAACAGGGTCTGAATTACTTATATTACCTATTTAGCACATCATCTGTTGTTATGTTTCATGAAATAATTCACATGAACTGAACGAGGAGTTTTTCCATATACCAGTTGAGTTTTAAATTACATGATTAATTTAATTTCAAACATTTTTAACTATCCAAAATGCTCTCAATTTTTTATATCTGTATAGATATATATCTGTTTTTGATAACTCTACTGTTTAGCCCAACATATAAGCAGATTTGAATTTTTAATCTTATTAATTCCAGAAACAAACTTAGCAGTGTATGAAGATGGCTGAGCCAAGTTTGATGGTAGCTTGTGAATATTTCTGACCCTGAACAGAATCATACACTGTTTACAGTTGTCTTTTGCATGCTGGTGCATTGTGGGAAAGTAACCCACCAATGAAGTCACACAAATCCTTTGCTTCAAATCTTTTAGTCATATAATAAGAAATTAACAATGCTGTATTTGTTTTCTTTTTAATATTTCTCATATTTCTTATTCTCATCCTGTAGGAATGCATTCTAATCCAAGGACACATTCTCATACATTCATTAATCCTTGTGCTCCAAAACCATTCACATGAAAACTCAAAATCAGATGGTTTCATGTGTTCCAACTTAGCTTTTGCTAAAGCAGGGTCATCCTTGAACTTGTCATCTGCTGAGGTATTGAATTCCCTATTTCACTCAATTATATGATCTTAAGAATGTAGCCATTTGCCATTTCTGTCTCAACTTTGAGCACATGTTTTTGCATCTAACTGTTCAGCTTTAGAAACCCTTCAATTATAAATGACCTATTGAAAAAAGGAGTAAATTACTTAAAGAGCTAGTTAAGTACTACATAAAAATGTTGTGTCTGTTTAAAAATAATTATTAATGTAGTTTTCCTGGTGATGACAAGTTTTTAGCTCTTTAAAGCATGCTACTGCAACAGCTGAGGTACAATTAACCGTTTTAAGAATAAAACATCTCTTTAGTTGAAGAAGAATTTTATCTATTTAATGAAGTTGCAATCAGGTGATATTTTGAGAGGGAATCAGTTGTCATTTTCTTCTTAATATCCTAATATGAAATAACTTAATTGTAAACTTATTTTCATATGTGTACATAGTTACTCAGTTTCCTTCTAAAAATGAAGTGGACAGATGTTAGTTTCAGGTATTTATAATTAAATGATTGAGCCAAATTAAACTAATATTTGCCTTCTCTGCTGCACTAAAAACTCCCTGAGGGCACAGATTGTGTCCAATTAATTCCTCACATGGAGAAATGACTAGAGCAGAGTTTGGCATATAGTAAGTGCTCATGAAATGTTGCTGAACTGATCTGAATGTCTTATCTGTCCATTGTTCTTGTTTGAAATCGAACCCTTAGTTAATTAATTATGTGGCAGGAACTGGACACTCATTTTTTCTTTTAAGCACTCATAGGCCCTTTTCCATATATTTATTTACTGTTTTTATAAGGAATATGTGGGATGGCCCTAGCTGGTTTGGCTCAGTGGATAGAGTGTCGGCCTGCAAACTGAAGGGTCCCAGGTTCGATTCCGGTCAAGGGCACAGGCTGGGCTGCGGGCTTGATCCCAAGTAGGGGGTGTGCAGGAGGCAGCCAATCAATGATTCTCTCATTGATGTTTCTATCTCTCTCTCCCTTTCCCTTCCTCTCTAAAACCAATAAAAATATATTTAAAAAAAAAAGAAATATATGGGATGGGTCAAATTGCCTCTTTGTAGGAAAAAAACTTCTCATTTCAGCTTGGAGATGAGGAGAGCTAAAAAGACTATCATTTTCTACCCAAACAATAAGGGAGAAAGCTGACAAGTTGGGAATTAATGACTTTTCTTAAACCCACAAGAGAACTGAGATTGCAGGGCAAACAACTACCCTGAACTATGGGGAGAGACACATGCTTTCAAAGAAAGGTGGTACTGTTTAAGCTCCATATATGCCAGAAAAGAAAATTCAGCTAGAAATTTTGAACGAATTCCCAAAGAGTGAGTGGGAGTGTGAAGTCCTTGAGGGCTTCAGACATGTGTATCCGGGGTTACACCCTCTTGAAGGATTTTACTCTAGAGACTCACAGGAAAGATTGGGGACAGGCCTAAGAACACTTGTGATACAAACTAGAGCAGGGGAGGAAACTGGGTTCACTGCGAAATACTGCCAGACTTGACTGTATCATTTCAGAGGAACGAAAGCCCTAATATGCAGGGGTAAGGGAACAAAAGTGTAGATTGAGGCCTCTGGGGGAGGGGTGGGACTCCGTGTAGTGTTACCCCTGGAGAAGGAGCAAGAATACTTGAGACTGTCACAGCCCTAAGACCCAGGCTCACTAGGACTGCCTGAATCTGAGGTTTAATAAGAACATCAGACAACACCTCCTTCCCCCACTCCCCCACCTTCATCACCCTATCAAATGTCAAATAAAATTAAAGTGGAGTACAGCTAGGAGAGCTGGAGAGACAGACAGATTCTCTGTCTCCTGCACAAAGGGAACAATCCTAAGCCAAGTGGGGAGACCCAAAGCCAAACAGGAAGCAAGCTTCAGAGCCAGCCCATCTTGCCCAGACTGACACGAACCCCTCCCTGCGTGAATGGCCCAACTGAAGGAAAGCTGTGCTCATCTCCAAGTATAACAACATTTATCTCATTATCTGTTGTCTTGTACAATATGTCCAATTTGCAATGAAAAACAAAAGGAATATGAAGAGGGGGAAAAAAACAGTTTACAATGACAAAGGAGTCAACAGAGTCACTTTTTTGAGTTTCTAGTCTCGTGCACAGATTTTCAACCTGCATGCACATTAGAGTCACATGGCGGTTGTGACTCTACACACAGTTTAATTTTGTCATCTTCACCCCTGACAATTAAATCAGAATCATTTGGGGGTGGGAGTGGAAGGAGGGAAGGGATATCCAGCTATAAGTATTTATTTTAAAAGATAACGGATGAACAGATGATTCTAATACAACTGGGGTTGAGCAACATGTTTCAGTAAAGGAAGGATATATAACACAATTACTTAAAATGAATTTGCTTCCCTACATTTCTATAACAGCTTTCCCACATTATCCAATAGATTTCAAAATGTAATAAAACATGTTCTGTATATAATTAGAACTGAAACCAAGATTCAAATGCCTGCTGCTATGAAAGCCAAACTCATGAGACAGGTGCTGGTGAAGAAGGAAATAGTTTATTCCAGTGTGGGCCACCTAAGAAGGTCGGGGACTCTTGGCACAAAGCCCATCTCAACATCTCAGTGCAGGTAGAGATTATTATAAGGAGGGAGAAATCAAAGGGACGGGGTTGAAAAGTTCTCCAAGTACAGGCCAGCACAGACTATTCTATTAAAACCTCAAAACTGATCAAGTGATGGTCTGGTGTGTGTCATCCCGGTCTTCCTCATCCTGGTTCTATGGTTGAAGGTCAGCAAATCTCTGGGAACTGGGATGACTGAAGGTCTATATCTTCTAAAGTTAGATACTAGAATCTATAATAATAAAAGTGTAATATGCTAATTAGAATGGACATTCTTGAGCACGAAGCCAGGGCTGCGAGGGAAGCCCAGGTCCCGGGTGCCAGAGTGAAGCTGGTTCAGGCAGCTGGGGGAAGGAAGTCCTACTCTTGCACGAATTTTGTGCATCAGGCCTCTAGTTCTTACATAAACATGCTGTTTATCTACAAGCTACATATCAGGTCAGCGTTTACAGAAACAATGTCAAAAGAAGGTGGGGTGGATTATAATTCTCCACTGCTACATCATTTTAAGCAAATAAATGCTAAATAGTATGTTTAGGCAAAGAGACAGTATATCATCCCTTAGGCTCTTATATATTAAACAAATTATGTCTTATTGGCTTAAGACAGTATATACATATATGTGTACATATACGTGTGTGCATATATATGTAAATATATATATGTGTGTGTATATACATATATATATCATCTATATAATTAAATATAAAGTCAAGGAGAATATTATACCTTGAATATTTATCTGAAGTTCAGAAGAGGCAAAAAAGATAAATCACAAATCACAGATTTTACTGTTTGTTTTAGTGGAAAGTTGTTAAAGAGAATCATTGCTAGAATTTTTTTCTGGACTATGTGGTACTTAGAGATTAAGTAGATTTACTACCTGGGCTCTAAACATATGAAATGAAAGGTTTGAACTCAGCTAGGATGAAAGCCAAGGAGGTGACCATCATTATTTTCTCACTCCCTATGGATTTCCTCCTTGGAATTCCTGGCTCTTTGTGTTTTAATTTGGTGTGTAAGTCGGGAGATTATATTTAAACCATGAGGGTATTTTAACTGGAGAAAGGTGAGAGCTGAGAGGAAAATGTTACTGGATGACATGACAATACAAGGTACTATCAAACATTCAGCTTCAACTTAGAGAATCATTTATCTTCTCTGCATGTAGAATGCCAGCCATAGTCATAATCAATTACGTGTTCTTTTTCCTTTTTTTCCTAATAAGTTGATGTTTGGGGGTGGAGGGAGTAGCTAGAGGTATAAAACCCCCATTAGTCACAGAGAATTATTTGTTGTATAGAATTACTTATTACTGATGGTGAGCCGCTTTTATGGGCCATTTACTGAGACTTGGAAATGATTTACCTGGTGTACTAGGGAGAGCGTGGACATTGTACAGACAGGTCTCATTTTGAATCTCACTTACCACTTATATATTCTTTGGTTAGTTTACCTCTTTAAGTCTCAGGTTCCTTTTCTATGTATGGGAATAATAATACCCATCTTAGTAGACACAGCCAGTCCATTCTCGGTTGGTCCAGGTTGCCCACAGGACCCAATAACAACTCTTCAAGGCAGAATACACTGCTGTTCCCAGTTGGCTCCCAGCCTATCCCCGGTCACTCTACTCGAAGCTTCAGCCACACACAAAGCCATTTCCTAAACATTCCATATTCTTCCCTGTTTCCTGCCTTTCTGAGTGCTGTTTCTTCATTCCGAGGTGCCCTTTTTTCTCTCCATACATTGGTAAGCTTCCGCTTCTGTTTTGTGGTCTAGCTAAGATGTCAGACCCTCTGAGAATCCTTCCCTGCTTGTTGCAGGCCCCCCAACTTCCATGGCTGCTGCACAAACCTGTAACTCTGAAAATCAGTGATCCATTTATCTCACTGTATAGAATTATTACCCTAGAACTAGGGGGGAGAAGAATTTTTGCCACTTGGGTTGATGTTTAATAATTTGTGTGTGTGTGTGTGTGTGTGTGTGTGTGTGTGTGTGTGTGTGTAGTGGAAATTTCCATTAAGATAATTTTAGATTTACATGCAGTTATAAAAAAATAATAGGGAGATCCCTTTTTACATTGCCCTTTTTCCTCCAGAGGTAACATTTGGTAAAACTATAATATAATATCAAAACCAGGATATTGACATTGATACAATCCACCAGTTTTTATTCATGTTTTTCCAGCTTTGTTTGGACTCATTTGTGTGTGTGTGTTGAGATTACATAAAAGTGTATCACTGTGTAGGCTTGTGTATGCACCACAACAATAACAATCCTGAGCTATTCCAACACCACAGGGGCCCCTCCTGGGCTCTTTTATAACCACATCTGTCCTTTTCCCTCCCCATCTTTCACTGCATCCCTAACCTTAGGCAACCTTTTATCTAAAGCCTCATCATTTCAAAAGTGTTGCATAAGTGGGATCATATATTATGTAATCTTTTGGCATTGGCAATTTTAACTCAGTGTAGCTCCCTGACAGTTCATCCAAGTTATTCCATATTTAAAAATTTCTTTCCTTTTTATTGCTGAGTAGTATTCCATGGCACGTGTATACCACAGTTTGTATAACCATTCACCTGATGAAGGACATTGAGTTGATTCCAGTTTGAGGCTATCCTATGTAATAAAGAGGTAATATGCAAATTGATCATCACACCCTCACAAGATGGCTGCCTACGACTAGGCCGGCAGAAGGGTTAGTGAGGGACGACCAAACAACTGAACAAGCAGGCTGTGTGGGGCAACCAGGCTGGCAGGGGAATTAGTGAGGGACGACCAAACTACTGAACAGCAGGCTGCATGGGGCGACCAGGCCAGCGGGGGGGTTAGTGAGGGACGACCAAACGACTGAACAGCAGGCTGCATGGGGCAACCAGGCCAGCAGGAGGGCTGTGAGGAGCCACCAGGCTGACAAGGGGTGCAGTTGGGGGGTGACCAGGCCAGCAGGGGGAGCAGTAAGAGGCAACCAGGCCAGTGGGGAGGTGAAGTTGGGGGCAACCAGGCTGACAGGGGGGGCAGTTGGGGGTGATTAGGCTGGCAGGGGGGCATTAGGGGCGACTAGGCTGGCAGGGGGGGCAGTAAAGGGTGATCAGGCTGGCGGGAGGGGGCAGTTAGGAGCGACCAGGCCAACAGAGAGGGGGCAGTTGGGGGCAACCTGGCTGGCAGCGGGGGGCAGTTAGGGGCAACCAGCCCGGCAGGGGGAGGCAGTTAGGGGCAATCAGGCTGGCATGCAGAGGCACTTAGGGGTGACCAGGCAGACAGGCAGGTGAGTGATTAGGAGCCAGTGGTCCAGGATTGTGAGAGGGATGTTTGACTGCCGGTTTAGGCCTGATCCCGGGGATCAGCAGTCGGACATCCCCCAAAAGGTCCCGGATTGGAGAGGGTGCAGTCTGGGCTGAGGGGGACCCCCCCCACCCCACCCATGCACGAATTTCATGCACTGGGCCTCTAGTAATGAATAAAGCTGCTATGAACATTTGTGTTCAGATATTTTGGTGATCAAACGTTTCAGTTTCTCTGGGATAAATACCCAGAGTGCCAATGCCAGGTGATATGGTAATTGTGTATTTAGGCTTATCAGAAACTACCAAACAGTTTTCCAGAGTGACTGTGCCATCTGACATTCCTACCCATAATGTATGGCTGTGCTATTTCTCTGAATCCCAATCAGCATTTGATATTGTCATTATTTTTGTTTTTGCCATTCTGATATTTCTCTTTGTTTTCCTCCTCCCCTTTTCCCCTCGCTTTTTCCTTTCTTCCCTCCCTCCTTCCATTATTTCCTTCGTTCTGTGAATGATGCCTCCTTCAGTGTGTGCCCGCTTCTACTGTGAGGGTGTTTGAAATAGGGGCCCCCTCCTCCCACAGACAGGTGCATAGCCAAGTAGCATGCGTGGCAGGGAAGGCAGGGCTCTTCTCTTGTGGGGTCGGTGCTGAGCCTGGTTGTGCCATGGCTCTGCCTTTTCCACTGCCATGGTTCTTTCCTATCCCAAAACTTGCTTTTCCAAACACCCTTCTAGGGGGCCTTCGTTGCTGTGTTTCTCCAGATGTCTGTTGCTTAAAACCTAGAACCCTAGTTGATAACATTGGCTTTTAAAATTTTAAATGATTTTAGTTACCAATTATTCACTGTAGAGTATTTAACATATATTTCGGTGTGTATTCTTAGTGCTATAACACATGGAGCTACTAGCAATGTGGAATAGTGCTGAGTATAACAAAAGTTATGTAGGCTTAGAGGGGAAACAATTATGTTTACCTGGGTGGGCATGGGCAGAGGAAAAGCTTTGTGGAGGATATAGAATTTGGTCTTAAAATCAAATGACATTTGGACTCATTATAACCCAAACTGAACATTTGCTGAATGCTGATTTCATGCTTATCCAAATAAAAAACCCAGTAATAACCATTGAATGTCTTTTCTGCATTTTCACTACCTGTATGTTTACCCATTCTAAATAGGTAGAAAGTAGATCCTGTACTCTAACACAAGCAGATTACCTTAGATTTGTGTAAGTGTAACCCCGTCTGCCCTGAAAGTAGTGGTGACTGTGGTGAACTAAATGGCCAGGGGCTGGACAAGAGGATGCAGTCTGACATATTAATACTAGGTGGTGCTTATAGTGTTATTGACAACTGCTGCTTTTTAAAAGTTTTGTTTTCTTTCTAAAAAACGCTGTGTTTTATTCAATTGTAAAACAAGATGGAGATAGCAAATTTTAAAGTAGACATTTGATTATTCTAGCAGGAATCACAGAGGTAGGGAGACCTACCCACTGCTGCTGGCTTATGGGTGGTAAGCAGCAATACCAAAGAAAGGAGCGTAAAATTAATTTGTAAAGAACTTCTTCATGTATTATAGACATAGTTTAGCGTGTTTATTATAACTAGAGAAGCCAGAGAATGGATTCCTACATGGAATGTTATGACCTCACTGAATATTATATTTCACTTAGCTCTAGAAGCAATGAAATCTGTATCAAGTCATAAATTATGCAACAGTGGTTAAAGCAACATCTGAAATATAGTTAACAGATCAAAGAGAACTGTATTTTAACTTGTATTAAGGAATTAATTTGTGACATTGTCCAGATGAGTGACATGAATCACAGAACATGATGATGAATTCTGGAAACATCACAACCCACCCATATTTTCTTATTATGACATATGACACTCCTATAGAAGAGTGTAAATAACATATATGCACACTTTAGAGAATAGCAAAATAAGTAGCCATTTTCCCAGCACCCAGTTTTAGAAACAGAATGCTCCCAATATCTTTACAATCCCCACTTTCCTTCTTGGGTCCCTTCCTCTGCCTCTCGGGGGGTAGTTGTGAGCCTGAATTTTATGTTTATATTTCTCCTGCCTTTCATCATGATTTTATCACATATGTACATATTATATGCAGTAAATAATTTTAAATTTTGCATACTGCTGAAGCACAGATAAACAATCTACTGTATGTGTTCCTCTGTGATTTCTCCTTTTCTCTCTCAGTATTTAAGATTTAATCATGTTGCTATTGAGCTGAAGTTACTCATTTTTACTGCTATATAGTGTCCATTTGTAATAATGTCTCACTGATATTTTTATTTATTCTAATTGTAATGGACATATTTCAGGGCCCACTCTTAGTGGATGTAAACATATGGAATGTGAAATAATTTACAAGTACTGTTTTTCTATTACAAATGTAAGGTGAGATACAAGAGTTTCTGTACAATAATATTTTACAAGCTTTTCTGACCATAATATAAATTGGTTTTGCACAATTTTCTCAAAACAATACTTGGATAACAAAGAATGCCTTTTGATGTTTTCTGACCCATTCCACTCCATTTCATTTTATTTTTAAAACTCCCGCTTTTGTTCCCCTAAATTGACTTCTTCGCCTATTCATGGCTCATAATCAGTCTATGAGCAGTTTTAAGAAGATTGCACCAGCACCAGGAATGGAGTTGCTGGGCTGCGGAAGATGCACACCACCAGCCCAGCAGACAGTGCCCAGTGGGTGTGGTCAGCGGCACTGGGCTCCTCCCCTACAGCCACAGTGCATGTGCTCTCTTCTACTACAGCTTTATTCACATTTGATACCATCCGATTCTTATGTTTTCTCTTTCACTCCATCCCAGGTCTTTAATAAAAGTAATTGAATAGGTACCCAATATTAAAGCTCACCACAGATCAACCAGATTAGAATAATCTACTCAGTCTGTCAATAAAAATACAAATTCAGAAGAAATCAGAAAGTTTCATTTGGGGACATTTTCACATATGAGCTTTTTCTTAGGGAAAAAAAAAGTGATGTATGCTAAACATACCAGGTATACCCTAAAAAGGGAAGTGGCATTTGAAGTACAGTTCCTAAATTGATTCTTCTGGGGACTCTGATTGTCAGATCAGTAGTCAGCTATGAAAAGCATGAACCTATAGTTGTAAAAAGTCTACTTTGGGTTTTAATCTGAGTCAACAGAAATATTAGCAACACCCTTAAGCAAATGAAATGCATGGTTTGTGTTTTGGGAGCCCAAGGCTACCACAAATTCAAATAATTCCTAGTGTTGTCATTATGCTATTTCTATTTAAACTTAGACAAAAAGAACTCTTTGATTTTTCCGACTGCATTCAATGAAGAATGATAGGAAGAGATTTGGATAATCTGCTTCTTTCACTCTTCTAAATCCTTGAGATAAATTTCTGGTGAACATGCCACTCACTCACTAGTGGAAAATTAGGGGCTTGGGACTTGGGACTTGGGCACGGCAACTTGCACTCTGACTTGTGCCTCTCTCTGGCATGTGGAAGGTCTGGAGGGTAGGATTGCTAAATTTCCATGCACACAATCCTTCAGAGGTCTGCACCATCCATTGCCAACGCTGTGGCAAATTAGCAAGACCAAGGAAGTCAGTTAAGTTCTCTTCTTGCAGACAGGCAGCTAATTTATTTATGGAAAATTCTTTGGCCCCTTGCCAACACCAAGCATGTTCACATAGAACTGGTTGGGGAGGGGAGGCAGAGAAAGGAAGACTGCAAAGCTGCATCCTGGCCCAAAGCATCACTAGGGCTTCCAAAGGGCACCACCTCCATGGGAGGGCTATTTGGGGAAAGGTTCTGAATCCGGTTTAAAAAGAGAGATGTATTCTATCACCAGCCTATTCCCTGCCTGGAAAGAATTCCCGTAGCAGTATCCCACTTTGTAGAGCAGAACATAAGGAATGAGGGAGTAATGCTCTTTTTTCCCCAATTTTTTTTTATTGATTAAGGTATTACATGTGTACATATCTTTCCATTGCCCTCCCCCATTCCCACTCCCATACATGCCCTCACCCCCCAGTGTCTTGCGTCCATTGGTTATGCTTATATGCATGCTCACAAGTCCTTTGGTTGCTCTCTTATCTCCCCCCCACCTTCCCCAACCTTCCTGCTGTAATTTGACAGTCCATTCGATGCTTTACTGCCTCTGTATCTATCTTTTTGTTCATCAGGTTATAATGTTCTTTATTATCCGTAAATGAGTGAGATCATGTGGTATTTTTCTTTCATTGCCTGGCTTATTTCACTTAGCATAATGCTCTCCAGGCTGCTGCAAATGGTAAGAATTCCGTCTTTTTTATAGCAGTGTAGTATTCCATTGTGTAGATGTACCATAGTTTTCTGATCCCAGTCATCTGCTGATGGGCACTTAGGCTGTTTCCAAATCTTAGCTATTGTAAATTGTGCTGCTATGAACATAGGGGTACATATGTCCTTTCTGATTGGTGATGCTGGTTTCTTGGGATATATTCCTAGAAGTGGAATCACTGGGTCAAGTGGGAGTTCCATTTTTAATTTTTTGAGGAAACTCCATACTGTTCTCCACAGTGGCTGCAACAGTCTGCATTCCCACCAGCAGTGCAAAAGAGTTCCTTTTTCTCTGCATCCTCGCCAGCACTTGTCGTTTGTTGACTTATTGATAATTGCCATTCTGACAGGTGTGAAATGGTACCGCATTGTCGTTTTGATTAGCATCTCTCAGATAATTAGTAACTTTGAGCATGTTTTCATGTGTCTCTTGGCCTTCCTTCTGTCTTCTTTCAAAAAGTTTCTATTTACGTCCGTTGCCCATTTTTTTTATTGGATCATTTATCTTCCTTTTATTAAGTTGTATGAGTTCCCTGTAAATGTTGGAGATTAAACCTTTATCAGTGATAACATTTGCAAATATGTTCCCCCATAAAGGGGGCTTTCTTGTAGTTTTGTTGATGGTTTCTTTTGCTGTGCAAAAGCTTTTTATTTTGATGTAGTCCCATTTGTTTATTTTCTCTTTAGCTTCCATTGCCCTAGGAGCGGTATCTGTGAAGAAATTGCTTCGGCATATGTCTGAGATTTTGCTGCCTGTGGATTCCTCTAGTATTTTTATGGTTTCCCGTCTGATGTTTAAGTCCTTTATCCATTTTGAGTTTATTTTTGTGTATGGTGTAAGTTGGTGGTCTAGTTCAGTGGTTGGCAAACTCATTAGTCAACAGAGTGGCAAACCGCTGCTCGCAAGCCGCATGTGGCTTGCGAGCCGCAGTTTGCTGACCACTGGTCTAGTTTCATTTTTCCTTTGGCATGTATCTGTCCAATTTTCTCAACACCATTTATTGAAGAGACTGTCTTGACTCCTTTGTATGTTCATGCCACCTTTGGCAAATATTAATTGAGCATAGTGGTTTGGGTCGATATCTGGGTTCTCTATTCTATTCCATTGATCTATATGCCTGTTCTTCTGCCAGTACCAGGCTGCTTTGAGGACAGTGGCTTTGTAATATAGCTTGAAATCTGGTATTGAGATCCCACCTACTTTGTTCTTCTTTCTCAGGATTGCTGTGGCTATTCGGGGTCTTTTTTTATTCCAGATGAATTTTTGGAGAGTTCGTTCTAGGTCTGTGAAATATGCCATTGGTATTTTAATGGGGACTGCATTGAATCTATAGATTGCTTTGGGTAGTATGGACATTTTAATGATGTTGCTTCTACCAATCCATTAACACAATATGCTCTTCTATCTATTTATGTCTTCCTCTATCTCTTTTTTCTTTTTCTTATTTTAATAAATCGTTATTCAGATTATTACAATTGTTTCTCCTTTTTCCCCCCATAACTCCCCTCCACCCACTTCCCACCCCACCTTCTACCCTTACCTCCCCCCCCGCCACTGTCCTCATCCATAGGTGTACAATTTTTGTCCAGTCTCTTCCTTCACCCCCCATACCCCTTTACCCTAGAGAATTATCAGTCCACTCCCTTTCTATGCCCCTGATTCTATTATATTCACCAGTTTATTCTGTTCCTCAGGTTTTTAATTCACTTGATTTTTAGGTTCACTTGTTGATATATATGTATTTGTTGTTCATAATTTTTATCTTTACTTTTTCCTTCTTCCTCTTCTTAAAGAATACCTTTCAGCATTTCATATAATACTGGTTTGGTGGTGATGAACTCCTTTAGCTTTTTCTTATCTGTGAAGCTCTTTATCTGACCTCTAATTCTGAATGATAGCTTTGCTGGGTAGAGTAATCTTGGTTGTAGGTTATTGCTATTCATCACTTTGAAAATTTCTTGCCATTCCTGTCTGGCCTGCATAGTTTCTGTTGAGAAATCAGCTGACAATCGTATGGGTACTCCCTTGTAGATTATTAACTGTTTTTCTCTTGCTGCTTTTAATATTCTCTCTTTGTCTTTTGCTCTTGGCATTTTAATGATGATGTGTCTTGGTGTGATCCTCTTTGGATTCCTTTTGTTTGGGGTTCTGTGCGCTTCCTGGACTTGTAAGTCTATTTCTTTCACCAGGTGGGGGAAGTTTTCAGTCATTTCTTCGAATAGGTTTTCAGTATCTTTCTCTCTTCTTCTGGCACCCCCATAATTCTGATGTTGGTACGCTTGAAGTTGTCCCAGGGGCTTCTTACACTATCTTCAACTTTTTGGAATTTTTTTTTTCTTTTTTGGTTGAGTGTTTTTTGCTTCTTTGTATTTCAATTCGTTGACTTGATTCTTGCGTTCCTCCAGTCTGTTGTTGGGTCTCTGTATAATATTTTTTATTTCAGTCAGTGTATGCTTAGTTTCTAGTTGGTCCTTTTTCATATCTTCGAGGGTCTCATTATATTTATCGACCTTTTCTAAGATATTCTTGAAAAGCCTTATAACCGTGGTTTTGAATCCTATATCCAGTCATTTGTTTTCCTCCATTTCTTTCATTTGTGATCTGTTTCTTTGTCGCCGCATTTTCACTGCTTCCCTGAGTTGGTAGGGCAGCTTTGTGTGCTAGGTTTCCTATATGGCCCAGTGGGTCAGCCTCCTCAGTTAACCTGAGGTGGACACTCTTGGTGAACCCCTTTGTGGACTGTGTGTACAGCGTTGTTGTAGTTAATCCTTGATTATTGTTGGTATCACTGGGAGGAACTGACCTCCAGGCCAGTTGGCTGTGAGGATCAGCTGTGTCTATGCTGGGAGAAGTTCGGTGCTGGAGACAGCCTTATAGGATTAGACTTGCCAAATTGCAAAAGCCTCTGTGCTCAGCTTGGATAGGGTGGAGTCTCAGGGCGAAGCAGACAGTCTTGGCTTCCCGTCAGCCCTGCCCTTATGCTCGTGCCTCCAGACCTCTGCCTTCCCCAGCTCCTGAGCCTCCGCCTGAGAGTCCAGATTCCCCCCACAAGAGCATGGGTCCCCAGGAGCTCACCTGGAACTGGGGTTCAGTGCAGTCAGACCTGGAGCTCAGTGCAGTCAGGAGCTTCCAACTCCCTTCCGCTAGGGAAAGCCTGTGGCAAACTCCGCAGTCTTTGTGCGCACTCGCACGCGTGCCTCCAGACCTCTGCCTTCCAGGGCTCCCTAGTTTCTGCCTAACAGACCAGATTCCCCCTGTAAGAGCGTGGGTCCCCAGGGGCTTGCCTGGAACTGGGGTTCAGTGCAGGCAGAACTGGGGTTCAGTGCAGTCAGGAGCTTCCAACTCCCTTCTGCTAAGGAAAGCATGTGGCAACCTCCGCAGTCTTTGTGCACACTCGCGTGTGCGCCTTCAGATCCCTGCCTGCCGGGGCTCCCCCGGGTCTCCGAGTCTCCGAGTGCCTTTCTCTCTACCTGACAATACAGACTCCCCCTGTATGAGCCTGGGTCCATGGAGTTTTGCCCGGAACTGGGGTTCAGTGCAGTCGGGGTCCTCCTTCCCCCTCCCCCCAGAGAAAGTCAGCCAAGCTCTCAGCCGCCCTTCCTCTCTGCGCGCACAAAGACCCTTTGCTGTACTTCAACCCTTTGCCATTCCTCCAATTCTCCGTGAGCTTTTCTCTTTCCTTCTAGTTGTAGAATTTCCACTCAGCCAGCTTTCCTGTGGTTCTGGATGGTGTCCATTCTGTCTTTTAGTTGTAGTTTTGAAATTGTTGTGTGAGGCAGCAGTTCAGGTGCTTACCTATGCCGCCATCTTAGTTTCTCTGGCTAGATGTTATCTCTATCTCTTTTTTCAATGTCCTGTAGTTTTCTGAGTAGAGGTCTTTTACCTCCTTAGTTAAGTTTATTCCTAGGTATCTTAATTTTTTTTGGTGTGATGGTAAATGGGATTGCTTTCTTAGTCTCTCTTTCTATAAGTTCTCTATTGGTGTACAGAAATGCCATAGATTTCTTGGCATTAATTTTGTATCCTGCTACATTGCCAAATTCATTTATTAAGTCCAATACTTTTTTGATGGAGTCTTTAGGGTTTTCTATGTACAATATCATGTCATCTGCGGATATTGACAATTTTACTTCTTCTTTTCCAATTTGGATGCCCTTTTTTCTTCTTCTTGTCTGATTGCTCTGGCTAGCACTTCCAGTACTATGTTGAATAGGAATGGTGAAAGCGGGCATCCCTGTCTTGTTCCTGTTCTTAGGGGAAATGGTTTTAGTTTTTCCCCATTGAGTATGATGTTGGCTGTGGGTTTGTCATATATGCCTTTTATTATATTGAAGCATGATCCTTCTATTCCCACCTTGCTGAGAGTTTTTATCAAAAATGGGTTTTGGATTTTGTCAAATGCTTTTTCTGCATCAATTGATATGACTATATGGCTTTTATCTCTCAATTTGTTTATGTGATGTATCACGTTTATTGATTTGTGGATATTGTACCATCCTTGCATCCCTGGGATAAATCCTACTTGGTCATGGTGTATGATCTTTCTGATGCACTGCTGTATCTGATTTGCTAGAATTTTGTTAAGGATTTTGGCATCTATATTCATGAGGGATATCGGCCTGTAATTCTCTTTCATTGTGTTGTCTTTATCTGGTTTTGGTATTAGGGTGATCCCGGCTTCATAGAAGGAGCTTGGAAGTGTTCCTTCCTATTGAATTTTTTGGAATAGTCTGAGGAGGATAGGTTTTAGTTCTTCCTTGAATGTTTGGGAAAACTCCCCTGTGAAGCCGTTTGGTCCCGGGCTTTTGTTTGCTGGAAGCTTTATGATGACTGCTACAATTTCTTCCATAGTTATTGGCCTATTGAGATTGTTTAGATTCTTCCTGGTTGAGTTTTGGAAGGTTGTATTTTTCTAGGAATATGTCCATTTCATCCAGGTTGTCCAGTTTGTTGGAATAGAGTTGTTCATAATATTTTTTTAACAATCCTTTGTAATTCTGTGGGGTCTATTGTTATTTCTCCTCTTTCATTTCTGATTTTGTTTATTTGGGTCCTCTCTCTTTGCTTCTTGGTGAGCCTGGCTAAAGGTTCATGAATCTTGTTTATCCTTTCAAAGAACCAACTCTTGGTTTTGTTGATCGTTTGTATTGTTTTTTTTGGTCTCTATGTCGTTTACCTCCGCTCTGATCTTTATTATTTCCTTCCTTCTGCTTACACTGGGCTTTTCTTGTTGCTCTCTTTCTAATTCATTGAGTTGTAGGGTTAGATAATTTATTAGCATTGTTTCTTGTTTTATGCAGTAGGCTTGTAGAGCTATGAACTTCCCTCTTAAGATGGCTTTCGCTGTGTCCCATAGATTTTGGATTGTTGTGTTTTCATTGTCATTTGTTGCCATGATGTTTTTTATTTCTTCTTTGATCTCTTTTGTAACCCAGTCATTGTTTAATAGCATGCTATTTAGTCTCCAGGTGTTTGTTTTTTTGGATTGTTTTTATTGTAGCTGATTTCCAGTTTTATGCCATTGTGATCTGAGAAGATGCTTGATATGATTTCTATCTTCTTGAATTTGAAGAGACTTTGCCTGTGTCCTAATATGTGGTCTATCCTTCAAAATGTTCCATGTGAACTGGAGAAGAATGTATATTCTGTAGCTTTGGGGTGAAATGTTCTAAAGATGTCAATTAAGTCCATCTGATCTAGTGTGTCATTTAGGATTGCTGTTTCCTTGCTGATTTTTTGTTTAGTTGATTTATCCAGTGGTGTCAGTAGGTTATTGAAGTCCCCTACTATGACTGTATTGCTATCAATCTCTCCCTTGATATCTTCCAGAAGTTGTTTTATGTATTTGGGTGCTCCTGTATTGAGTGCATATATGTTTACCAGAGTTATATCTTCTTGTTGAATTGCTCCATTTAGTATTATGTAGTGGCCTTCCTTATCTCTTGTATGACCTTTACTTTGAGGTCTATTTTATCAGCTATAAGTATCGCAACCCCAGCTTTTTTCTCATTTCCATTTGCTTGAAAAATGTTTTTCCATCCCTTCACTCTCAGTCTGTGTGAATCCTTTGTTTTGAGGTGGGTCTCTTGCAGACAGCCAATATATGGGTCATGTTCTCTTATTCATTCAGCTTCCCTATGTCTTTTGATTGGTGCATTTAATCCATTTACATTTAATGTTATTATTGATAAGTACATGTTTGTTGTCATATTTTTTCCTTAATGTTTGTATTTCTTCTTGCCTTTCTCTTTCTTCTTTTTACAGCAGTCCCTTTAGCATTTCTTGCATTGCTGGCTTGGTAGTGATAATCTCTCTTAGCCCTTTTTTTTCTGTGAAGCTCCTGATTCCACCTTCAATTTTGAATGATAGCCTTGCTGGGTATCGTATTCTTGGGTTCAGTCCCTTGCTTTGCATCACTTTGTAAATTTCATTTCATTCCCTTCTGGCCTGGAGTGTTTCTGTTGAGAAATCCATTGATATTCCAATAGGAGAACCCTTGTAGGCACCCGCAGTATGTTTGCCAGCAACACAAGCACTCTGAAGGGCCCTGGCTGTGTAGCCATGTAGTTGAGGTGTCTGTGGGCAGGTATCCAGGATGAGTGAATTCAGAATTTCTACTGCGGTGGGGGGGGGGGGGGTGCGGGGGAGTGCATACCTGTTTGTCCAAGATCACACCCAGGGAGAGCTCACAGTGGCTCCCAAGAGCACTTTGTGGATAGATGGGCTCAGGTTGCCTGCCTGTTAGAAATGCAACATCTGTGGAAGTGCATTTGCTGGCGCAGAGCTCTGACACACTCTGAGGAGCCCTGGCACTGAGGTTGAGCAGCTGGGGTGGCTGTGGGCAGTTATTCAGGAAGAGGGAATTCAGAATTTCTAATGCGAGGCAGTGTGCCCTTGTCTGTGCAGAATCACACCCAGCAGAGTCTCACAGCTACTCCCCAAGCGCGCTGTGGATAGATGGGATCAGGATGCCTGCCTGTTGGAAATGCGCATCTGTGGAGGTGCCTTTGCAGGCACAGAGCTCTGATGCACTCTGAGGGGCCCTGGCACTGAAGTTGCACAGCTGGGGTGTCCATGGGCAGTTATTCAGGAAGAGGTAGTTCAGAATTTCTACTGCAGGGCGGTCCACCCTTGTCTGTACAAAATCACACTCACGGGGTCTCCCAGTGGCTCCCAGGCGCTGCCTATGGACTGGTGTGCCCTGGATGCCTGCGCGCTGGAAATGCGCCAATGTGGTCTGGAGTTCTGCTGCTGGGGAGGGGGAGGTTGCACTTACTGCTGCTGAGCTGTGCACCTTTGGAGGTGGAAGTCCCAGAGTCCGCAGGTCTGCTGGTGGGGCAGCAGGATTTTGGCTGGAGTGGTTGCTGGGTCTCGGGGCAGTTCCAAGGCTATCTGGTTGGTAGTGCTGATGAATTCCTAAAAAAGGCCGTTCTCCCCTTCAAGATGGCGTGGGCTCCATGCCGGAGTCCCACAGTTCGGGGAGTGCCTGCAGCGGTGGTAGTCTCTCCCTGTCCAAGAGAGCCTGGTCTACCAGCCCCTGCTGCTCCTACGGGGATTTAACTGTCCCTCACTCACACACACACACACCACACAGATCCACACACTCTCCTTTCATCCCCTCACTCACTCACTTTCTCTCCCTCACCTCTGTCCTGCCAGCCGCCATCTTCCTCCTCCCAGCAGTCAGGAGTAATGCTCTTAGGAGCTTAGCAATTTTTGGTCTTGGCTCTGTTAGCAGTTTGCTGATTTTTTTTTTTTTTAAGTTTCATTTCGAACTTGTCAAGAGGTTTTTAGATCCATAAAGTTCCATCTATATTCACAGGTTTAAATGCAAGCTATAGCACCTTCTGCCATTTAACTCCTAGATTATGTTTCCTTATTTTTTTAAACACCGATCACTAATAGTAGGACTCTTTAATGTAGAATGTTTTCTATCAGTTTGATTTTGAGTTCTTGAAATTTATGGTTTTTATAGAATCATTTGTGTATTCACATTTATATTTTAAAGAAATAGCTTTATGTAAATGTGAGTCAAGAGGCTGAAAAAATAAATTTTGGTTTATAGTTTATGTATAATGCAGATTAATATTCAAGTAATAACATTCATTTATCTTCATTCATTCATTTATTCATTCAACACCTTTCCAGGCACATGCCTGACATTTACAAAGGGCTTTATGTCATGCATCATTTCACAGAAGTCCAACAGAAACCTGAGAGCATCTTAGTGGGTTCGAATGATGACGACATTGGTGGGATCTGGAGACCCTCTCAACCAGGCTGAAGCCTGAGGGTCTTCTCTGGGGTCTAGCTAGGCAGGCAAAGGGGGCATCTGAAGGCACTGGGACCTTTGTCACAGTTGACACCTTCCTCCCATCATCACATCCTTAGCCAGTTCCTATGCTCTGGATGACAAGGGTTGAGATAAGAAAATACTGAAGTGCTAGTGATTTACTAGGCCCTCCCTCCCAGGAACAGCCCTCTGAATGTTCTAGCACAACCAGAGGGAGTAACTCACAGAGATTTCTGCTGGAGGAGCTTCTTATGTGGTGATACCCAGGTGGAGGAAACAGTTTTGCTGATTAACTAGTTCCTCATCCAGGAAAAATTGGATGATAATTTTGTATTGACCCAACAGCTTCATTAGTTTTATTTTGCCCTTTGCAATACTGTTAAGACTTCTGATAGTTTTGTGGCTGTTTTAGCTATTACATTAAGTAAAACACTCCAAAATGGGCGATAACAAGTTGAAAAGTTGCTAAACAATTATGGGAAGGAGTGATTCTTAAATGTACTCTCCAGGCATCTAGACTAGCTGGAGGCTGTGCCTGAGTCCTAAAAGCTGATAAAAGAACCCCCAGGCAAATGAGTCAGTTAATGATGTGCACTGAGGAATTCTGCTTCATGAACTCTGCAGCCTACTGAGGACAATCTAGCTTCCTGCCTCTACCTTTCTTCCATATGCATATGCTTGACAACATTTCTCAGGTATTAATGTAACAGTGGGGAATTGTAACCCACCCACCATTCTTTTGACATTGTTTCTGTAAATGCTGACCTGACTGATATATAGCTTGTAGATAAGTAGCATCCTATATAATAAAAGGCTAATATGCAAATCAACCAAACGGGGGAATGACCAGTCACTATGATGCACACTGACACCAGAGGGCAGATGCAGGAGCTGCCCCCTGATGGTCAGTGTGCTCCCACAGGGGGTGTGCCGCTCAGCCAGAAGCTGCAGTGGTGGCAGGAGCCTCTCCCACCTCCACGACAGTGCTAAGAATGTCCAATTGCTGGCTTAGGCCATCAATCGGACATCCCCTGAGGGCTCCTGGACTGTGAGAGGGCACAGGCCTGACTGAGGGCCCCCACCCCAAGTGCACAAATTTCGTGCACCAGGCCTCTAGTGTTTGTATAAAGAATCCTAGGAACTAACTTCAGAAGATACAGATTCTGACCTTTAGTCATCCCAGTTCGCAGAGATTTGCTGTCCTTCAACCAAAGAACGAGGATGATGTAGAACCAGGATGAGGAAGACCAGGATGAGGAAGACTAGGATGACACACACCAGACCATCACTTGATCAGTTTTGAGGTCCTTATCAGAATAGACTGTGCTGGCCTGAACGTAGAGAATTTTTCAACCCCCTCCCTTTGATTTATTTGTTCTGTTTTCCGTCTCCCTCCTTATAATAATCTCTACCTGTACTGAGATGTTGAGATGGGCTTTGTGACAAGAGTCCCTCATCTACTCAGGTGGCCCACACTGAAATAAACCTATTTCCTTCTTCACCAGCACCTGTCTAACGAGTTTGGCTTTGATAGTAGCAGGTAGCCAAACCTGAGTTTTGGTTACATTAATAAACTACAGGGAAACAGTTGCCAAGTCTTTCACCCTTTATGCCCCTCCCTGGTGGTGCTAATGGGCACAGATACTCTGGTGCAGCAAGGAGGTAAAAGAAAAAATCAACCATGATTAAAATAAGTAATGGAATTTATGTCCCTCTTGAGAAGTCTTAATGGCACATGAGCCTCAGGTTAAGAAAATACTAAATGCGTTTTATCCGCTTAGGGATCTGCATCTTGCTAGAAGATGGGAAGTGATCAAACCCAAAACCTAGATATGTGCCCCGACAGGGAATTGAATTGGCAAGCTTCGGTGCATGGTACCATACTCCAACCAACTGAGCCACACCAGCCAAGGCAATGCATGTGGTTTTTATGTCTGTACAGTCCTGACCAGGAACATTATTACTTATGCCTCCTCAGAACTCTGAGGATGAGCTCATACTTTTAACCTGGTTTCATACTTAAGAAAACTGGCAAAGGCTCATCAGAAGTCACCTCTGTGAGCGCTTGGAATGGTGACACTTGGCAAATGGCTGAGTCATTCTGTTCTTTGTGTATGTTTTTACGGAGGTTTTTAAACATATCCTAAAATGAAAAAGGGAACAACTTCCTAGTTATAGTGCCACTACAGTTATATCATATACTGTATATAGAGTTCCTAATTTAGAGTTGCTACTGACCTTTTTGTGAATAGAAATTGGCACTGATTAGGCAATATGCCTAGAAGAAAACCTCTGATATATTCATGAACAATGTCCTTTCCAGAAACAGTGTTCCAATTCCAAGTAGGTCTAGAAAGAGAAGCACTACCATGGCTTCCTTATCTAACTGGCAGACATTCCCTTAGCAAGGGCTTTTGGTCTGTCATTGATACCGTGTTTAAGCTATTCACTGAATGCCACTAGCTTAGTTCCTGGAAGCTGGCTGGGAGCAAGACAGATGTGTGACTGTATGGGTGTGAAGAGTAGGGTAGCAGCTTTTTTATCTGTTACCTGAAGGAAGACTCTTATCTTGTCTTCTCTCAGGATGACTTGACATTTGGCTCAGGGGGAGATGGTTTTAGAAATCATGTATGGCAAGGAAGAAGGTAAAGAGCTAGATTCTCAAATGCTCAGGTACTTCTTGACCTGTGAATGCCAGGAGTCATGATCATGTTGAAACTGTGCGTGTTGCCTTTGCAAGGGCTCAAAACTGCCCGAGGAGGACTTCAGCGGAATATACTGAAGTCATATTTTTGAGAGAAGGAAGATTTGATAGCTAATTTTAAGGTCTCTCCTTACAATAATGAACTATCAGCAGTTTGAAGATATGTTATTTCTAACTAACAAGTTCCTGTCAGCTCATTAATGCTATATTTATAAGAAATGATGATAGACATCTTTCTAATTATGTACACAATCTACAAAATACAGAATACTGTAGAAATAAAATTATTGATGTAATTATGCAAGTATGAAGTTAGGGATTTTTTATATCAGATATTGTTATGTTGCAAGAACATTTTTTTAGGGGAACTTGGGCAAAGGGTGGTTTTGATAGAAAAATATGAGAGCAAATGAACTTTCCATCTCTGGGTTTCTCTTTACACTTGGGGTGGATGGTTCATTTTGAGGAACTGGAACTTAACTATCTGTTTTTGTTTTGTTTCCTTTGTTTTTAAAAGCACATGCCCTTTATCTCTGAGCATCAGAGCAAGCACTTACCACAATGCACTGTTTCTTAAATCTTTAGTTAATCCAGGGCCCGCTGGGAAAGGGATGTTTGTATTGTGAGATAACTCTGAAAAATTGGGTTTTCCAATGTTTCTGTTGAAGTTGAAATCTATATTGGAACGGTGGGGAAGTAATCCAGGGAAGGGAGACAGCCAGGAAAGGGTGAGTTATCAAGGCAGCTACCAGTGTGGACAAGTGGAGCTTAAATCCATGGGGGGAACTCTGGGAAATGGTACGGGCTTCTCGGAATAATTCCCCTGAGGAGGCGAGGAAGTCCGAATCCCTCTACACCAGCTCCCACTATTATTGGCTGAAGGTTGTTCCCAGGGACTGTTAATTCCCTGGCACTTGTCCTTCTGTGCTTTTGGCAGGAGTTCTTGGCATTGAGAGACAGGTCCCAGCCATTGGAAGTTGCCTGGAGCAACTGAATAGTGGGGTTCAAGGAATACGAGGGGGCACTACAGTACCTGGTACAATGGACGGTGGAGTTACTGCCAGCGATCCAAGAATCTGCACATTGGCATGCAGTGATCATCACCAGGGTGGGGGCCTTTTTCTGATACACATTTATATACATGAAAAGTTTGAGAACCACTAATATAGGCTATTGATCAATGAATCCTAGATTAGCAGAAGGTTTCTAATGCAATTCTTATTTTGTAGGCAAGGGAACTGAAGGCCAGGCAGCTTTAATGACTGGTCAATGTCACAGAACCACTTTTGGCACAAGGGTCTCATGATTCAGTGAATTGTGATGGACAAATAATCTGGTTACTATTAACTTGGTTGTCTAGAAATTTCAAAAAATTAATATATAGGCACAGTGGCTCCACTTTCAGCACCATTTCTCCCAACCCTATGTGCAACCTGCCCACATGTGTGACATTCCATTCTGGGTTCCTGAAAACTATTTTCTTTTGGAAACTTACTTCACTCTATACCCCTCAAAATTTGCTTGGGGAAAGATATTTTAAGTGTGTGGATATGGATACTAAGGTATAAATACTAAATTAATTTATATCAAGGTATTTGTTATAAGGGATGAAGTTTTAATATTTTCAGGTGAATGGAAGTTCTCTTTGGGTTCCAAGGCCCTAAGACTAAATGTAAGTATTAATATAGGGCTGTCATCTACTTTTGGAAAATACTACTGACTTTATAACCATTCAAGTGCATTATATCACACTAGAAGCCCAATGCACAAAGATTCATGTAAGAATAGGCCTTCCTTCCCCTGGCTGCTGGCACCAGCTTCCCTCCGGCACCCAGAACCTGAGCCTTCACTCTGGCCGCCAACTTCCGCCTACGCTCCGGCCCTGCCGCCCTCCTGTAACTCCCTCCACCTCCCACCCTCCCCCCCCCCAAAGCAGGTGTCCCGCCCCACCCTGGCCACTCTGCGCCTGTGCACACGTGCTGCCCAGAGGCCTGGAGTGGCCCACCTGGCCAGGGCATTCCATTTTTTAATTATAAACTAACTAGAGGCCCAGTGCATGGATTCATGCACAGGTAGGGTCCCTTAGCCTGGCCTGCAGGGATCGGGCTGAAACTGGCTCTCCAACATCCCCTGAGGGGTCCTGGATTGCGAGAGGGCAGTTCTCAGGTGACGAATCTCAGAATCAGGCTCTCTTCTCTCTGGTTCTGGGTGCATCACCTGAGAACCGCAGCTGCCAAGTCACCTCAGCTTGGCAGCTCCTGCATTGAGTGTCTGCCCCTTGGTGGTCAGTGTGTGTCATAGGTAATAGTCAGATGGTCAAATGGTCACTTAGGCTTTTATATATATATTAATAGCAACTGTTCAGAGTCAGAAAATATTCAAACTGCAATTTTAAAAATAATTCCCTATTTGGCATCTAAATACTATAATATTTCCCAAATAATGTTTTGTGTTTGACTAGGGTTAAATTTTATTTCATTGTATTCAATATTAATAGCTATCATTTTTTGAACCCCTATCAGATCAAATGTTAGGGAATTTACATAGTATAACTCATTTAACTTTACAGTAGCCTTGCATGATAAATATCCTTATTTTATAGACAAAAACTAGTTTCTGTGATTAATTTATGTAATTATGTAATTTATATATTAGACATTTGATAAATATTTTTGAATGCAGAATGAGTGACAAAGACTTACCCAAAGACATTGAGCTTCGGAGTGGACAGTGGAGCTGGCCAGAGGGCCCTGCAGCCTTTGGGCTGGGCAGAGGAGTGTAGTGGCACAATTCCCAGAGTGTAACTGTTACATGGCTCTTATTAGGCAGTCTTGGTGGCTAAGAGTAGAAAGGTCTGTGCATGATTTCCAATAGGATCTCAACTAAAAATAGAGCATAGTCCTGGCCAGGTGGCTCAGTTGGGTGGAGCATCACCTGTACCCCAAAAAAGTTTGTGAGTTCCATTCCTGGTCAGGGCACATACCTAGGTTGTGGGTTCAATCCTCATTCAGGCATTCTCTCTTTTTTCTCTCTCTTTCTCTCTCCCTCTCTCTCTCCCCTCCCATTCCCACTTCCTTTCCTCTCTCTCTAAAAATTGGTAAACATATCCTCGGGGAGAATTTTAAAAAATAGAGCATCATAAAAGTAATAGTTCTTATAATCTGAATTTCCCCCTAAATCAAAGATCCCTTTGTCACAAAATATTTTCTCTGTATCTGGGTTTGTTCATAGACTTTTGGGGAAGGCATTTCTAGTGCTATGTTTCAGTGCTAAAAGCTAGTCATGGTGTCACGAAATAGTTGTACTGTCCTTTAGAATGTTTTCCAGAACTTCAGATAAAATGTTTTTGCAAAGAACATTTTTCCCCCCTTTAAGGCTCATGTTAAAATAAAGGTCAGGAAACTCAGTCAAGTAAACAAGCTAGCCACAACTTTCATCCAAAGGGACACACACCACAGGTGTCGCTCAGTGCTGCCGGAGTTGGTTTAAACACATTGGTTATGGTTATATATAGCACTTAAAGTCCAAACATCCACTCCAGCTCCATCATCACTTACTCAGGTTGTCCCAGCAAATTCCTCTCGGACTCTTTCTTTGCCAAGTTTAAGAAGTAATGGATTCTAAGCTATAACAGAGAAAAATCAACTTACCCATTTTAGAAAAAAGGTAAAATGTTTCCCCTTTCTTCCTTCCTCTACAGAGGAAGCTTTTCACTTACAAAAAAAGTTTGTAAATAAATATATTTAGTTAATGCAACAATGCAATCAATACACTCGTTTATCTTGGTAGAAAATTTTATTTTTATAAATTAAAAAAAGTATAAGAAAATAATGATATTATTTTGCTTTAAAAAAAAACATGGAGGATAAAAATAGGAATGGCAGATTATTGTATCTGTTATGCTTTTGCAGTGAACCTTTCTCTGAGGGAAAACACACATATAAAACACTCAGTTCAGGGGTGTACAGCAAGAAGAGTTTTCACAAACTGAAGGCACCCAGGTGACCAGCACTCAGCTCAGAAGCTAGACCATCATTGGAGCATGATCCTGAGCCCCTCTCCTGCTCTCTGCAGTCCGTACCACTTCCTACCCTTAAGGGCAAGCAGAACCCTAACATCTAATACCATGCACCTCTTTGACCAGCTTTTCCATTTGCATCTTGTATAAATAGAATTATGCAGTGCTGTGTGTAATTTTTTTGGTGTCTGGATAATGAATAGTGCTGGTGGGAACATGTTTATATACTTCTTTTGGAGAACACACATGCATTTGTTTTGGGTATGGGTAATAGAGTAAATACATGTTCAGTTATGATAGATAACGCCAAGTTGTTTACGTGTTTTCCTTTTATGAATACCTATGCTAAACTATAATGCTTGTAAAAACACATTGGACTATTTCAAAACTAACATATACAAATTTTTTAGAAATTTAACTTCTGAAGTTTTTTTCATATTAGGTAGATTTCAGCATTATACATCAATCTTACAAAATATAGATGTATATATTTAATCTCATTTGGTCCCTTAACAACCATTTAAGCAAACCATAAAGTTGACCTCCAGAGGCCAAAGGACCAGCTCACAGTCATGAAGCAGGCTTCCATGACCTCTGAGTGAGTCAGGCCAAGTCTGGACTCCAAATTGGAGGCCTTTCCACACCCTGTAGCAATGCACACCCACCCCTAATGGACAGAGCCATGACTGGAGACTCCAAGCCCTGTAAATTCCCAGCACACTTCCCAGAAGCTGGGGATGGCTAAGTCATTTCACAGTGGGAGTGATTTGCAGCCAGAATCAACCAGGCTCTGGCCTCGTTTTTTGTGTGGTTTGGATGATTCTATCATCAAATCTGCCTCTCTATATAAAATGTTTCCTGTTTGAGTTTTCTTTTTCAAATGAATGGATTTATTATCCAGGAGGAAGACTTGGCCTAACTGTTCTGAGAAGGGCAGGACGAAGGAAAGGTTATAGACCACATGTTTTTCATGTGGCCCTGTCAGCTGAGGATTGGATTATGTGTGTCATTTATGGAAAGCAGAGGATCAGTGACACACATACTGAATTTATGGGGCCAGGTGTAACAGCACTGGGCAGGTCTAAGAAAACAGATACACACCTCTACGGAGAGATGGGGAGGGCAGGGCAGGGCAAGGAAAGGGGAGTTAGTTCGCATGGCCCTTTCTTATCTCACTTGGGAAGTTGAGAGGTATGGGCCAGAACCTTCCATGCCAGTGAGTAGAGAAGAAGAGGGAGAACAGTGTTGGATGAAGAAGACTGAAAAGCCTTCATGGAAAAGTTAGAATCTTAGCAGGATTTGGATGTTTCACTGCCTAACAGTTGTTGAATACCTACTTTATTCAACATGATGTCACGTAGTCTTTGCAACATCCATTGAACGAGGTGCTACTGTACTTTATTTTCTATTTTAAAATTCCAGAAGGTGAATTGCCCAAATCACATAGCTAATAAGAGGGAACTGGATTCCAGCCAGATGCTAAAGCACATGCTCTTAACTGCACTTCTCTGTGCTGCTCAGACAGGGCAGGGGAGAGGTGACCAGGCCAGGGAGCAGACAGGGACAGAACAGTCTAGACAAAGGTGGGGAGGTGAATAGGAGAATGGCAGTATGTTCTGGGGTCAGTGCAACTGGCCTGACCAGTGAGTGGCCTAAAGTTATGATTGATGAAACTGGAGGATTGATAAGGTTGGGAAATAATATTATGGAAAATACTATTTTCTTACGAAGGTGAACTCAGCAGCCAGGTGTAGATGGACAAAAGAGGGAAGGACTGGAGGCTGGGAAGTTATTGAGAAGGTGCTGCAAAATCGAGAAGATGAGACAATGAAGACATGGACGAGCACAGCAGTTCTCAGACAGCTGGCCTTGGGACCATTGATAAACCTACAAATGAGGGAGGACCCAAGGGCTTTGGTTTCTATGGCTTTTATCTAATGTTTTTATATCTGAGAAATTTTAAAATATTTTATTATTTTTAAAATAATAATAATAAACCGTAATATATTATCATCAAAGCATTTTCATGAAAACTTATGTTTAAAAAAAAACAGTGAGAAAAATGACATTGCTTTACACTTTTATAAATTTCTTAATAGAATCCAGCTGGATTATGACACATTCAGTTGTCATCTGTGCGATGTGTTGTAGCATCACATGACATGTGGCCTCCCAAAACTCCACTGCACACTTGTGAGAGAAAGTGAAATAGGCCCACAACACCCTGAAAGACTCTCGGGGATTCCCAAGGGCTCCTGGACCACAATTGGAAAGCCATTGGGCTGGAGTGTGGCCCAGGAGATGGAGAAAGACAGAACCACACAGGGACACAAAACAGCAGTATCTAGAGGCAGACCGGGGTAGGGGGAGCTGCAAAGGGAAGTCTCAGATGATTTGAGACATCACACCTGGGTGACGGGCCACCTGTGGTGCTTCTTACAGAGGAGGGGAAACCCGGGGAGTCAGCTTGGTGGGGCAGTTGGTAATTTCTGGTTTTAGTGATTTGAATGTGAAGTGGCAGAGCGATAGATATGACAGTACACATAAAATTAGGTCACAGAAGATCATTTGTTACTAATGAAAGTAAACTTTTCAAAACAATTTTAAAATGAAATTTAAAGAGTTAATTCAAAAATGAAAAGTTAATTAAAAATTAAATGGGAAGAAAGTACTATAATTTCTATTTAATTCATCACAGAATATTTATTTACTTAGGAGTGGAATAGTAGAAGAATTCAACTGTATTTGAAGGATTTTATTTGTTAAGATGGAGAAATACACACACACACACACACATGGCATTTGTACTATTCTTCACACATGTTATATGTCTGGAATAATTTTTAATAAATTTAAAGTTTAACTCTCTCTCTCTCTCTCTCTCTCTCACACACACACACACACAATATTTATATTCCTTAGATCAGAGGCCATTTTATTTCCAGATACTAGTGATAGGAATGGGCCATGTAGAGAAAGGAAGAGAAAGAAAGGGAAAGAGAGAGAGGATAAGGGGGAAGAAGAGAGGGAGGAAAGAGAAAGAACCTAAACTGAACTTAAAATCTTGCACCTTCTCTTTAGATGCTGAAATGCAGACTATAGAGAAAGGGCTTACCTACAACATTGGCAAAATACAGGGAAAGTGTAAGCCAAATAGGGAGACGCAAATATTCACAAGGTACCAACGACTCTATTTATGACATGGCTTTAGCAATGATTCAGTCAGAGCCCAAGGCTCTGTTGGAGTTTACGGCACTTAGTGGGAGAGGTGAATGGGAAACAGAATTCCTGTGCATGAGGTAAGTTTCCAGTGGAGTCGGGCATCAGAAGAAGGAAGTACACAGTGGGCCTCAGAGAGGAAGGGGCTGACCTCTCTGGGAGGCTGAGTAGTTGGGATCTGCTCTGGAGTCAGAGGTGACCTGGGTGTTGGCACTGACTAAGGCAGGACTAGCTCTGAGACTTTGGGAAAGTCACTCAATTACTTAAGCTTTCGTTTTAGAATATTTTTATTTCTAAAAATTACAGAAATAGTCCGGTTCACAGCAGGATGGGCGCCAGGGAATGTTGGCTCCTCTTTCTGTATACTCATAGCACCGACCAATAAACCCCCATCTGTCTCAAAGTGTGGGCCTGCATTTCCAGCAGCCTTCACCCATCCTAGAACGCCTCTGAACATAGCTTATGCTTCCTGTCTGTCTGTTTCACAGGCTTTTCATTCTCTGGTTCTTCCTTAGCTCTGTAACGATTACATATATCCACTGTATCACATACCTTCCTTTGCCTTAGAATTCATTCCACAGTGTGCCCATTTTAGGAATGAAGTGAAAAGAAAATATAAGTTGTTACTTGTTTTTTAAGGAAAGTGATATGATAAAAACTTCTAAAATTATTTTAAGAAACATTTGCGTGTGTACGGGGGCAGGATGAGAGTGATCATAATAATGTCTTAGATCATTAACAAGTAAGTTCATGTGCAGTAACTAGCTGTAATTTACCTTCAGTGTCTCCTATGCAGCTATGTGATGAACTAGCAGTAAGCCAGGTGCTCATGAAGCCAGGTGCCTTCTTTCAATGGATAGATGGATGGATGGGTGGGTGGATGGATGGATGGATGGATGGATGGATAAATACAGGGTATTCCCAAAAAATGTATACACACTTAACAGTTGACAGCTCAATTGATGTTGCTTTCTTTTCAGATGTACCCCATTGGAATTAATAATTACTCAAAGTGTTTGTAAATTTTGGGGACACCCTATGTAGACACTGTGTAGATAATTTAGCCAAAAAAATGAAGTTAAACTTTCTTAACAAACAGCAATTTCATTTTTTGTTTTGTCCCCTCCCCCAACAGGGATATAATTCATATAAAGTAGACATAAATGTTAATTTAATGCCAAGTAGAACATCTTTCTACTACAATTTTTATAAATAATGTGTTGTATAAACTGTCATAACCCTCATCTTTACTTGAAGTTGTTTCATGACCCTTTGCAAACAAATGACAGAATCACATTTGCTAAGTTCCCTTTAGTGCCCAATTACTAGAAATGTAAGGACCTAGCAGGTCTGCAGCTGTTCTGAGTTTCAATTGTCTTATCTTTCAGGCCAGTGGTCAGCAAACTCATTAGTCAACAGAGCCAAATATCAACTGTACAACGAATGAAATTTTTTTTGAGAGCCAAATTTTTTAAACTTAAACTTCTAATGCCACTTCTTCAAAATAGACTTGCCCAGGCCGTGGTATTTTGTGGAAGAGCCACACTCAATGGGCCAAAGAGCTGCATGTGGCTCTCAAGTCGCGGTTTGCCGACCACTGTTCCAGGCTAATAACTTGGAACTCTAGGCTGAATTCATTCCCCTTTTAGCAGTGGGAGCATCAGGAGAGTCTTGATTCCCACATAACTGAGTGGAATAGGAGAACGGGGTCACCCACAAGCCTCAGAACCCCTCTTCCCGCAAGGGCTCAGCAGATAAGCAGGAGCATCTACACTACTGGGAACAATTGGTTTTAATCAGAAGACTTCGCAATAAAAGCAGAAAACTGGGCTGGACCAGAAGGGGTGTAGGAAAGACTCCCTGAATTGTAAAAAGTGCCTGTGTAAAATAATGATATGTGTTCTTTGGTGAATCTGAGCATTATTGTTGTGGTTTAGCACCAAAGTGTTGAATCACATGGAATCAGATTTTTCACAGAGCTTAATTGGATCAAAGGGATCACTTGGATCGATTTCTTTATAGCTGAGGAGCCTGGGGTCCACAGAAGTGGAAGGACTTATCCTAAGTCATACAGCTTGTCTGTGGTGGAGCTGGGAACAGAACACATTTCCTCTTCCCAGTCAGGGCACTTCCCTCTGCCACATCTGCTTCCTCTCCTCCCTGCAGGCCAAGTGTTCCCAGCAGTCTCCAGGTGGGTGCTTTAGACACATCTGTGTCTGGGCACCTCTTGTCCCTAACTTAACAAATGATGTTTTTGTCAAATTATTAGGTTTTGTGTTCAATTCAGGCACCAATGTTGAGAACTTACTGTATTTGGACAATATCTAGATACGTAGCTGTGTGCCATTGAGTTCAAGTGTGTTTAGAGAATCATGTTGCTGGAAGGAATTATTTGGATCAAGTAATCTAAGTCTCTGCTTTGCAGATTAGGAAACAAAAGCCTGGAAAATTTAGTGGCCATCAGTTCAATATACAGAAGTCCTAATGTCATGGAATATTCTATCAAAGCAAAATGTATGCCTTTGAACTTTGACTCTATCAAAGACTTAACAGGAAGTGGGTTTTTACTACATTCTAAATAAGGTTGTTTGGATTGATTAGATGTTGTTATGTTATTCATTGTTTTATTCAATTCTAATAGGAATAGCATGAAACCATTAACCATTAAAAATTATTGGAATGCTGGAGTTGGTGTGTAATAGGAAACCAAATAGTTGAATGTAATGTGAGCAGTAATGGATTTCCATGGTCATCAGTGTTACCATTTTGATTAGATTGACTGTCAGTGTACTTCTCACACTTGTTTCTGCCTGGACATCGCTGGTTATGCTGTTGCCATCTCACCATCCTACAACTTCACCTGTGAAACCCTCCCCGTCCTTCAAAACGCAGGGCAAGTGCCATTTCCTCCATGAAATTTTCCACAGTTCCTTCAGACCTGAGCCCTCTTCTGTCACTTAGACCACATAAATGCTAGGTCACCCCTATTCCAGGTTTTAAGCTCCATAAGAGAAGAGATTATCAATAGTTTTGGTTTCCCTGTGGTATCTTGTATTTTGGAGATGTACAGTATTTGTGGAATGAGTAATAAATATGACAACATTTGGCCGAACAAAAAGCATTATATTTTAGAACACTAATGTTAAAAGCACAAATTTGAGAAGTCCTAACTTTTTAAGGTTGTTAGTCAATTGAGCATTTGTTGAGAAACTGAGTGTCCAGAACAAATATAAAGAATGTTCCTCTCTGGGATGTCTTTATTCATAGAGGAATCTGGGCAATAACAGTCTGTAAAATACTAAATGATGCTACAAATTGTAAGAGTGGAATTTTCATAATAGTCAGTCCCCTGCAATTCAAAAACCACATGGTGGCCTTCCAATAGCTGTGTTTTAGCCAAATCAGGTGCATGACCAGACTCCGGGAACCATCTGCTCGGCTGCTGCCAATTAAGTTTGCTGTATGCTCTCTGACAGGCAGATGTTCCATTAAAACAAGTGGTTTTTCCAGGAAAAAAGATCTCAAGATTTTTCTCGGGTCATTAGATAGCTCTACAGCAGATAGGAACATAACAGTTTTCTTTGTGTGGGGAAAGAGGAGAACTTTCCTGAAGTTTGACTCATGTTACAAAAATGGGGAGAAAGGGATTTAAGTGCTTATTTCAGTTCCTTTTCCAAACTTGGAAAATTAAATAGTAGCTCAGCCTCAGCCCTTCAGAGGACGATCTCATTGCAAATGTAAACTCTACTACTCACTCACAGTGTTTAATATATTGCAAATACCCCAGACGCATGATTAGAACTGCCACAGGCAAATCCTAATTTAAAGTCTAGAAGTGTTAGTGAGGTCAAAAGCAAGAGAATTCTCTGTATGCGATTGGGTTCTGATTTCTTTATAACTGTCTATATTACAGAGCCCCATCTTTAGCTTTTGAATTGTAAAACAGACAAGAAAGCTAATATCACACTGTTATTAATTGGCCACAGAGCAAATGAGTGGCAGGAATGGAGCGTAGCCTTTGCCTGTTAAACTTGCCCAGGTTCATGAGCCCAGATGGCCTCATGCTTGGCTTGGCTACTGCTGCTGAGTGGTGAAGAGGGATGAAACATACCTGACTATCTGAAGTGCTTCTTCTCTAAGGTCGAAAGTTCCACAGGACATATTTCTTGAAACAACACACTGGATCAGAAAACTCTGCAATTCCATCTCTGCAGTGTACTTGACTCTGTGAGCTTCATTGTTCCCATTTTGCAAAAGGGGAATACTCACTCACCCAGCATATTTTTAAAATTCATTACGAAAATCAAGGTAGCCTTGAAACTTGTAAAGTCCTGCATAAATGTAAGGTATTATTTATTATAACTATAGAGTGCTACATGTACTCACCTTGTGACCCTTTGATTTTCTTTGCTAGAAACACTGACACATACTGAAGATCAAATACCTCCCCAGAGTGTTCCTACTACTCTATCATCACTACCTTGTGGAGGAATGGGCTCTATCGGGAGAGGAGGGAAGAGGACAGAAAATCTTGTTGATTAATTAGCATAGAAAACGCATATAGGGAGTTTTTTGTCACCTGAGGAAGTGTTTCCTTCTCACTCCTCCTTCTCTCTCCCTCCCTCCCTCCCTCCCTCCTTTCCGCCCTCTCTCTCTCTCTACACGCACACGCACACACACGCACACACGCACGTGCATGGATATAGACTCATGATTATTTTTTGTTTTTCAAGTCAGTAATGATCCATTACTTTTATTATTTATTTCGATGCTCAAATTTTCACAGATTTGGTCATGGGGAGCCCCTTTAGTTGACTCTGGGACCCACTGACATGTCCCATCATTCTTTGAGCACTTCCTTATTTATATTTTGCACACAATGTGTTAGGCTTATCTTGTACTTTCCCTTTCCCAGCCGTAGAATCAGCCATTTTCCCAAGAAGTTCTGGTTCCTTTAGCAGAGAATGGAATTTAGAAACCAAGACTTTCATGTTATATGTACTCATTACTGCTGGAGTGTCATTGCTTTGGAACAGCAAGAAATAAGGAAAAGGAAGTAGCCAGTCAGAAGTGTGTATCTGTTTTTAGGTGGCAGAAGGAGTTTTCCAGGTAAAGAACAGCATGTATAGGTGTGTGTGTGTGTGTGTGTGTGCAATTTTATTTTCTTAGTTTTCATTTCTCTGATTACCAATAATGCTAAACCCTTTTGCCATGTTTATTTGCCATTGATTTTTATACCTTTACTAGAGGTCCCTCAGCCTGCCCTGTGCCCTCTCGCAATCTGAGACCCCCTCAGGGGATGTCGGACTGCCGGTTTCAGCCCAATCCCCACAGGCCCCACTTAAAGCCTGGCCTGTGGGGATCGGGCCGAAACTGGCATTCCAACATCCCCCGAGAGACACGGGCACCATTCCTGCTCATCCTGGCCTGGCCCCACTGGGCCTGCTGCTGCTGCTGCTTGGTAGCGCTGCTGCGGAGACAGGAGAGGCTCGTGCTGCGCAGCTGCACTTACCAGCTGTGAGCCCAGCGTCTGGTGCCTGCTGGTCAGCTGAACAGCGCTCCCACTGTGGAAGCACACTGACCACCAGGGGGCAGCTCCTGCATTGAGCATCTGCTCCCTGGTGGTCAGTGCACATCATGGCAACCGGTCAAACGGTTGACTAGTTGCTTAGGGTAGTGGTCACCAACCAGTGGTCTGTGGACTACTGGTGGTCCATGAGATCCAAAAAGTTGGCAACTGCTGGTTTAAGGAAACCTTTGGAGCAGCAGTTGCCAACAGGTGGTCTGGTCTGTGAGGTCTGGAAGGTTGGTGACTGCTGGCTTAGGATTTTATATATATATAGACTAGAGGCCTGGTGCATGGATTCATGCACTGATGGGGTCCCTCAGCCTGGTCTGTGCCCTCTCGCAATCTGGGACCCATTGGGGATGTCAGACTGCTGGTTTTGGCCCCATCCCCTTAGGCATCAGGCTAAAACCAGCAGTCCAACATCCCCCCGAAGGAAGTAGTGTGCAAAGCGGCAGGTGGCCAGGGAGGAGCCTGAGCCTGGGCAAGGCACCACTCCCACTCATCCCAGCCCCACTGTGCCTGCCACTGCCGCTGCTTGGTAGTGCTGCTGTAGAGGCGGGAGAGGTTCACGCCGCCACAACTGCTCTCACCAGCTGTGAGCCCAGCGTCTGGTGCCTGTCGAGCAGCTGAGAGATGCTCCCACTATGGGAGTGCACTGACTACCAGGGGGCAGCTCCTGCATTGAGCATCTTCCCCCTGGTGGCCAGTGTGCATCAAAGCAACTGATCAAATGGTCATTTGGTCATTCGGTCGTTTGGTCTTTTAGGCTTTTATATATACAATGAAAAGAAATGTGTATGTTTTTCCTTTTGCCTAGTTCTCTATTGGGTTACTTGCCACTCTTCTTATGTATTCATATCAGGTTTATATTTTTAAATTTAACTTTAAAAATTTTAAATATATACATGTTTGAAATAGGGACTGGGACAGATATGTGTTTGCATATTACAGATAAGTGTATGAAACATTACTAATTATAGCTAAAATGTGGAAGCAAATCAAGTGTCCACCAACAGATGAATTGATAAACAAATGTAGTATATACATATAATGGAATATTATTCAGCCATTAAAAGAAATGAAGTTCTAATACATGTTACAATGTGAATGAACCTTGAAAACAATATGTTAAGTGAAATAAGCAGACACAAAAGGATAAATATTGTATGATTTCACTTATATAAAATATCTAGAATATAAAAATTCATAGAGGCAAAAAGTAAATTAGAGGTTATCAGGGGCTGTGGGGAGGCAGGAGGAGGGCTACTGCTTGATGGATACAGAGTTTCTTTTTGAAGTGATGGAGAAGTTCTAGAAATAGTGGTAATGGTTGCACAGCATGGTAAAAGTAATTAATGCCACTGAGTTGCACATTTTAATGGTTAAAATACCAAATTTATGATATATATATATATATGTATATATATATATCATAAATTTGGTATTTATGATATATATATATATATCACAATAATAGGTAAGTAAATGGACATATTTGTGTGGGTCCACATCTGAGCTCTCCATTCATTCATGTGTCCACTCCTCCACCAGAACCACACTGTCTTGGTTACTGTAGCCATCTAGAATAATAAAAGCATAATATGCTAATTAGACTGGACAGTCAAACGACCTTCCAAACGATCTTTTGGAGGAAGCTGGGGCTGTGAGGGCCAAGGCAAGCTGTCATGGCTGCAAGGGCCGGGCCCCTTGCATGAATTTCGTGCATCGAGCCTCTAGTATAATAAATGAGAGTACGTATAATCTTGAATTTGAGTAAACTGGTTCCTCCACTTTTCTTTTTGAAAATTATTTTAGCTATTCTAGTTTTCTTGTTTTTCCATATAAGTTTTAGAATAATCTCAACTATAGCTACAATAAAAATTTCATGCATTTTAATAGGAATTAGTTAAACCTGTATTGTTATATCTTCTTGATGTAACATTATGTTGTACTTCTTTCTCCCTTGTAATATGTTGTGTTTGTTTCATGGTCTAATGTGCCTTGTATAAAAACTGCCACTCCAGCTCTCTCAAGTTCAGCCTTTGCAGGGCATATCATTTCTAACCTTTACTTTAGGCTTCTCTGTGTCTTTAGAGTTAATGTTTACTGATAACATATAGTTAGGTTGTTTTTTAAAATCTAGTTTGATAATCTCTAACTAGAGATTGGTGTGTTTGCACCATTCACATTAAAATAATTACCTATGTTATTGAGTTGAAATGTTTGTTTCTTCCATCGTTTTGTCCACTTCTTTCCTTTATCTCGCCTCTTTTGTATTGATTAAATACTTTTTGTATTTTATTGACTCCACTATTGCTTGCTATATATTTTTTATTTAATTTATTGGTTAATGTTGCTATTCTATTATTATTATTATTATTATTATTAAAATTTTATTTTTATTGATTTCAGAAAGGAAGGGAGAGGGAGAGAGAGATAGAAACATCAATGATGAGAGAGAATCAGTGATTGGCTGCCTCCTGCACACCCCCTACTGGGGATGGAGCCTGCAACCCTGGCATGTTCCCTTGACTGAAATCAAACCTGGAACCCTTCAGTCCGAAGGCCAATGCTCCACCCACTGAGCCTAGGATTATCTTTATAGCCAGCTAGGGCTATCTTTATTTTTTATCTTTATTGTTGAAAGTATTACATATATTACCTTTTTTTCTCACATTGGCCCCTTATAGCCTGCCCCTGCCACTACTCTATCTTTAAATAACATTATATCCCTTCACTTATAATAGAAAAGCTTTGCAACAGTTTATTTCAGTTCAACTCTGTCCTTCCTGTTATTGTTCCCATGTGTTGACCTCTACATAGAAACCCACAAAACATTGTAATTATTTTTGTTTTAGGTGGTCATTTTCCTACCCTCAGAAGTTACAAAATGAGGACAAATAAGCTCACATCTTTATTACAAATACTAGTAGCCCTGTGCAGGAATCCGTGTGCGAGTAGCTTGCTGCCGCTTGCCTCAGCTGGTAGCTCTCCGCTGCTTTTAGCTCACTGCCCCGCCCTCCTGGAGCTCCCCCTGCACCTCCCTCATAGCTCGCTGCCCTGCCCCTCCTGTAGCTCGCTGCCCCACCCTCCTGCTGACCCATGATCAAGTCATTAAGCAGTGGGTCATTACGCCTCAGGGCGTAACAGATAATTAGCATATTCCTCTCTTATTATATAGGATTAGAGACCATTGGATAGTCACACTCCTCTGAGTATTTAACAATTAGTCTGTTTCTCTGTGCTTACACTGGAAAACTGTCTATTACTTGTCTTCAGGCTCACTGTTTTGTTTTTTCTCCTGTAGAGTCTAATACACTCTTTCTCATCTCCAGTGATTTCATTTTTGTTTCAGACAAATTATCTCAGACATTCTATTAGGTTCTTTTTATATTTTTAATTATTATTGAATCATGTTTTATTTTAAATCTATGAGCATATTTAAAGTAGCTTTATAAAGTCCCTGCTGGAAAATATGTCATTTCTTTCATTCCTGTCTGTTTCGTCAACTGATTTTAACTTTGGTTATGAGTCACATTTTTCTGCCTCTTTGCATGGCTAGACTTCTTTAAGCAGAATATAGACATCATACTTACTAGATTATTATGTGTTGCATTTTGCTGTCTTTCCCCAAAGAGTGGTGGACTTTCTTTTGTCATGCAGTTAAGTTACATGGATCCATTTGATCTTTTGGGGGGTTGTTTATAATCTTTATTAGGGAGAGTTTAGAGTAGCCTTAACTCTGGGGCATGGCCCTGCTGGAATCTTTATTAAATGTTCTCAATGTTCAACTAGGATTCTTACACTGACCAGTAAGAATCTGAACATCATTCAGCCCCATGTGAGCTTTGGGAATTGTTCAGTTCCATGGAATTTCAGACTATACACGTGTACATTGGTATTCAGCCAATGATGCTAGATGAATGATGCGGAGAGTTCTGGAACTTTTCCTATGAAGCTTCCTCTTCTCTCAAACTCTGATGCTCAAATGATAGTTGGTTTGTCTCTTGAACTCTAATATCTGTCTCTTCACCTCAGTGAGACCCATCTGTTCTACTTGGGGTCCCCTCCCTGCACAGTGACCAAAATGTGCCTCAGACTGAATGCTCCAGTTACCACAGGGCTTACTTCATTTATTCACTTTCTTTCCCAAGTGATAGTCCTGTGCCATCTGTTATCAATTTTTTAAATTATTTGTTTCAGATATTTTGTCCATTTTAAAATTGTTGTTTATAGTGAGAGGAAAAAGTATGGTCCCATTTATGCCATCATGGCATCCTCATTCCATTTTTCCAATTAGCTTTCCTTTTAACTGTGCTTTTCATTGTTATGCTCCTAGATAAAAATGCCCCTACGCTCTTTATGATAATGCTTCCAATTATCCTCTCAAATTGTTGTGACCATCTTTTAAACAGCAGGGAGTATATTATAGTTTTACAGAATTATTGCTCAGGGTTTTTCCCCAAGAGAAATGCCAAGGCTTAGGTCCACTGCACATCTGAAAAATGGAATCCTAAAGATAACATAGCTGCTGCCTCCTGCACACTCCCTGCCAGGGATCTAGCCCAAAACCCGGGCATATGCCCTGACTAGGAGTTGAACCAACATCCCCTCAGTGCATGGGACGACGCCCAACCAACTGACCCCCAATGGCCAGGGCTTCCCACCCCCGTCCCACCCAAGTACATGCTGAGAGAACGAGAGAGAAGGAGAAGCATCAATGTGAGAGAGAAACATCCATCTGTTGCCTTCTGTACATGTCCTACCTGGGGATCAAACCCACAACCCAGTATGTGCCCTGACCAGGAATCAAATCAGCAACCTTTCAGTGCACAGGATGACGCTCAACCAACTGAGCTGCTCAAGCCGAGCAAGATAGCGATTCTCAGCAAAGTATAATCATTGATGATTAAAATGATGGCTTGAATAAGCCAGGAAAGCTTATAACACACTCAGCTCAATTAGTTACGAAAGTAGGGAAATGCAAACCGTCACTGAGATTCATCTTTTCTCTAATCCAGAGTTTACTGCCCCACGGGGACTTGTCTGCTGTATATAAGTTCTTTCTTCCTCTCTTTTCACGTGGGTTATTTCTGTTATCTTTCAGGGTTTAACTTAATGTTATTTCCTCCAGGAATTCCTCCCTCAGTTTTTGGGCAATGTTAGGTCCTTCTATTATATGTGCTCTCATTGTACCCTACACATTTCCTTTATGGCTTATTCAGTCTTAATTATAGAAATTTCTATATTTCTTTTTTAGTATTTATCAATATCAGTAGGCTATGTACTCCATGAATACATTAACCATATTTGTTTTAGTCATTGCGGTGTTGCCCAATGAACGTGATGTTAGTAAATAATTTTTAATACAAACAATGGTTAAACCAAAAAACACTCTCAAAGTGCTGCTCATTATCTACAAAACTTTGGTCTTAATACAAATGTGGAGTGCAACTGAGTTTCTTGTGAATGCTTTTATTTCTTCTTGGATCATAATCCAGTGTGCATGATAAATATATGCTGGATGAATGATGCTGTACAACAGTAAATTACTCTCTGGTTCTTTTCCCTGAAAACCAGTGGTTCTTAGCACCTGAGACTTGACAGTAACTAAATATTTGCACATTTTAATTACAAATTACAATTTTAATTACAAAACAGGCAATTTCTTTTAAAATATTGGAAGACTCTAAATCTTGACAAATGTAACAATGGTAAAAAAGTAAGACAATGCAACAGTATGTGCTTAAATTAATTAGCCACCTTAAACCCCGAAGTGTGCCCCCCTTTTACTTCTTTATTATTATTATTATTATTAACCTTCCCCAGACCCAAATTGATTGGCCTGTTCTATAACTCACAATAGGCATGCATGGTGCCAGAGACAACACTGTTTCAGTTGGGAGGAAAAACAAAGGTTTTATTTAAGTTAATGGAAAAGTAAGAATCCGAAACAATTTGCTCATCAATCAAAACACTGGAAATTTTGAAAAAAGGAAACTTCTCGTTAACAGACTTTTCACCTGGGGCTCATTAGTGGTCGAAAGTGGTTCTTTCTCCAGTTTCTAACTAATGTGTGGCTGGGAGTCGGGCCAGGTGTTCCTTCTACTGATTTCCACTTGGAGCAACTTTATCTGGAAACGGCCCTCTTCAGGGCACAAAATGCAACCTGCTCCTGGGTCCATTGGATCAGCTGTCTCCATCGGGTCCTAGAGCTAGAGGAGCGGCTGGTAACACAAGCTGAGAACCCTACATTATTATTATTATTTTTTTGCCTGTTTGTTTTTCGTTAATAGGACTTGGAGCTATTAGAATTTTAAAAAGTGGGGTTTTTAGGTTGTCTTGCCATTACAAAGGATTAAACAAGAGAATGTTCTCATAGTCATTTTGACAAATTTGTTGAGCAATTAGAAAATTAGGATAATATTTTTAAGTGAAGTATTTTAAGTTTAATAGTACAAACAAGATCCCTCTGTCTTCCACCAGTTTTCAGCGAGAGAACTGTGTGTGGAGGAGGAACTTGCCCAGATCCACTTGACTTCCCTTCTGGAAGGTTCTTCATGGTTTTCCCAAGCTCGAGTAGACTTCCGATCTCCTTTACCTGGTGAGAAATGCCTTGACATGTTCCTTTATTTAGTGGAAGGACTTCCTCCTTAAGTCACAGTATGCTGGGCGCTGGCAGCTGAGGATGTGGAGCTGACCAGACCCCACTTGTCCAAGTGCCTGCAAGGTTTATGACATGCCAGATATGTGGGTATCCTCTGGGCTAACATGTTTGGTGAGCCATTAAGAAAATAGAAGTTTTAATGGTTTGGGTAAATGGGAAACAAGTCCCAAAACTATCGTAAGGGGATGACAACCTATGAGTCCAGTGTAAAGAAGAAGTCAGAAAAAGGCAGAGAGGAAGAAGTCAAGGCAAGCCCTGACTGGTTTGGCTCAGTGGATAGAGCATTGGCCTGCGGACTGAAGGGTCCCAGGTTCAATTCTGGTCAAGGAGTTTGATTCTGGTCAAGGAGTTCGATTCTGGCATGTACCTTGGTTGCGGGCACATCCCCAGTAGGGGGTGTGCAGGAGGCAGCTGATCGATGTGTCTCTCTCATTGATGTCTCTAACTCTCTATCCCTCTCCCTTCCTCTATGTAAAAAATCAATAAAATATATATATTTTTTTAAAAAGAAGTCAAGGCAAGTAATGGCAGAATGAACACAGTGTGGAGAGGGAGGGGCCATGACTGCCATCTGTCTCTGAATTAGACCAGGAGAGTTTCATTCATGGGACAGGGAATAATCTTGGATGTTTAGAGGAGGATATGGGCTCCCATCTTCTTGGAGAAAGTGTAAAGATGGTTCTTAAGATCACTGACTGTACAACTGCAAGGATATTAGTTATCTACCTTATAGATATTAGATTATAACTAACAGTCTAATTAGATGTTAGACTGACCACATCCTGATACATGTCAGGAGCAAATACACTGATGTGTAACTATTGACTTCCAATGTCTCTTTTAAAAGGAGGTAACATTTTCACTTGGAAGTACATGCACCACATTCTGGAAACAGCGCCTCTAACTCCTGGTAGCAAGGAGAACGAGCTCCTCAGTTGGTTTGTCTTACTTGCACTGTAGTTTTCAGGCAGGAGTGGACAGCCTCCCCAGTGTGGCCTTCTCTGGGGTGCTGATTCACACGGCTGCCCTCATTTCGAGGCAGAGCTGAGAAGGGTCCCCCAGCTGTGGTGTGCTCCCTGCTCACCATCAGGACAGGGAGGGTGTGTGTGGTTCCATGTCTAAGGTGACTCTGTTCTTGAAAAGGACTTTTCTTTGACATCACTTTTAATGGGTTCAAATAACTCTTGAAGAGTGGATAGCTACTACCCAGGTACATCTTTAGATGAGAGAGGTAGAAACACATATAACTTACATATGTTACATTTTATGTGTCACAGCTACAGCACTCATACTGCATGCTCCCTGCTGTTCCCCATGACTCTGTGCCACGTGCACTGTGTCACAGCTATAGCACACAGCTCCCACACGCACTCTGCAGGCTCAGCACCAGGTTACCACGGCCTTTCCTGTGGTATCACTGCTTTCCTGTGGTGAAACTGCTGTTTCTAGTCCTGGAACCCCTGCGTCTCGTTTACTTCTGTATTTCTCCGGGCTTGGTTTTTGGGGAGAGAGGTAGCTGTGTGTTTGGCATCTTGAAAATAATAAGAAATGGGGAAAGGATCTCTAACCTGTACCTCTGAGGAAGGTCTCTATATGCTGCCCAGTCTCACAGGGGCTCTATGTCCTTCTGGCTGCGTAGCTCAAGTCTCCAACAGTGACAGCATCAACATCCCCATGAGCAGCCATTTCTTCTGTAATGCCACTTCCATTCCACCCAAATTTCACTTCTAGCACTGTCACTTTTTGGGTGTTTTATTTTACTTTCATATTTGTTGACCAGTTCCCTCTTCTAATTATTCATCTATGTAAATGTCACAGGGTTTTATCACTAGGAGCCAAGGAGACATCACAAATACATGCTTCCCTATTTGTGCATGAACTTTGTAACTGATGCACAGTGACCCATCACAACAGCCTTTGAAAGAAGCGACATGATTGGTCATTGACCATGATGTGCATCTGTTACTTACGTAGTGATATTTGGACTAAAGAGCTAGCAGCAAAGTCTGTACTGTATGTTACTTACTCACCATTAATGGAACTTGGAAAGTGAAATTTGAGCCTTTTGTTGGAGTATTGTTGTTATTTAACTAAATCATGGTAACTGAGATTCATGCACTTTGAAACAGTGTAAAATTTAAGTTTACAAGCAATATCCCTCTGAACTTTGTAACTGATGCATAGTGACCAATCACAATAGTCTTTGAAAGAAGCGACACAATTGGTCATTGACCATGGTATAATAAAGCCAGTCATTTGACAACTAGGTGAGTGTGGTGGCCACTTACATCTCTGCTCGGGGAAGCGCTTCCCAGGAGCTGCTCCTAGCCAGCAATGGAGTGTGGCACAGGTAAGAAGACCCACTCCTGACAGATGGGTGACTTTGCTTCAAGGACTCCCATTGGCCTCGCTGACATGTTTTAGAATTGCTCCACAGTCTGTGGCACTTCCACCCAACCCTCCTTCCATCCTCCGCTCTTCACAGGGGTCTCATCGGCGTCGTGGTCCAAAGGCTCTCCCCACCTCCTGCAGCTCTTTCTCTTGCCGACATTTCCCTCCATAAATCTCTTGCATGTCCAATCTCATTTTGGCATCTGCTTCTCTGAATGAATACAAATAATCCTGAGAGTGAGAAAAAGGGGTGGTATGGAGATTTGGGTCTGTCATCACATGCAGGTGAAGAGAATGCCATCATGAGTTGTCCGCGGGGTACAGATTTCTCAGATGGTGACCTAGAAAAATGTTCCAATGAAAGAACATGTTTACAGATGTGGTGACTTGGGCATATGGAGGAACATTTGCAAGAGAACAGAGTCAGCATTTGATTGCTGAGTTGTCCAGGTGACTACAGAGGGAGGCTGAGAATTCAAGGGCTATTCCCAAGCAGTTGCAGGCTCATGAGAGACCCCCCTTTCCTGCTGGAAGGCAGAGCAGCTGAGCAGTGACCACTGACCTCCTAGACTCATGGAGCCCTGGGCCTGCCTTGTCCAAGTCAGAGCCCCGATTCATAAAACCTGGGACCCCTGAGGATTTGGGCTCTGCAGAACCCCCAAACCTGCAGGGCTTGTGGCAGTGGCCCCCTCCCCTGGTGCAGGTGGCACCCAATGCTGGAAGATACCCGCTTCTCTGGTTGTCAGGGACAGCGAGTCAGCTGTTGACCGCATGGTATTTTCTGTCTAGTAGGAAAGACAGAAAACAATGAGAACCTGGGAGCTGTGGAAAGCAAAGAAAGGAAATCCAATTCAGTCTTGACCAGAGGAGGGGCAGAGAGAATGCAGAGACTGCTCAGAGCAGGTCCGGCCTAGAGTGGGGCGTGCAGCTTGGGTGGAAGAGGACGATTGGCCTGGGAAAGAGGAGAGAAGAGATACTACCCAGAAGGCACAGCCGAGCAGAGACATGGTGGAGGCCTTGGAAAACGGCGCCTCCTGGAGCTGCGATCAGTTAGTGTATCTGCAGTGTAGGAGACACAGGAGAGGGGAACCTCATGTGTTACGAAGAGAGGGCAGCTTTTGTGAGACAGGTTATAAGTGGCCCCAGGAAGGTTGCATCCGGAGAGGAAGGTGAACTGTGTGTGTCTGTGTATCCTGGTGGCTGTGTGGGAGATGGACCAGGGCGGCAATGGGTTTGAGGTGGGATTATAAGGAAGGCTGGGAGCAGGGAGGGGCCTTGGGAAGGAATGTGAGAGAAAAATGAAAGTTTGAGCAAACACGTGGGCACGGAGAAGGAGATAAGATGCATTTTAGAAAGTCTTAGAAGTTGAGGAATAGGATAGGTATGGACGAGATGAGAAGAGAGAGTAGAATAGAATGGTCCTCAGGCCTCTGTAGTCTGGATTATGTCAGTTTTTACTCATCATTTTATCCTTGAAGCCTGGCATGTCAGAGTTAAAGTTTGTTTTATGAATGAGTCTGCTGCAGTTGAATCTTCCCCTTCCCCCACCCAGAATCTCATTACTGATTTGTGGACAATAGCTTTGTATAGATTTGGCTATACAATTAGATTTGGTTATTAGGATAGTCAATTTTTAAAAATAATCATGTTACTTTTCTGCAGTTACTGTAACAAATTACCACAAATTGGTGACTTAAAATAACAGAAATCTCTCACCTCCTGGAGGCCAAAAGTCCCAAATCAAGAGTCTGCAGGGATGTGGTTCCTCTGAATGCTCCTGGGGAGACTCAGTTCCTTGCCTCTTCCAGCTTCTAGTAGCTGCACGTGTCTCTTGGCTCATGAGGGCATTACTTCCATCTCTGTCCCCATCACCTTCTCCTCTGTGCATCTGGCTCAGGGCCACATCCCTCCAGCCTCTGCCTCTGTCTTCACATGGTCTCCTCCTCTCCTGTCCACTTGTTTCCTCTGCATCTCTCTTATAAGGATAATTGGCACTGGATTTGGGCCCACCCAGGTAACCCAGGGTAACTTCCTCTTAACCTAATCACATCTTCAAAGGTTCTTTTGACAAATAAGGCCACATCTACAGGTCCCCTGGATGTGCCCCAGATATATCTTTCAGGGGAGGGGCACCATTCAACCTATGAAATAATTGACTATTCTCAAGGACCGATGTCATTGTAGCATCATATACACCAAGGTAGTTAGCTTTGCTTTATTTTAGTTGGCAGCAGAAATGACATTGTTACTTTTTAATAAAAACACAATGTAAACTTTCTTGCTGTGATTAGATGGAGTTAGAAATGTAAATAGACTTGCCATTTGCCTTCCTAAACTGTTTGTGGACATTGTGTAGGTGGTTTAGAGAATTCAGCCAAGTTTAATTCACTGGATTTCTATCTGAATCCTGGTTCTTAGGATGACATTTTTTTAAGTAGGAAAGCCAACTTTTAGCTTCTGTTTATAGAAGATCCTTTCCAATCAATATTTATTGTAATAATTGAAAAAGAATGACTATAGAAAGCTTCTTACAGAAGCCAAAGGGAAATAAAAAGTGACAAAACTTATTTAAAATTGTCATAAAAACTTACAGCTGTGGACGAAGGACAGTTTTGTAATAAAGGCTCTTTAAAGGCCCAGTGATGTTATCACTGCCCATGGATAATACTGTGCTTCTTGGAACTTGGCTTTAGGAGAACCAGCGCTGATTGAAGGGAACACCATCGTGTTCTTAGGAATTAGAATCTATACATTTTGGGAGTACTTGTTTTGTTTTGCTTTCCAGTAGAATTAGGAAGTTGGTTCCATAGGAGCTGCATAAAAGATTGAAATTTATTTTCAATAATGTTACAACCATTATTTGATGTTTCAAACTTGGAAGTCCAAAGCACAATAGGCAAGATTTCGTGTGGGAGACATGGTTTGGGGTATTTGGGACATACGGAGATGGATCAAATCCCTTCCCGAAGTTCCCCCAGGATTGTCTGAGAGTGAGATTAAGTCCTTTTATATCTGTATTTTTATTTGTTAATGGGACATGGAAAACAGCATTAACGAGAACTGAAAAAGTCATTTAACGATTGGGCGGGATGCGATTGATAATGGAGAAGAGTTTTGTCTTTATCCCAAATGACTCTCTAGGAATTCCGTAGCGAGCCCCATCCAGATGCTTCATAAAAGCCATCGCTATAATGAATTAGATGGAAATCTGAGTCCTTCATCTGGTGTATTTTGACCGCAGCTGGTAGCAGGACGGTGACCCAAGGCAAGAATTTCCAGAAGTACTGAATACAATTGGAATAGCAGCAACAGATATGAGCCTCAGCTGTCCCGATATCAGGTTGTCACTCTCCTCCAGCCTGCGCTGCATGAGCAACACACAGCCCTGTGAGATGCTTCTCTAGCTGGGATCCCAGCATCCACATTCCTTCTTGCATAACAGAAAAAGAACCTGGAAAATGTGTTGGGAAGTGAGAGTCAGGATGGCAAACCTGCAATCCAGTTCCCCAGGAATTTTTCCAACGTGGGTGGCTAGCAGTGTGGCGCGGACAATGAAGTCAGACCAGCCGCGGGTCACAGAGGGACAGTTAAAAGACACCCAGCAGCTGTTCCCATTTCTCCTGAGGCCAGGGGAGGAAATGGGCTCACCCTCGAGTGGGGGATTTAGATTGGCATATGAAAGGATTTCTGGCTGAAGGTAAAGTTTTCTCACAAACTGCACAATCCCATCTCCTGCTCCTGTTGTTTAAAAACTTAAAGTCTGGTGTCTTCTGTTGTCCCGTTAGAGACCAGAAGTCCTGAGAATTCCAGGGACCCACAGATGACTCCTTTTACTATTTCAAAAAGCCTAATTATACAAATTAAACATTTAAGCCCAAAGCGTTGAATAGACAAGTAAAAATGTCTTTTTGAAAACCTTCTGACTGAAATTATACCAACTGAGTATTATCTCACATTGCTCAGACATACCCATTTGTATTTTTTAATATTTTTTTATTGTTGATAGTATTACAGCTATCTCCCAGGCCCTACCCACCCCCAGGTCTTCACTACCCTATTGCCCATGTCCACGGGCTATGCATATAAGTATATAAGTTATTTGGTTTATCTCTTCTCTTCCCCTCAACCCCACATCAAGGTACATCAGTTTGTTCCATGCCTCCATGCTTTGGATCTTAATTGACCAACTCATTTGTATTTTAATAAATATTTTTATGACTAAAAATGGAGAACTAATTGCTATCTAACTTTTATAATTTGTTTCCTGGTCAAAATTATATCAAAACTTGGGTTTAGTGGGAGAGATGGAAATATTAAAGAGAGGCTCTTGGTGGCAAAAAGGCAGGATCCATTTCTTTAGACGGGAAAGCAGAATGTATGAAGAAACTGGATTTAGCATTCAGATACCTCTGAGTTAGAAGTCCATAACTCTTTACGTATTGTCCCCAAGCATTTTCCTAGCCTTGCTAAGCCCTTCCTTTGCTCACTCTAAAATAATAATACTCAGCTTGCAGACTGTGACTGTTACATAAGAAAAAAACATGCAAAACTAGATTTGAAGATCTCTGGTTCTGAGCAAGATGGAAGCATAGAGATAAATTTTCCAGGAAGGATATCATCAAGTACATAGATTCGTGCAAGGAAAGGAGGAGAAATGTCAAATGGGCTTTAAAATGACAATCATGTCTTGGCTGGCTTGGCTCGGTGGATAGAGCATCGGCCTGCGAACTAAATGTTCCCAGGTTTGATTCCAGTCAAGGGCACATGCCTGGTTGCAGGCTTGGTCCCCAGTGTGGGGCATGCAGGAGGCAGCCAATCGATGATTCTCTCTCCTCCCTTCCTCTCTGAAATAAATAAAAAAATATATAATTGAAAAAATAAAATAAAATAAAAGTCATATCACTGTTGCCTCTTTAACATGCCTGCATGGCTCAGGCTTTCCTCACCACATAAATGGAAGGGACGCATTTGCAAAAACACAAGCAATAAAATGAAGAGCTTTCCCGAGTGATGGCGATTTTATTTCTTTCTGGCTGTCTCTGCCTTCTCAGTTATTGGTAATTTTATTATTATTATTTTAATAGTCACCCAATGATCTGTCTATTGATTTTTTTCTTTTAGAGAGAGAAGAAGGGAAAGAGAGAGAAACATCGATCAGTTGCCTCCCATACATGTCCCAACAGGGGATGGCACTCACAACCTAGGTTCTTCAGTGCACCACAGATGATGCTCCAACCAACTGAGCCACCCAACCAGGGCTGGCGATTTTATTAATGCAGTTTTAACACAGTTGATTATATATCCAGCTCATTCATTATTTACAGCATCTATGTGTTATTATTCCCTCGTTGATTTTTCGAGGCTCAAACGTTCTTTAACCCCGTGGAAAATCAATGATGCAGTTCCTAGGGGCTGCTGTCCATGTTTCTCATTTTCTTGGGCGATTGTGCTACCAGCTCCCTCATGAGGAGAAAGCTGGGCACCCACGTCTGAGTTAGACCACGTCCTCTGATTGCTTTCCTGCCTCTCTTATTCCCATGCAGGAAATATTTTGCCTTGTCCGCTCTGAAGGTTACCCAGGAGCTTTTCTGGCAAGAATGAGGACGAGTGGAGACCTCAGTCCAACTAGAAAGGGCAATCGGGGCCACCTATGTATGGCAGCAATTTAGGCGGCTGAGAGCACCCCAGAGTAGACACTTGTGTTGGTAGTGTCAGCCTGGTTTACAAGAAGCATCTTACCTGGAACCTCTCTTCCTGTTTTTCTACTGGCAATTTACCACCTTAACCATAAGCTGTATACTTAACCTCTTTATTGGATAACTCAAAAGTAGACCCAGATGGTGTCAGTGAGCTGGATACGTGGCAATGATGAATATCAGTCCATGGCAAGATTAATTTATAGGCTTTTTAAAAAAAAGTAATAAGAAAAAAACCTCTAATGTTTTGAAGTAACACACACAAAAAATGTCTAATATGGAATGGCTGAATGCTTTTTTTTTAAAAAAAAAAAAAAGCAAATCAGAAAATAATAGTGTGGTTGCATAATGGTGATGAAGTTTGGAAGGAATTATCTTTTTGAGGTAAATTTATAAGAAAGGTTGGAGCATTTCTTTTAAAAGAAAGAGTTGCATGGAAATAATGAAGTACACCATGCCCTGTATTAGGCCAGAATTCCCAAGGGTCTGAAATGTTCATCCTCAAACGTTTACACTTGAAAGATAAACTCAAGCTGTGTGTTTTCCCTGCGGGCCTGGCTCAGCCATTAGAAGGCCAACCGTGGACTTAAAGGCCAGGACTCCCAGCCTGACCAAAGTTCATCTTCCAAGTTCTATTAGGACTTGCCTTGAAATGCAATTAGGCCGTGGGTAGGCATCTTCCGGTGTATGGTTACAGAGAGTGTGGGCTGCACCCGCGTGGGCGATGGCAGCAGGAAGCCCTGTGCTGTTTGCTGAACAGGGAAAGGTAGTTGGGCTGGATCACATCATAGTTAACATTTAAATACACTCAGCCACACACCTCCTAACGCCCTCCCAGCCACCTGGGTGGAGGCGCCCCCCTGACATGACATGGCCAGCGCCAGAACGCCTTCCCAGGCGCCGCACTCTTGATTTGAAGAGCCTCTGTCTTTTTTTCCCCTTTCTTTCTTTCTTCTGTTTTTTTCCTCACTTCTGATGTAGATTAAAGTCTGCACTCACAGCTCCCTCCACTAGTTTAAGGATATGTGATCCTTCAGGATTTATCCATTATTGGCTCTGTTTACCCAAGGGAAAATTAAGTGCAGGGCCTCTGAACAGGGAGCGCTTTAATACGCGGATGCACACGCTGATCTCTGACAGATGTTGGTTCTTGGGAACACCAGAAGGGGAGCTACGTCATCCGCTTGGGAAGCTGCTGGTGCAAACCCGCTGAGCCCGCAGGTGCCCGGGCAGCGTGGCCACCGCTGCAGCGCTGGGAAAAACGCCTGGCGCAGGGGCAGCTCCCGCGTACACGGTTTTCTCACGCGGGCCCAGCCAGCTGGCAGCGTCCTGAGCAGCACTGCCCCCGGGAAAAAGAGCGTTCAGGTCTTAGGTGTACGTTCCTGGGCTTTCGGGTGTAACTTCGTGTTTCCTACAAAATGAAAAATCTTATTTCTGTTTGTCACTAGGTAGTTAGATGTTTAAATCTACCCAGGTATGGACGTTTTCTCAGGCTAAATTGAACATTAGGTGGATAAAATGCAAAGTGACTTTTGCGCATGTAAGATGGAAAGTAGCATGAGAGAGAGAGAGAGAGAGAGAGAGAGAGAGAGAGAGAGAGAGAGAGAGAGAGAGTGTGTGTGTGTGTGTGTGGTCTTGTGTACATTTGAGGTAGAAGAAAGCCCTGCAGGCAGGTTTTGGTAAAAACTCTGTTTCTGATTTAACCTTTTTTGTTTGCTGTTATAGGAGGCCCTTAGGACTGAGGCGACTGTCGTCCTTGTGACAGTATAGCTTTTCTGTGGTCCTGTGTGAGAGGTGTGTGTGTGTGTGTGTGTGTGTGTGTGTGAAATGTGTGTGTGTGAGATGTGTGTGTGAGGTGTGCGTGTGAGGTGTGCGTGTGAAGTGTGTGTGTGAGGTGTGAGGTGTGTGTGTGGGTGAAATGTGTGCGTGTGAGATGTGTGTGAGGTGTGTGTGTGTGTGAAATGTGTGTGTGTGAAATGTGTGTGTGTGAGGTGTGCGTGTGAGGTGTGTGTGTGAGGTATGCATGTGAAGTGTGTGAGGTGTGAGTGTGAGGTGTGTGTGTGTGAGATGTGTCAGGTGTGCGTGTGAGGTGTGTGTGTGTGTGAAATGTGTGTGTGTGTGAAATGTGTGCGTGTGAGGTGTGTGTGTGAGGTGTGTGTGTGTGAAATGTGTGTGTGTGAGGTATGTGTGTGAGGTGTGTGTGTGAGGTGTGTGTGTGTATGAAATGTGTGTGTGTGAAATGTGTGCGTGTGAGGTGTGCGTGTGAGGTGTGCATGTGAAGTGTGTGTGTGTGAAGAGGTGTGAGTGTGAGGTGTGTGTGTGTGAGATGTGTGTGTGAAATGTGTGTGTGTGAGGTATGTGTGTGAGGTGTGTGTGTGAGGTGTGTGTGTATGAAATGTGTGTGTGTGAAATGTGTGCGTGTGAGGTGTGCGTGTGAGGTGTACGTGTGAGGTGTGCATGTGAAGTGTGTGTGAGGTGTGAGTGTGAGGTGTGTGTGTGTGAGATGTGTGTGTGTGCGTGTGAGGTGTGTGTGTGTGAAATGTGTGTGTGTGAGGTATGTGTGTGAGGTGTGTGTGTGAGGTGTGTGTGTGTGTGTGAAATGTGTGTGTGTGAGGTGTGTGTGTGTGTGTGTGTGAGGTGTGTGTGTGAGGTGTGTGTGTGTGTGTGAAATGTGTGTGTGTGAAATGTGTGCATGTGAGGAGTGTGTGTGAGGTGCAGACTGCCTGAAAGTGCCTTTTGAGGGCCTGGCTCTCTTATTCACCTGGGTGTCCCCTTTACTAGAAGGGTGCCTGTTACACTGCGGTGCCCAGGCTCCCAGCAGGCACAGCCCTGCCCCACCCTATGTAATTGTTTCTGTGCATCCTATTCCAAAAGAGGAAGAAACCCTCCATGGGAAGCCATGGCCCTGAGACTGTGTGAGAACTTTAGGAAAACGTTCTTTAGGTTGTGTGTGGACACTCCCTGTGTTCTCAACCCACCCGTTGCTGAGAGTGTAAATCACCACCCACATCTTATCTGATGCAGGCACCCTCCCCGATGGCTGCCTTTATAGTCCTGAGCTCTCATCTTGAAGAGTAGCAGCCTTGGAACCAGCGGGCCTGGGTTCGAATCCAGGCTCTGCCATTCCCTGGATAACCTTGTGACTTACACTCTCTCTCAATCAGTTGTTGGTGTGGGGATGCAATGTCAATGGGTGTGAAGAACTTGGAGCAGGGCCTGACGTCTGCTATGTACTCACTACACAGTAATTTTCACATCTTAGTACTGCGTTTCCTCTAGTGACTCAGAATGTGGCGCTGTCCTGGGTTGGGGCTCTCTGAGGCCCCAGCTCTCCTCCCCGCCTGCCCAGCCTGGCTCTGACTGTCCATCTCACTCCCCTCCCAGCTCTGCTGCCCACCCTGGCCCCCTCTCCCTACTCTCACATCTCCACTCAGATTCCTCCTGGTGCTGATCGCCCACTCCACCTCGGTGGTATAACTTCAGTGGCTGCCAGGCCGTTTCTACAGTTTTAACTGACTCACGTTCCACCCCACTGAGTATCTGTGCCCTGGAAGGCACTGTTCTTGGTGCTTGGTCACAACAGTGAATGAAACAGCTTCTCTGCGCTGGTGTAGTTCACGTCCTAGCGAGAGGAACAGAGAATTATCAGCACAGACATTTACTCGAGTGTCAGGTTTCTGGCTCTCCCAGATGTTCTTAGGGTTGCTATGTAGGCACCACAATAACCTCCACCTAAGGAATGTTCCGCCCTGTAGGTCCTCTGATGCTCGGGAGCCAGGCCACGTCCTGTTTCAGCAGGAACCGTCACACAGGCTATGTTCTTCCTTCCAGAAACGTGTCCGCAGTGCATGCAGTGTTACAGGGCTGAGCTGGGCTGGCCGAAGGTCCATCTGCCTCTCCTAGGACATCGCCTCCCAACAGCCCTGGAAATCCTGGGGCCGGAGAAGAGGCAGTTCAGCACCATGGCCATAGGCTCAGGCTTTGGAGTCCCCCAGAACTACTTACCAGCACAACAACCATTGACAAGTTACTTCATCTCTCGCAGCCTCAGTCTTCTCTTCTCTGTAATGGGACACTACAGGATGGGCAAATACAACCGTGAACCTGCTTTTCCCCAGCCCTGAATAAGTATTCAGGTCATACAGCTTTGTGAAGATTAAGTTAGATCACACAGACTAGATCTGACACAGGACAAAACAAACTGTAGTGCTTAAAGGGAATAAGCTCAGCTAGCTTTTGCAGGGACATTCATGACAGCAATACTGGGATTCCTTTGTGGTTCTTCTTACACCGGGTGGTAAAACGTTCAAATATTTTCTCCTAATAATTGACCAGTGGTATCTCCCACTGCTTCATGATAATTAAAGCTCTCCAAGTTTCCCTATATCCGTGGTCGGCAAACTGCGGCTCGCGAGCCACATGCGGCTCTTTGGCCCCTTGAGTGTGACTCTTCCACAAAATACCACGGGCTGGGCAAGTCTATTTGGAAGAAGTGGCATTACGAGAAGTTTAAGTTTAAAAAATTTGGTTCTCAAAAGAAATTTCAATCGTTGTTCTGTTGATATTTGGCTCTGTTGACTATGAGTTTGCCGACCACTGGCCTATATGAAAGCAATGTCATGTGGGTGGGTCTCTGTTATCGCTCTGGTGGCATTGACCAGTATATCACAAGCAGGTGGAGGTCCTTCGCCCAAATGTCCCATCCCCTCAGTCCTCAGCATTTTCCCTTGAGCCACATATGACTTCTGACTTTCCTGTCTAGCCCATTCCACATCGGTGCCTAAGTTCCAATGTAGCAGTTATAGCTCTCCCTGCCCGCCCCTCCCCCCGCTAGCCCATCCAACCAGCATCTCAGACTGAAAGTGAACGTGGTCTTATTGTAGAAATAAACTTGAAGCTCCTCAAATTAATTGCAAAGAGCAATTTCTAAATCCCAGAGCCAAATTATTACTAAGAAATCACTTTTAACAAAATGTATAGATTACTGTGATTAATTAATAGTTTTAAATTGCTATTCTGATCAAGTTCACCAGTCAGAGATTTGTGTAAATCAAAACAGTTCACATCTGTGGGAGGCAACGTTTTCATAACTAAGACACAGTGAAGTCTATAATCTGTGAAATCTCTTTAGCCCACGTGGGTCTTTTGTGGCCTTTGTTCATGGAGATTGTGTGAAACAGGGCACACATGTTTCAGTGGTGACTGTAGCCCCACTGAGAAAAGGAGTTGTGTCTGTAAAAACAGTCTTATGCCCGGCTGTGTGGCTCAATGGTTGAGCGTCAGCCTATGAACCACAAGGTCACGGTTCAGCTCCGGTCAGGGCACATGCCCCGGGTTGATATTCGATCCCCAGTAGGGGGCATGCAAGAAGTAATCAGTCAGCGATTCTCTCTCATCACTTATGCTTCCATCTCTCTCTGCCTCTCCCTTTCTCTCTGAAATCAATAAAAATACTTATTTTTTAAAAGCATTCTTATATATGTGAGGAAAGACGAGAGAGGGTAGACCAGAGAGCATCACTTAACAGAAGAGAAGGTAGCACTGTCTTCTCCTGGAACAGTGGAGTGCACTCACCCCTCTTTAATTTGGCCCCAAGAGCAGTTGTGTGCGGTCAGCTTCCCATCCCAGGGTTCTCAATGAGAAAGGAAGGATGGCCTTGGGGATGGGTTTATTCCAGGGCACTCATGCCCGACATGCTACTTGTTCTGGGCAGAACACTTTGTAGGGTCTTTACCCGAATGTAAGGACCCAGGGGAAGGCAATATTGACGAGTAATCTTGGCAGTTAATTATTAGAAGGTGCAAGTTTTGTTCTGAATGTCAAAGTCAGCTTAGGGGGAGAGAAACGGTGGGATTCCCGAGGGGATGGCAGGTGAGTTGGATTTTGAAGCACCAGCAGGAGTTAGCCAGCATAGCCCGTGGGGGCAGGTATTCTAAACATTGGGCACAGCACGTGTAAATACAGAGACCAAGGTGTCCCACTCAGAAAAGTAGTTCTGAGATGCTGGGACACTGAAAGTGGTTCAGTAGGACCAGAACGTAGGGTGAGGGGATGGGAAGTAAACCTGGAAAGCGTAAAAACCAGACAAGAAAGAACCATACTTAAGTCCCTAAGGACAGTATAATTTACTTAGTGAAGAAACCAATTGAAGATTTTAAGCAGGAAAGTCACATTGTTAGGTTTTTGTAATGGAAAGATGACTTTGGGGGCGGGGGGTGGGAATGCATCTAACTGAAGCTAGACTTGAGAAGACAACGCAATGCCACTTCCAGGTATACATACCATTGAAAATTCCTCACACGCATGGAAGAGACATGGGCAAAGAGATTCATTACAGCCTCCTATGCAATAGCAAAAAATCAGAAATCATCCAAATACTTAGCTGAAAGGACCAAATCTGTCTAATGCTGCAGAGTCCCATGAAAACACGAATTAGCACAATTATGTGGCATAAATGTGATCTTTTTATGGCAGCATAGACTGACTTTAAAATAATAATGTTGAACCAAAAAAAAACACTGGAAAAGTGAACATGTTGGTGTGGTATCATTTATGTAAATTTATAAAACACTCACAGACACAAATAACATCTGAATGCATATGTGTGTAAGCTGTAAGTAAAATTTTGAATGAGCTAGACACACACCAATGTCATGGTGATGGAGCCTGAGGAGAAGGGCTGGGAAAGAAGTGGTGTTGAATAAGGATGGTGAATAAAGGAATCTCTAGCTTTATCTGAAATGCAATCTCTCTTTTTGTTTTAAAGGAGATTATAGGATTATATTACATATGTAATTTTCTTAAGGGCATAATTAAGGAAAAAAGATTCTGATAGCAAATATCACTCACTGTTAATAGGTATTGATTTTGGGTTGTGGGTGTTTGTTAAATTATACTCCACTAGAGGCCTGGTGCACGAAATTCATGCACTGGGGTGGGGTGTCCCTTAGCCCACCCTGCACCCTCTCCAATCTGGGACCCTTCAGGGGATGTTCAATTGCTGGCAGTTGGACAACCCTCGCACAATCCGGGACTGTTGGTTCCTAGCCACTCGCCTGCCTGTCTGCCTGATTGCCCCTAACTGCTTCTGCCTGCCAGCCTGATTACCCTCTAACCAGTCCCCTGCTGGCCTGATTGACACCTAACTGCTCCCCTGCTGGCCTGATCACCCCCAACTGCCCTCCCCTGCCGGCCATCTTGTGACAATGTGGGGGCGGCCATCTTGTGATGATGTGGGTGCAGCCATATTGTGATGATGTGGGGGCAGCCATCTTGTCAGGGTGTGAGGGTCAATTTGCATATTACCTCTTTATTATATAGGATATTATATAGGATATAAAAGGCTAATATGCAAAGTGTCCCCTTGGGAGTTCGACTGGGAGACCGGGTGTTCAATTGCTCGCTATGACATGCGCTGACCACCAGAGAGAGGCACAGAATGAAGGAAGGCCCCAGCCAGCAGCCAGCAGCCGGGGAAGGAAGGCCCCAGCTGGCAGCCGGAAGGCCCCGATTGGCCCTGATTGCCAGCCTAGGGACCCTACCTGTGCATGAATTTTGTGCACCAGGCCTCTAATAGTAAAATAATAAGTATAGGATGTGTGTGTGTGTGTGTGTGTGTGTGTGTATGTGCATGCATGTGTGCATGTGTGTGTGAAAGAGGAGTAGCCAGAGAAGTGTGTGTGCCCTCAGAGTCTGATGACTAAAACCAAGGGACATGAAAGTTCAGTAAGAATTGTCAACAAGGTCAAGATTACCACCAGAAGAATTGAGCCAGTTTGTAAATTGGCGGGTCCTTGGTGGCCATGGTGGGGTGATTCCGTCCCAGTGAGGTGAGCAAAAGTTGTGTGGCATTTATTGAGTGAGTGAAGGTGAAGTAGAGGTGACACGAGTTCCCTGTCCAGAAGTTTGACCACGAAAGGGAAGAAACCATTGAACTGGTTGGTACCCAGAGAGTACATAGATTTAATATAGATGGCTGTTACTTTTAAGAGTCGGGAAACTTGATGTTCACCTGAAACAGGAAAAATACAGTAAAGAAGACAGGGTGAAGGTGTGGGAGCAGAGAGGGCTCTGGATAGAGATCTAACGCGCCTGGAGAATTGTGATTGGAGGGAAGGGAGGAAGCATGGGTCGAGGTCAGACCATGGAAGACTCGGGGGTCTGGGCTTCATTCAGGGAATAGGAGAGATACCTATACACTTTATTTTGCAGAATGACACACAAATACTTTCCATTTCAAATGTTTTATTCTTTTCAAATAAAAATGGAAGGCAAATTTTCTTTGCTCATTTGCCCCTGTATTGGCTAGATCACAAATAGGGAAGTGGCTGCTGACTCGACCACACTCTTGGTTGAGAAAGGAGGGAGTGTAAACCATGATTGTGTAGGAGCAAGGTGAGTAAGAAAGCTCTGTTCATGGTGATCTGGGGTCTGCAGGTAATGGTGGTGTTCACACCTTACCCATCCTCTCCACACTGACCTGTGAGCTATCCTCACACTTAATAAGTTATTTCAAATCAAGAATTCATTCATCTGCCAGCTTATCTGTGCTGAATATAACTAACTGTTCATATTATTGATTATTGCTTTTGACATTTACCCACCAAAACCTTTTATTCTCAAACAAATAATTTTTTCTGGTGAGTTTTTCATCATTTTTTCTGTTTATTGGGTCTCTGAGTAAAGAACCATCTTGAATTAACAGATGTCATGCCATTACATGATTGGAATCAGATAAAAAATGTAACAGTTTGAGGATAAACTCAACAGTGATACCACAGAAAATCATAGATTTTTATTTATCTTTTAGCACAAAGGAAAAGAAGTGAAGCAGAGATTTTTAGAAGACCCACAGAGCTAGCCCTGTCTCTTTGGATGTCCTGGGGAATTATGCTAATTTGGGCTGCTGTTTCGGCTATCCATCAAAGAGGTTTATTAATTTACTCAGGGCCCAGAGCATGAAATTTGTGCGGGGATGGGGTGGGGGAGAAGTGTTCTCTTAGCCCAGCCTGCACCCTCTCCAATCAGACATCCCTCTCGCAATCTGGGACCGCTGGCTCCTAACCACTCACCTACCTGCCTGCCTGATCGCCCCTAACCTCTCTGCCTGCCTTATTGCCCCTAACTGCCTCTGCATGACTGCCTGATCACCCCTAACTGCCCTCCCCTGGCAGTCTGATCTCGTCCCCAACTGCCCTCCCCTGCTGACCTGACCTTGCCCCCAACTGCCCTCCTCTGCTGGCCCGATCTCGCCCCTAGGCAGCCATTGGCTCCTCACAGTTCACCCAGATTTGGTGCTGATTGGTCAGTTTCTATGCCAGTCAGTGTCAAAAGCTCCACCTCCTAGGCAGCCATCTTGTGATGGCATTATGGAGTGAGGGTCAATTTGCATATTACCTCTTTATTATATAGGATTAGTGAATGATGGGAACTTACACGGAGTTTCAAGGTGTTTGGAGTAGCCTTTTTGTCTTAAGATAACCTGATTTGTATATTCTGAGAGCTCCCCATGAAGAAAGTTACATGGATGCTGATGACAACAGCACTGCTAAGAAATGACTGTGCTCCCATTCTACCTGCTTGCCTAACAGCAGTTTCTGTTTGCAAAGCCTTGTATTGCTGTTCCTGAAAAGGAATGAAAGGGGAAGTGGAAGATAGGAGAGCAGCAAAATCCTCACTTAGGGGGCTTAACACTTGCCCAATGTTTTTTTTTAAAATAATCTGACTCCAGAACTTGAGTGCAAAAAGTAAAAGTAAATCAGTCACATTTCAGTAAAGAAGTTTGCTGTGAGTTTGTAACTCACAAACTTATGAAGAACTAAGCTTCTGATACATTAGTTTCAGCCAACACCCCTACTAAGCTGTGCACTATTTTCTTTGAGCAGATATGTTTTAGAGAAGCAGAAGTTTAGAGAAGCAGAAGTTGATAACAAATTACCCTTTTCTTTGGAAAGAGCTTTCATACCACATTATTATAGAGGAGGTTTGGTAAGTTGCATATTAGAAAATTTTTTGATTGTTTTGATATATTTGATACAGAAATATTTTCATTTTTTTTCATAAGAAATAAAGTTAATTATTGCAAAAAGTCTAATTAGTTAAGAATGTGAAAGTATATTTTAATTTAAAACAAATCACTTTTTTGGAGGGATGGAGCAAAGGTGGCAAAGCCAGGAGTTATTATGCACAAAAGCACCATCTTGTGACCAGAGTGAGTAACTGCATGCTATTTTTGAAAAAGAAAAACTTCTCAACCATCCTATATAGTAAAAGCCTAATATGCTAAGTTTCCGGTCGTCCAGTAGGCTTTTCAACCAATCAAAGTGTAATATGCTAATGATATGCTAAGGCCGCTCAACCCTTGCTATGACGGGCACTGTCCACCAGGGGGCAGACAGTCTGACTGGTAGGTTAGTTTGCTGCTGGGGTCCAGCAGATCGGGAGTGAGCCAGACCAGCCAGACACATCCTGAAGCCCTCCCGCAGTCCCTCCCTGGCTGGCCAACCTCCCGGGTCCCTCCCTGGCCTGATCATGCACCGGTGGGGTCCCTTAGCCTGGTCTGTGCCCTCTCGCAATCCAGGACCTGTCAGGATATGTTGGAGAGCTGGTTTTGGCCCGATCCCACAGGACAGGCCAAGGGACCCCACTGCATTCATGCACTGGGCCTGTAGTTTAAAGTAATTAACCATTCATGGCATAACATTTCCTCTGATTGAATGGCATAGTCATTAGAAATCCACTTGGAAACATTCAGCCAGGCATGTAATTGCTGGCTATTAGTACTTTTCTACTGCTGAAAAGGGCATTACATATAAAGTAAAACACTACAAAGTTAGGTTGGTATATATAAACATTATGTACTATTTTCTTATTTTTTATTTTATTTTTTTCCTAATCCTTACCTGAGGATATGTTTTTATTGATTTTTTTTCCAGAGAGTGAGCGGGAGAGAGGGAGAGAGGGAAAGAGGAAGAGAGAGAGAAAGAGAGAAAGAGAGAGAGAAAAACATAGATGTGAGAAAGAAACATGGATCAGTTGCCTCCTGCAAGCTCCTGACCAGAGATTGAACCCACAACCCAGGTATGTGCTCTGACAGGGAATCAAACCCATAACCTTTTGGTGTACATGACAACACTCCAACTAACTGAGCCACCTGCCCAGGGCTATGTACTATTTCTTACGCAATACCATGGTTCTGTGTTGTTGCTTTATATTTAAAATACAGCTTACTAACAGCTAAGAAACAGATTTCACCTAAGAGTCCATCTGGATAAGTGAATTACCATTTTTTCAGGCCTGATTTTCATTCCCTACCTGCTGTACAACGTGTCTATTCAGCATGTTTCTACACACTTCTGTGGCTTAGAGAAGTGCCATTTTTATCATTAGGAGACGTCCTGCTATTTATTAAGAAAATGGTGTCACAAACTAAATGTACAACAACAGTGGAATCTACACTACTAAAAGAGAAACATCCAAATTGATCATACCTCCCCTACACCCATAAGTCACACCCACCAGCCAATCAGGAGCGAATATGCAAATTAACCCAACCAAGATGGAGTGAGCAGGAAGCTTGGGTTTCCCCAGCAATGGAGGAAGCCAAGCTTCCTGGCCAGCCTTGTCCTCTGCTCAAGGCTACAAAGTTTCAATTATAGAAGATAAATAAATCCCAGACACCAGGGCCTCCGCTTGGGTCTCTGGGGGGCGTGGCCAGCCTGAAACCACCATAGGCCCCTCGCCCAGGCTGCCCCACACCCCAAGGGAACCCCCACCCTGATCCAGGACACCCTTCAAGGCAAACCAGCCAGCCCCCCACCTATGCACCAGGCCTCTATTCTATCTAATAAAAGAGTAATATAAAAATTGACTGTCACTCCAACACACAAGATGGCTGCCCCCATGTGGTCAAAGATAGCTGCCCCCATGTGGACACAAGATGGCTGCCACAAGATGGCCAGCAGGGGAGAACAGTGGGGTGGGACCAGGCCTGCAAGGGAGGGCAGTTGTGGGTGATCAGGCCAGCAGGGCAGGGCAGTTGGGAGGGACCAGGCCTGCAAGGGAGGGCAGTTGTGGGTGATCAGGCCAGCAGGGGAGGGCAGTTGGAAGGGACCAGGCCTGCAAGGGAGGGCAGTTGGGGGTAATCAAGCCTACAGGGGAGGGAAGTTGGGGGTGACCAGGCCTACAGGGAAGGGCAGTTGGGGGGGACCCAGGCCTTTAGGGGAGGGCAGTTAGGGGTGACCAGGCCTGCAGGGGAGGGCAGTTAGGGGCAATCAAGCTGGCAGGGGAGCAGTTAGGCATCAATCAGGCTAGCTTGGGAGTGGGGGTGATCAAGCTGGCAGGCAGAAGCGGTTAGGGGCAATCAGGAAGGCAGGCAAGCAAGCAGTTGGGAGCCAGATTGTGAGAGGGATGTCTGAATGCCCGTTTAGGTCTGATCCCGGTAGGACACCCTAAATGGGCAGTCGGACATCCCTCAAAGGGTCCCAGATTAGAGAGGGTGCAGGCTGGGCTGAGGGACACACATACCCGTACATGAATTTTGTGCACCGGGCCTCTAGTGATTAAATAATATATAGCATATCTGTATGCTGGACTACAGCATGAAGCAAATTGTCTAAGAATATTTAATAGCACAGAAAAAAATGCTTCTAATATAATTTGGTGAAATATTTTAAACCCTTATTACTATTTTAGTTTGATTTCTACAGAAAAAAAATTTAAAAAAGAATTCTTATTTTTTTCGTAGAAGAAATACTAGAATGATAAAGTCATTATTAATCATGGTTACTGGTGGGTGCGTGGTGGGGTTAAGGGATGAGTTTTTATTTTCTGTTTATCTTCACCTGTCTTTTCCAAAATTTTAGCTACTATTTTGCAAAATCGTATTACTGCTTCAATTGTTCCCAGTCTCTGTATTCTTGCACTTCACCATATGAAGGAATATTTTGGCCACCCCTTATATTTGGGTTCACTCTTGTAATTTGCTTTGGTCAATGAAATGTTAGCAAGCATGTCGTTGTGAACAAAGCCATGGACAGTGGCCTTGTGGTTTGGCTTGCCCCCTTGCTTCATGTCCATTAGAAGACTGGCCTAAGCTAGCCTGCTGGAGGAGGGTGACGCAGGCATGGAGCAGGCAAGCCAAGCCCAGCCCAGCCCAGCTGACCCCTGCCTCCCTGCAAGTCTTGGTCTGCGCCTGAGATTTTTGTGGTTGATTGCAGCATTATTGTAGCAGTAGCTACTCACTTCATTATCATCACAAGGAACATGCTATCTGTGCGACTTAAGCCTGCCATGTCCAGTATAATAGTGGAGTAGGAAAGGGGGACCCAGGGAGGAATAGATGTCCCCACAGGGTTAATCTCAGGGCTGCTCCCCGCTCTTTTGCATCGTCTTCTTAGATAACGAGACCTTAACCACTTTGAAATCCATTGTCCAGTTGTGGTGATTGCAAGGACTCTGGGTCAGCTCAACTCATTTCCGTGCTTTTCCTGGGAATTTTTCCTTTTAGTCTTTAGTGGGGAAATTTATCAGGAATATATTCTTTGTCAAAGAAGTCACTGTATTATTTTTCAACTTTCTATGCTCCAGTTTCTACCCCACCCTTATTTCTCTTTCTTTCCTCTCTTCTCCCATCTCCATGGTTTTATTACAACAGCAAAACACAACACAAAGAGGCAGCCGTTCTAGGGGGCTCTTTTCAAAGACCTCTTTTTTGTTCTTTGTAGTATAGGGCCATGTAACTACTTTTCCCCCAAAGGTGTTAATCTCATGTGCTGTCCTCTGGTATGGGGACACTAGTGCCTTCACAACCAAAATTGACTATGTTGGCCAATCCACTCCACTCACCTCACCCCAAAGCAAGCGGAGTTCGAGGGACTCAGAACTAAGGTGGTGTATCCAGAGTGGGCTTTGAGGGATTACTTCTCTCAGGTAGCCAGGTGTTGGGCTGGTCCTGGGTCCTCAGCAATGCATCCCATGCCCTTGATCCACAGAGGCAACTAGGAGCCACTCAGGACGGCACAGAGAAGCCAACACAGGACAGAAAAAGACAGCAAGCTTGTCAGGCGCCTTCGGACAGGCTGACACCACTTGGCCTCCTTTTTCCTATTGCGCACTCAACCTCAAAGGAGTGGGTGTAGGGAGGAAGTCCACCCCCTTCACTCCAGGACCCTCCAGCCTGTGCTGGTCCAGGGAGGAGAAAAGCTTGAAAAGAATATGAGGGTCACGTTTTAAAAAATAAAACAACCAGAGTGTACTTTAAGAACAAAAAACAGTTTTAACAAATTGAAGTGACTTAAGAGGATAGACTTGGACTCACATCATTAAAACTGAAAGTCAGCCAGAGTTGAGATTTGACAGAGCAAATACTAGAAAAATAAAACCATTTCATGTTCAAACTCCAAGCCAGTTGAGGGAGCTTACTAATCCAGCTTCCTCATCTTACTAAACAGCAGACTCGGGGGGGGGAACGGGTGGGGGGGAGAGGAGAAACACAGAGGGTGAGCCTTTCTTTGACTGCCCTTGGCAAGATGGTGGGCCCCTGCTCTTCCCTGCCCCTCCATCTCTGTCTAGCCTCTTTCTGCACACCCTAGTGAGGACTTTGCTGGGTTTGTGGACCAGTTGCTGTCAGGTAAGAGAGTGTCTAGTCAGGCGTCTTGTAGGAAGAATTCTCAGCCAGGTAGCTGAGTCCATGGGGAAGAGACGGTTGATGGCACAGCCGTGTTCCCAGTAAGGCCTCCTTCCCTCCTCTGGGCCTTCCTCTTGTAGGAATATGTGTATGGAGTGGGAGGGGGGGGGGGTTGTCCCAGTTCTCCTAAAATGGTACCTTGGAATTCTTTAAACATGGAACCGGAGGTTCTAAGCCCCTGTGTCCTCCTCAGTGGGCAGAAGTAGTTATTTCCAGGGAAACAAGAAGCACTTCCTCCATACCTCACACTGGCCTGTGTGAATATGTAATTCCTATGAGTATAGCTCACCCACACTGCCTCTCGTTTGTCCAACCAGACACATAATTGACCTACCACCTTGGACTTTAAAAAAAAAATTAATTTGAGAGAGAGGAAGGGGGTGGGGAAGAGAGAGACAGAGAGAGAGAGACATCAACTTGTTTTTCTGCTCATTTATATATTCATTGGTTGACTTTCCTATGTGCCCTGACAAGGGATCTAACCTGCAACCTTGACATATTGGGATGATGCTCTAACCAGCTGAGCTACCCTACCTGCCAGGGCTCATCTTGGACTTTTATTCCTACTGCTGCGGCCACTATGATAATCCTATCTAATAAAGAGGGAATATGCTAATTGACCATCACTCTGTCACAAAGATGGCTGCACCCACAGCTGAGGCCAAGTTCCCATAAGGAGCCTTAACAAGTAATCAGCAGGGACCTGAGGCTATGCCCTCCCCTGCCCCCGTGGGGCTTGACAGGGGACCTCAGGTTGTGCCCCCTTGCCTGGCTGGGCTTGACAGGGGACTTCAGGCCACAAACCCCACCCCAGCACCAGGCCAGGGGACCTGAGGCTGTGCCCCCCTGCCTGGTGGGGCTTGACAGAGGACCTCAGGCCATGCTCCCCACCCAGTGGGGCTTGATGGGGAACCTGAGGCTGCACACCCTTGCCGGTAGGGCTTGACAGGGGACCTCAGGTTGTGTCCCCCACCTGGCGGGGCTTGTTGGGGGACCTCAAGTCATGCCCCCCACTATAACCTGCCCACCGGGGCTTGACAAGGGTGGGACTGGCCAGGTCTGGATCTAGCCCAATGCGGGGGTGGGGAGGGACAGCTGGGTCTGGGTCTCATGTGATTTTGAGGTGCATGTGGGTGGGTGGGGACTTGACTCTAGGTCTCGTGGTGCGCCCCAGATTCTGATAGGAGGAAGGTTTTAATATACATTCTTTCATCTCTGACACTTCTATTATAGAGAAAGGGCAAATAGCAATATTAAATTATTTCCTCTAATTAATCTCCTTTTAATGTGCATGAATTTCGTGCACCGGGCTACTAGTGTTGTTTATAAAATACCACCAGAGTGCCTACTCTGTACCAGGTGCTTTACCTGCTTGTCATTTAAGTCTCACTACAACACACATTTATTGTCCATTTGACAGAAAAGGAGTCTTTGGTTTTGAGCACCTCTCTCCTAGCCAAGGTCAGAGCTCTAATGTTTCTCTTCTGACCTCGTGCCCTCTGAGGCAAGCTAGGGCCATCACAGCCACCCCGCCCAGGAACCCAGGGCCTCCACTGACTTTATCTGCCTCACTTGCCAGAGAAACGACAGACAGGAAGTGATTTTCCAGAACCAGTTAAACACTTCCCAACAATGACTCTGTATCTTCTGTTGACAACAGCATGCAGACTACTTCCTCAGCGCAGACCGGATTGACTCCCTACTGTGTGGACAAGAGGTCTTCCATCTTGGTGCTTTTCCTCCCCTGCCTCTGTTAACCTAGGACCCCTCTGATGGGACCCCTGCTCTGCAGCTTTCTCCATGCATTGCTTCACTTCCCTCCTGTGGCTCACTGTCCTGGTTGGTCCCCACTTCGGGTGACAATCAGAGAGGCCTTGAAACTGCTGGATGAGACCATGTGAAACAGCCATGTTTGCAGGTCAAATGTCAAATGTCAGCTTGTTGGTCTGTGTTCACCCAGCCTCTCCCACTTAACAAACCCAAGCACAGGTTTGTGTTATGTGAAATCAGCCACTGGGCATTTACTCAGAACTGTGTTAGAAGATTTAATATGTTACTAAACCCGATGAAAATCTTTTTATCACTTTGTTTCTTCAAGTTTCATTGCAACATACAAGTGTGCACCTGTGGCCCGTCTTTGTTTGGCACACTGGGTTTTCTGTGTTGTTTCTTTTGTTTTGCTGAAGTCAAGCATAGCAGTGTCTGTTTAGCGGAGCTAATGCTACACTCGTATATCACATGAAATATGATTGCATGTCAAGTTGAAACATCAATAAAATAAATAACATTAAAATGTCTTAAATAAATGCTAAGCCCAAGAAACTAAGCCAGGAAAGTACTCGTGATCTCACTTGAAAAACAGTTAGAACCATTGTTCAGAAAGAGCGACTTTAACTTGCTTCAGGTGTTCTCAATTCTCAGCAATTAACGCTGGATGTGCGAGAGAGTAGGTTTGCCTTTCAGGGCCGGTGGGTTCCCTGGAACTGGATAGTTCTCGTTCAAGGTCACTTAGCTGCTCACTCCTCTCCAGTCTAACGTGAAACATTTTAGAAAGGTCCTTTTCCTTGTTGCTCAAGTCACACATCCTAAAATCCTGCAGCTGTTCCCCCAAGATTGCCAGCAAGATAACAGCTATAAAACTCCAACCGCAAGATGCAAATTCTTGCCCATTTTCTCAGTTCTAGCCCAGCATCAACATCCCTGCTTCCTCAGCGCGGTTGTTCTGTGGGGCTTTCTGACTGTTCACAGGGAAAGGAGAAGGGTCTGGTCTGCAGATCTGTTGGACTGCCCTGTGTCTCCCTGTCTCTAGGACCCCCAGTTTGCCCAGGGGGACTTCATTCAGAAGCGCTGTGTTTGTTTCAGAGGACAGCACACGCAGGAAGGGCCATCTCTGAAGTGAACGGACACGGACCACCCTTTCGCTTTTGCCAGCGAACAAAAGGACAAGCTTTCTGGTGCTAACGGTTTGGGCTAATACAGTGTGAACAACTAAATATAGAATACTTTTGTTAAAATCAGATTAGACTAATTCTATCTGAAGTGCTTTAATGAAAAATGTTTAACGGTGGAAATACTATACCTCTAGCGTTAAAGTGCAGGTGCAAGAACGATATTCTACACTCCCCAGAGAACCGACGAGAACACACTGTGAAATAGCAATTAAAGTTTACAGTTGCCTTCATTGGCTAAATGTCTTTTTCATGGGAAATTTTCATTGTCTTATGCAATGATCATTTTGGGTTAAAATATGTGCTGAATTATGTGGGCATTCCAAGTTATTGAGAAATGGATTTACTTTACAAGCAAACTGTAAGCATTCTTTGCTGTTTTTATGAGGTCATCGCCATGACTTTTAAATGGGGCTCTAGGCCAACTCCGATTCTCACATCAGTTCATTAATTCACACAGCTGTCTCTGAAAACTACAAGCATAATATATACTGCAGACAGAGGGCCAGGGAGGGGGTGGGGTGAGATTTCAAGGCCGTATTTCAGTCCGGAGATCCTGCTGACATCATAAACTATGAGAAGACAGCTTAAGCTGTTTGGGGAACCGCAGTAGCCCCCCCGATGGAAATATGGCCAGTTTAATTGATTCTTTTGCATTTCAGAATATACAGAGTGGGGACACCCAGTCGTTTTTATTCTGAGCAAAGTCAGAACATGAAAGGCGGGCACCACGGGAATGCATTAGCGGGGAAACCCAAGCAGCAGCCCAAGGTGTGGGGACGGATTTGATTGTGCTAATGATATATGAGCAGCCGTGCTGACATGTGAAGGGCATTGGCAGGGTTTACTGCACAGTGATCATGTTTTATAGGTGACTGTGAACTCACCCTCCCAATGAAGACTTTTTCCAAATGTGATGTGACAGGGATGATAGGACTGTGGTGTGCGTGAGGGGCCAGGAGAACTCTGAAGAAGGTTCCTCGCCGCCTCTCCACTTCCTGATTGTAACAAACACTGACTGTGAAGGGCTGAAACCTGTGCCGGGACCTCTGGCAGCTTGTCCCGCTTGGTCAGGAAGAGGCATTGCTAATATCTGTATTAAAAGTCACGCTGGTGTGTATGAGCCCACAAACCGAATTTGGAGGCAGCTTAGGCAAAGCTAATGTTTATGAGACTGTCCCAGTTTCCAATCCTCCCTCTGCATTCATATGATCTTTTTAAAGAGGATATCTGCAGTTTCATATCCTTTAAATTCCGAATTTGTTTTGGTTGCCATGGGAAGGTGAGCCAAGTCTCTCTGAGAGTAATTTCAGTTTTACAAATAAATTCAGCCACATTTTTACATCTTTAGGTGGAGGAAAGTTTTGTGAAATGTGACATTTTAAGTGTGCTCTTCAGTAACTCTCCATTAAAACACTGACACCTGTGTCCATGTGGGTGTTGAGATTTGCTTGCCCTTATCTCATTTGTATACACAAATGTCTTTTCGTACATGTGACCTGAAGTTTTGCATGAGAAACAGATGTGTCCTTAAGGACTCTACATAAGACTGTTAACCCAGAAGAAAGAGTAAAAAAAAAGTCAAATTCACTTAAGAGTTTGGGGTCAAAACTCCTCTAGGCTCTCCCTACATGCTTTTCATCCCCCTCCTATGCTTAATTTTTTTTCTGTATAAATGCTATGGACTTTTCTCTCAGAATCAGGAGAAGTTGTAAAACTTGGCATGTTGAACAGGATTGTCTTAGTCTGGTCGGGCTGCTATAACAAAATCCCAGAGACTGGGCGGCTTATAAACAACAGGCAGTTATTTCCCACTGTCCTGAAGACTAGGAAGTCTAAGATCATGACCCCCAAAGGTTCTGTGCCTGCTGACACACCACTTCCTCATACAAGGCCTTCTTGCTGTAACCTCACAAGGGGCGAGAGGGATCTCTCTGGGGTCCTTTTATAAGGGCACTAACTCTATTCGTGAGAGCTCCTAGGTCTCAGGACCTAGTCACCCCTAACAGCTCCCCTCCTGACACCATCACCTTGGAGATTAGGATTTTGACATATGAATTTGAGGGAGACACAAACATTCGATCTATAGATGGAGCCTGGATTAACAGGTGGAAGTCCCAAGCATTACCTGAGAGACTTTCCACCACTGAGTCTCACCAGCTTGGCCATAATTATTTCTTATTATATAAAAAAGTGACACTGAAAATATGTGATTAGTGATTTGTTATGACATTTACCTAATTAAATTAGGATAAAAGTTTTTACTTTTCATTAGTACACTAACATATTTCCCAGGTTAACCTGAAAACCTTTACTAACATGACTCTGTGAAAGTGTATTGTCAGAAATGGTTCAGTAAGTCCAGGAACTACGTATTTCAGCATTAGCGTCTAAACTGATACAGAAACCATGGAAGCTCTTTCTCTGGAAGGCTTCAAATCACAAGGATTCAGAGTCCTTCCAAATATATTTTTCTAGAATTATTTATTCTGTCTACTTTTCCCGAAATTCTATGAGTAACATTTCAAAACTTCTGATGGGTATATGGAAAGTTTTCATTTTATTTGCATTCTGTGCTGGGGACTCAATTCTTCTTCCTATTAATTTACAAGAAAGTGAACTACAAGTAGAGCCTATAGTAATGAAATTTAAATTTTATCTAGACATGCCAATTGATTTCCTAAAACCCAAAGCTGAGTTTCCAACGTTCTTCATTGTGTTGGGCTGGAACTTTGCTGGTGTTACACTTTCCCTTTCAACATATTATGCTTACGTAAGGACGACACATAACTGGAAACTGGGGGCAAAATTTCAAATCCATTTCCAAATGTCCACATTTGGAATGTTCCGACTTTAGCCTATCAGGTTGTAATTAAATATTGATCTTATTCTTAATATTTAGTTACTACCCAACAACATTAGTTTTTATTAATGACTACATAAATTAAAGTATGATGAAATGCTTTATATTTCTTTCACAATAGGACAGATTTCATCTCATTATGATGAGGAATTTGATAATTTTTATAATATTTAAGTTGACTTTTGTAAAAATGCCAATGTATGAAAATATTTTTATTTGGTTATTTTCACAACTAGAATTGTTTCTAAATGGGATTATTTATAGCATAGCTCATACAAATAAATGCATTGGAATTGAATTAGTTTATATAAACACTCATTTAAGTTGGTTTTGCTTCATTTATGGTTCTATGTAGTGCTGTTACTTTTCTCCTCACTTTTAAAATGAAATGCTTACAGTAGAAATGTTATTATGATATAACAAAAAAGAATCCAAATGAAAGTCACTTTATACGAAATTTGCCCCTCGCCTTATAAAATTAGTGACTATAAAGTTTATGATGCTGACGGTATATGAGGTGTTGGCTGTGGAAATGGCTGGGTGTTTTCACAGGTAGACGAATGTACATATAGAATGAGTGTAACTTGATCTAGATGGAATTTCACACTGAAAGAAGTAATTTATTGCATATTTGGCCCATTAGATCTGATAAAGGAAAAGTAGTCCAGAAAAAAAATGTAGTACCTCCTATGAAGAATTTCTTAGATGAATGTTCTGTGGTATTTCGACTTTGTGTGTGTTTTTTAATATTTTTATTGTTTTTTTACAGAGAGGAAGGGAGAGAGATAGAGAGTTAGAAACATCGATGAGAGAGAAACATTGATCAGCTGCCTCCTGCACACTCCCTACTGGAGATGTGCCCGCAACCAAGGTACATGCCCTTGACCAGAATCGAACCTGGGACCCTTGAGTCTGCAGGCTGACACTCTATCCACTGAGCCAAACAGGGTAGGATGCTATTTTGACTTTGAATCAACTGTTTTTTCTTAGGTTCTTGTCAAATAAACTAATTCTCCGTCTGACTAAAGTGAAATGGCATATTTTAAAGTTTAATTGAAGATGAACTTACTTGGGTCAAAGATGGAAGCTTATTTTGGAATGTACATACATGCAAGTTATATATTTGAATGTGAACAATAGTGTCTATGATCAAAATTCTCTTTCAAAATTAACTCAGATTGTGGAGTTTGACACAAATCCTCCTCCATATTGTTGGATTGACTTCTTGAATTGGCACAGTTGCCATTAATTTGAAAGGAGACACTAAATGGTTTCAGGGAAACTGTCTGCCCGAATCTGCCTCCCATGCTAGCTGCCACAGTGATAGGGTCTGTCATTATGGGTCTTTCATGTTACTTTAGGTGATGCCTTAGTGAGACGGGCGACTCCCTACCTAGCCTCCCTTGCTAGAAATTTGTGTATCCTACTCTCCTCTCTTTTCCTTACCCTCTTCACACTCAACTGATCACAAATACCTCTCCCAAAGTCTGTCCTTCTCTACTCTTCGGGCCCTTTTCTGGGGCCTCTGAGAATCACATCTCCACCCCAGGCTCTCCTTCATCTTTGTCACTGGTCACATGTCTTTTGCTCCAGGCACACTCAGTTTTTACTTTTCCTGGAATACTTCTGGCCCTTTTACAACCCCGTGATTCCCCCTTTCTGGCTGTATTTTATTCTACTTAGCCTAGAAACAAACAAACAAACAAACAAACAAAATGACTCAACAGTCAGTATTCATCTCAAATGCCACCACCTCTGTGAAGCCTTCCCTGGTTGGCCCTTCTGTGTCCCTGCAGCATATTTCTTAGAACATGCAGCATGTTGTACTATAATGTATCATTAATGACACCCTCCCTCCACTAGGCCAAGCTGCCTGTGAGCATTGATGATGGGTCACTGACACGCTGCGTTATGCATCCCTGTGCCTTAGCACACATGTACCTGGCATGTAGTAGGTGCTCAAGACATGTTTGCCAAATAAATGGTAGAACCAAAACTCCAACATTTGGGAGTAAAAAACATCAAGCTGCTACCTCCTGGGTTTACCAGGTCCATTTCTCTGGCCCTGAGTAGCAAGCAAACATGGGGAGTTTGGGGACCCTGAAGGGACTGAGGAGGCCATCAGCCACACTTCACCTGGCTCACAGTGGGGCCAGGACCAGGCCTGGCCAATGAGATCAATACCAGGAGCTTCAAATAGTGAAAAATGGCCAAAGGAAAGGGAAAGGGACAAGGGAAGGAAGGGAGGGGCATTGCTAGATACTCCGATCACTTAGGTGACTTCTCTGTGGAGAAATACGTTTTAAAACAATCATCTGTTGAGGTGAAATTCACATAATATAAAGCAACTGTTTTAAAGTGAAAGATCCTGGGCATTTGGTACATTCACAGTGTTGCATAGCCAGGAGTGATGGAGATGTCCTGGAACTAGGTAAGTACCTGGTTTTAATCGCTCACCCGGCCACCATTTCACAGTGTCCGCCAGTGAATGAAGACACGCGTGCTTATCCTCACTCTCAATCTTGAAGCAAAAATGCAGCCCCAGTGTGAGAAGCGCGTTCAAATGCCTGCATGATTTGAATTCCACCTGGACTCATCCTAGTGCCATTGTGTGATGCAGAGAGAGGAGTGGGAAATGCAGATCACAGGGCAACACTAGACCCAGACCGAAGCCCACACTTCTGCTCTGAAGTTGGGACAAGAAAGACATTTATTGTGGCTATTTTCTCTTTGATTTCCGGTAAGATGACACTCAAGGGAATTCCCTTATTTAAGTGAGCACACGGCATGGCAGCAGTGTAACACTGTGCCAGGTTAACCTCCACCTGCCCTAGGCGAGAGAGTGTGTGTTTGTGTGTTTGTGTGTGTGGATGTAGAGCAATGTGCTCTCTTCAGAAGGCTGGCAGACGTTGGTAAGTCTAGATATTCGTAAACATGTAGTTATGATTCTTCCTCCTCCATGTTCTCTAATTGTTCAAATAGCCCATAGAGTGCCATGCTGAGTAACATTGGCTAGGGTGAATATAACACACACAGTTACAGTCCAGAAATAGAAATGTCTGAAATGTGATCAGCACAATCGAAGACTGTGTTTCTCCACAAACTACTGAGACCATGTGACTGTGGGTCTGTATGAGCTGGTGAGTTATGAGTGCAGTGAATGGTGTAATAGGAGCCATGTCAAATCTGCATAGTACAACCGGCTCCCTGTGCCAATGCATCTTATTATTTGGGATTTCTTAGCTTTAGTTTTAGATTATACTTCTACAGGAAATTTTTTTCTTGGCCATTGTGCATTCTGACACATGGAAATACCTCTCAAACTACTATGACCGTCCTTGTCACCAAGTTAAGACTGTCCTCCCATTGCTCACAAATGCTTGGCTCAGAATAATTTCAAGTGACAACAGGGAACAGGCTGCAGTCACCCTCGGAGACAGCGCTCTGCTGCGATGCAACTAATGGGCTGCGGGGAGATTTATCCTGATCCCCAATATGTGGTTTCCTTCCAATAACACGGTTTGGCGCTTGCCCGTTTGGAGGCCTGACTTCAGCGATGCCGAGAAACCAAACCACACACTCTAGCTCCTGGAAGAATTCGGTGCCTCTGAGTATTAGCTTTGTTTTCACAGTGACATCAGTTTGCTCGAACATTCCCATCAGGGAGTCTGTTGTGCGAGGAGCCATAAATTAGTCTTTACCTTATTTATTCGGAGTTTCTCATGAGCAGAATTTTGATGATGATAATCTTTGGAAATCCAAAAGACCCTATGTACCATGGTAGCACAATCCAGCTTCTCCCTCACTATCCCATCTGACATCCTTCTGAAAAAAAAATTAAAAAGGAACGGATATTTTAGGCAGGAGACAAACACAAGGGAAAGAAGGGGTGTGGGGGTGAAATTGGGGACAGATGAGAACCCCAGAGCTGCGGGGAAATGGATCTGCTCGCTCGCTCGCTCGGTGCATGGACTGAGTCTCAGTCTTCAGTTTCCTCTGCTTTTCCACCCCATTTGCCTCCCCCTCCAGCAAGGTCAGCTGCTCCAAGGAGCAATTTATAAACTTGCAGTTCATATTGTGGTTGCAGTTCCTGGACTGACATGAAATTAAATCAGTCTTGAGTGCTGTAGGATGCAAACGCTACCTTTCGAGCTTACTGAGCCTCCAGACTCCTAATAAATCTTGGGAAGGTAGCATTCCAACAGCGACGGCCCATTTCTCCCCTCACGAAAGGACCTTGACGTACGTGAAAACAACGACGTTTTCTTCAAGGCCACGTTTTATCCCTCGGAGAGAAAGACTTGCAGGGGAGGCACATTTTTAAGCCCCTTTTCCAGCTCTGGGGCAGGCGCTTGTGAGACTGTGTTAAAGGAGCCAGAACTGACTCCTCCTCCATCCCAGGCCTGGCCATGTGGCTTGAAGACACCCAGAAAAGTTGACTGCACCCCAAAGTGTTTCTGTTGTTTTTAAGACTCTAGAAACTTGCCTTTGTTCCCAGTGACCCAGAGGCTTATTGGTGAAGGCTCCTCAGAGGCCAAGAAGGAATCAATCGGAAGGTGATGTTGACAGATGTTTAACCCTGAATTATACCCGTTGGTGGCTCATGTTTTCTGCTGTTTTACAATTTAATCTTAAATCTTAAAACCTTGGGACACAAAGCCAGTGATGCGGTCCTGTGCAAAGTGTTTCATGGGCATGAACATCTAATGCTCCCCGAGCCCCTCTGAGCCAGGCATCGCTGTGGTCCCCTGTGATGGTTCATTGCATGTGTCCGCTTGGTTAGGCCATGGTACCCAGGGGGCCCAGTTTCGGCCAAACACCATTCTAGACGTTCCTGGGAGGGTATGTTTTGGATGAGATTAGGCTTTAAATCAGTGACTTTGCGTAAAGCAGGTTAACTTCCATAATGGGGGTGGGCCTCACCCAATCAGTTGAAGGCCTTAAGAAAATCATTTGTGAGGAAGAGGGAATTCTGACCCCAGAATGCTTTCAGCCTCGGGGCTCCAGCATCAGCTCTTCACCTGGGTCTGCACCCGCAGGTCTGTCCCGCCGATTTCAGACTGGCTGGCCCCCATGATCACACGTACCAACTCCTTAAAAGCCATCGCTCTCTCCCCACCCGACCCCTGAGATTTCTCTGGACAACGCTGACTAATACCTCTCCATTTTATGGATGGCGAAGCAGTCTCAGAGAGAGAAGATACCCTGCCACAGGCCACGCAGCCAGTTAGTGGCAGGGCAGGGTGCAGGCTGCTCTTTCCCGCAGGGCCATCCCCTGTCCAGTCAGACTCGAGCCCCTCTTCCTTCCCAGCCCGTGGCCAACAACCACACGAGGGGCACGTGAGGAATGGGTTGTGTTTAATCCTGTCATTGGCTTATCGCAAAGCTTTTCACTGCAGCCCGCGTGAAGGAAACTGATTTGCTGGGATGAACGTGGCCACCAATGTGTTATTTCCCTTCATCTAAACAGAGCCTCAGGCACACTTCATTGATCATGCCTCTGAGCTGAAAGGTTGCCTTAGTGCTGGCCAGCAAATATTATGTTTCTCAGGCAGCCCTGTGCTGTCAGCCACATTTCCTGATGTACTCTGATTAGATATATAAACAGCTTCAGTCAAATAGAGCCGCACTTTGCTGTTAGAAATATAAGATAAGGCTTCCATAAAGATTTGTCAACAGCAGCAATGCTGTCTAAGTTAGGCCTGCACCCTCAGAGCTCACAGCCGCGTGTGTGTGTGTGTGTGTGTGTGTGTGTGTGTGTGTGTGTGTGTAAGAAGGGTCAGTGAGCAAAGAACCACTTTGCTTTATAATCATGTTTTAATAGTGGCTGGTGCATGGCTAGGGAACACCTTGGGGAGAAGGGTTAAGAGGATTGAGCAGGGTCACAGACAGGTGGCCTTGCATGAACGACCCAGCATGTGGTGGGATAAAAGTAACAGTCGGTTTGTATCTGCCATGAAGTGTCACCTGTCCCAGCTGAGAACAGGAAAGTGGGCTGCAGCCTGCAAGGCGGAGAGACTTAGGAAGGAAGAACCCAGACTCCCCTGAAACGCAAATGAGTGAGTCAGTTAGGAAAATGAAGCCATCAAAAGCGAACATGTTATACCTGCATACCTTCATACCTCCCATGTGCCTGTTTCCCACACATCTCGTACTATAAACAAGTACAAGGTGGGAAGTTTAGCAATTTTATTGTAGAGGTGTGTTTAATTGGCATACATTTCAAAATACTCTTCTAACATTTGTGCCAAGGATGGACTAAGTGACGTAAAGGATTTTTCTAGCTCCGGGTTTCTTTGAACAAGAGCATATGCCTTTTTTTCCTTTTTCTTCTTTAAATGTATTTTTATTGATTTCAGAGAGGAAGGGAGAGAGATAGAAACATCAGTGATGAAAGAGAATCATTGATTGGCTGCCTCCTGCATGCCCCACTGGCAATCTAGCCCACAACCTGGGCATGTGCCCTGACAGGGAATCGATCCCTGACCTCCTGGTTCATAGGTCAATGCTCAACCACTGAGCCACACAGGCCAGGAAGCCTTTTCTAGATAAATTTAGGTATTTTTTTTTATCAGAAAGATAAAAATGGTTATCAACATCAATGTTAAGGAGGGAAAAGTGAGGTGAGAGGAAGAGGACTATCCACAGTTGCTTGGTGGGGAAAGATAAGAAGTTAACATACTGGATGAAGTTTTAATGTGCTTTGATACTATGTATATGGAATTTCTAAAGGATATTCTGCTCCCATACAGAGTGGGTTACTCCCACTTTAATGATCATTTATGAATTTCCTAAATTAACCAGTACAATTTCTACTCAATACTAAAAGTAATCGCTAACATTCATTGAGCATTTACTGTGTATCCAGCCCTGTCCTAAGCACTTTATAAAAATTAGCTAAGAACATTTTTTTCAGCAACCAAAGAGCTTGCTGCTCCCTCCTCCCCCACCTTAATCTTAGCCCATAGAATTATACATGCTAAATGCAAACCCTTCTTGAATTAAAATAATATTCTCCCAGGTTGACGTCTGGTTTGGGTTAACATTAAGTATCTTTTATTCTCCAGAGATGGTAGCTTTATTTTCTTGGAATTATTGTAACTAGTGGTTCCTATATCTCTGAGCATGAAAAGCAGGTAAAGAACTTTGCCAAACTGACAGTTCCTGGGCCAGACCCCCCACTGCTGATTCTCGAGGGCGGGACTAGGTGTCTGTGTTCTAACAAGGAAGATGCTATTTTTAATCCCTATCTCAGAAGAAGTAACTGAGTCACAGTCGAATAACAGCCTGAAGTTGCACTGGCAGTAAGTGGTATTGCTGAATGCGAACACTGGGTGATTGTAGGTTTTTAAAAAATTGTTCTTTAGCTGGTCTTCGTGCCATCTGTGCTTCTATGACAAGCAGCACATTTCCTTTGTACAGGAACTCATACTAAAAATGAAAGTGATATGAGGGTGCACTGAAGATACATTGGGGAACATGGGCCACCTCCTAGGCTTCCAGAGAAATGCGTGCCTATGGACTGTCTTCCATTCTTTCCTTTAGATCAAATACCCTTAGGCTTGGTTTATTGGAATGACTGAGAGGGCCCCTCAGACTGAGGTGGGTCCATGTGGGTCTATGAACACGGCTGTAGGCTGTAGAGAGGTCTGGGACCAGTCCTGCTAGGGGAGGAAAGACAAGCCCGAACCTAGAATCAGAAGCCCAGGGTGCCAGTCTCTCCCAGTCACGGGTCCCTTCCTATCTGCCTGCAAATCTCAAGGCCTCTCTGAGATCACCTCTAGCTGTGGCCTTGGACATTTCAGGGGCCCCGTGAAGGACAGTGCACCGGGCATTGTCTGATGAGGTCCTCAGCTTCCCCAAACGAAGGCTCTGAGCAGAGGTTTGGGGCAAGGATTTCATGAGTCCATTTGGGAATAAATTCTAATTCGTCAAGAGGGACAAAAAGTGAATCTCTGATAAAACCCAGGCATGGGGAGCCTTGGAAAAGGGTCTCCCTTCAGTTCTGATAGGCTTGTTTGACACGCGCTACCACTCCGAGCCATGGGTGTTAGGGCAGGACAGGGTGCACGGCAGAACAGCACTTGGTTCTGCGTGCCATTGCTAAAGTTCCCACAACATAGTTTCCCACATTGTCTCAGAAAAGGAATTTCATGTTATAAACATTATGCTCAAGGCCTTTACTGTAACAGTAAGTCACTTCCTTAATTTTGTCTTGATTCCCAAGTACACAATGCAGCGATAAACAGGTCTGGCCTTTGACCGTCTGAAGCTCTGAAGTATTTATGTACAGATCCAGGAGCACTGCCGGTGGAGTGCACAGGGCAAAAGAGATCAGGTTCCCGCGTGTTACAGCGCATTCTGTGGTGGCAGTCTCCTGTTTATTCAAGGTAAAGAAGGGTCTTGCTACCACGACTAGAACCAGACGTAGCCGCTTGCAGCAACGAGAGCTGAAGTTAAAGGACCATCTCTGTTTTTCAAACAAGCTGTGTTTACTCTGACCTCTCCAGGGGCTAGCCCAGCCCATTTCCTCGTCATGTTTATGCAGCATTGCTCCGTTTACATACTTCTTCCCAAACCCTGATGGCAGCTCCACACGTGGTGACTTTTCACCTCCATAAGGTAACACCTTTTCCTTATATGTCACATCCCACATTGATGGAAGAGCACAGTAATCCCCAAATGCATTCTCTTCTGCTGCTGTCTGTTGATTACCTAGTAACATCTGAAATGAAAATGAAGTAGGCGATGGTTTCATTGATAAAGAAATAGGACAATTTTTTTCATCCCCACCTTTACAAAATGCAATTCATCCCACCCTCCTGGTTAGGTTTAGGCCTCTGCGCCCTACTTCTTACTATGATGTCTTTCAAAATGCAACTGCAATTGGTGAGTAAGCCTTTTGCCCTCAAATCAAGTACCTAAGAAATGCTCATTTTTGGTTTCTGACTCATCTTCCTATTTCCAGATGCAGTGGAAGGTGGATTTACAGAAATGCAAAGTAAGGAGGTGGTTCAAGAATTAGCAGAAGTCCTTTAATGAGAAAATTGATCTAGCCTTGAGGGACATCCATGGGGGTAGCTAGAACCCATTTTGTGAGGGTATCTTATAATTTTGTGACTAGACCTGTGAATGAGCCCATGCACAGTAACAGGAGATAAATAGACCAGGTCTTCTGGAAATTCTAGAGAACAGTTAAGCAATGACCCTTTTCAGTTTCTGTTTCTATTCTGAAACAGTTTCAACTCCTGAAACGTCTTAAAGACTTTTTACGTAGCCCCAAGTATTGCCCCTCTCCTCCAGGCTGATCAACCTTGGGCTATGACATCAGGGGAGCAATTCTTTGTGGTGGGAGCTGTCCTGTACATTGTAGGATGTTGAGCACTGTACTCATCAGATGCAAATAGCATTTCACTACCAAAATGTCCCTGTTCCCCATTCTCTGCCCTCCATTGGGTACCACCACTTTAATCTTACACTTCTCAAGTCATGGAGGGCAGAGTAGGGAGCAGGCTGCATCTCCACCAAATGGGCAAAGGTAGGGCACTTCCTATTGGCCACATGCGGACCTTAGAGAAGGGAATCCGTCACCACCCATTTTGTATAGGACCCCTTCCTGGAGAATGAGGCACCTCAGCCAAAAATGCCTGGATATAGGACATTGCATATAGAAAATGAGGGGTGAGAGACAGCAGCCAGCAGAGCAGAGACATAACCCATGCCAGGGAAGTGCAGTGAGAGGTCCCCAGCAGATGTTCAAGAACTCACAGTAGCATCCCATGTAGGAGTCCACTTTGGATGTCTACCATTCCCACAGGGTGCTGATGTTTGAGCTGCACTCATCAATGAAAACTTTCCCCTCCCCTCCCTGTAGGAGTCAGAGGCAGCAGAGTGAACGTGGGAGGAGAGGTTGATGATGACAGAGAGGAGGGGCTGAGGATGACACAACCCCTCCACACTGCAGGCTTCTCGGGCCAGCCGGGATAGGCCAGGGCAATCCGGTTAAATTAGGTGAGAGCCTTTGGTTTTCAGAGTGAACTTTTTATTACCTAAAAGTGACTGGACAGTTTTCACCAAGGAGGCAAAAGAAATGAGCCCTCGGTGTGCATTTGCAGTGTGCATTAGAGTGAGTTACCTGCAGTTTGTAATTTGCCTGGTCTTCAACACTATCACAGGCATATTCCCAACTCTGAGATCCTCAAAGTAAGTGGAAACAATGCACATCCTGCATTAAGTTGCCATTATGAAATGGGGCAGACATTCAATAGGAGAATAAAATGCCCTAAAGAAGAAAAATGTTGGCTTCTGTTCACAGATGGCCTGAAGGTTGTCCCAGCCCCACCCATTTTGGCTTCCTCTCCTGTAAACCATTGACTTTCCCAAGTATTATGTTCTTGCTTCTTACATTTCCTTTATGTCTCCATCCTGTAGCCCATGGTGATGAGACACATCACTATCCAGTGTTCTTTCTAGACTCGGTGGGAAGGGAACAGCCACAAAGCATCACCACCACCACCACCCCCACCACCACCACCACCACCATCATCATCATCATCATTCCCTTGGTGTAATGAGGTAATTTTAAGTGGTTTTCAGATAAGACATTAAATAATGTCAAACCACCCACTGATAAAGTTCTTTCCTTTTCATTTGATGGCCTTCCGGATGTTGCTGGGTGGTACTGGTCATACCTGTTGACATTTCATCTTTGAGCAGATCTCAAGCTCAGAGCTGGCATTCAATAGCATTGTTTTGCTTTCATTGGGTTCATTTTTATGATCGCTTTCTATTTATTACAAAAAATATTGTCTTTGCTAATGGTAGTGTTTAAAGTATCCTTTAGAGTAATAATATTTATAGAGACAAAGGGAGTCAATTTAAAGAACATGTGAAGTTATGGACAGCACAGGTGGTATATGCAGATCAGGCAGAGTCCTGATGACGGAGATTTCTGTCTGAAGTTTGGGGGCGGGGGTGCTTTGGGGCATTTACTTGCCCCAAACCTCAATAATCCAAACGTTTCTGCTCAAGAAGAATGCTATGCCACCTGTGGGACCCCACCACCACTGGCTGGCAACCTGATTGGCACAGGTGGCCAAGCAAATAATCCTTCCTGCATTGGATGGACAGGAGGAAGTGACACTCACTGGTGCCTATACTACCCTGGTATCAAATGCCCTGGCCCCACAGCCCAGCTGGTCATTGGATATACTCATTGCATCCTGTTCAACAGCCAGGAGGGGCGCCACCATGGGACATGCTGGTCTCCAGTGGTGCGCTGGTTAACAGCAGTGGCTCTGCGGAAGGGGCTATTTTCAATGGCCTAATACTCCCACCGTGGCTGATTTTGAAATGGCTGTGTTTAAAAAGGGGCTGACACATTCCTGAGGATGGGGCACTTGCCCCCAGGAGCCAGTAGCAGCAGGCTCTAGCACCCCTCTGCAAGTCATCCCCACTGTAAGGATTTGATCCTGTCACTAGCCCCTCCCTCATCTCTTTTCTTCTAAACTTTAAGCTGCAGGAGAGAAGAAACCACAACTGTTTTATTTACCACTAGGGTCCCAGTGCACGAATTTGTGCACTTTGAAAGGAACTGTGGGCTGCGAGGCTGCAGTGGGCACAGGGGCGGGTCTCAACCCATCCTCCAAGCCCCCACCCGGCCCCTCCCACCATGGCCTCAGGTCCCCTGTCTGGGGGCAGCCCCATTCCCACCGCTGATGCTCCCACATCTCAACAGTGTCAGCCCTGCTCACACCCAGTGAAGGTGCAGAGCAATTGGGGCTGGCGCCAGCAGCAGATGTGAGTGGAGCTGGCTCTAACAGCAGGTGTGAGCTGTGGTTGCTGCCCCAATTGCCCCTAAGGAGCAGGGGGAGGTGGAGAAACCCTGAGGGGTGATTGGGGCAGCAGCCGCTGCTCACACCCACAGATGATGTTGAGCAATCGGGGCCAGTGCTGGGTGCTGGCAGTAGGTGCGAGCAGCAGCTCCAGTGCTGGCAGCAGGTGTGAGCACCAGGCAGGACCTCGGTGCACGTGAGCAAAGAATTTTCAGTAACCACCAGAGGCTCACCCCAATGACGGCAGCAGGCGCCCCGCCTTAGTCTGGTGCCCTTGCTCACCTGCTCCATCATCCCGCTGTGGCCGGTGCCTGCCATGTTCTGCACTCTGCCACCTGCTGCTGATGCCAGACATGTTCTGCAAGCGCCCCCTGGTGGTCAGTGCAAGTCATAGTGATTGGTTGGTTGCTTGGTTGTTCTGCCACTCTGTCTATTTGCATATTAGCCTTTTATTATATAGGACTAGAGGCCCATTGCATGAAATTTGTGCACAGGGGTGGTCCCTCAGCCCGACCTACATCCTCTCCAATCCGGGACCCCTCAGGAGATGTCCAACTGCCAGTTTAGGCCCAATCCCGTAATCTGGGTTCCTAACCGCTCGCCTGCCTGCCTGCTGGCCTGATTGCCCTAACTGCTCTCCCCTGCTGAGCCTCGGCCCTCCCAGCCACTGCGGCTTTGTCTGAAAGGATTTTCGGAAGGTTGTCTGGAAGACATCCCCTCTAATTAGCATATTACCCTTTTATTAGTATAGATTTGGGGACCATTACAACCACGCAGAACTTAAAACACATGGCCCTGGATGCTTTGGCTTAATGGAGAGAGCATCATCCTGTGGACTGAAGGGTCCCAGGTTCTATTCTGGTCAGGGGCACATGCCTGGGTTGCGAGCTCAATACCCAGTAGGGGGCCTGCGGGAGGCAGCTGATCAGTGATTCCTATCATTGATGTTTCTATCCTTCTCCCTTCCTCTCTGAAATCAATAAAAAAAAATTTTTTTTAAAAGAAAACACATGATCTTCACTTTGGGGTTTGTCATTTTACAATATCCTTTGTGCAGCATTTTAACTTCCCTCAGCTTTCCTTTACCCACCCTTAAAATGCAACATATTTTGGGGAAGATGATCAGGAAAGTGATTCTAGTGTGTAGAAGTTTTTTTGGAGGGAATAGGGTCATGAAAATATTTAAAAATTGAGCATGGTGATGGGTGCACCACTCTGAATTTACTTTAAAAAACCAGTTCATTGTACACTTTAGGTAACATGTACATATATGAATTATATCTCAACAAAGCTGTTCTTTTCTTTCTTTTTAAATAAAGACCAGTCTTATAATCAATTGCTGATGTTTTCAGAGGCCCCCCAGGATTTGCTTACTGTGTTCCAAACCACAGCTTTGACTCCCAGTTGCCTCCAGTCCTGGTGGATCTGGATGGTGGGGTTTGCAAAGGAGAAGGTGGCAAGAGGCTTGTGGAATTTCTGCAACCCCATTCCCATGGTCTCCTCATAGGGCACCAGGGCCATTTCTGCTGTGCCAGCTCTCTGCTTCCTTTAACCTGTTGGGCAGAAGAATCCTGCATACTCTGGCCAGAAAGTGCACTCTCTCTTAGGTGGCCCAAATGCTTTTTTTAAGATCGTTTTATGGATTTAAAAGAATAAACAGAGATGTGGAAAGCTTTTGTCAAACTCCTTTTACATGGCTCTTCCAGTCTCGTGGGAAGTGAGATGTGGCTCTGAATTCATCCCAAAGGGTGTCTTTGGGCAAAAGCACCCAGAACAGCACAACTCCTGCAGGATGCCCTCCACACTTCGCTGTCAGGACTCGGGGGCTTGAGGGTGAGCGAGGCAGCGGTGCCAGCACAGGACCCGGGAGAAGGTAGTGCTGCTTTCTACACTGCCCAGGCCCACGTGGACTGTAGCTGCACCCGCCGAGGTGGGCAGGGTGTTTCTGCTGTCTTGTTTTGGTCTGGCCTCCACCCCCTCAGTCACGGACCCGTGCCTGCACTGAGACTGTGAACTGCTGATGGTCCTACTTTTTGGTGGATGGTGGACGCACTCCCGCCTTCCGGAGACTGGCAGACACTGGCGGCTTCTGAGTCACTCGCGGGGAGAGTGCCGCCCTAGGTCCAGAACAGACTTGGCGTTTGCAGCTAGGAGGCCTCCCCTGGGTCCCCCAAACCTGTTGCCACCCGCCCCTCTACAGTGTCCACAGGTGCGCACTTCCTTCCTATGGGCCCAGGAGCTCCCAGAATCGGGGTGGAAATGGGAGGCGGCAGAGGTGTCCACAGGGCCCTTGGGGACCCCCGGCCGAGTGGGACTCCCACCCACCCCAGGATGTGGGAGCTGCCTGGAAAAGGGCCAAGGGTGCACCAGGCCACCCCCTGCTGCCTGAGCCTGGGCCCTTCGCAGCTGCCTGTGGCTGCTCTGTGGCTTTGTCCAGAAGGACGTCCGGAAGACATCCACCCTAATTAGTATATTACCTTTTTATTAGTATAGATGGTAACGCCCGTGGTCCTGACACCTAGCTGATTACCTACAAAGAGTTATTGGGTGCTATGTATTGGTGAGGATCTCAGGTTAAAAGGAGTCCCCTCAAGGGCCTAGTTCTTCAGATTTTCAAGACTTTAAAATATATACTTATATATATTTACTTATTGATTTCAGAGAGGTAGAGAGAGACAGCCCCCTGGAATTTTTGGGTGCAGCCGGGGTCCCAGCTTTGAGGAGGCAGAACTGGATTCTTACTTGGCTGCGCATTCCACCAGTCTGTGATTCTGGCCAGGGTGTGAACTTTTCAGGCCTTCCCCTTCCCTCCTCAGTGTCTCCCACAGTCCACACCTCCTGGGAGGGGATACCCTTTAAATGTGGACTACGCTAGTGACTTCATGGAGATGGCAAAGTGACCCAGTGTCACTTCCAAACATGGATGTAAAAACTCATTGCTTGTTCATCTGGCGTGGCTCATTGGTTGAGCATCAGCCTGTGAACCAGGAGACCCTGGTTCGATTCCCAGTCAGGGCACAAAGGCCCAGATGCAGGCTCGATCCCCAGTGTGGGGCGTGCAGGAGGCCAAGCCATGATTATCTCTTAATCACTTGCTCACTCCCACCTGTGTACTCCCTGTCTCTCTAAATTTGTCTCTCTCTCAAGTCCCTCACCTGGGGAATAAGCCTGTAGGTTAGGAGTTGCAGTTTCATGGCCTAGCACTGAGGGAGGCCAATAGACAGAGAGGAGGTCAGGCCTTCAATTCAGATGAATCCTGCCATCGCCCTGTGTGAGCTCAGATCCTGACGCAGATGTTGCCTCAGCTGAGACCACAGCCCATGTCCTGAGAGACACTGTCCTGGCAGAAGCACCCAGCTGAGGCGGGCTGGATTCCTCATAGCCGGAACATGGGAGAAAGTGTGTGTTTGTTGGTTAAACCACTGACATTGGGGTAATGTTGTCACATAGCCATAGGTGGCTAATGCAGTTGTCTCCACACCGGGCCTTGGACCTGACCTCCCCTCCTCCCTTTTCTTACAAAACCTTTGTGGATATTTGTCCATTTCAGAGACCAGATTGAGCAACGTTCTCTCTGCCATGTAGGTAGGACTTACCCTAAGTCAGTGGTCAGCAAACTCATTAGTCAACAGAGCCAAAGATCAACAGTACAATGATTGAAATTTCTTTTGAGAGCCAAATTTTTTAAACTTAAACTTCCTCTAACGCCACTTCTTCAAAATAGACTCGCCCAGGCCGTGGTATTTTTTGGAAGAGCCACACTCAAGGGGCCAAAGAGCTGCATGTGGCTCGCGAGCCGCAGTTTTCCGACCACTGCCCTAAGTAGTTACAACTGGAGATGAACAAGACATTGAATCTTTTATGAAAACTTGGTTTAGCTACCTTAGGGGTTGACACCTGACTTAAAGCACTGTCAAGTCTCACAAGTTTATTTATTACAGGTCTTATCAGAGCCTTTATTAAGCCAGTGTGCATTGTGAAGCAGGAGTGGGGGTGTTAGAGTAGGTAGCATTTCCATATTTGACCAGAGGTTTATTATTTTAAAAAGAAATTTTTTTTATTGTTTTCAGAGAGGAAGGGAGAAGGAGAGAGAGATAGAAACATCAATGATAAGAGAGAATCATTAATTGGCTGCCTCCTGCACGTCCCACACTGGGGGTCGAATCTACAACCTGGGCATGTGCCCTGACCAGAATCAAACTATGACCTCCTGGTTCATAAGTCTATGCTCAACACTGAGCTATGCCGGCCAGGCAGATGAGGTTTTTAAATTATGTATCCAGTGGTAATAGTGTAAAGTCTTCACGAGAGCAGTGCTGCTCAGCCTGTGATGTGCATGGAAACCACCGGGCCATCTGGAGTGCATGCAGGTTCTGCTTTTCTGAGATTCTGCATTCCTAACAAGCCCTGGGGATGCTTGTGCTACTGGCTCACTTTGAATAGCGAGGCACTAGGACATACTAGGGTTGAGAAGAAATATTTGCCATCCCAGTAAGAGGGCAAATGACTCCACTGAAGCACATCCTACTCCCCATGAGGACCACTGTTTAAACAAGGATGCTGTCCAGAGGGGACAAGATAATGTGGGGCAAACCCAACGAAGAGCAAGTTCTGGAGGGAGCAGAGGGCAAGACAAAATGTGAAGGACGAGCGTATGCAGGGCAGGTCTCATTCAGCTGAAGTTCAGGTGGTGAGTTTGTTGGGGAAGGGACATGGGGTGGTCAAATAGCCCCTCAATTGGCATATGGATTAAGGTAGCTTCATTTTTTGTCATTAAAACCTAGGTGAGGGGGAAAGAAAGCCAGACCCAGTATTGGTTCAGCTCTAGTTACTATTATCTCTCTTTACCCACCAACTCAAGTTGTATGGGTTATGAATTGTTTTAACTATTTAATTTACTATTCAGAACAGGATATTAATGTCAGACATTGGAAGGGGAAAAGCAGGCAGGCATAAAAAATAGGTTAAGCTGGGTCAGGTGAGGAAATCACACTACACAACAGAGTTAAGGGTTCATAAACCCTTCTCTCTCCTGCAGAGAGACCCATCTTTCTGACGAGGCCCTGTCTGGCCCGGGAACCTCGGCTTGGCCCCGTGTTACCGCAGCGGCTGCTGCTCTCTGCTGGTTGCCTTGCCTAGGAGGCTCTTCTCTCGGGTTCCTTGGCAACTGTGTTTTAATAAACTGTGGGTCACACAATTCATAAATGTAGAGCTAGGATTAGCCTAATGGAGGTGTGTTGAGGTTCTCCCACAGCGTCTACCAATGATTCATTTCTACCAGTTATAGCTTGACATATTTTGATAACGTATTTGAAACAAAAACTTTAGTAACTCACAACTTCCTAATAGATCAAAACCTACATCAGGGGTAAAGCACTATTTTTGTCTAGGTTTCATTTCCCTTAAGTTGTTTGTGTTAAGTTCATTTTGTCACTCCTGTTGTTTACATTTAAAATTTTTTTTTGCTCATCTTTCTATAATGCTAATTTATTCTCTAGGAATTAAAATTTTAAACCCAAATGGAGAGTATTTTGCCTTCAGTGATTTTTATGTTTGTGGTCAGGATTTATAGGTTTTATTTGTATAGTTTTGCTTATGCTTTTGGATTTTTTGTGGGTCTTAATGCTTTCCCTTTTTTAAAGCATATATATATATTGCTTGTTCATTTCTTTTTTTAGTGTACTGATAGACATTTATTCTATTCAAATTGTGTTTATGGTTACAATTTTTAAAAGGAATTATCTAACCTATGCTTCAAATGTCAGGTATGAAACAGTGTCTTTAACTTTGATTTGAATTGACTCCTTGCTGAGAAGAATGGGTGATTTAGAATATTTACCATCCCCTGCTCACCGCCCCCCTCCGCCCCCGGGGGACTGTGAAATGCAAACACTTGGTTTTTGTAGTTGTAGAGCCTTTGTTGCTCAATGCTGCAGGCATGCTCTTACACAGCGCTTGGTCATCTCCCCATAAGCGTGTGTCTGTGTCATGCATATCACGCTAGTGTTCCATCTCTGGGGACTTTTGTTAATTAGTGATAATTCATAGGGGTCTCTTCTACCAAAGGTGAGGCTCAGGCATAATCAGTTAAAAATAAGTTTTAAAATATCACAAAACAACCATCCAATGCCCAGCCTTGGATGGAAACACTCTCACATTTCTGCCCTGCGTTTTATTGCTCTTGTCTTATCTGGTGGAATTGACACATGTCAAATGGTGTTCCTCATTATGGTGAAAAATGAAATGAAAGGTGTTTCTCTCCCCGCCCCCCCCCCCTTCCCTTCTGTCCTGAAACAGCCAAAATATACACCCAGGGCAGCAGGATAGTTTGCCTTTCTCTAGCTTGTTTGAAAAGCACAGCACAGGCAGGCTGAGTCCAGCTGGGAATTCCCTGGGTCCCCGGTGTCATTAGCAGTGCAGGGCCGAGGCCACCCCGAGCTGACTTTTTGGAATATTTACATGGTAAGGTTAAGTTGGAGGTGTATTTTTGTTTGTATTGCCTTAAGTTTTCTCCTTTTAAGGTTATGCTAGCTGCTTAGAGACTAAGTGGTTGTTTTTCTTTATCAGTGATGCATTTTTTCTTTCATTCGAAAGCATCTGATACTTCCTGCCTTAATCAAAAATTGTAATTACACATAGAAAACTATGTATACTAACATAACTGTTATTGGAGAATTGTGTGGATTTCCCTTCTCCTTTGCTAGTGGGAGTGGGGTTTTGGGATGCCACTAGAATAAGAATTTCCAGAGGCCCCCAAGGGAGGATGAGATGTAATAGAAAGCTTTATTTACATGGAATTACATCCCTGGGTTTCAGAAGCCCCATTTCCCTTAAACCAGTCCTGGAAAACATGCAGCTGGATTCAGCAGAGCTTAAAAGCAAAGCCAGTGTCCAGAGTGTCCGTTCCATGGGGGAGCTGAGTCTGGCACAGCATCAGGCTAGTAGTCCATCAGTCCAGTGTGTGGGGCCCACATGACCGTGGGCCATGTGGGCAAGTGTGAGCACTACACAAGCCAAGAGTCAGGCAAAAGCAGCAAGAGAGCGAGAGCGAGAGCGAGAGCGAGAGAGAGAGAGAGAGAGAGGCAGAGAGAAAGAGAGAGAGAGAGAGGCAGAGAGAAAGAGAACCAAAAGAAGGGAAGGAACTCCTTTGTTCAGGAGCTTGTGTGGGGTGCAAACAATGATAGTGAGCAGTTGTTGGAAGCCTTGTACTAGATGGACAGAAGATGACATGGTCATATATTGTAGACATAATGTCCACTGTAAAGAGGTAAGACAGAGAACAAGAACCATAGCATGATAGCACCTCTATAAATAAAAACACCCCCAAACAACACTGTTCAACATGACACAAGGATACATACATGGCCAAAGAGATTCACAAAAGTGGGTGTCTCCTGGAGAACAAACATGAGAATTGGTGCAAAGAGGAAAATAAATTAGGAGTAGCACCTTGAGTGGGATGAATGTAGGATACACCACTTCTCCCTCCCCTTATTCATGGATCAGTGTTCTAGCCACCTTTTGTCTAAAATCAGTTTCATACATTTTGTCCAGTAGTTGTATGATGGGGAGGTAAGTTAGTCCAAAGTCCATTATTTATCATAGCTAGAGAAAGAAATGCCTTTTACCCTTTTAAAATTACTTTAATAAGTTTGTATTTTTATTTTCTTCTTCTATTTCTATTGCAATGTTTTAGTTTTATCATTTTTACACATGGCTTATAAATGGCAGACAAGGGTCATGATCACAGAGAATGGTACTTTTTCAAATAATTTACATCTTATTTGTCATTTACTGCAGCCCAGCTGTTTGTGTTCACCCAAAATTCAGATGTTAAAATCCTAACCCCCAAAGGTGATTGTATTAAGAGGTGGGGTGTTTGGGAGGTAATTAGGTCAGGAAGGCAGAGCTCTCCTGTGTGAGATTAATACTCTTATCCAAGAGGTTCTAGAAAGATCCTTCCTTCTTTTCACCATTTGAAAATAAAACAAGTCTGTGACCCTGATGAGGGCCCTCACCCAACCACGTTGACACCCTCATCCAGGACTCCTAGCCTCCAGAACTGTTGTTTATTTTTTTAAAAAAAGAGAAGCACCTTGAAAAGATGAATGAAGAGGCATGTGACTGACACTGGACATCAAAAGAGAAAAGGGTGTATGTGATGAAGGCATTTTTACAAATCTCAAAAAAACTAAATGCAATGAACATCTCACAGTAATTACTGAGGTGACCATATAGGTTTTACATTTATTATGCTCAGTAAGAAGAAATAACACATGCTATCTGTAGTAAAAGTCATGCATATCTCAAGGCCTGTGGATTTGAGCCTCAACTCAGAGTGGCATCAGGTGTGCTGGGAGCAGAAGGGTGGGGTTGTTTATTACGATCAGAACAGAGCATATGGGGTTCCACCCACAGGATCTTCCAACACAAAAGAGTATGCCTAATGAAAGCAGCCAAGGCGACTCTTCACTGTCTAATGCATTACATATTATATAATTATCATAATTACCGAGCAAGACTCTAGTATTGACATTTGCATTCTAGCTCAACAGTTACATTTATTACTCCTTATCATCAAAAATGCATGTTGTAGCAAATCACTTTCCACCCATTCAAATAGTGAGAGGTAAAGTCCAACTTGAACATATGAGCAAGGATATTCCCAATGCAGAGTGACTGGCAGAAAATGTGATTAGAAAGAGATAGTTTGCTTCCACACAGGATGTGGTTTCAGAGGGAGGGAAACAGAATCAGCTTTCTGCTTTTTCCTCACTCTCTCCACACTGGAGATCAGTGTGTTTATCTGTGCATGTGTGTTAATATGCAGGGGATGCACACGCAGGAAGCCCGCTGCTAAGGGTGACTCCTGCTAAGGGTTCTGCGTTCGGACCCTCACTGCTTTCAGCACAGAATTCCACTTGCTATTCCTTTGCTCCAGCTGCTCTCTCTTATACTGGTCTTGGAAAGAACTATGGTTATCTTGGTCCTCTGTCTCCGAGATGATTTCCATCTTCTGAATAATGAGTTTAATAAGCTCGTGCTGTTTTTCCAGAAGAGAAGACACGTCCTTCAGCCTAAAGGGACATACAGGTTTCATGAGTTTATTTCAGCCCTCCATGCGCACAAGGCCTGGGGACCAGAAGTGCTAACAGGTATTGGGTTACCTGTGCTCAGGTTACAGCCCCTGGACTGTCAGAATCCTGGTCAGGAACACATATTTTCAAAGTATAAGCGATTTTCCTACAGTTATACTCTTGGTTCATGGCTGGTTTATTTCGGTTTCCATTTTAAAGATTAAAATACTGTTGCACAGAAAGGTTAAGTGCCTTGAACTCGGGTAAATGAACCCCAAAGTCCTCGCATTTAACCACTGTACACTATGCATCTGCTCCTGGGATCCTCACAATTTTTCAGAGCTTTGATGTGTGACTGGAGACGGCTCATGAGGGATGCATGCAGCTCAGGATACTGTTGGGTGAGTAGCAGCAAATAAGTTGTTGGGGGGTCTAGAAACTCTCTCATGATTCCCAATCCCCTGGCAGCATCAGTGAGCTAAATCATGCCTTAATACAGAACACAAACACAAATATACAGTGTAACCCTTTACCATCATTATGTAAGAATATTGAGTTTCTCAAATACAGATAAAAGAAGAAATATGTACCGGTATTTCTGCTTCAATATTTCTACTTCTAAAGCTGTATCCGCATTTGGTATTTCTTGTCTTACTTCTTGGGTGCAAAAAATTTGATGAAATATGCACTGTGGGATAAAAGATTAATAGTTACTCACATTAAACTCAATTCGGGAACTATTTCTTGAACATGTGCCATAATTCAGCTTCTGAACCAGGGCACACTAGCACAGATATCTAACAAGAGCCATGCCCTCAAGGAGCTCACAGTCTGTTGAGAGAAATAGACATGCAAAGAGCTGTATAACAAAATTATACACATAACAGAGCAAAGTACAGGGCATATAAATAATCCAAAATGAGGGGTAAACTGGAGTGGAGGATTGTTTAGGAAAAGGTTTAAGTGAATCATTTTCATGAGGAAATTCTCATGAAAAATGTCCATCATAAGTGGCAGTATTTCATCCTGACCTGTGTTGCTCAGTGATTGGAGCACTGTGTGCACTGAAGAGTCTTAGGTTCAATTCCAGGTCGAGGACACAGCCTGGGTTGCAGGTTACATCAGAGCTACTGGGGCATGTGCAGGAGGCTATGGGGCTATGTGTGCCTCTCAAATTGGTGTTTCTCTCTCTCTTTCTCTCTTTCCACCTCTCCCTGCCTCCCACTCCCTCTGAAAAGCAATAGAGAAAGTATCCTCAGGTGAGGATTAACAACAACAACAAAATAAGTGGTGGTATTTCACACAATATTAGCTATTTCTCTCAAACTGCTCAGCATCGTATGCGACACAACTGAATTTCACATGGGGACATTTCTGAAATGCTATTTTAATATTTTTAAAATTTAGGATCTTTAAATGATGAACTAGAGAGGATCGAGGGCAGATGTAAAATGACCAGGAGTGAGGTAATTCTAGGAGTCCAGGCAAGAGGAGACCACCCAGGAGGTCTGATGGCCTAAACCTGTGATTGACTGACACAAGGGGATAGGAAGAGGGAGGGGCAATGTCAAGGCTGCCATCTGCACAGGCAAATGGTGTGGATGTCAATTGACATAAGGAACTTTGGAGAAGAATGGGCTTTTCTACCCTTTCCCTGTAGGGGATGTTGGGAGGGAGTGATTCGTGGGAAGCATGAAAGGCATGAGCTTGTTTTGCAAGAGTTTGTTTTGAACATGCTGAATTTCAGGGACCTCAGACACACCAGGGAAGATGTTAAGTCAACAGCTGGATACAGGGGCCCAGAATGCACAGAAGAACTGTAAGCCAGAGAAATCAATCACTGAGCTCCTGTTTTAGGTGGTAATTGCAACCATGGATGTGAGTGAAATCAGATAGGGCAATAGTGTAGAGTCAGAATAAAGCATAGGCTGACACTTAGGTTCCCTTTATCATGTTATGACTACACAATGGCAACTTAATCTACAAAGAACTCAGAAAGAATATTCATAGAGAGGGAGCCCAGGGATGGTTAAGATTAGCATCCAGTACTTCTGACTCTTAGTATAGTCCCTTTCCCATTATAATACAACTAGAGGCCTGGTGCACGAAATTCAGGCATGGGGGTGGGGGAGGTTTCTCAGCCCGGCCTGCACCCTCTCCAATCCAGGACCCCTTGGGGGATGTCTAACTGCCAGTTTAGGCCCGATCCTGCAGGGACCGGGCCTAAACCGGCTGTCGGACATCTCTCTCACAATCTGGGACCACTGGCTCTTAACCGCTCACCTGCATGCTGGCCTGATTGCCCCTAACCACCTCTGCCTGCCAGCCTGATCACCCCCAAACTGCTCCCCTGCTGGTCTGATCACCCCTAACCATCTCTGCTTTGGCCTCTGCCACCACGGCTTTGTCCGAAATGACGTCCGGAAGGTTGTTTGGTCTAATTAGCATATTACTCTTTTATTAGTATAGATGGACTGGCTTAATCTCTGTGTATTTTCTATATGTATATTCCATGAGTGTGTATCTGTGAATATGTACACATGTGTTCTATATAGGCACATAGACACACACATACATACATCTGCACATATATGTAAGTGATATATGATTAGGAAAAACAGCACACCTGCAATGCAAAAAGGATACTTAAACGGTACACCCACCAAGTGTTCTCATAGGGACGTGGCACATGTTTAACACTGAAGCTGTAGCTGAGCCTCTTGGAGACAGGACACTGCACTGCCCATCACTTTCTCATCCTGGCTTGATCCTGGCTTTTTAAACAAGCTTATTTGTTTCCCACAGGCAGAGTGACTCAAGGTGTATAAAAAGGGCCTGGTTGAGGTGGCTCAGTGGTTGAGCATAGACCTATGAACCAGGAAGTCACAGTTTGATTGCCAGCCAGGGCACATGCCCAGGTTGTGGGCTCGATCTCCAGTAGTGGGTGTGCAGGAGGCAGCCGATGGGTGATTCTCTCTCATCGTTGACATTTCTCTTTCTCTCTTCCTCTCCGAAATAAATAAAAATATATTAAAATAAGTAAATAAATAAATAAAAATGAAAAGGCACCCTTTGGGATACACAATGAAGCAGTGTCGCACTGTCTGTGCCTTGTTTGTTCCATGTACTTACTAGTAACCCTCGACTGTATCTGGCTCTGTTGGGATAGACAACGATGGACTTCTGATCCACTTTGCGGAGGAACCAGAGAGGCAGCTTCTTCTCTAAGTTGGTATGGAGTTCCACCTAAAGCGCATATTGGATTTATTGATAGGATCATTCATTAGTAGCTGGAATCCTCACACTGCACAGAAGAATGCGTTAGCACAGCAGCTGAACACTGCTGTGTCACTGACTGCTGGGTGGGTCTGTTTCCTTGGCCCCTGGCAGCCCCTCACCTGCCCCTGCCTTTCACCACATCCACCAGCGCGACAGCGGCTAGCTGCCTGGTTGGCCCCATGTTGACCTCGAGAGAGGCTTAGGCAATTTCTCAATTCCTCTGCCGAGATTATTGTAGGATATTTTTTTTTTCATTTTGATTCTCTGACGACCACAGGTGCACCAGAGAACATGCACAGCAGGCACGGGACTCAGAAAAGGCCCAGGCTCAGCAGCTTGTTCTCAGGACTCAGCTACGCCTGCCTGTGAAGGGTTCGGGTGGTGCTGATGACACTCACCTGCATGGCAATCCTCTTCAGCAGTGCGTGCTTCTGGACCTCGGCAATGTCCCCGACTGCCAAACCAATCTGAAGCACAACATGGCACTGAATCACGACCAGCGCCATGGCTCACATCAAAATGCACTTACGATCTCCCTGGATGCTGTCAGAGTGGCATGGAATTCGCCAGCAGGGCCCTTGAACACTTTGCTCCCACACTCCACGGAGAGCTGCGAAGCCTGAATAACTCTTAACAGCGGTGGCCACGGTGGTATGTCCAGTAATTGCAAGTGTTATTGTGAAAAGTTAAGACATAAAAATTAATCTGAAATTCATTTTAATTTCAAGTAAAAATATGTGCTTTTGGGGGAAGATGGGAGTGATGTGATATCAAATGCCATTGGCAATAGCCATGCACCATGCCTGGAAACTGCAGGAGTTGAGCATCTAAGGTGGACAATATGAAAAGTTAAGACATTAAAATGAGGGAGTGAAGAGATTTATATATTATATATGTTTGGCAGGAAAAGGTACACTTTAGGGGTGGTGAGGCTCTAGTAAAAACAAATCCTCCTAGAAATCCATGGCTGGGTAGAATTGGGTGAGGAGAAGTTGTCAGCTCAGTTCTACTGAGTCCAAATTAACCCACTCTTCCACTGTGAGACACTCAGGGCCTGTCTCTGCTGACCCCGCCCCCTGCTTGCTGAGGCCTGAGAGGCTCACAGTCAAGTAAACTCCAGCAGAGAAGGGCTTTGTCTGTCCGTCCAGGTTACCACTATATGCCCAGTGCTTAGAATCATGCAGGACACATAGTAGGCCCACAAAAAAGCTGCTGAGTGAATGAACAGTGAAAGCATATTCCAGGGTGTACAAATACAGTCAGCAAGTAGCTTTTATCTGGCAGGATAATGTTTTCTGTTATTAATTTGCAAGTCCCGTGATGGGCAGTCTCTCTGGTTTAGATCTTACATCAGAGGTGCTTGCCTGGCTCTGAAGACATCTGAGCCTGAGTCTGCTGAGCTGTGCATCCCATAATTTATTAATACAAATTATAAGCTTGTAAGTCTCATAATTTACTAATTAAAATAAACAATACATTAATATTAAATGTTAATCAAATACTATTAATAATTAATAGTAAGCTAACATTTATTGAATGCATATATGTTTTAAATTCTTCATATTAGCTCATTTCAGTCTCAAAATAATTTAAGAAGTAGGTTTTATTATTGTCTTCCTCCGATTTGTGACCTCAAAACTATGATAACAGACTCCGGTGATTGGGTGGGGTAGTTGGCTAAGAAAGTCTGCCCAGCAGAGATGATGCTTGGCCTGAACATTGAAAGCTCAGAAAGAGTTAACCAAGGTGGGGGGTTTTCCAGGAAACGGAAGAGCAGAGCCCAGGAGACAGGAGGAAAGCCTGGCACACCAGTGACCGTGTGTGCTGCTGGGTGTCTGGATAACACCTGCGGACAGTGGGGAGTTGGGTGAAATCTGGGTCGGATCCGGATCATGAGGACCCTGTGTGCTGTGCTCATGGACTGAAGCTTTAGAAGAGTCATAGAAATACACTTGAAAGAGACACTGACAGGCCCAGTTTTTCATGATCAGGGCATCACTGTGGTGATAATTTGCAGGAAGGATTAGACAGAGAAATGAGATGAGATGGAGGAACTCTTCAGTCTTCTGCAGCAGTGGGGATGAGGCACCATGAGGGCGCAAGCTAAGAGGAAGTAGGTGGAAGAGGCAAACGTTTATTTTATCAGCAGAAATGAGGAAAAGGGGGCTGTGTGGGTGGAGAATATTGGAGTCAGTCTGAGGAAGGAGAATAGTGTCAGTCTTGGCCCTGTTGGGTCTGATTTTGCTCTGGGACAAGCAGGTAGTGAAGCTCACTGGGTGGTGCAGATCTGAGGGTGGCACCGACCTGTACTACTGCTAACCCAAGTTCTCCTCTGGAGAATGGTCTCCCAAACGGAAGTGAGTCTGAGAGACGAATGGGCTTCTATATTATTCTTAGTTGCCATCTTTTATTTTTCTATGTCACCAAAATAAAACTGAAGTTGTATCAAGTAAGTGAATCAAAACATTAAGTAGTCTGTATTATTATTTTTTCTTTCTAGAAATACTGCCCAGCACGGTCCCTGGTGCATAGTCAGACTCCAAAAACATGTATGGAATATGTGCACATTCGAGTAAATGAATAAGGAAAAAATGTGCCCAGTAATGTCGGCTAGGACTCTCCATGGACCTGGGATGCATTCCTGCCTGCATTAGCCAGGATGCTCGGGGCTGGACAGGTTCTCTGTGGAAGGGCAAGGACATGTCCATATCTGCTGGGGTGGCCAGCCTCTGACTTTTTAGAGGGGCCACTTGAATGTCACAAATACCTCTCACACCCCCCCACACACCCCCCCGCCACTTAAATCTCTGGTCCATGAGAGATTCAAGAGATGAGTTCTTCCTCCTTCACTCCATGAAGGTCTCTGCCTAACCTTTGCCTTCCCCTGCTCCCCGCAACCCCAAAGCAGCACCCACCATTCATCTTTATATCCTTATTCTGCTTTGTGATTCTTCATAACATTTATCACCCCGAGACATCATGCTTCATTCATCCTTATCTGTTTACTGCTTAACTTCATGACTAGTTTATAATCATGTAGGGTCTGGGTATTCATCTGTCTTGTTACCACTGTGTCCCGCACCTGTGAAATGCCTCAAATGATCAGCAAACAGGAAATACAGAGATACGTTACTTACAAGTAAATTCATGAGGACGATTGGGACAAACATTGTGAAGGTAATGAGCTGTGTAAAGGACAGAAGTGGATATGCCAGTTCATTTCTCAGAAACGGCTCTAGGAAGGCATCGCGATAATTAATGTCTCCTAGCATCATGCTGAAGGTCTGGATTATGGAAAGCAATGGCGTGCTGAAAGCATCCTGAAGAGAGACAGGAAGGGAACCGTGAAATACAAAATACATATAATGAAAAATGGTTCCTGGAGAGTAAAATGATAAAAATCATATTTAAAATAGTTTTAAAGTCATAGGACTACAGCTACTAAGATACAGGGATAAAAACTACCAATAAACTGGTGGTAAGTCATCAAAATGATCTTTTCTGCACACATATCATCGTGCATTACACATAAACGTTTTGACAATGGAAAAAGTCATGTAATAAGGCTATATTTCTCCTGCAGTGTAAATCATTTGAATGCCAATAGCAGATAAAATAAAAATATCCAAATATTGTGTTATTGATTTTATACACCATTGAGACTTCAGTATAAATACATATTCCCAATATTTACAGCAACGAAATGAACCACAGGCACAGCTCCTCACCTGTATACCCAGGAGGACGTAAAAGCTGAGTCCAAAGGCCAAAAGGAGGAAGATAAACACGACTGTGGACCTCAACAAAGTCTTCATAATTACCTCCAACATAACGATGAAAATCCCACAGTTCTCAAATCTAGGAAGATTTGAAAAATTAAAATGTTTATTCACTTTTTTTTCAAATGGAACTCCCATTTGACCCAATAATCCCACTTCTAGGAATATATCCCAAGAAATCAGAAACACCAATCAGAAAGGATATATGCACCTCTATGTTCATAGCAGCACAATTCACCATAGCTAAGATTTGGAAACAGCCTAAGTGCCCATCAGCAGATGAGTGGATTAAAAAACTGTGGTACAGCTACACAATGGAATACTACGCTGCAGTAAAAAAGAAGGAGTTCTTACCATTTGCAACAGCATGGATGGAACTGGAGAGCATTATACTAAGTGAAATAAGCCAGTCAGAGAAAGATAAATATCACATGATCTCACTCATTTGTGGAATATAATGAACAACATAAATTGATGAACAAAAACAGATCCAGAGACAGAGAAGCATCGAACAGACCTCAGAGGGAAGGCAGGGGAGAGTTGGGGGAGTGGTAGAGATCAACCAAAGGACTTTTATGCATGCATATAAGCATAACCAATGGACACAGACAGTAGGGGGGGGGGTGAGGGCATGTGCTGGGGGAGGGGCAATGGGATATTACACAGACATATATAATACCTTAATCAATAATAAATAAATAAATAAATGCCTTGCATGAAAAAAAATACATTTATTACTTTTCTGTCCCAGTGTATTTCATTCAAGGTCAATATTTATCATGCATTAGGCACTAGTTTCCACAGATGAGATAACTGAGGCCAGTTACTTTCCAAAATGTGACATGAGAATTCATGAAGAGTCAAGTCTTATTTTCAATCCGCTCACACTATCTGCCTTTTTTCTTTTCCCTTCTTGTTAATGTTTATCTTTCGTTGTTTTACCACTTGACCACATTAGGAGAGAGAAATCATAGCTTCCCAGTAGCCAAGATGCTGCTACCAGACGATGATGGGATGAGAGAGACAAGTTATGTGGTGCCTTGGTGGGGAGTGATGAAATGAGCTCATGCTCCTGGAGGCACCGTTGCAGGCACATACATACCCATGCTTCACTCTCCCATCTTTGCAGCTCCCTAAACTTTCCTGTGTCTCCCCAGCAACCTACATTGTGAAATGTCTGGGTAGATAATGGGTGTTTTCTGACGACTAACTTGTACTTTCCCTTTGACAAGACACCCTGTTAAAAGGGGAGTCACAAGATTTTAAAGCTGAACGGGACATCAGAGGACGTAGAAGCTCAGTTCCCAGAGACATCCAGGACCTCGCTCAGGTCACTAACACTGACACTGCCTGGACCTGTCTGGATGCCTCTTGCCTTCCAGGTCAGCGCTCTTCCCACCAGATCCTGTCCTTTCCGGGGGGCGGGCTCAGCCCCACTGCACTGTGCTCAGGGCAGCAGTACAGACCTACCATGGTCCCGGGGTTGGAGCGAATTTGGTAAAATGCCGACATCTGACTTACCAGCTGAGATCTTGGGCAAGTTACTGACTCAGTGCCTCAGCTGCTTCTTTCATAAGACAGTGAGTAATAACATTTACCTCTTGTTATTGTAAAGATTGTGTGAAAAAAACATTTTTTAAAATCCTCACCTGAGGATATGTTTAGAGAGAGACAGAGAGAAAGAGAGAGATAAACATTGATGTGAGAGAGAATCATATATGGGATTGAACCAGAAACCTAGGCATGTGCCCTGACTGGGAATCAAACCAGCAACCTTTTGGTGTACAGGACGATGCAACAAAGAACTGAGCCACCTGGCCAGGGCTGAAATAACATATTTAACTCAACGTTAGTAAGTGTGGGAGGTAGGGGAGCCTGGTCATTCTTTCCCCTCTGGAATTAAGAGTTTTGGGGGTTGACATTTTTCCCCCCTATCACTTTTACTCCCCATACCTAACACTTCCTTTTAATTGTTTTAATCTAAAGTAAGTAATTATCAAATAATACCAGGCAAAACAAGAATAGCCAATACTTTTATACTCATTTACTCCCACATTTAATCTAGATTTAACTAGACTGGTAGTTCTTGATTCGAGGTGATTTCCACCCAGAGAATAACTGGCAATTATCTAGAGAAATTTTTTATTGTCACACGGGTAGGGGACAGTTACTACTGGTATCTAGGGGAGAGAGGCCAGGGATGCTACTAAACATCCTACAGTGCATAGGACAGAGCCCCACAACAAAAATTATCTGGTTCCAAATTTCAGTAGTGCCAAGATTGAGAGATACCTGGTTTACACTCTGAACTCCAAACCTCCCTCCCCTTTTCCTTAATAATATAAAAGATATCTTCACAGTTTACAACATTGGGAAAGGAATAAGCCAGTTATATATTTATAGGACTTAAAATAGCTCTTTTTTTATATTAAACATGCCGAAAGGATGTTTAAAGGATATAGAAATCATTGGAGCCAGTTTTACCTCTGAAGATACAGTAAGAAGTTCATCCAATAGAAGTAAATGGCAATTGCTCCGCATTGCCACTGCACGTGAGCTGGTATACCGATGAACAAGGGCGACACGAAAATGATGCTCGTGGTGTAGATAATCCATTCAGTTCCATTGCTATGATCCAATAAGTAATTCTTTTTCTGGGGTTGAAAAGAATAAAGAATTACGCCATGTAGAGATCAAGACATGACATCTTATGGATGGATATATATTTGAAATGAGTCACAAGAGTTTTTTGTTGCAGCTGGGAATTTAGGACCAAGGAGCCAGGTTCTGCCATCCTGGACTGAACTGCGCTCTGGGTTCATATCATTGTTGGAGGTGGCCCAGCCTCTTCTATTGACCTGGCACCTAGGCAGTCTGATGCCTCTACAAGTTTCTGGGCTTTCCCCATAGAGTCCACTCCATCTTAAGGAAAACTCTGGGGGTGGAGGGACGCAAGTTGGCCTCGTAATTCCTTTCTGCCTGTATATAGACATGCAGGTGGAATTCCTAGGATACAAAGCAACTAATTCTGCTTCTAAGGAGGTTTGATACCTGTGCTAAGACTAAATTACCATGCCGATTTGGTGTATTTTCTATTCTTAAAAGTGTCATGTAGAATAGGCCATTATCAATAAGAAAATGTGGAGACCAAATCTGTAGTTTTCATGTTTGAAAATGACAAGAGATATTACATAATATGCCCTAAGTATTTTGGGCAAATTTTACTATTGGTCCTTTTCAACATTGTACTTTAAAAGTTATAACTAATACAATAAGACAGAAAATAAAATGTATTTAGAGTGGGATGAGAAAATGGAATTGTCTTTGTTTGTAGATGACATGATCATCTATGTAGAAAATATGAGATAACTGACAAAAACTTCTAGATCTAATAAACAATTATAACAAAGTTGCAGGATACAGATTACTATGCAAATGTCAATTGCTTTCCTAAATACCAGCAATGAACAAGCAGAATTGGAAATAAAAAAAACACAATATTATTTACATTAGCACCCCCCAAAATGAAATACTTAGGTATAAATCTAACAAAACATATATAATATCTATATGAAGCAAACTTCAAAATTCTGATGAATGAAATTCAAGAAATAAATGGAGAGGCATTCCATAGTAATGAATAAGAAGACTCAATATTATAAGACTAGAGGGGTCCCGCGGCCTGGCCTGCACCATCTCATACTCCAGTACCCCTTAGGGGATGTCAGACTGCTGGTTTCGGCCCAATCCCCACAGGCCAAGCCGAGGGATCCCACTGGTGCATGAATTCGTGCACTGGGCCTCTAGTATGCATATCAGATCTTTGGTTAATCTCTTCCCACCCTACCCCCTTCTCCCTTACCTCTGAGATTCATCAGTCTGTTCCATGTTTCCATGTCTGTGCATTGAGCGCCTGCCCCTGGTGGTCAGTGTGCATTATAGCTACCAGTTGTTCAGGCTTTTATATACACTGAGTGGCCAGATTATTATGATCTCTGAATGCATAATAATCTGGCCACTCAGTATATATCCTATATAATAAAAGGCTAATATGCAAATTGTCCCCTCAACCAGGAGTTCAACCAGCAGGCAGGCCGGCCAACCACCCATGCCTCTCCCCTTGGCCAGGCTGTCCAGACCCCACCCATGCATGAATTCATGCACTGGGCCTCTAATAAAATATATATATTAAAGGCCCGGTGCACACACACACTGAGTGGCCAGATTATTATGCATTCAGAAATCATAATAATCTGGCCACTCAGTGTATATAGATAAAAGTACTCGGCAATGTATATATAAAACAAATCCAAAGCACTATTATCATTATGCAAATACCCAGTGCTCATATTACGTAGCGAGGTACATTTCCGTAGAAAATGAGATATTGTGTAAAAGATATAAAACACAGAAAGTAACATGCCCAAAAAGTATACCCCAAAAATGAATACTAAAAGACTGATGCCATTTATCAACCCAAGCATGGACCTACAGGTAATTTACATAATCCTTGTATCTGATTTGAACTTGGTTCATCCATTTTAAAAAGTAGAGTAGAAAGTAAAAAGTTTGCTAAAAAGTTCCCCAATTTTATTATAACTTGAAATTTTATGCAATAAATAAAGTATTCCTTTTAAAAGAGGAATAAAAAAACAACAACAACAAACACATTTGCAATGGAGTCTTGGCCCAAGTAAGTTCTTTATAAACAGTTACATTCAAAATTATCAAATTCAAAATCTAACTTTTATGTCAGCAAAATATTAAGTCACTATCAGAGAAAACACAGAAAAGTCATGTGTAGCCAGACAGATCCACATGGACTTGTCAGTCTGGACCAACTCGGCTTCAGGTGTGCCAACAGGCACCGTCCAGGGCAGGGTGTATATCTAACACCCCACAATTTCTACATCTGGAGAAGTTTATGCTTAGTGTTTCCAATCTATACATTTGTCCAGGTATGTGATTTTATTCTGACATTAAAATATTTATTCTGCATATTAAAATATTTAATAAATTAATTTGCATTCTGCATATTAAAATATTTCCAATTTTCGAGATACAAAATGTATTGTTTACCTGTTGGAAAATTTGGACCAGTTCTTTGCAATATCCAAATAAGCTTGATAAAAAAACTAAAATCATACAAACTTTTATAGAATATGAATCCTGAAATTAAAAAAAAATAATATAAGCACAAGGGCATACATTAAAACAACACAAAATTCTTTTTTTTAAAATATATTTTATTGATTTTTTTACAGGGAGAAAGGGAGAGGGATAGAGAGTTAGAAACATCAATCAGCTGCCTCCTGCACACCACACCCCCTACTGGGGATGTTCCCGCAACCAAGGTATATGCCTTTGACTGGAATCGAACCTGGAACCTTTCAGTCTGCAGGCTGATGCTCTATCCACTGAGCCAAACCGGTCAGGGCACAAATTTCTTAATAATTTCCACTATTACATATTTATTTTGTTATCCTTTTGCTTCATTTCTATGTACTGTCCATATTTGCTTTAAACAGAAAATTACTGTGATGCCAACATAAAGAAGACACATACTCATTTTATAATTTCCTAAGACAGGTTCAGAAATTGCCAATGGAATTCCAAAGGAATATGAACCTATGCAAAAATTTATTTTACTCTGATAAAATGTACATAATATAAAATTTATCATTTTGAAAGTTTTACATTTCATCTGTACATTTACATTTTAAAATGTACATTTCTGTGGTATTAAGTACATTCACAGTGTTATATACCATCATCACCATCTAGTCCCATAACTTTTTCATCACCCCAAATGGAAACCCTGTACCCACTAAGCATTACTCCCCTCTCTCCACAATCCCTGGCAGCCACAAATCTGCTTTCTTGGGCACCAATTTTAAAGTTTTCTATTTCAGCATTCAAGCTAGCATCTCATACATGTCAATTCCTTTAAATTAATTTACAAACTCATTTACTGACCCATTTATTTATATTCCTTCTCACTTCACAAAGGACTTTAGGAGAAACTGTTAGCATATATGAATCCTATAGGCTATCTATCATAATAAACGTGTAATATGCTAATTAGACCAGAGGACCTTCCAGACGAAGCTGGAGCTGCGAGAGAAGCCCAGGTCCCAAGTGCCAGAGAGAAGCCAGTGCCGGCAGCTGGGGGAAGGAAGTCCTACTCTTGCATAAATTTAGTGCATCAGGCCTCTAGTCTTACCTAATAATAGAAAAACATGTAAATTGACCGTACCGCCGCTATGCCACCAGCCAATCAAGAGTGATATGCAAATTAACCCAAGAAAGGTGGCGGTTAATTTGCATACACAGGCGCCGAGTGATGGGGGCAGGACACTTTTGTCATCGCCATGGCAACGACCCAGGTGTTCTGTCCCACCCTGGTGTCTCAGGGCCTCTGGGCAGTGTGGGAAGAAAGGGCCAGAGTGGAAAGAGGCAGCTCCAGGGCCTGAGTGGAAAGGGGCTGGGCCAGAGTCGAAAGGCAGTGCCGGCAGCCAGGGAAAGCAAAGCGCATTCTAGCACAAATTTTCATGCATCGAGCTTCTAGTTTATAATAATAAAAGTCCTGGTATTTCAAACTTCTAATAGGGCTAATATTCTTAAGGAAAAAACAAACTTTTAAATATTTTTTTCTTTTAAAAGGTTGAAATATGAAAATAAACGGAAAAATACCTTGGTGTCTAATATTTCTAAACGATCACTAGTTTCATTGATGATTCCAGTTGAGTTGAAAGCCATACCTGGCTTTATATTGACAACAAGAAAAGTCATAGGCAGGAGACCAAGGCAATAAGATCCTAGGTTCATAATATGGGCTCTAAACCCATAAGCCAACCTACAAAAAAAAAAAAAAGTAAACCATAATTGAGGAATTTCAACAAAAATATTTCCTTAAGATACCGTGGAAAAAGGAGGTATGATCTCTCTCAGAAATGTATTTGGTAAATTCACTGAACTTTAGAACCAAGAAGACCTTCTAATTCATTTTTTAATTTTCAAAAAAGGAATCACAACTTCCCAGTAAGCCATGAGAGACTTAAAAATCTCTCACCTAGTAATGAAAGAGCAGCGACATTAGCACATATTTACTGATTCCATGTTGGCTCTTCCCAGGAACACACCTCTCACTTCATTCATGTCCACTAAACTGCAGGGCCCAGGAACGCCTCTCATTGTCTTACATAGTGACTTCCCCCCACCCCAAAATATGTCATTTAATGTAAAAAATAAACATCATCATCATTTTAATACCAAAATATGCCTTCAACACTTTTCTTTTTCAAACATGAAAATACCATTTAACATAATTATTTAGAAGACTTTTAATAAAATTAATGGAGATATTATTAAAAAGAAATACTACCTAATACCCACCATTTCATAAGTAAATATTCTTTGCACACAGGATGGTTGAGAAGCTCTATGCGGTTATGGTGTACCATTGTCTGAGAAATAAGAAAAGATCCATAAAAATACAACCATATGAAGCAATCAAGTATATAAACTAAGCTTCTTGTTTGCTGGCTTTAAAAATTTATCTGATATTACAAAGTAACAACTGTTTGTTTTAGAAAATTTGAGAAACCAAAGTTCTATCAAGAATATATTTCACACACACACACACACACAAGCTAGAGAGAACCATTTTATACAGGTGCAAGTATTTGATTCAGATTGTCTATTTCCCTTTCTCATTAGTCGAAGAAATCAGCTTTTCAATCTTATACAAGTTACAACTGGAAAGGACTTTTAAGATAAATAAGCAAAAGCTACACCCTTGGTCTTTCCTTGAAGAAACCCAGGCTTATCTTTCCGGAAGCATTTTAAATAGTAAAGTAGACATAACAGTGGTTAAATCAGCCTGTATTTTATAAGTTTTCATGAGTTATTGGAACTACTAATATCTATCTCAAAATTAATTTTTAATTGTTCAATGAATTCATAGAGGAAGTGATGTTAGCAAGATGATGGAAGAGGAAGCCCCAGAGCCTCCTTCACCCACTGAGACAGGAGCCAGCAATTGAACAGCAACACACGGACCAACAGTGAGTAGCCATGATCTTTCACACCAGGATCTCATCACATACCTGTCAGCTGCTTCCTGCGCAGTTACCTGAGTCTGAGACCCTGGTTTAGACTGAAGTAGATCAGCCTCGTGACTTTTATTGCCTCATCTGCTAGAAATGTGCAAGAACTCTTTGGACTAAGAACTGGTTTAGAACACATCTCTCGGGAAATTTGGGTCCACACTGAGCACTTAGGGCTTGCTCTCTGATTTCATTTACTCTTCCAGAAGGATCTAAGAGCTTCTGAAAGTCGGAGTTTACCGTGGGGTCAGTGGTCAGCTGAACTTGGAAGCTATGACTGTTAAATGTCAAGCCCCACATTTTCCTCTGATTTACACTGGAGCAAACTCTTAAATACGTGTGTCTGTATTTATGTGGACAGCCCATATTGTCCCTGGTGTATTGGATTCTGGGTTGGGACAGGTTTCACATGACCATGAGGATGAAAGTGATCAAGAGTATGGAACTTTAAGGAGACCAAATTATAGCAATTGTGAAAAATTATTGCTTTTTTTTTTTTTTTTTTTTTTTTTTTTTACTGAAAATAAAGGTTGGGGCCACATGACAGACATACATAAAACTATAAATCTGGAATTCTCTCCAGGTCCCTCCTGAACCATAGTACCAAAACATTGCAGAGCCCATGTAGAAATTACCTGGGTAATGAAAACACTGGACTTACATTGATGATTGTGAGAGGCTCATATGTAACATCCTGTGCATTTTTTTTCGTGAATTCTAATGGACATTGAAGATATCTGAAATTATACTCAATCTGTAGGAGATACAATTTTTAAAAGTTTTAGTCTAGTATAGACCCACAACTGTTCTTGACAAATCACAAGCCTACAATTCTGCTGAAAATTAAGTGATTCAAATAAAAGTTGAGTCATTTCATCTGAACAAAAGTAAATTAACTTATTGCATATTACTTTCAAAACATAAATATCCTAGGAAGCTGTTATTCGATTGATTTTTAACTCATAGTCATAGTCACTTACACTTTTTAGAATTGAATTCTTCAGGTAATACTATACAAGAAAATAGAAGACCAGAAGCAACTCTAAATAATGCTATTAAAAACAATTAAAATATTAGGGGGAAACTGAGCGTCTAAGAGGTAAATTATCTCATAAGTAGGTAATAGAGTAATCTGACAAATGAAGATAATAATTAACACCTTTTGAAATTGGGGAACTCTACTAATATTTTTAATATTCTTTAAAGAATTATAATAAAATAAACTTCAAATTGTTATGGTAAAATAAGCTTACATGGTAGTCTCGACAGGACTTGTCTTCCGTGGAGGGCGTCATGCAGCAATCTAAAAGCACCTTTGAGAGGAAAAGTGGCTAAGATATTGGACAGAAGAGTACACAGGAGACAGGATTTGATCCCATTTCTAAAACAATACCTGAGACATCCCTTCCCTTCTTTTGCTTCTTGCACCTCCAAGATAAACTATAACCCATGTCATTCAGCAACAAAGTTTAAAAAATAAAATATTAACCACTGCACAACTCAGAAATAAAAGTGATTCAGTAAAATACCCTCCACTTTGAGAAACAAAGTATATTTACTAAAATGTAAGAAATCTTCCACTGGTTTTGCCCAAGATTTGGCATCTTTCTGGGCTTCTAGAGAATATGTTGATATTTAAGGATTCCTTTGCTTAGCGCCTTGTAGTGATCATTTCTTGTTCCTAATCAGCTTCCAGCGGAGCCCTGGGGTCTTTCTTTGGCTGAGATCCCATCTGTATTGCTGGAGCCTGATACTGTGTTTGCTTCTGCACCTCGCTTGCTAAGCACTGGGACTGACACGGTCTTCTTCTAGAGCAGCCTGGCCAGGGCAGGGGTGATAATGTTACAAGGAGAAATACTACAGGCCCTCCAGATGCTTCTTTTTTACTCTTCACAGTTGGATAGAGGTATATACTAGTATAGAGAAATATCACTCTACTACCAGGGAAGCAATTGCTCAAGGACAATACATGGCAACTAACACCTGGCATTAGAACTGAATATACAAAAAAGGAGGCAGGAGTGAGAGGCGGGAGGGTGCTTGCCCCACCCAAAGGACAGCTGCTACACTGGCCCAGCGATTCCTGCCTTGTGTGCAGGGAGGCCCAGCCACCAGATCTTCTGATCTTTACAGGAAGCCAGATATCTAGATCTTTAAGGGGGGGGGGGGGGCTCCTAGTTTTAAATGTTAGCCACTAATGCAAATTTGAAACAATAACATGCATTCCATTAAAAACATGTAGAGGATTTGTTCAGCCAGCAATCGCCATTAGTAATCTCTGCTCTAGACTTGGATTATTTGAATAAAAAAATCTGTTGCCCATATTTTCTGTATTCCACATAACTAATAGGATTCTTTAATTCAAGTAGGTCCTCCCTAAATATTTGTTGGCTAACTTCCCTTATGCACTCTGGGAAACTAGAAACTTTTTTAAAAGATGGAAATTGCTACTATTTAGGTTGTGATTACAACAGTAAATCCTCACATTATATTGTATGCCAAGCATATACCCAGAAGGAGTTTTGTTTGGAGAGCTTACTTTCATGCATTCGGGAAGGTATTCTACCATTTCCATGACTGGACTTTTGTTGTTTGGAGAATTATGACTAAAAACCCTCAGACATTCTTCCCATCTGTAAAACAAAATAATAAAAAACACAGGTCTTAATTCTTTTGTTCGGCACAACCACAAAGCTACCAATTGATACTCGAGCCTGTATCTTTATGAGAAACCTGAATTGATTCCAATGGAACCAATATTTGAACCAAGATGAATCCATGAATAGGGTCCTTGTCCATGAATGGGAATTAGAAATGTGGGCAAATTCCAGGATGGTTGTTATCATCGCTTTTCTCTTTCTCTAAATGCCTTCTAGAGAAGGTAGGCTTTTGTCTTCTTTTCCTCCTGAGATCATAAGCTGGTCATGTTGGGTAGAGACATTCACACATTCACATACATGGGATAGCAACAAGAGTACTGGGCACAGGATATTTAGCATCTAATCCATTTATTCATCATGTATTGAATTAAACTACAAATAACATGGGTCAAGGATATTAACAAGCAGGGTCCTGCCAGAACCCTGCAGAGTCCGACCCTTTCTTCATTTCCATCCAGTTAGACGGGATAAGATACTTATGATACCAAAAAGGAAATAGATCTACAACAGGAAGTAAGAAGAGCCCATAAGTTACCTCCCAGAGCTAATCTATGTCATAGGAGACTAGTTCTAAAAACTACTCAGACAGATTTTCTGTTAACCCTATCAGCAACTCCATCTAGGTATCTGCACCATCAGTAGAAAACTTCCAGTTGCACGCTTGTGTTGATGGGTGCTTCAGAAGAATGATCAGCCAGGGACCTTGAGGATGTCCCATGCTCACGAACACAGGCCTTATCTGCCTGGAACATGAGATAGTTCACCTCTGTGTCCACTACTGGGTGACACTGGCCCTTGTGATTATATAGAAAAACTTCGGCACCGGAAGTGGGACAACCACTCTCCAACTTCATCATAAAAACTCCTGGGAATCTGGTTCAAAAAACCACGGCCACAAAAGACCATGCGTTAAGGGAGATTCATTAGATGGCACTAGTCACAACAACTTGGAGAACATTTTCACCAACATCCAGTTTGGGGGGTCCTGTTGGCAGGAGAGTGTCGGGGAAGTTCAGATAGGGCAGGGCAGGGCCTACTTGACAGTGACCATGGTGCCAGACACTATAATGCCTGAGCCCTCAAGTCTCCCAAGACAGCCACGAAGGCGGTCCAAGCTGGAGAGGTCAGACAAAATGTCTGCTGTCACCCAGAGAGTTCATTCAGTGTTTTCTGTAAGTGGCCGATGTTCTCAGTGGTCAAAGCAGAGGGTCTGCAGGGTATATAAGGCCCACAAAATCATTTGGTGTGGCCCTGCCAAGATGTTAGCAGCGCGTTAATTAAATGCTGGATAATTTTGTATGGCCTGAGAATGATATGTAAACATTTAAATGACCATTAGCAGAAAAAAGGTTCCCCACCTCTGGGTTAGAGTGTTAGCCTGAGCACCAAAGAGTCATGGGTTTGATTTCTGATCAAGGGCACTTACCTGGATTGCAGGTTTGATACCCAGCCCGGTCAGGGCTCTCATGCTGGAGGCAACCAATCAATGAATCTCTCTCACATCTATGTTTCTTTCTCTCTCCTCCCCCTCCTTCCCTCCCTTCCACTCTCTCTAAAAATCAATGGAAAAATATCCTCAGATAAGGATTAACAACAACAACAAAATGTTGATTAACAGCTGAAACTTATTGTCTTTCTGTTTCCTCTCAGGCTGTGAACTATCCCTCATGCCGGGGACACTCAAGGCCATGGACAGGAAGACAGCACACCTTCTGTTCTTGATGGTCATCAGAACCACCTCCTTCCTCTTGTTGTGAATGGCCAGGTGCAGAAAGGAGGCCTGCTGCCGGTTCAGGAGGATGTCCGCGTCGTAGCTCAGGAGGAGGGCGGCAGCCTTGGCATGGCCTTCCCTTGCAGCCAAGTGCAGCGCTGTGTTCTTTCAGAGGAAACAGAACAGAAATGCAGTGACAATGGCTCACCGTCCCTTGGCTATTTTACCGCCATGTTCATTGTTGAACTGCTTAAAAGAAATTAGCAACAAAACTAACCCTTCAATACCAAAAATACATGCAATTTAAAACTGGTGTTCAGAATCAAGCCTCAAAATAACGAGTTTATAGTTCAAGCATGGCACGTGTGTGGGGAGAAGGGGGGTGTGCGTACGTAAATTCCAAGTGGTAGTTCTGCCTTGCTTTTTGCAGTGCAATAACTCCAGGAGGATCGAGGACAAGCTATCGGGGTAAGGAAGCTGCAATGAACACAAAAGAAAACACTTCTGAGAGATTTATCATTCCGTAGAGCAGCGGTTCCCAGATTTTAGGCTTTCACAGGCTTGTAATTTTTTTTTAAGTCAGAGCTTCTGTAAGAGTACCAATCTTTTGTTTTGCTACATAAGGACATTTTTAGAAAGCAATGACAGTTTTCTATCATTTCATGAAAGAATTTAGATCCAATATTCGCCCCCACAAAAAGGAGGAAGAACATCATAGTAGAATAAAGTATAGTCCTTCAAATCAAATACACTTCGTTTTATGAAGACTTACCCCATGCCTCTTCATTTTTCTCAGTTCACCAGAGTGGTGGAAATTTTATCATCAGTCCACACAAACCCTCAGCCAGTTTCTGCGAGACTGAAGAGGTGTCCTCCACATGCACCCACCCCTTAGCATTCTCCATATTCTGTTACCCTTCCACACGTTCCTCTCTAAGGGTCAGCATAGTAAGAGCCCAATAAAAGGCTCTGAACAGGGAAAGGAAAGGAAGAGGGTGGCTAAGAAGACTTCCTTACAATTTTTGAAGTTTCTTATATGCCAAGATTTTGGGTAGGTATGAAGAACACAGTACATACCCCATCTTCATCAACCTGATCGGTTGTGCACCTCAAATTAGTGTCAAGAATGACCTTCATGGTCTGAGTGTACCCGCCTAAGGAAGCGTGATGCAAAGCAGTCCAGCCACTGTGGTCACTGTTTAAAGAGAAAAGAAAAGACGTGTGCCTTCCCCTTACAGCTGAAACGTGGGACGGCATGCCACCCTTTTGGAAGGTAGCTAATATCACACAAAAAAAAGCAATCTAAGTTCTAGAAACTAAGTATTTATTCCATATTTATAACAAATGAGCTCATTTGAAGCCTAATGAATGGTATTAAATGACCTACCTATAATGTGATTCACACATATTTTTTAATTTAGCAGATTAAAGTACATAAACAGCCTTAACCAGTTTGGCTCAGTGAATAGAGCATCAGCCTGCAGACTCAAGGGTCCCAGGTTCCATTCCGGTGAAGGGCATGTACCTTGTTTGGGGGCACATCCCCAGTAGGGGGTGGGCAGGAGGCAACTGATTGATGTTTCTCTCTCATCGATGTTTCTAACTCTTTATCCCTCTTCCTTCCTCTCTGTAAAAAGTCAATAAAATCTATTTTTTTTAAAGAAATATATAAACATAATATCAGAAACTTGGGGGTGGGTGAAACTAGAGTTAGTATATATGTATCATACATATTTTTCCCAAGGTTGTAATGTATTTATACACGATTTTAAATCTTGTTTCTTCTTTCATTGAGCATTATATCAAAAATCTCCATGATGGTGGTATTAGTCTTCATGACCACTAGTTATTACTACTACTAATGATAATAATAATATCATCATCATATAATACATGACTATAAGATACTTAACTTAGTGCTACTTAGTTTACTAAGCACAGGATCAAAGGGATCTTTCATGGGTGCTCTTAAAGATTCTTACTTAATCCCTTTGTTGATTTTTACGTTTGTGTATGCTTAAACTTATTTTTATTGATTACAGAGAGAGGAATGGAGAGAGACAGAGAGATAGACACATCAATGATGAGAGAGAATCATGGATTGGCTGCCTCCTGCACGGCCCTCCACCCCCACTGGGGATCAAGTCCACAACCCAAGCATGTGTCCTGGCCAGGAATTGAACCGTGACCTCCTGGTTCATAGGTCGACACTCAACCACTGAGCCACGCTGGCTGGGCCTTACTTAATCCCTTTGGAAAATGTTTGTCTTTTCTCACAGAAATTTAGTATTAAATACAATGAAGGCTTGACATTTTTCCAGATTATATATAGAAAAAAGTGTGAGATCCTGACACAATTTAATTTCAATGCCAGTGAGCAATTGTGTGAGGGTGCAAGAGCCACTTCGCTATTTCAGTGATGATGTAATTAAGTAACCAGTCTCTGGCCTGGCCCACTGGGGTCCCTGCTGCAGGTCGCTGCCTGGTGTTCCCCTGGAAGCAGGAAGGAACTGAGCAGAGCATGCAGTTCCCATGATGACGTTGCTGGGATTGACAGTCTGATAAAGAAATGGAGTTTTGGACATTAGCTTAATGAGCTCTTTGCTCATTCACCTGGGTGGCATGAGCAGCTAGCTCATCATATGTCTATAAAACTTTTCTGGGGTTTTATTTTCCTTTTACAAAGATGTCATTTAATTATGCTACTCTTTATGATGCATAATTATTTTAATTTGGTTTTGCTCCTTGTGTGAGAGTTAAGTATAATGAAATTCAGGGGTATTTTATATCTCATGTTGTGGTTTAAAGGGCACTTTTTATGTGTAGCATTCATCAGATGGAATGAAAAGTAGAGTCTTTGCATTTGCATGGGGTGTGCGTACATGTATACACACAGTTTTGTACCTGCATTAAAAGATGTCAGTGTGATGATGAAGTAAAATATGAGGAACTGTATTAAAAAGCTCCTGGGAGCTACTCTGCACAAAGCCATTTATTCTGTGACCCTGAACTTCAACTCTGTAAATCTCAGTATCTTGATTCATCAGTTGGCAATACCATTGACTTCTCTTTCAATATTTCAGAGGTTGAATATGTTTCAAGGAGTAAATTAGATAAAAGTACATGGGGAGATAGAAAGTTAGGTACCATAATTAAAAGTAAAGTAGAAAAACAGCCTGGAAATGGCTAACTAGTTTAAAAGAATACTATGTAAATATTCTAATCATATATCCTCACCTGAGAAATAAGGCACCTTTTTTCAGAAGAAGTTGGACAACTTTATCATGCCCATTTTTTGCAGCCAGGTGGAGAGGAGTCATTCCATGAAGATCACCTTCATTCAAAAGCCTTGTATCGCTCATGTCTCTCAGGAGCCTCTGACAGGTATTGATACGCCCATAACTTGAAAAAATTAGGTTTCATATGTTCAAAGTAAATATCGCACAGAAAGATGACAGGCTCATATGTCACATCAACTGACCCTTACCTGGCTGCAAAATGTAGCGGTGATTGTTTATTTTTGCTTTTGGAATGAATGGACACATTAAAGCCAAGTAGGTTATTTACAGAGACAGGGACCCCCTGTCTACATGCATAATGTAGAGGAGTACACCCATCGTTGTCTTCATCCATTACCAGCTCTTTAATGTGTTGCATCTATGGGGAAAAATTAATATTCTAAACATAACTCTGCTATCATGCTAATTATAGTGTTTTTCAAACTATACTATAACATAGTATTTTCCAACAAGGGTCATTATGTATCCCTTGAGGACAAAAAATATTAATAACCTGAAGGGTGATAGTAAGATAAATGTGGATGACAGTGCCTGCTGTCTCCCTACAGTGCACAGTACTGTGATGTACAAAGGCCCTGGAAATCTTGAGAGTGAGCAATGTACTTACATTTTAACCTAACATTTTCCAAACACATTAGACCATGGACCATCCTCCACACCCTCCCTTGCCTCTCCTTCCCCACAAAAAAACAATTTAAGAACTTAATATTAAAGTGCTCTTTTAGGAGAAAGGGATGAAATATTAAAATGAGGTTTACTTTATCTTTTGTATGAAAGTTAAATTTAAAATGGATGCCCAATGAGCAGCTTAAACTAATCAATAACAAACATTTTTATTTAGAATATTCAAATACATACATTTTTATTCTTCATTAAAGATATTGGCAATGCTGGAAAATATAATGTACTTCAGATATACCTAATAGTCACTCAATAAATATTAGTCAGTGAATATAAATGTGGAGATAATGTTTTCAACATGTCAACAAGTCAAGTAGGATAAGTAATTTTTCTTAATTGATGCTAGTGTACTGCTAATCCATACATGAACTTGGCCTTTTCATGATACCCAATTCATAATGGTCAAAGAGTGAAGCTTTGGAAAGCTTACTCAATATAGATAGATGGGGATATATGGGAACCCTCTGTAACTTGGAAAATTCAGTCCCAGGGTAATTTATTATCATCATCATAATCATCACCACTATGTTGTAAATAAATATTTAAATACAGAATTTTTATTTTAAAGTAATTTTTAAATTCCAGAATCAGCCTTCATAATAATAAAAATCATAATAAGCAAAATCACTTCACTCTCTGCTGAACCCAACTCAATTTCTGGGAATCCATACATAAAAGATATCTTACCTGCATAAACTCAGGTTGCAAATTTCTTAATCCATAAGGTTGCTGTACAGTCAAATGCAAGAAATTACGTCCAAGATGATCTTTTATGTCTACTTGGGCACCTGGAAAAGTACAATGTAAATATTACTTCCGTTCATTTATTTAAATCATGGCCTATAGTGGAGTTTTAATTTAAGAAAACAAAAAAAAGTATTTTTACTTAAATCTCTTCCAATCTTGAACTTAAACTAAATATAGTTAAAAATGGGTTTACCTGACTGTGTGTACTGTGTGTAAAGGGGGAGAGAATATATGATTTATTATATTAATTAATATATGAGGTCTTACCTTTGAAAGCATCTTACCTAATAATAGACAAACATGTAAATTGACCGTACCTCCGCTACGCCACCAGCCAATCAGGAGTGATATGCAAATTAACCCAACAAAGATGAAAGTTAATTTACATACACAGACGCTGAGTGATGGGGGCGGGATGCTTGCATTGTTGCCATGGCAATGACACAGGCGTTCTGCCCCACCCCCGGTCTCTCAGGGCCTCTGGGCAGCATGGGAAGTCGGGGCTGGAGCAGAAAGAGGCTGGGTTGGAGCGGAAAGAGGCTGGGTTGGAGTGGAAAGACGGTGCCGGCAGCCAGGGAAAGGAAAGCCCATTCTAGCTTTAATCTTTATGCATGGGGTTTCTAGTAAACTATAAAGATGAAGAGATTAGAGATCAAGAAAGGTCAGGGGAAGATACCTCTGTTCTTGGTTATCATATCAGGTTAGTATCTAAAATGGGGACAGTTATAGTACTTCTACTGCATAAAATTTAACCATTGAGAGAATATAGATAAAATGTTCAGCAAAATGCCTGGGACATGATAATTGCTATATAACTATTATCTATGAGTGTTCTGAAATTATCTTTTTAAGTGTTGATCCCTGACTGCACTGAATATTATTCTAGACATGGGAACTATTCTATTTATCTTTGTATTCAAGCATCTGGCCCGATACCTGGCCCACACTAAATGTTTAACCAAAATGAGTGGCAGTTCTAAAGGTTTGGCCTGGTCCCTCGTGGTACCTTTAGAGAGGAGCAGATTTACAATATTCCAAGATGCAGAAGCCGTCGCTAGTAACAGGGGAGAGCGTCCTTCAGAATCAGTGCTATTAATATCTGCTCCCTAAAATAAGATAAGTCATTCAACAAAAAGCTTATGCACAGATAAGTCAGCTTACATTACAATCTGTAAGTAATATTCATTCATCAGGTTAGAGTGCCCACAATATGGCCAGCACCCAAGCATGTACCTGATTACAAAACTATTTGAAATTTCCCTATAATTTATATGTTATAACATCAGAAATCAAAGCATTCTTTTATCATTTTAACAACAAAAATTACCCTCACATATTAATCTATTAACTGATATCTGTGTTAGATCTATGTTAATACCTACACCACAAAAATAAAATCCTTTGACCTTTAGCAATAGTTGAGTTCTCACTTTAAGATTTTTAAATGTCCATAACAAAAATAATCTTCCACATTTATTGCATACATGATTTAAAAACACTCACACGAAAGTGTTCACTTTTTAAAAAGTCTCCTTCATCTGAAGTAGATGTAACTATCACCATATCTAGAGTTGCTATTGACAACAAATACATGTTAAATACTACAAAGGAAACTATATTCGTTGCTGATATGGTAGGACTTAAATAAATACATCATCTATTCATCTGTTAAAATTTAACCCGCAGTTAATTCCCCAGTTTTTCATTACCTGAAAGGCAGCACTGAGGCAGCTGGGGTGGAAGCTTACAGCGAGTGGTGAGGTGGCCAGTGCTGCCACCCCGCCCCTCCAAAGACTCCCAACCTGAGGAAGGGTCGGCGGAGTGGCCAAGCCAGGCACTCAGGAGCTTTTCTTGCCGTGTAGGCACCCACTCCCCACACTACACACATTGACATCAGAACACCCTTGGGTTCTTCTAACTTCATGGTAGTGACCTTTGGCTGTTATGTATTCATGCGTAATACACTCTATCTGCACATGTGTCACTCATCTTTTTGTAAATTTTTTTACTAATAGGCCAGAAATTAAAATTTGGTTTATTTTTTAAAATTCATACTATGTAATTATATGATTTTCAACTGTAAATAGTAATACAAGTATCAACTGAGTACTCACCACTGAAATTAGGTACTCTGCTAGTTCATGGTGATCAAATAATGAGGCCCTGCAAAAGGAGAATTATAAGCATATCCCACTATTATCGATACAAAATAAAGCTACTATATTCTGAAAGTCATTGTAACTGATCATTTTATAACATGATAAAATGCTAGAAAATTTAAGAAACTTCTAAAATCTATAATTGGTTCTGATTAGGATACTATTTTCAATGTAATAGTAATAGAGCAACATCAAATACATCACAAGATTTTCTTCCTCATCTTTTCATAAACCTATGTTCTCCATGTAAAATCATCATGAAGGTGTTCTGAAGTGAGTGGTGACATCTGTCCTAAGAGCTTAAAGTAAAAGAACTGGCTGTTACCACTGTTGACCCTGGAGAATAACAAGAGTTCACGCACTTAAAATTCATCTGCAGGATTCAAAATGCCCCCTCTTTGGCAAAAGTTAACAAGGCAGGGTTAGCTACCCTGAGGTTTTATGAAGCCAAAATAACTACGGCAAGAATTGAAATCATTTTGGTATTGTAAGGATAATATTAATAAAGCAAATAAAAGTTTTCAGTCTATAACAAAGCACCATAACATGTTAATGACTTAAAACTTTGTTTCCTATGGCAAAGCTTATTTCCTTGTTCCTGTTCAAGATTACCTTAGCAATACTTAGTCTGTTGTATGTGTCTCAGAATCCGTTTGCTAATTTTAACCCAAAATTTATAAGAGGTTGTATTATATCTTAATTAAATTAAATGCATTTAGTAATTTTAATAAATAATTAATGACATCAAGGCCCTATTTTGTTTGTTCTTCTGTCTCCCCAGTCCACAGCATTGCTATTCCACACATGGGCTGCAGACCAGCAATATTGGGTGTACCTGAGAGTCCATTAGAAAGGAAAATTCCCACTGGACCTGGATGCTGAGGCTTCGAGAGGCCAAATGACTTGCCAAAGGTTACATAGCCAGGTGGGCTGGAACCCCATTCCCCTGACTCCAAAGCTCACTGTTTCAGCCAGAACCATGCACTGCCTTTGCACCATAGAAGTAATAAAATGCTAAACATTTTTAAGAGCCTTTCAAAATCTATAGTTGATTCTGATTAGGGCATTTTCTGTTATTTTAACCTATTTATTTTGACATAACTGATTATTCCTTTAAATTTCTGAAAATCTTAAATAACATTATTTTCAGATTACCATATAATTTCTATTTCCTTGGAAGTAGTCTTTTGTTGTCTTTTATAAGTTTTCTTTTATGCTGGGGAATTTTAGTTAACAAACTCATCCTGAGTGAGAGTTCCTTTCTAACCAGACCAACCCCACTGTGCCTGTACATTCTTCCCCCTGCCCAGTTTAGAACCAAATCTTATTTTGGTAGGTAAAGTTTCTATTTCCCTGAGATGTACTGTAGATTTACAATATGTATATCTCAGCTCTCTTCCGCCATTCCGGGCTTCCAACATGCTCACACTTGTGTGTGTGTGTGTGTGTGTGTGTGTGTGTGTGTGTGTGTGTGTGTGAGAGAGAGAGAGAGAGAAAGAGAGAGAGAGAGAGAAAGGCAGAGAGAGACACAGAGACAGACAAGGCTCATCTCAGCCACCTCTTGCACTTACTAGGAAGCATGAAGTCATGTCTTCCTGAAGGAATTGAACTCTCAGCCTACATGCCTGTTCCCTGTCCTAGCATCTAGTACTCCTATAGCTTTAGATGTGTTTCTCTGATGTGTATTTCTGTTAAACTCTACAGAAATATTTATCTTGTTTGGAGCTTGGCTATGATTTCCTAAAATGATGTTTTGAAAACTTTATCATTTTGGGGGTGGGAGGAAAGGAGAACAGGGAGGAAAAATGGAACACCTATATGTATCTGCTCCATTATTTTCACTAAAAATGAGGCTAAGACATTGGTGGAACCAGAACAGATTATAAAGCATGTGGAAAGCCACATATGTTGACCTTCTGAGCATATAGAAAATTAGTCTTGAATCTATATCCACTAGATTAAGAATTGACACCGACTATGCCACTGCTGATTTTTATTCCTCCAAAATCTATTTAAGGTTCTACTTTGATTCCAGAGGAGCGTGCAGTTTCCATTGAAGTCCAGGATTTTTGAACTATGGACTCTCTGATGTGGGAGTGCGTACTTCTCCCTGCAAGCTATAACTTCGCACCTGAAGCCTGTGAGTTTGTACACAGAATGTGAGTAGGAAACTTGCCTGTGCAGCAGTGTCTCCTGGTTTCCGTCCACTGCGTTGACAATATCGCTGCTACCAGAGTAGGAGTTTATCATCAGTTTTACAATCTCAGTGGCCCCCTGAGTGGCAGCAAAATGAAGGGCTGTGCACTTCCCGTTCTGTAAGTTGTGACACCAGAATCAATGTCTAAGTCCCAGTTGAAGGATATACCCTAAATTCAGCTGGGAGATTGTTTACTTTTTCTTCCCAGGTCAACAAAATGATGGAAATGGAATGTAAGAGGATGAGTAATAATCAGTTTCATCTGTTGAAAAGCATAATATAAAAATCATAGCTGGCAATTTTGCTTCCTTGCAACCTGACAGCTCAGACTATATTTCCATCAACAGTATCATTGCCATTACTGGATCTATATTTGTGTTTGCAGTTGTTTTGAGTAGCTCTCAAAATTCATTACATAGATTGAAATTCCTACACAAACAGCAGGAAATACCTGTATCAATCTAGTCAACTGTCAAAGAGCTAGGAAGCATTTTGGAAAATACTGTATGACAGTTCTAAAAGAAGAGTCATAAATGTAGAATATGAACAGTTACCTCCATCAGCTCTACCTGGGCACCGTTGTCTAGGCACATTTTAATCATGCCCAAGTCACCACTCTGAACTGCCAGGTGGAGAGGGCTGGCTTTCCCGTTATTCACAAAGTTAATATGTGACTGTCTGTTATATCCATTTTCTTCACCTTTAGAAGAAAATAAAATTCAAGACAACAAATCCCATATAATAAAAGGGTAATTTACAAATTGACCGAATGGCTGAATGACTGGTTGCTGTGATGCGCACAGACCACCAGGGGGCAGACGCTCAATGCAGTAGCTTCCCCCAGTGGTCAGTGCACTCCCACAGAGGGAGCGCTCCTCAGCCAGAAGCCCAGAAACTGGGCTCACGGCTGGCGAGCGCAGTGGCAGTGGCAGAAGCCTCTCCCGCCTCTGCAGCAGTACTAAGAATGTCCGACCCCGAGGGCTACTGGACTGCGAGAGGGCAGGGCTCAGGCTGAGGGTGCTCCCCCCCACCCACAAGTGCACAAATCTCATGCACTGGACTTCTAGTATTATAAATAAACTAGTGGCCTGGTGCATGGATTCATGCACACTGAAAGGAAATCAATTAGAATAAATATTTTAATATCACTATTTGCCCTTTCTCTATAATAAAAATGTCAACCAAATTCACAATTGACAATGACAGATCGAAACACACACATGTGATTGGCACCAGTGAGAGCTTTATCTGTATTGCGCATGTGTGAGTCAACGTTTATTTTTACATTGCCAGTGCATGTTATATGTACTGGCCAGTCGGCCAGTCAGCCAGCAGGCTGGACAGATGGTCAGTCACTTAGCCTTTTATATATATAGGCTAGAGGCCCAGTGCATGAGATTCATGCACTCAGGGGGTCCCTCAGCCCAGCCTGCGCCCTCTCACAGTCTGGGACCTCTTGGGGGAATGTCGGCCTGCCAGCTTAGGCCCGATCCCCCTGCTAAGCCGGCAGTCAGACATTTCTCTTGCAGTCTGGGACCCCCTCACTCCTTACTGCCCACCTGCAGAGGAGGTGAGAGAGGCTCCCGCCACCGCCACTGCACTCACCATCCGTGAACCCAGCTTCTGACTGAGCAGCCCTCCCCCTGTGGGAGCGCACTGACCAACAGAGGGAAGCTCTTGTGTTGAGCATCTGCCCCCTGGTGGTCAGTGCATGCCATAGCAACCAGTCATTCTGCCATTTGGTTGATTTGCATACTAGGCTTTTATTATATAGGATAAAAGCAATTTTTAAAAAGAAAAGACATTAAGTACTTTTAAAAAAAAGCCTATGTGTAGATTCTATTAAATATTTTTCAGATTATTAGCATCCACCAATATAGGCTTCTTTGTAACAGTATATAATGTAGAAAAGCTTCTACTCACCAAACTTTAATATTATTTCCATGCATTTTTTGGCTCCTGAAAAGGCAGCCTGGTGAATAGGAAAACATCCCAATTTATTTGATTTACATGGTTTAGCTCCATTTCTTAACTGGAGGAAAAGAAAGAACAACAGCAAAAAAAGTCAAATGACACAACTTAGACCCCATGTGGCAAGGATGAACAAGGAATTACATCACTTTCTAAAACTATTTCATTATTCTGTAACTATGTAAAACTATACAGAAGAGCTTCAAATGATATGAAATCTAGGCTAAGATTCTGAAATAGAGATACTATATTTTCCAAAGATAAGGTGACAATGTAGACACAAACCATCAATCTCGATAGCTCAGAAAATTAAAGTGAACACATTTTTCAATGGGATTAATGAGATATTTTTAAACATTAACATGATTCTTCCTACACCCATTCTCAATTCCTTATACAAATAGAGTGATATATTTTCCAGATTCTTCCTCTTTGTTATTTATGTAAAATTAAATAATTAGACCAGCATTCTTGTTCACTATAAAAATCAGGTATTTTCACTAATGGAAATTCTCCACCAAAACATATATTAGAAGTACTGAATCATATATTACCTTGACATCAGAGTCAATAAATTTCAATAGATCATTGGATTTTGGTTGCATCGTAAGTACCTTTTATTGTCATAAAATATTTTGAAAAAGCAGTAAAGTGTGACAAAGCAGATATTTATCTGTAATCTCATCTTCTAGGGACAGCATTGGGTTACATGTTAGAGACAATATATTTTTTGTCTTACTTGCAAAGGTAATTTTTATGTATATACTTTGAAGTCATACTGTTCAGAAAAGTATTGACTTACTAATATTCACACCCACGTGAATGAAATTCCCCAACTCATGAAAATTTCTCTAGCACTGTATATCAACAAAGTTTTTTAATCTTTGATTATTAGAGAAATTAATTAAACTTGATGTGACCCCTTGTCAGTTTCCCATGGAGTGTTGTTGTGTGTTTTTTAAAAATTGATTTGTAAGAATACTTTATAGGTTAATGTATGTCCATTTAAAATTAAACATATAAATATAATCATATGCTTTGTCTGCTCAGGCTAATTGATGTGTTATAATACAGAAATGAACTATCCATACATGCTCTGCATAAGGCCAACGTGTATTTCCTGTTACTCTTAAATATTTTGATGAATTAATTGCTAGTACTTTTAAGATTTTACATCTACATTTACTTTTATGGTGCAATTCATAAAAGCCTTATCTGGCATTGGCCTACTAGAGGACTTTTCTCTTGCAGCGAGACTGTAGTAAAACTAGAAGGTACTTCAAATTAAATTGTTTAAAAAGAATTTATTAAAACAAGCTGTTTCCTAAATACCTTGACTCTTTTTTAAAAGCACACAACCTCCTACCAGAGACCCCTGTTGATAGAATGTGTGCTGATGTGTCAGCAAATGAATTAAGCTTACTAAATTGTTCCCCAAAGCAAATGAAACAGATTTTAGTTCATAACAACATATAGAGAAATTACTGATGGGTGAAGAAAAAAGAGAACACAAGCTTCACTCAATGGACTTGGGCACTTTCCTAGCAAAAGGTAGAGCAAATGGTAATGTTAGCTTGCTCCAGAGCTTTGTAATGCACTTTTTAAAAGTGGTTTATGGCTCCCTACAGGTCTTTACTTTTTTAGTTAATTTTGAAAAATTAAATATTTTCAGCTATTCATCCATTAAAAGCGGATTTATAATTTTTTTTAGAATTATGCATATTGATCTTTTGTCATTTAAAAATTACCGTCAGATCCAGGTAAAACCCTTCCTTACTTCTAATTTTATTTACTCATTTGTGCTTTATCTTCTCCTGTTTAAGTTAAACTTGCCAATCTTTCTCTATTTGATTATCTTTTTCAAAGAAATGACTCTTGATTTATCAAGTAATTTCAAAATCATTATTATTTGTGTTCAAATTTACTATTTAGTTCAATTTTCTTTTGGTTTATTTGAGGCTCTTTTCTAAAGTCTTGGTTTGAGTGTTATGTAATTTATTTTTATTCTCTTTTTGCTCTAATCATGACAGCTTAAAAGGATATGAATTTTTCTCCATGACATACAGTCAATATGTTGCAACATATTTGTGGAATTAAATACTAGGAAGATATTTTTAAATTATCTTTTTAATAATGATTAAGGAATCTTGGGAAGAAAGCTCTTTACTGGAATTCTAGCACCACACTGGAAGGGGCACTGGGGGAAGCAGGAGTCCGTCAGATGGTGTGCCCAGTTCCATGGACCCCAGAGAGAAGGTGGCTCCCTTCAGGGCTGTGGCCAAGGGTTAGCCATTACTGTCACACAGGGCTCCCTTTGTGAGAACCCATGGCAGCAATCTTTCTCGTCTTGGTAACATGAAGGGCTATATCTCTCTTGCCTTTTATTTCATGGGCCCACCAATAAGTCTGCAATGACTGTATCTACCTTTCCTTTGACTATTCAGAAGTTCAGAATCAACAGTATGAGCCACTGTAATTAACACACAGGCTATTATACTTCGTGTTTCATAGTCTAGCATGACCTCCAGCTTCATCTTAATTTTTCCTGTCTATACTTTCCTTCACTTTGATCTTCTCACATTTTCTTTAATGCTTTCCTGTTAGTCTTTGGAATCCATTTAAGATTTAAGGTGGGTGTTCATAGATAAAAACCCACAGAACTATTTTTATGACATATTTTCTGTACTTCATATTTTGCCTAAAAAGAGAAACTGGGAGCTGTTGTAAATAACAATAATTCATATTGTACTAATGAAAAGGAAAATAAAACATAAAAAATAAAGTTAAAATACAAACCAACATCCTCAGAGCCTCACTGTTATCTCTGGAGCATGCGATTATCACAGCTGTGTTTCCATTTTCTCCTTCCAAATTAATATTCGTACCACTGTGCTCAATCAAGACCTGTGTGAGAGAGGGAACAACTGTCAAGATTTAACCTGCAGGTTTCCAAACAGGGTGTCTATAATAATAAAAGGGTAATATGCTAATTAGACCAGACATCTTCCGGATGTCGTTCCGGACGTCCTTCCTGACGAAGCTGGGACCGGAGGGAAGCCAGCCCGGGTCCCTGGTGCCTGCCTGCAGCCCGGGGAAGGAAGGCCTACTCTTGCATGAATTTTCGTGCATCGGGCATCTGGTTAGAGTATAAACTCTCTGATGCCTGGTTCCATGTCCTTATTCACTGTTTTTCATCCCTCTCCCCAAACCTTGCACATAGTGGGTGCTACATAGATTTCTTTTTAAAATTATTGATTTCAGAGAGGAAGGGAGATAAATAGAAACATCAATGAGAGAATCATTGATTAGCTGTCTCCTGCATGCCCTTTACTCGGGATCGAACCTGCAACCCAGGCATGGGCCCTTGACTGGAATCGAACCCGGGATCCTTCAGTCTGCAGGCCATCACTCTATCCACTGAGAAAAACCGGCTAGGGCTTAAACTTAATTTTTCCATCACCACTCTATGCCCTCTTCCACCTCCACCCATCTCTCTCTGGCCCTGCAATCACCATACTGTTGTCCATGTCTATGAGTTCTCTCTTTTTTTTCTTTTTTGCTCAATTCCTTCACCCTCCCACCCCCACCCCCACCCAGAGCTGTCTGCCTATTCTCTATCTATGAGTCTGTCTCTATTTTGCTTCGTAGTACAGTTTGTTCATTAGCTACATAGATTTCTCAATCAGATGAATAGTAGCAATCTCTACATCATATCCACTGAAGCAATTGTGGAACTGAACATAGAGTAAGAATTGTAGTTATTAGTTAGCACAGTTCACTCATAATTCTCACTTGTATTAAGTGAACTATGTTAACCAAAGTCTTCAAGAAAGTAAATCTGTTGGAATGTATGGATTGGGGAGAAGGAAAAGAAAGATATAGAAAGGGATGGCGGGAGAGGGAAGGAGAAAGGGAAGGAGAAGTGTGTGTTTTTTCCCTCTAGTCATATTTCTTTTACAGAGATTGCAAGTATTTTGGGAAATGTCAATTAAAACTCCATTGGCTTCAATAGAGAACAGAAAGTTTCAGGTAACAATCGTATAGCTTAACTCAATTAATTCAGAGTTAGCCTGGAATAGAAACTTTCCCTATGATATTAGAGATTAGCATTCTTGACAAAATGGTTAAGCAATTTTTCTAATGGAATTTGTCTGAAAACCTGTTACCCCCCTCACCTGGTTGGCTTCCAGCTGATCACTGGCCAAACATCTACAGATATTTAATCAGTCTTTATATTATATTAAACCTAACAATACTTATCTCACATAAATGGGTCTCCCAAGAGAGATGTCTGGGATTGGCCTACTAGAAGACATTTCTCTTGTGGCGAGACTATAAAACTATAATATACTTCAAATTAAATTGTTTAAAAAGAATTTATTAAAACAAGATGTTTCCTAAATACCTTGACTCTTTTTAAAAAGCACACAACCTCCTACCAGAGACCCCTATTAATAGAATGTATGCTGACGTGTCAGCAAATGAATAAGCTTACTAAATTGTTCCCAAAAGAAAATGAAACAGATTGTAGTTCATAACAACATATAGAGAAATTACTGATGGATGAAGGAAAATGAGAATACAAGCTGGACTTAAGCACTTTCCTAGTAAATGGTAAAGTCACATGCAAACCTACCCAAGTCTATAAGAGGAGATTTCCCCCTCTTTACTGTCTTAGACCCATTGGCCATAGACCTGAGGCATGTATTAGGGTGTTCTTGTATTGCCATAAGCACAATCTTTCATAAAGCTGTGTCTAATTATATGTGCAGGGGCTCAGGGAGAGCAACTAAACTGTGCATCCACTTGAGATTCACTCATGTCCAGGCAGTCTGGAGGTTCTCAGGTGAGGCCTCCAGGTGTCCCTTTAATGAGAAAACAAGAAGCCTCCTGGGAGGATCAAGCCACTGGATACTTTGAAGTTAAGCTCCAAGGACTAAGGCCTGCAAGCAACTGAGAAACAAGGCCCCAGGCACACTCTGCACTGGACCAGTGTGCACGGGAGCACTATGCATGCCAACAGAGTCTGCAAGAACTAGAGGTGACCGTGGGTAACAATTTTTCAGTTTACAACCATATGTGCCATGGTGGCAGGTTTGGGGAAAGGCAGGCAGACCAGATAATGGAAGGGCATTCTAAACTGGCCAGAACCAGTGGGGTCCAGGCCGCCCCGGGGAGAAGGAGGGGGGAGACCATTTGCCAGCACATGAGACACTTTAAAATTCCTCCTCCTTCTTTTATTCTCACAAGGGTTTGAAGATAGTATTTAGAGAAACTTATGGCTGCTAAGGGCAAGTAAAGGAGAGTTGATGCCTTTCTCTTATAACCCCACTTCTCGTCCTGGTGTATCCCAGGAAATTTTGTTATAGCCGCCATTCTAATTTATAAATCACTTACGGGCTTATTTCTAAACTTTCTTTTCCATTTCTGTGTGGTACCCATCTTTCTGTATTTGTTGGCAAGAAGAATTCTCATTTTTATTATCAATAGCCTTTCAACTGTTACTGCCTTTGAATTCCCAACTCACACTTTCAGAGCCCAGACTAATTAAGCCAATGGGCATTTGTTTCTGACAAGAGCCTTCAGAGGAAGCCCAGGAGTTCCTTGGGGAAACACTATGAGACATCTCTGGGGGTGGCAGGCGGGGTCCCTGCAGTCACTAGCAGCCCAATTCAGATGGCTCATGAATGATGCAGACATTTAAAGAACAAACAGGCCACGGGCAGAGGCCTTTCCACTAACTTCCTCAAGGGGCCGCTCTGACTCCTCTTCTTAGGTGCTGATCCCTAAACTCTTTCTTTTTTGCTTCAGACAGAGCCCCGATTTACTCATTCGTCCATCCATGCATTCATTTAAGAGTCATCCTTATCAGCAGTGCCCAGTGCCAAGGACAATTAAGATGAGTCACACATAGCCCCTCCTTCAAGAATAACCAGCCAGACGGGGAGAGAAAGCCATAAACCTGTGATTACAATACCCTGCGCTAAGAATCAGGACAGACAATGGGAACGTGGAAAGGGGGCCCCCCTCACGTCCTCTCTGCCTGGAGTACAGGGATCCGGGACTCAGAGGGCTGAGAGGACAGTGTTTGGGCTAAAAGGAGCATAGAGCTCATAGACACCTATGTTTTCTGTCTTCACTGAGTTGTCTTTGGTGATTTATAGACAAAGTAAGTTGTGGTATGGTGTGACGGACCCAATGTTTTTGGCCCTCAGAATTGAAATCCTATTTCCCAACGTGATGGTCTTAGGAGGTGGGGCCTTTGGTAGCTGATTAAGTCCTGGGAGCAGAGCCCTCATGAAGGGGATTCGTGTCCCTAGAAAGAGACCCAGAGAGCTCCCTTGCCTCCTCCTACATGCGAAGACACAGCAAGACAACAGCCATCTATGAACCAGGAAGCGGATCCTCACCAGACATAGCATCAGCCTGCCCCTGGCTCTTGAGACTTCCAGCCTCAGGAACAGTGAGAGATGACTGTCCGCTGTGTAAGCCACCCAGCCCATGATGCTGTGTCACAGCAGCTCAGCACTGACCAAGTTGGCTTAGCGCAATAGCCAAGTCACTTGAAATATTGCTTCCACAGGGAAATTTATTGTAAGTTCCAAATTGCCTACCTTAGAGACAAATTTCTGGAATACGTTCCACTTGTAAATTGCATTCCTCTTTAAGTAAGCATGTGAGTTTCCCAGCATATCTGTGAGACTCAGATTGTGTGAAAGCCAGGCCTAATACTTTTCTTTAGGCACTTACCAGGGTTTCCTCTATTTGACCTAACTTACTCTCAAAAAAGAAAGCAAGCCTTGAAAAATATTAATGTCCCTATAGTAACGAATGTCTTCTGTTAAGATGATCACATGCTGTCCACCTGCACCAAAATAGTAAATTATCATTATGTTTCCTGTCTTCACTGGGGCACTTGTCACCTTCTGCCTTTGAATCATTAAATCAGTCAGGAAAAGTGGGAAAGAATCAACTTGCCAACATCAAGATCAGAACAGAATTCCTAATTCTTGCTTTCACCAGTTATCTGACATTAGGCAAGTGATTTAATTATCCTTGCCTCAGTCTCCTCGGCCATGAAATGGGAATAATAACAGTCTTACTTCATAGTTTGTTAAAATGAGGATTTAAAGAACTAAAACATATAAATTCCTTAGAAAAATGCTTGGTAAATGCTTTATTTGATAAAGACCATATCATCATCATCATCACCACTAGCAAGGTCATTAGTTGGTCAGAAGTAAAGCCAACCTTATAATAGGTACATTTGCCCTGGCAGCTGAGGTTGGCCGTTCTGGCCCAGGCAGAGACACCTGGCCAAGGGTCCCAGCCCAGGCTTACCTTCACCACCTCGTTGTGCATGCCCTGCACAGCCAGGTGGAGTGGTGCCATCATGCTGTTGTTTTGGAGGTTTGGGTTGGCTCCTTTGCTGAGGAGAAATCTAACACTTTCAACCTGGTTTTTTTCTGCAGCCCGGTGCAGAGGGGTGTTTCCATCATCGTCCATCACATTGAGCACTAGGAAAAGAAAGCAATATATGGGTTAGGTTTTGGTTGGACAGGACTGAATGCCTACTGCATCCCTATTCACTTCAAAGGTCAGTGCCAGGTGCTACTGTGAAGGCTTCAGCTTCATCATACAAAATAAAAATACAGCTTCTGGTCTCAAGAAACAGCTGATGGATACCTGGAGGGGATGCATAGAATCAAGACACTGACTTTGTCAAATGAGTGAAACGTCCATCTAAGACATCGGTAAGAAAACAGATCTTCCAATTGCTACATGCATTTATCTGTGATATGAATTTGGGGACTGTTATTAGTATAACATATTGTGCTCAATAAAAGCAATAATTACCATCTATGCCAGGCACTCTACTAGGTTCCATATAACCATTATTTCATTAAACCCTCCAACAGCCCACAAGGAACCATGGCCGTTTATCATAAAGATGAAGATGCTGAGGCCTAGAGTGGCTCAATATCTTGGCAACATTACACCGTCAGTAAAAAGAGTTCAGTAAGTTGCCTTACTTCTTTTAACCTGTTTTCTCATATTCAAATTTGATTACAAAAAGGAAATATATATATATATAAATATATATATATTGCTTTTTTGTATATATAATATATATATATATAATGTCTTCATGCACAGTGTTTGGCTCATAGCGATGCTGAGAGACCACAGGACTGGAATTAGAGCTTGAGCCTCCAATGACACACATGGCTACAATATGACATACCACACTATTTATTCTGTGAGCTCAGCACAGCAGTGGGCAGCATCCTATATCTGTTTTAAAACAGACGTGACTGTCTGCTTTATCAACTATTTTAATTAGTGGTAGTATGTCTTTATGTCTGAGGAGGGAAAAATACTCAATTTTGAAAATGATTTGGGGACCATTTACAATGCCTAGACCCATGTTGCAGCCATGTCTGTTTTGTTTTGTTTTTAAATTATCTCTGCACTATTTCCTTTCACTCATCCAAAAGCCTCATTCTTTTTTAAAAAATATGTTTTATTGATTTTTTTAGAGAGAGGAAGAGAGAAGAACAGAGTCAGAAACATCGATGAGAGAGAAACATAGATCAGCCGCCTCCTGCACACCTCCCACCAGAGATGTGCCTGCAACCAAGGTACATGCCCCTGACCAGAATCGAACCTGGGACCCTTCAGTCCACAGGCTGATGCTCTATCCACTGAGACAAACCAGTTAGGGCCAAAAGCCTCATTCTTAAATATACACGCATATATACACACATGCACTCACAGACTCACACAACCCATCACACACACACACACACACACACACACCTCTTAACCATTCTGTCTGATCAAGACTGAGCACTTTATTGAGCACTTCAGTCACACCAAACTTGGTTAAACAGGGGCCTAAACTTACATACTTCCAATCACTAATTAAATAACTTGAATTTGGCTTTTGTCTCCGCCACTTTTCAGAAATCATTTCTACAAAGGTCCCAAGTCTTTCTAATGTGAGGGTGTGCTGTGAGCTTCCTCCCTTGTTGGGTGTATCTTCACTCCCTTTCCCATCACTCTCTTCACCATCATGCTCCTGGCTTTTCCTCTGCTATCTGACCCTTAATGTCGGTGCTCTCCCCTTCACTACCTTTATGGGCAATTCTCTGGTCTCCTAAAGGATCTCCAGTCATTCCCACAGTCCCAGCTACTTCCTTTGCAACAGTGGCTTTGTAGGGCTGGCGCCTTTCCTTCTATATTTCTAGTTGTCTAATGGGTATTTCCAAATGCATATTCCCTGGGCCTTTTAAGCTCAGTAGGACCAAACCCAAGTCATTACCCCATCACATGTCAGGCACTTTTCTTGTATTTTCTTCTATGCCTCCTTTTCTTTGTGGTTATACTATCAGCCTCATCTCTTTTCAAAGTCACTTCTTGCCACTTCCTCCTTACATCCAATCTTTTATCACGCACTGTTGACTCCATGTGCAAAATAGCTCTCGAATCTCTTCCTTTCTCCTATTCCAACTTAAAAACCCTGGTTGACTCTACACTAAAATAGCTTTCTAATTGGGATTCCACTTCCAATGCCTCTTCCACAACATTGACAGAATTATCTCAATTTATAAAAGCCTTATCCTTCCACCTCACTGCTGATGTCTCTGTGGCATCCACCTTCCTTGACTACAGTTGAGTTTCTAAAACGAGGCTGATGTACGAAGCTGGGTCGTGGGAGAGTATGTTACATCTTCTTAGAGTGTCAGTTTTATTCACTGATGAGCAATTTAAGTGTAGAATAACTTCAACAGAAATAGTATAGAAGGATACATACAATGTATATGAATTTTTGTGACTTAACAGAAAGATTTGAAGTGCTTGCCACGCAGTGTCCCAGGTCTCTGCACTGTCCTTGGCAGGCAGTGTTTCAGTGGGGAAAATTGAGGACCACTGGCCTATAGGGAAATTCACACTCTGAGTGAGCTCATCAGGCTCTTTAAACCAATCTACCTTCAGAGTAACTTCTCAGCACTTTTTTCAATGAACCTAATGGGATAAGGATAGGGAGCAATCACTGTAACATTTTGTTACCTTCACAAGAGGAGTCACTGATGATCATCTCCATCAGCCCAATGTCACCTTCTTCTGCAGCATAATGCAAAGGGGAGGCGCTCACATCATCATATTTGGGTAGCTTCTTTGGTTTCTTCAGACAGCTTTGTAATTCATTTGCATTTCCTTCAAAAACCACCTAGAAGTATATTAAAAAATTTTCACTTCAAACAGGCATATGTAAAATTTATTAATATAAGTTCATCGTTAAAAGTTATTATCATCCAAAACTATTTATCATGCTTACAATACAAAATGTTCACAGACATAAAGATAATGCAAGCAAATGCCTAAACATTGATAAGTACCTTAAGAAACTGATTTTATTTTCAGATTATAAATGTGTATATACTATAGAAATAAAGATCTCGAGAAAAGTTTTGAAGCAAATGTAAGGGGTGTGATCTGAGAAATAAGAAGGATAGTGACACTACAGAGAAATTCTCCTTGCCAGGTGAAAATGTAAACTACAGCACAAGGGATTTGGGTGAGATAGAAAAATTTTTTTTCATGAATGCAAAAATTAAGTCCAGGAATCTAAATTGCTATCCTGTCATTGGCCTTCATGCCTACAGTCAATTCCTATCCAATGTTTCCCTTCTTATATACCAGAGCTAGAGTCCTGGAGCATCGTCATGTCACTCACGTGGTCAGTAGTCTAGAACGGCTTCCATTCATCCCTGGGAACGAGCATTCCTATCATTGGGGTCCCGTGGCGGCCAAATCATGTCAGGCTCACCTCCTTGGTGCTCTCTGCACCCAGGAAGAGCTAGTGTTATTTGCCTTTACTTAAGACCCTACATCAGGGCATTGCGAGGTTATGTCACTTGCCTAAAGGCACAGTAAGTGGCAAATTCAGAATTTGAACAGGAGATGCCTGGAATATATATTTTGGCTGAATGATGATGGATGCTAAAAATCAGCATACACTAGAAGCTGAGGTCAAAACCACCCTCGTACAATGGATATAATAATATCCATTATATAATAAGATATTATGGAGTCTAAGAGGGGACTTTGTAGAGTAGGCTCAGTACATTCTGGCATCGTTGGCTGCTGACACTGGCCTGTAAATGTGGGATTCCAGACACATGTTCACATCCAGTGATGTCCGGGGATGAGCAAGACCTCTTTTGAATATATCACTTTTTTCTAACACTTTCTTTTCTTCACGCTTTTTGTATTCTTTATTATGATTGGACTAAAAATGATTTATCGCAGGTGATGTTATGTTTCCTCCTTGTGAAATTTTAAGGCGATATAGTGTGGACATTCTGAGTTTGATTCATTCTCACAAGATATGAAGAAAATTTCCCAGATAGGTCTTTTTCTTGAAAAGCTCATGGCAAGCATAGAATTAACTTACTAAAAAGTAAATAAATCCTTAAAAATCACTGTATTCAGCCCTAACCAGTTTGACTCAAGTGGATAGAGCGTCGGCCTGTGGACTGAATGGTCCCAGGTTCGATTCTGGTCAAGCGCATGTACCTTGGTTGTGGGCACATCCCCAGTAGGGGCTGTGCAGGAGGCAGCTGATCAATGTTTCTCTCCCACTGATGTTTCTAACTCTCTATCCCTCTCCCTTCCTCTCTGTAAAAAAATCAATAAAATATATTTTTAAAAAAATCATTGTATTCAATGTTAGTAATGTTACTATAGCAATTACAATTTTAAAACAGCTTTCATATCATAACTTTGCTTCTATGAGGCTGCCTTGCATTATAATTTAAATTTATATATATGAGCAGAGAGTATATTATGTTCTTCATGAAATTAATGCATCCTTTATTAATATCTACATTAACTGACAATCTATTTCTCTATTTAACTCTGAAAATTCTTAATATCTGTTGAAGCAAAAAAAAATGTTTGAAAAACTCTAGTTCTTTTCTAATACTGTCTAAGATACACTACACATTTGTATACTTATTTTCTATGATGTAAATAATTTGTATACTTATTTTCACATGTAAATAATTTTTCCAGAAAAACGGAGGAAGGAAGGAAAACACATCAGGTGAGGCCATGTGGACTGTTAGACATACTAGAACTTCCCTGGGCTACTTGGTGAATTTTAATTCCCTAGAGACTTAAAAAACCAATGGGAAAAATTAATTGAACCTCCTTCCTGTCCTGTGACAATATAGAGACTAAGAGTTTTTCTCAGTGTTCCTTCAAGCTTCGGAAATATGTGCCCAAGCAATACATTTGTCTGGATTTTTTCTAAAGTGATTTCTTAGCAAATATTTCATCACATGGACCAAAAGCAAAATGTTCTACAAGACAGTAGCTTTTCATGGAACCCACTATAAAATGACTATTTTCTAAAAATGCAGAAACCTCCCCAAACAAATGATCCAGGCAAGCACTTGCTTTAATCATACTTTTGACGGTGATAGGTCACATTTGACACATGGCAATATATGTGTCAAAACCCACGATTTGTTATCTTACAGATGAGCAGAACATTTCCCACTATTCAAATTAAAAACTATCATGAACTAAAATAAAGTCTTAATGTGCTTAACATATTTTTTAATACAGTTAATAAAGAATTGAGCACTTAGAATTCATATAATAAATATCAGGTTGAAATATATAAAATGAAATCTTGCCTGGCCGGTGTGGCCCAGTGGTTGAGTGTTGACCTCTGAACTAGGAGATTAGGGTTCGATTCCCAGTCAGGGCACATGCCTAGGTTGCAGGCTTGATCCCCAGTGTGGGGTGTGTAGGAGGCAGCCAATTAATGATTATCTCTCAGCATTGATTTCTATCTCTCCCTCCCTCTCCCTTCCTCTCTGAAATCAATCTATATATATAAAAGGCTAAGCGACCGTCCAACCAGCCAGTAGCTATGACACGCACTGAGCACAAGGGGGCAGACAGTCAATGCAGGAGCTGCTGAGCTGCAGTCACTTGGCAGCAGTGGTTCTTGGGTGATGCACCCCAGAACCAGAGAGGAGGGAGCCCAATTCCAGGGTGCGTCACCAAAGAACCACCCTCTTACAATCTGGGACCCCTCAGGGGATGTTGGAGAGCCAGTTTAGGCAGGCCGGGGACCCCACCTGCTGGAGGGACCCCACTCACTCTGCAGATGCCCTTTGAGCTGCACACCACTCCAGGTGCAGCCAGCCAGGGAGGGACCGCAGGGTGTGTCTGGCCCATCTCACCCAATCCTGCCCCACCAGCCATCTTCTAATGAATTTCCTTTCAATGTGCATGAATCCGTGCACTGGGCCACTAGTAAAAATATATTAAAAAAATAAATAAAAATCTCGACCTTTGATTTTTGCTCCGTTAACACAGAATAGTACTTAAGGAGTCACTCTTCCATGGTAGGCTCTTAAATGGAGATGTGTCACTGAATTTTCAATTACACATTTCTACATAAGCTTCATGTACCTTTAGTGGATGCATATGACAAGGGGTATCCAACCGTGTCCAAGTTTACACATATTCAGAACTAAGTTTAAAAATGGACTTCTCACAGAAATAAGTATTCTCAAGGTCTTACCCTATCAAGCAAGTGTTTGTCTAAGTCCATCTGGAAGTATTTTAGCACCTGAGTTTGATATGTCCTTTCACTGATAATAAAGGGATCATATTCCTTACCCCACAGAGCCAGAAAGAGCCATTTATAGGTCTGTTCAGCGATCAACCCAGTTAAACACTCTTGGGAACAAGTATTGGTTCAGATGCTCCCAAGGAACTGCTGAGTTCACAATGGCACAAGCACATCAAAATACTTTATACATGCTCATCAGAGGCGCTGGATAGTCAGACTGAACACAGTACATGATAAGTCAGCCTTGGAAGGATTTCTTAAAGAAAGTTCTAGAATAAGCCAAAATTGTGATTTAGACCAATTGTTATATAATCATTCAGTGTAGTTTTGCATGTCACATTATATAACTACACACAGAACATAATAGACTAAATCACCTTTAAAGCAGCGAATTCTTTAAAACAGAGAGCTCAAAGACATCTGTTTCAGGTTACTTTAATGGAATGCATATAAATGGGACAAAAATAGGGAAGCTAAGGTGAGAGATTAAAACAAATGGATGGTCAAATGCTAAAATATTAACTCTTTTTAAAAATATGCATTTTATTGGTTTCAGAGAGGAAGGGACAGAGAAATAGAAATAGCAATTATGAGAGGGAATCATTGATTGGCTGCCTCCTGCATGCCCTCTACTGGGGATCATGTGCTCTTGACCAGAACCAGTCCCCAGACCCTGAAGCTAGGGCTCTATCCACCGAGCCAAACCAGCTAGGGCAAATATTAATTCTTGAAGAAAAGTCATCAGGAAAGGAAACAGGTATAAGTCAGATGGTTTTATCCACATTTCTCATCTTCTGAGGTTTCTGCCATCCTTCAGTTTTGTTAGTATTCCTGAGACAGTATGTGTGCTGGAGACAGTGTGTGTGCTGGATACTGTACACAGTATCTTTTTAATCAGGAAATCCTTAGAGTTCAGAACTATGATGAGTGTTATATGTATTGATCTTTAATTCTTCTCACCATTGAGATTTCTATGGAATGATCTGGAATTGCTGCAGGTCATAAAATAAAATATATAAAGCCCTCCCTCCCTCTGTAAGCTTTAATGTGGCTTCTAAAACAACACAAATGGCTCTACTGCACATAAGCAGGCAAAGGAAGTATTTCTGGTGTGATTTTCCAAATTTTTATAGTTTTTTCCTGTTCCATAAAATTAATTCCAGAGACACGATTCTAGTGCTGGAGATTCGCTCATGACCTCAGTAGTAGGGATGAAGACAAAAGGCCATGAAGCAAAAATCAAAGATCAAAAATTTAAGAGATTTTCTTCTACTTATTTCAACCTAACGTTTATTATATGAATCCTAAATGCTCAATTCTTCATTAACTATATTAAATACATTAAGACCTGTTAACATTGAGGAGGAAAATAGTATTCCGTGCGGATGTGCCACAGACCCAGCTTGGGAGGCCTGGTTTGTGGGGTTATGTGATTTACTCCACGTGTCTGGCTCGCACACATGAGTAGCAATTGGTAAGTATCAATTCCTGCCTCCTGTTTAGAGGGCTTTTGTTCATTTCATTTATACCAAAATGAAAGTTATACATACCTCTTGAGCCTGCTAGGACTTTAACATACAAACATGCCCACTAAGGTACCAGTAGGCAGGCAGACAAAGCCACATCTCCCTTCGCAGATACATTCAATCATATGAAATAACAAAACAAAACAAAACCAGACACAGCCCACGTGTCTATGGATGCAGAACTGGTAAATACATCATGATGCACTCAGAGAAGGGAATACTATAAAGCTGCTAAAAATCCTGAGGTCTCCAGGTGCTGATTTGAAAAGCATTCTGAAATATATTTTGTGAGGAAATAGAAGTGCAAACCTCTGTGACATCCCACTTTTGTAACATGTGTATCTGAATAAGTCCCCCCCCCCCCCAAATATACATAGGAACTGTTAATTCCATTGTGGAAAGGGATTTGTGGTGAGGGTTTGAGAGGCACTTGTAAAGATATGTTAACGTCTGCAATGAGACCTTCCCCTGGCTGACAACCTGAGGAAACCCAGAGGTGGGTTTCTGAGCACTGAGAGCCTGAGCCCTCCGACTGCGCCATCAGAGGGGGGCAGTAGCTCATGCTGCCTTCAGATGAGAAGCCACTTACAGCTTAAGAAACAGAAGCCCCGTCTAGTCCTTGGGACCCCACGGACCACCTACCCATCTTCAAAGGGCCTTCCTCTCAGCGGAGCCTGTACCGACAATCCCCCTACTTCCCCCTACCCCCCCATCCCCGCCCCAGGATTCTCTACTCTAAGATTCCTGTAATGCTTCCCCCTCAGGTGCTGGTTTCTGTTTTACTCCACGGGACAAGAATGCTTCCCACCGCCAAGGCACCTCTGGAAATCCGACTTCCAGGTACAGCCATTTAGCTCTGTAGTCTGAAATGAAACCTTCAAAAAAAGGTCTAGCGACAAGGCACACGCTCCCGCCCGCCGATCGCCCAGGGTACCTTAAAGGAGTCCTTGGAGCCGTCCATGTCGTCCTCCACGCCCTGGTAGACCACGCCCTGGGGCTCCTTCTTCCCCCCAGTGCGCAGCATCCTCTTCAGGCTGCACCTCATGGTCCCCACCCCGGACGCCACCTGCTGCAGCTGCTGCGCGCGGGCACCTGGGGAGACAGAGCGCGGTGAGCCAACGGATCGCAGGGAGGCGGGTCCGCCCCGGCAGTCCCGGGACCATGGAAAACTTGCTCTACGCGAGGCCGGGAAATTCTGCGAGGAGCTCTCGGGCCTCAGCTACTTGTAGTGCAGGAAGGAGAAGGGGTGTGGGGTGGTGGCAGGACGCAGACCTCGTGGCCCCGCGCGCAGAGATGGGAGGGGGGGCGCACCGAATGTCCCAAGGGCTCACTCACCACTTTAGGCAGAAAGCGCCTATTTCCTGTCCCTCCCCTCCCCACCTCCACCCCCATCCTAGTCTAGGTGTCAGGTCTGGGTGGCTCTAGCTAATAAAAACACTAAGCCCCCACCCCACACATGCCCTACCCAACAACCTTGGGGGTTGGGGGGAGAGAGGGGAGAATGAGATAATAGCTGGGTACATTGGGAAGATTTCTATTTTATAGAATGTATTGTTTCTAAAAGCCACTGTGCCTGTTTTTCCCTTGTTCGTTTCATTTTAAAAGCCTCTTTGGAGACACAGATTTTAGAAAAACTCCTATTTTCTAGTAGAAGGCCCCACTTCCTCTGGGTACATTTCCTGCGGATAACAATACTAAGCCATTTAAGGTTTGGTTTTTCAGAATGGCTAATAAAATGACTGTATACGTCAAGTTGACTGCTGTTTACCATCAGCGCTGTTTGAAAGGCCTATCTCCTTGGGCCTGCACTGCCTGCATCATCAACCGCGTAGGTGCCGGTTGCAGGGTGAAAGGTGTGTCCTCTCTGTTGGAGAGGCTGGTTCTGCATTTAGGTGTGGACAGTGGGACCTCTGAAACTGTTGCCACTGTGTTTAGGTCACAAGGTTAGGAAGCAACAGACTTCCAATGCTTATTGCACTTTGCACAGGAGAAAACTTGGCCAATCTTTTATTTGGACACACTGCACCCCTTTGAGACCCTGGGTTGTCATATCCAGGTGGTGGTCTCCAGCACCTGACACAAATGTGTATGGATGCAGGCTCTGGCATAGAGCCAGCACTAAATACAAGTATGTAGACTTCCTGACTTAGGGGCTACCCGGAGCTGAACTCAAGGGTAGTAGTGTGGTCATGATGCTATTGAGGCACTATGGGAAGGTTCCCTCAACTCTTCCAATAGATATGACAGGTTGCCGTCAATTCCACCCCCTGGCCTGGAATTCCTTAAAAGGTGAATACTGAGGTTATCTCCAGGCATCAACCCATGTGGCCTGCTGGAAGATTGATGGAGGATACCGCATTCAGCTTTGCCACCTGCAGTTTTCCATCAGCATCTGTACCCAGGGAGTACGGACCAGGCATCAGCTGCATCCTTGGCTGTTATCAGGTTGGAGTGGGTAATGTCTTTAAAAAAAAATCTAAAAAAGAGATTCAGAGGGATGGGGAAAGAATAACTTTGAGTCACTGTTGTCTGCTGGCATTTTACATCTATTAGTCCCTCATTTTAAAAGGGAAATGCCTCAGAGGAATATTAAGGTTTTCTATTTGTTATCGTCAATTTTCTTTGATCAGTCGCTTTTCTCCTAATACTTAGCTGAAAAGGGTCACCAGGGCAAAAAGAGAATAAAGAGGGTCCTGAAAGGGGTCATTCTGGAAGCCTGGCAGAGGGTGTGTCCTAGTGGCAAGCATCATTTGGCTTTGAGAGAGGACCTTGGGGGCCAAGGAACTTCAGTCTTAGAGGGGTGCAGGCAGGAGGGTCCCCGGACGTCTACTGCCTCCTTCGTTCTAGCTCTCTGTTGCTGCTCCTCAGTTAACACTTGCAGACCATCTCTGTATCCTGTGGTCACTGGTTCCCCCATCATTCTTCCCATCTCGGTATTGCTTTGCCTATATTTAACTGGAGTTTTCCTTATTTTTATATCTCTGTAGATCTGGTCTCCTGTCTGCCTTCCATTTTTCCAGAAGTCTTTAACATTTCTAGACTGCTGGTGCATTATTATGTTTACCCACCTTAGTTTGACTTTACTCTTTATTACAAAAACTTATATATATTTTTTGGCATTTCACAGGATTGCAGATGAGAAGGAAAATAGGTGTGTGTACTCAGACAATGATCTTAATCAGATTGTTTTATTTCCTAGGTGATTTTTAAAAATTCTACCCTGTTTCTGCAAAATTGCATGGAAAGGGAAATTTTTTTATACAGCACATCTTAACATATTTAAGTTACATTACAAAAGGATTAAGTCAGGAGGAAGGGAGGAAACTGATGTTCATGAAGCTCTACTGCTCACCAGGCCACGTTGCCAGTTTGGTGACACCTAGTCCCAGATGGAACATTCTGGTTAATATGGACAAATTGTGAAATGATTACACACGCACACATTTTACTGTGAAATGCTTCTTTTCTACCAGGGAACCAGAGAAACTCAGCGTACTTTGTTACAGAGAAACCTGAAGCAGATTCTGTCCTGTCTGCTCCCATAAGACCAGCTGATACACAGCACCATTCCCAGGGCCCTTGGCAACCATGGTCTAGAGAGATTATCAGAGTCATTAATAAAATGCAAATCTGATAAGATTATTTAAAATATCAGATATTTAAAAAGCTAATTAAGTTGGCCTCCTAGGTAAGGAAAACCTGCTAAGAGTTCATTGTGTCATGGCGAATAGAATTCCAAATTTTAGGATAAAATAAGATATATATACTTATTTTATTTGTATTATCCTATTTAATAAAAGGGTAATATGCAAATTAACCATCACTCCATTACACGCACAAGCCACGCCCACCAGCCCATCAGGAGCGAGTATGCAAATTAACCCAACCAAGATGGATGTGGCCATGGAGAGAGCAGGAGGGAGGCTTGGATTTCCCTGGCCATGGAGGAAGCCAAGCTTTCCCCACACCCTGGGAGGCCCAGGCCTCCACTCCAGGCTACAAAGTTTCAATTATAGAAGATAAAAAAATCCCAACAAAAATGTCGGCAGCCACGGAGCTGGAGAGAGCGGAGGTTAGGGTTGCCCCCAGCAATGGAGGAGGCCAAGCTTCTGTAGCCCTGGCCTGCCTTAGCCTCCACTCCAGGCTACAAAGTTTCAATTGTAGAAGATAAATAAATCCCAGATACCAGGGCCACTGCTTGGGTCACTGGGGGGCGTGGCCAGCCTTGCAAACCACCACAGGCCCCTCGCCCAGGCTGCCCCACGCCCAAAGGGAACCCCCACCCTGATCCGGGACACACTTCAGGACAAACCAGCTGGCCCCCACCTGTGCACCAGGCCTCTATCCTATCTAATAAAAGAGTAATATGCAGATTGACCATCACTCCAACATACAAGATGGCTGCCCCCATGTGGTCAAAGATGGCTGCCCCCATGTGGACACAAGATGGCCAGCAGGGGAGTGCAGTTGGGAGGGCAGTTGTGGGCGATCAAGCCTGCAGGGGAGTACAGTTAGGGGTGACCAGGCCAGCAGAGTAGGGAAGCTGGGGGCGACCGGGCCTGCAGGGAAGAGCAGTTGGGGGCACCAGGCCTGCAGGGGAGGGCAGTTAGGGGCAAACAGGCTGGCAGGGGAGCATAAATCAGGCTGTCAGGGGAGTGGTTACGGGTGATCAGGCTGGTAGGCAGAAGCGGTTAGGGGCAATCAGGAAGGCAGGCAGGCGAGCAGTTGGGAGCTAGCAGTCCTGGATTGTGAGAGGGATGTCCGCCTGCCCATTTAGGCCCGATCCCGGTGGGTCCCAGATTGGAGAGGGGTCCCAGATTGGAGAGGGTGCAGGCTGGGCTGAGGGACACGCCCCCTTACCCGCCCCCCCGTACACAAAATTTGTGCTTATAAACCAGTACATATTTTATGCCTTAACTGAATCAGATGATGGAATTAACCTTTATGTTGTAAATTTCTATTTCTAATTATTTTACCTGAAGCAAAAACAAAAATTTTATGATAGAATTAATGTTTACATTGTGATTTTTTTTATTTCTAATTATTTAACTAGAAGCAATGGCCAAAATTTTAAATTTCTTTCTATGCTATCTGCCAAGCCTCTCATTGAACTCTGAACAACCATAGCTCAAACAGTTCAAACAGAATTAGATGTAAAATAAAGTTTTGTTTCATCCAATTCATGATGAGATCCAAGTTACACTAAAACTTAATCACATCAAATATAAAATGACAATCTACATTCCTTACAGTTGGTAACCCAAACTGGCATTTCAGATATATACTTTTTATTATAATTAAACTAAGTCCTTATGTCAGAAATCTTGACTCATCTAACATCTGAAATACATGTATTATTCTTTAAAATGTGAAAGTTATAGGATATTGAATAAAAATTATGCTTACCTTTGTTTGTGAAATTTGACATCTTGTTTCAAAAGTTACACAGGCAAGAATACCCAAGCAGAGAACTGTTCCTTTTCTCACAGTCAGTAGGTGTCACCCACTTTTATAGTCCCATATAATTATACAAGGGACGGGTCATTCTAAGAGTCAATATTATGCCTTTTTATTAGATTACCTAATATAAATGATGGATGAGCATTAAGTTTTCATAACTTGAGCTTTAAAATTTGATTACTGGCTACTGAAAAAGAATCACCTAATTTAATTATTGCTTATAAGTTTATCTCAGCTGTATGGCCTCTTGATAATCCAGTGCCACAAATCAAAATAGTTAATAGGTAATCTTCAGAGAATTATCTGGGTTTTGCAGAAAACTAAGTACTGTACTGAATAAAAGGCAGAATACCAAGAAAAGTAAATGAAAGGTTGAAACATTGTCATTTACTTGTTTAAATCTGTTATATACCAGTAAATTGGAGACAAAGTTGAGTTATCCAATAGCAAATTATCATGACAAATGGCTCATACCATAAGCATGTATCTGTGTCTACCGAAGATAACATGGAAGAGGAAAAAGCCCGGAGCAGCTGGAGGGGTATTGTTTGGGGCCAGCAAGGGGGGCCGGGAAATGTAGTGCTTGGAAGAAAGAGGAGGCGTGTTTATTGATAGTCCCTTTTGCAGGTGCTGTGGGACCACAACTATTAGCCGGGGGAGGCTCCCTGAAGGAAGCAAAGCTCATCTACTTTGATGAGTAGTAGCTAACCAGGAGAAAATTGGGGTGGTGAAGGAAAATGAATACGAACAAATCATCACAGACAGAAGAAAGAGCATGGGCAAATCATGGAAGTGAGAGAGGATGGAGATGTTAAGGAATTGCAACAACATGGGTTCTCCTGAGGGAACAAAAGGAAAGAACTGTGGATGCTTTTATAATTGGGTAGTCTGTATTATAGGGTTTTAAACTCCTCTTTTTTTTTTAGCTACCTCTAACAGCATTGTAGGGGATAAACCAAGTAGGCCAAGAGTGGGGTCAATAAAATCAATAAAGATGGCATAATGATCATGAAGTCAGAAATGATAAAGCCCTGAACTGTGGCAATGGAAATCAAGAGGGAGGGAGGATTTAGTGGACCTCCAACACAGGCACCACAGAAGTTGGAGGACAATTGGAGGGTGAGATGAATAAAAGTAGAGTTCAGGCTTCTGATTTCCTGGGGAGGAGAGAAGAGGATGATAAAGGTGGGGTGTGTTCAGATAGGTAGGAAGAAGAAAAGATTCCATCACCCAGAAAGCCATGAAATGAGAGTTTCAAAATGGTAAGAATTTGAACTTTTCTGCAAAATCTGCAAAAATGATAAAGAAAATGGGGACCAAAAATATCCTTATAATATGGAAACTAGAATCTCACTGGTGACCTTGCTAAGAGCAGTGTGAGAATTTAAATCTATAATAATAAGCATCCTATATAATAAAAGAACAATATGCAAATTAACCATCACTCCCCTACACCTACAAAGCCACGCCCATCAGCCAATCAGGAACGAGTATGCAAATTAGTCCACCCAAGATGGCTGTGGCCACGGACCAAACAGGAGGCTTGGGTTTCCTCGGCAACGGAGGAAGCCAAGCTTTCTGTCTGCCCTGGCCTGCCTTGGCCTCCACTCAAGGCTACAAAGTTTCAATTATCCTATCCTATCTAATAAAAGAGTAATATTCAAATTGACTGTACCTCCCCTACACCCACAAGCCACGCCCACTGGCCAATCAGGAGCAACTATACAAATTAACCCAACCAAGATGGCTGCGGCCACAGAGAGAGCAGGAGGCATGGGTTGCCCCTAGGCAATGGAGGAAGCCAAGCTTTCTGCACACCCTGGTAGGCCCAGGCCTCTGCTCAAGGCTACAAAGTTTCAATTATAGAAGATAAATAAATCCCAACAGAAATGGCTGTGGCCACAGAGCAAGCAGGAGGCTTGGCTCCGCTCAAGGCTACAAAGTTTCAATTATAGAAGATAAATAAATCCCAACAGAAATGGCTGTGGCCACAGAGCAAGCAGGAGGCTTGGCTCCGCTCAAGACTACAAAGTTTCAATTATAGAAGATAAGTAAACCCCAGATACCAGGGCCTCTGCTTGGGTTGCCAGGGGGCATGGGTGGCCTGAAAACCACCACAGGCCCCTTGCCCAGGCTGCCCCACATCCCAAGGGAGCCCCCACCCTGATCCAGGACACCCTTCAGGGCAAACCAGCTGACCCCCATCTGTGCAGCAGGCCTCTATCCTATCTAATAAAAGAGTAATATGCAAATTGACCATCACTCCAACACACAAGATGGCTGCCCCCATGTGGTCAAAGATGACTGCCCCCATGTGGACACAAGATGGCTGCCACAAGGTGGACAGCAGGGGAGGGCAGTTGGGGGCAATCAAGCCTACAGGGGAGGGCAGTTAGGGGCAACCAGGCCTGCAGAGAAGGGCAATTGGGCGGGGTAGGGGGTGGGGGGGAGGGGAACCCAGGCCTGCAGGGGAGAGCAGTTTGGGGGTACCAGGTCTGCAGTGGAGGGCAGTTAGGGGGGACCAGGCCTGCAAGGGAGGGCAGTTAGGGGTGACCAGGCCTACAGAGGAGGGCAGTTAGGGGCAAACAGACTGGCAGGGGTGCAGTTAGGCATCAATCAGGCTGGCAAGGGAGTGGTTAGGGGGTGATCAGGCTGGCAGGCAGAAGCGGTTAGGGGCAATCAGGAAGGCAGGCAGGGGAGTAGTTGGGAGCCAGCAGTCCTGGATTGTGAGAGGGATGTCCGACTGTCCGTTTAGGCCTGATCCTCCTGGGATTGGCCCTAAACGGGCAGTCGGACATCCCTTGAGGGGTCCCAGATTGGAGAGGGTGCAGGCTGGGCTGAGGGACACACCCTCCGTGCACAGATTTCATGCACCAGGCCTCTAGTTTCAATATAAATATCATGTTTATTATGATACATAATAGTACAGTTTAGTGTTTAAGTGATTTAATTATAGATAGAAGGGACTTCGATGGTTGTCATAATTATATTGGGCAAAGTTTAAAATATGACTACGATCTGAATACAAAAAAAAAGGATCTTTAGTTCATAACTACTTAAGCTCCAACCCTGATATTTCTCCATGTGAGGACTTTCATCTCTGCCTAAATTTGTTCAGAAATTTCTTGATGATAATGCACATTATTAGTATTTGTTGCATTTTGCCATGTCTTCAATAATTCAAAATCAAAATGATAGAAAATAATGCTATAAGTGCAAGTGATGACTTGGAGTTTATAACAACAAAGTTTTAAGGTCTGATGAATATGAAAGTATTTTCAAACCCTCATCCTGAGTAATAGCATGCTTAAGTTATTATTTGGTTGTCAAAAATGAACATTTTAATAACATTTCATGTGCAGAACAATATCCCTGAAGGAAAAGGAACAGCTTATAGAAAATTAGCAAAACTGGAATTGGTAGAACAGAAAATTGTGGTTTTACTGAGAAAATAAACTCAAAAATTAAAGTGTAATACTATATTATCTGCAATAACAAAATTCCAAAAAAATAAAAGTGATTCAGAAATTCGACTAAGAAAGATATTTGGTTATACAGTCATTTATATACTTAACAACTGAAAGGGCGTTCTTTTTTTCACGAAACATCCTAAGAAGCTCAAAAGCTTAAGTGGAGAATGACCTGCATTATTTTAAATGTACACTATGGTGGGTTATTACAAAGAAAAAGAAAAGAAGTAACCTGTCTTTTACCTTTGTTTTTTTTTGTGTGTGTTTTTTTTGGGTTCGCCAGGGATGAAGTAAATACAATAGTCCCCTATTACAAAACAAATATAGACCAATATAGAGAACACTCCAAAAGCTGGTCTACTCCCCCAGTAAGAAATCCTCAAAACCACTTCCAAATTACCATCTAGCCACAGAAGATTTCATAAATGCTCTGCTGAACCAGATTTTTCCAAACTAAGAGACCAAAAGTCAGACAGTGACATGAACTTGAAATAAGAGGACCAACGTTCGAGTCCCTACCTGCCATCTGGCAATTTTGTGACCTTAGGATGGTCACAAAATTAATTTAATTACTCCCACTTTCTGATCTCTTGGACACTAATTAGAAATAATAAACCAGCCTCATTAGGGTGATACTAGGAACAAATTAGACAATGTAAGAAAAAAATGCTATTAAACTGTAAAGCGTAATCATCTGTGTTTTACCAGCAGCATTACAAAATGCTTCTTTATTATGCGGATGACCATTTTGGTAATAGGAGAAAGCATTAGGAGTGCAGAACAAAACAGGACGTTCAGGGACCTTTCAGGTGGCGAAACAGTGAAGCTTGGGCTTTTCTAAAGTCAAAGGTGCTTTATTGTGGTTCTCGGGAATAAGATAAGCCTTTGGGGAAAGAACTATGGAGTAATTTTTTAATTGAGTCACTGTAATAAAAGGCAAATAATGCTTTCTGCTTCGTCTTTATTCCAGAGTCACGATGCTTACAGTAATTACTGGACATTGTTTATTCTATTGATGGCTAACACTAATAATCACAAGGGCCAGGTTTCGTACTTATTATCTCATTTAAGTGCTTTACATTTATTATCTCATTGAATTTACATGGCAACTTATGAAGTAGGCCCTTTATTTCCCTCATTTGTAAAATGAGGACATTCAGGCCACACTGGTAGAGAAACGTTCCCAGTCAGTGTACAATGGTCCCACCGTATAGCGGCTTTGCTTTCTGTGGTTTCAGTTACTCTCAGTCAACTGCAGTCTGAAAACACGACATGGAAAATTCCAGAAATAAACAATGGTAAGTTTTCATTTGCAGGCCCTTCTGAGTAGGGTGATAAAGTCTCGCGTTACTTGCTTCCCCCCGCGCCCCACGTGACACATCCCTTTAGCCAGCGTCTCCGCGCTGCAGACGCTCCGCCATCTTGGTTACAGGACGGCCTGTCGGGCTCGGGATCCAAGTGCTCGTGTTCAAGTCACCCCCGCAGGACCCGAAGGCTCTGTCGCCATGCCTACGTCATCCACCTCACTTCATCTCATCACGCCGGCATTTTATCATCTGGCATCGTCACAAAAAGGGTGAGTACAGTATAATGAGATACTTTGAGGGAGAGGATATGCTCGTAACTTTCCTTACAGTATATCGCTATATTGTTTTATTAGCTATCATTCTTAATCTCCTATTGTGCCTAATTTAGCAATTACACCTTATCATAGGTGGGTAGGTGTAGAAGAGAACATGGTATATATGGGGTTTAGTACTATCTGTGGTTTCAGGCATCATGGGGATGAGGGGTGAGGACTGTGTGTGGCTTTCAAGGACTGTTAACTGTTAAGAGATTCCGTAGTATCTTGGTTGTCAATTCTTTTTTTAAATATATTTTATTGACAGGGAGAGGGAGAGAGAGCGCTAGAAACACAGATGAGAGAGAAACATCGATCAGCTGCCTCCTGCACACCCACTACTGGGGATGTGCCTGCAACCAAGGTACATGCCCCTGACCGGAATCGAACCTGGGGCAGGCGGAGGCTTGGTTGTCAATTCTAACATTTCCTAATCTCCGTGCATCAGGAAGTTGCTCACCTACTCCTTTCATTGCTCTACCCATGTAAATATTCTCTTCTTCTGTAAACACTGAGTTTTAATAGTCTGATTCATTCTGACTGTGCTCAACAGATACTTCCAGACAAATTGCCTGCCCAAGAGGACTCCTTCAGATATAAATTTCCTGTGTTGTAGTTAAAGAAAACAAAAACAAATTATAATTGCTCGATTGCTCAGTAAGGTACGAAATTAATCCAAATTAAGGTTAATATTGGACAGATCGGTTATCATCCCCATTGGGAGGTAACCCAAACAAAGGGAGACAACCAGTTAATCTTTAATAAAGGCCAAATTGAGAGGCAGCGTGAACATAATCATCCTTTCTTTTTTTTTTTTTGTTATAGTAAAAGGTGGCAATTTATTGAGAAGCAAGCACAGACTCCCACGTGGTGAGGGGGAAAGAGTCCCCATAATCACCCTTTCTTAAAAATTTGTTTCACTACTACTGAAAATATCAAGGGAAACATCAGGTGGTGTGTGTGTGTGGTGTGTGTGTGTTATGTGTGTGTTTTATATTTAACAACATTTAAAGTAAATTTTAATGTACATATTGAAATAAAATTAAATATTTGACCAAGTATATCAGGCTAATTTTTAAGTTGATAATTTTGTGTGGTCCGCAAACGATGTTATGAATATCCAAATGGCCCTTGGCAGGAAAAAGCTTCCTTACCCCAGTTTTACAGGGAAAAGCCCTTAAGTGTAATTCCAGGAGTTGAGAGATGTGGAGAAGGCATTTGAGGCAGTAAAAAAAGCAGAAAAGGCTTAAGGGCCTGAAAATCTGATGGAACTTTTTGATGTCCTCTTGGGGCATCAAACTGATTAGGTGAGTGGCTGCATAGTAGGGAAGTGAGATTGTCAAAGGCTTTATCTCTCATCTTAATAGGTTTTTTGAGAAACCAAAAAAGTGGAGCACTATTCAGTTTGCTGCTTAGAAAAATTAATCTGGTGCTGCTGTGAGGAATGTGTGGAAGTCACAAAACCTAAAAACAAGGAGAGGATTAGGCAGGTGATGATGAGGGTCTGAGTGGGGGTGGCCCCTTAAGCAGAAAAAGGCCTGCTGAAAGGAGTCAGAAACAGCAGGAATTGGGAGGGATTCATGTGGATACATGAACGGGGAATTCTGTCTGAGATTACTATTTCTGGGCGGTGAGTAGTTCAAGAGAGAGGTCTGAACTTGAAGTCCTGTTGAGACCACTGGAGTAAATGAAATAAACCAAAATGAATAAGCAGAGCAAAGATTGCAAGGCAGACTATAGTCATAAATGACTAGGGCTGGTGGAGAAAGAAAAAATACTGTGCACATAACACAATGAGTGGCCCACCTGGGAGCCTATGTCCTGTCCAAAGCTTACTCAAAGTGTGGTCCATGGACTGTCAACATTGACATTCCCTGAAAGCTTGTTAGAAATGCAGAATTTCAGGCCCAGCTGCTGTAGCCAAATAGTTATTTTAACACTAACGTTTGTGAAGCACTGGTCTAAAAGATATAATTGATTTTCGGCTCTAGGTAATTGTTTTGATGTGGGAATATGGGCCTGGTATTATTGTCAAGTCTTCTGATTTTTCAAGAGGCAATTTCCCAATTTTAGGAATCTTCCACTATGATCAACATACTAGTATTAGGTGTCTATATTGCCAAATATCTGATTTCCTATCAAGTTGCCTCATCACTATTTGAGTGTTGTTTCCTAGTCACAAGGTGGATAGCCATATGAAAAATTTAAAGCATCAGGAAAACTGTCTTAGCAAATGCAATAAATATTTGGGGAGAAGATAAACTCAGATGTGTTTGTTCCGGAATAGTAATCACCATGTAATCTCCATCTTCATCTGTTGATTTTACATTCTTTTGGTGGACTTTCGTGCTATCTTTTGGGATGCTTTGATACATTTTACAGTGTTACTTGGTTTGAGGAAGATCACTTAGTGATCTGGTATATAAAGATGAAATAGCATTAGAAGTGCATATGCTTTTAATGATTTTTGTGTTGTGGCGATGAACTTGCATTCAATTATTCACTGTCCTTTCTACTGATTCCTTATGGAGTTATTGTAGGATTGAAAATACCTGCTCAAATATTATCCTCATTTCAATTTATTAATTTAGCTAGAGCAAGTTTAGTAAAGTGACCTGACTTATGAGCCTTCTGTTAAAAATAGATATTTAACATATATATGTATATATGTATATAGGACATGTCTATGCCCCAGAAGTATTAAGAAATAAATTATTTTTCTTGCTTTTCATGTTGATATCTGTTAATCCAGTGGTTGGCAAACTGCAGCTCGCGAGCCACATGTGGCTCTTTGGCCCCTTGAGTGTGGCTCTTCCACAAAATACCACGGCCTGGGCGAGTCTATTTTGAAGAAGTGTCATTAGAAGAAGTTAAGTTTAAAAAATTTGGCTCTCAAATGAAATTTCAATCGTTGTACTGTTGATATTTGGCTCTGTTGACTAATGAGTTTGCCGACCACTGGCTTAGGCCAGCTTCCTCAGTGATGACTCAAGGCTCCTAACATCAACACAAGTTGAGTAAATATAGGTCAGGGTGATGTAAATTCCTTTTGCCATCATAAAAGAGCATATCCTGGGTTTAAACATCCTGTGCTCAAGAAGCGCCGTAATTCCTTCATATAAATATCCAAACCGCAATGATAAACATGGCCAGTGTATTGTTATATGTCACTGGAATTCTCAAAGCTATAATTTATTGCAGAACACTAAATTTCCATTTTCTGCCACTTGAATTATCTTAAGAGCCTTCTTATAATTGTAAATTAAAATACCAAATTTTAAAAGCAATTTTATCAACTGTCTTTACTCATGCATCATTCCAAAAATAGAATATTATAAAAAATTTTTAACAAAACTAGAAAACTTGATCATAGACATTCATAAAAAAGGAGGACATTTTATACATAAATAAGAGTGTGACTGTGTGTATGTGTGTGTGCATAACATTCAGGGAATATTGTCATTTATTCATTAAACAAATCATTAGTAACTAAGTAAACTTGCTTATAGATGTTTAACATGAAAAAATAAGTCAGGAAAACAATAAAAACAATACAGGAATTAGATCCCATATTGAATGAACTTATCTTGCATTAAACTGTGTAGATGCTCTATTTGGAAACTTGAAAGCTAACTGTATTTTTAAAATATAATATTAAGGGATTGTTACCAATTTTTAGGATAATGTTATTGTGGCTATGTTCTTAAAAGAGTCTTTATCATTTAGAGATTCTGACTAAAATATTTACACATGAAATGAGTGAGATGATGTCTGGAATTTGCTTCAAAACAATATGGGAAGTGTAGTCATAAACTGGTCATTGTAGCTGAGTATTGTTACATGGATACATGGTGGTTCATTTTAGTATTTTGTGTACATTTTAAACAACTTTGTAAGGGAAATCTCAACTACCTTTTACAAATAGAACACACATGTGTAAATGGTACCCAGACGAAAACAAAATATTACTAGAACCTCAGAAGACCCACTTTTGCTTCTTGTCATAATACCTCTACTTTCCCGAGGTTGATCACCATCCTGGCTTCTCACATCAGATCTTTGTCTATTTCTGTAATTTATATAAATGTAACACTCCTTTATAGCTTGGGTTTTTACTCATTATTAGAATGAGATATTTTGGAATTGTTTTATGTAATTGTAAATCATTCAGTCTCACTGATGCATATATTCCAATGTGTGAATCTACCACCATTCACCTGTCCGTTCCACTATTGATTGACATTTGGAATTCTCAGGTTTTTTGCTTTACAAACAGTGCCACTGTGAAAATTCTATTTTATGTACGTTGGCAAATGTATGTTTGTGGGTTTGTTGTTGTTGTTGTTGTTGCTGTTGTTGACTACATAACTAGAATTATTGGATCATGGGATATGTATATGTGCAGTTACAATAGATGCTACTAAACTAATTTCTAAATGGGTTATACCAATTTATATTCACACCTGCATTGTATTAAGTGTTCCAGTTTATCCATATCTTGGCCAACACTTGACATTTCCCATCTTTTTTTATTTTTTATTTATGGCAGGAGTATTGGGGTATCATGTTGTGGTTTAAATGTACAATTCCCTGAAAAAATGAACACTTATTACTGATTTACTGACTATTTGACTATCCGCTTTGGTGATGTATATGTTAAAATATTTTATCAAAGTATTTCAGATGTTGATGTTTTTCAGTGGATTGGTAAAAGTTCTTTCTATCTTCTAGAGAAGAGTCTTTTTTCAGTATATGTAAGGGAATGCCTTTCATCCTGAGTTGTTTTTATTCTTTCTCAGTGGCATCCCAGCTCACCCCCACCTCCCGTCCCAGGCTTTCACCACTAATTGTCCTTGTCCAAGGGTTATGCATACCGTATATAGTGGCTTCTTTTGATATACAGATGTTCTTAATTTTAACATACTCTTGTTTGTCAACCACTTTCTTTATTTTCAGTGTATCCTGTGTTAAGTATTTTAAACCATCTCTGCCTATTTCAAGTTACAAAGATGACTTCTTACATTTCTTACTAAAACCTTTGCTAGTTCATCAGTCACATATAGATCTACAGCCTATATGGAATTGATTTTTATATGTGGTGTGAAGTGGGGAGTCAAAGTACACTTGTCCCTTATATGAACATGTAATTAAAAACCCAGAACCATTATTAAAAAGCTATTTTCATCTAGTGTACTTTCCAGGTCAGCTTGGTCATAATGCAGGTGTCTAAATATCTGTAGGTTTGTTTCTGGAGTATCGATTCAGTCCCTATGCTCAGTTTGCTTACTGTTGCACTGGTGAAACAATATCTTATTGCTGTTGATGGATTTTTAATAAACTTGTTTATTAACCGTAATATCTAGATCATTCATGAGTCTGTCTAGAAATTGTTGATTATGTGTGGGACAAAATTACTGTAAAGAATCATACGGACTCTAATTGAAAGAACCATAAAGGCTATAGTTGATGTAATTTCTCACCAGAGAGGTTTTCATATTTCCTTTCTTAGGAAGAGAGGGAGAAAAAATGAACAATACAGTTCATTATGGTGAGTCAGGGGCTGGGTTGAAGTTTTGATGGGATTTATTCTAGGTCTGATTCAGATGTATTTTAATGGGAACTTTCATTGAGATGTTTTGATGTTTGCCTGCTTAGTCTTGAAACAGTGTAGATTTTTTTCTTTTTTGCCTTTGGAGGTTCTCAGTTGATTTTTTTAGATCCTTACCCCAGCATATACATAGCTTTACATCCTGGCAAGGATCTTGAGGAATACTGACTGTGCTTTTAGGCAGTGAAACTGCTCAGGATCCCACTCTGCCTTTTAGAAGTGTTTTATATTCTTCCTCCACTTCCTCTACAGACCTGGGACTCAGAAAACGGCCCAAGGGGAATTTTACCATGCACTGAAACCCCTTAAGTTTTCAATTTATTATTCTAGCCCCATATAACCACTAAAAGCTTTGCCTGTCTCTCCTTTCTCATGTAAAATCCCTCTGTGTCTTCTAAAGTCTATCCTCAGCCATGTTCAGAATTTTCAGATACTCCCAGAGGAAAACATCTGACTGTCATCAGTTTACTTTGGAAGGGTGTCACCTCTCTATAACTTCCTATCCTATTGCCTCCATTATTATACAATTTGAAGAGCATAATAATGGATTCATGGGACCAAAATAGATGTCAGGGAGTCTGAAAATCAACAAAAATAGTATTGTTTTATTCATGTATATTTAATTTTTCCCTTGGGAAATATAGATTTTATCAGGTTCTCAGAGGAGTTCATGACTCAAGTGAAATTCAAAAGTACTACTTAAGCCATTGTTCAGTAAATGTCTTTGGTATATTTTGAGGTGGACATTTGTGATTATCTTTCTGACCATCTATCTTCCCCCTTTTCAGGAATAGCCACATTTTTTATTTGAGGATCCATTTTCCACTATTCTTCATGCCTGAAACAGTTTCACCTTTTGTGAGAGCCAGTATATTGCCTTTTTGCTTAAGAGAATTTAGTTTGGAATTTCTGCAACCTGCAACCAAAACCCTGCAATGCCTAACTCACTTCATCATACATTCTTTATCTTCAATTTTTGACTTTGCTTTTTGCAGACAAGACCAAATGTTGGCTGTAGACAAAACCCAAGGTTGGCCAATAGAAATTGTTGTGATTCACTGGAACAGATTACGATATGGGGAAACACCAACCTTGTGCTAGTTTTGAGTCTCTATCAGTTGATTTTGTTATCAGTACTTCCCTTATTTTTGCTATTATCATAACTTACCTTTCCTACCACTGCTTCCTGCCCTCAGTTGTCATGCTTGCTTACGTGCTATTGCAGACTTAACATTCCTCCTTCATGGAGAATAGGAGAGGTCACTTTTTGTATTCTTTAATAGTACATTCTTTTAGGTACCATCATTCTTTTATTCTCTGGCTTCTTACCCTAGGAAGGGAAGATTCTTAAATTCAACTTTTGCTCTACAGACTGTTGTGTTTTTCCCAATTACTGCTAACATACAATATTAATTTCAGGTGTACAGCATAGTAATTAGACATCCTAATATATAAAAATCCAGGGTCCGTAACATCCAAAACGACCGAAGGCTCTACCAACGGGAAGTCAGTGCTGGGTTGCTTTGGCACTGACTGCTGAGGGGGCTGCGGATCAGGCCCAGAGAGAGAAGCAGGGTCTGATCCGTAGCCTCTGTAGCAGCTGTTGATCAGCACTTGCCTCTCTCTTTTGTTCCAGGCCTGGCCAGCAGCCTTGCCTCTCTTTCTCTTGGGCCTCCACTGGGAATGCTGATCAGCTCTGCCTCTCTGAGTCTGGCGTAGAAACCAACAATCAGAACAATCAGAAACCAATAATCTGGGTGAAGTGTGAGGAGCCAATGGCTGCCTAGGAGGCGGAACTTTTGACGCTGACTGGCATAGAAACCGACCAGTCAGAACCTAATCTGTGTGAACTGTGAAGGCAGAACCTAAGGTGGGGGCTGAGGAGGGATTTTAAGGGCAACAGCTATTTAGTGTAAGTTGTAAGAAAGCAGCTCAATTTTTTAATGACCAGTTTGGCAGTATAGTGCATATGGCTGGCTATCAGTTCAGATATAGAAATTATGTATTTTTGTCTGCCAAGAGCATCTCCTCCTGCTGAAAAAGGCTTTTCCCCCCTATTTAAGCAATCCTATCCTATATAATCTATCTATACCATTAAGAGGGTAATATGCTAATTAGACCGGTTTGACCAGCCATCTTCCGGATTTCCGACTTCCTTCTGGACAAAACCATGGTGGTGGGGGCTGAGGCAGAGGCCATTAGGGGCGATCAGGCTGGCAGGGGAGGGCAGTTAGGGGTGATCGGGCAGGCAGAGGCAGTTAGGGGTGATCAGGCCGGCAGGGGAGGGTTGTTGGGGGTGAGATCAGGCTGGCAGGAGAGGGCAGTTAGGGGCAATCAGGAAGGCAGGAAGAGGCAGTTAGGGGCAAACAGGCAGGCAAGCAGGTGAGCGGTTAGGAGCCAGCAGTCCCAGATTGCGAGAGGGATGTCCAATTGGAGAGGGTGCAGGCTGGGCTGAGGGAAATGTCCCCTACCCCCCCGAGCACAAATTTCATGTACTGGGCCACTAGTTTATATATACCTTATGAAGCAGACTGGTTCTTCGTTAATGCTTCTTGGGAGATGCAGAGAAGGTCATAATTATATACTGAAGCACATTATTTTCTTTCTTTTTTAAAAAATATATATTTTATTGATTTTTTTACAGAGAGGAAGAGAGAGGGATAGAGAGTTAGAAACATTGATGAGAGAGAAACATTGATCAACTGCCTCCTGCACACCTCCTGTTGGGGATGTGCCTTCAACCAAGGTACATGCCCTTGACCAGAATCGAACCTGGGACCTTTCAGTCTGCAGGCTGACGCTCTATCCACTGAGCCAAACAGGTTAGGACAAAGCACATTATTTAAACCTCCACTGTGAGAATACTCCTAACCTAAATGGAATCAGTCCAACTCTTCTGTAGACACTTGCTTTCTTTTTATACTTTATTATGGGAAGTTGTACACACTGAAAAGTAGATGAACAAAGCATGTGGTTATATAGCATAATAGCACTTACCCTCCTACTGAAACAGCCAAAAAAAAGTCAGATAAATTATGCAAACTAGATTTTATAGGTAAAATAAGGATGTTTCTTTTAACTTTTCAATGCTCATATTTCTTTTAGGCAGTGCTGGATTTGAGTTACAGATTGATAGCTAATAGTTGAAATGAAGATTTCTAATTATGTTGAGCTGGTTATTTAACTTCCTTAGAACTGCAAATGAAGAGGTATTACACTGGTGGTCTTGATCCAGTATCTAGAAGGATTCAGCAATTTGGAAAAGGAGCTGTGCATAAATTAAATAAGAGTCCAGAGATGAGACATAATTTTGAAAGTCATTTAGGGAGTCAGAGGAGCTCAGCTAAAGGAACTAAGTTCTCCTTGTCTCAGGACTCCTTGCTTTTTATTAACACAATTTGTCCTAAGGCAAGATGGAGATATACACTTCAAAGGCCAGGATTTGGTACAGAATCCATTGTCAGAATGGGGGAATTTGCCTATGGCTGTTCAGGTGTTTGGCCAGTAGGAGGCAATAACTTGTAGACTGAAATGCCCTGAGCTGTCTGACAGCAAACAATCATTTTATACATCCTTTTCAGATTTGGGGAAATGCCTTTTAGCCATTCCCAGATGATTCAGCCCTGCTGATATGCTGGAATTGGCTTCCGGCAGAGGTAGAGTGAAATGTTATAAATAGGTTGAAGCCAGTTTAGTATTGCATAAATCTTAGGTCCTCTTTGGTGGATAACAGCAGTCATAGAAAAGACTGCAAAGGTTTGGCCACTCCTCCATGATCTTTTTACCAGGTATAATACAAACAACTATCAGATCAAATTCTGTCTACAGATATTCATCATCAAATTCTTTAATCTCTATAAAATCTAGCTCTGTCACCATCCTCCTAATGAGTGGTTGGCCATGGGGACATTTAAGGTTCAGTCCTTGAAAATTCTCACTTAGAGTGCAGGGCACAGGCCTTGCTAGATTCTCATCTCCTGTTCATGCAAGGATAGAAAATGCTTCTCAAACACTTTAGCCAAACCACATACTTTGGATACTTTTTACCAATGAGATGTTATTTATAATACACAAGTCACAAATTTCACCAGTAAAAACTCTTTCTTGTGTTTCCTAAACTACCTAATACAGCCTCAGATGTTGTTCAAGATTCAGGCAATGGAAGTGCTTATTGAAGCCACTTGTGAGGTGTAGCTTTTTTTTAATGTGACACAGTTTAACTCTGATAAGATATCTTGTCAGTGCAGGAAGAAGTGATTCTGCTCTCTCCCTTGTTCTGAAAACAAGGAAAATCACCTGCACTACCTTTAATGTGGTAAATGGGTCCTTATGCATTTGATGTTCAACAGATGTAAAGGTAAGAACAAAACTGAAGTTATTTATTGGGGCTTCCCCTACCCCTCCTTCCTCTAAGCCTGTGTAGCAGCCAAGTGTGCATCTATGACACTTAGAAAGGTAACATAACAACCTAACACCCTTAAACACATCCCTTCTGCTTAAATTAGGTTGAATGAAATCTGTTGTCTGCAACTGAGAACATGTACAGATACAAGGTCCAAGGGCAGTATTCTGCAGCACTCTGCTAAGATCTCCATCAGCCCATGTATGTGCCTTCACAGGGCACATGTCACAAATCAGTTCCTAGTGCACTTAAGCAATAAAATATGTAATATTATAATATACTAATATCACATTGATCTTGTATTTTGGGATACCATACTCTGGGGAGGAAGGATTAACCCCAGTGAACTGTCATAGAGTTCCCAGGATGTGCCTTGAGTTGGTGATGGGCTGGGTCATTCCCTGAGGCTCCAACGTGTCAACCTTGACCTGCAACTGGAAACATAGGAATCTGGAACTGGGTGGCAGGGACCTGAGGGTGTCTTAGAAGTTTGAACCAGGAGAGTTTGATTATTTTGTTTTATTGGATTAGAGCTCTAAGTGGGGATTTTTAATAGTTTCCAAGAAAAGGACAAGATGGAAAGACAAACAAAATCCCATTAAGTGGCAAAACAATGACACAAATAAGAACTATTCTGGGAACAATGAATCCAAAGTGAGGATTCTATGTTGGTTATGCTTGTCTTGGCCTTGCATAGAAATATCTCATGCAAAGATATATATTCTTAAATATGCCTTTTCCCCAGCCTCTTTTAACTAATATTCTTTGTGGAAAGGTTAGACTCCTTTAATGGGCTTTGGAGGGGGAAAAAAAGAAAGGGTTTGGTGTCCTGGGGCCCAATACTTTAAAGAAGGGACAGGGAATTTTAAGAAGCCAGGCCAGGAGACAGTCTCTTGGGTTGGGTATAAAAAAGATAAAGGCCAGGAGGCAGGGTTTGCAGCTCTGACTGTCACATTCCAGGGATCTCTCCAGAGAACAGGCCTGCTCACACTACAAGAGTCATTGTATTTCACCTCATAAGGAATGTCCTTATTCTACACCATTGAAGAGTGCTTTTTCATTAAAGTAAATATACCTTCTTCTAAGACATTGGAAGATAATTTAATATATCAAGAAGGTACTTTTTCTTTTAGGGTCTTAGAAGACCCGGATTGCTTCAAATGACAAAATGTACAAACAGCAGCTCACAGTGCTATAATTGCTGCTGTTCTTGGGATTAGTCAAACAGCTTCTGAGGATCCCGTTCTCGTCTCAGCTGACCTTGAGAAATCTCTTCTCCCTCCTAAATTATTGGTGTTGAACTTTGTAAGGTGAACCCTTTCCTATGTCTCTGCGGTATCAGCTTCCACTTACTGTTGCTGCCCCCATTCCAGGTTTCACATTATTCTAACTCAACAGGGCTGAGGTTTCTTCAGCACTTTTCTGAACAAGAAACTTCAAGTCACTGTGAGAAGCTTAATCATATTAAAATTGTACTCTCAGAGAGCACTTTCCATCTTCCAGCTGCTTAATGCTGCCCATCAGGTTACTCACTGGATGAAGATGACGCGGCTTTTAAAACCCATTAGCTTTCCCAGAGCATCCCCCTTCCTTCCTTGGATCCAGATCATTTTCAGGCTGTTTTCTTCTGGGAATGTGGCACCAGGAACAATTAAGCCCATTAGAAAGTGTTCTCTAAGTCCACCTTGATCTCAGATCCAACTCTTTATTGGAATCTCAACTTAAGCTTTTCTCAGATACAATTTCTTACCAAATTTTAGATAGAAAGACTCCTCATTCAGACATCCAGTCATGTAAATTAGATTATATTAGGAAAATTTGAGAATAAAAGGTTTTTCCCCTTTTTTGAAGAAGTTTAAAGCTGTGTTCTTAGGACAGAGTTCAGGAATATCATAATTAAGAAAATAGGTTATTTTTAAAGATCATAACTAAAAAAATCTTTATAAAATCTGAGTTAAATATTTTTTGTGACATCCACATGTCTTTCATATTCATGTGTTACGCTGCTACTTGTGTAGAGCTGTCATAGTGTCATGCTAAATAACTGAGGCAATGACACATATTAAACGGACCAGGAAGGTGCTCTAGGAAAATGAACCACACCCAGTTCATGTTACGGTGACTCTATCACATGTAAAGAATTCTAAGATTTTTTTTTTTTAAGATTTCCAACTTTTTGGAATATTTCCAACTTTAATGCCCAAGTAAGAGTATCAAAACAACTATCAGCATGTCTTCATGAAACAATCTTTAGCACCAAAATTGAAGCGAGTCATACTTGTAGATAATAGAATGGAATATATTTTGTTTTATAATATGTTTAATCCTCACCCAAGGACATGCTTAGATATAGAAAGGGAGAGAATGAGAGCATTGATGTGAGAGAGAAATACTGATCAGTTGCCTTCTGTACATGCTCTGACTGGGGATCGAACCTGCAATCCAGATATGTGCCCTGACTGGGAATCGAACCTGCAACCTCTCAGTACACTTGACAATGCTTAACCAACTGAGCCACACTGGTCAGGGCTGTTTTATGATTTTTTTTTAACACCCTGATTATATAGGGTCCTCTTTTCATTTTGCTGAGGACGGGTGAAAACTTTATTACAGCCCATCAGGGTTGTTATTTAGAATCTACTGAGCTTTCGTGGACATTACTATGCTTTTTGAAACTGAGCACCATAAAAGCTACAGAGAAATTGTGAGGAGAGAATGGAGAAGAAAGAGAAATTTTCAACAAAACACTGATGGGAAGAAATTTGGAGACCTTTGAAGAAGGTCTGAGCAAAAAGCAGGATTAATTGAAAAGGATTATATCATACACCCATGTTTATGTCCATAGCAGCATTATTCACAATAGCCAAGAGGTGAAAGCAACCCAAGTATTTATTGACAGATGACTGTTTAATCAAAATATGGTGTATACATACAATGGAATATTATTAAACCTTCAAAAACAAGGACATTCTGATACATCCTATATAATAAAAGCCTAATATGCAAATTGCCCCCTTGACCAGGAGTTCAACTGGGAATTTGACCATTTGCTATGATGTACGCTGACCACCAGGGTGTGGCTTGGAACATGGTGGGCGTCAGCAATGCAGCACTGGCAGTAGGCGGCAGTAGGCTGCTGGCCCCGATAAGAGCGGCACTGTGGTGAAATGGTGGAACAGGTGATCAGGTGGCGCCAGGCCAAGGTGGGTACAAGGCCCGATTGCTCCACTGATCACCTTGCAGATGGCAACTGGCAGCGGCAGCCCGATAACTCAGGTGGAGGGAGGTGCACAGGGGTCTGGGGGCCCAGGTGCTGCACAGGGCCCAGAGGTCAGCTGGGTCCTGCCCTACTATGCCAGAGGCTTTGGTCACCAGCCAGGCCTAGGGACTGCACCCGTGCACGAATTATGTGCACTAGGCCTCTGGTTTATAATATTGACTAACCTTGCAGACATGATATTAACTTAAATAAGCCAGTCACAAAGATACCAATTGTATAATTCCACTGATATGAATGAGATACCTAGAATAATCAAATTAATAGAGATAGAAAGTAGAATGGTGGGCTCAGGGAGGAAGTTTGGGGAGTTTTTTCATGGGTGTACTGTTTCAGTTTTGCAAAATGAAAAAAGTTCAGGATATTGGTTGCACCACAATGTGAATGCACTTATTACTGAGCTGTAAATGCAAAAATTGTTAAGGTGGGAAATTTTATATAATGTGTATTTTACCACAGTTTTTTAAAGTGAAATAAATGGATTATAATATTAAAATCTTAGGTGTGAAACAATGTTTTGTTTATTATTTTTCATATTAGTTTCTCTAGAGTGCTAAAGATATATGTAATATTATATAGCAGGGCAGGAACCAGATGACAGGACATTTCTGTCCTGGGTGAGTATATAACCGGGTTGTTTATTTTGGTTGTTAGCACTTATTGAGGCCCCTGAGAAATATTAAATGTTCCCTTGGCTCGGCCATGAGATTTACTCTTTAAGGCTCTCTAGTGGGTAATTGTATTACTCAACAAGCCTTCCAGCATGCATGCAGAGTCCACCAGCTGTTTATTGCTTACTTTTCTATATCAGTGGACAACCAAGAACCACCAAGCATTTAAGAAAATATTCTAAATTGAAAGATAGAAGGAAAAGGAACAAGTAGGAGAAAAAAGTAAGGCATAGAGATAAGAGGGAAGAAAATATTTTTGTAAAAGAAAGAAAAGACTAACATTAATATCATAAAGACAGAAGGGAAGGTATCACATCCTTGGAAAAAAGAATATTTAGAGAAAAAATCTTAGAATAGTATATAAAAGAATATTTAGAGAAAAAATATTAGAATAATATATAAAAGATAATTTCAGAAATTTTCAAAATTAAATAAAAATTTAGAAAATAATATTGAAAAAAATCTTACAGAAAGTAGGGCAAACAGAGAAGTAGATGGAAAATAGCAAGAAGATAAGGTAACTAAAGGACATCCAGATATTTGGACTTCTATAAAAAGGAACAGAGATAATGCAAGTGAGGAAATAATTCAAGAAAATTTCAAGATAGGAGTTTTCAGATAAAAGGATTTACCAGGTACCCAGCATAATATGTAAAAATGCAGCAACACTGCAGAAAAACAAACTTCTAAATGAGAAATGAAATCAAAATGATGTTTATAAAAAGAAAGAGAAACGATTTTTAAAAATTAACATAGACTTCTTGATAGCAACATTGGAAGATAGAAGATAATGGATTAACACCTTCAAAATTATGAAAGTTTACCACCAAACTAAAATTTTATACCCAGAACAACTATCTAAGAAGTGTTCAGATGGACTAGAAAGCTCTTAACCCCCATGCTTTCTATTTAACAAAGCTAAAGGAGGACATGTCATGTCATATCAAGGAATTAGAAAAAGAAGGCATGGAACTCAGGATGCAAGAGATTCAAGTCAGGAGGAGAGATGAAGGTAACCATCAAGATGATGATGGAAGGAGATTTCTTTCTTCCTGTAAGACCAAGGAAAAACCCTCCACACTAAAGCAGGTCAGAAGCCTCTGAGAGAGTCTTATTCATGAAGATAAAAGTGGTAGAATCTCTATAAGTGAACATACTGAGAGGAGATTTACATTAACTACAGGGGGTTAAATAAGTAATAAATACATAGAAAACTAGACAATTGTTCATTCTAGTGAAAAAACATATAGAACAGGAAAAATGATTACTATATATTAAAATGTTCAGCTTTCAAGAGCATTTACATCATAATACTAGTGTAAAATAATGACAAAGTTTTAGGAAGTGTGCTTGTGTGTGCATGATAGTAAGAAAGTGAAAAACAGCTGATGCCTATATTCTATTTTCAGTGGAGGACTAAAATTGAAACATTAATAATACAACCAAGAACAATATTATTTTTTGAGATATAGAGGTAACTATCAAAATAATTAGATTAAAATTGTTGCCTTTGTGGGATAGAAAATAGTGGTAATATGTATAAGACTATTTTTAATATCTTTTTCTTTATTTCAGAGAGAGAGGACGGGAAAGTGAGAAAGAGAAAGGTTGATATGAGAGGGATACATCAGTCAGTTTCCTCTTGTTGAACTCACAACCTGGGCATGTGCCCTGACCAGGAATTGAATCAGTGTCCTTTTGGTGCATGGACAGTGCTCAACCAAATGAGCCATATTGGCCAGGGCAAGACTATTTTTTAAGGCATTCAAAGCTATTTTATTTGTTTAAAACATGTACAACTTTGATAATTTAAAAAAAAACGTTAGGATATTATATTAGAATATACTATTGACCTCTGCCAAAATGGCGGCCCTCTTACAGTAATTAACGTGGTTCTTACTTCCCATCTGAAAACAAATGTCTCCACCAACTTCTGAAGCCAGTGATGGTTGCCACCCAACTGACTTCTAAATCCTCTGTCTCTCTTCATAGCAAATATTTTTTTATATAAGAAGACAGGAAATAGTAAACATGGATAATTAAAATAGAAGTAATATAATAACCTGTATATATCAAAGGTAATCACCAAGTGTTAACTGACATTTCCTGAGAAATTAAAACACCCAAGAACATACATCACAGATCTTGTCCTGAGAAATTGAGAAAATTCAATCAACACTCCACATAGTTGTTAAATTTCCATGTCAAAAACATTTCCATTACGTGGGAAGGGAAAGAGGAATAAAAGAAATAATAGCTAAGCCTTGAGTTGTGCACAGTGATAAGTTTTATGCCTACATAAACTGATATTTATAAATATGAAGAAATTAGAGCTATAAGGAAACTGAGACACTACCTACTACAGTGGTTGGCAAACTCATTAGTCAACAGAGCCAAATATCAACAGTACAACGATTGAAATTTCTTTTGAGAGCCAAAAACCAACTTCTGCACATAGGCCACGAAGTTTCAATCGCACTGTACGTGCGCGCCCGCACGTGGTATTTTGTGAAAGAGCCACACTCAAGGGGCCAAAGAGCCACATGTGACTCACGAGCCGCAGTTTGCCGTCCACTGACCTAGTATAAAGCATTGTGGCTTTTTAGCTCTGATGTATGGAAGTATTCTAAAACCCAGAGTAATTAGTTGACTGGCCTGCATTGACTTGATTAAAGACTAATTTTAAAATAAAGCACATTTATTTTCTTATAGTGGGTTATTTATACAGACATACATTTTACAGAGTATGTATGAAACTACAAGTAAGCTTTTATTTTGGCTCCTGGCCTCCCAGAACCCAATTGTAAGAAGAGGGAGAATTCCTGGGCAAAGGGGAAGAAATGGATTCTCGGCCAGTTTCACTGCATCCCAATAGAGGAGAAAGGGATGGTAGTATAGGGAAGCCAAATGTCCCCCCAAAATACAGGTTCTTGAACGTCCAGTTATTTTATCTGGCCAGAAGAAGGACAGAACTTTCTTAGAGGGACAGGGCAAGGGGAACAGCTGCATGAGCCTCCGAGTCCCAGTGATTTGGCTTTTGGGCCCCTCTTACAGATCCACCAGGCCATCGTCCCACCTCCTACCTGCAATGCCTGGCCACCAAGAGGAGGACCAGGTTTTAGGGAAAGGCTACCCAACAAGATAAAGGGAGATCAGACAATTAAAGTCTTGAGCACTCTAAGGAAAAATAATCCTTTAAAACCACAATACATATTTTAAACATATATCAAGAGCTAAAAGTTCACAGTGCTCTATTGTGAAATTTCATCAGTTAACTTGGTATCTCAAAGTTAAAGTCTCAGAATCAGCCAAAGAATATTTTCTTGCAAAGTGATTTTGGCATGAAAGGGCAAATGACTCTGAAGGGTTGTATCCCAGAAACTCCAAGACATTGCCAGAAGTCAGTCAAGTCAGGATTCAAATCCAGACCTTTTGATTCCAGATTATTTGCCCTTTCCACTTGATCAATTTATGTATTCTTTACAGGAGACATTTGCATATCCCAGAAGTATGAAACAGACTCAATTCCTGGTGATGGTATAGTTCCTACTAATTGTAACATTTATCACAGACACCTAGCATACAGTGCCACAAAACCTGTTTCTGTCCTTTCAGATGAGGAGGTTACTGGTTGATTCACATGTCTTTTAACCTCAACCTGTCTCTCCAGCCACAGCTTCCGCTTCTCACCACCCCCCTTATCCCCAGGGCACAGAGAACCACTTCTACATCCTTTGGCTTCTCTCCACCTCGGGCACACCTGTGTCCACTTCCATGTCTGGCCACCCCCAGTCATCACTCAGGATAAGGTGGATCATCCTCCTGAAGCCTTCTTTTCCCAACCAACTCCACCCATCCCTTCCCCCTTTCCAAGCCCACTCAGGCTAAAGATTCTGTTTTCTCTGTGTCCATAGAATTCTTTCCACCTTTATTATCTCACTTTATTCAAGGATTGTAACCCCTTTGAGAGCAAGGAATAGATAATCTTTCAACACTATGCAGAATGAGCGTCAGGCCTTGAGGTCATAAACCAGAACCCATAGTCTATACTGAGCCCACAAAAGTGTGTGGTTCAACTTGCACAGGTGTACAATTTAATATCAAAATCAGGACACCCACCTGGGCCAGCATTCCTGCATGGTGATGACCCCAAGCCACAGGCAGCTAGCTGTAGAGTCTGCAGCTCACCACAGTCCTCACACTGTATTGGCTCCCAGTGCTTCCTGTTGGGTAGCATGTTAATTTGACTTACTTGTCCACCATCTTTTCTGGCTGTAAGATTTACTGGCTACTATGGCATTTGACTTGAATCCATGCTAAATGAGCAAAAATGTGGAATTAATAAAGACATTTATAGATTAGAATAAATGACTGGAAAAGAGGGCTCTACAAAAGAGAAGAGGATTTGTGCCCTTTAATCTTAAAAATCCACTTTATCCCACCCTATCTCACCTCAGGGAAGAGGGTGGGATAAAGTGGATTTTTAAGATTCTAGTTACTGCATCCCAAGCCAGGTCAATTATTTTCATGATTTCAAATGTCTCCAAATAATTCTCTACTTTTTTCAAGGTAACAGTAGTCACTGTGTTCATATGAGTCACTTCATGTCCATCTCAAATCCGTCCCATGAATGTATAGTAACTAAATTTATCTTGTTGAAGAACTCAGAACTGTCACAGGTGCCAAGGTTATGTTTTAAAGTTTATAGGAAGCTAATTCCAGATACCTCCCAATAAGAGGCTCTCGTTAATTTGAAAAGATTCTGTGGTAACCCATTTATAACAAAACCCTGTATTCTCAAGAAAGGACCCAGACTTAATAATAATCTTTTCATCAGAATCTTAGTTATATTAGCTCATGACTGCTATTTGGCATCTCTTCCCATCCTATCCACAAAGCAAATTATTTCCTGAAGTAGTTTTCATTGGCATATAAGTCAGGAAGCCACTTATAATTGCAGTGAAACAATGCTGTTTAAAAAGCCACCATCTTGGCCCCGGCTGGAGTGACTCAATTGGTTGAGCATCATCCCCATGCACTGAAGGGCTGCAGGTTTGATTCCCGTTTGGGCCACATACCCAGGTTGCGGTTCCATCCCCATTAGGTAGGCAACCTGACATGTCTGTCTATCTGTCTCCCTTTCTCTCTTTCTCCCTCTCTCTCTTCCTCTACCTTCCACTCTAAAAAATCATTAAAAACTTATTTAAAATAATAATAATAAAGCCACCATCTTCATCCTGGAACAGAGGTAATTCCTTTTTTTCCAACAAGGTCCATGCAGCACATGGGGGAAGTTTTTATGATCCATGTGCTTCTTGAACACAAGGGAGTGGATATAGCGTTTAAAGTGTTTAGTAAAACGTCTTTCAGAAAGTCACTGAAAAAATAGAAGCAGGTAAGTAGGGAAAAAATTATTGACTATTTACAAATAAAATTATCCCAAGATACATAAATATTTTCCCACTTACACATGTAGTGGTAAGCAGTACAGTAGTCCCCCCCTTATCCACAAGGGATATGCTCCAAGACCTCCAGTAAATGCTTGAAACCAAGGATAGCACTGAACCCCGTTTAATGTTTTTACAACACATACGTACACTTTCCAGCTTCTCTTTGGCATATCTGACTTGGCAGCATCACTATTCTTGCTCTTTGGGGCCATTATTAAAATAAGGATGAACTGGACACAAGCATTGGGTGACCAGGAGAGTTGATCTGATGACTGAGCGGCTACTAAGTGACTAGCAGGAGGGGAGCATCTATAGTATGGAGATGCTGGACAAAGGGATGAGTCACATCTTGGGTGGGACAGAGCAGGTTGGCTTAAGATTTCATCACGCTACTCAGAACAGCATGCAATTTTAAACTTACCTTTATTTCTGGAATTTTCTATTTAGTATCTTCAGACCTTAGTTGACCTCAGGTAACTAAAACCTCGGAAAGGAAAACCATGGTAAGGGGGAAGGGGGGACGCTACTGTACACATTTGAGAGATTATGAGAAAATTACCCCTTAGAAATCGAAGAAGTATATGTAAATGATTTATTGTGATCAGACAATGATAAATGTATTTGTGTTTCTAGGTGACAGGGCTTCACTCTGTGAATGTTCTGGAGTAGGGCCTCTGTACGAGGAGGCAGGAACCTGGCATTAGGCTCTGACAGACCTTGAGGCATGACATCCATCATACAATCAAGGGAGTCCTGTGATTTGGGTCTACAATCCAGGGTCTTTTCTGTCCAGGATATTATTAATGAAAAGCTACAAACATGATATGTTGATATACATATTGCTATTGTTAATGTTATTAGTTAACTAGAGGCCCGGTGCATGAAATTTGTGTATGGGAGGGTTGTGTCCCTCAGCCCAGCCTGTACCCTCTCCAATCTGGGACCCCTCAAGGGATGTCCGACAGCCCATTTAGCCCCAATCCTGGTAGCAGGCTTAAACAGGCAGCCGGACATCCATCTCACAATCCAGGACTGCTGGCTCCCAACTGCTTGCCTGCCTGCCTTCCTGATTGCTCCTAACCACTTCTGCCTCCCAGCCTGATCACCTCCTAACCACTCCCCTGCCAGCCAGTTTGCCCCTAACTGCCCTCCCTTGCAGGCCTGGTCAGCCCTAACTGCCCTCCCCTGCAGGCCTGGTCATCCCTAATTGCCCTCTCCTGCAGGCCTGGTTCCCCCCAACTGCTCTCCCCTGCAGGCCTGGTCGCCCCCAATTTCCCTCCTCTGCCAGCCTTGGTCACCCCTAAGTGCCCTCCCCTGCAGACTTAATCGCCCACAACTGCCCTCCCTTGCAGTCTTGGTCCTCCCAACTGCCCTCCCCTGCTGGCTATCTTGTGACGGCCATCTTGTGTCCACATGGGGGCAGGATCTTTGACCACATAGGGACAGCCATCTTGTGTGTTGGAGTGACAGTCAATTTGCATATTACTCTTTTATTAGATAGGATAGAGGCCTGATGCATGGGTGGGGGCCAGCTGGTTTGCCCTGAAGGGTGTCCCGGATCAGGGTGGGGGTTCTTTTGGGGTGTTGGGTGGCCTGGGCAAGGGGCCTGTGGTAGTTTGCAGGCCGGCCATGCCCCCTGATGACCCAAGCAGAGACCCTGGTTTCTGGGATTTATTTATCTTCTACAATTGAAACTTTGTAGCCTGGAGCAGAACCAAGCCTCCTGCTTGCTCCATGGCTGCAGCCATTTTTGTTGGGATTTATTTATCTTCTATAATTGAAATTTTGTAGCCTTGAGCGGAGACCTGGGCCCACCAGGGTGTGCGGAAAGCTTAGCTTCCTCCATTGCCGGGAGCAACTCAAACCTCCTGCTCTCTCCAGCTCCGTGGCTGCCGCCAATTTTGTTGGGATTTATTTATCTTCTATAATTGAAACTTTGTAGCCGAGTGGAGGCCTGGGCCCGCCAGGGTGTGGAAAGCTTGGCTTCCTCAATTGCTGGGGAAACGCAAGCCTCCTGCTCGCTCTGTGGCTGCAGCCATCTTGGTTGGGTTTAATTTGCATGCTCACTCCTGATTGGCTGGTGGGCGTGACTTGTGGGAGTAGCGGAGTGATGGTTAATTTGCATGTTACTGTTTTATTAGATAGGATTATTTCTGTATCGTCCCCAAATGTCTCACACTGAGCCCTGTACAAAGTTGTTGCTCAAGAAAGAATTATTATGTCCTGAATCTGACTGTGGTGCCCCCTGCAGGAGTGTGGCTGAAGAGCCACTTCATGAGAGGCACTATTTAATTGGTCTGGAATGCCAGTCTCTCTAATTAGTGCTTAGAACTTGCTACAGTAACAGCAACAAGCTGAGAATGACTGGCCCTGCTGAATGGAATGAGATTAATGGACAGTGTTCTGTGTAGTTAACCAATTTATAGAGGGAGACCAGGTACTTAGGTAGGCACATATGTGTAGAAAGAAAAGAGCTAGTATTAATTAAAACCTACGTATTTCTTTTCCTTTCTCCCCATCTATCTAGTCATCTGTTATGTGCATGTAATTACAAATGCTATATAAACAATGGTTTTCTTGTAGTTAATTTTTTATTCTTCCCAAGGAACTGACTTAATAGTGTATTAATTGGCTAGGGCTGCCATAACAAAGTGCCACAAAGTGGGCAGCTTAGGTAACAAAAATTTATTTCATCTCAGTTTTGGAGTCTGGAAGTCCAAGATCAAGGTGTCAGCAGAGCTGGTTCCCTCTGAAGATTGTGAGGGAGAATCTGCTCATGCCTCTCCCCTGGATTCTGGTGATTTGCTGGCCATCTTTGGCATTCCTTGTAGATAACCTCACCCTGACCTCTGCCTTCCTCGTCACCTGGTGGTCTCCCCGTGTGCATCTGTCTTTGGGTCTAAATTTCCCCCTTATGAAGAAAGTCATTGAATTAGAGGCTCACCCTACTCCATTGTGACCTCATCTTGACCACGTCTGCAGTGACCCTACTTCCAAATAAGGCCACATTCCTAAGTGTGGAGGTTGAGACTTAAACATATGAGGGGAGCGGGGAAGAGGGAAGGGATGCAATCAACCCATAACACTAGGGATGCTTAAGAGAAGTGTCTGTTCTCCTTTCCTGTGCTTCCAGATCCAATCCACCCATCTCCATTTGTCCACTTCTTTTGTGTAAAGGGCCCTTGCATGGTTACTGCTCTGTGTCAGATGTCAGAGACCTTGCTGCACCTGGCAATTCTTAGCCAGGTTTTAAGAGCAGTTTTCATTGGCTCTGGGTACAGGTGACTGTTCCTCAGCCCCGAGGTCTCAGCTGCGTGTTGGGTGGGCTGGCTGCTCTGGGTGGTTTTGCGCTTTAGAACCTGCTCGCTTGCTGTCTGCCTCCACTCTGCTGTCTAATGTCCAGCAGGGTAGTGCCCTTCCCAGAGATTCAGGGCCACACTGAGCTGGCAGGGCTCCTTAGCTGCCCAGAAACATGCTGACAGGCATCCCGCCTACAATCATTGATCTGCCCCCATGGACTTTATCACCTGACAGCTTCACACCCACAACCATATGGTCTGCATGGATGTTACTCAGTGAAACTTCCAGGTTTAGCTATTCAAAAATAAGTTCCTCATTCACTGCCCAGAGGTTCCGTCTTTGCCAGCTGGTCTCTATAAATGCAAATAGACAGAGAAGTCAGAAGATTTTACCAAAATGAGGTTAAAATATGTCACTATATTATCCTGTCACAATTAAAAGTAAAATTTCTTCTATTGCACATTCTTCCCTAAAGATTAGACTAGCTAACCCTAGCTGATTTGGCTCAGTGGATAGAGCGTCGGCCTATGGACTGAAGGGTTCTGGGTTCAGTTCTGGTCAAGGGCACATATCTTGGTTGCAGGCCTGACCAGGGCCGGGGTGTGTGCGGAAGGCAACCAATTGATGTCCATCGATGTTTCTCTCTCTGCCTCTCCCCCTCTCTTCCACTCTCTCTAAAAAATTTTTTTTAAAAAAGCAACCTCGCACTGAGGCCTTACTACATGCTAAGGCTAGACTAGCTAGAGGCAATGGCAGTTTATTTTACATTAGTCATTTAGGTAATAATCTATTGAGCATTATTAAGTTCACACTGAGTAAGTTAATCATTAGACAGCAGAATTTCAGTTATCTAGAACCCTTGGAGGTTAAATCAATCTAATGAGCCGAATTTTTTCCCTCACTAAAATCTATGATTTGCTTCTTACCTTAAAAGCTGTTTATCTTGGAATTCTTTTCAAAAAAATGTTCATTAGTTTGGAAATAAATTACTGTTCTGAAATTTATTATAGCCATTACCCCAGAATCAATAGAAAAATAGATGACTATTTGTTTCTACACTAAATCACCCAAAATTGTTCTTTGAAATCTTACATTAGCTTCTGACTCTTTTTCTGCCCTTACTTTAGATGTTGGGCCTTTGTATATAGCATTATTAATGCTCTTGATGCGTATCTACTTTTATAACCCTTTTACTGCTTCTGACCTACCGTGGAAACCAAGTCCTGTTAGATTTCTACGCAAAGAAAGCAGAAATGCATTTGAATTAGGCACCACATGAGGCATTTATGAACATTAGTGTTTGCATACTATGATAGCAGGGAATGAAGCCAGTAGGAACGAAAGCACAGAAAGGAGAAAAGGCTTGGTGTGTGCTGGGAACCACTGCATTTCGGGGCTTCTGGAGTGTTATGTCTGAGGCATTGCTAGTGAAAGCCAGTCAGGGGGGGCCATGTGCCTCCGATGCCCTGATCAGGAACTGAACTCTATCCTAAGTGACAGAGGTTTTATCATAGAAGAGATGGTAAGATTTGAGGTTGGGCAAATTTCTCTTTCGGCTGTCCAGAGGATGTATTTGAGTCACAAGAATGGGAAATAGATTAGACTGGGTTAAAGAGTGAATGAAAGATGAGAAAGTAGAAATAAGAAAGTATTGCCCTGGCCATTGTTGCTCAGTTGGATGAGTATCGTCCCATGCACCAAGAGGTCACTGGTTCTGTTCTAGGTCAGGACACACAGGCTTCATCCACAGTAGTCAAGGACTGGGTCCCCAGTAGGGGTGCGCAGGAGGCATCTGAGTGATGTTTCTCCTTTCTTTTCTCTCTAAAATCAACTAAAAAACATTTTAGTTTTTAAAAAAAGTAGTATTGGTAGTGATTTCAAGAAGTTTGGATTGTGAGGAGTAAAAAATGGGTGGTGGCTCTTGGTAGCAAAGGTGGAGAGAGGTTTGGAGCTTTTTGCTTTTTAGGATGGAAACATATTTCTCTTCTTACCTGCTAATAGAAAAAGGGAACTTTAAGTGAAAGGGAAGACGGGATGAGTTTGAACAAGGTCCTTCCTGGAAGAGGCCGAAGGTTTCGAGTCAAGGTCATGGGTGGAGTCAAAGGCACAGGTGGAAGGGTTGGTCTTGGACAGGAGTAGAGGCCTCTCATTTGCTGAGTTTGGGGTGGGTCGAGGCGGGGGGGGGGGGGGCGGCAGAGGGAGTGCCAGAATCTTCCTCCATACATTGTCAGCTCTCTGAGGGCTGAGGCTCTGAATCACTGCAGCTGGTAAACTGCATTTCTTATTGATGAATGAATGAAGGAGTGGGATGAAGGTAAACAATGAAGGTAGGGGCGAATGATATTGAGGGTGATCACCAGCCTCAATTTCCTTAATATAAAAGTATGTGGGTTCATATCAGCCAAGGGCATTTGTATACATTAATTTTGTTCAACATCTCTTATTTCATCAGTGGAAGCATCTTGAACTTTCTTTACCCTGGGACGCCACCTTTCACTGCAGCCTTCTGCTCATTCTTGTCTGTGTATCAGGTGTTTATCAGAACCTGGTCCTTCTTCTCCAAAGTGTGGCCTGGGAGCCCCATCCCTCATGACCTGGGCAGGGGCTGCTCAAGAAATCTTAAATAACCCCAGCCCACTTAAATAACCTTTATATCATTTAATCTCCACTATAAAATCAATGTTAGTGTGTCTACAATGCTCAGAACTGGCCTTGATCTGCATTCAACTGTCTCATCTGCGCAGCAATGGTTTCCTGCCTCTCGGCAGCACACTGCTTACAAATTTACAAGGTCTGGCTGTGCAACTGTTGATTGTCAGGTCTCAGTCCTTTTTACTTGTTTTCATTCAATGCTTAAAGCAGTGCTCAGCATGATGTGATTGAATCAATCAGTAATTGAATGAATCAATGATCAACCTTATTTTTTAAAATACCTCCCCCAAATACCACCTGACCAGCCTGAATGCTCCTACCTGCTTCCTGCCTGGTCCCAGGCCTCCCTCCAACTATTTCTTCAATTTTCACTCCAAGCCACTGGTTCTTAACCTTGTCTACACTTCGGTATTACCTGGTGATTTAAAAACACGGTCCTACTTCTAGAGCCTTGGATTTGATTGGTCTGAAGTTTTAAACAGCCCAGGTGATGCTATTGTGCAGCCAGAGTTGAGAACGAATGTCTTGCTTACAGTGACTGAGCAGCGTCAGCTCCAGACCTGATGAACCTGTTTCAGCACCTACATCCCTGTAGCCCTTCTGCTCTTCATCTCTGATCCTCCAGCACTTGCCAGTCTGGCCCCGAAACAGGCCTAAGGTAAGTGCCCATGTGTGCATTAGTGACATGCACCAATAGTGAAGGGTTCACTCGAGTCCATTCCCATTGGCTGAGATACAGCTTCCAAATTGCAGCGTATAGGGTTTCATGAAGCCACAGAAACAGGGAGCTGTTCGTTTTGTTTTATTTTTTTTAAGGAGTATATTAAAATGTGCATATTTAGGTAATGAGCATATTTTGTTTTCTCATTCCTTTTATGCAATTTATTAAATGCATTTTAAAATGCACTAATCCTGCAATAATTTGATTTACATGGGATAAAAGAAAGATTTTTTTAAATGTACAATTTTTATTTCACAAAGTCACATGTTGCTCTTTGAATAGGGAGCTGCTTTCCCCAGATGGCCTCTGCTTGAGTGAAAAGTACTATCTACTTATCTCATGTTTAGACTGTTCTTATCTGGTCTCCACCCCACACCATGTTCAACACCTTTGAAGCTGATGCTACAAAGAAGCTTTCTGTAAATTATGTTTAAAATCAGTCATTCCCAGGATGAAAGCAGATTTCTCCTGAAGAGAGATATTTAGGTTGTGCTTCTGGCTTGCTGTCTTAAAGAAAGATAGTTAAGATTGATCACAAATGACTCTTGAGTTGGATTTACTAGTATAACAATCATGGAGCATGCCCAGGTTAGCTGCAGCACCGCTGCCACCTGCTGGACCTCCTCAGAATCAGGCTTTTAACACCACTTTCCTTTCGTATTTCTTAGGCAACAAGACTAATTATTTGCTCTCTCTCTCTCTTCTCTCCCCTCCTTATATCTCAAAAGGACAATTGGCCATTTGTACTTTTCTGTCTGTTAAGCAGGCCTTCAGTATCTATGGGCAATGCACCACACACAGTCAACCAGACGGGCCAGCATCCTCCACTTGGCCAGTATCTCCTGGGTAACCATGTTTAATTATTAAAAAAAGTATTAATACCATAGCAAGTGACCTAGTTAGTGAATTCCTGCCTTTATTCTCTAAGTCATTTCCATGATAGATATTAATTTCAATGTTTTTGTTATTAGTGATGATTGCTTACTATTCTCCAATATGAAGAATAATTTACTGTAAGGAAACACACATTTAAGGAGATATGTTAACTTTTTAACCTATTTTTTCCCAGTAAAGCAATATTGTAAGGCCCTTTGACCTCTCACTTTATAACATTAAATAATTTAAGTAGTTTACACCATTTGTTTGAATTATATATGGTGAAAGATTTTTTTTCTCTAAGAGCAAAGTGTCCCTGGATACACAAAAGGCATCTGCTGTTTTATGTCATTTGGCAGATTTGGGGAAAGTAAATGCAAACGTCAAATGCTTAGACTTAGTTCCATTTTCCTAATCGCCCAGATGATGGCAGCATTTCCAAATTTTATTGAATCTGAACACATAAAAGAATTCACCTCTACTTATTCAGTGCTGGTAAGTACTACTTTCCTATAATTAGCTCTAAGTAACTGTGCCATCTTCAAAAACTTCTAATACCAATAATGCAATGCTTTATATTTTGAAGTGTTGTAGGACTGCATAATTACTGTGACTACATCTATAATTTTCCTACTGATGAACTGCATTTTGGTTAGCTCATGGCTCCTTTATTGGACAATGACAGGCCAATCAATTATTTTGTAGATAAATACTGCCCAATAGAACTTTCTTCCTGGTAGTGCTATTATATCTGTGCTATCCAATAGTAGCCACTAGTCACATGCAACATGGCTACTATTGTACATATTGCTACTAGAACATCTAGGGCTGCTGAGGAACGGAGTTCTTACCTTTATTAACTTTGAATCAAAGTACATGTCCACAGCTGTGTGTGGTAGTAGTTACTATAGTAGGGAATACAGTTCTGGATGGTACATGTGACTTGGCTGGCAGGTGAGAATGTTTCTCCTCATATTAGACTGACTAATGTTGCCTTGTGGGTTAAAGCTCACTTAGCTACTTCAAGTTTATCTGCTCAGAGAAGGCTGTCTCAGAATTAAACTTTCAGTAGGAGTGCCCAGTCTCTTTCATGGTCAAACTCTCTATCAGATTCTCTCTAATCACTCTGGTTCTTTATAAAGCTCTTTTTCCCTCAGCCAACCTCCACTCCCAACCTTACCTTTCCTTTTTACCAGTGATTCTTTTTTTGTTCTTTATGAGCTTCTTGTTCATTTACTGCTTCTGACCATTGACTTCTGTATTCTTTACATTCTCCCATTCGTCCATGGTTTGAATTCCTATATATGCTGGGGATTTCCTAATCTGTAGCAGCAGCCCTGACCTTGGCTATGCCCCTCAGCATATATCCAATTGCCTAGTGGGTATCTCAACCTAGGGAGCTCCAACATAAAATCCCCATAACTAAAGTTTCTCTAAGTCTGCTCCTCCTATAAGCTATGTTTTCATTACAGCTAGTCAGGTACCCACCACGCCCTGAACATCACCATTTCAACTTTTCCTCCTTCACCCAACCCATGTAATCAGTCACCACGTTCTACTACTTTTAGCTCCTGATAGTTCTGGAAGGAGGAACAGGATGCACTTTGCTCAGCTTCACCCTTGTTCCTGTGGGAGCAGGGGGATGCCAGTCCCTCTCATTCCCCTGTGCTCTCCCAAGGGTCAGCATTGCCCTTGCACCTGGCTTCCCTTCGCCATACATTTGGTCCCCAAACTAAGCTACATTCTCCAACTCGACCTTGGTTGTAATGTTTTATGTCTTACTTAGTGTGTTATTTCTCAGCTTATTCAGCTCTTGAGCTGAGATAAAGTCTGTGTTTATTGTGGGTCCCGTCGTTTCCTCCCAATACCTGGTATGTGAAACAAAAAAACATTGAAACCTGTAAAACAAGAGGCGAATCTGGGAAAGAAAGGTTGTTAGAGGAGGAGGGGTTTTATGGCTTTGGACTTTAGCCGGCAGTGTTAAGCAGGTATTTGACCTTCACAGTTCCTACGGGCTCACCTCAGGCCAGATGGGCTTTTAGAACTGTGCAGTTGGCTGTGGAGAAGTTTGATCATACTGGGAACCTCCATTTATCAGCATTATGTGCAAAAGCAAATATTTGTATAGAAGTAGGACTGCACTTTGTGGATTCAAGAAAATGGTGCTCAGACCTTGCTGCCCTGGCCAAGCTGGGGAGGGGGATGGACTTGGCTGGAGCTCCAGCTTCATCACAAGCCTCCGCAGGTGCAGGGACTCGGGGTATCGGCCATAGCATCTCACTGCGCAGGGGAGTCTCTGAAGAAGTCACTGCCCAGGTGAAGGTGCAGCTAGAGAGAAAAGAAGCTTTCTCTATTCGGGACGTTTCAGGCTGGGGAGGGAACACTTCGTACTGGTTTCACTGTCTTCTTAGCTGGGTCTGCTGAGGCAGTTCAGTGATACATGTGCCATAGATGCAACCTTTACCTAGTCAGCATGGGCACCTAGGTGGAAAGGGCTAAACTAGGTGCCCCAAATCCCATCTGCAAGCAAGGCCGAGTTGAAAACTAGGGAGACTGTCTTAGAATTCAGTTACCTTATTCACAGACTCCAGAGTTTGGAAATGTCAATCCTTGGCCAGGTGGCTCAATTGGTTGAAGCGTCATCCCATACACCAAAAAAAAAAAAAAAAAGATTGCAGGTTTGATTTCTGGTCAGGGCACGAATAGGAGGCAACCGATGAGTGTTTTCTTACATAGATATTTCTTTCTCCCCTTCTCTCTCAATCTCCCTCCCTCCCTCCCTTCCTACTTCCCTCCTTCCCTTTCCTCTTTCTCTCTTAAAATCAGTGAACATAAAAGGATTTGCATTCTTAAGAAATATAGTTTATATTTCCTGTTTTTCAATTTTTAGAAAGTGACTTACCTTTAAAAATGTTCTTTGTTTCTTTTGTTCAACATTGCCATAATATTCATTTATGAAGTGGCATGAAGCTGCAGTTTATTTATTTTCTTTGCTATTTAGTACTTTATTGTATAAATATTTCATAATTTATCCATTTTGTTTTCTATGATTTTGATGTTCCCAACGAGCAGATAGATAGCAGGGGAATAACATGATAAAAGGCAACAGTGTGTCCGATGGGTTGGAGAGAAGACCAAGACCACAAACATTAATTGAGTTCTTTCACGTGCTGGGCACAGTGAGAAGCGCCGTCACAAGCAGGGGCAGAATCAAAGGCTGGACTCAGTGCAGCGGGCTCTGTCCAGGGCTTGGATTTGAGTTTCTTTCACACAGCTATAGCTCACAGGTGCAGACCTGGAGACTGTTGTCACAGAGCCCTGGATTCCAGGACTCGCTCTGCCACTTTCTTTGGTACTTAACATCAAATGAGTGAGGTAATAGCACCCTTCCTGGATTGTTGTGGCAGTAAATGAGACCAGGTTTTCAGGAGTTGGTTATTTCATCTGCATTCTGTACGTGAGAGAACTTGGAAAAGTTAAGCACTTTTATTTAGTGTCTTCTCTGGGCCCGCTGTCACCATTCCTCTGTCCAGTTATAATTCCTGAAACTCCTACCCTTGAAATATCAAAAGAACCAAATTTTGTGCAAAATTATAGCAGAGCACAAGATAAATAAAGCTCCTGACACAACTCTCAAGAAAACCATGTCATTGCAAATTATACATCTTTATAGTCGTTACTTCCTACTATAGACACACATTTAGGATTACCAGGTTGTAGACCTTATACACCTCTCCATCTCTCTTTGAGCTCTGAGTGCACAGTTTGGCTAAAGATACAAATTATCTTCTTTGACTTTAAACTTTTTCTCCAAGATGACAACCAATTAGCATACAGCGTGGGCAAAAATAAGATTACAGTTGTGAATACTTGAAAACAGAGTTTATTCTTGTACTACCACTTACTAGTATTTACTAACTAGAGGCTTGATGCACAAAATTTGTGCAAGAGTACGCCTTTGCAGCCTCAGCTTCATCAGGAAGGTCGTCCAGACAATTGTTTGGTCGTTTGGTCGATTTGCATATTATGCTTTTATTATTGTAGATTATTATATTATTATTTTTATTATTAGTCTACTTTTACCCACCCTTGTATAATAAAATCAATTGAAATGTCACTGAATAACTCTTTAAATGTTATGTACCATCACTGGACTCTCCAATATTTAAATTAGGACCAGGTCACAGAGATGTTGGCCTTTTTAGAAGAAAGTTAGCACAGGAATTCCAGTTAGAAGATGTAAATAAATTATGCCAGTCACCATGAGCAATTTTTTGACAAGTATAGGCCTGACCCATTTCTAATCAGAAGGAACCTTAATTTGGTAAGCAATGAGTTCATCTAGTATAACCATGTTTATTTATAATGTTCACATATTTGTTAGATAGTCCTAGGTCAGTGAACAGACCAGAATACTAGGAAGATGGCTCCAATGCTTAGTACTTATCTGTGAACCCAGTAGGGGGGAGACCCCTGTGCCTATTTTGATATGATAACATATACATGCTATAACATGGCTGTTCAGAATCTAAAGTTCTTGGTTGCATTTTGCCTGACCCAAACAAAATCTTGATTCTTACAGAAAAATTTAGCATTCTAGGCTTCACCCTTTCAATCATAAAGAGTTAATACATCTTACCAGGTTACCTGGTTTATAAGAGAATGAAGCTTTCAGAAACTATGCTTTATCCTGTACAACAAGAAAAAAAATGTGTGAGTCTTAGGCTAGTTCTTTTCATATGCAGGAATATCAAAAGAAGGAAAAAAATGAATAACGTAACATTTTGCTTAAATTAGGGCTGATTTCTAAATCATAGCAGATGGTAAACTAAGGAGAAGAGATGACTCACTGTATCTATTTAGAGGAAACCAGTGAACAGACTGTTATCCATCCTCTTAGGAGTTTGTTTGCCTGTGAACTAGCCTAAGACATTTACTAAATTTATTAAATCGTCCCATTGTAAAATTGGCTTTGTACAAAAAAGTGCAGGAAATCATGGTTGACTAGTCTTTATAGAAAGAGAAACATGCACCCACCAAACTAAGGCCCAAGAAGCAACATGTTCCCAAGTTGGTTCTTTTCCATAGTACCAGTTGCCCACATGTGCTTACATGACTCAGTTGTCTGTAGTGCCCTCATGCACAAAGGCTGATGACTTCAGCCCCATGACAAGCAACACAAACTCCACCTGTCAGTTTCTATGACAACTCAAGCACACTAAACATTTTGTGAGATTTGTAAGTCAGACTGCAGAGCCCGCTGCCTCAAAATTCCTTAGACCTCTCTCTCCCCCAGTTCGTCACTTCTTGTGCAGTTTGTCCACCTCCTTCTGGGTGGGTTCTAGCCTACCTTGCATTCCTCCTTACCTCTTCATAGTTCTCAGGCAGTTACGTTGCAAAGCAATTTATCTGTCCCAAGTTCTACTTCAAATCTATAAGCCATCACCCACCAAGGCAGTTAACACTCAGAGTTTTCCAGACATCATACACATTTTAAATTCCAAAATATTTTTTTAAATCCCCAAACACTTTGATGATGTTTACTCCAAAGGAGTTCCAGTTGTAGAATGTTGAAAAATTATCACTTGGAATACAAGAATCGATTTTCTGTTTTCCCCTGTTTTCCTATACCCAAGAGGAGTCTGAATACGTATTCTCTATTCTATGCTAACTAGATATTTATTGGAATATAAGAGAATAAATCTCAACCCAGACTCCTCCAATTGCCTTGTATTTTATTTTTATAGTTCTGTTGATTATAAGTCAGAACTTAAAAAGAGGGAGAGAGAAGCCGAACAAGGTTGTAACTCAGTTAGAAATAGTTTTTGTTCTGCATTTGTAACTCCCTTGGCACCACTATCTTTATATCTATTTTCTTAATGTAACAGGCTGATCTCAGCCCTCTTTACAGCTTCAGTGTCTGCTGGAACACAGTAGGTGCTCAATAATTATTTTTGATTGCAGTACAGTTGGTTTTTTAACTACATGGGGGTTAAAGGCACTGACCCCACACACAATTAAAAATCTACATGTAACTTTTGATTCCCCCAAAACTTAACTGCTATAGCCTGATGTTGACCAGAAGCCTTACCAATAATAAACAGTTAATTTACACATATTTTGTATGTTGTAGATGTTATGTACTGTATTCTTACAACAAAGTAAGCTAGAGAAAAGAAAACGTTACTAAGAAAATCATAAGAAAAAGAAAATACATTTAGAGTATTTACTGAAAAAAAACACACTGTTTATAAGTGTACCCACACTGTTCAAAATTATAGCTGACCCTTGTTGTCCAAGGGTCAGCTATATTTTTAGCTTAATAAGAGTTACACTTGTCAATGCTTTATAAAAATGAAAGCATCAAACACGGGTATAGACTTGACTTGCCTGTCACTATTACACTATTTTGAATCGTTCTTGTTTTGTGTCTGTGGGCTTCAGTGGGCTTTGTTTGTGTGTTTCCAAAGAAGGTATACTAGTACACCCTCTCTCCCCCAGTTTGCCCCTGTTAGAGAGTGGGAATTTTTGAGCACTACTGAGGCTGTGGACTATGCCCCAGATAGAGTTGTCAGTGCTGACACCAGGCCAAGCCTTGAGATACGGTCTCATGGCCCCTTCCCAGCACGTAGGCCTTCCTTCATAGAACACTGTCAGCTTTCTGAAGAACAGGATGACCTTGTGAATAACATGGTCATCAATGGCATGACTCTGACGTTGCTTGGGAAAAACTGTTTTGTCTTGGGTTACTTGCTCTGCAAGAACAGGATGTGGTTAATGTGCTTAAAAGTGGTCGTGCACAAAGGGTAGCGGCTGCTCTCCTGACTCCCTGAGTGGAGAATGGCAGAGCAGTCACCTGGCTAGCTTGAATGAAGGCTCTTTGCTATTGCATCGGACTCGGCTCCCTGGTGGTCTTTGGGGATCACGAAATCTGGGCATAACACCCTAGCTACCTAGATAGTTGTATTTTTACACTAATGTTCCCGTCTCATTGGGAGGGACTGAGTTTACTTGCCAGTGTGTGGGCTCATCCACATGACACCCCTGCAGAAAAAGATGAAGCAGATTGTTCTGTTTTTAACAGTTTTTGAGATGAGCTTATCTTTCTCTTCTCTTTTTCAATTCCTTGAACACTTCCATTAATCCTGAATTAGCACTCTATGTAATATACAATTTCCAAGGTCTCAGAGGTAGTCCTGTTCACCTTATGGCCTCTGTCTCAGCTTCTTTTCATGAGTATGGGGACCCATAGGGTTCCTTCTTAAACTTGATTCAGTGGAATCATCAACTTGAGCAGGTGAGTGTTTTCTGCGTCTATAGTTTAGAGAATAAACACGTTATAAAGACATTTGAAAGATATTTAGGTTGAAGAATGGAATGTGAAAGATAACTTTTATCATTGTGAAATTTCTTTTTTATTTTATTTTTCCATCACCATTTATCCTCTCTATGCTCTCTTCCACCTCCCCCTACTTACCTCCCCCCAGCAATCACCACAAGAATTTTGAGCTAGGTACTGTAACAAATCAAAGATCAGGGAGCAGAGAACATATTGACATAAGAAAGATGAAAACCATAGAAAAATATCACAGAGAGAGCCAACATAAAGAAGTTACTAACACAATTCTTACCAAAGATGCTCTCTGTAAAAGTGAAAAGTGTTTCTAATTATGCTGGTCAACATTCTCCATCATGCAGTGATTAGATAAACATTATTTCTGTTCACTTATGAATCTTGATCCTGTCAGGTGTCACGTCGTTGGTGACTATGCATAAAAATTATATATATTTGTGAGTATTTATTTGCCTAATATTTTTCATATAAACTCAGATATCTATAGCACATCAGCTACTTCAAACTTAAGTACCGCTTATAAGAATTGCATATGCACCCAAGCGTTTATTCATCCACAGAGTTTTAAGAACTGTAGAAATGGTTGAAGCTTGGATTATAATTCTGGGGAAACACAGAAGAGAGACTAATGAGACTTTAGAGATATTGGTCCTGAGCAGCAGGACCAAAATGAGCCTGCCAAGAACCTCTCTGGATCTTCCCTAGAGAACCTGAAGAACAGATGAAAACTTGGAAATAGGAAGAGTAAATGTAATAATATAGAATTTCCAGTTAAGAATAATCATCTAACTGTAATAAATATGGAAAAATACAAAAGAAACACATTATACAGCCATGAGTACGCAATGGAAGCATGAAACCCTTCAACCTAACCAGTTATAATACCTGTATACATGGATCATGATTTATACAATAGTAATGTTTTAAATGATTTTGTTTTTATTTAATTAATATTATGAAGGATTTTGTTTTGGTGGTTTGTAATTACAAAAATTGGATTATGTGTATAACACTAGTTATTGGGGACAATGGTCTTCCTTCTATTGAATGAAATGCCATGTTCTCCCAGCTGATGGCAACCATGGTTCAAAAACCAAAGGAGTATTTAAAAGAGTGCCTTCCAGTGTCAAAAGTCTCAAAGGATAAGTGCAAAGCAAGCATTGAACAGATAACTACTAACCTACAGCAAACTGGTTTTGTAACCTATGATACCAAATATGTCATTTCATGAACAATATAGTATGTAGAAATGAGGAATGAAAGTATTGATTTTGTCTTATGTTTTATTGATAATACAGATTATTGTTTCTTAAGTTAGAGTGGAAAAAAAACATTTAAAATAGTGTCGTACAAATGGATTAACTACCATCAAATATGCAAATAAGGAAGATTCCAAGGCATTTTCTCTGGAGCCAAATTTCAAAATAATAATTTGTTTTGGACTACTTTAAAATAAGAATAATGTCATATTCATCTTGGTATACCTAAACATTGACTGGTACATATAGCTATTCAGTACGTATTTACTCAACCAAAACAAACTGAAGATATATTCAGTTTTATGTGGACATGCAAATTATGTAAAATTCCAATCATCTCTGTCTTTCCAACTTTGCAATTGTATTAAAGGAATGTTAGCATCTGTTCACTCAACAAGACTATTAAGGACACAGTGCTGTGGGAGAAGAGAAAAGGGGATAATAAATTCTAACAAGGGGCAGGTGTTAAAGAGTTCTTCATAAAAACAATACCATTGAGCTGTTTTGCAACCTGTTCACCTAACCATCAAAATACATGAATCTCTCAGCAACTTGAAATGTCAGAAACATGGTATGCAGCAGGAAAAATATTGAATTAGAGGTCATCTAGCTCCTGTTAAAATCCAGGCTAACAAAAGTGAGATTCAAAGAAGAGATTCTAAGGAATCCAAGATGGTGGAGTAGGTAAACACCTAAACTGCTGCCTCGCACAACAATTTCAAGACTGCAACTAAAAGACAAAACGTCTATCACCCAGAACCACAGGAAAGCTGGCTGAGTGGAAGTTCTGCAACTAGAAGGAAAGAGAAAAGAGCACTGAGACGTGCACAAGCGCTGAAAAGCTGAGGTACGGAGGCGCGGGATCTGGGCTGGCGGCAGGCGTTGCTTTCTTCAACCCAAAGGGGAGACAAGCCCCTGATTACTCTGAAATACAGTTTCTGGGGAGACGCGGGGGACCCAAACTCCTATGGGGAGAAGCTGCATTGTCTGCTACCGGGTCGGGAAGTGAGGGGGGCCTGCTTGTAGAGCTGCGCACAGGAATAATTGTTTATCTGCTCTGGGGCACGGGACGGGACGCAGTCGGAGACACAGAGCCGCCTAACTAGCAGCCATTGCTGTTTGCCACGCCCTAGCCTAGTGACACCCTGAGACCCCGCCCCACACAACCTACAAACCCACCCAAGCTCCAAGCAGCGGCTTTTGCATATGAATGGACTGCCTTATCACAGCTTGACCTAACAAACTTTCAGCCCAGATCAGACAGCTCCAAAACCTCCAAACCCCAAGCAAAGAGGAGAAAACTGTAGCTCTCGCTGTAGCTCCTGCTGGGTGGACTCAGACAATAGCTGACCTGCACCCCATTGGAGATCCAGAAGCCAGTGTACCTAGTGGTCAGTGTGAGAAACCAGATTTCAACTCCTCACATCCATAAGTGACACATTCAAGAGGCAGACTCAGCGAGCACCAAAGCCCCACTGAAACAAGTCCTGTACTATAAGCGTGTCTCCAGCACAGCAGTTCTTATAGACACAGCGAGTCCTCACAGCCGATTGGCCTGGAGGTCAATTCCTCCCAGTGTACCAACAGCAATTAAGGCTTAACTACACCAAGACTTTGCACTCAGCCCACAAAGGGGTGTACCAAGAGCGTCCACATCAGGTGATTGGGGAGGCTGAGCTACTGCCCCCTATAGGTCACCTACCACACAAAGCCACTCCATCAACACAGGGAAGCAGCCAAAATGCAGAAACAAAGAAACATGTCACGAATGAAAGAAACAGAGGAAAGCAAACTACTGGACGACATGGAGTTCAGAACCACATTTATAAGGTTACTCAAGAATCTTCTAAAAACCGCTGAGAAACTTGATGACACTTCTGAGGAGCTTAGTGAGACCTTCAAGGACCTTAATGAGAATGCCAAAAAAATGGAAAATGACCAGTCAGAAATGAAGAATACACTGTCTAAAATAAAGAATATACAGAAACTCAACTGTAGATCAATGTACCCCAAGAATCAAACCAAAGATCTGAAATATGAGGAAACAAAAAACACCCAACCAGAAAAACAAAAAGAAAAAAGAATCCAAAAATATGAAGATAGTGTAAGGAGCCTCTGGGACAGCTTCAAGCGTACCAACATCCGAATTTTTGGGGTGCCAGAAGAAGAGAGAGAGCAAAAATACTGAAAACCTATTAGAAGAAATAATGACAGAAAACTTTCCCTACCTGGTGAAAGAAATAGACTTACAAGTCCAGGAAGCGCACAGAACCCCAAACAAAAGGAATCCAAAGAGGACCACACCAGGACACATCATAATTAAAATGCCAAGGACAAAAGACAAAGAGAGAATCTTGAAAGCATCAAGAGAAAAACGGTTAGTTACCTACAAGGGAGTACCCATACGACTGTCAGCTGATTTCTCAGCAGAAACTATGCAGGCCAGAGGGAGTGGCAAGAAATATTCAAAGTGATGAACAGCAAGAACCTACAACCAAGATTACTCTACCCAGCAAAGCTATCATTCAGAGTTGAAGGTCAGATAAAGAGCTTCACAGACAAGAAAAAGCTAAAGGAGTTCATCGCCACCAAACCAGGATTACATGACATGCTGAAGGGTATTCTTTAAGAAGAGGAAGAAGAAGAAAAAGGTAAAGATAAAAATTATGAACAACAAAATGACATCAAATACATACCTACCAACAAGTGAATCTAAAAATCAAGTGAATAAAAATCTGAAGAACAGAATGGACTGGTGAATATAATAGAATCAGGGACATAGAAAGGGAGTGGACTGACGACTCTCAAGAGAAGCATGTGTGAGGGGTGCGGGAAGAGATTGGACAAAAATCTTACTCCTATGGATGAAGACAGTGGTGGGGGGCAAGGGCATGGGGTGGGGTGGGGAATCAGGTGGAGGGGAGCTATGGGGGAAAAAAAAAAAGAGGAACACCTGTAATAATCTGAACAATAAAGATTTATTAAAAAACAAAAACAAAAACAAAAAACAAAGAAGAGATTCTAAGTGTGTGGAAGACATTATCTGTTTATTCGGAAATGGAGCAGATGTGTGCCAGGTGCAGAATGTGTTTCTGCCTCACACACCCCTCTAAACCCTGCTGGAGAGCTGCATGAGTAGGGTGCCCATCATCCCACAAGGGTAGTTAAGCAGAGTCCCCCTTTGAGCCCTTGTGGAAGCTGTTCCTCCACAGGGGTCCTCTGCTTCAGTCCCTTCTCCACCCCTCCTGAATCAAGGCTTCTGCTGAAGAGCTCTTATAGGGTATCCCCATCCTGTCATCACTCCTGGATCTAGGAGACTCCCAGCCTCTCAGTTCCCCTCTGCGGTGTTTACATAGAGTTGATGGGAAGGAGAGTTAGGGATGGTCTTTACCTCTTCTCTAAGCCAGAGTTCAGTTCTCTGACACACAGATTTCCATGGCTTGATGTCTGAATGCAGCCTTTTCTCTGACACTTCCTTTGTTTATTTAGTTTTGTTGGTAAATACTGGAGCACGCTCTCACAGTCATTCCCCCAGACTTAGAACTGTCAGCTACTGGAAGCTAAAAATAAGACAGACTAGCAGGCATTTAAACAAATGCTTGACATTTAAACAGAATCTCTCTTCTTTTATTCTAAAAATTCAAAAATAAGGTGCAGGCAATTATTTTTCACACAGTTAAGTATATACTTCAGCTAAAAATAGAATGATGTTTTAATATCTGTAACTTAGGGTTCTCATCCCAGCAAAAATGTTCTGACTTCTTGTGCCCCCAGTGTGATAAACATCCCTTAGGGAGATTGATCCATAGATATGTCAGTACTTTATTTTAAATGTGGATCCTCCTGATGCAAAACATATTTTTATTGGCCAATAAAATTCTCTCACGCCCTCAATGATTTACCCTCTCCGATGTAAGTCCTTATTAGGAAACGTGGAAGGGAACGGACATTATTTGTCCTCTGTTATGTTATGGCTGCCTGACAAGCAATTTCCACATACTTCCTCCTCCAGGCCTTATAACAAACATCTTAGAGAGACATTAATTATCTCCATTTCCCTGAGGAGAAAACAGACTTGGGGGACTAGGAAATATTTCAAGATCCCATAGCTGGAAAAGTGTGAGTGCTGGGATTTGAGCCCTGGCTGACCTAATTTTGAAGCTCAACTTCTAGATTTGTAAAATTCATTCTTGATATGTGTATGGAACAGTGGAGTCTCTTCCTCTAGTCCTGATTTGACGGAAAGGTTTGGAGTAATGAGGTAATTTTCTAAAGTGTGCAAGACCATGTGTGCACAACATCGCATCAATAATGAAATGTTTTGGTGCAGGTGAGACTCACAATTCAATAACCAGCCACATTGAGAATGAATTCATATTTAAATTATAAATTCTGGCTTGTACACCGTATCTTCTTTATTTTTACCGAATATTAAGAAATAAAACCACTGCTGTGTAAAGTGGCTTAATGATGAACTAAAGGCATGTTCTATAGTTCTCCTGTGTGTTTGGCTTTTCCTGTAGACCAGATGATTACACCCACCCCAAAACCCAGCAGGCAGATATTAATTTTTACCTTCTCTTATCTTTAAGTTACCTGCCAATCAAGAAGATGGGCAATGGCCTTTTTTTCTTCAGGAAGAGGGTAAACCTTTCCTGGTTCAAGAACTTCTCTGTGTTGACATTGAGGCTTTGATGTCTCTGTGTCACATATTAAGGACTTTGTTTTGGCTTAAGGTCATCATCCTTTGATGTGTAAGAACCACTCACTGGCGAATGGAAGAGACCTGCCATGATTGACTTTGGCCAGCCCACTGGCTGGAGTGAACATTAGGGAATCAACTTCATACTCACATCTGGTACATTTTCCCCAAACATGCAATGGATAATGATCACTAGTATACTCTTTTGTTGTGTGCATATTGTCTTGATGTTAGAGTCTGTTGAAAACAAATCCTATCTAATAAAGAGGGAATATGCTAATTGACCCTCATGCCATCACAAAGATGGTGGTGCCCATAGCCAATAAGGAGGAAATATGCTAATTGACTGCCCCATCCTCTAAGATGGCGGCACCCACAGCCAATAAGGAGGTAATATGCTAATTGATTACCAAATCACAGATAGCAGTGCCCACAGCCACAAGATGGCAGCACCCAGTCCTCTCAGCCCGACCGGGGTGGCAAGCACGCAGCAAGGCCAGGCTTGCCCCCAGGCCAGCCCAGCTGCTCCGTGCACATGCCTCCTGAGTCCCCCAGTCCCCTCAGCCCCCCAGCTGCCCAGGGCTGGCCCAAGGCCCAGGCAAGCCTTGGATGGCAGCTGCCCAGCTTCCCAGGGCTGGCCAGAGGTGCAGGCAAGCCTCAGATGTTGGCTGCACTGCCAGCAGTGGCAGCCGCAGAGGTGTAATGGGGCATCACCTTCCCCTGATTGCTGGGTTGCCTCCCGCCTCTGAGGGCTCCTGGACTGTGAGAGGGGACAGGCTGGGCTGAGGGATTCCCCCTCCAACGCATGAATTTTCATGCACCAGGCCTCTAGTATTTTATATAGTATACTATTATACTACTACAGGCCCAATGCATGAAGATTCATGCAAGAATGGGCCTTCCTTCCCCTGGCTGCCAGCACTGCCTTCACTCTGGACCTGAGCTGCCTTTCTGCCTTTGCTCTGGCCCAGAGCCGCCTTTCTGCCTTCCCACACTACCCAGAGGTCTGGAGCCGCTGGGGCAGTGTGGAATGCCTGTGTCGTTGCCATACAGACAACACAGGCATCCTGCCCTGCCCCCAGCCGCTTGGTGCCTGCATATGCAAATTAATCTTCCATCTTTGTTGGGTTAATTTGCATACTCACTTCTGATTGGCTGGTGGGCGTCACGAAGGTATGGTCAATTTGCATATTTCTCTTTTATTAGTGTAGATTATTATTGGCTCAGAACTGTACAATATGTTTAGTGCAATGTTCCTGTTACCTTTACAGGTCCTTCCACGTGCTACAGCTCTCTGATAATAAGCCAAGAAATGTACCCAAAGCTAAAATCTGAATGAATTGTATTATATATGTCACCCTTATAGGACAAAAATGCATCCTTAAAAATGAAGAATTTGTGGTGGTTCTTACTGCTGCCTAATTTTAGCAGAGGTCCCAGGGGCTGAAAAAATATTTAGAAATCAGTCTGGCTCTGCAGGACTTGCTGACACTGTGATACTGATTTTCCCAGCAAAGGTGAATCCTGCACCTCCATAACACCTAAAAGAAGGACTTTGAAGAAACTAGGAGATTTATTTGATAAGGGTTGTCATTGAGTGTGTGTTCCCTTCCCTTGCTATGGGTGAATAGAAATGGGTGCTTACTCCAGTGAAAGGAGCTGCAATAGTACCACTCAGAGAGCGTGGCATATGCCCATTAGTATTTGGAAGAGGTATAGACTGATACCTGATGAACACCTGAAAAGGTATAAGGCAAAGCACTCTGAATGCAGAGCAAGAGGAGATTAATACAATAAGAGGGGGCAACTTCCCCACCAGAGCAAGGGTGAGATGTGTGTGTCCCATGATGACCAAAGCCCACAGGAGAAAGATGGTCTTGAATCCGCTTAATAGTGATCTGAGTAGTCTTAAGCTATAGGACTGTGAAGAAAATCAGCCAAGCACAACAGAGTAGAAGCCAAAGAAAGAGCATGGTCAGCAATAGCAAACATTTATAAGATATTGAGTGGCCATTGGATTTCACATAAAGCTTATTGGCAATTTTGGTGGTGAAGTAACAAGCCAGGCTATAGCAGGTTGCATTTTCATGGTGGTCAGTTAGAGGTTTGGTGGAGAGAAATTGGAGGAATTTCCATCTGCATTTGTTACTTATTGCTGCATTAATAAATTACTACAAATTTAGAAACTTAACATGATACTAATTTATTCTCTCTCAGTTCTATAGATCATAATCTAGAGGGCTTGACTCTATTTTGGGCCTCCAAGGCTATCATCAATGTATCATCCATACTGGGCACTTATGTGGAATTTGGGAGAAAATCCATTTTCAAGCTCATTCAGGTTGTTGGAAGAATCCAGTTCCTTGTGGGTGTAGGATAGGGGTCTGTATTTCCTTGCCAACCATCAGTTAGAGGCTGGTCTTTGCTCTTAGAAGCTGCCTGGATTCCTCATCATGTGGTCCCTTCTATCCACAAAGCCAGCAATGGCGTGGTGAATTCTTCCTATGCTTCAAGTCTCTCTTACTTTTTGTTTTTGCCACCAGCCAGAGAAAGCTCATTGTTCCTAAGGATTTAGTAATTAGAGTAGACCCATCCAGATAATCTCTATCTTGAGCTCGACAGTGGCATATAACATAACATAATCATAAGAGTGATATCTTTTTATATTCATAGGCTCTGGGGATTAAAGCATAACATCTTTTGTGGTCCCACTTAGAAATTCTGCCTATCTCATGCACTTTCATTCATCAAGTATGTGGCTGAGAAAGCAGGACAGCCTGCCAGCAAGATTCTGGTCACAATGCCATTCTTTGTAAGATTTTCTGATGGGCAGTCATGGGTGAAGGAGATTTTTCTACCCGAGGTCCACAGATTCACATTCACATGCATGTTTATTTTAGGGGAAAATAGCCAAAAAGTTAGTTAATATGATAGTGCAATTAAAATGTAAAGTTACGGCCAAAACTGATTTGGCTCAGTGAATAGAGCGTTGGCTTGTGGACTGAAGGGTCCCAGGTTCGATTCTGATCAAGGGCATGTACCTGAGTTGCGGGCACATCCCCAGTGGGGGGCATGCAGGAGGCGGCTGATCGATGTTTCTCTCTCATCGATGTTTCTGACTCTCTCTCTCTCTTCCTCTTTGTAAAAAATCAATAAAATGTATTTTTTTTTAAATAAAATAAAATGTAAAGTTACTACTAAAAAATTCAAGGCATAATCAGATAAATGTTTAGGGTTAAAACTATTCAGCTTTCGTTTTAGTGCGAGCGGGGCTGGCAACTTCAACAGGTGGGAGCGGTGGCGGTGGGAGCGGGGCTGCTGGCAGACAGGAGACCGGGGGGTGGGGGAGCACAGAGAATGAGCCAAGACTCGCTCCTGTGTCCACTGCAGCCTCGTGACATGTCATCATGCATTCCTTTATAGATTCCTGAATATGAGTTACACTTTCTTGCTTCTTCTTACATTATTATAATATGTAAATAATATTGAGTTGACAACTTGTAATCTGATTTCAAAGTTTTTGTTAGGATTCTCCAGCCTTGAACAATTTGAATAACTGTGTACAGAGCAAAGCTTTTGAAAGAAAATAACATTCAATAAGCAGATGAATACTATGTGATTTCATAACTCTTATGCACATTGCTAGGCAGCAGGATGTTGTTCTGACCTTAGACAAGTTATTTAACCTCTCTGAGCCCTAGTTTCTTTTTTAAAAAATACATTGATTTCAGAGAGAGGAGGGGAGATGGAGAGACAGATGGAAACATCAATGAGAGAGAACCATTCATCGGCTGCCTCCTGCACGCCCCCTACTGGGGATCAAGTCCACAACCCAAACATATGCCCTGACCAGGAATCGAACTGTGACCTCTTGGTTCATGGGTTGACACTCAACCACTGAGCCACACCGGCTATGAGCCCTAGTTTCATTATCTGAAAAATTGGAACAATAATATATCCCTCACAGATTAATTATAAGTGCAGTATTTAATGAGACAACACATGTATTAAGTACACAGTAAGCAATATATACATATTTGTTATAAATGCATTTTTAGTAACTCAGTTTACTCTAAAAAGAATTATTAATTTAAATGTTGTCATTCTAAACTAAATCATTGTAAAATCAAATCAATGCCCAGGGTCTATTCTAGACCCAAGAACTGAAGTCAGAATCTTGGATTTTTTTCTAGTTCTGAGGGGAGTCTAAAAACAACTGCCAAACAATTTTTATTATAGACACTTTATCTTAATTTTCCATTTGTTCAAAAGGCTGACTTACAATCACTTACTGTGTTCTGATGTTGGCAAAGAACCCAATTATTTCTCTAATGGAATTGACCTATAAATGTTCATACTTTAAAAGCCTTAGTAAATAAATATTAATAAAAGAATCTCACAAACTATGAATGAACGATGTATATATGAGTTCAGCTAAGAAATGACTATAATCAGACTGCTATTCAATTTTGATATTAGAGAACAAAGAAAATAAATGGCTAATTTAATAGCAAATGGGAATTTACCTGTTGGCAAAATATTATGGATGGTTTGTTGTAGTCTCAAAACAATATGTATGATATTAATTGCATTTTAATTATATTGGCCTTTCCAGTGGCCTTTTCAGTTCACATAAAACTTAAATTTGTAATTCAGAACTGGAATTTGAAAATAAGTGGTGTATTGTAATTTAATATCTTTGGTTTTTAATACATTAATCCATCACTGATAATAAAGGAATATATGCTTTAGATACTTATATCACAAGCCATATTTATTACCTCAAACTACTTTAACAATACATATACAAAAATTAAAGGCTGAAGTGACCATTTAAAATTTTCAATCACTATTGATAGCTTGATCCTATTTGTTTGGAAAGGACTGGCCAGCTTGGCTCAGTGGTTGAGCATCGACCTATGAACCAGGAGATCCCAGTTCGATTCCCAATCAGGACACATGCCTGGGTTGCAGGCTTGATCCCCAGAGTAGGGCATGCAGGAGGCAGCCGATCAATGATTCTTTCTCATCATTAATGATTCTCTCTCTCTCCCTCTCCCTTCCTCTCTGAAATAAATAAAAATATTTTTTAAAAAAGAAAGCAACATTCAGTACTCACAGTGTGATTTATTTGGATGAATTAGAACCATTAGATATAACATGTAACTATCAAGGCCAACAGCAAACACAAAATCTCTCTCTCTCACACACACACACAAGCACACACACACCCCTTTGCTGTGGTACATGTATTTAGTGCCTATATACTACTCATTCATTAATTCAATGAGCAAACATAATGCTGACAGGCATGTTCTGTAAGATATAGTATTAAGCATGATTTGGTCACTACCCTAAAAATAAAAGCTCACAGGTGAGAGAATAAAACAGGCAATCATCATACCCTGTCAGAAGTGTTCCAAATAGTAAAGAGTACTATGGGTTCTTATAGGAAGTCCAACTTATATTCCCTTATCCCAATCAGTGGACCTTTTCCAAGTAACACTCTTCAGGGAGAGACCAAAAAATATGGATGACTTTGTACATAGGCACAGGTGCCCCTTGATAATCTTGTCAATGAGCCCCACTGACTGTGGGCTTCTAGTCATCACTATGTTTGAATTACAACTCTTTTTGTTCAGATACTTAGTTTTCTGTACGAATATCCAGTTTCACCCATATCCTTTCACTTTAATTTTTTTCCAGAGAGCATCATGGCTATACTTATATAATATGTAAATAAAATGCAACTGGAAGAATTTACATTAACTCTTAATTTCTTCCTTGGTGTTGAAAGTTAAGGGAATGTTACCTTGTTCATTATATATTACTGTATCTTTGAATTTGTAAATATACATGTATTACTTCCATGATCAGAAAACAATAAGGATAAACATATTCACTGTTTTTCTGACTTCAAGATTATACCTTCTTTCTCTTTCACTTCACGCACTTAAAGAATATTCTGTAACCTTTTCAATGAGCAAACTTTTCAGTTCTTCACCCCAGTTCTTCCACAAACCAATGAAGTTTTTCTTTCCCTACTTTCACTCATCCTATGGTGAGAACAACAACGAAAGAATATTTCACCTCTTTTATTTTTGATGTCAAATTAAATCAACACTTTCCAGGCTTTATCTTACTCTCTTCTGTCTTGAGCCACTGCACCCAGTCATTTTATTTTCATCTCTCCTGCCACGTGCTCTTTCCTTTCTTGACTCCTTTTCTGCTTTGATGTTTTGGAACATAGTGACATGTGTGCTTATTCCCACTTTTTATTTTAATGTCTACTTTGTCTGTTGACGAACCATACCAGCTCTCTTATGATTGCCATTTATCTTCTTCCACCCTTTCAAGCTATATGTATCTTTGAAGCTAAACTGTCTCCTGTAGACTACATTTTTTAAAATTCCTCACGCAAGGACATGTTTATTGATTTTAAAGAGAGAGGGAGGGAGGGAGGGAGGGAGAGAGAGAGGGAGGGAGGGAGGGAGGGGGAGAGAGAGAGAGAGAGAGAGAGAGAGAGAGAGAGAGAGAGAGAGAGAGAGAGAGAGAGAAGAAACATTAATGTGAGAGAAAAACATTGATCAGCTGTCTCCTGCACCTGCTTCGACTGGGCATTGAACCTGCAACCTAGGTATGTGCCCTGACTAGGAATCCAACCCACAACCATTTGTGTGCTACTGTTGTTATATATACTGTATCTGTGTTAAAAGATAAACAACCCACTGCTATAATTTTATTTTATATTCTTAATTTTAAAGAAGCTGGGGGAATAAAAGAAAAAAGTATGTATTTATAAAGTTTATTTTATTAAACTTTTTATTTACCATTTCTGTTTCTTTTCATTCCTTTGAGTTTGAGTTACCATTTGATGTCATCTCTGAACTCAAATACAGCTATGTTCTACATGCCTCCTTTGTGCTGCTATTGTCAAATATAGAAAGTATATATTATAAATTTTAAAATTAAATAAATATATAATTATTTCAATATATTTATGAAACCTAAAATATACATTATGCACTTGCTTTTAAAATTAAGAGAAGAAATGAGAAAAATATGCAATTGCACTGTTTGTTGTAATTATCTACATAATTATTTTTACTAGTACTCTTTGTTTTTTGTTGTGGATTCTAATTATTTTCATATTATTTGCTTGTAGCCAGGAGAACTTGGTATTTCTTGAAAGGCAGGTCTACTAGCAACAAATTCTCTCAGTTTTTGTTTATCTGTGAATGTCTTTGCCTTTATTTTCCAAAGATGTTTTTGCTAGCCATAAGATTCTTGGTTGACCGTTTCTTACTTTGAACACTTCGAATATGTCACCCCACTGCCTTCTGGTCTCTGTTATTTCTGATTAGAAGTTAGCTATTCACAGATCTCAGAGGGGAGGGGTTTGGAGGGAATGGGAAGAGATTAACCAGAGAACTTACATGCATATATGCACAGCTCATAGACACAGATATAGTGCAGATAATAGTGCAGTGAAAGCCTAGGGTGGGGTGGGGGCTGGGTGAAGGGAGGCACATAGGGAAATCTGTAATTCTATCAATAGTTTAAAAAAAAAGTTGAGCTATTAACCTTATCAGAGCTTCCTTGTGTGTGATGAGTTTTCTTGCTGCTTCAAGATTTTCTCTTTGTTTTTGGTTTTCAGTATTTTTACTCCATTGCATATGGATGTGATTCTCTACATTTATTCTACTTGTACTTTCTTGGGTGTATAGAAAAGAATTTTCAATAAATCTGAAGAGTTGTCAGCCATTATTTATTCTAATATTGTTTTCTTCCTCTTTCTCTTCTCTGCCTCTAGAACTCTGATTATGTGTTTGTTGGTGTGCTTAAAGGTGGCCCACATTTCTCTGAGGTTTTGGTCACTTCATTCTTTTTTCTCTTTCTCCTTTAGGTTGCATACTCTTATTAATGTATCTTCAAGTTCATTGATTCTTCTGCCTGCTCAAGTCTACTGCTGAGCCCCTCTAGTGAATTTTTTCATTTGATTATTATACTTTTCAATACTAGAATTTCCATTTGGTCCTTTTAAATAATTTATATCTTTTTATTGACATTCTCTATTTAATGAGATGTCATCATGCATTCCTTTAAATCTTTAGACATGATTTCATTTAGTTCTTTGAACATATTTATAATGGCTGCTTTGAAGTCCTTGTTAAGTCTATATTTTGAGTTCTTCCAAAGAAATTTCTATTGCTTGCTTTTTTTCCTGAATATGAGTTACACTTTCTTGCTTCTTCGAATTTCTTGTAATGTCTTATTGAATAATGGGCATTTGAGATAATATATTGTAGCAAGGCTAGATATGAATTCCTCCCCTAGCTATCTTTGAATTTTAAATCTTATAGTTTATCAAATAATTCAAATAATAAACATTATTGACTAACCCAATTCATAAATTCAAAAATCCTCTCATTTATTGTTGTTTTTAGATATAGCCTCATGTCAAGGAACAAGCAGGAACTCGATAATATTTGTGAATACATGAATCCTTGTATTGATAAGAGTTGCAAAAGGCTCTGTTGTGGCAAGCAGAGCCATAGGACCTAAGAGAAATTGCCGAGTTAACTTACATATTCTTAACACAGCGGCCTTTTACAACTACGTCATTTCTGTCACTCTTCTTCACAAAGTCCTCTAGTGGCTTCCCTTCATACCCAGATGAAAGGCTCCCACTGTCTCACTTTATCTCCTACTATTCCTTTCCTGCCTTACTCTGTTTACTCCTTCCGAGATTCTCTTGCATGGTTCATTTTATTTCTTTTTAAAAATTTTTATTGATTGATTTTTAGAGAGTTGGATGGAGGAAGGGAGGAAGAGAGAGAGACAGATAGACATTGATTTGTTTCACTTATTTATGCATTCATTGGTTGATTCTTGTGTGTGCCCTGACCAAGGACTGAACCTGCAACCATGGAGTATTGGGATGATGCTCTAGCCAACTGAGTTATCGGCCAGGGCTGCATTGGTCATTTTCATGTTAGACTTTGTCTGCCTTTATTTTTTTATTCTTTGTTAATTCTCACCTGAGGATTTTTTTAAAATTGATTTTTAGAGAGAATGGAATGGAGGGGTAGAGACAGACACATAGATGCAAAAGAGACACATTGACTGGTTGCTCTTGCACATACCCCGACTGGTGCCAGGGTTTGAGCCCGTAGCCAAAGTATGTGCCCTTGACTGGAATTGAACCCAAGACCCTCTGGTCCAACCACTGAGCCAAACTGGCCAGGGTGACTTTGTCTGCCTTCAGTGTTCTTCCTATCAAATCCACATGATTCTCTCCCTTCTAATACTGATTCAGATGTCACTCTATCCACAATTTTCCTCATCCCCCCACTTTGTTTTTCTCCTATACATTTATCCCTAATCTATATATATAACCCTAATATGCAATAGACCAAACGGTGGAACAACCGAACAACCGGTTGCTATGATATGCACTGACCACCAGGGGGCACATGCAGAACATGGTGGACATCGGCCATGGTGGGATGGTGGAGCAGGTGAGTGGGGGCACCAGACTAAGATGGGGCACTGGTCACTGTCATTGGGGTGAGCCTCTGGTGGTTACTGAGAATTCTTTGCTTCTGCACACCATGGTCCCGCCCGACGCTCGTACCTGCTGCTGGCACCGGCCCCGTTCACACCCACAGCTGGCGCCAGAGCCTCCATTCACCCCCGCTGCTGGGGCCAGCCCCAATCAATCCGCACCATCAGCAGGTGCGAGCGGGGCTGGCAACTTCAACAGGTGGGAGCGGTGGCGGTGGGAGCGGGGCTGCTGGCAGACAGGAGACCGGGGGGTGGGGGAGCACAGAGAATGAGCCAAGACTCGCTCCTGTGTCCACTGCAGCCTCGTAGCTCACAATTTCTTTCAAGGTGCACGAATTCGTGCACTGGGCCTCTAGTATATACATAATTTATTTTTTTACCTTGCTTATTATCTTTTACCTTCACTAGAATGTGAGTTCTTAGAGGGCATATTTGCCTCTTTGGTTCCTGCTTATCCTCTGCTCATAGAAAATGGCACATAGTAAACACAACACAAAAATGTGTAAATGAATAAGCGTGGCAGTATGCATGTTTGGTAAATAATACTTCATTCATTTAACTAGTACACACTGAGCATCAACAACATGTCAGGAACTCTTCCAGACACTCAGGACACACTGGGATGCCCAGACAGACATCCCTATCCTCGTGTAGCTATAGTGAACAACTAAACAGGAAATACCATTTTTGATGTTTAAATATAACCTGAGGAAACTTAAGGTAGGCTAAGGAGTAAAAAAAAGGGGGAGGGGGTGGAGGAGATAAACACTAATGACAAAGAGAATAAGTTCATAAAAGTCCTCTTTACTGAGGTGACAGTTGATGTGATCATGGTGGTGGTAATGGAGATAGTAATAATGTGATGATAACAATGAGGAAGACAGTGATAAGAGAAGTGGCTAAAGGTTAAGCAAAAAGTTACTAGGCACTAAATGCAACTTTGTACCATTTCCAGTACATAGTGCTGATTCCCCAGAACAAGTTGTCTCTGTAGCTAATTTGTGAAATGCTTCAATGAAAGATTGTGTAAAAAATGTGCGAAGAGCACCATTAGTACTGTTCCTAGTTCTGTTACATTTTGTTCTTTCCCAAAGTGTTTGTTTACTCTTTTAAAAAATACCATTTATACTTTCTAGAATGGGTCACAATGTATTTTAAATGAGTTTATAGCCATCCCTATTCTTTTTTTTTTAATATATTTCTATTGATTTCAGAAAGGAAGAGAGAGGGAGAGATAGAAACATCAGTGATGAGAGAGAATCATTGATTGGCTGCCTCCTGCATGCCTCCTACTGGGGATTGAGCCCGCAACCCAGACATGTGCTCTTGACTGGAATCGAGCCCTGGACCGTTGAGTCCGTTGGCTGATGCTCTATCCAGTGAGCCAAACCGTCCAGGGCCATCATTATTTCTTATTGAATTTAAAATTTCCTAATTCTCAAGGAAAGTAAACAACAAATTCTCATTTTAACGAAGATTAAAGCAAATTGGACATATATAATCTACTTTCAGCAATCAATTAAAATTTCTAGCAGGAGACGAACCCAAGAAGTTCCAAGTAATATTTGCCCCGACATTATCATTATTATTCCTTCAACTGGGTAGCCAGTCTTGTCCCTACTCTCACCCCTACCTCCACCCCCAAAAAGGGCTTGGTAGTGTGAGTCCTTTTCAATATATCCTTGAGACTTCCAGGCATAGAGCAGAGTACATATCTGAAGTAAGCAATCCTCTTGCTTACCTCAAGAATAATATACTTTTCACTTCTACTGTAAGTAGCATTATTCACCAAGATTTAAAATAAAATTGCAAACCTGTTCAATTTTTCTTTCTAAATTCTGTTTACATCCAATAATTCTAGTCATATATCTTCTCTATTTTTACCCAAAGTAGAGCCACTGATAAGAATTTTCCAACTAATATTCTAAGACTCAAAAATTCACATTTATTTTAAAAGGCAAACTTTCTAGGGTTAAATTAACCATTTACTGACCATATCAATATTTTTTTTAGAATTAAAATTGTGGTGTTATTTTTCTGGATATTGACAAAAACATATACAGATAATGAATTTCAACTTTATTGTGTGAGACCATGGGCTGGGCATTTAGGAACCACACAAAAGACTTTTGTTTTCCACTTGCTTTTGTATGTTTGAGTATCTGAAGGTGTAACAAGTTCATGATCAAAAAATAAACAAGCAGCCCTGCCACCAAAAGGTTGCTGGTTCAATTCCAGGTCAGGGCACATGCCCAGGTTTCAGACTTGATCCCCAGTAGGAGGTATGCAGGAGGCAGCCAATAGATGTTTTGCTCTCACATCGATGTTTCTCTATCTCTCTCCCTTTCCCTTTCTATCTCTTTAAATTAATTTTAAAAAATATTTTAAAAAATAAACATGCAGGATAAAACACAGGTGGCATGAAATTATTGCAATGATTTTAGTGCAACATACATGACTAGCAAATATTACATAGCTAATGCAAAAGAAAAAATATTAAAGACAGGTGATAATGTCTTAAAACACAAATATTAGCCCTAGCTGGTTTGGCTCAATGGAAGAGCGTCATCCTGTGGACTGAAGGGTCCCAGGTTCGATTCCAGTTGGGGGCACATGCCCGGGTAGCAGGCTCAGTCCCCAGTGTGGGGCATGTGGGAGGCAGCCAGTCAATGATTCTCTCTCATCATTGATGTTTCTCTGTCTCCCTCTCTCTTTCTCTATAAAATCAATAAAAATATATTTTAAAAAAAACAAATATTTAAAAAACCACAAACATTAACATACATCCTAATGCACTCATTTGTTTATAATAATCAGAGATATCTTGAAATATTATTTTTTTGTTCTCCTTTTCTGCAGTTCTTTAAAAGTCATTTCTTCCATTAATGGTCAGCAGCATGCAACTTCCTGGAAAATACATAGAATTTTTATGGACTGAAAAACAAAGGGTCAATGTTAATTTTTTAAAAATAAACATACATTAAATCAATGATACCTATTCTCTTGAAGAGAAAAAAAAAAACCTTGAAAATATATGGTCACAATTCTATCAGATATCTATTGCCTAAATGGAATTAGAGCTATTAAGCTAGTAATGGGATTTGTATAATAAAATAATTTCAATTTGGGATAAGTTAACTTTTTAAAAACAAGGCTTCTTTACAAACAGGGGCTTCCATCCCTTTGGAAACAAGTTTCTCACACCAGTGTCCTCCTCTGAATATGGAAGATTTCTCCGTGACTGTCTTGCCCAGGAACAGCATCCTGAACTGCCTTTGCAGGTGTTGGGGTGAGAGTTGAGGGATTAATAGTGTGTGAGGGGGGTGATAATCAAGAATGACCCTTCTTGACAAGAGAGGGATGTTCAGGTGAAGGAAGTAATGTTTCACAATATCCACACAGGCAGAAGAGTTACTTCCTGCAAGAAGCTACCACCTACCCCATAAAATGGCACAGGAATGGACACAGGGTAGTGACTTCTAGAGGCAGAAATGCACATTTCAAGGCATCTGGACTTACAGTCTTCACAGCAGGAAGGTGGGCCAGGTGCTAGGCTAGTAGCTTAGTTAACCTGTAGCCCATGCTTTGTCTTCCTTATCTTGCCACATGGACAGCCCACAGTTAGGATGAGACCCATTTAAACTGTAGGCTTTTATGAAAGGTTTTCCCAGAGATGAAGTTGCTCTCCCTTGGTCTTTGGTGTGGGGTAAATTGTGCTCCTCAAGAAGATATATTGAAGTCCTAAGTCTTAGTAGCTGTGAATGTGGCCTTCTTTGGAAATAGGGTCTTTGTGTATTTAATCAAGTTAAAATGAGATCATTAGGGTGATGCCTACTCCATTATAATGGGTGTCCCTATAAAAAGAAAGCCGGGTGAAGAGACACAGAAAGGAAGGATGCCATGTGGTGATGGAGGCAAAGATTGGAGTGATGCATCTACAAGCCAAGGAACACCAAGGATTTTAGGCACCACCAGAAGCTATGAAAAGGCCTAGGATGCATTCTCCCTCAGAGCCCTCAGAAGGAGTCAACCTGCTGACATCTTAATTTTCAACTTCTAGCCTCCAGAACAATCTATATATATATAAAAGCCTAAGTGACCATTATGACCAAATGACCGGTCGACCAGTCTCTATGACGTGCACTGACCATCACGGGCCAGATGCTCAAATGCAGGAGCTGCCCCCCAGTGGTCAGTCAGTGTTCTCCCACAAGGGGAGTGCCGCTCAGCCAGAAGCCGGGCTCACGGCTGGCAGGTGCAGCTGCAGCCGTGGGAGCCTCTCCCGACTCCGTAGCAGTGCTACCTAGCGGTGGCAGCAGGCACAATGGGCCAGGATGAGCACAAGCAATGTGGCACCCAGCCCCGGTTCAGGCTCTTCTCACTTGGTGCACTGTTACATCCCTTGGGGGATGTCTGACTGCTGGTTTAGGCCCAATCCCCGCAGGCCTGATCCCCTGGCCTGCGGGGATTGGGCCTAAACGGGCAGTCGGATATCCCCTAAGGGGTCCTGGATTGTGAGAGGGTGAAAGCCAGGCTGAGGGACTCCTTCCCCTCTCCCCCTGCATGAATCTGTGCCCTGGGACTCTAGTGAGAAAATAAATTTCTGCTTGCTGTTTTAAGCCATCCAGTTGATAGTACTTCATATTACAGAAGCCCTAGGAAGTGAACATATCCTTAGAAACCACCTCGCCACACACTCACTCCCCTTACCTTCAAATATCAAGGGGCTTGGAAAATACAGCACATCTTTCTGACCATATTGTGGTCGGTCCCCTTGCTATTTACTCTAATTCTTCCCTGGCTAACTTCAGTCAGCGTTATAGGAGCAGAAGACCATCTTGTCTTCTTGATTCTGACTGCATTATACTTACTCTAGGCCATAACATGACACTTTCTGTCATTTCTCTTCTTTAAGGAAACAACTTCCTCACCAAGTCTTATGTCAATCTTTCATTACCTTATTATTTTAAAAGGCAAATATACCTACAAAATGTGATTATCAACTTCCAAAAATTTTGTTGAGTCTATTATAAAATAAAAACAAAGTCATCTGTCCAGAGAGAAGAGTGACCCATTAGATTAACCTTATACATTTTAATCTTGCCCTTTGGCATTGATTTGCTATGCAACTTGAGCCAAATAATTTAATATTTCTGTACCTTGTTTAATAACACTGACTTTCCCTGCAGGGATGTCTTAAAGATCAAGTAAGGTTGAATTGAATGACACTTGAGAACTATAGGATAAATGTAAAAGTTAAAAAAGAATGACCCTTCTTGACCAGAGAGGGAAGTTCAGGTCCTGATTAATTCACGTTACTATTCAGCCACATACCATTCTCAAGGGATTCTTCTTATAAAAACAAAACAAAACAAAACAAAAAATAAAACAAAAACAGGCTTTTCATTAAGTTTGGAGCAATAAAAAGTCACCTTGCAAGGTAGGATTGATGTATTTGTTGCTGATTTCAAGTTATATTTCAGTCACTAGATTAATGATAATAGCAAGATAAAACAATGTTTCTGCTTCTGTGCATTGCATATTTACATTACTTTTCCTGGCAGTATTTCATAGAGGAAGAATTGCCCAACTTCATCATGGTCCTCAGTCATAATATATTACAGCTCCTAAATCCATAGATAAACTCTGTTTAGATGTCTCCTAAATTTGAATTCTGTAGTGGGTCATTCTAATTCATTTCACATCCTAATTTACATGGCTTAAAATGATTTACCTTTAGGAGTATGCAGGATGGGTCATGGAGATCCTGCCCAGATAATGGAAGATATTATTCATGTTCTTTTGATATTTCACTTTATATGTACTGTATTTTTCTGTGTATAAGACACTATATTTTTCTAAATTATATGTGTGTGTGTGTGTGTGTGTGTGTGTATGTATATGTGTGTGTGTGTGTGTGTGTGTGTATATATATATATATAAAAATTCGAGGGGTGTCTTACACATGGAAATCAGCTGAGGAGGGAGCTGCCCATACCTTGTCAAACAGGCTCCAGGCTTCCTCCAATCAGGAGCCTATTGTTACTGACATCAGTTGATACCATAATTAGAGGGTGGAGGTGGTGAGTGCAGAGATGCAACAGGTACTGGAGCATTCTGAGCCCATAAAATTGTTAAAAACTAAAAAGATAAATACTGGTAAGTGACTGTCTTACTCTGAAAAATTCAAACTGAATGCAATCAGCTATGCAAAAGAGCATGGAAAGAGACCTGCAGAGACAATGTGGACCTCCTCCTACTGAGTGTGTGATCAGACAGTGGAGAAAACAGGAAGAACAACTCCTTAAGATGCCAAAAAACAAGAAGGCCTTAAGAGGAAAACCAGAAAAATGTTTGAAATATTGATTTCTTAATTTGGGGTTGGAAAAGTGAGGGCGTCTTATACACGAAAAAACACAGTAGTCAGTTCACTGTTGTTTCATTCTGTGCCCTGGTTAACCTCTATTGCTTTATCTCATTTAAACCCTGAAACCAGTTTTTATTTGCTATTTTATATCATTGTATTATGGGCAGATTTCTCTTTCAAGGAAGTGGGACCCAGAACCTTGAGGAGAAAATGGCACCTCTAGCTGATGTTGCATCCTCCCAGTCATCAGAGGAGTGAGGGCCTGCTCTTTTGCCTGCTCTTTGTAGTGTTGAGAAAGAATAGTACTGAGCCTGCATTCATGATAGGTGCAAAATGAATCTGTTAGAACCCAGCTTTCTGGTTGCTTCTTTGATTGGATGTCCATGCTTCCTGTTGGCTTAAAGACAGTATCTAGACTCCCATTTCCTTTTCCAGGTTGTCCCTTAGAGGCTGTAGTGAGCTAAGTTCTGGACCTCCTGTCCCCTACCTGTAGGAAATGAGCAACTGTGATTATGTCAGGACTCAGAAACTTTCCTGGAAGCAATCTGACCGGAGGTGGAAGACCAGCCTGCCCCAACCTTGGAGCTCTGAGTGGGCTCTCCACCTCACACCAACTTCTACCCTCATCCATCTCCTACCTCCGAAGGGGTACCCTGTGAGGCTGCTTTGCCATGCTGTTCCCTGAAAAATATTACCCCCTTTTTTTCTTGTTACAAAGTAATTTTATTAAACTGATCTGGACATACTGTAGGTCAAATAATATTTTCTGAAGACAATTACGGACTTTAAAGCTCAACGTAAGATTAGTAGCTTCAAAAGTTTAAGTCGTTTCCCAGCGACAGCATGATAAAATAACTATGTAGAAATAGAGAACTCTAGAGGAGAGGGAAACGCCAGTTCCCCAGCCTAGCGTCCTCGTTGGGGAGGAAACCAGCCTCAAAGGCTAAGTGATCTGCCCAAGCTCATGTCCCTAACAGTGATCAAGCCAGAAATCAAATAAATCGTCCTAAACTAAAACTCTACGGGTGATACTTCAACAGGCTCTCTACTCACTAGAAGTCTAGCTTCTCTAACGCCGTGCGCTACTGGACACGAGAAGACGCTACAGTAAATCGCGGTCGGGGACCGGCCTGGAAGGGGCTGTGGGGGCTGTGCCGGCCGTTCTGGGTGAAGGGGGGGGGGTCGTGACCCGACGACGTCTGGAGTCAAATCCAGACCGTGACCAGTTAGCCCAGGGGCCACCTCGCTCCCGGCCCGCCCACCGTGTGCTCCTTTAAGCCGCCCCCCCCCCCCCCCCACACACACACACGGAGGTTTCCCTTACAAAACCCCCTTCCAGTCAAACAGAAAATTCACACGTGAGAAACTCAAGCTTCGTCAGCACTTCCGGGACTATTCTGGGTGGTTCGTTTCCAACCTCTGGGCCAGTGGAGACACCACGTGGGGACATGCCGCCTGTGTCCGAGCTTCGAAGACCCTAACTTACCCAGGACTTCCTGAGCAAAGGGCTGCATGTGGGGCCAGCGCCGACAGGACGGGCAGACAAGGCAGGCCGCGGCCGCTTTTTGTTGTCATTGGGGACTTTTGGTCGTTTAGACATTGCTTGAGTTCCTCCACGATGAGTGTTTAATATTGATGCAGAAAAAAAAAAAAAAGGCCTAGAACCCTCAGTGTCCGCCCCTCGCTGCTCTCTCCTCAGTGCCTGCCTCTGTCCACAAACAGTGCAGGTCCGCCCGCTGTGGTTTTGGGGCTCCACCAGCCAGAGCTCCCCTGCTCTCCGCCCGACGCCACCCCCAGAAAGACCTTGCCCGACTGCTACCTAAGGATGGCCCCCCCCCCGCCCTCCCACCCTCTAAATCATCACCCCATTGAGTTTCTTCCTGGCAATCACTATCTCAAACTACATTATTTGTTTGTTTACTCATTGCCTGTCTCCTCCACCAGAAGTAAACTCCATGAGTAGGGGCCCTTGTCTTATTCAGTGGCATTCCCAGCACCCAGCACAGGGCCTGGCACATAGGAGGTGTTCAATAAATACTCGCTGAGTGAATGAATAAAGGGAAGGGTAACTAGCATAGACATTCAGGCCTAAAAGGGAACCGATAGGTAATCCTCAACCAAGGGCCACTGAGGGCTCCCGGCTGCCACTGCCCAGAATCACAGGGAGGAGACTATGAGCAGTGGCTCCTCCCATTTCCCACCCCGTGGGCTGCCCTGGCCAGACTAAGGGAGCCCCCCGAGGGCACAGAGAAGTTCCAACTCCGACTGCTCCTGCCGCCCTATTTACATTCAGCTATTCCCCCAAAAATGTTCAAGTTAAAACCAGGTGATGTAGCTGCTAGAAAGTAAGTCTAACAGAACACAGTGATTAGCAGAATCCACAAAATTTAAAAAAAAGGTTCAAGGGAGTGTGCGCCTGCCAGTGACTCCTGATGGGCCACATGAGTGGCGCCTGAGCCGCCTGAAACCTACTGAGAGATCTGATGCCATCTAGGAAGGGTGGTGGTTCTGGGAGAGGACTTGGAGGACACACAGGCAAAGTGGGGTGACAAACAATGGGATCTATGGAGAAATTCCAGAGCACTGCCTTGGGGAGCTGTCCCTTTCAAATGCATAAACTGATATGCCTGATCGGGAAAAGGGGGTCGTGAGCTCCTGACGGGGTACCTGGAACACTCGCTGTTGCGGGAAGCGTCAGCAGGAGATGAAGCGGGAGGCTGGGTGATGATCGTAGTTTCCTGTGTAGCACTCAACTGCGGAGGCGTCGGGCCGGAAGCCCAGGAAACGCACACTCACATTCCGTGAATGGGAGATGGCTGGGACCTCACAACCCATCCTGGGCAGACGCCTGGAGGGACATCAAGTTGTGGAACACACTTGGTAGGAATAAAAAAACCGCCTCACCTACACCTCTTCAAAAGGAACCTTCTGCCGGGGCTTCCGGGAGCAATTTCTTGGGTCAATGCAGGTATTCATAGGGTTTTCTTCCTAGTGGCACTTAACGGGTTTTAAGATTTTTAACTCTTAACAAAACTCTTTATATGACTGATATTGTGAGATGGTTTCTCTCCTTTGTGTGCACTCTCTGGTGGATGCAGAGGCTGGTGCTCTGGCTGAACGCCTTCCCACAATCATCACATTTAAAAGGCTTCTCCCCAGTGTGCACTCTCTGGTGGATGCAGAGGCTAGAGCTCTGACTGAAGGCCTTCCCACACCCACAGCACCTGTAGGGCTTCTCCCCCATGTGGACCCTTTGATGCATGCAGAGGCTGGAAGTGTGCTTCCCACACTCTTCTCATTTGAAGGGCTTCTCTCTGGTGTGGACTCTCTGATGCATGCACAGATTTGAACTATTACTAAAGCCCCTCCCACACTCACTGCAGACATAGGGTTTCTCTCTGTATGAACTCTCATGTGAATCTGAAGGTGTGAACTCCAATTGAAGGCTTTGCCACACTCATAACCTTTATAGGGCTTTTCTACTGTGTGGATTTTCTTATATGTCTGTTTATGTTTCGTTGTGGTGCTGAAATCCTTACCGCAATCATCGCATTTATAGACCTCTCCTGTGTGGTCTCTCCAGTGAATGTGGAGCTCTGATATATGAAAGAAACCCTTGTTGCACTTGTCACACTTATGGGGCTTCTCGGCAGTGTGGACTTTCTGATGCATGAAAAGGTCTGCTCTCTCAGAGAAAACCTCCCTGCACATGGGCACTTGTAGATCATGTTTCCTATTTGGTATCGTGGCTTAGAGGAGAAAGTTCCTTGCTGCTGCTACAGTTACAAGGCGCGAGGCCACCGAGCCTCGAGCCTCGCACTTGGCCATGCTGGCAGCTTATCTCAGGCTCGCTCTGCTGGGCGGGGGTTTAAGGTCGGCCTAAGCTCTGCCCTGCCTGCCTTCCTGAGGAAGGCTTCTTCCTGCATAGTGTTCCCCACTCGGTCACTACTGACTACGCAGCGACACGCACGCCCGAGCGCATCCTGGGCTCATGAACGCAGACTTCCCGTTTGGGTCCTGAGTGTCAACATGGCACGGGGCTCCGGCTGCAGACCTTTGTTTGGCGTCTGGAAGCATGGCCTCGCACTTCCCACGCACAGAGACTGCGGTGCACAGCGTCCCTCCCTGCCGCAGAGGCTGAGGCTCCGAGCTGGTCTCGGCCCCCTGCAGGCTCCCCAGGAAGTTAGTGTGACGTCCCGCCTCCGGCAGACTGCCGGGAGCCTTCCCCGGAAGCCAGTTCCTCAGGCCCAGGTGTTCGACTCCTCGCGCTGAGGACTCCCTGCCCTGGTGCCACTCCAGTCTCCTGCCCTGCTCCTGCGGAGGGACTCTGTCTTCTGAGCGCGGTCCGCAGGGTGCCGGCCCTTGCTGCGGTCAAACAATGGAGGAGTCCAGCGTCGGCCTCGCTCCGCGCTGGGGGCCTCTTACCACCTGCGGGCTCCGCGGGGGCCACCGGGCTCCTCCATCGCTGGTGCCTCGGCCGCCCGCCTGCCCCATCGGCGCGGCCTCCCCCGCCGCCCTGGCCGCTCCCAGCCTCTTTCTTATACATTCTAAACATTGCTGACATAGAATTTGAGACTTCTTTCAGGTCTCTGATCAGTAAATAGCCCCCGAAGTCAATTATTTTAATAGAGAGTGGTATACTTTCTCTTCAGTAATGTGCATCTATACTGCCTATTGTAACAGCATTGTGGATCTAAACCCATAAGTAGAATCTCCTCTTTTCTTTAAATGCATAGTCAAAGATTTTAAATGAAATCCAACCAGCACCAGCAGTAAAAGCATGACTTTGCTGAGTTCTCAGCTTAAGGATCACAGGCTATAATCATGGTGTTGGCCAGGGCTTGGTCTCATGTGTAGCTCACCTGGAGAAGGCTCTGATTCTAGATTGACTCATGTTGTTGGCAGAATTCAGTTCCTTGCCGCTGTAGGACTGAAGTCTTCAGGTTCTTGCAGGAAGCCATTGTCAGCTTTCACAGGTCTTTGCCACATGGTTCTCCCTATGTTGCAGCTTGCTTCTTCAGATCTGGCATGGGAATGAGAAAAACTCCAGCAAGACAGGTGCTACAATGAGGTTCATAATCATCCTACATAATAAAAGGCTAATATGCAAATCAACTCAAGGGCAGAATGATGGGTCGCTATGATGCGCACTGACCACCAGGAGGCAGACACTCAAGGTAGGAGCTTCCCCGGGTGGTCAGTGCACTCCCACAGTGGGAGTGCTGCTCAGCCAGAAGCCCTGAGCTGGGCTCACAGCTGGTGAGCGCAGCAGCGGTGGGTGGCAGGAGCATGCTTAACATCTCCCGAGGGCTCCCTGAGGGCGAGAGGGTGCAGGCTAGGCTGAGGGAACCCTTCCCCCCTTGAGTGCATGAATATCATGCACCAGGCCTTCTTGTGTACATATAATCAGGTAAATCCTATCACCTTTGCCATATTCTATTAGAAAGCAAGTCACAGGTGCCCCAGGGGAGGGGACTGTCTCTGGGCATGAGCATCAAGAAGCAGCAATCACGTGGGGCCACACTGTCCACCACAGTCTGAGAATCCTGGAGGAGAATACAGGCCAGCAGACCATGGCAGGTAACTTTCATTTTAATATGTATCAGATGTCCCTTTGCTTTGGTTGGACCTGCCACTAGAACTTTTTATTGGCCACCCCTATCTCCTTGGCTCTCATGTATCTATCACAGCGAGGTTTTATGATGTCCACTCCCTGGGCCTCACCTCCTCTCTCTGGACTGTTGCTAAAAGTTGGCTTTTCTTAGGCAAACAATTTTGTTTTCTTTGCTTCAAGCTTTCATTTTCCTGACTATTCCATAAAGCCTAGTTGCCACATATTCCCACCCCCAAAATGGCTTAGCAAGGTATTTTGCTAAAAATCAAAGCAAAGCAAAATATATTTCTAATTTCCAGTCTTAATTTACATAAGCAACACACTATAGTTTTGCTATTCACCATAAGTTTCTGCAGGATTCCGTATACTTTTAGAAGCTGAAACATAAAGAATGTCATGGATAGGTAGCTTCTACCCAAGGTCTTTCCCATGCTTGTTCAGGGTGGGGGCTACATGCTTTTCTAGTTGAAGTTCTTAGGAACTCCAAAATGTCCCTGTGCATGAGTGAGATGTCGACTAATTGAATCAGAACTACTCTGTTGATAACAACTGTGATTTTCTAACAGATTTCAGTCTTTTAATCCAGTTACTCTAATCAAACAGGTGCCTTATAGCATAAGATGAAAAATAAGAAAATACTAACTCATTGATAAATGAAAGTTTTTGGTCCAAGAGTAGAAAAAGGCTACTTCCCCAAGAGGTATTTTCAATTCAGTGATTCTAAAAATTGAGTGGGCATTAGAATCACCTGGAGGCTTGGAAAAATACAGAGTGCTAGGCGCCACCTCTAGATTTTTATTCAGTACGTCTGCAGTGATGCCCAATAATTTTAATTTCTAACAAATTGCTAGGCGGTGCTGATGCTGCTGGTTTGGGGATGACACTTTGAGAACCATAGCTCTAGTCAATTGCCCAAAATACTTCACAAAACAGCAAAATGAGGAAGGATGAAGTGGAGAAATAGCCTTCAAATTCTGAAGGTTATGCAGCCTTAGAAATAGCCATGCCAGGGAAAGTAAAAGACCAAACTCCAGGTAATTACAGGTCCAACATCAGTTGCTACTGCATTTCCCAGTGCAATCCTAATGTTCTAGAGAGAGCCATACAGCTACAAGATCTGAGAAAGCATATCGTTATCTTTAAAGAGTATCTAAAAGCATAAAAAATCAAGATATTGATGAGTAGGACTAAAGTTCTTTGGATTCAATATAGCATTGTGAGAAAAGTTGAATGTGACATAATCAATTATTAATTAGTCACTGGCAGTGACAAATTTTAATTAGAGGACAATCATTAAGATGTCTTTTGTAATTTTTTCATGTTTTACCACTCAGCTGATCCATGGTTACCATTGATGCCTTGTTCCTAATGTTTACAGAAAACGATTTGTCTTCACTTTTTTTTTTTTTTACCTAGTTGTTAGGTGTTTTTATTATTATTATTTTGATTTGTTTGGTGGTTGTTTTATCAATAATCATATTATTTTGGTTATTTATAAAACTATAAGTAGAAAGAAAATTCCTGCTAATTAGAAAATAAGCATCCCATATGGAAAAATATTCAACTTTGATATGCAGTAACTTCTGTATCAAATATGTCCCAGAATAATTAATTTTACTAGTATCTTGCACTTCCAAACATACTGTTTCTAGAGATGACAACACCACATTTTGTAAAGGCATTCTGTTTAGAGAAATACCTATAGTTTTACCAAAACCCGAAGATGAAAACAAAACCAAAATGTGTAATAAAAGCATCATTTTATCCAGAGACCTTGAAGCAAGCAACAGACTGACATATATCAGAGGGAAGGGGATGGAAGACAGGAACCGGTTAACTAAAAAATTTATATGCATATATGCATAGCCCATGGACACAGACAATAGTGCAGTGAATGCCTAGGGATGGGGTGAGAGAGGGGTGGAGAGGCCAATGGCGGCGGGGGGGGGGGGGGAGCGGAAACAGCTGTAATACTTTCAACAATAAAGATAATTTTTTTAAAAGATCATTTTAGTTGTATAAAAAATGAAAAGTATTCTATTAATTATACAGTGAATTTTCTCTCCAGTATTTCTAGTTGTTAGTTCATGTGGATAGTCAGTAAGTCCTGTATAAATTGGAGAAAAGAAGGGACTAGGAAAGGAAGGAGTAGATCACAGCTAATGCTGAGAGTCTTCCAGGAGCACTTGGCCTTAATTCCTTTGCTGACATTGCTGTTATCGGATCTATCTCTAAAGGTACTTCTGTTTTTTTCTCTCCCTGTACATCTGTTTTCAGCATCTGTTAGGTTGAACCATATGAAGTTTCCAGTTACCAAATATTTGACAATTTTTGAATTACAAAAACAATATCATATATCGTACTTAGTAATTTATCAGAAAGAGTGGTGCATATTTAATATGTATATTTCTAAACTTCACTTATTTAGATTTAAATTCTTGCAGGAGATTAATTTGTAAGTTGCATTAGATTATTTTGGTAAACAAATTTGTGTTTTTAGCATCTAGGTAAGTAACCAGGCAAACTTAGAATACCACTGGGAGATGGTATACCACTTTACCCAAGGCTTTTCCTTCTTCATTATAAAATGATTAATTAAAGTAATTATTGAATAGCCCTGGTCAGGTAGCTCAGTTGATTAGAGTATCTTTCTGATATGCCAAGGTTGTGGGTTCAATCTCTGGTCAGGGCATATACAAGAATCAACCAATGAATGTGTAAATAAGTGGAACAACAAATCAGTGTTTCTCTCTCTTTTTCTTCCTCACTCTCTCTCTAAAAAATAAAAATAATTATTGAATAAACAATCAACTGTAGAAGAAACTTGGAATGTAATAAGTTTCATATATAGATGAAAAGCTAAAATCCTACAAAAAGTTCATTTTATACCTTACAATAATCTTCAAAAATACAAATAAGATTCAATATTAATAATCTGGGCTCAGTCAACACATAAGAGAATCATTGGCAGTAAATTCGGGAAATAGAAACCATTTTCATTCATTCATTCAGTTAACATTTGCTGAGTGCCTACCTTAAGTCTGATGCCTATCAAGTAGGTTTCTATTGGATGTCCCCTTCTCTCACTGAATTCACATGCTATTCCAACCATATTGCTATTAGGAAGAGTGGAATGGTCTAAATACTCATACAAATGCCCGAGTAATGATCTTTGGCTGTGTTTCCCAAATTTGCTATGGTATATCTTACAGACTTGGCTTTAATTAGAATAGATGCAAGAAACATAATGAACTTGGTAATAACATACTTTCATATAATCTGGATTCTATAATTTGACATACATTAAATAATTTTGGAACTAACATTTATTAACAATAATGTTACTATTTGCAAAAAGACTCTACATGTATATCTAGTGTCATGTATATTAAAATAACTGATTCCCAGTGCCTGTGGATAAAAGGAAATTAGTTCTCTGGCTCAGTGGTTCTCAACCAGTGATTTTGTCCTAGTCCCTGCTCCCCACTCTACCCCAACCCCTACCTACCACCCAGGGACATTTGGCAATGTCTGGACACATTTGGTTGTCACTACTGACCTCTTGTGGATAGAGGTCAAGGACGCTACTAAACATACTACAAACATCCACAGTGCAGCAACTCCTCCCCTCCTCCCAAAAGAAACCAAAAACATGTCCTGCCCAAACTGTCAGTAGTGCTAAGGTTGAGAAACCCCACTGAGATTATTCCCTTCATGTCTTATTTTCCTGTCTTCACACTTCACCTTTAAAAGTTCAACCCCATAGGTTTATCCATTTGTTTATTTACATTCCTTCAAAAACCATTGTGAAAACATCATGGGGGATACAAAGATACATAAAATAGGGTAACTGATATCTAATTGATAAGGACCTGCCTTACATGGAACTGGAGAATAATTCTTTGGCTTTCTGTAAATGATGGGTGACAAAATAAAACATTCCTTTGGGCTGATACCAGGACACCTTTTGTGCATTCTGTTCATCTTTCTAGTTCTCTATCTTGAGTAGAATGTCATTTTTATGGCAGAAGTCTAGTTCTGAATTCATTGGAGCTAAAAATGCAGTTCTGTTGTTCTAATTGCATCAAAGGCAGAGCTGCGTGGGGGTGAGAAGGACATGAAAATACAACTCTTTGTAATCAGAATGTGAGAAAATGTTCAGCTTAATAACAGCTTACAAAATAGATTCCTTAATCTAAAACAATAAAATCTCCTGAATAGGGGTGAGCTGATACCTCAGATCATGAACAAAGAAGGCAATATTTTTTTCATGTTGTATACCCTGGGATAGATGGAACAAGTAACACATTCTGTCTATTTTTAGTCACATTTGCACTTTGACATTACACAGATCCTCCTCATTTGCACCAAAAATGGTGATCAGTCAATTTAGGAAGAGAAAACCAAAATCCTAATATATAAAGAGCCAGGGTCCGTCATGACCAAAATGTCCGGATGCAAGACCGAACCCCAGGCTATGGTCCCAGACGGCATGGCAGAAGTCAGTCCTGGGTCCCAGCCGCCCGTGGCGGGAGTCACTCCTGGGTCCCGGCCACCCAGGGCGTGGCAGTGGGAGGGAGCTGTGGGCCCCGGCTGCTTGTGGCACAGTGGTGGGAGGGAGCTGTGGGAATGGAGCCATGCTGCCATTGGACTGGCCTCTGAGTCCCTCCCCCCACCTGCAAGCTCCAGGGAACCAGAGCCATGCTGCCATCGGACTGGCCGCTTGGTCCCTCCCCCTGGCCTGCAGGCTTCAGGGAACTGGAGCCATGCTGCAATCAGACTGGCCTCTTGGTCCCTCCCCACCGGCCCGCAGGCCCGGGGAACCAGAGCCAGGCTGTGATGGGACTGGACCCTACTCAAGGGGTTCTGGATTGTGAAAGCATGCAGGCTGGGCTGAGAGACCTCCCAGAGTACATGAATTTTCATGCACCAGGCCTCTAGTCTATATATATAAAAGCCCAGCAACCATTATGGCTGAACGACCAGTCGCTATGACACACACTGACCACCAGGGGGCAGATGCTCAACACAGGAGCTGCCTCTTGGTGGTCACTGCGCTCCCATAGCGGGAGTGCCACTCATCCATAAGCTAGGCTCATGGCTGGTGAGCGCAGCGGCAATGGCGGGAGCCTCTCCTGCCTCTGCGGCAGCGCTAAGGAGCAGTGAGCCAAGTGGTAAGGAGCGAGCAGGCAGGCAGTAAGGAGTGGCGAGCCAAGCAGTAAGGAGTAAGCAGGCAGGTGATAAGGAGGAAGCAGATGGGCAGTAAGGAGCAGGCGGGCGGTAAGGAGCGAGTAGATGGGCGGTTAGGAGCGAGGGGTCCCTAATTGCAGAGGGTTGTGTGACTGCACATTCAGGCCTAAACCAGCAGTCGGACATCCCCCAAGGGGTCCCGGATTGAGAGAGGGTGCAGGCCGGGCTGAGGGGACCCTCCCCCTACAGTGCACGAATTTTGTGCATCAGGCCTCTAGTTGTACCGTATTATAAATTCCTTTCTGAAGAGTCAGTAAAGGTGTTCTTTGCATTTGAGAAAATACACAAAAAAGCTTAATATAAACAAAAAAGTGTTTTTCTGTCATCAGACTCTACTGCAATACATTATACATGTGTGTATGTGTATATGCATGCATGTGTGTGTATGTATATTTTTCTGCATTATCCCAAAACACCCATGTACTGAAGAGCTCCCTGCCCATCTTTCCTTTAAAGCACTGATGAAATAGTTCACAGCAGAGCAGTGAGTTTTTTGCTCTTATCCTCAATTTTCCTAATGATTCACCTAGAATATGGCTGTCTATCTAGAAACAGCTAAATTTAACTGAACAATTTAGAATCCCACTGAGCTGAAGTTGCATGGGGTGCTGACTAAAAGAAGGGAGGAAGCCGGGTGACTCAGGGGATTCTCAGTGGAGCTTTAAACTTTTCGTTTTCATGATCCCTCGCTGATGGATGAGGTACTGTTCTATTGAATACTTACTTCCAAAGTGCTTTTTTGCACAACTCATTACTTCCAGTTGGGGGAAGCAGGAAGCTGATGTGGTGTTTTAGAAGCAAGGCAGGATTAGAAGCAAATTTACCAGTCTGTATATCTGGTGTTTAGGAACTCCATGGAGCATCTTCAGTGACTCAGGCTGGTGTAGCATTTACTGCAACCACATTCACCAGGGGACAAGCTCCTTACCCAAATCAACTCTGAATTCTGAAGGGGGTTCTTAGAATTCACTAGTGGAGGACATAAAGATCCAGTGATTCCTCCCAGAGTATCTCCCATCCCCAGGAGAAGGTAGGTGACTAGAGCACTGTCCACAGTCACACATGGGAGTCACCCAGACTAGGAACTAATGTAGGGTAGAGGGTCATCATTTCTGTGAGCTCCTCACCCTAAAGGCCCCTCCATCTCAGATTATACCACTTGGGTGATCACGTGTTCTGAAAAAGCTCAAACACTTAAAAATTTGAGACTGGAATACTGGTTACTAATCCTGAAATAGATAATTGAAAGAATTAGTGCAAACTTCCCCAAGGACCCATACTCAACCCTGCTGTTATCTAAATCTCAGAGAAAAGTGGATGGTGGTTGGGCAATTAGTGACAGATGTTGTTTACAACTCAGTCTTATTATTATGGTGACAAATTATTCCTTTAATTCATGACCATGAACTTCATTTTGCCTGGCAGCCACAATGAGACCAAGAAGGAAGAACTTTCTTCCTATGAGAAGCTGTTGTTCCTATGTGGTCAGTGCCTCCCATCCCTACCCCCTCTTCCTTATGTTGGATCCACAGCCAATGCTTGGTGGCAAGTCTGGGGTCTCTCGGGCAGCAGGGCCAGTGGTTGGGAAGACAAGCCAGGTGCAGTGCTCAGGGAGCAAAACAAAGCTGTTCTGACCTGTCGCCACCTCTCAGAGCAGCAACCTGCTGAGGGGAGCATCCAATTCCATTCAGTTAAAACTCCCCAACAGGATTGTTCCATGGGCATATCATCCTCATTTAATTGGTAAAGAAAATGGAACCCAAAAGTGGCTTGCTCAAATTCTCACAAGTTAATAAAAGGGGAAGCCAGGGCTTAGGGCCAACCTTCTCTACGATCAGGCAATACATCCTATATAATAAAAGCCTAATATGCTAAGTGTCTGGTTGTCCAGTCCGTTCAGCCAATCAAAGCATAAATGCTAATGATATGCTATGGCCACTCAACCCCTCGCTATGATATGCACTGACCACCAGGGGGCATTCGACAAGTTGCTATGACATGCATGGACCACCAGGGGGAAGACAGTCAACAAGTCACTATGATGTGCATTGACCACCAGGGGCCAGATGCTCTGACCGGTAAGTTAGCTTGCTGTTGGGGTCCAGCCAGTCAGGACTGAGCGAGACAGGCCGGACATGCCCTGGAGCCCTCCCATGGTCCCTTCCTGGCTGGCCAACCTCCTGCGTCCCTCCCCGGCCACAATTGTGCACCGGTGGGGTCCCTTGGTCTAGCCTGCACCCTCTCACAATCTGGGACCCCTTGGGGGATGTTGGAGAACCAGTTTTGGCCCAATCCCACAGGCCAGGCCAAGGAACCCCACTGGTGCAGTGCTAAGGATGTCCATCAGTCGGACATCCCCCAAGGGCTCCCAGTCTGCAAGTGGGTGCAGGCTGGGCTGAGGGACCCCCTCCTCAGTACACGAATTTTGTGTACTGGGCCTCTAGTTTTATATAAACAACCTGCTCAGGACCAACCTTGTCCACTATCATACAATACATCTCATATAAACACCTCATAATTGGTCTTAAAGGAGAATAGAATAATATTGTAGAAGGATTTGTGACAACCTGTTCTCATAATAAAATAAAACCTCAAGCCTACAGATATATATATATACACATATATATATATGTATATACATATACATATATACACATATATACATATATATACACACACACATATATATACAGATATTGATATAGAGATACAGATATAGATATAAATAGAGATAGAGATAATGTCTCAGAATCAGATCTGAGAACAGGACTGGCTCTATAATTTGTGGGGTTCCAGTGCAAATATAGAGCCCTATGTTCATTAATAATTTTTATTAACTAGAGGCCCAGTGCACGCATTTGTGTACGGGTGGCCTGTGCCCTCTTCACAATCTGGGATCCCTCAGGGGATGTCGGACTGCCAGTTTCAACCCAGTGCCCACCAGGGATCAGGCCGAAACTGGCAGTCTGACATCCCCCGAGGGGTATAGCAGTGCGGGAAACAGCAGGCAGCGGGGAGGAACTTGAGCCAGGCCGGGTGCCACACCACTCCTATTCATCCTGGCCCTGCAGTGCCTGCTGCCACTGCCACCTCTCTTGGTAGCACTGCCTCGGAGACGGGAGAGGCTCCTGCCACTGTAGCTGTGGTCACCAGCAATGAGACTGGCTTCTGGCTGAGCAGTGTTCCTGTTGTGGGAGTGCATTGACCACCAAAGGGAGCTCCTGCATTGAATGTCTGCCCCTGGTGGTCAGTGTGCATCATAGCAACTGGTCGACTGGTTGTTCCGGTTATTCAGTCATAACAGTTGCTTAGGCTTTTGTATATATGAACAATTTCAAGACAATAACAATAGAGCACTAAACCAATCTCAAGGTCCTTCTTCTACAATCTTTAAAGTGAATTTTTTCTTGAAGCTAAAAAATGTCAAGGATTATATTCCATGGATACATTCCACTTTGTGGCTGTTATGCATATTATTCATATCCTCCAACATAGAATCTTTGTATTCTAATCCATCAAGATTGTTTACATAGTGTTTGCATGGCATGTGATAATCTCCCAATAAATGTTTAACAGCAAAAAATAACGAACTTCTTTAATCTTAATGAAACATAAGTTTAATAGAAGTCCCTGGTTAGTGACAAATAGAAAGAGGTACAGGGGAAAGATAAATTTTCCATACAATGTGTGCTTATGTGTCTAAACCTCTGAATGTACATGGTAGTATTTGGGAGGTATATTCTAAAGCAGTACTTCATTTTAGACAAAGGCCAAATATTGCATTTCATGATTAATTCTAATGGTGCTGAATAATAATTCAGTCCTACTTTTCAAGGCACATCTGCAGAGCAATACAAAATGATTTTCTCTGTCTTCTGGAGAATCCTTTTTTAAAAAAACGTATTCAGCCCTAACCGGTTTAGCTCAGTGGATAGAGAGTCGGCCTGCGGACTGAAGGGTCCCAGGTTCAATTCCGGTCAAGGGCATGTACCTTGTTTGCGGGCACATCCCCAGTGGGTAGTGTGCAGGAGGCAGCTGATCGATGTTTCTCTCCCATTGATATTTCTAACTCTCTATCCGTCTCCATTCCTCTCTGTAAAAAATCAATGAAATATATTTTAAAAAATTATTCATTGATTGATTTTAGAGAAAGAGGAGAAAGAGAAAGAAACATCAATTTATTGGTTCTTGTATATGCCCTGATTGGGGATTAAACCTGAAACCTTGGCTTATTGAGACAATGCTCTAACTAACTGAGCTACCCAGCTGAGGACTGGAGGACACTTTTATTTTATTTTATATATTTGTTTTTAAATATTTGTACATTTTATTTATAACTCAATATACAATGGCTGAATTTATTTAAAATATATTTTTATTGATTTCAGAGAGGACAGGAGAGAGAAATAGAAACATCAATGATGAGAGAGAATCATTGATCTGCTGCCTCCTGCATGCTCCACTCTGGGGATTGAGCCTGCAACCCAGGCATGTGTCCTGACCAGGAGTCAAACTGTGACCTCCTGGTTCATAGGTCGATGCTTAACCACTGGCCCACACAGGCCAGGCTGGAGGCTCCTTTTAAAGTGAGAGTGTTAACTGCCACTGTTTCTCTCTGGCCCCACTCAGAATGCTGCTTCCTGGATAGTAGCTAGTGAGCACAGAGTTTCCTACCCACCAGTGGGGAACCTTGTTCTGTTTCAAGTAATCCTTAATTCCACTCTTCTATCACATGTAACTTAATCTGCTTACAGTTTGAGTCCTGCCAAATCAGCTCTGAAAATTTAGCTTCATTTTTATATCATTGCTGGTGCCAGAAACTCGCTTTAATCTGCTGTTTTAAGTCAGTGATACCACAACCCCTGACACTTATGGACTCACTTTTCTTCAATGTCTACGATATACCAGGTATTTTTTATACTAGGCACCTGTACCTCCATTATCTAAAAGCCATGAATATTGGGGAAGATAAAGTAGAAACCTTATTGTAAAGAATTCAAAATCTTTAAATCTGTCAGGAGTCTGAAAAACAAGTGTTTATCTAAATAAAACTTACATTATATATTAAACTGACTGAAAACCTAGAAAGTACATGAACTGCTATTTTGCAAAACTCTCTTCTTTGTATGATACTGGGGGGTGGGAGGGCAGGTGTGGTCTAAGATATAGTTTTCCCTAATTTACTCCTGGGAAAATTTATACAGTGGTATGTTCCTGTGGCCTCTGCATTTAAATCATTCTATACCATTTACATTTCTCCTTTCAACTGATTAGCAGACAAAACTGATATAAACCCCCTGAATAAATATTTCTTATATGAGTGGGACTGATTTACTAGGGACTTAGTAAAATCAAATCTTCTAAGGGCTCTCTCAGCTAAAATTTCTTCAGAAGCATCATCATTGATGTTGATTATACCACTTCACTTTGGAATCTAAAGCACATGAAAATTTTGGTTTGATTTTATTTAAATTCTTACTTCTCTCTTTATAAGCTCTTTGGAATAAACCAACACAGACCTAGCAAGACAGAATAAATAATGATAGACTGTATTGACTTCCAAAGGTCAATTCAAGGTACAAGTGACACATCCCAGCGCTCAGTTCCCAAAGAGGCAAGCTGGGGGACACTGGATAAAGGCAAGGCTAAGCAATTTCTTGGTGGAATGGCAGCATAAAGTGTTGGGTGTGGAGGTGGAAGGTGGGTGGGAGGGAGAAGGTGAAGGGTGAGCAGAATATAGGTGTGTGGTCAAAGAAAAGTAGAAGAAATAGCAAATTTATTGACAAATATTTTAAGTAGGTTCTATACATGTGCTGTTTATAAGATGAGCCACATTAAAATATGCAGAGAAGAAGGGAAACTGAATTAGAGACAGAAAGGATAGTTAGAGATAGAGATACATAAAAATGCTAGATTAGGTCTTAATAACTGAGAGGGGCTATATGGGACTATCTTTTAATTCATAGATATGTCAGGAAGCTTTGGCTCAGAAAGACAGAAGGATCAATCCAAACTGGCTAAACCACAGTGGAGGCTATTGAGTTGTTAACTGGAAGTCCAAAGGTGAATGGAGCTTCATAGATGGAGTAACTAAGCAACTTGAGCTCCACTTGCCTGAAATTCTCCTACTTTCCTCTCCTAAGTGTCAGATTCATCCTTGAGCTGGGATGAAGGTGGTGGCAACTGCTCTGGGAACTTTCTCATAAACCTCTTCTTTAATCTCACTGGCCCACATTGGGTCACCTGCCCACTCACAAACCAATCATCAATCATTGACACAAGAGACGCTCTTCCCTCTCTTCAGACCTGCAGGCCCATATCTATATCCAGGGTTTGGTTAGCTTGAGGTCTCACTGGGTTTGTATAAGTACCTACTATCTAACACTGGGCTGTTTTTCCCCTGATGGAAATAGGAGTTACATTCGAGAATATTTGAGTAGCATATTTTGTACTGAAGGTCTTTCTATTACAAAGATTTATCTATATACAGGCAATCCTTGGGTTACATCAGACTCGACTTACATGGTTTCCTGGTTACGTTTCCATCTCCCATTTACAGTATTTATTAAAAAAAGTTCTGTCATTTCGACATATGTACATATATGCTTTATGTTTTTTTATTATTTATTTACCACAAATAAAGGTCAGGAATTGTTATCTTTCTTCTAATTTTTTTTACTGTTTCACTTCACTACTGCTGTGTATGTGTTCCATGTGAGTGGCATAGGTGCTTATGTAGGTGGGTTCTGACTTACAGCAAAAATCGAGTTATGTCGCGCCTTAGGAACAAATCTCCAACGTAATCTGAGGACTGCCTGTATATAAAAGGCTAATATGCTAAGTGTTCCTCCGACCATCCGACTGGTCGCTATGACACGCACTGACCACCAGGGGGCAGGCGAGTACTCAGGAGCTTCCATGATGCGCACTGGTCATTTACAAAGAAACAGCACCATGGACCTGGCACCGACAAAGCAACACTCACCTTCCCCCAAGTGGGACTGAGGCCCCGCCATCACCCTGGAGTGACAGCCCACCAAATTGCAGCCAATGCTGCTGAGACCCCATGGCACAAAATGTGGCCCACAGACTAGGAATGGTGGCTGTGGGTGCTGGGTTATGATGTCACGTAGCAACGCCCGGCTTCCTCTCCCTAGCAACTAGCCTCCTTGGAGTTTCTTCAGCCCAGGAACACAACTTGCTTTATAGCCAGGTGCAAACATTTTACACTTTAACCAAATGTCTGTGAAGTGTTTTCATGTGCCTCATCTCATTTGATCTTCACAGAAATCCTGGAGTAGGTAAATAGGAGACTTGGTGGAATCCTATTTTTTTTTCATTAGCCAGAAAACAGAGATTTAGAAAGTTTAGAAACTTGGCCCAACTAAAAAGAAGTAAGAAATGGCAGAACTTGAAAATGACTTCAGGTTTTCTTACTGCGTAGAATATAGTCAAACACTGCTACAGTTAAATATTTCACCCTTTGTTCTCCCTGTGTGATCTACAATAATAATCTGCTTCGTGTTGATATTTACTGCTGAGTTGCTGACAATTACCTGAAAGAGAAGTTGGGGTGCTTCACTGGGCTGGAAAAAGTTTAGCTAAATCAGAAAGCAAGTCTAATTAAGCAAGTTTATCTATATATAAATACACTGAGTGGCCAGATTAATATGATCTCTAAACACATAATAATCTGGCCACTCTGTGTATATCCTATATAATAAAAGGCTAATCTGCAAATTGTCCCCTCAACCAGGAGTTCGACCAGCAGGCAGGCAGGCCAACTGCCCATGTCCACTCCCCTTGGCCAGGCTGGCCGGACCCCACCCATGCACAAATTCATGCACTGGGCCTCTAATATATATATACATATATACTGAGTGGCCAGATTATTACCAGTTCAGAGATCATAATAATCTGGCTACTTAGTGTATAAAGCTCTCACTGGCACCAATCTGGCGCCAATTGCATGTGTGTGTTTCCATCTGTCATTGTTGATCGTGAATTTGGTTGACACTTCTAATTATAGAAAAAGGGTGAATAGTGATATTAAAATATTTTTTCTAATTTCCTTTCAATGTGCATGAATTTGTGTACCATTAGTTTATAAATAAATATTTCCTTCTCTTATAATAAACTTCATTTCATTTTTATTATGGAAATGATGTTACTCCCCTTAGAAACTGTTGATTCAGAAAAGTATGAAGAAAATAAGCATTCTATGCAATTTTTGCCATTACTAACATTCTAAAAAGCTCTTGTGGCTCTGTTTTTTTGCATATTTGTTTATCCCTCATTCTGTTGTTTTTTAATGGTAGCAAAACCATAGATGGTGCTATAACTAGAGGTTGGAAAGCAAGTGGGAATTTTGGGAGTGCAGGCTCCATCATTCTCTCTTTTTCAGCCTGGCTTTCTTTGCATTGGCATGTAGCTAGTCAAAATGGTCTCAACTCTACACCTTATTCTTCCTTCCATTTATCAAGAACAAGCCCAGGTTCCTGGGGGAGCCAATCAGTTTTCCTGAGCTGTGCCAAGAGACCACCTTCAGTCCAATTAGCGGTGATGAGGGAGCACTCATATAGGATATCATGACTGCTGGGGCCCCTGTGTGGAGGCCGTGGGTCATTTGTCAGAGAAAGAGAACCACTGTCCCCTGGACAGATGTCCCCAACATTTACTACTACACTATTCCTACTTCGACTACAGAGACATAAAACATACCCACAAAAACATATAAATGTCATTAAGTTCATCCTGAACATGAAATTATATAACCTGCCTTTTAAAAAAACCTCTTAAATATTCTAACATGAATGTCTCTCTTTTACAATTCTAATTGCTTCCCTCAAACCATCTTCAGTGGCTGTTTAATGTCCCTTCTAATGGATGTACCACAATCTAGTTGTACCATAACTCAGTTGGAGCATGAATGTTTAAATCTTTCCCAATTTCTTGTTATCATAAATAATGCTTGACTAGGCATTTTTGCAAAGCCATTTTTGCCTTCATATTAGATTATTCCCATAAAATGGAATCTTTATAGTGCAAATACTTGGGGCATAGAACTTATTATGACTCGATACATATTGCCAAATTGCTTCCCAGACAGGTTGTACTGAATTACACTGCTTGCAGCAACATCTGAAAGTTCTCATTTTGTAGAGGGTATCTTTGATAATATGATATCTAATTATCAGGAGATATTCCCTTCAATGAATTATGTTGTCACATCAGGAAAGTTGCTATAGAATTTATTCTGTTATTAAAAGTAGAATTCCCAAACATTCCCTGCTCCCTGCATCCTGCGTAGCAGTTAGACATTCTGTGTCACCTTCTCCCTCTCCTGAAAACCTGGGACCACAGGGCACTGGAGGTTGGTTGTTGTTATCCTTCTAACCTTACAACAAGGGGTGAGTGAGAGAAAGGCTCTTCTGTTTTGACTTGTGTACCTGGGGAGTGAGGATCAGAAATTGAGTCCTTCATGATTGTCAGGTCAGAAGGAGAGTAAGTTCTTTCAAACCAACTATCCATCAAGAAGAAGTCAAGGTTGGAAGCCAAAAAGGAGGTGGATACAAGGGGGTGGAAGAAGATTGGAATCAAGTTCTCAATGCCTTAAGGACAGGCAGGTAAAGGGGTGGAATAGGTTGGGGTTGGGCTGAGACTATGGAAAGTCCACATCTTATCTAAAAGCACTGCTCCTCGGCTCCACTCATGAAGATAGTTTTAAGCTCTGGAATTCAAAAATTTTTTGAAAGACATCAAAATGTGGATTTTTATACAACTATTTTTAAAATATTGTCTCAGTTTTAAAATAATTGTGTGTTAGACAAGCATGTCTATGGTTGATATGTGGACACAAGATTGTGACCTCTAACTAGAGTAATAAGAAAGCTGAAGTGTAGTTGTCTGCTGTGGTCATTTATGTGGTTTTCATAACCACAAACACAGTATGGCTGGAAACATTTATAGTTTCAAGAAGGGACAGTTGAAAGTCAAACAAATATGAAGCTGTTTGGAAGATCCAAATGGGAAATGTTCTTATCCATAAGTAGCAACCTAGAAAGGATGAGTAAATGAACTGAGAACCCCAATTTTGTAACAGAAAATGTAATTTTACTTGACTGAGGCTACACAACACCTCCAGAAGGGGTGACAATTGTCACATTCCTATGCAAAGATCACATCCTTTACAAATGAATGAATGTGCTCAGGTAACTGATTTCAGTGACTAACATCTGCACGCCTGGATTTTGTGACTGTTTTATAATATATCACTTGAGCGTGTAGGAGAGTTCCATACCAAACATCAGTTTGTGATGTTCAGGTCTAAAAATAGAACCACAGCCTAGTCAACGATGCCCTTTAGATCTGATTTCCTTTTTCCTCTGCTATCAGCCACATCCCTGGGATCATTGTAAAACTTATTACAAAAACAAGAGCCCGTGTTTAGGGAGGAAAACTGACTTTGTTTGGAAATCGGTGAACATGCTGTTTGGACTGGCTTTCTTTCCCAAACATTAGCTACCCCATCTATCATCTCAGCAATGCCATGCATTACACCAGAAGCCTTTGGCATCACAGCTTTTCAAGGGTCTTTCATTATGGATCAGTTCCCTAAACACAGGGGAGTAAATCACTCTTGGCCTTGCCCCCCACATCACAGACACATGTGAGCGCTGGCACCCTGGCCAGTTGGGGAGGTGTTGCAATCTGTCCCTGGTGGGGGAAGAGGGGTCACACTGGAAGACAGACCTATGTTGAAGCCCTCTCTCAGGACATGCACACACACTTTAAGCCACACCTTCTTGTTTCCCTTTTCTAGCAGTGGTTTAGCAGAGCAATCTACATGTAGGCTTTTCAAACAGACCCATAATTAGAGATTCACAAGTGAGCTCTTGGAGTGGGAGGGACTGCTTGCCTTTTGCAATGTTTCATGATGTGTGGGTTTGGGTACTGGGGGGCAGAGTTTAGTCTGCCTGCTGAATAAGATGTGCAATGTGTATGCTAGGATGTACATGGTCCAGAATTAGATGCCTGAAAGAATTCTAAGAAAAGCCCTGAAGTGAAGGTGGGTTAGGATTGAGAGTCTTTTTTTATTCTCTAAGTATAAAGGATTTCTTTACCAAAATCTGTTAAGGCTAATATCTAAACTCTCAGATGACCCCAACTGGTCATAAGGAAAAGAAGTCTCAATTAATATGATACGTAATGAGATACTACAAATCACAGAAGTGATGAATATTTATTGATCTCTTACTAAGTACTTTGTGTGCATTTTCTCATTTAATTTTGATATGAGCCTAGGAGGGAGTATAGCATCATAGTTAAGCACAGAGTTGTGTGCCCAGCATGTGGCTCTCTCCACGTGCGAGAACCTGACAAGAGCTGCTTACCAGCATGATGATGTAAACCGGATGACACCAGCTGGAAGAAGTAGCCAGAAGAGTATGTGGAAGAGTAAGACAGATGAGGCACAAATTGCTTTTGGGAATGAATCTTCATTATTTTCACATGATGTTAAAGCACCAAAGACTGTTTATTTACTTTACAGAAGCAAGGGATGTTTCTCTCTCCCTCTCCCTTCCTCTCTGATGTTTCTATCTCTCTCTCCCTCTCTGAAATAAATTAAAAATATATTTTTAAAAAAAGAATCCTCAGGGCTGTTCAGCAAGGACAAGTCTTACACTGTAATGTAAGACCATGTTTCTCCATCTAAGCTACTGGGATGTAGTAAAGACTTTGCCAACAGTTATTTTCAAGACAGAGATTATTTTAAAAATGGCTTTATTAAAGTATAATTGTTATGCAAAACACTATTATCAGTTTTAAAATCTAAAGTATACAATCTGATGAGTTTTGACAAGTGTACACACCCCTAGTTGGGTAAGAAATATACCCATCACCTTCCAAATTTTCCTCCTGCTGCTGTGGTTTTACTCTGGTGGTGTTTGTTTGTTTTTATTTTTGTAAGAACACTTAACCTGAGCTCTACCCACTTTACACATTTTTAAATGCATAAGACAGTATTGTTAACTATAGGCTCAATGTTGTCCAGCAGATTTCATAGCAGCTTCTCAACAAGTAATGCTTTCCTTCTTCCCCATAAATCAAATCCATAAATTGACCCACTAAATGTGAGGTGCCCATGACAGTGTTTCTGGAGCAGCCATTTGTCCCCAGACCCACCTATCTTTCCTCTCTGGGTGAAGTCATCCTTGAGGGGTAGAGGTTGCCCTGACTCCAGAGTGCCTCTTGGGCAATGTTTAATCCACAACAGCCCTTACCTAGTCAGTAATGTCAGGGAACTTTCTGAGGGTTGTCTTTCTTTATGGAGTGATTTGTGCTGATCTTAGTTCTTATTGTACTCATGAAGAAAAATTAGACCATGGACTTGGTTCAGGAAAATGGTCTATGATGATCAAAAATAAAGGTAAACAATCCTTGGTGATTTAACTCTGAATTATATGAGAAATTTTAAGAATTTAAAGAGTTTAAAATATTGGACATCAAAATAACTAGATTATAGAACAACCACACTAGAGAACTACGCAAAGATTAGCTGAACAGAAGTCCTAAAACTAAGGATATACAGAATGGCAGAATATCATAATCAAACTATTCACTGGTAAAAATACTTTTCTTGTTCACAAAAAGGAACAAGAAATAGGAAATTTTATCTGAGAGGAACGCAGAGATTTCCTTTAATATGGACAACCTGAGAGTCATACTTTGGCATTGGGTCAAAAAAGACAATGAGAAGTGGACCACAATGTTCCTTGGCATACAGAAATATCTATAATCAGTGTATCAGAAGTTGATACTAATGAATATTGCAATGTATGCATTTAATTTAAAATGTTATTTAGCATCTACTGAGTCTTATGCATTCTACTGGGTACCTGGTATGCAATAATAAATGAGTTGGAAACAACTTCTTCCTTTTCAGACCCTTCAGAGTCATATGACCCTTGCCTTCATCAACCATACAGTCTAGGGCAGTGGTTGGCAAACCGCGGCTCGCGGGCCACATGTGGCTCTTTGGCTCCTTGAGTGTGGCTCTTCCACAAAATACCACGGCCTGGGCGAGTCTATTTTGAAGACGTGGCATTAGAAGAAGTTTAAGTTTAAAAAATTTGGCTCTCAAAAGAAATTTCAATCGTTGTACTGTTGATATTTGGCTCTGTTGACCAATGAGTTTGCCGACCACTGTCTTACAGGAAAAGCAGACAGACTTCCACCATTAAGTCTGATGTTAGCTGTCAGTTTTCATGGATGACATTTATTAGGTTCTAGAAGTTTTCTATTATTTCTGGTATAGAGAATTTTTATGATGAATGGGTTTTGAATCTTGTCAAATTATTTTTCGATGTCTGTTGAGCTGAGCACATGGTTTTGCTTTTATGGTCTATTAAAATGAATTGTATTGATTTAGAGCTGTTGAAACACTCTCAGGCCCCAATTGTTCATTAGACACTATCCTTTTTATATATAGTAGGATTCAGTCCACTAGCATTTTGTTAAAGCTCTTTTTTTTCATCTGTGTTCACTTATCTGGAAGAGTTTGTGTAGAATATGTATTACTTCTTTCTTAAGCATTTGGTAGAACTCCCCAGTGAAGACATCTGAGCCTATAGTTTTCTTTATGGGAAAGTTTTTAACTACAAATCCAATTATTTTAGTAGATACAGTGTTATTCAGGTTATCTGTTACTTCTTCAGTGAGCTTTGGTCATTTGTATTGTGAGGGAAGGGGAAATTTCCCCTTTCCTTTCTTAGTTCTTTTGACTGATAAAATAATTAAAATAATATGAATCAGATTAACAGGAGAAAATGACCAAGCTTAGCATGTATTATGTATGGGTGTGAGTGTTTGTGTATCTTAACAATATAAGATTAGAGGACAAATTAGTCAGTACAGACTTACATGTCATTCTTGAGCTAAGGAGAATGGGGGTTGTGGTTTGGGACTTCAAAGGACAGGAAGGCAATTTACATGGAGATGGAATAGCCAATGTTTTAAACAAATTTTTGCTGAGCCATCTATACAGTGGAACACAGAGAGCCCTTTGATTAGTCTTGGGCCTTGCTAGGTTTCTTCCTGTCTATCACACACTAGTTCATATTAAACTACTAGTGGCCCAGTGCATGAAATTTGTGTACATTAAAAGGGGATTAATTAGAGGAAATATTTTAATATTGCTATTTGCCCTTTCTCTATAATAGAAGTGTCAGAGATGAAAGAACATTAGTAAAATGTATATGAAAACCTTCCTCCTGTCAGAGTCTGGGGCACACCGCGGGGACCCAGAGTCAAGTTCCTGCCCACCTGCGCATGCCTCGGAATCACACGAGACCCAACCCAGCCAGGCCCACCCCCGTCAAGCCCCACCGGGCAGGGGGTGAAGCCTCAGGTCCCCTGTCAAGCCCCACCAGGGGTGGGGGCACATCCTCAGGTCCCCCATCAAGCCCTGATGGGCAGGGGGTTCAGCCTCAGGTCCCCCAGTGCATGCTGGGTGGGGGGTATGGCCTCAGATTACCCCAGCTCACCCTCAGGTCCCCCGGCCTGGCACCAGGGCGGGGTCATGCCTTGAGGTCCCCTGTCAAGCCCTGCCAGGAAGGAGGTTCAGCCTCAGGTCCCCGGGCCTGGCGCCGGGCAGGGGGTGCAGCCTCAGGTCCCCCAGCCCGGGGCGAAGGGCGCGGTCTGAGGTTCCCCGGACCGGCACCAGGGCAGGGTCACACCTTGAGGTCCCCCGTCAAGCCTCACTGTGCGGGGGGGGGGGGGGGGGGGGGGGGGGCGTGGCCTGAGGTCCCTGGCCTGGTGCCAAGATGGGGGTTGTGGCCTGAGGTACCTAGTCAAGCTGGGAGGGCGGGGGGTTACACAGCCTCAGGTCCCCAGCCCTGGCCCAGCTCCACGCAGCCTCAGGTCCATGGTGATCACTCATTATGGGAACCCCGTCTCTGCTGTGGGCACAGCCATCTTGTGTTACAGGAACCCTGCCTCTGCTGTGTGTGCGTGCAATCATCTTGTGATGGTGTGATGGTTAATTTGCATATTACCTCTTTATTATATAAGATTATTATATAAGATAGTTATCTACTAGTATGGTGATAGCTTCCCTCCTAGAACAGGTCCTCCATCTAAATTCTTTTAGGCAGTTAGGGGGAAGGTCAGAGGTTATGTCTGAGTCCTTTGTTTCTTAAAAATAATCAGCTAAAAACAATAATCATTATCTCAAAGAGGCATATTTTGGGGTAGCAAACTCTGTTCCCCTTTAGTGTCTTTCCAGGAATTTTCCCATTTTATGTAAGTTACCAAGTTTATTGGCATAAAGTTGTTCATAATATTTGTTGCTATGAGGATGTATGTAGAATCTGTAGTGATGGCACCACTTTCATTCCTAACACTAGTAATTTTTTCTTCTCTTTCTCCTTAATTAGTCTAACTAGACATTTAACAAATTAGTTCTTTTTAAATAACCAGCTTTTTAAAAAATATATTTTGTTGTTTTTTTATGGAGAGGGAGAGAGAGTTAGAAACATCGATGAGAGAGAAACATCAATCAGCTGCCCCCTGCACATTCCCCACCGCAACCAAGGTACATGCCCCTGACCGGAATGGAACCTGGGACCTTTGAGTCCCCAAGCTGATGCTCTATCCACTGAGCCAAACCGGCTAGAGCTAAAATAACTAGCTTTTTATTTCATTGCTTTTTCTTTATTGTTATACTGGTTTTTATTTTGTTGATTTTCTTCCTTCTAACATTGTTTTTCTTCCCTATTGCTTTGTTTTTAATTTTACCTTCTTTTTATAGTTTTTAAGGGTAATGCTTAATCATTTAAGACCTTCCATATTTTCTAATGTAAACATTTGTTGCCATAAATTTCCCTCTAAGCACTGCTTTAGTGACAACTCACAACTTTTCTTATGCTTTGTTTCCTTTTCATTCAAGTCAAGCTAATTTCTAATTATCTTTGAGTTTCTCCTTTGATCCATGAATTATTAGACATGGGTTTAATTTCAAATATTTGGGATTTTTTCCAGGTATCTTTGTGTTCTAATTGTATTTTTTATGCTTTTAATTATTTTAAATGACTCAGATCCCATCTTTTGCCACCTCAGTTAAACCCTCACTCTCCTGCATCATCAATCAATGTCTTTCTAAATGATCATTATCATCAGCATATTATGTGCTCTAGTGTTCCCTTGGAAAAGCTTACAGATCTTTGTTGATCCCACATCCTCCCTCCAGCAACCTCCACATTCACTGCCTTCCTTTCTAGCCAATTATATTTGAAGAGTTGGCCATACATGGTCTTTCCTGATCCCCACATATCATTTATTCTCTCTGAAATGATTCCCACTTCACATTTCACCTTACATCTCTTAAGAGAGGCTGTCCCTGATCACCCTGACCCAAAAGGTCTTCCTCTGTGAGTCTCTTTCTGAAACCATTGTTTAATTCCTTCATGCCAGTTACTGCTACACATTTTTTCCTTGTCTTTTTTTTTTTTTTTTATGGTAGGCTAATTGATGCATCACCAGAATATGAACTTCATACAGATAGGACCCAGGTCCCACTTGATACCACTGTTGTGTATTATTTATGACTGGCATTGGGGCTCAAAATGTTTCAAGAGAGGAGACCTGGCGCTGAGAGGGTCTGCTTAGTTCATGTATGTAGGTTCTTGAGTTCATGAAAGAAAAAGTTCACAACACCAGTCCAGCTGACTATGAGAGAATGTTTATTGAAGCTCAGGGCTTTAAAACAAGGAAGGGTTTAGAACAGAAGAAGCAACAGAGTCTAGCTGGGCTGCCTTAGCTCTCTGGAAAGTCAGAGAAAAAGGGGCCTTGGGAACAGGTTCAGGGCATTAGCCTGGGACAAGTTGCCAGTGCCCATTGCTCCTCTGATTGCTAGTCTCATAGGAACTCTTAGCGCTTAGAAGATGTAACCTGTGGGGGAGGAAGAGAGTGAAGAATGGGGAAAGGGAATGGCCCAGGCTGCTCCCCGGAAGGAGAGCTTGCATTGAGTCCTTTGTCTTGAGGGTTTTATCTTTTCTCTTAGAGGCAGGAATCTTAGGGGAGGTCTCAGGGGAGGGTTTCAGCAGAATATTTGTCAGTTATTTAGGTGTACTCCTCCAGAGTCCTGGTCGCCACTGATTGGTTAGTGTCAGGGAGGATCCTTAGTCATTGCAACTGGTCCTGGTGTCATCCACCTGATTTTGCTGCTTTTCTAGGCCTGAAGCTGAAATACAACAAGCCTAGATGTTATCTCTAGGGAGGTGACCTCTTTATCTGCTGCAATTTGTTGAGCTATCTGTCTCAGTTTTCCCATTCCACTTGTCCTGGCTTACTGGCCTATCTCAAAAATACTCCATGATGACTGACTAAATGAATAAATAAATGAATGAAACAGTTTTCATTGAAATCAAGGTATTAACTGTAATATTTAAAATATATTCATTGGAATGTGGCATGGCTATTTAATATTTTAAAATTGATTAGGGAGAGAGAAAGAGAGGCATCGACTTGTTATTCTACTTATTTATGCCTTCATCGGTTGATTCTTGTATGTGCCCTGACCAAGGATTGAATCCATAATCTTGGCATATTGGGATAACACTAACCAACTGAGCAACCTGGCCAGGGTGGGCATGGCATTTTAAAAAATTCATTATATTATTCATTTTTTGATTGAACTTGAAATTTCTTTTATTATAATGCTGAAATGACAAGGCTGTAATGGTATCAAATTGTTCCCTTTATATATCTCTCATGAGTAATTTAATGATGAGTATACATATATTTCCCAAGCACAGCTGTGAATCCTGTATAAGTTTCTAATTTACAATTTTAAAGAATTCAGAACTAAATCATTTATAGTGTTCCAATTCTCTGTGAGGTACATTTTCACATTTCTCCCCTCTTTTTTCTTTAATCTTGGACCCTGTATAGAGTTGCTGTCTACAAAAAAGACAAGCAATAATTTTGTAAAATATATGGCATTGTTGTTTCAAACTAGCTACAATTTAACTTTAGTAAGGTCTCCATTTATCAAGTTTGCTGTAGTTCCCAAGGAGCAGTAATGTAAATTCAAATGAGCTTTAAAAAATATTTTATAAAAGCTCATTCACAGGCTTCCCCCCCACACCCCCTTTCTCTGTTTCATTTGCTATTACTGGTTATAACCACGACAGTATTTTTATATATATCAAACTGTCTCTTTTTTAGTCTGACCACTTTTCTGGCCTCATATGCACAGTGTTGTCGCAGACCATTATTTACGACTTCAAGGCACTTTATCTTGAAAGGCCTATGATGGTGTGAGCAATGTTTAGAGCATTGAATTCTGCATTTGGCCTTTCCCCCTGGGACTTTATCAAAGTTTTTATATTGAAACTATACTTAGAAATGGGGGTTTGTATTCATAACTGTGTGATGTTAAATAGAAGCATTTCAAAAGGAAAATAAATTTTACCAAAAAACAAAACAAAACAAAAAACACACACACACACACAAACCACTGAAATCACCAATGCTTTTAGTGCTAGAAATTTCAGGGAAGCAGGAATTCTCCCCCAAGCTTTCCACCAATCACCCTTGGATTTCAGGTTGCAGCAGAAATCCCAAAGCAGGCAAATTAGTGGTGGCACAAATTCCCCTGAAAACAGTCAACTGTCCAACCATCTCATAAGATTTCCACTAGTCTCAGCTTCATTTTGTCGAAGATGTGTGGAAAAATGCATTCTAGTTATTTTGACAGCCTTGCATACTATGTGCTAGGCGTGTGTCAGGCATTTTTTAAAATTATTTTATCTTATTTTATTGATTTCAGAGAGGAAGAGTACAGACAAAATTAAGTCCAAGGGGAAATGGTTGGAGTCAAAAACATTCCCTGTTTTTATATTTCAATAATTTTAGTTAAAATGCTCTTCCATTCCAAAAGAACTCTGTCAATAATGATTTTTTTTTCTAGCACCATCATGTTTGAGCAGTGAACTGGGGCAATGTCACCGTTTTGATTAATGGTTTCAAAGATGCTAACGTTACCAAAAGTGCAATGTTGCTATTGTTTTAGGAGGAAAATGTACCTTTGTCCTGGTTTACTATATATATTTTAACTGGGCTTAATTGTATCATATCATTTCAGTGATCTTTGTCTTTGATAAATATTTCAAAATTTGTATATCATAATAGTATATTGTGACTGATTCAAAAGTAACAACATATATCAAAGGGATGGTTCCTTGCTTCCTTCCTCCAAAAAACCTTAGAAAAATCTGAGAAATGTTAAAAACTCGTGCCTTTTGCTATGTGAGACTCTTATGAAAAGATATCTTTAGATCATTTTTAAAAGAATTTTAAAAAGTAATTGCTGATTTCCTCAAGGAGAAAGGTTTTTCCCTTGTAATAATTATGGAAACCTTACACAACCACGTCTAATGCATTTTTCCCTCCAAGAACTCAAATGTACTTACTTGATATGCATTTGATAAATTACTGGCTTTACTACCCTTTGGAGCTGGTAATTTTTAAACATGGTGAAAATGATCAAGAGATGCCTTAATGTCGTGCCTTTTCTATGATGATGTCATTTACATGAGAATTGACAATTTCAAAAGAATTTTGACACAGTAGTTTACCACTGTTATTTCAAGATTATAGTCTGAATCCCTAACATAGAAGAACTACATTTCTATATGTATGCCTAGTGCTAACAAAAGCTATATATGTGTTCTTTTAAGGTAATTGAACACTGTCAACTTTATTTTACATTCACCCTCTATTGTTTTAATTGACTTAGTACTGGCTTACTTGCTCTGGAATCCTTGAAGCCCCGTAATCTTTAAATAGAAAGACCACATGCTCTGGACCTGGGGTCTGAACACTCATCTCGTAGTCCATTTGTAAATGTAGGCACACTTTTCAGTGCAACAGGCCCACTGAGACAAGGACCAAATAACATTGCTCCTTCCATTGGTTATTTTATGGTGTTATGTTTTTAATTTGTATGAGGATAACATCTTTCCCTGCTAGTTTTTAGTGGCCATTCCAGAGTCATAAAGGTTCAAATATTGGCCATCAGTCTTTGAAATGATACCAGATTTAATTAGTACCTATTTTGTGCACTCTGTGTTCTAGATGGTATCATGTACATTATAGCTAGTCACTAAGCCTCAAAACAGTAGTATGATTTTAGTTTCAGTGTTAACAAGCATAAAAGGGACATTTTAACTAGTCTTTCTTTTTTCACAGTCCTCATGCCATCATTGGTTCAAACTTTGAGGTCAACTTCAATTTGGCTTTGAGGTACTTGTCAATATTAGAGACATTTTAAAACAGATACTTACTTTTGAGTAGTTTTTTTTTATTCAGTTCATAAATATAAAAACTAACTGGAGTAAAGAAGATCTTTTTTTAATGCTGAATGCTATTTTCTGACTTTTTCTTAACATGAGGAATGTAGTCAGAGTTACAGGAGACAATGGTGTAATAGTTTTAAAATTTGTCCACACATTTTTTACAATCCTTCCCTGGAAAGGTGAGTCCCTCTCTCCTGGCATGTGAGCTAGACTTAAGGACTTGCTTTGCATGTGGCAGAAGTAACCATGTATGAATTCCAAGGGAAGGAGAGAGAATACGCTACCCCAGAATGTGCCATGAATGACATGTGGATTCTTTTGAGCTGCAGACAACTGGGACCCAACAGATACCAGAAGAGCTTATTACTTCCTTCTCCCCTTAACTGCTTAAAAGAATTTAGATGGGGGCCTGTACCAGGAAGAGAGCTATCCCCAGAGATAACTTTTTATGTCAGAAACACTTATCTGCATGGCATGGCAAACATTTGTTTACCAAGTATTTGCTCTTCTTATCTTCCTGTGAATTGTCTTCATCCCCTTCAAAGCCCCCACTTAGCTCAGGATGGCATATACTAGTTATCCTCAATTACTCTCATACAACAAAGTTACTTTCTCCATCACACAATCCTAAATGTGAACATTGGGCGAAACTCTATTGCACCCAGAGTGTGTACTCTGCAAGACCAGAGATGGCAGCTCTGTTTTACCCAGAATTAGCACGATGCTCAGGAAAGAGAAGGTTCTCAACAAATAAATGTTGTCAATACATTTATGAATAATCATCAACTTATATCTGTTTCATCTAGTTGTTCAAATATGCATGTTAATTTTACCTTGTATTCATCAGATGCCTACTATGTGCTAGGCCTGTGTCAGGCATTTTTTAAAAAAAATTATTTTATTGATTTCAGAGAGGAAGGGAGAGGGAAAGACAGAAACATCAATGATGAGAGAGAATCACTGTTCGTCTGCCCCCCACAAGCCTCCCATTGGGGATCAAGCCCACAATCCAGGCATGTGCCCTGATTGGGAATCAAACTGTAACCTCCTGGTTCATAGGTTGACACTCAACCACTGAGCCACACCAGTGGGCTGTGTCAGTCATTTTTTTAAAAATAAGTGCAATTCAGTGAAATATGCCGTGTTCATGTATTAATTAATTCCTTCAACAAATAGTTTATGAGTGTCTAAAATGTGTGCTATTTAGGGTAGGGACTTAGACTGCTGGCTAGTTGATGGAATTATGAATGAACCTTAAATCCTTGTTGAAACTAAATGAGCCATAATTTCTTTAATATGTTTTAAAGAGCTCAAAGAGGAACTATATGTCGGTAAAATTGGTAAGAAACAATGATATTCTAAAAAGGTGTGGCCTCAATTCACCTGCTAACCTAGGTCAAAGGGAAACAGAAACTAAGGTTTCTACTTTGGTCCTACACGATTTGGGAGATTGGAAAAGTGTCTCTTTCTTTGATTTAAGGCAAAACTGTTTATGTTAGCAACAGTATTAATTTTATGGTAGAATACTGAGCACAGATGGTCAGAAAAACAAAAAGAGATGAACATGAAGGGTTTAATGGGAGGAATTGAAAATGCTGAGCTGGGAAGGGTTGTACTTGGTTCCAAATGTAGCACTGAAGCACTTTCATCGGAGCAGGGCCACATTTATCAACTGAACACATGCTTGTGGTGGGGCTGCATCCCACTTGACTGTTCTGAGCATCCCCACTCAGTGGAATTGGCTGGAAGCTTTTTATTGTTTATTTTTGGATGTGAAAATCTGTGCTCAAAAGTTCCTCTGGTTATACCAACCATATCAATTACCAAGTAAAAGCAAAGAACAAAGGAAATAAGACAGTAAATGACAAAAGACCCAGAGCCTCATCCTCTCAGGTGCTGCTTCCAGTCAATACAGCAAAGCTAAGGATAGGCAGCAAGGTCAGCCATCTGGCCACGTCTCTACCTAAGAACACATTGCCCAATTGTCTTCTTTTCCGGTCATTTAGACAGCATTGGGGTAAGGCCAATCACACTGGATACTTTCTTTTTCATTATTTATACAGATGAAGTCAGGTCAACAGAAACATTCATTGAAGAGACAATGATTCAAATAAAAGAGGCAACGTATTTATAACAAGCTTGGGCACTATTTTACCATATGGATATGTGTGCATTTCTCCCTTAGCTTACACACACACACACACACGCACACACACACACACACACACACACACACACACTGTAGCCAAGTCAGTGAAGTGACATACAAAATAAAAATACAAAATACTGTAAACTTATTAAAACTGATATATAATATTAAACCTCTGATGTGCTAAATCTTTTTCAGTATGACTAAAACAATAAACTCATCTCAGAGGACCTGAGTTTAACCACTGTGTATAGTAAACACACACACACATACATATGTGTAATAAAGTTTATAACTAAGGTCAGATGGAAGGTAAGATAGGAGCTTGGTCTTGGAAAGGGGAGACGCTTTCCCTGGACCCCGAGCCTAAGCTGCTGCTCCTGCCGGTTCTCAAAGAGCTCTGAACTGCAGTGATGAGCAGGGGCCCTTCTGAAGGGAAGGGGCCCTCCAAATTCTCCAAATCTTCACTGGCTAGCATGGGGAAGGGGAGGTTTGCGAATACTTCTCTACACTGACGTCCACTAAACACCAGGATGTAGCATTGTGAGCTCAGAATGTAAAAATTAGGGAGAAGATTCAAACAAGAACAACTTCCCACAACTTTTTTTCCTTACTCAAAAGCTCTGTTAAAACAAACAAAACCCTACACACACAAAAATAAAAACCGTGAGTTAAAATTGAAGGTGAGGGCCTAGCACTTCCTGAATATGGTAGGGAGTCTAAAGCATTGATTTACAATGGGCTCGCTTTTGTCATCCCGTTTGGAGCACACTCACCTCCAGGTATCAAGCAACTGAAGATCTTGTCTCTGTTGCTAAAGGAAAATGGGTAGGGGGCAGAGATCATTGTCTTAATTCTCCACTTTCTTCTTTTAAAAATTTATTAATTTAAGAATATTTTTACAGAAAAACCACTAAGAGAAATAGAGATAGTTTCCCTATCCCCCTCACAAAGTTTCCCAGAAACTAAGGTTAACATTTTACATCACTGTGTTATGTTTGTCAAAATTAAGAAGCCAATGTTGGTACATAGTTTTAATTCAACTCCAAATTTAGTTTTGATGTCACTAACTTTTCCACTAATGTCCTTGTTCTGTCCCAGGACCCAATGCAGGCATACTGTTGAATTGAGTTCTCATGTCTCCTTGGTCCCCTCTGCTCTGTGACAGTTTCTCAGCTTCCTTGTTTTTCATGACTTTGACAGTTTTGGGGAGCATTATTAAGCATTTTGTAGAATGTCTCTCAAGTTGAGTTTGTCTCATGTATTTTCTTAACTAGTCTTTTAACCTCCCCACCATATTCTACAGATACATTTAACTGTTAGAAAAATAGTTAAAATGGAAAAGAAAAATTCATTTCTACCTCATGAGATTACTTGTGAGAATTAAATGAGACAATACATTTAAAGAGTTTTAGTAAGTTTGGGATAAATACTGGCTATTACTACAAATAAAAACTCAAATTGTTAAAATGGAATTCTTTATAAATTTATATTCTAAAAATATAATTTTCTACATAAAAATCCAAGACCCTCATTTCGAATGAACTAGAAATGGGTTCTAAGACCAACATAGTGGGGATGACCAATTTGGGCAGCAAATATAGAGGGAAAATGCTGTCAGTGAGGTCAGGGTTCTGCTGTACTATCCTTAGTGGCTCCCCCTAATACCAGGAGGCCCAGAGACTTAAGTGAAATCCCCAAATTTTCACTAAACAGAAGTTCAGTGAGTATAATTCAGGAGTTAAAAGAACCCTCAGAAATTAAGCCCAGCACCAAAGAAGACATGCACAGCTTACTAAAGCTAAAAAGAGGAGTCTCATTTTTCCAAAATAGATAGAAGGTACTGTCTCCCACTCAGCAGTGTGCAAATGCAAAGAGCCAAAGATATGAGAAAGATTAAAATATAACTCCAGAAAATGAAAAACAAGAGCAGATAAGACAGAAGGCCTCAAACATCCTGTTTTCTGTTAACGAGGCCCACAAAAACCGTACAGCCAGCAGTCTCCAGATGTTACCATGTCTGAAGCTCTGTGCTTCAAAAGGTATGGTCAGTGAGGGTCTTATAATAGGTTCAGAATTTATACAAAATTCAAATTATTTCTTTAGTTTGAATCAGATTATTTGTATGGTTGTTCATTTTTACATACAACTAAATCACTTTCAAGGAGTTTATTAGGTTAACTAGAGGCCCGGTGCACGAAATTCGTGCAATTGGGGGAGGGATCCCTCAGCCTGGCCTGCACCCTCTAGTAGTTGGGGAGCCCTGAGCGGATGTCCAACTGATGGCATAGGCCCAATAAGCCATCAGTCGGACATCCTTAGCATTGCCACGGAGGAAGGAAAGGCTCCCACCACTGCTGCTGTGCTCGCCAGCCATGAGCCTGGCTTCTGGCTGAGCAGTGCTCCTCTTGTGAGAGCACACTGACCCCCAATGGGCAGCTCCTGTGTTGAGTGTCTGCCCCCTGGTGGTCAGTGTGCATCATAGTGAGCAGTCATTCCACTATTCGGTCATTTGCATATTAGCCTTTTATTATATAGGATTAAAGATTATATGCAATAACAACATATTCTTTAAGGTTAATCTGACTGCCATACAAAGTTTGGCAATGTTGAAAAGGTTCCACTGTGTACATGCACACCTGGACAGTTGGATTTTGCAATTGGATCATTTTCTAAAAGGACCATTTACTCTGAGTACATTAGAGATGTTGTCTGAAGCGGGGCAGAATATGCCACCCCAAAATGAGCCACTTCGTTATGTGACTTTTGAGCTGAAGGCAGTTAAGACCTGGCAGAAACAAGCAAAACTTTTTGCCTCTCCTTTAACTTTCTAAAAGAATTTAGAAATGGGGCCTATACCAGAAAGAGAGCTATTGGCAGAGAGATATAACTCTTCTGTGAGACTTAGCTGCATAGCAAGGCAAACATTTATTTACCAAACATTTCTTCTCATCTTCCTATGAATTGCTTTCTTCCCCTTTGAAGCCTTAGCCACCTTGAGTCTCATATTTTTGTGTCCTCTCAGATGTACAAACTTAAATATGTTTTTCTAGTGTTAATCTGTCTTTTTTTAAAATTATATTTTATTGATTTTTACAGAGAGGAATGGAGAGGAATAGAGAGCTAGAAACATTGATGAGAGAGAAACATCGATCAGCTGCCTCCTGCACATCCCCCACTGGGGATGTGCCTGCAACCAAGGTACATCCTCTTGACTGGAATTGAACCTGCGATTCTTCAGTCTGCAGGCCGACACTCTATCCACTGAGCCAAACCAGCCAGGGCAATCTGTCTTTATTATAGGGAATCTCAGCCAAGTACCTAGAAGGGAAGAGGAAAAATGATTTTTCTTCCCCTACATGTCTTAAATTTATCATGCTTTCCATTCACAGCTATTCTTGCTTCTTAATTACAAACACAGTTTAGTTTCCTTTTTTGTATTATTTTATTTTATTTTTTTACAGTTTAGTTTCTTCACTAAAAGTTCAATTAGGGATTATTATGTTATTCTTGCATTGAAGTGCTGCACACTCACATAGACACTATTTAGGACATATAGTTCATGTTTGCATTGTTATTTAATCATAAATCCTTCATTTCATATTGTTGAACAAGAAATACACAAGAATTGCCAGTATTGACGCCCTAACAAAAAAATAAATGTGCTTAGATACTTAATTGTTCCCACATAGTATATATATTTTTCTAAACCAAAAGTGGAAATAGGTGAAGTGGTGAGTCTTTTACACTAAATGATAGGCTGGAAGGAAATAAATGTGGTGGAATTGGAGAACTGCATTTCTGCTTCGTAAATCACATTTCTGTGAACATGGGATAAATCTGCTTATTGCTGATTATACAGTATTGTGCTTCTTCCCATCTGTTTATTCATTATCAAAGTTCAAATAAAATAAATTATTTAAATCATATACTAATAAAAGTAGAAGCTATATTCTAACCAAGAATCCCAAGGAACATTGGGGATAATCAGAGTAACTAAGCATGGGGCACCTTGACTGCTCTCATGCTAACTGATGAGAGGATTCTTGCCAGGTTATTCTTACAGAAGCAGATGGCTTTTTACTAATATTTAATACCACTGCTTGTTTAGGAAAAAGTTTAAACCTCACAATCACTCACTTTCAGTTTCCTTTAGAGATGAAGCTGAAAGGTTAAGCATAACATTCTTCTGCTTCCTGTCTGTTTTTCTGAGTTTGTATTTTTTCTCCTTAATTTGATCTCTTGAATTAAAAATTTTAATTTTAATGTACATCTCATTTTATAATTTAGATTTTTCAAAAATTAGAGGATCTGAGAAAGTTTCCCTTTAATGATAACTTCTGAATCTAAATCTACTGACATGTTTCAGTTGTGACTGATAGGACTGGTTAAAACAACGTCTTAGTTCAGATTCTTCCCAAAGTTGAGCCTGAGGCAAGAACTCAGATGCAGATGCCTCCGAAGAGGGTGGAGGGTGACAGCAGAAAACAAGAATGAGAGAGGTGAGAGAGTGAGGTGGGCAAGAAGAAAAAGCCAAGAAAAAGACTAGGTATCTGCGGAAACCAGATCCCTCTGGAAGCTCTGACAATTCAATCCAAAGGATAGAAAGTGGGGTTCAACCACAGGCCCTGGTCCCATTGGTTGAGGATTGAATTATACCCCCACTGTAGCTGAAATCAGAAAGAGAGAGAGTAAAGGTGTGTTTTGAGCGCACCAAGACCATATGCTACAGATGCACAGAAAGTGCTCTGTAGCATTGCATGGAGCTGGAATTATTCCACTTTAACACTTAATCTCTTACTCCTTGTAGGATGGCTTACTTATTTTATTCTTACATCAAAGTAGCTCAACAGACCAATATACTACAAAGATAAGGAGAGTATGGTGTGATATTGTGTATTCCCATTTTTAGATTAAATACACTGCCCATTAAAAAAACAGGGGGGGGGGGGGCAGGGAGTCCTAGCTGGTTTGGTTCTGTTGGCCTTCAGACTGAAGGCCCAGGTTTGATACTGGTCAATGGCACATGCCAGGGCTACAGGCTTGATCCCCAATAGAGGCATGCAAGAAGCAGCCGATCAATGATTCTCTCTCATCATTGATGTTTCTATCTCTCTCTCCCCCTTTCTCTCTGAAATCAATAAAATATATATATTTTAAGATCAGTGATTCTCTCTCATCATTGATGTTTCTATCTCTCTCTCCCCCTTTCTCTCTGAAATCAATAAAATATATATATTTTAAAAGTGGAAAAGTTGATCTAAACATCTGTATGTTACTTGTTAATGATATACATGTATTGTCACACTAATTTATAAATAGTGCAGAATACATAAAATAAAATTAACAAAGTTTAAATAAATAGAAATTCTAATCATGTCTCCCATCCTTAATGTATCATCTGACATACTCCCATTTTGGAGAGTAGAGGTTTTGATATTTATGTTTATGTACATTTTTTTCATTGTTCAAGTCTAAAATAAGGAAATTGAGGCTGCACTGTTTAACTCCTGTTTATAGTTTTGTGTGTGTCAGGTTACTAAAGATCACCAATACATTTCATTTACATGAGGCTTATTAATATTATAAGCTTCATAAATATATCTTAACTCATTTACTCCCTGGTAAGAATATACTGGAAAAAGGAAGCATATTCTTATATTAATTAGATTTACTGTCTACCCTGAAGCCAAGACCATAACCCATTAATCAGATCTGGAAAGATATTCTCCTTTTAATGCATGAATGAAATTAAAGCACACTATTTATATCCTGCAATGCTGCCAACATATGTAAGAAATTAAATACTTGGTTCAGGCCTCAGAAGGAAGTTTTAGCAATTCCAGACACATACTGGGAATAGTCACTAACCTTCAAGCTTATTACAGGCAGATTTCCATGTTTTTAAGAGGAAAGCAGTATGTGAACAATGAACATAAATTGTTCTCTCTATATAACTACATCTTATTGAGCAATGAAAATTGCTAATTGAGCTTTTTTTGTAGAGGTTAACTCTCAAACATGAACTTACCTGATGCAGAGTTGATGGGAACTATCATCTGTCTTTGCTAATCTATACTAATAATAGACAAATATGTAAATTGACCGTACCTCCGTGACACCTACAGCCAATCAAAGATGGCGGGCCTGTGGGCAGCACACGTGTGCAGGCACTGAACAGCAGGGGTTGGGGCGGGAGGCCTGCAGCTTCACCGTAGCTAAGCAGCAGGCATTCCTGCCCCCCGCCCTCCCCCCTGCTTGGTGCCTATGCACGAAGGCTCTAAGCAGCCGGGGATGGGGTGGGACACCCACCCGCCCTCCACATAGCCGGGGCGATGCAGCAGGCGTCCCTGGGACCCTGGCCACTCGGGGCCAGTGCATGCACTGGCTACAGGGACTCACTAGTCCTGGGGACACCACTGGAGTGTTCAGTCCTGTCAGCCCGGCATGAGGGCAGCTGGAGTTTTCAGTCCTTTCAGTTTGTGCAGTCCCTGGACCATAAGTGGAAACCAAGAGCGCAGGGAGCACCAGGAATGCTGGGAATTGTAGTTCTGGTGGCAGACACAGTGCAGGATCTTCTAGACTAGAGCAAAGTGAGCCTGGAGCAAGTTACTGTTGTGGGTGAGATGGAGGGAAACGCAAAGGAGAGAGACATAAGTAAAGTCACAGTGTCGAGGAAAACTTAAAGGGAAGATGTCCTGAAACTTGTAGGAAATCACCAATGGAGCAAAGAAAAAAAAGACCTCTATTATTCTATGAGCACCAAAACCAAACTGGGTTGGAGTCTCAGACAATTTGCTCATATGATTGCAAAGACAGATAAAACTCCCAGATTGGAGAGGGCTCCCCTGAGGATTTCCAGAATGGAGAGGGTACAGGTTGGGCTGAGGGACCCACCTGCCATGCACAAATCTTTTTTTTTTTAAATTAAATCTTTATTCAGATTATTACAGTTGTTCCTCTTTTTTCCCCCCATAGCTCCCCTCCACCCAGTCCCCACTCCACCATCTGCCCTTACCCCCCCTCCACTGTCCTCATCCATAGGTGTATGATTTTTGTCCAGTCTCTTCCCACACCCCTCACACCCCTTTCCCCCTGAGAATTGTCAATCCACTCCCTTTCTATGCCCCTGATTCTATTATATTCACCAGATTATTCTGTTCATCAGATTTTTTATTCACTTGATTTTTAGATTCACTTGTTGATAGATATCTATTTGTTGTTCATAATTTTTATCTTTACCTTTTTCTTCTTCTTCCTCTTAAAGAATACCTTTCAGCATTTCATATAATGCTGGTTTGGCAGTGATGAACTCCTTTAGCTTTTTCTTATCTGTGAAGCTGTTTATCTGACCTTCAATTCTGAATGATAGCTTTTCTGGGTAGAGTAATCTTGGTTGTAGGTTCTTGCTATTCATCACTTTGAATGTTTCTTGCCACTCCTGTCTGGCCTGCATAGTTTCTGTTGAGAAATCAGCTGACAATCCTATGGGTGCTCCCTTGTAGGTAACTAACTGTTTTTCCCTTGCTGCTTTTAATATTCTCTCTTTGTCTTTTGTCCTTGGCATTTTAATTATGATGTGTCTTGGTGTGGTCCTCTTTGGATTCCTTTTGTTTGGAGTTCTGTGCACTTCTTGGACTTGTAAGTCTATTTCTTTCACCAGGTAGGGAAAGTTTTCTGTCATTATTTCTTCTAATACGTTTTCAGTATCTTGCTCTCTCTCTTCTTCTGGCACCCCCATAATTCTGATGTTGGTACGCTTGAAGTTGCCCCAGAGGCTCCTTACACTATCTTCATATTTTTGGATTCTTTTTTCTTTTTGCTTTTCCGGTTGTTTTTTTGCTTCTTTGTGTTTCAAATCTTTGACTTGATTCTTGCCATCCTCTAGTCTGCTGTTGGATCTCTGTATATTATTTTTAATTTCAGTCAGTGTATGTTTAATTTCTAGTTGGTCCTTTTTCATATCCTCAAGGGTCTCATTAAATTTAACTGCCTTTTCTAGGAAATTCTTGAAAAACCTTATAACCGTGGTTGTGAATTCTATATCCAGTCATTTGCTTTCCTCCATTTCTTTCATTTGCGACCTGTTTCTTTGTCTCTGCATTTTGGCTGCTTCCCTGTGTTGATAGAGTGGCTTTGTGTGCTAGGTGTCCTATAGAGCCCAGTGGCTCAGCCTCCCCAGTTACCTGAGGTGGACACTCTTGGTGCACCCCTTTGTAGGCTGTGTGCATAGTCTTATTATAGTTAATCCTTGATTGTTGTTGGTATCACTGGGAGGAATTGACCTCCAGGCCAATTGGCTGTGAGGATCAGCTGTGTCTACGCTAGGAGAACTTCTGTGCTGGAGACACCCTTATGAGGCAAGACTTGCTTCAGTGGGGCTTTGTGGTCACTGATTCTGCCCCTTGAGTGTGTCTCTTATGGATCTGAGGAGATGTAATCTGAATGGTCCTACTCTGACCCCTGGGTACACTGGCTCTTGGATCTCCAAGGAGTTGCTAATTTAGCCTCTGCCTGAGGCCACCCAGCAGGAGCTACTGAGAGAGCTGCAGATTCCTCTTCTTTGTTTGGGTTTTGGAGGTGCCCAGATTAGGCCCAGCTGTGAAGCAATGCAAGCTGCTGTGGGGCCTTGGGCCTTCTTTTGGATGTTCTGGGTCTCTCTGACTCAGCTGCAGTTTGTTAGGTAAGTTTAGATTTCAAAGGACCGGGCCATTCATATGCAAAAGCCTCTGCACACAGCTTGGATGGAGTGGACTCTCAGAGTGGAGAAAACAGCAATGGCTTCCAGTCAGCCCTGCCCTAAGAGGCCCCAGGGTCTCAGTGTCCCTTGATAATTGCTGCAAGCACCTCTGAGAGAAAGCCGCCTTCGTGTTCCGCCTGCTGCCAGACAGTCCAGTTTCTCCCCGTATGAGTCTGGATTCCCAGAGTCTCACCCAGAACTGGAGTTCAGAGCAGTCAGGAACTTGTGTCTCCTTGTGGATTGAAAAAGCCAGCCACGTACTCAGTTGCCAGCCCTCGCGGTGCGCACGTGCCTCCGTACCTCTGTACTTTACTTCTGCAGCTCCTCTGAGTCTCAGTGTGCTTTTCTCTTCCCTTCTAGTTGTAGAATTGCCACTCAGCCAACCTTCGTGTGGTTCTGGATAATGTCTGTTTTGTCTTTTAGTTGTATTTTTGAAGTTGTTGTAAGAGGCAGCAAGTCAAGTGTTTACCTATGCCACCATCTTGGTTTCTCCATGCACGAATCTTCATGCACTGGGCCCCTAATTATTTTATAATCAGCTTTCAGGGAGACCTCTTTCCTACCCATCCGTATCTCAAAATTAGTACTTTTTTCTTTATTGCTCACTTCGGGTTTTGTGACTGCTTTGTCATAGTCCCTTGTTTAAAAAATAATATTTTTCTATTTGTTGGTATTTAATACAGATTTCAGAATGATTTTTCTCATGGCATCTCAATTTTTAAAGTTTAGGAAATGAACAATGTATAGTATTTATATTTTGATATCTTTAGCTCTTCTTAATTATGAGAGATAATTAATGTTTATTCAATCTATTATGCATTTTGTCCTAAAACACTCACGTAGCTCTCTTCACTTTGTTTTCAAGCTAGTAATCTGTGTTAGCAGGTGGCAGGATTTTCCAACATTTAGATTCCATTATTGAAAGTATTCAAAGAGGCAAGCATTTAAATTATGAATTTATATTTAAGTCAATTATAAAAAAACAATGTCTATACTGATTTAAAGCAAATGTTCCATGTTATTAGGTGAGATAATTCAATTGGATGTTATGAACCAAGGAGGATGAAAAGGAGAAAGATGTTGTGGAATCAGTAGAAGGCAGAGTTCTTTGAAGTTATTCAAATATCCCTTTCCTTTGTATCACTTTTCCCAGCCACCACAAAGACAACACTATGGTTATTGCTTTTTTTTCATCATTCTTTGGAAAGAGAGGTAGTAGTGGGAAGGGCAGGCCCAGATAGAGAGTGACAGAACCATATGTGTACCTGCGGGCTGCTCTGGACATGGGAGGGACAGTAACAGTCAAATCACATCTACTGCTTTTTTCCTGAGGATTCTGCAAAACCCTAGGAATTATCTGGGCTATGAATATTAGGGTGGTAAAAAGCACAGAGGCTGCCTGGATTTGAACACCAGTTCCATCACTTACAGCTCAGTGACTCTGGGCAAGTTACCAAATTTCTCCATGCCTCAATTTCCTCTCCTGTAAAATGGGAATAGTGGGAGTGCTTATCTTGTAAGGCTGTAAATTAAATATTTACAAATGTTCTCAAGAAGGTCTGCTAGTTTTTAAATGATATGTTTCATTAAATTAAAAAGTGCACTTAGTAAGATATTACTCCTCTCATTAAAACCTTCCAGTTATTCTTAACTCCCTCAGAGTAGAGCTCAGTCCTTCTGATGGTTTGCCCCGTGTGTTCTGTCTGACTTTCCTGTGTTCTGGGGCTCAGCTAGATGACATGTTCTGAGTCCCTTGGTATTGCATGAGGCCATGCAGCTAACTTCTGGCAATGGCATGCACACTCCTAGGTTTGGCCAACAGTCACCAACCATCCTGCTTTGCTCAGGACTGTCCTGGTTTTTACCCTGAAGTCCCACATCTTTGGAAATGCACCACTCCGAGACAAATGGGGAGTTAGTCGCCCTAACCCTGGCCTATAAAAACTTCTTGTAATTCTTTATACTCTCTTCTACCACATACTGCATAACAATGTCCAGGATGACCTTGAAAAATCATGTGTTGGAGATGACAGAGCCACCATCAGCCTGGGCTTCTGAATGAAGGAGTTCCTGCCTCTCCTTCCATTACACTTTTTCTAAGCAACTATAAATTTCTGTCCTGATAAGCCATTAAGATTTCATTGCATTAGTTTAATCAATAAATTGATCACCACGCTGGTCATTCTGGCCTCCTCCCTGTTCCTTGGACAACATAAACTTGCATTGGCTTCTCACTCTGCTCAGAATGCTCCTTTCCAGACATCTATATGGCCAACTCCTTCACCTCAAACCATTCTTTTTAACTCTTGTTTTCTATAGCACATACTCAACCAGCTTATCAAAATATCAGTCTTCCTTTTCCCACATAGTATGATCACCTTTTAACTGATACTGTATTGTTTACTTTCATTTCTGTTTATTGTTTGTCTTTCCTCCCTTCAGAATATAAGCTTTAAAAGAGATGAGAACTTGTTTTGATCACTGTATGTCTCAGGAGTCTAGAACATTGCCTGACACATAGTAGGTGCTCAGTAAATATTTGCTGAGTGAATTTCAGAGTCTAAAAATTTGAAAACAATAAAATTAAACCTTAAAATGACTTCCCCCCAAGAATTACTACACGTATAGAACTTCAAAAAGATACTTTACAACCATTTCTAGAATATTATTGCAGATTTTAGAAATTATACACAGAATAATTCTGCTATTTATTATCTCACAATAACCTTTGCTTCCCAATTTCTCTAAATTGAATGTCTAAAATCAAATATTTAAGTCAATTGGTAGTTACCCTAATTACTGGTAAAACTTGACTGTGCCTCAAATCATGTTTCCTACCTTTCTAATGCTGTGGCAATAGCTTGTTATTGACACTCCATCTTCTTCTGCCCTTCTGTACTCATAATAGTGTTTGCATACCTTAGTAATTCTGTATGTGTCAAAGAGCATTAGAGCCATATCCAATATGTACCCTTATACATTGTAAACTCTTCTACAAATCGGAGGCACTGCATCTTTGAGTAGGTTTGGCTCACCTATTGTTTCATTATCCAAACATGAAGAATATATTTGTCATATTTAGTTTATTGCTTAGAGAAGGTATTGTGTACCTGTCCTTCATGACAATAATTCTAATACAGAGATCCACAGGTCACAGCTTATTTCTCCTACCAGCAAACAAAACCCAGGGCATCACCTGGGCTATGGCAAACTTTTTGGTCCATGTTTCCAGTTAATCAGGCTATGGATTTGGCAGGAATGGCATCCCTGAGTGATTGTTTGCAGAGTGCCCGGAGCTTTTGCATTCAAGGGAATGTTGCCATGGAGAAAGTCCTCCATCCACTGATATATTGGTATGATTCTGGAAAAGATTAAATGAACCGCCACTGCACAGTTCCATTGTTTATTTATATGCCTCTGAGGAGGGATTTAGAACTGCCGTTTTCACTGAAGGATGCCCATTCAGAGAAGCTGCCTAGTGAGAGAGAAGTTTTCAATCACTAGTTATACATGATCTAATCCAAAATACTTCATAATTAATTTTTTGTTATTTATTTTGAATTTATTTGTCTATGAATGTTTTCAATCGACCCCAAAATTGAGTATGTATCAGGAACTGGGCCAAGTGTTGGGATCATGGGATGAACGAGACTCAGTGTCCTCAAGGAGCTTGGGGGCCAGTGGTGAGGACGGGATGGGTGAACAGGAGAATGTAATTCAGTGCCTTCATGTGGTGTGAAAGAGGGAAGCGCTGAGTACCAATACCCAGTTGGGTTTGTCAGAGGAGATTGGCGGGTGGCAGTTAATCAAGGTGACAGACCATCTGGTGTGTTAGACAAACTGCAAACAGTTCAGGTGGTGGCGGTTTTGGGGGAGGGTACGAAAGAGATGTGACCACAGGGTGGAGATGTGGCTGTACAGAGGAGTTTGACCCCTATTTGGACATTAAGAAAGCCACAAAGGCTTGCAAGCAGAGGAGCAACACGCTTACATGTGCCCTTTCTGTACAGGGAGTGGGAGGGGTTTCAATGGTTAAAATTTTAAAAAGCCAGGAGACTTTACTTGAATTTGATGCTGGTAACCTAAAAAGTAAAGTTGTAGCCAAGATAATGGAGGGAAACAGAATATAAGCTGGTGCCACTCAACAAGCCCGGGAAGGCTTCCTAAACTCAGTTTGAGAGACTTAAAAATTTCAGTTAGCCCTAGCTGGTTTGCCTCAGTGATAGAGCATTGGCCCAAGGTCGGAAGGGTCCTGGGTTCAAATCCGGTCAAGAGCACATACCTCTATTGCAGGTTTGATACCCTGCCTTGGTCGGGACATGTGTGGGAGGCAACCAACTGATGTCTCTCTCATATCGAAGTTTCTCTCTCTCTCTTTCCCCTCCCCTCCTCTTTCTCTAAAAATCAATGAGGAAAAAGAATCTTTGGGTGAGGATTAACAACAACAGAAAAATTAGTCATTGGTAGGACAATTGAATAGACATGCATCCTCTTTGTGCCTGTTTCACACTTCATAATTTGTTAAAAGTCCATTGGTGAGAAAAAAAATGATTTCTCTATTTCAGAGGCTTTCAATCCTTGCTGCAATCCACTGTAAGAACTATATTTTACATAGTTATACACATGCATATAGAAATGGGAACAAAAAAATCCACGAAACAGCAATTACCCTCATTTTATGGAATGCGCTCTGTTTTCCAGCCTGCTGCCATTTTTCTCTCTTCACAATGTAGTACATTTCATGATCACGAATATAAAAATTCAATTTACGTAATGAGGGATGCTCTGAGGACATTTCCTTTGAACTCAAGGCTTACCCAGGGAAATATAGTGGAAAAAATACTTGGACTTTGAAATCAGACCCCAGTCCTACCCAGGACTCACAATTTACTAATTATGCTGCCTAATGCACTACTTCCCCCTAGAGGACATATGGCGATGCTACCAGCTATTACTAAGTATTTTCTCCGTATCAGGCATTGTAGTAAGCTACACCACCAAAAACAAAAAAACAAAGCCAAGTCAAGACAAGTAACATTAGATATGACAAAGCTTCATTTACTCTTCTATATCACAATATAGCAGGCTAATTTTTAAGTTGCTAATTTTATATGGCCCGTGAATGATGTTATAAATATCCAAATGACCCTTGGCAGAAAAAATGTTTCCCACCCCTACAGTCTACATGATGAGAAACACTATTTTACCTCTGTTTCCTCTGCATAAAAAACGATGCCCAATTTAGACCAGTATCCATTTATAGCTATTTCAAGAATTGGAAAATTGTTAGTAGATTGCATGCAAATATTTATAGTGTCAGTTATCTGCAGTTAATAATTTTCCATGTAGCCTGTAATAGTTTTGGCAAATTTAGGTGAATTTTTAGAGTAATTTAAAAATCCCAAATAGCATTTTCTGAAATAAATATTTACCTGTCACAGAGATATTTCTATCTGTGGTGCTTGGAACTTAGTAATAACCATATAGGTGCTAACACATAGATAGGTATGCTTCTTTTATTATAGTAAATGTCACTTCCCTATACCAGTGCTACACAATATGAAAAATACACGAGGAAAGAATATTCATTGAAATAGGTGTTGAAAGTAGTTATTTTGAGATTTTTTTTTAAACTCATCATTGTCTACATTAATAGTGGTTGTGTCTGCATCAGAGAGAATATTATGTCATACAGCTATCACTAAAAATTATTTTAAAAAACATTTAAACATTTCATGGTTTTATGTTCATTATTAATATTTTTGTACTTTTAAAAATATCACACTCTAATCATGGCTCACTAGTTTAGTTTCTTTTCTTCATTATATTGGCTTACTTACTTCATTATATTGACTGTTCTAGCTTGTTCTCTTTTAGATCAAATATTTACATTAACATGTCTCTTTCTTTAGTTTCCCAGTGTGTATAGTAACTTCAATTAGCGTTCTTGGGTTTTATAAAATGTAGAAAATAAGAAAGGAATACAAATAAATAGCAGTGCTACAATTGGTAATTTTCTATCTTATGCACAAGACAACATGATTTCCTTTCTGTTTTGCCTGGAAAAGCAGGAAATGTAAGACATGTTATTGTATTTCTTATAGCATTTCTAAATATAAGTATGTTATAGGTGAAAGTAGTCTCTATTTCTCAGCTTAATTTACTTTATTGCTAAAATCTGCTTATAATAATCAATAAACTCATTAAGGATTAACCAACATGTAAATGGACAATGGAAGTTATTTTGTGTTTTCATCTATATCTATAAAATATTTTTCAAAATTCATAGGAGAATTTTTCATATCTGCATTGAAAATTGCAAAATTTAGATGTACAAGTTGAGAAAACAAATTTTCCTAACAAATTACCATTTTATTCTCATCAAAAAAGGGGGGAAAAAATCAGGTGGCAAATGTGGATATATGAATTTAAGATCCCTGAAGATTTTCTTCTTTTATTCAAGGGAAACTCTCTTTTCCCAATACAAAACATACAAATTAAATTTCTAGAGATAAAACAATTCAGTGTTGGGTATTTTAATAATACATTAGATTGTATTTAAAAAAATAAACAGAGCTTCTGTGAGCTGTGCAACAACACTTGCATCAGGGAACATAAGCAACCGTTCCACTGAACCTAAAGTTAGATCACTACCATTCACTTTGACAAGGGAGTAAACAAAGAAATAAAAGCGTTAAAAACTTGACTAGAAGGTGAATGGCAAAGAATAATGAGGTGGGTGTAATGGAAAGAGACTTCTGTTCTATTCCCACACATTGAGAGAAAGTATTATGCTTGCAATTGGCCATGACAGTCATGATGAGTGAAAGCTACTGATATATAATGGGGCCAGGGAGGAGTATGCCTGAAACATGGCAGATTCACAGAACATCTCCTGATGCTGCCATATGCATTATAACAACAAGCAGGCAATTGTCATAAACACAGCTGATCAAGGCAACTAACCAAAGGTTCAGTGTCCTCGGGGATAAAAGTGTATGTTCTTCCACCAGGCAAGCAAACTAGACCAGAGTGGCCTATGGAATCAAAAATTAAGAAATTATAAAACGTGTGGTAGAAAAGGGAGATAACGGAGTATAAGCATGACTTCTCTGGACCTACTGCACAAAATAAGGAATATAGATTTTCCAAATAACCCTTCTGTCCTAAGCTGTTTTTGTTGTTTTTATTTTTTTAATTTTTATTTTTTTAATTTCTTTATTGATTTAGGTATTACATATGTGTCCTTAGCTCCCCATTACCCCCCATCTCCCCCACTCATGCCCCCACCCCCCTGTTGTCTGTGTCCATTGATTAGGCTTATATGCATGCATATAAGTACTTTGGTTGATCTCTCCCCATTACCCCCACCCTCCCCTACCTTCCCTGAGCTTTGATGTTCTGATTGATGTTTCTCTGTCTCTGGATCTATTTTTGTTCATCAGTTTATGTTGTTAATTATATTCCACAAATGAGTGAGATCATGTGATATTTATCTTTCTCTGCCTGGCTTATTTCACTTAGCATAATGCTCTCCATCTCCATCCATGTTGTTGCAAATGGTAAGAACTCCTCCTATTTTACCGCAGCGTAGTATTCCATTGTGTAGATGTACCACAGTTTTTTAATCCACTCATCTGCTCATGGGCACTTAGGCTGTTTCCAAATCTTAGCTATGGTGAATTGTGCTGCTGTGGACATAGGAGTGGATCCTTTCTGATTCATTTTTCTAGTTTCTTGGGATATAGTCCTAGAAGTGGGATCACTGGGTCAAATGGGAGTTCCATTTTTACTTTTTTGAGGAAACTCCATACTGTTCTCCACAGTGGCTGCACCAGTCTGCATTCCCACCAGCAGTGCATGAGGGTTCCTTTTTCTCAGCATCCTCGCCAGCACTTGTCATTTGTTGATTTGTTGATAATAGCCATTCTGACAGGTATGAGATGGTACCGCATGTTGTTTTGATTTGCATCTCTCTGATGATTAGTGACTTTGAGCAGGTTTTCATATGTCTCTTGGCCTTCCTTCTGTCTTCCTTCAAAAAGTGTCTATTTAGATCAGTTGCCCATTTTTTGATTGGGTTGCTTATCTTCTTTTTGTTAAAATGTATGAGTTCCCTGTAAATGTTGGAGATTAAAGCCTTATCCTTGATATCATTGGCAAATATGTTCTCCCATGCAGTGGGCTTTCTTGTTGTTTTATTGATGGTCTCCTTTGCTGTGCAAAAGCTTTATCTTTTGATGTAGTCCCATTTGTTTATTTTCTCTTTAGTTTCCATTGCCCTAGGAGCAGTATAAGTGAAGAAATTGCTTCGGCATATGTCAGATATTTCTCTGGCTGTGGATTCTTCTAGTATTTTTATGGTTTCTCGTCGTATGTTTAAGTCCTTGATCCATTTTGAGTATATTTTTGTGTATGGTGTAAGTTGGTGGTCTAGTTTCATTTTTTTGCACGTATCTGTCCAATTTTCCCAACACCATTTATTGAAGAGACTGTCGTGACTCCATTGTATGTTCATGCCTCCTTTGTCAAATATTAATTGAGCATAGTGGTTTGGGTCGATATCTGGATTCTCTATTCTATTCCATTGATCTATATGTCTGTTTTGTGCCAGGCTGTTTTGAGAACAGAGGCTTTGTAATACAGCTTGATATCTGGTATTGAGGTCCCACCTACTTTGTTCTTCTTTCTCAGGATTGCTGTGGCTATTCAGTGTCTTCTTTTTATTCCAGATGAATTTTTGAAGAGTTCTTTCTAGGTCTGTGAAATATGCCATTGGTATTTTAATGGGGAGTGCATTGAATCTATAGATTATTTCGGGTAGTATAGATATTTTAATGATGATGCTTCTCCCAATCCATGAACATGGTATGTTCTTCCATCTGTTTATGTCTTCCTCCATCTCTTTTTTCAGTGTCTTCCGCATAGAGGTCTTTTACCTCCTTAGTTAAGTTTATTCCTAGGTATCTTAATTTTTTTTGGTGTGATGGTAAATGGGATTGATTTTTTAGTCTCTCTTTCTATAAGTTCACTATTGGTATATAGAAATGCCATAGATTTCTTGGCATTAATTTTGTATCCTGCTACATTGCCGAATTCATTTATTAAGTCTATTAGTTTTTTGATGGAGCCTTTTGGGTTTTTTATGTACAATATCATGTCATCTGCAAATAAGGACAGCTTTACTTCTTCTTTTCCAATTTGGATGCCTTTTATTTCTTCTTCTTGTCTAATTGCAATGGCTAATACTTCCAGTACTATGTTGAGAAGGAGTGGTGAGAGTGGGCATCCCTGTCTTGTTCCTGTTCTCAAGGGAAATGGTTTTAGTTTTTGCCCATTGAGTATGATTTAGCTGTGGGTTTATCATATATAGCTTTTATTATGTTGATGTATGAACCTTCTATTCCAACCTTGTTGAGAGTTTTTATCAAGAAAGGATGTTGGATTTTGTCAAATGCTTTTTCTGCATCAATTGATATGACTATGTGATTTTTATCTCTCAATTTGTTTATGTGATGTATCACATTTATTGATTTGCAGATATTGTACCATCCTTGCATTCCTGGGATAAATGCTACTTGGTCGTGGTGTATGATCTTTCTGATGTAGTGCTGGATTGGATTTGTTAGAATTTTGTTGAGGATTTTGGCATCTATGTTCATGAGGGATACTGGCCTGTAATTCTCTTTCATTGTGTTGACTTTGTCTGGTTTTGGTATTAGGGTGATGCTGGCTTCATTGAAGGAGCTTGGAAGTGTTCCTTCCTCTTGAATTTTTTGGAATAATCTGAGGAGGATAGGTTTTAGTTCTTCCTTGAATGTTTGGTAAAACTCCCCTGTGAAGCCATCTGGTCCTGGGCTTTTGTTTGCTGGAAGCTTTATGATGACTGTTTCAATTTCTTCCATAGTTATTGGCCTATTGAGATGTTTAGATTCTTCCTGATTGAGTTTTGGAAGGTTATATTTTTCTAGGAATATGTCCATTTCCTCCAGGTTGTCCAGTTTGTTGGAATAGAGTTGTTCATAATATTTTTTAACAATCCTTTGTATTTCGGTGGCGTCTGTTGTTATTTCACCTCTTTCATTTCTGATTTTATTTATGTGGGTCCTCTCTCTTTGCTTCTTGGTTAGCCTGGCTAGAGGTTCATAAATCTTATTTATCCTCTCACAGAACCAGCTCTTGGTTTTGTTGATCCTTTGTATTGTTTTTTTTTGGTCTCAAAGTCATTTACCTCTGCTCTGATCTTTATTATTTCCTTCCTTCTGCTTACACTGTGCTTTTCTTGTTGCTCTCTTTCTAACTCTTTGAGTTGTAGGGTTAGGTAATTTATTACCATTGTTTCTTGTTTTTTTGCAGTAGACTTCTAGAGCTATGAACTTCCCTCTCAAGACTGCTTTTGCTGTGTCCCATAGATTTTGATAGTTGTATTTTCATTGTCGTTTATTGCCATGATGTTTTTTATTTCTTCCTTGATCTCTCTGGTAACCCAGTCATTGTTTAATAGCATGCTGTTTAGTCTCCATGTGTTTGATTTTTTTTGGATTGTTTTTATTGTAGTTGATTTCCAGTTTTATGCCACTGTAATCTGAGAAGATGCTTGATATGATTTCTATCTTTTTGAATTTGAAGAGACTTTGCCTATGACCCAACATATGGTCTATCTTTGAGAATGACCCATGTGCACTTGAGAAGAATGTATATTCTGTGGCTTTGGGGTGAAATGTTCTGAAGATGTCAATTAATTACATCTGGTCTAATGAGTCATTTAGGATTGATGTTTCTTTGCTGAGTTTTTGTTTAGAGGATTTGTCCAATGATGATAGTAGGGTATTAAAGTCTTCTACCGTAATTATGTTGCTGTCAATCTCTCCTTTGATATCCTCCAGGAGTATTTTTATGTATTTGGGTGCTCCTGTATTGGGTGCGTATATGTTTACCAGAGTTATTTCTTCTTGTTGGATTGCTCCCTTTAGTATTATGAAGTGGCCTTCCTTATCTCTTGTTATGTCCTTCACTTTGAGATCTAATTTGTGAGATAGAAGTATTTCTACCCCAGCTTTTTTTTTTTTTTTCATTTGCCTGAAAAACTTTTTTTTCCATCCCTTCACCTTCATTCTGTGTGCATCTTTTTTTCTGAGGTGGGTTTCCTGTAGACAGCAGATATATGGGTCATGTTTTCTTATTCAATCTGTTACCCTATGTCTTTTGATTGGGGCATTTAATCCATTTGCATTTAAAGTTATTATTGATAGGTACTTATTTGTTGCCATTTTTATTCTTTACCCCTGTGTTCCTTCTTCGCTTCCTTTTTTTTTTTTTTTAACAGCATTTTTTGCATTGCTGGTTTGGTGGTAATAAATTCCCTTAGTCCTTTTTTGTCTGTGAAGCTCCTGATTTCACCTTCAATTTTTATTGATAACCTTGCTGGGTACAGTATTCTTGGATTCAGACCCTTCCTTTGCATGACTTTGTATATTTCATTCCATTCCCTTCTGGCCTGATGAATTTCTGTTGAGAAATCAGTTGCTAGTCTGATTGGGGTTCCTTTGTAGATAACTTTCTGTCTCTCTCTGGCCGCTTTTAAGATTCTTGCTTTGTCTTTGGTGTTTGCCAATTTAATTATAATGTGCCTTGGCGTCTGTCTTTTGGGGTTCATTTTGCTTGGGACTCTGTGAGTTTCTTGGATTTGTGTGGGTTTTTTCTTCCATATATCAGGGAAGTTTTCTGTCATTATTTCTTCAAACAGGTTTTCTATTCCTTGCTCAGTTTCCTCTCCTTCTGGAACCCCTATTATGCGGATGTTGTTTTGTTTCGTGTTGTCCCAAAGTTCCCTTAGGCTCTCCTCCTGCTTTTCAATTTTTTTTTTCTAGAAGCTGCTCTACTTGGGTATTTTTTCCTACCTTGCCTTCTAGCTCACCGATGTGGTCCTCTGCTTCTTCTAGTCTACTCTTGATGCTTTCTATTGAGTTCTTTACAGCAGTGATGTCATTTTTTATTTCTTCTTGGTTCTTCTTCATTTCCTCTTGGTTCTTACTCATATTGTCAAATTTGTCTTCCATTCTTTTCAGCCACCTTGTGACTATTTCTCTGACTTATTTCTCTGACAGGTTGCTTGCCTCCATTTCATTTACTTCTTTTTCTGGTGATGCCTGCTTTTCTTTCATATGCGGGCTGTTTCTTTGTCTCCCCATAGTCTCTCTTCTCCGGGTGTCTGGTTATGTAGTTCTCTCTCTCCTTATCCCAGGCAAAATCTGACCTTTCTGTGGTGGAGTGTAGATCTCCTCTGAATCCGCGTGTTTGCGCCAATTGAGGACTGGTGCTCTGGGGTTCGCAGCTGTTCAGTGGGTGCTGCAGTTGTCAATTCTCCAAAGCTGTTCAGGGACCTTGCGGGGGTGTGGGAAGGGCAAGGGGTTGGCCTCGGGACACTATAGGGGAATGTGAGGAAGTGCACTAGGCTGCACCAGGCTCAGGTCTGCGGCCCTGTTTTTTTTGTTTTTAAAGAGAGATTATGACCATCTTGAAGAGTCAATGACAGATAGTAATTAATATGGAGTATGAAAGAATAAAAGGAACGGACTGCTGTGAGGGGTTTAGGTCCACCCTAATTCCAGTTACTGGTGCCCTTATAAGAGAAAGGAAAGGAAGATTTGAGACACAAAGACAGTGAGGGGAGGAAGCTACATGAAGACAGAAGAGATTGGAGTGATGCTTCCGCAAACCAGGGAACATCTGAAGCCACCAGAAAGAAGCTGGAAGAGGCAGGGAAGGATTCTCTCAGAGCCTTCAAAGGGACACAGCCCCATGATTTCAGACTTGTGACCTCCAGAACTGTGAGAAAATAAATTTTTGCTGTTTTGAACTGATGAGAATTTATTGCAGCAGTCCTGGGAACCTAATACAGGAGGAAAGGAGATAAACAAGCAAGAATTGCAAGTGCTCAAAAATAGCTTAATCTTTTATGTGATTTATAAAATGAGAGATTATGAGCGATCACTGTGGTTTCCTCTAGCCCCAATATTCATGGGTCTATAAAAATTTTTTAGCAAGGCATTATCTGCTATGTTTTTTAATATATTTTTATAGTTGACAATATTATAGATGTCCCCCATTTCACCCCCCTTTTCCCTCTCTTTCCAGCCCCTCCCCCTTCCCCAGGATGTAACCACACTATTATCTATCCATGGGCTATGCATATAGTCCAGAGGCATGGAGGCATGGAACAGACTGGCATATCTCAGAGGGAAGAGCCGGGGAGCAGAATAGATTAATAAAAAATTTATATCTGCTGTGTTTTGAAGGAACTAAGGGAGGATGAGCCAGAGGAATTCTGAGTGTGCCCTTAGCCATGCTACCTCAAGAATTCCCTGCAGGGCACATTGAGTAAACTTGTTGGGCAAATCTTTTCTCCAGTAATGGAAATAGGAAAGTTTCTTTTGCATTGTTCTGGGAAGGATATGTGGGAAATTGCCCTGCAAGAATTCCCTGAAGAATATTTGATTCAAAATAGTTAACACAACTTGAAAATATATAGGGTGAAGAAAATAGATTTTATTTTAGTTTTTATGCGGGGGCAATCGAACAAAATGGAAAATACTGATGAGTGTAATTCAGATAAAAAATAGAGAGAAATGAACTTAATAAGCAAATTGGCCTCCAGCCCTAACATTAGTCTGTAGGTATAATAATTATGTACAAAAGAAAACCCTTTTTACCCCCAAATATCTTTGCTTCTTAATTTTGTTAATTAAGAAGGAAAGCCGGCTGTAAAACCTTATTTTACTGGTACTTAGGCAGAGATCTACAGTGAACAGGCTTAGAATTTGCATCTCAGAAATTCAAATACAGAGCCCTGGCAGGGTAGTTCAGTTGGTTAGAGCATCAATAACCTATGCCAAGGATGCGGGTTTGAGCTCAGTCAGGGTGCATACAAGAATCAACCAATGAATGCATAAGTAAGTGGAACAACAATCTATCAAATCAATAAATTAGAAAATTTTAATTCAGAGGAAAACAGGCAAATTATCTGGTATTTTTCTGAACATTGACATTCAAGTGTGAGTAATATAAATTCACTTGCTTATATGTGATTTTATTAACTACACTTTTTGCTATCCATAATTATTCCTTGGTGAGCTCATGTAGTTTTGTGGCCTTAAATACCATTGCACTGCTGACAACTCCCAAATTTATGTCTCCAGCCCAGACTTCTGCCCTAAACAGCAGACTCATGCATCATTGCCTCTTGACCTCTCCACGTACATGCTGAATAAACATCTCAGATTTAACATGTCCCAAACTCTTGACCACTCCTCACGCCAGCTGCAAATGTTCTCTGTTTTCATTACTAGTACTTACATTCTTGTCACTGCTTTTCCTTTCACGTCTCACATCCCTCACCCTGTCCTTCATGCAATTCAGTTATCTCTCCTTTCAGAACACATACAGATTCTGATCACTTTCACCGTTTTGATCCTAAGCCAGTCCCATCATCTGCTCTGGATCCTGCAATAATAGTCTTTTAACTGATAATTCTGCTCTCACCTTTGGCCCCTCCAATCTAATTCTCAAGTAGCTGCAGGAAAGACCCTTTTAAAACTGAAGTTGGGTCATGCTGTTTCTTTGCTCAAAATCCTGCAGTTTCTTCCCTTATTACTTAGACATCCACCCCCCACCCCCTTTACCTACTCCTGACCTTGTCCCTTCCTAGCAGTCCCTACCACCTCCTCCCCTGGGGCCTTCTTCGTCCTGAGTACAGCAGTGAAGGCTCCTCTCCAAGATTTTGCTACTTCTGTTGCCTCCCCTGGAATGTTATTTTCCCAAATCCCCTCGTGACCTCTCCACCTCCTTACGTCTTTGCTCCTTACGTCTTTGCTTCTCACTTAGGAGTTCCTACATCACATATGTTCAGCTGGATCCTCCAAGAAGCAGATACCAAGAAGAGGGCAGGTGTGCAAGGATTTTATTAGGGGAAATACCTCTGAGGTGAGCTGAGGAAGGCTGAGAAAATCAAGTCAGCCCCAAAGGAAGGAGAGAGAGAAGGACATTGGGGTGGAAGTGCCCAAGGCCACACTGTCTTGTGGATAGAGGCTTTTGCAGCATCTTCCGGCAAAACTAAAGTGCTAGTTTTGATTAGGAAAGAGGGGGATACCTCTGCAAGCCCACAGATTCTGGGGAAATGGGGTGGTAAAGTCAACATCCTCAGGGACATCCATAAACATGTCCCCATCCCATGTTTCAAGATTCCCCAAACTTTGCATAGCAGACTTGTTTTGGCTGTGCTTTCAAACATCCCTGCAGTTCTGACAATGATGTCTTCAGCCTTCATTCAACTGTGTCTGCCCTTCCACTATAGGAGTTAAAAGCCTCTTCATAAACTATAAAATAGGCCCTATCATCACTAGGAAAGAGGCAATCAATAGGCCCTGTTGACAGACGCATTTTGTTATACCCTTCGGTATGATGTGAATGCAGTTTAGCAGTAACTGACTAACTCTGATGTCTGTGTAGGAACTATTATTCCCCCAATATTTCACAAGTGCCTATCACACCTGTCATAGCCTTCCCATTCCCACCAGGATATGGCACCAGGTCACCACAGGTGAAATCTTCAGCAATGGAGAGTCCCTTGTGTCAGAGATGACCCGTGTCCCACCCTCCAACCAGCACAGACAGCATCCTCTGCACCTGCTCCTGGGCAGTAGGTGAGCCAGGTCCAAAGGCCCATTTAACCACCTGCCTGTTTCCTTGGACCACTGGTGGTACCACTTTGGTTAGTCCAGGTTTCCCAGGAGGCAGACATCTGGATGGGACTATGTGTGTGTGGATTTTATTAGAGGAAATTCCTGGGATGCAAGTCTGACGCGGTAAAGGGGAAAGAGAAGGACGTTGTGTGGAAGCATCCTAGACTACCATGCAGGAAGGTGCCATGAAGCCCTCAGGAAGTCCTCAAGCCAAAGAGAGCTGTCTGAGAAGTCCCACGTGTCCCATGAATAGGTCTGCCTTGGTGCAGAAGCTGGAGCCCTTGAACTTTGTGGTGGCCCATATGTCCCCCCAAAAATGTCTACATCCTCATCCCTGAACCTGCACCTTTATATTACATAGGAAAAAGAAATTTGCAATGAACTTAAGGTTAGAGGCCTTCAAGTAGTAAGATTGAGCACCACTCCAACCACATAAACCCTTAAAAGCAAAGAATTTCTCTGGCTAAAGGCAGAACTGTGATAGAAGGTAAGAGTTAGAGACATTCAAAGCAGGAGAGAAGCTGCAGCTGAGAGCCAGCAGGGAAATGAAGACCAGTCCTACAACTGCAAGGAACTGATTCTGCAAAGAAGATCTGAATGAGCTGGGAAGTGGATTCCTCTCCTGATCCCACAGGTGAGAGCTTAGGCCTGCTTCCATCTTGAGTTCAGCCCTCTGAGTCCCAGTGCAGAGGAACCAGCCAAGCCCACCCTTGCTTCTCACCTACAGAAGCCATGAGATAGTAAGTGCATTGTTTTGCGCTGCAAGATTTGGGCTAACTTGTTATGGCAGCAATAGAAAACAAACACTCGTATCAGTGGACATCTGTGAGGCACCTCCAGGCCTCCACACCACCCTGTTTAAAGGCTTAACCCATTGCCCCTGCCTTATTACTCTCCACAGTACATATCACTTTCCAGTGGTCTTTATAATTTCTGGATTGGTTTGGTTTATTGCCTCTTTCCTTCCACGAGGACAAGCATTTTCAACCTTGTGCTCACCGCTGGGCATCTAACCATACCTGGAGCATACTAAAATGCTTTATAAAATTGAGTGAGCGGATGACTATTAATACTGTCCCATTTCCATTTGGTTTGGAGTGAGGCAGTATGCAACTGAATGTATGAGACGTGGGGCAAGAAGTCTAGTAGGAGAATCATTAATCTGCGGCCTTCTTATCCAGGATTTGTGCTGTCACAGGTCATCTGTGGAGCAGCGTGTCCTATGCGCATGCTCACAGATTGATTCATAATTTGCTGCAAGTGACACCTGGCAACGAGTCCATCAAGGACATGGCTAGAATCTTTCTCCCTCCTCACAGCCTACTTATATCCTGGAGCTGCCCAGGTAGTTCAAGAAAGTTGGTAAACCCTGACTTTGAAATTTTGTAGTTTACACACCATGGTAAGGTCATTCATCTGAGGTTCAGGTGACATAGTCTTTCAATTCAGTTAAACTGAGGCTCAGAAAGATAGTCATTTGCTGAAAGTCATGCAAAATATGACTAGAAGCAGAGCCTGCACTCAAATCCACAGTTTTCAATTTCAATTTCAAAAATACGTTACTCATATCATGACATGTTGCCTTTGGCTTGATTGGTTTTAAAATGAATGAGAAAGAAGGCATGAAAAAATGGAGAAATTGGTTCAAGAGATCTATTTGTGGGGAGAGGGAGAAAATTTTGAGAAGAGAAAAATAATTAGGGCATAATACGTTTTAGGAAGAGTAGCAAAAAAGCTTTATTTTTGAACATGCCTAAAAACAGACCTCATGCATTAAATATCTACATAATCACTGGTGATTCACCCGTATATTTCATTAACCTGGATGTGACCCTGGGAAATTCTAATGAAAACCATGACTCCAGCTGTTCTTTTCTCAGCGTGCTGCATACAGAATAAGGGGAGAATAAGCATTGCTGAAGTCAGAACCTCTTCAATTACCTGTCTTCAAGCCCATGGCGGCTTTCACTTGACTAGGTACAGATGACAAGGCTTTCCTCATACTCCATGCTGACTGCTCCCCAGTGTCTCCTCTAAAATAGAGTTTGTCTTGATTATCCCTATAACAAAGATGAAGAGGCAAAAGGGAAGGGAGGCCGGTGTGACTGAGTGGTTGAGCATCACCCTATGAATCAGGAGGTCACAGTTAGATTCCTGGTCAGGGCACCTGCCTGGGTTGCAGGCTTGATTCCTAGTGTGGGGCATGTAGGAGGCAGCCAATCAAAGATTCTCTCTCATCACTGATGTATCTTATCTCTCCCTCTCCCTTCCTTTCTGAAATCAATAAAAATATATTTAAAAAAGGGGGGGTGATTATTAAAGTAATATGTGGTCATTTTTAAACTTTTGAAAAATGGAGAAACATACAGAAAGTAGGAAAAATATTGCCCAAAGTGCCATTCTCCAGAGTCACTGCCTATTAACATTGTGGTATACTTCAGTCCAATTCACTTTTGTGGTTTTTTGCACATTATAAATAAAGTGCCATAAATAAATTGAAGTACTTTAAATTCTCCCTTCCCAGATCCATAGTCCTTGCCCCCCAGAGCCAACCACTAAAAAATGTGACACATCCTTCAAGTCAATATTTTAAATTTTTGTTGTATACACATTTGCATTATATTATTTTTTGTATAAATGCTACCATACTGCTCTAAAGCTCTCTTTAACTCCATTTTTCCGCTCAACTTATTTTTTTCTAACTTTTTAAAAAATATATATTTCTTTATTGATTTCCAAGAGGAAGAGATGAGAGAGAGATAGAAACATCAATGATGAGAGAGAATCATTGATCCGCTGCCTCCTGCACACCCTCCACTAGGGATTGAGCCGCAACCCAGGCATGTGCCCTTGGCCAGAATCGAACCTGGGACCCTTCAGTCCTCAGGCTGATGCTCTATCCACTGAACCAAGCCGGCTAGGGCCACTCAACTTATTTTCAATCGATCCTATTGTCAAAGCGAATGTACTTGCTCATGAATTTTAACTGCTAGATAATATTTCATTATATGAGTAGACCACAATTTCATTCCCTTTGAGTAACATTTAGTACTTTTCATTTTTTTCCCTTATAATTAAACAAAAAACACTACAATAGCCCTAGCTGGTTTGGCTCAGTGAATAGAGCATTGGACTGCGGACTAGAAGGTCCAGGGTTTGATTCTGGTCAAGGGCACATGCTTGATCCCCATTAGGGGGTGTGCAGGAGACAGCCAATCCAATGATACTCTCTCATCATTGATGTTTCTATCGCTCCCTCTCCCTTCCTCTCTGAAATCAATAAAAATATATTTTTAAAAAACCACTACAATGGATAATCATAAAATATGACTTCCTGGAGCACATTTGCAAGAATTTACTTGGTCAATATTTTTAGAGCAAATATTGCTGGATTATAGGTATGTATAATTTTAGCTTTATTTTATATTACCAAATTAGTCTCCCTAAAGTGGTTGTACCAATTCACCAGCAGTGTATAATTTTTTTCACACAGTCAACAGCATTTGTTACACACACACACACACACACACACACACATGCACACACCTACACAAATATATATTCTGAATATGAATTTTATCCTATATAATAAAAGCCCAACAACCATAACAGCAGAACAACCACCTGACCAGTCACTATGAGGTACACTAACCACCTCTTAGTCCATTCCCTGGCAGGCAGGCTTTGATCACTGATGATGAACAGGGACCCGGGGTGAGTGGCGGGGGTGCGGGCAGTGCCAGGCCAAGGCCCCCTCCCCATCGGTCGCCCCACAGAGGGCGACTGGCGCAGGGGTGGGGCCAGTGAGCAGCAGGAACGGCCTACCTCTCTGTCCCTACCCCAGCGGTCAGGCTCCTATAGCTGGATGGCGAATGAGAACCAGGGTGGGTGGTGGCGGGGGGCAGGGCTGGCTGCTGGCAGCAGGGGAAGGTGGCCTTGATCACAAGCTAGGCCTAGGGACGGTACCCATGCACAATTTCATGCACTGGGCCTCTAGTATTATTATATTTCAACTATCTTCTTTCAATTTGACATTTGTCATGTAAAATGGACTGGCATACAAGTCTTAAATTTGGAATAGTCAAATGTATCAATCCTTCCCTCTAAGAGGTGTGCTCTTTTATGTCTTGTCCCCAACTCCCTCTCTTGACAGTCACTGTACTGGGTTTTCACTGTTTGCCCTTTCTGACCTGCCTCCACCCTACTCCACCAGGTGCTCTGAAAAGCCATCTCTCTAGACTGTCAGCCCTTGGCCTTTAGCTTCCAGTAGGATTTGGACCATGGGAGATATCTGCAGGATATCGATTCCTGGATTCCAGACTTCCTCCCTCCCACCTCCCTGCTGTAAGGGTTTGGCAGTGACTGCATTCCTCTAGCTGAGGTCGCAGCTCTGTGGAGTGGCCCTTTTCTGCAGCTCCCGGTTTCCATCACCACTCGCTTTCCCTTCCTTTTCAAGCATAGGGACTGTCACAGTTACCACTGTTAGCTGTTGCCAGCCCCAGAATGCTTTGTCATCCCATGTTGGTTTCCCTTTATTGTCCCCACAACTTTGTAAGTAGTCTAGTCATTAAACTCTCTTCCATTGCCACTTTAGAGTGACCACCTGTGACCCTGATCAATACATATACCCATCAATATATTTTACATATATTCTCCTTTAGATGGCATTTGCTACTGCATTATTATTATTTAAAACCTTTAGCCCCCATGCTATTGCATTTTCTAGGTGTAAACTTGGTATTTTGGAGTAAAGTTGAAATTACTAATGGTATTTTTACCAAAATAACTTGTGGTTATGAAGAATTTATAGTACATGACTCTGTTTTAGAATACTGATGGGTACCTGGGTGCTATAATAGAAGGTGATTCATGGTGATGGAAACTATGAAGAAAAGGAATACGTGAGCATAATGTCACTGTAGAGGGATGAAGGTTAGTTTTATAAAAATAGCACAAACCAAACCAAATTGTTAAGTGTAATGGACCTAAACAGACGAAAATGAATAAAATTTTGGTAATAGTGATTTTAACACCTGAAAAGGAAGGACTTCTCTATTTTCATGTAACCTTGGGGGAGGAGATTATGTAGTGTTGAGGGTCATATACTCAGAAATGGTGCGATAAATATTATGACATTTTAAAAATATGGGTTAGTTATTGGGCCAATCTCCAGTGAAAAACGAAGTGATTTGTTCCATTAGGCCCAAGAGATCACAAAACCTAATTACTCCATTGCTTCCTCAGGCATAATCCCCGTGTCTGTTGTGTTAAGAAGCTAATTCTCTGAGGATGCTATTAGGAACTCACTTCTGCACTGTTTGTCCAACACTGGAGATAGTGCAAGTGCTATAAATGTCACTGTGTTTCCAAAGCAGAAACCTCCACAATCATTTATATTTCTGGTTTACCAGGAAATAATGTCGCTGAGTGGGAACAGGATGTTTTTAGGAGAAGGTAGAGAGGATACTGAGGGTTCCTGAAGAACAATGTGCACGCTCACACTTCTGTGCCTCGGTGTGTGCTGCTTCCTTGGCCTGGGGTCCTCTGTATCTCTCCTTGCTATTGAATTTCTGCTTGTATTCAAGGCCAAGATCAGATATCAGCTCGGTAAACCTTTTCTCTTCTCCCCAGTAAAAAGCACTCTCTCCCTCCCCTTTGTTCAGACAAGTATTTTAATAAGTATAATTGAGCAAATAGTTATCAGGCTTTGGCTGTGTGTTTCTCTCTAGTTCTGTGCCTGCTTCTTGACAATTTACTCTTAAAAATGGATCCTTCTCATCTTTGTTTCTTCAATACTCAGAACAATGCTTGACACACAGTCAGTACTCACTGAATGCCTACACCATGCGTTGTTGTTTTTCTGAAGGGTCCCTTTACTCCAGTTATGCCTTCATCAGTACCTGTCTATATGGATGCCTCTGCAAATCTTTGTAGAATCAAATATAATCCATTTACTTGTCAGACAAAATATTTGATTATTTAAACATTCTTAACACTCTACAAATAGCACTAATCATAGTGTATCAATGCTTTTTGCTGTTGCAATGGGCAGTCCATAATGGCACTGAATGAACAATTGACTTCATCTTTCTTCAATAAAAGCCTGTAAACTGAAACCACTATATATGTGTACTGGAACTGGACAATTAAGTAAATGGATGGCAGAAGGTGAGAGCCAGCTTTCTCACTGTTGGAATGGGATGTTATAGACAAGGAGAAAAGGCTAGAATGATCCATGTGGTAATAGATTAGAATTAGAGACATCACTCTGAAACTCATGTTTCGCTAAGTATCATTACAAATAGATTTATAGATATAATTGTGTGTGTATATGGATATATATATATATATATATATACATACATACATATATATATATATATATATCCATATACACACACACACACACACACATAGGTATTCCCTTGCTCTGTCAACTGAGAGGTCCTAGAAGTAACAACACCCCAATAGCAACAAACACACTTAGTGCCCAGATCTTGATTTCTAATACCTTTCTCCAATAAAAGGAACCAGGGAACCTTGGAGAAATGGTTGATTATAGGAGCGGGGCAGAAATATACAAGATGAACCTGGAGCATCTTGGAGTGCCAGAAAGGAAGAAAGTGCTCAAAAGAATCAACAATGCTGGGGAGACGTCAAACCTCAGAGAGAAGGTGGGGGTGGTTGGGTTGGTGGGAAGAGATCAGCCAAAGACCTTATATGCATATATGCATAACCCATGGACACAGATAATAGTGTAGTGAAGGCCTGGGGTTGGGGGCAGGGGTAGGCTAGAATGAGGGGGAATGGGAGACATCTGTAATACTTTCAACGTTAAATATTTTTTAAAAGGCACAGGAGTCCATTGAAACAGCCCCCAATGGCTGTAGCTGCAACAATTTGAGCAACAAAATAAATAAGTACTCTATTATAACCCAAAGTATAAACTAAATATGTATGAGTCCATACTGATACAAACTGAATAAATGAATGCTGAATAAGTGGGGAATAGAGACAAACTTCCTCTACAAAAGAATTCCAGTCATATATGTAACTACTCCACCCTCAAGAAGGTGGAGCATACTACCTTATTCCTTAAGTGTGGGCTCTACAAAGGGACTTCTTTCCAAAGAGTATGGAAAGGTGATAAAAGGCCCTAGCTGATTTGGCTCAGTGGATAGAGCATCAGCCTGTGGACCGAAGGTCCCCACGTTCCATTCTAGTCAAGGGCACATGTCTGGGTTGCAGGCTCAGTACTCAGTAGGGGGCATGCAGGAGGCAGCTGATCAATGATTCTTATCATTTCATCATTGATGTTTCTACCTCTCTCTCTCTTTCTCTCCCCCCCCCCTCTGAAATCAATAAAAATATATTTTAAAAAAAGAAAGGTGAGAAAAGAGTAGCTTTATAGTGGAAAACTTGACAAACACTACCTCAGTCAGGTGATCAAGATTCACTTCAATGGTGATAAGTCATGTTGATATGATGTGTTAAGAATGGCACTTTACCTCTGTGGTCTTCTTTAATCTCCTTTGGAGTCCTTTTTCTCAAAACCCATAACCCTAGTCTAATCATGAAAAAGATCCCAGAAAAATCCCAATAGAAGTATATTCTACAAAATACTCAACCAGTACTCCTCAAATCTTTCAAGATCACCAAAAATAAAGAACTATTGTAGCCCCAAGGAACCTAAGAGGACATGACATCTGAAAGTAATGTGGCATTTGGATAGAATCCTGCAACAGAAAAGGGGCATCAGGTAAAACTGAAGGAAATCTGAATGAATTAAGGACCTTAGTTAATTTTTTAAACCCCTTCTAAGAACATAATATAAAGAACAAAACCAAAATGTAGGGTATGGACTGAAGCATGTGGATATTTAATGTGTATTAGGTAAAGGAGCATGGAAATGACTGTTCCTTGATGTTCCTCGCCCAAACATATAAGGCATAATCATCTAAATATCTATTTATATCTACATATCTCTGCATATAGACATAAACACAAAAAGAGTAGACAAGCAATTATATGCATTTCTGACTGATGTGGGAAAACACCTGGGCACCAGCCAGAAGCAAATGCACAACCATCTGCAGCAAGCTTCAATCCAAAGTACGCATGATTCTCACAGACAAGCAACAGCCACTGATGATCAGTTCACCTTCCAAAATTATAAGATGCACAAGGAAATTATCTTCCTTATGCAAGAGTGAACAGAAAGTAGAGACAGGTTAGACTTCCAGAATATTAGTATGTATAAAGTCACAAAAATAGTTATATCTAGAATGTTAAAGGTTTTTTTTTTTTAATGGAAAAAGGACAATATAAAAAATAAAAAATTTTCTTAAATAGCAATAAACAATATTTAGATATGAAAATTTCAATTATTTGATATTGAAAACATAGAAAATAAATTAGACTGCAGTTGAGACATAGTAGGAGAGAGAGTTAGTGAACTAGAATATCAATAAGGAATTTTTTTTGCAGTACAACACTGAGAAAATAGATGGACATGTGAAACAGCTATTAAGAGGCAGGGAAGAAATAATCAAGAATGAGAGTGCAAAAATAATGTGAATATTAAGAAAAATGACTAATTCATTTTCAGAATTTATGTAAGAAACTCTCAGATTAAAGAAAAAGCACCTAGTCTAGTGAGGATGAATAAAAATGACTTTGCACCTGGAAAACTCATAGTCAGAGTATAAAACATAAAGAAACTAAGAAGATTGTTAAAAATCATCCAGAGATGAAATCAATATTAATAAAAATAATTTATGTTGATAGCTTTCTTCTCAATGACAACAGAGGCTAGAAACAATGGGTATATATGTTTAAGCTACTGAGAGAAAATAGCTATCATCCTCGAATCTGAACTACCATTTAAGAATTTGATTTTTAAAAAATACATTTTAAGGTAAAACCTCACTCAAGGATATTTTTCCCATTGATTTTTAGAGAGAGTAGAAGGCAGGAAGGGGGAGAGAGGGAGAGAGAGAGAAACATCAATATGAGAGAAACACATTGATTGGTTGCCTGCTACACTTACCCAGACTGGGACCAGGGATGGAACCTTCAACCCAGGTATGTGACCTTGACAGGAAATCGAACCCATGACCCTTTGGTGCACAGGTTGATGTTCTAACCATTGAGCAGCACTGGCCAGGGCTTAAGGTAAGTATATATATATATATATTTTTATAATAGAGTTTTTAAAAATACTAATGGATGTATTTTAGGAATAAGTAAATTGGTCATGGAAGGACAGGGATGTAACAAGCAGGGATACACCAAGGCATTAGAAAACGTATGAGTAAATCAAAATAAACGTTAACGAAAACAAGAGTAAAGACTAATTTCAAGTGAGAGGATTTAAAACGAGAGTGAAACTAAATGATTTCATAGCCATGATGTGGAAGATAGGAAGAGCTGTAATTCAAGTCCAAGTGTCCTAAGATTTATTTCTAAGATGTAGTCAGACCTTTTGATTATTATTAGCTATTTAGAGTCAAAAATGCATATTAAAATTTTAATAATAATAAATAAGAAAAGATTCTATAACACTAAAATCGGGAATAAAGTGGTGGAGAAAAATACTGTTCTAGTCAATTCCAGTTGCGAACCTACAATTCCACTTGTAGCTACATAACCTAGAGAGACTGGCCCATGCTTATGAGAACATATAGATAACAGTATTAATTGCATCATTCATCTCTAACAATGGCAGGAGAAGTAAATTGTGGTAAGGTTATACTATGGAACATTACAGACAGTCCTTGGGTTACATAGGACTCGATGTACATTGTTTCGTGGTTATGTTACCATCTCTCATTTACTTATATAAAAAAAAGTTCTTAAAAAATAAATAAAAGTGAAATGTTACACATTAAAAAAAAAGTTCTGTCATTTCGATGTATGTATATATGTGCTTTATGTTTTTTAATTTTTAGCACAAGTAAAGGTCAGGAATTTTTATCTTCTTTTAACTTTTTTTTACTGTTTCACTTCATTACTGCTGTGTATGTGTTCCGTGTGAGTGGCATAGGTGCTTATGTAGGTGGGTTTCAACTTATGGCGAAAATCATGTTACATCGCGCTGTAGGAACAGATCTCCAACGTAACCCGAGGGCTTACTGTATAGCGAATTAAAATGAATTAACTACCTCAGCATGGATAATGCTGGAAAAGAATGTTGAGTATAAAAATCAAGTAGCAGAACAATACATAAAAATGATACCATTTATGTAAACTTAAACATACAAAAAAATCTCAGTTGTTTATGAATGCACATATTCACAGGTAAATTATAAAATACACAAGAAGGACTCTGGGAAGAGTGGGAACAGGAAAGTGGGCAAAATGGCTTTAGTTTTGTCTATGACACTTCTTTTGTAAAAAGAGCTAGAGCAAATATGTCAAAATATTTACATTTGCTATATCTAAGTGATGGATAGACAGCTGTCAGTTATATATTCTCTAATTTTTCATATATTAAAGTTACTAATTTAAAGATATATTTTAAAATTCAAATAAGTATAAAGCAAAAATCAGTCTTCTATCCCTTTTACATCTGGCCATTTTATCTCTCCATATTTTCCTTTTGCTTTTGCAAGAATATCCTATATAATAATCTTATAATAAAAGGCTAATATGCAAATTGGCCCTAACAGTGGAATGACCAGTCGCTATCACATGCACTGACCACCAGGGGGCAGACGCTTAATGCAGGAACTGCCCCCTGGTGGTCAGTGCACTCCCACAAGGGGAGCTCCACTCAGCCACAAGTTGGGCTGATAGCTGAGAGCACAGTGGCGGTGACAGGAGCCTCTCCCGCCTCCTTGGCAGTGCTAAGGATGTTTGACTGTGATTTAAGCTGGCAGGTGGACATCCCCTGCGGGCTCCTGGGCTGCCAGAGGGATGTCTGACTGCCAGCTTAGGCCCAATCCCCTGGGAAGCAGGGGATTGGGCCCAAGGGGTCCCGGACTGTGAGAGGGTGCAGGCTGGGCTGAGGGACTCTCCCGAGGGCACAAATTTTCAGGCACTGGGCCTCTAGTCGTATATAATAAAAGCCTAATATGCTAAATGTCCAGCCATCTGTTCAGCCAACCAAAGAATAATATGCTAACGATATGCTAAGGCCGCTCAACTGCTCACTATGACATGCACTGACCACCAGGGGGCAGAAAGTGGACCAGTCGCTATTATGTTCACTGACCACCAGGGGGCAGACACTCCAACTGGTAGGTTACCTTGCTGCTGGGGTCCGGCCAGTCGAGACTGAGCAAGATGGCCAGATATGCCCTGGAGCCCTCCCGCGGCCCCTCCCCTGCTGGCCAACCTCCTGCGTCCCTCTCTGGCCCAGATCATGCACTGGTGGGGTCCCTTGGCCTGGCCTGTGCCCTCTTGAAATCCAGGACCCCTTGGGGGATGTCAGAGGGCTGGTTTTGGCCTGATCCTACAGGCCAGCCAGGGACCCCACTGGTGCATGAATTCGTGCACTGGGCCTCTAGTGTGTGTGTGTGTGTGTGTGTGTGTGTGTGTGTGTGTGTGTGTGTGTGTATACATATTTTTAATTTATCATGTTATTCTTGAACTTACTTTTGACTCAGTACATTATAGACAGATTCTTCCAAGTCAACACATGCAGATCACTTCATTCTTTGTATTTTTCTACAGTGTGGATGTATCATAATTTGATTTACTGATTCCCACATTGACCAGATTTCCAGGAATGTTTTTGTTTGCTGTTTGTTAGTTTGCTGAGAAATTGCTCCTAAAATGATTCTGTAACAAATTACTATATTTTTATTTCTGTCAGATAAATCCCTAGAAATGAGATTTCTGGGTCAAAGAATAAATACATTTTACATTTTAATAACAATTGCTTGCTATTACAGTTGTAATATTTTATATCCCACCAGTCTTGAATGAGAATACCAGATGCATGTATCCAGGCCAGTATTAGGAGTTATCAATCTTTTCTGTCTTTGGCATTCTAAATTATTGTTTTATTTTGTCTTGGTTTCCTTTGCATTTCCTTAACAATTTGTAAATGTCAAAATTTTTCCTATGTTTACTGGACACTTGTGTTTCTTCCTCTGAGAACTGCCTGCTAATATTTTTTGCTCTAAAAATAATTTGCTATGTTCTATAGAACTCATTCATTTGCTCAGCAAACATTTTTGAAGCAGAGAGTGAGGGCCTGGGAATAAGTGGCGATGGCAATGAAGGTACAGATTGTACCTTCCAAGGGCCTACAGTCTGGTAGAGGGATTTGAGTAAATGAGGTATTACAAGCACCGCAAGAAATACCTGTCTACACAGACACATTGAGCTGCCCTTGGAAACTCAGGAAGGACGGGAAATCTCTGTTCAGCATGTGATGCTTCTGCTATTGTGTCTTGCAAATAAAAGAGTAGGTATTTCCTACAGATCTGTGTGAGAGAGAAAGACAAGGCAGGTAGAGGAAACTGCATAAACCCACACAGATGTGAGCACTGCAGATTAGAGCCCAGGAATCCTGCCACAAAGAGAGAGGAAATTGGGAGGATTATAGCTTCCAGAGGAGGATGTGGATGAGAAATTGAAGTGCCTGTGGAAAACCCTGCTGGAGACAGTCAGTGGGTAGTTGAATAAGTATGTCTGGTGCGCAGAAGAATGGTACGAGTGAAAAATCTAGGTTTGAGAGTCATCAACATATAGGTTGTGATTTGTCATTAGTTACAGCACTGTTGAAGCTGCATCATCTCTTGGGGGTTTCTGGTCTGTGGGGCGGTTCGTCAGTAAACTAAATGACCTCCAACTGCTATTTTTCAAAGCTCTGTGCCTGCTTTATTATTCTGGTGGGGTTTTTTTATGTCTCTTCCCTTGCCATTCTTGATGCTATCTCCTATTACGTTCCCTTTTCCGCCTACTTTTTTAAAAAGTTCCATGCATTGAGATTGGCTAAGCCACCACCCCCAATTTAGGATTGTATGTATACATTAATATCAATATCAATAACATCTCACAGGAGGGAGTTGAGGAGCTGTCTTGGTAAAATACTAAAATATGTAGGTTTTTGTCTTTTAAGAAGTTTGTCGTTTGTATCCTAGTGTTTTTCAGGATAGACTAAGGGGTCAGACCCTTGGGTATTGGATCAGTGAAATTTTGCTACGTTCATAGACTCATACATAATCTCAGTACTTTTAATCACCTTCATAAGCTACTTATGAAGTGAATTTTTAAAGAAAATTATTTGGCCATAACCAGGTGGCTCAGTTGGTTGGAGCATCATCCATACACCGAAGGGTTGCAGGTTTGATTCTCTGTCAGGGCACATACCTAGAGTGCAGGTTCTATCTCAGGTCAGGGTGTGTGTGGGAGGCAACTGATTGATGTTTCTCTGTCACATCAATGTCTCCCTCTCTCCTTCTCTCTAAAAAATATCAATAAAAAACATATTCTCAGGTGAGGATTAGAAAAAGTCATTTAACCAAATGATTTACATTTTAATTTCCAACACACTTTCAGATGAATCTTTAATAGCCCTCATCCCATCACCTTAGCTTGAAGACGTTCATCAAGCAGTTTATGATGTTGGATTAACAATGAATGCAGATGGCACACTCACTATTTAAAGATGCCCATCACTGAATCTTCAGTGAATTGAGTAATATTTTGTAATCAAACCAGTACCCCAAATTATCCTGATTTATGAATTATTGTCTGATCTATCTTTTTATTTGGCATTGCATTTTGCATTTTATTTTACATTCTCAAAACAAGACATGCATGTGGTTGAAAATCAAACAGAAGGACTTACAATGAAGTCTGCTCCTCCATCATTCCAACCCACTAGATTGCTCTTTAAGAGGCAGCCTTTTAAACGTGTTTGTCTCTCATTCCTTTGAGCTATCTCAACAATGTCTTCACTTGCTCATTAGTTGCTTGTTGCTCATCAATGTTTGTAGTTTTACAACTCTTAGACAATGTCTACTGACTTCCTACTGATAGGCGAGGGTTTATCTCATATTTATCTCCCTATTTCACCTCCCTCTTTTCTTCACCAACCCATGTTTTATCACTATTCACACTCCTATTGGATACATCTGCAATTTTAAACTGCTTGTTAAACCTCCACTTCCTAGCCCAACAACTATAGCGAGTATCTCTTGACCTCTATTCTAAAAGATCATTGATACACTAGCTTTGTCTCCATCTCTTCAACTTTAACCCCATCTCTAATGTCTTACATTTTTGTTCAAGTGAATAACCTTTACATCATTTCTTGTAATACAATTAAGTCTCTGATTTGTTTATGAGGTTTTTTTAAATTGAAAATTCAATGAACAATTCATAGTTTACAATATTATGATTATGTAAATTTTATTTCCTGCAGAGCCAAGTTGTGTAACTGGATTACATTTCTTCTTCCACAGACCCAATGTCACAATTACTGTGCCATTCAAAGGAAATATTCCTACAATCAAGTTCAAATGGGTTCTTTTTTCTCTGCTCCAGTCAAAACTCTCATTCTAGCTAACCAATTAAATCTTCTATTCCTGAGATCCGCATTGGGAAATCTCTGACCTTTGCTTATATCTGACTGGTTGCTCTTTAGGTCTTACTAAAACTACCACTTGAGGATTGTATACCACCATTCTTCTTGTTGGGCACTTTTGTCTCCTATAGCTATCTTGTCCTTTTTCTTAATTTAGTTGGAACACTTCTTTAACCATTTACAAATTGACCAACATGATACAAACAGACATGTAGACCAATGGTACAGAATAGAGATCCCAAAAATAAACCCTCATATAAATGGTTAAATGATGTTTAACAAGGATGCCAAGGTTATTCAGTGTAGAAAGGATAGTGTTTTCAACCAGTGGTGCTAAGAAAACTGGATAGCCACATGCCAAAGAATGAAGGTGGACACTTAATGTACACCCCAAGCAAAAATCAATTCAAAAGGAATCTAGGTGCTAAACATAGAGCTAAAAGTATAAAATTCTTAGAAGAAAACATACAGGGAAACTTCATCACATTGAGCTTGAAAATGAAATATTGGGCAAAACACTAAAAACACAGGCAATAAAAGAAAAAATAGCTGAAACCGGTTTGGCTCAGTGGATAGAGTGTCAGCCTGCGGACTGAAAGGTCCCAGGTTCGATTCCGGTCAAGGGCATGTACCTGCGTTGCGGGCACATCCCCAAGTAGGGGACATGCAGGAGGCAGCTGATCGATGTTTCTAACTCTATCTCTCCCCCTTCCTCTCTGTAAAAAAATCAATAAAATATATTTTTAAAAAAAGAAAAAATATATAAATTAGGCTTCATCACAATTTAAAACTTTAGAACATCAAAGGACACCATTAACAGATTGAAAAGGCAACTCACAGAACGGGAGAAAATACTTACAAATCATCTGATAAGGTATTACTATCCAAAATATATATAAAAAACTCCTACAACTCCACATAATAACAAAATTTTAAAATGGATGAAGAACTTAAATAGAAAAAACTTCTTTGTATATCTTTCAAAGAAGATATACAAATGGCTAATAAATACATGAAAAAATGTTCAACATTACCAATTATTAAAGAAATGAAAATCAAAACTACAATTAATTCACCCATTAGGATGGCTATTACAAAAAATAAACACACCAAAAAATAACACATGTTAGAGAGGACATGGAGAAATGTAGGCCCTGTGGTTGCTGGTGGAAATGTAAAATAGTGCAGCTGCTGTGGAAAGCAGTCTGGCACTTCCTCCAAACAGTAAGTATAGAATTACCATATGACCCAGAAATTCTACTTCTGGGTTATCCACAAGCATTGAAAGCAGGGGCTTCAACAGCTATTTGTACACCAGTGTTTGTAGCAGCATTACTCACAATAGCCAAAAAGTAAAAACAACCAAAATTCCCATTGACAGATGAATGGATAAACAAAATGTGGTGTAGAGCATAGATAAACCTTGAAAACAAGTGAAATCTGCCTGACACAGAAAGTCAAATATTGTATGATGACACTTTAGAAGTTACCTAGAATAGTCAAATTTATAGAGACAGAAACTAGAACAGTAGTTACCAGAGTCTGAGTTAGGAGTAATTAGTAGTTATTGTTTAATGTGTACAGAGTTTCAGTTTGGGATGGTGAAAATTTTCTGGAAATGGATAATAGTGATGGTTGCACAGTAATTGATTGTACTCCATGCCACTCAGCTGTATACTTAGAAATAGTTAAAATAATAAGTTTTACATTATGTATATTTTACTACAATAAATTACAATAACATGGAATTAAATTACTTAGAATAATTTTTAAAATGACAGATAAGAAAATACTTTGAGTTATTGAAGATCTAAAAATCTCTTTAATTTTCCCTCAGATTTAATTGCTAGTTTAGCCAAGTATAGCATTCTAGGTTGAAAATAGTTTTTACTAAGAAATCTGAAGACTTTTTGCTAGTAAGGAGTCTGATGAAAGCCTGTTTTGTTTTATTTCTCTTGAAAGCATTTAGGAATTTAGTATGTATTCTTAAAACAAGACAAATCTATTAACTAAGACATACCTATTGGTATGTTTTAAAAATTCGAGGTGGTCTGTCCCTTATATTTTCAACTACATATAATAAAGCTTCAAACTTAACTTATATACATATGATATATTAAGAAATCTAAAGATTGGTTATGGTATTTAAAAATAACTCATTCTCACAAACTTCATATTGTGCATCTATCTAATTGGCCATGCATATCAAATTATTAAGACAGGATCTTTCATACCTGTTCTAATAAGGAATTTGAATCTTACATGAGTACATGTTATTTTTATGCTGTGTTATAACTTAGAAAGAGTAAAGTCCTACCACCTTATCAAGCACTATAGATATGTATGTTAAAAAGTTAAAACACCATGAAACTAATATTAACTATAAAGACAAATGTACCGTTGGGGCTGCTTTTATCAAGGGGGGCTAGTTAATATCTTTTGATACTAGAATTTTAATTAAAAGTGATATATGTTTTTATTTTTACTTTTAAACCATAAATGGAAAGACTACAAGCCTGAAGGCTTAACTACAACAATAAATAATTAAAATATATAATAACAGCTAGACTTTTGAATTAATTTTTTCATGTCCTTATGCTTGAAGTTCATTTTCAGTGAAAAGAAGGCTAGGGATACTTCGCTGAGTTGTCCTCTTAATATTCTATGAACATATTAGACATTGCAATCGAGACATCTGTAAGCTTATTTATTTTTACAATATTGCTTTTGTCTTATTGTTACCAAAAAAACATAATCTTCATTTCTGAAACCAAAAAGTCAGTGATGAATGCTTCCTAAATGATATCAAGAACCATAAACAATATTACTGATGATTACTTCTTTCTTAATTTTACTTACATGTGTTGCTAATTTCATATAGCTGATTTCAGAATTTGAATGGATTATCTTTGCTCCTTAAAGCCACACAAGAAGTGGCGTCTAATTACCTTTGCATCCAACATTCCAGTAGCACAGCCAGCTAGGGTGCCACTGGCAACTGTTCCCAGACCTGAGTATAGAAACACAAGGCAAGATTTCCACGTGGGGGCTTCCTCGCTACCATTTCCTGTTGGTCCTTAGGCTCAAAGCAAAATGCATGTTTTTGTTTTGCAACATTCTGTTGAATTTTCTGCCTGCTGGCTTTAGTTTAACTTGATGTAATGCTATTACTTTTTTCCAGTAGTTGATGTTGTCTTATAAATTTAGTAAACAATCAAATTACATATTTTGTTTTATGGGATTTGAAATCTGCCAGCACTGAGACCAGAAAGGGATGAAGAGGATAAGTAACAGTTGAATGGGCCCATCTTGCAAGGATCACTGCGTTTGTTACTTCCTCTGTAGCTGCAGCCAGGCCTCTTCTCAAATGGAGTGATCGCCATCATTACTTCATTGTTAAACTCCCATTCTGCCATATACATAGACCTGAATCTTAATTTTTGTTTTCCTTATGGAGAGGTATAAGCCATATGATATATCTCATCAAATCAAAATGTAATAACACTATAATCTATGAAATAAGGCACATGTCAGTTTTAATATTTTACATTCACTTGGTACTTCATATCTTATGAATTATATTTTATACTAGAGGCCCGGTGCACAAATTAGTGCATAAGTGGGGTCCCTATGGGTGGCCTTCAGGGATCGTGCCGAAACCCGCAGTCCAATGCCACCTGCAGCTCCTACCTGCTGCTCCCACTCATCCCGGCCCCACTGTGCCTGCCGCGGGTTTGTGCCCAATCAGTCCCTATCAGGAGAGGCTTGCCCTACCACAGCAGCGCTTGCCTAACATGAGCCCTGTCTAGCACCCTCCCAAGGGGAATGGCCTGTGGGATTGGGCTGAAACCGGATCTCCAACATCCCCCAAGGGGTCCCAGATTGGGGGAGGGCACAGGCCAGGCTGAGGGACCCCACCCACGGGTGCATGAATGAGCTGGGGAGGGACCAAGGGAGGGATCCAGGGCATGTCCAGCCCATCTTGCTCAACTCCAGCAGCAAGCTAACCTACTGGTCAGAGCACTTCCCCCTGGTGGACAGTGCACGTCATAGCTAGCAGTTGAGCAGTCTTAGCATATCATTAGCATATTACTCTCTGGTTGGTTGTTCGGTTGTTCTACTGTTCAGTCTATTTACATATTACCCTTTTATTATATAGGATAACATTGAATCCTCAAGGAGATTCCATGGGAAGGGAATTATTTGTTCTGATTTACAGATGAGGAAGCAAAGGCTCAGAGAGGTAAAGGGTTTTTGCCTAGGATCAAACAGCTATTTATTGTCAAAGCCAGGACATTAGCCCAGGCTTCTGAAACCAAATCCAAGCTTTTGCAAATATCTAGCACCTACTCTTCTTCCACTCTGGTTATTTCCCACATAGTATAAAGGGGGCAAATTAAAGAGAGAGTAATATGTCACATGTTTTAGCATGCCTTATTGAAGATTAAGTGAGCAGAATAATCCACTGCCTGACAATCAGGTTTTTCCTAAATCTTGCATCAACCTACATTGTCAGTCTTATTACTCTCTAATCTTTTGTGTGCATGTTTGCTCTACTAAGACTGAGCAACATCTCTAAAAAATGTTAAAAATTTAAATCATTACAAACATTTTTTATGATTAATTTTGACCAGGTCCTCACCTAGAGGACAAGGGAAAAAAGCCCAGATGGATGGAGTGTCTTCTGTGGTTGATATCTTTACATTTGCTATTTTAACTAACCTTTAAAATGACCTTTACAGATAGGTATACCCTATAAAATAGTCCTTTTTTTTACAAACAAGGAACCCATGGCTTAAAAAGCTAAGTAACCTGCCTATTTAGATGGCAACATCTAGAGCTTGTTTTGAACTTCATAGATTATTGTAAATTCAAAGGTAGTGGTTTTTAATTTTTTTTTTTTACCATATTTCAAGTTTCTGGTATCTGATTAGTGATACAGGTGACCTTTGAAACTCTCTATGAAAAGTAATTATGAGAGCCGAGCTGGTGTTGGTCAGCGGTTAAGCGTTGACCCAGGAACCAAGAGGTCACTGAATCAATTCCCAGTGAGGGCACATGCCCAGATTGTGGGCTTAATCCCTAGTGGGGGTGTGCAGGAGGCATCGAACTGATGATCTTCCTCTCTCATTGGTATTTCTAACTCTCCCTTCTTCTCCCTCTCCTTTCTTCTCTCTCTGAAAATCAATGAAAAAATATTTTTAAAAAGTAATTATGGCCATAACTGATTTGGCTCAGTGGATAGAGTGTTGGCCTGCGGACTGAAGGGTCCCAGGTTCGATTCTGGTTAAGGGCATGTACCTTGGTTGAGGGCACATCTCCAGTAGGGGATGTGCAGGAGGCAGCTGATCAATGTTTCTCTTTCATCGATGTTTCTAACTCTCTTATCCCTCTCCCTTCCTCTATGTAAAAAATCAATAAAATTTATTTTTTAAAAGTAATTATGAGATAGCATTTAATACATACAGATTATACTAGTGTTGGAAGTCTAATATAATATATGATATATGAGAGTATGACTAGTCCAAATGCTACCATTTTCTAGGATGAATGAGCAGTAGATGATGTGTTACAGTTGAGAAGAGAACAGAAACTCTCTGCCTGTAGTAGTTAAGAAAGGCTTCAGGGAGTAAGTGGGATTTAAGTTGGATTTTTCAGGATTCAAATTGATGGAGAAGGAAGGAGAGGATATTTCAAGAGAAGATCATGATGTGGTTGAAAGTATGGACCCCAGAAAGGCTAAGTCTCTCTGAGGGATGGTGACTGCAGGAATATGTGTGAGAGATGAAGGTAGAAATATGGGGTAGACTCAGTTATGGAATGGTTTGAATCCCGGGCTAAGAGGTTACAGACTTATTCTATACGCAGAAGGAATCCTTTTTAAAGCCTAGGTGTGGTGGGATGGTAATGTTTTGGGAAGGTGAGTGTGGGTGGGAGAAAATTCACACTGAGGGAACTGTGGGAATTAGGCCAAGTATGAGGCTGTGTGTGTGTGTGTGTGTGTGTGTGTGTGTGTGTGTGTGTGAGTGAAGCAATGAATTAAGACAGTTGCCAAAGCATGGCAGGAACAGTGAGACCATTAGCAGGCTAGGTAATCAAGGACAGGATGAACTCTTTCAAATGAATTACTTTGAGGTGATGGCAAAATATCCAAATGGAAAGATCCAGTAGACAGTTAGAACTGTAACACTAATTTCAGTGATCAAGGATTAAAAAGTGGGAATCATCTGCATGTGGATAAAAATCCTAGGGGCAGTGCTGGTCACCAAGGGAGAAAAAGGCAGGACGTTGGGGAGGAGGGGTGGTCAACCCCGATTCTGGCTTTCCCCATCTTATTTCCACGCACCTTTTCTAAGGGGGAACCCAACTTGCGGTGGAAATAATTTCTTTTAAACTGCCACTCTAGCTGTGATGGATATAAAGTGTGATAGTTTGAAGGAAATAGGGAAGGAATATCAAATAGGGACACTGAAAATTTGAATAAATCTGCAAATTTCTTAAGGAAAAAATGCATGCCTTTGTACAGAAACCATTTACTCTGAGACAGGTAAGTTTTCATTTAGACATAAGCCTTATTGGAATTTAATTCTCTAACTTATAAATAACTTTAGGATATAGCAATAGGCAGTCCAAGTACTTAATAACATTAATGTTTCTGACTTGCTATAACTATATGTGTGTGTGTGTGTGTGTGTGTGTGTATAAAACTATATATTTCCAACATAAAATGAGGTCCCAAGTGTACTATACAATGTGCCTTTTTATTGAAATGATCAGATAAAATAGCACATTTCTTAGGTGCTCATTACATAAGCAAGTATTATCAGGAAAAAAGTTCTCATGCATATTTTTTTCCCTTGACAGTATGAGAAAAGTAGCTCTTTATCAAGAACAAGTTACATTCTTTAAGTCCAACTCTCTTTTTTAGTTTTATTTTGCTCTGCTTTGTTTTAAAGAGGGGCTTACTATAGTTGATAATTTAAAAAGAGTTTTTCATATCTTATAAAACGAATGTTTTAAAAATAGAAGATTTGATTATATTTAATTCACTCTTTTATCATATTTATTTAAGTCACAATATAATCTCAATGTTACCTCCATTCATACTTAGGTCATTTTTCTTTAGACATAAGATTTCTGTAACTATTCCCTCATTATTCACTCTAGTTGTATAATTTTAACATATTTCTGCCTATCTTCCTCTTTAATCATTTGTGTTACTCTTTCCCAAATTCCCTCTAGTCTGGCCACATTCTTCTGGTAATTAAGTGTACAGAATCGACTATAATTTTCCTGGTCAAATCTTAACAGAGTCATTTAAATGTCAACAGCCACATTTTTCAAACGGGGATGCCAGGAGATTTTATAGCTCTGCAAGCCAAGCAATGAAATTGTCCATGGGCACTCAAATCTCCTGCTTCAGGGAGAAAACTGGAGAGTTTGTAAAGAGACAAGAAAGTGTTTCCTCCTTCTTCCACATTTGTTATTTAACTAAGTTAATTTAGCCACTGCATTTTTTTGGTTAACATTTGTTTGCATTAGTTTCCGGTTCTACAGCCATGGGTAATTGCCAGAGGCGATATAAAAAATTACGTACACCAATAACCTGACACTGTGTTGTAAGTCTTGTGCCTGGAAACTCTTGAGCTTGTAGTAGTTCTTAACAAGTATATTTCATTTTATGCATTATATAGAAACACATTCTCCTTCAAACATGAATTTCATCATATTATATATGGTGCCCTTCAAATTTTCAAATAAACTACGTGCAAAATGCTGAATTTTAAAGAGTTCTCTTAGGAGTACAGGAAATGTTTTTAAATAATGCAATTTATAATAGAGAATATGATGAGACTTACATTAGGTTTCTTTTCTATCAATTATTATTAAAGGCAGTTGTCACGACTGTGCATTCAGTCATTTCAAAACAGTAGAAGAGAATGCCACTGTTTGTGTGTGCATTTAACTAGCTAACCTTCCTAGCACCAATGGTGCACACCCCCACTAATTTCAGGAGCTGGTTTTGAAGGTAAATAGAAGTAGTGAAAGGGGGAGCAGGAGAAATCTAATGCAAGTGAGATTTGAAGCCCCTACTGCAATGAGCATTAACCTCAGAAGGGATGTGGTTTTTATCTTTGTTGCTGTTCTTAGGAGAGGTCAGTTTTCTATTGAACTCACTTCCTTACGTGCTGGAAAGAAATGTGATAGCATGAGTCACCGCGAACTTAAAGCTCATGAAGATGGGCTTCTTCAGTGACACTGACATTTCTGTCAACATGGTGCCATGTGACCTGATCAGTTGCTGGGACAGCTTGGGGACTTCTTTAATAGCAGGAGCAGAAAGGCCAATTAGATGGTGTTCATGCTAATTGCACTCATTTAACAGGCTGACTCTCCATGTTTGATTCCTCTTTTCCATATCTGGTTATCACTATGAACAAAGTGACTCACTAAATCAAATATAAAATATGACAGATTCTAAAATCTGGTTGGGTCTGGTTAAGGTATGCATAAGGTAGAAGGGGGGAAAGAAATAGTCATTTCGAAATTGTCATTTCTGTATTATAAATTCCATTCAAAATCACTTGGTCTTGTGTTCTAAAACGTATAACTGTGTTTGTTGAACACAGTGATTTTATTATTAAAATAATAAAATGAACACAGTTGTTTATTATTAAAATTGATTTTTTATTAAAAAGTAATAATAAACAGAACCTAACACCTAAAATGCACATTGAAAATATTTTACTTCAAGTAAAATATTGAATATGAGTGTCATAATTAGCATACAAATTCAATTCCATAAACTAACAATGTGTTAGTAGTAATTAAGTAACCTGAAAGTTGGTATTATTGATAAAAACAGCATTCTTTCATTTCTGTAGTACATTTTAAGTAAAATATACTTAATTTTGAGTTTGTATGCGTTCTCATTTACATTTATCAATTTTGACTACTCACATGGTCATCCTATATAATAAAAGCGTAATATGCAAATTGATCTAATGGCAAACCAGTGTGGGGCAGGGGGTGGAGCCAGTGAGCGCCAGGCTAGCCAAAGTGCATGCCAGCCGGCAGAGTGAGGGGATGGTGATGCATGCTGGGGGCGGGGGATGGTGCGGCGGTGACCAGCTGCGGCTGTGGAGGAGGGGCACTGTCCCCTGATCGTCCTGCCCTGTTGCCTCAGCAGCAGGGCGATGGGAGGGGGAGTGTGTGTGTGTGTGTGGGGGGGGGGGGAGACGAGGACCGGCCAGCTCCGTCCTCTAATTGGCCCGCCTGGTCGCCTCCCATAGAGGGAGGTCAGACTGCTGCTTAGACCCACTCCCCTCTGGCCTCTAGTCTTTAATATAAATGCTTTTTTCCAATAATTACTATGTTAAGTTCTTGATATAAATTTAGTGACTATACAATGCTAGGATGCTTTTAAAAAGCTCTGATTTTATATTTATCACCATAATATATTTTATATAGAACAAATTTAAAGAATAACTTTAATTAGTAGGAGAAACGATAATTATGATGCTATGGACCCTAGTAATGATCAATATTTCCACTTGATATTGCAAGAAAATTTTGAATATGCAAGAGCCAACCAACTGCAAGGAAAACTAAGATAGAAGGCAGCATTAGTTTGCCATCATGCAGAGAATTAATGGTCCTTTTAGAAGTATGTGTTGAATACACTGTCAACTCAAGCTTGATTCTCAGAAGGGAACAAAAGCCCTGGTAGAGTATCTGCCACAGTTTAAACCCAATAGCTTTGTTGAGTCCTAGGTCCACTTGGAAATTTCTCAGGTAAAACTGTGTAGCTAATGTAATTTTGCTTACTGAGGCAGTGATCTTGGCTTCTGACAGGCAAGGTTGTTGCCCGGCCAGGAGGAACATATCATTATATCCACTTTTTGCTCATAATGATGTGAAATCTGGGGCTGAGAATAATGCCTTTGTATTTGCAAAAAGGGCTCCTTTCCTTAGGACTGATTGCGTTTCCTCTACTATTGGAGATTATCCATTTCCTACTTACCCAAAACCCAGATGAATAAAAACCCCAGAATTTGCTTATTCTGAGAGCCCCAGAAGCTTTCTGACCCACCGTGCTGGTGGTATGTTGACAATCCAGGCTGTTAGTCCTTCTTGTTGGATCATGTCCACACAGGTACTTTCTCCATGTAGGTAGCAAGCCTTCATCCCAGTCCATGGCCAAATGCTCCATCCCATATGTGTCTAGCCTTGACAGGTCAAATCTCAGACAAATGTCATGTGGTGAGTGGTATGGGTGGGTCAGTGTCAGTCTACCTGTTGAAAAACAAAAAGGGTACATCCTACTTCCATCCCTCTTTAGGACCAGTAACAAATTCTTTTTTCTTTTCTTTTCTTTTTTTTTCATAGTTTGTCTATGGCAAGTCTGACATTTCCACCCTAAAAATTAAAAGTAATATTTTATACAATATTTCTCCATATGAACTTGAGACAATATGTTGAAACAGGAAGAAAGATGTTTTCAATGTGAGATGAGGTAGGGAAAAATCTAGCCTAAAATTTTAAGGTCACACTGCCTTAGATAAAATTCCAATGCTGGCAGTAATTAAATTTAATAATAATTTAAATTCTCTCTAAATTTAAAAAATTTAGCTGAGTGTTTGATAGGTAGCAACACCTTTATATAATTTACCTCCTACAAATACAGCACAGAGGCGAGCCTACTTAGATCTGAGTAGAAATCCATTCCTGGTTCCACCATATCCCAGAATAATGTAGTTAAATATTTTTTACCTAGCATATTTTTGAAATTTCCAGTTAACTGGCTTCAGAAACGCTCACCCTAAACATTGTGGAACCCTAAGAACAAACTGAGCTGCTTAGACACTAACGATGTCTGGAAATAGCTCAAAGGAAGGGTTCAAACACAGTACTCCTATTCGTGCTACTACATGGCAAAAAAATGTTGTGCTTGAGCACTTGGCATTTTTCAAAAAGTTCATGCTCAGTACAGTAACTGTTTAAAAAATAGTCAGTCTGGAATTTATCTCTTACTTGAAATCTTCAAAGGACAGCCAAATCTGTCTCCACTAAATTCAAAACATAGTGCTATCTCCTCAATGAAGAACACACACACAGCTCTTTTTTTTTTCCAGGCCTTCACTGTAATGTGTAAATGGAGGAGGTCAGTGGCTGCTAAGATTCTGTGAGTTGCTCTAATTTGCCCAAGCTTTTCTACATTTTCATTTAGAAGGGCAAAAGAGGCACATTAGGGCTAAAAAGGTGGTCATTTCTAATCACCCTTCAGTGGCTGCTTTCTTGCATGATGATAAGAACCATAGTATTTATCCCTATAAAAAAAAGTGTAGCCCTGAGCTACGTACTTCTTGGTTTATGATTAAAAATGTGGTGTCCTCATGGTGCTGATGTTTAGAAAATATGAATATTTTACCCATCTTTTGGTATAACTAGGTTATACCAAATAAAATAAAACCTGCCTTCCAACTCTTGAAGATAACTCCTTTAGCTTAAAAATATATATTTTCCCTTTTAATGGGGTCTGGACCTGTTTTTATTTGTTTGTTTGTTTGTTTTGCCACTCAGACACATACCATGTTTAATAATTGTAAAAATCCAAAAGAAACTCAGCATCTAATCTTGAGATCATGAGTGACCTGCCTTCAGTGGCTTGGTTCTTCTGGGTTGGGCATGCTCCAACCTTCCTCTGGCCCATGAGGCTGCCTTGACCAGCTGGGAATGGTGGTCTGACCACCAAGCTGACTTGTGTGTTCTCTCAGTCTCATTTATTTTGCTGTGTTTAGTTTCAACAAAGCATTTGTACCAATGGCTCTGGAGCTTGGACGAAGGCTAAAGGAATATGTAGTGATTCTAAGTAAGGTGTGGGCCTATACAGCAGAGCTATCCTGGGGGCAGAGAAATCATTGGACCACTATGGATGAAAAGCTGGACCCCCCTCCTCTTTGTTTCTGGACCATGACAGGTTTTTGCTCATGGATATTTCAGTTAATGAGCACCATGGCATGGCCACTTCTGATCCCTTCATGCAGCTGTTGTGAAAGATGAGGCAAAGGAGGAGACTGAGTGAGAAAATGCTTATGCTAGCAGATAAGAGAATGGAAGCCCTGCCCTTATTTGTGCCAGTCATTGCAGTTCTGAGCACTGTTAAACACCATGCTGCTTCTTGGTTCCCTTCACTGTGTAGTGTAGTTCTACATCTAGAATAAAATAGTTCCAAACCTCAGTCTCTATGACGCTTGAGTTTCCAGGTTGCCTTTGAGATCTGATCAACTACTAACAGAGCTGTCACAGTGTGGCTTTACAAGGGTCCCCCTTGTTTATTGGCAATTGGGGAGTTAAGGCAAGGAGCTTGGACTGTCCCCATTTTAAAGAAGCCACATAAGGATACTGGAGTGGGAATCGAGCTTTCTCAAACCATCTGGGAGACTGTAACCAAGTCATGGAAGGCCTCAATTTCCTCATCTGCATGGATTCTATTGGATTGAATAGTCTTGAAGTCTCTTTCAGAGCCCGAGATCTTGTGTAATCATTAAAGATCTGAATATCTGAGGTCCATTTAGGCAAGATTTTTGCTGAGTGTGGTCCTCCTAGTCCCCACTAACAACCCTCTGCCTTCTGATCTGCCCTGGCTACCTGGGGAGGAATGAAAGGAAGGGCTGGTGACGTACAAAAGTATAAGTGTAGTGAGAGCTGACCTTTTAGTAGACATGAGCCTTGCTTTTACATGGCTTTATATAACAATGAGGAAAGGCTATATGTTTTCCTCTCACTACCCCCAAGCCTATCCCTTCCTACTTTTTATGCCACCAGGGAACTCTGACTAAGGAACAAAGAAGTCCTACCAAGAGGAGGTCTCAGGTACTTAACAGCATCCATTTGAGATTGCAAGTAGGTCTGAGCTAAGAAGAAGTTGTGTCCAGCAGAACCCAGTTCCATAGGAACCCAAGTTCCAAGACTGGAAGGCACCAGGAGTTGAGGACAAGCTCACTGCTGAGAATCAGTCTCCCACTGAAGAATGTCATGGCTGCACAGACTCGGACCGCATTGTCCTCGATGGTGGTAGCGCTGGGGCAGAGGGGCTGCTGCACCTGCCACCTGCCACACACAACAGCAGCTTCAGCACAGCTCAGGACTGGCTGTGTTTCCAAGGCCCAGAGCTGGACTTAGATTTCAGGGACTGACTTATTTCCTTCTTAGGCTTTTTCTCTGTTCCAGCTTGGATGTTCTGAGGGCACTGAACTCCTCTCGGCCCCCACTTCTTCATTGCCTCTAGTTCTACCTCCAGCCCCTGTGCCCTCTGTGGCTCCAAGTTGCCTGCCCTGCCTCCCTGTGCTGGAACAGCTGTGGGAGGAACAGCTGTGTCACACTACGGTCATTGCTTCTCACCCAAGCAACCCTCTGCCAGTTTGGCCAGGACAGATCCAGGGGTTTGTCCTTCAGTCCAGCCACTTCAGGTTCTTGAGTTGAGCAAAGCTGCCTACTGTTGAGGACATCCAGGTGCTAGAGGTTGACCAGATGGCCAAGGCTTCGTAGTTGCTGCATTTTGTCCTTTCTATGGTCCAGTTGCACCAGGCATGCAAGACCACAGAAACCCCATGGCAGGCAATTTATGGCAGGACAGATCCAGGATGGTGGCCTTTGGGATGGACTGCAGCCAGCTCCTTGACTGGGATCTCCTGGCTCATGCTAGGCTAGCTTGTCAAGGAGATTCATGCCCTTGCTACGGGCTCTGCCATGGTGATAGGTCCTAGCTCTGGGACTCTTGACTGGCAGGAGTTGGCTGCTCAGCTGCTCAAGAAACTTACACTCAACCCATGATGCCTGTGCCCTCTACCTTCGCTAGTGGGAAACCCTACCACTTTCTACCAACAGCCCCTTTGCCCCTTTTCCACCGGTGCCCTCTAGTCATTCTTAATAATCCTTTTAGGACTGGCTTTTGTTTTTGTGTGGTTGTACTTAATATGCCACACCCTTCTTTCCATTTGACCTTTAAAAACATTCAATCCTACTGTAATATTTTAGTCACCCAAAACTTGTAAATTTTTACCCTTATGCTTTTTTTTTTTTCAGTCCTCATCCGAGGATATTTTTCCATTGATTTTTTAGAGAGAGAGAAAGACAAAGAGAAATATTGGCATAAGAGAAACACATCGATTGGTTGCCTCCTGCAAGTGCCCAACAGGACCCAGGCCAGGGAGGAGCCTGCAACTGAGGTATGTGCCCTTGACTGGAATTGAACCCAAGACCCTTCAGTCCAAAGGCCGATGCTCTGTCCATTGAGCCAAACCAGCTAGGGCTACCCATATGCTTTTAACATTTAAAATATGTTCATTCTCTTGCCTTCTCTACTTGTTTTAAACTATACAGGCTCTCTCTGCAAGTCAATTTGCCAGTGAAAACTCCAACCTGAAAAATTTAAGCATAGTCAGTAATGATGTTATTCAGATTGTGTTAAGTATTCTTCAAATAGTTTGTTCAACAAAAAATTCCCCAAACATTATGTTTGATGTTGTATATGTATATACATATATATTCCAACACAGCAGCATTGTGATGTATGAGGAAACACATTCTTCATCTAAAATGTATCGACTGATGTGCATAAGAGTATCTCAGGTTAAACTTATATTAAATTTATGTATTTTACCAAGCATTATGAGTGAAACATTTTGATATACTAAACAGACATTTCTCCCCTTTATGATTAATATAAGTTCATCAAATCTAAAGGCAAATCTGGGAAATTGAAATACAAGCAAAAGGAAAATTTCTATAAATACCAATAAAGGTTTTTTAAAAAGATGGCTTGAGTGAAAACATGTTTGTCTTTCAGCTAGATCATTTTAATTTTTCCTTTGGAGAACTACTGAAAAAATACTAAATTATATATACAAAGGCAGTGGAACCACATGCTGATAATCAACACAAGAGTCTTTGAAGCCATCCGGAATTCAAGCTGTGCATATGGGGAACTCGGCTATTCCAAACAATCTGTATACTAAGGGTTATTCTCATTTTATTATATTCTTATAACCCATTTGTGCTATAAGTAACTTAGTAAATGGAATTAGATTTAATTCCAAAGACTTGTTCCATATCATTGCATGCTTACAGATACACACAGGTGTTAATGGATAATCTACTCCTAACACTCCACCTCCAGATCTGGAGATAGCAGCAATGTCTTTTAGCCAATAGTTAATTTGCTCTTTTTACTAATGTCTACTTTGTAGGAAAATGGATTCAGATTTCCAAACTCCAATGGAAATTTAAGAGGAAAATATTTTAAACATATACTTGTCAAATAATTAAATTCTCAATAGGGTGATCAGTAATATTGATGTAGGGCTGGTAAAGAGAGGGGATTTTCACCACATGCAAAATTTAATAAAGATCATGCCGCTTAAATTTAGGCACACCTGAAATTAATCTTAAGTAGTCTTTCTAGACTTAAACTAATTTGTAAGTTCCATTTATTTAGTAAATATTGAGTGCTGAGAAAGGTTTGTTGAATGAATAGGTACCTCTTACACGTGTGTCTTTGAGTTAAATGTAAGTAATGTAAACAAAGTGATATGGAATCCACCCTGGAGGAATTTATTTAAAGCCCTAAGACATGCACAAAGAACGGTCATATATTCTGTAGGAAGCAGAGGTGGTAGGTCTTTTAAAAGATAGTTCCCACATGTGCTATGGAGGTCGAAGGGGAGGGGTCAAGGGGCGGGGTGAGTTTGCACCTGCCTCGTGCACGGGCATAGAAGTGTGCAGGCGCCATTGGCAGAGAATGGGAAGCTGGGGAACATTTGTGAACATATAAGTGATACGGTCAGGGTTGTGGTTGGGGGAGAGTAATCTGCAGGAAGTAGGTGAAATGTATGGAGGGTGGGAAGACTGGAATTGCAGGAGTGGACATCCCGCAGGTTCCTGGAATGTTGGAGCTGAAGCTTGGAAACAGGTTAGGGGGGGGGGGGGGGTCGGCGATAAAGGCCTGGGAATCTGGGAGTGCTCTTCCTCTTCCCAGGGTTCAAATTGGAGAAGCCCCTAGGAGAGAAGAGAACCCGGACAGGTCCTGGACAGCGGAGGCCCATGGCGTCTATACTAAACATCCCACCCAACTCTGGCACCTGAAAAAACCACGCAGCACAAGGTAAGGCCCATGGGAGGTGCGGGAAGCCTACGTGTGAGAACCCTCCATATAGTGCTTCCCAGAGCATATCAGGGCCCAACAGAAGCAAGGATTAAATAAGATATGTTTAAAACAGTGTATTTGCACCTTCTTCAACAGCCATCTTCCTTGGCCTAAAGAAACGCGGAAGGGCGCCCCAGCTTTAAATACACTGCCATGGTTGGTCTACGTTCTTTTTTAAAGGGTATTTCAAGTTACATTGTTTCCCTGAAAGCCCTGTAATTAGCTGTGAAGTCTGTCTCTACCTCGTACCTGTTAGGGAGCATAGGGTTCAGAAACCTGGAAAGCCAGTGACATTATTAAAGTACCTCCTGTCTTTATGCACACGCCCTGGAGGCAGGGAAAGGTCTGGGTGTCCATCTAAGGTCGCCCAGGGAGGAACTTGGCACAGTTTTCCAGGTGGCTGGGAGAGCGGGCAAATCAAAGAAAGCCTGAGTATAAATAGCGCCCCTGTGGGAAGCGAGAGTTAATACTGCCACCAACCCGGCTTTTCTCACAGACCCAGGAAAGCGGGGTTCCTGGGGCTGACTACGCCCCCCAGCAGAGCTCGAGTTGTTCAGAGGAAAGTGGGGTCCTCTCTGCGTTCCTGGTCTCCCTGCAGGAAAATCCTCCGGGCCCCATCACTCAGGAGCGATCTCTCCTCGCCCCTGTTCCCGAGTGGAGCAGCGGGCCCTGGGTCGGGTCGTGCAGGGGCTAGCGCGGGGGAGCCCACCGCTGGAAGCAGAAGGGCCCCGGGAATCCCGCGAAGCCTCCTGAGCGTGTCTTGGCGGGGCGTCCCGGGCTTTCCCGGCCTCGCGGGCTGCGGACCCTCGAGCACCGCAAGAGGGAGAGCCACGGGGAAAGCAGGTGGGTGTGGAGTCGGGCCTGAGCTGCGGGAGCAGCGGGCGCGCAGGAGGAGAGGGTGGCGCCGCCGAGGTGTGGGCGGTGCCCGCGCCGGCCGCGCCCAGGGCTCCGAGGCGCTGTCCCCGGTCCAACGCACAGCTCCCGCGCTGCCAGGCCGAGCCTTGGCGTCCCTGGCGGTGTCCAGCCGGCCGCGCAGCCCCGCCACCTGGGCCCGCAGCTCACCCGTAGAGCTGCGAGAGCCCAGGAGGAGGAGAAGGCGGCGGCTGCTCCTTCCCGGGGGTGCGCGGAGCGCGGGAGGAGGCGGAGCGCGAGGTGGGGTGGCGGCGGGCGGGTGTGCGCCGGGCCGGCGCCCCCGAGCGCCCCGCCTCGCCTCCCGCACCCAGCCTCTCCTCGGGCTCCGCCACAGACACACACCCACCAAGCACCCACCACCCTCCACCCCCGCCGGCCGCCGCTGCGCCGCGGGTCCCCAAGCGAGCGGTAACTCCCGGGTGGCTAGACGAGCTCAGCGCCGCTCGATTTTTTCCGTGCGATCCCAGCTCTCTCTTGCCGGGCTGCGAAGGCAGCAGGGGGATGGGGACCCGCGTGGGGAAGTGGGTGAAGATCGATGAAGATTATTTTTCTCTTTAAGGATTCGTTAGCTTCCTCCCGCCGTCTCTCCTTAGAGCCTTCCTAGTGGAGATCGTGAACCAGAGTCAGGGATTAAAGAGAGGAGGGAAGACGCCACGCCTGGAGCTCCAGCCAGCCGGGGAGACCCTCCTCTCGGTGGAGGGGAGGGGGATTTCCAGCAACACATCATTGGCGAAGGGAATCATCGCAGGGAGAGGAGTCCGGAGGGAACGGGGAATCCCTCAGCCCTTTGTGGTGCCTGCTGAACAGGTCTATGGGAGCTAGGTAAGTTGGCGGGGGGATGGGGGGGAGAGGAGAGGGTAGGTGGATTGCTGCTCCCCGAAGGGTTTTTCCTTTAATAATGAACCATCGTGGGCAGCCTAGCCAGTCTAAAGAAATTAGAAACTGCCATATGGTGCCCAGTGGACTTACACACAAAGCTGAGGGAAAGGCGCTCAAGTGTTGCCCCCCCTCCCCCGAAAAGCTTCAGAGCAGCCTGCATGGGAAGGGGTAGGAAATGTTATTTCTAGGAGATGAGCTCTGCTGCCTTCTGTTCGTTTGTTGGTAAATGCCACACTCACATGCACACACTTGTGGGGCCGGATTTAGGGAATGTGATGTCTCTGATTTATGAACAGCCCTCAGCACACAGAAGCAGTGCATGCATGTTATTCTTCAGGCACTGCGAGGTCTTGTTCTGTAGCAGGTTCCTGGGAGGCAGAAGGAGTCTCTGAGTCTCTAAGGGAAGAGCCCCAAGGCTGTTTCCAACACACTGGGCTAGGGGTTGAGGAATACAGGTGCCCTGGATAGAACCAAAGACACCAACCATTTGCCTCATCATTTGCTTCTAGTGCTTAATGACCATTTTCCAAACAATGTACTGCCATCCATTTTCTCGAATTATGAGCGTTTTGTGTATTCATTCATAAAACTTGTCAGTGCGCACACACATGCCATTTATGCATCCCTTAGGGCTGCACAAGTGATACAGAAATAGATGTAAGATTACACTGGAAAATTTACAGTGCAGAGATGTACACTGGGTTAATTTCACGCAGGTTCAACATTCCTTCTAATCAAGTTATGCAATAATGTCAATTCTTAAGTAGCATTTCACATTTCTTTTTTTGCAGTGATTGGTTTTTGGATTTTGTTGGGCATTTGATTTTTCAAGCTCAGCTCAAAGAAAAAGCAAGAATTTGTTGTTTTTAAACATGTAGTATTGTGTGGGACAATAAACATCAATGGAAATATTGTATTTCATAGGACAAGAGAAAGGTAAATTCCAGTCAAAGATCTAAAGCCTAACTTATCAGTACTGAGTAACTTAGAGGAAAGGTTTTGAAAAAGAGGGTAATATTTTAAAAATTATACTGTATAAAATAAAGCTTTACTTTATATATTTCACTCTTTAGAGGGGTGTGTGTATGTGTTTGTGTGTATGAGTCAACAAATATAAAGTTGTCCAAAGCTTGCTTGTAATACGTAAATAAGATCTATAGACATCTAGACTAAAGAGTTCTTGGTTCTTAAATTAACCCAAACTTAAACAGTTCAGTGATTTGGCATATTATAAATGTATATATGTATTTAATTGCTGCTAGAGTTGGTGGTTTTTGATGTAGGACCCATATGATGTGCTTACTTGTATGGTTCCATGGATTTTCTGAAAATTTGAGGGCCCAATACATAAGTAACTTTTTTCCCCACTGAATGAAAGTTATTCTCTTCACCTAAAGGAGTTAATATGCTTCCACAAAGTAAATACTATAGCCCCCTCCCTCTGAGGGGCAGGTTCAGACCCGTTGTTCATCACCAATAGAATCTTGTCTGATGTCCTCTTTTTCCTTTCTTGGCTCTACTTAGACTCCTGGAGAAAGAAGTGGCTTGCTTGGCAGTTGTCTTTGCTTCTTCCTCCTTTTCACCTTCACCTTACCCTCTCCATGTTGGTGTCCCCAAATCTCCCTCATTCTCAAACACACTCTGGCTCCAGAAAATAACTCCACTGCCTGCCACTTTGAGAATGCTAGTGTCTCTTTTATTTTTCTCCTGTTTTTTTAGATAGTATCATACCAGGCATCAGTTGAAACAATTTCAGGTTTCTCCAAATCCCCCAGTTCACCTTTTCAAGCATGCATGTTTACTGAATATTCAGAAAAGGTTAGTGGAAATGATTACCTTTCTGTTTGGCTTTTAAAGTTTCCTTGTTGATACCTTGGAGCATCTGTGAATATAAACTCAGCCTTCTAATTTCCAGTATGGTAAGAAAATGAGATTGCTAGAAAAACCAAAATGACAGGTTATGTGTTCAGTCACATTTGTTGGCCATTTAAAAGCGTATCTGTCCAGGTTTTTTGCACACTGCCCGTATATCTGTGGAAAATCTTGGCTGAACATTGAAAAAGTATTTTTTTCTTGAATTTATATCTAGTGTTTTGAAATGGTATTCTAGAGACTGATATGCATGCATATATGTTATGAAAGTAGACCAAATTACTGGTAAAAATATAGGAAACTTACAAGATGTTTTATTTTGACCGAATGCATTATTTTCTTGATAAATTATAAGGAATAATTAGTTCCTTAAAATCTGCAACCCCTTAGAGAGTAATTCCTAAGGAATATCCTTAAAATTGACAGGACATCTTCTCATGTACATTTGATGGTAAATCTATAAGGTTAAGACATTTATTTACTTCAGAATGAAATACTGTTTGAGATTTGCTTTGTCAGGTGGGTTTTGCATACAATCATGATGCCTTTATTATTTTTACAAGAGTTTCAGAAGAGCGGAGAGTACGAATGCTTTGTATGTAATTTTTCTTAAGTTCAGAGTACTTTATAAGAGTTTATGGCTTTTCTACTCCCAAAATGATAAAACCAACTTCATAGAGCAACACAGTCTTCAAATTTTTAGTCAGGTACTACAAGTATCTTGGTATCAGTAGCTCATTCTTGCTCTTTGCTTGTTTCCTCCTTGTGCTTCTTAAATACATATTCCCACCAACTTGTTACTGCAAGCCCAGGTTGTTAGGCAGAAGGTCAAGTGTGTGAGGCCAGGGGCTCCTTGGCCTGGGGAAGCCAAACCCTGTTACATTATCTGTAAGGGAAAGTGCCTGTTCCTGTAGGCTGAATGTACCTCTCCATACTATCCCACTTAATGTTATGTATCCACTCATTCATTGACTCCTTTATCACTCATTAGTATATATAAAGAGAAGAGTGCTTGATTAGACTGTAACAGTAGCAAAGCAGGTAGAAAACACAGTCATGCCCCTCAAGGATTTTTTACAGTAGAGAGTAAAACTTCAATAACTATTTAGACTCATGTTAAGTCTGGGATCTCTTGCATACAGAATTGTACTTAACAATTTCATACTTAGTAAATTAGTTAAGGCAGATTCATGAAGAGGATCATGAAAATTCACCACAGTCTGTGCATTGGGAAATGATTAGAAAACAATAATGGTAACTAATTAAAATAATTAATTTTAAATTTTAAATTAAAACATTATAAATATTTATGTTATATAATCGAACCTGCAACCCAGGTACATGCCCTTGACTGGGAATTGAACCACTGACCCTTCAATGTATGGGCCCACACTCTAACCACTGAAACACACTGGCCAGGGCTATGTTATATTTTAATAATTATATTTGATGTATAATCAGAATTAATTTACTATTATTATTATTATTATTATTATTGCAAATACTTGAGCCAGGAGATGTTTTAAGTGTTTTACAAATATTAAATATTTTAATTCTCACAATCACCCTATGAGGCAGTTGTTCCTAATACTCTTTATTATATAGTTATGAAAATTAAAGTACAAAGATTTTTTTCTTGTCTAAAGTCACATAGGAAGTAAATGGAACTCACATTCAGGTATTCTGGCTTCACTTCACCACTCTGATATTGAGAAGTATTAACAAGTGTGATCTCAGGCAGGATAAGAAAGATGTGTGCGGCGTGTAGATTTAGTCGGAGCTCTACCTACTGAAAGATAACATAGTTATTATTACAGGGGGTACTTGGAAAAGATCAAAAGCAGGGACTTTATTTTAAATGGAAACACGCCCAAATTTTCAACATTAATTAGAAATAAGAAGATAGTTTAATTAGAGACTGATTGTTAAAAGATGGGTGGACTTTTATCAGAATGCTAAAATATTAGTAAGTACTGCCTTTACAGTGACCACAGAGCAAGGATGTCTGAGCCTGGCCCACATGGATCAGTGGTTGAGCAGTGTGTGAACCAGGAGATCATGGTTCGATTCCTGGTCAGGGCACATGAGCGGGTTGCGAGCATGATAGCCAGTAGGGGGCATTCAGGAAGCAGCTGACCAAAGATTCTCTCTCATCATTGATCTTTCTCTTTCTCTCTCTCTTTACCTCTGAAATCAATAAAAATATTTTTTTAACAAGAACAAGGATGGCTGAGACAAATGATCTGACTAATCAGTGTCTAATGCTTATTTGCCGTATTTTCATTTTAAATTCTTTAAAAATTTTGTGACTTAGTTTGAATAAAACATAGTATTATAACATTTTTCAGATTTATTATTTGTAGGATTATATGAAAGAGAAAATTATTACCAATAGCTTTACAATAGAATTTCCTTTTACCCATGTCCCCATTTTTTTCTCTGTAAAATGTATCCTTGATATATTTATGGCAATTGAAATAGTCACTTAACAGAATTACTTTCTAGTGTATTGTCTAAAATGCATTTATTTTATTAAATGATAAATAACTATAATAAAATCATGTAAGCATAAATCAAATAATTATTTAAATTTTCATCAAGAAAAGTTTGAAGTCCAAATTCTTTATAAATAGCTACTGCTCCTTTTATGTGAAAAAATGCCATCTGGATTAAATTTAGAAGGTAAAATGATCAAATATTATCTGCAGAATGCCATACATTCAAATATTTAGATACATCCTCATGATAGATGACATTTTTATTTTCCTCACAGCTCCTAGCTTTTTCTATGTGGGGTACAGAGAGCCCCCAGAGAGGAGAGTGTGGACATAACTGTCTCTGACATCAGGCAGAATGAAGACAGCTTTATAATATTGTTATAGGGAAAATGTTGAATAATTGATTTAGAGTTCTAGGGCAAGAGCCAGGGACTGAATATCTCTTCAAGACTCTCATTTGTTATTTCATCCTCAAGGTACCCGCTGAGCTCCTTCTCTGTGCCAAGCCCTAAGCTAGGTGTCAGGGACATAGATCACAGCCTACACAGGTAGACAAATAAATCATGACAACACGCCTAAAATACTATTGGAGGAGCAGAGAGGCAATTCAACTGAGTAGTTGCCTAACAGCTGCATCCCGTGAGAAAAAAATAGGGTTTCAGTCAGACCCAAAGCCTCCTTTTTATAAACACTGTTTTGTAATATCCCTTTTACTTTCCTGAAATGTTAATAACACAACCTATATACATATGTAATGTTTTAAAAACCAATATAAATACCTGTAATAGAAGAAAGAAAACGCAGCTTAGGAAAATTGTAGGTATATCACTATGTATACGTTTGAGTGTAACTGTACTAAACGATAAAGCAGTCAGTTGCTTGCTACTTAAAATATGTAAATTTGGAATTAAGAGAAAATATTTCATTGAATATTGGTGACACGTTTCAGTACTTGGCATTTTGTTGCAAGAACAAAGTAAATACATTTGTTGAGCGTGACAGCTGATGGTAAACAGATGTGTGTGTTGTATTAGTGAATCAGTTATGATGAGCAGTGTTTTGTTGGTGATGTGCCTTTCCGAAATGGTGAGCAAATCTTGGTAATCTCCAAGTATGGTAGTTATATTCCTAGAATATTTCTGTGGAAAAGTATTTTATGTATAACAGGTGAGGCGCTAGTTACAGATAATTTTTTTCATCTACATATGTGTCTGATGAGAAGCATAGAAATTATGGAGGATACAGAATTTCTGCCCACAGTTGTAGTTTCTTGCATTCCTGGCTCTTGCCTTCCACATACTTAACAATTTTTGAAAACTCACTCAAAAGGACTGTGTTAGTCCCATTTAAACACTAATTATCGGTATATCCTCTCATTGAAGGAAGCCAGTCCAATTCCAATGCATAATTGGGCTATTTTGAAAAAGCAGAACTCTGAAGTTTTTAGTAAGAATATAAATTTAGAGGCTGACTAAATAATAAAATAAACAACAGCAAAGTTAAGCCACTTAGGTTACTGAACATTAGAAACATCAGGCTGGCTGATCTGATCATAACCTTGAGAGTTTCATTTTCTACGTGGGAGTGACAGATGAGACTCCACATATGAAGTGACACCTAAGCTGATTTTTTTAAAAGAGAGTGGTGCGCATTCTCCAGGCTAAAAAGGAGGCAGATGGATAATAGTCTAGGTAGAGGGAACAGCATTTGCAAAGCAGTGTCATAAAAGGGCTTGGCTGGTACTTACAGAAGTTAAGGGAGATCAGACTGAAGAAGAAGGTTGGGGCTGGCCAGTGTGATTTAGTGATTGAGTATTGACCCATGAACCAGGAGGTCATGGTTTGATTCCTGGTGGGGGCACATGCCCAGGTTGTGGGCTCGATTCCTAGTGGTGGGGGGTTGGAGGGCGGTGGCGTCCAGGAGGCACCAATCAATGATTCTCTCTCATCATTGATGTTTCTATCTTTCTCTCTCTCCCTCTCCCTTCATCTCTCTGAAGTCAATAAAAACACACACAAAAAAACTTCTTCAAAAAAGAAGAAGGTTGGGGATAAAATGTGAAAGGTGATGTATGTGATGCTGAATCATTTTGGATTTTATCCTGTAGGACAGGCAGTGGAAGTCAGCTTCAATTTTACATAGAGTGACATGGTCCACTTTTATTGGGGGACAGTCTCTGAACTAGCATGAGGAAGATGGAATATAAGAGAAGCTTGATACCTAGGACACTAGCTGAGAGGCTGTTGAGGAACACAGGTGGCATTAGGTCCAGGACTGACCTTCAGCGGGAAAAGTAACCTAAGTATCTCTAACTCTTTTAGTCCCAACACGAGTCGTAATAGCAGACTTAAGCCTCCCTCTTTCTTCTTCAAAGTCATTGTATTAGCTAAGGCAACTCGAGCCTCTCTAATAAACCTCCTTGTTCCAGTGGTTAATAGAGTGGAAGTTTAGTTTTTGCTCGGATGGGAGTCCAATTTGTATGTTTCGTGAAGTAATTCGGGAACCCATGTTCTTTCTGTCTAACTAAGGACATGGAGTTCTCTGCATCTAGCTGGCAGCCATGGAAGAAATGAGCATAGAGAAGGCACATCCAGGAAGTGACACACCTTGCTTTCCGTTGGTGAGATAATCTCATGGCTCCATCTTCATACAGAGAGGGGCCTATGTAGCCCCTGGCTGGGCAGCCACTCCCCAGCACCATTTCTGGAGCACAGAAGGAGAAAGACAAATGTGGTTAAACAGCTATTTGTATCATGTTCTCTAATCCCTCTGGCCACATGTAGGAAAAGCTCATGCCAGGAGACTGTCTGAATTGCTCTTGGTCACAGCATCCTGCTCAGTTTCAGGTCCTGTGGATGATCCTGATTCCATCTCCCGCCCCCCCCCCACCCCACCCCCACACACACACATTAAATCTGGATATGGACCCTTGTTGTACAGAAACCTTTATACTAAAAGGCAGATTATTTCCCTCCCATCAGACAATAGAATAATTGCATTCAAAGTTCCCATTTGGAAAAGGGAAGAATGGGGACAGAGCAGTCGACCCATAGCATGGAAGAAACCCTACGAGACATTGCTGAAAATCTCCTCCCTAACAGCGGGGGAGGTATTTTTATTAAACCCTGGTTTCGCTGTCTTGGAAGAACCCCTTTGTTCATTGTCCTTGGTAGCCCTGGCCACGCTCTGGGAGCTTTCTCCTTGTCCATTATTCTCAGAGCCACATCCCAAGTGGGAATTGGGAAGTATGTCTTTTTTGGGAGTACATAACTTTCCCAGCCTGTTTGTTTCTGGTCCAAGTTTGGATTCCTAGAGTTTGTTTTATAGTCACTGCTCTTTTTTTTCTTAAGCCAGGCTCCCAATTTCTTTGACAATACAATTCTTTCAAAGTCTTTGTAGGTTTCTTATCTATTTGCTGTCAGTCACACAACTCGTTACTATTGATCATTTTTTAACCTGCTTCATTTCTTTGATCACGTCTCACAAGGTGTTACGTTGTGGTCATCTGGAAACAACAGGCTTATGTTGTAGGGTAACTTCATGAATCAGATCTTTAGTTCAAGGTGGAGTCACTTTATCTAACCGGGAAGTCTTAATGGACATCTGCTTTTCAAAGTCTTTTGCAGTGTTATTCCTCACCATTAGAGTCCCAGAAGGAGTGGACTCTGTTCAGTTTTATAGTCTTGCCTTTCTAGAGTTTAGTTAGTCCCCCTTATTTCTGCTGTCAAAGTAGCAATTTTTTTCCTGAACTTATCCATTTTCTTATAATACCGTAATACAGGCAGTGGAAGCAACCATCACACATTAGCATTCTGGTTCTTGCCAGACATTTCTCTAGGGCGAGAGCTCTTCCTTCTAAGTTAGTGCAGTTTTTCCAGGGCATAACGGGCTTCCAGGCCTCCGGTCTTCCTCATGAGTTTCCTTGCCAGTGACCAACACCACATATTTCTATTTTTTGTAAAGCCAGCACCCACTTCAAGGTATCACTTTCAGAATAAGTTAGCATGATGATGGCTGCTGAAATAAACTGACCTGTTAGTGTCTTAACATAAAATGAAGTTTATTTCTCACTCATGTAATCAGAGAGAGAAAGAGAGAGAGAGAGAAACAGAAATATGGATATGTGTGGGGAGAAAAGGAATGAAAGACATACCCACTTCTTAAACATCTGGCCCAGAAGTGATGACAACACTTCTTATATTCCACTGATGAAAACTAGTCAAATGCCCACTATGATGCAGGGGGCCTGGGGAACGACATCCTCGGCTTAACATGAGCCGGCTTAACACGAGCTTCTCAGTGACAACTTTCTCTTACAAAAATGAAGCATGCATTTAGATAGACATTAGCCATCCCTGTCCTAGTCATCTTCCTCTAGAATAAATTAGGGGGAAAGGTTTGAATTTCATTCACTGGCTTGCTAATCCACACTATGATGGCATCTCCCCCACCTCACTCCTGTCTTCTCTTAGGCTTTCCACCCAGACTTCTGGGACTACCACACATCTTCCTTCCTTCTCTGAACTTCACTAGTGGCTCTTGTGTCTAACAAACCCTGGCTGAGTGCTTTGGGATAAAGGATGGTCATTCTAACTGAATGTTAGATGTCCTTTCTCCTAGAAGTATATTTATCATTTCTCACCATAGGGGTCTGCTCACTGGCCTGGATCTCCTTGGGAATTCAGTGAGGTGGTAGACTCCTCTCTTCCTCTAGACTCTTCCTCACATCCCTTCAGCTAGGATTTTTCCTGTATCTTTTTCAAGGTGCCAGTGAACTTGGTGGGCGTGCCAGTGAACTTGTTGGGCAAGCCCACAATGGCACTTACCCATAATAGCCAAACAGTCCATTATGGTCCAAAATAAAGCAGTAGTTCTTTCTCAAAGAGAACTTAATGCCTTCTCTTACAAAGTCCAACTAGCTAGAAATTGTAGCCAACTTTTTTTTCTTAAAAGACATGCAAATATTTATTAAGCATTGTCATATGTAAAGCACCCTTCTTGGTCCAGGTTAAACCAAATTGGTCTTGACCCTCACAGGACTTGTATCTCTGAAAGCAACCATAGAACATTAGTAGCCAAGTGCACCTAGAATAGGGCAGGTCTCTCCATTATTCTGTCCATAGACCCCAAATTCTCCCTTGCAGCACCTATCCCAATTATAACTATAAATTGTGGGTATTTGCTTATTTACTGTCATTTTCCTGTGTGAGAATGTAAGCTCAGTAAAGACAGGGACTGTCCTTCTTACTCTCTATGTTACCCACAGCATCTCCACAACTGGAGGCACATAGCTGATGCCCATTGTTTATTTGTGGAATCAGTGAGTGAAGGAATGGTCAGAGCCCGGGACCCAAGTGAGGTTCTAGGTCATAAGGCACCTAGAACGCAGTTACCACAACAGGTGCCAGGGTGGAGGAAGACCAGAGCAAACTGCCCTGATGCTGGAGTGCCAGGCCATTGTCTGAACCATTTATGCTCATATACTCTTGACATTCTTCTAGACAAGGGCCAGGATGGTCCCACATTCTACGATGGAGCAGTTTGTAGGTGGAGGTCAGAATAGAGGCAACTGGTGGGAAGAGATACATTCAAGGCAGAACATAGCACATCCAAGAGAATGTTCCTCTCATATCCCTGTTTCAGAATAGAATTCAGCCTCACCACTCCATGGCAAGGTTGTCTAGACCCATGCTTTCCACTAGAACTTGGTGTGATGATGGAAATTTTCTATGTCTCTGCTCCCTCATACAGTAGCCAGTAGCCACATAAGCTGTTGGACTTGTGAGACTGAGGAATTAAATTTTAAATTTGATTTAAATTCAAATAGCCATCTGTGGCTAGTGGTTGCAATACCAGACAGTACAGGCCTGGACTATTATTAGCATGAATTACTTTCGGAAGCTCTCCATTTCCAAAGCAGTATGGTATAAATTCTAGAAATACCCATTTACAACCAATTAACCATACATAAACGTGTAACCCCCTCTGGAGTCCAAGGCCTTCTTTGACTCTGATGAGTGTCTATCTCCCAGGAACATACTTGTGAAGAGATCTGAATGTTCTGTCTTGTTTCCATCTGTAGGAATTATTCTTTATTGAAGGCATTTCTTTCTTTATGAGATCTGTACAAAATGTAAAACATTATACAAGTGGAGAACATTATCTTTGCAAGTATCTATGTAATGTGACCTTAAATGCTTTCTCACGCCCACTTTTCCCAAACAGGATTTCTTTCTTTCTTTCTTTCTTTCTTTTTTTCTTTCTTTCTTTTTTTTTTTGTTCCCTCCCCTTCTCTCTCTCTCTCTCTCTCTCTCTCTCTCTCTCTCTCTCTCTCTCTCTCTCTCTCTCTCTCTCCTGCTTCCTCTATTGTTGTTTCCTTCCTAACCTCTAAAATGACACAAACCCAGCACTGTGTCCTTTAACAAGTTCCTATTCTTATGCATATTGATTTCTTTTCTTTTGTGCTTATTTACAAAAGCTGTTTTATCATTTCAGATCATTAGCAAAAACAAAAAGAAATCTCTGAAATGATGAAAGCTCTTGACATGCCAACTGATACATTTTTGGAGATTTAGCAGATATATTAACTTCAGTGTTTATGTAAAGAATGTAAAGTGAAGTATTACACTGTGTGTGTTTTTTAATAGTTATCACCAAGGTAACATTATAGTTGCTTTTAAGTCTTTGAAAGTTCCCCTGGGTAGGATCTCTTGAATTCCTTGTCCTGATTTTCATAAATGAAAGGCTTTTCGTCCAGGCAGATTACACCAGAAGGAGAAAGTGCTGTTTAGCAGACAAAATTCTGAAATAGACCAGTAAAGTAACATTTTAAAGAATCTGGTTCATCTTTAGTCTTTCTCCCTAGTCTGTACAGCTTAGAACAAATGCATCTTGGGGCTTTCATGCTAAATGTCTCCAGTTCATAAAATCACAATTATTAATCAGACGATCATTAAATTTTAATTTACTTTTGAGATAAATGTCATTTTAAATTTGGAATCCTAGTTTTTTCTAAATCTAAGGAGAGTATTTTCATTAGGCTTTGTAGAAAGAGTGCACATAGAAAGCTTAGGAGCTATTAAAAAGCTCCTTATTAAACTTGGTGTCTGGTTTCATTCAGGCCCAGCAAAATACTTGCTTTCCAGCATAATAAACATAGTTTGTAATATATAGAGAGAGCTAAAGTAGAGCATTATGGTAAGGTCTTCCCCCCCATATTTTAAAAATCTAGGAAGCCATTTTATTTTATTTTAATTTATTTAAGTTTAAATGGTCCATGTAGCTAGTGGATACCACATTAGACAATACAAATTTAAACTCTTAGACATTATCTCTACAACTAATACATTACAACATAAATTTAATTGGTAGGGATTTTAGAGATTACTACTGTGTTCCTTTCATTTTACAGGTAAAAAAAAAAATCAAATGTCCAAACAGAGTGGACAACTTTCCCTAAGTTGTATGTATGTGTATATGTGTGTGGGTATAGACCCCCCCACGCCCTTCTTAAAATCTTTAAAAATATTAATCATACCCCCTTTGGTGAGTTCCCTATAAAATATTTTAGGATTCTCAAACAGAGTTGGAGATGGGTCATCATTTCTTGGGTCTGGTGTAGGATAGATTCTTTTCTCCTATGAGACTGTTCTGAGGCCATATGTTCGAGTAGGAGTTAAAACAGGCTCTCTCAGACCAACCTCAAGCAGTTTAGAAACCCAAGGGATTACCCAATCACTCCATATTAAAATGGGGGGAAACATGATGCTATAGGAACAGTCCAAGACTCAGGTTACTCACTTCATACAATTTGTGTGTCTGCCATGATTGCTTTGTAATTTAAGAAATATTCAAGATAAATGATATGCCTATGACTAAATTTTAGCATGAAAAATTAAGTAAACCATTAGGTAAGCTGAGAATCCTAGAAATCAGGAAAATCATCTACTTCAATTTCCTTATTTATAGAATAGGAAAATAAATCTGGTTTAAGTTTTCTAGGATATTAAATTATGGTGTCTTTAGAATACATAGTGAGCAATTTGTTCTGCTAACCTTTTTAAGAGTTAGAAGGAAAATAACAGCAATGTACTTTAATTAGATATAAAATGGATATCTGATTAAAGTGTTTTTGGATTACTAGAGTTAAAACTTTGTACATGATAGATATTTAAGCCATTTTAATTTCAAGTTGAAAGTCAGATAAACATAACCAGTATGATGTAGTATTCATTAAAAACACATTTTGTAATTTTGCTACACAATAAAAGCTGAGAGTGGACATTCATTGTCATTACCATCTTAGATTTAATAAGACAAATTTAACATAATAATATAAAATTATAAAACTGTTCTCATCTAAGGAGCCATTTTTTTTCCCAGGCATTTTATAACATCTGGAACCTAGTGTTTGATATGTAGTAGGTGCTCAATAAATATACTTGAATGAATTAATGAAATACATTTGACTCATTATTTCACTTAATTCGTTAGTTTACCTAAGACCTTATCTAAGGCTAAGGCTATAGCTCCCATAAATGAAGACGATAGTCTACAAGGCCCTCGAATTAAGACATCTGCATCATTTGCTGCTATTTTATACTTCTCTCTTCCTTTACATCAGCATGTGTAGATCAGAACACTACTTAGGTTCACAAATCCAAACATTTCTATAATATTCTTTGTAGTATTTCTGTAGCTTCCTTGAGAGCAAGAGCTACGTTGCCTAATGTTCTATCATGTACACTCAGTATATCATGATAGCCAAGTAAGGCATTGTTTCGGAAGGAAGGGAGGGAATGAAAAAAGGAATAATGGCTCTAAATCAGTATGTGTTATTTATAGTTCATGGTCTTTTTCCATTCTGGCCCGTATTGGAATAGTAGAAACTACAGATTGTGGTGCAGTCAGGAATCGTTAATAAATAGATTCAACTCATCAGTATTTATAGGTTTAGCAGAATGTGAAATACAGGTGTGTCCCCTAAGATCTGAAAGTGAAGCATTGCTATGAAACCCTTTGTAATCCGAAATTGCATAAAGTGAAGGAGCCATTGCCTTAGGACACATCTTTTAACAAATGCACAACATAAACTGAGATAAAGCACAGCTGCTCGCAGCACAGTGCAGAGCTCTAGCAGCTTGCAACCCAAACCCTTGGAAAGCAGGCAGTACCTGTAATTCCACTGCTCTTGCTCCACCTTTTGTTCTCTCTCATCGTTCTAATTTTATATTTATTTTTGGTGCCCTGAGGTGGCAAGGGCTAGTGGGAAGAACATGGGTTTAGGAACAAGAAATGTGGTTTCTAGTTCCTGGGAAGATCATTTGGGTATACCAGTGTTGTCCTGTCAAATAATATGCATTTTATATTTGCAACATTTTTTAAAAATATGATTTAAGAATCTATCTTGACTATAAATCTCCAATATTGAGACTAATGGCATGACTTTTGAAAGTCAAATACTAAGCTGAAACCGGTTTGGCTCAGTGGATAGAGCGTCAGCCTGTGGACTGAAGGGTCCCGGGTTCAATTCCGGTCAAGGGCATGTACCTTGGTTGCAGGCACAACCCCAGTAGGGGGTGTGCAGGAGGCAGCTGATTGATGTTTCTAGCTCTCTATCCCTCTTGCTTCCTCTCTGTAAAAAGTCAATAAAATATATTTTTTAAAAAAAGTCAAATACTAAAATTTGTTAGTTTTAAAAAATTTAGAATTGCTGAAACAGTTGCCAAACCTACTGTGTTTATCCATAAAAAATTAGAACCTTTAATATGTTTTATGCAAGCCACTCAGGCCAAGGGATAGATGTAATGGCACAGGAATTATTGAGGTCCATCCTTTCCTTCTATAACATGCTAAAAAGATCACCCAATATTGGTCCCATATTTCCATTTATTTATCATTTGAAGCATCTAGAAGCCTGCCATTCAAGGAAAATCCCTAGCATTAGGAGGTTAAGAACATTCTCTTTAATTTAAGATAATACTGGATTGGATCCTGGAACCAGCACTTGCTAGTCGTGTTATCTTGAGCAAGGAACTCACCTTTCTGAACCTCAGTTTCTTTATCTGTAAATCAAAGATAAAATACTGACCCCATGATGGTTGGGAATTAATGAGAATTTTCATTATGAGGATTTAATGTGATAAGCACTGTGTGCTACACTAATCACTCATTATGTGGTAGATGGTGAAAATGATTATAATTAACCAAATTCACACACAAAAACTTAACTTTGGCTCTCCTTTAGATACAGCTCCAAGAATATTCCTACCTGGTAAGAACTATAATTTCTACTTATGGACATTTTGATATTAAGCTGAATAAAATCCGGATCACAAATCTGAATCCCATAGCTCTGGCTTATGTTTTACTGACATGCTCTTTTATGTTGATCCTGCCTACAGGAAGCTTGCAGAGCTGAAAAAGAGTGCTTCAGGTATCACCATCTCTAAATCTAGAATTAGTCCTTTCCTTGAAGAAAAAATTAAAAAATAGTATAACAGCATTCAAGAACTGAAAAAAGGGAAGACATCCACAATTTCTCGATCCTTAACCAAGCTCCTTCTTTCAATGAAAACAATAGCTCTTCTTTATTTCTGAATATTTTTACCCTTGGTCCAAAGTAGCATTCCCTATTACACTGTTGTGATCATAATTTTTATGATTCTTTCTCACTGTTTTTCAAATTATTTATTCCAAGACTGTATCATCTGGTACAAGTCACATGAACTCGGGGCTTCAGTCAGCCCATCTGTGGTCCCTAATTTTCACATTTTTATTTTAGAAAATGTTGATGGAATATGATGAGCTCATTTTCCTCATCAAATGCTTGATTTGATATTTTCTTATCAAATTGTGCTAAATTATATTATTAGCAGTAAAATTTAATATCCTAAGATTCTTAGATGCTAGTAGGTCATCTCATCCATCTGCCTTAACGTTCTTACCATTAATTATTTATTATCGTTGTAGCTCCCCAAGCATTTTACCCAACAGAGACACATGGTAGATTGAGAAGGGGGCAGGGACCAGGGGAGGAATATTTATAAAGCGCCACACACAGATGGCTGCTTTAAAAATGTTGTTTAATGATCCTCACTGATGACAGAGTGGATGAAAAACATTGTTCATGAGGCATGTGGAGATGGATGTCTCTATTCAGTGAACCTCCTCCCTTTTGTCCTTAATGCACCAATGTGTATATATCAAGTATACAATTACTTGCTACACATTCTGATTTTTAAAAATTAGTTCCATTAATGAAGTATCCCATTGATTGGTTAGAAACTGTGTTGTTGTTATGTCCATACTAGAGTCCAGAACACATTGTTTTGAATATGCTCAGTCAGGAAAGGTACCCATGGATGTGGCTGCGCTGAGCATCCTGGGGTGAATTTTGGCAGCAGTCTGCTTTGAGTCTGAAAATGTGGCCGCTTACATATTATGCTTTGAATGTATAGAAAAAATTGCTGCCCTTCACTTTGTATTCCCAACCCAAATACTGCTCTCCTTGTATTTCCATTACTGTAGGGTCATTCCTTTGATTTAAGTTTGCCTTTCTTTTAAAGTCTTCACATGGCAATTGGATTCACTAACTTTGATACTTATATTTTCCTTTATTCCTTTATTGGTAGAAATTTTATCATATTGGCTTCACTGGCTTGAATGTTTTTCCTAACAATGAGTGGAAGCTAAGAAATAGAAAATTCACTTTTGTCAAATTTTAAACTTAAGAAATTGACAAGAGTGAACTTTCTCCTGTTCGTCATCATCTTTCCAAAGGAATGTGTGGTTGGGTAGCATTCACACCAAAATCTCATAGCACCTTAACATTTCAATGATGGAAGACATTTTGGAGGCAGTCTCTCAACAGAGGAGGAGTTGCCTCTGTGCCTACTGACAGGTAGTTACCTGGGGTCTGCTAGAACATTCCCGGGCCCAGTAGAGTTCTGAGGCAGCAGCATATTCCATTTTGGGTCAGCAGTAATTATTAGAGCGTCTTATTTATCACTTCTTCCCACATAGTTCCAAAAAACCTAGCTTTTATTTAAACCCAGGTAAATAAGGGCCAGCAAAACTTCTAAGCAAATTGGAAGTCACCACAATAAACTGACATTTGATTATGTTAACCAGAACATTTAACAACAACAGCAGCAACAAAAAAGGATAATAGTGCTTTGAAATTCATTATTCAAAGCACTCATTCTTTCAACAACTCATTCTTTTGGATAATCCACAAACATTTATTAAGTACTTGTGTACCAAAGATGCAAGTATGGACAAGATGTGTTCATCACGCTTAAGAACTCACAACCAAGAGGTGTTTTCAGTTAGATCTCACATCCACCTCCTCCTTCTCCACTGTAGCTTTTGTCACAAGTATACTTAGTTACTCATGTGTTTGCATGTCAAATGTCTGTCTACCTCCTCTAACAGGCAAGCTCCATGGTGTCAGAGACTCTGCCTCTAGCAGGGTAAGACCTCATAAATATTTGCAGAATGAATGAATATGGAAGAATTCTAAGCTAATAGTTATGCTACAATGAGAAAACTTCTAGCCCATTGTGGCAGAAGAGAGTAATTCTCCCTAGGTAAGATATTTGTTCTTGACCTCGAGTAATAAGTAAGAGTTTATCAGATGGAGACTGTGGAAAAGAGCATTTCATACTTGAAAGTCATATTGGATTTGGGGAGTGGCATGTAATGTGAGGTAGATGGAATAGAAGGAAAATGATTTTCAAATAAAATATAAGTCTTATTTACTTTTCCTATTCAACTAATATGTATTATTGAAATAGATATTAATCTTCTACTATATATCTATTGTCTACAATATATCAGGCACTCAGGATAAAATGATAAAATAAAATATGATCTGTGCCCTCAAGAAACAAAGTCTAGTGGGGAGATTAGATAGTAATCAAATAATAAAATACTTCTCTCCAAAAATAAAAAAAAACTGCTGTTGTGACAAGTGCTCCAGGTAAAAGGCACCTGATACTATATAAGTTCTTTTTTTAAAAAATATATCTTTATATTGTTTTCAGAGAGGAATGGAAAGGGAGAGAGATAGAAACATCAATGATGAGAATCATTGGTCAGCTGCCTCCTGCATGCCTCACACTGGGAATCAAGCCTGCAACCCGGGCATGTGCCCTGACCTGGAATCAAATTGTGCTCTTCTGGTTCGTAGGTCAATGTTGAACCACTGAGCCACACTGGCCGGGCCTATATAAGCCCCTAAGACAGGAGGAATCTACACTAATAAAAGAGAAAAATGCAAATTGATGTACCTTTGCGACACCCACCAGCCAATCAGGAGTGAGTATGTAAATTAACCCAACAAAGATGGTGGGTTAATTTGCATATGCAGGTGCCGAGCAGCCGGGGTTGGGGTGGGACACTTGTGTTGTCGCCATGGTGACGACACAGGCATTCGGCACCACCCCAGCTGCTCTGGGCCTCTGTGCAGCTTGGGAAGGCAGGAAGGCAGAAAGACAGCTCCGGGCCAGAGCGAAGGTGGTGCCGGCAGCCAGGAGAAGGAAGGCCCATTCTTGCATGAATCTTCGTGCATCAGGCCTCTAGTTTTGTGTAATCAAGGACATCAGGAGGCTGTACTTGAGTTGATACCAACACATGAACAGGGGTGTAAAGAGAAGGTGTATAGATTCCCTACATACATGGAAAGAAAAAAAAAGGTAAAAGAGAGAGAGAGGGAGCAAGGTACATGATAGAACTTTGGAGATAAGTAGGGACAGACCTTGCAGTCTTTGGATGATGTGTTTATCGTGAGAGCAGGGAGCATGGGAGTGTCTTCTGCAAGAAATAGCCCCAATCTGCTTGTGTTGGGGCACAGGATGCAGAAGTGTCTGGAGGGGACAGGAGTAGAAGTAGGGAGCAACCATAAAAACTCATACTAGGGAAGCAGAGAGCATGAAAGCGATTCTGTGAAGGGCACCTCTCTTCAGAGCCACCTGGTCAAGGTGCCTGCCTACAGCCATTGCCCTTTAGAGAAACAAACAGCGTAAAGAAGATAACACATCTCAACTTAGGATAGTTGGAATTAATATTTTGACACAGGAATAGACAAAGAAATAAAGCTTTTTAAAATTTTTGACTAGAAGGTAAAATGCAAGGCTAATAAATGGGGTGTAAAGGAAAGAGACTTCTATAGACATCTACAGATCTGGCTCTAGTTCAAGTTGAGCAAGTACCAGAGGTCAGCCAAGTCACATGACCTCACTGGAGCTTAGTTCTGAAAGCTGTAAATAAGGAAATTGGACCAGATCAGATCCCAGTCCCTTCTGCCATGTTCTGTGCTTCTAGTCTCCACACATGGAGGTATATAAAGCATGGTGTAATGTTTAAGTCATAGGAACTAATCTCAAATCAGACTCACTATTTGAGCTGAAAAAGCCATGTTGCCTATAATGTGTTTGATTCTGGTGAAGTGAGGGGACAGAATGCAATTGAAAGTGTATTTTTACTGTTAAATGGAGTCCAACTGAGAAACATCCCTTGTCAAGAATCTTACCACTGAACATTCCAGACCCATCATTCCAGGGTCTGAAAGCTAATTTTATTGGAAGAAACATATCAAAATGTTCAAATCCTATCCAAATTCCATGAACACTTTTTACTTGGTGTCATAAAGGCCCAATTTAACTGATGCCAGAAGACCCCCAGAGGAATGAGGTTTAAGGCAAGCTTGCAAATAGAAAGCTGTCCACATAGAACAGCCGGTAGCAAGTGAAGCTTGTGATTTCGTTTCTCAGAACATTCCAGAGTGGACAGCCCTGTTTCTCATCCATTCCATGGGCACCAACAGTTTCTCTCTTGGTTTCCTTTTTCACTTTTCTCATCACCTTTAATTTTTATTTATCCCCTTCACTCCATTGTGACTCAAGAAAGACTTTCCCAAAAGGAGACATTTAAAAGAACCCCTCTTTGGTCCCAACGTAAAGGGCACTTGAACTGTCATAATAGAACATCTTCCACCAGCTGAAAGGCTGAAAGTTCACAGAAAAGTTTGAGCCTTTCTGAGTGTGTTTTGAAACAGACTGGAAATTTCCAGCCACAACTATACCTGGTAGTTTGGAAAAGGTCTAACTAAGGTCTAACGTCAGTATTATATTTTTCAGAGTACGAAAGGACTTTTTTTGTCAGCTAAGTCTTTTAAAGGTCATTTTTCTAAAGGCAAACTGAGGGTTTAATTCAGTAATTATAGCAAACACATATAGAGGATCTAATTCTTTAAATAGTTCTCTATTCTGATGAATAAAATCGTATGTGTCTAAATAGAATAATTTATTTATAATGTGGTTATTGGAGGCATCTATGATATTGAAAGATACTCACATTACATATTCTACTTATTGTCTTCTCCTCTTACTGCAGCACAACACTTCCTTTGACCACTGAAAGCAAAGCTTTTGGGATTGTTTTAGTGTATCTAAAAAAAGCATCGGTTATATCAAGGATAAGAGTCCTGGATTTAAAAAAACACACACACTAAGGGGTAAACAGTTGTGCTAAAGTCAAGGAACAGATTGATATTAGCAGCCTTTGATTGCAGAAAAAGGACAAGGACGGTATTTTAGTTATTGACATATTAAAAAACAATAAACTGTGGAGTTCATTAATATTTTTAATTGAATATTGGGGTGACATTGGTTAATAAAATGATATAGGTTTCAGGTGTACAATTCTATAATACATCATCAGTATAGTGTATTGTGTGTTCACTACCCCAAGTCACTTACCCCCCTTTACCCTCTCCCACCTCCCACCCCCAACCCCCGTCTCCCTCTGGTAAGCACCATACTATCCGGCCCTGTTCTAAAGCAGTGCAGCAGGTTTGTTGCATTTCATAGGATAGCTGAAAGTTTCCAAGACTTTACTTTAAAACACTACCTCTCTTTCTCAAATAAATTTGCTTTGTTTTTCACCTGTTATAATTTTATGGTTTTCCATTAGTAAATTCTGGAGATGCTTTGTAAAATTTCAGCGAGTGCTAATTGGTCTTTTTAAAAGCATTGATTGATTATATTTCCAACTAATAGTTACAGTGCCTTACTGCAAGTAATCTTTGTGGCTCTCTGAAACAGAAACAGCTGTTAGGGGAAAAAAGATGTATGTACTGTTTAACACCATCCATGAACATGTAAGAAATGCTTCAGAGCTGTGCACAGAGTGACTTAGACTTAAAGGTCTCTGAGCTGCCTGCTTGCAAATGCCTGCTGGGCGTGTAGGAGCAACCAAGAAACAAAAAGTTACGCATCTCTTGGATCTTTAGAAAGACCCGCTTTTCATCTTCCTAGGACACTTACCCTGCCTAGCCACTCTAAGGACGTGTCAAGTATATGATATAATGGTAGTTTTTGAGACTACAGTACCTCCCGCACCCTGCTCCCTTCAAACCTGCAGTCTCAGGCTGTAATTACCTTGCCATGATCAGAAAGTTGTGTTTTGTCAGTTGGGGCCTGAATGGGTGGCAGCATAATTCTATGCTGCTGGTAGGAGCACGGTGCAGCTGTGCAAAATCAGAATGTTTGTTGTTGTTTATTGTTTAAGGCGTCACTTTCCTCTCTAACAGCCTAATGAAGGGATGTTTACTCCATTTGCACGGGTCCACCGACTGTTGCAAGCTTGACTTCTAATTGACCAAGTGAGGTAAAGTAAATCAACAAACTGAGATTTTGCCCTTTACATTAAAAATGTGCATTCTTAAATGTTTGTAACTATTTATATAAATTCTACAAGGTTGCATAACATTGACACAGTGAATTATTACATTTTGTATTATATATGCTACATTGAATTACATGATGAATTCTTAGGGGGTTCACTTATAACACTATGTGAGAAAAGATAGCATCATATCCAGTTTAATTACTAAAATTAAAAACATAAATTTTACAAGCTCTTAGGAGTGGCAAGACACGGTCCCTAACCGAGCAGGAACCGACCGATTCATTAGAAGTAAAATTAGTGTGCCAGCAATGAACATAACTAAAACTGAAAAGTTAGAAAAGCAACTAAACACTAAGTAAAATAAATGAAACTTTTATGATGTTTGGAATATAGTCTGTTTCAAGCCCTGACAAGTAACAGAGGGTTCTTGAAATGAATTATATAAACCACCTTTGCTTCAGAAACTAGACATAAGAGAATGTTTTCATGGACTCTGAGATATTATGATGATCGTGTCTACCTAAATGAGGATGGTGATTGGAGGGACAGGCTGGTAAAGGCCACAGAGTCATATGAGAACCAAGAATTGTAGGCATGGGAATGCCACTGTTTAATGGGTGAGGAAACGCAAGTCCGTTCATAAAGCAGACAGAGATGCAGGTCAGCCCACCTGGACCCAGGGTCCTGGGCCTCAGAGCAGCATCCCCTTTTGTTATCTCATCCAACCTCATAAAAAAACAACTCGGGGTAAATGTATCTCTTCTGGAGAGAGAGACATGGCATTTTCAACTTAGGAGGTTTTCATCATAAGGATCTAGGGAACCTTATGAGGTGTGGACAAGTTTGCAGATACAGAGTTTGGTTTTGTGGTTGGTTAAGAGGCTCTGAGGATAGAAAGATCTAGGAAACTGGCTAGGAAGAGAAGGAGATACACGGAAGAAAGATAAGCAGTGTGTGGAGAGATAGAGATATGGCACAGCGGGAGAGAAAAACCACAGAGGAAGAGAGAAAAGGGAGGATAATGACAGGCAGGGAGACAGAAAGGCCCCGTGACTTTAGATTGCTGATCAGGAATTGTGCTGTGCACTGTTTACAGCTCTTCAACTGCTCAGGAATTTGTGCCTTTGAGCCCTCACTTCTTATCAGGTAACAGGCAGAGCATTCTGCCAAGGGAGAATCAAAAAATTTTAGCCACAGAAACAATCAGAGCGCATCATCTTTAGATCTTTAGAAAATCAAATCGACAGGCCACATCCTCCCTCTCTGAGTTTCTCTACCCTTGCTTTGAAGAAAGGGCATTGCATTTCAGTCTATCTTTTACTGTGGAGTTTGTAATCAACACTGGATTTCTTTTAATAGCAAGTTCTTGATCAGTAAAGAAGATATTTTGAAATTTAACTCTTATGACCTCTCCTCATTTGAGACACATACTCTATAGAAAGGAAAAGTCACTCTAAGTCATGAGTGTGAAATTATTTAAGACAAAGGGTGACCTACCAGTGACCGTGACATAGCATTTATGCTTTTAGTGATGACTTTTACAAGAAAGCAAGTCACACTAAGCCCTTGACCACAAACATGAGATGTTCATGTCATATTGGAATTTGTGCTCGCTCTTTCTGGAAAACCTCTCATCTGATATTATAATCAGTTGAAAACCATTTATATTCTTCACATCAGTGTGAGATGTGATATTCCAGACAGCATACATTCATTTATGTTTATTTGTAGCCAAAAGTGGATTAGCCTTCCTGTTTATTATTCATATGGACAGTTCATATAACCTGCATAAATGTTACTGCACTTACAATCAAGTTGTTTAATGGAGAAGAGATAATCAGATTCATCCCTGGAATTTCCTCATCTGTAATATTTTCATTAGTTTTGCCTGACCCTACTTTTGCTGCTCAATTTTGTTGTTATGCACATATAGTAAGTTGTCACCTGGTTACAAGGTTTGGACACGAGGATCAGTGGCATCAGAGATACATCCTCTATGAGGGGCCTGTTATGTGTAGGTACAGTGCTCAATAGAGAAAAGATGGGAACAACAATTCTTGGCCTTAGAGGCTTATAATGCATTTGAGAAGATAGACCATATGCATAAGGAAAAAAATTTAATGGTACCATTTATTTACTAGACACTGGTATACCTTTTCATCATAGTTTTCTTTCAGTAATTGGAAACCAAACTTAGGAAAGTATTTTCTTATTCTACTCAGATATACTTCCATGGGGTGAACACAGCACATAAACTCTCTCATTTAATTGTCAGACTATTGCCTCTGAAGTAGATACTATTATCCTCATTTTCTAGATTTAGAAATTGAGGCTCAGAGAATTTAAGTTGCTCAGTGATTGTAACTCTTCTTTATTTTGTAAAAATAGACTTTTCTGTCTACGATGAAGTGTGAATGTATATGCTTAAAATATTTCTGTGACTCCGTAGTTGACAAACTCCCAATTCAAGTGTGCTTATTGGCCATATTTGAAATACTTCTTACATAGTCCATCTATATTTTTCTCATAAATTTGACTGATTTTCATTTGAGAGGATATTTGGTTTCCAAATGGAGAAATAATTTTAACTTGTAGGAGTGGATAAACCAGAGACATGCAGAAATTGGTGTGTATCTTAAAAGAGAGTTTTAATTATAAGGACCTCTTAAATCTAAAGCTGTTGCCTTTGGTATAAGCCAGCAATTTTGAACCTTTTTCATCTCATAGCACATAAACTAATTACTAAAATCCTGCTGCACACCAAAAAAAGATATTGTAGTTTTTGCTGCTCTGACAGAAAAAAAAGTGTAATTTTGTTTTATTTTGACTCATTCACACCGGATGGCTATTGTTGTATTGGCTGTTGTCATTTTTTAAAAATTTAACAATCTAAGGAAAAAGAGGTCAGTGTTCCTGACTAAATAGTCAGGTATTACATGTTTTAAAAATTCTTGCAACACACAGTTAACATGGCTGGTATAAGCCATTGACTGTGTGAAATGTGGTGTTTTTATTAAAAGTAGTGTTTTGGATGAATTGCTTGAAGTTGTGTGAATTTCAGCAAAAGCATTATAGGGGGAGATCACATAAGAAGATAGCTTGCTTCTATATATCAGAATAAGCAATACTCGGTCAGCAAGAAGGAATGTTGGAGCAGCAATACCTTAAAGATTGGTACAAGGAGAAAAGGAATATTCACACAGACATATACACATACGCACTGATATCCTATATCCACACAAACCTAAACATAGACACTTTGCTTTTTAGGCAACTGATCCTAATAATTCCATTTATGTATTTTCTGGCCATATACATTAGCCCTACTAGATCTTTTGTCAGCCATATTCTTGAAAACAAAGAATTGATTCATTATTTATCATTTATAAAACCCTCACAATATATAGGTACTGTGCTCAGTGATAAGGATACAATAACAGAGAAGATAGTCTTTGTCTTCAAGAGCACCCAGCATCCTGTGGGAAAGGTGTTATTGCAGTGGTATGATGAAATAGAAGAGACATTCACAGAGAATTCCTAGAGGAGGAATATCATGGAGGATTGCTCGAGGAGGTGATGTCTGAGCTGAGTCTGGAGGAGCAAGCAGCAGTTAGTCAAAAGGAAGTGGGGAAAGTGGAGGCCCTTCCAGTACACAGCATGAAGAAAAACCAGGAGCTTGAGACAGAATACACACTGGGATGGCTGGAATATAGGGATGAGGGACAGATGAGAGGTGAGGGTGGAGAGGTAGGCCAGATTTAACTGGACTAAGGGCTTACTGGACTTTGCACTGCTATTAACAGTGAGCCTTTGTAGGGTTGAAAGCACGGCAAGGTCAAGATTGTATCTTAATGGGTCACTCTGGTGACTGTGTGGACAATGGGCTTTAGGTAAACAAAACCAGAGTTTGGGATCCAGTTAAGAGGCTGATGTAAAAATGCCGGCAGGAGATGCTGAGGGTTTGAGCCAGCATCATAGTTCAAAGGGTAATGGGAACTGGGCAGTGGTGGCAGAGGGCTTATGCATGTTTAGGAGGTACAGTTAGTTAAGTAAGACCAAGTACTTATTTGGATGTGGATGGATGGATTGATCAGGATTTTTCAGGGTTTTATTTTGGGTGGCTGGGCACAGGGGTGCGGAGGGCCCTAAATCTAGGTGGAGCAGGTATAGGAACTGGTGTGGCCAGTTGGAGATGTGGTTGGTTTAGTTTAAGGTTTATTTAGGAAGAGGTGATCAGCACATGGATATTTTAGTCTAGAGCTTGAGAAAGAGGTTTTTGGTGGCAAATCTGGGAGCTGCCAACCTTTAGGTGTATTAATTTGAATATACAGCCTCTTCTGCGTAGTATATTGTTGTCTTCTCCTGACTTGTATCTTAAAGCAAAGATTCAGATCTCCATAAATACATAATACTAATAATAGACCTCCTTGTTGTGCATAACAACAGAGTGATCCCAGAGAAGAGAAGTGCTTTAGGAAAAGTGCAAGTAACCAGATCGTTGTTGGTTTTTTTCCAGTGTGGCCGTGGAAATGCCTGCCTCAGAGGGATGTCACTTTAGCTGACCTTCCACAGCTCATTGTGTTGAAGACTCTGGCTCCACCGCTGTGTTCAGTTCAAAATGGCAGAAAAGGCTCCCCCAGGGTTAAACAGGAAGACTTCAAGGTCAACACTCTCTCTTCCACCAGAACCTGTGGACATCGTCCAGAGCAAAACGTGTTCACGGAGAGTCAAAATCAACGTGGGGGGCCTGAACCACGAGGTTCTGTGGAGAACGTTGGACCGACTGCCCAGGACACGCCTGGGGAAGCTGCGAGACTGCAACACGCACGAGAGCCTCCTGGAGGTGTGCGATGACTACAACCTGAACGAAAATGAGTACTTCTTTGATCGGCATCCAGGCGCCTTCACTTCCATTTTGAATTTCTACCGGACAGGGAAACTCCATATGATGGAAGAAATGTGTGCTCTCTCCTTCGGCCAGGAGCTAGATTACTGGGGCATTGATGAGATCTACCTAGAGTCCTGTTGCCAAGCCAGGTATCACCAAAAGAAAGAGCAAATGAATGAAGAACTGAGGCGCGAGGCAGAGACCATGCGAGAGCGGGAGGGAGAGGAATTCGATAACACCTGCTGCCCCGAGAAAAGGAAGAAGCTGTGGGACTTGCTGGAGAAACCCAACTCCTCGGTGGCTGCAAAGGTAAGAAAAGCGCGGCATTGCTTTGCGGTGTGCGGTCAGGAGAGGTGCTGCCTACATTCCAGAGGGGGTGATTTTCTTCCTTGACGATGTCTTGGTAAAGCAGAACAAAACATGGCTGCAGAAACGGTGAGGAATTCTTTCCCAAATCTTATTTCGTCACGTAGCATTATTCTGCCTGTGTATTGTCAGCAAATGGTGTTACTCCTTCATAGATGTTGTTATGTCGGAATAGTCTGGGCAACAGAGAATGAAGGAGTCTGGTTTCCCCTGCGCTGTGTGTTGATGACTTGGAGGTCGAGGAGAAATCACTAGCTCAGATCCATCAGGCAGGGAGTCTTGCAGAAGCTGGGGCCTGGGCTCCATCCTGAGGAAAGACAAGGTGTTGCCTTTGAACATGGAGGAGGTGCCTCCTCGCCTGGTTCTCTAGAAGTGCAAGGAAGAAGAGGACCTGTAGCTCAGAGGGCTGGCGGCCCCTCACATGTGCCAAGGTCTAAGGTCTGTCTTATTAAGCCGTGTAAGGCATGAGTCAATGTCCAGATGCACCCATTGACCTCTCTTTGTGAGTCTACTCTGACAATGAGGTTTGGGACTGTTGGGATACGATTCTTTCCACAAGTGAGGTATCTCAGAGTTCATAAAGTGTTCATCAGAAATGAAGGTAAATCCATATGTTTCCACTGTGCCTGCATACATCCAAATCTCAGTAAATGTGTTGTTGGTTTTTGCCAGTAATGTCAGTATTTAATTCAACTGCATGCTTCTGTTTATCTAATTTTATTTACACTAATTTTTATCCCATATATTTAGTTTTACATTGCAATATAAATTATGAGTAAAAGTCAAACAACTCATCTTCAGCTGCAGAAATATAGTATTGGTATTTTGTATGAAAATAGAATATGGAATAAAGAAAAGAGTGTGTCCTCATATGAGTTATTTAAATTACTTACAGTTTCTTCAATTATTCTTTCTTATAAGCAGTAAAGAATAAAAACTATAATATTCTGTATGTACCTTTTGACTGGAAATTAGGATTTCACATGAAAACCTGAGACATATAAATAATGGAAATAGATGATCATAAAATTTCTCATTTGACATATCTGGTTTTGCATCTTGTTGACTTCTAAAGGCATTTTACTTTACTAAATGAAATAAACTGTATTTCTGTCATACCTAATGAGGAAATGTGCATTTTGCGGCAAATGGAAGGTTTGTTATGAATCATTTGTTTCCCTGGTAGAAAGAAATAGATGTACTATATCTGTGGGGTTTGGTTTGAAAGTTACTGCTCTGTCCAATTTAAATTGTGTAGTTATGTATTTGAGTTACTCATAGAAATATGGAGTGAATTTTGAAGATGAATGAGATAAATTCTGGATTTAAGGGAGTATTTGGGGTGTTAAATTAATTCTTTCAAGTCTTTAGGCAATTGAGGGATAAATCATCATTCCACCAACTGTTCCAGAGGGAGTTAGCCAAATATGTGAAAATATGCAGCTAAATCAAAGAAAACTTGAAAGTTTAATGCAGTTTATTTGCTTATAACAGCATTATTAACACATATCTAAAATTAAGTACTGCTATAGAAAAAATTTTTAAATATACACATATTTTTTTCTGAAGAATTTCTAGTAAAGATGGAATAGGGTCAATTACTTTCTTTCCCAGATAGGGCAGTTCATTAAATCTCCAAATTTTAGAAGCAGCAGCCTTCTCTTAATATCTAAGATGGTAATGTTGAGAATGGGTTATTACAATATATTATTATATGCCCCTGTTATCAGACAGATTGCTTAAACTTCCTTCAAATTATGTATGCACAGAGAAGACATCTGCTCTCAAACTACACACAGCAGCTAAGGGTTGGAAATTTTTATGCAGTTATAAATAATAAATTTGTTTCCAAATTATTAATCGAGCTAAGCAAATCTTTGCTAACCTAGGTAGAGTCTTCACTAAATTTCCTTAAAGGGTCTGTGTGTGTTTGTTTGAATGTCTGCATTTTCCCTTCTGTTTGAATGGTGAAATAGTGTGGAAATTCTTTACATTTGATTATATGGCGCTTAGTGAAGGCATTGTTCATTGGTCTGAGGCTTGGAACCTTTTGAAAGCAGCTCTCTGTGGTGCCTCCTCTGAACCACTACTCCTGTACTCTTCTCAAGTCCATAACTTGGTATATCTACAGAATAATCCTTGGTGGTGGGGGTGCTAATGAAAGGTTTGCACAAAGAGTATTTTTACAACTTAGGAACAATTGAAATAATCATTTTGTTAAAGCTGCAGTGGGATGATACTCTAGCCCAGTGGTCGGCAAACCACGGCTCATGAGCTACATGCGGCTCTTTGGCCCCTTGAGTGTGGCTCTTCCACAGAATACTACAGCCTGGGCAAGTCTATTTTGATGAAGTGGCATTAGAAGAAGTTTAAGTTTAAAAAATTTGGCTCTCAAAAGAAATTTCAATCGTTGTACTGTTGATATTTGTCTCTATTGACTAATGAGTTTGCCAACCACTGCTCTAGCCCTTACTGTTAATATTATGGCCATATTAGGATCTTATGCTTATGAAGCGCTTGTGTTGGGATACTTGTAATCTCTGTATTTTCCTAACTTGCTTAGGAGGTAAGATTGGAGGAGAATATTGTTTACTTTCCTTTTCAATTATTGTTCATTCAGTTTGGTAATTTGGTTGCATATATATAGAATGTTCTCTGTACACTGCAGACATTAAAATACAGGCAGAAAGACACTCCCTTCTCTCCAGAATTTAAAAATATATCCTCTTAACTTAAACAAGGCTTTAATATCCTTGAAAATATTTGTTTATTTTTCTTTTGGTTTGTCTATATATTTTTTTTCTTTTTTAAATAAATCTTTATTGTTCAGATTATTACAGGTGTTCCTCATTTTTTCCCCCATAGCTCCCCTCCACCTTATTCCCCACCCCACCACATGCCCTTACCCCCCGCCACTGTCTTCATCCATAGGAGTAAGATTTTTGTCCAATCTCTTCCCGCACCCCTCACACCTGCTTCCCCTGAGAGTCGTCAGTCCACTCCCTTTCTATGTCCCTGATTCTATTATATTCACCAGTCCATTCTGTTCTTCAGATTTTTATTCACTTGATTTTTAGATTCACTTGTTGGTAGGTATGTATTTGATGTCATTTTGTTGTTCATAATTTTTATCTTTACCTTTTTCTTCTTCTTCCTCTTCTTAAAGAATACCCTTCAGCATGTCATGTAATCCTGGTTTGGTGGTGATGAACTCCTTTAGCTTTTTCTTGTCTGTGAAGCTCTTTATCTGACCTTCAACTCTGAATGATAGCTTTGCTGGGTAGAGTAATCTTGGTTGTAGGTTCTTGCTGTTCATCACTTTGAATATTTCTTGCCACTCCCTTCTGGCCTGCATAGTTTCTGCCGAGAAATCAGCTGACAGTCGTATGGGTACTCCCTTGTAGGTAACTAACCGTTTTTCTCTTGCTGCTTTCAAGATTCTCTCTTTGTCTTTTGCCCTTGGCATTTTAATTATGATGTGTTTTGGTGTGGTCCTCTTTGGATTCCTTTTGTTTGGGGTTCTGTGCACTTCCTGGACTTGTAAGTCTATTTCTTTCACCAGGTAGGGAAAGTTTTCTGTCATTATTTCTTCTAATAGGTTTTCAGTATTTTGCTCTCTCTCTTCTTCTGGCACCCCAAAAATTCGGATGTTGGTACGCTTGAAGCTGTCCCAGAGGCTCCTTACACTATCTTCATATTTTTGGATACTTTTTTCTTTTTGTTTTTCTGGTTGGGTGTTTTTTGTTTCCACATATTTCAGATCTTTGGTTTGATTCTTGGGGTACATTGATCTACAGTTGAGTTTCTGTATATTCTTTATTTTAGACAGTGTATGCTTCATTTCTGACTGGTCCTTTTCCACTTTTTTGGCATTCCCATTAAGGTCCTTGAAGGTCTCACTAAGCTCCTCAGAAGTGTCATCAAGTTTCTTGGCGGTTTTTAGAAGATTCTTGAGTAACCTTATAAATGTGGTTCTGAACTCTATGTCGTCCAGTAGTTTGCTTTCCTCCGTTTCTTTCATTCGTGACATGTTTCTTTGTTTCCGCATTTTGGCTGCTTCCCTGTGTTGATGGAGTGGCTTTGTGTGGTAGGTGACCTATAGGGGGCAGTAGCTCAGCCTCCCCAATCACCTGATGTGGACGCTCTTGGTATACCCCTTTGTGGGCTGAGTGCAAAGTCTTGGTGTAGTTAAGCCTTAATTGCTGTTGGTATGCTGGGAGGAATTGACCTCCAGGCCAATCAGCAGTGAGGACTCGCTGTGTCTATAAGAACTGCTGTGCTGGAGACACGCTTATAGTGCAGGACTTGTTTCAGTGGGGCTTTGCTGCTCGCTGAGTCTGCCTCTTGAATGTGTCACTTATGGATGTGAGGAGTTGAAATCTGGTTTCTCACACTGACCACTAGGTATACTGGCTTCTGGATCTCCAATGGGGTGCAGGTCAACTATTGTCTGAGTCCAAATACCCATAACATGAAACATGGTAAAATAGCCCACAGGTGCTGGCAGGGCATAGCTTAAAGGGCCAATCTGTGAAGATTCAGCTTGGAGATATGTTCTTTTCTCCTTTCTAAAATATATAATCTATGCAGATAAATTGGTTAAAAGCCTGGAATAAATTAGGTATAAAAAAATAAAACAGATAAGATAGAAAACATTGGCATTTGATTAAAATATCTAAAATATTCTATTCTTTAGCTCCTGTGATCCTATTTCTAGATCCATGCTTCTCTGATTTCCCCCAAAAAGATGCCTGAAAGTGCACCAGTCTGTCTACTTGGCCTCTTTTGATCAGAGAGGGAAGGGTAAGGGAAGAGGAAGAAACTAATGAAAAGCTCACCTTGCACGTCCTCTTAGGTGCGGTGCCATAGGTCTGGTTTTACTGGTCAATGCCTTTGTCAGAGACTAATTATTCACAGAATCTCCTTTCACTCTTGGGAAGTGTCCTACGTTGAACAATAAACTATATGATCATCTTGCATGTGAATTTTTTTGAAAAAAAAGAAAAGAAGAAAGAAACTGCCCAGGAACCATGCACTTTTCATTTCTTCTTTGCTTCTTGGTTACATCTGAAGAGGGCCGGTCTTAAATTTCAAGCCATTTTTCCATCTGTGTTGAAAAATCATTGGTGTCTATTAATATTAAAAGAAGACATTCACATTCCCTTCGTGTTGGATTTTTACATCTCAATAAGTTATTATCATTTTCAAAGTAATAAAAAAAAACTACGTTCTCTAATGTTATCACAAAACATAGTACATTGGCAGTATTGACATACTCTATTCTTGAAAATCCATGTACACTGCTTGGGTTATTAACAGATTTGTTTTCTGTATTTCGAGTGAGACTCTTGATAAAGTGAATGATGTATTTTAGGTAAGCATCAGTATTATGAAGAAATGGTCACAATATTTAACACTCTCCACTTTGGAACACTCTACAAGGGTTTGAATAATGTTTTAGATTAAGTGTTCTTATCATTAACTCCCATTTTTTTAAAGAAAACAAATACTTTCCAAATGCTAACAGTTTGTAAGAAAATGCCCATGGTGTGTGTGTGTGTGTGTGCGCCTTGATCTCAGTAGCTTCCAAATATTATTGACTGTTAAACATTTATGTTGTTGAGTGGAGGAATTTCATCCTGAAATTTTCACTTAATAATTGCATGAAAGTACAGTCATGCAGCTGCTTTGATTATTCAGAGAGATGGCTCATCATTACCTTACCCAGATTTACGTACATTATTACTACCTAACTTTCCACCAACATGTCTGAGAGCATCAGGACACCCTCATACCAGCGTTGTGATGTGGTTCGGGTAATACAGCAGTTAGTTGGATTGGAGCTGAACTTGAGAAGATGCAATTTTGAATGTCATTGATTTTTTTTCTTTTTACTAGTGCAGAAAAAACTTACCATATAGAATTAAATGACATAATCTCTTCCCAGAGAACCTATCAATACAAAATTGTTTGTTATGGAATGTCAAATTAGCCAGTTTTGTAGAATATTAAATAGGACATAAAATATTGAATATTTATTGAATGTAAAATATATGCATTGGGTCATTCCATTTATTTTTGATTCCTCTACACTTTCACTTTGTTTCAAAAGAGGCAACTCACTAAAAATATTTATATTAATAATTCAAATAAAATGACAGTAAAAGAATTCAAAGCAAAAACAAGAACTAGAAGAAATACATTTTAAATTGTCATAGCAATACAAGGGAATGCTTCATTTTCTCAAAATGTTTTAAATGCTTTTAATTAAAAACAACAATCTTACAATTTAAAATTGGGTTAAAATTTATAAACAAAAGATGTGTTTGTATTAGAAAAATCTACTTCTCTGGCCTTAGTGAAAACTGTTAACTGACCCCAGGTAAGAGGCATTTTTAACATGGAGATTCAGTTCGTATATCCTGGTGAAGTGGCCATTCTGATGAAGAAGGACATTTTCTAAATAATTTAAAAGGATTCTAAAAGAATTGCTGGAATAAGAATTCATTTTTTATCAAAACTTGATTATACAGAAAAAAAAACCCAAAAAATACACTCCAGCTACTAATAAATAATTCACAAAGTCACCTTGGATTACAACAGATTTTTTTGTTGTTGTTTTGGCATTGATTTAGCAGTGGAGATTTCACTGAATTTGAGAATAACCCTGGAGTTCCCTGACAGTCAAGAATCTGTAATGTGCTGAGGCATAAATCTGAATTCTGCTAATGTAAGGTTGGTCTGTAAGAGTTAGAGGCTTTGATAGTGAGTGAGCCTAGCTGACTACCCACTGGCATTAGCCTAAACCAATTTGGTTTTTTTTCCTCCTTATTGACACATATATCAACTTTCAGTAAAAGTTCCTGTACTTTATAGGGGAGATTATATGATATGGTAGAATTGGTGAACCTCTCAGGATACATCCGTCATTAAAAATATCCTATTTAGATATGCTAAAAGTAAGAGAATCTTTTAATGATATTACTTTACTTTTTATTGATTTCAGAGGGGAAGGGGGAGGGGGAGATAAATATCAATGATAAGAGAGAATCATCGATCTGCTGCCTCCTGCACACCCCCTCCTGGGGATCGACCCCGAAACCCTGGCATATGCCCTGACCAGGAATCGAACTGTGACCTCATGGGCCATGGGTTGACACTCAACCACTGAACCACACCAGCCAGGCTGAATGAGAGATGTTTTCTAAGGTAGCAGTCAGCCTGGAAATCATTCTTGCCCACCAACAGCCTGGTGGTCATTCACCCTAATCCTTCTCTGCAGAGGGACAGAGAAGGATAGAGTTGCCAGGCTGTGACAGCCAGCATGTTCCCCATGTGGACATGAGAGGCAAGCTGTACTTCTGTGCCTCTCAGCAACATTCAGCCCTTCACCCAACTTCCTCTTTCCCCATATCTCCTGGAATATAGTTGAAGATGACTTCATAGTTTACAATCAGAACTTTGAAGGATTTGAGGGACCAAGACTTCTTTGCAATTTATTGGTAGGTCAGCCTTGATACACAGAGATAACTGATCTAGAATAAAGAAGCTGGACATGGACCAGTTGGAAGAGAGATGTGAAGTGGCAGGCACAGAGACAGATAATGGAAAAGTAGAAGAGGAAGATGTTTGCTGTCATCCCGCTAAAACTTTTCCAGAAGGCACTAAAAGCTAACCTCAGAACTATACCAGATTTGCACCACTGTATATGTAGTTTGGGCTTTGTATATATCTTTGTGTTTACATTAACTCCTTTGCTAATGCATAAAATGAATGGATTTTTTTGGCCTTAAATCATCCCTTTTAATATCTTTATAAAGCTTTAATTGAAAGACAGGTGCCTGAAGTATATAAATCCAACTAATAACATTTGTAGTCAAATTTCCATGTCTGATGGGGATGCGAACCAGGTAACAGTAGCCCTCACTGAGTGGTATCTGAACTAACTCTGTTCTTCTCTGTGTGTGTGTGTATGTGTAAGGGAGGAAGGGATTACTCATACACACTGTGTCAGATGCATGTTACTCATACACACTACTCCATTTAGAGCATGCTATATTATAATAACCGACCTGCACAAAAAAGCAATATACTTCAACCTGTATTTGGTAACAGGCTCAATGCAATTTTGTCATCCAAATAAGACAGCTCATTCAGAATATACGTGAACTTGTGATAACCTGGTCAGGCATGAAGTCCCTGGAAAATGCTCCACTGCTACGAAAAAAGCAGGAAGAAGTATTTTCTTTCGTCTCCCAAGGTTTTGTTTCAGGATGCTAGAGGTCATTGCCACCCTGGATTTCATGCTTTTACTTATGTCTTGTTGAGTCACTCCTGACACAACCACAGGTGTTGAATGCCACTTTAAATAGCTTCTCTAGCCTACGCCACAGCAATGCCAAGGACAGCCGAGTAATCTGCACAGCTCCAAATGGGGTTGCTCAGTTGTGGTGTCCTTTACCAAAACCGACATCAGGATGTTTGCACATGACTCAAAGAGCTCCAGCCTTCCAATCACTAATATAGCTAATATAGTGCAGCTTTGACTACTGAAGTGCTGTTGTCTAACTGGTGTCATCTAAATTATATCTTCAACCAAATGTGTGCCTCAAAATAGATTTTTAAAATTTATCTTTATTGTTGAAAGTATTACAAATGTCCCCCCTTTTCCCTCATTGACCCCCTACAAGCTGCACCCATTCCCCCCACCCCAGGCCTCTACCACACTATTGTCTGTGTCCGTGGGTTGTGCATATATCCATGTAAATTCTTTGGTTAATCTCTCTCCACCCACCCACTCAACCCCACCATGATTTTTAAAATAAAACATTCAAATTTTTAGTTTAATTCTTAGACTTACATCATCTCTGGCAACAGTTTCTGTGGAGCTACCTAACTTGAACATTGGTGTCCTGGCATGTAGTTTCAACCAGAATTGGGGTGAATTGAAAAGTAACTCAATGCCACTATCTATGAAGTATAGCAACAGATTTGTGCTGTGATAATTTAGGGTTATTTCATTGATACAATGGAAATTTCCATTTTGGGAGACTAGCAAGAGGCCCTGCTAATATCCTTAAGGTGAGCAGCTTGTTCCATTTCAATGCATTTTTTCATTTAGAGGCAGCAAACCATTGGTAGGCAATGTTGTTTTTCAAAAGGTGATAATTTGCTATGCCACAATGAAATGAACTATACTGAATGAAAGAAGGTATGAAATAGTAGGCTAGAATCTAGTACAACATGAATTCGCTATTACATATTTGCTAGGTAAATAAAAACTAGCACATTTTATTATATTTCTTAAATGAATTCTGCAGGTGTGAAAATTAATTACATTATATAAGTAAAGTAATTGCATCGTGAATAATGTTAAAATCTGAAGTAGAAATCTGTTGTAAGCACTGGTCTTAATTTTTCAAACTCATATCTAGCTCATGAGCTATTATAAATATTTTAAATTACATGGAGTGTTTACAAAGTGCTAATCACACATACTTTTTTTTCAAAGTTTTGCATATAAATTATGCTTGAGGTGGCTTAACGGGTAGCAAACCATCCTGATAGGTATATTTGAACAACATATGTGCTTAAGGAAAGAAATGTTATATTACAATAGAAGAAATTGCTTTGGGACTGTGTTTACCTTAGTGAAGTTATCCAGCATATGCCGTGGCGTTGATGAACTCGTCTCTCCTGCAGCACTTGGACGCGTATACCTAAGATTGAGTCTGGAGGTTAGATGACAGGGCTCTTGCTGTTTATTGGACGTTCTGTCCTGGCTGTGATGGGGCAGCCTCATGGGATAGTTTTAGTACAGAAATGGCTCCTCAAGGCACTGTATCGACACCAGCGGGTACTTTGAAAATGCCTTTCTCATTGTAGCTCAGCCCAAATGAAGAAATGCTTTTATCACTTCTTCAAGCTCTTTTCTGCTCTGCTCTCTTCTGAGAAGACTCACTTTCTCCTGTTCTTCTCTCCACACCTGCTCTCAGCTGCTTCATCTGGATCAGCCCTTCCAGAGGATGCAGAAGAAACCCTGCTTCACATGCAGTACTCCTGTCCCACCCTCAGGGTAGGGGGTGTTGGTTACACTTCATTGAACAACTATATTTTTATTGAGGTATAATTGACATACAGCCTTACATTCGTTTCAAGTGTACAACATCATGATTCAGTATTTGTATACATTGCAAAATTATCGCTACAATAAGTGTAGTTAGAATCCATTATCATACATAGTTACAAAACATTTTTTCTTAGTTGGAGAACTTTTAAGATCTGTTCTCTTAGCAACTTTTAAATATGCATTATAGTATTACTAACTCCCGTCACCATGCTGTACATGAGCAACTATTGATTGCCCATTGAATTTCTTTGGCCCCAACTGGATTTCACATTTGTGTTTATCCTGTTTATAAATCTTTTCATGAGATGATATCTATCTAATAAAATTTCATCAAATTCAATGTAGTGAAGAGTACAAATTAGAGAAGGTAAATAAACCTAAAAGATCTGGATTTTACTTTATCTTTAATTTATAAACAGTCATTTTTTTCTTTATCCCAAAGCATTAGAATCTACGAATGGGTAGACTGTTTTATTCTAGACTCACAAACCAGTATCCAAATAGTATTTTTCCTTCCCATTTGAAAACATCTGGTTCTTCACCCATCCCAAATTCGCCCCTAATCCATGAGCTCTGGCTGTGCCAATTAAACTGGTTTTGTTTTCCAATCTCTCATAATAGTTGTCACTACCCCCAGAGCCTTCTGTTTCTAGCAGAAATTTGACTCTGGGGGAGGAGACTGTGGTTAATTGATACCTAATCCAGTAACAGATGCTTTTCACAAGGCTCAGTTAGCTTCTGTTTTTCAAAGTCCTCTGTGAGGTGCAGATGTAACTTCCTAGTATCATCAGAGTGTTCTTACTTTGTCTTCTAATTCTGACATCAATTCTTTTCAAGCAAGACTGCATCCTTCACAACCTGGAAAAAAATGAACCTTGTTCCCTGCAGTTCTGAGTCATGAAGTAAGGGCCACATTTTCTTGTCCTTTCGATAAGTGGTGTGACCTTCCTCAAAGAGCAAAGGGAAAGAATTAATATTGAGCATCTGCTGTGTGACATCCGTTGAATTTGGGATTTTCATGTTGACCCTTTACAAGAGAGGTCGGCAAATGTTTTCTGTAAATATTTTAAGAAATATTTTGTAAGTGTTTTAGTAAATAGTTTCAGCTCTGTGTGGGCCATAACGTCGCTGTCACAACTACTCAGCTCTGCTGTTGTAGGGTGAACACAGCCATAGACAACACATAAACCAATGGGTATAGCTGGATTCCAGTATGACTGACAGCCACTGGGTCTGGCCCAGGGGCCATAGTTGGCCTCCTGCTACTTTCTGTCACCCTTTGAGAAAGACATCATTAATCCCATTTTACAGGTTAGAGAGGTGACACCAGAAATACCAAATTTGTGTCTATTGTCCCTCTCAGTGTGGCATACTGGGATTTGTACCCAGTCTCTCCAAAGCCTGGATTTCCCACAATTCTTCCTGTCCAGTGTGCTTATCATTCCTTTATTCTCATTGTCCAATATTCCTGTCACTATCCAATATCCACTGAAGACTTTGGTTCATGACTGTAATCATCTGACTACAGTGCCCCCTTGCTGTCATGTAGACAGCAAGCAATCCTAAATTCCAGCCTCAATGGTCCCCATTTGAACTCAGCAAATGGATGAAAGCACCTTCAGAATCTTGAACTCTGATGACAGCCACCAAGCTTCCATTTCTCACTAAATCTACACTTTGTCCCCATTGCAACCTCTTTTGCTTTACTTATCCCCTTCCTTTCTACTCAGTGGGGATGACTGGATCCACTGCCTTGATCTAGGCCAGTGGTCGGCAAACACATTAGTCAACAGAGCTAAATATCAACAGTACAACGATTGAAATTTCTTTTGAGAGCCAAATTTTTTAAACTTAAACTTCTTCTAACACCGCTTCTTCAAAATAGATTTGCTCAGGCCATGGTATTTTGTGGAAGAGCCACACTCAAGGGGCCAAAGAGCTGCATGTGGTTCGCGAGCCGCAGTTTGCCAACCATGGATCTAGGCTTTGGTTATCCCATAACTGGATAGTGGCGATGTCATTAACTGGCCTTTCTCACTTCATTTTCCTCCAGTTCTAATCTCTTCCCCATGTAGCCAAGAGAATTACCTTCCACAAACGTGCCTCTAAAGGGGTCGTTCTGAATGATGAAGTTCAGTGGTTTCCCATTGCCTGCCGTCTGGTTCAGACTCCTCAGGCGTGAAAGACTCTTCGCAACCTTCGCTGCCCACCCTGTGTCTTATCACTCCTCATAAAGCAGGTCCCTGAATAATGCCATTTTGTTCAAGTTATGTTTCGTTATAGTGTTGATGAGATGCTGTAGAAACTTAACTCTTATTTATATCGATGAGCCTACATAAAAAAGGTTTCTTTGTATGCTGTTTCATCGCAGTTCTAAGAAGCTGGGGACAGTGTTCAGTGAGAACTTACTGTACATAATGCCCCGTTGTTCTCGAGTATCCTGAAGACGGGGCTCTGGTTTATTTGTTTATTGCACTCAACAGGCAGTCTTCCCACATGGTTACATCTATCCAGAGGGAACATATCTTTCTCTGGGTTGAACCAGGGTGCCTTGTAAACTGCTGCAGCCACACCTGTACACAGCTGGCACATTCATGGCTCTGTGACCACCACTGCTTTCCTGACCTGGAATGCTCGTTGCTCCTTTTCTGTCCATGTGTCCCTGTTCCTGTGATATGCACTTGACTCCCTCTGTTTTTCCCTAGCTCTTTATTCACTCTTGTAATCTGGAGAGATTCTCTCTGTGTTGTTCTCATCTCCCCAGCTAGGCTCTCGCACTTGAGGGTGCAGACCACATCTCTTCATTCAATTCCTGACACCAGCACAGTTCCCAGCATGTACCAGATGCTTAGCACCTGCCACGGAATGACACCAAAGGGCAGACATGAAAGCAAGACCAAATGTTTCCCAATATTTCGTTTCCCTGTGAAAATTAAACAATATAGATAGAGGTTGACTGTCTCATCCCAGTGATTAGACCTCCGTAATGCTAGGTTTGTTTTAGGAAGTTGTTTAAATGGCTTTATGTTTTTTGAAATAGGCTGAGAACCGTACATGTGGGTTTTCCATTGTGAAAGTTCTCGCGTGTAGGCTGCTCTGTGTGCCACAGAGTTTATGCTAAGAGAGGCCTCAGGGGAGCTGAAAGGCGAGCTTTCAGACGCTCTCCTCTGCTAAGATTGCTCATTTTATCTGAACTACAAGTACTGGGAACTCTTTTTGTTTTTTAATTAAATTTATTGGGATAACATTGATTAGTAATATTATATAACACATCATCAGTATATTCTATTGAATGCTCACCACCCAAAGTCTGGTTTCATTTTGTCACCATATGTTATATCCCTTCTACCCTCTTCATCCTCCTCCTCCTCCCTGCTGGTAACCACCCTTCTATTATCTGTGTCTATAAGTTTGTTTTGTTTGTTCATTTGTTACTCTCTGTTTTAGTGCCCACATATGAATGAAATCATATGGTTCGTGTCCTTTTCTGTCTGACTTATTTCACTCAGAGCTATACTCTCACATTAATCCATGTTGTCACAAATGGCCGTGTTTTTTGGCTGAGTAGTAGTCCATTGTTTACATGGACCACATCTTCTTTCTCCCATCATTGGTTGGAAGATACTTAGGCTGTTTCCATGTCTTGGCTATTGTGAATAATGCTGCAACAAACATAGGGATATATATGTCTTCATGAGTAAGTGTTTTCAAATTCTCCAATTAGATACCGAGAAGAGGCATCGCTGGGTCCAGTGGTAGCTCATAGATAAAATGTAGCATGTGTGTCAGTTAGGGAGGAGGGCTTGCTCTGGCACCAGTGGGCGAACAGTCCTCCTGTCCTCTCTAGAGGATGAATAGATCATTTCTTCACATGCAACCATCCACCCTTTGCAGGATGTTGGGCCAAGTGGAGTTATCTCATTACTCAGGAAAAGTCACAAAATGTGCATAAATCCAAGATTTGAATTAAGACAGACATGGTGTTTTTATGTAGAAATAACAAGATAGTCTGGAAAAAAGTCTAGCACAATATGAAAAAGGGAACCCAGGAATCTTTATTTTTACTACAAAAGCTAAAAAAGTCATAATGGTATCAACCTAGAGCAGTGGTCGGCAAACTGCATGTGGCTCACGAGTCGCGGTTTGCCTCTCTGTTGACTAATGAGTTTGCTGACCACTGACCTAGACTCTCGATTCCATTATAGGCTGTTGTTTTTCCTTGTGATTAAGCCACTATTCAGTGGTCGGCAAACTCATTAGTCAACAGAGGGCAAACCGCGGCTCATGAGCCGCATGTGGCTCGCGAGCCGCAGTTTGCCGACCACTGACCTAGGGGAACTGACTTCTATTGTAATCCAAAAACTCTTTTCTGGAAATTTCTAATTTGAGCTTTTTTTTTTTAAATAGAAATGAGCTATTCCCATTAAATGAGGCAATTTTGTCTCAAAATTGCTTGCTATTAGCATGCCACTTGGTCATCAGGTGTTTTCAAATATTATTCTGATATTTCAGACCTTACTGATGGAATTTTCTAGTTTGGTTTTCAGAAAGAGCTTTAGTCAACCCCTCTTAAAATTCCCCAGTTGACATGTCTCAATTTAATAATTCATAAAATTCTTGTTTGAAGAACTACTTGGTATGTAAGAAATCTTTAAACCTTATACATATCGCCTAAGAATTTTAATGAGATAAAACTGAAGAGTAAAATAGTTTTTCATTAAGTTCTTTTACCTTATTATATATCAGTTTTTAAGAGATTTTGGTAGCATTGTATCATAATTTAATTCTACTGCAAAAGGAAACTGTCAAGTTCAAGTATGTTTTCAGTTCAGCTATTAATTATTTGTATACCCACGAGAAGAAGAGTAATCTGTGAAGAGATCACAAGATTTTATAGGAAAAGAAGTTGATAGATTTAAAATGATCAGAAAATATTCTTAATACATCCACAAATTTGAGTAACCTGCCATTTGGTGTGGCATTTAGAATTTCAGAGGAGGGATCTAATTATGTGAATTTTTAACAGGTAGGGAAAGCTTTGTAAACCAGAGGGAATCAAATAAGAGAAATAGAAAAATATTTTGAGAAGAGGGAGAAAATTTAAACAAAGGCCAAAAGAAAGAGATTCAGATGCTCAATGCATGCCATGGGCATTATGGGAACTCTCGGTAGAGGGAATGGGAGGGCCATGTACTACTGCCCAGGCTTGAGTGCCTACCTGAGAGTCTACACTCCTACAGAAGGTCATAGGTGGGTGAACTTTTGAGTTTGTACCTGTCAGTGGCTGGTGGGAAGCTGCTAGGGCGGTGGGGCAACACAGTGGTGAAGAGCATAGGCTCAGGGGTAGGACATACTTGGAGGGCTGGCTTTGCCACTTCGCCAAATTGGTGACTTTGTTGAGCCTTAGATTCTTGGGGCATACTGGGGAGGATACTAATCTGTACTTAATACAGTTATTTTGAGGATTGAATGAGCTAGTTTGCTGAATCCTTGGTACACAGCACACCATTATCACTCAAAATAATTTGTTTTAAACTATCATCAAGAGGAATTTTCCCCAAAAGATATTTAGTATTCTTCTGTTGCACTGTAATTATTTTAGACTATTTTACCCATCTATTATGGGTAACAAACTATTTTCATCTTATTTTTAGAACTAAAAGCCCTTAAAAGTAACTAATTAAATTAATTCATTCACATTTTCATGACAGTGATACTTTAGATAAATGAAACTATATACACATTAAAATTTAAATCTTAAGAATGCCTAATTTTAGGAAATGGATTCTGTTAATGGAGGCAATGACATTAAAAAAGAATGAACTAACCATTCTGGAGCTTGATTACAGTTTAGCATTTGTATTTATTGGTCTTCTCATGGTTGCCTTTGTGTTAATCACCGATATTAATATAACTGCCTGGAAGTTGAGCAGCTATAAATAGCTCTATTCTTGTTCACAAATAGTGCCTTTGCTTTGCTTCCCGGTTGGTCTCATTGGCTCATATTTTTTTATCTAACTATCTTTTAGTGGGGGTAGGAAATTAAACACAGATCATTGGCCTTCTAAATCCCTGCCATTCTGATGCATTCACAATAATATATTTGATTGCAAATAATGACTTGGCTCAGGAAGGATTGGATTCAAAGTAAATGTAGTTTCAGCTATAACATATCCCACGCTGGACTTCAAAAACTTTCAAGTTTGTTGGAAATGCTGTAACCAGGGAGTGGCTAGAAGGACACTATCACTTATAGAAAACAGGTTTTAATTACTAGTTTTTCATGATGAATCACATTTTCTGAACTTAAGAGTGAGATAGGTATTTGACAAAGCACTTGTTTCCTGATGAATTCATTTTAGAGAAATAAATAATAAAAATTGTCTCAAAATTGAAATATCTGATTTTTAAAATTGAGATTAGCATTTTAAATCATCTTACTGATTAAGAAAATGTATTACCAAGTCTCATGTCCCCTAAATTGTTTAATGCAACTTACAGAGATATATAACATGACATGATAATAAATGATTGAATGGATTATAGATAGATAGATAGACAGACAGACTAGATGGAAAGATAGACTAAATAGATAGACTAGCTAGACAGAAAGAGAGATTAGATAGATGGTAGATGGAGAGATTAGTGGATAGATAGATTGATACATAAAAATGAAAAAGAAATATGGGTAGAAAAATAAAGAGGAAATTGGGGATATTAGCATATAAAATAGTACACAAGGCCCTATTATTGGTGGAGGAAGGAAACGGGCTTGGAGCATTCTTAATGCTAAAGCAAACAGGAGAACAAATACAAAGAACAAAATTACATAAAATCTGGACTTTTCAGGCAAGACATATGGTCCCTCAATAAGTAGAGTCCTTTGGAATAGGAGGAGGTATATGGTCAGTTCTTCAGATGACCATTCATTTATTGAACAAATATTTACAGAGAAAAAATACATTTTTTTAATTTAGACCAGCTTGACTGACATGTTCAGTGGTTGAGCATTGACCTATGAACCATGAGGTCATGGTTTGATTCCTGGTTAGGCACATGTCCTAGTCTCGGACACGATCCCCAGTAGGAGGAGTGGAGGAAGCAGCCAATCAATGATTCTCTCTCATCATTGATGTTTCTATCTCTCTCTTCCTCTCTGAAATCAATAAAAGTATATTCAAACAAACAACCATAGGAAGGGCCACTTACTGCCAGTATGACAAGGCACTGCTACCCCCTATAAGGGAACACGAACGTGGGCTCTCTCTCAGGAAAGCCACAGCAAGGATCTGTGTAATCTTGACTCAGCAAGAGAAATGTCGCTGTTTCTACTGTCTGAAGAAGACATGGTCCCTTACACTTAGTGTTTCAAATTATGGAACCCGCTTGGGTGTCTGGTTTGTGATCACTGGCTATTGACCAAAACTTGCACCGGGAGCTCCAGCTCCCAGTTGTTGAAGATACGAGATTGTTGCCCTTCTCTCAGCTCGTCTCTCTGGGTTATTAGACAGATGAGGTGGTGACGAGGGGCCTCTGGGACTCAAGGACACGCAGGGCCTTTATGGGAGCAAGCACCTCATGCCTTTTGCTCCTCATCTGGAACATGGGCTATCACAGTCCCAGCTCAGGGGATGTTGCTGAGACTTGAGTGGCTTCATCCGTGCATGTGGCTTTGCAGAATACCTGGCAGGAAGTAGCCCTCAGTAAGGGGACTCATGGTCACTGTTATTGTTGGTTTCTGTCCCTGGCCAACTGGGTACAATCAAGTCTTGTAATTAACTCCCACGTAGCAGAGAGAAAAATTGCAAGTGATCCCCTAGGAATGCTGCATAATATTTAAATCGATAAAGTCTTAAGGAGTCATCTTGTATTTAGTTATCTGTGTTTTCTTAATTGACATTTCTGTCGATATGTATTCACGTCCCTGGTTAGATCTTGAACTCTGAGAGTAGGAGCTCTGCTTCACGCTCCCCTCTCTCTCTCATAGTCAAATCAGGATGATAACGTAGCAAAGCATTGGACACATGACCCATGTTTTCTTTAAATATCAATGGTGGGGGAAAAGAAAGAAAAAAAATAAGATTTTTATATATAAGTGATTAGGATAGAATATAATTTCTCATAACAGAGATTTACTGTTTTTTTTCTGAGCAGGTTTGGAAAATAACTTATTTCAGCCAAATAAGCTATTTGTTTAATATGTCATTTATTAAATAGGTATTTTCAAAAAAAGAAAGGTAACAGTTTGAAAAGGCAGTAGTTTGAAACATTTTAAAGGGTATGACATTTCTATCTAGTGAGATCTCATCCAAAAATGGATTGCTATTTCGTATGTTCTGTCTCATTCAAAGTAGACTCTTATTAACCCACCAGCATTCCTAAAAAGTGACATCCTGATGTTTCTCCGTGTGGAGCAGAAGAGCTGTCCACACCGCCAGATGTCCTGGGCTTTGCACATGAACCCCTATATTTTGTCCCCTCTCTCCTCCCTGCAGAGCAGACAAACTTTTACAAAATTAACTCCTTAGAAATAGCACCCCTATGTTCACTGCAGCATTATTCACAGTGGCCAAGACATGGAAACAACTGAACTGTCCTTTGATTGATGACTGGATAACGATCTGGTACACACATACAATGGATTACTATTCAGCCACAAGAAAAGATAAAATACTGCCATTAGCACCAACATGGGACGGATCTTGAGAATATCATGCTGAATGAAATCAGTCAGACAGAAAAAATCAAGAACCGTATGATTTCACCCATATGTGGGATATAAAACTGAAAGCAACTAATGAACAAACAAGAAAAACAAACCAACAAAAACTCAGACACAGACAACAGCCTGGTGGTTGCCAGAGGGAAGGAAGGTGGGAGAATAATAAAGGGTAAAGGGCATCAAATATATAGTGATGGAAGGAGATTTGGCTTTGGGTGGTGGGCATACAATGTAACATACAGATGATGTATCATTGAATTATATACTTCAAACCTGTATAATTCTATTAACCAATGTCTCCTCAATGCATTTAAGTTAAAAAAGAAAGAAAGAAAGAAATAGTACATGGGACTAGTGACCAATACAGAATCAAGGCTGTGGTTCTATTCTGCTTTGAAAGGCTGTCTCTGAGGAATGGCACAATGCCATTTGTAGCTGCTTTCTTACTGTTGAGGTTCTAGAGGGAGTTCCAGGTGGCATTTAAATTAGGCGTTCTCTTTTTGTATGTAATTTCTAGGGTAATTTAGCTAGTTCTCCAAAAAGATAATACAGTTTTATCAAATGATAGTGTTTTTGAAACAAATGTGTTGAGTGATTTGTGATGTCTGCACTCAGTTAAAAACATCTTCAAAACTAAACAAATCGAGGGGCATGATGACATGGTTAATGCGAAAATGTGAGATGACTGGGAAAGATATTACCATTAATTGTCTACCATAATTCTTAGCACATTCTCTTATTTCAGCCACACAATAAATCCTATGGGTTGGATACTCTTATTCTGACTTTGAGGATGAAAAATTAAAGCTCAGAGAAGTTAAGAAACAAAATTAGGGGTATTTCCCAAACTTCAAATCCTGCTTTGAGTCACTCATGCTATCAGAACAGTATAAGTAATCCTTGAATAAAGAGCGCAGACTGCAGTCAACAGTCCAATCGTGTCACATTTATTAAAAAGTCTCCGTGTCTCTCAGGATTAGTCTCTCTTCCAGGGGTCATTTGTTTAGTTTTCTAGCATCAGGGATTACCTCCCTTAAACTCCACAGAATAGGTAACAAGTATTATCCTCCCAAAAGTTTTGTGGGGACTCTCACTCCTGGGGCAGCATCGCTGAACTCTTTATTAAAATATTACCTATGGAAAGCAAAGATACAGAATGATTCTACTTGATGGAGGATTATAGTGCATTGCTATGAAGAAAGAAATAGTTCTTTATGTCTGGAGTTTACTCAGTCTGTACAGACTGACTAGTGAAGAAATAATCAGTCTTGCCTTTGTAACTTTGAAAACAGCACAGCTTCAACTCATGTTTTCTAGGTTCACATTGTTTTCCACAGAGTCACAGCCCGTGGGCGGGGGCCGGTCTGCTTCCAGAGACTGGGAGTTCCTTGAAGACAGGGTTTATATCTTTTTAAAATATTTTTATGGATTTCAGAGAGGAAGGAAGAGGGAGAGAGGGATAGAAACATCAATGATGAGAGAGAAGCATTGACTACCTGCCTCCTGCACACCTCACACTGGGATCAAACCTGCAACCCAGGTATGTGACCTGACCAGGAATCGAACTGTGACCTCCTGGTTCATAGATTGATGCTTAACCACTGAGCCATGCCAGCCAGGCAGGGTTTATATTTTTAGTGTATTATTTCAAGTTCCTACGACAGTGACAAGAACATGGTAGGTACGTTCTTTGTAAAAGGTTGCTCAGTGAAAGAATGAATGGATTTGGTATGTCTGTTACACTTACGGAGCATTTGGCATAAATATTGAAAATGTAAACTCCAAAAGAGGAGGAAACTTTATTTTTAAGTAATTCTATACTTGCTAAAATTGTTACAACACCTTTATTACAGTAGGAAAAAATTGGACTAAATGTTGTTTTTAGTAAACATGTATATATGAGCTAGAGCAAAAGGTAACTTTATTAAAATGATTCATTTAAAACCCAAAAGAGAATGTATTTTAAAATCCATCCAGATTCGAGAAAAAGAAGGAAAAGGTCATGGTTGTGCTTCATGGGACTGTTTGCATGGCACATGCTGGTTCTTGGGTTAGAACAGTACCGTGAAGCACAGTCACATCTTTCAAACATGAAAGATGTCTCTTTCTTTGTAAATGTTCATAATGGGACACTTTACAGTTTGTGATTTTAGATTTTTAACTTTTCTTCCAGTCTAAGGTTTCTGAGATTTTCGGATTCTTCAGGTATTAACTTGGACCATGGGACCAAGGATAATAGCTAAGGCTGAATGAACACTTACTCTGCCCTCGGCACTATTCTAAGCACTTGAATGGATTAATTCACTGAGTCTTCACAACTAGCCTAAGACATTGCTATTTTCACTCTATTTTATAGATGAGGGAATAGAGGCACAGACAAATTAAGTAACATGCTCCAAGTCACATAGTTGGTAAGTGGTCAAACTCTGGTCTGAACCAATAGTGCCATTCCAGATTCTGTGGACTGACTCACTATGTACACTGCCCTACCTAGGGGGCAGTGGGAGAAGATGAAGAAATCATGCCCACAAGGAGAAGGCACTCAACACCAGAAAGGAGGTGTAGCTAAACTGAGTGGTCCACCAGGGCCAGCACCCTCAGTTTATTACTCACAGGTGGCAACAAGATTAGGTGGCCCCTGGATGTCTGAGCATAGATTGCTACTTCCTGAGACTCTATGGAACAGATCATGGCAAATAAACCAATGAGTTTGATTCCCTTAGAAAGTGTATATGTAATTTTGGACCATGTAGGTGTCTGTCCTCTGCTTTGAGTCAAAGTTTGTGGTATGATAAGTCCTGGGATATAATGTACAACATGGTGACTATACACTGAGTGGCCAAATTATTATGATCTCTGAATGCATAATAATCTGGCCATTCAGTGTGTGTGTGTGTGTGTGTGTGTGTGTGTGTGTGTGTATGTGTGTGTGTATTAGAGGCCCAGTGCATGAATTTGTGCATGGGTGGGGTCCGGCCAGCCTGGCCAGGGGGAGGGGACATGGGTGGTTGGCCGGCCTGCCTGCTGGTCGAACCCCTGGTTGAGGGGACAATTTGCATATTAGCCTTTTATTATATAGGATATACACTGAGTGGCCAGATTATTATGCGTTCAGAGATCATCATAATCTGGCCACTCAGTGTAGTTAATACTGTATTATATACTTGCAAGTTGATAAGGGAATGTATCTTAAAAGTTTTCATCACAAGAAAAAAAATTTAGTAACTGTGTGTGGTGGTGGATGTTAATTAGTCTAGAGGAACCCCTTTTGGCAGTATGTGTGTATGTATGTGGCCGGAGTGTGTGTGGGGGGGAGGGGTACAAGGAGTTGTCTCAATGATTGTGGCCCTTGCTGGCACTGAGTAGGTAAGTGCTGGGATCCTCAAGCCTCTGCTATGCACACAGCATCACACATAAAGAAGAATTGACAGGTGGAAAATTAGTCTACTTGTCTGGACATAGAACCTAACTCTGTTGGAATAGTATTTTTAAGCCCTGTTGGCATATTTTAAAACCCAATTTTAATAAATGTTGAATTTTTCAGAAACACAATTGACGTGTGAATCTAAAGACGATTATACTTCCTTTTGCTCTGAAGTTTACAGGAGACATTCAGCATTTCTGCAGACTCACAAGTAACACAGATTTGGAGATACTGCTTTCATGGTGATTAGCAGCCAAATGCAGACATGTGACTGTTTGATTTGGTTGTCCAGCCTGAGCACTTACATTATGGAAATACAGATACTTTGTTAGAAATTCATTTCCTTGTGTTTCTTATAGATTACACTTGGGTTCTTATAAGGATTTTTTTTTTAAGTGAATGTGTAGGTAAGTTAAATTACCCATGAATTTTATTTCAGTATGTAAATGAGGCCACACAAAATGATGTTTCTCAGAGGAGGTGTTGTGAGTGATAGAATTGAGAAGCCCTGGATTAAATTCCACTGGGAGCAATAACCACCCAGAGTCATTAATTATACTCTTCAAAATTTTATAGCAATTTTACTCTAGGTAATTTAATCACCTAAGAATTGTCTTCTTTTTAAAAATATATTTTTTAATTGATTTCAGAGATGAAAGGAGAGGGAGAGGGAGAGAGAGAGAGAGAGATAGGAACATCAATGATGAGAGAGAATCATTGATCAGCTGCCTCCTGCATGCCCCCTACTGGGGATGAAGCCCTCAACCCAGGCATGTGCCCTGACCTGAAATCCAACCGTGACCTCCTAGTTCATAGTTCTATGCTCAACCACTGAGACATGCCAGCTGGGCTGATCTCCTTTTTTGAGTATCATGTGGCATAATACCAACAGAGTTAGGTTCTATGTTAACACAATTGAGTAACTGCTTTGTAGTTAGTCTGAGTTTCACTAAATCCAAAAGCAATAGATACTGTATTTCTCGCTCTTCTCTGAAAGAACATGGGAATCAGAATGGAAGTAATACCATTGAGCAAAAGGGCAAAGTTATTTCTCTTAAAAGAAAAGCTCATTTCTTCACCATGGTAACTGGTATATCTCATATGACATACACACCACATGGCCTGGTAAATATGAATCCTTTCAGAAATCAGTTTCTACCAGAGCATAATGAGTTTCATGTTCGCATCGCAAAGACTAGAATAAGGTAACACTTAAGGTTGATTTAGCTCAAATGATTCCTTTGGTAGCTTGTGGCATTTGTCTTGCAGTTTGCAAGAGATAACACTAGCTTTTCACTTTTTAAAAAAGCTTAATGAAAGTAAACCCATGGACACAGACAATGGGGTGGTGAAGGCCTGGGGTGGGGCGGGAACTGGGTGGAGTTGGGGTGGGGGAGGACATCTTAATACTCTCAACAATAAAGATTTAAAAAAGAAAAGAAAGTGAACCCTACACTATGGACACAAGATACATGCATTCTACCAATTCCTAGAAATGGCACAAACCCATTTCCTATGAGTGTTAAGACCATAAAAAAACCCCAAGGTTTCATCTTCCATCTACTTTTCAGATGTGTATTTGTGCCCACATACTCACGTGACACCAAAAGCAAAAGTTAAACATTGCAGCTGAGCATAACATGCCTGTGGCCATTGCTCTTTAATTATGGTAGCTGAAACCTTTGGTTCTGATTTAAAGTTAGGATGTTTGACAAAGGACTACTAAAGGCAAGGAAGAGGAAACCCTTTGATAAGTATGCATCACATCTTGGGAGAGGTAGAATGAAAATGCTTCACTCAACTTTTGAATAATATCCTTTTGCCTTTTTCTTGGAAACACCTTTTGTTCAGTTATCTCTTTTCAGTTAATTTCTCTGACAAGCTCTTCTAACCATTGTATTCCTAAGTGCGCTTTCCCAGTCTGAGGAAACCTTATATTCAGTAGATCTAGTTTGGTAGGCATTCAGAATTTGAGTAAGTCCTAACGGCTCTGGTGGCTTCAGATCCGATGACTCACATACACACAGGTTTTTATAGCCAGATACTCATCTGTTCCTTTCAGGGCATCCAATGGGGCATTAGATGTTTGGGAGCCCAAAGGTTTCTTTACAAGTATATAAATCAACCTAAAATATCTTCATAATCTGGAACTGAGCTAGAAATTGCTGGGCACTTAGAACAAGCCTCTTTAGGCGATTACTCAGAAATGTAATAAAAATTAAATATGTTTGTTACCTACTATGGAAGTGGAAATTATTCTACTAACCCTACTAGCAAAGTCATAGAATCCCATCATATGATAGTCATCAGTGAAAAATCAGCAGTTATATTTCTATTCCTTAATCCAATTCCTCCTCCTCAAATTTCCCTGTTTGTGTAGACTTGAATTCACCAGATTTTTAAGGAGAGGACACAAGAAAGTAAGATTCCTATACAAAATGGAAACCGTTCACTAAAGGGTAATCAGACCCGACAAGCAATAGATTGAAGATCACAGTCGTATTTCATTCAATTTTGGATTCCTGTAGGTAACATGGGGCTTAGTAGACACTCAGTAGATGTTTGATAAATAAAGTTATTTTGGTTATTCTTTCATATACAGCTTTTCCTGTTATAATGTTAGCCTTTTAAATTATAAGAATAGTATCACTGAGAATAATCTTACATAAGCTTATGTAACTAAGAATTGGATAATCTCTTAAAATGAATATTCTGCTACATCAAAGTATATATCTTAAAACTTAAAGCATAAGAAATTTACATCTTGGCTTAAGAGACTCGCATTATTGTTGAATTATGCTATGTCCATCTGCTCAAGAACTGGATATATTTAGAGGCTAGTGAGCCAAAGTGAAAGATTCATAGTGAATGGATTATTCATCTGCCTCATACTCTGGTACACAGAAATCTTCTGATTTGTAAATTTTACCCAAAAGTCATCTTTCTTTTTTTTTTTCATGATAGGGGAATTATGAAATGCATACTTGGGTTAAGAATTACTTTGTTTTCCTTATTCACTTTAAAATTAAAAATGGAGTTAATAGTAAAGTGAGTTCTTGCACTGATGCCGAATTTGAAAACTACTTTTCTTTTCCTTACACTAATATTGCAATATATGTATATCTATACACACAAACACAAACACACATACATAGTTGGAGGGAGGAAGGGAGGCAGCCAGGGAGGGAGGGGGAGAGGGAAGGAGGTCTACCTACATTAGGACTGTTCACAAATATTTCTTTCAAGTTATCCATGATTATATGACTTGCTTTGGCCAATGAAATGTGAATATCGAAGTGAGTGTCACTTCTGAAAAGACACTGGACAATTCACATGTTTCCTTTTTCCTGTCGAATATGGAAGTGTGTATTGAGATGGGTCTTGCACCAGCCAAAGCCTCTCAGTGACGCTGCTGAGTGGAACACCCTGAAGGTTCATGTAAGTCCCATGCAATATGTTAATTTCATAAATATTGAATGAGAAAGAGACTTGTGTGTGTTAATCTTCTGAGGTCTTGGTGGGTTTGTTTTGTTTTTGTTATAGCAGCATAACTTAACATACTGAGGCAAAACCTAAAATATCCATAAAGGGCATTTTTGTCTTGTACCCTTGAAGGAAAATGCAAGTTTGTGTCTGTTAATAAGCATTGATATGAATCTGAGGGAATAAAAATAAATGAAAGAAGTTTTGAATTCGAACTGCTTTAAAGTTTATAGACTTTATGGGCTTCTTTTATAAAGTTGTCAGAAGAGAAGACAACATGTAAAAGGAAGTTTTATTTGATTGCACTGAGTATTTGGCATGCTTGATAGTTGTAATTTAAATTAAAAATGACAAGTACTATATTTAGTATTCATGGTTGTCGACATCTTTCAAAGTTTGTATAATATTTACATTTAGAAAGATATGCTGAGCCCTAAATATCTGTAGCGGGAGAAATACTTTAAAGTGCAAAACACTGAAAGAAATATGACTTATGGAATGGAAACAGTTTCATTAAATTCTCTAATATGCTTCCTCAGGGTAAACTGGGAAGTATAAGCACATTACTTTAAGATGTATGAGATTTATTTTATTTACTTATTTATTGCTGTGGAAAAGGAGAGAGAGAAAGAGAGAGAGAGAGAGAGAGAGACGCTCTGGGGTCTTCAGTGACTGAAAGGAAAGATGTTAAAAATTCAATTCAATGGGAGAAAAGATAGGCTTTTAGGTATTATGAGAATCAGGGTAGTTGATTTCCTCTCCTGTTTCTGTTTTAATTCCTGGACAACTCCAGGGAGATCGATAAGAACTGATGTGGGGTTAGGACTATGCTCTGACAACTGTCCCATCTTAATGGTACTTCAGGAGATGGTGTCAGATGTGGGACCATGGGTTTTAGGGACCTCTGCAGGGTCTGAGTAAATTTCCAGTACCCCCTTCCTGATCAGAGCCATAATCTCCTACAAATGCTGAATTGATTATGTGGGGATCAATTGTAAAGACCATTGCTGTGGCATCTGAAATGATTGAATCTGCTGGGTTATGGTTAGATTTTATAAATATTGAATGAGCTACAGTCTGCCAAATGGCTTTGCTTTGTTTATTGGGTTTATAGGAAGCAAATGGAAACTTATTCTTTTTTGTTTTCAGATTGAAGGGAAAAGGAAAAGGAAACCTCTGTGTAGAATATTAGTTAATATAAATCTTTAAGTTTTAATGAACATTGTTTCACTTATCTCTACTCAATAGTAATTGATCAAGGTATTATGCTAGACACTCTATGGTATAGGAAAATGAATAATATTAGCCTCAAATTCAAGGAATTTAGAGCTTAACTGAAGAAATTATAATCTTGTTATATACCTTATAATGGTATTGCATATGACTCAGCGTCAGTGATATTTATGATAGCCTTTTAAGAATTTGAAAGTGGAAATGAAAAGATAAAATGAGTGTCTTATGATTAAAAATGTAAGGTGTTTTCTATGTGAGAAAAGTTCAAAATATATAATATTATGTATTTAGGTGCTTCAAAATCATGGCTAATAATCTCAAGAAATTCCATTCTACTTATGACTTAAATTTATCTAATTTCAAAGAGGATTTTCAGTGGTATTTTGCCTGTCGCTCTGTAAACTCAATTTATGAAGATAAGGAAATGGTCCAAGACATAGGTTATAAAAAGCAACACAAAGTATTATGTATTCACTTCTTTTGGGCTAAAGAAATCATCTGCTCTTGCCAGTGGCATTAGCTGTGCCTGCTTTTTGGAATTTTCCAAATATTACATACATGATGTCAAAGTGGAAAGCCAGAATCAGTGTGGGGTTTGCCTCTTAAGGCTTTGCTGCTGCTGTTACTGCCGGTGCCATTGGACCCCGTGCTGCAGGAACGCTTTGATGCGGCCAGAGTTTCTGTTCACATTGCCCGAAACTGGCATGTTCTCCTTTTTATCAATGGCAATGTAAAGCCACTGCATACAAAATCCACAAGTCTAGTATCTCTTTACTGTTTGGGTTTGTTTTTTGTTTTTGTTTTTTTTTTTTAATTAAATCATCATGTTATTAGGGCATTATAAGGAAGTTTCGTGGACATTTTTTAAAACAAAAATACCTTGAAATGACCCAGTGAAAATATCTTTGCCCATATAATATAGAAATTGGCTTTGTCGTCTTGCTTTAAATCTGCCCCAGCTGCTTGAATGTTACCATAAACCTAACAGAGTTAGACTGTTTTCTTCATCAGATCATTGTTAGACAATTGACAACTGGTATATTGAACAGAAGGGTAGAGCTCAGCCCTAATAATATAGTTAGATTGTTTGTTCTGGCCCCATATGAGAAGAGTAAGTCTTTCTGGATTTGGGGTTCTTGAATTCATCCCTAACATTGCCAGCCAGCAGGGCCCAACCCATATACACCAAGAATCAAAACAAAACACACACACACACACACACACACACACACACCAAAATAAAACACGCAAAAAAACTAAAAAGAATGTGTTCTAGTCACAACAAACCTTGTATTTGGTCTTAAAATTGTATTACCGCCTGTAAAGAAAGAGTATCAGCAAATTTGTTAATTATTCTTTACATGTTTTAGTTGGCAAATTAAAGCCATTTTATTTAACATTTCTTAATTAATCATAATATTATCTCTCAGTAGGAGTTGAATGTACTTGCATTTTTACAGTTTGTATCAATTACATTAACCTTATATTTGTCAGCAAGCAATTGTCCTTAGTCAGCATTTTTACATAAACTGATCCCAATGATAGAACTTTGAAAATTAAGTCATTAATGTGCATTCAAGTGGAGAGTATGGGAAATACTGTCAGTAGACCTCTGTCGTTAGTATTTTGCCTCCTGTGGCTTTGAGAAAGGGAGAATTGTGAGCCCCATAAGTTTGGAAAAGGAGGCAAAATTGGAGGCACAGACCTTTTACTACTCAGTAACATAGGAAGGTCTGGTTATGAACTGTATTGGCTTCTGTTTAGCAGTGATATCCACATGACACATTCAACTTCTGTAGGTTGAAATCTAATCACTTTTCTGTAGTCATTGCTGGTCATTGAAGCTTAAACCTTGCCTTGACTATTGCATAGTACTTGGACGCATTGTAACTTAGTTCCTAACTTACTTCCACTGCTAATGTTTAAGGGCAATATTTAGGCATCATACTACTGAATACTGAAAATATGATTGTTATCCTACAATGTAAATCTTAACTCTTGAAATAGATGCTGATATGGTTGTTGACCTGAAATACCATTCACTGTAACAAAACAAAAAAAAAAGCAGTTTGTTGAACATAGCATGGGAATTCTACTTCCAGGACCCTAAATGATGCTGAGGGCAAATGATGAGGACAAAGAGGCAAGAACTGAAGCTCCACAACTATGCAAATTTGCTGATCTATTTTAACTTGCTTTGGTCCTCAGAGTCACAACTCAAGTTTGGTCAACAATCACACAGTTGTCACTTTTCCAAATATTCTCTATTTCTGTTCATTCTGTGTGTGTGTGGGCAGAAGCTCTGGGAAAGCTGTGTTATCATTCCTGAAATGCAAAGTGTTCTATTAAGCTTAGAAGCTCTGTTCTTTGTACTAAGAGCTGATATTAGGCAGCTCCAGGCATTTGAGAAACTATCAAGAGGAAATGAACCTTGGCATTTAATCCTCAGAACATCTGTAATGGAAACCGAGGGTCATGATTGTCCCAGACTAAATTTGGGGAGGTGGCCTCAATTTTGTCTCTACCCTTTTCCCCTTCCTTTGGGTTGCATAACACAAGAAGTAGAATTTTTTCCACTGAATCTCTACTAGAATATTTGCTACACTACTGAATTTTAATCAGGGGATGAATGTGCACTTTGAGTTACTTTAATTTATGTCACCCTTACCAATATTTCTTCATTTTGCTTTATATAAGATCTGTGTGAGGTAATTAAATGAATCATACTACCTCATTCTATGGGTGGGTTCCAGCTATCTTTTACAAATATCCCCAAATGCAGTGGCTTCAGGAATAACCATTTCACTCTGACTCACAATGTTGTGGGTTGAGAATTCAGGCAGGGTGTGGCTTGATGTTTCTTCTGCATCAGGTAGCATCAGCTGAGGTCAACTGGTAGGATTCAGCTGGGGGCTGGCTGGTCATTGCTTGTAAGTCCGGCACCTTTGTGATAGCAGCTGGAAGGCAGGCCTCATACAGGCCTCTCTCCTTTACCATGTAGTCTCTGAGTCTTTCCATATCACCTCTCCAGTAGGAGAGCTGTACTTCTTAGGTGGTAACTCAGGCTTCTAGGGGTGAGCCTTCTAGGAAACCCAGGTGGAAGCTACAAAGTTTCTAGTGACCCTAGGCCTAGAGCCCCAGAACATCATGGAGCCCACCAAGGAAAGGAGACATAAATATTGCCTTTCTCTAGAAAGGAGAATCAAAGAATTCATGGGCATCTTCAGTCTGCCACAGATGGGTTAGTGAACTGAGTTTCCTCTGAAGTTAAGCATGCCAAACAAAGCCAGCATGCTCGTCACTGACCATGAGGCTGTATCTCCTGCAAAAATGATGCACCTCCCATCCTTCTCTTACTCTCTGCAGCCAATCAAGCCATCATCATGAGTTTGACTTCTCAAATTTAGCCTCTGGGCATCCCTTGCATAGCTTCCTAACTGGTGTCCCTGTCTTGACTTCGTCCTTGCCAGCAGCAGAAGCTAAGAAAAAGTCATGATACAGCTCTAGGCTCAGCCCTACTGACACCTTGCTTTTGGTCTTCTAGCCTCCAGAACTGTAAGAGAGTAAATATTTAGTGTTTTAAGCCACCTGGTTTGTGGCACTTTTTAGGACAGCCCTAAGAAGTTAACATACTAGCTCTAAGACGGATAAATTACTTACCCTCTCCCTCTTTGTACCTTAGTGTTCTCATCCTTAAAATGGCCATAATAATCAGCCTTGCTTAATAGAGGTTCTGGGTGGATTAAATGAACCAAGATGTAATAACAGCTTAAAACACCACCTGCACACAGTAGTTCTGCAGTCTCTAAGCTGTTTTGAATGTTTATGTGTGTCTCCCACTGGGTTGGATACTATGTTCTGTTTGTTTTTTATACCTTATTTTTAATATGTTTTTATTGAAGTTAGAGAGAGAAAGTTAGAGGGAGAGAGAGAGAGAAACATCAGTGATGAGAGAGAATCATCCATTGACTTCCTCCTGCATGCGCCTCACTGGGGATCCAGTCTGCAACTTGGGCATTTGTCCTGACTGGGAATCGAACCCTGACCTCCTGGTTTATAGGTCAGGGCTCAACCTCTGAGCCTCATCAGCTGACCTATAACTTATTTTGAGAAGTCTAGTGACATAACAGAGAAAGTCAGAGTTCAGAAAAACAAAAACCTTGAATTCAAGTTCAAGACGTAATATTTACGAGCCACTCAGTATAAGGTTTGGAGCCTTAGTTTCCTCATCTGTAAAACAAGGAAAATAATAACAATTTTGCAGGGTTGTTGCAGAAATTAAAATTTATAAATGTCTTATAAGTAGGCCTTCAAAAATGAGAGAAGTATGTACTTTTCCTCAAAATCACCCAGCAAAGAGCCATGAACATACTAATTGCTCACAAATGACTTTCAGTTGGATGCATTAACTAATCCCTTAGGACCTGTTTAAGTGACTTTTTTTTTTTTTTTTTTACAATTCCGTACTTTTCCTCAAAATATTCTTGTGGTTTTAATTTTGTGTCCTTTCACTTAAACTCCAAAAGTCATCCCCATTGGAATGCTGAGTAGAAGCACATGATTTTTTAAAAAATGTATCTTTCATTATTTTATGAACTAGCCATCAATCACATCTTCTCCTTGTTTTGTGGAGAGAGAGAAAATGGTTTTAACATTCTTGACAAGCTTTCCGTAACTGCAACTTGATGCCAAATAGGTTTTCTCTTCTGCTCATAACTCTATCACCAGTCTTGCTTAGAATGTTTTATTTCTCTCTGTTGTGCTGTCCCTTTTGAGACAGCCAGTCAACCTCTGTGTGGCTCACCAGGGGCGTGCCACTCAAATGTGCAATAAGAAAGCCTTTGCAGCACAAGGCTAGGCGATGAGGGTAATTAATAGAAGGCGGCTGTATAAAGTCACTTGGGGGAGATGTCAAGAAGAAATGTGTCAACCCCATGGCATTGCTGCTGTGCTCGTTAACAAGGCTGACACAGCACAGTGGGGACCTGGTGGGAACAGCAGTGCCCACATGGTCTTCAGGCTCTTAGCAGCTGCCCAGTGTCTCAGCTACACTGGGGGCACCACACAGGACATCATTAGGGGTTTTATGGTGTTGGCTGCTTTTGATTTTGTTCTCTGGGCCCATTTGTGTCCCATTTGTGTCATTACTGCAAGTCTGAGACATAAAGACTTTTAAACTATGAGGGGAAATATTACACGGCCTTAAAGAGCTTTCTTAGGATTTCTAGAAACAAGCCATGTGGTCTTGTTGTTGTTGTTAATCTCCACCTGAGGATATTTTTCCCATTGATTTTCAGAGTGGAAGGGAGAGAGGAAGGGGGAGAGAGGGACAGAGGGAAAGAGAAAGAGAAAGAAACATAGATGTGAGAGAGACACATTGATTGCTTGCATCCTGCATATGCTCCAACTGGAACCAGGAATAAGAACCTGCAACCCAGGTACATGCCCTGGATTTGGAATCGAACCCATGACCCTTTGTTGTGCAGGCTGATGCTCTGACCACTAAGAACACTGGCCAGGGTGAGCCATGTGGTCTTATTAGGGCAGCCTTCTTAGTCATTGCTAAAGGAAGGAATATCTTTGAGCAGTTAGATGTTGTGTCCATACACAAAGAGGGATATATTTAAGTAGAGTGTATTTTAATGCTTTGAAAACTGCCTTAAGAAGATGGTGGGCAAGCCTTTTAGGTCACACACAAAGTCATTCACTTGCGGACCAATTGAACTGGAAAGAAATGTTCCAAGTGAATCTCTTTTTCCGATTTTAACTTTATCTCTGTCAAGATGTATGACTCAATAAAGATGCTAATGATGGCAGGTGAGCATAACATTATAGACAAGGTGTTAATTAAATGGGACTTATTTTTATAGCTATGTAAAAATCATAATTTTTAGACTAGCTTTGCAGGAGCAACTATAAAAATGTCATGTTCTTAATATTTTTAAAACAACAAGAGGAACATTTCTCCACCACTTGAAAAATAAGAAGACGGCCTTGAAGATAATTTATAAATTAACCAAAGTATTACCAAAGAAATGTAAACTGAAATAACCTACCTTTCAAATTGTATAGTAGCAAAGAATAAAAAGAAGAAGAAGAAGAATATTGAATGCTGGTGAATATACAGTGAAACAGGCCCCTTGGAATAAGTTAAATTATTGTTATTTTCTGGAAAACAAATTTGGCAGTATGTTCATATCCTTCAACCCAATAGTTTTATTTTTAGGAATTATTCCTAAGGAATAATAAGAAATTCCTTATAAGAACGTATGACAAAGAATAAAGTATCTCAGTATTAGGTATAACTACTTCTTTCACAGAATTATGAAGAAAAAAAAAACAGAAATAGTTATAGAGGAATGACTACATGGTAGCAACAAATCCATGGAATCCTGTATGCTGTTGATGAATATTTGATGGTATGTGAATGTGCTCATGATACAAGGAAAAGAAAATACAGAATTAGAGATGGACTACTTTCCTAGTCTATAGACATTTTATAAATTATAAAATATAGGAAAATGCACCAAAATGTTAATGAGGGTGAATGGCAGGATAATGGCGATTTACAATTTTATGATCAATATTTGTCATACTAATTATTGTTTATTAGTTTACAACCAGAAACAAGTGGAACATTAAGTTTTTTGCCTAGAGCCATCTAGAGAGAGGTCCACAGCTCCATAGCCCTGGGGTTTGGCTCTTTATGAGGCTATGGGTTGGTCAGTTTGGCCAGCATGTGATTTGCAGGAAGATATGATAACCATGGAGGAGAGATCATGAGTAGACCATCAGGGATGCTCCCCATGGAGAAGAGATCCAAACAAATAGAGGTGGACATCTGCACTTACCTGAACACCAGTGGATGGAGTATATCTGAGATGAAAGCTGAGTTCTGGGTTCCAAGAAGAAAGAGTACTTACCTGTGGGTTGGATATTAGGGGAAAGCTGAGACTTGATGTCTGGGAGAGCAGGTCAAAGGGACCAGTGTTGGGAATTGAGATGGGGTCATATGGCCAAGAGTGCAGATTTGGCTAGAGAAGAGACCAGGGCCAAATTGGTTTTAGGACAAAAGACTGTATTGAATGTTGCTGTAAGAAGGGAAGGTGAAGAACCAGAACCACTGCCGGGCCTCTGCTGGATTTCTTTATGGGTTCCTTCCAACAGAGTGGGGCAGCGCTGGTGGTAATGCTGAAGAGGTGACAAGTGTCAGAGGCAATAAGAGGAGCAGCAACCATTGGGGTGGCGGAATAATAGAATTTGAGGGAATATAGATGGGGCCAGCACAGGTACACGAGAGAAGCAGAAGGAAGGAAGGTGAGCCTCTGACAGCAGAGGGGACTGCCTCTGACAGTAGAGGGGACTGTCCTTCCCAATACGTTGCAAGGCACTCTAAGGACCCCTTGTTTCCAAATGCAGTGATTTGGGGGGAACGATGGAGGGCTGGAATTTTCCCAATGTATTTATTGGAGACTGAGCTAGCGAGTTTAATTGTTACTCTCACAATGACTCATTCCTCACCGCTGCATTCCCAGGCTGGTGTGCCCTGGCGAATGCAAAACTATTGAAATGTATGAAGAATAATGAAGATAAAACACTTAAGTGTCTCTTTGTATAACAGTAATACAATGCACAAGAAAAAAAAAGATTTTGTGATTTATATTTTATGATCTATTTAGAAAATGACAAGTTTTTGTTTTTTTTTAACATTCAGATATAGCTATAAAAAAATTGCCTTCCCAGGACTCTGAAGATTTATCACTTATACATTGGATAATTGGTCTTAGGAAAGAAAGTTATTTTATTATAAAAGTTTATTCATTATATTATGCACTTCATGTAGGAGTGAAACAAGTTTGAATAAGAATATGAAATCCTAAAAATAATCTGTCTTTTTAACACATTTTGAACATCACATATTTATAAAATAAAAATTATAATTATTTAAAGAAAAGTGACATCTTTAGACTGGGCCAGTACATAGACAGGAATATATTCATTTACTAGTTCATTCATCATTACTGAAGAAGTATTTATTAAGCATTTGCTGTGTGGCAGGCATTGTTCAAAGAGCAGAGTGTTTCTGAAAGTGATGGTTGCTGGAGGAGGTTTGGGGGTTGGATGAAAAAGGTAAAGGGATTAAGAAGTACTAATTGGAATGACAAAATAGTCATAAGGATGTAAAGTACAGCATAGGAGGCATAGTCAGCAATATAGTAGTAACTATGTATGGTGCCAAGTGGGCACTGGAAATATCAGGGGTATCACTTTGTATATTATATGGTTGTCTAACCACTATGCTATACACCTGAAACTAATACAAAATAATATTGAATGTAAACTGCAATTGAAAAATTAAATTTAAAAGGGAAAGAGGCTAGTGTTTCCGTGTGAACTAAGCAGACAGGATCCTGCTCTGATGGACTTGATATTCTCCTGAGGACAGAGTAAGATGAAAATTTTCCAGATGAGGATGAGCTTCTTAGGGATTTTAAAGAAGAGTGATATGTCAATCTCCAGTGTTGGTAGTGCCTTTGGGGTAGCTCTGGGATCCCTTCCCTTCAGTCTACACCTTCAGGCTACCAGGTGGCTACACTAGATTGTGTAGTTGGAGAAAGCCCCTCGGAGGAGCCTGCCAAATGTATACTTACAGCAAGATTGGGTGGGCATTCCTAAGGGAGATAGGAATGGCTGGGCCTGGAAGGTGAGAGGGATAAGAGAGGTAGGAAGAGACAAGGTGACACAGAGCAGTGCCAGCAGGGAGAGGAAGGTTGCACTTGGTTTTTACTGAAATTTGATATTTCTAAAATTGGCTGCTGTGTGGAAAGTGGACTCTAGGGTGGCAAGAGTGGAGTCAGAGAGGATGTTGGAAGGCTATTGAAATAGGTAAGTGAGCCCAGCCAGTGTTGCTCAGTAGTTGAGCATCAATCTACTAACCAGGAAGTCAAGGCACATGCCCGGGTTGTGAGCTCCATCCCCAGTAGTGGGTGTGCAGGAGGCAGCTGAGCAATGATCCTCTCTCGTTATTGATGTTTCTATCTTTCTCCATTCCTCTCTGAATCAGTAAAAATATATTAAAAAGAAATAGCTAAGTGAGAGGTTCTGACGCCTTAGAAGAGGGTAGTGCACCTGGAGATGGAGAAGTCGAGGATGTCCATTAGAGATGCTTGTTGATATCAACCTGACAGCCTGAAGATGTAGACAGAAGGGAAGGGAGCCCAGCACTACCCCTAGGGCACTACCAACACTGGAGGTTGAGCAGAGGGAGGGGAGACAACACAGGAGATGTAAAGAGTGACGATTTTAATGTGGTCGGAGATGAGAGAGTAAAGTGTTCCCAAAGGAAAGGTGAGACCAAGTCCAGGGCGGGGAGTTGAGCGCCACTGTCAGGTTAATTAGTCAAAACCAGGAGCCTGCTCTTAGCTCCATGATTTGGCTCAGTTCCAGTTATCATATAGACGTCAACCTCCGAAGACTGTGCTGCAGCATGGCTATAAAGAGGAACAAAAGGTGCAAGCAAGCCATTTTACTCAACAGTTCATAATTTGGTGCAGTTATATATAACAAGTAATTGTCATGGTAGAGGTATAACTTTAAGAAAGAGTGATATGATAGGGAGTGGGGGGATTATGAGAGTATTAGAATGAGAAGAAATCTCAGAAGTGATGGTCTAATGCCCCTTTGTTTTACAAATGAGGAAACTGAGTCCCAGCACATTGAAGAGAATTTGTTCAGGATCACATGGCTGATTAGTGGAAAAGCCAGAGCTATAACCTGGATCCTTGTTTCTCAGGCCATTTTAGGTCTCTCTCTCTCTCTGACACACACACACACACACACACACACACACACACATTCTCACATAGTCATGATGCACACACACACACAATCATATGGTATTGGATGATAATTATTTAGTTTTAAAAGTGATTTAAAAGAATAATGATGAAAAATAACCCTGTGGAACATTTTTTATTCATAAAATTTTAGTTAATATTTTTCCTCCAAATGCCGTCTAAGGATAAAAATGTTATTTCCTTTTGAATCAAAAAAAAAATGTTAGCATAATAGATCTCTGCATCAGGGTTTGTAATTTACTGGTGTGTTTTTTATTAGGTACAGGAGTTTACCCGCAACAAATATTATTAGTATTTTCTACTAACCTTTTTATTTGTGCTTGAACACAAACTAGAGTAGACACTGATAAGATCAGATTTGGAATGTAATGCAGTCTGGTTTCAGGCAAAAAGAGCAAGAAGGAAATATTTACTGTGTATCCTACAATGTCAATTAGGCTCAGCTTTCTCTAATTTTATTTGCAGTTCTTGGAATATCTGTGAAGCATATTGATCACTGAGCATTAAGCTCAAGTGTGCATTTATCTAAATCATTTTTAAATATGTTTTTATTGATTTCAGAGAGGAAGGGAGAGGGAGAGAGAGATAGACATATGTTGACCCTGATTGAACAAAGCATCATCCTGTAGACATCCCAGTGCTGCCACATTGCACAGCTCCAGGGCACCAGCCACCCGCAACTCTGTGACCCTGGGCTGCTGTTCTGCTCTTCACATGAAACTTGGTCCTGGCTCCCCAGGAATCACTCCAGGGATGGCCCTGGCTATGCCCTTGATTCTGTAAACCTGAAATAGCTTTTCCCTGCCCCTGTTCAAGTACAGTAAATTAATACTTGAAAAGAATTGGGTGACTTTTCCGACTGTTAGTGTTATGATAAGACAACAGGGGGGAAAGTCTACATATCAGTGAACAGAAAATGATCAGAGTGAGGAGTCATTGGAGAGAGAGAAAAGATAATGACTCTCAAAGCACTTCAAATCCCTTCTCCTGAGAAGTAGATTTGGTACTGAAATATAATCCCCTCATCTTCAAGGGTTTAACAGCCCAGTTTTCCTGCTTAAGTCAGTGGGAGCTCTCCCTCCAACTGATGAACAGGCAAACAGGCTCCAAGCTCAGAACAACTTTAAAAGAGACTCCAGCCCTGGCTGATTTGGCTTGGTGGTTAGAGCGTCAGCCTGCGGACCGAAGTGTTTGGGTTGGATTCCCAGTCAAGAGCATGTACCTGGGTTGCAGACCCAATCCTGGCCCGAGTCCAAGTGTGTACAGGAGGCAATTGATCGATGTGTCTCTCTCACATTGATGTTTCTCTACCCTTCCCCCTCTTCCTTCCACTCTCTCTAAAAATCAATGGAAATATCCTCGGGTGAGGATTAATAAAAAATAAAACAATAAAAAAAGTGAATCTAGACTTTAAGCTATTGAATTTTTGATGATATAATCTACTTCATATTTTTCTTGTTTGTGTTTACCAACCATTAATTTAAAAACCATACACATGCAAATTCTTTGTCTCTCCCTGAAAATTTCATAACAAATCATAACTAATCAAAAGTATAAGTATGTGGTCTCTTATTATGTATTCATAGTAACACTAATAACTGAAAATTAATAGCGCTTCCTGTACGCAAGGCACCTAAACATTTTCCAAGTATATTAACTTGATAATCTTCACAACCACACATATGATGTAAGATCTATTGTTAGCCCATTTTAAAATGTGGGTAGGAATTAAGACATTGTTAAATTAAAAATGGAATCATTCCAAAGAAAAATGAAGACAAAGATTGGGTAAATTCAGAACACAAGTGGTTTACGTAGAATAGGATTTTGGTCATTTAAAATGTGTGCAAAAATCAGACAGGCAGACTGGCTCATGGAAAGGGGTAACAAGCAGGGTGACTTAGGTCAATCCAGTGAGGTCAGATTTGTCTCAAATCAGTATTGACGTCACAGACTGGCCTTGGGTAGAAGGAACCATTGTTAGAAAGCTGCTTTTATCGCTAATACTGATTAACGACAGTTAAAGAATCAAGGTGAGTATGTTGAGATGATTATAAATTCATGTATCTTGTTCTCTTGTAGTGAATAAAGAGCACTGAATAAAGGAAAAGAAACAGTATGTGCTATGAATCTGAAAACGGAGACCATATTTCAGTTCTTAGCATATTATCAATATTTTCTTACAAATTCCTGACAGTTATGCAGATGGATGACCTTAAAACATCAGTTTTAAAGTTGATTTTATTCCAAAATAGATCGCTCTATTCATTTTGCCAATATCTTTACAAAGGTAACTAACCTAAAGAAGTCTCTCAACATGAATGGGGCCACACTTGCCAAATGCCACCATGGGATTAGAGTTGGGCTCTCTGCTTTCAAGCTTGCAACTCTTGGTTTTGGGTGACCCTGGATATGTGAATCTGTCAGCCTCTCCCATGTTATTTTACGCACAGACAGTGTTTGTATTGTGCAATATACAGTCGTCCCGTGGTCTAGACTTCCTGATGAGATGCATTCCCTTTGCCATGTGAATTGCATGTGACTTGTTTAGCCACGAGAATGGATGCAAAGAGGGTGTGGGCAGACTTATGCTTTGCTGTGTGGCACAGTGGCTCTTTACAATGGACTGTGGAAGGTATACCTTCTCTTACAATGAACCTCTCACCTTGCAACACATAAAGGCCATGGTGTGGTTCTTCCAATTTCAACATGTCGCTTTATATTTCTTCTGTACGGAAATATAAAATCTCAGACGTTGGCTCACTCCAATTGGACTTAATCCTAAGAGGCCCGCTTGTTGCCCAAGCTTGAGAAAGCCATTCTTTTTTTCCCCCCCAGATCCTCACTCCTCACTCTCCTCATTTGCAAATGGGAACAATTGGATTGTGATAGGGATTAAATGGGCATTAATTAATTAATTAATTAATCTATGTGCCTAAACAAGTTTAAAAAGTAAATGTTAACTATTGTATAAAGTAGAAATATTAATGCCAGATTACCTATTACGGAGTTCAGATGAAAGAGAGCACACCAACCTTGAAACCACTACACAAAAGGCAGGTTACTCTCAAATGATATATCCCATGCAACGTTACAGTTTACAGAAAACTTATAGTCTATAAATTCTGTGACTTTTCTCAATTCGTAGCGGTCGCAATAACATTAAGGATTAGCATGGAAAGCCTGACTATCGCCCTTCCTCGGCTTAACTTACTAAATATAGAAATTGTTCTGAGGTCGAAGGCTTCAGCAATGCTGAGCTCTGGGTGAAGAGTCATACGTATCCTGCTCACATGTGACTCAAGGTTCACTCTCCTGAACTTTTTATCAATGTAATCATAAGCAACATTGAAAACCCAAGAAATAAAACTTTGTGGAAGACTTGCTGGTGAATTCTTACAATAAGACATCACTTTGTCATTTTAAACTGGTGACATTTTTGCCCTGCTTTCTTCCTGCCTTAAGTTTCCAATGTCTTTTAAGTAAATTATATCATCAGCTATGATCCAGGAGCTAGAAACATGTATCCCTGGACATCTAATTTTAATTCAAGTCCTCTCAGTAAAGCTCAACATATTGAAGCAAACAGTGCCAGGAAGCCAGACTCCGGGGTCAAAGTCTAGAAGTTCAATAGAAACAGTTGCCTTGGGCTTGGTGGAGGTAGCAATGGACATTTGAATACTGCGGGATGAGGTCATCGATTTTTTTTCTGAGGCAAGGATTATTTTAGTCCTTAGAAATCCTAGGCTTTTTCGAGTTTTAACATACTTGCTATGAAGGGCAGTGTGAGAAAAGAAGCTGGAATGTTCTTTAAAGCAGATAGATCTCAGAGTTAGATTTCCTTTTAACACTTGTTCATGATGGTATTGTTAGAAGGTATGATCCCCTGTTGAAATGATGTCTCTGTGAAGTTCATGTCATTTTATTTACACACACACACACACAATTATAGAATGAAAAGAAACCAGAAATGGTGGATCCAGACCTGCTTTATAGTTCCATGTGGGCTATTTTGTCTCTGTTCCACAATCATGATAGTGTTTTCCACATTGTGGCCAGAGGGAATCTGAATTTACAAAGATGAGCTGAAAATAAAAGTGAAAACAGTGGACTTCTGGCAGGCAGTTACCTTCCAGCTGAATGCAGTCTTAACAAGCCCAAATCAGGCTGTCACCTTTGGCCTCTGCAAGCCCTTAGGGAGTCTGCTGCTCTGCCTGTCCTAACTGTGAATTTATATTCCTTGAAAAATGCTTTCACTACCTTTCACAATGTTATCCGATATAGATGAGTCACTAGCAGACTATGGTTTGTGTTTTGTGGCTACAAAAAATATTTCTAATTAGCTTCAGTTTTCTGCAGTCTTTGACTTAGAAGGGGGAAAAAACAAAAATAAAACACCCCTTCCATGGAATCAGTGTTTTGCTAGGTGTTACGATCTGGCCATCTGTGGACTGTGCCCAAACTGTGGTGCCAGAGATAAATTTCAACCCACTGTGTCCTGTCTCAGCCACTCTGGGAGGTCTGTGAACCATACTCACGCACCTAACGCTGTGGCATTGTAACCTGGTGTGGTTAAACAGTGGGCTTGTCCATTGCTGCCAATGGGCTCACTGAGCATTCAACTGAGCGTTCAGCCAGTGGAGTTCCTTTTCCCTCCTGGTAAATTCCAAACGGTCCACATTTAAATTTCATGACCACAGTGCAGCACCGTCTCGGTTTCTTGAGCTTTTGCAGTTATTCAGAGCAGGCCTTCTCCATTCTCACCATGCAGAGATTATGGGTTTAAACTCCCACACTGCCACTGAGATAATGACACCAGCTCAAAGCGTACATGTGGACGATCTAATTTTAGTCAGTGGCCGTGAATTCTCCTGTAGAGAGGCAGCTTGTCTTCTTGCTAGGAAGGCCAGAGAATGTACCGAGTCTCAACACTGATGCGGACCAGCGTGGCTCTCAGGGAGTTGGGGCCACAGTTCACATTAAGCAGCCCTTGTTTCTGATGACATCACAGCCTCTTCTCCCAGCGCTGTGGACTAGGTAAAAATAGGTTTATGAAACATTGATTAAATGCCAAACAGGAAGGAAATGCCTTCTAACCTATTTCTAATACAGTCCTTGATTTTAGCTCCTACCATTGAAGGAGTTGTTGTTTTTGTGTCTGAGGGTCAGTGCCTGGTGGTGAATGCAGAATCTGAGAGGAAGGACTCGGGCTCACTTCCTACTGTGCCTGCATAGCCCTGTGAACCCAGGGGAGGTTCTTCGCTTGGACACTGGGTTTCTTTTGCTGTTAAATGAATATTGTCACCCGAGTGTATTGTCCTTACAACCGGATGAGAGCACACTGAAAAATACAGGATTGGGCCTGGCCGGTGTGGCTCTATGAACCAGGAGGACATGGTACGGTTCCCAGTCAGGTCACATGCCAGGATTGTGGGCTGGATCCCCAATAGGAGGCATGCAGGAGGCAGCTGATCAATGATTCTCCCTCATCATTGATGTTTCTATCTCCCTCCCCTTCCTTTCTGATATCAATAAAAATATATTTTAAAAATAATAATAAATAAAAATAAAATGCAGGATCAGGCACAGAGTAGAAGCCAGTCAAGGATTGTTGCCATTGTTTGTAGGACATTTCTGAATTGTCATCTTCGATGTCCTGGCCATATAAACTTCCAAGCGGAAATTTACGATAGCTCTAAAATTAGCTGTGGAGCGGAAATATAGCTGTACTTTTGAAGTAATATGGATTTTGTCATGTTTATGGAGAGTGGAAACTAACAACAGAACTGTGTCACATTTTACCTCCTGACTGTTAAGAATCACTTCGATCAGGGTGTTTTGTTTTGTTTTTTAATTCCAAAGTTTATTGAATATTTTAACTGCCGAAGTCAGGCATATTCCGTGATGTCTCAGCGTAAAATTCTATAGCTCATAGGCTTTATTTCTTCATGTGGCTCTCCATTTAAATAGTTAACGTTGTTCCAAGAGTTCATTACAAAATGCTCTGTATGAAAGAACCCCTCCCTATTTGATCACATTGTTTGGTTTTATTTTCAAAGCAGGTACCAATGTCTAAAATTTTCCTATTTCTGATTTGTTTATTGCCTTCTACTTCCCACTAGAATGGAAGGTTTATGAGAGCGGGGATTTTTCTGTCTAGGTTGCAACTCTTCCCAATTCTTAAAGCTCCTCCTGGGACAGACAGAGATGGAATAAGTCTTTGCATAATGTATGGAGAGGGGATGATAGGAGGGCACAGCCTCTGCAGGGCTCTGTCTCTTGCCCTTCATTCCACCCTAAGATGATGGAGGAGGCTTGGGGGGCCTTACATGAATCTCAAAGCTCTCAGGCACCCCTTGTTAACTTCCAGAATGTCTTCCTCTCCCAAAGTCTTGTGACTTAACACCCTGGGGCAAGTTTTGGCTCTAATGTGATTTATGCAGACTACCTCCACATGGCCAGTGAAACAATGACCGGGTAATTAAGGGTCTACTGCAAAAATGCCACTGACCAGGAGGAGCCACGGTTCATGGTCCAGTTTCGTGTGTCCGTTCTTCTAGTCTATATTAATCCATGCCCTGGTTTCTGCTTCACATTGAAAGTAAGGGAAGAATGGAATAACCATCTCGGGCATGGAAGCTGAACCTGCCGTTGAAAGATGGAAGACCTTCAGGTCACTATGGTTGGATGGAGGCAGCAGTTAACCTGATTGGGCTCCAAAGCCTTCCTAAAATGTTGGTGTCTGGTCTCCATTTCTAACCTTGCTTTGCTCTCTTCCTCTTTTATCTGCAATACTCATCAGTAAACACATACCCTCACTCTTGGAAACGGAGACAGGGGTCTTATCTTCTGAAATACCATTCAGAGACCAGGGGAGAACCTCTCCTCTGGGAAAGGCTGGGGGGTCAGAGCAATGGTGGGGCCTTGGATGACCTGTTTGTCAGTTTGTCTGGCAGTGGGCAGGGCTTTAAGGTGAGGTCTGATTAGGCAGGGAGAGGAAAGGTTTAGAAAAGTTTAGGAAACAAAATGATAGCTACAGAGTTGGTCCAAAATAGGGTTCACAGGTTGCAGGCAGAAGGTGACACAGGCCACTTCCTAGCTAAGAAAGCTGGAGGCAGGAGGAGGAAAGGAAAGGGGACAGATCAGCTCCTGGAGCCCCGCCCATCAACGAACCTCCCTGTGTCCCACTCGTCCAGGTTTCATGCCTTCCCCTCACTTCTCAACTCTCCACCCAGTGGTTTTCCCAGACTCAACTCCCCCACACCTCTCAAAAAATAAACAAAAACGAACCAGTGAATAATAGAGCGATTTTGGGCAAATGCTGTCACAGCCTTTTTTTGAGAAAACACACACCATAACATTTAGCTTCTCAGGCTCTTTGGTGAGGAATAGAAATGTGTGGGAGAATGACCTCAGGGTTCCTGGGATGCCGCACCAGCCATGACACTGGGCGTCGTTCACTCTGAGGTCCCTCTGCAGCCTCCCACGCCGTGGAGCTTCCACAAGGGCTGCTTCTCACAGCCCCTTGTGTGACTGCATCTGTGGTGAGGAAGCTAAAAATACCTGCCAGGGTGGCAGTGTAGACTGGCGTTATGTCACCAGCTTCGGGATCCGCGCAACGGGTGTAAGAAAATGATCCACAAGCACGAACATCCACGTCTCCAGTGTCTGTAGGACCCGGAAACAGAGGAGGAGGGCCAAGACCAAACCCAAATACTGTCCCGTACTGTATTTTTTGAGGTCCTGTACATTTAGGATTGGAGAAACGCTCCTCTTCTCTTGCCAGTGAATTCACCCTGGATACTAATTTAAATATACGGATGTTGGTTACTGTTGTCATGCATCCATCTAACTGATAGAACTAGATTTTAATACAATATGATTTCAGTAGTTGATACTGAGACAGGGTGTAGTGACAGAATTTTATTTACTCATCTTCAGTTCAGAAACATTTTTTATCATCTTCAAGTTTTATTTCACCTAAGTCTTATATCCCACCCCACCCCCAAAAAAGATCTGTTTCATGTTTTCATGATATACAGACACAATCAGATCAGGGTTTTTTTAATGCTCGTCTGAGAGTTTGCTTTTATTGATTTGAGAAAGAGCAAGCGAGAGAGAGAGAGACAGAGACAGAGAGAGAGAGAAACATAGATGTGGGCGACACATCAGTTGGTTGCCTCTCAGACATGCCTGACCAGGGGTTGAACTGCAGCCTTCCAAGGCATGGGATGCTCCAGCCAACTGAGCCACCTGGCCAGGGCTCAGATCAGATCTAGGAAACTAAAATAATCTTTGAGACTGCAACAGTGAAAGTGAGATATAAGTGAATTTCAGAACCATTTGGTTGATATGTTATATTAAATGATTGAATCATCCATCCTCTGAATGTGTTAATGCTTAGAGCTGTGCTGTCCAACATGGTAAATACTGACCACTTCACGTGTAGCTCACCTGAACTGAAGATATGTTACAAGTGTACAGTACACACCATATTTCAAAGACTATATATATAAATATAGTCACCTGTTTATATTTACTTCTTTAAATGAGACATAGAAATTTGATGTTACATATTCCCACTGGGCAGCCCTGCTTTAGCTAGACAGAGTGTTCTGGTTCCTGTGCTGAGAAACAGGTAAACACACTGTCACCATCGAGCGGCACCAGAAGGAGCATTCGGATGTTCTGCCCAGATTGCTGCCCAGCGCCCTCCCAGCACGAACTGGGAAGGCACAGCAATAACGAAGCAGGCAGGTCCTGCGGAAAAGGGGAGCACTCAGGGCCGCTGGTGGGGTGCAGGCAGGTATCTGCAGTGCAAGGTGCTCGGCCCGACCTGTGGACTGGGGAAGGGCCTGCCGCTGCCACTGCTGCTCCCACTGATGGAGTGGCAGTGCCTGTACCTGCCGCCTCCTCCTCCTCTTCTCGGACCTCCTCCCAGGGATCCAGCAGCCAGAAAGCACTGTAAGTCAGAGGGCACCTACAGCCTGAGCCAGCAGGAGGTGGCCGGGAGCCGGCTGGAGATGGACAGTGTCCTCAAGGAGCCGCCTGAGAAGAGACCCATCTAGGCCTGGCTGCCAGCACCAGCATCATGAGGTCAGGGACAGTTTCCACCTGGATACCCAAGGAGGCCGCTTCCAGGAGCCTTCAGGGAAGTGGCTGCCCCTTCCAGGCCTTGGGAGCTGCTGCAGGGCCCAGCATACCTGCTGGGGAAGTGTCCCCTCTGCAGCAGCCCCTGCCCTTGCCCCTGCCCCATCGTGGACTGAGGAAAGGGGGAGCGCTCAGGGGGTGGGCGTATCCATTGGACCTACCGGTTCTTAGCAGGTGTGCAGCTGTGCAGGGCAGGGCACACATGGTGCACACGGTGTGTTCAGGAGTGAGTGTGAGTGTGTGTGTGTTTATGTGTGTGTGTGCATAGTATGCAAGTGTGCGTGGGGATTGATCTGCAGGTATGGTCTGAGTGTGCTGGACTGGGCTCAGCGGCATGTCCATGTCTTTGCTATGTGTGCACCTGAGGCCGCTGGGAAATCACGGGGAGGCCATAGCCAGAGGCTATGTGGGCTCCTGGCTCTCAAAACAAATGCTGCTTCGGGCAGATCTGTTTCTGCTGTGGGCCAGAGCCAAGCCCACCTGAGAACACAGACAACAGCCAGGCAGAACAAGGAGCAGAGGACAGGACGGGCCCTGGGCCACGCCCTTCTCAGGCCCTCTCATGTGTAGAATGGGGAAAGCAGCCCCTGCCTCCCTCAGCTGGCTGTTGTGAGGATCCGCGGGATGACAGCGGGAAAGAACTTGAAGTCATTAAACTCTGGTCTGCTGTGGGGGAAAGAAAGGAGAAGCAGGCAGGTGCGTTGTCTGCTGAGTCAAGCCTGAGCCCCTTTCCGCAGTATTAACACACACCAGCGGTTGGTGGGAGCTGGAAGGAGGATGGCTCCTGCACCACGGGAAGAAGGGGATTCCAGGGAACCTCCGTGCAGTAGAGGCAGGCTGAAATGTCGGTGTTTGTCTGAGATTGAGCCCAGCGTCCTTTCCTCTCCAAACGTTTCTGTCATATGCATTGCTGTCCAAGGTTGTGAGCCCTCCAGGCTTATGTTTTAGATATAGTAATTGAGTGGATTGTGTGGTAGGCCCTTAGGCACAGAAGTGGCCATGGTATCTGGACTTGTTCCTTTTAATTATGGCAAATTACATAGAGCATAAACGCTGCCATCTAACGGTTTTTAAGTCTGTAGTTCAGTGGTGTTGAGAACATTCATGTTGCTGTACAACCAATCTCTCGCACTCTTTTCATTTTGCAGCACTGAAACTTGAGACCCATGAAACAACTCCCCTTTCCTGCCAGCTCCCATAGTAGCTGGACTTCTGTTTTTTTAATTTTTATTTATTTGTATGGTTTTTTTAAATCTTCACCTGAGGGTATTTTTTCCACTGATTTCTAGAGAGAGTAGAAGGGAGGGAGAAGGGGAGGAGAGAGAAACATCGGCGTGAGAGAGACACATCAATTGGTTGCCTCCTGCATGAGCCCCTACCAGGGCTGGAGAACCTGCAACCAAGGTACGTGTCCTTGACCAGGAATCGAACCCAAGACCCTTCAATCCGTGCGCTGATGCTCTAACCATTGTCCCAGCCAGGGCTGGACTTTTATTTTTATGAGACTTTTATTTTTCTGAGAAATCTATCTTGTATGTGACTATCCTAGAACAAGAAATGTTCCTGTAAGTGATTCTGTACATCTGAGTCTTCCTTGTTGGTAACAGAAAAAAGACTACAAACCTATGCATATGTGTTCTTCAGAAGAATCCCAGTATAATGCATACATTATATCTCTTAACTCTTTCTGATGTGAATTTTTTATTTGATCCAAATGACTTAAACCCAGCATGTCAATCAGGACCTCCCATACATGCCAAGGAGCTTCTGCCACCTGGTGGTGTTACTAGAAGACACAGCAATAGAGATGTCCAACATGATCGCATTACCCAGTCCACATCCCAGCTTCCAGATTTTTCTACTCAAAAGACTAGAAAGAGAGGATGGATCATAAGTTCAGCTAGTGGGTCTCTCTGTTGCTTCCCAGAGTTGTGGGGATTTCTGTCTTTTTATATTGTAGTAACAACATTACTTGACTCAAATATTATCCTTCACTCATTTTGATTAGCAGCAGAGATTTTTTTAATAGAAGTAATCCAGTAGCAAATCCTACAGTTTTAATAAAATTTAGACTAAAATCCTCGGTTAATTACAAAAATCAAATAAAGATTTTATAAAATCTATAGCATGATCTAAGCATCTTTTGAAATGCATTTTGCAAAATGACCTCTTAAATTGTAAGGCTGGTATTCATACATTTGATCAGAGTGCAAACATGCATATGGACAATGTTTCCCTCTCCCACATTATTTAACCAGCTATATATGACCAGCAAACAAATGGTTTATAGTTAAATTTGCTTTTAAAACATAAATTTCTATTCATGATCTATAATCTATTTTAATGAATCACTTTATCTGTTAATGCACAGTGAATGAGTATCTACCATTTGCCAAACCCTGTGCAAAGTATTGGGGATAGAGTGATAAATAAGACATCGTTGTGTCCTTGCGGAATGCTCAATGAAAATAAACATGCCTGAGACTCCTTAGGCCTTTGCTTTGTTCTGTAAAACAGAAATAAAAATATGAGCCTGATTTCAACAAACCACAACCATTTTTAATATGATTTATAAGTGATTTCATAAGGAGAAGAGCCCTACACCTCCGAAACCAGTCTAACTGAATAATGTTTCACAGTCTCTCATTATTATCCAAAAGTATTGAGACATTGTTGAAGTATTTCTTGACTCTCCAATAATAGGAGACATTCAAACATGTTACTAACATACATGCCATCATACACAACAGCTGAAATAATGTGATAGTAAGATTATGATCTACTAGAAAGTCTAAGAGTAAAAAAATACCTTGATGACAAATGATTGAAGAAACATCTTTCTACATATGCCAAGTGAAATGAGATAAAAATCATTTTCTCTTGGGTCAAGCTTCCAAAAATGGTTAATTTATTAACCTGAACACTTCAGGCAAACTTTTTTTTTAATATATTTTATTGATTTTTTACAGAGAGGAAGGGAAAGGGATAGAGAGTTAGAAACATCGATCAGCTGCCTCCTGCACACTCCCCACTGGGTGCGTGCCCACAACCAAGGTACGTGCCCCTGACCAGAATCAAACCTAGGATCATCCAGTCCGCAGGCCAACGCTCCATCCACTGAGCCAAACCAGTTAGGGCTTCAGGCAAACTTTAAAAGTACATAAGAATCTAATGAAGAGGGACTTGAATCATCTAGGTGATTAAATCCCACTGTTCAGTTTTCTCTAAACGTTAGTCTACGGTTAATGCCATAGGGCTACAGAAGGATCTAAGAGAACCCTAATGTTGCATTGTTCTGTCCTGTACGGGAATGTGAACTCAGACATCATTTGTAAGCAGAAGAATTTGATTTGAAGTGAGTTCATCTCAGACTCCTATCTATTGAAGTGCTCAGTGCATCTTACTTGGTGTCGAAGGAACCAGTAAGAGAGCCTCTTGATGCGGCTCTAAGAGCCCAGGATCCTAGCCTTTCCAGGCCTGGGATCTGTTCCAACATGTACTTGAACTCATCCTGTGGGTTTGTTGAGGCATTTAATCTCCCTGAGCTTGCATTTCCTCGTCTTATAAAAACGGGGTGGGCTTCGCATTCTGATTTTACAATCGGAACAGTGTCAGAGGAAGGGAACTGGAGGTTTGCAAGTGTATTTCCGTGCTTCCTCCTTGGCAGGCTCGTTCCTCAGGAAGCCGTTGCATTGCAGCCTTGCTGGTGCAAAGGGGCCCTCTTCCAGGCATCCAGCGTCAGTCAACCTGGAGGTCAGCTTCCTCTGGCTGTATTGATCGTTGGAACAGTTCTTTCTCCTCAACCCTGGAGGAAGAAAATAAATTCCTTCTATCAACTTAGATAATAGAGATGCCTGGTACGACCTAAGGCAATTTCTCATTATTTTCCCTTCTGAAGTTGACATAACTCCAAGAGTGCAAATCTCAACTTGAGCTTGGAGGAGGCCTGGGCTGGGCAGTGGGAGGCATCTGTAGGCTGAGGAAGCAAACACAGAGGGAGGAGTGGGCGAGGGAGCCCAGGTGCCATTTGCTGAAATGACAGGGTGGGTGGAAAATCTGGGCCCGGATGTGCAGTTACTGGTTTGTTCTAATAGAGGACTTTGGAGCCTGAGCCATTTGGACACGCTTCAGGGGATGATGAAAAACCAAAAAAAGGTTTTACAAGTGGAAGGAAGGGTGACAGGTTGTTAAGGGAAAGATATGAGTGATGGACTTCATGAACTAGTTCGAAGGAGCCAGGCTTCCAGCACACAGAAAGCTGAGACCAGATTATGAAGATGAGCCATTTGTAACATTTCAGAACATGGAGCCTACATTTTGATGTTGGTTTGGGGGCGGGGGAGGGAATGGCTCTTTGAAGTGATATATTAATATGGTTTAATTGAAGGATATCAGAGTGAATTGACAAGCATTTTTTCTGTGGGTTTTTTTTTTAATGTTTGTTTGAAAGAAAGTATTTGGATGCATATTCGTGGTTGGGTACATTGAAATCTGCTTTTCTAACAAATAATGCTAAATCTCACAGCTGACATTTGCCTTCCAGGCTCTCTTCCAAATGTATTACCTGTGTTAGCTGGTTCTCACAGCCACTGGAGGTAGGTCGACTACTGTCCCAATTTTATAGATGAGAAATCATAGAGGAGTCTGGTCCCCAAATTCTGAGCGGTGAAGGGTCACACCCACTCAGGCTGGCCCCAGAGGTGCGTTCTCATTTGCATAAAGTGTCACCTTTTCCCTTGGTGCCCTCATGATCACCCCCTCTTTCATAGACTGCCAATATTTCCAGGCTTCTTCTTCATCGCATAAGCCACTGTTCATTACACAGAGTGGTTACGCTGGGCTGTAACTTATCCTATAAATCACTAGTAGACACAGAGCTAAGCACCATGCCTCCTACTTTTTCTATTCAGTCCACTCTAATATTTCAATCAATCTGGTGTGTCTGATGTTCATATTAGTAAAACACTTCATCATGAACTATCTCACAAATGCGTGCTTACTTCCTAAATGTCTTCATTCTGCCTGCTGCAAGCTTGGCTTTCTGTACTATTTTCTCCATCAAAGCCTATGGAACCGGATGGTGCTGAGGGGAACTTCTCCGCTGGTCTGTCAGCTCAGGTAACCTGGGAGAACTGCCTGAAAGAAGGAGTACACATTCCATGCCTCTTCCTCAGCTGAGCTGTCACTGCTCCACGGCATGTCATTCCTTTGTGCTTTCATACACTTCCTTCAACAAAAAGCTATCGTTACGGTTCTGTGGCACATGTACTGTCTCTCCCAAGTGGTTTTATAAGCCTGAGATGGCTTTTAAAAATCATTTTACTCAGACATTTTTTTGAACTAAAGAAGGAATTGAAAATCTACTGGTTTTAGTAAAATAAAGGACTTAAAATTTAAACTTACCCATCTAATCCTACTAACCAGATGTTAATTACATACCATGGCTCTGTGTTCATTTATTTGCTCAACATCATACTGAGTACTTGGCAGAAGATGCTTATGGTGGTCCCATGACTCACCTCTTGGTTGCCCATGTCAAATCTCCACTTGACTGTGGGTGGGGCCATGACTTATTTCTAACCAATGGAGCGTGGCAAAGGATGGGCATGTTCCATGTGTATGGTTGCATTACATAGCATTGCAGCACCTGTCTTTCTCACTCCTGCTGGCTTTGCAGAAGCAAGTTGCTATGTTGTGGGCTGCCCATGTGGCAAGGAGCTTAGGGCAACCTCTTCAAGCTCTAGGCAACAGCTGATAAAAACATTCAGTATCACAGTTGTAGGATCTGAATTCTGCCAAAAGAAAAAAAAAAAAAAAGGCAGGCCCTTTTCCTATGGAGACCTCAGCACTGGTTTACACCTTTACCATACCCTTGTGAGACCCTAGCGGAGGACCCAGACAAGCCATAGGGACTCCTCCTGACCCACAAACTCTGGGAGATGTTGGGCATTTGTTGTGTTAAGTCCCTGTTTGTGGTTATTCATTACATAGAAATAGTAATCTGTTGTGTTGCAGACACCAGTTTAGATGTTGGGAATGGGCCATGAACAAGGCGAAATCCTCCTCTAAGAATCTGACATTTAAATAAACCTAGAACATCTACATGTTAGAGACTTTCATTCATCTCAAATGTAATTTTAGAGTGAGAAGCTCAATAACCTTAGCTAGCTGAGAAAGAAAATCCAAATTTGCTTAAAATCTTTCTTTCCAACGTGGTAGACATTTTACATTGGAGGACTTTATTTTTGGTTTAAAAGAGAACACAAAGTCTTCTGAACAAATGCTAGCGTTGACTTGCCAGGTGATGCTATTCAAGGAAGGAACGTTGAGGGCGGTGTTGTCAGCTGGGGAGAAGAATTCGCCGCGGACCCCAGTTTCACAGCCGGGACTTGCAGGGTCCTGAGAATGTGCTCACCCGGTACATGCAGCCATTTCAAAAACAAGGTACTGAAAAGCCTAAATACAAAGCTGCCGGAAGTCACCAGAACAAAAAAAGCAATTTCAAAACCAGCCTAGTGATGCTATTTCTAAAGCAAGACTCTTGTCTAAAGGAAAGCCTAGAATCATGGTGCATCTGCAGAAGACTGAAATCATATTTATGAACATGGTACATACATTAGTCCTGATGTCCGGGCCAAGTGGTAAGGAGGGCAAGGTCTTGTCTTGAATCTCTATGCAAGCCAAGCTTCACGTGCAGCACCTGACTGCCTGTGCACACGAGCCTGGGAAGTTTTATTGGAGCACAACCACAGTCTTTCATTTGCACATTGTCTATGGCTGCTTTCACATGCCATGGACAGAGTTGGTGAGTTGCAGAAGAGACTGTTTTGTCCGCAAAACCTAAAATATTCACGGGGAAGTTTTGGTGATGCCTGCTTCAGGATGCTAATTCTGTGAACTATACCTCACTCACTATTGCTACCACTCCTGGGTGACACAGCCCGGCCCCTGTGGCAAAGTAGTATGCTGGTGCCAACCTTGACGCTGGGAGGGGATCTTTTCGTTCATCAATGATAACATCATCCTGATTTGGCCTATGAGAAGAATCATGCAGTTAATAAGCATTGAATTAGAAAACTGAATCGATACAGGTCATGGGCACGCTTAATATTCCATTGTCAAGATTAACTGCTGGGGGTCAAAGATGTGTTCATGACCACCTCCAGCCTCCCCCAAACACGGCGGCAGTTGGTTACACATAACCTCTGTGTGTAACTGTCACCTTGAAACAATTCAGTTCAGTTAAATTCAGTATGTTTGCATTTAATCCTCTCTGTATTCATTTCTATTGCTGCCTAAATCAATTACCATAAAATTAGTAGCTTAAAACATTGAGAATTTATCTCAGAGCTCCGCAGGTTAGCAGTCCAGCGGGCTTGGCTGGTTTCTTATTCCAGGTCTCATAGGCCGAAACCAACATGTCTGCAGGGCTGCGTTCCTTTCTGGAGTCTCATTCACATGGTTGGCGGCATTCAGGTCCTTGGGCTGTAGGGTAGGGGCTCACCCACGTCCTTGCTGTCTGTGGGAGCCTTTCTTAAGGCCGCCTGAATTCCTTGTAGTCCCTCCTTCGTCAAACCAGCAATGGCTGCTCAGATCCTTTTCGAGTTTTGAGTCTCTCTGACTTCTCTGTGTGCCTCCTCTCTCCTGCTTCCAGGGGAGAACATTCTCTGCTTCTAAAGGCTCCTGTTATCAGTTTGTCCCCTTTTGGCCATTCCAAGATAATGCCCTATTGTTTAAGTTCTATAACCTAATTACATCTGCAAAGTCTCATTGTCCTGTAACTTAACATATTCGGCTGCAGGTATGAGAACAAGAACATGGCCATCTTTGGGGAACTTCTGTCTAACCTAAACATTCTGCGTCTCTGCATTCCTCTTGGAGATGCTGAGGAATCAGCACTTGGCCTTGGTGACTGCATTCTCTTTTGCACTTGAGAGACCCTTTTGGTGGGTCATTCCTTTCTATTGTAACGTTGGAATTTAAAGGTAACCTTTCATCTGGGCCTCCCCATGTTACTCCCATGCAAGACAGTTAAACAGATTAAGCTTTGATAGCTCAGAATATTTATACTTGTTCATTCCATGGATGAAACATACATTAAGCTATGCTGCAAAAATGACAGCGCACCGCATGCCCAGACTGAGGCTGCAGTCCTCACAAAAGGTCTGTGACCATCCTGGCCCCTGCCCTCTCTCTCCTAAAGTCAAAGCCAGGCGTCAGAAGGAAAAACATGTGCACGCTCTGAAATTGGGACTGTATCCATTTATTCACGACGGTTCAAATTACAGGTAATCATCTTGCCTTGCAATCTAATGTTCTGGTTACCCACTTAATCTGGTTGATGGCCAAGTTTAGAAGAGTTCTTGGACTTGATCCAAGCATGAGAAAACTGGAAGCAAAGTTGAAGTTCAGGCTCTATTATAAGTGCACTCAGGAAATCCTAGAGAGCTAAACAAAGGAGATTCCCACTGGGGATATGGACGTGGGGACTTCCCTTTCCATCACTGACAAGATCCCAGCACAGAGGCTGCAAATGTGCTCAGGAATCTCTGAGGTTTCATGGACATACACATTCTGATGATCGGGTCTGGAGTGGGATCTTAGACTCCACATCTCTAACCACTGTCCAGGTGGCACACTTTGGTAAGTCCATAGGCCATCATCTACGTGGCCAGAGTTCAGTCTGTGAACAACATGGACAAATTTCTTCCCCAAAGGTTATTTTTCTTTCCCAAACTAACTAACTAAGATTTCTAGGTTAAATATATTTATCTTCCTGGGAAAGTCATGTAACTCAGTTTCACTTTGCTCTCTTGGCTGGCCTTGGGATTTCAGTGTAATTTTCATGATATTCTATTCCCTCACCAGAGGCAGCACAGCTATGAATAATGCCACTAGTGTTAATTAACTCAAATTTAATAATACGTTTATTAGACTCTATATCAAGTTAACATTTGGATCCAAGTGGGGTCTTGATGGCAGGGTTAGCATAAGGAAGATAATTTCTTTAAAACGTTTGAAGTATAATTGCAGAATGAGGCAATGTGGTCTCGTAATTTGTGTTGATGAGAAGACATTTAGGACGGACCGAAATATTCCCTGCCTTCTCCTCCTCCTCTACATCTCTTTTAAGGCCCCTGGATGCTTCGGGAATCCCAGGAACACACCAGCTTTTTTTGTATTGGGGAACTGGTCCGGGCCATGTGAATTGAAATCTTAGCGTTGGTGTAGCTGCCCCCAGGTCTAAGCTGGGCGTATAGCACAGGCTTCACGTCCAAACCTATGGGGGAGACTGCATCTCTTCTTATGCTTGTGCTGCCTGAAGCTTGGTGTGAGTATGGCATGCCCGGGAGGAGACTGTCTGCCTGTGTATTGGCAAGGCCAAATAGGCTTCCTCTCCCCCTTGGCGGTAAGTCCTGATTGAGGGCAGGCAGAGGCAGCACCCAAGAGGCAGATACCACATCTTTCACCTTCAAGATGGAAGGGTTTGAGATGCTTCTAAAGCACTATCACTCAATTTATGTGAGATTCTGAGTCATCAAGATTAGGTTTGGTTACCTTCAAAATGAAGGCATTATCTTCCCAGCGGCTTTTTATCCTGTCACTGGGCAGAGGGTGGCTGATTGACAAAAAAAAGTCCCCAAAGGAACTCCGTGGGATCCTTCTGGGGTTCTGGGAGCCCAGCATGAATGACGAGCGCCCGAGACCTCACTGTAGGACAGTGGGAAGCAGTCCTGGTGTTCGGTTTGATTTCCTCACCTCTGGTGGTGTCAGGCTCGCCTCTGGCTGTTTTCATAGGACGGAGGGAGGCTCACCGAAAGGCTGGCCGATGCACTTCTGCCTACCGGCTGGGTCACCTGGGGCACGTTTCTCACTTTCCTCGCCCCTGTTTTCTTATCTGTGAAATGGGAATAGCAGTACTTCAGAGGGTTTTGTGGGGATTTTAAGTGTGCACGTCTGAGTGATTAGAACAGTACCTGGCACAGGTATTTGCTCAGGACGATTAGCCTTTATTGTTGTGTATTTTCTGTTCAAAGAACCTGAAGCAACAGCTATGAAATTAGAAGACATGGGTTCAAATCCTGGCTCTTTGCACAAATTAGGGCCTGTCGCACAGTCCCTGAAGCTCTTCTCTGTGAAACGGAGCATATACCTCTCTGATGGTTCTAGTTAATTTAAGCAAAAGCACCGTTTGCGTGAAGAGTCTGGCATTAAGTAGTCACTGGGGGAGAAATGGCTGAAGTCCAGCTCATTATACCAACTACTAAAAGTTATTAAATTAACTGGGAGCAAGCAAACTAGCCTTTTCTCTAAATTAGAAATCTATTTGCCCTTAAGTATCCACTGTGAACTATGGAAAGAATACAATTTTCCTCTAGTCAGCTCTAATCCTTGTATTTCGATTAGATTAGGTTATAATTTACATAATTATACTATTACAGTGACATTTATTGAATGGTTTATATATTTTATCTCATCAGTCCTCACCAAAGTCAGGCAATATTATGGTAGGGAATATTATGATCCCTGTTTTATTGCACATTAGAAATCTGTGGCTCAGAGAGATTAAGTAATTTGCCCAAGGTCACACAGCTACTAAACAGAGGCAAGACTGCAAACTAGTTCTTTTTTATTTCAAAGACAGTGCTCTTTATAAATATGATGTTCTCCCTTCCATAAGTCAAGTCAAATCTCTTGATCTCTCAGAGCACTTTTTGTCATCATGACAGTTCAAATTACAGATCAGACATTAGTTTCAGTTCAAAGTAAGAAGCAAAGTAACCAAAGAGAAGAAAGAACTAAAAGCCATAGAAATCAGGTATTGACCCATTTCTGCCACTGACATGCCACAGACTGAATCCTTGCATTTCAGTTCTGAAATATCTGCTTCCCAGCCTAGCCAGCGTGGCTCAGAGGTTGAGCATCAACCTATGAACCAGGAGGTCATGGTTCGGTTCAATTCCTGTTTGGGACACATGCCCAGGTTACAGGCTCGATCCCTAGTAGGGGGTGTGTAGGAGGCAACTGATTGATGATTCTGTCTCATCATTGTTGTTTCTATCTCTCCCTCTTCCTTCCTTTGTCTGAAAAGCAATAAAAAACATATTTAAAAATATATATGTCTGCTTCCCAAACTACTTTCCTACAGAAGGGCCTTGCGGGCAGTATTTGGTTGGAAGGGAGGGCAGGGGGAGGGTGTGGCTGGAGCTCCTGCCTGGAAGGTGCATTTGCCAAGCAAGCACCTGGCTTGTATTGAGTTGCTATGCTTGTTGGGGTGGCTTGATAGAGACTATGGCGCTGGAGCTTTCTTGCCAACATCACCAAGTCATGCAAGTGAAAGGCCTTTGACTCGGTCACCAGAGGTACTGAAGGCAGGTGAGGATGAAATGGTCTACTGCACAGTGTGGCCTGGGGTAACTCAGTATTTAGCAGTGCCACTGCATTAAACCAGCTGCAAAGAGCAGTCCTCCTCTCAATAAACTGTTTTACAGTAGCCTGGATGGAGAGAGTTAATCTGTTTTTGCTTGACAAGTTGTACTAAAGGATTTCACAGTTTAGTTCATTGCTTTTATAAACAATGTTTTCCCTTCGCTTTCTGAATAGATTTTTTTTGTAGGAAAATTAGAGCTATCAATCCATCCAGAGTGACACAGTCACATCACTCCTTCCATCAGATCATCCCTATTAGCTAAGCAGAAGCATGTGTGTGGGCTGGGAGACGGGGGGAGCAGAGCAGGATGGAGAGTGAAGAGATGTGCACCGAGTCGCTGGTGGTGCTGATGCAGCAGAGATTGGCCCCATGGCTCTCGTCACTATTAGGTCCATTTTTTCCCTCTCTTACTTTTCCTTTTAAATAGCTCATTCTTGGACATCTTGGAAGTCCTTCTCTCATCTCCTTTACATATAAATTCCATTGTGCAGATGAGTTGCACTGTTATGCACTCGACTGAGAGACTGTTAAACATACATGTTACCAAAGGTTGGCCATCAACCTCATATGAGAAGAGTGAGGAACAAAAGTAGAGTAGATGCTGACAAGTCCACTACTGTCCAGATTTGAAGGTAATTGAGGGGGTAATCAAGACAAATGAAAGAAAAGGAAGAAAAACATGAACAAACTGTGGAATTAGTGGTAAACAGAGAGGAGTAGAGGGCCATGGGAAGGTGTTTCCTTGTTTCTCCTCTCCCCAATGAGACTTGGGCCAGCTGTGAGAGCCTTTGTGTTCTCACCTGAAAAATGGGATAATAACAATGCCAGTCTCATGCAGTTGTGAAGACTGAATGAGAAAACCAATGGATAGCAGTTATCCTATATTAATGCTTAAATCCATTCGTTATTGTTAGAATCACCACTCTATTCCCCAGTAATAATTGGATAGTCCTGCCTTAGTCATTCAGAACTCTGTAAGGCATCTTTTAAGATCCTACAGGCTTAAAAATGGGTCAGAACCTAGTCTTCTATCATCTCTTCTTTTTCTCCCTCTGTTTTTATCTTTCATAGTACAGTCAAGCTAGAGTGAGCACTCCAAAGTTTTCCGCTCTAGAGACTGTATAGGAAACTTATCAAAGATTGGTCACCTACCATGAAGTAAAGCCTTTTTGTTCTTTAATCCTCAGAAGCTATTTTTGCCAAGGGTACTGGCAACAAGCTTCCTAAGTGTGGCTAATTCTTTGGCCTCTCTCCAAAATAACCATGTGACAGTCTCCCTCGCAGCTCCAGAACCATTCTTATAGAAGCTGAGCTCTTCTTTTAATGTGTATTTCTTATGGTAATTTGCTTGTATAAGGAAACACATATATTTTCAAGTCAGCCTTAAATTCTTAGCTGCTGTCTAATTTCTGCCTCTTACACACACACACACACACGCCAGCAGTGCCCCCAAACTCTTGCAAAATCCACTTTAAATCAGTCCATTGCCTTTTATAGTTGGAAGAAACTCAGGAGCCATTTGGTGCCATTGTCTCCATATTATGGTTGAAGAAATGGTATTGGAGAGGTTAGGTGACCTGGTGGGATATGTGGTTATTCTGCAGGAGCCTGGAACTTCCCCCACTACATGTCACTGTTTGCCACTTCGAAATGGCAAAACTCCAAGTGAAAGCACCTTCCTGTCTGTAGAGGATAAATGCCTGAAGGAAGTGCCTCCAAGGCCAACTGCAGACAGTATTCAATCCATCACCGAACTTACATAGATCATGTGACTTCATTGAATTCTCATTATTGGCTCCAGGCATCTCCAGTGTGTCCAAATTATCCCCTAGAATACTCCTTCTTTCTACCTCCATTGGTGGCACAGACTGGAAATATGAATTGTCTTTTTAAATTTTTAGATAAATTTTGCCAGCAAATCCATTGTAATACTAAAGGAAGGTAGAATTTTCAGGATTAGGTGCCTAGAATATTTTTAAATATATTTTTATTGATTTTAGAGAGGAATGGAGAGGGAGAGAAACATCAATGATGAAAGAGAATCATTGATCTGCTGCCTCCTGCATGTTCCCCAATGAGGATTGAGCCCAAAACCCGGGCATGTGCCCTGACCAGGAATTGAACCTCGAACTCCTGGGTCATAGGTTGATGCTCAACCACTGAGCCACACTGTCTGGGCATGGGCAAGGTGCCTGCTCTTTGAAGCTGATGAACATGACCTTCCCCAGCTTGGTCTCCATTGCATGGAGCAGAACCCTGTGCCACACAGCCCCTGGTTCTGACCCAGGATCACTATTGGTAAGCTTGCTGCCACCCGCACAGCGGAAGCTCAGAAATATAACTAGCGGGCCCCCAATCTATTGAGTAGACGTCCTCTAGTCTTCAGGCAGAGAAACATGTTTCCAGCTCCCATGCAGTCATTTGTCTTAAAACTGCTTAATATTTCACATTTTCTTTCTTGGGTTTTAGTTTTCACTGCCTCCCACTGTGAGATTTGCGTTGTGTTATTATTTGACAGACAGCCTCTTTCATCTGGCCTCTCTCTGTCTCTCACCCAGATCTGCTGCTCAGTAACTCTTCTGGGGGCAGGGAGACAGGGCTTTCCTACTTAGAGTTATGCAGGTTTGCTCAGCGAGGCTGTGACTTCATCCAACTTTGGCTCCTTAGGCTTCATGATTACTGAGTAGAGAAGTATTCTGGAATCTCAGCTGTTTCGTAGAATCACCAAGGGAGCATTGAAAACTAAATGTATTATACTAATCATTTCACAATATATGTAAGCCAAGTCATTATACTACTATATACCTTAAATTTACACAGTAATGTATGTGAAGTATCCTATCTAATAAAGAGGGAATATGCTAATTGACCATCACACCCTCACAAGATGGCGGTGCCAAGTCCCCTCAGCCCCACCTCATCCAGCCTCAGGCCCCCAGTCCCTTCAACCCTGCCTCACCCAGTCCCCACAGCATCCAGCCTCATTCAGCCTCAGTCCCCCAAGCCCCTTAGTCCCACAGGGGAAGGCAGGTGGGGATGATCATGCTGGCAGGGGAGCAGTTAGGCATCAATCAGGCTGGCAGGGAAGCGGTTAGGGCAGTGGTCGGCAAACTCATTAGTCAACAGAGCCAAATATCAACAGTACAACGATTGAAATTTCTTTTGAGAGACAAATTTTTTAAACTTAAACTTCTTCTAACGCCACTTCTTCAAAATAGACTCGCCCAGGCCGTGGTATTTTGTGGAAGAGCCACACTCAAGGGGCCAAAGAGCCACATGTGGCTCATGAGCCGCAGTTTGCCAACCATGGGGTTAGGGGGCTATCAGGCTGGCAGGCAGAGTGGTTAGGAGCCAGCAGTCCGGGATTGTGGGGGGGATTTCCCAGATTGGAGACATTTCCCAAGGGGTCCTAGATTGGAGAAGGTGTGGGCTGGGGCCTCTAGTATTTATATAAAACTGAAAGGGAAAAACATGCCAGGGCTGGGGCCATGTTGTAGATCAATTGAATCAGTTTCAGAGAGGCCCCAGTATGGGCCTATTGTTTTTAAGTTCCCCAAAAATAACCTAATGTATAGCTATGGTTCAGAACTACCCACTTGGTTTTTGTGTAACAGAGAATAAATCTAACCATAAAAATAAGGAATGTAAACCCAACAGGATTAGCTAGATGGCTCAATGTCAGGTGAAGGAGAGCTGATGATGGCAGGAAGGGAGTGCATAAGAACAGAATGGATTTTTTTATTGTCTTTTCAAGGGTCATTGATCGAAGGCACCCTTGCGTGTGTTTAGAGTTATAGCCTCAGGGCGGGTGCCTGGGGGTGGCTCTGACCTGTGATAAAAGGGCTCTTTGGCCCTGTTAGGCAAGAAGTGAAGGAAAAGAGTGTTCAAAGAACAGCAACGGTTCAGTCTGATTCTATGTTTTTCTTGCTGGTGGGCAGAACCATGTTCTCTGTATGTTGGTCTCCTGTAAGATAGTTGACTTCTCCAGTGATGGGAACGTGTCTGTCTCCAGCACCAGACACAGAGGAGGAGCTGCACTTGGTCTTGTGGAACAAATGAACCAGGGAATCATGAATGAATGAACAGCAAAATCGTACCTATGGGCCAGTTCTTCATTTGCCGGGCTTTATGACTGTCATCAGTGGTCTGAGGCTAGGGCACATTATGGAAATGAAGGAAGCCACATCCTGCCTTATCAGAGCGAAGTCCTTCAGAAAATTATACCTGACCTTTGAGAAAGTGCGGCTTTCCATGGGTGTCTGGAGCAGCACTGGATCCAGTGTGCTGAAAATAATAATGCTGAGGAACAGCAATTAAAAAAACACCAACTTCATTAAAAATTCCATTTTAAAGCTCTATAAAATCAGATGCTAGAAGAGAAAATGTAAGAAAGCCCATAAAACAACTCGTGGTTAAAAATATATTAGAAAGAAGGCATTTAATTACAGAAATTGATATTACATTATGATGGACTTCAGTATGGGCCAATTGACTATTCATGATTTTGGCGGAAAACTTTATCTTTTCAACCTAAGGCCTTTTAAATGATACTGTTATCAACTAATCAATTAATTCAGCTTTATATTGTAAATGGCGCAATACAGTTAAGAAAGGGTATAAAAGTAAAACTTGGTCTTCAGTGTCCTCCCCAGCCAAAATCTTGGGAACTTACATAGTGTTTATGCAATACACGTTCCTAAGTTGGAAGAGGAGGTGTGTGTAGGGGGGTGCAGGAGATTGGAAAAGGGACAATGAGAATTAAAAGAGCCCGGCCAGTGTGCTCAGTGGTTGAGTGTCAACCAGTGGATGAGCATCGACCCATCAACCAAGAGGTCACAGGTTTGATTCCTGGTGAGGGGACATGCCCAGGTTGCTGGCTTGATCACCAATAGGGGGCGTACAGGAGGTAACCAACTCATCTCTCTCATCATGTCTCTCTCTCTCTAAAATCAATAAAAACATAGTTTTTTAAAAAAGAAATTTAAAAGTGGAAGCACAAGTGCGGGAGATCAAGCCAGAGCTACTTGTATAATGACACCAATTGATGAAACTGCCTTTACAATCTAACAAAATTTTTCTATTCAAAAAAATTTTGAATCAAAGTTATAATTGTATGCTTTAATTTGTGGGTGGTTATTTTGATGGTAATGGTTCTCCCGGTGATAAAAGACTTAATTGCAGCCTACTTGTAGATGAATTCATTTTTTCACATCCCTAAAGTCCTATTTTACAAAGTACCTTTCCGTGTACCTATTTTTCTATAATCACCCAGGTGGGTTAAATCAAGTCCATGTAATTAATTCTTCACTGGCCACCCACTCCAGAGAGAGAGATGGATAATGTTGTATGTCAGGCAAAAGAAATGGACGTTCTAGATATCTTGTACATTGGTCTCCTGTAGTTTCTTTTCTTGCTTAGTTATTCTAAATTATGCTTCCAGTCCTTTAATCTTCATTTTTATATCATGTGAAATTGGATACCTTTGGTGTTCCCTATGTCATCTGAATACCAGGAGTGTCTGATGGCCAGAGTACACTAGAACTCTGTGATCAGGCTGCCTAGACCTGGATGTTGGCACTGCTTCTTTCTTGCAGCCTAACTTTGGTTGGGCTACTTAACTAAGACTCAGTTTCTTCATCTGTAAAATGAGCAGTTATACCTCATAAACTAATTGTGAAAATTGATCAATTAATATCTGCAAAGCACCACAGTGCCAGGGGCAAAGAGCTGGATATTCCATAGCACCAGATATTCCATATGAAGCCATAACACCTACACCCATATATCTCTGAAAGCCAGAAATGCTTCCTCAGTGAGTTTTCAACCACTTATAAATCACATAGTCTGAGTACAGGACTGTGTTCATTAAGCCCAAGATGTGAATGGAACCTTGATTAGCTTAATTAGGTAGGATTTAGTTACATGGAGAGGAGAAAAATCTAAACTGTCTAATATGGTAGTCTCTAGATACATGTGGCTACTAAGCACCTGAAGTGTGTCTAGTCGGAATTGAGATGTGCTGTCATGTGAAACAGACACCTGATTTTGGACACTTAGTGCAAAAAAAGAAATGTAAATTATCTGTTTAATAATTTACATTAATTAAATGTCAAACTGATAATATTTTGGATATATAGTGTTAAATGAACTATATTATAATTAATTTCACCTACTTCTTTGTGCCTTTTAAAAATAAGCCTATTAGAAAATTTAAATTACATATGTGGCTAACATTCTATTTCTAATGGACTGCACTTTTCTAGGGTGATGCAGCCCAACAGTGAAAAGAAACAATACAGTGGGAAATGACTCAAAGACCTAGTCTAGTGAAAGGAGACAGTCCTAATCCACATGGGAAAGGAGCCCACATGCCTTCCTCATATGGCCTGGTTCAGAATCACTGGGAACTTTGAAGGCCACCTGTACCTTTTACACTCAGTGGCCGTGGAGAGGGGGACAGGTGTCACAACACAGGTGGTCATCCTCTGAAAATCCACCAGGCAACAAGGAATTTTCTTTTAATTTTAAAAAATTTATTATTGGGGTAACATTCATTAATAAGATTACATGAGTTTCAAGTATATAATTCTATAACACATCATCTGTATATTGCATTGTCTGCTCACCACCCAAAGTCTCATCTCCTTCCGTCACCATATATTTGACCCCTTTTGCCTTCTTTGACCTCCCCTCTGATAACCATCATACTGATGTCTGTCTTAATAGCACCCTGTTTGTCTTCTGTAAAATCAGAAATCAGAATAGTAAAATGAAGGTAGAAGAGCTCGCAGGTTCTGCAATCTCAGAGCCTCTTTGTTCAAGAACATCTTTTTTTCCCCTTGGCCTTGGTTTATGCAGTATTTTGGCCAATGGAGTTGAGATATATTTTGAAGTACTTAGCTGAAAAAAATGTGAGATGTGAAATAAGCCTGAATATAGAGAACTTGAAATCAGAAGAAAAAAGGCACATTTTAGAGCTTTCAGCTTTCTGAAGAAATAGCTATCTATTTTGACTTTCAGATAGACAGCTTTTGAGCCTGCCAAGAAAAGGAGTCAGAATTTCAACTAGCCTACCAGAACTTTATTCTCGTTTTCATAGATGCCAAGTTTGAAGGGGCTGTTCTGTCTTCTAGTTCAAAGAGCATGCTTTCATCATGTTTTCCGTATCACCCAGTGGGTTCTCTCCAGGCACCCTTTCCACACACAGCCAACAAACCCAAACCATCTTACAGCTTGGGTTCGGGAAATAAAGAAGGGGATGTGGAAGTAAGGATGGAAAGACGGGAACTTCATGGAGCTTCTTCTATGTGCCAGGCACTGTGCTGGGCCTTGGCTTCTTTAATTGAGAAAAGTGTGATGGGCTTGAACTGTCCAGAAAGTAATTTTACGTATGACGCTAGAAGCTTCCTGGTCATCCCAGAACAATAGTAACACTATGGCACACCTCAGACCCTGCATCAGTATAGACTGAGACTGTTTGTTTCTGTCCAGTTTGCATATCTGATTCATGGTATGGCCAGAAATTTCAGGTACAATTCAGGGAGGGAGAGCCCTCTGCTGTGGGCTGCAGGGCCCATTCACTGTGCTGACCTGTTCATCTGCCTTTTGATGAGAATGAAGGGCACGTTTTTAACGTCTACTCATCTTTTTCCTTCTGAATTTGTGTCACTTTTGATCACTGCTAGGTTTTGCCTTCTGGAAAATACTCTCTTATGCTATGAATCCCTAGTGGAAAATAGACTTCCCATACAGAACTGATTTTTGAGGACTAGTGGACTTCTGCGTGAGCAAAGGAGATATTTCTGATGGAAACATTGCTCTGAGCAAAGTCCTGTAGAGCAAACTTGTTAGGAGAGCACCTGCTGTACTCAAGGAAAATAATAACCATGCAAAAATGTATAGAAAGGATTTTACATACACTTTTCTCTCATGTTCCCAGTAATTTGAAATTGACTTAAATGGGACAAATCAAAGGAAATAACTTTTTTTTTCGCAGTAGATGATAGTGCTTTGAACACGTGGGGAAAGAATGTCCCTTCATTCATTGAAATGTGTGTGCAGTAGATAAATAATAACATTAGGATCTGCAACCTACATTTGTGTATAAAATGTTACATTCTTTGAAAGTGGGTTTTGTGCTGTACATGAACCAATTGTTTTCATACTCCAGAAACAATAATTCATACCAGAAACTTAATTATCCACGTACCCTGTAACTATGCCAACCCTGATTTTTTAAAAACCCCTACCCCCTTCTCTTCAGATGAATGCTATCTAGAAAAGAAGTAGTGCTCTTTGTTTTACTTTGTTTTTCCTTAAATTATACTATTTGATGGAACTAACAGGTAACTTACCAGACTTTTATCCTATGCCATTTAGCTGCTGGGTGACCAGCCCTGATGGTGTAGTTTGGGATCTTTACAATAAAAGGGGGGGAAACAAGGGATGAAACTCCTTTAACTTGCAATATAATATGGTGTTGCCCCAAAGTAATAATACCAGCATTAGGATGAGCTTTGCCAAATTGGAGCTACCATATTAGAAACCACCCACGGTTGTCTATAGAACATAAACACAGCCTTAGGCTGAGAATCTTATTAGCAGTGCTGTGGATGTAAAGTAGAGTTCTATCACTTTAAATGTCATTTTAAATATGTGTCAAGTGCTTGCTTGGATCTCTAACAGTCTCAGCTCACAATTCCATTAAGATTTGTTGAGTATTTTCCCTGTGCCATGTGCTCACTGAACTATTCATATACATTATCTCATTTTGTCCCTGCAGAAGCCTGTGAGCTTATTTCTCCCAGTTGACAAATAAAGAAATTGTTACCTGGAAAAATTGAGTGGCTTGACCAAAAGAAATGAAAGTCAAGACTCAAATCCAGGTGGGCTCACCCAGGTCCCGTGCGAGGCTTGATGGCCTTCTGGTAGGTAAGCCAGGAGCCTGTGCTGAAGGGGTAGAAACAGGAATGCCCAGATTGTAGTAGAGAAAAGCAAACAGTGCCAGCTTTTTTGATACACTCGCATGATTAGAAATAGAGAAAACGTGCAGTTGTGATCTCTGTGGAATATAATTGAGGCACAGCACTGTGATGCGATCCAGTGCCGATGGATCCTCAGAAGAGCCTAATCGGGACCGCACCAGTACTGACGTGTCTAATATGCAATGATGCCAAATCCCAGAGCCCCCCTTCTACCTAAGAAGATGGGCTCACCCCCATGGAAGCAGGGGTTCACCCCCAGAACTTGGTATTTCATATATGGGGCATGCCATATCTCTGCCGTACAGGCTCCGTGTCACAACGCAGCAGCCTGTGGTTGGACAATGAGAAGGAGCTTCGGGTCCCCTGGACTCTTCAGAGGCGCAGCTGCAAGATGGCAGTGGCACATTTTATGTTCTAAGTGCATCGCATTTTTATAAATATCACAACATCAATTTCGTCAAAGCTGCCAACTTCCTCTACCGCCCGAGGAAGTATTATTTATAGTTCATGTGGATGCACTTGGCTCAGCGCCTCGTGGTACCAGAGTTTCTGGGCATGTGTAGCTGGAGCTTCAGAGGTGGTGCAGGACCGCTCTCCATTCTGTCCGCTCAGCTGCCTGGTGATCTCAAAACAGAAGCAAAGTATGTCCTGATGCTTTTGATATCCAGCCTTGAGCACATATGGACTGGACCACACCCGCTGGAGGATAAAACTGCAAATGGAAACATCACTAATCCTGTGCTTATCAGTGTGAGAGCCTGACCCATCGACAATGTCACCTTTTGATTAGTAGGGATGGAGGGCGCTGATGAATCTTTGCCCCTGTTGTCATTGGTATTCAACACATACCCTGTCCCACAGATTACCAATTCGGCACCTGTCACTAAAAAGTAAGTTATTGTTATCATTTTCTCTTTCCAGCTTTTTCATTCATGTTGACAGCAGAATTTTTCACCATTATTTTAAGACACAGATGAAAGATCTACCAGGCTAGGTTAGGGAGTGTTTTGAGGTGTGAATCAACGTTGATCACAGAGATGCACAATAATAATACATTTTTATAAGAAAGCATTTTTTTACTTAAATCTTCTAAAGAAGGTTATAATGATTCTATTTTCTTGGCCAAAGGTCCAAAAAGAAGGAGGTTAAGTAACCTCAAGGAGAAATGGAAGAGCTCAAAAGGGAACTGAGGGCTCCCTGCCTCTCACCCTGCATCTCATTGATGAACGCACTCGCATCCTTCTCCATCATAGGGAGGTTGACAGGGGACACGGGGCTGGCATCCTGCAGGGAATCTTTCATGTCTTAAGTAGTTTCTGACTTCTGAAAACTGATGATGGCAAAGCAAACTCTCTTAGGAATGCTGACTCTGCTTCCCAGCCCCGCACTATCTAGTGTGGGAGAGAAATATGAGGAAATAGCTTTCTTTTTAGTAGCCACATTGTCATTTCTTGATGAATTGCCCCTATTTGGATATTTAATTGTTTGAATAATATGTAACAGTACTTTTCTTCTTTCTTAAGAACAGCATCCATAAAGTTTGCTAGAACTTTTTGGTACCAGAGAAATTAATAGAAATTTAAATGTCGAGTCAGTATCAACAAACATATTATTCTTCAGTTTGTTCAATTCATTCAAGCTCTTTGGATATTTACCCAAAGAAATATTCAATGAAATTTTAATGGAAATTATACATTTCAATGAGAAAGCAAGGGCTTGGTGCTTTCAGTGATGAAGCTGGAGGTTAGTTCAAACAGTGAAAACAGGATTTATTCAGTAACTGCTGATGGTAGCGGACAGAGGGGCCTCCATTCATTTGAAATCACGCAGACTTGACTGGGCGTTTTAAAGGGAGGATGAGGCAATAAGAAGGGGCACAGGTGGGGCTCAAGTACTGGAGAATCAAAATTAGGATTCTGTTCTCTCATGGCCATCAAAGCTATCATTCCTGACGATTACATTTCTAACGAGTGGCTTTTCAGTCCTGGGCAGAGACACTCTTTAGTTGTGGGAAATAGATTTACATTTCAAAGGGACAGAGGGAAGGAGTCACAATCCTTAGTCCTTTTCAATAAATGCTCTAAGAAAGTGAGGTAATGGCCTATCTTCAGACTGTGGGCTAAAAGAAACAGTAAATTCTTTTAACAGCCCTGAGCTTTTCCAGACAGGTTCTCAAAGGGACTGGGGTCATCCTGGGATCACCGTGGGCTGCTAGAAGCTAGGCCAACATTTGCTCAAAGGTCTCAATGCAGAAGTTTGAATGGAGTGTTTGTGTGAAGGTTTTTTAGTTCTCAGTACTCATGATGCTCTGTCTCCATAAAAAAGGTGTTATGTCTCCAGAGGAAGGAATATAGTATCTGATTCAAAGATAACAATGAAAAGCTTGATTTTTAAGCTATTCTTTAGTTCTTCTGTGTCACATTAGATGTGAGAATCATGAGCAAGGTTTGACATGTCTTTGATGAATACCTTGTCAATGGTTTCCTGTGTTGGGAGAAAAATAACAGTGGTTTGCTTTAGGGTGGAAAGAATGAGTTTTAGCTTTTAAACCTGCTTTCATTTACACAAGTCCATTGAACCAGCAATTCCAGTTTCCTAGCTAGCTGAAACCCAAGCCTGTGATTTCAACCTGCTGAATGCCTGGGCGTCATCCCCTTGCTCCCACTCAGTGGCCGCCTTTTCCTCAGAGCTCAGCTACAGTCCACTTGCTCTTATGACAAAAAGAGACACAGAAGACATAGGAAGAGCTCTGGCTTGGAGTTGGCACTGTCAGTACCTTTCTCGTTTAATCTTTGCTACAATCTCCATTTTATCAATGAGGACACTAATGTTCAGTGACGTTAAGTAACTGGCTCAAGATCACGTCGATGACGATGACAACCTTTGACAGAGCCAGATCCCTCTAATGTGCATCCCACATCCTAAGATCTTGTCACCAATGTATTTACCCACTGATGAGTGAGTGTAGCTGTAATAATCTGCTTCAAAAAGAGCAGTTCCAGGATTTATAGGATATTTTTTGTTGCTTATGTTGTTGTTGCTTATTTTAAAGGGAAAGTCAGCATTTATCCTGTTTTCTAAAGAATTTACTTGTCAATGTCTCTAATCTCTGAGGAAGACAGAGAAATAACTGTAGATATAGAATTAGAAATAACCCACCCTCTGTCAAAATGACACTGAATTTCCCCAGAGACTCTTGTATTTACTATACAGCAGCCAAGACCTATTTAGTGGACTGATCCATTTGGGAACTTGAAGATAAGATTGGGTGTCAAAACTAACATTCATTTTTCCAGCCCTAGAATTACCATCATGAGGCCGTGGGAAGCACCGGAGAAGCACCATTCCCTGTGCTCTGCAGGGTTCATTGAGAAAACTTCATTGAAGAAAGTATTGGGAATGAGAAAAAAATAAAAAAACAAAGCATAAGCATAATGCTTTTCTTTCAACAAACATAGTTAGGTTTTACTCATGAGACATAGTTATATGTCATGTTTCGTTTTTCTACAAGCCTTATAAAAATAATTATATTAAAAAGTTTCTCTTTTGATTAATATCTCGTTTGACCTATGGTTGATTAAAGTCATTATTTCCATAAGTAAATAATTTTTCAGTAAGGGCCAAGGGAGGCTACTTGGGCCAAGGGATAATAAACCATTTTGTCTTGAGAATTCTTTTAAAAGTTGCATTTCAATTAAGATATGTTGGATAACAAAGGCAGGGTGGAGTGGAATTATGGATTTGAAGTACTTATCATCCAACACTAAAACAACTCATTAAATCCCTACTGTTCAAGATTACTTCACATTAACATACACAGAGACTTTCTGCCTCCCAAGTCAATGAAGGCAGCGCTGAGCCACACAAACTGGTGATAAAAGGCTCAGCAGTGACTTGGCTGGAGGCCCAGATGTGGTTCATCCGCTTATAAATTTTACTAGATAATCATAGTTGAATCCAAGCACCTTTTGAAAAATGCTTTTATATTTTTGTCTTTGGACATTAGATCTGCATCCAGTACATCTAATCAACCTTACACTATTAGGAGGAGAGATAACATCAATTTATTATATTATTTCAAGATTTAATAATGCTGGGGAAGAGCTCATCAGAAATGAACTCCTAATTTAGTATATGCAACTGTCTTCTTGATCTTGGATATTTAACATATATCTCAAAGGTAATAGGTAGAAGTAACCCTTAAGTCCATTCCCCACTCCACACAAACTCATCAGATGAGTATTATTACCCTGTTTGTTTTATCTTGGTAAATTTATCACCCAGTGGCTCAATTCAAAAAAGTAATGTCTATCCTTGACTCTTCTACCTCACTGCCAATAACACAAGTCCATCAATTCTGCCTCCATAATCTACTTTGAATTTGACCTTTCTCAAGGCCCAAGCATCATTAGCCTACCCATTGCCCTTGTCCAAATTTGGAAAAGGCATTACTTTCTCAAAAAACAACCATCTGTTGGAATATTGCTATTGTATACTGGTTTTCCTTCAAAAAAGTCACATGAATGCCCCTCTACTGGAAAGTTATTGTGACACATTAAGTCGTGTGACAGATATGCAATGTCTGAGATTGTGCTGTGCAAAGCCTGCAGAACCCTGTGTGGCAGCCCTGAGCCAGGCAGCCATCTACCGCAAGACCTAGCTAACTATCCTGCTTCCTCTCCAGATCTCCTGCTATAGTCTTGTGTGGGGTTTTTTCCCACAGAGAATCTAGAATGATCTTTTTAAAATCAGACATCAGCTGGCGGCATAGCTCAGTGGTTGAGGGTTAGCCATGAACCAGGAGGTCACAGTTCAATTTCCAGTCAAGGCACATGCCCAGGTAGTAGGCTCGATCCCCCAGTGTGGGGCCTGCAGGAGGCAGCTGATCTGTGATTCTCGCTCATTATTGATGTTTCTATCTTCCCCTCCCTATCTGAAATCAATAAAAAATATGAAAAATAAAATAAAATCAGGCATCAAATCATGCTCCCCCCCTGCTTGGAACCTCCCAAAAGTGTCCATTTACAGTCAAAGTAAAACCAAGCTCCTTTTTATGGCCTACGCCAGGATCAGACCCCTGCCAGCCTCTCCAGTCTTCCCCCCTCCCCCCCAACCCAACGTCTCAGGCTGAAAATTTATCCATATGCACAGGCAGGGCTTAATGACGGGCATCTGTTCTGATTGATGGGCGCCCTTGTCTGGTCAGCCATTAAACATATGAATATCTGCCCTGATTACTTCTTTTGGCTCTGCCCATGTGGCTCCAGCCACACTGATTTTGCTGTTCCTGGAACATACCAACCTTATTTCCATCTGCATTAATCTTCTGGGGCTGCATTAACAAATTACCACAAATTGGTTGACTCAAAATAACAGCAATTTATTCTCTCACAGTGGTGGAGACAAGAAATCCGAGATCAAGATGTTGGCAGGATTGGTTCCATCTGGAGGCACAGAGGGTGAATCTGCCCCATGTCCTCCTCTGAGCTTCTGGTGAATGTTGGCAGTCTTTGGTGTTCCTTGACTTGAGGATGCGTGGCTCCAATTTCTACCTCTGTCTTCTCTTTTCTTGTGTTTGTTTCCCCTTTTCATCTCAAAAGTGAATAACGGTTATTATATTCAGGGCTCACCCTAACGTAGGATGGTTTCATCTCAAGATCCTTAAGTTCATCTGCAAAAACACTTATTCCAAGTAAGATCGTCTTTTAAAGTTCCTGGTAGACGTGTCTTTTAGAAAGCCACTGTTCAGACCACTGCAATCGATGACAGCTTTTGCATCTGCAGTTTTACCCCTTGAATCTTTTTTCACCTGGCAGACAGGGCATTTCTCCTTCACTTGATCCCAGTTTCTTCTCAAGTAATAATTCTTCATAGAGGCCTTCTCTGACCACCTATCTAAAATAGCTTCTCCTCCATTGAACAGACTGTGAAATTACAGCAGTAAGGCTGGGGAGTGTTTGAGGAAGGGGGAGGAGGGTAAGAGATCAACCAAAGGACTTGTATGCATGCATATAAGCATAACCAATGGACACAAGACACTGGGATGGGTGGGGTGAGGGCATGTGCCAGGGGGTAGGGGAGGCTGGAGGAAGGTCAATGGGGGGGGTGGGGGGGAAGGAGACATATGTACTACTATTTGTAATACTTTAAACAATAAAATAAAATAAAGACAGTTTGGTAGAATAAAAAAATAAAATAGCTTCTCCTTGTTACTCTGCATTCTTTCATTCCGCTTTTACTTTTCTTTATGGCACTTTAATACCATCTACCATTTCATTGTATGTTTTTAATGTTATTGTCCCCACTAGAATTTACACTCCATTAGATCAACGGCTTTGTCTTCTTGTTTTTAATACATATATATTTTATTGATTTCAGAGAGGAAGAAAGAGGGGGAGAGAGAGAGAGAGAGAGAGAGAAACATCAGTGATGAGAGAGAATCATTGACCAGCTGCCTCCTGCACACCCCACAATGGAGATTGAGCCCACCACCTGGGCATATGCCCTGACCGGGAATCAAACCATGATCTCCTGGTTCATAGGTCAATGCTCAACCACTGAGCAACACCAGCCAGCTGCTGCTGCTGCTGCTGCTTCTTCTTCTTCTTCTTCTTCTTCTTCTTCTTCTTCTTCTTCTTCTTCTTCTTCTTCTTCTTCTTCTTCCTTTAGTCTTCACGCAAGGATATGTGTTAGTGTTTTTTTTTTTAATTTATTTTAGAGAGAGAGGAAGGAAGACAGGGTAAGAGAGAAATATTGATGTGAGAGGGAAACATTGATCAGTTGCCTCCTCTATGCTCCCCGACCAGGGATCAAACCCGCAGCCTTGGGATGTGCCCCGACCAGGATTGAACCCACAACCTTTTGGTGCATGGGACGACACTCTAGCAAACTGAGCCACACGGGCCAGGGCAGGGGCTGTGTCTTCATCTCAGTATCATCTAGCACAGATGTTAGTATAGTATGTCCCATTGGCCAAATCTGTGTTGCCTCCTGTTTTTATAAAGTTTTATTGGAGCTCAGCCAACCCCATATGTTTACATGTCAGTGGCTGCTTTTGTACTGTAACAGCAGGGTGGAGGGGTCATGACAGAGACTACCCTTGTGGCCCACAAAGCCTAAAATCTGTAGTCTCTGGCCCTTTAAAGAAAGCTGCAGTTGTATGGCGTTGGTGTCTGGCTTATCTATACTAATAACTTCCGGATGTCCGACTTCCTTCCAAACAAAGCCATGGTGTTGGGGGCCGAGGCCGAGGCAGTTAGGGACAAGATCAGGCTGGCAGGGGGTTAGGGGTGAGATCAGGCTGGCAAGGGTTTAAGGATAATCAGGCTGGTAGGGAAAGACAGTAGGGGGCGACCAGGCCAGTCAGGGAGGGCAGTGGGGGCGAGATCAGGCTGGCAGGGGAGGACAGTTGGGAGCATTAGGCAGGGGAGTGGTTAGGAGCCAGTGGTCCTGGATTGTGAGAGGGATGTCCGACTGCCAGTTTGGGATCATCAGGCCTAAACTGGCAGTTGGACATCCCCCGAGGGGTCCCAGATTGGAGAGGGTGCAGGCTGGGCTGAGGGACATCCCCCTGCCCCCTGTGCACGAATTTCATGCACCAGGCCTCTAGTAATATGTATTTGTTGATTTATATTGAAAAGGGTTATTTCTAACCAGAGAAATTTAATTTGGTCTTAGGGTTGACATTTTGAAGAGGAAGATATCTGGGTTCTTTTTTCTCTGTTTCTAAGTTAGAATAATTCATAAATGCTCATTTGAATGGTTAGAAGAGGAAGAGGAAATTCTATTAAGATAAGATTACAGAATGCACTTCTTAGATCCCAAATTACTTTGAAGAGTGTGCCATCTTGTTTAATCTTCATAATTATCCGATTAGGTCAGTATTATGCTCTCTATTTCAGATGCATATAAAATGAGGTCACCCAGACAGTAAGAAGCAAAGCCAGGACTCCAACTGGGCTCTAACCATAGGTTCATGGTTACTTCTATTGATTTTACTTCTATCCCACAGCTAACGTCATTTTCCAAAGACAGCAAACCCAGGTTATTCACTGGGACCCCTTCATGCTTCTACTACTTCCTAAATCATTAAGTATTATGTTACATTTTACTGTAAAATGTAAAGATTAAAGATTATCATGGACCTCACAGCATAAGCAATGCTATATGTTTTTGTACCCCCACAATGTCTAGAAAAGTGCAAGATACACATTGAGGCAAGTAATCAATGATTAGTAAATGTAATTGGATTTTGATATCCAATACAAAATAAAAGCAGTGCTATTTGAAGGCCTAAGTGTTTTAAAATACTTCCTTGAAATCTCAAATGGTCATCCACAGGATAAGATAATAGGTACGTGGGTTTAGATAATTTAGATATTTGTATCATTAACTGTGGGTTGTTTTTGTTTTTTTCACATTCTTCAAACATTTGCTTTAATAAATATTAAGTAAAAAGGCAGAATATATATTTTTAAGTTAGTGAATAAGGATACTAGCATCAATAATTCTTCTAGAACCTGGAGTAGAGAGATAAGCAGGGACAACTATGAAAGAAGAGATAAAAGATATGGAGGACAGAGTGGGAAATTCACTCTCTTTATGATAGGAGTTTCAGAGGAAGAAAAACAAATAAAGGAGAACAAACTGTTATTAAGTAAAGTCTTGAGTATCTCCAGGGACTAACAGGATTAGTGAATGAAGAAGAGATATGGATACGTCCTGGAAAATTACTGAATTCTAAAACAAGTAGAGGACCTATGAACCAATAATTGTTTGCCCATAAAGGAAAGGTAATCAGACAAGAAACATAGTTTGACCATGCTTGTTGGTAAGCTAATTGCAAAATTTAAGGGGTCAGAGAGTATTTATAAGACCTTGAATTGAAGGGTGAAATTTCAGTAGTCATATCATATATGTCATTTCACATATCATCCTAAATGATAGCATGGCTATTTCATTCATTCAACTCTCATAGTTGCTGATCCTCAGTGCGAGGTGCTGGGGATACACAGCTGAATAAGGCATACTCTCTGCCTACAGGGTGTGGGTAGTCAGGTGGGAGACAAACAATTCCAATAGGTATGGTCTGTGAGAGACCAAGGAAGACTTCTCAGCGGCAGAGACCTTTGAGCTGGAAATCAGGGAGGAAGGGGTGTTATGAGCAAAAGCAGCAGCATGTACCAAAGTACAAAGGGAAATTCATCTTAATTATGCTAGTCATGGTCTTTTCTCCACCACTGTGCTTTTTAAAAATTTTATCTTTGTTGTTTAAAGTATTACAGAGGTCCCATTTTTTCTCATTGACCTCCCCCTCCTCCCCACTCATATTCCTTCCCAGGCCTTCACCCCACTATTATCTGTGTCCAGGGGTTATGCATATATGCATATAAATTATTTGGTTAATCTCTTCCCCCTGCTTCCCTCTGAGGATTCTCAGTCTGTTACACGCTTTCATGACACTGCATCTATTTTGTTTGTCCATTTATTTTGTTCATTAGGTTCCACATATCAGTGAGATCATGTAATACTTGGCTTTCTCTGAGTGACTTATTTCACTTAGCATAATACTACTCTCTAGGTCCCTCATGCTGACTCAAGGGTTAGAAGTCCTTCTTTTTTACAGCTGCATAGTATTCCATGGTATAAATGTACCACCACTTTTTTATTCACTCATCTACTGATGGGCACTTGGGCTGTTTCTAGATCTTAGCTATTGTAAATTGTGCTGCTATGAACATGGGGTTCACCCCTGTGCTTTTAATTTTGCAACACTAGAACACCAGACCAACTATTTCTTTATGCAAATTAACATCTTCATTCATTGTGATCTTCTCCATATGAAGTGCACAAATTAAGGCGAAAGTTTAAAAAGGTTAAGTAAGGAAAGAAAAGGACAAGTGTCTTAAAGACAAAGCAACCTGCACCTCTGAGAGTTTGCTATCTCCAGAGTTGAAAGTTTTAATATGAAATATATTGCCTCTCTAATTCATTCACTAAGCCCCACAGTGGAAACCACGCTTGCTCTATGGCTTATTTCATGCTGAATTGGCTGTCAGTATTCCAGTCATAAATAATACTAATGGTGCACAAAAGCCAGGAAATGCAGAAATGAGGCTTTCATTAAAATGTTGACTCACCCAAATCGTACACAGATATTGTCTCTCAATATCTAGATAAACTCTCCAAGGTTGTTTTATGATATGAAAAATGTGCAATATAGTCAAGTTACCATTATAATGGGAACCTTAGACTTTCCCAATTCAGGCTTTTTCTAAGCATTATGGCTTAAATTCTTCACATCATATTACAGGAAACTTTCATATTAAGGAATAAAAGCAGGTTGTCCTTTCCATTTGTAATTCTTTTCTCCTGTAGAAATAGGAGCATGCACTGTGGAAGCAATTTTTCAGTACAGGTCACAGATTCCTGGGTTACTTTTGTCCCTTCCCACCAAAACCAGCAGCTCCCTCTCTCATTGCCTGAGTCGGAAAAGCTGATGGTCTCTGTCTATAAGCAAACACTCTGGACAGAACCCCCAGCCTCTCACTGGGCCCTGGCCACAGGCTCTGTTTTATTATGGTAGAAGAGCAACCACTCCATATATTTTCAAATTCATTTAATTAACATCCAAGTAATTTTAATTCAATTTTAAAAATATGTATTGACCACCTCTGATGTTCCTGTGTTTAAAACATGCGCTAGGGCCCTGCTGGTGTTGCTCAGTGGTTGAGCATCAACCTATGAACCAGGAGGTCAAGGTTCAATTCCCAGTCAGGGCACATGCCTGGTTTGTGGGCTCAATCCCCAGTAGGGGGCATGCAGGAGGCAGCCGATCAATGATTCTCTCTCATCATTGATGTTTCTCTTTCTCCCTTTCCCTTCCTCTCTGAAATCAATAAAAATATATTTTTTAAAATGAAAATAAAACATGCACTAGGCACAGTACAAAACACATTGATTGAATCATATCCTCTATACACACACACACACAAAATTACAATATACAAGGAAAGTGATCAATTAGTCAAGCATTTGCAAGATAATGTACAATTAAAGAAGTACAAAATATTTTGAGGTTTATAGGGAGAAATTACAGGAAAGAATGGATCAAAGCAAATTCCTAGAAAGAACACCAGTAAAGAGAAAGCTTGAACAGGTTTTTTTTAAACCAAAATTTATTTACTTGAATATTTAATTTTGAGTAAATTCAGCCCCATTTGTGAGAAAATTCAAAATACTTTAGAAAAAAAAGTTTGTGTGTCAGTAGAAGAGGCTTTTTAAATGGTTATAATGAAAATATTATACTAAAAATCAAATTAGGGTATAAACCACTTATTAATAAGATTAACATTTGTATGAAATACTAGAGGCCCGGTGCACGAAATTCATGCACTCAGGGGGGTCCATTAGCCCAGCCTGTGCCCTCTTGCAGTCTGGAAGCCCTTGGGGGATGTCCGACTCACGGCCTACAGGAGCAGGCCTAAGCCGTCAGTCAGATATCCTTAGCACTGCCGCAGAAGCCTGAGAGGCTCCCACCACCACCGGTGCGCTCGCCAGCCATGAGCCCAGCTCAGGGCTTCTGGCTGAGCAGTGCTCCCTGTGGGAGTGCACTGACCATCAGGGGCAGTCCTGAGTTGAGTGTCTGCCCCCTGGTGGTCAGTACACATCATAGCAACTGGTTGTTCTGCCATTCGGTCAATTTGCATATTAGCCTTTTATTATATAGGATACCTATAAAGCATCTTGTGAATGATAATCCTGTCAAGTTTTCATTTGGCCTATTATATAGCCAATACATAATATAAAGAAACTTCTTTAAGAAGGAGAATAAAAAGAGGAGCACAATTATAAAAATGGCACTAAATGCATACCTATCACTAATCACTTTAAATGTAAATGGATTAAATGTTTCCATCAAAAGACATAGGGTAGCTGAATGGATAAGAAAACAAGACCCCTATATATATATATGCTGTCTATGGGAGACTAGCCAGAATGAAAGACACATACAGACTGAAAGTAAAGGGGTGAAAAAAAAAGATATTTCATGCAAATGGAAATGAAAAGGAAACTGGGGTAGCAATATTTATATCAGACAAAATAAATTTTAAAACAAAGGCTATAATAAGAAACAAAGAAGGACATTACATAAAGATGAAGGAATCAATCCAACAACAGGATCTAACCCTTTTAAACATTTATACACCCAAGATGGAGCACCTAAATATATAAAGCAAATATTGATGGACATAAAGGGAGAGATCGACAGTAAAACAGTCATCATAGGGGATTTTAACACCCTGTTGAAATCAGTGGCTAGATCTTTCAGACAGAAAATCAACGAGGAAACAGTGGCCTTAAATGGCAAATTAGACCAGATGAATTTAATTGATATTTTCAGTACTTTTTTTTCTTTACAAACAAAAAATTAATAATACATTTAGTACAAAGAAAGGTTATTATGCAGATGCTTCTGGCAGACCTCACTTTCTCTCCAGCAGCTCATGCCTGATACCGTCTCCCTCCACTGGGAAATGGCATTTCGGATTCTTTCTTGACACTGCATTAAAAAAGGACTCGTCCGCCCTAGCCTGTTTGGCTCAGTGGATAGAGCATTGGCCAGCAGACTGAAGGGTCCCAAGTACCATTCTGGTCAAGGGCATGTACCTTGGTTGCAGGTTCAATCTGCAGCCCTGGTCAGGGCGTGTGTGGGAAGCAACCAGTCCATGTGTCCCTCTTACATCAGTGTTTCTCTCTCTCTCTCTCTCTCTCTCTCTCTCTCTTTCCCTCTCCTTTCCACTCTCTCTAAAGATCAATGGAAAAATATCGTCTGGTGGGGATTAACAAAAAATTAAATTAAATTTAAGAAGACCCCTCTATCTTTACTCCCTATATGATCCACCTACAGAAGAGGAGATTTTGCCCATTCTCTAAATACTTTGAAAGAATAAGGACCAATATCTCTAACACTTAGCAAAGCACTTTTGAGTACATTTTCAAGTGTAATCTTCATGCCACTGTCTTGACCATAGATGAGAAAATCAGAAACTTGGATTGAATTGTGGATGAAAGGGTAAGGGAGCATATTTTATGGTGCTGTGTTTTTATTTACTTAGTTCTCTGAAATGTGGACAATTTTATATTTCCTTGTGTGACTTTCAAATAAGAAGTGAAAAGACTTTATTTTTACTTCAGTAATAACTTGTGTGTGTTTCTGTGTTTTTCCTGATTCGGGAAATTATAACTACTAGAAATTTCTTTAATCCTTGCCTATTTTTGTTGTTGATTTTGTTGATTTTTGTGTTTTGTTTTCCTTTCTATTATAAGATTGAAGTGGAACAGAAAAGAATGTGGGTTTTAGAGCTAGATGTTTGGATTCTGGTTATTTTACATGTGTGTGTGTAAAGAGAGAGAGAAAGAAACTGAGATACTTAACACAAGTTATCTGAATTCTCTGTCTCCCTGGCTCCTCTTGAAAATGGGAAGAAGAATAATTACCTTGTAGAGTCTTTATGAGGATTAGCTGTTTAGCTCTTGAAAAGCATGTGGTACTAAGCCAGATACTTATTAAGCTGCCTCTTTATCCTCTTTCTGACCTCTGAATATTGGAGGTCATCAAGGATTAGTTCTGAGCCCTCTGTTTTATTTTGCATACTTTCTCTCTAGGTGATCGCATCCATTACTGTAGCTTTAAATTTTATCCTGCTGTCTATCTGCTTTCACCTCTCAAAAGTATATCTCTGATCCTCTCAACTTAGACGTCTCACAGCATCTCCAACTTAACCTGTCTACCCCTGAACCTTTGGCCTTGCCCTTCCCCACAGAACTCTCATAAAATTCCCTGTAACAGTATCTCAGATGATGACTGTGTTTGTGTGTACTTTTTCACTTGCTTGTCTGTCTCCCCACTGGACTTGAAGACCTACAACAAGAGAAACTATGTTTGTCCTGTGCCTAGCGCCTTGTCTAAGATGTGGTTGTTACTTAAAAGACACTTTCGAATGATGCGCCCTGTTGTTTTTATGTATACACTTGTCTCCTTGGTTTTTATTTGTATTTTTAATGAATGTTTTATCAGTCATTCTAACCTGTCAGTCAGATGGGAGGAGATGCGGGCTGCCGTACCTGTAACTGCTTGCACTGATTAGACTGGCCTGGATGGTCAGGCCACTTCCACTTTTCTGCCAGCCCTCTCAGTGTCTCTGTGCAGCTGCCTGACTGAGCAGGAGGCAGAGGGCAGGCCCTTGGGGAAAGCCACGAGTGCTTCCCAACTTCTTACCAGAGCCACACACAGCTCGAGGTCCGTTACGGCCACTTAATCGGGTCTCAATTTGCTATGTGAATTGCATGTGTATGGCGTTTACATTTTAACTGAATCAGTACTACTAAGAGAATTTGGTAGAATTAATGCATCATAGTTCAGTAAGACTTTAGAGTATACATAATATTTTGTTTTGACTTTAACTTTCTAAAATATTTAATAACGGTTGTAGAAATAACTGAGTAAAAAGATAGCTTTCTCAATTCAAAGAAACCTCACACAGAAAGGAAAGAGATAAATATATCCAAAAGACTGTTTCACAGTGATGTGTATAATTTTGGAAATGTCACTATCATAAACAGAAACTTCTCTCCAATTTTGAAGTTTTGAAAAAAAATCTAATTGCCTGTGGCAATTTTCTGAAAATTTGTTCTCTCCTAGCAATGAAATCATGTGACATATATTTCATTCAGATTGTGTACAAGAATTTGCGGTAATACAGTGCTTTTAAATAAAGCACAGTTGTAAAATCCTCCCATGACTCACAATTTCACATTATTTATTCCAAGGGATTTAAATCCCTTGGTTTGTCATTCAGGAGCCATCCACTATTTATAGCCTCCTCTTCCGATCACCTAGGTCTTCTCCATACCAGCCTTACCATACTATCTGCTACTCCCTGTCCCCAAACATTTGAACAATCCCCTGGTTGAGCATTTTTACTTAAACATACGAGCAGCCATGGGTGTGCCTGCATGCGAAGTAGTTTCATACAAAGAGCCCAGGTGACCCTTGGGAGAACTGGACTCTGGTCTCACTCCCACCACTGAGGAGCCGGATCACTTGATGAGAGCTCACCAAGCTTCGCTTTCCTCATTCTTGACATGAGGAGATTGAACAAGATGCTCTCCAAATGGCTTAGGGCTCTGAAAGCCTGCATTTTATCTCCCATGTGCCGATGGTCTCCAGAGGCTGTCATTAATTCTCAGGAGATAAGATTTTGCTCAAGCAGCCAGTGGAACAGTTCAGCCAGTTGAAAGGCGAAAGTCCAGTGAAGTGCTTCTAATGGGTGGTCACTGCTTTTAGTGATAAATCAAGTTGAGCCTCTTATTACTCTAGTGACACTTTCAAGGCTAATTGCTGTGACAACATCTCTGTTTTTGGTAGAATTTGATTTGTAATAAATTCATTCTCATAGAAAATTTGACAGAAATTTTGAGAACTACCATTTACCATAGAATGTATAAACTTGGCATGTAATTTGACTGGCTTCCTATGGAGGGGGAAAGGTTTAATGGGTAAAATGCTGGCTGTATTCCTCTAATCCACAACCCTCTCCTCCTGAGCCTCTCCATTCTCACTGCCATCCTCATAAATTAAATCCTCATTACCTCTCACCGAGACAATTTCAGTAATCTGTGAGCTTACCTGCCCACCTCCTTTCCCTGCAAGGCACAGTACCATCGGATTAATCTTTCTAAGGCAGAGATATCTGCTGAAAGAGCTACAAATCTTCAGCTCTATTCAAGACCATAAACAATACAGATCCAATCTGCCTTTCCATGTTTATCTCCCACCAGTTGTTCCCAATTACCCTTTGTTCCAGCAAAATCGGATCGCTCCCTGGCCCTAGTTATGCCCAGCCTCACCTACCTCTGCACCTACACTGCTCTCACTGGTTTTTAAAGTCCTGCAGGTTCTTAAATATTACTTCTCTCATGGAAACTTTATTCTCCAACCACAAATGGATATGACCTTTTTTTCTCTTCCTTTGCAATCATCTGTTATTCTGGGTTCCTCTCCTAAAGCGCTTATATTCTGCCTTCCATTATTTTGTACCTGAAATAATAAAATGGTGGAATTTCAGAGCTGAAAGCAACCTTACACAGACCATTCTCATCTGAGAGCTGTTTTGTGGATCCTGCAGAGTCCTAAATAGGGATGGAGTGTGATTTTTCACCTCACACTTTGAGTTCTCACTAGAGTGATAACACTCACATTTCTAAGTACTTTCCATAGTGTTTTGCACAAAAGAGATGCACATTTCATATTTGTTGGCTACATTGGAGACAGTCAGCTCTATATGGAAAAACTATTGATGTAGAAAATCACAAAACACATTTTTCTTATGGTAATTAATACTGCGACAAGTCACTTCCATGTTGAACTACAGCCTACAGAACCTTTCATTCTTTCATTAATTCATTCATCCAGCATTTATTGAGCAGCTACTCTGCATTAGGCACTGCACTGGGCTCTTATTGCCCTGGAGTGCTTACAGGTTAGCAAGATATTTGCTGCGGACCTTGTGATTGGGCCAAAGAGAGAAAGAACCCTGTTCCAGAAGCTGTCACAGGAAGAATTCCATCACAGCCTAAGAATCTGAAGGGTGAGTGTGGTGGACTGTTAGCTTAATGGCTTCATCTTTCACCCCCCCTCGGTACACAGTTTCATTGTCAATATAATCTCTAGTTCTTCCCTTCAAATGGTGGAGTACCTTTCACTGCCTTTGATACTGAATCTTGCCAGGTGGACTTGCCTTGGCCAGTGTCATGTTAGCGGTTGTGTCGTAGGTAGAAGCTTGAACATATACTGGCCTGTCTCTCTTTCCTCTCTTACTTCATTGCCATGATCAAAAGAACACACCTACACTAGCTTACTGGAGGATAAGACTGGGCCAAGTACTCCATATCTTTTGAGTGTGACTTTCCTGGGTTAGCCAATGGTCAGGTGAACCCTAGATAGGTGAGCTAAACCAGCTCCCAGTAGCTAAGCCCCTGACAGATCAGTCCCTGCAGACTCGTGGGCTACATAAATGGTTATTCCAACATGCTGAGGTTCAGTGCTGTTTGTTATGCAGCATTATTGTGGTAATAGGTAACTGATACAGTGAGAGTGAGGACAGTTCTCAGATTCATACATTCCCCAGCAAGGAAGTGAGTAACAAGTACTTCAAGTATGGTAATTTTCTGTTTGCTTAAATGTCTAAGGGCAGCTAGATCCAATAGTCATTGAATAATCAAAAGTGTTCTGGAAAGTTTATTTTACTACATTATTTTGAATTAAATGAATGAGAAAAATAATAGAATATCTCTATTTAGAACCATAAAAGAGGTAATGCTCAACTAACTCACTTTCCTCGAACTCATTAGCATAGATATTTTTACCACAGTTGCAGGAAATTAACATGGACTGGTTCTCCATAGTAGCAATTATCAGCATGCTAACACATCTTGAATTATAGACGGTTTAACAGAATTTGGCAATGCCACATTGCTCTTTGAGTGACAGTTCTAAGGACACCATAGGCTTTGGGCAATTGTGATCAGTTAAGATAGTTACGGGGGGTTTTTGTTGTTGTTGTTTGTCATCATTGCTCCTATTGCTATTCACTGACACGACCTTTAGTGAAAAGATGTTTCTCTCTCTCTTTTTTAAGTGACAACTGTTCCCAATGTCTCTAAAGTCTTCTGTTTATTGGAAAGGTTTCTGGCTCCATTGGAGTGTGAATCTCAATCTCAAGGACAACTATCCTGGCTCCTAGTGACAATGGGGATCTCATGACCTTTAAAATTTTTCATATTCTTATAACTCTTAGCATACACACTATGATAACTACATTGCAATTTAAAATTTCATTAGTAGCATTATAAAAAAACAAAAAACACCCAGAAAATAGCAAGTGTTGGCAAGGATATGTACAACTATGCACTGTTGCTGGGATTTCCTCAAAAAGTTAAACGTGGAACTACCATATAATCCAACAATTCCACCTCCAGGTATATACCCAAAGATGTGAAGGCAGGAACTCAAACAGATATTGGTATGCCAATGTTCATAGCAACATTATTCATGATAATGTTATTCACAGCCTTTTCATGGAAACAGCCCAAGTGTCCATCAATAAATGAATGGACATACCAAATGTAGTATGTACATACCATAGAATATTATTCAGACTTAAGAAAAATCATGAAATTCTGACACATGCTACAACATGAAGGAATCTAGAAAACATTATGCAAAGTGAAATAACCCTGCCACAAATGGACAAGTGTTGTATGATTCCACTTATAGGAAATACAAAGAATAGTCAAATTAATAGAGACTAAAAGTAGAATAGTGGTTCCAGGGGCTTGAGGAAGAGAGGATAGGAAGTTAGAGGATAGGCTCTAAAGTCAGAATTATGTGTCCAAATCTCTAGCCCATCTGTGGCTATAGGGCAAGTTAATTAATCTTTTCTGCACTTAATTTTTTTCTTCTGTAAGTGCTCATGATAGTACCTATTTTAAAAGGTTATTTTAAAGAATTAAATATTTTAGAATTCAAAAGTATTATTCTTTTCCACTGAGGCTTCTGCATTTCCTTCATTTTCATTTGCTTTGCTAAACACCACTTATGTTAACAACATTTTAAGCTATAGGTTTCATCTAAGATCAAGGACATATCAAGGTCTACTTAGGTTTTGGAAAAATATCATGGATTTGAATCTAGTTACTTCTCATTTGCAACTTCAAGCTATTGTTGCAATAATTCTTTTTTATAAACATGAGCACCATTAGCTTATTAAAGAAAAGGTCAGTATAAATTAAAAGATGCTTTACAAAAATTTTATTTATGAATAAGGACACTATTGGCTGAAATCACTGGTGACTGGTCCTAGCATTTGGCACATATTGAGTATTTAATACCTGTTTTGAATATAAATAAATGACCCTAACTTCTGACTCATAGAGAAGGATATTTGTAGGTTGAAAAGTACAAGGGTGTGGCTCTAAAAGTGGTGGCATATATACCATAGTTTTTTCCCTTTCAAGTGCATCTGATCTTCATCTTCCTTTGCCTGTTCACACCTGTTCCTCTTCCCCCTGTATGTTTCTATTGTCACAAATTATCCCTATTTATGCTGTAAGTTTTTGGCAATCCTACTGGTAGTGTTATGACCTATGTTTTTTTCCTAAATAAATCTTTATTGTTCAGATTATTACAGGTGTTCCTCTTTTTTTTTCTCCCCATAGCTCCCCTCCACCTGATTCCCCACCCCACCACATGCCCTTACCCCCCGCCACTGTCTTCATCCATAGGAGTAAGATTTTTGTCCAATCTCTTCCCGCACCCCTCACATCTGCTTCCCCTGAGAGTCGTCAGTCCACTCCCTTTCTATGTCCCTGATTCTATTATATTCACCAGTCCATTCTGTTCTTCAGATTTTTATTCACTTGGTTTTTAGATTCACTTGTTGGTAGGTATGTATTTGATGTCATTTTGTTGTTCATAATTTTTATCTTTACATTTTTCTTCTTCCTCTTCTTAAAGAACACCTTTCAGCATTTCATGTAATCCTGGTTTGGTGGTGATGAATTCCTTTAGCTTTTTCTTGTCTGTGAAGCTCTTTATCTGACCTTCAACTCTGAATGATAGCTTTGCTGGGTAGAGTAATCTTGGTTGTAGGTTCTTGCTGTTCATCACTTTGAATATTTCTTGCCACTCCCTTCTGGCCTGCATAGTTTCTGTTGAGAAATCAGCTGACAGTCGTATGGGTGCTCCCTTGTAGGTAATTAACTGTTTTTCTCTTGCTACTTTTAATATTCTCTCTTTGTCTTTTGCCCTTGGCATTTTAATTATGATGTGTCTTGGTGTGGTCCTCTTTGGATTCCTCTTGTATGGGATTCTGTGCGCTTCCTGAACTTGTAAGTCTATTTCTTTCACCAGGTAGGGAAAGTTTTCTGTCATTATTTCTTCTAATAGGTTTTCAATATTTTGCTCTCTCCCTTCTTCTGGCACCCCAAAAATTCGGATGTTGGCTCGCTTAAAGTTGTCCCAGAGGCTCCTTACACTATCTTCATATTTTTGGATTCTTTTTTCTTTTTGTTTTTCTGGTTGGATGTTTTTTGTTTCCACATATTTCAGATCTTTGGTTTGATTCTTGGGGTATGTTGATCTACAGTTGAGTTTCTGTATATTCTTTATTTCAGACAGTGTATGCTTCATTTCTGACTGATCCTTTTCCATTTTTTTGGCATTCTCATTAAGGTCCTTGAAGGTCTCACTAAGCTCCTCAGAAGTGTCATCAAGTTTCTCGGCGGTTTTTAGAAGATTCTTGAGTAACCTTATAAATGTGGTTCTGAACTCTATGTCGTCCAGTAGTTTGCTTTCCTCCGTTTCTTTCATTTGTGACATGTTTCTTTGTCTCCGCATTTTGGCTGCTTCCCTGTGTTGGTGGAGTCGCTTTGTGTGGTAGGTGACCTATAGGCGGCAGTAGCTCAGCCTCCCCAATCACCTGATGTGGACGCTTTTGGTACACCCTTTGTGGGCTGAGTGCAAAGTCTTGGCGTAGTTAAGCCTTAATTGCTATTGGTACGCTGGGAGCAATTGACCTCCAGGCCAATCGGCTGTGAGGACTCGCTGTGTCTATAATAGAAGAACTGCTGTGCTGGAGACACGCTTATGGCGCAGAACTTGTTTCAGTGGGGCTTTGGTGCTCACTGAGTCTGCCTCTTGAATGTGTCATTTATGGATGTGAGGAGTTGAAATCTGGTTTCTCACACTGACCACTAGGTATACTGGCTTCTGGATCTCCAATGGGGTGCAGGTCAGCTATTGTCTGAGTTCACCCAGCAGGAGCTACAGCGAGAGCTACAGTTTTCTCCTCTTTGCTTGGGGTTTGGAGGTTTTGGAGCTGTCTGACCCAGGCTGCAAGTTTGCTAGGTTAAGCTGCAATAGGGCAGGCCTTTCTTATACTAAAGCTGCTGCTTGGAGCTTGGGTGGGTTTGTAGGTTGAGTGGGGCGGGGTCTCAGGGCGTCACTAGGCTAGGGCATGGCAAACAGCGATGGCTGCTAGTTAGCCGGCTCTGTGTCTCCAACTGCGTCCCATGCCCCAGCGCAGTAAACAATTATTCTTGCGCAGCTCTGCAAGCAGGCCCCCCTCACTTTCCGACCCGATGGCAGACAGTCCAGCTTCTCCCCGTAGGAGTTTGGGTCCCCTGCGTCTCCCCAGAGACTGGATTTCAGAGTAATGGGGGGCTTGTCTCCCTTCGGGTTGAAAAAAGCAATGCCTGCTGCCAGCCCGGATCACGCACCTCCGTACCTCAGCTTTTCAGCGCTCGTAAACGTCTCAATGTTCTTTTCTCTTTCCTTCTAGTTGTAGAACTTCCACTCAGCCAGCTTTCCCGTGGTTCTGGGTGATAGACGTTTTGTCTTTTAGTTGTAGTTTTGAAATTGTTGTGTGAGGCAGAAGTTTAGGTGTTTACCTACGCCGCCATCTTGGATTCCCTCATGACCTATGTTTTTTTGTTTCAGATAGAATAACTCTTGAGTATTTCTTGCAATGGAGGTTTTCTAGTGATAAAATCCCTCAGCTTCTGTATGTCTGGGAATGTTCTTATTTCTCCTTCATATTTAAAGGACAATTTTGCTGGATATAATTTGCATGGCTGGTAATTTCTCTCTTTCAGACATTTGAATATTTGGTTCCACTCTTCTGACTTGTAGAGTTGCTGCTGAGAAGTCAGGTGAAATTCTGATGGGTTTTCCTTTGTAGGTCAGTTCCTTCTTTTCCCTGGATGCTTTGAGGATTTTTTTTTTTGTCACTCATTTTTGACAACATGTGGTCCTATATGCAGATTTTGTAAATTAGTAATCCACACATAAAACCTATCCTATCTAATAAAAGAGTAATATGCAAATTGACCATCACTCCAACACACAAGATGGCTGCCCCCATGTAGTCAAAGATGGCTGCCCCATGTGGACACAAGATGGCCACCACAAGATGGCCAGCAGGGGAGGGCAGTTGGGACGGACCAGGTCTGCAAGGGAGGGCAGTTGTGGGCGATCAGACCAGCACGAGAGGGCAGTTGGGAGGGACCAGGCCTGCAAGAGAGGGCAGTTGTGAGTGATCAGGCCAGCAGGGGAGGGCAGTTGGGAGGGACCAGGCCTGCAAGGGAGGGCAGTTGGGGGTGATCAAACCTGCAGGGGAGGGCAGTTAGGGGTGACCAGGCCGGCAGAGGAGGGAAGTTGGGGGTGACTGGGCCTGCAGGGAAAGGCAGTTGGCTGGGAGACCCAGGCCTGCAGGGGAGAGCAGTTGGGGTGACCAGGCCTTCAGGGGAGGGCAGATAGGGGCAATCAGGCTGGCAGGGGAGCAGTTAGGCATCAATCAGGCTGGCAGGGGAGTGGTTAGGGGGTGATCAGGCTGGCAGGCAGAAGCGGTTAGGGGCAATCAGGCAAGCAAGCAGGCAAGCAGTTGGGAACCAGCAGTCCTGGATTGTGGAAGGGATGTGTGACTGCCTGTTTAGGCCTGATCTTACCTGGATTGGGCCTAAACGGGCAGTTGGACATCCCTTGAGGGGTCCCAGATTGGAGAGGGTGCAGGCTGGGCTGAGGGACACCCCCCCTTTACACAAATTTTGTGCACCGGGCCTCTAGTAGTAAAATAAAATAAATAAAAATAAATAAAAGTGCTGGCAGCACAGAGGCATCGGAGAAGATTGAAGTGTTGAAAGAGTTGTTAGAAAACTTTGTTGCTCTTGTTGCACATTGAGTGAAGTCATAGCAAATTAAAAAATAAGGATTTTTTTCTTGTGTCTAAGCAAAAATATGGTATTATATGGCTATGAGACATCAAACAGGCTCCTAAAACAGCCGAGGAGTAACTGCTGGAGGGGTCGACTTCTGTTTGTTCTTTTAGTCACTCCCTTTGCTTACACACAACTCAAGTAGAAATGACCAACGGGGCTGCAATAACAGTCAAGGCATTTTGGAAGAGAACAATATGAGAAAAAAAAAGGATTGTTTTATCAAAAGCAAGGTAGTATATGTAGGTATATTAGAAAAAAATTAATAAAAAGTGTTTAAGTATCTTTGCCAAGGATTTTTTAAATCAAAGCTCTTATGTTTATGAATTTCCTGATGGAAGCAATGAGTACGACTTTGCTCAATTTGTTTCAATGCAATATTGAGGGAAGTTGAACAAAATACTCAATAAGAAAAAAATTCTGTGCCAGTCCCCAGGGTATGAACAAGCTGACAATGTAATAGATGTTTTCCATTTCCTTGTGTCTAGAGTTTTAGGTGGTTGCAGGCCAATATATTACCCTTGGTTCACTCCCACCATTTTTGCTGACGTTAATGGGAAGCTCATTGCAGAAATAAGACAACCTGAAGTCTTATTTTTATTTATGAAATGAGATCATTCTATATACTATAAGAGCTCCAGTGCCCTTCATTATACACTCAAGACAGACAAAAATGCTAACAGCAATTAATGTGAGTGCATGGGAGAAGAAATATGCCTTGGTAAAGTATAACATTAGAAACATTCATTTAAAGCAAGGATGTTTTCATTACAAAGTGATAAACCTTCCAAACTGGTTGCATTGTTTTTGTTCACATCGTTTATCTCTTCTACCTCCAGCCTATGCATAATCCTCACATATGCATGGAACTCTTCAGATTTAGAGATTCAGAATGGGATGACATGACAGTGTGTCATTTACCAGGGTCTCCATTGCAAAATCAAGTGCAGTAATTGCTAAGCATGAAGAACTTGGAAACAGTTCATTTAAAATATAAAGTTACAAAGGCCAATGAGCAGTCACCTCAATTCCCAGGGACGATAAAATTGCTGTACCTATTGTTCTAAGATTATTAAAACCCATATTAATATTTCTTCTTTCCCATGGCATCCTGGGAAATTCCACCATATTTCTTCTGGCTTGAGGAGAGTTTCTGTTTCTGATCTGTTCTTTCTGCTTCCTGTGTTCCTGGTCTATTTATCTCTTCTCATTATCTAACGTTTACACAGTCAATAATCCACCACTCTTTACATCATAAATATAGTTAGAACTTTGCTGAATTGCATAGATTTATTTTGTATCATAGAATTTACATTGAAATGTAGTAGAGCTCACTTATAATTTGATTGACTAGTATTCAGCTGGTTCGGGTCAGTTCGGCAAGTAGGCGTTAACCTAGGATGTTGACATTGCCTTTTATTTCACTGAGGAAATATAAGCAATCAGAAGAGAACTTCCACAAGCTCCATCACCAGAGATAACCCTCTACCTGCATCTGAATCCATATCAAGGTCTACTTAGGTTTTGGAAGAGTATAATGGATTCTCTGCCTCCCCACTCCCACCTCTTACAAACACCAGCATCTCAACTTTGCATTGGGTCCTGTTAGGGGTTGAGTATGGACGGCCAGAATTTATATGTTGAAGTTCTAACCCTAGTACTCAGAATGTGCCTTTTTGGAAATAGGATCATTGCAGCTATAATTCCCTAAGATGAGGTATTGATGGATAAGGGTGGGGTTCTAATCTAATATGACTGGTGACCTTATAAAAAGGGAAAATTTGGACCCAAGCACAAAAGGAGAATGCACTGTGAAGATTGGACTTATGTTGCCACAACCCAAGCAACTAGCAGAAGCTAGAAGAGAGGCCTGAGATAATACAACTTCCATATTGATCAGAGAGACATGGCCCTGCTGCTACCTTGACTTGGACTTAGAACTGCGAGACAATACATTTCTGTTGATAACCTACTGAGTTTGTGGTGTGTTGCAACAGCCTCAGGGACTTGATACAGGTTCCAAACCTTCTGCCCCCGCCAACCATTGTCCTCTCCAGCATTATGAAACCTTCCCCTGCAGGTGGGCCATTCCCATCAGCACACAGGCATCCTGGAAGCCCCCTCCAGCTCTGGCCATTTCATTGCTCCCTCTTACAGAAAAATCGTTGAAGACATTGTTTACACACCCTGTCTGTACTTCTCCTGCTTCATTCTCTTTGGAACTAACTCCAGTTAGGCTTGTATCAAAACTGCTCTTGGCCTCTATATTGCCAAACACAGAGCACATATCTCAGTATGCATTTTACTTCATCCATCAGCAGCATTTACTTGGCCTCTAGGACACCATTCTCTGTTCTCCTCACCACTGGCCACTCTCTCAGTCAACTTTTCCATTTCATCTCATTTTGTTGCCTTTCAACATTTGTGTTCCAGTTACATCTCAAAAAAGCCGTTATAAAAACAGACAGTAGAGTGCTCCAAGTCTCAGTCCCCAAGCCTATTAAGATGCTCTGAACCTACATTCATTCTTAGATGATTATCCAATCTTCTTGGCATCAAATAAAATATCACTATATTGAGGCTTCCAAGTTTGTCATTGGGTTGGACCTCTCACCCCTGCACTCATGAATTGTGTAATCAACTGCTACTGGGCATCTCTTATAAGCTTCTCAAAATTAACCTGTCTCCCCAAATCTATTCTTCCCCAATCTTAAAACTGGCAACTCCACTCTTTCTGATGTGTAAACTAAACATTTTGGAAACATCCTTAATTCCTTTCTTTTTCTTACTCCTCACATCCATTTTGCCAGAAAATCCTGTTGGCTTACCTTTATAACAACCAGAATTCAATCCCTTTTTGCCACCTCCACTTCCCATGCAAGCCACCCTCATCTCTCACCTCATATATTGCCTTCTAATTGAAGACATACTGTGTTAATAATTGCCCTATAATCTGCATAGATCAAGCATGGCAAACTCAAAGGCTAACACGGGCCAAATAAACAAGGCATGTGGCCCATGGGCCCAAGTTTGACATGCTTGGTATAGATAATCCTTTCAATGCATAGCATACATCATGTCATCAGCTCTAGTGGTTTCGAACCACTTGCATTCAAAGTCCTTATCATGACCTATAGTCTCCATCGAATTTGCTCTTCATTCATTCTGTTCCAGCCACCTTGACCTGCCTTGCTTTTTGTTTTGCTTGGTTTGTTTTTTCCCAAGCATGCCAAGCATGGTCCTGCCTCAAGGCCTCTCACTTGAGGTTCTCTTTGCCTTTGATGCTTTCCTGCTAGATGGTAACATGACTGTCTCCTCACTTCAAGTCTCTGCTCAAATGTCATCTAACTGGAGAGCCTTCCCTAAGCAAATCCTTGCTCATCACTCTCTAGTCCTCTTCAATTATTTCATTTAAAAAAATAAACACTACAAAATTCATGAAGTCAGGAACTTCATTTTGCATTATGGGCCATTACAACAGACCCTAGCACACAAATATATGTTGAAAGAATTACTGATTGATCCAGGATTAGCCTGGTAAGGTTACACTGCCACGTGTAGCCTCGTAATTCTGTACTCTATTCGATGCTATGCGACCTCCACCTAGGATCCTGCCATGTTGTCCTGTGTGGATTCTTATGGTGATGCCCTTTGAGGAACATTTCTCTTTTTACCATTAGTTTTGGAGTCTAGATGAGTGCCCATCACGTGGTAAATGGTTTCGAATGGCTAAATGTATAGCTGTTTTTTAGTCCTTAGATTTTTAATCTTGAGCTATCATCCTAACCCAAGTAGATTCTGCTATAACCTTTTCCCATAAGATTTGTTTTAAAAGGATTTAGATTACAAATCTTCCAGAATATGGTAACTAAATCATGCTTTAGAAGACCCAGGGTACATTGTGAAGCCTCAGTTAAACAAGCTAAGGCTTGTTTGAAAGGAACCTCCAATTTTTAAGGAATGGATAATGTTCTTATTTGTCCCCAGCTCACACAAGACAAATAGAAACTTCTGTTTTTTAATATTTATTAATGGATCATGCCAGAGCCTTTCATCACATGATAACTAGGTTTCACTGGGTGTTGGCCCACAATACTTAGCACATTACATCAGCCACCCCCAGCTTTTCCACTGAAATACTTCTAATACCAGAGGAGAGCAGAAATCACTACCAGGGGCCTGGCTGTGAAAACCAAAGGCGTCAACAACTAATTCAAACGTGGTTCACGTTTTATTATGAAAAAGTATGGAATTTTCCATTTGACTTTATATTCATTCCATGGAATTTTTATGTTTTGACATAAAATATTATAAAATACTTTCAGTTTAATTATTTACATTTTTTCCTGAATCCTCAAAAATAAAGATGAACCATATTCATTGTGTGGCTTTGAGTAACCCGTGGGATCTGGCATCTGTTTAAATTCCTGGTTCAGGACTCACCACGTGATTTCTGGGGAACAGCAGACTTCACCATCCGTGTTAGACGTGGCTCTGACAGCCACTAAACCAACCCCACTGCCTAGGGAGGCTGCTCTCTGATCGTGTGGCCGCTCTTGGCAGTTGACAACTTCCTGACTGACCTAATCCTCATCTCTAATGGGATGATGCATCACTGTGTAATGGGTCCTGTTTTATTCATCCTATTCTATTAAGCCAAGATCAATAATGCGACTAAATTCTGAAAGCTCATATTATACCCAGGTTGCACTATAGTGTCACCCACCTTAGCACAAAACTTAATTTAATAATATCGAATGCTTAATAGGATTTTAATTACCTGAATTTCAGAACACTGTAACACAGTTTTAGCTTCAATACATTTAGGGGTTCACTCCGGCCTGTACTCCAAGGAACGAAGCCTGAGGACACCTAGAAACACCTAGAAGAGCTCACAAAGGAAAGGTCTGAGTAAAGGCATGGAGGGAGGAAGGGACAGGTTAGGGGTGGAAAACTTCAGGAGGAGGAAGCCATGAGGCATAAAATCAGAAAACTAAAAGAGGTCCACTAATGGAGGGGTGCCACACCTTACCCTCCACTTGACCTTGAATGCCAGAATGACCACCTTGGAATTTGTCAAGTAAAAGCCATCATGCAGCCAAGGGGAGGCTTTGGGAAGCTTTTGATCCAGAAAGTGACATGATTAAAGCAGTGTCTTAGGAAAATGAATTTGTGAGCCTCTCTGGGACACTGTGGAGTGAAGCAGCTGGTAGAGCAGGGCTGAGGCTGGCCCCCAGTCCCGGTGTGAGGCAAGGAGGCATAGCAGGGTAAAAAGATGTGGGTTTGGAGCTGCTTCCTGGCATCTTTAAAATGAGGACGTGGGCTGATCTCACAAGGTCATACTGATGACTCATGAGATCAAATACAGCATGGTGTAGCGAGCATCATGCCAGGCCCTTGGAAATGCTGTGGGCAGAAGGGTGCAGCTTGGGCTGTGGTGCCCACTGCCTGTGATTGAGTTCTGGTTTAGCTCTATGTGCTGCGTGGAGCTTGGTCCACAATCCTGAACTTACCCCCTGCACCTAGGAAATGAGGATGATTACAGAGCCTCCCTCCAAGGTCAGTTGTGAAGATTAAATATGCTCAGGGCCCAATTTCTGCTCACTATTGTATCTGCTCTGCCCTTCTGTGATAGCCTCCAAACTGAGAGCCAGAAAAATAAAGGGACACTCATGGGAAGGATGGAGAAGAACTGATAGCTGGTTTTATATGAAAGATGATATGAAAAATAAGTCAAAGGTGACCCATGAAATGGTTAGATTGGTTGGGAATGGGTTAGCAGGAGGTGGAGTGAGTTTGGTCGGAGAATGAGAGGATTTAGTGGGAAATATTGAATTTAAAGTAATAACATAACTTTTAGCCAGAAATATTAAAAGAGCTTTTCTGTTAGACCAGTACCAAGTTCAAATGCTGAACCTTTGTTATTGGGGCAGCATGATTTATTTTAACTCTCCATTTGTCAAGCACTAAAGTTGGTTGTTAACATTTTCACCAAGGGGCTCTCAACCCAAAGTTGCCAGTCATACTCTCTGAGGAGCAATGGAACTTCCTAGACCTTCTTCCCATGTGGCTGCTTTAAAAATAAATAAGAATACATATAGACATAGATTCACTATATTTTCTAGCTGAGGGGAACCTTTGATTCAACCCCCTCACGCTTTGGCTGAGTAAGTGGGGACCAAAGGCAGACAGATGATTTGCTCAGACATACATCTGCTGAATGGACAGGCCAGGTAGGACCTCTGTCCCCAGGTTCCCCTTGCTTAATCTCAGATCACACCTCTCTGTCTTTTATACCTGGCTCTTTACTTATTCATTTTATTACTGTTGGGTAGATGGCAGAATTAAACAACAGCATCAGTAAAACTTTTGTTTATTCCCTAGTCTAGCTCTATAGCTGTTGACTAATGATTCCCCCTGCATCTCAGGTATGGTACTCTGTGGCAGTAGATGCTGGGAGAAAAGCCCAGTGTAAGCTTCAGGTGTTCATAAGTGAGAATTATTTTCACAATGAAGAATGCCATCCTGGATTCTGGAGGAGAGCTACGTGTCCTTCCATCAGGAATTCTAGCAACAAGCAGAGCCTTGGAGATGGGAACACCTAGCCCTTGAGGGATTGTCACTCTCCCACGTGGGGTGCACCATCACTGGATGAAGGAACCGTTGGCTATAGAAAGAAAGGTTGGCTGTTCCCATGTTCGAATCCCCAGTGAAATGTCTATTGACTTTCAGAGAAGTGCCCCTGGAGTTCATGAGTTTCTGCATGGATGTACGTGTAGGTTGAGTTTTCTGAGAGTCTTTGCCCTTCTGGCTTCAGCACAGGCTGCTCATGCTCTGTGCTGGTGCAGGCTTGATGGAAAGTCAGGTGCGATGGTTCCCTTTGCACAGAGGGTATCAAGGTGGTTCTTGGGTCTCTTGTTGCCCTGCGTCCTTGCTGAGTACACATCTGTGCCCCTGACTCTTCAGTCCAGGTTGCAGGTCTTAGATCTGCTTCTGCTGCAGTATAACTCTTTCCACTAATGTTGAAGAGGTCTTCCTGTTTGTCTCTGCTTTCCAAAAGTCTCCAATGATTCTGCACTTTTTCTGTGGGTGTTGGCAGTCTGATTTCACCCCTTGTCGGTGAAGTCTACCTTCAGCGAGTTCAACTACACCCTCAGTTCTCCTCAGTCTCAGCCTGTGAGGAAAGGCATGCACGACCACACTTTGGAAAGCCAGAGAGGCAGCTCTCTGTGAATGGAGGCTTTCCCAGACTGCAGTGTCTGCCTGCATAAATGGAGTAGGCTTGGCGTTGCATCTTTCCCCAGAGCATCAGCAGGGCTGCACAAAGTTCGGCATGGCAGAAAGTCCTGGGCCACAAGGAAGGTTAACCTTCCTACTAGAGAGAAATTAGAATATAGTGACTTAGGATCCCTGATCCTTCAGGTACTGCTCTTTTGAAAACAATCTGAATCTAGGGGTTAAGAATTATATTTCAAAGTCTTTATTTCTAATCAATTAATCAAGACATTGGAACTCACAGGCTGTAATGAGAAGGATTTTCTCCGTCCTTCCCATGAGTGTCCCTTTATTTTTCTGGCTCTCAGTTTGGAGGCTATCACAGGAGGGCAGAGCAGATACAATAGTGAGCATATATATTTAGTGTTCTTGAGATAATGTGTTAATATTAACCTGTGTGATTATATGATTTTTATGTGAAATACAGTCCATTTTAAGATAATAACTAGGGCTCAGCTTTTCAAATATATTGCATTCAGGCCATGATTAAATGTCGTCTGGAGTGTGGCTACCCACCTAACATACCTGGTATCGTCTCCTGACAAGCTCAGCACAGTTTACTGGGCAATTATAGGCTAAAGCAACAGAATATCTTATACATTTATAAATTATATATTAACTTATTCATTTTTCAAATTCCTTATTGTCACCTGGGCCAATTTGATAAAATGCCACCATTGAGATAAGAGTGCTTCCAAATACTAGAAATTATAATTGTTTCATATTTATTGTGTGTCCGTAACATGTTAAATGGAGAATCAAGAGTCACGTGGTCTAGGACTGATTAAATAATAAGCTGGGTCCTCGTGAACAACGTTTGTCCTGGCATAATGGAAAAGCTCTCTTCTTTCCTTTGTAACGTCAGGAAATAAGTATGAAATAAACATTAGGGATGTAAAGAGACACAGAGAGCTTAAGTACCCTGCTGCGAACATTGAACAATGTCAGCACCTTTCCACGGTATGGTGATTACCAGAGGAAAAGGGGGTGGGGGTGGTAGGAGAGGGTAAATGGGGGAATAAATGGTGATGGAAGGAAACTTGGCTTTATATTGAACACTCAGTACAATGTGCAAATGATGGATTATAGAATTGTACACCTGAAACCCATATAATTTTATTAACCAATGAATTTTTTTTAATTCGGCTAAAAAAATCTTGAAATCCATTGCTTTGGACACAATATTTTCTGTTCCCCTTCAAGGGTTCTTATTATTCATGTATGCAAGCTTCAGTTAATTAATTCTATAAATGTTTATTGATTTCTAGACACTGTGCCAGACCGTATAGAACAATCAAATCTATTTTTTCCAATTGCTTTTTCAGTTAGGTTTTTGAAGGATGTTGGGGGATAGTTGAGGGGTTGTGAGCCACTTAAATAAAAATTAAAGGATCAAAAGAAGTGAGTTTTGGAATCAGTCCTAGGATCTAGAAATGGAATTAGTGGACAGTCCCACCAAGGCAATGCTGCCTAAGTGAGTCGGCTTCTGATTGGCCTAGCTTAGGTCAGGAACCCACCCCTTGGGTAGGGAGGGCAGGGCACCTTGATTGGCAGGTCCTCCAATGGAGCCCTCCAAAGTTCTCTGACCAAAGGAAGAGAGACCAGACTCTGCACAAGCAAAAAGAGCAGAAGCCTTTTTGCTATGCAGGGGCCCAGCGGATGCCATTCCTCACATTATTAGAGGTATGGACAGGGTGCTGGGGAGCACAGAGGTGGGAGCATAGAGAGAAAGAGGGATTTCACATATTAGACAACAGTAAACGATGGGGTGGACGGTTGTCAGGGGCTGGATCACAAAGGGCTTTCTATGGTATGTTCATGAGTTTGCATTTTATCCTGAGAATGGGGTAGAGGGTGAAGGATATTAACATAAAAATTACTAAATCAGTAAATGACTGCTGGGGAGGCAGTGGACACAGGGAAGTCTAGGAGCAAGACCATTCATTAGCAGAGGGGACAAGGGCATCCACATGGAGTTCGAAGGGGACAGATTCTAGAGATAATTAAAATGTGAAGGATTTTCTGACAGACTGCCCATGCAGGAGAATTAGGCTTCTGAGTGGCTCTCGGGTTTCTGGCCTGAGCCACTGTTTGGTCACTGAGAAAGGGAATACAAAAATAAAGTGCCGCACTTTTGACACATCGACAGGTATTTCCCTGGGTGCTAGCCTGGGAGGCGGAGGTGGATAAGGATTTAGAGGTCAGGGCTGGAGAGATGGTAGTCACCAGTATATATAGGGATGTGGGTGAGACTGCCCACGGAGAGACTAGAAAGCGGTAAGAGGGGCAAGTTAGGGTCTTTGAGAATCACAACATTGAAGAGGCAAGAGGAGAAGAAAAAGTCATCTGTCCCTGCCTGACCCCTACCTATCTTCTAACTATGAGTAAATTTGATAAATCTGTAGAAATTTAGATATTAGTAAACCCTTTTCTCTAAAAAAAAAGCATGTCCCTAGTACAGTACATCTGGCACCATGGGGAACTCTTGAATATGAGATTTAAAGATTGAGATTTAAAGAGAATATTTGATCAGTGACCAGGAGCTGAAACCAGAGGTCACATGGAGGCTTAGAATTTGTTAAGAACTGGAGCGGCCGAATCATGTTCAGTGTGTGCAAATGAGAACGTCACCAAATGCATTTAGGAGCTGTGTAATTCCCGCTGAGATATTCACACAAGTGTATTCAGACTTTACGAGGTCCACACAACATAATTTAAATATCACCTTTAGGAGGTAGAAGAGGGTAAAGGGGGGATAAACGGTGATGGAAGGAGACTTGACTTTGGATGGTGACCACACCATACAACATACAGATGATGTATTGTAGAATTGTATGCCTAAAACCTATATAATTTTATTAACCAATGTCACCCCAATAAATTCAATAAAAATTAAATATCACCTTTATTGTGTTTCTACCCTATCTATGAATAAACACAGTCATTTTTATTCCTCTACTCTCTTGAAGGGTTCTTCATCTTTAAATAACTTATATCAAAACAAATTTAGGAGGTTTTCAAGTTATGAAAAAAATTATAATTTCACAAAAGTAAACAAAAAGCAAGGAACATTTCTCTAAGGTATGACAGGACTCCATTGCTTTTCTGAAGCCCATATGTACCTAATATGCCCTTCTTACAAATCAGAAACAAAAAACTTCTGACATAAAGCCAACTGTGACAGGCCACACTGATATATAGTCTCAGAAAATAATTACTTGGGTTTGGGAGACTTCTTATAATCATCACCCCATTTTTCTTATAGTTGTTTTTTAAAAATATATTACTTTATTGATTTCAGAGAGGAAGGGAGAGGGAGAGAGAGATAGAAACATCAGTGATGAGAGAGAATCATTGGTTGGCTGCCTCCTGCACACCCCCCTACTTGGGATTGAGCCCACAACTCGGGCATGTGCTCTTGACCAGAATCAAACCTGGGACCCTTCGGTCCGCAGGCTGACGCTCTATCCACTGAGCCAAACCGGCGAGGGCTCTTATAGTGCTTTTATTAAATTTATTGAGATGACATTGGGTAATAAGATTACATAGGTCTCAAGTGTGCATTTCCATGAGACATGATCTGTGTACTGCATTGTGTGTCCACCACCCAAAGTCACATCATCTTCTGTCACCATGTATTTGACCTCCTTTACCCTTTCCTACCCTCGCACCGCCTTTCCTTCTGGAAACCACCATACTGTTGTCTATGTCTATGTGTTCTTGTTTATTCATTTGTTGCTTTTAGTTTTATATCCCACATATGAGTGAAATCACATGGTTCTTAAAATAAGACCCTGACTTGCTTTGCTTAACATGATATTCTCAAGCTCCACCATGTAGCTGCAAAGGCACTATTCCCTCTTATAGCTGAGTAGTATTCTTTTGCCATGTTTTTTTACCATCTCATTTTTTTCTTCCAAGTTCTCAAAACAGTATTACAAAATGCATGCTCATAAAGACTGGGGACGTTTTTAATGAATTCTTTAATAAATATTTACTTGAGCTCTTGCTATAAGTCCTGTCTTGTCCTGGGAAATGGAAATACCATGTTGAATGGGACCAACGTGGCCCCTGTCCTGCAGCTTGCAGTCCATAGGGAAAGGTAGATGCACAGAATTTAAAATGAAGAATGGACCTGGCCAGTGTTTCTAAGTGGTAGAGCATCGGACTGAACACAGAAGGGTTATGGATTCAGTTCTTATTCAAGGGCACGTGCCTGAGTTGCAGGTTCTATCCCCCAGTTGGGGCATATTCGGGAGGCAACCAATTGATGTGTCTCTCTCACATTGACTTCTCTCTCTCTCTCTCTCTCTCTCTCTCTCTCTCTCTCTCAGTCTCTCTCTCTCTCTCTCACCCTTCCCTCCCTCTCTTCCACTCTCTCTGAAGAGCAATGGAAAAAATATCCTCAGGTGAGGATTAACAACAACAACAAAAATAAATGAAAATGGAGAATGGCGGATGCTCTGCCATTAGAGGTCCAGGGAACCATGGAGCCCATAGTCAGAGCACCTAGCAAAATGTAGGCCTCAAAGGAGGAGAAGGGATGTTCCAGCTGATACCTGAGGCTGAGTGGTAGAGGGGAGAGGCAGGGTCAGAAAGAGAAGGCTGAGGGGACAACAGTGTAAGAAGGTCCAGACACCAGAGAGAACATGGCATCTGGGCACGTTCATGGAAGCAGAAGTGGTTTGAGATGCTGGAAGTACAGCCCGTGAGAGGAAGAGTTCTGATGGCAAACCTTTCTGTTCGATACTTTATCTGTAAGATTATATTTTTTTCTGTTTGAAACACAAAATTTCTCAACTTACTGCTTTGTCAGGACCTTGAACCTTCAAACAGAAAAATGTTGCATCCTTTAGATGGAGTTTGTAGTGTGAGCCTGTTGCCATGTGGCCTTTTCCACAAATGCCCTGATCATAGTCCTATAAGCTCTGTTTTGGCTTCTCCATGTTAGCAATATATGATCATTCTTTTTTTTTTTTTTTTTTTTTTTTAGATTTCTTATCTAAGAAACCTGAAAGAGAATAAGAAGAAGCAAAGTTATAGGGCAGTAAGTGGGTATCAAAAAAAAATTAGGTAGTAAATAAATTATCTTGCCAGCATGGTAAATGACCTAAAAACAAACTTAACCTCAAACATAGTGCATCACTGAATATTCTGCAGTGACTGCTAATAAATTACTCTGAGAAGTAATTTATTTTTTGAGGCTGAAAATGATGCCACTCCTTCCTGTACCCCTCCCCATCCCCGATAGAATACACATCCTGGGTGATTTTGCTTAAAAATAGGGCCCAGAGGCACAGAACTCAGATATTAACCCCATATCATGTTTATCCAGATCAATACTTAGAATTAATTAAATGTATGTCCTAAATAGCCATCTTTAGTCTCCAGGGCAATAGTCTTCAAGTTGGATGTCATAGAATAATGAGGAGGTGGTGGTGTCACAAGATGCTGATGGAATTCCCTTGAGAGGCCTGATCCACATGGGTCTCACCTCATAGCATCAGTTACCAAGGAAGCTATGTGTGAAGTCACTGGGGATTGCTAAATTAGAATAACAAAGAGCATTCTCACTCACTGACAGAAAGCTAATGATGTCTTTATAAATCTTGAAAATGAATGAATATGGTTCAATTGGCTCTTTGATGTTGATGGTCCTTCCGGAAAACAAAGCAATTTTTAAAACTGCTTAATTGATGCAAGTGTTTTTATGGTATTTTCTCACGACTTTGTGAGCATTTGGCGGGGGCGGGGGGTAGGATTAGTGTTTTACCTCTCACCTCTGTTGTCGTTTTCCGTTGCTTTTCAGAGAGAGTGGAAGGGAAGGAAGGAAAGGGAGAGGAAATTTTAGGCATTCTATGTGACAAGAACAGGAAATTTTCCTCAAATAAATGTAATTTTATTCTGTATGTATATCACATTTAACCATTTTTAAGCTTGACCTGTCATCTTTCTTCCCCAGTGAGTGACAAGAAAGAGAAAGCTGTGTAAGGACATTTATTCTTTGTCATTTCCAACCACTGTGCGGCCCAGAGGTGGGCGTGTAATTATCTCTGTGGGGGAGGGGCTGCAACACTGGAACTCATTAATAGTATTACTGCAGCAATAAAACTACAAAAACAAACCATCTAAGTATTTGTGCTGTTAAGTCTAGGTTCACAAATTATATTGTTTCAGATAGTTAAAGAGCTTGTTGGTTCTTTTAAACTAATTTTGTTTCAGTAATTTCATTACTGAACTTCAAACAGTGATGGTTCTACCATCATAGTCTAGAAAGATGTAATGGCCTTGGAAGTGGGGACATTGGTCTACTGTCTTTTACATGAATGTCTCTTTAAATAAGATGTGTGATACCTCTGTGTCCAGCTGGCCTCCCTGGGTTCCTGACCAGCAGCTGTTGTTGGGAGCTGGATACCAAGGAAAGAACGGGGATTCCTTTGAGGACAGCTGGAGAAGTCCTGTCTACAGAGGGCAGAGAGGCCAGCATCTGTGAGGGGAAGTAGGGAAACACGAGGGGCCACTGAAGCTCTGGTTCCTGGAGATGGAAGCAAAGTCTGGACACTGGGAGGCAGAGCCCTAAGAGGTGGCAGAAGGCTTGTCTGTGTTTGTCCTCCACGCTGATACTGCAGTGATCTTTCTGAAATACCCACCTGATTTCTAAGACCCTTTTTGGAAATCCTCAGCTTGGCATAGTAGGCCTTTTCTGAACTGGTGTTTATCCACTGTTCTGGCCTTGTTTCCTGTTGATACTGGGGGTGCACACATCACTCAAACCCCCAGAACCTACTCAGCTTCCCCACGTCCATCCTGCTGCTGCTTATCTCCATGTGGTTCCTTCTGCTTGAATATCCATCCTCTTTGACTTCTCATCTCGCTAATTTCTACTTAACCTTCTGAGGTTGGCTCAGTTGAAAATCTCCCCTCCCCCCAATACCTTATATATGTCTTTGTCATAGTTTTCACCACATTTTACTCTTAATTCCTTATTATTTGTCTGTCTTTCCCATATTGCATGGCTTCTTGAGAGCAAAGACCAGAGCTCATTGTACTTGGAATTGCAGTGCCTGACAAAGTGCTTTAGTAACACTGAACAAATGAATTAATTGACTACTTTAGACTTTAATTGCCATAGGAAATAAAGAAAGGGGGGATTTGCCCTGGCCTGTGACTCAGTTGTTTGGAGCATCGTCCAGTGCACCAAAGTGTCTCAGGGTCAGTCCCGGGTCAGGGCACATATGGGAGGCAGTGGATCAATGTTTCTCTCTCTCTCTTTCTGTCTCTCTTTAAAAATCAATAAAAATATATCCTTAGGTGAGGATTTTAAAATTTTTTTGAAAGAAATGATTTTTCAAAAGGAAGGGGGATTTAATTCACTTGTTCTTTCATTCATAGTACATTATGTTTGTAAATAACCATAATGTTTTGAGGAAAGATAGATAGAGGGGTATAAATACAATTTCAGCTGTAGAGATTGTACTTTAAAAGTTATTTCTTTCATATAATTGCTCATCAATATGTATTGAACAACTGCTATGTTATTCAGATAAAATTCACATACCATAAAATTCACTCATTTTAAGTGCACATGTCAATGGTTTTCAGTTTGTTTGCAGAGATGTGCAATAATTACTATGTTCTAATCTTAGAACATTTCCATCATCACTAAAAGAAAACCTGTGCCCATCTGCAGTCACTCTGCATTCCCACATCGAGCCCTGAACAACCACTAATCTACTTCCTATCTCTATAGATTTGCCCTTTTTGGACATTTTCATAACAATCATACAATGTGAGGTCTTTTGTATTTGGAGTCTTTGACATAATATAAGGTTTTTTAGTTCTATCCACATTGCATAGATTATATTAGTATTTCATTCCTTATTACTGAATAGGATTCCATTATATGAATATAACATTTTATTTGCTAATTCATTGATGGACATTTGGGCTGTTTATGTTTTTTTGAAATAATATAAACTTTAGAATTAAGAAAAATCCTTCTGATTGTGAGTCTGGCTTATGTTTTGTATTGCTGCCTATAAAATCTGTCTTTGTTTTATATTTGGAAACCAACTTCTTTTATTTGTGACACTAAAACAAAATTTATTATTCCTGAAATTTCTCATTCCATTAACAAGTATGCATTAAAGCTTTCTCTGGCCATGAAAGAATAGTTCAGCTTCTTGCAAATTTAAACCTAGGTAGCCACAGTGGGACACTGTGAGAGATTTTTTTCTGAAGCCAAACTGTCCTATTTTCTGCATTCATTGAGCTTTGAAAAGTGGGAAGAACTTCAGGTCACTTGCTCCCATGAGTGGCTGTCATGTAGAAATGGACATGAGTGGAGCATCTTGATTCCTTTGAAAGGGGACTTGTCAATAAGAGCAACCATATGATTCAGTAATTACTGTTTCCTTTCCTCCCAGGAAGCAAATCACTGTCATTACCAACTGTCATCAGTTAAATTAGCTATCATCGCAGTGTCTGTAGACCAGTTGAAGACGAAGAAACCTCCTTTTGGGGAATAAAGCCAAAAACAAGCATTCTCATTTCCCAGAAAGTCTACCTGGCTTTTGCATAGTTTCTACACACCTGCATTTCTCACAGCACATGGCACTTCCTATAGTGCTGGTTTGTCTGTCATCCCCACTGGACTTGAACTTTTATGAGGTCCGTAACCAAGCCCTACTTTTTCTGAGCCATTACTTTTGGATGCGTCCAATTTCAGTTTTTGATAGGACTTTTAACTATTTACCATGAAAATAGAAAGTGACTGCTTTATTTCATTGTGTCATCAAATTCATAGCTATATTTCCTTAAATTAAAACTATAAAATGGTACTCTGATTATTTATTTAATTCAGATGCCACGAAGCATCCAGACTGTTTAAGTATCTTTTTTTTTTTAATATATTTCATTGATTTTTTTACAGAGAGGAAGAGAGAGGGATAGAGAGTTACAACATCGATGAGAGAGAAACATCGATCAGCTGCCTCCCGCACACCTCCTATTGGGGATGTGCCCGCAACCAAGGTACATGCCCTTGACCGGAATCAAACCTGGGACCCTTCAGTCCACAGGCCGACGCTCTATCCAGTGAGCCAAACCGGTTCAGGCTGTTTAAGTATCTTTTAAAGAAGCAGGTAAGCCCTGGCTGGTGTAGCAGTTGGTTGGGGGTTGTCCCATGGACCAAAAGGTTGCCGGTTTGATTCCTGGTCAGGGCACATGCCCAGGTTGCAGGCTCGATTCCTGTTAGGGGCCCTGCAAGAGACAGCTGATCAATGTTTCATTCTCACATCAATGACTCTCCCTCTCCCTTCCTCTCTTTTTAAAAAAACCAAAGTATTTTTTAAAAAGGAGCAGACAAGATACAAATCCCCTCACAGTTTAAAATCATAGGAGAGTGGTTGATGCTCACATTTGCAGAAGTGTATGGTTCCCTCTTCCTGAAAATAATGACAACTAAATGTGTAGGGTTCATGAGGGTAACAGGGTGCTTGGGTGTGAAATATGCATGGCAGACTTTGAACTTGCTACACTGATGGAGCTGGTTCAGCTCCCCCAGGCCAAGAGGCATTTGATGTTTTCCTTTGGAATGAAATGCTTCTAGAATTTGCTGTTTTAAAAAATAGGCTTCGACTGTCAAACTACATTGGGAAGACAGGGAAGGTTGGGCGAGGGGGGCTGTAAGAGACCAACCAAAGGACTTGTACACATGCATATAAGCACAACCAATGGATATAAGACACTGGGGCTGGGGGGAGGGTGGGCAGGTGAAGGCATGTCCTGGGGGGTAGGGGAGGTCGGGGGGAGATCAATGGGGGGGAAAAAAAAGGAGACATATGTACTACTATTTGTAATACTTAAAACAATAAATAAATAAATAAATAAATAAATAAATACATTCCAAAAGGAAAAAAAAAAAATAGGCTTCGTCTTCCCTAGCGCCTGTCGTGCTCTATAACACGGTGATCGAGCTCTAACAGCAGGTGTCACAGTGCCTCCGTGAGCACCTAACTTTCTCACAGAATAAAAAGAAAGACACCTTTTATCACCTTTGACCAGTGGCCAGTTAACTTCACTCCTCGCACAACCACTAGTGCTGAAGTTGCAGTAAAAAGAAAAGTCTTACCTACTTGAACTAATGCCATTTTACTGGCATTTAATGGCAAACTCCTTCGGTTTAGACCCTGAAACCTCAGTAATAAGCTACTACAATTAATCTAGTGAACATAACGGGTCGTCTGTTCATGCGTAAGGAGCTAATTTGTGTGCTGCAGTAATTGCCACCCTCTGCAGGTACCACAGGGTAGTTCACACATTGCAGCGACAAGTACAGCAGCTCACTCATCATTTGATAGCCTCACAATTCTCAGGCCCAGTGGGTTTCCCAGGGAACCTGGATGTTCCTTATTCTTCAGAACTGGTCATCAACTCTACTGGCAGCTTATGTTGTGACGATGCCACCGTCTTCCCATTAATGTTTATAAATGCTGGGTTCTATTTCCTTTCTAGCAACTCCTATTCTGTAATTTCAGTATATTCACATGAGATGACTAAAGATCCCTAACTTCCTGTTCTGGTGCTACTTAAAGTGAGTTGTTGGTCAATGGGTCATAATGAGATAAATGCAGAAATGGAAAGTTTGACCATATCTGCCAAATCTAATTATAACAATGGGGGAGGGGATTCCTACTTTGTAAACCTTTGATTTTTTTTTACTTCATTTTTCTTTTGATTGATTTTTATTTTATTTTACAAAAGTGTTAGTCTGTGAAGGATGGTGATGAGGGGGAGGCAGATCCTTTCCCACACATGGTTTAAGAAATATTGTCCCAGTCTAGCATCTCTTTAATGAGGAGAATGGACAGGTCCACATGTATCCCCCTGACAATATGGTCCATTATTATTTGTGAAAATTCTTCACCTCCAGTGACCTATAGTGACCTCTGTCTAACATCTTGCCAACACCCAAGGATTGCAATTTGGGATAAAGAGACGCTTGGATCTTGATTGCTGGGCTTGTACCCACAAAGTGTTCCCCACACATACATGTCATTTCTTCCCACAAACATAATCTCACAATTTAAATGAAACTAAAACAGCTTTCTGTTTTATTTCTGAATGTATATTCCACATTCCCGTTTTTTTCCTAATTTGGGGGTTGCTGATACTAAATATTCTATTATTCACTGGATTTTAAAATATGTTGATGTCTTTCATAATTAAGGGTGTTTTTTTCCCAAACATGTAAACTAGGAGCAAGCCTAGGTCTTTGAAAAGACGTAAACTGAGTAGTGGGACTGCTGGTGGTGTGTGCCTCATGCATTTTGCTTGTTCTAAGGCTTTTTGCTGGTGGTGAAATTATGTAACTTGCTTTGGATAACGGAAAAATAGAACAGTGTGATAATCACAAAAGCCTGGCATCATTAGCATGGACAGCCCTGTTTGGGTCACTGTAATTAGCTGCCTGTCGAACTTGAACAAATGAAGACAGTGCACCCTTGGTACTACTGCATCCCGTGTGCTGCTGGCTGACCCTGCTCCAGCACATCTGTGGATGGCTGTGTGCTGGTCTGTGTTTACCCGGCAGGGTGGGCGGGGACCGGGACACATAGCTCCCACCGCACTTTTCTTACCTGTGACTTGCATCTGTTCTCTATGCAAATTGGAGACCACACCTTTGGTACCTGGCTGTGCTTTCCCAGAACCCTGCTGTCAAACCTGTTGTGGCATCTGAGGATACACCTGCCAACACAAAGCCTGCAGCCAGTGTGCCCTTGGACAGGGCTCTTGGGCATTGTTGAAAGAATGTGTCATACAGGAAGCATAAACCCTACTGTCTGCCCACCTGCTGTCCAGCCCACGGCCAGGACAAGCTCTAGGTTCTAAGAAAGGCAAGAGCCTGGCCAGAGTGGCTCAGTGGTTGGGCTTCAGCCTATGAACCAGAAGGTCATGGTTCGATTCCCGGTCAGGGCACATGCCCAGATTGCAGGCTCAAATCCCGAGGCATGCAGGAGGCGGCCCATCATTGATTCTTTCTCATCATTGATGTTTCTGTCTCTCTCTCCCTTTCTCTTCCTCTCTGAAAGCAATTTAAAAAAAAAAAAAAGGCAACAACTCCATGTACGAAATGTCGCTCATTCTGCCTCAGGTTGTATTTCTGGGTCCAGACTCAGATATACATGGGCAGCCCATACTCTTCCAGAAATACTCTCAGAATGACTTAAAATCTAGCCAGTTTCACCTTGTCTGAGGAAGCCTGCTTCTCCCATAGTAGCAGGTTTTCAGTTCAGTATGTACACAGAGAGTAGAGAAAGGGAGAAACGGGAGCAGGGGAAGGTAGAGTAAGAATGGGCCTTGTCTCCGTCATCTCCTTGGATACAAGAAACATCAGCTCTACTCACCCAAAACCCAGCAGTTTGTCCTAGACCTGCATTTCCCCCTGAAACACCGCTGTAGTTTACACTTCAACCTTCCGTGTTCCCCTTCCTAAAACAACAGCAAATCCTGCACTAAAGTTGATCATTATCCCAAGCAGCATGTTCATCTGGAGGACCGAATGGTATGTGCACATTGGGAGGGAAAATAGAAACGTAGCATTCCATTCATTCATTTTTATGCTTTTTGTTGTCCTCATGAGAGGAAGAGGAGGGATCTGAGCATAACTGAATTAAGAGCTAATAAATGATATGGCAGTACTTTAGGCCTAGTTCAATTTTTTTTGTTTTTTCTGAGAAGATCATCTCCTAAAATATCCTCTTGCAGGCATGCAAAGCCCTGTACTTTGCATACGGTGGCCGGGAAGAGACTGGCTTTTAGAGTCAAATCGCCGAGTTTGCATGATGACATACATGACCACCTCTGTTTGCTCAAATATCTCCATTTCCTTTTGTCTTTGCTATAGTAAGCTCCCTGCGGTACTCAGCAGTCCCAGGATTTCTATGTTGCATGGATTCGTTCCCTTTATGTATTCCTGCATTTGAAAGAGAAACCTGCCTTAAGCAGTCATTCTGAAAACCAAAAATAAATCCCTCAGGTAGCAGCAGTTTTTAAATAACACTTTTTTAGTGTCTAGGGAAAAATTCTATCAAAGTGTTCGAGAAAATGACAACTTCAACATAGACATAGATATTTTAAAAATTGAGTGTTTTCCAGTCTTGTCAGATATAACAAAAGAGGATCTTATACTCTAATGCATGAATAAGAGCCATTGGTAAATATATTTTTAAGTACTGAGTACAGAATGTCACTTTCATCATCAAGAATCAAACAATCAGCAGTAGAGTGGCTGCTTTTATTAAAAAGTTTTATAGTATCTGTGTGTCCATCTTTTTTTATTATTAAAGATTTTTATTTATTTCAGAGAGGAAGGTAGAGGGGGGGAGAGAGAGAGAGAGAGAATGAGAATCACTGATCGGCTGCCTCCTGCTTGCCCCCTACTGGGAACCAAGCCAGCAATGTGGGCAGGTGCCCTTGACCGGAATCAAACCCAGGACCCTTCAGTCCACAGGCCAACATTCTATCCACTGAGCCAAACCAGCTAGGGTTGTGTGTCATCTTTTAAAAAGATAAAGTATATGTTTTTGAAACAAAGTAAATAAATACTTCATTTGTCTAACTTATTGAACTCTGTTTCAAGCTCATAAATGTATATTTTCCCCTGAAAATAAGGACACATGGATTTTTGTGCCAGATGTCATTAATTTAACTGAATAACTAACTTGATGCGCCCCTATTTCTTCATCTGTAAAATGGGTTGCTAATATTCCCTGTCTAGAGGGAAATTTGAAGAATAAACGCTGTAACCAATGTTAAGTAAGTAGTGCAATTCTTGGCATAAAGTAAGTGCCCAATACATGCAAGTTAAAAAACATTCAACCTCTCCTCCACTGTCCCCACTATTTCTCTCATCAAATTTTGAGAAGGAACCGAGGAAATAAAAATTCCACATTTGAATGAAGGTCGAATATTTGATGATGTTTCTTCTACCTGGAAACTTTACCTATTGGCACTGGAAATAGTTTACCTCAATTCAATTAAAATATCTGGTCTGAAAAGTAGAGGCCAGGTATTCAAGTACCTGTTTGCTTAGAGAGTGACCAGAGTTTCCCATGTGCACGTAATTATGAGGATACAGTACACATTTTCAATGATGATGGATTTTAAAAGTTAATCTAGTAATCTAATAATTGAGCGATTTTAAAAATAGGAGCCTTCTTCATGGTTATTGGATGTCTCCTTTAATTCATTCATGCAAACTCTTTTGTTCAGAGGCAAAGCTTCCTTTCAATGACACCGGCAGAGCCATCAGCAAATGAAACAAGAACATTACCAAATAGTCTTTTTTTTTTTTCTGGTATAATTCAACTCATTTGACATATTTCCTAGACCTGATTTTTGACACATCATTATATTCATAAGCCCTGAATGACCCACTGGCAGAACTTTAGTCATTGTTTAACACAGCCAAATCATGCCAACGATTTCTCTGTCCCAATTGCTTAATACTTTCTGTGTCTGTTTTGTATTTCCCAAGACCTCTTGCCAATTAAGTATTAGTGGTACAAGGTGACATTCAGTGAGTGACAGAGAGAGGAAATAGAGTGGGCTGAGTTGTGATTCTCGGCTGCAGCCAGTGAACCACAGAGAAAGTGCTTTTCCTAAAGGGATCTGGGAGCTGGTGCTCGCAGAGTCTTCCGCTGGAGCCAGTTTGGTGTGACCTTGTCAGGAGATGGGGAAGAAATCTGGTGGTTTTTGAAGTTTCCCTCACTGCTTTCCCACCTTTATTCCTTCCTTCCTTCAGTAAATATTTATTTTGGGCTTCCTCTGTGCTAAGTGCTTTGGCTAGACCTCAGGGGCACATCAGACATGGATCCTGCCCTGTGAGGGTTTGGAGTCTAGCAGGGAGACAGAGCAGGAGTCACTGGAACACTTCTGCTAGGTGGTGTGCGAGTTGTCTAAAGGGATAGGGAAGGGATGGTTGCAGTTTTTGGAATGAAGGACAATGTGAGTCTCTTGGAGAACGTGTTAAAGACTCTAGAACTTGCTCTGGAAAAATACATCTCCTATGAAACATACAATTTCAGAATATGGAGCCACTGGAGGTGTGTGTGTGTGAGATGGGTGTGAGTGTATGTATGTGGTATATATATGTGTGTGTGTGTGTGTGTGTGTGTGTGTGGTGTGGTGTGATTTGTGTGTGGAATGTGTGTAAGTGTATAAATATGCGGTGTATGTGTGGTGTGTATTTATGGGTTGTATGTATGTAGACAGGTGTGTGGTAGGTGTGCAGTGTGTGTGTCGTGTGTATATGTGGGGGGCCGTGTGTGTGTGTGTGTGTGTGTGTGTGTAGTGTGTGGTACATGTGTGTGGTGTGTATATATGGGGGCAATGTTTGTGTGTGTGTGCACGTGCACAGTGTATGTGTGGTATATGTGTGTGGTGTGTATATGTGGGGGCAATGTGTGCGTGTATCTCTGACTTAGAGAATGAGTATATGAGTATTTGACTTGAGCCTTCAAGTCGTGTGGGATTTGGAGGCATCACAGAGGAACCTGGGACAGAGAGAGCTGCAGGAGGAAACTAGGAACCGGGGAAGCACAGCCTCACAAGCGAGCAACCTTTCTGGTCTTGGATTGGGCTTTCTTGGTGAAGAACCACTTTTCTGCGTACATCACCTGCTATACTTTAGGGAACCTCATGAGCCAGACATGCTAACTTTCTCCTTTTGATAAAATTCTTCCTTTTATCAGTTATCCTTTCTCTTTATTAAGGAGAATTTATTTTTTCTATATATTAGTCTGTTTATGAGAACAGTAAGTAAAAATAATGGCATATGTAATTACTCTCTTTTTTTTATCTTTCCTGCATACATCTAAAAGGAACCATCTTCCCAAGAAACTGTGGATGTCGCTTTATTTCTTCCCAGTCATTGAAAGACTAAAAAGCATTGATCTTAGCAAATTACTATTTAGTCAATGTAAACATCACTGCTACCTGTTTGTTGAAACTTATTACACTGCCTTTGGTGTTATCGGGGTATTTCAAGGTCTGTATTAAAAATAAAGAGACTGGTCCAATAGCTAACCAATCAATTCACTTTCCATAGCATGTGAAATACGCCGTGGCTTTCTCACCTTAGACAAAATAGGATGGAACCAGCTCCTACAATCGCATTGCAGACTGAGTGAAAAAACGCCTGGACAGTGCTTGTGGGAGTCCCAGTTTCATAGTCAGCTCTCAGTAAATGTCAGCTATCATCATCCTCATCCTTGTCCCATCATGGACACGTTCAGTTTCACCTTGGATGTTATCTTTGCCTTTTCAGTACCCGATTCTCCGACTAACTACTTTCCACGTGCTACTCAGCAAAGATTTTACCCAGGGAGTCCTTACCCCTGGGAATTGGATTTGCATTAGACATAATTGACTTTGAAATCAACCCAATTTCAGAAAATTCAAATTTACAAAACACGTAAATTGGGGAGCAATTATGGACATATCCCTCAGTTTGTTTGGGCTGCTATAACATAATACCATTGAGTAAGTGGCTTATAAATAACAGAAATTTATTTCTCACAATCTGGAGGTTGGCAGTTGTGATCAAAGGTTTATGACTGGTGAGAGCCCATTCCCTGGTTGCTAGGTGCCATCCTCTGGTTATGTCGTCACATGGCAGAAGGGGCGAGGGAGCGCTCTAGGGTCTATTTTATTTTATTTTATTTTATTTTATTTTATATTTTAATTTATTTCAGAGATGAAAGGGGAGAGAGAGAGAGAGAGAGAGAGAGGGAGAGGGAGAGAGAAACATCAATGGTGAGAAAGAATCATTGATTGGCTGCCTCCTGCACACCCCCTACTGGGGATTGAACCCATAACCCAGGCATGGGCCCTGACCAGGAATTGAACCTCTACCTCCTGGTTCATAGGTTGATGCTCAACTACAGAGCCATACCAGCCAGGTCCGGGGTCTCTTTTGTAAGGACACCATCTCTGTGATATCCTCCCCTCCAAATCCATTCATGAGGACACTGACCTCTTGACCTAATCACCTCTCAAAGGCCCCACCCAAACAACATCACTTTGGGGATTAGATTTGAGCACGTGTTGTATCTGAAACTTGGGTTGGGAGTTGGGCAAGCATGTGTTAAGAAGCCCTCTGGGTGATTCTGATGCACATTAAGGTCTGAGAACCACCACTCTAACACATTTCAAACTAAAACTAAACTTCCTTGTGGAATGGGCCCCGTTAACAGCACACTAAACATGTAATTATATTTCTTTACTTTCCTTAAGAAATTAACCACTTGCATGAAGCACTTCTCATAGATATGGAAGTCGTTTCATGACCAAGTTACTCTCAGTGACCCCAGCCTCGCACTCCCTGCCCTGCGTGCAGCAACATGGTGATGCTTGGGTGCAGCGGGAGCTGCGGTAACTTACCGTACATCACACTGTCCTTGTGGTGGGTTTTCTAGCCTCCTCCTACTTCCATTTGTTTATACGTCCTAGACTGAATAAGAGGAAGGGGTGGAGTAGACAGAATTAACCTTAAAAGGACCTTCTTTAGTCCTGTTCCTGAGAATTCATTCTAAAGAAGTACTCATGCCTATGTTCACCTGTGCAGATTCAGCTACGGGATGTTTATTGAGGGTGATTATCAGAGGAACAAATGGGGAACACCTAAACTCCCAGGAGTTAGGGAAATGGTTAAATAATCTATGAAGTACACATAAAAGGGAAAACTATGCAACCTTTTAAAGTGACATGGACATAAAACTTATTAATTTTTAAAATGACAAAACAGTAATTATTTATATAGAATCCTGTATAATAAAGAGCTAATATGCTAATTAGACTGAACAGCTGAATGACCTTCCAGATGTCCTTCTGGATGACCTTCCAGATGAAGTCGGGGCTGCAAGGGCTGAGCCCCTTGCATGAATTTTGTGCATCGGTCCTCTAGTAGATATATATTGTTATATGTACAAATATCCAACATGTTACTCGAAATATAAACAGAAATTATTTTCAGAAGGTGGGGTTATTGATCATTTAAATTTTTTTCTTTTTCAAGGGGTGTACTTTCCATTTCCTATAATGATTATCCCAATTTGGGTATGAAATACCTAGCAAAATGCAAAGCATTAGAAAAACTTTCATCTTGACATTTGTTATCAATGACGAGGTCAGAAGCCCATCCTGCACTGTATCAGACTGTGATCTCATTAGTAGCTATACATAAAACAAACAAAAAACACACAACCGTGTTAACTTCTCTGGATTCAGATTTTGTGTGTGTGCCTGCCTGAGGGTGGAGGAACTCACTCCAACTGCTGTCACTTCCAACTAACTCACCCTCCAGCTCCTCATCTTGCGGGGAACTCTCCCCCTGAGACCAGGATGGGAGTTTTAAACACAGACAAAAATGTGCATTGTGCCGGCAGAATAGTCTGAGCCTGTCCCTTTTGATGGTGTCCCAAAATTATGAACACAGTCAGGGTGCAGCCTGGTTGCATGTTGGTCGCAGGCAGAAGTCTGGTTCTGTTTTTGTTTTGTGTTCTCTCCCCCAGAACCTGGTAAATAGGCCATTCAGTCAATCACTTGGCCAGGGGCCGTTCTGAAACGTTGGCCTCCCTGTGCATCAGAGAGGAAGGGAGGGGAAAAATGATGTGAAGCAGTGGAACCATGATGAGCCATTCATGTGCTTTAAAAGCCAGCTTCTGCCAAAGGTTTGCTAGAAAAACAGTGAGCTGGAGCTCTCAGATGTTGTATTCTGTTCTGGGAGTCCCTTCAGCCTGGTGGACACAGCCCTGGGTGAGAATTGTGAGGCAGAGCTGTTGTTACACCTTAGAAAAGGTTTAGAAAGCTGCCTGGGGTGGTGGAGGTGGGGGGGGAGGGGGGGTTCTTGGGTCGCCAGGTTTAGGGAGTAACCTTGGGGGTCCTGTAGATCTGTGGGTTTCCCCAAAGCTACCCTGCCCTGTTGGGGCTGTCCTTCCTCCCAGTGACCTGGCCCCACCTCCAGGCCAGTGGGGAACATTAAAGAACCACTTCCCTGGCTGGATTCTACCAAGATAGCTTTTAGGTTTGCTTCTCATCTTGCTGAGGCAGCAATCCTGAGCTCTTATGTACATATCAATAGACACTTAATCTTAAGGCCAGCAAGAGAAGGGTATGGAAATTAAAGGCATTTTCTTTTCCTAACTGCACCCTTTATGCACAATTCTAACCTCGGTTGTGGTGTTACTGGAGGGAAAGAGCTTAACCATCGGCTTGAACAAGAATGAATGCTAGATGCACTCCCTCCTGTTCCACTAGGAGCATCTGCAAGATGGAGATGCACAAGCACTAGCTGGTTCGTAAGTGGCCCTGTGCCCAGCACCTATGGAGAGCAGGGAGCACAAGACTGGGCAGAGGAAAAGGACAACTGCTCTGTCACCCCCAGACTCAGCTGATCCCATGGTTGCTCTGGAGCTGGATGGCTTTCCAGAGTCGTCAACACTTGGGATGAGGGGACTGGGCCTCTGTGCCTCCACTTGAGTCACTCCTTGATGCAGGCTGTCTGCAGAAGAGACATGACCTTGGGTCAAGGGACTGTCTTCAGCCTCGGACACTCCCCAGTGTGGGTCTCAGCTGAGAGCTGTTGGCTGCCATTACTTCCAGTACCTGAGGGGAGGGGACTTGGAGCCTGAGGTCAGGGTAAAGGAAAGGCTGGGCCATGTACCTGCATTCACTACAAAGAATAGAAAAAAAAAATCTGTCATAGGTAATTAAAATTGTTGGTAGTTCTGGGACAAGAGGTATGATGTTATCGAGCTCCCTGAAAATTACCGATGAAAATGCATGTGCTCAGGGAAGAAGCATTGGTTTCAAAAGTTTGTTATTCATGGAAAGTAGATAATGCGTCCAACCATCCATCTACTATGTCCCTCTAAGAAGAATATTGCCTTTGATTCTATGCTTAAATTTTTAAATGTAGTAGGTAAGTTGCCAGTACTAAGCCAAAGACTGATGTGTGCATCTGAATCCTCAATGTACAGCTGCCAAAGGGGAGACATCCCACAGGCACACCTTACAGCTCAAAAATCTATTCTTGGATAATGTCAGTGACCATGAAAAACAGACCTTTGCTGCTAGAGTTAATTGAGGGAGTTCAGGTTCTAATTATTTTATCATTCATTTAGTCAGTAGCATTTATTGAGCAAATAACCTTTTGTTTGAAGGTTGTAGGGCACTACGAAAGTGAAGTGGGAACAATGACTACTAACATTTGGCTCATCCTTCATTGCCTGTAGAATATTTTAGCATAATATTATTTCATTTAATGAGTTGTATTAGTGTCCCCATTTTATAGATGAGAAACGTGAAGTTCAGAAAAGTAAGTAAATTGCCCAGTTTTGAGCAGCTAATAATAGATAGTATTATTACCCTAAAAAATGTGCTAAAAGTCTGAAATCCAAAAGGAGTTACTGAAATGATCCAACTATTATAGTTCTCTCTCCAAGAATCCGAGAAAGCTGTGTGTGTGTGTGTGTTGTGTGCTACAGCTGAGCAATCTTGAACTTAAGGTAGAGATAGGATAAGATGTGTGTGTGTGTGTGTGTGTGTGTGTGTGTGTGTGTGTGTGTGTGGTGTGTGTGTGGTGTGTTACAGCTGAGCAATCTTGAACTTGGGGTATAGGTAGGATGAGCACTGTGTCCCTGAAAGGACCTCAGCCATCAGAAGGATTCTCCTACCCAACACTGAAAAATAAAGAGTGGGCTTCAGGATAAATTGAGTTATTCTTTTAAGTGATCTCTCTAAAGATGAGGGATCTAGCAGGATTTTCCAGATCTAAAGTTGTGAGAAGTAAGAAATCCAAAGGTGATTTAAATATTAGTTAGCTCAGAAGGATTCTTCCTGTCTTTCAATGAATCCCTTTGACACTTTTTTCAGTTCCTCCATCTGTCCTTTACCTGATCATCAGAGGAGCCTGGAGCTCTGGCTGTATTTACCAGTCAAGGATATAGCTGAAGACTTGTTATCCCTGGACCCTGTTTCTCTGGATGGCCTCCCTCTGTTACATGTACCCTTCTAAGGTTGTCTAGGTTATCCTGGTGACCCTCTCACTAGATTTTATAGGTATGAAACACTCTCCACCCACCAACTCCATCTAGAAATTCCCACACAGGGTGCAATTCAGTTTTTCTGATAAAATATAAAGACAGAGTAAAATGCAATGTTAAAAGGCATTTAGGCGGGTCTTGCTAATGGGGATAAGGGAAGAAAACACCAAGAACCTCTGAGACACTATATTTGTGAAGAAATAAATCGCACTGGTAGTAAAGATGGCCATGATGGATGCCATCTTTACTACCAGATTCTGTAAAGATGGCCATGATGGATGTGTGTCTCTGATCTGCTGTAGCAATGTGTGTTCTGGTAGGTGGGAGGCTAGTAGACAGAGTTAGTTTGAGGGTGGAGGAAAGCAATCAAGCCACGTAGACAGCACACACATGGGTGTCATTAGACAATGTAAGGTCCTGACAGATGTGGAGGAGGGATCGTATGCACCAGAGTGGGTTTGTCTGGAGTGTGGAGTGGGGAATGAGGTGTTTGTTACCAGGATGGCTGGCAACAGATACTGGCATGCAAATCCCCTCAATGGGAGAAGGAGTGTGAAGAAGAGGCTCAGTCTTTAAAGACCTGAGGTACTATGCAGGTTTACCCAGGCACATTCAGACTCAGAGGGACAAGCCAGGGACCCAGTTCCTGACTGGAATGTACTGAGGGGACTTGGTTAGAGGACAGACAGAATGTCCACTCCTAATGTTGCGATTCCCCAATTGGAGGAGCCAAAAGCAGGTATGGGGGGCGGGCATTGAGACAGAGACTTCCAGGGGAGGACAGTCCACAGCCAAAGACAGGCTTCTACGTTCATCTGAAGGAAGCTGAGGGAGAGCTCGACTGGACAGGAGAGGGCGGGAGGGCAGGGCATTGAGAGCACATGGCACTGGCAGGGGGATGCCATGCCTCCTGGAAATGGAAAATAAAAGAGTCCATCTGAGAGCTCCTGTTTCGCCAAAGGGTGGGCACACTGGTGTCTGTGCTTCTGGTGTGTCCGAAGGAGGGCTGATAGGACTGACCACCATCACCCAGCTGAGCGATGGGGTGTGTGTCTGGTCAGCACTGGATGAGGGATCCATTGAAATGAGCCTAAAAGCCTTCTAAAGACTCTGGCCCCTTTCTCCTCTCGCTAGCTAGTCTTGGCTTTAAAACTAAAAGTCATGTGGCTCTGGTTCAGTAGCTAAATATTAATACTTAGTTATGAGTATAGACGAAAGTGAACAAAGGTTTTGGCTCAAAGTATGGGTTTCAAACCATCAACCACAGTATTCTTAAAGTAAAAGATCAGTGTAGTTCACAAATGGCCCATATTGAATGAAATGCTTTTCCTTTAAGGCGAGTGAATTCTTTAAGCATCAAGACTGCTTCTTAATTTCCCTACAGACACAAATTACCAATTAGTGTCATGGTGCCTGCTTTCTCATCATGCACACAGGCACTGGGGTGTATAGTGTTTGTTTTGTGTGTGTGTGTTTTTACCATCCCCTGAATCATCATGCTTCCATCTGTGCACAATGTGATGAACTTCTTGAGTCAGGAAAATAAACATGATCCGTCTGTTCATGATCTCATACTCAATAAGAAAGTGCACGGATCGTTTTCATGTCATATCAATCCCCCTTTGAAGGAGAGAGAGGAGCAGAGTTGCCACAAATTGGTTATCAGTAAAATAGCAATTGGGTTTAATTGCTTCACTTTCATACTTCACATGCACTTTTCAGAAATGTTTTAAGAACTGGCCCTGCTTTGTTGTGGTATCACCCACAGCTCTGTCTCTCTGTATTCATGCAAGTCCATGTTTGTTTAGGGTGCATGCTGCACATTAACCAGTGGCATCTCGGCTCAATCACGCTGTCTTCCTATGACCTCCGAGGTCTTCTTTGTTTAATGCCAACTCGGCACCACTTTCTGCCATCACCTTGTAAATGTCAGTGCCTTCTGATTGGTACTTTATGGGCGAAAAAGGGATCTTGACAGGTGATTCCATCTCAGATCTTGCCCTCGGAGCATCAGAACTAGATCATCCAGAGAGGAAAGAACCTAAATCTCAAAGACATTGGGAGAAAGTAATTTCACAGCTTTCTCTACCAGCCCACTTCAGTGTTTCAAAAGACCATAACCTTCATGGACAAGGAGTGGCTCTCTCTCTCTCTCTCTCGTGTCTGTGTGTGTGTGTGTGTGTGTGTGTATCCCCTTCCTCTCTCTCTAAACTCAATAGAAACATATTCTTGGGTGAGGATGAAAAAAAATGGCAGGCACTAAAAAAATGTGACACATCATTTACCTTTTGCTAGATAACATCACCTTTTCCAAGTTCTGACATTATTTGTTGTCTCTTCACATATTTTCATAAAACAGCCAGTGGTTTGAGCTTAACCTGTCTGCTTAAATATGTCTAGAAGAACAGAAATAGGAATACTATTTTTTCTACTGAGAGAAAAAAAAGAAAAGAGGGAAAGAAAAAATCTCCATAGTCTATCACATCCACTGTGAAAAAAATGCTTTTTTAAATTTTCATTGGCCTGCAGTAAGGACAAAAGAGGATCCCCAAAACAATTTAATTGTTTGAAACTTGGTTAACTCTCTTAACTAAATAACCAGAGTCTTTCAGTCTCTCAGCTGTCTTGTCACCCGTGGCTCGGCTTGATGATGGTGGGACCACTCCGTAAGTTACTTTGTACCAGAATGGTCTAATGTTTCTCCCAGGGATGCCTCTATGGTCCAGTGGTTGCACAGCCAGAGGACAGCTCCACTGACCCTGGATGAAGCTGTAAAACAGAACTTTTGAATTTTCTCCTTCTCGCCCTGTTGGTCACCCAACCCCTAGATGCTCATGGTTTTGAGTCTGAGTTTACCTGTCTAGGAAGTCTATTGAAATCCCTCCGTGCCATCCACACATTTTAATCCTAACTCCCAGTGTACTTAGGACCTCATTAGCTTGCAGATATTTTAGGGCAATAATTGATTCATTTTAATTCATTCCCAAGTAACCTACTAATTTCTTTTTTTTAATTTAATAAATCTTTATTGTTCAGATTATTACAATTGTTCCTCTTTTTTCCCCCCATAGCTCCCCTCCACCCAGTTCCCACCCCACCCTCTCCCCTTACCTCTCCCCCACTGTCCTCATCCATAGGTGTACACTTTTTTTCCAGTCTCTTCCCACACCTCCCACACCCCTTTCCCCCCTAGAATTGTCAGTCCACTCCCTTTCTTTGCCCCTGATTCTGTTATATTCAACACTTTATTCTGCTCATCAGATTTTTAATTCACTTGATTTTTAGATTCACTTGTTGATAGACATGTATTAGTTGTTCATAATTTTTTATCTTTACCTTTTTCTTCTTCCTCTTCTTAAAGAATACCTTTCAGCATTTCATATAATACTGGTTTGGTGGTGATGAACTCCTTTAGCTTTTTCTTATCTGTGAAGCTTTTTATCTGACCTTCAATTCTGAATGATAGCTTTGCTGGGTAGAGTAATCTTGGTTGTAGTTTCTTGCTATTCATCACTTTGAAAATTTCTTGCCACTCCCTTCTGGCCTGCATAGTTTCTGTTGAGAAATCAGCTGACAGTCATATGGGTGCTCCCTTATAGGTAATTAACTGTTTTTGTCTTGCTGCTTTTAATATTCTCTCTTTGTCTTTTGCTCTTGACATTTTAATTATGATGTGTCTTGGTGTGGTCCTCTTTGGATTCCTTTTGTTTGGGGTTCTCTGCACTTGCTGGGCTTGTAAGTCTATTTCTTTCACCAGGTGGGGGAAGTTTTCAGTCATTATTTCTTTAAATAGGCTTTCAGTATCTTGCTCTCTCTCTTCTTCTGGCACCCCAATAATTCTGACGTTGGTACGCTTGAAGTTGCCCCAGAGGCTCCTTACACTATCTTCAAATTTTTTTATTCTTTTTTCTTTTCCGGCTGTGTGTTTTTTGCTTCTTTGTATTTCAACTCTTTGACTTGATTCTTGCAGTCCTCTAGTCTGCTGTTAGGTCTCTGTATAGTATTTTTTATTTCAGTCAGTGTATGTTTAATTTCTAGTTGGTCCATTTTCATATCCTCGAGGATCTCGTTAAATTTATCGGCCTTTTCTAGGAAATTCTTGAAAAATCTTATAACCGTGGTTTTGAACTCTATATCCAGTCATTTGTTTTCCTCCATTTCTTTCATTTGTGATCTGTTTCTTTGTCTCCGCATTTTCGCTGCTTCCCTGAGTTGGTAGAGTAGCTTTGTGTGGTAGGTGTCCTCTGGGGCACAGTGGCTCAGCCTCCCCAGTTACCTGAGGTGTACACTCTTGGTGCACCCCTTTGTGGACTCTGTGCTCAGCCTTGTTGTAGTTAAGTCTTGATTGTTGTTGGTATCACTGGGAGGAATTGACCTCCAGGCCAGTTAGCTGTGAGGATCAGCTGTGTCTACACTGGGAACACTTCTGTGCTGGAGACACTTTTATGAGACAAGACTTGCAAAATTGCAAAAGCCTCTGTGCTCAGCTTGGATGGGGCAGAGTTTCAGGGCTGAGCAGACAGCCTTGGTTTCCCATCAGCCCTGCCCTATGAGGCCACTGGGTCTCAGTGTCCCTCGGTAATTGCTGCAAGCACCTCTGAGAGAAAGCCACCCTCGAGTTTTGCCCACTGCCAGACAGTCCAGTTTCTCCCCGAATGAGTCAGGGTTCCCAGAAACTTGCCCAGAACTGGAGTTCAACACAGTCGGGAGCTTCTGTCTCCCTGCTGGCTTTAGAAAGCCAGCTGCGCACTCAGCCACCCATGCACACAGCCGCCCTTCCTCTTCGCAGGTGAGCCTCCATACCTCAGCCTTTTGTAGCTCCTCTGAGTCTCAATGTGCTTTCCAATTTTCTTCTAGTTGTAGAATTTCCACTCAGCCAGCTTTCCTGTGGTTCTAGATGATGTTCATTTTGTCTTTTAGCTGTAGTTTTGATGTTGTTGTGCGAAGCAGCAGTTTAGGTGTTTACCTATGCCACCATCTTGGTTTCTCCCCGTGACCTACTTAATTTCGTAGGAGCTTCTCAGAGACACGAATACAGAGGAGTGCTGGCCATTTGAGGGCAGTCATGCTTCCTGGCTTCCTTCCCATCACACGCCATGGGATGTGGCTAATATTTCACAGCTCTACTATGTTTCTCATAGATTGTCTCTTTCAAGTCTCATCATAATTATCTCCCAAATGAGAAACCAATACTTGGAAAGGATCAATGGTACATTCAGAGACACAGATAATTAGAGCCAGTAATGACCTGACATGAGAAATATGGCCTTAGTTATTAGGCAGGCTCTGCATATTTTGAACTATATGGGAAAGGAAAGTGTGTGTGTGTGCGCACGCATGCTGAAAAACAGCAGGAACTAAGGGAAGAATGGATAGGAGCAGTGCGCTTACCTAATTCCACAATAGAGACAGTTGGCCTCAGTTGAGCTGAGTTAGCAATGTGTGGCCACAGTCTATCAGAACCCATAGCACCTTTCAGTAGTTCCAAGGACATGCACATGTCACTTCCCTGGTTAGATACAAAAATGAATTTCCTAACCAAGACATTATTAAACATCCACATGTATTACTGGTCACCTCTAGAGATTTTAGGAAGAGACTAAATTTAAAGTATGGGTTTTTCTGAAAGTGAGGCAATGGATTAGAATGTCTCTCAAGGCTCTTTGAGCAGATGGATTGGTCAGAGTGTTGTTTCTTCTTTATTTATTCATTAATACCAGATAGGTATGGACTTCCTGTATCAAGATGGGCTAAGGTACTCTAATGATAAGCAGTGCCTCAGTCTTAGTGGTCTGCGATGATAAGGACTCTTCCTACATGTCCATCATAATTAGCTAGGGGCTGTGCTGGGCAACCTCCTTGCTCCAGGATACTGACTGATGGAGTCTCGGGGGAGTGGTTCCCTTACCAGAGGGAAATAGTCCTGTGTATGGTCGTGCACTGGCAAGTGATTGTTCTGGTCCAGAAGAGATACCCTCCACTTTCCCTTGCAACTAATTGGCCAGAGTGTGTTACATGGCCCAACAGAACCATGAGGGGACCAGGAGGTGCAAACCTACTATGTGCCCAGCAGGCAGAGGTCCTGGAATATCTGTGAATAGCACTAACGACTGCTACATAGCCTACCTATGCCAGGCCCTCAATGAGATCCAACTCTCAGTCTCTACCCCTTGATCAGTACGTTCACACTGAAGACTCAGATCCATAGATGGACAACTTCAATAACATGTACTAAGGTCTCTGATAAAGATTGCTTAGGAGCACACAGGAGGGGGAACCCTAACTCTTTCTTAGAGTCACAAGAGAACAATATTTGGATGTGACCTGAGGGATGAAGAGGTGCTGGCCAGGCAAAGGTGGCTTGCAGTGCTCCTAGCAGAGGGCACAGTGCAAAAGCCACACACCACGCTCTTAAGGGATCAGTTTAGAATTTAACTAGCTTGACTTTTGTCCTACTTGATTATTTATGTATTATTTATATTATTCTGTATATGTGCTCAGCTATGCTTTTAATTGGCTTTTACTTAATGATGACTGCTATTCATAAAAGCAAGTGGAAATAATTAATAATATATGTTTCATTCTGTAGACTCCTATAATATAAGCAAGTGCAATCTAGAAAGGGAAGAGGGCAGAGAAGGGGAGAAGAAGAAGCAGGAATAAGTTTTTATAGACGTGCCCAGTGCCCCCCAGCTGTAATGCCCCTCCACGGTCTTGCTGGTGGAATACACAGTAATGTTTTACTCACTGATGCCTATGTTGCAATGACAAGTTTCTTACCCTCTTTTATCCTGTGACATGCATTTGTTTTGAAAACAGTTGGCCTACTGGCTTAAATGGGCTAACATTTTGTTGGATAATGTGGTTTTCTTCTTTAACAAAAATATAGCAATAGCTGTCACTTATTGGATGCTTACTAAATGCCAGAGATGGTGATCAGTGCTGTACATGCACTATAGTTTATATGCTTCAATATTCTAATGTTTAATAACCACTTGATCAGGAACTTATTCATTATCACACAAAAAAATATATAAGGTGAGTATTGTGTTGTGGGTTCCCCTCCCCCTATTTTACAAATGAAAAACCTAAGATTCAGAAATGGGAGTAAATTGGGAAGGCCATATGGTGGGATCATGTTTTCCCTGCCTCTCAGTAGATGTGAGCACATCAGATGTTAAGATAAAGATTATGGCAATAGTAGTAATAAGCCATGAGATATACATGATAGGCATTGGCTGACATAGCTTCCACCAGAATAATGCCTAACAGTGAGGAATGAATGGACTGTTCTCTCCGATCACTGTTTGGACTCTTCTGATATTACCCTCAAATTCTGCATACTCCATGGTGACAGCCAGACCGGTGGGAAGCCGTGGCCCTCGCTCTCCTCTTCCTTGGAACCAGATCTCCTTGGGGACACCTGGCATAAAACCATCTGACTTCATAATGTTTGAAAATACAGGAGATAATGACATTCCTCTCATCTCAGATCTATTCTGCTGAAATAGGCTGTTGTATTTCTTACTAAATACATTTATGTAACAATTACCAGTTTGTTTTATAGAATGACTGGAGCTTTCCCATCAAAATATATTTCCTTTAAGAAAGATCAAAATCACCCTTTAATTTTCTATCTGCCGAAGTCACTGAAAGTGTCTTGTCATAGATTTCGTTATAGTTGAAAAGCAGAAAGAAGCTTTGGAGCCCAAGGATTAAACACTTTCTCCTTTGCTCCTGCTCAGTCACATTATCCCAGGGAGCCATCATGGGGCGCAGGGGCAGCTGGTGTTTGTAGTACTTTAGTGACAAAAAGAGATAGAAGGAAAGAAAGGAGGGAGGGAGGGAGGAATAGAGGAAGGGGAGAAAGAAGGAAGGAAATATAAAAGAAGGGGGGGAAAATCAATTCTAGTTGAAAAATGATGAGACAAAAAGACAAAGGAAAATGAATTTTATTAGAGAATATACCAGGAAAAAATGTTTAAAGAAAATGCCCAAAGATGCCTAGTCTTCCCATTCTACATTCTGAAGCGAACAGTATTTTAACTAAAACATGTGAAATGGAGTAAAACCAGAGCTGAAGAAACTAAAAACCATAACAGTCATTCAAAAACCAAGCTCCACTGCCCTAAATCACCCTGACTTTCTCAGAGCCCATTGTGAAAGCTGTCCTTTTATAAACCTCGGTCTGTGCATCCTCCTCCTGCCCCAAAGAAGTGACTGCATAATCAGGAAACGACAGTCATCATCGCGGCCCAGCTGAAGCCCAGAGCCCTGTAATCCACAGCTGGGCTGACTCAGAAGGCCAACTGAGTGGGCTCTGCCTTCTCCTTGGTCGCTGACTTGGCTTCCAGGTGTCAGTCCCTCCTATGCATGGTAGGTATCTAAGCTCTGGCACATGCAGAATCTCAGATTCTGATGGGACTGCTTCCCTCGTCTCACCATTCAGGAGCCCAAAACACAAAAGGCCCGGGGTTGTGGTCATCTTTTCCAATCCAAAGTTAGTTGGTCGCAACTGTTGTGGCTCAGCAGTTGAGTGTCGGCCCAGGAACCAAGAGGTCACCATTTCGGTGGGCTTGATCCCCAGTAGGGGATGTGCAGGAGGCAGCCAATCAATGATCTCTCCATCTCTCATGGATGTTTCTATCCCTTCCCCTTCTTCTCTCTCAAAACGTCAATAAAAAAAAACATTTTTTTTTTTAAAAAAAGAACAAACAAAGTCAGTTGGACAAGTGCTCTTGAGGAGAAGCAAGGAATGGTAGAATTTCCCAAGCCCACCCTAGAACATTGAGTCATGAAACATTCAGAACCAGGTGTCTGTCACTAGTGGTTATCTGAAGAGGCCACAGGGCTTGGCTGGGACTTGTTGGAGTCCCTGTGTGCATGCATTTGTAACATGAGCAGTCCCTGCATCCCTTCACTGAGGCAGCTTCAGATTAACTCCTTGCACAGTGTGTGCACCTTGTGCCTGGGGATACAACTCCCCTTCTGCTTCCCTTCTTCGGGTTCCACGTACCTTCCCCATACAAGTCAGAGCTTCTCCTTCTCTGCTCCCAGTTAGCCTCTTGCCCTGTGACTTGCTCTGTCTTCTTGTCATAGTGTTATGGCCATATTTCATAATCTCACATGAAGATATCATGTATCACTGTCTACTTTGTATTGTTATGCGTATCCGCAGTTCTGTAAATTAAATATGAGTGAGTGGTTATGGCCAGGAAAATCGATCTTTCAACAAATTAATATTTCAGTGCCAGTTGTGTAGCTATTTCTCCATTTAATGTGTGCCTTGGCTTAGAAGTGGAAAACAGTGAATGTATCATTTTAGAAAACCTTAAATCAAAGTGAAGGCAAAGAAAGCAAGCCAAATATGCTGTCAGATATTAGAACTGAATGTTGGAGGGGAGCTAATGCCTTAATTTGTGGAATCCGTGTGTGTGTGTGTGTGTGTGTATGTGTGTGTGTGTGTGTGTGTGTGTGTGTGCGCGCGCGCGCTAAGAAAAACAGTGTCACCTTAACTTGATTTCTTTCCGGGCTATTTCATTTCCATAGTTTGGAAAGTAAAATGTGAATCACCATGTTGACCTCTGGTTGCCAAGTAACATATAGGATGCCAAAGTACATTTGAATTTCAGATGAGTAGCAATGTTTACTGTAAGCATGCCCCAAATATTGCATGGGACATGCTTATACTAAAAAATTATTTGTCATGCATCTGAAATTCAAATTCACTGGGCATGCTATATTTTTATTTTCTAAATTTGATAACCCTTCCACAAGGAGGTTGTGAGAAACAAAAGCAATTTCTTGAGAAAATGTAAATGAAATGATGAAGCATAATAATCAATACTCAGTAAGTATTAGAGTATCACTTCCCCTTCCCTTGATTGGGAAGTCACAGGTAGTCAATGCTCACAAAAATTATCCATTATTCAGAGAAATGCTTTCATTTTTAGAGCTTTAGCACCAAAGACATGTGACTTTTTTCCTTTTCTTTTTTAACCCAGGAGATGTCACAATTACTTGTTAAAATTTAGTTCTATTAAGGTCTCTAGAGAGTCACTTCTCTATTAAAGCAAACCATATTTTTAGAAAAGAAAAACTTTTGGTCACATCAATGTTTTACCCCCACACCAGATTATTCCAAAATTAAAATGTAGGCAAGCCCTGGCGGGTGGCTTAGTTTGTTGAAGAGTCGTCCTGTGCACCAAAAGGTTGCAGTTCAGTTCCCTGTCAGGACATATGCCTAGGTTGCAGGTTTGATCCCTGGGAGGCAACCGATTGATAATTGATGTTTCTCTCTCACATTTGTGCCTCCCTCCCCTCCCCTCCGCTCTCCTCCCCTCCCCTCCCTTTCCCTCTCTCTCAAAATCAATTAATATATATCCTTGGGTGAGGATTAAAAAAATATAGGCATGAAATATTAAATGTTTTGACATTTTCACTATTTCATTGTATCTGAGAACAGCTTATTTGTCAGGTCAGTGTACGTATTGGGTCTTCTCTATCTAATGAAGGATATTTTTATTGTCATTTGTAATAGTTCTAGGCTCTGAGCCAGCAAATTCATGACTAACAATTTAAGAGAAGAGCAGGGGTTCCAGTGATGGGGCCAAATGAAAGTCAAGTTTAGTCCTGTAAGTTCTGAAAACTGAATGGCTCTCTCTTTTGCAGGAGGGGTATTAAACTTTCTAGAAGGCAGGCTGTCAACATATGTTAAAAAATCATACATTTATCATCCTGCTGAAATGTACTGGCTCTGTAGAGAGCAGGGGAAAAATAAGTATGCTTCGACTCTCATTGTTGGTTTACTTGATGCCCTCATCCTTCTACCCAGACTCTCAACTCCTTGGAAGCGAGAATTATCCATATACAGTAATACACACATAGTAAGCACTTAGTAAGTATTTGTGAACTGAGCTGCTTTTTAGTGAATTGAGGATATAAGTTGATTACCCTAAATTAATCTATTAAAAGCCTCTACAAGTGCATGTAATTTTATCCAACAATTCTATGAATTTATGCCAAGCAAAGATGTTTTTATATTCACAGACATATATGTCTAAGCATGTTTATCACTACATTCATTTTAGTAGTGCAAATGGAAAGCAACTTAAATATTGGCTGTGGACTGAATTGTGCTTGCCTCCAAATTCATAGGTTGATGCCCTAATCCCAAATGTGATGGTTTTTGGAGGTGGGGCCTTTGGGAAATAATTAGGTTTAGATGAGGTCACAAGGGTGGGTCCCTCGTGATGGGATTCGTCACCTTTTAAGAAGAAACACCAGAGCACTTTTTCTCTGTCTCTCCCTCCCTGGCATGTGAGAACACAGCAAGCAAGACGGCACCATCTAATAGCCAGGAGACTCACCAGGCCCTGTCATGCTGGCAGCCTGATCTCAAACTTCCAGCCCCCAGAACTGTGAGAAAATAAATTTCTGTTGTTTTAAGCCTCACAATCTATGATATTTTTAAATAGCAGTCCAAGCAGATGAAGACAATATCAAAGAATAGGATATTGGTCAAATAAATGATGGTAAATCCACATGTAGATTACTGTGTAGTCATAATCATTCTTTAAAAGACTTAAAGTATAGGCAAGTTCTCATTAAATCTAAGTGAGAAAGTAATCTACAAATTATTATGTATAGTACTATTCTTATAAAAAAAGAATACCTATACATATACACATTATTTAAAAATACAAGGCCATACACCAAAATGTGAATACATAATTGTCTCTGAGTGATTGAATTACAGGTTTGTTTGTGCTTTAGTTTTTCTTTATGCTTTAACCATATTTTGCAAGTTCTGGGTCTTGAATATGTTTCACATCTGTGATCAGAAAAGTAAGTTCAGAGGTTTTGTTGTTGTTAATGCGCTGACACCCATCTTGGGAGTGACATGGAAAATGAAGTGGCTGTGCAGGAGGCAGCGCCTCGGACCTGGGGTCTCTCCCCATGATGGCTGGCAGCTCCCAGGGGTAGCCAGCAGCCTCCGACGTTGAGACAGAGTTCAGAGCTCTAGTAGCAACATGAACCCCGACTAATGGCCTAATGGAAATGCTCTCTGTTTTCCTCTCTTTCTGCTTTTTATCTCATTGCTATTCACTTGCCAATTTCCCTGATGTTTTTGCTCATTGGATTAAAAGGCTAGTAAGCTAAAAAAGAACCAGGAAATCTCTAACAAGATGGAACAGAAAGATATTTTAATGAGCTACAGAGACCTTTATAGAATGGAAGTGAAATGGAGAGGAATATTTTAAACAGAAAATGAGTTGCTTCAGAGATATCACTGGATTCTCTCCACCTCCCTGCAGACCTATTTTACATCCCCAGTGTGCACTCACCCATTTACTTAATCTGTGCACAATCTGCAAATTTGTCTAGCCATCAAATATCTTAGCAATTACACTGCAAACCCAGAAACAGGGGCATGTGCCTTATCTTCTTTTGGCTCATTAAGCAAGACTTTTGCCCTCATCTGTGTCTTCTTTTTGCCACACAGCTAGTTATGATAGGCCACCTGTGTAAGTGTGCTGCACCATTATCACGTGGAAGCATTGTTATAACTTACATTAGAGAGCCAATCCCTGCATTGGCTTGGTGATTTCCAACAAAATCTGCACCAGTTAGCAAGGCTGTGGTTGAAACCTTTTGAGGGACAGTTATGCTTGCTTGCATCGCCACATGCCATGTGGAGTGACGGTAAACTTCGTGTGGCACAAGGATTCAGAGCAGACTCAGTCACAAGGAAACAGGCCAGAGATCCTGAGCCATGACTGGAAGACATACAGCTGCACACTGAACATTGCTTTGACCCATTTGGGCAGAAGGAAATCAACATGATTCTTTAAGTAGCTGTTTTAAAGCATAGTTTTATGGCGAGCACATAAATAATAATCTTCACAGTTCCTGCTGTCCAGAGAATCATCAATCGGCTGCCTCTTCCATGCCTCCTACCAGGGATCGAGCCAGCAACCCGGGCATGTGCCCTGACCGTGACCACCTGCCAGGCTCTAGACTTTATTTAAATACCAAGGTTATTTATCCTCAAAGAAAACTGAACCCATCTGGGAAGCATGAAAACCAGTTCAAAACTGTAGGAAACAGAACACCCATCTCTTACTTGAGACAGTTGTCATTGTTCCCCATCTGAACCACACCGCATTTGAGAAACCACATAAAAAAAAAAAAAAAAAAAGAGGTCATTTCTTCTCTTACCATTCCAGGGCTTCCGGAAGTATCTCTGATCTATCCTGTTCTCAGTGTGACTTTGTTCTCCTGATATTTCCTCTCACTTTTTAAATCAGGAGGAAGTAAACATTAATTCCATGTGTTGTTGACTAAATGTTTGGGTCAAAAACCTGTATGGTTGACAATGCTTTCGTATAGCGTGATGGTATGAGACTCAGTTATTCTTCACAAAGAGGCTGACCAGGAAGTGTCATAAATGGAATCGTGCCCTGTTTCTGTCAATGCTGCTTTCCAGTCTTGTCTCCTTGGCCTGAGTCCCTGCTACGCTTATAGCATGATCTGTGTTAAGAAGGGCTACGTGAAGGAATGGTCACTTGGGGCTAGCTTAGAGAAAGACAGACACTTGACTGAGCAAACCCTCTAAGAACATGTACATGCACAACGTTTCAAGCCCTAGGTTCTACCAGAATACAAAATGAGCAACAGCCCTAGATGTTGCCATCGTCTGGTGGGACCAGCAGATGTAGAGAAATAGCTATGATATTATGTGTAATGTGAGCCATGCTGGAATGGGGGCATAAAGGAGCACCATGGGGAAATTAATTCTACCTTAGGTAAGACCTGAATTCATACTATTTTTTACCTGTGAAATAAAGAGGCAGAGAGGGAGAGGGAAATTAATACAAGAGAAGTTATAGAAAACAAGTAACATTGAAGCTGGGCCTGCAAGTATCGTGATGAGCTTGCCAGATAAAGAAGCAACAAAGTTTGTTCATTGCTGGAAGAATAGCAAACCATCTCTTACACCGTGTGCTGTTCCTCAAAGAATTGAGGTGAATACCATTCCATTGGTCCGTTTTCTATTTTTAAATTGCAAATATTACTTTGGTCTTCAGCTCCAAGTTTTGGGCATAGAGGAACCTGAAGGTTAAAAGCTGATCTTAATTGCAAACTAACAGGGAGGCCATTATCCTGATGATCCATGGGGATTCTGTGTGTTTCTTTCCACTGAGAAAGATAGAGTTCCAGTGAACTGCCATCCTAGGAAGTCTCACTCGATACCAGGATATTTTGGAACATAACCCTCCCTTACCAAATTTCTCAGGAAGAAAAATTTTCATGAATTACAAAAATGTCCAGTGACTCCATCTCCTAAAAATATTTGGATCTTAAGGGCAGGGGCACGCAAAGAATCAATTTTTAATACGGTAATTTCAATCTTTAGTAACCAAAGGTAATTTTGCTGCTGGCTCTGCAGATGCTGCTATTGTTATTGATGTTGTTTAATCCAGAGTTCCTCCTTGATGCCCCAAGACATCATCCCACATAAGCGAACTCCAGTTTTGTCTACTCCTGAGAGAAACCCTACATTAGCAGCCAAACCTTCAGAATTGCCTAGACAGTGGGGGAAGGGGAGAGCTTATTTAGGGCTGGCTTGTACACTCATGGGTTTGCTTTGGGTACATCTCTCCTTTTGACTGTCCTTATTTTTAAGCAGTCAACCACCCATTCCAAATTTATTTCCATAAATTCTAAAACGGATGCCTAAAATAGCTTTTGAGGACCTCTAGATTACTTTGTATTCGTTTCAAGTGAAGTGTCAATTGAATGCTAAAACCATATTAAGAAAGAACAGAGTGTATAATGCTTATCTTAATGATTGATTAAAATTTACCTGTTGTGATTGGCCTTTTATTAATCCAGGAAAGTCTTACTGAGTGAATAATAAGGCAATAACTCACAATCTAATTCGTTTGTCCCAGTTTCTTCACAATTAATGTCAGTTTTTCCTTTCCAGTGAACAGTGAAATTTGAAGAAAAAAGCAATTAGCTTTATTTTCGATATTTTCCCTTTCAGTGATGAATCTTCAATGAGAAAATGGCCATGTTAAATCAGCTACATGAGAGACAATATGTGAAGAGAGAAAGAATATAGCAGATTTATTTTTTCAGAAAATCAGAATCGTAGGTATCATCAAACGCAAAGTTGAATTTTTAAAGACTAGCCAACTTAGCTAATTTCTTAAAATTTTATTCTCCAGAAATTATTCAAATAACTCTTACCTGAAATAAACCACTTTGGACTAGAAATGATTGGGAAATCTCTTATCAAAAGGGAATGGTCTCACCCGGCCGGCATAGCTTAGTGGTTGAGCATCAGCCTATGAACCAAGAGGTCACTGATTTGATTCCTGGCAGGGTACATGCCTAGGTTGTGGACTCGATCCCCAGTGTGGGACGTGCAGGAGGTAGCCAATCAATGATTCTCTCTCACCATTGATGTTTCTATCTCTCCCTCTCCCTTCCTCTCTGAAATCAATAAAAAAAAATATATTTTTTAAAAAAGTGAATGGTCTCTTTTACAAAAACAATGATGATGGCAGATGGAACTTCTCTGACCAGGATGCCAAATTTCCATAGTCATATCTCCTGACAAGGAAGCCTTCTCCCCATATCCATCCTTCCATTGGGTTCCATACCAATCACCACTAGCAGATGGCTGTCAGGAGGAAGGAGCGGTACTCTGGTGGCTCTGGTGCCATGGATGGTCAGAGGCTTGCACTTCATTTATTTATTTATTCATTTATTTATTTTTAAATATATTTTTATTGATTTCAGAGAGGAAGGGAAAGGCAAAGAGATACAGAAACAATTATGAGAGAGCGTCATTGATCAGCTGCCTCCTGCATGCCCCACATTGGGGATCAAGCCCACAACCCCGGCATATGCCCTGACTGGGAATCAAACTGTGACCTCCTGGTTCATAGATCGACACTCAACTACTGAGGCTCACACTTTAAAGAATAGTGCTGTAATGATGGACTCGGTGGAAGGGAAAATGAACAGGAAAGAAGGCAAGAACAAAAAGAAAATACCTTGTACATATATTGTCCTACTTTTTCAGAGAATGAAATGTTTCACTTGCAGGAAAGTCCTTATACTGTGTGTGTGTGTGTGTGAATGATGAGTGGTTTACTTACAAATGAGCATACAATACATTGCACAGAAGATGAAAAACCATATTGGGCTGATTATAATTTTCTTTTAATGATTCAAAGGGCATTTTGGAATCTTGCAATCCTCATTTTGAACATCATTGTATGTTAAACATGGAAGTATCTGCCGAGAGAGTTTGCCCATTAACCAGTGTTACTGTGTTTTTAAAAATCATTCAGAGATAAGACGAAGGCAGATGCTTCGTATAAAAGGTAGCCATTCAGCAGCTGATTTGAGCAAAGCCACTTGCGTGAATAAATGTCGTGTGCAGTGCACAGTGTAGCGTTTACAGCAAGTGAGAGCAGTGCTCAATCCGAGTGTGAACACACCGTTTAACCTTTCTCAGCATCCAGGAGGCGTGAGGTAATAAGGCCGACTTCTCTCAGTACAGCTGTAACAAGCAGCTAAGAAGAGAGAAAAACAGGTTATCGACCAATATGTCTCAGGACTTCTAACAGAAAGTGTTCTGTGTGAGAACAGATCACTGGTTACAGAAATTCAGAGCTCATGCCTGGCAAGCTGGATCTTGCCATGGCGATCTTATTGGTTTGGGGCCACTGTGGTTTACTAGCAACCAGCTGCCTAAAGACAGTCTCTTCTGAATCACCTGGCATCGGGGAGCGCCCATGCGTTTAGCTAATTCATCTTTGCAGAACGGAAGTCTTCACACAGTGAGATGGCAGTTCCCTGCTGACTCCTCTTACCTTCAGAGGCCAAGAGGATGCCTGGGTTGGAGGTCATGGCAGCCACGCTCATGAAGTTGACTCTGCCTGCTACAGGTATTACCTTGGTTTTCCACGGAAGATTTGTTTTTCTTTCTTTCTGTTGGCCTTTGAGTTGTTTCTTTACTTGCTCCCAGGGGGCAGCTTTGTCTCAAGCTGCAGGTCATTAGTTAGAAGGTGCTACTCCTTAGCTAGAACCTGTGGGCACTATAGTTTGTCATTCTGTCAACCCAAACCCCAGACTTTACAAGTGACTGTGAGCCAAGCTTCCGTTGGGTCACAAGCTATGGTCATACAGCCAGTCTTGACTCTAACCTGCTGGGAGCAGCCCACAGGCTTCCAGGAAACATTTGGTCACATTGTGCTGGTCACTCTCTACCCTCTGGACATTTAGACATGACAAGAAAGTATGACTAATAGAATTGAGGTGCTTACTAGATAATAAATTTTTTTCTAAAGGTTTTTAACCATAAGGACTGATAAACTAAGGTAGTTCTTAGAACCTCTTACCAGGCCCATATTGATGGTGACTGGGATGTTGACCCATTGATGATTCTGTAGACTTGGCGGAAGGAATAGGTTATGTAAGAGAGACTTCCATCTAATGACTTTTTTCAACCATGCTTGAGATTAAACATAAGGCATATTATTAAAAATAAGACATGTAAGAGCATTTTGTACCTGTCTAGGTCTGGGCTGACCACCCATCCTAGGTGCTCAGACAGTACTCAATGTGTTGTCCCTGTCACAACATAGGTCACTATAAACTGTTACCTACTTGGGGCTTACCTGTCTTCCCAACTAAAAAGTAAGCACTTGGAGAGCAGTATGTTATCTTTGTATCTTTGGCACCTAGCACCCTGCCTGATTTGTTGAAGGCAGTGAAGAAAGAATAGAATGGGTACATGAATGAATAAATTATTCAGTAAGAGATAATGGGGAGGAAAATAGAGAGGAAAGGATAGAAGAGGGAAGAAAAGAAAAAGAGGCTCTGCAAATACTAAGGTTATTTTTTTCTTTTTTTTTGCATTTTTTTCTTTATTGATTAAGGTATTACATATGTGTCCTTATCCCCCTTTGCCCCCCACACCCTACTCTCATGCCTTCACCCCCTGGTGTCTGTGTCCATTGGTTAGGCTTATATGCATGCATACAGGTCCTTTGGTTGATCTGTCCCCTTTACCCCCACCGTCCCCTACCTTCCCTCTGAGGTTTGACGGTCTGATTGATGCTTCTCTGTCTCTGGATCTGTTTTTGTTCATCAGTTTATGTTGTTCATTATAATCTGCAAATGAGTGAGATCATGTGATATTTAACTTTCTCTGACTGGCTTACTTTGCTTAGCATAATGCTCTCCAGTTCCATCCATGCTGTTGCAAATGGTAAGAATTCCTTCTTTTTTTTACTGCAGCGTAGTATTCCATTGTGTAGATGTACCACAGTTTTTTAATCCACTCATCTGCTCATGGGCACTTAGGCTGTTTCCAAATCTTAGCTATGGTGAATTGTGCTGCTATGAACATAGGAGTGCATATATCCTTTCTGATCGTGTTTCTAGTTTCTTGGGATATATTCCTAGAAGTGGGATCACTGGGTCAAATGGGAGTTCCATTTTTAGTTTTTTATGGAAACTCCACACTGTCCTCCACAGTGGCTGCACCAGTCTGCATTCCCACCAGAAGGGCGCCAGGGTTCCTTTTTCTCCGCATCCTCGCCAGCACTTGTCGTTTGTTGATTTTTTGATGATCACCATTCTGACAGGTGTGAGATGGTACCGCATTACTGTTTTAATTTGCATCTCTCAGATGATTAGTGACTTTGAGCATGTTTTCATATATCTCTTGGCCTTCCTTATGTCCTCTTTCAAAAAGTATCTATTTAGGTCCATTGCCCATTTTTTGATTGGGTTGTTTATCTTTCTTTTGTTACGTTATATGAGTTCCCTGTAAATATTGGAGATTAAACCCTTATAGGTAATAACATTGGCAAATATGTTCTCCCATACAGTGGGCTTTCTTGTTGTTTTGTTGATGGTTTCTTTTGCTGTGCAAAAGCTTTTTATTTTGATGTAGTCCCATTTGTTTATTTTCTCTTTAGTTTCCATTGCCCTTGGAGCTGTATCAGTGAAGAAATTGCTTCGGCATGTCTGAGATTTTGCTGCCTGTGGATTCCTCTAAGATTTTTATGGTTTCCTGTCTTATGTTTAAGTCCTTTATCCATTTTGAGTTTATTTTTGTGTATGGTTTAAGTTGGTGGTGTAGTTTCATTTATTTGCATGTATCTGTCCAATTTTCCCAACACCATTTATTGAAGAGACCGTCTTGACTCCATTGTATGTTCTTGCCTCCTTTGTCAAATATTAATTGAGCATAGTGGTTTGGGTCGATTTCTGGGTTCTCTATTCTATTCTATTGGTCTATATGTCTGTTCTTATGCCAGTACCAGGCTGTTCTGAGAACAGGAGTTTTGTAATACAGCTTGATACCTGATACTGAGATCCCACCTACTTTGTTCTTCTTTCTCAGGATTGCTGCAGCTATTCAGGGTCTTTTTTTATTCCATATAAATAATACTAAGGTTATTGTTATTAAGAGTGGACATATGTTATTATAAGAGCTCAAACTCCATTCATTTTTTTACCTTTAAGTCATGTGTTTTTATGGTGTATTTGGTTTCTAAATAAATGTTGTTTTAGCCAAACTGTGTCCCTTTATTTCTTTACCTTTGTCTTATAGTACCTGTTTAAAATGCAAGTCATTTATACTGGAATTCTGGGTTTGGTTTTGAGGTGGGGGGTGAGACATGGCTAATTGCCATACCTCCCTAGGAGGGCACTAACGGGGACATGTGAGAATCTCCCATTCTTGACCAAACAGAGAGCAGAACATAAGGCCCAGAGCACAGGCTCTGCCATCTGACTTGTTCAGAATCTGCTGTCCCGCTAATCAGTGTGACCTTAACCGAGTTGTTTCTCAGAGCCATCATTTCATCATCAGGAAAGTAGTGGGTAGGACAATAATGGTTGTATATAGGGCTATTGGAGGGCTCAATTAATTCCTGTATGAAAGCATCCAGTACCATCCAGTACCAGGCACCTTGGACACACATTCTAAAAGGTAGCAGTAAAAATCCATCCTTTCCCAGGAAGGTGGTGGTTAGAATAGTGAGGAGGAGGGGTGTTCTGAACCCACACTTCGCGCAGCAGCCTGCGTTTGGAGCCGATGACTCTGAGGCACCTGCCACGAACACTGAACGCACCATGGAAATCATTTAAGGAGCCGAAGGGGTGGGCGACAGGGCGGTTGGAGGGGGAAGCCTGACATTGAAGTGAACTAAATCTGTGCGGGTGGCTATTTCTGTCAGCCCAACCATAGTGGGTGTGTGATCAGCGTCTACTTTTGATCCAGCTCTTTTTATAGATGCTGGCTTTTCTTAAAGGCGACTCTCCTCCATCCTTTCATTGGCTGCTGAATTGACTTGGAAGATTGCTAATGGAGTATTTGTCATCTGCAATCTGGAATAGACAACATTTAGATTAGTAATCAGACACTCCTTTAAGATGTAAGAACAGTCTCATTATCAGCTGTAGCCTAGATTTTGCATGATGGATAAAACACTTAGGCTAAATCTAGGCTACTGTGGGTAGTGAGACTGTTTTTCCATCTGATAAGGCAGTATAGGCTTCATCTGTACCCAGACCGGCAGCTTTGGGGAAAACAAGAGCCAACATCAGTGCACCGCAGTGGCTATCCCCTTTGTTCTTAGAATGAAAGCTTGACTCCAACCATTTCAAACATTTCTCCATTATCATCACTTAAACTGGTTCAACTAGTCTCCTAGCTTTTTAAAAATATATTTTTATCAATTTCAAAGAGGAGAGGAGAGGGATAGAGAGATAGAAACATCCATGATGAGAGAAAATCATTGATTGGCTGCCTTCTACATGCCCCCACTGGGAATTAAGCCCACAACCTGGGCATGTTCCCTGACCGGAAATCGAACCCTGTCCTTGCTTGTAGGGCAGTGCTCAACCACTGAGCCACCCCAGCCAGGCAGTCTCCTAGCTTTTAAAGAGCACTTATCTGAAGTTACAGACTGATTTAAAGTAGGATGTCTGTGTCATTTGGTGCTTCTATAAAAATATTTTTACAGAATTGTCTGAACATGTTTTACCTGTATTGTCATACAAAAGTTATTTTTAAGAGCTTTGGGTGGGACTATTACCATCCCAACACTTGACCACAGCATCTACAATGCAGTGCCAATACATATATGTGTAAATGCGTGTCTCCCGGAGGAGAAAACTGAATGACACTTATGGCCATTGTCTCTGAATCTTCAGTACCAACATCCACACTGAGGTGGCGACCTCTTAAAAGAGAAAATAGGTGTCAGCCTGCTGGGGTGTACGTAGGGGGATACCCGACCATGTGGTGTACACAACATCTCACAATAACAAGATTTCCAACAGTTTTGGGCGAAGGTCAGCCATTTTAGAAAAATATGTGCTTTTTCTTCCTTGTTCTCCCCCCCAGAGCCAGGCCGGTGGTCCACACAGGCTTGTGATAATGAATTAGGCAGCTTGTACTGTACCAAGTGCATTTTCATTACTGCGAACAAAGCGGGCTGCGGGGGGAATTTGATAGGTGGCTTCTACTCAAAGGACAAGATGCATTTATCTGAGAGCAATTTAGTGGTTTATAATGGACAGCAGGGCCCCTTTGTCTCCTTGTCACACTCTTCCTGTGAGCATCACCATGATTCATGGGCAAAATTATAGTCACTTTCTACCCGCCTGCAGCTTCCCAACCTATGATCTTCACAATGTTAAGTAGCATCCAGAAATGCAGTACCATTTAAAACACACACACACACACAACACACACACACACAAAACACACACACACAACACACACACACAATACACACACAACACACAAACACAACACACACACACACACACACACACACACACACACACACACACACAGTATTTTGCATTGGTTCAAATTAGAATTGGTCACCAGGAAGTGACTCTTTGATTATTTCTGTTCTTTGCTATAGGTGACTACTGAGGCTTTTACAAAGTACTTTGATTATAAGCAGTTGGAATCACATCATTTCCCAGCAAGATTTATTATTCTGCTCATGAAAGTCACTGTGTATCTTACAAAAAAATGGCAGTCATGTCTCATTTCCTACAAGAATCTGTACAGCAGTCTCTACTCAGCCTCGGTAAAGGTCTCCCACGCATAAAGAAAACTTAGGTTATAACGTAACAAGATATTGCTAGGTCAGGGATTCTCAAGATTTCTTGTGTATCAGTCTTCCAGGACATGATAAGAAGTCAGAGTCCAAGGCCCGTTTCTACCCCAGTGAGGCTAGCTTCTTTCATCTTTATGGTCTCTCCAAGTACCGATGAACACTGGACCAGATCATTTTATTCTTTAGTTTATTAAGGAGAGGAACTGAGTCTTCTGGGAGCAGTAATGACACTGGGAATAGTCATAGGGTATGTATGGTATGTGTGGTAGTCATTTACTAAACAGATTGCCTATCCTTTAATCACCTGGTTTGCTCAGATGCCATCAAAATTGTTCTTAATGGGTGCCATTAAGATATATTGCAGAAATTGGACATGGTTGACTGAAGTTCAAATTTCACAGAAATGACAGCATTACCAAACTAAAGGGGTCCACATGCCCTCACTCATCAAAGCCCAATAAGACAGAAACTGGAGTTTGCAGCCAAGAAAGTAAGGGTTTATTAGTTGAGGAAATGGCACCATGCCCAGAGTCACAGGTGAGCTAATATTCAAAGGCCTGGCTCCCTGATGGCTTTCAGGGGATGGATTACATAGCAGGACTAAGGGAGTTAGGGTCGTGGTCTCTACTGATTGATCAGTGTTAGGGTAGGGGATAGATGATCAATGCATCTGGTCCTGATGTCAGCCATGGTGTCACTTAGTCTGGCTTCACGAAGATGGGGTCAGTGGAATAGCTGAAACACAACTGAGGTCTAGATGTTATCTTTAGTTTGATTGAAACTCTGTGGTCAATAGGTTTTGTCACTAAAATTACTTAATGGTGACCAGCGCCTCAATATCCTGAGAGCTTAATGATTAAGAGTGTGATGTGCAAGGGAGAAGAAGGCAGGTGAGTCAGGGTGCTGGGTGAGGCCACTTTGAATCAAAAGAAAGAAGAAAAGATCATATTTTTAAAAATTAAGTTTCTGCATGGTTACAACAGCATCCCAGTAAATCACATTGCAAGTTGATAGGTTGTTTGATAGTTTTGCCTGCTTAAAGAATATATATGGCTAGAGGCCCGGTTCATGAAATTCGTGCACAGGGTGGGTGTGGGGGGCTGTCCCTCAGCCCAGCCTGCACCCTCTCCAATCTGGGACCCCTTGAGGGATATCTGACATTCCTCTCACAATCCAGAACTACTGGCTCCCAACTGCTCACCTGCCTACCTGCCTGATTGCCCCTAACTGCTTCTGCCTGGCAGCCTAATCACCCTGTAACCACTCCCCTGCCAGCCTGATCAATGCCTAACTGCTCCCCTGCTGGCCCAGTTGCCCCTAAGTGCCCTTCCCTGCCAGCTGGGTCACCCCTAACAGTCCTCCCCTGCAGGCCTAGTCGCCCCCAACTGCCCTCCCCTGCTGGCCTGGTCACCCCTAGTTGCCCTCCCCTGCCAGCCTGGTTCCCCCCCCCCCAATATCCCTCCCCTGCAGGCCTGGCCCTCCCCTGAAGGCCTGGTCACCCCCAACTGCCCTCCCCTGCAGTCCTGGTACCCCCCAACTGCCCTCCCCTGCAGGCCTGATTGCCCCAACTGCCCTGTCTTACAGGCCTGGTCCCTCCCAACTACCCTCCCTTGCTGGTCTGTTCACCCACAACTGCCCTCCCCTGCCGGCTATCTTATGGTGGCCATCTTGTATCCACATGGGGGTGGCCATCTTGTGTGTGGGAGTGATGGTCATTTTGCATATTACCTCTTCATTATATAGTATAGAGAAACAATTTCCATGCATCCATACAGGACACAGTCCTTAATCTGCAATTCCAAACCCCAGCAACACTGGCAATTGAACGATTGTCCAAGTTTTGCACCAAAACTCATTTGACAACATAATTTGGTTTGAATTGATGTGAGACTATGAATAACTTCCCTTACTGTATAATTTCACAATTTAGTATGAATATGGAAACATTTCAATGCATAAATATTATTGATTTGGATTTCCTGTTGGCAGTGTTATGCTATATTCAGTACATGTACCCTATTGCCATTCCATCATTTAAAAAAAAAAACCTCTGAATTCTGAAATACATATGGCCTCGAGATGTTCAGATATGAGACTGTGGACCAGAATTATCTTATTCCATATTCACGATGGAGAACCGGGGACTTGTCAGCTACCTTGGCTCAGTTCCAAGACTTGTAACTGGTATAATTCAGCAAGATAGGATTCATTTTTTGAAACTTAAAATGATCCACCCTTTTGATTAAAGGGCCATGACAAATGTTAATGCTCATTCTCCAGTGAACCTTGGATTCTCCTTATATTTTTCAGACAAAGTGCCCTGCTTGAAACAAACAAAAGAGTTTGGTATTTAGATCCATATGCTACTCTCCACCAGATTCCAGCTAACACTTACAGTCCCTCTTTTTAAGTCTCTAAATGACAAAATATAGGGATAATATGTCCTAAATTAATTTAGAATTTGTGGCTAAAATTTGAAATGAAGGTTAATATAATGGTCAAAAAAGAGTCAAATTAATACACTGTTTATAGTTATATCTGATTAATGTCAGAGATTTCTCTGAGCAAACTGAGCTGCAGTGGGCCTTGGCTTCGAGGACGTTAATTATTTAAATTTATATAATTTTACATATTAATCTAAACAGTTTCACAATTGTACAATATTTGAAATATTGTTGCAAATTGTTTTGTTATGGTTGTTTGTGTTTATTTGTATGGTTAGGCATACAAGACACCACAGTGATTTAAAATATATTTTATAAAGTAAAAAACCATTTCCTCAAGATATTTTATTATCATCTATAATATTTTATGAATCAAATGATGCTTGCTTCCAGTTGATTCCTAACATAAGTTTGGATTATAGTTGAGTTTACTGATAATTTGGGGGCTAAATGAACAACAATGTGTTTGCTTTCCAAGTAAAAACTATTAGCTATGATTGCTAGTATCTAGATTTTGCCAACTATATTAAGTAATGACTGCTCCTTACAAACAAAACCAATCGCGTGTTCTGCTTAAAATCTTGGCTCCAATTCTGAGTTGTTATGGGAAGAGGTTATACCTTCACAGCTTGTAAACATGCCTACTTAGCCAATGTTTATTAATGCAAATTAGTTGCAGACAAATGTTCTCACTAGCAGTATCTAAAGAGAATGCAGATCCTTTCTGTGATTTTGCCCTGAAGGTAGCCAGATTCAGTGATTAGTTTCAACTATTATCATTGTCAAATTTATGATAGCATGGAAGCGGCGGTGACCTTCGTAATGAGCCACAGGTCCAGACCTCAGCAGAGAGGAGGAAACAGACGTGGTTAGGGCTGGTAGGTGCTATTTTAGAAGGCAACTTAAACAACTGCCCTTTCAGCATCAGGAAACAATGTGAGAAATGACTTCCCGTAGAATGAGCAATCGAGCAAGCATTTGATGGTCCACTCTCAGAACAACTGCCTGCTCAGAGTCAGAGTTCCGGGTGAGTTGTGCAGGTCGGTACCAAAAAAAAGGTTTACATTTATAGTGCAGAAACTGTAGGTAGTTATTTCCTCTAAAATGAGAGCTCTTAACCTTTTTTTGAAGGGTCAATGGAGCCTCTGAGATGTTGATGGATATCTCTCACCTTTTCCCAGGAAAAATGAACAGTTCCCTTCCAGACAGGACATTGTCCCCACTCCTCAGCGGGCCCCTCAAGTTGAGAACTCTTTAAAGAATTTCTGAAGATTCTGTTCATCAGCTTGAATAAAAGTATATATGTTTGGTATCAATAGTCTGAAAATTCTTGTTTCTATATATGTGATCCAAGTCTGTAGTGGATAGAGGCCTGCCATTTTGAAAATCAGGAAAAGCCTTTACCTCTCTTATTGGCACCTGATATAGATACTTCTAAAATGCAGTAAGCATGTCACTAAAAGTGAGGACTTTGAAAAATCATGCTATGAATTAATAGTTACGTACCAATCAAGTGCTGAAATCTCTTCCGAGGAGAGGGGATCCAGACTACTATGTGTCCTTGATCCTATGCCAGGACAGTTTTCCTCACCTGTCATCCATCCCCACCTCCACTTTCACACCCAACTACCAGCTGCTCTCACCAGTGGTTACTTCTCCATCTCAGAGCCAGCTCCTGGTCATTGGATACACAGGTACTTTGTGGTGTGGTGTCACAGACAGCCCAACATTCCTTCCACCAATCTCTGGAAGAAATGCAAGCCACTCCCTGCCCACCCCTGCTGTCCTTGTCCTGCTGTGATTGCATGCAGCCCACAGATGGTAACTCAAAGTAATTGGTTGCCCTGGCATCAGTTTGCAACTCAGTACCAGGGCAGAGTCAAGCTGAGCACCCCTGAAAAAAGAACAACACAAGAAACCAAAAATTCAACTAAAAATAGTTTTATCATCTATACTAATAAAAGAGTAAGATGCAAATTGACCATACCTTTGCAACGCCCACCAGCCAATCAGCAGCGAGTATGCAAATTAACCCAACAAAGATGGTGGGTTAATTTGCATATGCAGGTGCCAAGTGGCGGGGGGCGGCACACTTGTGTCATCGCCATGGCAATGATGCAGGCATTCCACACCACCCCAGCCACTCCAGGCCTCTGGGCAGCATGGGAAGGTGGAAAGGCAGCTCTGGCCGGAGCGAAGGCGGTGCTGGCAGCCAAGGTAAGGAAGGCCCTTCTTGCGCCAATCTTTGTGCATTGGGCCTCTAGTATTATCATATGTTACTAGAGGCTCAGTGTATGAAATTTGTGCACGGATGAGGGGGTGTCCCTCAGCCCAGCCTGCACCCTCTCCAATCTGAGGCCTGTCGGGGGCTGTCCGACTCCCAGCAGTCGGACATCCCCCTCACAATCCAGGACTGCTGGCTCCTAACCACTCACCTGTCTGGCTGCCTGATAGCCCCCTAACTGCTCCTCTGCTGTCCTGATTGACACTAACTGCTCCCCTGCCAGCATGATTGACACCTAACTGTTCCCCTGCCGGCCCGATCACCCTCAACTGCCCTCCCCTGCTGGCCACCTTGTGATGACATGGGGTGGCCATCTTGCAACAACGTGGGGGCTGCCATTTTGTGATGACGTGGAGGGCGGCCATCTTGAGACTACATGGGGCAGCCATCTTGTGACAACATGGGGGTGACCATCTTGTGACATGAGGGTGTGGGGGTCAATTTGCATATTACCTCTTTATTATATTGGATTGCATCTGTGTTCTAGCCAAAGAGCGTTGCTTCAACTGAGGCATCTAAGAACATTATAGCCTAAGATGTGGTTTTCTTCTTGACATCAGGTTAGAAAATAAAAGATATTCCCCTAATGTATTCTTTGTGGATAATTACTCCTAATTTTAATCTTTTTAAAATAGTTACTTATTCCAACTATACCATTTGTTAAGATTAGATGATCCATTTTTCCTTTTTCTTTAAATTTTCCATTCAAATATCATTAGTGATAGGTCCTAACTTTAGACTGTATTGTAGGATTCACTGGATAAGTTTACTTCAACTACCTCCTGTACAGTTTTGTAGGTATCATTCCATAATCATTCTGCCCTACCATGCTCTGTAGCTTCTTTCCTTATAGTCATGTCTTTCAACCCTATGGAAAAAAAATCTACCTGCCATCTGCCATCTCCCCCTCTGGAATTTATTCAACAAATATTTATTGAACACCAAATTGTGTGCCTAGGTTTCACGTTAGGTAGTAGGGGCACAAATGTCAATGAGGTACAGATCCTCATACTCATTTATAAACTAAGATAGTGAGAGAATTGACAAACATATAAGAGATTTCAGTACAGTGTGAAATTGCCATCATATGGTTAAATAGAGACATATAATGGAAACACATAGGAGGGGCACACAACTCTTTAGGGATTAGAGAAGACTTCCCACTGGAGAAGACTTTCAAATGGATGTGTGGGAATTAAGCAAAAAAGAGTGGGAAGTGCATTTCAAGCAGAAGGGGTGGCCTTGAGTACAAAAAAATAAAATAAAATAAAATAAATAATAAAATAAAACAAAATATGACCTGATGGAGCTGGGGCTTTGAGTTCATGGAATAGAGTGTCAATGGATGAGGCTAGAAAGATAAGCAGGGACCAAATAGAAAGGTTCCCTACAACTGATCAAAGATTCGGACTTTGTCCTAAAGATAAAAGGGAGCCTTAGGAAAAACAGAAAGGATAATTAGTCATCAGTTCTATCTGTACCACGCAGTGCACCCTTAATTTATTTTCCTGTTGTTTCATAGGGATCTTATCTCTCCAACTAACCAGGAGAGGAACCACATCACACTGCTTGTGTACAGTGCAGTACACAGAGCAGGCATGCAACAAAGGTATGCTGATGGGTTGATTGGAAGAGTTCGTCTACCTCTAGACCAGCAGTCGCCAACTGATGATCCTTGGACCACTGGTGGTCTGTAAGGTCCGAAAAGTCAGCAACCGCTGCAGACAGCTATGCTTTGGCGCCATCTTAGGGAGTAGCCTTTCATTAATGCTCATCTTCTTTAGGTTTCAGACTCTGCCTGTTTACAAAACAAGACACAGAACTTGTTTTGAAATCATGTTTTTCATTCTCTTCTATCTACATTTGTTAAATATTGAGACTCTGAGGCAGAGTAATAGTCAAATGGTAGGTTAATTCAGATCACGTTGAAATCAGCATATTTGTATGCTATTTGACATTATCACACAAACTGGGTGCTATTTTTATTGACACTGACCCAAAAGAGCAAATAGGTTATCACTTTCTAAAACACAGGAGAACCAAATTTATGCCCAGGAGATAGAAGCAGGGACCTATGTGTTGAATACTAGAGCTGTTGGAATGCCCCAGTCAAGATTCACCTTTCAACCTAACAAGATAATGCCTCAAAGTCTTTAATAAGAAATTTAGACCACTGTCCCCTACTACTAAGTGAATATGGCAGGGAAAGACACCCTATGGAAACTTTAGTAACACTCAGACCTAATATGAATATTTTTATAAAAATCTTCTTAATGGAACAAATTCTCCCAGGGAATAGATGAGAGGCCCAGGACTGATGGCTGCCGAAAGACAGGGATAGAGCAGAAAAAGGGACCCTCCTCACAGTGTGGTTGGCCAGCCCCATATTCTCCTTTGAATGTTGCTACCTGAATTGTAGCTAAAGAAAATCCCTTAGCCTATCTTTAAATCCTAAGTCCCTACCTTTATTCTCTCCAGATCTTATATTTATCAGTTCTTCCAACTAAATAAAAGTGTTTTAGAATTTATGTGACTTAAGTATTTTGCAGCAAGAGAGAAATGAATTCTAACTGTTCAATGGGCTATTGTATTCTGTGTATTGTAACTTTGTTTTAGGTATTTTATTTGATGTCATGGATCTCTCACTGTTTTTAATATACATATTTTTTCTCTTCTCAAGACAGCTTCACTTTTCAGATCCATTTTCTAACTGTGAGCTAAAATACTGTTGGTTACTGAACCAGAAAAAATTGCCTCAATAAATGAGAAGTTTCCTTCCGCTTCAACAGTCTCGGGGATGATAGACCCCCATGGGATCTAGAGGAAAGGAAATGAGCTGAGGTCTCTTGAAAAAAGTTACTATTTAAAGTAATCTTGGCAAGAAAGCCCCCAAGTAATGAAATTGTTATGTTTCAATTTCTTGTTTTCTATTTCAATCCAAGAATTCTGGTTATAAGCTGACATTTCGCACAAGCTGACCTGCTGGTGTTGGTTTGAGAGAAAGAGACCAGATTTAGCACTTGCCTTTCTTAGCCTTTATCCTGCCACTTCTCAGCGAATGCCTGGTTTCTGCAACATGCACGTACCGACATACTTGGGAGATTGACCGCCGAAAACCCCCTCTTCTCCGTGTTGCCTCCTAAATTCCTGCTCATTCCTTGATCCTCAGTCTCTTTCTTAACTCTCCCAAGGGAATTAGTGGCTGTCTTCTCTGTGCTTCCATTTCAAGTTGTTCACACGTTTGCCACTCTGTGTGTACATTGCATTGTGATGGTGCTTTCAATGAAAGCTTCTTTAGATCTTGCACAGTTTAGAATGTATTTGTTCACCATGGATTCTTGACTCGCATTTCTTCATTATGTATTCAGGTTTCCTTTTCTGGATGTCCATAATTTAGTAATTCTTTCAAGTACAGGCCTTTAATGATAATTCTTGTGGTGTTTTCTGTAAACGTATTTTGTTCTCACACTTGGAAAATAGTTTAGCTAGGTAGAGATTGTCTTTACTCTGGATTTCTGGCATCAATTAAGACTGTATACCGATGGTTGGCACGGCCAGGGAATTTTTGTCACGGGAGATACTTCTCACCCTATCCTACCAAGCTCTAGAACCAAAGGCAGAAATACACTGGCCTGTTGCTTCCTTGACCGGCCAATCCCCCTCCCTAAGTGCCCATCCCCATGGCCTCTGACTCCCCACACCGAAGTAATTTAGCAGTCAGTGTCCTTGTGCATGTCCTCTTTGGTCCCCGTATGGGAAGAAAGTTTCTTGTCCACCCGTGCATGGGAGGGGCATTTATTTCAGGGTTCTGGCTTTACGTAGGCTTCTCCATCCTGGCTCCCACTCACGCCTCCTCTTCCTTTCAGGGAGGTCCGGGCTCAGTACACACTAGAGTCAGCTGGTGACTTTACAATGTGACCATAACCTCTTCTTTCAGACTTGTATGTATTTTTTCAGAACGATGGTTGCATTTTTACAGCATTTATAAGTGCTTGCCATTGGAGTTGGGGTGGACTCCAGCTCAGTGGATGTGCTCTCAGGATTGGAAGGCCGGCAGGAGCTGTGTCATTCTGCCATGAGCACCTTTCAGGCCGATAACAAATCTCAGTCGTAGTTCATTTTTTAAACTTATTTTTAATTGTACTTGACATACAATATTATATTAGTTCCAGGTGTATAACATAGTGATTAGACATCTATATACTTTACAAAGCAGTCACCACGTAAGTCTAATAACCATCTGCTACCTAACATAGTTATTACGATATCATTTACTATAGCACAGTCGGCAGCACTTCAGTCTCATAACCTGAAGGTCCTAAGCTGTATTTTATTTTTATTCAAGTTCAGTCTATGTCCATAAATATTTGCAGAATGAATAAATGAGGACACAGTGCCAGGCTAGACCTGGTGGGAGGTGGGGACCATTACTAGTATTAGAGTGATTCTGAAAAATGAAGGTTTTGAATTCTAGAAGGTCCCTTGTAGCTCTGACTCATTCTAATTCTAAGAAATACTAAGATACTCCCTTATGAAATATTAGGCATTAAAATTGCCTATCTATAATACACAGTATAATTGTGGCAATATTCTAAGCAGTTATAGCCCATAATGAAAACATATCCACAGAGATGGCTGGGCTTCCCTCTTTCCTATGTGTATGTGACTCAGTTTCCACATTTCCTTCATAGAGGAAGTGAGTCTCATACACTTCCTTTGGGCTCACAGCACCTTCCATGGTGAGGAGCCCCTGGTGAATGCTTCCTATTCTGTCATTTATTCACTAATAGCTGCCAGTTGCTCTTCCATGAGCCAATCCCTCACTTATGTCAGGGGTGTGTGGGGGCGGGGGGGGGGGGAGGAGGTAGCAACAGGAAACAGGATGGTAACCAAATAAATAACTACCATGATCTCTGTAGTACTAAGTGCTGCAAAGAAAATAAATCAGGAATGGGCTAGGAAGGCCCTTGCAGGTGCTCTAGGGCAGGGAGCGGCTTTACTAAGGAGGGGCAGGAACCCCTGGGAGGAAGTGACATTGGAGCTAAAAGTACATGCTCAGACACAGCCGCCATATGAGCAGCTGAGGAGAGAGCATTCCAGAGAGAAACCCAGTGCCAAGGACCTGCAGCGAGAACTAACTCAAGTGGACAAGGAAAAAGGCCAGTGTGGCTGGAGCCTCGTGACAGGGCAGAGTCAGAGATAGGCCAGATCCCGGCCCCTCTGGCCCTGGAAGTTGTTTGAATTTCTTCTGTTCACAGTGGTCTCGTAGGCTGAACCATAGCATTCGTCTAGACTTGTGTGTCCCTGCTGCAGCGCCTGCCAGTGTCATCCAGCAACTCTGTCCTTATTAACAGGGTCTGAGGAGACAGGCAACATAAGGGAGAGGAAGGCAACTCTGTACTAGCACATCTTTCGCTTTCACCCTCTGAATTAAATATGCAAATTGGGGTCTCTGCCCCACCACCCCGCGCCCCTCCAGAGAAATCTGGTCCCAACTATCTACACCACTTTGAGAAAGAAAGCAAGCGAGTCCTTGGCAAAACGCAAGTGAAGTAAGCAAGCAGGAAAACTGTGCTGGTGAAATAAACATGCAATTATGAGTTTTCTATCCTAAAAATATGTGCAGTGTTCATTGAGGGGGGAAATGGGTGGGAGAGAATGAATGTGAATATTTTAGGACATGTCTATTCCTAGATGCCCAGAGGCTAAGGGCAATGTCCCCAACAGACTGCCTTCACTTCAGATGCCACCCACATTGTTGGGGGACCCCAGGGTCACCCTAGTCCACTGTCCTCACAGGTTGAAAATTCACCAGAAACGCTCACCAAACTCATTGGAAGCACTGTGCTTCTGACTCCAGGTTCATTGCAGCAAAAAGACACAAATTTGAAGGGACACACAGTGCTGTCGGGAGGGTTCCAAACGTGGAACTCCCTTGTCCTCAGGGATGCATTACCCTCTTAGCATGTTGATGTGTGACAATATTCAGAGCACTGCTAACTAGGGAAGCTCACCCCAGCGTCCCTGTCTGTGGGCTTCGTTAAGGAAGCATGATTGATGGGATCACTGGCCAGGAGTTTGAACTCAGTCTCCAGCCCCCTCTCCTCTCCAGAGGCAGATCTGATATCACCTGGCTCCAAGCCTCAACCCTCTAATCAGATGGTTGGTCTTTTTGGTGTGCCCAGTCTCCTTCCTGAGTCATATCATGAGCATAAATTATCAGGTGTGGTCTTACCCAGTCTCCTTCCTGAGTCATGTCATGAGCATAAACTATCAGGTGTGGTCTGAAGTTCCTGTCCATGAATAGCAGCAAAGACACTCTCCTCACTCAGGAAGTTCCAAGGGTTTAAAGCAGGGATGGTGAAACCTTTTTTCTGCCAGGGGCCACTTGGATATTTATAACATCATTTGCGGGCCATACACAATTATCAACTTAAAAATGAGCCTGCTATATTTGCTCAAACATTTCATTTAACTCACCCCGAATGCCTTGGTAGGGCCAGACCAAATGATTTCTTGGGCCTTATATGGCCCTCGGGCCTGACATTCCCCACCCCTGGTTTAGAGGCTCCCTGCAAAGAATCAGGGACAACGGCTACTCAAATTCTTTCTTTAAAAACCTGAGGACATTTTCATTAATTTTCAGAGAGAGAGATACATTGATGTGTGAGAGAAACATCAATCAGTTGCCTCCCACATGTGCCCCAACTGGGGCCAGGAATCAAACCCGAGACCTAGGTATGTGCCCTGACTAGGAATCAAACCCGAGACCTTTTGGTGTATGGGATGATGCTCCTACCAACTGAGCCACACTGGCCAGGATTCAAATTCTTTATTACACACTAGAACTTCTCAAATGAGGTTTGTATTCAGTTACTTATTCCATGTATCAGTCCTGCATGCAATTCGGGTTGCTTGAGTAAGGAAGGAGTGGTACTCATTGCTTGAATTTTTTTTTCTTTATTGATTAAGATATCACATATTTGTCCTCATCCCCCATTCCCATCCCAAACCCCTCCCTACATATGCTCCCACCCCCCTGTTGTCCGTGACCACTGGTTAGGCTTATATGCATGCATATAAGTCCTTTGGTTGATCTCTCCCCCTTACCCCCACCCTCCCCTCCCCTACCTTCCTGCTTGAATTTCTTGAGCAGACTAGAGCCATGGAGTTTCAAGCATTGTTATAAAGGTACCAGGAGCCCAAAATGTGATTCTGAATCGTGTGGCACCGCCCACCCTTGAGTCACAAGTCTGGCCCTGCCTCACTTCCCGGGCCCCGCAGCAGCCACGGCCGCTGCCGGTCTGGCCCTGCCTCCCTCTCTGGCCCTTGAAGCAGCTACGGCTGCTGCTGATCAGGCCCTCCCCCAGCACAGGCACGCTGAAGCCCCTGCTGCCCTGCCCCAATGCTGCGTGTGCCACCTCCTCCTGTCCTGTTGACCCGTTATGGCGTCCCAGTTAATTAGCATATTTCTCTATTTTTTATACATATATATATATATATATATATATTACAAATTCATATCACCCATCTCTACATCACACTCCCCCTTTCCAGGCAGCGAATCTGTGTGCTGCTTTCCTCCCTGACAAGTGCCATGATTCTCCCCTCTCCTGAGCACATATTTGTATATACTTGGCAAATGTTAACTGGGCAAGTGACATCAATATTATGAACAACTGTGAGAAAAAAAAGCTTGTCCTTTTGTCCAATTGACAGTGATCATAAATAAAACCTCAGTGTCCTTAACATTTAGAATCTGAGGCTGCTGTCAACTTTTCAAAATTCCTTTGCCTACTATCAAAAACAAACAAACACCAAAACAAGAAAAGAAAAACAGCTGGATGACTCAATGAGAAGATGATGTAAATAACTTCATGCTTTACTGCATAATAGGCTTGGAGAGATGTGTGTCCTTATGTGCTAGTTTTCCAGATGACCTTGCACAGAAACCCTGCCTTCTACACTTCTCAGTGTGAGTGACAGCTGTGAAGTGTAGCCTCAAAATCATTGCACCACCCTTGAAGGAGCTGCAATATGTCCTTCTGTGATTCTGTGGCCTGCTCCGACCTGAAGGATTGAGGAAGATGGTGGCCGAGTGATAGCTGACTGAGGGATGACAAGGCACAAAATCAAATCACCCAAATGTCTCCAAGCATTGTGTAGACTCACCATCCAGAAAACAGAATTTTCTTCTAGCTGAATTTTATTATCTTGGAGCCTCAGTTTAATGCCCCTACTCACCATTCTCTTCCATTCTAAAGGGAAGGTTGATTTGATCACAATTCCAGGGGAAATCTGATATTTTACTGGGTTAGTAGGGGGTGTTTAAAAAAAGGTTCCTGAGATTTGTTTAAATCAGATGAGGTAAGACATGCTGCAGACACAGAAATGCTTGTCATGAAAGAGTAATTTTTTTATACTCACAGATCCCTAGAACCAAGAGGCATAGCACAGTAGGCAGGGCCGCAAGGGGAAGCACCAGGGTCAATCAGGAGGCAAAGGGCATGGAGGGAAGTATGATCAAGAGTCTTTTTCTTTTAATATATTTTTATTGAGTTCAGAGAGGAAGAGAGAGAGATAGAAACATCAAGGATGAAAGAGAATCATTGATCTGCTGCCTCCTTCATGCCCCCACTGAGAATTGAGCCAGCAACCCAGGCATGTGCCCTTGACCAGAATGGAACCCAGGACCCTTCAATTCGCAAGCCAGTGCTCTATCCACTGAGCCAAACCAGCTTATCAAGAGTCTTTATTGTGATTTCTGCAGGAAGGACTAGGTAAAGCATGGTCAGCAGGCTTAGACTGGCTGGTTTGAATAATTTCAGCAGGCTGTTGAGACTGGAGGCTGTTCTTAGTTGTTGGGTCCTTGCCCTGGGGTAGTGAGAGGGAAGAGTGGCCCAGAGTGTGACAGCTGGATACTGCAGGGGTCGGGGTGCTCTCAGGTTAGTTTGTATAGAAAGGCACATTCTTCCACAAGTTGTTTGCTGCCGCATTCGGTGGCCCTGGAAGGGATAGTCCTCCAGGGTCAACAAGGCCCTGAATTCAGAGCATCAAATACAAAAACTAGAAAATTACATGGGGTTTGGAAGGGATCTCTTAGTCTCAGTGGTCGGCAAACTCATTAGTCAACAGAGCCAAATATCAACAGTACAACGATTGAAATTTCTTTTGAGAGCCAAATTTTTTTAACTTAAACTTCTAACGCCACTTCTTCAAAATAGACTCGCCCAGGCCGTGTCATTTTGTGGAAGACTCTTATTCAAGAGGCCAAAGAGCCGCATGTGGCTCGTGAGCTGCAGTTTGCCGACCACTATATAGGTCTTCATGACCTTTAGCAACAAGATTATTATTTTTTTAATTTTATGTAGCACTAATATAACCTGTGTAATTGTTGGAAGCCCTAGAGTTAATCCAATTATTTAAATTTCTTCAGGGGTAAAAAACAGATCTTACCCTCTTCCTCAAACTTTAATGTTCATAAAAATTACCTGTTAGGGTGCCAGATAAAATACAGGACACCAGTTAAAATTTAATTTCAGATAAACAACAAACAATTTTTTTTTAGGGTAAGTATGGCCCTTGCGATATCTGAGACACACTTGTCCTTAAAAAAGAAAAGAATTATTGTTTACCTGGAATTCTCATTTTACTGGGCAGCCTATCTTTTAATTTGCTCAATCTGGAAATGATCATGTGGATTGTCAGCCTACTATAATATTCTCATGCTGTGTGAAGCTCAAGCCTAGATAATACAGCTTTAATGATAGAAAGCAATTGAAATTTTATATTGAGACATTCTACTAAAGCAACTGCAGTTTTTCTTCGGTTTAGGAACTACCTTGGACTTCTGTCTCCAAATCTGTTATTTACACATAAACGGCTTTGTTCAGCTCCCCTGTCCTTTGGTCAAGAGTGAAATTACAATGAAAAGTAAAGAATGGTGTGGTACCCCTAAATACTAAGATGGGGGGAAAAGGCAAGGAAGGAGTCAACAGACCATTAGAACCAATAAGCAATATTGATTAAAAGTGCATTTGGATTGTCTTAATTTAAAATGAATTGAATTTTTATTGTTATAATTTCTTTCATATCCTGGATGTTTATTTCCTCATCAGTTTAAGTCTCATCAACATGCAGGATATGAAGTTGTTGTTATTTTCTATTAAGAAAGTTACTGAAATAACTCTGGCCAGTAAGATGATTTTATGTAACTCAATATTATTTAATCAGATAAGCTTCAGATGTTTATAACCTTTCTCTGTGCTGGACGATGGCATGCCAGATCCATTAGAGGAGCAAACTGTCATTGATTAGGTTTATAATACTTTATTATATCATGGTGAATTTTATGCTATTTTTATTTCAAAGACCTATAGACTTTTGAGGGGATGGATGTGCCTTAAGAGCTGAAATAAACAATATATACTTCAATACTACTGAATTTACAGGGTCTCAAACTCACTTTGGTTTATTTTAGAAATTAGAAGCTAAGTAAATAAAATACAACGTTTTATTATAATCGTTTATTCTGACATGCAAAGTGCTCCTGAACCTAAACTCACCCAAGGGTCCACTCACAGATTCTAGTCTGACGAGTCATTTTCTCTGCAATTCCATGAAAAAAAATGATTTTTTAGCTGGCGTATATGTGTGTTTCATAGTAAGAAACAATCACTGCATTTTTATGGCTGTCATAAGTCATTCCTTTTACCTCTATCCCAGGAAAGGAGCCAAAAACTGTTTTAAGTATAAATATAAATACTTAGACTCCAACCTGTTTATTATTGCCTAAAACTATTTAGACAGGAGAAGTAACATTTTAAACACTAAAACCGTGATATGGCTTTAAAATATTTTTCTAAATATTTTCTAAATACTTGTGTATATACAAACAAGAAGGTGACATATATGTACATTAAAAACACACAATAAATTAAAGACCCATGAACTCAATACCTAATATTAGCAATACTCTATTAGCAATTATACATGTACCAATATATTCTTTCCCTGCTTCTTCATACTGACAGATGCCCACTATGGTGAATTTTGTGTTTATCAAAGGTTTTATCATCTATAGCCACATCTCTAAACCACACACTGTTTGCTATGCTTGTTTTGAACTTTATAAAAGTGACATCATACTATACACAGTCTCCTGCAATTTGCTTTGTCTTCAACATTATGAATTTAATATTCCTCCATGTTGTGGCATAGAGGCAAATTCCATTCATTTTTCCCTGTTGTATAGTATTTCCTTGTATAAATAAGCCACAGTTTATTTATCTGTACTACTAACAGTGGACATATGTGTTGTTTCAAGTCATTTGCTTTTATTATCTCCTAGTATAAGTGTATGAGAGTTTCTTCCTATATCCAGGAGTGGAATTCCTGGGTCACAAGACGTCTTATCTCACCTGCATGAGAGAATTTCAAATTGTTTTCCAAAGTGGCCATATCTTCTCCATCAGCAGTGTACCCCATTGTCCTTTGCGTGTCACTCAGAGATCTAAGGCATAATCAGTGTTGGTATCATCACTGAACTGATTCAGAACACGTTTCTGAATTAACTGTTTATTTTCCCAGTGCACCATGCCCTTAGTCATGATGTCCATAATTAGTCCCATCAACAGTATCTATTTCTTGTTTTCTGAATAAATTCACATTCCTCCTCATATATATTGCCCTATGCATGGTGCATTGGTTGGAAGGGGCATCTGTGAGCCAACTTACTCCAAAATTAAGTGGACAAACTTAGAAGGAAAGGTTCATGTTTGGCAACAACATTATTGAGACCTGAAGTCCCTCTTAAACCTGAAAAAATTCTTCCAGCAGAGCTGAGACCACTCAACACTGTAAATCCAATCATGGCAGATTTTTCTCTTTTATGGGAACTTTTCTCAGCATTCAAATGTAAACCAAAATATTCGTAGAGCCTTATGCTAGCATGGTGTTCACGAGGTCATTATCAGCTAATAATTGAGAATCTGTAAAAATATGGCAATTTATTTCTCAGAGGAGTTTGACCCAGGTGTTTTAATACTTTTAGGAGCATTTTATATCCATTGAACTATGAAAAATATTCGCAGCTATTTTTAGGGGTGACTGTACTGAATTTTGAATGACATCTTACCAGTATATGGGTGTATAATGCTTAATTCAGTTCAGCACTGGGGTTGAAAATATGTGCCTGCCTGTGAATTCAGGTACAAGTATTCAAATTAAAATAAAGAGAGTAATGGACAGGTGACGATTGCAACTATTCTCTGGGAAAGTGGCATTATAGTATAAAACAAAGCAAGCTTTTTTATATTATTTGAATAATTTGAACTGCCGTGGTACCCAGACTAATTACAGACTGACCTGGACAGGAATTAAAATTAAAAATGTCTATTTGTGGCCCAACCAATGTGGCTCAGTGGTTGAGCATCAGCCCATGAACCAGGAGGTCACGGTTGGAGTCTCAGTCAGGGCACATGCTTAGGTTGCAGGTTCAATCCCCTGTAGGGGGGGGAGCAGGAGGCAGCTGATTGATGAGGTTCCTCTCTCATCTCTGTTCTTTGTTTTTATTTCTCTTTCTCTCTCCCTTCCTCTCTCTAAAATCAATTTTAAAATATTTTTTAAAAACTACTTTAGGATTTATTTCTTTTTAGTAGACAACAGTTATCTCTTGGGAGTTTTGTATCTGTAGGATGCATAGCACAGGTCTCAAAGTAAAAGAAGGAATGGCAGCCCCAGGCTGGTCAGGCCATGTGCCCTTGGGAAAGGCTGCCCTGGCCCCAGCAATAGAAGTGGAAGGCACTGAGCTGCAGTTAGGATGGCATTGTGTGTCCTCCTGTGTGATTATAAGCCCCTGCAGGACAGGAGACTCTGTCTCCAGGAGAAAATATTTTTAAATCATCAACTCTGGAAAAGGACTTGTATCCAGATTCTGTAGAGTATTCTTAAAACACAGTGGTTATAAAACATACTCAATTAAACACAGGTGGAATGGAGAGAGCTTGAGTCCCCTGGGCCTACCGTTGGACCTTGGCTCATTCATCAGGTGGAACAGCAGCGAGAAGGCCCAGCTAGAGCAGAAAGCCTGTGCCTGAGAGGCTGGAGTCCCTGATTAGTCAGCAGACAGATGCCCACTGAGCCCTGCTGCTAACATCTGAAGCAAGGTCTGCACCATCGCGGGCCTGCAGGAGTTATTAGGTGCAGGAGACAGCATGCGACAGTGAGGCAGGCAAGGCCTTAGCCTCCAGTTTGCCTTGGGCTAGACTCCAAGGCCTGCCCCTTAGAAGCTACTTACCTTGGCAGAGTTAATGCTGCTGAACCTCAGCTTCTATACCTAAAATGAAGATGAAACTACCTCTGACCTAGAGTTAATGTGGAAATGAATGGTGATAATATATGGGAGACCTAGTGCGTCGTAGCCAGGCCTTAAATGGTAGCTGGGATCATTTATAAGGCAATTGTCCTGTCTGCAGAGAAGAATGAGTAAACCTTTGAACCTGCACTCCATAGAATTCTGCCAAAGTGCTGAAGAGACCACACGTGGGGTGGGAGGGTAACTGATGTCTGCAGAAAAAAGCCAGTGGAGGAAAAAGGTCAGGAGAAGGTGGGATGATGGAGCCAAACACCTCGCTCCCGAGGTTAGAATGGATCCCAGAGCGCCTGTGGATCGAGTTAGCTGGTGCATTGTTTCCCTGGGCTCCATAACAAAGTACCATCAACTGTGTGACCTAAAACAACAAACTTATTTGGAAGCTAGGAGTGCAAAATCAAGGTCTCAGCAAGACCATGCTCCCTCTGAAACCTGTACAAGAACACTTCCTTGCCTCTTCTTGGCTTCTGAAGTTTTCCGGCAAGCTTTGGTGTTCCTTGGCCTATAGATGGATCATTAATTCTTTGTCTGCACATGGCATGCTCCCTGTGTGTCTTCACAGCCTTTTCCTTCTGTGTGGGTCCATCTCTGTGTCCAAATTACCCCTTTTTATAAGGACACCAGTCATATTGGAGTACAGCCCACCCTTATGACCACATGTCAACTTGGTCACCTCTGTAAAGACCCTATTAGCAAACTAGGTCGCATTCTGAGGTAGTGGAGATTGGAACTTCAGTATGTCTCACTTTAGGGGACACAGTCCAGCCTCTAACACCTCGTTAGTGTGAGTTAGAGGCCTTCGTTGTCAGTTTTACTCAATGTGCTTGCAAGCACAGATGGCTGCTTGTTTTATAGAGCAAATGTTCTGGCTTTCTTGAGCCAAGAGGAAGGTTCCATTCTTGAGAGCTGAGGGAAAAGGACAACTGTCCTCCACCGTGCCTGGCTCCTTCCTTCCCACAGCACCTCTTGTGTGCAGTATATGGCTGAGGAGGAGTATGGCTTGGGCCGCATCTTCTTCCTCAGAGGCCAGCTGGGGAGACCTGCCCAGAAGCCCCGCCTGGCTGGGGAAAGCTGCCTCCCAGAGCCTTCAGCAGCTGTGCATAGGATGCCGCCTTCCACTGACTGTCAGGATATTTTGGATCTTCTCACAATGGTCTCAGCCCAGAAGTGGGCATGGTAAGGCTCCTGGCCAGGGAAAAGCACAGCCCATCATAGGGTGAGGCACTGCAGGGGCTTTTCCCTGAAACATCTGGGGCGCAGGTAGCAGCAGGCTTCTAGGAAGCAGGTGTCAGTTGCTGGGGTCCATGGCTCCCCCTCACTTCCTGCCATGGCTGCTTTCTTCCTCTTTTTAGCCCTGTTCTCCCACTCCATCCCTAGTTATCCTCCACCCTGTATCTGGCACGCATATAAGTAGGGGTTTTATATCCTTTCTATGAAAGGAAAGCCATATGGACAGTGGTTAAGAGGCATGACTCTTGATCTTGGTTGAACATTTAAATTTCACCTGGGAAGATTTTGAAATTCCAATGACTAGGTTTTCCCCAGTCTAATTACAACAGAACATTCGGAGATAGGATCCAAGTATCAGTATTTTTTATTCCAAATGTTTGATTCCAGTGTTTGGCCAAAGTTTAAAACAACTGACTTCATGGGAAACAGAGTCAAAGAACTAAGTTATGTATATAGCGATCATGCTTGGCCTTGCCTATAGCTAAGTTATAAAGTTACTGTGGTTCATAGGGTAAGAGAGGGTAAGAGCGGTTAGGGATGGAGAGGCAAGGCAGCTTCAAGCAGTCATAGAAGGTGAAGTCAACAGAGCTTGGGGAAGTTGCAGGCAGTAAAAGAGGGAGGAGTCTAGATAAGGCCCAGATTTCAGGTTCAGTTAAATCGGTATAAGGAAGGCAGGAAGAGGGAGAAAATGATTATGGTTTTGGACATGTTGACTGTCATGAGTTTCTGTAGCTATGGCAATGCTGGACGCTTAGGAGAGAGGAGGGCCAGAGATATAATTTGGGCATAACTGGTGGTATAAAATAATACCTAACACCTTGGGAGTCCATGAGATTGTCTCGGAAGAGCAGGTAGGATGGGAAGAATAGAGGCATGGCCAACGCCATGTGTACAGAGCAGAAGAAAGGGGCCAGAGGGCAGGCTGAGGAGTGCTGAGGATGGAGGGACAACCAGGAGAGGGTTACAGAATACAAAGGAACGGACAGTTTCAGGAAGAAAACTAAAGAGCAAGTCAATGATGATGCTGGATCAAGTGTCGTGTTTATTGGATTTGGCAGTATGGTCAGTGGCGACTTGAGCCAGGTCATTTTAGCAGAGTGCTGGGGCAGGAGCTTGACCATGATGAGGATGAGGAGAGGAGTAAGAGCACAGAGACAGCAGATGACCCTTCTGAAAATTTTGCTGTAAATGGAAAGAATGGCTGGAGGAGAATGCAGAATTCAGGGAAGGGTGTGTGTGTGTGTGTGTGTGTGTGTGTGTGTGTGTGTGTGTGTGTGTGTTTATAAGCCACTGGGAAGGAATCAGTACCAAGGATGAGAGATGCATGATTATGTCAAGGATCCTGAATGGGAGAGAGGGAATGTATCTAGAGATGGAGATTTGAGCTAGAGGGACTTCTTTGTTTTGTTTCTTTTGTGTGTGAGCACTTAGAGAAACAAGGAAGATCTCTGTAAGGAGGTATAAGAACATTTTCATCTGAACCTTTCCTTGTAGGAAGCCAGGGTGGGTGCAGTGGGGGCTGATGCTGAAGTGTGGGAGCTGACCACAGAGCAAAAGTGAGACTTCCAGGGATCAGATTCAAGGAGTGAGTGTGGGATGAATCCCCAGAGGTGCTGAGTTTCAAAGTCAAGGAAATCAAGAGTGATCTCCAAGTTCAAGTTACAAGTAGACTGACCAAAAACACTTTACAAGGCCAAGTTCAGATGCCCTGTGGGATGTGCATGACATGGAAGGACAATCAAAGATTGAGGAGCCTGGGCGGTGTGGCTCTGTGATTGAGCGTCGACCTATGAACCAGGAGGTTACAGTTCAATTCCCAGTCAGGGTACATGCCCAGGTTGTGGGCTCAATCCCCAGTGTGGGGCATGCAGGAGGCAGCCATGATTCTCTCTCATCATTGATGTTTCCATCTCTCTCTCCCTCTCCTTTTTTCTTTGAAATGAAAAAAAGATACAGTGAGGAGAATCCTGGAGGTGAGCATTTCTTAGCCATCACCTGGGTCAGTCGTGACGTTGCGAGACTGCCCACTGCAGAATCACTCTTGCTCTGCCCCAAACAGAGCAGGCCACATGGTGTCTGTTGAGCACATGGGAGCAGGATTTGGATAAAGAGGTTGGAAAGTAAAGTTTTGGAACAGCCACTGGGGAGAATAGGAAAGGAAGCTAAGGGAGGACAAATAAGAGAATGATGCAGTTGAAATTGGAGACTAGAAATTTGTAGTGGCATCAGACATCAGGGCTGGGTTATTGTCTCCATAGGTGCTTGGCAGCCTGGGCATAAAAGCACACAAACAGCCTTGTGAGGTTGGTCCTGCCAGGCAGGTGTGGCGGAAGTCCAGGGCCCAGGTGGTGGAGGAGGCTGGGGAAAGAATGAGTCACGTGGGTGCAGAAGTGTTTATGAACAGAGACAGAAAGATAACTCTCCGATCATACAGCTAATGAATGACTCACAGTTATGAAAAGTAACACAAGCCTCGATGGACTTTTCTACTTTCAAAGAGTAAAATCTCCTGCTTCTGTCACTCAAGACCATCTTCCTCCATGTTCATTACTCGAGGTTTCCATTTCCCTCTCGCAGGGAGAATGCCTTAATCTCTCTCTTCATTGCGGCAGGTTATCAGGTACCCAGAGGAGCAGCTGAGCTTCCAGAGGTACTGCTGCTGTGAGGACTTATTTCAATAGTGATTTCATTGGCAGTCGCTGAAAAACATCATGGCCCCACATTTCCTTTTTTTTTTTTTGAGGAAAGAACATTGGTTATTTCCCATGGGCATTCCATTAATGGAGAAAAAGCAGAACTCCACACACTAACCTAGTTTGACATTTACTTAAATTATGCCAAGTGCCATTAACTGGACTATCTGATGACACGCCCTGGGTCTACCAGCTAACTGAAGGGTGGCCAGAGAGAGGATAAAACCGTGGCAGCAGTTCACAAGGAGAACTTTTAGGCTCTCCCTCCTTTGTTTGATGAACGGAGTCTGAACTCCTGAGACTGCTCTGTTGGGCTGGGTGGATGTCGTGGGCACCGGGAGGTTGCTTGTCCTCTTGTTTTAAAAGAGCCTTGTTTATTCCATTATGTAAACGAGTTGGCGGGATAGAGGAAAGGACATGAATCTTTTTTGTTTTAACAGAAAAATTTTCTCTTTGGGGCTCATTTATTCTACCTTATGACATTATATTACATTAGAAAATAGGGAAGCGAAACTCACCCTGAGGAATCAAGAATACCAGCTCCCTATATTTTTATTGGACATTGAGGCATAAAATATCTTAATGGGAGTGTACGAGAAAAAAACCAAACCTGGATGATCTGGGAAGAATCCTACCAAGGAGCCTGCCTCCTCTAGACACTCAATAAATATTAATAGACAGTCGTGAGAATTTAAATTCGGTTCTCAGCAGCAGCCTTCTTTCTCCTACCACGGTTAGCTAACATTATGCAACTACAGTGGGCAAGACTTTGAACAGAACATATATTTCTATCTTTGTGTGGAGTGAATTAACCAAACTGCAGCATGGCTGATCTGGAATGCTGCGATCCGTACCCTTTGTTAAGGGCGAGCAAATCACCATTCTCGTCTTTGGAAGCAGTCAAGATAGGGAGTGTATGATGGGGTTTGGGGCTGCGCCCACCTCTGAGTGGCATCATCACTGGCAGGGAGCCCATTGGCAGTTGTATTTATGAGAGGATTCCCCAAGAGCCTTTCAGGATAAGTCTGTCATTCAAAGGCCAGGGGTGATCACTGGATGCCTGAGTGAGACCAGGTCAGTGTCAAGATGCAGGGGCAAAGCAGTCAGAAGTCAGATGTAAACAACCTCAGTGTGTCTGGGCTGCAGCATTGGGAATTTCGACGCCCTCTGCCTAAAACACATGAATCAGTGGTCCACCTACTCAATTCAGATGCATGCCTTGACTTAAGTCTTGCTTTTTTTCTTCTCTGGGGTTTTTATAAGATTCCTCTTGGTATAAGGAGAGGCCTGGATGTCATGGAAGGTCTGGAGCCAGACTAACCCAGCCTGAATCTCAGCCTGAGCACTAACTACCTTCATGGACTGAAGCAAGTGCACTGACCTCACCATCCATGCCTTTATCCTCCTAAGTAGGAAGTGGGGATAACAGTATCTATTTGTCCAGGTTGTTGTGAGCATTAAATGACGTGATGTATGAAAGCATCTAGCACACAGAAGTTTCTGAATAACTCTTTCTCTCTTGCTCTTTTATAAGTAAACATTCAAACAACGTATATGATGTAGGCCTGTCCAGAAATCCTCATTTTTCAAGCAGGGCATGGAAGGCATTCCCTCGCCCAACGTTTCAGGATGTGGTTCTCAGATTTGGTCCCTGGACCAGCAGCAACAGCATCACCTGGGAATTAGGGTCACAATGCAGACCTACTGAGTCAGAAACTCATGGTTAGAAATCAGAAACCCAGCAAGCTGCTTACCAAGCCTTCCAGCTGATGCACTCTAAAACATAAAAACTATCATATTAGGATAAAGCAGGTCAGTGACTCAGAGTATACAGCAGGTGTAAGGCTCATGGGCCTCGGGAGAACAGTTTACACTGAATACAGTCTCCTGTTGACCTCCCCACATTCATATGGTGTTGGTAGTACTTTACTGTGAGCTGCGCAGGACTGGCCTCAAGTGGATAGCTAGGTGCCGGGACCTGAGTTCTGGACTTAGGGAGATCAGGAATTTCCAACTCTTTCTGCTGTCAGACCGTGTTCAGTCATGTCTCTTAATCAGGGTTGGGAAACAAATATAGAACTCATCACTTCCCTGTTGCATGAAGCCAATTATTTCTCTTAATCAACAGGAAGAGAATTTTTTTCAGTTTTATTGAGATATAATTGCCATGGAACATGCTGTAAATTTAAGGTGGGCAACAAAATGATTTGAAATATGTCTGTAGTGGGAAATGATTACAACAGTGAGTTTCGTTAACATCCATCACTTCACATCATTATAGTTTTTTTCCTTGTGATCACATAACTTTCAAGTTCTACCAACTTTTAACTACATAACACAATATAGTTAACTGGAGTCGCCAGGCTGTGCAATATGAAGCTGATTCTTAGTGGCACCATCACCCCCTCTTCCCTTTTTCCCAACTGTATTTGGTGGCTGGATGTCAAACTCGCCACTGTGTATCAAGTATTGCAAAATCTCAGGCTCAAAAATAGTCTTGACTATTAGTCTTAACAATAGTCTTAACAACACAGAGAGTAAGCCTCCAAGTGTTGTGATAGTTCAGCTGGGGAGTATGAGGAGCATGGTCAATCTATAACTTCTGACCTCTACCTTCTACAGCAGAAGTGGGCCCTGAAGATCTGTGTCCAGTGCTGCCTCACTGAGCACCTTGAAATGACTCCTCAGCGGTGCCTGTCCTGCTTTGGGTTAAGGGCACACCGTTTCCTCTCCCTCACTACCCATCCATGGAAGAGAACAACAAAATACAACCTTGAGCTCCGTTGAACCACATGCATTCACAAATGAGCCCCTTTCAATAGTGCCCAGGGAGATCTGGAAAACAAAACCTCTATCTCTCTTGTACACTCAGTGGCCACCAAAGGGTAAGCATTGTTTCATCAAGGTCCAACACTTGCTAGAGTAATTGCTGGAAGCTGCAGGGGAGAAAGAATGTTTATAATGAGAGGAAAATGGATTAATCAAAACTCTAGCCTTCAGCTGTCAGCACTAGAATACAATGTGTGTATTGGAGTATGAGGTGGCTTTGACAAGAATGCCATCTTGCTTGCTTTAGTCATTCCTATTTGGAGCAACCTGATTTAAGAAATGATTTTCTCTGCGGCAGATGAATGCATACCAACAGAATCCATTAGCTATGAAAGCTGTGGCATTGATTTTAGAATAAAATGCTGTTGCAAAAGAAATAATATTCTAATATCTCTACTGCTGACAGCCTGTGCATACCTCAGGAGAGATCTGTTTGCAAAAGTATAATCCCTTTGTAGAGCACAAATAACTTGATTCTATCAGCAGCCTATCAGAGTCTGTAAAATCACCCGAAGTTAGGTTTAAGTTAAACATCTAAAGCAAAAGTTTGTTTAAACCTGCATCACTTCCTGGATTTATAGTTGTTCATATTTCTGTAGGTTCTCTATGGAATACATTGTAGCCCCCGTGACAGTTCTGAGTAATGCCACCCCCTGTGCTGAGCTAAGGTGTGCAGCTGTGTCACCAGAGTTACATTAGGACCCATTTCAAGGTCCTGCCTGTTTCTCAGCAGAAGGGACTCTGACACAGAAAGCGGCAAGGAGAGGGGCCCTGTGTTTGGGAGGCCATAAAAGCTTTACCCACAGCTTTCAAATTCTCCAGGCATGAAAGATGTGTCTGTAGTCATAGCAGCAAACTGAGAATGACCATCTGACATGTTTGGACAAGTAGCCTTAGTGGTACTCAGAAACAAATTTGGGAAGAAAATCTTTCTTAGCAGAATTGCATTTAGAATCCATTGTTTCAAATTGTTTTTTTCCACTCGGCCCCTCCCTTCTCCCCCAGGTACCAGGGTCTTCACACTTTTGTGGGCCTTACTCTTGCTCAGAAGGACAGTATTCCTCAGCTTCCTGTATGTAAATAAGAATATTCATTATTCATGGTATACATACGCATAGGATTTTTAGAGGACTGAATGAAATAAAGATACATTTAGCACCTAGCCTATAGAAAGTGCTCAATAAATGTTAACTATTATTATTATGCTATGCTTAGCTGCTCCAGGGGGCCTAAGATTAGATAATTTAGTGTGTATACTTCTTCCATTGAACACTAAAAAGTTGACTTTGTTTCCTGGTAGCTAAAGATAAAATTAAAACAAAGCAAACAGAAAATAATATTAATAAATGTATAGTTTTTAGATGTAAATATACACATATATACATACACTGGGTGAACTTTTCATTTTAATGGCAAAGGAAAGCTTATAAGTTTATGTGAAGAAAATCCTTTTTTGAATTATGTTTATAGTATGTTTAGTATTTTTCTTATGATAATGGAGTCAGACACAGATACCTACCTATAACTCTCTACCCCATATACCATCTATGTATCCAAAGACTTTAATGATACTTAATGATTTCTAATAGTAAGACATAGGGTGTGTGTGTGTGTGTGTGTGTGTGTGTGTGTGTGTGTGTTTTCTAACTGAAAAGGTCTCTTAAGGGAACAATCTGTAATCCCCAACCTGAGCTCCAAGAAAGAAAGTCTGAGCACTGCTATTTGTTAAACAGAACAAGAAAATGTTCCAGAACACCATGAGGTAGGAATAAAACCTTAAGTATTCATGGGAAAGGAAGTAGCGTAGCAGGTGAGTATAGGAGCAGAATCATACAGCTGAATTTAACCCTGTCTGTGTCTGTCACTCACCAGCTATGTGATCTGGCCAGGATGGGGGATTAAATGACATAATCCATGTAAAGGCTTATGCACAAATTAAGTGCTCAATAAATGCTCCCTGTTATCACTAGGGCCAGGGCCACAGTTTGGTTCATTTCGGAAAGCAATGTAGATGCAGTACACTGAAATAATCACATGTATTCACTATGCAGGGAGGCTTCTGAACTGAGTCCTTGGCCAAACCACACAGCTGTGACATTCACTTTCTGCAACACATGTTAACGTCGGAGGAAATTGCGCTGTTCTTGTATCTGTCCAAATGATGTTTAAAAACATTCCATTGTGATAAGAACTCAGATACATTTGTGTCTTGAAGAAAAAAGCTCCTAGAGGGAGAGACGTGACCAGAATTAGCTTTAGCTGATCTGTGGTTTCACCAGAAAAGTCATCTCTGGATGCAATTCCTACACAGGAAGTAGACAGAAGTTGTATAATTAGGGAAAGGATACATTACCAAAAAGTTATGATGCTAAAAGGGAGAGGGATTATATATATTTAACCTTTCTAACAGTTAACATCAGTAGTTACCTAAGCCTCTTTTCACGGAACTGCTCATTTAAAAATCATCCAGGTTGTTTTTGGGTTTTTTTTATGGCATGTTCTTAAATATTTAATTTGCTTGCCTGCAGATAAAGTGATTTCCTCCTCTTTTTTTCATGGAGCTATAGATCCCTACTTTTACCATATCAACATTCAAAATTGTGTTTTATTAAATGAATTAATTTTTAAAGGAGCTGCTTTTTCTCTGGATTCTTTAATATATATGGGAAACTAGTATCTGATATGTATTAATTATGGGGAGGTCAGCCTAAGTTGCTGTATTATTGGATGAACTTGAGATGGGAATTTTAGGCTCTTCCATAGCAGGTCTCAGCGAGTGGGTGATGGGACAGGCCAGGTAGGGACCAGGGACGCCTGTGGCTGGGCAAGAACAAACAGGAGAATGTTGGTAGATTTGGTTTGGGGGAAGTGTAGCCATGCTCACAAGTCCCGTGTTCCAGGAGCCTGGTAGAGCAGACCATCTATATAAATAAAAGGCTAATATGCTAAGTGTCCAACCATCCAGCCAGTCACTATGATGTGCACTGACCACCAGGGGGCAGATGCTCAACACAGGAGCTGCTGAGCTGCAGTGACTTGGCAGCAGCGGTTCTCAGGTGGCGTACCCTGGAACCAGAGAGAGGAGAGCCGGATTCCTTGTGGGGCCATTCGATTCCACCTTCAGCCATGGGTTATGCTGCTGCTGAGGCACTGTCAGTCCCAAATCTGGTTTATCGCACACTTGCATTTGTGTTCCACACCCTGTACGACAGCAACTTTGCAGAGTGCCCTCTCCAACTCTGGTACTCCTGGGGGGATGTCAGAGAGCTGGTTTCAGCCCGATCTCTGCAGGCCAGGCCGAGGGACCCCACCTGCTGGAGGGACCTCGCTCACTCCCCAGCAGACACCAGGGAGGGACTGCAGGAGATTGGCTTCAGGGTGTGTCTGGGCCATCTCGTCCAGTCCCACCCCACCAGCCACCTTCTAATTAATTTCCTTTCAATGTGCATGAATCTGTGCACCGGGTCACTAGTTTAATATAATATTACAAAGAGAAAGCTCAGGCCCTGACATCTAAGAGTAAGCCTGTTTGTTCAATCAGTATAATCTTCAGGAAGGTCCAGGAGCAGAAAGTGAAGCAGGTAAGTAGGCGGCACCAGGAAGATCTCATGGCAGTCCCCAGCATCCCAGAGGACTAGAGAGCAGGATCTGACTTCAGCCCCTGAAGGTCTCAGACAGAATGTAAAACCACATTTCCTGATGAGCCAGGCAGAACATCAGACAGGAGGTCAGAGGAGGGACTCAAGGACATGGGATAGGGAGAGAAGTCAAGAGCCAGGCCCTGGGGTTCAAGGGCGGAGCAGATGAGGTTGCAAGGCTGATGCAAGATCTTGAGACACGAAGGGACTGGCTCAAGGACCCTAATCAGACCAGTGCTGGCCCAAATCTAGGGTAGGTCGTACCCATGGATAGGAGTTAAGTCAGTGTTTACCAGCCTCACAGTATTATTGACAATTTCAAACAGATAATTCTTTGTTGGGGGCTCCGTCCTGTGCATTGTAGGATGTTTATTAGCAGCATCCCTGGCCTCTAGCAATTAGCATCCACTTATGACTATCAAAAATGTCTCCTGCCCTTACTGTGTCCTCTGGGAGACAACATTCCCCCTGGTCCAGAAGCACTGAGTTAAGTGGGCAAGGCTCCCAACGTTTGAGGAATGCCAAGATGAGAAGTAGGTGATCAGACATCAGTGCTTCTGTTTCCCTGTTTTGTTGTCTGTTAAGTTTGTCTTAAGCCCAGATTATCTCCTCTCATACTTGGCACTGTTCTGGATTCTTCAGCAGTGGACGTAAATACAGGATTCAGTGTTCGCCCTAAAAGTATCTCATACCTGCGTAATCTAGAAGGTTCTAGTTACAAACACATTGGTCTGACATTTAACATGAGTACCCGCGTGAGGGGTGTTCTATTCACAAGCCCTGCTGATGTGTCCACACACAGGTATGCTTGGTGAGACCCCATCCCTGCTTAGCTGGGTCTGTGATACTGATGGCCAGTCAGTTCCTGTCTCTGAAATGTCAGATAAGGCATTCTGGAAAGCCTGTATTTGTAATTTGGTGTTTCCCTAAACACACTGCTTTAGGAATATTCTTCTCATCAGCTTAAAATTAATGCTTAAAATACCCACGGGTCAGGTGGCAATGGTGGCAAGTCTCGCTTATGCTGCCCATTAGGGGAGGTTGGCATCACCTTCCTCTTTAGTCAGTTCTCACGATTGGCCATAATTAATTAATGGAAGGGAGACTATGCTAAGTTTTAATCTGGAAGGGGAACACAAAAGATAGTACATTTTAGCATCTTTCCTGGCCCAAGTATGTTCACTTTTTAACAGCTGCCACGTGAAATTTTTTTAAATATATTTTTATTTATTTCAGAGAGGAAGGGAGAGGGAGAAATAGAAACATCAGTGATGTGAATCATTGATCAGCCACCTCCTGCACACCCCACACTGATGATCAAACCCACAAACCCAGCATGTGCTCTGACCGGGAATCGAACTGTGACCTCCTGGTTCATAGGTCGACCCTCAACCACTGAGCCACACCGGCTGGGGCTGTCAAGTGAATTTTTTGATAGGTAAGAGGCAGTCATTCTGTGGCTGCCCTGTTGAGCTGAGTGAGCATCGTGAAAATTCCCCAGCCTGTGTTGTACTGCCTGGGCCTGTCAACTGCGCCTATGTCTTCACTGGTGTGGTGAAAATGGCTGAGCTTTTAGTAAAGTGGAAAAAAGTATCATCTAACCCAGTCTTGTCAACTGTAATTAATAGGTTGTCAAAGATCTTCATGAAATCCGAGAGAAAGCCCTGCTGAGGCTATTTGGGCCTCCTGAGGAGAACTTGATCCAAATTTTAACATTTAATTACTCATTCATTTTCTTATTAACATATATTGTATGAGGATGGCTTCAGAATTCCTCCATACAAAAGACTTATAGAGATTTTACTGAAATTGATTTTTTTTATGTGACCTGGCTTTCAGAATGCTGATAGAAATTGGAAAGAAGGAACTACAGCTTGTTCAAGCCATTCTTGTCAATATTAAATCTTATTATTAGAGTAATATCTAGGATATTAGGAAAAAATCTTTCCATTTACCAAGTATTTTGAGCTGCTCTGTTTCACTTTATTTTCCCGAAGGTTATTCATCTTTACAATTAATTTTGTACCTAAGAACCTTAAGGTCTAAACTATGGAACTAAGGTACATGTTTATGCTAAATTAATTAAACCATAAACCAAATCACTCATTCAGCCCAAGGTCTGAGCTGCAGTTGATATGAGACAAGATAATCAGTGAGAAATTCAGGAATTCAGAGTGGTGGTTTATAAAAGCTCCTGAAGTTCTTAAAAGGAGTATCATGCACGTCATCTTGTGAGCTGTATTACATATTAGCGACAATGACAATAATAAAAAAAATTACCTAGGGCTTATTATATGCTACTGTGCCAAGCGTTCTTAATTTTTCATTAAGTCCTCTATAACCCAATGGGTTTGCTTCTGTCATCATCCCCATTTTAGAGATAGGGAAACTGAGGCATCAAGAGTAACTTGCCTAAGTTTGGCTTAGTAAGTCATGAAGCCAGCATTTTAGCCTATGCAGTCTGACTACAAGACCCATCTCCATGAAACTGTTCTGTCCCTTTTTCTTGTGTGTCAGCCAGAGGAGACTGCTTTGCAGTTTTACTTACCATTCCTTTTTCATGTTCATCTCACTTTCTGTCATAATTGTTTGTAAAATATTCATTAGTGTATAGCACGGTGACTATAGTTAATAGTACTGTATTACATATTTGAAAGTTGCTAAGGGATTAAACCTGAGAAGTTCTCATCACACACACAAAAATTCTGTAACTATGTATGGTGACGGACTTTACATAGACTTATTGTGATGATCATGTCACAATATATACAAATATTAATGCACCTGAAAGCAATATATTATATGTCAATTATAGCTCAGTTTTTAAAATCATATTAACATATAAATGAGGGAACTCTCATTCCCTCGTATACATTTTTATTTCCCTGAGTTATACCTGGCAGTGTGTTTAGGGCAACACCAAATTACAAATACAACAATGTGAGGTATTAATAATAATAATGTCCAGTATTAATTCACTCCAGGGTCTCCTATGTGGAGACCTGTTTAAATTCTTCCTCATCGTGGCTCAGGGAATCCACTCTGTCTGGGCTCTAGAAGCAGAGAGCAACCCAGACCTGGTTTGCATTGGACAGATAAAGGGGAAGAGCCGTTAACAACTGCTGAGCATTGAAGCACCTGAGGTCACCACAGGGAGAGGTTCCCAGGGACCAAAGAAGTCACAGCTCATCCCTAAAGCTATCTCTAAGTAGGGAATTGTCACACAGATTACAAATCCCTTTCTGCCCTAAGACAAGCTCCCTCCAACAGAGGAGAGCCAGGGAGAAGCATTCACCTGCCTACTAAGCCTCCGCCTTCCATCTTCCACCCCACTGAGGCAGAGAAGGGACAGGAAGGCCAGGTCCCCTGCCAGGGGCCAAGGTCTTCACAACCTCCCTTCCCTGCCTAAAACAGACAGTGACCAAAAACTCAGTCCTGCAGGGGCTGGCCCAGCTGCCCTCTGGAGGTGATGTGAACCAACAAAAAGAGAGAGAGAGAGAGAGAGAGAGAGAGAGAGAGGATGTAGGTAATGTCAAAAGCCACTCAAAGTCCAGTTTTTAAAAACACTGTGCCAATAGTGCAAAACCACCTGTGGCCCCAGGCTGCCAACTTTTGACCCGGGTCACAAACTCCCTGAATGACAAGGCTCAGGGCATTCCTTCAGCATAGAAACAGTTGGGCCTAAGAGGTGCTGTGTCTCTCCCTTCACTCACAAGCTGTGCACATGTATTTTTAAAGCCTGTTCTTTATTCTCCCTTTAAGCAAATAGATATTTAAAAACACAGATGCGTGACTTGACTTTGTGACTCACAGTAAATAACCCAGTGGCAACGCCCCTCAGCTTCCAAGCAGAAACACAAAGCCACCATGCCTGCCTCCCTCCCCCAGCCCTTTATTAATTAAAGGGCAATGAAAATGAAGTGGCTGTTTGAATGCCCGTTTTAAAAATGACCTACAGGTGAGAATACCTAGGTAGGTCGCATTTAAGACTACAGAATGCCAGACTGTGCCCTTCTTTAAAAACCACTTATCTATCTCCTGTGTTTTTGAACACACATTGCTCTTTATTCATTCTCATCCTCATTTACATATGTTTGCTTTGTGTGAGCACTGGGATCTCAGGATGATGTTACCAACCCACTGAGACTATTTTTGGCTTTTCAATGTAGGCCTCCTCCTTCAGAACATCTTACTGTGTTCCTAGGATTGCTGCTGGCCAGTGTAGGGACTTTGGGGTCTGGACCTGAGGGAAATGAAGCTAACAGGACCAAGAAAAGAGTTCTGGGGGGTAGTGGAGACATACAGTTTAGAGACCAACATGCATTCATCCAGGTTCCAGATCATGTCCTCGAGTTAAAGGCCTGCAGTTGGGGAGAGAGGGCCAGCCAACCCAGCTGAGTGACCTTTGACCTAAGCTCTACATCCCCAACTGGAAAATGACAGGGGGTAGTATGACTTCTGAGGTTCCTTCCTCATTTTAATGGTCTATTATCCTATCATTTGTTCTTTGATCTTACATGTATGTCAGCAATTTTCAGCCTTTTTCATTTCATGGCACATATAAACTCCTAAAATTCGTGGCATACCAAAAACTATCTATATATATAAAAGCCTAAGCAACTGGCCAACCAGTGACCAGCCGGTAGCTATGACACACATTGACCACCACGGGGGAAGATGCTCAACACAGGAGCGGAAACCACAGGCATGGAAACATGGAACAGACTGATGAATCTCATAGGGAAGGAGGAAAGGGGAGGGTGGGAAGAGATTAATCAAAGATCTTATATGCATACTAGAGGCCCGGTGCAAGGATTTGTGCACCAGTGGGGTCCCTCGGCCTGGCCTGCACCCTCTCACAATCTGGGACCCCTTGGGGGATGTCAGAGAGCCGGTTTCAGCCCGATCCCTGCAGGCCAGGTCCAGGGACCCCACTGGTGCATGAATCCATGCACCGGGCCTCTAGTATTATATGTTTTGCCAGTCTGACAAAAAAAAAAAAAGAGGTATAATGTCAGCTCATTCACACTAGATGACTATTGTTGTTGTTTTTTAAATTTATTTTTATTGATTTCAGAGAGGAAGAGAGATAGAAACATCAATAATGAGAGAGAATCATTGATCAGCTGCCTCCTGCACAGCCGGCCAGACGACTATTGTTGTGTTGTCTGTTGGCATTTGTTTATTTGACAAACTAAGGGAAAAGAAGTCAGTGCTCCTCACTAAATAGTCAGGTATTGCATGTTTTAACAATTCTTGTGGCACACTGGTTTAAAATCGCTAATGTATGTGATTTAAATGGAATAGGTCTCAGATGATTCACCAGAAATGTGGAGATCATCTTAAAGCAAAGAAGGTAAATTTATTTAATTAAATCTGCATTGCAGAAGGACACTGACGAATTCTCATATTAACTGAAGTAGCATCGTTTCTCTTCCTCTTTTTGTTATGCCAATGAGGGAAGGGCCTAGAGCTCAAAGAGTTAGTGCTATTTCAACACAGAGCTCAACAGATTGCTGTTTCATTGCTTGTCATTTTAGCCTTGCATATCTGCAAAGTGCTACTAAGGCCTTTCCTGAACCAGCTTAATTTGGCCCTTGGTAAATGAAAGAATAAAACTTAGATTTGGGGCATGTTGGGAGAAGGGATGAAAGTTCCTTGACCCTCTTTGGAACTGGAAATGATGGAGATGATGAGAGGAGTAAGATGTGGGGACTCACAGGCTGAGTCATTTGAGGCAGCCCCCAGGGGCAGAGTCAGGCACCCATGCATTCGATGTATCTTAGAAAAGTCACCCACATTGAGCATCTCTGGTTCTCGGTTTATAACATCTGTTTTCTCAATTAATACATATTGACCCAGTTTATTGTTGCCACCATGTTGTGTGTTGTTGTTGTTGTTTTATTGTGTGGTGGGTTTTTTTTCAAGAATTTCCAGAAGCCCAGAGTTTTAAAATGTGATAAGTGAAGGCAAAATATGGTCATATTATCCTATATAATAAAAGGCTAATATGCACATTGACTGAATGGCAGGACGACCGGTCACTATGATGCACACTGACCACCAGGGGGCAGAGCCACTCAGCCAGAAGGCAGGCTTACAGTGGCAGGAGCCTCTCTCAGACTGTGAGAGGGCACAGGCCAGGGTGAGGGACACCACCCACCCCCACCCCCCTGAGTCCATGAATTTTGTACACTGGGCCTCTAGTTAGAAATAAAGAGTTTGTGTGTGCTTGTGCATGTGTGCTTAAAATATCTGATTTACTTCTTAGACTCAGGTTCAGTGGTCAGAGTACAAAAAGGGAACGTAGTAAGACATGACATTCTGCCTGATTTCAAGACCAAAAAAATTAAACATACAACTCTTCAAACAGTTGGCTGGTACAGTCCTTTGGGAATCCCTACAGCCATTGATTAGTAATTGCGCACATAGTTTGTTCTCCTTCTGAGGAAAACGCTAATACTGAACTTTCATTGGAAGTGTCCTCTGCTAAAAACCCTATTCCAGACATCTGAAATAAAGTTGGCCTTTTCACCCCCATTTTCTTTTTTTTAGCAGAGGCTATCATCAGCCGCTGTCTCCATGCTTTGTACTTATAAACTAACGTTGGACTAAAAATGAGTCGTCTAAAATAGCATCTGTGAGAGTTACTAGCTCTTGGGGGTGGGCCATATGATAACTCCACCATCACTTGCTGCGAGATATTTATAATTAATACTCCTTTCTAGCCAACAGTTAAACAGCTTCGTTTTCTAATTATGGAAACAAAGAATGAGTTTTCACACAGAGGTGTTACTGTGTTTGCTGCCCTGGAAAATGAAGATTAATTAAGAGAAACTTAATTTCCATTGGCCTCTGGTTTCTTTCCAGTACTTTAGGTTCAACCATGTTACCTTGCCATGCTTGAAGGAGGTCGAATACACATCTCTTTGTTTGGAGGATATTAAATGGTGGCTAGATTCAGCATCTCCTTTCTCTAGAAATTGTTCAGATTTAGTCAAGTTCACAGTAACAAATAGTATATTCTAATCCCAACCTGACTTTGGAGCCTCATTTCCTACTGAGTCACTCAGGAAGCCAAATAGAGAGTTTGGCTGACACCTTCCCTTGTAAACATTGCTGCCAATGCTACCTGCAGAGCAGGTGATGGTAGGAAGCCAGCTCCTACCTCGGCAGCCAATTGTAAGTAGCTGGATTGCTGAGCTCTGGGGTGATTCCCTGTGCCCAGTCAGCAAGTGCACAAACTGCTGGAAGGTTTCCAACACCTACCTGGCTTGTAGCTCAGTCACAACTTAGCTTGTTGCTTTCTGAGTAGATGTGAGCAAGGCTTTGGCATAGGAGGCTTAGGAAGGGAACTGTGGGCTTCATTCTCAGCTCGCAAAACAAAGGCTACCACAGCACTTCATCGCTTCTCCTTTCTGTAGAGGAGTGACGAAAATAACAAATAAAGGTCGCCTCCCTTCGTGGAAGGTGCTGGTCTCTGTGTGGGAGAGACCCTTTTCAGCACCCCCTGTGGTGACCAGAGAAGCAAAGGTAAGATTCCAGCCACACAGACATCTGCCCGCAGGGCACCTTCAACACGCAATGTTCCTGTTTCCCGGGCTGACAGGCCAGGCCGGCTGGCAACTTTCCTTCAGGCTGAATTAAAACCAGCTGCCTGAGCTCCCAGAGGAGGGCGTGAAAAGGAAAGTTCCCAGGTGCGTGTGACATCATGCTCCAACTCTGATCCTACTCATTTCCATTTTCCCTTCTCCAGAATTCAGCCCATTGACTGGATTTGAAAGTCCTCAGTTGGTGGATGTTAGGGCTCTTAGAAAATCTTACTGTCTAGCTGGACAGCTCTTCTTTTTTAAAAAATATATATATTTTTATTGATTTCAGAAAGGGAGGGAGAGGGAGAGAGAGATAGAAACAACAATGATAAGAGAGTATCATTGATTGGCTGCCTCCTGTAGGCCCCACACTGGGGATGGAGCCAGCAACCAGGGCGTGTGCCCTGCCCAGGAATTGAACCGTGACCTCCTGGTTCATAGGTCAACACTCAACCACTGAGCCACACCGTTCGGTCCAGCTCCTCTTTTTTAAAGCAACTTGACAATTTCAAAATATTAAATTACAGATAAATGAAGAAGAGGTGCCAGAGCAGGACACCTAAAACTATGATGACAGAATGATCTAGATTAAGTCAAGCTGAACATTCTTCCCCTCGCTCAGCACCAAATGAAATCTACGAGAACTATATGAAAATGGACTGCTGCTTCCTAACGACCCAGTATTTCAATATCCTCCACTACTTTTCAGGATGAGGCCTTTAGCTTCCGAATGTTACTGAGACTTACCCATCACCCTTCTTCTGATTACTGTGGGTGAGAGGACGACCTGCCCGGTTAGTCTGAGCGGTTGCTGGGAGTAAAGTTCCCTTTCACTATAAATCAGAGCCTCGTGTCTGGAACGTTATGTAATCATGTCCACAGCTGTAAGTGGAGCCTAGTCATCCAAACTCAGAACTGGAGCCAAGGACTTCATGTTCCCATTGTGACTTCTGACCGTCTATATGCTCAGAGGGAATTGAAACACTGAGGCCAGTTTGACAAATAAAAACCAAAATATCTGCAAGGTCCTGATGTTCAAATCATTTTCTTTTCAGTTACATGGTTAATATATCCTTTCCACTTCAATTTGCATTATTGCTCTTCTATTTCTTCAATATAGTAAAATGACTGGAAATGTTATTCAGGTTTGGAAAAATGTAAAGTGATGGTGGAGTTATCAGATGGCCCACTCCCAAGTGGAACAACATCTATAAATTTAAAGTATTCAAAACCAAACAGCTTCCCAAATCAAGACCAGATTTTAAGCCCATTTCAGTATTTAATTGTATAAATCTCAAATAATTAAGAACTCCCTTTTATCCTTTAAAGTTTCTTTCTTTTTTTAATCTTCATCTGAGGATATGTTTTTATTAATGATTTTAGAGAGAAAGAAAGGTGGGGAGGGGGAAAGAGAAACATCGATCGGTTGCCTCCCACATGCACCCTGACCAGGAATAGAACTCACAACCTGTTTGGTGTCCCAGACGACGCTCCAACCAACTGAGCCACCCAGCCAGGGCTGACTAAATTTCTTCATAATTAGCACTGTGTTTAAATCACAGCATGTTGCTGTAAGATGTCAAGACGTTTTTGAATGTACTTACTCCCCAAGTGTCTACTCCTCAGGTGGTACTAAGATTTCCAGGGCAATCCAGTTAACTACTTAGAGTTGATTAAAGATGGGGACCACGTGCAAGGAATGCCATGCTGTTTCATTCTGTTTAACCCTCTGAGAAGACCCCAAGCCTGGAGTACTTTGTTATGACCCATTGCATTATGAGATGGCCAGCCTTCCAAGAGCGTAACTGGCTCTTCCCATCTACTTTTTCTGGGTTGCTGATGGTTAAGACCCGTTTCACTCAAGTAAATGCCCCAATATTTGTCTAGCTGGCTGGGAGTGAAGTTCAAGTTGAAGTCCAATTTCATATTGAAAAATTTCTGTTGACTTTGGCCGAGTACTTTAAGGGAGTGTTTAGCTATTCATTTAAGTTTTCCTCCCTCTGGGCCATTTTTTACTTTTCTTCTGTACATTTGATTTTACTACAAGTTTTACTTTAAGAATCCTTCAAGCAATTGTTATCATTATAACATAAAAGAGAGAATGCTTCAAGTATGCATAAGAATGGTCATGGATTCAGAGCTAATGGGAGTTGTAAGAAACTTCAAAGTTGACATTCTGCAACACCATCTGATGCTTGAATCTACTCTGCAATGTAGATACATCTGACATTGTGTCTTACAATGTCTACTATTTCCTGCAGTAGCTCTAAGAACTTTACAAACATCTTATGGAGATCCATTACCCTCACTTTACAAAAGAGTCAAGCCACCTCATTTCTAATCTCCTACAAGGGATCCCCACCCTCCCCCATAATTTATTCCCCACACAACAGCCATTGGGACCTTTTTAACAACATAAATCAGATCACATCACTCCCCTTCTTAAATGACCTCCTATGAAATCCAACCTCTTACCCTGGGCTGTGAGGTCCTACAAGACTGACCTCAGGTTTTCTCTCCAAACTTATCTTCCACCATCCTCATCTCTTCTTACTTCTTCTCACTGTTCTTTCCACCATCCTCATCTCTTCTTACTTCTTCTCACTATTCTTCAGACAAACCACTCATCTCTCAGGTACTTGAGAATCCAGGTTCATTCCTACCTTGAAGTCTTTGCAGTTGCTGGTTCCTCTATTCCAAATGATCCCATGAAGTTCTGGGGTCTCCGTGGTTCAGTGTCTCCTCCTCCAGGAGGCTCTTGCTGACCCGCTCTCTGAAGGTGTCCAGCCTTCCCACATCCCTGACTCCCTATCCCATTAACCTGCATTGTCTCCTTCACAGCATGCCACTCTTTTGCTTTCACTAGCCCTTAAGAGCAGGGACCTGCCTCTCATTCACTGCCATAAGCCATGCACACAGCAGTTTGGCCAAATAAGAAGTGATGGCTCAAGGTTTTTATGAAACTGCTTCCAGTCCCAGTCTGAGTAGGAACAAACTCCTGTTTCTATGTATATATCAAAATATTTCAGATTTGTTGACCTTGCTCATGTGCTGACCTTTACCTAGAAGACTGTCCGTCTTCCAGAAAAGCTCTAGCATCCCTTAAAAGCTCTAGCAGTCACTTATCATTTAGCAAACCTTCCCTCACCTCCCCAGGCCACATTGGGTAACCAGTTCTAAGCACTATAATATTATAATGCTCCCTGTAGTCTCTACCATTGGACTTGCCACATGTTCTATAATTATTAATTTGGTTGTTGGCTCTTCCAGGAGACCAGAATCTACTGCGTGGAAAGACCATTTAATTCATCTTAATTTTCTCATCCCTGAGCATGCTATTAAGTACATGCACAATTCAAGTTTGCTGAAGGGAACAGACCTTAAACTTCTGACTGTGGTTGACTGTATTGCCAAATACATTGTGTGTTCTACAGGTAGAAACTGTCAATATATTTGTCTATATTTCATTACTTACAATTATTTATTTAGAACTTTAGAGTTAAAAAAGAAAAAAAACCTTCATAATCCAATTTCACTCTATTTAAACTACTTTCAACAAAAGTGGCTTGCTGCTATAATTTTTTTTACACTTTTATTGATTTCAGAGAGGAAGAGAGAGGGAGATGGAGATAGAACCACCAATGATAAGAAAGATTCACAGAAATCAAGCCTGCAACCTGAGTAGGTGCCCTGACTGGGAATTGAACCTCAACCTCCCGGTTCATTGGTCGATGCTCAAACACTGAGCCATGCCAGGTAGCTGCTAAGGATTACTTAAATTCTCAGAAAATCCCCAAACCTCACTGTAGAAATGAACTACACCAAACATTTGATCAAAGTTGCTAACCCGCAAGGAACTCTATTGATATGAGTTTAACATCCTTACATTTCTCTTCCTAAGAAAAACATGTGGGAGAAAAGGAGGAATAAAAGGAATTATAAACAGCCCATATGCTGGATAATGAGCTCCAAATAATTGAGACCTAAACTTGTATTAGTCACTTCTTGCATTTTCCTAGGACTGCCAAGTCCATCCTCGTGGGTGATGAGAGGCACTTCCATTCTTGGGAAAGAAAATAACGCTAATCCAGTTAACAATTCAGATAAAACCAGAAAGAAAAATGACTCAGGTTTAACCTTGTTCCCTAATTGAAAGAAGTTTTTTTTTGCCCTGAGGGAAGATGATACCATTTAATCAGGTATTTTTCTGACATCCTGTTTTATGTGATTACAGATACCTGCCATGAATCATAAGTCATTTATTTTTCTTGGTGTTTTTCCAGATTTTCTGGTAAATTGTCTTCTCAGGCAAAGTAACTTTGCTTCACAGTCCGGCTTTCCTTGGCCAATCATTTAAACAGCTTCTGGAACTTTAATGTAGAGATGATTCATTCTCTCGGTAACTGTTGATTGCCTACTGTGTGTCAGCCATGGATTTAGGTGCCAAATGAGACACATCATGGGGTTTATATTTAATGAGACCTTTCCCCAGAACCAGCATACTGAAAAGGGCAATTCCATTTTTAAATTCATACGTATTTCCATATTGAAATGTGGCTTACAGGCACAAAAAGGTCACTAATTTTCTGCAAAAATAAAGTTGTTCATAATTAAATGTGAAGGGGACCAAAAAAAAAAAAAAAGAAAAGAAACGCCTTAGTCACATTTTCACTGTGTATTTGTTCATAAAATCATAAATTATCCTCAATTTTCATGTCAACAATTACAGGCACAAAAATAATATTATAGTATGTTAGTATAGCTATATTATTGCAAGTATATGCACTTATCTCTAACAATACACAGAGCATGACATTTACCAAAATGTAAAATATAGCATGTGTTGCACAGATGGAAATTATATATACATATATATATTATTTATACATACATATATATTATTTATATATACACATATTATTTATATATGCGGATATATTATTTATATATACATACACACTGAGTGGCCAAATTATTATGATCTCTGAACACATAATAACCTCTCTCTCTCTCTCTCTCTCTCTCTACATATATATATATATATATATGAATTTGTGCATGGGTGGGGTCCGGCCAGCCTGTCCAGGGGGAGGGGACATGGGCCGTTTTCCGGCCTGCCTGCTCGTCGGACTCCTGGTCGAGGACACAATTTGCATATTAGCCTTTAATTATGTAGGATAGACACTGAGTGGCCAGATTATTATGTGTTCAGAGATCATAATAATCTGGCCACTCAGTGTATATATCCACATGTCATTACTAATAAATATTTAAATATTCTGAGTTCTTTAAAAGCCTTCATTTTGCTCCTGAATCCCTGTAATTAATTCTTACGGTGTTTATGACAAATCTATTAGTTACAATTTTATAATGAGCAGTATATAATATATGGCTCATCACAGTTTGCTCAGTGAGTGTGAGGCACTCTCAGGAGGATTAACCACCTGTAAGAATCTACGCCTTACTCCTTATATACATCTGGAGGACACTTCATTCTCCCTTAATGTGTAGTCAGTGTTCAAACAACCATTCTAAGGCGCTGTGTAAGGCAACTGGCTGCAACGTGAGGTTTTTTTGAAACGACAGCATTTTCCATCGGCCTTATCTCCTCTCACCATACAACCAGCTCTGAGGCCGTGAGTGATCACCCGGTGTTGCTATCTCCACACTGCCTGTGTTGGATGCACTGGGCAGATTATTTAATGTAATCAGACAGTTCAGAAGGGCTTCCTCAAGGCCAGGATAACTTGAGGCTATCTTCTGAGAGCCCAGTTTTACTTAATTCTGAACATCTAACACTGATTATGTCTGTCCTAAAATAAAAATCATCGTGAAGGCAGTGGAATAAAAATGGGTGAGAGTAATACGCAATCATTTGGAAAAGAGAATCTTAAAGAAAAGCATCCACTTCCCATTTTCCTTCTGCTATGTCTACTGAGCACCTCTCCTTAGGGGTCAGGGATGTGGTGTTTTAGATTAATTCCCAAGTGAGAATGATAGTAAATCAATGCCTAGAGCTTCTATTTCATTGCTGCATGCTAGTATATTCCACACTAATCATTTCCTAAATATAAACTATTCCATTCTGTTTATGAAGTACTCATAATTTTTGCCTCTAATCTTAGTTAGGAAATAAGTCTAGCCTGGCTGGTGTGGTTCAGTGGTTAAGCATAAACCTATGAACCAGGAGGTCAGGGTTCGATTCCTGGTCAGGGCACATGCCTGGGTTGTGGGCTTGGTCCCCAGTGGGTAGTGTACAGGAGGCAGCCAGTCATTGATTCTCATCATTGATGTTTCTATCTCTCTCTCCCTGTCCCTTCCTTCTCTGAAATCAATAAAATATATTTTTTAAAAGAAAATAAATCTAACTTTCCATTGACCCATGGAGCAAACCATGAAATGAGAAATGCTTTGTCTCAGAACAGGAAATCTTGAAACACTGTCATGTAAACTCAGTCCATGAAAACACTGAGATTAAAACCTAAAATATGAAGTTTAAATGAATGTGGTACCATTTTCTAGAAGTATGGGGGGGGGGGGGAGGATGTCATATCCCTACAGCAGGAGCTCTCATAATCTACTGCACTTAACCCAGCACCCAGATTAACCAGGGCTCCCCATTCCTGCTAACACACACTGATCTGTCCCAGAGCATCCAGCCGCTCACCCCCTCCTCCCTCCAAATGTTTGCTAAGAGTCTGTTGTATTTGTTCCTCAATATATTAATCCACTTGAGATTACTGTATTTATGCAACTTAATTCAATAGAATATAAACCATAAAGTACAATTACAATAAAAATGGGTTATCACCTTTATGAAAACTAAAGTGATTATTTTTAGAGAGCTTCAGTAAGGATATATGGCTAAAAAAAACCTTTGAATTAAGTGTGGGTATGGCAACTTTAAAAGATTGGGGAAAGAAGGAGTATAAAAATCTAGACAGATCTTCACACAAATTGCTTAGCAGGGTTTGGATGCATTCCACTTTAAAAGAATTCAAACTGGAGACTGTCAACAATGCATTTGAAGTATGACTTCTGGAAGAGAGTGCAGAATTGCATAAAACATATTAAAGAAGTGAGCATTGCCTTGCCCCCCTTTCTCCCCCTAGTGAAATATTGGCCAATGAATTTTACATTAAAATGACATTTTCAATTACATATTTTTTCTCATTTTCTTGCTTTCATTAATTTTTGTATTGACCACTAATTACCAGTCTCACTAATGTCGGGTAATTCGGTTTTCCCACACAGCATGGTGGTTGAGTATGTAGGCTCTGAAGACAGACATCTGAAGTCTGGATCTGACAGTTGTTGTCTGTGCCTTTGGGCAAGTTGATTATCTACTCTGATTTTCTGTTTCCTCATTTGTAAAATGGTGACAATAGTAGCACCTACTTGGGTTTGTCAAGAGGATTTAACAAGAGAATGTATATTAAGGACTTGGCATAGCATTAGTGTCTAGCAACATAATGAGCCCTTAACAATATCAATTTATATATTTTTATTATTATAGCAAAACTTGTAACTCAGGTGGCATTAATCAGCTCTGTTGATTAATCATGCTGCCATAACAAAATACCACCAGCTGGGTGGCTTAAACAACAGAAAATTAATTTCTCTCAGTTCTGAAGGCTGGAAGTCCAAGATCAAGGTGCCAGCAGAGCTGATTTCTAGTGAGGCCTCCTGGCCTTACAGATGGCACCTTCTCACAGTATCCTCATATGCCTTTTCACTATGTGTAGGTAGAGACAGAGAGCTCTGCTGTCTCTTCTTATAAGTGTCAGGACCATCTCTTTGACCTCACTTAACCTAAATTACCTCTTTAAAGGGTCTGCCTCCAAATAGCATCACTTTGGGGATTAGAGCTTCAATATGTGAATTTGCTGGGGTTGGGGGGACGGGGGCATGCATTTCCGTTCATAACAACAGATGTATGTATACTCTACATATAACGAAATCTAGAAGTAGCTTTGGGATGCAAAAAGGACCTGTCGGGTAGGACGAACCCCAAAGAGAACATGTTTCCGTTCACAGTGACAAATTCAGGAGTGGCAGAGAACATTTAGTCCCCTGCCCAAATCTATTGACACACTGTATGAAACTGCAGTTGTTACTTAATTTCCTTTCCCCTGGATCCACACATAAAATTTCATTATGAATCAGCCATGGTCTACCTTTGTGAGGATGTACTATCAAGAACTAAATGACATTCATTGTTCAGTGACTAGTCTGAGATTTCTAGATAAGGTAATTATCAAGGAGTAAAGACAGGCTTGTTTCACTTGGTATTACATTCATTTCTTCTGTTTACTCATGAAAAAATTATTGGTTACTTACTATGTGCCAGCCCCTAAGGGTTCAGAGGAAATAGTTCCCAGACCATAACCTTAAAGTAGCTCAAAGGTGTTTGGGGAAGGCAGACCTGTAAGTAATTATAATAAACCAGAAACAGGACACAGTTGTTTGTTGCCATGAAAATGTAATAATAGGCAGGCATCATTTATTGTGTGCTCACTGTAATATTCCAGTTCCCATGCCAAGTGTGTTATATTCATTATTCTCACCTAACATTTACAAAAATACTGAGTTAAGTTCTGTGGTTGTTGACATTTTACAGGTTGAGAGAGATTAGGTATCTTGCCAGTGGCTTTTAGTTGTGAAGCTAAACTGAGGTCTTGATTTGGTCTCCTTTCAGAGGGCATTTTCATGTGTCTGCACTGCCTCTTTGCCCTGGAGCACAAAATATCTAAATCCGTCAGAAGACTTAATAGAGAGATTATTGTTGAGCTGGATCTTGAAAGATGGATTAAAGTTGTTCAGGTGAAGGAGGAGGAAGCAGAAAGGAGAAAGGCTGAGACATGAAGGAACACAGCTTTTCCAGGAATGGAGAGTAGGACATGTATTGGGAATCATCCTATGTGAGACCCCTTTGAGTGACAAGTTCCTAGAAACTCATGCTTAACCTAAAAATAGCTGTTAGGAGGTTGTTTTTGTCTTTGTTTTTGTTTTGTTTTTTTGAGCAGGAAAGTTCATGTAAGATGAGATAAACTTTTCGTTTTGTTAGGTTACCCTGATGCTGGGATGGGGAAGGTTTTATCTCAGAGAGTTGCTACATTGAGAGAGGAAGACCAGTTTACTACCACACTTGTCCAAGCAAGAGGTGTTAATGATCTGAATTTAGGAAGTGAGAGTGGGGCTGGGCAGAAGAATGTTGCAAAGGAATATTTAAGAGCAGTCGTCAGTAGTTTGTAGTTAATCAGGTATGAAAGATGAGGTTGAGTGAAAAGGCAAGACTGACTCCCAGGTTCCTCCAAACTCAAGAGAATTGGATGAAATATGGTGCTCTGAAGCAAGAGAGGGAAATGGGAGGGGAAGTGGGCTGTGGGTGGAGGACGAGCTCCATTTAGGATGCCCTACTTTGAGTCGCTTGTAGGGTATCTGAGTGAATGTCACCTATAGACAACCAGAAATGCACTTCCGAAGCTCCAAGGAAGGAAGTCAGGGCTAGAAGTGGTGATTGGAAAGCTATCATCCCATTCGTAGGCGACAGTTCAAGGCAAGGCGGTGAATGAAAGCCAGCCCCAGGAGAGCAGCTCAAGAAAAGAGAATCCAGAGTGGATGAAGGCCCTCAGGAGGTCAGACAGAAAGGCAGGAGGAGAACCAGGCGAGGGCAGCATTCTGGAGGCCAAGAGAATTCAAGAAGGATATGAGATTCAGGGCCATGGGAGTCAAGTGAGGATGACTTCTTAACTATCCCCTGAATTTGATGATTAGGAGATCCCAGGAACGTAGCTGGGGTGGCTTCAGTGCAATGTAAGGACAACTGTGAACTTGCAGTGGGTGACGGAAGGTGAGGAAATGGAAGCGTCCAGTGAAGAACTTGTTTTCAAGAACTTGGTACTGGAGGAAGCATCAAGGAGGCAGGATCCAGGGAGCACTGATGGGCTTTTCCCCTTACAGCTAATATTCCTAAAAATATCCTAACTTCTAAGGATCAAACAATATCCTAACCTTTAAAGCCTTTGGAAAACCTTACAGATATTCCTTTTAAGTTTTACTTCATTTGCCAATGATTTTTTTAAAAATGTGTTTGTACTTGGAATTTGCATGTAAGATTTTTTTCTTGGCTTACTATATATTCAGCTGATATAAACGCCTTAGTAAAAATAGTTTAGAAATCTTAATAAAAAGTCTTTTCCTAAGGAGCATCAAAATCAGGATGTTTTTATAGATGCTTTTTCTGTCAATGTCGATTCAAATATTCTATAAATTTGTGAGTTATCTGATTTATCCTGTCAGATGATCAGAATAAAGAAAACCTCTTGGGTAAGCATTCTCATGAACAAAGACCAGGTAGGGGAAGAAAGATTAACCAAATAAATCTTCCCAAAGTTTTCATGTTTGAGGTGTTGAGAGAGAGACATCCCCAAAATTTGAGATGTTCAGAATGGCTAACATGAGGCAAGATGTTAGAGAGTCATTAGAGGATCTTTCCCTAAGTTTCAGACAAAAGAGGGCTAGAGTACTAAGTGAAGGAACTGGGATGCACCTTTGCATGTAGCATATCCCCCCATCAGCGGGATGCTGATCAGATGCAGAGCACTTGGGTCCCGGCTTCACTTACTCCTGAGAGGAAACACAGTAGACTGGATGGGAAGCTAGGACCAGTGGAAGGACAGAGGCCCCCTCAGCAGGCAAAACAAAGTCTGCTCCTCTTCATGCAAAGCTGGCTGATGATCATTTGAGAGCCACCAGCCTTTCACTGTCCCATTTTTCTGGCTCAGCTGATCAATCACAACAGCCATTGCAAATACTCCTTTAGCACCTGCTATGTACCAGACACAATCCTACCAAGGGTGTAATTGTAAAAAATCAGCAGGGGTGCCTAGCACCGCACCCACTACCCCTGTTTGCCAGTGAGGAAGGTTCTATCATCCAGTTTTGCCGCAGAAGTCAATGAGGTTAAGAAAAGCTCAGGCACTTGTCCAGGGTCAACAACAAAGTGAGTGTCAAAGCAGAGCTGTCTCCTGAGGCCTGGTTTCCCATTACCCAGCCAGGCCGCCTTCTTGGCCAGAGAGTTGAGCTCACAAAACCCCTTTGGAGCTCTCTCAATAAACTGCACTTTCTGAATTTCTCTGGCTTAATAGGCACCTAAAAATATCCTTTCCTCAAAACGCGCGCGCGCACACACACACACACACACACACACAAAAGAATCTACCTGTTTTCTTTTATGACCACTGATAGCCTTTGTGACCTTTCTAAAGTAAGACAATGAAGTAACAATCTATGTGTCTCAAAGTGAAAATGGAACATCCCTCTTGTCAACAAAGGGGGTATTTTCTACCTGGATTAACACTTCATAGATTTTCCCTTTCTCCCCAGGCCAAATGGTGCTGACTGCCACTAGCTCTTACACCTGACTGCAAGGCAGAATCACTTGGGAAGCCCTGGGGGTGGAGGGGAAGAGAAAAAATTAAAATAAAATAAAATACCGCTGCCAGGGTCTCATACTCAGAAATTCTATTGAGTTACCCTATGATAAAATCCAGGCATATGTATATTTGTAAATTCCCCTAGAACAGAGGTGGGGAGCCTTTTTTCTGCCAAGAGCCATTCAGATATTTATAACATCCTTCAAAGACCATAGAAAATTATCAACTTAAAAATTAGCCTGCTATATTTGGTCAAACATTTAATCAACTCATCCTTAATGCCTTGGCAGGGCCAGACCAAATGAAAGCTAGAGGGCCAGATATTCCCCACACCTGCCCTAGAAGATTCTAATGTGCAGCCAGAATTGGAAGCCATTGAGCTTCACCATCTGATAATCCCACCTATAGCAGGTGTTTACAAGACAGCCAGGTACCTTCAGTGAAGTGTCCTGCCAGATGGTGGAAGATAACACAGCAATGGATCAGTAGCACTTATCAATAAAACTATACGTCACAGGATGTTTTTGATATCTACTAATTAAAGTTCTTAAAACACAGGCAGTTAAACCATTTGAGGAAAAAAAAGAACAGTAACAGCTCTTCTTTCTCCTCCTCAAACCTGAGACTGCCTACACAATTTTAAACATTCTAGTTTGTTAGACAACTAATTCCCCACATTTTTTCAAGAACATACCAATTGCAGATATTCTCATGACACTGATTCCACATTCATTAGTTCATTTGTCGAATAATTGCTGGGAATCTATCCTATATAAATACTGGGGTTAGTTCAAAGGGATAACAGAGGGGTGAGCAGAAATGAACAAATAAGTAGACTAGAAACAACCAGGGCTAGGACGAAAAAATAAGGAGTGTGATAGACCAGTGGTGGTTACCTGAGAGTTAGTGACTAGAGAAAGCTTCTTCCAGAAGGTGACAATTGAGCTAAGAACTCAATGACAAGAAGGAGCCAGCCTTGTAAAAATCAAGGCCATTGGAACCAGAGCATCAAGAAGGAAAGTGAGAGTCAGAAAAGACATGGTCATAGAGGTAGGCAGACAACCAATCATGTGGGCAACCCTGGCTGTACATTCTTGGGCATTAAAAAAAAATCAACAGAGCCTAGGCCCACTCTAGATTCATCAATTCAGAATCTCTTGGGTTTCAACATTAGTTTTCTCCATGTGTCCCTAATGTGCAGAAAGGATTGAGATCTTGATAAAGAGATATGGGATTTTATTCCACTTATAATGAGAAGTCACTAGCTGAATGGTTGTAAGCAAGGGAATGACACCACTTAGTGGGAAGTGGATTGCAGATGGGCTCAGCAAGATCAAAAGGAAGGAAATCGGTGCAGAGGCAATTGCAATATTCCAGAAGGGAGATGGTGATGCTTTGTCCTAGTCTGGAACAAGTAGAAAGAAATGGTCAGGCTGGGCATGTTACAGGCACATGGTATAGAACCAACCACACTTACTGGATTGGAGGAGAGATGACTCCTAAGTTTAAAGTCAGACAGGGGTGAATGCAGGTATTCTTTACCAAAACAGAGAAGACTAGGAGAGGAGCACGTGAAGAGCAAGGTGACCTAAATATAGATATGTAGGCCCTAAGAAACTGTTGTTCAACTTGTGCCTTGGTCAGCTAAGTGACAGTATCAGGTAGGCAGTTGAAGATCTGATTCTGGAGCTCAACTCCAGATGGAAGCTAGAGATACAAATGTAGAAGCTGCAAATGCAGAAGCCCCTGTTTCATAGAAACTATTCAAAGTCCTGAAGACCACTGAGAACATCTGGAGAGAAAACAGCCGGAGTGGGTCAAGAAGAAAGAAATAGCCAGCTGGTTCAAATACTGCTGAGGATCTAGTAGAGAAGTAACCACTGGAAAAATCGGTGCCTGATTTGGGGTTTGGGAAACAGACTCACCAAAGGGAACACTGTTAAGGACACTCCTTGCCACAGGTTCATGAGTACATTCAGTAAAATAGATCTAGACTGAAAATATTTGTGATGTTAAAGGTGTGTGTGTGTGTGTGTGTGTGTGTGTGTGTGTGTGTGTGTGTGTGTAAGATCAATGCAAGGTCATTAAGAGCTTTTAGAGTTTTAATACCACCACAGAAAAAATATATGGATCACATTTCTTTGCCAAGTAGAGCAAGCGGATGCATTCCAAAGTGACTCAGTAAATTTCACATATTTTATACTTCCCTTTTGCTTTAAAAATTCAGCAGGACCTAGGAGAGTTGATCTGTAAGAAACAGCAGCTATGGACTAAGCTAGAAATTTCAATCCATTAAATGACCTACGGGGGGACCAAAGGAACAACTCCACAAAAAGGCCCCTGAAATAAATAACCTGAATGGTTTCTGTAGGTAGTCTGAGATTCCATTGGAAATTGTGTAATGTGAACGGCATACTGATCTGTGAAAAGCAACCTTACTGTGCATGAAGGAGAGTGCAATGCATGAAGTAACCCACAGGCCAGACCAAGGGCCAGCTGTTTCAACGATGACAGGAAGTCAGGCAGATCCGTTACCTGGAGTTTAGTCACTTAGTTATCAGAGGTCTTCATATTCAAAGCAAATAAGAAATGGAGCTAGAATTTTATTTCTCTAATGTCCTAAAATGTTTGATATAAAGGTGAGCTGTGTGAAAATGTAAAATAATGCAAATCAGCCCTGGCTGGGTGGCCTGGTTGGTTAGAGCATCGTCTGTGCACCAAAAGGTGGTGAGTTCAATTCCCTGTCAGGGCTCTATGCGAGGCAACTCATCGATTTTTCCCTCTCTCGCTCTTCTCTCGCTTTCTTGCTCTCTCTCTCTCTCTCTCTCCTTTCCTCTCTCTCTAAAATCAATAAACATATACAATACACAGGTGAGGATTTTTAAAAATGTAATTAAAAAAAAGATAATGCAAATCCCTGAAGATGATTCTAAACACAAACTAGGTGAAGCCAAAACCAACTGTGCAATCATTATTCACATTCATGCTAAGGAGCAGCACATTCCTATCGTTCTTCATACAGCAAGCAAGCAGGAGTCTCTCAGAGATGCGTGTAATGATGCGTCAGTAACAAAATTAGCTTCTATCGTCTTAGCTTATGAAAGAAGGTAAATCTCTGTTCCAAATGGCTGAAATGGGAATGGGGAGCCCTACGATGCTGCTGTTCTAGTGTGCAATGCCCACGCACAGAAGTGCACCTGGAAACTCAGGCTCCCTTCCTGCGGTAATAAAGGGACAAGCCTCCTCGCCCTCTCCAGGCTCCATCTGGCCTGCCTTACATTAAGCAGTCACATTTATGACCCGGGATCTCTGCCGTCACCAGGAAACGTTTACCGAAGGAAATATTTGTTCAGGTTTGTTTGTCCTGGGGTGACCACCTGTTTGGAGCTGTTGGGCTAATCAGTGTTTGAATCGTCACAGATTTGGGTTTGCTCTGTGCAACTGAAGTCTAAAATTTCTCATATCGTTCTGGATTTTCATCACAAATACACAGGGGCTAAATGGGAGAGATGGTCTTAGGTATAAAGGGACACAGAGATAAATGTGTTTGCTCCTGTTTCATTGAAGCAAACAGCTGGTTAATGGGAACTGGATAGCCAGCAATTTGGAAATTTCCCAAAAGATACAGAAAACAAGTATGTTATTTCATTACTGTTCCTGTGACTTTAGGACAGTTTCAGAAAACTGATTCATGTCATATTTAAAAGTAATTGGTGTTTTCATCTTCTCTCGGGGGCTATGGGAGACTTTATAAATATTCAGGAAATTTTTAAGATAAAAAGGTTGGGATTTTTATGTACTTTTTCAATCTAATCACATTTATTCTGACTCATTAAAAATTAACAAAATCAAAATAGCCTATTAAACTCCCCTGGAAATAACTACCAAGGAAATAGTTTCTGATCTGTTGTACAGAGTAAACAAGCCAAACAGAAATAGTTGGGACCTTGTTGTGGCTGAAGTAATTATGTGAGAACTTTGGTTTGTCACCAGATTCTTACCAACTATATACGGATAAGTGTGCGTGCACGCGCATGTGGGTCTGATGGAGAGAATTCTGTGGCGCTTCGCAGTGTCCTGAACGTTGTTTTCTGACATTTCCTGAGCAGGGACTTTGCTCATCCTCTTGGAAGTGTTTTTCGGTGAAGCTGATGGTCAGTTGGGATCTAGTGTGTGGAGGCCCTTTGTATGCTACAGGCAGTTCCAGTTACCAAGCGCATCATGACCTTTCTGGGTTGACAACGATGATATGACATGACAATAATGAGAACGTCAGATCCTTCTATGCTTCTCATGTCACAATTCAGGTGGAGCTGACGATGACGTTTGCCATCTCTAAAGGAGAATCCTTGTTTACCCGAATGTGCAAGGATTATTGATAAACGTGTCTTAAAAGATTTTTTAACATTCTGTCAACACAGAGACGTCAGAAAAGTAACTAGACAGTGGGATGAGTTTAGTTTAGTTCATCTAGTTTCAAAGATGAAGGGAGAAGGAGAAAGAAATAGAAACATTAATGTGAGAGAGAATCATTGATCAGCTACCTCTTGCATGCCCCCTATTGGGGTTCGAGCCCACAACCCGGGCATGTGCCCTGACCAGGAATGGATCTGTTACCCCCTGGTTCATAGGTCGAAGCTTAATCACTGAGCCACACAGGCTGGGCAAGTCTTCCTATTTTACCATCTCAGAAACCTGAAGTTCTGGCCTCTGTGCCTTTCTAATCTACTTAAGACTGATAATAATTTACCCCAAAGCTGTGAGTGTAATAAAAAAGTAACCTCTATTGCAAGGGGGGCATCAGCAGCGGGACTCCAGGCCCTGTGCTCAAAGGCGACCCCCCGACCCCGCCAGCAGCACCTGCATTCACTAGAGACCTGAGAGATCAGCTTTGAATTTCTATCAATTTGATCAGTTCAGTCTTCAATTTCAATTTTTAACTTTATCGCCAAGAAAATGTGCTACAAATGGGAGTAGCTTAATAAAGTGAAATGAGGTTTGCGGGATGCAACATCCAGCACCTGCCAGGTTTAGAGCATTTTCTCAACCATCTGGGATCAGCCACGCTGACAGAGCTTAGCTCTACGAAACCAATTATCCGCACCGCTTACAGTAGCATGGCCTGAACTAGACGACGATGATGCCAACTGCTTTGTTTGTAATATGACTGTGGCATATCTCACGGATAGCTTTGGGGAGTTGAGGAGGAAGGGGTGGGCCCTCAGCTAAAAGAGGGTTCCCATTATCTTGCAATTTTAGAAAATTGTATCTTGTGGTCAAAACTTTCAAAATTGTATATCTATGTCTAACCATTTTTAAATCCCCATGTCTTCTACAATATTGCTTCCTCGCCCCTTTTCTTCCAAAGGTTCCATCCTAATATGCATACACTGAACACTTTCCTTGGAAGTGTTTTCCTCAGGATGTTTTCAAGGTTGGAAAACCTGCAGTAATTCTGAATTTGCCCTTGATCCTGAGAAACAATCTATATCTTTTACATTTTTATAAGATTAAAGAAAATAGCCCCAGGCTTGGAACTCTGCAGGTTCTGCCTGAATGCGTCCTCCCCACAGGAACTGTCTTAGCTGTAAGTGAAGACTAGCCTATAAAGTAAAAACCTTACCCCAAATCTCTGCATCTCAATGCTTTAGTAATCCAGAAGAGGCACTCAGTTCTTCAGTGACCCCAGCAAGAATGTCCTGACATGGCCACTGGAACTGTAGACCCCAGCAAGAATGTCCTGACATGGCCACTGGAACTGTAGCCTTTTTGTGTAGTTTTGTGGGTGTTTTTTTTTAATCTTCACCCAGAGATAGACATGTTTTTATTGATTTTTAGAGGGAGAGGAAGGAAGAGAGAAAGAGTGAGAGAGAAACATCAGTGTGAGAGAGAAACATAGATTGGTTGCCTCCCATACTGGAGATCGAACCCACAACCTAGGTATGTTCTCTGACCAGGAATGGAACCAACGACCTTTTTTTTTTTGGTGTACAGGACAACACTCCAACCAACTGAGCTACCTGGCTAGTTTGTTGTTGTTTTAATTGTATCTGCAATAGCAATCAACATAATGGCTTGCTCATAGAACTGTTTAAAAAGTGCTTATGAGAGTGGACTTTTCCTTTTATTCTTCCCTTCTCCTGAAACCTCAGAATAGCTAATGCTAAAACCTAGCTCTACCTACTTGAGAATCCTGGCGGTCAGAGATGCTGGTAAATAGTGGGTTTCTTTTTGTTGGAATGAAGATCTGTCCTCTCTCCTCCCTGGCTTACCCCCACTTCCCAACACACATACCCCACCCACACATACATACACATAAACCCATTGCTATTCTATTTTATTTCCCTACTAGAGACCTGGTGCATGACATTTGTGCACCTGGAGGCAGGTGCAGTCCCTCAGCCTGGCCTGCACCCTTTAGCAGTCTGGGAGCCCTCAGGATGTCCAACTGATGGCTTAGGCCCGGGCCTAAGTCCTTAGTGCTGCCACCACCACCTCTGCACTCACCAGCCGTCAGTCCAGCTTGTGGCTGAGCGGTGCTACCCTGTGGGAATGCACTGACCACCAGAGGGCAGCTCCTGCATTGAGCGTCTGCCCCCTGGTGGTCAGTGCACATCATAGCCATCGGGCTGAAACCAGCTCTCTGACATCCCCTGGGAGTCCCGGATTGTGAGAGGTCAGGAGAGAAGGGCAGTAATATGAAAGCACCAAATATGGCCTAGCTGGTGGGGCTCAGTGGTTGAGCATCGAGCCATGAACGAAGAGTTCACCAGTTCATTTCCTGGTCAGAGCACATGCCCAGGTTGTGGGCTCGATCCCCGGTACAGGGCATGCAGGAGGAAGCCGATCGACATCTCTCTCTCATTGTGCTTCTATCTCTCCCTTCCTCTCTCTCTAAAATTAATAAAAACATAATATTTTTAAAAAGAAAGCAGCAAATATGTACTCAGACCTATGGCCAGCCCCTGTGCTAGGGTAGTGTCTCAGGACATAAACATACATAAATATAATTGAAGAAGAAATTTGATGTTTGTGGAAGGATCAAGATTTATTTTAATCCAAAAGGACTCTTAAGAGAGGCTGCACTGGATACGAGCCTTGAAAGGTAATAGAATTACAGTAAGTGGAACTGTAATTTCTATATGCTTGAGGCAGGAAAATTTCTATGTTGGGAAGCTTTTCTGGATGCTACAGAAAATGGTGCATTGATGTTACAGGGGGAATACAAGGTCACTGGGCCCCATGTAAAAACCAAGCAAATGAATTTGGATTGGATTTCATCTGTAGGTCTTAGTCTGAAGGTTTTTGAGCACAGAACGGAAATGATCAGAGCTATCTGTATTTAGGTGTAGAATCAGGCTCTTAACCAAGTGCCCAGGGAACACCTTGAGTGGGGTGTGTGTGTGTGTGTGTGTGTGTGTGTTTTGTTTTGCTTTTTGTAATGTCTTCATAAGTTTAAGAAGACAGTAAAAACAAAATAAAACAGACCCTTGGAAGCCTACCTTGGCAGAAGCATCATGTCATTGGAATATAAACATCCTCCTTTGAGAAAGCAATACAATTTATTCCATGAAAAATACAGTCTGCTGTGTTGCTACCTTTTATTCAACTGTAATTCATGAATGTTTGCAGAGTGCAGCCTCTAACTATGGGACACTACGTCTCTTGGCCAATAATTTTTAGTTATTAATACGTTTGAATGTTGTATAATACAAAGCTTCCTGAGGTAGCTTCTTTATTCCTGAACAAATGCTTATGTATGTTTGTAAAGAATCCCCAATGAGGCCAGTAGCTCACTTGAATCAATGTCCCTCGCTCTCTAAGGCTCCATTTTTGAGAAAATATGGCCCTAGAACTCATAAAAGGCCCAATGCCTGATTCATCTATTGGGAGTCAATTATTCACTTTTGCCAATGACACAATCTCTACTACCTTTTTAAAGAGTTTTTTGGTCCTCCAATCCCCAAAGGCAAGGATGCAATTGACTGTAGCTGTGTTTATTATTATAACAGATAGAATTTCAGATTCTCTTTGTGAAGTGACACTTTGTAGAGTGATGTGGCTCTTACAGTTACTGATGATAAAAATAGCTCCTGATGGTCTAGTGTTTGGCTTCCAATAATAAGAGGACTACCCAAGTGACAACTTCCTTACAGGTTCACAGTCTTCCTAAAAGAGCAAAACTTTTATTCCAACTGCGTGAGTGCAGGAAGCTTTGTAAAGTTTCCCTCACGTTTAATCCATTCTTTTTCCTGCGTGAGATGGTGCCCCAGTGGCTCAAAACATGAAAGGAAAAATCCGGCCTTGAACCCTTAGGGCAAACAACGCAAGAAAGATGCCTGTTGGACATGGAGAGGAGGGACCGTAGTGAGCCCTGCTGGAAGCCTTTGACTTAAAAAGATGCTGTTACTTGGTTGAAAAGGAAGTATTACGTAACACCGGGGTAATCATAGATGCCCTTTTCAGACGCTGGGCTCCAAACCCTAAGATATCTTTATTGACATAAGTGCCCCTTTTTTTCTATGTTTGTAAAAAAGAATAAGTTATGCTCACTGACTTCCCCTGAATCCTATTTTGATGAACCCCCTTGGGAAGATGGGTATTATAGCAACGCTAGGTTAGATTTCAGAACCTAAACTTTGAAGATCAGATAATAAGACACCTCACTTTTATAGAACATTTGTAGCCTTGATACCTTTAAGAATTCCTAATTATTTTTCTGGAGCATTTCTTGACTTAAAAAATATACTTATTGAGCATAAATAGTGGCACTGGCTATAGAAAAATGAGTGACATGGTTCTTGCCCTCAGGTCTAGTGAGGAAGAGAGATTGAGTAAACCATCCCTTGGAATAGATACGAGGGCTCTCAGGACGGTAAGATCAAGGCAGTAAAAGATTCTATTTCTTTTTTACTCCTCAAATGAGAGTATGTTCTTATGAATTCTAAAGAGAGAAGAAGGGGGAGAGAAAGAGAGAGAGAAACATTGATGTGAGAGAGAAACATCGATCGGTTGCCTCCTGTAAGCACTCTGGCCGGGGATTGGATCCACAACCTGGGTATGTACCCTGGTCGGGTATCTAACCCGCAAGCTTTTGGTGTATGGATGATGCTCCAACCAAGTCACCTGTTTGGGGCAAGGAAGAGATTCTTTATCTGAGCACATCAGAAAAGATACCTCAGAAGACATGGCTGGTGTTCAGGCTTGAGGCAGTTTTCCAGATGGGGCTGTGACAGAGCAGAAAAAACCAGCAACGTGTCCTTATTTCGCATTTCACACATTTGCCCAAACAAATGCAGAATCATCTCAGCCACTTCCCTCAGCCTCTAAGAAAGCCAAAACATAACATGTGAGAGAAAAGTTAAGTAGCTGATTTCCTTATTAGATCTCTGTGAAAGATGAGTTTATTATTAGCCCTGTTAGCCTACCCAGATCTGTTTGGATAATTACATTCCTCCTACCTAATTTATCCCTGTCGTTTTAGTCGGTTCAGAATTCCAGGCACTTCTCTTCGGTTGTTGCGTATTGTTGTTATTTGGTATCGAACAGCTGTTAGGGTCTACCAGAGAGCTGATTATTTGTCAGCAACGGATGCAGTGGTTTAAGTCCTATAGGGCAAATAAGGCAATGTTCAAGGGCTCTGAGATGGCAATCCCTAAATGCATAGATGTGTGCTGTTAATTACTGATAGTGATGGCTGATACCCCTACAGTCACTGCTGATGGAATAACACAGAGCCTCGTCTTTGGTCTACATAGTCATATAGGCAGAGGAAAAATCCTTGTTTCTTTTTAGATATTATCTCTGGGTTGACATATACTCAAAGGTGTCAGTGGCCTTTCTTCTACCTCACCAAGATCATCTTGGTTTTAATTAAATACAGACTGAGTGTACTGAGAGCAGATGTTCACTTCGTTTTCTAATCAACTGAGAAGTTTGTTAGGTTATTTCTGCGTTGGGCAACGTGCTGTGCAGCCGTTCCCTTCGATCACTTGTTTGTTTATATCTGACTGGGGAGGACAAAGATTAAAAGTCTGCCGCTAAAAGCTACTCTGAAGTCTGACATCAGCGTGCTAATGAATGCGGTCCTTCTCTCAGGGACCCGTGTTATTACTGCTGCTGTTGTTAAGTGCCACGTTGGACACCCTAATGGGGATGTCTTCCATTATGGCTTTCTCTGGGTGAGCACTCAGACCCAGGGTAAGCAATAATGACATAATTAGAATTGTCACAGCGTCCTTCTCCATCTTCTTCACATCAGAAAACGTTTCTCTTTGCCCTTTGGATGAATGTGGTAGATCATCAGAAGCATCTTTTACTGAGAATTGATGTTTACTAAGAGATTCATTTCTCCCCAACTGCCCTGAAACCTTATCGCTCAGATCTTTGAACAGAGTCATGTGATCTAGGAAAACGTGGTCACCGCCAGTATGCTCATGCTCAGTGCTGACATCTGTAACTCTGGGTCAGTGGCCTCAACTTGTGGAAATAAATAAGCCAGGAACCTATTTGTTTACTTTAGGGGACACGTGACAAGCAAGGGCAGCACAGGGTAGCAGCATCAGCACCAGGAGGTCAGAGCAAGTGGTTGACTCCATGCTCTCTGTTCTGTCTTTCCGGGACATTCCACCCCCTTTAACATGCCCTTCGTTGCCTGCTACTCTCACACCTGACCTGTATCAAATGCCCATGCTTTGTTTTGTAACTATCACATCTCACCAGCATTTTTCCAAACTTCCCTAATGGCTGCAAAGTCCCAGAAATAGGACAGCCATTCTAGATCATTGGTAACTGGGAGCCCAAGGTAGCAAGCACCCTATCTGGACGACCAACATCCCAGCTCTATAGATCAGGCTTAATGACCCTTCACAAAATCTGTGAAAGCTTAAAGGCATATCAAGATTCCAGAAAAGTCCCTGCACCTGGGACTCCCCAGTAAATATCAGTTATCTCCTCTGACTCCTTTTTATAATCCTGAGTTCCTAGGTCTGGGAGACAAGGAGCAAACCCTGAGTGCCTGTAGATGTGACACCATAATTGAGAGTTCTGGCATCAGGCCAGGTGGACACAATGCTGAGAGACATGTGAATGACAGCCAGGTTCGGGGGCGGGGGTTTAGGAGGGGATTGACAAAGGCAGAGTGAAGCAGGAAGCAGGTGTTACACTGGTGCGCCCAGCAAACTGCCACGAAAATGGAGTTGGAGGGGCAAGAAAAGCTTGAAGAGAGAGCTGCATAGGTCTGACTCTGAGCAATCGCTTTCCCTTCTGTCCTGGCTGGAGAAGGGGGTGTGTGCAGGGAGGGAAGCATGTTAGACAGATACAAAGGCATGTGAGCCTGGCGTGTTTCAGGAAATAAACACTGATCAGCATGACCAGAGCGAGGGCAGATGAGTGGATATAGTTTGAGGGGGGGAGGTCTAGAAAGGAAGTTGAGTCTAGCTGTGAGGACTTGTGGGCCATCTATGGAGTCACCCTTATCTCCAAGGCAGTGGGGAGCCACTGAAGGACTTCAAATAGGAAGAAAGGTGATATGATCAAATTATGGTTAGCAGAACTGTAGCATATACAGGGTATCCCCCAAAAATGTATACATACACTGAGTAATTATAAAGCAGTGTTTATTCAAATACCCTGTATTTGTGAAGAAGGAAGAGATTATAGGGAGGCAATGAATGAATGAATGTTCTAGGAAGCTTCCTCATAGTCCAGGGCAACATCTCACAAGAGCAAGTATACCTGCCCTGCTCCCTCCCTCCCTCCCTTTATTTTAAAGCCTGCGGATTAGTGCATGTCATTCTCTTTCCTCGCTGCTCTGGTGGAATGTGGAACCTAGAAAAGCTAGTTCGTTTGACTTATAAAGTATCACCAGGACATAGAAACTGCTGATGGTCTCTTAGAAACGGGATCACAGTGCCCAGGGACAGCAAAAATAAAATAGAATCCATTCTTCTGCTGACGAAGGTTAGTGTTAGTATTTGTGTTCTCATCCAAGGTTTTAATCAATGTTATCCTTTTCTACTTCCAGCTTTTCCACTGCCTTCCTCCCCACAGGTTAAGCCAAATTAACTACTAATTAAACCATAACATCTGAAAATGACTTGTGAGGCTTGGCTATATTGTTAATAAAATGAAAGGAATGGCAGTTAATTTGGAAAATTCATTCACTCGTTGACCACTGTTTGAACATGTTATCTGTAGGCTAACAATGGGCTACCAAGATAAAACTCAGTGTCTCTGCTTCTGGGAGCGGAGCCAGGGGAGGGGTAACGAAGGACCTGATCACGGGGGAGGCTTGGAAAGGAAGTACTGGATCCCAGGGCTGCACAGAGAACTGGATATTTTGCCCCTTTAGAATAAATGTTACAATGAGAATGTCACCTTCAAACCATTAGGTTGAAAGTGAGACCCTGCAGTGAGACTACGTTGCTGGGCACAGGTGCCAAGCTTCCTGGGTTCACATCCAGCTCCACCTCTGACTGGCTCCGTTTCTTTATTGGCAAACGGGGACCCTCCCCTCCCAATAAGGTTAAGTGTGAGGGTCATGCCGATTAATGCATGTGAAGAGCTAAGAGCAGGGCCTCACACCTCACACATTGTAGCTGCTCAGTCATTGTTATCTATCTAGCATCATCATATCAAAAGCCAAACAACCTGCAATAGTAAAGTAGAAAAATAAAGTTCAACAGATCAACTATATTAAGGGAGAGATGTCTTCCCCCGATATCTGTCCGCTCTCTACGGAGGTAAACTTTCCCCCCTGTGGCCCTGGTTCTAATCAGAGGTATCATCTCTGAAATCAGACAGCCACAGGAAAGAAATTGTTGTTCTTACTTTCCCAAGGTGACGTGCCAGTGTGAGGCCTCTAGGGGATTATAAAATGAGATTTAAGAGCATTATCTTAGCGTACAGATCTGTCTTCCTGCATACAGCCATGTTTTTAAGAATTATTCCTGCTGCAAATAAAGATTTTAGAAAAGTGATATATAGAGCTGGCCCAATCTATTGAGCCATGTTTTAAATGAGGTCTTTTTACTCTTTATTTACCAGATTGATTCATGCTCCTCTCAACCTCAAACCCATTTGCAGTCTGGTTCTTTAAATAACATAGCCAGCCAAAGCACTGGCACTTGCTTTCAAGGTCTGAGACCTACCAGCATCGTTATGTCCTTCTGAGTTTACGAACCACTCCATGGCATGAATGCTTTGTCTTGGGTTCGCGTGTATGAAGCCAGCAAGGGTAAGGTCTGTGCAAAAGAGGAGTGACTGTTGGAACTGTCATAAGTATTGGCCTTCTCTGTGAGTGGTCAAGGTATGCTAGGAAGGGCATTGGACTGGACAAGGAAAAGTGACCCAGCTCTAGCACTGTCTCTGACCTTGGAAAAATCACAGCTTCCGGGGCTTCAATTTCTTCCTTTGTAAAATGGCAGAGATAGAAACTGTGCACGCTATGGTTTCACTTTATTTGGTTTCTAACTAATGAAAAGTGATGAATGTTTTAATAAAAGATATACTTCAGTGAAATCCTTAATAGAGAAATGTAATACCATTTCATTTATTCATTCAACAAGTATTTATCAACTTCCTAGTATCTACCTGGACCGGGACACAGTGGTAGGCAAGGATTAGTCCCCCATAGAGCATGTATCCCATTGGGAAAGACAGACAATGAACAAAGAATTTAGCAAAATAATTTCAGATTATTGGAAGCATGCCAGGGAAATACCTGAGTAGTGGGAGAGCGAAGAGGAAGGGGGCTCACACTCGAGAGAGAGTAATCTCAGATCTCTCTCATTCTCTGAGGTGGGTACATTTTCATTGTGACCAGAATGAAGAGTCTGCCACAAGGAAGAGGAGAGGTTTCCAAGGGAGGGTACGCCCAGCAGGGAAAACGTTGGGAGTTTTAACACAGCTCCCAGGCCTCAATGTGCACACACTAACAGCCAGTGGGAGATTTACAGCTGTTTGGGAAGCTGCAGAGATACGGTTCCGCAGCATGCAGATGGTGTAGGTTATGTCCTATATCTCAAAGCATGCCTGCTCCCAAAAGAGCTCTTGAGATGAAGGGTATGAACCATATACTGTGTGCAAGTCAGTCCAAGCAAGCTGTTGTCTGGGATCCAGGGTTGTTGAGAGAATCATACAATAGACTCTTAAGTGAGTAAGCCCTTGTAAACTTGAACCACCCTGCAGGCATGAGTTATTATTATGCTTCCTGCTACGCTAGACCTTACAGATGGCTTCTGCAAGCACGTTTCCTCCTAGACATTCAGCCTGGTCTGTGGGCAGCTCTGTGCTTTCCTGCCTCTATTAGACTAACATAAACTAACCTTGCACATATCAGACTCACCTGGTTTGAGATCCTACTCAGAGTACCACGCAGGCGAGGTCTGACCTTCAGGTGCTCCTACAGACAGGTTTGTGTTTGTCTTGCCAAGAAAACACCATCTAGATGGCATCTGGGCAGGAGAAGGCAGCCACTTCTGTGTCCCACAATGTGAGACAGGAGCGAACTTATGTCGCAGTTTGGGTCACGTATTTCTCCAGAAAATAGTAAGTGAAAGAAAGAAACCTAGGTAAAAATAGGGGGGAGGAGTATTTTTCTGAATTTTCTATTGAGTTAGTGAGAAGCTTTGGGAGAAATAAAGAAAAGCGAAAGGGAAGGAAATAGAAAGGCAAGCCCGGGTAGTAGAACAGAGGTACTAACACAAAGGCTGAAAGTTGCTAACATATCCTGCCATGACAGGCTTCCTGATGCCAACCTTCCCAGCTGTCTTCATGCAAGTTTTACAAGAGCCCAGAAACTGCATGTCGCAGTGTCCCTCGGTTTGGCCAAGTACAGCGCTCCATTTGACCTCATGGGATCTCTCACAACCAGGGACCAGTTCCAGTCTGAGCTCCAGTAGCATGAATAGGATGAATTCTATCAAATGGGCATATGCTTTGATCAGAAGTACATCTAAATCTAAGTAATAATAATTTCACCATATCTTTTGAAGCTTCATGGTGTTTCTACATAAAAATCTTTAGATACAACAAATGTTTGAACTATCAAATGATCCGTTTTATGTCACTATTTTAAAAATTGCCTAGTGCGATGCCTGGCATATAGTGGGCAACTCAATAAATGTTTCTTTAGTGAAAAGTGTTAAGTAGAGTCTTTCTCTCTAAGGAGAGTCATGGTAATCTATTCCCTATCCTAATCTTGAATAAGAGGACAACTAATTTTCATATATTAGAGCAGAAATGGAGGATGTTTGCAATTAGAAAATATTAATAACACACACTTTTGGGGTGTTTGGGAGAAATTTTCCAATACCATTGAGAATTACATTATTTCATGGGAAAACAGCGAGAGCCCCTATGTACTTCACATTTTCCCCCACACCAGCCCCAAGGCAGCTCTTCACCTAGGTGATGCCTACTCATCCTCCAGGTCCAAGGTCATGTCCTAAGGGAAACTTTCTGGCCCTAAACCTACATCAGATCTCCTTTTATACCCTCAGTGTACCAAGTAGTTGGCCTTGAAATGCTAACCTTGCTGAGGATCCTATTTAAACATCCCAAAGGTCAGGTCTCTCTAACCGTTCACACATTTAGAACTTTCAATCTATTTGGTTCAATACTTGATTAATGCTTCTTTTGTACAGTAGACTCCAAGGTCATTGAGGACAGCATCATGACAAATGTTGCTTGCTATTCTAGTGCAGCGCCTGGTCAAAACAGCGCTCCATAAATATTTGTTGAATGACTGTTGCTTGAAGTGGTTTTGTATCCAGGCTCTTAAGCAATCAGAAAAATAGCCTTTAAATCTAGGAAATTACAATCCAATATTTTCATCTAAATGCTCTAATTACATGATGGAGTGGGGATGATACTCTGTCCCATGTGGAGATAAAGTTCAAACATCAAGTATTCTTTCTCTTTTCCAAGACAAACATTTTCACCAATATCCATAACCAATTTCTGCTCTAATCTATGAAAATTAGTTGTCCTTCCTCCTATAAATCTTACTTTCCCCCAGTAGTACATGTGGCATTTACAAATTATAATGAAATTAAAATTAAAAATAACAAAAAGGAAAAAGTGAACTTGGAGTAGTTATGCTCCTATCCCTGGCAACTCTGTGCAGCAAAAGCTTCCATTACCCTGGAGACCTACAAGGAAGTAAAGTTGATTAGCTCGGGGACATTGGTCTCTGAGATAAACTTAAACTTTTCCTTTCAACTTTATTAGAGAAATACTTTTTCAAAATGAATTCATAGTGCTAATAATGCCCCTGAATGTGTCCTCTGTCGTGTCTCTGGCAAGGACAACCTATATGCAAGAATGCCTCTTCCTAAGGAAACCCCAAAGACCCCCAGAGCTCTAGATTGTCTACTGAGTTAGGGCTTACTGTGGCTGAAATCAGACCTTCCATCGGAGCATTTAGAAACAAATGCCAGTCTTCAATTGTAACCTGCCTTCTTTTTGAAGAAATAATTGCCAACACCTTTTCCTAATGCCTTTTCCAAGCCTTCATTTCTTATTTTTATTTATATCTCTTATTATCAGTCTTATCTTAGTATCCTTTTAATTTTTAAAATATTTTTAATTGCAGTTGACATTCAATATCATCCTATATAATAAATATGTAATATGCAAATGGTCATTAACACCGTGAAGCGTAACAACCAGATCACTGATCAGCAGGAGGGTGGGGCAGTGAGCTACAAGTGGGCAGCGGAGAGCTACAGGAGGGGGCAAGGCAGCAAGCTCTGAGGGAGGGGCGGGGCGGAGGAGGGACAGGGGAAGCTACAGGAGGGCGGGGCAGCGGGCAGAGAGCTACTGGAGGGCAGCAGCGAGTTACTGGGGAGCTACTGGTGCACAGATTCGTGCGCAGGGCTACTAGTTTTATATATTAGCTTCAAGTGTACAGCATTTATATAATTTATGATGTATACCTCCCCCCAATAATTTTAGTACCCACCTGGCACCATGCATAGCTATTTCAATATTATTGACTATATTTCCTATGCTCTACTTCAAATCCCTGTGACTATTTTGTAACTACCTATTTGTACTTCTTAATCTTAGTATCCTTTACTCGCTCTTTTCATTACTATCAATGAGACCAGAACACTAAAACCCCATTGGCTCGGTGCCCCTCTCATTTGGATGCTACTTGGATGGTTTTCACCAGTTCAGTCAAGCTGTCCCCCTAAGCCTGGATCCTAGGTAGGTGTGGCTGCATACATCATTTGCATTGGAGATGCCTTGGGAGAGGAAGAATATCTTCAGAAGATGCCAATCAAAAATCAGAACAGACCATCCACTCTGAAGGAACTTAGCAGAGAGAGTTAAGCATCATGGAAACAGGTGGGACAGGATGCCCATATAATTTATCATCCATGTTATTTTGAGAATCAAAGGAGACATGGTAAATAATTACATCACAACTGGAGGCATAAACCTGGACTGTTCCTGATAAACCAGGACTCATGGCTGCTGGCATCAGAGGAAAAGGAATTCAGAGCAACCCCGAAGGCTCTGTTCTGGTGCAGACTTGATCTCTCCATCCTTCTTTGTTCATATGTCCACTGCTGAGAGTTCCTTCTGATGGACACATAAATTCCTTCTCCTGTTTAGATAAGGAAGTGCCTTCAATCAGGTATGGCCACCTCTTGTCTTTGCTCCACCAGTGTCTTGAAGGTGACACACCTGGGTATCCCTGATTTGACTGTTGTGTGTTCATTTTATAGTACAGCTGTTAGAGAACAGACATATGTTCTTTATTTCCAATTTTTTTAAGAATGTCCTCTAATATAATTACTCGCCAAATTTTTCTGCATTAATTAGAAGGACTTTCATAAGAAAAGAAGATCGCCTGACCAGCCTGGCTCAGTGGTTGAGCGTCGACCTGTGAACAGGAGGTCATGGTTCGATTCCTGATTAGGGCACATGCCTGGGTTGTGGGCTCAATCCCCAGTGTGGGTGTGCAGGAGGCAGCCAATCAGTGGTTCTCTGTCATCATTGATGTTTCTATCTCTCCATCTCCCTTCCTCTCTGAAATCAATAAAAATATTTTTTTTGTGGGGGGGTGCAGAAAAGAACATTATTTTTGAAATTTTTGGTACTTGACATCAAGCAGTTTTTGGAAGAGGGAGGCACATCTCAACTGGAATCCCACATGTCTCTGGGTGAACAGTCTTAAGTATAACTGTCGCAGTTGTCAAACTAGACCATAAAAGTGAAGAGAAATGGTTTGCATCATCATCTTGTGAAAAGACGCTTATCCAAACTGTATTTATGCTACTTATTTTCCTACCTTTTTAACCATTTCTTTTTCAGACGACATCTTACTTAAAGAAATAAGCTTCAGTTGTTGGGAACAAGTCACACATACTGCTGGATATGGAAGGGCTTTCCATCTTTTTAACTTTCCTGATTTTGAGTCAGAGTTTAAATTGTGTTTTCTCCTTCTGAGATATTTTGTCCTTTTCTTCTAAAATTTTTATGGTTTCATTTGTTTTCAACACTAAAATCTTTAGTCCATTTGGAATGTATCCTGCAATAAAAAGTGGATAAGACTCATTTTCCATATGGCTAACCTCTCATCCCAATGATGCCACATTTATCAGATGTAACAACCTATAAGTAATGGGATCTATTGCTGTTTTTTAATCTTCTTCCATTGGTCTATCTGTTCCTGTGTTTGTACCACATTGATTTAATTATGAAAGCTTTATGGTGTGTTTTAACATCTGGTAGGGCTAGTCCATTTTGTCTCTTCTTAGAATTTTACTGGCTGCTCTTGTTTTTCTCTATGAATTTTAGAATCAACTAGTTTGGTTTCTTTAAAAACTCATGATATCTTTATTAGGATTATGTTAACTTTATAAATTCCTTAGGGGGAATTGACAGCTTTCCATTGCCACATACTGATCCCAACTATTTGAGCTATCTTTTCATTTGTCAGGGTCTTCCTTTATGTCTTCCAGACATGTCTTAATGTTTGCATATAATTTTTCACATTTCTTGTAAACTTTTATCTTTGGGAGTACTATTCTGAATGGGGCCTTTTTTTTTTTTTTTTACATTGCCTAACTGAATTCTCTCATTGTTTGTATGCTTTTTTCTATTGATTACCTTGGGTTTTCCAGATAAAAACTTCTCCAAATATGGTAATAGATTTACCATCTCCTTTCCAATTTTTGTACTTCTATTTCTTGGTTAATTTTGTTAAACAACAGTGTAACAGTGGGTATTCTTGTTCTATCTGTAACATTAGTGGAAATGCTATTTATGTTTCTGCATTAATTTTTATGCCAGTTTTTTGGCTGACATGGATGATGGATGTATGGACAAAGATAGAGATATATTTATTATCTCAAGGAAGTATCTATCAATTCTCACTTTAATTAATGTTTTTAAATAAGAAATAGTTGCTATACTTAGCTGCCTTTTCTGGGTTTATGGAGGTTATCTTATGTTTCCCCTTAAGTATGTAAATATATTAAATTATACTAGTACATTTCCTAATGCCAACCCATCATTGCATTTCTGGAATAATCTCTACTTAGTCATGGACTTTTATTATTTTAATGTGTTGCCACATTCTGGTTGCTGCTATTTGATAGAAAAATTTTGCATTACTCAGCATAAGTTTCATTGGACTATAGTTTTCTTTTTTTGTAAAGTGCTTGTCAGATTTTGGTACCAGTGTTATACAGATATCATATAAAGAATTTGAAAGGTTTCTTCTTTTTCTGTCTTGGAGAAGTATAAATTGCATGGGAACTAGATGGTCTTTGATGATGTGGTAAAATTCCCAGCAGGCTTGGTTGAATGCCTACTTGGCATCAGTGTGCTTGGTAACAGGAGATAAAGAGGTGAATGGAACATGGTCCCAGCCTTCAGGGAACTCTTGGCCTAATGTCAATAATATATTTTAAAATGGGATTATATATTTCTTAACAGAAGTATATAGATGAGAGGCTATGAAAATATAAAGAATGGTTTTTAAAGGAAACGGTGAACTACGTTCAACCGGTGTTGGCGTTACTCATGAGAAAGGCAAGCAGAGGTCTAACCAGTGTGAATCCAGAAGCCCTGCCCCAAACACCTGCCTCCAGCTGCTGACATTGTTTTAATAGGCGGCTCAAGACTTCTCATTTCACGTGAGAAAATACAGCTGCCCAGGGAGAAATAAAACACCTATTTAAGTTTATCCTCCGAAAGCAATGTCTGATGAACATCTGCTCCTGATGGTATTTTGGGTACAGAAAATCAACAAGTAAAGGTTGTAAGGTTCCCAGGTCCATAAGAGTGAGACTAATAAGGAAGTCACAAGAGAGAAAGAAAGACCGTTCAAAGGTAAACTTTGTTAAATTTTCTCCTCTGCCTGGGACTACCCATGATGCAATCAACAAGTAGATGAACCTGTCTCTTCACTGAGTCCAGTGTGTGTGTGTCTCTCTCCTCCCTTCCCCACTCCTTGTAAGTTTTTCACAAAGAATTGTACATATACACAAAGCTACAACAAATAAAAAATGGATAACAATTAATGTTCACAAATTAAACACATTCATGTAAACATTAGCCCCCTCAGCCACCCCCCAGGGTGTACTCTCCTAACAATTACTTGGCCTGTTTTTGAACTTGGTATAAATCATCTGGTGCATAATTTTTTGTTATTTGGTTTCTTTTGTTCATTATCTTTGTTCAATACTTATGTTTGTGAAATTCAGCCGTGTGGATGCATGTTAATTGAGTTCTTGTTGCAACATTGTATTACACTGTATGAATACACCATAATGTATTTATCTATTCTAATACTGATGAGCATTTAAATAGTTTCCAGTATAGAGCAATTATGAATTTTCCTACTGTTGTAAGCATTCTTGTCCATGATTTTTGTTATTTCCTATTGGGCAGATACCTAGGAGTGGAATCATGAGGTCGTAAGCTAGGCAAGTGTTCAGCATTTAGTGGTACTGACAAACCATGTTCCCTCCAGTAGTGTGGAGTTCCTTTTGCTCTACATACTTGTTAATTCCCATCACTACCATTTTAGCCATTCTGTGCAAGTCACACGTGAAAATTAGTTTCACTGCTCGTTAAACCTTTGGCTAATTTTGATTAAAGGAATCATCTTTTTTTAGAAATAATAGTAAAAGGGCTTAGAAAGTTTTTAAGTCACAAAGTATTTCATTTATTCAGAGGATACAATCGTCCTACTGAGGCCAAATTTCATTTAAATCTATACTGGGCAAAGTCCTAACATTAGGAGGATGTACTCATTTAGATTTTTAAATTTTTTCCAATTTGTAATCTAGCTCCTTTACTCTGCACACCACAGTTCTAAAAAATGACATCTCTAAGCATGTGAAATAACAATTGTTCTGCATAAATAATGTAAGCTAATGAGCCAAAGAATAATGTGTAAGTTATAAGGAAAACAATGGATTGAACTGTAGGAAATACTGAAAATTTAAAGTCAATCAGAAGGTCAATAATAAATAAATAGGGATGAAGCAAAGCAGAGAAGGGAGACTCAATTTTTTATTGAGGTTGGAGAATTCCTTGTCAAATGGTAAGTTAAAGATCATGAAGAAGGAGTTGCAAAAATGTGCACTTTAAATGTGTAATGTCTTCTCCACTGTGATTTAGGAGCTCTTTAACAGAATCTCCCCAGGAAATGTGACTACCCACTAACACAGATACTGAACATGAAAGAAAGAAAATGGAAATGAGAAACAGGGGTAGAGGAGTTGGAATGTTCTGAAATTATTTCTGATGGATATTTTAATTTTTAGAGCCAACTATCCTCAGAATGTATTCACACATAAGAGCTAAAAAGCTAGGAAAGTCATGTTTTAGCCCTTCCTATTAATTCTTAAAGTGACTCAAAATTATATCACCAAAAAAGGACAAAGTTTAGAATCTATATATATAAAAGGCTAATATGCAAAGTGTCCCTTTGGGAGTTCGACTGGGAGACTGGGAGTTCAATCGCTTGCTATGACATGCGCTAACCACCAGGAGGCATTGCAGAACATGGTGGGTGACCAGCAGTGGTGGTGGGGTGCTGAGGGAGAGAGGGGAGGAGGAGTTGGGGAGACAGGGAACCTGATTGGCCCTGATTGCCGGGCAGGCCTAGGGATCCTACCAGAGCACAAATTTCATGCACCGGGCCTCTGGTATTTTATAAATAAGGAAAAACTTAGAATCAGCAATGCTTGAGACCAAGAAGGGAAGCTGGGGTAAGATGATCCTTCTAAAATGAAAATAGATTTCCTTAAAGAGGGAAGTTTGGACAGATTTCTGCAAAATGTGATGGATAGCAATGCTCATCTGCATGAGAAGTTAGTGAAGATAAGCCTCATGGATTTCAGCTAGATCCCTGAACCCGGGTCCTTTGCAAATTACACAGCTGCCAGTGCACCAGCCTGGTTTTATTTTAACAACGTTTACAATTTCCCTTTCAGTTGAAGCAAGGCTGAGGGACCATCTGAACAGATAATGAAATAACTGTGAAAGTTCAGAGAAGGCTGAACAAAACAAAATATGTTTTGCCTGATTTATGCAAACTAAACATATTGTCAAGGTTTTGAAGCAGTTAGTCCAAAATATACACCAAATACAGCGATTTCTCAAGTAGCCTGGCAGCAGATGAAGTGCATGGAAAGGTGTCTCTGGAATGACTGTATGGATATGCTGAACATTTTGATCGTTTGATCGTTTCATGATATGAATTCATGAATAATGTCTCTCTCTTCTTTAAGGAATACCCTACCAAGTTCACCTAAAACCATAGCTTTCACCCCGTATTAATGGCATGCTTCCATTATGGATTCTGGGAGCATCTTTAATTTTAAAGCCCCTGCTAAAAAAGAAATGAAATGAAATATGTGGCTTTCTCCTTTCTCCATGGGAAACAAGCCAGATGGACGGGGGCGGGGAGGGGGTGCCTCATGGTGATTGCTTTCACACAGAGAAGGTCCAGGACTCTGTATGTCTGCTGAGGGCTTTTCTACCCCCAACCATGGCTGCAGTGAAGAGATCAATAAATTCTGCAAATACCGAAGTTAGAGAATTCTTAAACCCAACTTTCATATGCCCTAGTGCGTTAGGTCCTGAAGGAGGGCACAGCCTATCCTTTATAATAAAAGGCTAATATGCAAATTGTTCCCTCGACCGGGAGTTGCACCAGGAGGCAGGGGCTGCCTGCAGCCCCTCCCCCGGGCTGGCCTGGCCTGATCCTACCTATGCATGAATTCATGCCCTGGGCCTCTAGTAGAAAAATAATCTTCCAAGGGGAAAGAAAAATATTTTCCCTGGAGAAGACTTTAAAGGGTTTTAAGTGAATAAAAGAGTGGATGCTTGTGACAACTTCTCAATATTTTTATGTTTCCGATGGAGTAAATTGTGATTCATAGGGCAAAACCTTGGTTAAGGCTGTGGCGAGTGGAGCTTAAAATAGCCTTGCCCTCTTCTCCCCGAACTGCCCCTCAGCAAGCAGGTCCATTCAAGGCCCAGCCTGCAGAAACTGATGAGCAGGCAAGGCTTACTGTAACTGACATCTCAAAAAGGCAAGGCAGAACATCCCAAACAGCCATTGATTTTTCTGTGATGTCTTTGGAGCAAGCCAACTTTTGATTCAATATTTTCTCAGATTTGGGTGGAAGGGTTTCTGCTCTTCTGAAAAGTGAGCTGTCATCATTTCGCAACTTCTTTTGTGGCGCCTGCTCAAATTTCTAAGTCCTTTGCTTTTCACCTTTTCTCATAAGACTGTGCAATAGTCTAGGTCTAGAGCATTAACATTTCTTTCAGCACCTTGCTCAACCAGCATACAGGATTTGCCCTAGCTGGTTTGGCTCAGTGGATAGAGCGTCAACCTGCAGACTGGAGGGTCCCAGGTTCCATTCCAGTCAAGGGCACATACTCAGGTTATGGGCTCCATCCCCAGTAGTAGGTGTCCAGGAGGCAGCCGATCAATGATTCTCTCTTATCATTGATGTTTCTATCTCCCTCTCCCTTCCTCTCTGAAATCAATAAAAATATATATTTAAAAAAATAATAAATTAAATAAATAAATAAAGAATACAGAGATTATTTCACCTCGACCCAGTAGGTTACCTACCCAACCTACTCCCCCAGCCCCATCGGCCCTCCTGCTGGATTATTGTTAGCAGCAGCTCCAGCTTTACTGGGGATTCCCCAGTGACTGATAAAAGGGAAGATGATTAGAATGCCTCACAAATCTCTCCTTATAGAAAAGTTTTCATTTGTTATAGTAGTACCGGTGGATATGTTTTTATGTAATTAAATCCAATTTAGTTTTAAAAATATTTAAATAAGCTATATTAAACTGTATACCAATAAAATGTTTCATAAACATCTTCATGAATATCCCCTCTGTCACCAAACAGGGGAAAGTGAGTTGGGGAGGAAGGATTGACTGAAAATATTGTTATTTTACAAAAGAAGAATGTGTGGAAGGAGGGATTTGATAGATATCAGCTTTACCCGATAGAGTTAATGGCCCATCAATAAAGCCAGATTCATGGCCTTTGAACTGCATACTTTTTTTAAAAAAATTTTGTTAATCCTCACCTGAGCATATTTTTCCCCAATGATTTTTAGAGAGAGTGGAAGGGAGGGAGGGTGAGAGGGGAAGAGAGAGAGAGAAATATCAATGCGAGGGAGACACATTAAATGGTTGCCTCTGGCGTGCACCCCAACTAGGACCTGGGATCGAACCTGAAACCCAGGTATATGTGAATCAAACTCAAGACCTTTGGGGTACGGGCCAAGGCTCTAACCACTGAATAACAGCAGCCAGGGCTGATGTAAGTTTTAAAACTGTTATTGAGTGAACATATTTTGATGATATTTTTAGAAACTATGTGCTTTAATTTCTTAATCTTATGCTAATCTTCAAGCATTTCCCTTCAGTAGTCTGAAATAAAGTCTACCTCTTCTACCCCTCCTGATGCTTAATTTGCCTTACTTCCCCTCCCTTCTGATAAATAACCTTGTGGAGGGCCAGTGCCATACACATGGCAAATGCCTGGTATCTATGGATTGAATGACGTGACAGACTAGCTGCAAAGACAAGACACAGACATGAAAAAGTGGAGAACAGTTTGAGGCAAAAATTCATGGATTATTTGGCACAGGCTGTATACGTAAGTGTTATGTGGGCTGTTCTTGTCTTGCTTGGAAAGAAGCAAACACAGTCACTGTCTCTGACTTATCCTCTCTCCACCTCTACCACCCACCTGAGTCCAAGCACTGTCTTTCATCATTCGAACATTCAATTTTTTTCTGCTTCCCTCTCACAACCCTACTCTTTCCCTCCTATCAGTTCAGTCTCCACAAGCAGCCACAATGATCTTCTTCAAGTAACTGTGAATCAGGTCACATCACTTCCCTGTTTGAAACTCTTTAATGGTTTTCTATCAAACTTAGAATAAAATCCAAACAGCATAGGGTCTTCCAAATTCAGACACCTTCCGAGTTCTCTGACCTCGAGCTCTTCTGTATGAGTGAAATGGTCTTTGCCAGGATCGTCCTAAGTCCTGGATCCTTCCTGTCATTCACATTTCAGCTCAAGTGCCATCACCTCATTTTCTTGACCACCCACAGACTACCTTTCATGACAGTTATCACTGTGTGGCAATTTCTGCTTAATGCATTTATGTGTGTGTGGTCTGTCCCACGGTCACCCTTCCACTGTGAGCTCACTGGAATATGGCACCTGTCCATCTCAGTCACCACCTACTACCTATGGCCTAGACCAGTACCTGGCTTCTGAAAACAGGTGGGGAATATTTGTTGACTTCATGAGTACCCCCTCATATTCTGAGCTAGTCATTTTGCAAATCCTTCATCTCTGCTTTCATGAACATGTTCTCTACCTCATAAGGCATCTGCAAACTAGGAACCTCTTTAATGCTCCATGTCTGCTCAGCATGTATGACCCCACAGATAGCCGGAAAGAGAACACCACTGTGAGTCATGCTTTGCAATTCCGAGCACCTGGAGAGCAGGTGGTATTTTTCACAGTGTCAGCTGCAGTTCTTTGCAAGTGCTTCCCTGTTGCCATGGCAAAGGCTTTATGAAGCAAATCCAGCCAAAGAGAAGCCAGTTCTCCACTACTCCTGAACTTTCTGCATAGCCATCATCTCCCACATGGGCCCAGCAAAGGACCTTGCTCATGGCAGCCCCAATAATGTTGATCAGGGTTCAGCTGAGCTTGGACTTTAATACCTATAATGCTCTGCTTCTGAGGTCCTTGTCAAATATAAGTTTCCAGGATTTCACCTGGAAGATTCGTGATATTCTTTGTTGGAAATTCAAGTCTCAAGGGGCAAACACCTGTAATTTTTTCTACCCATGATAATAATTATAGTTCATATTTATTCATACTTGCCTGCATTGTCTCATTAAGTTCCAAAACCATCAAGGTGGCAGATACTACCATTAATTCCATTTTACAAATGAAGAAATGGAAGGACAGAGAAGTCAAGTCAATTACCACAGAGACCACAAACCAGCCCCAAACCCAGATAGTGCTCTGGGAGGAGCGGGAGTCAGTGACCCCACTCCTAGGGGTTTCCATCAAGCCTACACCAGTTCTTCAAGGAACCCAGGGGAGCCCCCGTCGTGTAACTGGTGGTGGCTGGTGATCAAAACGAAGCTATATTTTTGTCTCCTGAAGTCCTTTGGAACTCTGTCCACAAAAGTAATATTCCTCCTTTCCATGGACCCCATCATTTTCTGCTCATTCAGAGGTAGCCGCTGCATGGGGGAAACTTAACTGAGATGTTAGAATGTACAGTTCAAGGCATCAGTGGAACCTCAGAAGTTGCTTGAATCTGCTCTCTGGGCTTGGCTTGCTTTGCACCCCCTTGGCCCCACCCCTTTCTTGCTTTTGTCCCCCTGGGACCAGGAGGGAGGCAAGGGAATAAGACAGTTCTTACTGACCTAGTGCCCCTGAAAACTGGCCTCTGCTCCCTGGCCGGGCATCAATCCGAATGTCAAACTTCAGGGAAGGTAAAGGGGGGGAGGGGGTAAGGGGAAGAGATCAACCAAAGGACGTATATGCATGCATATAAGCCTAATCAATGGACACAGACAACAGGGGGGTGGGGGCATGAATGGGAGGTGGGGGGAATGGGGGAATAAGGATACATATGTAATACCTTAATCAATAAAGAAATTAAAAAAAAAAAAAGCTGACTCTCGCTTGGCGTGTCCATGACTCTGCAGCGCCCCCGCTGCATCCTCCTGCGATGCACTGGTCACTTCCCAGGCTTCCCTCTTCGGCCCAGCATCCTGTGGCATTTTGTCTGCAGCTCATTGCTGCTGAGGTCTTCTTGCCCCCGAGACAGTCCTAGTGGGTAGTGTCTAAGCTACTCCCCCTCTTGCTTGGACCATAGGCACACTCAAGTATCTTGTCCCCCAAAACTCTGCAAGCGTCCATCTCCAAGCAACAGTTTTATGGTCATGAGACCAAAGCAGTGAGTCTGCCCTTCTCTAGAGATACTGGCTCACAGTGTCCCAGTTGCAGAGTCAAAGCTGTCCTGGTGGCCCGCAGCTGCCCACCCCACACTAGACCTGCAGGAGAAGCATGGAAGCCCCTGGGGTGAGGGAATGTGGGTGGGGATCTAGGGCAAGCCTTCTAGAGAGCCTCCTCACATTCCCCCTCTCTCCTCTGCACTCTGACTGCTTTTATTATTATTCTGATAAAATATGCACAACAAAATTTACCATTTTAACTACTTGTAAGTGTACAGTTGTGTGGCATTAAGTATATTCGCACTGTTGTGAAACCATCATCACCATCCATCTCTAGAACTTCTGTCATTTTCCCCAACTGAAACTTTGTGCCCCCAGCCCCTGGTAATCACGACTCTGTCTCTGTGAATTTGTCTAGGAACCTCATATAAATGGAATCACACAATAGTTGTCCTTTTTGTGACTTAAACACATCTTCAAGGTTCAGTGTTATTGCCAAAATGTCCTTCCTTTTTAAGGATCAATAATATTCCACTGCATGTACATACCACATTTTCTTTATCCCTTCATTCATCAGTGGACATTTGGATTTCTCCACTTCTTGGCTATGGTAAATAATGCCACTGTGAACATGAGTACACAAATACCTGTTTAAGTCCTTGCTTCCACTTATTTTTGTGTGTATATCCAGAAATGCAACTGCAGGATCATATGGTCATTTTATTTTTAATTTTTTGAGTAATCGCCTTGCTGTTTTCCATAGTGCCATGCCATTTCAGATTCCCACCAACAGTGGACAAGTTGCAAATTGCTCCACATCCTTCCTAACACTAGCTATTTTCTGTTTCTGTTTTTGTTTTCCTATGACAGCCACCTGGGTATTTCCATGTGGTTTTGATTTGCATTTCCCTAGTGATAGTGACATGTCATGTGCTCGCTAAACCACTTGTACACCTTCTTTAGAGAAATGTCTGTTCAAATCCTTTGCTCATTTCTAATTGGATTTTGTTGTTGTTATTGAGTTGTATCAATTCTTTTTTTTTTAATCTTTATTTAAAAGGGGGGGGGGAAGTAGTGTAAACAAGAAAGTAGCTTTATATATTTTGGATATCCATCCCTTATCAGATAATATGGTTTGCAAATACTTTCTCTCATTCCGGTGGCTGTCTTTTCATTCTGTTAATAGTATCTTTGATATGCCTACGTTTTTAATTTTGAGGTAGTCCAGCTCATCTATTTTCTATTTTGTTGCCAAAGCCTTTGGTGTCATATCTACGAATTCATAACCAAATGTAATGCCTCAAAGCTTTCCCCTTAAATTTGTCTAAGAGTTTTACAGCTTTAGCCCTTATTTTTAGGTCTTGATCCATTTTAACTTTCATATGGTATAAGGCATGGCCTTTTTTATTTATTTATTTTTTGTTTATCTACTGATTAATTTTATTTCTTTTTTATGGGGAAGTATTTTAAGACGCTTAGAAATAATTGGGGCCCTAGCTGGTTTGGCTCAGTGGGTTGAGCATCAGCCTGCAGATGAAGGGTCCCGGGTTCAATTCTAGTCAAGGGCACATGCCCAGGTTGTGGCCTTGATCACCAGTGAGGTCCAGGCAGGAGGCAGCCAATCAATGATTCTCTCTCGTCATTGATGTTTCTATCTCTCTCTCCCTGTCCCTTCCTCTCTGAAATCAATAAAAATACTTTAAAAATACAAGAGATATCAAAAGAAAAAAATAATTGGTGACAAATGGTAGCCTAATACACCTATTTTGACAGTATAATAGCTACATTATGCATGTCTCAACCTTCTCTCATGGTATATGGTACTACATTATTTTAACAAAAATTCCAGCATTAAGGTGTGGCCTTTTTTTTTTTTTAAGTTTTTCTTTAAAGTTTTTAAATTTTGATCTGCTATCGATCCTAGCCTCCTGGATTTTCTTTAGAAATCGCACATGCAAATTTTCCTTACACTTACTTTCGTATCAGTAGTTACCATGTTGGCACTTCAGTCACAGCTGAGTCGGGACGAGTCTAATTCTGGCATGCTCTGACAGGAATATAGAAAGTAGAAACTGCAAATGATCAACTGTCCCCCAATCAGATTCCATGTAGCACAAACCCAGCTAGGAAAGCAGGTCCCCACGTTGGAAAATCCCATCCTAACAAAAGAGAAACCAGTGGAAATGTTGATCTCTATGAACACTACGGAAAGACAAGAGGAGCATTCGGCTCGAGAAGAGCGAGGGGTGATCAAACTAGTTTGCAGGCCTATGACAAAGGTTGCAGACAGCTTACTGCACTAGGAAAGAATGAGAGGAAGTAAGTTTAAATTGTAGCCTGAGGGGCTGACTTAGATATTTCCTGGGAGTGTGTGTCTAGGTTACTCAGGATGGTAAATATCTTTCTTCAGAGATTTTTCTTTTTAATGAAAATAAAAGACTGGATGGGGGTGGGCCGAAGAAAATGGCTCCCTAAAGTCTCTTTCCTGTTGGGAAATTATATTTTGGGGGGGTGTGGGGGAAACAAACATGTTTTGAAAGGAATTAATTTTTGTATTTGATTATTCAGCAATTTTGAACACTGAGAATTAAAACCCAAAGTGCTGTCAGATAGAACTTCCCCAGATGTCACTGCCTGTTCCCTTTATACAGATTCTGTGCCAATTGTAACTAAATGTAAGCAAGAACCACAGCTACAGAGCGTGTTTGTGTGCCTTTGGCTTTTTCATTCTCTGCCGTATTTGTTTCATATTGGGATGTGTTAGGGGAAGATCAAGCATGATACACCTCTCTGCTGCGCTGGTCCCCTTTGGGCCACTGTAACGAAGGGAACCTGGCTTGCCTAGCTGTAGCATCAGGTCACCCACAAGTCAGTTTGGTGTGAGAATATAGCATCTGATGTAGTGGGAAAAGGTGGACCTTCCTATGGTCGCTGAAGGTGAGGGAAGCTGGTTATTCATGAATTTCCTTTGCATCCTCTGAACCTGCACCCTCTGCTTGAGGGAGAAGGGAAAGGAGAGAAATAACTTGAATGTATCTTGGGAAATCAACTTGACACAGTTAATCCGTTAAATAATTGGTGTGCTGACCAAATAGCACCAGCAATCGCAGGCCCCGTTCTCCCCCCGAGCGATGTCAAGGCGCTCTCACCTGGGATACAGCCAGGCTACCTTCCCGGTCCGTAAACAACCGCACCAGTGCGTTACTGCTACTTCCTTACCAGTGCAGAAGTGAACCTCTCCCATGTCGGTACCCTGCAGCTCATCCCTGGCTCTCACCTCTGCTTGCCTGTCTGGCCTCATCTCCCACCACTTGCTTCTGTCTCAGCCCCAACCCAGTGTCCTCTGTGCCAGCCACGTGGCACATGCCTCCTTCCAGGACACAGCATGCTCACTCCTTCCTCTGCCTGAACATGCAATGATTTCATTCTTCAGGGCTCTCTGAAGCCTTCTTGCTTCTCGCACGTAACTGAGCAGCGGATCATTTTTTCACAGAACCCAGGGTGTCCCCATCATAGAACCATCACCTTGTCATTGTCCGTGTATGTGTGAGTCCCAGCATTCTCTCCAATCTGTGAGCTGCTCAGTGGCAGGGCTGTGACACGTTCATCCTTGGAACTCTTTTCTCTGGCATATAAATGTCTGTGGTGACTCGATGAATAAATGGTTATCCAAATCATAACTAGCATTTCTAAAGCATTTAAACCGGTAGTCATCGTGATTGGCTTTATTTTAAGCCGGGAAACCAAATCTACTCTATGAAAGACATCATAGAGATGGCTTTGAAACCTACATACTCTGCCATGGTGAAAAATTCTTCCAAACACTTCCTTAGCCATGGCCTTAAAAGAGATGAGGGGAAATGGAAAAACACCTTTAATTGCTACACCAACAGCCAAGAGTGGCAAAGAGATCCTAACCTCCAACTTTGTATTCATTCATTCACTGAGTCATTCAGCAAACATTTATCAATGTCTTCTTGATATTTATAAATAGTTACAATGCCAAATGCTGGGGATACAAGCCTCAGAAGGGCCGCACCTCTTCCCTAGGTGTGCTCACTTTTTGTTCTACATGCTCAGATTCCAGTGAATACTGTTCCTTCTTCAGCAAAAAATCTTTTAAATTGCAACCTTGTAGAAAAGGGAAGGAGTTGACATGAGGAATCATATGAAATATCTTAGGGACAAACAAGGTCCAAAAAATACGAGCTTATTTCTAACCAGTTTTCCCAAGAGGAAGCTTAAGTATTCATTTTTGAAAGAAATATAATCAAATTATGTTCACAGCCTTAAGTTTTTAGCGTGTCTTGTCCAATAATGCAATGGGAGCATATGGGAAGATAACCAGGTTTTTACAGTATTTCAGTATGGTTTTCATCTTGGTCTAATATCCTGAGTGCTTGGGTTGTTACAGTAATAACATCCTAGAAGTATTATGCATATTGTCATCAATAAAAATGGATTAATGGCCGTACTCTGAGGCTGTTTATCATATGGCCCCAGCAGAGAACTTGGCAGGGGCTCTGGGCTTTTTTTAACGTGCATATTTTATTGGAGCCGCTCTCCTGGTCTCACAGGATTTTATCTGAGAAAGGACAGATTTGCTCCTGCCGGGTGTCCATGTTTATCCAACTTTAAACCCTGGACATGTTACAAAACAGCACATGGGCTTCCATCTGCTTGCTCTGTCTATGGATCTGTTTTTTGAAAGGATTGAAAAGCTGTATTAGGCTAAAAATACATTCGATTCTATAGTTTTCAAGCCAAGCTGAGATCACTCATTTTCCGAACATTCTAAGAATAGGGATGCTATAGTCACCCCTTCTGTAATACTTTAAGCCTAGAAAGTCCTAATACTACTTAAGCAACAGTTCCAAAGTAAAATGCAAATTAGTAATAATGCTGGTACTTTTTTCTTCTAGTACTCAGAGAAAGCGTAACATTTTAGGTAGTTTGAAAATAGCTGCTTGTGTTTATTTCTGCCATATTCAAAACGTATCTATGTTATTAAACATGAATGCACAGCACCATAGCTGTGCTCATGCATCATCCCCAGGTGATGGTAGCGTTTCTCTGGCCGACTCTAACCCTGAGGCCGCTTCAGGTGAGTGTCCTCCCATGAGTCATTGTAATTTCATTTGCCTCCTCATGGTTCTGCCCAGAGAAGAAAGATTCTAAATATCTGCCCTTGTGACTAAATGGTATCCATTGAAAGTGAAATGAAGAATTGAGTCAGTCATTTATTTTAGATAATACTGCCCAGAAGTATTTAAGGATGTTGGAGGCCTGAATTATTCTTCCTGAAGACAGTCTTAGAGTACTTACGTACATGGCGGTGCTCATGAGATGTTTCATTTAACTGAATTCAGTAACTACCCACCTCTTCACATTACTTTGGAAAAGTGGCCTGGACTACAGAAATGACTTCATTAGTAGGTGGTGGGTAGACTGGGCCCCATCAAAATCTTCAGAATGAATGGAAATCTGCTAACATTGTCAGAAGTGCTTTTTCGTGCAGTTCTCAAGGAGCCTCTGTGTAAGGAGTATATAAAATAGTAAGGAGGGGGAATTTGGATGTGCACAGTTCTCCGTAGATCCCAAAGAAATTTTAAACAAATATTTTCTTGCAAGTCCTCAGCACAACTCCATAGGAAGATCTTGTTTTTACCGCTTCACAGATGGGGAACGTGAGACATGCAGAAATGAGGCAACTCGCCGCTGGTCACCATACCATTCAGCGGTGGGTCAGATCTGCACCCCAGGGTTGGTGCTTCTAGATTGCACATTCTTTCTGCTGAAAATATATTAGCTTTTAATATATTGTTCCATTTGGCTTTTTAAACTCTTTTCCATGTCTTGGTGTTACAAAGTAAACAAAACAAAAAATGTATTTATTTGAAATTAAAATGTCCAAATGATTTCCTTTATGCTTTGGGCCTTTGTCACCGATAATACAGTTGCACATCCTTAGATGAATCCTGAGGGACAGAAAGTGAGAAATGGCATCAGGAATCCTTGTTCTTTGTGAGGGTCCAGGGTAGTAAGAAGGGAAAGAGAGATGGGGAAGAAACTGTTGCCAAACAGGCCAAAACCGGTTTGGCTCAGTGGATAGAGCGTCGGCCTGCAGACTGAAGGGTCCCGGGTTCGATTCCGGTCAAGGGCGTGTACCTTGGTTGCGGACACATCCCCAGTAGGGGGTGTGCAGGAGGCAGCTAATCAATGTTTCTCTCTCATCGATGTTTCTAGCTCTCTATCCCTCTTCCTTCCTCTCTGTAAAAAATCAATAAAATATATTTTTAAAAAAACTGTTGCCTAACACAAGGCCAAACAAAAAATGAAACTGAGTTATGCTATAATCTGTCGCTAAAAATTGCTACTATTTGTCAGCTGAGACGATCCGCTGTTCTTCAGAATCATATTTCTTCTGCTCCTCATTATTTCTTCTGCTCTTATTGTAACACAACCCACCCACTTCATCATAGAATCCCTTTGCCTCCCAATGACATACACCTACGCATGTTGCTATAACAGTGGAAATTCTTAGAGTTGACAATTGTCTATGTAGGTATTTGCCAAGAAGGAAATTATGGGGGGAGAGGGGGAGCCTCAGGTGCTCAGAAGATAGCCAAAAACGTAAGTTAGCCGCATGAGTGGAACTGGCTCACTCACTCACAGGTCCCTCTCATCACAGGAGGCACCTGTCCAAAGAGAGCTGGACAGGGACGTTCAAAACCTCTCCTACTGCTGATGCACTCTGATGAAAGGAACTCTGGGGACATTATATACTAAATAGAATAAGCCAACCAGCCCCTTGTTGTCAAGAACTACTTGTTAAGTTCTCATTACTCCCCATCCCACCCATTCCAGAAGTAACTTCTTCCGTGTTCCATTTTATTCTCCTAAATCCAGGTACATGGTAACTTTACATTTTAATATCTGCCAATGATCCTTCATGGTTTATGGACTGCCTTTCGGTCTCATGTGTTCCTGGGTGGGCATCTGGCCCAATACGTCTCTCCTCCCATGGGTCACACCACAGCTGATCATCAACGCCTGGTCTTGGCTCATGCTCTGAACACCATTTTAATCTCACCCAGACAACGTCTTTTCTCTCTGCTTGATGACACTGCGTGAAAGAAAGCAATGAAAACTTGAGTGACATTATGAAACTCAGTGCCTGACAGTTTAAACGTCATTTGGAGCGAGGCGGAGATCAGAAATTCTATGACTGCAAATAAAACCCCCAGGCTTACAAAAGCTGTAATTGAAATGTTGAGCCATTTGAGTTTGGGTTTCAAGCAATTTCTATTTTGATCTCCATTTTATATACCAATGTCATAAAATAAGCATCTATTTTAAATACAGTAGAAGCCCTCTGAAACTTCTTCTGCTTGACGCCGGACCAGACCGTGAATGGTTCTTCTCCCCTTAGGAGTCAGGCTGACTGAGGTGCGTGGCGAGCCCAATGCTCAGGTGATAAGCCACCCTAGTGTGGTCTTGTATTTACACCCGCACAGCGAGAGCTGTGTGCTCACTGAAAGTCAGACTTTATCACTCACAGAAATGGCATTCTCCAGAGTACCAGCATTTTCTGTACTTGTTCCCCTGGGCCCAGTTCCCACCGGGTGTGACACAGAGAAGGCCAGGAGATACATGGATTGCACTGGAGGAAAGGACCCCTAGGTTTGAGGATCCCAAATCTTTTATAATGAATAGTAAGCAAACCTACTCTTTTCTTTGAAGGGAGCTGAGCTCTATCTTCCAAGGTTATTTGCTCTACAAATGACCTTGGGCTAATAATCCAGAGCAAAGGAAGTCACAGCTCTGCTCGAGACATACAGAAACATGAGAGACACTGGGAAAATTGTTTCCCAACAGTAAGAAGAAGAGAAGTCAGTTCTGGAAAAGGAAATATTGAGTATCATAACATAAAAGATAACTTACAGTAAGTTTCTTAAAGGAGTTAGAAGAGCTAGAATCAAGTCTAGAGAAGGAAATGTTGGTTTGGGAAAAGAGAGGAGATTGTCTCTATCCAAAACAGGACACAGCAAGGAAAAGAATGGGTGTATTATGGTAAAATATTAAAGAAGAAAAGTGGAAAGCTGCAGGAACTTTGACCAGAATGCTCTTATCTTTGAGGGGAAAGAAGAGGTGAAGCCAAGTGAAGATCTACCAGATGGTTCAGGGCCGGGAGTGGGAAAGATTGAAATGCAGAAGATATGAAAAGGTTTCATAAGTTTTGGAAAGCTACTGTGAGGTCTGGACATGCTGCCAGCAAGGAGTGGATGAAGGGACTGCTTGGAGTAGGAAGGGTCCAGCTGAGGACAGAAAGGTCGTGTGATGTCATAGTGGGGAGGATCAGAACAGCGTGTACCTCGGACCCGTGTCTGTCTACTCCATGGAAGCTGAAACAGGAGAAGCAAATGGTAACAATCACTTAGGGTGGAAGACAGTCCAGGGTCTAGGAGGTAAAGAAATCTAAGCTACTGGCATATTTGACTGTAGGGTTCAGACCCAGAGAGAGAAATAGAACCGAAGGGGCTGGGCTGAGAGGGGGCAAATAAGGACATTTATATTAAATTAAAAATCGTGTTGAAGGCAAGGAGCCATGCAGAAGTGTGGAAGGACAAGAGCCAGACGTAGCGATGCTGTGGTTGCAGAGCAGCAGCTGTGGATGAGAAGGGGACTTAGGAGTCCCTCCGAGGCTGCTGGCAGTGGAGCTTAGCTGAAGCCCTCAGGAGGCAAGGAAGTGAAGGAACTGTGCCGTTGGGAAGTGAAGGCCTGTCAATCAATCGAGCCAGAATGAAGAACAGACTGTGTGGACAACCAAGGGACCCACCACCCATCCACTTAATTTTGTGTCTTTCCTCAGACTCCCATTTGGTCCTTATATTGTCATATCAGCACATGTGGATTTACCCAAGTGACCTCAGTTACACATTTGATAGAGGCCAGATTTTTTTTTTTTTACACAAAAGCATTTTTCTCATCACAGAGTGTTTTAAATAATACTTAACTGAGAAAGACATATTCATTTGGCCTTGTGAATTATTACGTTTTCCCGATATTGTAGCTATTTCTAATTATCTATTTATGCATCTGTGTGAGACATCTTTTAAACTGTACACGAACCTAGTATCTTAATTTTAAATGTTGTATTGATCCCTTTAGCATCTTTGAGTTCCTCCCTCCATCAGGGGTCAAAGTGGCAAAAATATCTCATGATAATGATAAGAAAATACAGCAAGAAAACACATCTAGCCCTGCAGATTACATACTAGGAGATGACTGGAATTTTGACTGGGGAAGTGTTTGGCTGAACGTTGCCGCAGGAAAAGAAAAGCAATTCATAGGCAAACACATCTGAAGTAGACCGGGCATGAATTTGGATCAGGCCTGAACAGATCTGAGCCTTGACTTGACCTCCCCAGATACACTATTCTGAAGGACTCATCATCAAGCCCAACTGACGGGAACTCGCCAAACAATTTAAAGTCTTTGATGTGGAGTGGCTCAGACACAGACTCCAAGCCAGTCCTGGGGCATCTTCCAAGGAGCTGTGACTTTCCTGAGGCATCTTTGGTCCAGAATACTGGTGGATTCGAAGGATGCACCCAACTCAGTCATGACTTTCTATGAAAGAAACGAAGTGAGGTGCCGCCAGGGATATTTCAGAGGAATAATTACTATGATTATTATAGAAAAAACTTAATCACTGTCTTTGAATAGAATTTAGGGAGTTAATGCCAGAAATACGGATAGCATTGTCTTCTTGTTTCTGCCAGTCTGCATCCTGCCCAAGCACACCAGACAATTAATTCCTCCAAATCATGCCAGTGCTAATGAATGGAACACAGGCAGGGCAAAGGGGGTCCTGCCAGTCTCTAGTGAATATTCTTCTAGCGAGGCTCATGGCTCAGATCCTAAGAACAGTTGTACCTTTGAGCTTCGTGTTACCGGGGGAGAAATAGAGTGAAGCATGTATGCAGAGTAGATGAGCAGATGAATACTAACCAAAGCCACTCTGCTCATAATATTTCAGATTCTAAGTACGCTGCTGAGACTTCACGTTAATGCCTAGTGTAATTTCAAGTATTTAATTTACAAATAAGATTTGTTATTATAGGAACAAATAGTATACCTCACCAGTCTCAAAATTAAACTAAAACCAGGTACGGTGTTTATCGGTTGGGGTCACTCTGCCTTTTCAGGAAGGGGAAAGCAATAGGAAAAAAAAAAGTAAATAAAAAGCTAAGCATAAGCTCCAGATGCTGAGAGAAAGATGGATAGTGCCCACCGCAGGGAGTTCTGAAAATTGTGTTTTCTTTATCACAACCCGGGCTGTAAACGAATAGCCTCTGTCTTTAACGGTGGTTCTGAGAGTTGTGGGAACTGGACTTGAAGGTTCTTACAGCACTTCCGAATAAATACCTGCCCATCTTCTGAACTTGCCCATGCAAAGGGCTCCCAGATGTGTGACTTCCACGAACGCTGGTGAGGTGTAAGAGAACTAGAGAGGACAGATCACATCTGGCACAATTACTGGTTCAGGGGATTAGTGTAGACAGCCAAGCTAGATACATCAGACCCAAACTTACTTCCTGTCTTAATCATTGCAGGCTCACTTCTGGAAAGCATTTGTTCATTCACACACTCAATTACTCCTCCAGCAATCCTCCCATTAGTCACCATATTCAAAAGGTGCTGTGCTGCGAACAATAACAGAGAGCTTCAAATAGCCAAACATCAATATTTGGCTTTGGCAGTGCACACCAGCCTTGAGCTGGGTGCCTTTTCCTTTGTTCTTCCTTTCACAATTGCTATTTAATATCCCATCCTTTATTAATTTTGGAGTATAGCAGCAACTTTTTCAATTGGGATGTTTTGCTCAAAGAATTCTCTAGATTTGAAGGTAAAATGTCAACACCAAATTTATTCACTTCTATTCACCTACCATTGTTTCTCTTCTTTGGAATTTGCCACGTACCTGTGAAAGAGAGCACAGAAACCAGTACTCAACAACAGCACACGCCAGTGAGGTATCCCAGCTCACCACATTGCAGCTATAATCATGCTTTGTTTTAACTGGCTACAATTTGCAAAGTAAATTTGTTTTTAAACACACCTATTTTTCTCATTAACTTAGTAATGAAAATGAAAAAGCCAGAAATATTTCCTTGGGAAAAAAATCCAAAAATGGAGGTGTTTCACAAGAAGCATGACATGCCTGTTACTGTGGCCCAGAGTAGACGGGTGCTTGTTGAAAGTGGCAGTGCCACTTTTTGGATTTTTCATTGTTTCCTAGAAATTTCATAAGTTGAGGTATCCCTTTCACACATGGCTCCCCTGTGCCAAAGGATATGAAAGTGACTCTCTTGCCTGTCTATCACCTTCCTTCTGCTCTCACTACCCAAAACATTGCCAACTGCTCTCTCCTTTGCTTGGACACTTCAAATTCGCGCAGGACCTCAGTAGTACACTTCTCCACAGTGAGCACTAGCTACTACTTAAGGCTGGAACATTCTTCTGGATGGTGGCTTCTAATTCTAGAAAAAGGGAGCTGAGTCCTGCTTTGTCCGTTCTATGGTATCTAGAATTGTGCATCCATAGTATTTTTGGGACCAGAGAAATCTCTACTGATAACGACTCTGGGCTGCAGCTCTTAAGGACAACACCCTGAATCTGCCCTTTCCTCCCCACCAGAGGTTCATGGGTCTTTTCTCAGAGCAGCCACATGCATACGTTACCTGGAGCTTCGTGGCAACTGGCCCTCCTGAGGTATCTCCTCCAGCTTGGAGCTCTTGTACCTCTGCTCATTGACTGAAAAGCCATTATACCAAGGGTGACTGCTGGTGTAACTTGGATGCTCTTGGTTTCCAAATATATTTCTTTGAAATATGAATTTTTAACAATTACAGATGATTTTTTCACACTAGAACCCCCAAATCCCTGGGCAAATTCTTCAATCAGAGGGACAAGCGCTACCCTTAGAAGTTGTGCCCTGACCTTTGCATTGGTCAGACCGTTCCCAATCTCCCCAGGACCCAGGTTATTTGAGGTGAAGCTATTAATTATATGGACTGAAATCTGTTTAATTCATAATCCCACAAATAAGGAATCCATGATTTTTAGACAATAAAAGGCTTTAAAGTTTAAAATGTATCATCTCAACCCTAACCTGTTTGGCTCAGTGGATAGAGCATTGGCCTGCAGACTGAAGGGTCCCAGGTTCGATTCCGGTCAAAGGCATGTACCTTGGTTGCGGGCACATCCCCAGTAGGGAGTGTGCAAGAGGCAACTGATCGATGTTTCTCTCTCATTGATGTTTCTAACTTTCTATACCTCTCCCTTCCTCTCTGTAAAAAATCAATAAAATATTTAAAAATAAATAAATAAACAAAATATATCATCTTAGTCCCTATTCCGTATGTTATTGAGCTAATTAATAGCATAGCAATATCGATTAATTCCAAAACAATCCCATAGCAAGGGCTATGCTACAGACTTTGAAAATCAAATATTTTCAAGCACTTTAAGACATTTGCTATACTAATTTCAAAGCTCCCTCCACCCCATTTAGTTATTAAAGAAGTCACTTACCAAGAACCAACCAGACTATAAAATCTTGTGTTAACAAAGTTTGGGTCGGATTGATGGTTAAACAACACAGCTATATTTCTTTAGAATTTTTTATGGGGGTTGGTTTATACATTCTGGCCTTCCCTCTTTAAATTATATTAATTAGGTTTTGTGGTATTAGTATTATTTTAGAAAATGTATTCATTCAGCTAACTCATTATGTACCTCAGAGTAACTGCTATAGCTAATATAGCTATTTTATGGAATGGTAACTTCACATTAAAATTAATGGGTCTAAATTGAAATCTACATATACAGTAAAATGGTAGTAATATGTAAAATGAAAACATTTTTCAGACATGTAATTTTTCTAAGATTTTAATAAAAGGGAAAAATCCTTCATTCATATGAAATGTCCAAATTTTTGAAGACAACATGAATTTGGAATATTGAATAAGAAGATAATTCTGCCCCGCATTTTAAAAATTGCTTATTGATATCAACCCAAAAAGATTGTGATGCTTTTAAATAAAATAATATTAGCCAAAAGTAATATTCAAAGTAACTGAACTATTTTTAGCATTATCCTAATATTTTTTATTTTTATTAAAAAGGTAATGTAAACAGCAAATTAAAACAATGTATTATTTTATATATAGTTATTTGTTTTTATATATAAGAAATATTTAACATACAATTTATTATATATAACTGCATATAATTTATATATTTATAGGTATAAAGTTATATATAAAACAATATATCATGTATATTATAATAATACATGTGCCATATATTTATACATATAAAAGAATGTGTTATATAGATAATAGTAAAAATGACCCTTTACAATAAGATACTCATCATCCCAATATAGTTATTTTCATTTTGCACAATTTCTCTTTCTTTTCTTATTACCAAGTGAATGTATTTCTTAGGTAAATCATGGTTTACATAATACTTTTGTTTTCTCTGAATTCTATAATAAACATCTTCCACATTTCTACATAGTCATTTTATATTTTTAAATCAAATGATTTAATATTATTTAAATGGCAGAAAACAATTTCTATGATTTGTCCTGGTCTTTTAGAAAATCTCAGATTCCACTTCCATTCAACCAACATCTTTTCAACACCAACTGTGCGCCTTGCCATGTAACTTGTTAGACATTACAACAGAAAGATGAGTAAGACACCATCTGTGCCTTTGAGGAAATTATACGCTAATAAGGAAAAAGGGAAAACACACCCAAGAAAGGTTCAATAATTCCTACAGGTGTTGATCTAAATCTGCATTTTTACTTTGCAGGGACTAGGCTAGGAAAGATAACTAGAAGTCATCCTGAGCTGAGTTTTAAAAGGCTCTCACTTAAAATTTGAAATAATTCCATGAGTTGGCTTAGAGTTCCACTCAAGAACCTTCAGTGTTCTGCATGGGCAAGCACTCCCTCAGTGCCCTGTACAACATCGCCCCCACGTGGCCTTTCAGCCTCTGCTGAACATGGGACCTCCCGGGAGGCCCACCTCCCAGGAGGCCCACCTCCCAGGCACCATGCACTCTCCTCACTGGCATGGTCCAGAGCTTCTGCAAAGGTATAATAGAGAGCAGTGTTCTTACAGCTTCCTAAGGACAGACACCAGAGGGGGCTGGGCCCCAGGACCACAGTCCTGTTCCTGGAAGCAGCAGCTGAGGCAGCCAGGCAGAGTTTCTTTACAGCTTCCAGCCTTTGGTTGTTACCTACCTGTTTCGTTTCCTAGATATCTGTGAACATGCTCATAAATTCCGTGTTCTTGCTTCAAGACCATGCATTTCCTTTCACATCTGTACAACCAATCAAGGTTAAGGACCATCACTTTGAATATGGAAATTATGACATTTTCATTTCATTTGATAGAACCATCTGCCTTTACCGACCTAGGAATTCCTGGGTCCTGAGAGGTCACTAGAACTTACCTTTGCTCCAAGGGAAGAAAACACAAACTGAAAGTGATTGTCCAAATAAGAGAAGGCAGAAAATAACAAACAACACATTTGCTGTTGTATCTTGGAGGTTCGAGGCAAATGGTGGGTAAGGCGTGTTTTCCCTTGAAGCCCAGTGAGTCAGGCAGCTCAGTTCCCATCATACGTTCAGCTCCAACAGTCCCAGCCCTTCCTGGGGACTTGACTTTTCAAGCTGGGTTTTCTTGTCAGTAAACTGGGGACAGGAGTGCTTACTCCAGAGCAGTGCTTTTCAAACTCTCTGCTGATGGACCAGTTTTGGATTTTTTTCTTTTCATTTTTTTATTTCTTTATTATAGTTGCTAGTTTGTTATGGACCAATACTTTTGTAAATAACAATAGAAAATAAATTGGGGTAAACACAGTTGTGCTTTGGATATTTGGGCAATGTCAGATTATCATTAAAAAAATCTCAATATTTATTCTTAATTTCTGCACTTTCGTTGTCGTGGATTAGTGACAATTTGCAGATGCGCACAGGTCCCCGGACCACACTTTGAGTAGTACTGCCCTGAGTAGTATTGCCTTTAGTACTGCCTGAGAAAAGGCAAGGGCCTGGCTGGGTGTGGCTCAGTGGTTGAGCATCAATTTATGGACCAGGAGGTCACGGTTTAATTCCCAGTCAGGGCACATGCCCAGGTTAGGAGCTCTATCCCCAGTAGGAGGTGTGCAGGAGGCAGCCAATCAATGATTCCCTCTCATCATTGATGTTTCTCTCTCTCTCTCTCTCTCTCTCTCTCACTCACTTTTCCTTCCTCTCTGGAATCAATAAAAATATATCTTTTAAAAGGCAAGGCATAACACATAATAGGTCTAAATAATGCTATTTTCATTTCTTTTCTCTCAAAATATATTAATCATTTATTGATCGATTCATCCACCTAGACATTCAATGATTATTTATTGAGGATTAATTAAAAGTTGGACACTGTGCAAAATGGTGGGATATGTTCATGAAAAAAGCCCCATTCTACCCTCAAAGAGCTTATAGGAAATGTTTTCATTACAATATCCCCAAAAATTTGAAATTAAAATCTAACATTATAAAGTCATTACACATTTTTTTACTTTTATGTCTTATATTCTTTTGTAATTTTTCAGCATTTTCATCATTTTTGTCATTAATTCACACCCATAGTGCACGCACATGTATATTGTTCATTTTAAGGCCCAATATAATACTTATTATTCTCATTTTCATAAGCATAGAAAAGGAGTTTCTCCACACCACCCTTGTAACTTTTTATTGCAATATGTAAATCATAATTCTTTTCAGTTTCATTGAGATTAATTCTACCAATCTTCTTTCTAATTCTAAGCATGCATAGGATAGGACTGTAATATCCATTTTCCTAAATACAGCTTTCTCACTCAGTCTGTCAATCATCATTTAAAATAGATCATATAAACCAGCATTCTGCTTGCTTTCTAAAATCCCCTCTCCAGTAAAAACATGTAGATATTTAAAGTGATAAAGTTAAATCTCTTGATTGCTTTGGAGAAGAGCTGGCCAAAAATGCTTTTTAAAAGCAGGAGCTGGGAGGAAATGGGGGAATACCGAGGGGGGGAGAAGGGGAGAAATGGGAGATATCTATAATACTATCAACAATTAAAATATATTTTTTCTTAAATAACTAAAAAATAAAAGCGGCAGCTCTGCTGGTGTCCATTTCCAATAGTTCTTCAATAGTGGAAGAAAACTTTGGCTTTCTGATGTCACCACCGTGAACATGAGGCTTGGGGGACAGTCTTTGAAAAACCTGACACTTCGAATCTGCAGCTTAACATCTAACAATGCTGTGTGTTCCGGTGACCAAAGCCGTCCCATCGAGGTGCACTGAGGCTGGGTTATCTACAACACCCCACACTTCTAATCAGAATCCTGTGCATCTTGAGGGCAGGACCTTACTTACTGTCTTTGTATCCCAACACCGAGCACCATTGTGACACTGGACAGATGTTTGCTGAGTAGCTGATGAAGGCAGTAACAGCCCATTTCCAGTTCGGTCATGTATAGATCTAATTTTGCATAATCTAAAGGCTGTACATATTTAGGAGGGTTTTTGCCATTTTGATTTAATAAGTTGCAAAGACTCCTCTCTGTCCATTTGGAGCCAGTAATGATGGTGCAAAATTCAGATTCTGCTTTTATAAAAAGAAATTATCTGCTACATACTTTGATGATGTGTAATAATCTCCGCACAATCTTATAAATCCCAACTCCAGTGAATGTGTGGTGCCAGGGGAGAAGTTGTAATGGGATTGTTTTATAATGTTGGGTGAAGGAGGTGCAGAAGGTTAACACATGACATAAATTGGGAGAGGCTACACAAATCACTTCCCATTTTTGTGTGTCAATCTTAACAAGTCCTTCTTTTCCAGTCGTTTGCTCTTGATACAGTCATTGGATTGTCATGGGATTGGGAATCCAGTTTTGGGGGCTGTGGCTAATTCTCTTTCCATATGGCCCCTCTCATCATCCTTCAGTGTACAACCGCAGTAACTCTCCACCGTGATTAGCACTAAACCACAGCCCCCAGACATGGACACTAAAGTGCATCCCGTAAAAAGAGTCAGTGGGCACCGATGAATCTGACAAATGCAACAGAGTTTATAAAGCATGTGAATATACTGATTTTCTTAAAAGAACAAGGCAGAATATCTCCAAAAGTGAACTACAGATAAGTCCACTTCTCCTTGTCTCTACTAACACCTCAGCAGAAGACTTCATCACCACGTTGACCTTCCATCCTTGGGCACTCAGGGCACTGCGCCCGGAGCCCTGGGCACCATGGGGTACGATTAGAGGTGCCACCTGAAACAGTTAGTGACAGGACAACACATGATAACGTGTCTGCACTATGTTAATTAGCCCTTTGTGACATTTTCACTTTCATTTTGTGTTATCCTTAAAATCTGAGTTTCAGAACGATTTGAAGCGACCTTAAATCTCTCTAAAGAATTGGACACGGAAACCAGAGCCAGGTCTTTCCTCCAAACACTAGCTTCGGTGTGGCTCTCCGCTGAACTCTGGTCACTTGCCAGTAAGTGGCACGAACCTTTCCAGAGCAGACAGGTTGACTTTCTCCCTTGACCCCCTGAGCACCCGCGTCCTGAGGTTCCATGGCTCCCCGGGAGGGGACAGAAGCCCCACACAACCATCGGGGTTTGTTCAGGAAGCAGGTGTCTGCCAGGAGGCGAGAGCTCATGTCTGCCTGAGGGGCGCCCGGCTGCTGCTTCCTCTTCTTTTCTTTTCTTTCAGTGGTAAGCCACACGCTGCTGAGTCCCAGAACTTTCTGCACTGTCTTGACAGACGCTTGACTGGATGTATGGAAATCTGGTGTGCATGTAGAGGGTAATGAGGAATACAGGAAGCTAAGAACGTGTTTTCCTTTTTCCGATATTAGAAGAGTACGTGTCTTTGGGATGAAGAGGGAAGAGAGCTGTCTTGGGTTGAATCCTAACAGGTGTCGCCTCTGTTCTCTGTAGTAACTGCTGCCCAGTGGCTTCTGTGCACTTGAAATGCCACCAGTTCACACTGAGATGTGCCACCTACACACTGGATTTTGAAGACTTAATATGGGGGGGGGGGGATTTTTAAATATATTTTTATTGATTCCAGAGAGGAAAGGAGAGAGAGAGAAAGAACATTAATGATGAGAGAGAATCATTGATCGACTGCCTCCTGCATGTCTCCTACTGAGGATTGAGCCCGAATCCCAGGCAAGTGCCGTGACCGGGAATTGAACAGTGACCTCCTGGTTCATAGGTCGATGCTCAACCACTGAGCCACATTGGTCAGGCAAAAAAAGAATTTTTGGTATCTCTTTAATAAATGTTACATTGATTGCATGTTAAAATGATAATATTTTACATCGATTGGGTTACATAAAATACATTATTGGGTTTTATTTCACTGTTTCTTTTTTCTCCTTTTTAATGTGACTACCAGAAAATTGTAAACTGTGTCTGTGGCTCACATTATGCTCCCATTGGACGTGAGGCTTTTGACAATAAAAATTAATGTGAAATTTATTCCAGATGTCTCACCTCAAAAATATCTTTATTCTTGGAATCTTGTCAAGAAAACCATGAGAAAAGATGTTAATTCTGGCAACAGAGCTTAATGCTCACCATACATCTTAAAATCTTATTCTCAAGATAACTTTCTGCTCCATAAAAACTGAGTGAAGGCACGGTCTCACATTTCCTTTGAGGTTCCCTAGCATGGCACTAAAGAATATTATTAAGCCATTTATCCCAATTAAAAAAGATGCCCGTTCTTGCAGATTTGACTTAAATGAAGATAGTATTTAAAATACTTTTGAAGGAGTTTTTCTTCCTGCATGAGACTTTAGAACAAGCATTGTTCTCTCCCCTGTTACACCCCACTTTTCATGACCATTTCTACTACTTTTCTACTAATCAAAAAAGATTTATATTATTTGTCAAAATATTACACATTCCATTACACTTGCTGCTTCATTTACACTTGTGCTATGGTGGTACACACTACAGGTGAAATATTGCAAGCCCTGTAGGTCTCTTGCATCCATCTTAGTTTTATGGATGTGCTAAGCAGCGCACATTATTCAGTATTTGTGTGGGAAGGGGAAGCAATCAACTCGAGTTGGCAGTGGATAACCTGCAGCTGAATGGTTCGTCTGCAATCCTGTGCACGCGATGTGGGTACCCTTCAATAGAATTCGGTGGCTCATTTTTCAGTCTTATTTCTCTATGTAAAAGTATTCTGTGCGTGAATGTACAACAGTGAGCCAGTATTGACTGATCATTTCGTCTCCCTTGGTTTTAGCCGGCTGGTCATTTGTAATTTTCAAAGTTGAACCTCTTGTCCTATCAGGTGGCTTTTTAGGTAACATGGATTAGCCCCTTCTGAATCTCACATCCATAGGATTCAGAAAATAAGTCCATGATGCAGACGTGTTCTCATTAACACGATGTGATCAACAGCATCAAAACACTCTCTGGAGAGTGTTTGCACTACGTAGGGTTGATAAGTTCCACCTCTGCATGTAGCAGGGGGCTTTTTTTTTTTTTTGGTAAAGTAAAATGATTGGTTTCTATTCAGTTCTAATGGAAAGGCACCAAATTCTGAATCGGTAGGTTTGGATTCAAAGCAGAGTTGACACTTATCTGTGTTCTCTTGGGCAACCCACTTGTTATAATAGGCACTGTTGGTTCCTCAACCGGATCCCCTTCCCGGGTCCGTGCACTCCTTCTCTACTGCTCTGAGTGGTGGCTGCTAATGGAAGGAGGTCACAAACACACACACCCATCTCCACCCAGGGCAGCCTGTGGCCAGTGACTGAGCTGGCACTGCGTGGAAAGGGCAGCTCCTGTGGCTAAAGGCGGGACCCATTCTGTGAGCAACGTGCTCCACAGCTCCCGCGGTCTCGGGCGGAGCTGTGTCCCGCCGAATGCCATATCACGTGGCCTCTTCCCTTGCTCCCTCCTGCTGTCCCCAACCCCCTCACAGCCCTCTACCAGGACATCACTGAGCAAGAAGCCCTGCATAGGCTCTGCTTTAGGAACCTGACCTAAGTTACCCCTAACCTTTCTGTGAAGTGAGATAATAGTTGACGCATGGGATTGCTGTGAGAATTAAGTGCTCTATCACTGTATGAAAGTATTTTGTAACCCGGGAAGAATTAAACAAATGTTAAATATTGCCATCGTCAATGCTGTTACTAAAACTAATGAGAACAAGCTGATTTTTTAAAATTCTCTGGGACTTAACTGTGCCAACTCTCCCAACACGTGCTATAAATGCCCTTGTTGGGGCATCCAAGGTGACAAATTTTTCTCTGCACCTTCACATAAACCTGACTTCAGTGGAGAATTTCCCAGCTGCTTGCAAGTTCTACTTATTCTTAAATTCTAAGTCATGTTTTTTCATACAAGTGGGTAGATACTTCCAGAATATTCCATTTCCTTATTTCACCCTCCCCACTATCTATGGGTACTTCTATGTTTACTATTAATGTAATATTATGCTCTTCTCATTATAAACAAAAAAATGACAACAACTTGCCTAAATCTAAGACATTTCCTTCCAATTAAATAAAAAACATTTAGGACTATTATGCTTCAGTTCCAATGTGTACTTGCTTATTTATGAGCTGTTTCTTTACTTATTTATTTAGAGCATCTAATTGCTTCCTGGACTGCTCTGTCTTAATCAGGAAAGCTATTAGGGCATTCCCTAAACTGAATTGTGCTATCTTTGGGATGTTGTGCATTTTTCCTAAGCAGGAAAAATAAAATCAAAATGAGGAAAATCTTGGGTTTGTACACACCCAAGCTGGGCATATACAATTCAGATGATATGCAAGTGTCAGTTATATATATTTAAAAGTGTTAGGAGAAAGCTATTTAAAATTGAGCTTTTGATGTCCCATTTCAGCCTGGGGGCTGTTGCATAAAGGCTGACCTCAGGATCAGTACTTTTTCCGATTTTCACAGTGCCTTGAAGAGTTAAAACTCATTGACTCATTCAACGTTTATCACATTCTTACTAGGTGCTGAATGCTGTGCTTAGAACGTGGTTTGCAGAAACATAGAGAATCGCTGCCATCTTAAAGTGCAACATAGATAGCAATGTAGAGAGAGTTTTAATCCGAGAATGAGTAAATGGCACTGTGTCAGGTGCCATGAGGAGAGTGAACATTGAGCAACTCAAAGTTATCAGAGAAGACTTCCCAAAGAAGGGATTGTTAAGCTAATATTGGAGAAAAAGTAGCAGGAAGGAAGAGCATTCCAGGTAGAGGCACTAGTATGAGCAAAGGCACTGTGGCAGGACCGAACATGATCAGTATGTCACAGGTAGGGCTAGAGGGCCTAAGATGACAAGACAAGCATTAAATCTAAGAGCAACGACCCAGGGAAGCTGTGGACAGAATAGAAAAAGGGAAGAGGTCACTCTACTAGGAGTCATCTCAATCCAGTGAAAGTATATTCTGTGTCCACTGCATGCAAGGGGTGTGCTCACTGTAGGTCCAGGAGATTTTCCCCACCAAAATCTCTCAGCTCCTTTGTGCTAGTCTCTCCACCCCACCTGCCTCTCAAAGGCCATCCTTAGTCAGTCTTGAATTGCTTTAGCAGCAAAGCAACTAAAAGCAGGTAGAGCCTTATCATACAGCTATATTTATTAAAACTAAAATCTCTTCTGCCCTGTAGCTTCCTAGGTAAGATGCCTGACACGGCTCTGCTTTAAGCCTTCCAGAAGCTGATCCTCACTTGCAGGACATAATTTGGTTTTGTATACAGAGCTCTCTGAGATTGAACTCTTTCTCATTTCTCCCTGTATCATTACTTTCTAGCAACTCAAGAATGCTTTTGGTTTCACCAAAATTTCATCCAAGTTGACATACACCATAATGTTTCCAACTTCTGGCCCTTCCTCACCTCAACACTGTAGCCCCTCCCCAAGGAAGCCTTTTCTAACCTCTCACTGCAACCCCCAAACCAGTTATCTGCCCCCCTTCTGTGTTCCAATATCATCTTTACGTATTCTTTGTTGAATTTTCCATATTATCAAAATTATTTGGTTATCTATCAATAGCCCCCACTAGACTACAGTAGGAGTTCCACAAAGGTAAATACATGATCTGGTGGGGTTTTCTCTCTGTATATCTAGGGACTAGAATAACTTGGCAAAGAAAAAAGATTATTGGACATAACTAAGCAGGCATAACTGAGCTACATCAAAAAAATAAACAGGTGAAATTAACATTAACAATATATGTGACTTAGCCCAATATATCCAATGCATTATCATTTCAACATGTAAACAGTGTAAAAAATATTAAAATTTTACATTTTCTTTTTCAAGTGTCTGAAATCTAGTGTGTAGTTTACACAAAAACAGATCCCAATTCAGACATCACATTCGAAGTTCTCAGTGGCCACATGTGGCTAGTGGCCACCACCTTGGACGGTACAGCTCCAGATAGCCCCCAGGTAAGGCCGGCACCACCAACAAAACCAGGGAACAAGTCAGACAGAAGTCATTGAAAAGACCTTGAAGGAGTCAATGGTCTGAGAATTTTGAAGCTTGAATTCTCTGATTTGGCTTTCTGTGCTGATGGGATAAAATGCTTCCACCAGTTTCTATATAATATCTAGAGATAAAGTGTTATCACTTGGAAAAAAGTCAGCAATTCCTCAATTTTTCATTGGATCACTTTTCTTGGTTCTAAAACTGAAGATGCATATGAAATAGCTGCATGCAGTTAAAGAGCATTGTGAGATTAAATTTTTTTAATTCTCAAAGATAGTATTCATATTTCAGAAGGGAAAAGCCAACAACTGAAATATTTTGTCTAGTAATATTTCTCCTCTTGCTCCCAGAATCAGCGTGAAAGTTTTTCTCACTTGATCAATTTATTAATATCACTGAGTGAGATTCCACAAAGGATTCTGCCTCCCCTCCCCCAGCACAGAAACATGTGGAAACACAGAAGTAAATTACAGATAGAAAGACTACAATTCTCTTTAATATGCATGATGATCCTTTGCACCTTGTTCAAGGACTACTGTATTTTATTAAGTAATATAATCTCATTTCAGTTATTCTTTTACTCATTTGTTCATTAAATACATATTGAGCACTTACTATGTGCAGACCTTGTGCTGGGCCCTAGAGACTTGCAATCACTGCCTTCAAGGAGCATGCAGCCTCTTGGGGAAGGCAGACACTTGATGAGTCTGTGATATGCATGGTGAAAGGTGCGGGAGCTTTTAGGAACCGAATGAAACCTGATCCAGAGATTCCAAGAAGGTGTTCCCAAAGGAAGGGTCATTAAGGTGAGTGCTGGAGGAAGAGAAGGAGTTGGCCAGTTGAAAAGAGAAGGACAGAACAGCCAGGTAAAGGAAAGAACACGTAGAAGACCCAAATTTAAGAGAGCACCTGGTGGTTTTGGCTTCCAGAAGCTAGACTTTCTGGAAACTGGAAGAAGTCCATTATGAGTGGAGGATAGAACCTGAGGGTTTATGGCCATTGATGAGTCTGAAGAGCGGGCCAGGTCGGAGTCAACTCACGAAGACCTACACATGTTACAGTCGCAGGTGCCTGTGGCACGGTTGATTGCATTGGGTTACAATGACTGGAAGCAGGGAAGGCATGGCAGAGTGTCTGCCTGGAGCTGGAGGTGGGTAGGTGAAATGGAAACAACAGGGCAAGATGGCAGGCAGCGAATAAATGAAGGTGTAAGGAAGAATGAAGAGTCAGAAAAACATCAGAGGACTTTGTTTATCCCAGTGAGAGATGAAGACTGGATTTGAACCAGTTATCAAGATGCACTAACCTTGGAGGGAGAACCTGAATCAAAAAACTTAGAATGTTTAGGCCCCGTGTGTATATTATCTAATTTATTTATCTCAACAGCATATTTTACAATGAAGTCCAGAGTGATGTTGTAACTGGCCCAAGGTTTTATATTAGTAAGTGGTGTATACCGGAGGGAAATAAATTCAGATTTGACAGGCCACAGTGCCCTCACTCTGTGGACTTATCAAAAAACGGACGCTTACGATGGAATACTACTCTTCCATAAGAAAAGATGAAATACTGCCATTTGTGACAACATGGATGGATCCTGAGAATTTCATGCTAAGTAAAATAAGTCAGACGGAAAAAGTCAAGAATCATATGATTTCAATCATATATGAGATATAAAACTGAAATCAACAAATGAACAAACAAGAAAAACAAACAAAAGCTCTTAGAAACAGACAACAGTATGGTGGTTACCAGAGGAGTAGGGAGACAGAAGAGACGAAAGGGGGTCAAATATATGGTGACAAAAGATTTGACTTTGAGTGATGAACACACAATACAATATACAGATGATGTGTTATAGAATTGTACACTGGAAACCTATGTAATTTCATTAACCCGTGTCACCCCAATAAACTTAATTTTTTTTAAAAAGGAGTAATCTTAGCTGATGTTTAAAGAGTAACCTTTAGGGTTAAAATGGAGTTCAGTCTCTGACATTATATTGGAAAAGTTGTTAAGCCTTATCTGTTTGGCCCTAATACTAAAACAGAATTTTGCTAGTTTAACCTCTCTACATGCATAAGTAGTCATAAAACAATATATGTATAGTGCTGGGAAGGAAGATATTAAAGAACATATACATATATGCATAACCTATGGACAGAGCCAGTAGTGTGGTAAAGACCTGGGGGCAGGAGAGGTGTCCTGTGGGAAAGGGAAAAATCTGAAATACTTTAAACAATAAAAATAAATTTAAAATGCGTGTGTGTGTGTGTGTGTGTGTGTGTGTGTAGTGCTTTGAACAAGCAGAAAGAATGATGACACATAAATCCACATGCTATTATTTCATTTTAATTCATAGTTCCCATTTTTAAAGGTTTAACCAAGTTAAATTGCACTAACCCAATAATATTTTATGAGATGTACTAGAGAGGCCCAGTGCACGAAATTAGTGCATGGGTAGGGTCCCTAGGCCTGGCTGGCCATCAGGGCCCATCAGGTTCCCTGCCTCCCTGCCTCCTCCTTCCCTCTCCACCATGCAGTTCCTGGTCTCCCTGCCTACCCGCCTCCTGCTTCCCTCGTTCCCTCAGTGCCATGGTCTGCGCTGCCCCCTGGTGATCAGTGCACATCATAGCAAGTAATCCAACTCTCAATCTCCCTGTCCAACTCCCGAGGGGACACTTTGCATATTAGCCTTTTATATATATAGATAATTTTAAGATCAATCTTAAAAGGAGACTAGAATCAAGTCCATTTTAAACAGCACTATGCTAATTTTTATAAAAAGAAGAGTTGCTTTGCAAAAATAAATAAATAAGTTCTTAGATCAGGGAGTAACTTTAACTCTTTGCCTTAATGTGCAATTTAAACATCTTGTGTGTGTTTTTACTGAAGTTCTTAAGTTATCTTTCATCCCGGCATTTTTAAAGTATTGAGGCACAGAAACTAAGCAGGAATTTTCCCACTTTGCAGAGCTAAACTGGCAGCCCAGAGTTGCTTTTTTCCACAGCTTAAAGCTGAGGTCACAGCCCTTTAGTAAAATGAAGCTTATCAGGAAAAGATTTGGAACTAAGGTAGGCAATGTATGAGGTGTCAAGGTAGTTGTCACTGTCACTTATAAGGCTTGCCCCGGAACTGCTCTGATTACCGTGGCCTTGCAGAGTGATTCCAGGATAGGACCTCCAGGAATTGGCTTATTGTGGCTGCTTCTCCTAAGTACAGATTGGCTTACACTGTGTGAATGCCCCTCTCCCTGGTAACTTCCTGAATAAATGCAGACTCTCCAAGGGAATAATGTTCCCTATTCTTTGTACCCTGTGTGTCATGTAAATTACTCTTGGCTTCAAGAATGGTGCTTTTAATCTTGTTTTCCTCCATCCCTGATGCAGGATTATACAAATGCTAAGGTGATTGCTTCTGCAAAATGTACGGATAGGTGAACCCTAAATCCTTCCTTTCTCACAATAATGCCGCCAATTTGTAAAGCATGAGTCATCTAAAGAGAAAAAACTCATTGTGAATCTGGGACACAAAAGTCTTTGGCCTCCTCAGGTCCCCAGGAGGAAGAAAGAGGCTGAGAGGTTTTCCACGGTTATTGCCATCTTGCTGATGGAAAGCATTGCAGAGAGGAGCATTCTAGTGTGGGATATTATCAAGCTGTACTGTTTTCTTATAAGTTTTCAGTATATGTTGATGCCTTTTTAAATAACTTTATTGAGGCATAATTCACATTCCATGCCAACCCTAGACAAACACTAATCTACTTTCCATCTCTATAGATTTGCCTATTCTGGACATTTCATATAAATGCAATTATACAGTAGGTAGTCTTGTGTCTAGCTTTTTTCACATAGCATAATAATTCAAAGTTAATTTATGTTGTAGCATGTATCAGAACTTCATTTCTTTTGATTGCCAAATAATATGGCATTGTGTGGGTATACCACATCTTACTTATGCATTCATTGGCTAATGGACATTTGGGTTGTTTCTACCTTTGGGCTATTAGGAATAATGCTGTGATGAGCAAACACACAAGATGTTCATGTGGATATATGTTCCTACTTTTCCTGAATATTTACCTAGAAGTGGAATTACTGGGTCTTAGGCCGACTCTAGTTTGACCTTTGAGGAGCTGTTTCCATCAGCAATATATGTGCGTTCCAATTTCTGCGCGACCTCACCAACACTTGTTATTATCCCTCTTTCTGATTCTAGCCATCCTGGCGAAGATGCAGTAGTCTCTCATTGTGATATGGATTTGCATTTTCCTGGTGGCTAATAACATTGAGCATCTTTGCATGAGCTTATTAGCCATGTGTACTGATGCCTTTTTTAAAAGCTAGTTCTCTGCTGGGTTTTAAAAGTAACACCACTTAAATGCCAGGAAATGGCCACAGTCCTTCAAATAAAGGGTTGGCTCTTGGAGCTGCACTGTTTCCACTTGCATTTATAAAGCTGGAGCTCCCTTTGCCTGCAGAAAGTGTCCCATAAAAAGGGGCCCCTTCCCTCTGGCCATCACTCTGAGATTGTCTGTGTCCATGGTAATGCATAGAGGCTCTTTGGCTAATCTCTTCACCTTCTTTTACCCAGCCCTGCCCCCCTCATTTTACTCTCTTCTGATAACTGTCAATCTATTTCCTGTATCCATGCTTCTGGTTCTATTTTGTTGACAGCTTATTTTGTTTATTAGATTTCCATATGCGTGAGATCATATGATATTTGTCTTTCTATGACTAGCTTATTTCACTTAGCATCATACTCTCCGGGTCCATTCATGCTGCTCCAAAAGGTAAGAGTTCCTTCCTTTTTATGACCATATAGTGTTCCATTGTGTAAATGTGCCACAGCTTTTTTATCCACTTGTCTACTGATGGGCACTTAGTTTTATAATATAATATTTTAATTAGTTTAATTAATTATTGCACATTCATGTTTTCTAATTCTAATAAAGACCTGGCTATTAAAAGAGACTCTATGTACCTTTTTAAAACAAAAACAAATAAGAATGTATTGACCACAGCAAAAACACACAGTGAAGCAAGGAAGGGCATAGAAAAAGCAACAGGAGAGCCTAGGCTGGGCTGCTTTGGCTCACTGGGAAGTCAGAGAAAAGGGAGCCGTGGAGGCAGGTTCAGGGGGTTATCTCAGGACAAGCTGCCGCTGCCCATTGCTCCCCTGATTGCAAGTCTCCTGGGGTCTGTTAGAGGTTAGGGCAGTGGTCAACAACCTCATTAGTCAACAGACCCAAATATCAACAGTACAACAATTGAAATTTCTTTTGAGAGCCAAATTTTTTAAACTTCTTCTAACGTCACTTCTTCAAAATAGACTCTCCCAGGCCGTGGTATTTTGTGGAAGAGCCACACTCAAGGGGCCAAAGAGCCGCATGTGGCTTGCAAGCCGCAGTTTGCCGACCACTGGATTAGGGTATAAGTGCAGGGTGGGGGGAGAAAAGAGGGGAAGGAAATGGCACAGGCATGCTCCCTGGAGGGAGAGCACTCTATGAACCTTAACTGTCTATTGTAAGTGAACATTTGAAAAATACTGCCTTAGGTGCCTAAAGTATAGCCCAGACTTAAGAGACATAAAATGCATTTTCCAAATAGATTTGGTGAAAATAGTCAAAGCAGTCAAAGCAGGATACTGGAGCACCAGGAGAAGAGCACGTTTGGTCTGAAGGTGCACATCTGTGTCCATGGATGGCTCCGTCCCGGCCCTTGAAGATGGATATGTGACTCCTCCCTGTGTCCCAGTATCACCACCACCCATCACTAACCAAGTCACCCTTCAGTGGGACAGTGTCTCTTTCTTCCTCCAAAGTCTCATTTATCAAAATCAGAACTGGGCAGGTGGCCAGAATTGGGATGGAAGTGAGGTAGTCAGAATAGATACTGGTTACCCAGGACGGTGACCCTTCAGTCCACACCTGGACCGGCTCTCTTGCTGTCACAGGGAGAAAAAACACCCACTTAGGGAGCAGCCCTGAGGTAAGAACTGGGTATAGTTCAGTTGCCTGCCCTGTGAGTGATGATGACAGTGGTTTAGCAGGCCTTCCGAGGCAGCGAGGAGTGGGTGTGCGCCTCCAAGGGGGTTAGGGGGTTGGGGGGAGAAGCAGGCACGAGGAAAACTCACAAACCCTCCTCGAGGGTTAATATACATTAGGAAGGGACAATGGAGCATTCTGTCCTAGGCACTTTTGCTTTTGTGGGCCCCTTCCTCCACTGAAAACATATTAAAAATTACATTGAACAACTACACTGGAATAATCCAGTCTGGATTCATTATTATATATTAGTCGTTATATCCATTTTTTCTTCTGATTTTAAATGAACTTGAAATGAAAACAGTCAGTGGGCCCCTAGAAGTGTCATAGCCCTGGGCACAGTGCACAGGCACCTAAAGGACCAGACAGCCACGTCTGGGAGAACATGAACATTCCCCGTATGGCAGGCTCATCGAAAGGAAGCTGTATAGGGTAATGGCTGAAATGTCACTTCTTTGACCTCTAAGCTATATGACCTTGAGCAAATTAGTTTGTCTGAGTCTTGGCTTCCTCATGAATTGTAATTACGGAGATTTAAATGAGATAGCTACAAAATACTTTGCCTACTGCCTCCTAAACACTAAGAAAATGGTGACTATTAATAGTAAACAGCAAGTTTGTGATATATAGAAAAACTTATAGACAAAGAGGCTTCTAGTTTCTTTTTTTCCACACACTGCCTGTGTGACCTTGAGCCAGACACTTAACCTTTCTGAGTCAAGAGTGCTGAAAGAACAAATGAGATAATGGATGTAGAAGCATGTCTATTATAGCTAAAAGCATTGCGTGCAGGAATCACTGTTATTACCAAAGAAGCTGAATATTGTGAAGAGGGAAGTGTCCACTGCAGCATACAAAGACTATTTGGTGGGTGTTTATTGAATGAATGGATGCCTGACAAAGTTTTCAATATCTGAAACACTATAATCTTCACTGGGGTGGGTAGTGGTGAAAAGTATTACAAAGGCAGTCCAAGACAAACATATTAAATAATTCTTATGAGGAGATTGTAGCTAATGATTCATAACTATAACTTTCACCAACATGTAAGTGTCTTGGATTGCAAACTTCTGGAAGAGACACATTTCTTGTGTTTTTGTATCCCCAGCATTTCCCATCTAGGGTTGACACACAATAATCTCTCAGTAAATGCTTAGAAATTGAAGTGACTTGAATTTATCAAACAGGACCTGCTCTTGTTGCCAATCTTAATCTCACTTCACACGGAAACATTCTTAATTCCATTCTTTCCCCCAAGCTCTTCCTTCGCTATTTATGTCAGTAAGACTCTCAAATTTAAAAAAGGCTTTCAATGCATATTATTTGAATGAGTAAACTAGTAAGTTATGCACTGTACTTTTATTTTTAAAATGTGTTGCTGACCATACAGCTAGCACATGCTTGAGGAAATATTACATTTGTATTATCTATACTAATAAAAGCCTAGGTGGCCCTCGTGCACGACATCATCACAAGATGGCTGCCACAAGATGGCCACGCACACAGCGGAGGCAGGGCCTGGTGGCCACTCCGCACAGTAAAGCCTGAAGGTCCTGTGGCTCTGTGCGGCACAGAGGAAGCCAGTCCCAACAGAGGAGGCGGGTTGCGGCAGGGGAGGGCAGTTGGGGGCAAGCAGGCCAGCAGGGGAGTGGTTAGGTGTTAATCAGGCCAGCAGGGGAGTGGTTAGGGGGCTATCAGGCTGGCAGGCAGAAGCAGTTAGGGGCAAGCAGGCAGGCAGGCAGGCAAGCAGTTAGGAGCCAGTGGTCCCAGATTGTGAGAGGGATGTCCAAAGAGTCCCAGATTGGAGACAGTGCAGGCCGGGCCGAGGGACACCCCCCTCCCCGTGCATGAATTTTCTGCACCAGGCCACTAGTTGGAGATATCCTGATATATAAAAACCCAGGTCCTGTAATGTACAAAACGACCAAAGTCTCGACCTACCAGAAGTCAATCCTGCAGTCAGTGCTGGGTTGCTGTGGCGACCCAGCACTGACTGCTGAGGGGGCTGCGGATCAGGCCCAGAGAAGAGAGGCAGGGTCTGATCTGCATCCTCTGTGGCAGCTGTTGATCAACCGTTGTCTCTCTCTTTCTCTCTGGGTTTCGCCAGCAGCCACGCCTCTCTTTCTCTCTTGGCCTCCGCGGGGGCTGCTGATCAGCCCCGCCTCTCTGACCAGGCCAGGAGATAGGCCCGGAGATGCTGACTGGCATAGAAACTGACCAATCAGAACCAAATCTGGGTGAACTGTGAGGAGCCAATGGCTGCCTAGGAGGCGGAGCTTTTGATGCTGACTGGCATAGAAACCAACCAGTCAGAACCTAATCTGGGTGAACAGCAAAGGCAGAACCTAAGGTGGGGACTGAGGAGGAGTTTTAAGGGCAACAGCTGTTTGGTGTAAGGTGTAAGAAAGCGGTTCAATTTTTTAATGACCAATTTGGCAGTATAGTGCATATGGCTGGCTATCAGACCATACAGGGATTATGTATTTTTTTTGTCTGACAAGAGCATCTCCTCCTGCTGAAAAAGGCTTTCCCCCTCCCATTTAAGCAATCCTATCCTACATAATCTATCTATACTAATAAAAGGGTAAAATGCTAATTAGACCGGGTTGACTGGCCATCTTCCAGATGTCCGACTTCCTTCTGGACAAAGCCATGGTGATGGGGCCAAGGCAGAGAGGGCAGTTGGAGGCGAGATCAGGCCGGCAGGGGAGGGCCACTGGGGGCAAGATCAGGCTGGCAGGGGAGGGCAGTTGGGTGTGAGATCAGGCCAGCAGGGGAGGGCAGTTGGGGGCGAGATCTGGCTGGCAGGGGAGGGAAGTTAGGGGAGATCAGGCAGGCAGAGGGGTTAAAGGCAATCAAGCAGGCAGGCAGAGGCAGTTAGGGTCGATCAGGCAGGCAGGCAGATGAGCAGTTAGGAGCCAACAGTCCCAGATTGCAAAAGGGCTGTCCGGTTGGAGAGGGTGCAGGCTGGGCTGAGGGAACCCCATCATGCATGAATTTCATGCACCAGGCCACTAGTAATAGAATAAGCTCAGAGAGTATCCTAATCAAACCAGACTTCAGAATTCCACTCCTGATTCTTGCCAGTATGACTCATCCTACTAACCCATTGCACCTGGAAGCAGAATCATGACCTGGTCTAGGAGTTTCTATTGATGGGACTCATCCTGTCCACTCTTTCCTTGGCCTTGAAGGGTGGTCCCTCAATGTTCAAAAACAGTGTGCTCGCGTGTAAAGAAGTCTCTGGCCATTTGGTCGGGATCACATGGTCTGTTGAGTCCTTGAAGCTGTGGCCACTTGCCTCGTACAGCAGAGTGTCTTTGGAGAATTTTCTGAAATTGCAGCATCAGAGTATAAATGGGCATCTCCATGGTGCAGCTGTGATGATAACTGACTGAAGTTCTCAGCAGAAAGGGCACTGACCAGCTTTCTCAGGCAAATAGCTCAGTGAGAAAAGCCCTATTCCAAACATCTCTTTGGCAGCCCTTAAATGGGGTATACCTTTCGGTGACTTTATTTGATGTGCATCTTCCACTCGGTGTTACCTTTCCCACTCAGTTCTAATGTGGGGGTGGTTGTGTGTGCAGGGGGAGAGTCCTGGACACTTGTTTGGATGTTAATTACCTTTAGTTCTAGGAAAAAAAATTAATTTGTGGACGTTTCTGTGATTCTTATCTCCATCTCACAAATGACCATCATGATGTACATAATAGTTAATAATAGCAAGATGTTCTACCTGGAACATCTTGTGCGTGAAAGAGCATAAAGGTAAAAATGTGGTCTTCATCCTGCGCCTAATCTTATCTCATTAGCGTAAGGCTAAACTCAACAACCAAGAAGAAAAGACAGTCCTGGCACTGAATCTTCTAAAATATCGGGGGTGTGGGAGCTTATCTGCCCAGCACAACACTCTGGGGGCCTGCTCTGCCTGTCTGTTCTGGATCTGTCTAAAGGATCCTCTCTCTTCCAATAAACACTGTGTCTGCATATTCCCTTTGAACCCCCAGTGCCTCTTCAGGCACATAGTAGGAGCCAATAAATGTTCACTGACTGGGAGAATCCCACAGGTTTGGCTGTGTGCACTGACTGGGCAGCACCCACATCTGGCCCAACACAAAGCCAAGCTCTGCCCTCTTCCCAGACTCCCCAGCCATTTCCACGACCCACCATCCTGCAACAGGGGTTCTCAGTGGTGGCTTTGTCTTCATTCATTAAAATCCAAACTTGAAAGTAAGCAGAATGGCTTGTACATCAGTGTACTCATTTCCTCCTCCTCCTCCTCCTCCTCCTCCTCCTCCTCCTCCTCCTCCTCCTCCTCCTCCTCCTCCTCAGAGGAGGAACCACATGGCACGTGGGTTATGGCTGCTTCATCTCTTTGTGGACCTAATGTCAGGGAGCATCCCCTTCACTGTGTAACAGAACCAGTAAAAAGGACACTAGTCTTGGAGTCAGCATGACTTGAAAACCTGGCTATGGCATATGCCAGGCAGCCTTTGACTTAAAATCTTAGCCTCTAAGTTCTGCTGACTCAAAACAGTGCTCCTAGCCCTGCCCACTGGAGTGAACCCAGGTGAGCTCACGGAAGTGCCTGGCACAGAGCAGCTTCTCAAGGAATGCTAGCGATCTCCCCAAGGGCCTCCCGCAGGGCCCACTGGCCAGCAAGTGAGCCTACGACTAGGGGAGGAGTGCAACTAGGAGAAAGCAGGACTTAGAGAGGAGTGTTTGGCTAAAGAGAAGCAGACCTCATTGGGTGCTCGGTGTTGGTGTGACGGCCATGGGGAGGGAGATGAGGCAAATCGACAGTCCTCACAGTGTGGTGGGGAGCCCACCGCAAGAGTCTTTCCTTTTAGAACAAAGGCCACCTAAGATCTTCCTCTGTAAGTCACATGGTGACGGTACGTGCAGCTGGGGATGTGGAGGATGGCTGCAGTCCCCAGTACCTGCCCAGGTGACACTGTTAGCCCTTCAGGTGAGCCGGAGTCTTTCCTTCTACAGATTTAAACTTCACCCCTAGAATAGCATTTCTTGAAACTCCTGTTTTCTGATAGCAGATCAAGTGTTGCTTATAGTTAGGGCAACTTAGGTATTCCATGAAATATACAGTGTGTGTGATATTGCTTGTCCTCATTCCCACGAGCAGCATCAAGAAGCAAGTGTGGCCCTACCCGGTTTGGTCAGTGGATAGAAAGCATCAGCCCACTGAAGGGTCCCAGGTTCAATTCTGGTCAAGGGCATGGACCTCAGTTGCAGGCCTGATCCCTGGCCCTGGTCAGGGCACGTGATATGTTTCTCTTCCATCACTGTTTCTCTCTCTCTGTCTTTCCCCCTCCCTTCCACTCTCGCTTAAAAAAGGCAGCAGCAACAGCAAGTGTGGACTTGCCTACTCATGCTCATTCATATCTTCAATTTAAAATGAATTAAGGATATTTGCTTGCCAACTGGAGACCTTCTTTTCATTTAACTTTTTCTTCCTGAGTTTGTGTAGGATGCAAACCTCATTTTTTACTAAAACTTTGTTGCCACTGCCCAAAATTAAGAAACATATTAGGCAAAGTGTCTTCTCCCTCGGGAGTGAATGGAACTAGTGATGGGAGACATTCCACAGTCATTGAGGGTGAGTTAAAACAAGGCCACTGATGAGCATGGGCCAGAAGCCCCTCGTGGCATGTCTGGGGTGCTACTGAGTGGAAGTCACCCACTGGGGTGTCCTGTCTGTCGGCCAGTCCAGGGTCACCCAGGTCCGCATCTAGGGCTTCTCCAACTGTGCACAGAAGCAGGCAGGGCAGCCTGGGAGCCAGCACAGCCCTGCCCACCCAAGCTTATCATCTGCAGAGCGCCCCTCCCCTCCACCCCCCTACCCCTGCCCCAGAGAGCCGGTGTTCCCAGGTGGAGCAGGGGCAGGACCAGCTGAGCAGATGAAATGTTTACATTGTGATCAGGCTCTTGCAGCTGCTGGGAGCAAGCAGCATCTGTCACAGTCCCTTGGCTGGAGGCCCTTATCACCTCCGAGTCCAAACAGGAGGGGGCAGCCCTACTGTGACACCATCTGTGTGCCTGGCCTTCCAGGGCTTCCTTGCACCCCACCCAGTGTACAATGAGGAAAGTTCTTGGAACAGACTAACAGCATTTGCATCCTCTCTGTCACATCCTAACCTCCACAGCCGGGACTGCTCCCTCCCCTCCCTCCCCCCAGCAAGGCTCAGTTGACAGATTTTCATCCTGGGCAAGGAGAGGACAGGTGCATCCTCACAAGGAAGATAGGGAAGTCACGTCTTCTCCCACCCCCAGTCCCCTCCTCTTCCTGGCCTTGACCCTCCCTTGCTCCTCAAGGTGTGGTCTATGGATCAGCAACATCAGCATCACCTGGGAGCCTGACAGCAACTCAGGCCCACCCACACCCACAAGATCAGAATCTGCATTTTGACCACACACACCCCTCTCCCCAGATGACTCCTATACACGGTCAAGGTCCAGAAGACTTGCTCTGAGGCTTAGGTTGATGATCTGCAACATGATCATTTTATATTAACACCAAGTGGAAGGAAATCTCTGCTCATTCCAAATCTCAGTGGAAGGCGTAATGGAGACACTCAAACTTTGGTAGGCCAAAAGCACAGCTCTGCAGAAGTTCATGGTTAATATTAGCAATAATTCCTACAGATCTGGCTACCTTTACCTGCCCCGAGCTCAGAGAAGCTCTGGCTGTGAAGTGGCAGCACCCAGACAGTGGGTGGGGATGCTTCCTCCTCCGGCCTGTCCTCCTGGGAGCAGGGGAGGCCCTAGCCCTCACTTCCTTCTTCTGCTGAGGCCGGAGAAGAGCCAGAGACACCACTTGGAACTTCCCTGTCACTCAGAGGCCATTAAATTTTTACGAGATTAAAAGTACTTTTTCCAGAAATAAAACCCAGAGTTATCACTTCAGTAGGTTGGGGAAATGTACCATTCCTTTTATAGCTTCGAATAAGAGCAGCTCTATAACAACCCCAAATTTCTTCTCCTGATTCTGCAACCTTCTCTCCTTAGCATTAAAAAAAAAAAAAATAGTAAAGCGTTCGGGAGCCATTGAGACCCTCAGTGCATGCTCATCAAATTTCTGAGGCTCCACCGCCCTTGACAGAGGGGATGATTTCTCAGATGTCACAGTGTAGTGTCGCCTTTACCTCTCTGGTCCTCAGTTTCCCCATCTGCAGTGAGCTGTTATGAAGGAATTAAAAAACTCAGGTGCCCGCAGGGGCCACCATGGAATGAAAGCGAGTGTGGGGGATGGGAGGGGAAAAATGAAGGAAGGTATAAAATGAGGTCACAGTCATAGCTAGGTGACAATCACGGCTCCTACCAGCCCATTCACTGGCCCTGTTTGGATTTCATTAAAGTGACATGGCACATCTTTGTTTTATTTTTGACCATACTGGCTTTTGAGAGAGAGACTGATTCATTACCTCCAACACTTACAGTTCCTTTGCAACAGGGGGCAGTAGTGAGACCGGGTCATGGATAACCCCTGCTTTCTCTGTGGATTCCAAACACCATAGATCAGTGATTTTTAGTCAGGGGCACTGACATCTTTTCCCTTAGATTGTCAAATAAAATAAAATAAAAAGACAACAGCCAATACAACGCTAGCCATTCAGTATGAATGAATCAAAAGTATACCTATATTTTTGCCCAGCCAGTGTTGCTCAATAGTTGAGCATCAACCCATGCATCACGAGGTCACTGTTTGATTTCTGCTCAGGGCACATGCCTGGATTGCAGACTCAATCCCTGGCAGGTGACATGCAGGAGGCAACCCATCAATGTTGGTGTTTCTCTCTCATAGCTATTTCTCTCTTTCCCTTCCTCTTTAAAATCAGTAAAAATTTATTTTAAAATTATACCTATTTTTGTCAAATCAAAAAAATACGATATTTTTATGTGCTGCAGAATTTTAGTAATTAGTTCCTGTGTGCCATGAGATGAAATGGTCTGCTAGCAAAGATCCCCAAGGTCTGGTTTGCTTATCTTTTGTTGATGTTGTTTTGTCTCACATAGTATTTTAAGAAATGTTCAAATACTTAAAATATTTAAAAATCAGAAAATTTCACATCTTTGGGGAAAAAAGTCGATATGGAGAGGAACTAAAGTGTCTGGCATCAGGGTGAGAGCTGGGGGCAAGGAGGGGGGCAAAAGTGCTAACAGAGGCCATTGTTCATTTTCTGAGCCCTGCCCCCACAGTACCAGCAGGTAAGTGCCGTATCTGAGTCTCCATCAACCCAGCTAATATGTTCGCCTACCCTTGTGATTCCCTGAGACTCCACCCCATCCAACTTTCAAGCCCACCCAAGCTGTTTCCGGTGGCTTTTCCATGTGTATGGCCTGCCTTGGCTCATGCTTTAGACTTTTGTAAAATCTCTCAAACAAGCATCTGGCTTCAGCATGCCCTGTACCTCTCAGTAAGTGACCCCCAGGCCCAGCACTAATTCAGACAGCATTGGTTTGCTGCTTGGCCTCTCCTGGGAACCTCCAAGTCCAGCACAAGTAGCAGCCATCTGCAGATTGCTTTGTAACTCAGGCCAAGTAGCCCCCAGCAGAACACAGGTGATGGCTGACCTTGGACTGCACCTCCTGGAAGGCCCCAGAGCCAGTGCACCCAATGGACAGCTTCAGACCACATCAAAGCACCACCCAACCATATTCAAGGGGCAGACTCAGCGGGCACCAGAACCCCACTGAAGTAAGTCCTGCTTCGAGGGTGGGCCCCTGCACATCTGATCTTCCATGGTAGTCGCAGGCAGTCCGTGCAGCCAATTCACCTGAGGATAACTCCCTGTCATTGATGTGCCAATGGCAATCAACACTCAACTACAATAGGAGCGTGTACAGAGATCATATTGACAGTTGCCAGATAGGAGGGGGTTAGGGGGAAGGGTGAAAAGGGTGAAGGGAATAAAAAGTACAAATTGGTAATTACAGAATAGTCACAGTGATGTAAAGTACAACGTAGGGAATATAGTCAATAACTGTGGTGTCAGATGGGGACTAGGTATATCAGGATGATCACTTAATAAGTTATATAATGTCTAATTACTGGGGTATATACCTGAAACTAATATAACATTGTGTGTCAACTATAATTGGAAAATGAACATTTATTTTTTTAAGCCCAGATTTCTGGCTTCCTCTGAATTGGAAAATCTGAGGGCAATCACCCTTGTTGCTGTGTGGCAACCATCAGCTAAATCTGTAGCCACTGCCCACTTCTGTTCCCCACCGTCCCCTCCACTTCCCAGGGTCTCACCTCTACCCTTGCTACACTCCTGACTGACCCCACTTGGTGGCAGAGGCATTTTTGTTCCCAACCCCTTTGACAGCCTGAAGTGAAGCTGGGTTCCCGTCAGGCTCCTGTCTCAGAGGCCGGATGGCTGAGAATGTGGCCGGTGGGAGGGTCCACTTCATTGGGTTTATAAAGCACTAAAATGATTCTTTATCTCAGAATATCTGATTTTTAACAAAAAAGGAAAAAAATGCACTGAGAAGAAAGTCGAACAACTGTGTGGTAAAACTACACAGCGATTATTTAACGTGGTGCAGCCCCCCAGCAGGTATCAGATGGCAGTTTAGCGGGTTCCTCTTGCTGGCAATCCTGCCTGGAGCATCTCACTGGCTCTGGCTGCCCCTCGGAACCTCCCACGGTCCATGCTCTTCATCCTCACTAGCCTGGTTGCCGGGACGTTCTGGATCTGTTTACTCGATGCCTTTGTTGCTGCATTTATTTCACTTCAGTTGCATAAACGCCACTCTGTTGGTCGCTGTTCCTTCGTTTGAATTGTTTTCCAGGTACTTCAGGTCTATAGAAAAGAACTGAGGCAACCTCACTCACGCACCCCTGTCTTTACTGAACCCTAACACCTTGCCACTCTGCTCCCGGCTGTCTTTTCCTGAGGAATAAAATAGTACAGGTGTGTCTCCCAGATTCCACACTCTTCTCCCACTTCCCAGAGCTAGCCAGCAGCCTAAATTATCTTTCTCTTGCATCATTTAAAATGATGTTTTAGATTTAACTATTCAACAGAGGGGTTTTTCTTTTATATATTTTTTAATTTTTAATTACAGTTGACATGCAATAGTCTATTAGTTTCAGGTGTACAGCCTATTTGGTTAGACATTTATATAGCTTATGAAGTGAGCCCGGACCCTAATAGTCTAGTACCCACCTGGCACCACGCATAGTATTGCAATATTACTGACTACATTCCCTGTGCTGTGCTATACTTCCCCGTGTGACACAGGCTCACTCCAAGTGCTAAGTAGAGGTCCGCTGGAAGATACATCACAATTGATTTTTCTCTCTTCTTAATGGACATACCAATTGTTTCCGACCTTCGACTACTACCAACAACGCTGCAATGAGTGGTCCTCTCTCTGTCTCCCTACACACAGGTGTGCAACTTTCTTTATGCGCCTAGCAGAGTCACAGGGTAGCACTTTTTTACTTTTATTTGATTGCCAGTTCCTTCTCCAAAATGTTCGCTTTGCTTAAGCTCCCTGAGCAGCTGTAGAGTGGTTTCCTCTCTCTTCGTCTTTTTCATTATTGGCATTACCGAGGGCTTTGAACTCCGGCCAATAGGAGAGTGAAGTGACATCTTCTCGCTATTTAAATTTTCCTGTTTCTCATTAGTGGAGAGGTTAGCATCTTTCCACGTGTTTATGGACCAGGGGGATTTCTGAGACTGCGAATTACCAATTCCCTGACTCCTACACTAGCTGTTTTGGAAGAAAAAAAAACTTGTTTAGCTTTTCCTGCCTTCAGTGTCCATAAGTGATCTTTCCCTATATCAGAAATTATTTTAATTGTTAGGTTTTGTCTATTATTAGATTAAACTTATTAAAAGAAAAAAAATCCTTTTTTTATATACTTTTATTGATTTCAGAGAGGAAGGGAGGGAGAGAAAGATAGAAACATCAATGATGAGAGAGAATCATTGATTGACTGCCTCCCGCACACACCCCACTGGGGACCAAGCCCACAACCCGAACATATGCCCTTGACCAGAATCAAAACTGGGACCTTTCAGTCCACAGGCCAACGCTCTAGCCGCTGAGCCAAACCGGCGAGGGCAAAAATTTCTTTTTAGATATTTATTCATATATTCTTGTGCTGAACATGAGAGAAAGCCTGTGAGCTTCTTCACTGGCCTCCTAATCCTCGTACCTGCCCTCCCAGTCCCCTCGCCGCTGTCCCCACGCTGCGCTATCACCTTGTAGAATCTGTGGGTATATTGTCCCTCAAAGTCCCTGACACTCCTGTATCCTAAGGCCTGCCCTGTTTTAGTCTCCCTTTCTCTTTCCCAGATCATAAGGACCAAATCAAACAAAAAAGGGGTGGGTGAGAACACAGCCTTCCTGTGACAGTCCTCTGGCTCCTGGCCCGAAGTTCTACTTCCAAAGATCTCTTTCTCTCCTAGACTCTCTGTCTTCCCCAAGAAGCTAGACATCAAACATCTTTCTGGCTGGAGAGCATAAGCCCCCACCGCCTACTTTTCACTGATCAGAGAGAGATTTTTTCCAGAGCAGGTTCTGGCAGGAGGGGAGCGGCGCTGCCTGCAGCTCTGAGCTCCTTTGGCTTGTCCCCACAAAGCCCAGAGCTGGCACTACCCTGGAGGAGCCATTGCCCTTGGCACTGCCCCTGGCAAAGATGTTCAGACAGCCTCGGAAAGTTTCAAGTAGCCCAGGCTCTTCCAAGCAAACAAAGGAGCAGCAATTTCCACCGATAATCAGCAACTTTCATCACAGCGGCAGCTGGCACATTGTGAGCGTTCAGTAAATATTAATCAATAGCTATGCAGTGGCACTGAAGGAGAGACAAAAGAATAGTCTGACGGGGTAACCAAGGTGACACTACACAGACACCGGGCCCTAATTTTCAAGGGAAGACACATGTGCCACCAGCTAAGAGCTGTTTGGGCCAGAAGACTCTGCCCAATGCCAAGGGCATTTCTCTGTCAAGGGCAGGCTCTCCCAGGCAGAGAACTGTGGTTCGGCCTGTGGTTGGTCTGTATTAGCAACAGGGATTCCCTAAGCCAGCCTCGTGAGAATTTTCTATGACTATTTCCTGAGCCATCGAGTGAGGGAGCTGGATTAGATCCTGACTGTGGCCCTGAAACAAACAAAGCAAACAAAAAAACCCTACCACGTTAACAAATGCCTCGTTCCACCCCAGGATGACCTATTTGTCAAATACACATGCCATTCAGTCTCACTTCTTACACAGGTTTCTATATCTATCTGAAAGTTGGTCATACTGGAGATGAATTTTGACTATTGAGTGAACAACCTTCCAAGGACCAAAACAAGATAGGAAATGTTATTTTAAAACACGAGAGGGAAGTTTATCAAAGTACATAATAAATTTAATCTACTGGTTGATGAGCAGGGGCCTGACATGGGTCCTGATTTTCTTGGATGGCCGATTCCAAACAACTGCCCCCTGCTGAGCAGATCAGGAGATGGGCTTGCTCTCTGGCCAAGAACAGGAGCAGAGCTTCTGAAAAGAGCCACTGTCTGAACTGGCTCAGTAGGTTTGCCCTGTCCCCAGCTTATGGGCGGAGCCACAGTCTCCTGGTAAAAGGCTTCCTCACAGGGCACACTCCCAGGGACATTTCCAGACCTGCTGTCCTAAGTGCTTTGCTCTCAGACCTAACTGGCCATCCCTCTTAGATTCACTCCCCTCTGGACCTGGCGGATCCTGCCCCAACTCCCCTCACTCAATCAAGTCAAGCTCTGAAACCCAGATCTAAGCCAGGGCCCTGGTCTTGCTCTCTGCCCAGAAAGGAGCTTGGCTGTGAACAGGCTGGAGGGAAGGAAGGCCCCATCACAATCCTTCCTCCACCTGCTCGCTGGTTCACAGAAGTACACTGTTTGGAAGACACACCCAATAAACATAGTCAGGCCTCATACCGCTTGTGTGGCTGGTTTCCCCAGATTGTAAGCTCCTTCAGAGAAGAGCCTTAAGACTTTAATCAAGTGTTTTGCCCACGAAAGTCTACCAATAAAGATTTCTGGATGGATTTCCAATCAATTTTCTAATCTATCTGTAATCACGGTCATGATTATAAAAGGTATTTTTTAAAGCCGCTACAGAAATGAGGCTTTTGCTACATAAGTTTCATGGAGAACCAAGGCAGAAGTAATAATTCCTTACACTTTGGAGTCAAGCTGACTATTGCTTTAGACATAGCTACACAGTTTTAAATAAAAAAGCAGTCCAAGGACATGAAGGTAGATTGTAGCCACCACCTCGCCATCACCGAAGCCTCAGGCTGGGACAACCAGGTGAAGCTCCTTGTGCCTCAGTAACAGAGGCTTCTGTTGTGATTCCCCATGAGCCCGTGGAGCAGCCTCCACCGCCTCTGAGCACAGGGAATCATGAGCTTGTCTCTCTCCTCCATAATTACTTTACTTAGAAGGCATGGACGAGACATACAGAAAAGTAAGTGTGATGAGTACTGGGAGAACTCATTCCTTGGAGCGAGTTTTCAGTGAATTACGGATGCATTTGGCCATCTGCTGCTGCCACTGCTCTTATGAAATCTGGGATTCACAAATCGCAGTTTCTATAACACTAACTCTGGGACTGAGAAAATCTACTCCGGATCTGTAGCCTGAGGGGAATGTTCTAGGTTCCTCCTGAAAGCTCCCCAGCACAATAAGGAACATTGTGTCTGAGGGCTTCCCAACTTCTGGCAGGCAGTGCCACGTGCCCCTGGGGGGCAGGGAGGATGAGGGCAGCGTAGTCCCGGGCACTGTACCATATTTCATGCTTGAAAAATCCTTCACAACACCTCACCCAGCATCCCTGAATGTAGATCTTCATTATACAGCTGAAAAAACACACTCACTGAGGCTAAAAACTGAGGATCACAGGACACTGAGCAATGTGTAGGAATTGGAACTAAAGGTCTGAACTCAATGTGGAAAACAGACATCTCCCTAATCTAAAAGAAAAAAGATAAACACGACATATAAACAATAAATAAAATGAAGTGATAAATGCAGAACTCTTAACAACCAAAAATCCCAGTATTTTTCCATCTTTCTTCTTCAAAAGGCTTGGAAAGGGGAGGAGGAGAGAGGGATGAAGAAGTTCTCTAATCATTTGTCAAAGGGGCAGATTCAGATTCTACAGTTCTAGAACATTCTCTGTAGCAAAGTAACCACAGATGGCTAATCTATGCAACACAAATACCTAAAAGTCATACCATTCATCCTTCCAGCAGTGCCAGGCACTGGAACTATAGGCACTGAAGGAATTTCTAGCCTAGTAGAGAGGCAGAGACACCGGCACTCACAACAGCTATGACTCCGCTTTCTTGGAGGAAGGTATGGAGTATGGTGGGGCGGAGATGGAACTCAGAGCCAATCAGTCTTGGCCCAGCAATCCTGTGCTTTTCACACCTGTGAAGCTCAGGTCCCCTACCCAGTCCCATCATACCACCCTGAAAATTGTCACCACCTGTCACACCTGTTCCCACCAGTCAGCATAGGAATCACAGCACCAAACTTGTGCAGGAAAAAGTAGATATGCATCAACTTTGATCATCTATTCTCTACAGGGGGTGTTATTTTATTTAATCCTCACCAGAACCCCATTTATCAGATGAGAAAATTGAGGCCCAGAGAAGTTAGGTGGTGCCAATATCAGACAGTAGGAAGCAAAGGAGCCATCTCTGATCTTAGAGTCCGTGTTCCTGCCATTGCATTTCACTGCTTCCACTCCTTTTGCCCATAAATAATTGTAAACAACAATGATGGAGGCAGCCCTGTTTCTGTCTATATAAATGTAGACTCTTCAGTGTGGATTATAGTCCACAGCAGAAAAGTAACTTTCGACAATGATGGCCCATTAAGTGCATTTTAGGATTGCACTAGAGGATCCTCAGGAATGCCAAGCACAGATCTCCCACCTTGAGACACTTGGCACAAATCCTGTTGCCCTCAGGGCCAGTGTAGGAGGAGACTGAATCCTTATGCCACATAGTTCAATGGGAGCAGGGGTCGGGACTATCGCCCCTCCTTAATTCCAATCATGGTAGGCCAATGAATTATTTACAAACCAAACAGAAAAGGTTTTTGCATCGATACAAAATCTTAGTGCTGGTAAAACCACATGCTGCATACATATTGTTAATATATGTTAAGTTTTCTTTTCTTGGATCTGTAAGGCGTGTGGCCATGTGTCTTCAGGACGCAGCAATGGTAGAGGGGGAATCAAGGAACTCAGATGTGGATGCGATTCTGTGAAATGGTAGCTGTTCAGCTTGCATTATAGAAGACCTACCTCCTTCCCAACGTGTGTATCCAGAAAGCCACCGCTAAAGATTCAGGCAACCTGGGGCTTTGCGATCCACTTGAGCACTTCAATGAATTAGATGACTGGTGGTTTTCAATGACCACAGCGAACAGAATTATATCCTCACACAACTTACTTCATTCTCAGATCAAAACAACTTTACTTTTAAGAGCAACTTCCTTGGGTTTCTGTCATTAACAAGTGAAAAGAATTTTCCTGGAGTCATAAACAAGTGGATTTGAAATCACAGCAAACCAATATACAACAGCTAGTACGAGGGAGAGAAAACAATGGCTGTGTGTTTGGAAGAGGGTTCCAGAGACGGTGACCACAGGCAGGGACCTCCATCGCTGGGAGTGTCAGCCGGAGCATGAAGCCTCAGTTGGGCCACCACCATGGAAAATCTAAATGACCTCTTCAGCAAATTAGAAGACCTTGCCACAAACATCTAAGCCTCCTCCATCCCTTTCTTTCATTGTTTGCATAGGAAAACTGGCTCTTCTCAGTGAATCCAGAGCTATTGACCAGGGACCTGGCACAGGACAGACATTTCACATAAATCACTTCATGAGCCCCCAACAGTGTGAAAAGTTGGCAGACCGTCCTTATTTTACTGGTGAGGGAACGCAAGCTCTGCAAGGTTACACAACTTGCCCGAGTTTATCTCTCTGCCCAGTGGCCGAGCCAGGATTTGAGCCTGCCTCCAAGACTTCCCAGCCTCTGCTCTTTTTTGTCTCCTACACCCTCTCCTTTCCTAATTCTATATTTTGTTCACTTTTCTTTCTTTTTTTTTTTCTAAACCTCCTATGGAAATGGTTGCCTATAAAAATTTTTCTACCATCGTCTAGCCTGGACACACAGCCATTAGGCTGTAAATTAAATTAAATTGCTGTTCAAACAAGTATGCAAAATAATCTTTAAAAGTAGCCAGTTTGCTGAAGGAAATGGCCATGGTCACATTTCACTTCTGAAAGGATGAGCCTTGCCAGCTGACCAGCTCTCGGGAATACTTAATGATTTTGTCCTGGACGACTGCACAGCCAGGAGGTTTGGTGTGACCTTAGGATGATGGATGTGTGCGATTTAGATCTGAGGGCTAACCAAAGGAAAGAGGTTTATACAAGTTGACAAAAAAACAAGACAGCCCAGACTCAGTGTGATTTGCTATTTATGAAGAAATTCTGTTCGCGCACTGTGATAGATTTATCTGCCCTGACATTTATTCTTCTTATTTAAAAAAAAACAAAACCTCACACTCATCAGTTTGCTATCTGGGCATGATAAATGTATTTCATGTCCTGAGTCCCATTATACTAAATTTATTTTCCATTCCAGCATGAGGCAGAAAATATATCTTTGATTTATTCTTTTCAACTCTCTGGAGTTCTTTATTGTGTGATTTTATGCATTTCATACCTTTAGGTATTTTATCTGCACTTTTGGGACTTCTACCTATTTTAACACAGAAAGCCCACAATACTAGTAAGCATAATTCAGACCTAAAGTTTGATCATAATACCTTTCACAAAATAATAGTAGCACTAAATGAGCTGTGCAGATTATTTTTATATATGCACCACCTCATTCAATCTTTTTGTACCTTGCTTATCAAAATTAATTGAAACAACTAAGGTCAAAGCAACTCATCACTATTTTCCAGTTTTTTTGGCCTCCTCACAGATAACCAAGGAAAACATGTTGAGATTTAGGTATGTCTACACAATACCAAAATGTCTAACCAGTTTCTTTTGCAATCCATATGTTTGTTAGACACACTTAAAAGCCAAATAGCTTGATTGAACTGGTTTGCTATGTGGACTTGAACAGAAATGTTCACAGAGAGACAGAGTCAATTCCATGACATTGTAAGATCAGTTTTGAGCTCAGAGGTGTCCAATCCAAGTGACACAATAATAAAGTTATATATACTAGTAAACTCAGCTGTCCATTTTATTCATACCACCCCAAATTATTGGCGTCTCCCTCTGGCGAGGACTGTTCTGGACACGGAGGATAAGGCAGTGAGCCAGGTTGACAATTTCCTTGCTCTCTTGGAGCTAATTATCTAATTAATAAGAAAAATCTCAGAGTGATAAGTAATAGGCCAGGAATTGAAATAAGGGGTTTGGAGTAGGTGGATGATGAAACTCACTGGGGAGGTACCACGTAACCTGAGATCTGAAATTTCAAGGAGTCAATGATGCGACAGTCTGCAGGTTAAGTGTTGCAGGTGTAGAGACAAGCAAAGATGCCAACAGTGGGAAGGAGCCTGTGGGGTCTCTATGGCTGGAGACACGGATCGAGGTGGAGAATGGAGGAGATGAGGTCAGAGAAAGCCGGTGAAAGGCCACATGGGGTTCTACGGGCCTGGGCAAGGAGCTTTATTCTAAATGTGAGGGTGTTATAAGAGGAAAGGCATGATATGGTTTACATTGTTTAAAGTTGTAAATGTATAGAGTTGTGACTATGCACTCATTCTTAGAATAAAGAATGAATGAATGAATGACCCGCTGAGAATGTCCAGTTGCATAACATCACATCACTCCTCACTTCATTTTTTCCCTTGCAGTGTGACATAAAGGGGCCATATTATGACATCTTCCTGGGTCTTCTCAAGGACCTCCCTTGTGAGGCACCTGTGGCAGCAGCATCCTCATCAGTTCATCTTTTTTAGATGTTGGCTGGTCTCAACTCTATTTGCCAATAGCCTCACATATGTTCCAAGCAGGTCTCCCTCACTTTTCATAGGGTCAAGAAACTCTGACTCTTTCTCAAGAATTGGAATTTTACTTTAAAGTCAGTTTGCATTGTTTATTTTAAGGCGCCTGGGCACTCAAAGAGGACACAGGCTTCATGGATTGGATAGACCCTAGAGTTATGGAGGGACATTTGTGGAGTATTGTAAATATTCAGGCAAGCATCTTCAGGTTTTGTTTCCCTAGATCTTTTAGCTGCAAGATACTAAGCAGTCAGGTGATCCACCGGGCCCTGTCCCCAAGGCCCTTAGAAAGTAGGGAAAGAGGGTCAACGATCACAAAACAATCAGTGAACACAACACAATGACACTGATTAGCCTTCTATAATGATAAATGCGATAGGCAGAATAACGGCCCCTCAAGATGTCTGTATCCTAATCCCCAGGACATGTTAACAGAGTATGTCATATGGCAAAGGGGATTATGGCTGCCAATGGAACTAAGGTTGCTAATTAGCTGACCCTAAAATAGGGAGATTCTCCTTGGTGGTCCAGGTGGCCCCATGTAATCACAAGGGCACTCCAGAGTGGACGTGTCAGAAGAGAGTCCTAGAAAGATGTGTCAGCAGAAGAAAGGCATAGAGAGGTGCAAGGACCCAAGGAATGCCAGTGGCCTCGCAAAGCTGGAAAGAGAAGGAAATGATTGTCCCCAGGAGTCTCCTAAAGGGACACAGCCATGTCACCACTGAGATTTTAGCTCGCTGAGACTCATGTCAAACTCAGAACTGACAGATAATAGATTTGTGTTTTTTATGTTCGTGTTCTTTATGTTTTGTTTTTTATATTGTTACTAGAGGCCTGGTGCACGACATTCGTGCACTGGGGGTGGGGAGGCCCTCAGCCCAGCCTGCACCCTCTTGCAGTCTGGGACCCTCTGGGGGATGTCCGCCTACTGGCTTAGGCCCACTCCCCATGGAGCCAGCTGTAAGCCCAGCTCAGGGCTTCTGGCTGAGTGGGGGAGCGCACTGACCATCAGGGGATAGCTCCTGCGTTGAACGTCTGCCCCTTGCTGGTAAGTGCGTGTCATAGTGACCCACCATTCGGTTGATTTGCATATTAGCCTTTTATTATATGGGATAGCCTTAATAGGAGCTAATACCATAGAACAAAGCTCTACCTCATGAAGTAAGTTAGGAAGTCCAAGAGATGAGAGAGGAACATAGACTCACAGGCTGAAGGTCTGAAAGCGAATCCAAATCTTGATCCAGAAACTCTGTGATAGAAAGAAAACCTTCTGAAGAGCATAAGACAAAACAAAGCTCTTGACAACTTCGGGGCCAACACTCATGGCCAGCAGCCTGCCTACATTAGTACAAGGGACAACCTACTTGTGAATAATTTCTGTATACATTTTTAAATATTTGGCCTAATTAATATGGCTACTGATTAGGGGATAGATTTTATTCCTCATTTTAAGTCTGTCTTTCTTAATCATTTAAGTTGTCCTTTACAGCTCCTAAAATTAGCAGGGTTTGGGTTTTTGAGGGGTTTTTTTCCCAAATTTCCAAAATAAGTTTCTGTAAACTTGCTTGAAACTTTGAGAAGAATTATAGTGAAGCATAATGTATAGTCTGGCAGAGATTTGTTTTGCTGAACGCCCCAGAGTAAGAGCAACTTAGCTGAAAAAGTCCTCTTAAGTGGCTGTTGATATTTAATAAGCTTGACTCTGGTTGTAACTTTCAGCCGGTCTCTCTTCCAGAAAGTCGATACTCTCTCTCTTTCGGAACTCCCTCCGAAAGTTCGTGAGGGTACCATCACCTGTATTCCTTGCTCTGGGAGTTGCTGTGGGTTTAGCATTTGTCACCTGTATGTTTTCCTCCCTTAGGACAGATGTGCCATGTATTTTTCACCTTTGTGTCCACCCCATGTACCAGCACAGCATCTTTTACAAAGTCAAACCTCAGTGGTATTTCATGAAGGAATTAAGTGAAGCACTCCTGATGATCGCTGAGACGTTGAGCAAAGTGGCCTTTCCAGTTCATAATTATGTATGCATCTCCATATTTATTATGAAACTTCTGCATGTATGCATTTGTGCAGATGTGTGTGTGTGAATATACAAAGTTCAGCCTGCTATGTCTAATTTTGTCAGCTGCAAAACATCAGACTGTTGAGCACGAAATTATTAGATCAGATACACCCATTCCAATGATCCAAAAAATATTTCAAAAGAAAACATTGTATTTGAGTCAGAAATTCTCTTTCTCATAGTACTGCTTCCAAATGACTGGTTTAGATAGTGTGTCTTAATTGAAGGTTCCTCTAGATCTAGGCTCTGTCATCAGGAAGAAAAAGTCAAGATCTGAGTCATTTGGAGAAACGCATATTGTCAGCTGGTACAGACATCAGACCAGAAAACTCCTTATCCGTCTTGTTGTCTCTCTATTTTACCTCTAAATGGCATTTTCAAGTCTTTTTAGTGTGTGTGTGTGTGTGTGTGTGGTTCTGGTCAGCTAGGAAACTATAATAGTCTTATGGAAAATGCAGGTTATGGCTGTGCCTATAAATGCATAGATTTAAGTAGAAAAAGTGTGCTATCTAAATTCTAGACAACCTCGGGCCTGGGCCAAGTAGCTCAGTTGGTTAGAATGACATCCCCATATGCCAAGATTATGGGTTCAATCCCCGGTCAGGGCATTTACAAGAATCAACCAATGAATGTATAAATAAGTGGAACTACAAATCAATGTTTCTCTTTCCCATCCCCTCTCTCCCTCTCTCAAATCAATTTTTAAAAATTTAAATTCTAGACAATTCCAGACCAAACTTTTTCATTGTATCATTACAATAAAGGAAGTAACCTGGTCATTCCTATACATGCCCCTATATTGTGACAGAGACCACATCTTATTAATTTTATAAAATTCCTTATACCTAGAATATAGTGACCTTCTAAATTTTTGTTGAATTTCACTCTGTAGATAATAGAAAAGAATAAAACCATACAAGATAAAATAAGAAAATTATTAATTTTACTGTTTGACATAAGAAGAAGAAGAAGAAAGCTGAATAATTAAGGCCTCCAGATCCTAACTTAAACATCAAATTTAGAGAAACAGCTTTCGCCACTATCCAGATATTTGAAGTATGGGTCATTGTCAGCTTGAATTACCCAAAGAATACTCCAGTCCTCCCTCCTTGTTTCGCGTGTGTTACTTGTAGATCAAGATTAATTGTTTTATTTAAGAACCTATTTAAAACACAGTAGCGACTAATCATTGAAAATCAGCTCCTTGACCGGAACTGCACATCTGTGAAAAACCCAAGCTTGGGGCTTGATCCTAATTATTCAGATTGATTGTGTTCTAGTCCCCAGTTGATTAATTCAGAACTCTTCCTCGAACTTCCTCTCATTTGGACTGCCTTGATCTCACTCTTGAAAACATTATTGCTTGGGGAGCAAGGATGCCTGTTTTAAATGAATCCTAAATACAGGACATTGATATAAAAATCCCATCAGTAGCCCTAGCCAGTTTGGTTCAGTGGATAGAGCATCAGCCCATGACAGAAAAGTCCTGGGTTTGATTCCAGTTCAAGGGCATGTACCTTGGTTGCAGGCTAGATCCACAAACCAATCAATGTGTCTCTCACATCAGTGTTCCTCTCTGTCTCTCCCCATCCCTTCCACTCTCTAAAAATCAATGGAAAAGTATCCTCAGGGGAGGATTAACAATAACAAAACAAAAATCCCACCAGCAAAAGAAATTCTCACTCTGGTAACTGCATTCTTCATTTGCAACTTGACTTCTTGGATGCACCCTGTTCTCAGAGATGGGAGGACCTGGTGCGTCTGGAGGAGACTGGAACAGCCCTGCTGGAAAGACAGTGGGTCCTAGGCCTGTGTGCTTCAGACAGTCACTCCTGAGAGCCTGGGCTTCCTAGAAGCAGCGCTTGGCCTCTGGGAACTGTCATATCTGTCTTTCATTTCCTACTTCAAATTCTGTCTTTTTTAACGGAATTAATCTCTCTATGGGAATCAAGAGGATTTGCATGGCTAGCAGGGACTAACATATTTGAAGGGAATTGAGGAGGATTCTTTTGTAACCGCTGAGGGGCTGACAGATTACAGCTCTGGGCAGAAAACGCCATTGATGTTGAGAAGCGGACCCTTATTTTGTCTGGAGTAGTTGCTCCCTGGAACACATCATGGGGGCCAAAGCAACGTTAGCTTAAATTGTCCTTATCAAATGTATTGAAATTAAGCCCCGGCTCTTATCAAACCAAGCCAGAAGTCTCTCTTGCTCCTTCACATTCCTATTCAATTTTTCTGAGCTTCCTAGAAATTTATTTCAAAGGTTGCTTCTTTATGGGCTCATGAACATTACTTTGCTTTTCAGACAACTTTACAAAAACTGTTGAAATTCAACAAATGCTCATTAATGGTTTCCTAAAGATTAACCATAGATGCAGTGCTATGCCAAGCCAACGGAATTCTAAGGGTTTTTCTCTCATGTAGCAGTGAGCTTGGCTGGTGATAGATAAATTTATTCTAGGCTTTCTTTAATTTACAGACTTCTCCTGGTGAAAGCCTGTCAGCTCACTTCATCATTTTTACTCCTGGAGAGTGTTTTGCCCGTATAAAGGGTGACTGCTTTAGCTGAGAACTTCAGTGCTTCAGTACAGGCAACAAGATATAGGTTTCCTTTTTAAGGAATTCGTTTTGGTAGTCCTGACTGCCTGTAGGTTGTTTTTGAAATCATTATTCATTTCATTGTTTCAGCCCTTTGCATTGCTCTGGTCTGGAGCAGTAGTCAGAGAGGGCTGAGGGAATGCAGAGGGTTGGGGAAACAGCCACGTGTGGATAGAGAGGTGGCACGTGGCCGGAGAGGCATGGACTCCTGCTACAGAGGATGCCCTGGAGATGCAGTGAGGAGGGTGCTGCAGAATGTCCAAGGAGAGTGGCAATCTCAGGTGCATTTCAGCACACAACTGGCAAGAAAAGTAGCAGGGTTTAAAAAAAAGCAGAACCCTGCCCTTGGACATTCAGGCAATAGTCAGTACGAGAGTCAGAGCAACACCTATGGTTCCTTTTTGAAAATATAAGCAAATACATATATAGATTTCTATCTTCGTATCCTCACCAACTTTTTTAAACCAAAGCAGCATATTATAACTTTCTTCTGCACCTTGAGTGGGTACTGAGGGTTACTCCATTACAGTCTATGAAGAGCTGCTCCATCCATTCTCTTTACAGCTGCCTGGGGAACCATTGTGAATGTGCGATAGTTAGTGGCACTGAAGGACATGCGGGCAGTTTCCAATCTTTTCTTCTTACAAGCAGTGCTAGAATGACTAGCCTGTGTTTGGGTCACTTTGTGTTTTCACCATTTTATCTTTCAGGTAGATTCCTTGAAGTGCTTTGCTGATTGAAGGTATGTGCACGTTTCCTGGGCATCGCCAAACTTCCTTCCACCGAGGTTGTACTTCTTGGCTGTCCCAAGTGCAGACTATGTTATGTCTGCACTTTTTATTTTTATTGTTTTAAGCATATGGTGGGCATTGGGGATACTTCAAGTCTGTGCTTCCTTACTCTGTGGAAATAGAAGATAGGGTCACCAGTGAAGGGGGTAGATGTGGAGTTGGTGTCTTGAGAGGAGCAGGGAAGTTTTTGAACAGTTGAAGGAGGGGGCTGAGCAACAAGATAGGATAGGACAGAGCAGTATTGAGGGCTCAGACTAGACTCTGGTCTTCAACTGTCTCTGAGCATCAGTCAGGCACATTTCTTCGGCAACAGCCCAAGTATAGGGCATTACAGAGACAAATGGTTGTATGAATCTGTGACAGAGTAAGGATGGCAGATAGACAGGGGGAGGTCAATGAATTTGAACATATTGGCAGAAGAATGAACTCTGGGCTGGATGGGGATTGGAATAAAGCTAAAAAGGATCTAAACAGGAAAGAAGGGACAGAGACCACGAGAAAGCGTCAAAGATAGTTGTTGTGGGAGTAGAGTCATGGGAAAGCTAGATGGAGGCAAAGCTATGACAGAATGCGGTTTTAGAGTTTGGGATTTCAGATGGAGCAGTGCCAGGTGATAGCAAGATCCTGGCCAGGCCATGGGAGTTGACAGATGAATTGGAAGAGAACTGGAAGTTAAGAAGATTGGGAAGCTGAGAGGCAAAGGCATTTAGAAGGGATAATGAAGTCCTCTGCGACAGGACTGGAGTCGACCAAATTATTTGATTTATGGAGGAAATGGCTGCTATTATTTCAGTTTGATAAAGCCTATTGCCTAACATATTGCTGAAGTTAATGAAATAATTGTTAAAAGAACAAATACATGAATAATACAATTGCTGTAGAAAAATCTTATCAATGTTTAGGAGATAATATGGTTTGGGGATACTAGTGATATCTATTGTTAGTATTTGGGATAGTATTACTGACTTGTTCTGCGATGTTTATCTCTGGTGGCTGACTAATAAGGGAAATTGGTATATTTATTTTCCTGTATCTTATTTTTATTCATCTGTGAAGAAATGCGTAGTAGAAAGAAATACAAAGAATAAATTAGGAAGTCAGAGTTTTGCACAGTCCCAGTGTTGTTGTTCATTGCATGTGACCTTGAACAAGGCTCCTCCTTCTTCATCTTCGGAGATGAGGATGGTTCTAGCTCTAAAATTCCGGTTTCTGTGACTATGGAATTTCAAATAACTCAGAAAATAAAAATTCTCAATATATTCACCCATCTAGCCTGAAATGATTTTGGTTTCAAATTGTTTTGAAGGCAAATAATGAAACTCTTGAGTTGCCCTTTTGAAACTGCTGAAGGGAAATCATGCCAGTTTCTTGCCACAGAATGAGATTCAGAATGATGGCAACACCTCTCAAATATTCCATGACCCTAAAACAAAGGTCATCTCTAAAAGATGATCCTCCCCATGAAAGCTAGGCATCTAAGAAACCAGATCCTTTGCTCTTGACCAGATAATTACATAAAAGTTTCTCTTTCTACCTATTCTCTGTTTAAGAATGAAAAATATATTTTTTATTTAAGAAAATCTTAATTTTATATAGTACTTGGATGCATGAGACACAGCCCTTTTCTCTTCAGGAGACTACGAATTAATAGGGGAAATAAAACCATGTGGAAATATAAACAACCAGTCTAAAGCAGGCCAAATCCCATATGAGCAGTATTAGTGAAAATAGATCTGTAGGTTACTTTTAAAAGGTGCTGAGAAGGAGAGAGTAGTTGAAATAGTTCCACTTCTCATTTCTTATTTTATACCATTTTTTTTTCATTTTTAGCTTTCTCTATTTTTATCTAAATAATTTGCTTTTGTATATAGAAGTTAGTTAGATTGCCCATTATTTTTACTCAATATTGATGTGCTTACAGATAAGTACAGTAGCATTACTAAAAGGCACAACTACACTGCTATTTTAAGTGTGTATAGATAGTTTTAGACTGCAATTCAATTATCCAAAGTGGATTTTCCACTTTCTGTATAATATTAACATCTCTCCATTTTTCTTCTGCACCTTGGAATGATCTTGGACACTTCACAGTTCTTTAACAATTAGACAAGGTAAAGAAACAAAGATAAAAATTCAATTAGCGTAACTGAGTGCCTCTAACTAACCAGCTTCGGTGTTTAAGGGGGGGGGGGGGCTACTTTACTGGTGCTCCCATAGTACTTTATGTGAATTTATACTTGAAACTTTATTACATTATATTGTAACTAGAGGCCTAGTGCACAAATCCATGCACAGGTGGGGTCCCTCAGACTGGCCAGCAATCAAGGCCTATCAGGGGGCCAGCCAGTGGGAGGGGGGGTGCGGTGGGGGGGGAGGGGCTGCAGGAGGTTGGCTGTGGGAGCGCACTGACCACCTGGGGGCAGCTCTTGTGTTGAGCATCTTCCCCCTGGTGGTCAGTGCACGTCATAGCAACTGGTCAACCAGTCGTTGCAGTCGTTCCAGTTGTTCAGTCATAAAGGTTGCTTAGGCTTTTATACATATAGATCCTTTGCTAGAATGTCTCCCCTCCCCTCTTTCTCCCTGCCTCTTGCTCCTCTCCTTCCTCCCTCCTTCTCTCTCACTGGAATGCAGCATCTAGGGGAGAGGGACCTTGTCCTATTTACCTTTTTATTCCTTGTACCATGTAAACACCAGATGGATAAATGGATGGAAAGAAGGAAGGAAGGAAGAAAAGAAGGGAAGGAGGGAGGGAGGAAAGGAAGGAAGGAGGGAAGAAAGGGTGAATGGGTATGACCATTGTTATTAGGAAGGAAGGAAGGAAGGAAGGAAGGAAGGAAGGAAGGAAGGAAGGAAGGGAGGAAGGAAGGAGGGGAGGAAGGGAGGAAGGAAGGAAGGAAGGGTCAATAAATGGGAGGCAGCTATAACTGAACTCTTTCACAAGATCTGGAGACTCACTCATGATTGTCTTTTAACCATGAAATACCTGTCAAGTATAGACCTCACTTTCAATGGGTTTCAGACTCCAGTTCTGACAAATGGTTTACTTAAATGGCCTAAGAACTAATCTCTTCAAAAGTTTCTCAAAAACTCTTACAAGTTAAACTTGGCCTCTGAAAATGAAGATAATTAAATACGCGTAAAGCTCACTATAGGCTGATGAAATGCACTCTTAGGTTGAATTCACAGGGCCTTAGAGAAGAGTCTCTCCTCTCCTTTTTCTCCCTCGAGGCCGGGCACCTAAAAAGTTCCCAATTAACAGGATCCTGCAGTTCTCTCTTTCACTTAAGCCATTCAGATGGGATTTAAGGAAAGACACTTGGAAATGTAATTGCAGAAAATAAAAATATAACTCTGGATGTTAGGGAAATATTTGTGTGCTAAAATTATGAGTGGACTAGAAAGTTAAGTGAATTTTAATGATATGAGGACTTTTTATGAAAAGACTTTCAGCAAAAAAAGCGTGATGACACCTACACAAAGTAGAGGGGCCGCTCAAAGGAGTCCTCTGCTATGGGTATTTGCTACCAATTACCAAGAGCACAGGTGTTGCATGCCATTGACACCTCCACCAGGAAGTGGATTATTTCAACTGCTCTGTGTGTGAGGCAGGCTGACTTCTAGCAAAAGCGCCTTCAGTAGATGGCTAAGTCTGTTGCAACAGCCCCTCCTTAACCCTAAACCCAAGAACTTTAGGAAGACTGATTATTCAGCTCAATGCAGATGCATGCACAATACTGTGCTCACCAAAAGCCACCAGACCATCAGGAATTAATATATGATATCTGAGATACAAATCAAGGGAGATTGTGGCCCAGACAGTTTGGCTTAATGGTTGAGTGTTGACCTATGAACCAGGAGGTAATAGTTCAATTCTGATGCCCGGGCTGTGGGCTCCATTCCCAGTGTGGGGAGTGCAGGAGGCAGTCAATCAATGATTATCTCTCTTTATATATATATATACTAGAGGCCCATTGCACAAAGATTCATGCAATAGGCCTTCCTCCCCCAGGCTGCCAGCACCGGTTTTCCTCCAGCACCTGGGACCCAGGCCTGCACTCTGGCTGCCGCCTTCCGTCTTCGCTCCGGCCGGAGCCTTCGGTGTTTGCTCCAGCCGGAGCGCCGCTCCTGTAGCTCCCTCTGCCCCCCGCCCTCTCCCTCATAGCAGGTGTCGCACCCCACCCAGCCGCTCTGTGCCTGCATGCATGCTGCCTAGAGGCCCTGAGTGGCTGGGGGATGGGGCTGCCACCATCTTTGTCAGGTTAATTTGCATACTCCTGATTGGCTGGTGGGTGTCACGAAGTGATAGTCAATTTGCATATTTCTCTTTTATTAGTGTATATGTATATATATATTATTGATTTCAGAGAGGATGGGAGAGGGAGAAAGAGAGATAGAAACATCAATGATGAGAATGAATCATTGATCGGCTGCCTCCTATACACCCCCTACTGGGGATCAAGCCTGCAACCCAGGCATGTGCCCTTGCCTGGTATTGAACCCAGGACCCTTTAGTCCACAGGCTGACACTCTGTCCACTGAACCAAACCAAGTAGGGCTATCTCTCATTATTGATGCTTCTATCTCTCTCTCCCTCTCCTTTCTTCCCTGAAATAATTTTTTTTTAAAATTTTTAAAGGGTGACCAAGGAGTGTGGGATCCTTCAGGGCCACTGCCCTTAGTGGGGATGATCCCAGGCCAAATGCAGAGGATTCACTCTGAACAAGACCTTTGTCTCCATCAGCAAAAGCAAACCACTATTCAATTTTTTCTCTTCTTCCCTCAGATGCTTTTATTAAGTTGTCAGGAAGCCCTGGAGCTGCCATTTGCATTTTCATTTAAATGTCTTAGACTTCGGCTCTGCATATAAGTAAAACTGACACTGTATTTAAAGAAGCTTTAGGGGAGAAAAGAAAAGCTTCAAAGCAGAACGGAACCTGGAATTGTGCCTTTTGCTCATTCTTTTCCACTAAAATGCATTCATTTTTGATGCCTTCATTTCTTGAGCCTTTTACAGTTTTTAATCTAAGCCTCCTATTTTAAGAAGCCAAGGAATCTTTTGCTTTTTATTCCCCTATAGATCTTATGACTCCCGCTAGTATCTAAAACAGTTCCAGGCAGAGGTTAGGATCATCTTCCTTAGTTCTCAGATTAGGTCAAATTAAACAAGTTAATTCAGAGAATTGTTTGTTTCTGTTTCCTGACAACCAAAATATCTGTAGAATTCAAACTGTATAGTGAAAGACAGCGGCTTCAGAGCTTTTATGTAAAAATCATTTCCTCTCTCAGAGTAGAAGTTGGTTTGCAAATTAACCAGGTAGAAGCAAAATAGAGAATTGCATTGTAGGAGAGTGACTCACTGTTTTGACTTTTTAAAATATATCTTTCCTGACAGCAAAGAATGCCTTGTCATTCGATTGCTTTCTAACTAATGTTAAGTTTTCCATGATAAATATCACATTTTTGCCCACAAGAGCTACCAGTTGTGACCTCGTATTATCCGTCCTTGAAGGACATACTGGGCAATTATGACTACAGTTGTCTATGATTACAAAGACACATCTCCTTATATTCTAAACCTACATACAATCAGTACCACCATAAGAATGCTTCCTTTCATAAGAGAAGCAAATCAATGTTTGTTGCTTGGAAGTAAGAATAGGTACTTGCTGATAAGTATGTGTTCCTTGCTACTTTTATTTTCAAAGAATGAACCACCCATAAAGTACCCTCAATAACTAAAACTAACTTGCATTTTTCATAAACTATTTAAAATTATGTGTATTGTAAGAGAGCACTGTACTTTCTATGAAGTGGAAGATGGATTGAGCAGATAAAGTAAGTCCAATGTATGTGGCATGCCCAGCAGAAGTACCTGCCTGAAGAAGGCATCATGAAAACTTAGAATAATCTGACCTGGAGGAATCCAGGGGCCCATTTAGATTCTCTGAACACAAAAACATTTGCAAGTAGCAAATCAAAATTGTGTTTAAAAGACTCCAAAGTCAGATTACGCCAAAGGTAGGGCCTGAAAGTGATACCGAATTTTTGGACTGGACCCCAGATTCTTTGTCCACTGGAATCAAAGAATGAATCTATGGACAGAAATTGGTATAGCAAAGGTGGAGATTTATTGAAGAACAAGTACAGACTCACATGTGGGGAGAGGATAGAGTCCCACAGAATGGACTCCCAAGTAGGGAGGAGGAAAACTCCCTGAACTGACTCCCAAGTGGGGAGGAGGAAGAGTCCCACTGGGTTCTTTTTCCCCATGGCTTATAAAGGCTGAAGATCCTGGTGCCTTGATATCCCCTCTGATTGGTCACTATTCCCTTAGACTGGCTACTATAGTAACTCCTGGGCTCAAAAGTCCAACCTTACATGGGACATGTGAGGTTCTCCCCACCGCCTTCCTCATTGTTTTCCTATTCCCTTTGGGCTTTCTTCCTCTCCTTCTGAATGAAGGGCTTCCTTCTCTTCATTTTGTAAATATGACCTTTCTTGGCTACTTCCAGTTCCCTTGTCTTATGGAAATAGACGTATTGCTGCCTCCTTGTCTCATGGAGATGTAACTGCACCTGGCTTCCTTGTGTTATGGAAATGTACCTTCTCCCAGTCTGCAGCCCCAAGCTTCTCCATGGACCCCAATTCTAAAAAATCCCTAAGCTTGCCTATGTCCCCCTAAAATTCCTGCTTCAAAAGCATCAGGAACACTCACTACTGACATGCCCCTGGATTTGGTCATTTAGATTCAGGGGTAGCCCACGGTGGCCTACCTACTTACTGTCTGTGAATCCAACAGACACATTTTATTTTTTTAACACCTTTTATATTTTTTAATATATTTTTATTGATTTCAGAGAGGAAGGGAAAGGGAGAGAGAGAGATAGAAACATCAACAATGAGAGAGAATCACTGGATGGCTGCCTCCTGCATGCCTCACACTGGGGATCGAGCCCACAACCCAGGCATGTGCCCTGATCGGGAATCAAACCATGAACTCTGCGTTTATAGGTCAACACTCAACCACTGGGTCACAATGGCCAGGCCCAACAGACACATTTTAAAGTTTCACTTTGGTGTCCCCTAGATGTTATGTGATAAGGTCTACATTTGGAATTAATCAGTTCTTGATTTAACTTCCAATTAATTTTTTTCTTACTGGTTGAGGTAGGGAAGCAATTATTCGGCAGCCTCCTAAGACCCTGGTACTTGTACACCTGTCTAGAGGAACTGTCATTCTCTATGTGAACAAAGATTGTCCATCTCTTCTTCTGGCACATTCTGGAATCTCCCAACACAACTTGGTTATAGACTTCTCTAGGACAGAGTCTAAAATGACTTTTTCTTAGGTGTTTTTTCCACCATTCCTGATTAATTCAGCAAATATTGATTGAGTGCCTCATCTATGCCAGGCACTGAGGAGAGCTCTCAACAGTGAAGGGTGGTACTGTTGCAGAAGACCAAAGAAAACCGAGGATGCTTCTAGAAAAAAGGAGGAATACTGTTTAATACGCCAGAGGACTCAGGGAACAGCCTTCCAAATCTGAGTGAAGGAACACGCATGGGGCCCTCCTTATATCTCCCTACCTGTAATCTTTGTCCCACAAACATGGATTATGTTTCCGGTCCTTTTCGCGGGCCTTGCAAGAAAGCCCCCAGGTGTTGGGTGTCTCCAGGCCATATCTGATGGTCTGGCCTGGCATCAGCGTTAATAACCCTCCCTCTGGGCAGTGCACTGTCCACAGCCCAATGGCCTCTGTAACCGGTTCTGCAAGACCAGTATCTGGGAAAGAGGTAGTGACTTAATTATAGGTTATCAGGAATGCACACTGAGCTTGCTGGCTTGGATTCAGATCACTAGCCTCCAAATATCAGGATTACATTGGAATTGGTCCTTTTAGCCTTCTCAGTACCCCTTCTTAACTCCTCCTTATCCTTCATGTGGCCCACCTCTTCCTCAGAGACACATCCCTGACCCCAGTCTAGGTATTTTCTTCATTGTATAGAACCTCAGCCTTTCCTTCATAGAAGGTATTTGCTTGTAAACAAACTCCTTTATTGATTATTTCATTAATGCCCATCTTCTCAGCTTCAGAACAGGAATTATGCTTGACTTTGCTCACCAATGTATAGTGCCTGGCACACAGGAAGGTTCCTTTAATTGGTGAATTGATTGGAGGGTGATGCATGAATGGGTTGATGAATGAGACATAGTTTCTTTCCTCCGGGAACTCATAGCTTATTATAGGGAAATGACCAGAGGTGGGCATGGACAACTAGGTTTGGGATAAAGTTATCAATAGCCTTGCTAAGGTATTGCAACATTATCTTGTAGGCAACAGGAAGCCAACCAAAATACTGAAACAACAATGATCAGGTTAGTATTTTAGGAAGCTCCCCAAGGTAGCAGGATGGAGGGCAGCCTAAGAAAGGGGAGTCCGTAGGCAGGAAGAGCAGGGAAGTGCTTCAGTGGCCCCCCGTAATGGTCATGATGAGGTTTATCTAAAGGCAGCAGCTGCAGCACAGCAGGAGTAAGGGGCTGAGTCACAGTGGCTCAGCCATCTCTATGCTTTCTGAGAAGATTAATACATTTCATGAGGGATGCCCTCCTGAGGATGATCCCCCTCCTATAGAGAGAGCGGAGCCTGGCTTGTAAAACTCTCTGACCCAGGAACATACACCACATGAGCCAAGGGCTGATGCAAATGGACTTGACACGTCTGGCAATACGAGCAGATGACAGTTTACTGTATGTCTTCCTGGCCATTTCTCAGACAGTGCTTGCAAGGTTGACACTCCAGGCTTAGTCAAACAGTTAGCCAACCAATATTTATTCAGCTCTGGCCATGTACCAGAAATGGGGATAGAAGGATTGGGAAGATGGACGTGGCCATGGCACTGTCCAAGTAAAGCTTAGGGACTAATGCATAGTCGGCAGCACATGAGCAGGGGCCCTCAGTGTGCTCAGTATCCTGCTAGGAGAGATACAGAAAGCTGTGGGCACACAAGCTGGTCCCAAGGGACACATGGTCCCAAAAGCAGTGACCTAAGCTTAGAACCAAATAAAGAGAGGAGTTAGTCAGGGGTCGGGAGTAGAAGAATGTACCAGGCAAAAGGACCAGCATTTGCACAGACTTCTAGACAAGAGAGAGAAGGGCTCTGAGAGTGAGGAGAGGGATTCTAGAGTGGGGTGTTGGGGAGCCAAGTGGAGGGCAAGAGGTGAGCAAGGGCCTGGACAGTAGACAGGAACAAGATCACGGTGCCTTGAAAGCCATGTCAGGAATGGAGCTTTACAGTGAGGGTTATGCGAGGCTGGGCTTTGCATAAAACGCTGATTGGTTACAGTGTGGACAGTATACTCAGAGGAGCAGGACAGGGGAGGAAAGATGGTTCTAAGGCTGAGGCATTAATCTGGACAAGAAATAATGGTGGCCCACACTCGGGAAGTGGCAAAAGGGGTGAAAAGCGAATAGACATGAGAGGTAACTAAGAGTTCAATTTGTCAGGCTTAGGGGACTTACTGGATGAGAAGGGAGAAGAAAAGAAGTATGGAGGTTGCTGGCAGATGAATTCGGTCTGAGGGATCTTTGGGTAAAAAGTACCCATGGGACAGATCTGGAACTAAGGACATGTTAGTCAGCATTCACATGTAGCATGTCCATGACAATACAGGCTTTTGAGTCAAGGGAGACCTGGGCACAAGTTGCTTATGGGCTGTGTGAGCTTGGACATTATGATACCAAACCTATTTCTTCGTCAGAAGCTGGTATAATAATATTACCCACTCCATAGGATTTGGAGAGACATAAGTAAAGTCACATTGTAAAGCACTCAGCCTCAATAAGTCATTAGCAGTGGTGGCAGCAGTAGTAGGATCATCTGCTCTGGAAATATAGATTTGAAAACCACCAGTATAGAGGTATTTGGAACCACTGGAATGGAATGGAATGGAGTATAATAGAATGGAATATTGGAATGGAATGGAATGGAATAGAATAGAATAGAATAGAATAGAATAGAATAGAATAGAATAGAATAGAATAGAATAGAATAGAGTAGAGTAGAGTAGAGTAGAGTAGAGTAGAGTAGAGTAGAGTAGGGAAGGGTAGGGTAGGGTAGGGTAGAACAGACTATAATAGAATGGAATATTGGAATGGAATGGAATATTGAATAGAATATAATAAAGTATTATAATAGAATGAAATAGAATAGGGTAGAATATAGAATTGAATGGAGTAGAATAGAATATTAGAATAGAATAGATAAAAAACCACCAACATCGAAAGGATACTAAAGAACACACACAGTGGTAATTGAGAAGTAGCCAGGAAGGTCAGATGACAATGAAGAGATGCTGTGACATTGTGGAAACCCAGGGAAGAGAAGGTTTCAAGAAGAGAAGCCATCAAAAGAGTAAAATCCTACCAATGGGTAAAGAAAGGTAAGGACTGCAAAGTGACATTGAATTCTGGGACAGGTAGGAAAAGCAACCTCTGAGAAAACAGTTTATTTAAAAGGCAGGGACCTGGAAAGCTTGCTTGGAAAATTAGGACAGTTGCTGGGCTATTTCATCAGAATTTTTCTGCATATTTTTATGAACTTCATGGTGGGTCATTTCCCATTGATTTTATTCCCATTTATCTCACTTTCTACATTTTTTCAAGTGTGTTTAAAACATCTCAAAGCATGAACCCAACTCCACATGGAAAGGGGCTTGAGCATCGACCTAAGAACCAGGAGGTCACCAGTTCGATTCCCAGTAAGGGCATGTGTCCACGTTGCAGGCTTGATCCCCAGTTACTTGCAGGGGGCAGCTGATCAATAGTTCTCTGTCATCATTGATGCTTTCTGTCTCTCTCTCCCTCTCCCTTCCTCTCTGAAATCAATACAGATATATTTTTTAAAAAGAAAAGAAAAGAAAGGCACGGCAAAACGTGTAGCAGGTCACTATTCGGTATGCAAACACTTTTTATTAAAACAGGGCAGGGCAGAAGAGGAAGTTAAAAGTGTTTTCTGACTATGGAAATTAGGTTTTGCCTCAGTGCTGTGGTTCCCTCAGGTGGGTGCCCCATTCTAGTTTTCTACTGGGCATTGTGGAGCACTGGCAAAGGAAGGGGAAATGATCATCGGGAAGTCATCTCCTCCCAAGGAGACGTCTTGAATACACCATGAAATCATAATGTGTTTATTCCGTTCTCAAGGCTGCATTGAAAAGGAACTAAATTCTATGTAGCATCAGCGGCAATTTTCTGCATTGTGTGCATATTCCTGAGGGAAATTCACATTCCCATTTAGAGCATTAGAAGGTCTCTATGGAGCAGAAACTCTGACAACAGCCTACATCTCTAGGCTCCATTTCAGGGTCTTCTCGATGACTTCTGTGGATTCGAAACCAGCCTTGCCTTCCCAGTGACACTAACATAGAGGGCACAGTTTTGGGATTGGCGCTTAGACTTACTTATGCTTGTGTGGACACTATGTGATCTGTGCTAGGGCCTCCCCTCAAACCTAACAAGCTTTATTCCCTTCAAACACACACACACACACACACACACACACACACACACACACACACTCACACTCATTCTTACACAGGCACACACCATCCAAAGCCTTTCACCTGGAAATAACATTTGACAGACAAAGGAACTGAGGCACCAAATGATTCTTTTTTAGACAAGAGTGTGCAGACGACTCACTCATCAAACCAGAGCCAGATCCCTTCTCATTAGCCAGCACTACCTTTTTATTGTGCAAGTCTTTTTTAATTATAATTTTTTACTTGTTTTTTAATTACAGTTGACATAACAGTAATATTATATTACTTTATATTACTTTCAGGTATACAACACAGTGATCAGACATTTGTATATCTTGCAAAGTGATCACCCCAGTAAGTCTGGTACCCATCTGACACCGTACATAGTAAATATTATTGACTACAACCCTGTGCTGTCTGTGTATCCCCGAGCCAGCACTGCCATTTTAGCCAGGGGTTGCCAGGCAGTCACAATTGTCTCAGATATTCAGCATCTTCTCAATGGGATGACTTGCAGTAAAAGTGATTCTTACTGCACAACTTCAAGTTTGACAACGGCTACACACATTCCTGCTTTAACAGAGCTGTGTCTGGAGCCAGACTGGCTGGGCTCAAATTCTGGCTCTGCCACTTGCCAGCTGTGGGCAACTTAATCTCTCTGTGCCTCAGTTCCCCACTTTGTATAATGAGGACATAATCAGCTGATAGTGTAATGAGGGGGAAGGACAGCATGACTGATCATATGTCAAATATTTATCACTGTGCATGGCCCTCCACCATGGTGTCTTTCCTCTTCCCCCCTGCAAAGTAAGGATGATAATTGTACCTGCATTAAAATGTGTTGGAGACACAAGCAGGAGCTAATGCAGATAAGTGCTTGGTTGTTACATCTCCCTCCACTTAGCTTATGCCCTCATCAAAGCTTGCTTGGAAAATTAGGACAGTTGCTGAGCTATTTCATCAGAATTTTTCTGCATATTTTTATGAACTTCATGGTGGGTCATTTTCCCATTGATTTTATTCCCATTTATCTCACTTTCTACATTTTTTCAAATATGTTTAAAACATCTCAAAGCATGAAACCCAACTCCACATGGAAAGGGGCTTGCTGGCTTGTGGTGGGTGGAAGCTGGCTGGTGGCTCTCTCTCTTTATGAAAACACGTGGGGCGGTGGGAAAATCTCCACAATATTTATGGTTTTGTTATTCCAACCTCCATAGCCTTGGAGAGACAAGTCACAAAGAAAGAGCACATGTGCCCTATAGTAACCTTATCAACTCAGTTCAGCCATGCCAAAGTGGGAGCTAGCTTTTTTTGTCATATCCTATCTAATAAAAGAGTAATATGCAAATTGATGGTACCTCTGCTACACCTACAAGCCACACCCACCAGCCAATCAGGAGCAAGTATGCAAATTAACCCAAACAAGATGGCTGTGGCCATGGAGCGAACAGGAGGCTTGGGTTTCCCCAGCAATGGAGGAAGCCAAGCTTCCTGCACACCCTGGCCAGCCCAGGCCTCCACTCAAGGCTACAAAGTTTCAATTATAGAAGATAAATAAGTCCCAGATGCCAGAGCCTCTGCTTGGGTTGCTAGGAGGCATGGCTGGCCTGCAAACCACCACAGGCCCCTCACCCAGACTGCCCCATGCCCCAAGGGAACCCCCACCCTGATCCAGGACACCCTTCAGGGCAAGCCAGCTGGCCCCCACCCGTGCACCAGGCCTCTATCCTATCTAATAAAAGAATAATATGCAAATTGACCATCACTCCAACACACAAGATGGCTGCCCCATGTGGTCAAAGATAGCTGCCCCCAGGTGGACACAAGATAGCTGCCACAAGATGGCCATTAGGGACGGGAAGTTGGGAGGGATCAGGCCAGCAGGGGAGGGCAGTTGGGAGGCACCAGGCCTGCAAGGGAGGGCAGTTGGGGGTGATCAAGCCTGCAGAGGAAGGCAGTTAGGGGTGACCAGGCTGGCAGAGGAGGGAAGTTGGGGGCAACCAGGCCTGCAGAGGAGAGCAGTTAGGGGAAATCAGGCTGGCAGGGGAGCAGTTAGGTGTCAATCAGGCTGGCAGGGGAGTGGTTAGGGGGTGATCAGGTTAGCAGGCAGAAGTGGTTAGGGGCAATCAGGAAGGCAGGCAGACAAACAGTTGGGAGCCAGCAGTCCTGGATTGTGAGAGGGATGTCCCAGATTGGAGAGGGTGCAGGCTGGGCTGAGGGACACACACCCCCGTGCATGAATTTCGTGCACCGAGCCTCTAGTTTATGAATATGTATCATGTATATCCTGTATGTATCAAAGATATTTACATTACCTATCACATGCCATGCAGTGTGCCAGTCACTCTAGGTATAAGATATTTAGTCTTGATAGCAACTTTATCATGTAGTACTAGTATTCTCATTACCCCCTATTATATATGGAGAAACTAAAGCACAAAATGAGTAAGTAGCTCATAGAAGATCAATCCAATAATAAGAAGCAGAGCCAGGATTTAGCCCCAGAGAGTCTGAAGCTAGAGGCTACCTACTTACTTAAGCACTCTCGTCCCCCGGAAATTAACACCTGAGACATCTCCAGACAACACTCCAGTCGGGGCCTTATTTTACGGGTAGGGAATAGATGTTTAGAAGAAAGAGTCTGACCTTTTGAGCAGCCTCACAAACCTAGAGACTTAGTAACTGCTACTTTGCTCAAAAATGCACCACTAAATTCGAGTGAGATGAAGCCTAGCAAGCTAATTTTAGTGCCAATGAGTGAAAAGGGGGATTATCTTGAAAATTCCTGCCAACATTATGAGCAATCAGTGCTGCAGAGCAAGTCCAAATTCAGAGTGAAAGTGAATACAAATAAAAGAAGTCATCCTATATCTTCTCTGTAAAGTATATAATTTCTAAAGGAAAGGTGCCTTTTATGTAACTTCTATATTTCCAGGAGAAACCCTAGGTGAGTTTGGGGAGAGTATGATGGAACAGAGACACCTACTGGTGAGAATGAGCCTCGCTTCATAGATTTCCATCCTTGAAGACGGTAGTTCTCACTATGATTTATATGTATTGGATATGAACAGTATGGTAGTAAGATACAGCATCTTCTCTCGGAATGTTACATTTTAAAAAGGAAAAGGTGAGATGTGTCCAACTATTTATTTAACAGCCCAAGCACAGGATCTCTCCTCTCCCTTATAGGAATACCAAGCTACTCTTCAGGGTCTTACACTGTGCTTGAGTGAGGCAGATACCAGGCCAGGTACGAAGCCCTTGGGGGCCTTCATTACTCTCATTTCAGGTCAACAGACTTTGACTGAGCACTTGCACTCCAAGGATAGGTGTGGGAGAGGCCCCTCCCACAGGCATTCCCAGCTCAGAAGCCAGGAGCCAAGATGCTCATCCTTCTAGTCTCAGGGTGACCCTAGGCCAGGGCTTCCCATCCAGTCCTGATGCTCCCAGTACTCAGACCTTGTCTGATCAGATTACATGAATATGTTTCTTCTGCGCCACTCAGATGTGACTTTGTTTCCCTAGAGGTGACACTCTTCCATCAACAATTTCATGAATGTGTACTCATTTGGATTCTCTCCTACACCATGCCAATTGGTTGAGGGTGGAACTGTATTTTGAAAATTGCACTTTTCTAAGTGTTGTCTAGGAGAAAGAATTCAGAAAGGCTAAATGGTGGAAACACATGAAGGAAAATAAAGGAGAGGAGAAAACTTTGTAAGGAGATGGCAATATCACCCTTCTGCTTTAGCACCACTTTGGATTCTGTTCAAACCTGCTAAACTTCCTCCCATTACCATGTATAATCGAGAAGTCATGGTGGCTTTAGAAGAAGCAGTTCTCAGTTGGCTTGTTGGGATGCAATCATCTATTTCATTTGGTTTTGGTTTCAATGTGGAATCTGGAGTTAAAGTAAGAAAATGTGCCTACCCTGGAAGTGCAGGTGGATGATACAAAAGTGACTAGGGCATCCAGAGATCCATGGGGGTGAGAGAATTTAAATCATGGGAGATGTGCACATAGGCATTGAAAATGTAGCCAGTAATTGAGATGCACCACTGACAAAAATAAATCCATGAATACTGCTGATGAAATGTTATTAATTAAACACGCACTGCATTTGGAGCTCTAAAGAAAACAGATCTCAGTCAGATCTGTTCTGATTGTTGACAAGTTGTAGTCTAGCAGGAGAGATGAGACAAGTGACGGATCTCTAAGACAATAAGAGGAAGCCACTGGGGGAGTGAAACAGATAAGAGCAGCTAAAACACCCTCAACTCCTTGAATTCCCTCTTCCCACACATCCATCTCATCCCCAGAAAGAAAATGGGCAGGATAGGAGGTAGTTGAACAATTAGAAGTTTAATGCAATTGTTTAAGAATGAAAAGTTAAGGGGCTAAAATTAATGGTGTGGGGAGGAGATGAGTTGGAAAAAGGAATCTTAAAAGATGAATGACTAGAACTTAGGAGCTTAGATGTGGAGCTTAAGGGAGGAGAGTTATATACTAATATAAGCATAGATATAGACATAGAATATTAGAACTTTAGAATATTATTATTAGAGTATTAGAGAGGAAAGAAACCTTTAATTCCTAGGTGAAAAAAATGAAATAAAGAGTAGAAATAAAACTAATACTAATAGAAATAGAATAGTCAAGAAGGATTTGTCTGGGGTGGGGCAGAGGCTGGGTAGAGGGGAGCAAAGGGAGGAAAGGGGGACACCTGTAATATTGTCAAAAATAAATAAATAAATAAATAGGATTTGTTGCAGAAACATGGGGCAGGGGGTGATGTCATGAGCTTCCTTTTTCAACTGTCTGTAAGGGTAGAGGGACCAAAGGATATGTAGGTGGAAATACCACCTAGGAAGTTGGAAATGCAGAACTGGTGTCAGGAAACTCTTTTAAATCAGGAGATGTAGAATCCATGAGATCTTGTGAACCCCTGAAACCTTATGCAAAGAAATGCTATTAACTTGTTTATATTAGGGGTTAATTTGAAGTCACTTTCACTCCCAGGTGCTTTTGTAGAAGGGCAGTTTAATATAAAAGATTTTTGTCTTGTAATAGAAGTTTCTAGACATGAAAAATAAGAAAGCTAGGAAGGAAAGCATTTTCTTGTGAGAGTTTTTTGATGAATGCTAAAGTTGAGATATTATTTAACTGTTTAGAGAATGAAATAAACCTATCTATGGCTAAGAGAAACCAAGAACCAAAAGTTTGAATTTAGCACCAAATATACTTTCAGTGGAATGAGAGTAAATACTATAATCAGTGAGCTAAAAGCAGTCACTAATATGTAAGTTCTTGCCCTTATTATAATGTTCAGATAAAAAAGACAGCCAAAAGTAGACAACATAAATAAGAGGGAATTTATTTATACTGTTCTTAATGAGCATATGGTATCTTATTAAAAGTAAAGAATAAATTACAAAGTTAAAAGCCTGAGACCTTGTCAATAAGTCAAGTCTATTTAAAACATCCTTAATTGACAGCCATATGCCACATGAAGAAGGCCAAGTATTAAAGTTTCAGTTCAAGTAGAATTTGTATTCTGCCAATGGGGTTGAGATGAGGAGAAAAATGTATTTTGTGCCATATATTAAAGTCATAAATTTTTGACAGAATGATGGGTCCTTGTACCAAAACATATCTTTCCAGTAACATCAGCGCAATTGATTGAGCATAATAGGTGAATGTGTTGTGGTATAATTTAAAAGGGTCTACAAATAAAAAATATTCCCATTGCCTGAAAGTCTCTTGATAAGGATACATTCATTTGAGCCAAGATATGACCCTCACGGTAGAATCAGGTGGGTGGACCAGGAGGCTGCTGGATAGATATTTCAATGGAGAATGAGAGGGACTAGGAAAGGAGGGGCAGTAGCAACATGTGTTATGCTGGGGAACCCTGAGCAGCCCCAAAGAGGCTGAACTTGACCTTGATAGGCAAGGTGCATAGAAGGTGCAGAGAGCAGAAGAAGTAGCTGACAAGTACCCAGGATAAATAAAACATGCCCCAACATGTATCCCAGGCTAGCCTGGGATGCCAATATGCAATTGGGCAACCCTCGTCATGGTTTTGCAAAGAGAAAATTAGTTATTTTCAGCTTCTCTCTGTTGTGAATTTTGGTGTTCTTTGTTTCTTTGCCAAATAACATGGTACTTGACAATTCCCCACCTATATCATTAGGATATGAACTTTGAAACAAAAAGATCAAGCAGCATCAAAGTTGTATCTTTTGCAACAGAGCTAAGCCATCATCTGTTGGTGCTTTATTCTCCTGTCTGGTCACACTTTCAGAATGAAACACCTTCTGTTTATTGAATGAGAGGATGGGGCTGTGGGAATGATGCAGTAGGTTTTTTATAATTAGTACTAGAAGCCCAGAGCGCGGCCTCGCCGTGCTCACAGCCCCGCCCACCCGCACCGGTCTTTGGTCGTTAGGGCATTAGGTCCACAGGCCTTTTATAATATAGATAACTTATTTTGTTAACTTTTATTTATCTAAAAGGCTTAGAATTTGTTCTCATCAGCCTAATATCTTAGGAAATCAGATTGAGAAACTCTAAGGGCCACAGATGGCATCTATTGTGTTTGTATTTGCATACATAAAAATTTGATGAGAATAACATACATATTCAATGGGCCTTCTTTGGGTTGAGTGCTTAGACCCAGACAAAGTCCTAGAAAATGCTTTTTGAGGAATTCTAAACCAATTTGCAATTAATGTGGCAAAATGAATTTTGTATATTTGATTATGTTTATGGTAAATGATCCAAAACCATAACAGAGTACTCCAATACTATAAGGAAACTGATGCTTCCATCTCTCCTGGTGCCCAAACCTTCAGCCTCCTAGAGGCCATTTAATGTGGTACAGCTGGCCAGTGGCAGCCAGAGCTCATTGGATTTCTGTTTTATATGCTATCTGAATGTAATGTGTTTAGTCGTGCCTTCTGCCTGTTTGGGGAGGTCAAATTTTAGCACCTTGGCATATACAAAACTGGCCTGGCACTTAGAAGGCCTAGAAGTCTAAAAGACAACACTGTGCTCAATAAGTAACTCTGCAAACAACAGCTGTGGCCACCAATAAAATAGCCATTTATTAGTGCTAGCGCAGAGAGCTTTGGTCACATGTAGGTCTTTTCCACCAGATTCTCAAACACAGCTAGCAATATTTATCAGCATTATCACCTCCAGAGGAGAAATGCAGATGGTTATGCATATAAATGCCTGTGTTTGTATGTGTGCATCCATTCCACCATAGAATCAAGGTGCTCCTATGAAAAACGTTCACCTCTTCACATATGTATGCCTCTTCAGCACTGCATGGAAGGACAGCTCCGTCCTGTCCACTGTCTTTTTTCAGCAATAGCCACCTAAGCCATTTCCACAGAACCCAAGGCTCCAGAAAACCCATTTGAAAACCAAAGAAGGAAGTGATTCTATTATGGAGATCAAGAGATTCCATTGTGTAGATGGTTTTCTAATCCACTCATCTGCTGATGGGCATTTAGGCGTTTCCAAATCTTAGCTATGATGAATTGTGCTGCTATGAATATAGGGGGTCATATATGGTTTCTGATAGGTGTTTCTAGTTTCTTGCGATATATTCCTAGAAGTGGGATTACTGGGTCAAATGGCAGTTCCATGTTTAGTTTTTGTGAGGAAACTCCATACTGTTCTCCACAGTGGCTGCACCAGTCTGCATTCCCACCAGCAGTGCACGAGGGTTCCCTTTTCTCAGCATCCTAGCCAGCACTTGTTGTTTGTTGATTTGTTGATGATCACCATTCTGACAGGTGTGAGGTGATACAGCATTGTCGTTTTGATTAGCATCTCTCAGATAATTAGTAACTTTGAGCATGTTTTCATGTGTCTCTTGGCCTTCCTTCTGTCTTCTTTTGAAAAGATTCTATTTAGGTCCGTTGCCCGTTTTTTTTATTGGATCATTTATCTTCCTTTTATTAAGTTGTATAAGTTCCCTGTAGATGTTGGAAATTAAACTTTTATCAGTGATAACATTTGCAAATATGTTCTCCCATACAGTGGGCTTTCTTGTTGTTTTGTTGATGGTTTCTTTTGCTATGCAAAAGCTTTTTATTTTGATGTAGTCCCATTTGTTCATTTTCTCTTTAGTTTCCATTGCCCTAGGAGCGGCATCGGTGAAGAAATTGCTTCGGCATATATCTGAGATTTCTCTGCCTATGGATTCCTCTAGTATTTTTATGGTTTCCCATCTTATGTTTAAGTCCTTTATCCATTTTGAGTTTATTTTTGTGTATGGTGTAAGTTGATGGTCTAGTTTCATTTTTTTGCATGTATCTGTCCAATTTTCCCAGCACCATTTACTGAAAAGACTGTCTTGACTCCATTGTATGTTCATGCCTCCTTTGTCAAATATTAATTGAGCATAGTGGTTTGGGTCGATATCTGGGTTCTCTATTCTATTCCATTGGTCTACATATTTGTTCTTCTTGTGCCAGTACTAGGCTATTTTGAGAACAGTGGCTTTGTAATCCAGCTTGAAATCTGGTATTGAGATCGCACCTACTTTATTCTTCTTTCTCAGGATTGCTGTGGCTATTCGGGGTCTTTTTTTATTCCAGATGAATTTTTGGAGACTTCTTTCTAGGTCTGTGAAATATGCCGTTGGTATTTTAATGGGGAGTGCATTGAATCTATAGATTGCTTTGGGTAGTATGGACATTTTAATGATATTGATTCTACCAATCCATGAACATGGTATGTTCTTCCATCTGTTTACAACTCAGAGGTCCTCAAACTACGGCCCGCGGGCCACATGCGGCCTGCCGAGGACATTTTCCGGCCCGCCGGGTGCCGCTGCCTGTCCTGCTTAGCAGCCAACTCGTCCCGGGCCCGCAGTGCGCTTAGGAATTTATTTGTTCATAGGTTTTTTTTAAACTATAGTCCGGCCCTCCAATGGTCTGAGGGACAGTGAACTGGCCCCCTGTTTAAAAAGTTTGAGGACCCCTAGTACATCTTCCTCTATCTCTTTTTTCAGTGTCCTGTAGTTTTCTGCATATAGGTCTTTTACCTCCTTAGTTAAGTTTTTTCTTAGGTATCTTAATTTTTTTGGTGAGATGGTAAATGGGATTGCTTTTTTAGTCTCTCTTTCTGTACGTTCACTATTGGTGTATAGAAATGCCATAGATTTCTTGGCATTAATTTTGTATCCTGCTACATTGCCAAATTCATTTATTAAGTCTATTAGTTTTTTGATGGAGTCTTTCGTGGTTTTTATGTACAATATCATGTCATCTGCAAATAAGGACAGCTTTACTTCTTCTTTTCCAATTTGGATGCCTTTTATTTCTTCTTCTTGTCTAATTGCAATGGCTAATACTTCCAGTACTATGTCGAGCAGGAGTGGTGAGAGTGGGCATCCCTGTCTTGTTCCTGTTCTTAGGGGAAATGGTTTTAGTTTTTGCCCATTGACTATGATGCTGGCTGTGGGTTTATCATATAAGGATTTTATTATGTTGAGGTATGATCCTTCTATTCCCACCTTGTTGAGAGTTTTTATCAAGAAAGGGTCTTGGATTTTGTCAACTGCTTTTTCTGCATCAATTGATATGACTATGTGGTTTTTATCTCTCAATTTGTTTATGTGATGTATCACATTTATTGATTTGCGGATATTGTACCATCCTTGCATCCCTGGGATAAATCCTACTTGGTCATGGTGTATGATCTTTCTGATGTACTGCTGGATCCGATTTGCTAGAATTTTGTTGAGGATTTTGGCATCTATGTTCATGAGGGATATTGGCCTGTAATTCTCTTTCATTGTGTTGTCTTTATCTGGTTTTGGTATTAGGGTGATGCTGGCTTCATAGAAGGAGCTTGGAAGTGTTCCTTCCTCTTGAATTTCCTAGAATAGTCTGAGGAGGATAGGTTTTAGTTCTTCCTTGAATGTTTGGTAAAACTCCCTTGTGAAGCCGTCTGGCCCCGGGCTTTTGTTTGCTGGAAGCTTTTTGATGACTGATTCAATTTCTTCCATAGTTATTGGCCTATTGAGATTTTAGATTCTTCCTGATTGAGTTTTGGGAGATTGTATTTTTCTAGGAATATGTCCATTTCCTCTAAGTTGTCCAGTTTGTTGGAATAGAGTTGTTCATAGTATTATTTGACAATCTTTTGTATTTTGGTGGGGTCTGTTGTTATTTCACCTCTTTCATTTCTGATTTTATTTATTTGGGTCCTCTCTCTTTGCTTCTTGGTGAGGCTGGCTAGAGGTTCATCAATCTTGTTTATCCTTTCAAAGAACCAGCTCTTGGTTTTCTTGATCTTTTGTATTGTTTTTTTGGTCTCCATGTCGTTTATCTATGCTCCAATCTTTATTTCCTTCCTTCCGCTTACACTGGGCTTTTCTTGTTGCTCTCTTTCGAACTCTTTGAGTTGTAGGGTTAGGTAATTTATTACCATTGTTTCTTGTTTTTTGCAGTAGGCTTGTAGTGCTATGAACTTCCCTCTCAAGACTGCTTTCACTGTATCCCATAGATTTTGGATTGTTGTGTTTTCATTGTCGTTTGTTGCCATGAAGTTTTTTATTTCTTCTTTGATCTCTCTGGTAACCCAGTCATTGTTTAATAGCATGCTGTTTAGTGTCCATGTGTTTGATTTTTTTTGGATTGTTTTTATTGTAGTTGACTTCCAGTTTTATGCCACAATGATCTGAGAAGATGCTTGATATGATTTCTATCTTCTTGAATTTGAAGAGACTTTGCCTGTGACCTAATATATGGTCTATCTCTGAAAATGACCCATGTGCACTTGAGAAGAATGTATATTCTGTGGCTTTGGGGTGAAATGTTCTGAAGATGTTGATTAATTCCATCTGGTCTAGTGAGTCATTTAGGATTGCTGTTTCTTTGCTGATTTTTTGTTTAGAGGATTTGTCCAATGGTGATAGTGGGGTATTAAAGTCTCCTACTATGATTGTATTGCTGTCAATCTCTCCCTTGATATCCTCCAGGAGTTTTTTTATGTATTTGGGTGCTCCTATATTGGGTGCATATACGTTTACCAGAGTTATTTCTTCTTGTTGGATTTCTCCCTTTAGTATTATGAAGTGGTCTTACTTATCTCTTTTTATGTCCTTCATTTTGAGATCTAATTTGTCAGATATAAGTATTGCTACCCCAGCTTTTGTTTCATTTCCATTTGCCTGAAAAACATTTTTTTAATCCCTTCACCCTCAGTTTGTGTGCGTCTTTTTTTCTGAGGTGGGTTTCTTGTAGACAGCAGATATATGGGTCATATATCCAATCCATTACCCTATGTCTTTTGATTGGGGCATTTAATCCATTTACATTTAAAGTTACTATTGATAGGTACTTGTTTGTCACCGTTTTTATTCTTTACCCCTGTGTTCCTTCTTCGCTTCCTATTTCTGATGTGTTTTTTGTTTTTGTTTTTGTTTTTGTTTTACAGCAGACCCTTTAGCATTTCTTGCGTTGCTGGTTTGGTGGTAATAAACTCCCTTAGTCCTTTTTTGTCCATGAAGCTCCTGATTTCACCTTCAAGTTTGATTGATAGCCTTGCTGGGTACAGTATTCTTGGATTCAGACCCTTCTTTTGCATGACTTTGTATATTTCATTTCATTCCCTTCTGGCCTGATGTGTGTCTGTTGAGAAATCATTCACTAGCCTGATGGTGGATCCTTTGTAGGTAACTGTCTGTCTTTCTCTGGCCACTTTTAATATTCTTGCTTTGTCATTGGTGTTTGCCAATTTAATTATAATGTGCCTTGGTGTCAGTCTTTTGGGGTTCATTTTGCTTGGGACTCTGTGAGCTTCATGGATTTGTGTGGGTTTTTTCTTCCCTATATCAGGAAAGTTTTCTGTCATTATTTCTTCAAACAGGTTTTCTATTCCTTGCTCAGTTTCCTCTCCTTCTGGCATCCCAATTATGTGGATGTTGTTTCATTTCGTGTTGTCCCAAAGTTCCCTTAGGCTCTCCTCCTGCTTTTTACTTTTTTTTTTCTAGAAGCTGCTCTATTTGGGTATTTTTTCCTACCCTGTCTTCTAGCTCACTGATGCGGTCCTCTGCTTCTTCTAGTCTACTCTTGATGCTTTCTATTGAGTTCTTTACAGCAGCGATGTCATTTTTTATTTCTTCTTGGTTCTTCTTCATTTCCTCTTCATTCTTACACATATTGTCAAATGTGTCTTCCATTCTTTTCATCCACCTTATGACCATTTCTCTGAAATCTTTCTCTGACAGGTTGTTTGCCTCCATTTCATTTACTTCCTTTTCTGGTGCTGCCTGCTTTTCTTTCATATGCAGGCTGTTTCTTTGTCTCCCCATGATCTCTCTTTTCCGGATGTCTGGTTTGTAGTTTTCTCTATCCTGCGTTGATTCAAAGGCACAAAATACAACACAACAAGGTATCACGCACAAAGCACTGAACACAAATGTATTCACGATATTAATAACCCCAGATAAAGGTGACCACCAGAGAAAGACAAATTAGAGTATAAGAAATAAAGAAGAAGAGGGGGGGGAAAGGAGTGCAAAAATGAAATTGGGAAAAGGAAAAAAAGTAAGAGAGAGAATAAGAAAGAAGAGGGAGAAAAAAACTATATATAGGGAGAAAACTCCAATAGAACAGCCACTAATCCCAACAAATGCCAGCAACAAGTACCTGGAGGTGAATGCATACTACAAACAACAACTAATATTAAGCAAGACGAGGGAAAACAGAAGCGAAAAACAAAAAGAAAAAGCAAAACAATCTCACAAACAAGCATAAAAAATTTGATATAATCAACAATCAAGCCAGAGTAAGTGTGCGAACTCCAGGGCTGTGCGCAAGTCTGTGCAGTCTTTTTTCCCCTTGGGTCTAAGCAGCCGGCACACTTTTAAATTTTTTAGGCTGTCCTTTTGCACCCAAATCAAAATGGGTTGCTTTTTAGATTTCCCTTCTGTTACCAGTTCTGTGGACCCCCTTCCACATTCACAGATCACACCAGCCCCAACAGCCACAGATTTTCCTAGGTGCAGACTTTCCCAGGTCTCCAGCTTCTGCCGTGCACACATTTCTCTCTCCTGCCAGGACCAGAGACCTCACCTTCTCCCAGGCAAAATCTGAACTTTCCGTGGTGGAGCATAGAGCTCCTCTGAATCCACTTGCTTGCGCCACTCAGGGACCAATGTTCTTGGGTTCGCAGCTGTTTGGTGGGTGCCATAGTTGTAGATTTTCCGGCTTCTGATAACATCCACTTTCTCCTTCAAGATGGTGCGGTCTCCATGTCCGATCTGGTCGCTGAGATTCTTATTTTTTAAATATATTTTTTATTGATTTCAGAGAGGAAGGGAGAGGGAGAGAGATAGAAAAAACATCAAAGATGAGAGAGAATCATTGATCGGCTGCCTACTGCATACACCTGCCCGGGGATGGAGCTCGAAATCCTGGGCATGTGCCCTTACAGGGAGTCAAACTGTGAACTCCTGGTTCATAGGTCAACACTCAACCACTGAGCCATGCTGGCTGGGTGAGAGATTTTTATTTTTAGAAGATAATTCAAAATAGTGTATGCCATATCGAACATGTACGTGGGAACAGACATTCCTTCCTGCATTGAAAGGAAAGGATGTGTGGCAGCTTTCACACCTGACCTCCCACCATTCTCAGCAGGTGAATATTTTACCGAGGACAGGAAATGAGCCACAGCCAGAGTCTGTGACAGAGTGACCACTGATAGACTTCTACCTAAAAAGTAAGAGATTCAAACATAAGAATGTTCAGCCTATATATATCAAAGTTATCTGAACATGTGCCATAATATCACCATTGTATTTCTATATGTAGACCAACTATCCTGGTAGTTGAATTTTTGCCTTACTGACTAGGAACCATTGTAGAAACTGTGAAAACTACTTGTTGAATATATGTAATAGCATTAGCCATCATTATATAAGCACCTATTAGTTGCTATATATATTTAAGCTCTATGCTTAATCTTATCAGCTCTACTACCTAAAAAATAGGTGCCTCATAGCTGAGTGAGTGACAGAACTGGGCTTTGAATCCAAAACATGACCTACAAACTAAGGTTGTGGTTTTAAGATTATGGAATCGACTATTTTAATATTAACTATTTGTCATATGTAACTCTTATGTGAGAAATCAACATTTACTAGTACCTAATCAAAAAATTGAGTCTTCTCTTTTGAGACAAATCATATAATTGAAAAGCCCACATTATATTTAGAAACCAGGCTCAATCAATGGTCTATCAATAATGTTAACCTCTATTCACTTTTTAATATTTTAATTCCGAAATTAATAAAAATGTCCTAAAATGGCAGTGATGACCTGGCATAATTTCACATATGGCACTTCCTTGTAACAAAGGTTTATAAACTTAAAACAAAGCTTTGCTAAATAGGTTTGCTAGTAATTAATGAAACTGTATCACCCCATCTTATATATCCTAGGAAATATCCTAAATCCATTCAAACCCCAAATAACAATGGAAGTGCAAAATATAGTAAATAAGATGTCAGAAATTTAAATACCAGAACTGAGAAAGGGATAATGTGAATATAAACAGTAGCTGTATATAGTCAGATAACGTGTCAAAGCCCTAAGCCAGAATAATGTCGGAAGACTAAGAGTTCTGTCCTTTTGGGCGGTATGGAAGATCACCTGTCTGCTCTTCCACTGATAAAAATTATCCAAAGCTTAGCTTGGGAAACATTAGGATCATGTTGCCCCATTGTATGGATCATCAAAATGAAATAATAACTATAATTCAATAATAACTATTATGTTGTTATTATATGGGGGTAGGAATTATGGCCCAGAGTGTGTGTGGGGGAGGGGGGGTATTACTTTATTACTTACCCTTCCTAGTCTTTTCTGTCCTTTCTCACTTATTTTTAAAGTGCTAGTAATGACTCTCAGAATCTATTTATCTTGCTGCTCAGAGTTTGGAAAATGCTATGCTAACTCATAGATCTGGAGAACAGGCTGATGGTTGTTTGCCAGAGGTGAGTGGGGGTAGGGGCTGGGGAATATGAAGGGGTTGAGAAGTAATTGGTAATTGCTAAATAGTCACGAGGATGTAAAGTATGGCATAGGGAATGTCGTCAATAATATTGTAATAGTGGTATGGTGTTGGGTGGATACTGGAAATGTGGGGGGAACATTTTTGTAAAGTATATATTGTCTAACCACTAAGCTGTACACATGAAACTAATACAGAATAATATTGAATTCCAACTGTAATTGAGAAATTAAACTAAAAAAATGTTATTTCTAAGGAGTTCTTCATTGGTGGCTGCCACCAAGTTTAGGTAGGACTTGCTACTAGGGGCTGGAGTAACAGAAAGACCGGTATGCACAGTACACTCACTGGTACTTTGTAGGTAATACTTGATTTATCTAGACAACAGCATAAGAATTCCCAGCACTTTTAAAATTTGGGTGTGTTTTTTTTTTTAAGTTGCCAACATCAGAAAGCATTCTTGTTGCTAACTTGACCATTTTAATCCTATATTTTGTAGTATTTCCTTATTTATCTTTCTCCTACAACCTGCTAGTATAAGGGATCTGTTTACAGCTCATGGATCCACATATTCTAACGTATACTGGGCTGCTATTTAGAATACAGGTATTAATTACCTACTTAAAAAATCGTAGCTACTTACTTCCAACAGTAAATACAGCTGTTTCTCCCAATTTAAACTGTTTTTCATGCTGACTGGGCCTATAGAACTTCCCTCACCTTTTCAAATCATATTAGATTCACTTTGGAAGAGCATGGATGCTTTGGTTCTGAGTGTTGTTAGCTCTACCCAACATGAAAGACTGGACCCTGTATTGACTAGTAGAACCTGCCCAGCCGGCTTGGCTCAGTGGTTGAGAGTCGACCTATGAACCAAAAGGTCACGGTTTGATTCTGGGTCAGGGCACATGCCTGGATTTTGGCCCGATCCCCAGTAGGGGGTGTGCAGGAGGCAGCCCATCAATGATTCTCTCTTATCATTGATACCTCTATTCTCTCCCTCTCCTTTCCTCTCTGAAATCAATTAAAAAATTTTTTAACTTTTAAATAATACAACCTGACTTAATTCATTTCCTGGGACTTCTATAACAAAGTACAACAAACTGGGTGGCTTAAAACAACAGAACTTTATTCTCGCATAGGTCTGGGGGCTGGAAGTCTGAAGCCAAGGTGCCAGCAGGGCCATGCGCCTCCTAAAGGCTCTAGGGCAGGATTCTTCCTGGCCCCTTCCTAGTTTCTGGTGTTTGCTATCAATTCTTGGAATTCCTTGGCTTCTGGGGGCACCACCCCAATCTCTGCCTCCATTGTCACATGGCCATCTCCCTGTGTGGAGGCCCACACTCGGATTGGCAAAGCCTTAACTAAGGCGCCTTCATGATAGACAGGAGGGACTCCAGACAGAGGTGGCGTGTGTCTGCCTGATTGTAGAGAACGTCACCTCAAGACGGCTGTGCAAAGCAGCACCCCCTGTCTAGTAAACACCCCCTCAGTCCCTCATAAGCACAGAAGCTCTTGAGCCTGCTGAAATCATTGTCCCAATTGTTGCTGTCAAAACGAGCCAAACTGGACTCCATTTAAGGCCCTTGTTTGTGATGCTTGGCTCCCTGCCATGAAGAATGCCTGTCATCCATGCGACAGAAGCCATCAGTGAGTACGGCTGCTCGCTGGCCCTGGGACAGCACTCAGCCCACCCCTGAGAGCATTTGTAGAGTGAATCACCGTTTTCTTCCATCGCCGCTGGGTTTGGCTTCCATCAACGTTTCCCTCAACAGAGTGGCTGCATTTCGGCATGTCTTCTGTTTTCTGGCATTTCTATAATGTGGTCTTAATACGTGAACCCCAAAAATACTTTTCAGAAGAGGTTTACTGCAGAGATTCATTAGAAGGAAAATAACGATTGCATTAGGGCTCTGGTTTTTTTTTCTTTCTTTGACGCTGCTGAGACTAGGTATGGGGATAATGGTGGGAAAGAATTCTTGCAATTCTCTGTTAATGCTGATTGATGAGCTGGTGAGACCGCCTAAGTGTCCGAGGAACAGAGCCAGTTTTTAATGGCACTTTAATTTGGGAAATTCAGAAGACTTCCTTGCAGAAATTGGAAGTTGGAGTGGGTTGGAAAAATAGTTCAATAAATGAGCATGCTTTCAGGCAACATCTAGTCTAAATGGCCTGTGTGATTTCAGAATGTACACTTCAGGTAAAATTTTATAAAAGAAGATAGTTCTGGCAAATAATAGAGTGAGTGTCTCATAATGTTTTCATGTCTAATAAACTGTTGTTTAGCTCCAAGAGAGAAATATCTCCATTTCTATTTCATTAGAATGTCTATAATGAGGAAATATTACTTTCAGAGACAAATGATGATGATGCAAGGCTTACTTTGTGTTTTCTATCTAAATGGGATAGTAATGGAGCTTTGAGAGAACTACTCAGCCTTCCTGGTAAACTTGGCCACAAACATGAGAGACTTCTGGACACGCCATTTCCATAGCAAGTAAGGCTGCAATTCCACCTTATACATATTTTATAACCTATTCCCTCGCTCCCCTTTTTACTGCCATTGCAGTAGAAACAGCTCTCATCTTCCATGGCACCCCTAACCCAATCGGTCCCACCATTGCAATTAGTGATCTTACCAGAATGCAAATCTGAGCAGGCCATTCCCTTGCTTAAAATCCATTGGTGGCTTTTACTCCTTATAGCTTTCTTTTTTTATGTTTTTTATTGATATTTTATGAGAGAAAGGAAGAAAAAGGGGTAGAGCAATAGAAACTTCCATAGGAGGCATGCCCCTTATTGAGGATCAAGCCCACAACCTGGGCATGTGCCCTGACTGGAAATTCAATCGGTGACATCTTAGTTCATGGGTTGGCATTCAACCAGTGAGCCACACCAGCCAGGTTCCTTACAACTTTTACTCCTTGAGCTTTAGCAAGCGTCAGAATCCCCTGGAGGACTTGTTAAAATACAGATTGCTGGGCCCCTCCTCAGAGTTGCTGACTGAGTAGGTCGGAGTGGGACCTGAGAATTTGCATTTCTAATGAGTTGCCACATAATACCAATGCTGCTAGTCTGGGGACCACACTTTGAGGAAAACTGGTGTTCAGAACAAAGCCCACCAAACTCTTCTTCATCAATGCATTGAGCATCCTTTAGAATTTGTCCATTGCTTAATTTCCCAGAAGTGCCCCATCCCCACTCATCTTTGTGCCTCCACCTACATCCAATCATATCATACTACACGACTCTCTGAAACCAGGGCTGTCGCAAGGTTGTGGAAGTCGGGTGCTGCACAAATGATGGAGGCATCCTTCACATTCTTTTCTCTCTGTTGGTACTCCCTGGAGTTGACCCTGATGTCACCATGGACTCCTGCAGGCCATGCCTCCTTATGGATGTCCACAGTCATACAAAAAGACTTAGAACTTGGTGAACAAACCATTTGCTTTGGGCTTTAAAGCTTGACGGCACCCTATCCTCTCAACCTTTACCCCCTTTTCTAGGTGAAAACTTCTGCCCATTCTTTAAGTATCCCTCTCAGAAAGATTGCTGCTTAGAATTCTCCTTAGAGCCAAGGAAACATTTTTCCAACAGGAAAAGGAAGACAGTTACAAACTCTGGATAGAGCTGTGAATACTCTAGTGTTCAAAACATGTTAAGTGTTCAAAATCTGTGTTTTCTGCTTCAGGTTTTCCTAAGTTATCTTTTTTTTAAAATATATTTTTATTGATTTCAGAGAGAAAGGATGAGGGAGAGAGAGAGAAAAACATCAACAAGGAGAGAGAATCACTGATCGGCTGCCTCTTGCACACCCCCCACTGAGAATTGAGCCCTCACCCAGGCATGTACCCTGACCTAGAATCGAACCGTGACCTCCTGGTTCATAGCTCAACACTCAACCACTGAGCAACACTAGCCAGGCTGAATTACCTTTTTTTTTTTTTAAGAAAAAAAGGAATTTATTGCTTGATATAAATTATCTTTTTTAAGAACTAGAAAATTTATATGAAGAAGAAAAGGGAGGGACGCTTATTTTGACCTAGGTCTGAACAAATCTAAGGTGTGTATTTACATGGACAAGTTGTTTTAACAAATTATGCTTATAAATAAGCATTAAATGGAATATGAAACATTCTTAAGTTTATACTTTAACTAGAGGCCCGGTGCACGAAATTCGTGCACAGGGGTGTGTGTCCCTCAGCCCAGGCCGCACCCTCTCCAATCTGAAACCCCTCAAGGGATGTCCAACTGCCTGTTTAGACCCAATCCTGGTATGGGCCTAAATGGGCAGTTGGACATCCCTCTCACAATCCAGGACTGTTGGCTCCCAACTGCTCACCTGCCTGCCTTCCTGATTGCCCCTAACCGCTTCTGCCTGCCAACCTGCTCACCCCCTAACCATTCCCCTGCCAGTCTGATTGAGGCCTAACTGCTCCCCTGCCAGTTTGTTTTCCCCTAACTTCCCTCCCCTGCAGGCCTGGTTACCCCTAACTGTCCTCCCCTGCAGGCTTGGTCTCCCCCAACTGCTCTCCCCTGCAGGCCTGAATCCCCCCTCCCCCTAACTGCCCTTCCCTACAGGCCTGGTCACCCCCAACTCCCCTCCTCTGCCGACCTGGTCACCCCCAACTGCCCTCCTTGCAGGCCTGGTGCCTCCCAAATGCCTTACCCTGCTGGCCTGATCACCCACAACTGCCCTCCCTTGCAGACCTGGTCACTCCCAACTGTCCTCCCCTGCTGGCCATCTTGTGGCATCCTTCTTATGTCCACATGGGGACAGTCATCTTTGACCACATGGGGGCAACCATCTTGTGTGTTGGAGTGACAGTCAATTTCCATGTTATTCTTTTATTAGGATAGAGGCCTGGTGCACAGGTGGGGGCCAGCTGGTTTGCCCTGAAGGTTGTCCTGGATCAGTGTGGGGGTTCCCTTGGGGCATGGGGCAGCCTGGGCGAGGAGCCTGTGGTGGTTTGCAGGCTGGCCACAACCCCAGTGACCCAAGGGGAGGCCCTGGTATCTGGGATTTATTTATCTTCTATAATTGAAACTTTGTAGCCTTAAGCGGAAGCTAAGGCAGGCCAGGGCAGGCGGAAAGCTTGGCTTCCTCCATTGCCAGGGAAACCCAAGCCTCCTGCTTTCTCTGTGGCCGCAGCCATCTTAGTTGGGTTAATTTGCACACTTGCTCCTGATTGACTGTGGCGTGGCTTGTGGGTGTAGCAGAGGTATGGTCGATTTGCATGTTACCCTTTTATTAGATAGGATGGAGTTTTCTATTAATTTTTTGTGATGCTTTCCTTTCAGCTACATGGAACAATGATGTGTGTGTATTTATATGTATTCTTGCGTATGTTTGTGTGCACATGCATGCAAGTAATTTTTAAAGGATAGTCTGCATTATTCATTCTCTTCAGGGGCTTCACATTTTATTGCACAAATCTGGCACTACCCAGATCTATACTTGGAACAATCACTTCCTTCACTGGTTGGATTCACTGCAGGTTCCAATCACATTCAGCAAAAAAAAAAAAAAAAAAAATGTGATCTAGAATGAATACAGCACTTTTCTTTAAGAAAGTGGATTCTTCTGTGAAGGTGAAGGCTAAGCTATTATACAGTCAAAAGCAGGCTTCTCAAAAAATACAGTAAAAAGAGAAGGGAAAAAAGCAATTTGCTAGTGCAATGTAAAAAAGAAAGAATTAAGAAAAAAAGTAAGAGCTTAAACCTTGGAAAAGATGATGTCAGTGGACTTGAAAAAATTATGTCACTGGTCTGTTATCAAAAAATGGGTAATTTTTAATATGAATTTCTATTGTTAAAAAATCTGTTGGTGGTTAAAACTTTCAGGCTGACTTTGGGCAATGTGGAAGCAGCAGAAAATGACTACAATACCTGTCCTCTTATTTTGGGGAGATTAAAAATATTTGGATTCTTCAATTTCCAATTTACATTGAACATCATTCTCATTCTCTCCAGTTCCTTGCACTTCTCCCTTCTTTTTTGTTTATTTATATGAGACAGATTCATGCGGTGCCTGCTCTGTGTGAGACTATAGTCATTGCCTCCCATAATTATAGAATCCTGTTTGAGAGATGAAACTATCTCCTATGAAATTATCAAATTGTTATTTAAGAAGGTTGTAAGGTTTAATGGGAGGAACAGAACCTGATCAAAACTCTGGGCAACTTAAGCTGAAAGGAGGGAGGGGAGAGACAGTGGATTGGGAGATGCTGTTAGGCAGAAGCTGAGACTCCCTGCAATGCCAGTTTGTCCCCCCTCCTTCTGGAGCGCTGCCATTAATGTGACCCCATCCCAGCAACTCCAAGTCTCCAGGTCTCTGAGTTCAAACTTCAGCTATCTGAGAGGAGGAGACTCTGGGCCACGGAGGTAAGGCTGCCAGATCAAATAGGGAATGCCTAGTGAATTTCATATGCACAGCAAATACTTTCTTAGTATAGGTTTGTCCCATAAAAGAAATTGATTCCAATATAACTGGGCATCTGTATTTTTGTTTCCTAACTCTGGCAATCCTGCAGGTGGGCAGCAGAGTGCAGGCAAGAATGCAAAGGGAGACCATGTGAGTCTGAGTACCTGCAAGAAGTGTCAGTGACACCTTCCATGCATTTATGTGGTCAACCTAGGGAATAGACTACGAGCATCCAGAAGAGGCAGGCCACCACGGGATCTGAAGCCCCTGGGAGGGCTGCAGGGGAAGTGGCAGAATTTGGGCCCATGAAACAGTGGGGGTGAGAAGGTAGTGACTGGTGGGATGAAGGGAAATGCGGAGGGGGAAATTCAAGCCAATTCAACCACCAAGAGTGACTGACCAGGAATAGAAGGATGAAAACTCACTAAAAAACACATGGAAGTAAAACAGTCTTTACAAGGGTCTCAAAGTGAGAATCAAGCAAACTTCACTGGGGATGGATCCAAATAGCGTATAATTAACATAACCACTTATATTTGTGGTTTTGGAAAGTAATACGTGTTCATCTATATTTTCCTTTTGCTCGCCGTCCTGGGTTGACTTCAGCTCAGCTAAGTGGAAGAGGCAGCATCTTAGAAGATTGGCAGCTGTTAAGAAAAGTCCAACTTAGGGAATTCTCAGTTCATTTGCACCATCTGCCCTCGTGGCCTCCTAATGATGCCATGCACGTGAATGTGCTCTTTGTAGGATGTTAAGACAAACTCCTCTAGGCATGGGGGTCACACACAGAATAAGAACTGGATTCTTCTTAAGACCCAACAGGAATAGATGTATGATTTGGGAAGTTCTCAAATAAGTTAATAATTAACCATTTCAGCACTTCATAGCTTGCAAAGTACTATCATATATTTTCTCTTGTTTGTTCTTGTATTGGAGATATCTAGAGAAACAGAATCAATAAAATATGTATACATATATACACATGTATACTTACATAAAATAGATAAATAGAATGATACATGTGTGTGTGTGCGTATGTGCATGTGTGTGTCTACAGAGAGAGACAGACATTAAGAAATTGGCCATGCAATTCCTTAGGGACTGACAGGTCTGAAATCCACAGGGCAAGACAGCAGGCTGGAAATTCGGGTAAGCATTGTTGTAATCTTTAGTCCAAAGTCCACAGAGAGGCCATGCAGACTGCAAACTCAGGGAGGGTTTCTGTGTTGTAGCCTTGAGGCAGAAATGCTTCTTCTTTAGAAAACCTGTCATCATTCTTAAGACCTTCAGCTATTCTGTGAGCCTCACTCGTTTTATGGAGGAAAATCTGCTTTACTCAACGTCTACTGATTTAAACGTTAATCACATCTAAAAAGTACTTTCACAACTTCTAGACTGGTGTTTGATCAAGCAACTGGGCACCACAGCCTGGACAAGCTGACACAGTCCTCAATACAATGCTGCCTATCTAGTATTTGTTTTCCACATTATCTAGATGGGACTGCTGAGTCCCAGAAAAGCTAAGTCCCATATTACAGCCACCTCCCCTCACTGGGCACTTAGTAGACTCCCTGAATCTTTATTTCTTTATAAAGTGAAAAATGGAGTATTTCAAATATACCGTCTGATTTGAGTGCTCTATGAATTTTTTACAGTCTTGGTATCAAGTTAAATGAAATTCTGTTCAAAGGATGCACTCCACTCATGTCCTTCCCCGCAGGTCTATCATTCACGTACTAAAGAGGGGAGTCTGAGCTCTTAGTTGTGCTTTCTTGGGAAGGGGGCTAAGCAGACTACGGAGAGGAGAGCCACAGTCCCTGCCCCTCAGGAGCTGGCAGACAGGGAGTTCGTGTTCCTCCAAGGTGGCCCAGTCTCTGTTTCTCTGCTCTCTGGCTCCTGGAGACTTCTATAAGAACAAATTACCTAGAAAGAGGCTGCCTGATCATTGGAGTGGGTGTAAGATGAGAGGTCTCTCCTTCTCTCTGTTGTTCCTTTCTTGGCAGAGTTGCTACAAATAATATTAGAGTTCCCTTCACCAGCCTTCTGCCAAATGGTTTGCTTCCTAAAATCGAATCCTTTCAAACACAGAAATACATCACGGGGAGCGAAACAAAGTTTATTTCAGGAGATACCGAGAAAATATCAAAGCACTATCTTTAGTCAGAAGAGAACCAGGACGTCTCCTCTCATAGAATTGTTTTTGTATGTGAGAAAGAAAAAGCCAAAAGAAGAATTTGGTAAATATGTATACCTGGTTGCTTCTCTCATCTCCCTGCCTCCTCCCTCCCCCCTTCCCACCCACCACCAAAATGAAAGGCATTATGCAAGCTTAGGACTGACATCATGTGGTGGATGACTAAGTCTTTGCAAACTCCTCATCCAACAGCCCACAGATGTGGAGGGAGAGAACTGAACTTCCAGGTTCCTGGTACCCAGAGGGCCAGAATAAGTAAAAGTCAACGGAACCTTTTAGTGACTCCTTCTTCGCATGTGTGCTGTTATGCAAATGAGCTGAGACTTCTTGAGCATGGACTCTCTTTCGTCCTGGGAGGGCCCAGGGAACATCTGAGAGAAGAAAGGACTAGTGGCAAACCCAGGGCCACCAGCCTTAGAGGAGAGCCCAGGTGTTCAAAGAGCCCAGATGCTAGAATTTCCGGCGAGACTGTTCTTCCTCTGATGCAAATCAAAGCATATACTTTCTGGTTTTCTATATCCAGAAGTTGTCTCGGAAATAGCTGGAAATAGAAGATGGGGGGATGAAACGCATGAGATTCTTACCAACTCCCCACTTCTTCCTTCAACAAATAGTTCGGCCTTTGGTTTGTAGGCTCAGGAATGCCATTGTGCTTAGTCCTTTTCCTGAAAGGAGACAATTCGTTATGTTTCTAATGATGCTTATCGCAGGCCTTTTCCTTCCTGTCAGCTTAAACAAGTTCTTTTCTCCTGAAAATTCCAGTCATTGTGTTTCCCCATGTTGTTTTCTATTGCTGATCAAGCTTTTAAAAATTATATTATATCCCAAGAAGATAAACCAGAAATTGCTGTATAACTCACTCATTTTTACCTCTCAGCATGTATTTGAGAAGGGAGGGAGGAAGGGGGAAGGGAGGGCGGTTGGTTCGTGAAGTGGGGTGGGAGAAAGTACCTGTGCTAATTTCAGTGCAAGGCACAGAAGTTTCCGTGTGTTTCTGTGGAGTGCTGAATGTCAGTGACTATAAAGCAGATTATCACATAGGAGGCCCAAGCTAGAACGCTTTCTACATGTTTTAAGGCACAAGGCAGATCAAGTTCACCCAATACAACCTCAGATAATCCTCTTTGAGATATAACTGATGTATAACATTGTATTAGTTTCAGGTGCCCAACAAATTATTTCATACACATACTAGTATCTATTGTGAAATAATCACCACAATAAGGTTAGTTAGCATCCATCACCTCACATAGTTACAATTTTTTTCTTGTGATGAGAACTTTTAAGGTCTACTCTCTCAGCAATTTTCAAATATGTAACACAGTGTTGTTAACTCTAGTCACCAGGCTGTACATCACATCCGAGGACTTACTTATTTTATAACTGGAGGTTTGTACCCTCTGACCCCCTTCACTCATATCACACACACACACGACTTCAGTCCAACTCTTAAATACTGTTGGCAAGCTAGATGGTTCTGAACCAGGCAAATAAACTATAGTCATCTGGATTTGGCATGGAAACCACTGCTTGAGTGATGTGTTGGAAAGTGTTGAAAATATGAGCATTAAAGAGGTCTGCAATTGTATTTCAATGGGGGAGAAACAGTTTGTGTTTTTTATTTCCTCTCAGTTCTGGCCAGAGGCTATTCCAGGCACATCCCCAGCCATTCTTACACTCACCCCAACTTCCCTATAATAGGAAGCCTCGTGTGCAGGATCTGGTTGGATTCCTAACAACCTCGAAGACAGGGAGGCAGGTGGGAGGCACCTCATTTTGAGGATGTGGGAACTGAGACTGGAAGTGGGAACTGAGTGGTCCCAGCAGCCAGTGGGTGTAGAGCCATGGGTTTTAGTTCCTTGTCCTGCATTCTTTCCACCAAAAAACTCCCATTATTTTTCAAGGACATAAAATCAACAAGTTGGCAAATTGAGGCAAGTCTCCAACTGCTTGACTTCCTATCACACAGAGAAATCAATGCAACCAACTTTTGGTACCTCTTAATGCAAGTGCTAGGGGCCCTAGTCTTAACTCCATGTGATCCAGGAATGTGTAAGCGAAGAACTAAAACTATTATCCAGGCGATTCAAAAGGGATGAAGTTTCATCCAGAAATAATGTCTGTTCCCACTAACTCAATGCTTGGAACATGCACAGCGTGATATTTTTCAAAGCCTTCCCATTTGAGTTTCCTAAGCAACAAAATTGGATGTTAGCAATTCAACCCAAGTGAAAGGACCAGGTGTGACTTGTCCTGGGTTTGGTTTGCAGACATGACTGGAATTAGCAAATTTTTTTCATTGAGAAAGAGAATCACCAAGTGTTAGAGGTGAAAGGAACCTTGGAGTTGATCTAATCCAGATCACCCAGGAGGTTGACCAGTAGTATCACACAGATAACTGTTTATAATTTGCATCTCCTTTGCCATGTACAAACACAGTTCTGTTTGCCGGAGCCCTGGAGGCCAGTTGTTGGAGGTGACAGAATTGAAAGCCCTACTCCTGCATAGTTATGATAAATGAAGCAATAGCTAAATGCCATTAAGGGTTTGCTGTACTAAAGTAAATCTCCATGTTGGGAAGTGTATCCCATAGCTTAGAGCAAAAAACCACATTTGTTATATTTATCGTGTTAAAAGAAACTCTGCAATAAGACAATAAGCTTACATTTGGCTTATTGCATCACACATCATCCTCGGTATATATTGAAAATCTGCCTAGGGTGTTGTCTTTCTGGAAGAACTCGAAGTTTCACATGATATTTAAAAATAAGCCATTTCTTTACAGTTGGCAGATTGAATTTGAACATGAATAATGCACGTCAATATCTTACGGTTTCTTTAGCATGAGTAGGGGGGCCCTAAGGGTTTGAATGTTTGTTTTTCTTTTCTTTTCTTTTTGGCTGGGTACAGTGAACTTGATTGATGGTACATGACAAGATTGAGCTCCCTAAGCCCCTCCCCTTTTTCAGGGGGTCTGGGATGGAAACCATGGTCAGGCTATTCTCAGTGTGTTGAGGGGGTCAATCTGGGGCAAAGACTCCCCAGCAACTAAGGTCCTCTCTTCCTCTTGCTGGGGCTGGTGGTCCAGGGGGCTCTTACTCCTTAGAGGCCATGTGCACCATGAGGTCCACCACCCAGTTGTCACAGGAGACAACCTAGTCTTCAGTGTAGCCCAGGATGCCCTTAAAGGGGCCTTCTGACGCCTGCTTCACTACCTTCTTGATATCATCATATTTGGCAGCTTTCTCCAGGTGGCGGGTTAGACCACAACCGACACATTGGGGTGAGCACACAGAAGGCCATGCCAGTGAGCTTCCCATTCAGCTCAGGGATGACCTTGCCCACAGCCTTGGCAGTGCCAGTAAAAGCAGGGAAGATGTTCCGGGCAGCCCCTCGGCCATCACACCACAGCTTCCCAGAGGGGCCATCCACAGTCTTCTGGGTGGTGGTGATGGCATGGACTGTGGTCATGAGTCCCTCCACGATGCCAAAGTTGTCCATGGATGACCTTGGCCAGGGGGTCCAGGCAGTTGGTGGTGCAGGAATCATTGCTGACAACCTTGAGGGAGTTATCATACTTGTCATGGTTCACACCCATCACAAACATGGGGCATCCGCAGAAGGGGGCAGAGATGATGACCCTTTTGGATTCGCCCTTCAAGTGAGCCCCAGCCTTCTCCATGGTAGTGAAGACACTGGTGGACTCCACAACATACTCAGCACCAGCATCACCCCATTTGATGTTGGCGGGTTCTCACTACTGGAAGATGGAGATGGACTTTCCATTGATGACAAGCTTCCTATTCTCAGCTTTGACTGTGCCTTTGAACTTGCCAGGGGGTTCATACTGGAACATATAGACCATGTAATTGATGTCAATGAAGGGGTCATTGATGGCAACAATATCCACTTTGCCAGAGTTAAAAGCAGCCCTGGTGACCTGGCGCCCAATGTGGCCAGATCCATTCACTCTGACCTTCACCATCGTGTCTCAGGGTTGTGGCTGGCACTGCGCAGGAGGAGAGGCTGTCTGAGAAACAGGAGGGGCAGAGAACCTGTTGTTGTTTTTCTTTAGTAGTTATTTTTCTTCAAGAATGTACTCCAAATCAGGTTGTGCACATGCTAAATTTTCAGGTTTGAAGGTAGCCGTATTTGTTAAATTGCCATCAACTGGACCACAGACTGCATTAGTAATACAATGTTTCAGTATTTCCCTGAATTACCTACCAAAGTAAAATGACCTCCAATCTCACTCTGATTGTGAAGTCAAGGAATTGTGAAGGTCCTCTTTGGACCTTGCACTTTGTTCTTTGTCCAAAAGGTTGGAAGATAACAGAACGCTTTAATTTATATTTCTGTTTTCTCCTTGCTCTTTGAAGTGATAAACATCAGTAAAATACATCCAAAATGGACACGTGAACAGCTAAGATATGGAAAATCTAGAATATGGATGATCAGTACAAGAATGCTGGCAGCCATCCCAATATTAAGGTATATTAGCAACAGTGTGACTCCCTAGAAAATACAGAGGGACCTAGTTCCTTATGGTAAGAGCCTAAGAGTGGATGGCATCTCTGACCAGTGCTTCCTAAGGAGTATTTTAGTGACCAAATACAGTAAATGTCACTTTGCCACTGGCCTCTGAGGATAGAATTCAAGGTGAGCATTCCCAACTTGCCTTTAATAAACCCCCTGAGAGGAGATTTCTAACTTGAGCCTTCAGACTCTCCTAGAGTAGGTGAGGAGAACCTTTACTGTAATTCATTGATCTTCATTTTTAAAGGAAAATCTGAAGTGTACTCAAGTAAAAAGGACTTCATTTTGAGAAAAAATATAAAAGAATTAATAATTAAATACTGTTCTTTAAACTAAGGGAACCATAAATCTTTAATTACCAGGTGTACCAGTTAATAATGTGGATTTTGTAATCAAAGAAAAACACGATAATTTTGAAAGAAACATCAAAAGGCTTTATTCAAAGTAGTGTTTATCGCTAGCTACACATTTCCCCCTCTTTCACATCCCAATAGAACTTTTCTTGTTTTGAGGCAAACCATTCAGAGACCCAGTTTTCCATTTCTTCGTACGTTTTGAGGTGCTGCTCAGAAAGTGCGTGTGCCATCAATCGGAACAAGTGGTCATCTGAAGGAGCAAGTTCTGGTGAACACAGTGGGTGGGTTAATACTTCCCAGGCAAGATCTTTTAAGGTGTCTTTAACTGGTTTTGAAGTGTGTGATGGTGCTCATCACGAAGCAAAATTACTTTGCCGTGTCTTCTGGCACATTCTGGTTGTTTTATGATCAAAGCGTGGTTCAAATTGATTATTTGTTCTCGGTAGCGATCAGTATTAACGGTTTCACCTGCGTTTAGAAGCTCATAATACACGGCACCTTCCTGATCCCACCAAACGCAGAGCATTGTCTTCTTTCCAAAGCGATTTGGTATTACAGTTGATGTTAATGGTTGACCTGGATCAACCCATGATTTTGTGCATTTGGGGTTCTCAAAATAAATCCACTTTTCATCACCAGTCACAATTCAATGCAAAGAAGACTTTCTTTCATGCTGTTGAAGCAACATTTTACTGATGACTTTTCGGTTTTCCATTTGTCTTTTCATTCATTTGATGTGGCACCCATTTTCCTTCCTTTAAAATATTTCCCATTGCTTGTAAATCATTGGAAATTGTTTGCTGAGCACTGTTTAATCTTTCTGCAAGTTGTTTTTGAGTTTGACATGCATTTTCATCCAATAATGCTTGTAATTGTTGGTCTTCAAACTTTTTCAGTTGACCTGGATGTTCTTTGTCTTTCACATCGAAATCATCACTTTTAAAGCTTTTAAACGAGCGTTCACAAGTATCTTGAGATGGAGCATGTATACCCGAAGTATACGATAACTTTCAGCAGCACTTTCCTTCAAAATAAAGAAATGAATTAAAACTTTCTGCAAATTCTCTTCTTTTGGCACGAAATTCAATTCTAAGCATAAAAATATCTATGTTAACACCTTTAGAAAATTTGACACATGAAGTTTTGAAGCTTGCTGTCAATACAACAAAATAGCATACATATCAAATTGCATATATATCAACATATATGTAACTCCATCTATTGAAAAAATCCGCATTATTAACCTGTACACCTGGTAGCAACTGCAACACATTCTGAAATATATCATAGTTTTACTTATAGCAAGAAGAAAGTTAGGAGCTGGAAGAGAAAACAATGAAAGGTACAAAGGAGGCATAAGGGGGAAAGCTAAGAAGAATGACCTAGAAGTAGAGAGCCTGGAAGGATAAAGAGAAGGGGGAGAAAGAAGAGCAAGAGAAAAGAAGTTTGGAAGTCCTGATGTCAGAGATAAACTAGTTTTTTCACATCTGATGTTGATAGCTGTATGGCCTCAAGATGTTTAATCATTGTCTTTTAAAATGTATACTAGATGCTGAATCTCTAAGCTGTCACTATCTGAAGTACAAATAATAACTAAGACCAGTGACACCTCCCAAGGTCATTGACAAAGGTGGATGAAACCAGGCCAGACCTACCTAGGTAAGGGAGGTTTCCGGTTTCTTCCTCCTCCAAGAATTGAGTGCTCTAGGTACACAATCTTTACTTAGAAAATAAAATTGAGTGCTCTAGGTACACAATCTTTACTTAGAAAATAAGTGCCTCCTTCCACTGCCCTCAAACCTTGATATCTATGCTTTGCCTTAACTTGGAACACTGGGTTCAGGTTAGGAAAGCCACTTGGGCTGCCTATATCTTACGTGGTTTAACAGATCCCCCACTTACCTGTTCTTGGCCTTCATCTTTCAAGACTGAAGTCCTGTTCATTTCAGCCTCTAGTAATAGAAGGAACTTTCATTTCTTTAGCAATGTCTGTGTGCCATGTAAATTCCACAACAACCATGAAATGACTGGGCTTGTTAGCTTCATTCGACAGCTTTGGAAACTGAAACACAGGGAGGTTAAATAACTTGCTCGGAAAGGTTAAATAACAGTAAACGATAAAGACAGTGTCCAAGCCCAGGATGTCTGACTCTGAAGTCCACTCCGTTGACCCTTGTCTTCTATATTATTGAGCCTTCCCAGTCTGACTTCGGGCTGCTACTCCTCTGCCTATGTCTGCCCTGCACCCAGATCATTGTGAACAGACTTCAAGCTCCTCTTTGTGAAACCTTCCTGGACTGAATGAAATTGCCTCATCATCTTCCTTCCCCCCATGAGGCTGCCTAGAGGTCCACACATCCCAGGACGAAGGCTTGCCTGACGCCATTCTGTCACCAGTGCTAACCACATAAGTAGAATTCATTGTAAGAGAATCACTTGTCTTCAGTGCCATATTATCTCTGCAAGTGTAGGTCTGCATTTGTGATTTTAGTTGTAGAATAAAACTTCTAGAAATCATGAAACCCTTCTAGCGTATGGCAATTCACTTAAGAAAACACCGGGGAATTAAGAGAGAAAAATTACCAATAACTAAGAGAGGAGAGATGATTACTCCCCCAAAACTATTGCAAGGGATGGTTATTCCCACAAATGTGCCTAAAAACAATGGGCAATGAAGGGAAGAATGGATGTTTTTCAAATCACTTAGGCCCTAGGATTTAAATATGTATACTACATTAGGCTTCTAAGTGCAATGAACTCATAAAAAGTGACTATATTTGTATTAGTTTGGGAATTTCAGGTTGCAAAGTTACCTTCTTGGAATATCTTTGAGCAATCCATATCTTTTAAAGAATGGTGACCCCATGTGTCCTAGCTGCCTAAGCAACCAAGAGGATTCGCTCACTTGGGCTTTCTTCTCTTTTCCAGATCTTGGCCATTGTGTCTATCCTGTTCATCGTACTCTCCACCATTGCTCTGTCTCTCAACACCCTCCCGGAGCTTCAGGAGACGGATGAATTCGGACAGGCCAGTGACAACCCCCAGTTGGCACATGTGGAGGCGGTGTGCATTGCTTGGTTTACCATGGAGTACCTTTTACGCTTCCTCTCCTCGCCAAACAAGTGGAAGTTCTTTAAAGGCCCACTCAACGTCATTGACTTGCTGGCCATCTTGCCCTATTATGTCACCATCTTCCTCACAGAGTCCAACAAGAGCGTGCTGCAGTTCCAGAACGTGCGGCGCGTGGTCCAGATCTTCCGCATCATGCGCATCCTCAGGATCCTGAAGCTCGCCAGGCACTCGACAGGCCTGCAGTCTCTGGGTTTCACCCTCAGGCGGAGTTACAATGAGTTGGGCTTGTTGATATTGTTTCTGGCCATGGGGATCATGATATTTTCCAGCCTGGTGTTTTTTGCGGAGAAGGATGAAGACGCAACGAAGTTCACCAGTATCCCGGCATCCTTCTGGTGGGCTACCATCACCATGACCACTGTAGGCTATGGTGACATCTACCCAAAAACATTACTGGGGAAAATCGTCGGCGGCCTCTGCTGTATTGCTGGGGTTCTGGTGATTGCCCTTCCCATCCCAATCATTGTGAACAATTTTTCTGAGTTTTACAAGGAGCAGAAACGCCAGGAGAAGGCAGTGAAAAGGAGAGAGGCTCTCGAGCGGGCCAAAAGGAATGGAAGCATCGTCTCTATGAACTTAAAAGACGCCTTTGCTCGAAGTATGGAGCTGATCGATGTGGCTGTGGAGAAGACAGGAGAGCCGGCCAAGACAAAGGACCCCACCGACGACAGTCACCTGTCTCCCAGCCGGTGGAAGTGGGCCAGGAAAGCTCTGTCGGAAACCAGCTCCAACAAGTCTTATGAGAACAAGTACCAGGAGGTTAGCCAAAAAGACTCCCACGAGCAGCTGAACAACACTTCCGCCTCCAGCCCACAGCATCTGAGCGCGCAGAAGCTGGAGATGCTGTACAATGAGATCACCAAGACACAGCCCCACTGTCACCCCAACGCCGAGGGCCAGGAGCAGCCCGAGCGGCCATCGGCCTACGAAGAGGAGATCGAGATGGAGGAGGTGGTGTGCCCGCAGGAGCAGCTGGCCGTGGCGCCGACCGAGGTCATCATGGACATGAAGAGCACCTCCAGCATCGACAGCTTCACCAGCTGCGCCACCGACTTCACCGAGACCGACAGGTCGCCCCTGCCGCCGCCCTCCGCTTCTCACCTGCAGATGAGGTTCCTGCCCGACCTCCCGGGCACCGAGGAGCCCCAAAGAGCCAGGGGCCCCCCTTTCCTGACACTCGCCAGAGAGAAAGGCCCTGCGGCCCGGGACACCTCCCTAGAATATGTCCCGGTCAATATAACTGGGCACCTAGATGCCAGCGGTTCCCAAAGCCGGCTCCAAGGCCCTGGGCCATCGGACAGTGCCCCCGAGAGCCCTAGGAGCTCACTGAGAGGCAGCCACCCCCTGAAGTCCAGGTCTTTCAAAGTGAATTTCAAGGAAAACAGAGGCAGTGCCCCGCAGACCCCGCCCAGCACAGCCAGGCCTCTGCCGGTCACGGTGGCTGACTTTCCCATCACCACCCCGCAGCTCATCAGCACCATCCTCTTAGAGGAAAACCCCCCACAGGGAGACAGGCCCTTGCTGGGGACTGAGGTTTCGGCACATTGTCAGGGACCTACCCGAGGGCCGAGCCCCCGGTTTCCCAAGCAGAAACTCTTTCCTTTCCCATCAAGAGAGAGGAGGAGCTTCACAGAGGTGGACACGGGGGAAGACGATGACTTCCTAGAGCTGCAAGGGCCCCGGCAGGACGTGCAGGCCGACTCCAGCCCTAATTGCTTTGCCGATCAGCCTAGTGATGGGAGAGACCCTTTAAGGGAAGAGGCCTGTGCCGGCTCTTCCTCCCCCCAGGACACAAGTCACAACTGTAGGCAAGACATTTACCACGCTGTGGCTGACATTAAAAAGGACAGTAGTCAAGAAGGGTGCAAAATGGAAAACCACTTGTTTGCCCCAGAAACACATTCCAACCCAGGAGACACAGGTTACTGTCCCACACGTGAAACCAGCATGTGACTAGTTACAAAAGCAATAAAAAAGAAAAAAACTTGTTTCTTAAAATTACGGTTAACAATGCCTGTGAACTAACACACATGGGACGCTCGCCTCCTCCCCCCAAAAAGTGCATAAAATGTTATTTTTGCATGGCATGAGCAGTTTAGTTTAAGTACTGTTTAAATAAAGAGTCAAGACTGCTTTTTGTAACAAACAAACGAAAATGACTGCGGATCAGTGACCAAATAAAGAGAGCTCTGCTAGGAACCAGTATTCTGCAATGTCTGACATTTTTGATCCTTTCATTTCAAACTGTAGACGGATTTTCAGCTTGCAGCTTTTCTGTTACAAGGAATTTTAGAATTTGCACATGAAAGGATGAAATGTCACTGCATGTGTTCATCAGGAGGAGGAGCAAGGTGTGCTCTGAGCTTGCAAAATGCCTAACTTTGTGAATAGTGGGGCCCGGGGTGCAAAAGCATCCAGAACCTGTGGGAACGAGTTTCTGAGGCACAGGTCCTTCCTTCGGGCTCCTGCCTGGCGGGAGCGTACAGACTTCTTGTTGCAATATTGCACCCTCTCAAACATCTCCCATATCTTGCTTTGGGTTATAAAACTCTTCTAAGTACATCTGTCTAGAGGAATACAGTATCTTTATTTCCTTGTGATACCATTCCTCGGGTGCATTTTTTTCTTTTTTGCCCCTGCTTCGTTATGGCATTTGTGGTTTTATTTATCTATTATGAACATAGGCAAGATTTAATGACCAGATATCAAAACACTTGGAATTTAAGCTTGAAATGTTGCCATCAATTATATGTCATGCCACAGCAAAATTACAGAAATGCATTTTTCAAACACCTGAAAATAAGGAAAAGGTTATATCATACAGCTAAACATTTTTTTAATGGCACTCCACATTTGGACATCAGTTTTGGTTGTGTTGTTGTTGTTTTTTAATTGTATGTTGGCCCTCTAGAGATGCCTGTATTTTCTACTTGTACCCAACATAATTCTATCTAAAGATCTAAAGATAGAAGGCAGATATGCCAAATGGGGATTCCAAAGAGTGACTTTTAACAAACAGCAGAGCTGTTTAAGTGAGAATGCCATCCCCCCTCATAGAGTTGGATTCAAAAAAGAGTTACCAGAGCCCTAGCCAGTTTACTCAGTGGATAGAGCATCAGCCTATGAACTGAAGGGTCCCGGGTTCAATTCCAGCCAAGGGCACATGCCTGGGTTGCAGGCTCCATCCCCAGTGTGGGGCATGCAGGAGGCAGCCAATCAATGATTCTCTCTCATCATTGCTGTTTCTATCCCTCTCTCCCTCTTCCTCCCTCTCTGAAATCAATAAAGAAATATATTTTTTTAAAAGTTACCAGAGAAAGCCTCCTGAGCTGGTAATGGGTCACCAGTATTTCCCATTGGGGAGGAGGACACACTGACACTTGGGGAGAGCCACAGGTGCCAGCAGCACCCTCCAGTAACTGCAGGAAGTGGAAACACCCACCGCCATGTTTCCAATGTCTCCAAGGGGGCGTCAAGCTTACCCTGGTGGGAACCGCTCCCAGGATTTTCCACTGAGAACAGTGCAGTCCAGAGGAATTAAGCACTTGCTTTGGTTGCCCTGCTGGTAAAGTCCACGCTGGAACCCAGGTCATTTGAATCCAGTTTGCTTCACAGGAAACCAAGGCTCTGGCCCAGATATGCAGCTACCGGAAGTGTGATTCTGGATGAGCCTCAAAAACCTCCCCTTGGTCTCAGTTTTGCCCCAATAAAAATCTACACCAATTATTCCTTAAACCTTCCAATTAAGATGATTCATTGGTCTCTCAGGAATGTCCAAGCTTTGCCTACGCATAATCTCTTTGTCAGTCTGTGTGTGTGTGTGTGTGTGTGTGTGTGTGTGTGTGTGCAGGGAAATAGGAAAATTCTGGGCCAAATTTAAAGCACAACTTTTTGTTTAAAGAAAGGAAATACTCTAAATTGTTTTCTATTTTTAAAATGTAAAAATCACTAGAAAAAGACAACCCAAATATTTAGAATCTAACTTAAGGAATAACTTTCCTTTATTAACAGAATCTGGTCATTATGTCTCAGATAATAAAACAAGTCGATCCTCGTTGAAATCCAAGCAGCCCTACTGCTAAAAAGAATTGTAAACATTTCTTTTTCACTGTCCTTTAGGATTTCTTAATGGTTTTCATGTTTGTTTCAGAACATAACCTTTAAGAGTTTATGGTCCTTAGTCATGGATATTTCCATTACTCATACCTATTTTAGTGTCTAAAACTAAACGTCGGGCAGTTTTTGTAAATCTAGAGTGTTTGAATTCCCTATCTATAGTTTTCAAGTCAAATAGGTATATCTGCTGTTACATGAATAGCAAATAAATTAGGCAAATAATTGTCTTTATATCAAATCTCATGAAGCAATTATCTTCTAATGCCATAGTGTTGAATCTCAATTTTTTTAAAATGGATCTGTCTGCACAGCGGACTTGTCTTATCTCCCTGACAATTCACTGATGTCCCTCTTTCATCTGCCCATTAGGCCTTCTCCTGAGAACCCTGCCCAGAATGCTTCATGTTAGAGACCTGGCCTGGATTAGGAATCCCAGCCAATCCCCTCTGGGACCATTTCTTCCTAAAAAACTCTTCCCCTTTCATTTTTTTAAAGTTTTAAACAATTTTCAAGGACATCCTATTGAAAGCTTAACCTTCGATTCCAAGCACTTCCAAGCCAAAGGTCTCAGCTATGAAAAAAATAAAATGCTCCTCTAAAAACACTTCAACTCTGGTGTTTTCAGGGAGACAATTCGGGAACTGCGGGCTCCCAGGATGCACTTGGGCAGCACTTCCTAAACCTTGTCAATGAACTGTACCTGACACAGAGGATGCTCGGAATGTACCGAGCACAGAGTTCTTTTGAAGTCTTACGTTTTACATTAAAAATTAATGGAAATGCTGCATTTTGCCCCATATCATATGTTTCAATATAAAAGAAATGATGTTTTATACTATTTATCAACTAGGAAAATTGGTACTCATAATTTCAAATACCTCTTTTGTATCCCTTGGAAAAGGTATCGTATCCCCAGTTTGAGAAGCACTGCCTGAATGGGGGAAACATAGATTGGGTCCCTGAGAAGCTGAAGGTGCCTGCTGCTGGGAAAAGGTACTCATCCATCCCTAGATCAGTGACCAGGACAAATGTCAATGAGTAAAGACCATTTGAATGCACTCCGAATGGTTCCTTTGGTTCTTGGGGCTGTTCCAACAACCAGTGCAAATTGCCACAAGATTATTTTAGATCAAAGACTGAGATCAACCATAAAAGGATAGAAATGGGTGCACAGATAAATGTCTTCTGTTGGATCACAACTATAAGAGTGACCTACAGAGTGAGTCCCTGGAGTTGACCTCATAAGTCTCTAAACATTTTCACTAGAAATTTCTCCACTCTGCACAAGCATTTAGATCAAGCATTATCCTGATGGGACTAGGTTTAGTAACAAGCAGAATATCGGCCAAGTGTCTATTCCCATTAACTTCTTATCAAAACCGTCTCACATGGAGACACAGGCTGAGGAAAGTTAACAACTCAGCTATTATCGCTTGGAATTTGAATAGCAAACAAAAAGCCTTATGTGGGTGAAGTACTTCACAGTTTCTTGTTGCTCTTCTTATAACAGCCTCCTGAAATATTTACTTATTTATTTATTTATCAGTGAAGGACCAGAGAGGTTATTATGTATTTTGCTCAAGTTCACACAGGTCACTGGGCAAAACCACATCATCTGTCCAACATTCCAATATACTGCAGTTTGATTAGGACTTTCTTTTCTATTAATAGCTGAAATTATGTAAATAAAACCAGAGGTGCATTTATAGTCAAGCAGTTCGTTTAAAGCAGCAGTGGCTCAGACCAGATGGTGACGACTGAGGATAAATGCATCTTTAGCACATATGTTTGCCACTTTAGAACACTGCTCATAAGGTACACATCTCTATTAAAGGAGAGAATTCATAGCTCATGATGAAACATGACATGCACCAGAGGCAAAGAGCTGAAGGAAGCCACTAGGTTTTCTGAAACAAAAACAGGTACACTTTAGAACTGCTTCTAGTCTAATTTCAAAAATAATCAAATTTGTGATTTCCCTGTCCATTCATTCCAAAGCTATTAGGTGGGCATCCCTATATTATTAACAGTAGGTGAGTGCCCCATATCTATAGAAGGCACCATGCTTGGTGCCAGGGTACAACCCCAGCCTCATGGAGCTTCCTGCCTGGCCCACTTAAAACCCACCTAAGGATCACTTGGGTTGCTGAAAAATGTCTCTTCTGGGTATGGAAAAATCACTCAGTTATCAAACCAGGAAAGCATATAACAGGAGTACGTGAAATGCTTTTCTAACGAACTTTTCCTAAGAAAATGATGGGTGGTATTAATGGAAGTCTGATCCATAATTATTTTTCTATTTTTTTTATTTTAATTTAATGTAATTTTTCCATCACCCTTTATCCTTCTGTATCCTCTTCCACCTCCACCCACCCCTCTGCTCCCCCACCAAAATCACCACTATTGTCCATGTCCATGAGTCCTCTAACCCACAATTATTTTTTAATCACAATTTAGATTTACACTTGAGAAAAAAAATTTGTTAGTCTGGTTCAATGAGGTTATATGTCATCTTTCCTTATTATCTGATAAGTTGAAAAATAATTTTAGTTCAATATGGTGTTTGTTAATTTGCTAGTAATAGTCTATAACTAATAGCTAAAGCAAAATGTAATGCCAGTGAAAATCTATAACAAACTTTATATTTTAATAGTGTGTTGATGATTATGTGATTAAAAACAAAGCAGTTGGGTGGTTTTTCTTACTTACTATTGACATTAGGCAGCATTTTAGAAATGTACCACTATTTTCTACTTAATCCTCTAGATTTTAAATGAAAGTTATTTAAAATTCAGTAACCAAAAATAATTTAGATTGACTCAAGGGATTTATCCTCTAGGTCCATGTGATTTTGAAAATATATTGGGTTGTTTTCCATTGCTACTGTCCTCACTAAGGGAGGAAGGAAGAAAGGCTACAAAACCCAAGTTTAAGAACTGGAAACATTCTTATCCCCAACAAGAAAGAGGAAATGAAGAAAAAGGAGAAAGAGGGAAGGTTCCCACCCCAGAATCTTGGTAAACATTCTACATGGTTAACTTAGTGCTTAGTGTAGTTTAATGCTATCCTTTTGTGGGTTTAGTAACTATTTTTCCTTTTGAAAACAGTCTGACTTAATTGCATAAATCTGTATTTACCATTGCCATCAATGCATAATCTCTTCCTTGCTAAAGTGTAAAAAAGTTTAACCTGTAAATATACTTATAAAAAAAGGAAGAATGCGGAGGGTGGATCTCTTTAATAATAAGACAGCCCAGGGCCACCCAAAAATATAAGTATAAAAGAAAAGAAGAAAGACTAAAAAATATGTAAGTAAGTTTAACATATTGTTAAGCAGAGAAATGTATATTAGGCATTTGAACATGCTTGTATGAAATTTAGATTAGATATTTATTATTGACATGAAATTTATAATTGAGACCATGATTCCAAATTTAATGTCTCTCCTGAAGAAATTATTTTCTATCATCTAACAGATATTTCCAGATTGCTGTGACAAAATATTTCCTTCAGCAAACATTTATTGTCTACAAAGTTCCAGAGATTAATTTATATACAGTTCATTCTCTCAGTTTTACAGTCTAGCAGAGGTTTCCTGTTTAGAGAGATTATATTCCAAACTGAAATCCAATTCCATAGGGTGAACTGGAAATCGTATGACAATGTGTTTGAATTTGTTGTCTGAGAATTTCTATAATCCATTTTACCCCCATCAGACTCAAGTGATTTATTTTAATTCCTTAACCCAGAATTTGAATGTCCACTACGTAAGCTTTCTAAATATCCACGCTTAACATTATGGTGGCTGTCTGAAATCTAGTGACAATTTATATCAGTGTAGACTTATTTCCTTCGGCCCATTTCAGCCAAAGGAAATAAGATTCTAAACAAAAATGATGTTGAAAATAATTGTTTTTATACTCCCATAACTGCTTTGTTTTATTTATTTTTTTAATCCTAGCCTGTGTGCTGTGATAAGCCATCATAGTCTGCTGTTGATGAAAGCTTAATGCCCCCTTGAACCATACAGTTTTTCCCACATCCACTGTGGGCAATGTTGGCAAACGAGGTGGCTGACTAGTGTTTCTTTTAGTTATAGTTTTGCTCTGTTTCAAACAAAAAAGGATTGGAGATAGCATACAAGATAATAAAAATAGGCTTTCAAAACCAAGACTCAGGGAACACAGACACGGAATAGTGGCAACGGGAAAGATTTCAGCAAGAATATCAAGATCCCGCCATCCCGCTTATGAACCATGTTGAGTGCCCTCTAGTGGTCAGTCCGAGGGATGGTGGAATTCCCTATTTGCCGAGAAAGGATGCAGTAACAAGAGCTTGAAAGTTCTCTACCACATTCCACCTTCCATTATGTCTGCATGCAAGCCAAAATCACATGTACACCCCAGATTTTTTTCTCAGTGATCATTTCCCAGTTTCCTTTTTATACTCCAAAATATTCAATAAAACTGTTGCTACCTTCCACACAGCACTTTCAGAATATTGCTACCTGCTGCCTCCATCAAAACAAAATCACGAGGTTAGCTAAATATTGAACAGTGCCCTATTCTGTACTCTAAATATGCAATAGATGCTACTCTGACCCTTCTACCATTATTGGGGACCTAAAAGAGAACTCAAAATAGTGATTTTTTTTTTTAAAGAATCATGGACCTGTTGAAACAAAGCTACTGGCTGATTAAGTACAAAATCCACCGTCTTCATTCTACCTGAAGATACAAGGAGAGCCTGAAATGCCCCTGAATTGACCCTGAGAAGAAACAGATGCTCCTGAACTCCAAAAGACACCTGAGGGTGCTGGCCAGAAATTCTATCACAGCCGGATTTCTGCCATCTCTAAACCAAGGTGCTTCTAACATTCTTATTTGCAGCATCTGGGTTAGGCTATGATTTTTAACCTGCAGATTATAACCACGTCAATGTTTAACTGAAATTAGGAGGATTTTTGTTAAAAGCAGATACCCAGAACATAATATGTACTGATATTACCTTAATTACTTATCCAACAAAATGCTATGGTCAGAATTAACAACTATGTCTACTATGAAAATCTCACTGAAGAATTGGCAAGATCTTCGTATTTAGTTCCAAGCCAAAGAGAGGGGGGAGACCTGCAACTTATAAAACACTAGGTTTGTCAAATAATAGCCAAGTTTCCAACTTATGCAATTTTAAAGCGGTATGATATTAAACCATTAAAAATTCAACACAATGTGTCAGAAAGGTTTATTAAGCAAATATAAGGTTCCATTAGCACACTGACCCATTTTTAATAAACTTGCATTTAACTGCGTAATGACTGTGCCTGCTCCTCGCACCTTGCTTTCAATCCGGAAGCTTTTCTGTTTTATAGCATTGCTGTGTGTCTGCTTGCTTGCTTTGTTTTGTTTGAAGAAGTGAGGATAAGTGGGTGAATGTGTTTAGAGAGCACAGCTATTGGACAGCTTATTAACACTACCCATTGTGCCCTGGGCTACCATGGAAACCATATGCGGAGGTGACCTGCTCTTCTCACTTCCTTCCACCTTCTTTTCAAATGTCACCGTCCTGGTATGGAAACAGCTTCTTTATGATCAAACCTCAGATCCTGCTACTGCAGTATCCACCAGCCATCCTCCCCTAGGGTCTGTCTGATGATAGTGCTTCAGGTGTCAAGTCAAGGGCAGGACCAAATGAACCATTAGCAATGGTTCAATGGTAACAAACATTTCAGTCAGGGGAGACAAATATTACCTGGTAGTTTCTTGTATGGTTCATGGCCAAAGCTGTAATACCAATTTAAACAAAACGTGAGCAAAAGATACTAAGGATGGACAGAAGATCATATTGAAAAATTGTACTTTGCTATACATCCAATTGGAAATAATTCATATTTGGATTAGAATACTTTTAAGTTCTTTCACATAAAAAAATAACTTTAGGTGGTCATTTAAAATTAATATTTATAATTCGCTAGAAATATAAGCTTTTTAAAGACTATGCTAAATTAAGTGAGATGGTATATAGTAAAGCACATAGCATAATACCTGAAAAATAGGAGGTATCTTTTCTTTTTAAAAGTATTCCAAAAGAAATCATTTGACTCACATTTGTGTGTTAATTACTTAGTCTTCTATAATTTTTCTGTGGCTTCTTAAACAGTGAGAATTTTAAACTTGTGTGTGACTATAAATGTAAGTTTTCACTCACTGTTACTTTACAATAGAAAGCATTTTATTTCTAAATTACATATAGATGTATTTTCACCTCATGTGGCTTTAAAGAGAATTTAATATTATTTAGACAACATGCTATGAAAATTAGGTAATGCAGGGTTGTTTTTTTTACCTAACTGCCTTATATTTTTAATGTTTAATAGACAATTGTCAATATCTTCTAGAGAAAAATCAGCTTCCTAGACTTACTAAGACTTTAGATATATTATTTGAAGTCTTTTACACCATCTTTATTACCACAAAATTAAACATACTCAGTCATTGTGTGACTATTCCCCATAATGTCCCATCTTTATGCTTTAAATATCTGTAAACCTAAGGATATATCTCATATAGTAATTCATAACCAAAATTGATTCCACAGTTCCCGTAATTGGCTATTTGCCAGAATAATCTATAAAATGAGGATAAAAGCTTTCAGTGTTAAACACACACACACACACACACACACACACACACACACACTCCTCAGCAGATGTTGTTTTTATATCATCTAAAATGTAGATTAGCATCAGGCTTCAGCAGAGATTTTTTGTTTTACTTGTTTGTAATGTTAAAATCTTACTGACCAAGACTAGGAGGAGGCTCATTTTCTACTTCCATTTGTGTAAAATGCCGGGTCACACACATTTAGATCGAGCCCTTATTTCCTAGGGAAGCATTGGGGGCTGGGTGAAGACCCAGGACTGTCTGTAATGCAGCTCATGTAGGTTCCTTATGCTGACTAAGGGCAACTGCTCAGCCAATCAGGGCTCACTGTGGAGCCAGGGGATGCAAGGAACTCTGATACTAAGGGCAGACTGGCTGTGGGAAGATCTTCCATTGCCTCTGCAAAGGAGTTACCTAGATATGCTAAACTCCCTCTTCAGAATATCCAGGGTCTGTCATTGGTAAACTGAAAATGAGACTGATTTTTAAAAGGGTTTGGGAGGTTTTGAGTTTTGTTGTTTTTGCTTAGGAATTTTATGAAAACTTTCGTACACTTTTGTACAACATTTGGGGCTCCAATCAATTTCTATGCTTTAAAAAACAATCCATGTTCTAAAGCAATTGCTTTAGATTTCTTGAAAGATGAAGTTCCTAGCTTACTAAATAGAATTCCGATGAAGCATTATGCTGCCCACCCAGCTCGCTACATGTATTTATTACCTGTTTCTACGTAGCTTACGTGGAAACTCAATGTTGACGGGCCTTGTCTGCTGCATTGAAAAGCTGCCAGCGTGACTGTCTCATCACGTACACACAGTATGTCCCGTACACACAGTATGTCCCGTACACACAGCGGTACTCAAGTGACTGCCAACCGCTGACCTCCAGCCCCAAGGAGGCCTGAGGCAGCGCAGCCTCGCCTTCCGTTCAAATGGCTCATTGTCTGCACATTCCGGTCTGTGCGTTCTTTTCCATAAGTACTGACGCAGTACTTTGAACTGTTTCTTCAGGCTTGTAATACAAAGCTCTACATCGCATCCACAGGCTAAATATGTCAAGTACCGCAGTTTAAAAAGCGTTGCCTCATAGCAAAGTGCATGATTGTAGCGTCTGGTTTTCCGGGTAATGGCTGCGATGGCTTCCCACTGCCAGTGCAGCCCCGCCTCGCGGGGCTCCGTCCGCCACGATTCTGTGTTTCATACAAGGAGGCACCCTGGCGAACGCTTGCCTGCCTGGCATGAGCTTTTTGCACCAAAGGATTTACGTCGCTCAGGAGTGACCCGCCTGGTGATGTCCAGTTGTCAAGAGTATAGATTACTTTCATTCTGGTCTCTGAAAACTGAACTTGGTTATAAAATTAACATATATCGCCTTTTGAAGGCCCGGACAGGGAGGTGTATGGAGGTGGGGGGCCGCCCTGGTTCGGGAGATGGAGGGAGAGGAGAAAAGGAAAAAAGAAGAAAGAAAGAAAAGCTCATAGAGAAAGGCAAATCTCCAAGTGAGTTCAATGGGGACCTGAAGTTTATAACGTATTTTTTAAGTTAACTGGCATTGGGAAGCGCGCATTGATGAGTGCGCATGCGGACGTGTGCTTGGGACCGCGTTTTTGGTTAGCTAGAGTCATATATTATTAAAAACAAGTACGCCTAACTCCCAAAACTCATTAATTCAATGTCTAATGTTAGAATTATCATCTTATTGTTAAACTCAGGACAACTCTGTGAAGATTCACAAAGTAATCTTACGGTGAAGCTATACAACTATGAGTAATTAATGCACATAAAAAGCCCCGCGGGGAATAATCATGGGTGATTTCTCTATAAAACAGATTGATCTACAACCTATTTTTTTTCTCAAGTTGTAGAGATTTCAATAGTTTCTAAGTCCAGATTAAAAACATGTAAGCTTATTTTTAAAACCTAGGGAATATAGAGTCTCAGAAATTCAAAGGTAAATGAATAGTTCTTACAATTGCTATCCATGTTAAGTAATGCAATTTCATATTTCTAAGTTACACGTGGTATTAGATGTACAGTTGCACGAAGCTTCCTTCCCTTTTATTCATGTTTGAGAGGGTGTTCTTACAACTCTGTGTGTGCTCTGAATGCGGCAGGGAAAAGAAGCACAATAAATACTTCACTTTTTAAGATTTCTCAGTTGAGCTGTCCTGTCCTGACTACACGCACAACAGCATAGCGTTTCATCTTGCACTGTGTTGAAATCCTTTCCATACAAAGCCTCAATAGAAGCTACAGCTTATTCATAAGTGCTAAGCCTTGTCTCATTCATCTGCCTGAACATGCTTTATTTATCTCATCATATTTGCAAACGAAGTGTTTTGATTTCAGTTCCGTAAAGAGGATACGATTTAGCCTACTCATGTTTGTTCAGCTGTCCATCCTGCACCATTAATACAATGCCTTTCCCTCCCATTTAATGGTGTTTGTATCAATGTCCCCGTATCTGCTGCATTTGAAGGCCATAAAAAAGAAAATGTGGTTTTTGTATTCGTAGTTTTGCTGATCAACTCAATATTTCTGCACCAGTCAGCGTACTTAATGCATGTGGTAGTCTGTATAATTGTTCAACATCAAAATACTTGTTCACTTTATGTCAAAGTGTCTATACAATTGCTGGCATTGTTCTCCAGCCCAGTCTGGTAGAATAAGCGAGATAGAAAATAAATGTGTAAATGAATCACGTGTGTCATTTCGGTTCTCTGCATGAAGCCTCTTCACATGAAGCCTGGCACACATGCCCACCACCCAACAATCCCGGTTGCTTGACACCACGTTACTGGTTGCTGAGCAGGGAGCTCGTGGAGGGAGCGTAGGATAAAACTTCGAAGTCTGCAAAAACTGAAAATTGGATTCATTGCCATTCAAAGTACTCTCCTTCTCAAATTAACCCTTTAGCCAGCTTGCAGGTGTATGTCACTCGGTGTATTTGTTTTTTAATTCAAAAAGGAGACTGCCAATTGAGTCTGGCTCTCCAAGGCAGGAGGTAAGCAATTAGTGAGGAGAGAGGCTTATTTATTTTGCAAACTCTTACCAGTACATAGCACTTACCATGCACCACGTCCTACACCTATATTTGCTCATTTAATCTTCATAATACCTGTATTATTATCACCCCCATTTTACAGAAGAGGAAATGAAGGCACAGAGAAGTTAAGCAGCATGCCCAAGGTCACACAGCTGGTAACGCCAGGATTTGAACCGAGGCAACCTGGCTAGAGTTTGAACACCTAACCATTTAGGTCAATGCTGGCTCTTGCTTTGCTGTGCTGCCTTTCCATCAAAGAAATTGTTTTCTCTTTTTCGTTGTTGTTGTTAATAAAGTGCTGGGGATGTGCATTACAGTCTTTATCTTAAAGACTTTGCTTAATCATTGAAAAGTTTCAAGGATGATATCTTTGGAGAAATTGCAACTTTCATCAGCATGCCCCTTCTCTTCAGGCCAAGGACGCTTGCCTGAGTTACACTGATAAGAGATGGCTATAAATATTAAGTAAAATATCAGTGTATTTCAGCCCAACACAACTAAGATTACAGTGTGCCTGGTCTCTCTATGCCCAACTCCTGCACTGATGACAGAGGGGGAAGATGTGACAGGGACAAGGGGCTGTCCTTGGACTCCGTGACACTTTCCTCCAGTCACTAATCTCTGCCTTCTTAGCTCAGAGAGCACCAGGCATCTTCCTAAAGCAAGAGGGTCCCATCCCCCTTAAAAGAGGAATAAGCACCTAAAAGGTACATTTTCATGGACATAAGCCCCCTGCTCACGACCCATTTAGTCACAAGAGCCCTCATGCTCAAGGCCGAAAGCCACAGGGAGAAGAAGGAGGAGCGCCTAAAGCCTGCTGCACCCATGCCCTCCAGACTAACCAGCTCCAGGAGCAGCCATTCGTGGGTCCATAGGATTCCCCGGTCATCCCAGAGGGTGGGGAGGTCAGCAGCCCTTGGGGTCAGAGTGATCCAGACACAAAAGGGAACATAAATCTCCCACACAAGTTTCTCCAGTCCATCCACCACACTCCATTTCCCAAACCCTCCTTTTCTATAATTTGGAGAAGTCGCCCATTCCTAGAACTCCATCTAATCCAAGAGAAATGGAATAAAAGCAGCCTTCATCTCCTTCCCCTTGTTGACCGGGTTAAATATATTTTTATTGATGTCAGAGAAGAAGGAAGAGGGAGAGAGAGATAGAAGCATCAATGATGAGGGAGAATCATTGATTGGCTGCCTCCTGCATGCACCACACTGGGGATCGAGCTCACAACCCGGACATGTGCCCTGACTGGGAATGGAACTGTGACCTCTTGGTTCATGGGTCAACGCTCAACCACTGAGCCACACAGGCTGGGCAATGGGGTTGAATTTAAAATCCTCACCCCTTCGGTATGGTCCCCTCTATCTCCTCCAGCCCACTCTACTCAGCCTCCACCCTTAGATCCTACAGTACACAACTGGAGCCACAAGAAAGATGGAGGCGGGAGGGGCTAATAGCATGGCATCTTCTCTTAACTAAAAAAGTATTTTTCTCCTCCCTTCCCCTTTTCCTATATTCAACCACATGTCAACAGATGGGTTTAACAGTGTGACCCAGGCTGCTACAGAATAGCAGAGACAGTTCTGGAGCCAAAACTGAGCACATCCTTACTCCAGCCCCAGAGTTTTCATTTCTCAACCCTCATGTCTCCTCTGACAGTCTTCTAAGAGCTACAGATTATCAAGTCCCTGTAGCAAGAACTTTTGAGCTCAATTTGCAAAGCGGTCCTGATGGGGCAAAGTTTTGTACAGAAGGCTTTGCTTCCACTGGCTGGGACACTGCGACCCTCCCATGACTTTGAACTCTGTCATTGCTCATATACATACAAAGCCAGCGTGATGGCCAGAAATATCAGCATCCAGCATGAAATATCAGAACCCATCACAGTGCTCAAGGTTTCAACAAGACACTTGGTTTAATTGTGGCCTCTGTAACTCACAAACAGCCTGCATGAACTTCAAGCATCTTCAGAAAAGACTCACGGTGACCTCTCTGGCCAAATAAAAGGCAATGGGACAGATGCAAACGAGAGGGCTGGCCTGAGAAACAGCAATATGTTCATGGACAAATTTTTAAAAATTATAATGCCATATTGGAAGACAGGAATAGCATTCTTTTGATAACACAAATATTTTACTGAGTGATTTTTATATGAGTCAACAGTCAAATTTAAGTATTTGATACATATTTTATCTCTCTGTGCTGAGCACTGTGCTAAGTACCAAGAACCCAAGACTAACAAGATGGGGGTCTCTACCCCCAAAGAGCTTGCAGTTATCACCGCTGGAATAGTAAACAGCTAGCACAAGTGTGACTGTCCCCCCCTCTCCCCTTGCCCCTGTCCTCACCCATGGCAACCATTCATCTCTCCATGGAGCACAGATGCAGCCTCAGCAAACAACACCCACATCCACCACCACCAGGCAGTGAGCGCTGCTAATCCCCAAATTACTTGATGTTCCTTTATCACCAGGCAGACAAAGACCATGATGTCTGTCGGATGATGTCTGTCAGATACAGTGTAATCATGATAATAATGATGATGGCAGCAGTCGTACTGGAGACCCTATTTTGTGCCAGACCCTGTTCTAGGACTGGAGACCCACCAGCTCCTTCAGTCCTGTTCTCTGAAGTGGTTCGTTAGCAGCAATTTTATGTGGTCATCACTGAAGACTCATTGAAAGGAAATGGGGAAAACTCCAGTCTGAGGAAATGAGATGTCCTTCAGACCAATTTTCCAGAAGTGATGGATGCCTCACATCAGCAATAACGAGAGAGCTGGTGAGAGGCATCCTCCTAGGAAGTCTTCAGAATCGGGAGAGAGTTGTGCCCCGCGGTAATGAGAGTGTAAACCTGTCCGAATGAAGGAGGACAAACCAGATGACCTTTCAGTGTCCTTTTCATTTCCGAGATCCTATCATTTGTGGAGCTCCAGAATCAAATGTATTATTTTGCTAAACTCTGTGGTAAGTTGTGTCCATTAAATTTTGTCTCCAAATCCACTAGGCATGACGACAAATTAATAAAGGGGGGGAAGCAAGCAATTAGTAAAAACACATTTTTAAGCTTCTATTAATCACATAGCTACATTTTGTACTGAAACACAAATATTGTTTAGAGAATTACCCTCAGAAATAACTGAAAGCAAGAGTTAGACATGATGCAAAGGTCAAGTCCTGGAAACTCGCGCAAACAAATCACTGTAACTTGTGTGAATCAATTAATTTGTGCTGAAATGCTCGATTTAGGATGGATGTAATTTCATGAACATTGATTTATTGTAGAAATAAACTGATTCTGAAATACCAGTGACTTTACAAAACAAAACAATGAGCCTGGTTGCAGTGACTCCGAGGTTGAACATCAGCCTAAGAACCAGGCGGTCAGGTTCCATTCCCGGTCAGGGCACATACTCAGGTTGTAGGCTTGATCCCCAGGGTGGGGCGTGCAGGAGGCAGCTGATCAATGATTCTCTCTCATCACTGATGTTTCTATCACTCTCTCCCTCTCCTTTCCTCTCTGAATCAATAAAAAAATACTTTAAAAAATAACAATGACTAACATGACATTTTTTTCTATTTTAAAAATTCAATTTTTTTCTAACCATAATTCAGGAAAATATCACTTACGTTACACCCCATTTTAGCAAGACATTGCCTTGTAATGCTTACTATCAAGTCGTTTCCCGAAGAAGCTAGAGGTTTAAATAGGAAAATCCCATTCTGTCTCTCATCTTTAAGTAATGGCATCCCAATATCAACAGGCTAACTTACTTAATTTTTATTTATTTTTTTTTACTAATAAATCTTTTTTGTTCAGATTATTACTAACTTACTTAATTTTTAAAGAGTTCTTCCAAATCAGTAAGAAAAAGGACAGCCCAAGAGAACATTGGAAAAAGCAGTTAGCAACAACAACAAAAATTCCAAAAGCCTAGAAAGTACTTAACCTCATTCCAAAAGAATGCAAATTAAAACCAAAATTAAATATCATTGTTTTCTCCTATCGGGAGCAAAGATTTGTTTTAAACAACAGCACAGAGTCTTTGGCCATTGTATAGGGAACTGGCATTCTCCTACGTGTGCAAGTGCACATTGCTATAACCTGTTTGGAGGAAAGTTTTTCAGTGTCTGTTAAAAGATGAATGCACCTTTTAGGAACTGATCTTAAAGAAACGTTCCCATGTGAGCCAAAGTATATGTGTACAAGGAGGTTCACCACGGCCTAGTGTGGACGAGGAAGGGGTTTCAGGGAAAGTGACCTCACAGGTGACCAGATCATAAATTCCTACCTGGGCAGATCATGGTGGGGAGTCATACCACAGGTGTATACGTTCCTTTTTTTAAAAAAATGTTTTTATTTACTTGAAAGAGAGAGGAAGGGAGGAGAGACAGAAACATTGATGTGAGAAACACTGATCAACTGCCTCCTGCACGCCCCCTACTGGGGATCGAGCCGCAACTCAGGCATGCCCTGACTGAGATGGAACCAATGACCTTTCTGTGCATGGGACCTTGCTCAACCAACCGAGCCACACCTGCCAGGACATAACTTTTTAATGAAGGTTTCTAAGCAAGCCCTGTCCATTGTTCCTAGGCATTTAGGTTTACACACCTTTGAAATGCCAGAAGTAATACCCCTCAAAGTCATAACCACCCTAAGAGGGCACGTAATCTTTTTAACGGTCCTGTGATCCAGTCCCTGCCTTGCTGTCTCCCACCTCCGTGTAACCTTCCTGACCTTCCCTCCCTAATTCCAAACGCATAAAAGCAGCTGCAAAACTGCGCTTCTCGGAGCATCTGAGATCTTGCTTCCTGGCCATTGTCATCAGTTTTGGCTCAAATAAACTTCATAAAAATTCCCTACAGGTTTGGACATTTCTTACATTGACACAACTGAACAAACAAAATGGTATCTGTAGCTGCCTCTCCAAAAGAGGAAGGGGGTTGAGGTCTGGATTGGGGAGGAGAAGATTTCTTGCTGTAAATTTTTTGCGCTGCTTGGATTTTTTCTGCACAGTGGGAGAGGCCGCAGCTGGAGCGCAAGGTATTAAGGGGTAATCTAATCCGAGAAATGCACAGAACGGAGGTGGGAGGGCAGCATCTGGGCTCATCTTCACTTCCTTTTCTTTAATGTGATCACAGTCCCCCCTGCTACTTATGGCTGTTCAGGCATGGAGAACAAGGCTCAGGGGAAATATTCACAAAATAAGAAGGGAAATGAGCAGGAGAGTTAAGGGGGCCGATTCGCGCCGTGCTGACCCTGCGTGGCTGGCTGTGCAGAATCCTGGCCCTTCCTCCTCCCTGCGGGCTGCCTGCTGAGAGCTTTCTGCTCCAGATGAGCCTCTGCAGGCACCGGCCCGTTAGCGTTTTGGGGAGCTTGGAATCTCCCTTAAGCTGATTTGAAGAGACCCTGGGAAGTGCCCAGACATTGAGGCTGGGAAATACATTTTGTAAACAGCCTAAAAATTCCTTGTGGAAATGGAAAACTTGGCTCTGACTGAAAAAGCAATCAACCATTATTCTCCAAAAAGCCATTTCCTCTTCGTGCGCACCGAAGCCCATTTTGGAGACTTCGTGAATGCGGCTGTGTTATAAATGAGCCGCCATTAGAAGGGCCACACGGCCATCAAAATGGAAGCAGCAGACCAGGAAATGAGAGTGTCTGGCCAAGAGGACAGTTCATTTCGCTCCGAGAAATTGTCTTCACTGCCTTTGAGGCTGCAATATTTTAAAATGGGCTGAGCAATTCCCAAACCCAGAGTGTGATTAGTAGCTCAATCATCAACAAGGATTGGGCTGATTTAACATTTGTTATTTTATTTATTTATTTATTAAAGATATCTTTAGTGATTTCAGAGAGGAAGGGAGAGGGAGAGAGATAGAAACATTAGTGATGAGAGAGAATCATTGATCGGCTCCTCCTGCACACCCCACGCTGGGGACCAAGCCCACAGTCCGGGCCTGTGCCCTGATGGTGAATCAAACTGTGACCTCCTGGTTCACAGGATGATGCTCAACCACTGAGCCACACTGGCTGGGCTCAGCTGCCAATTTTACAAAACATGAAAGCAATATAGGATTATAGTCATAATCATAGAAAAAGATCCGCAGCAATTCTCTAGTTGTATTGAAGGTGGGTGGCAGTGGGGTTATTTTTTATCTTTCTTGAGTCAGACGTAGCTTTTAGACGCTGATGAAAACGTAGGTGGAGAGATAGAAGGGGCAAAACCCAATCCATTCTCTCTTTCCCTATGAGACAACCTACCACCGGACTCATTAGCTCTCAACAAACCTTAATAAACTTTGAACATGCAAATTTAAATGTTAAGCCTAATTAAACAGATACCACCACCACTTTTCATTTTGTGCATTGATGGGGACACGTACAAGCAATGGGTCTCGTGAGTGGAAACACAGAATTAGCATTTATGGGTTCTAATTAAGTTTTGGCTTCAAGTAGGATGTTTTTGCTTTTCACTCAAAGTAGTGAACTTTTAAACTAGAGAAGGAAAAATTAAAATTCCCAAATCATTAAAAGGAAATTAATGGGAGTGGCGCCATTTTGCCTTTCACAGCTTCTGAATATATAAAATTGATTTCAGAGAAGGAGAGAGAGATAAAAACATCCTGACCGGGAATCAAACCAGGACTGAGCCACTGTGGCCAGCACTTCTGATTCTTCCCAGTCTGTCTAGAGTTCCGTGAGCCACAGGAAATGCAAATCCACCTGTGAGACAAGATGGGAATAGCAAATGGGAATGTGCTTTGAAAAAAGGAAATATTTCTCTCAAATATCAGTTGCTTATTATTATTGTTGTTGCTGCTGTTGTCATAACAATACCAGGCCCTTGAGATTGAAAAGAGAGTCTTCATGGATCACGGAATATTAAATGCATAAAATTAAAAGCATTTATCATCTTCAGTTCTGCCAGGGTCAGGAATATCTGAAGTCAAAGTCTTTCAAAATTGAAACCAAAAATGCTTCCATGTGGAATGGATGGTTTATAAAAGCAAAGAAAAAAGGCACTCAGAGCCGTCGAGTTGCACCTGGACCTTCTATAGCACACCAGACAAAAATAAACCTTTATTTTCCTGCAAGTCGCCTGCAACTGTTTAGTTACTACCAAGGGAAGATGTCTCCTATTTTGGTGGCCCTACAGCTTTCTCTCCCTAATTAGAGCCTCCATATTGTCTGGCCATCTGCTCCTGGGTTCTACCCAAGTGGTGAGGGAAGAGGTAATTGTATGATCTCATCCTTTTAGTGGGAGGATAAATTCCACATTAGTCTCATCACAGCAAAATGTCTTTTGGGAAGACACATGGACCCCTCATGCTGCTTCCTGTGTCACAGCTAAACACTTCCACTGGCCACAGAGGTTGCGGGGTTTTCTGTTCGACCATCTCACTGCCAGCTAGCATGAAAACGTCATATGCAGAACAGATTCTACCTACTTTCTAAACCACTATCCATAGGTTGTCTCCTATTGATTTGCTGCTTGATAGAAACTTGAATTTCCCCCCTATATAGCTGCCTTCTCTTATGTAGAATCATTTTGGCTATTAGGTACAACCTATTTGCAGAGCCACCAACCCAGACTAACCTTTTGACCCCAGCTTCTCATTTTTCCACATTCAGTCCAGCACTCTGACACATTGTTCACAGAGGTTGCCCTTAACAGTTCTCATCCCTGCACACACGTTTCTCCTCCTATGAAGAGGTGAAGTCAACTTGTCCATCGTTGAATCGGGAACGGCCTTATGGCTTGCTTTGACATTGTGCTGTTCTGGGCCTGAGCCTTCTAGGTCCTGTGTCTACTTTTGCTCTTTGGGAGTCTACCCACATGGAGAGAAGTCCAACATATCCCACACCAGAGAGGGGCTGTGAAGACGGGCCGTGGAGGAGACACCACGTGGAAAGAGAGGCCACATGAAGAAAACCAACGGCCCAGATGTGTGCGTCAGTCAGCTGACACCAAGGGAAAAGAGAGGCCCAGCCAGCCCGCCAGACTCCAGGCTTTTGGGCCACCCCTCAGAAGGTACCAGACATGTGACAGAGGCTCTGTTGGGTCCTCCAGGCCAGGCTGGAGCAGAGAAAAGCTACCCCATCAAGATGTGCCTGAGTCCCTGACCTACAGATTTGTGAGTAATCAAGTGGTTATTGTTGTAAGCCCCTAAGTTTGGGGCTGATCCAGAAATACTGTGATGATGACTAAAACAATGGCCCTGAAAAAAAATCATGCTACCCTGTGTCTCTGACCCTTGCAATGTGATATAGCCCTCTTCCTGTTTATGTTCCACATGGTGGAAAGAGAGAGAGGAAGCAAGCTCTGTCCTTTTAAGTTAAAATTGCAGATTCATGAGATAAACAAATGATTTATTTTTTAATTCACTAAATTTGGAGATGGCTTATTACATAACAATAGAAAAACATCATCTTACCAACATTCCACTTGCCATCATTATTTTATTTAGTATATCAATGCCAGTGAAAGTTTCTTGATAAAATTTTTGATATGTTGTAGTATAAATTTTCTGAGTAGAAATAAAAGCCAGTATCTAAATGTCTTCCAATAATGTGCCCCTGGAGCAATTTTCTACTGGGGAAAAAAATTTCCTAGTAACCATGATAGCTATATAATGTATGTATTGATTCTTTTTGGTTTTATTGACTTGAGAAACACTGATTTGTTGTTCCACTTATTTATGCATTTATTCGTTGATTCTTGTATGTGTTCTGACTGAGGATTGAACCCACAACCTTGGTGTATTGGGACAACTCTCTAACCAACTGAATTACCCAGCCAGGACTATGTATTGATTCTTTAAAAATAAAATTATTACTCTGATAAATATATTCAAACTTACCATTTATTTCAGAAGTCTTATAAAAGGTCAATAATTGTGCTTTTTTATGTTCTTGCTATACAATCTTAGAATTCCAGTTTTTGTGTACTATTATTGTTACTGGCTTAGCAAAGCAGAGTCCCCAGACAAGCAGCCTCGGCATCACCTGGGAACTTGTTAGATTTGTCAGTTAAAGGGCCCCATTCCAGCCCTACAGAACTGACGCGGGGTGAAGCCCCTTGCAGGCACCTTGCGTTTACTGCAGAAGTTCTTCAAGTCAGATTCATCAGTAGCTTTGTAGGTGGCCACTAATACATTATAATTAAAGAAGGGTCTTCTGGAAGGACCCATTGCCACCCAAAGACCTCTCTCTCTCTCTCTGGATTTCCTCTGCCTCTCTCTCTGCTGAGCCTCTCTTACCAGATAATAAGGCATTTCCTCTCTCCCTCTCTCTCTCTCTCTCTCTCTCTCTCTCTCTCTCTCTCTCTCTTCCCAGATAATAAGGCATTTGAGAATAAACTACAGAAATGTTTTATTAAACACATAATACAATCAATGGTGCTAATCTCTACAATTCATACCAGATGGATGGATGGATGGTTGGATGGATGACAGGTACTAGGTAGGTAAGTAGGTGATTAGATAGGTAAATAGATAGATAGATCTTCTCTGGCAGCAAAATTAATCCAACTAAGATTTTAAAGTGTCCTCATTTTCTAGGTAAAATTTATAATGGATAATCTGATAATAGAGTCCAATTTATGCTGAAAAGGACTGGCTTTCTCTTTTCCCTCACACTTTCTGCTCCAGTCAAGTGTCCTCATTTATCTCTACCTACTAGCCTCCGATCAACCTAGAGAGGAAACAGTACATACATGTAATAGTTAGGATCTCTGGCACCCATTACACCTTGTTTTTAGCTCTTTTGCATGTTGGACTTGCAAGTTGAGTTAGTAAAAACGGTTTTCATAGATTTTTTTTTTTTAAAGGTTGAAAATCTTTGCATGGGGAAAGTATGCTATGTATTCCATTGTTTAACTAAATATTTCATTTCATAGTGACCTCTACTGGGAAAATAAGTATAACACAAGGAGTGACATAATAAGCCATTTTACACCAGTCAAGGCATTGGTTAATTTGGAAAGGTGATGCTGGTCAAATCTGTTATGTAGAGTTGGTACAGCCCAAATGTACTCTCCATATTTTTATTTTAAAAATATATTTTATGAAATATTTCAAACTTATTAAGTAGAGGGAACAATAGAATAAACATATACCTGCCACCCAACCTTACCAAAACTTAACATTTTGCCACCTCAACCTCGGATCTTTTTTACTAAGACATATGTATTTGAAAGCAGTTCCTCCTCCCCTCTCAAGGGGGCACTTTGGTGTTCATCTTTTCATGAATATTTTAATAGTTCTCCTTCATATGAATCAAAGGTACTGTGCTGCACGTTTTAAATGTTGGCATAAATGGAATTACAAACATACACATATGTATCTACTTTTCTGAACTTTATACTTTTTCTGAAATTTTACACTTTTCTGCTGCTTGCATTGGCCTATTACACAGGTGTAACTATCACCCACATAGAGAAACACAATATAACCTGATCCCCCCATCACCAAACTCTAAGGTAAGTTTCAAAGTTCAACCTAAGCTGCATTCTATAGTCTATTTCAGACGCTGAATGAAAGTCATTTCCATAATAATATACTCTTCGAGAGCAGCGATTTTCAAAGCGTAGTCCCCAGACAGGCAGTCTGGGCATCACCTGGGAACCTGTTAGATTTGTCAATTAAAGGACCCCATTCCAGCCCCACGGAACTGACGCGGGGGTGAAGCCAGGCACCTCGTGTTGAACAAGCCCCAGCTGAGTCTGATGCACATTAAGGCTGGAGAATCACGGCTGTCAATCCGCTGTAACAGTTTGGCTTCGTGATCACGTTGTAATTGTGTTATAGTGAATACCAGGGTCTAGCGTTACGCTTGAATAATGGAGTCAGGTTTTTATCAACTAATTCTTTTTTAAGTCTCTCCCCTCCCAATCTGGAGTCAGCTGGTTTACCACAAAGCCCTGCGCTGGAGTGACGGAGAATTAAACGTCCCGAGGCGAGAGGTCTGAGCCCATCAGAGGTCAGGCTCGAGCCGCTCGCCCATTCCGGCCGTGTGACTGGTGGATTCCCGGCGGAAGAGCCCGCCGTGGTTCCGCCTCCGCCTTCCAGCGCCAACCAATCGTCGCCCAGCGCTCGAAGGAGCAAAACCGCGCCAGTGATTGAACATGGCGGGTCACGGTGCCGGTGGGTCCCGCGACTCCCGGGGGCGTGCGGACGGGGCGGATGCGGGGCCCTCGGAGACGGGGCTGTGGGAAATGGCGAGAGATAATCAGGAGCAGTTAGGGTGCCAGGAACTGCCCGAGTACCAGGTTGAGGTGGGGGCCCCCGAGAAAGAGAAGGACGCGGGCTTGGTGGCGGAGGCCGAGGCGGTAGCTGCCGGCTGGATGCTGGATTTCCTCTGCCTCTCTCTCTGCCGGGCCTTCCGCGACGGCCGCTCCGAGGACTTCCACCGGACCCGGGACAGCGCCGAGGGTGAGTGTCGGGCGCGGCCGGCGGCGGCCGAGGCCTGGTCTGCAGCCCTGTCCCCGGTCACCCTGGCGGATGGGCGGGCGAGGGCGGGGGAGCGGAGGGACCCAGGCTCTGGACCGTTGGCGGGCCTCTCGCATCCGCCCACTATCAGCTCCCCAGTTTTTCTCTGATTCTGAGTTTTTCTGACAAAAATGGGGGGGGAAGGAGCCTTTAAAGTTGATACCGGGTAAAATGTGATAAAATTGTCAATATGAGAAATACTCAAACCTGTAGAGGATTTTTATGACGTCATTTGAGCCAAACTGACGACAATAGCTGGGAAGCAAAATCTGAAGGGATTGAGAAAAATGCTCTGGAAAGTGGCAGTTCTGCACCTTAGGTTATTATACATTCGAAGTAAAGGGAAAGACGTCATTGGTTTACGTGAAATCTATTAGTGACAGATGAGGGAGGCGGGGGAAAGCGAAGCGGGGAAGTTTGTGGGATTGGCTGAAAAGTAAAAGGATAGACACGTGCTGCTTTAACTTAGTTAACAACTACAGCCCTGCGAGGGTCTGTGGTCCGCCCTGGTGCTTAGGTTGCGCCCTGAGGGGTCTGGGAAAAAGGAAAGATGCCCTGTCGTTCCAAAGGTATGTTGTCTAAGATGCAAGAAGACAGTGGGCTCGATTAAAGATTGACTTTGGTCAGGGACGGTTGTAGCCCAGGACAAGACTGCTTTTAGTTAAAAAGTGTTCCATTTCAGACCGTCTTTTGTGATCACTTTAGGTCTCTTGAGGGTGTGAGACCGCCACACAGGCCTCCCCGGGCTTGTCAGGTTTTGTGTGTTGCCCCTTTTCGTTCACAGAATGTACAAAGTCGCACCTAGCCCAGTGTCCAGTGTCTTTGTTGGTGCTTGTATTTGTTTTTCTTTCCGTTCAGGGATTCCTGTAATGGCGGTCAGTCCCCAGTCACGGTAGCCTCCAAGTGACCTGGGCCTCGGTGTTTTCTGCTAACTTGTGAGCTGCCTAGGCCTCCTTGGGCCTGCTTTGCTCATAGGCTTCAGAATAAAAGTAACTGCCCATGAAATGTGCTGCCTGGACATGCAAACACAGCCTTTAAATGCTGAACCAAGACACATCCATTGAGAAGACTAGCGTGGCTTTCGAGAGTGCTAACAGAAAGATGTGTTACCAGACTGAAGGGGCCCGTTTGCCTGCGTTCATCAAAGCCCTGTGAGACAGGAACAGGAGCGTGCCCCAAAGAAAGCAAGGGTTTCGTTTTAGAAGGTGGCGGGAGCCCAGAGACAAATGAGCTAATCTAATGCTCAGAGACCTGGCTCCCTGATGGCTTCCAGGGGATGGGTTCTGTAGGGGGGAAACCATTCATCATGGTGACTAAAGGAGTTGGGGTCCAGGTCTCTATTTGATTGGCTGACACTAGGGTAGGGGTAGTTGATCAGTGTATCCATATCCAGTCCTGATGCCGGCCATGGCTTGGATTGGTGTGGTTTCACTGCTTTTATGGGCCTGGAGCTGAAACACAGCTGTTATCTCTGGTTTGATTGAAACTCTCTGTGGTCAGTGCTTTGTTCCTAAGATTATTTGATACAGACCAGAACCTTATTGTCTTGTGGGTTCGATTCCCAGTCAAGGGCATCCACTGGGTTGCAGGTTGGATTCCCACCTCTCATTGGCCAGTGTGGGAAGCAACCAATCAATGTGTCTCTCTCACAATGATCTCCCTCTGCCACTCCCCCTCCCTCTCCCTCCCTCTCTCCCTAAAAAATCAGTGGAAAAAATATCCTCACTCCTTGGGTAAGGATTTTAAAAAAAAAAAAGAGCCTAGTGGACATGGCTCAGTGGTTGAGTGTCCACATTTGAACCGTGAGGTCACGGTTCAATTTCGGGTCAGGGCATTTATTTGTACTTATCTCAAATATCTGAATGCCCACCCAGGTATTATACTAGACAGTGAGTATATACAGTGGTGAGTAAACCATAATTCTGGACCTCAGTGAGTACCATATAGCAGTGAAAGACAAATCACTGAACAACTAAGGTAAAAATGTGGAGGAAACCGAAAAAGACGAGTACAGAGTGCTATGGAAGCATAAACAAAGATGCATTAAGACCTAACAGGGCCATTGTACTTCACCTAGTGCTTACCTGGTATATATAAAACTCAAAAAGCAGTCCAGCTGACATTAAGTAGATAAGACAAATACGTGTCCTCAGTTCTAAAATGCCTTACTATTACACTAAAATTTAAATAAAATTTAAACCAAATTCATTCAATATTTACTGAACATGTATTTCTAGCCAATGTTAGGGACTAATGACTGAAAGAGGAGATAGCCAACTGGTCCTTGCCTCTCACGATGGTTTTAGGCACAAATTAAAAAGTTATGCAAGTGACTAATTAAAATCTTAATGAGTCCCATAGCGGGTAAGTAAAGTATAAGAGCAAAGTAACAGAAAAACCTAATCTGTAGAGAAGGAAATCAGACCGCTTCTGTGTTCACTTCCCTCCATGCTCAGTTCAGTCACCTGTGCACTCACTGCACGTACCCTGCACACCAGTGCCCTCCTGAACAAGGAAAACCTGTTTGATTGAACCTGGCTGCCTGCTTTTCCACATCTGGAACCGACACTCAACTGAAACCTTGACAGAAGTAATACAAAGTATTTCCTAGAACATTAGGAGCTTTAAAATATAAAATACGTTTCCAGATAATGACTAGACACATTTTATAATTTGAATCTAAATCTCCCTATTCATTAGAGTGCTACGTGTGAAAGTAGTATTAAATATTTATTATTCTACACGTGAAATATTTGTTTTACATGTGTTTATTGTTGTAATTTTGTTCTGATGTTTTAAAAATTGCCTATAAGTAGCTCTGGCTGGTTTGGCTGGGTGGATAGAGCATCGGCCTGCGGACTGAAGGGTTCCTGGTTCAATTCTGGTCAAGGGCACATGCCTGGGTTGCGGCCTCGATCCCTAGTGAGGAATGTGATTCTCTCTCATTACTGATGTTTCTATCTCTCTCCCTCTCTAAAATAAAAATATACCTATAGTTTTAAAAAATAGCCTATAAATAAAAGCATATAGCTCTAAATTTATGGTAATTTTTGTGTGATGTTTATAACTTTTTTTCTCAACAAACCACATAGGCACTGCTGGGTCAGGGTTTTTTTTTTACTGTTTTAACAAAATTCACTTTTTTCCTTTTTCAGCTATTATTCATGGGTTATCTAGTCTCACATCTCATCAATTGAGAACTGTATACATATGCCAGTTTTTGACACGAATTGCATCAGGAAAAGCCCTTGGTAAATATGTATTTTTATCCTATATTGGAAATATTTCAATCTATGTCTAACGGTAAGACAATGAGAAACAGATGGTGAGCCATCATTTGTTTTTGAGAGTTTGCCCACATGTATTTGTCATGTATATCTACACACAAGCTTATCTAAAGCAAGTAAAAGAGATACAGTCCCTTCCTCTTAGAGCGGTAGCTCTCAAACTTCATCCTGCTTTACAAATATGAGAGAACTTGTTTTAAAAAAAGAAAGGAAGAATGCTGAATCCCCTTCCCCTCCATGAGTTTCTGATTCAGTAGGATGGGTGAGGGGCCCTGGAGTTATGTTTCCTGTAAGTTCCCAGGTGATGGTGCTGTTGTGGTCCCACACTTCACAGATTCTACCTTGGAGATTTTAATTTTAATTTGTATGGTAACTTCGGTGGTGACTTTTCCTGTCATGCACAGTGTGTTTTTTACCAGCAACTATGATATTTGAAGCCTCTTACTTTAATTTCAGCACTATTTATATAAGCAGATTTTTAACTATAATATCTCTTGCTTGTCCCCAGAGTTCATTTTAGATTGGAATGGGCATGCCTGATTCAGTTTATCATGGTCATTAAAAGGGCCTTTTGATTATAGTGAAGGTTCTGAATGTCACATTGAGGTGTTTGTATATAATTTGCTAAGCAGTTACCAGCCACTGTGAGTCTTTGATCAAAAAAACCTAAGCAAGTTTAACAGTAGTAAAAATACTATCTCATTAAATATTAACATAAATCCTATGAGGTAGTATTTATGTTGACCATTTGTAGGTGAGAAAAAGGAGGCTTAGGTGAAATATTATAACTATCCTATATAATAAATATGTATGTAATATACAAATGGTCATTACACCGTGAAGCATATCGACCGACCGCATAACGACCAGATCACGGATCAGCAGGAGGGTGGGGCAGCGAGCTACAAATGAGGTGGCAGAGAGCTACAGGAGGGGGCAGGGCAGCGAGCTATGAGGGGAGCGGGGCAGCAGGCAGAGAGCTACTGGAGGGCGGCAGCAAGCTACTGGCGCCTGCATTCATGCACAGGGCTACTAGTACAGGTAATAACAGGGTCTGGAATAAACTCCAAAGTCAAGTTTTTTAACCACTATACAGTGTTTTGCAACAGATTGGATATGGTAATGAGAAAAAGGAATAAAATGGTGACTCCTTAGATTTTAAGTCTTGGTGATTGGAAGAATGTTGGTAGAGAAATAACTTTTTAAAAGGTTCTATTTCAAACATCCACAAAATATATAACAAGGATTTCAAGTAGTATATGGTAAAATTAAATACAAAATAAACTAATTTCATGCTGTAGAGGTTTGTTATAATACAGTCAGACTTACGAATCATTTAAGAAATCTGTAACTGTGATACCTTATGTAATATACTAGAGGCTTGGTGCACGAAATTCGTGCACTTGGGGGGGGTCCCCTCAGCCTGGCCTGTGCCCTCTCACAGTCCAGGAGCCCTTGGGGGATGCTCAACTGATGTTGCAGGGAGCAGGCCTAAGCCAGCAGTCAGACATCCTTAGTGCTGCCTCAGTGGCGCCACTGCTGCTGCGCTTGCCAGCCGTGAGCCCAGCTTCTGGCACTCTGACCACCAGGGGGCAGCTCCTGCATTGAGCGTCTGCCCCCTGGTGGTCAGTGTGCATCATAGCAACCAGGTCGTTCATAGCAACCAAGTCGTTCGGCTGTTCCATCAATTTGCATATTAGCCTTTTATTATATAGGATAGTTTATTTTAGCTCTTAAAATCAATATTTTAGTAAAGAAAAGCTTTAAATGTTTGGTAAACTAATCTGGCTTTTTCCATTGTTAAAGTTGATTTTAATAAGGAAATTAACTTGAAAAGTCAGATCACTTCCCTAAACTGGTATATATATAAAAGCAGTGCCTAAGATGTAGTATACACTCAGAAATATTTAAACAAGTGAATTTTTAAATTGATGCAGTAAGGTTCTACTTAGCTTTCTAACTTATTTTTGTTCTGGTTTTAAAAGATGCACAGTTTGAAACTGATGAACGAATTACACCCTTGGAATCAGCCCTGATGATTTGGGATTCAATTGAAAAGGAACATGACAAACTTCATGAAGAAATACAGAATTTAATTAAAATTCAGGTATGAGTGTTACTTTCTGTTTATAGTTATTTTTCTAAGAAATAAAAATATATCTAAAGAAATTAAGAGTCATTCTAATAGAAGTGGGGCAGTAAACCCAGAGTAAAATTTAATGTAATCATTTTCTTTAGAAATTTGACCTTTGGTTTATAGTTTGGACATGAGCTCTATGAGCTGGGACTTAGATTCTGCTACATACATGTTTATTGCCACACTCTGGAAAATGTGCCACATCTATTTAAAGTTCATCAAGCAACTTCGAAAAACTTGTGGTTTGTGCCCTCTCGTGTGTGTGTGTGTGTGTGTGTGTGTTCATGCCCGGTGCATGAAAATTCTTGCACTGGAGGGGGCGTCCCTCAGCCTGGCCTGCCCCTTCTCACAGTCTGGGAGCCCTCAGGGCGGTAGGCAACCCAGTGATCAGAGAAGGTGAGGCCCCTTCACACCTCTGCTGCTGCCACTGCTGGCAGCACAAGCCTTGGCCGGTCCTGGTTACCTGAGCCTCGGGCGACCCTGGGCGACTGGGCAGCCACCATCTGAGGCTTGCCTGTGCCTCGGGCTGGCCCTAGGCGGCTGGGGGGCCGAGGGGACTGGGGGACTCTGGATGCAGGCGCACAGAGTGCATGCCTGCCACCCCAGCAGTGCTGAGAGGACTGGGTGCTGCCATCTTGTGTCTGTGGCTGCCACCATCTTTGCGACAGTGTGAGGGTCAATTAGCATATTCCCTATTTATTAGATAGGATATATATATAATTTTTTTTTAAGAAAGTGTCAGTGGATAGTTCAAGGAACAATTTTTATTTTATTTTTACTTTTTTTTTGGCTGGGTACAGTGAACTTTATTGATGGTGCATGACAAAGTAGGGCTCCCTATGCCCCTCCCCTTCTTCAGGGGGTCTGGGATGGAAACAGTGGCCACGAGATTCTCAGTGTGTCAGGGGACTGATCTGGGGCAAGGACTCCCCAGCAGCAGAGGGCCTCTCTTCTTGCTGGGTCTGGTGGTCCAGGGGGCTCTTAACTCCTTGGAGGCCATGTGGACCATTAGGTCCACCACCCTGTTGCTATAGCCAAATTCATTGTCATACCAGGAAACGAGCTTGCCAAAGTGGTCATTGAGGGCAATGCCAGCCCCAGCATCAAAGGTGGAGGAATGGGTATCACTGTTAAAGTCACAGGAGACAACCTGGTCCTCAGTATAGCCTAGGATGCCCTTGAGAGGGCCTTCTGATGCCTGCTTCACTACCTTCTTGATATCATCGTATTTGGCAGCTTTCTCCAGGCGGCAGGTCAGATCCACAACCGACACATTGGGGGTGGGCACACAGAAGGCCATGCCAGTGAGCTTCCCATTCAGCTCAGGGATGACCTTGCCCACAGCCTTGGCAGCACCAGTAGAAGCAGGGATAATGTTCTGGGCAGCCCCTCGGCCATCATGCCACAGCTTCCCAGAGGGGCCATCCACAGTCTTCTGGGTGGCAGTGATGGCATGGACTGTGGTCATGAGTCCCTCCCTATGCCAAAGTTGTGATGGATGACCTTGGCCAGGAGGGCCAAGCAGTTGGTGGTACAGGAGGCATTGCTGACAATCTTGAGAGAGTTGTCATACTGTCATGGTTCACACCCATCACAAACATGGGGCATCTGCAGAAGGGGCAGAGATGATGACCCTCTTGGCTCCGCCCTTCAGAGTGAGCCCCAGCCTTCTCCATGGTAGTGAAGACACTGGTGGACTCCACAACATATTGAGCACCAGCATCACCCCATTTGATGTTGGCGGGATCTCGCTCCTGGAAGATGGAGATGGACTTTCCATTGATGACAAGCTTCCCATTCTCAGCCTTCACTGTACCTTTGAACTTGCCATGAGTCCTGGATTGCAAGAGAGCGCAGGCCAGGCCGAGGGACCCCACTGATGCATGATGGGGCAGGGAAGGATGAGGGAGGTTGGCCAGCCGGGGAGAGACTGTAGGAGGGCTCCAGGGTGTGTCTGGCCCATCTTGCTCAGTCCTGATCAGCCGGACCCTAGCAGCAAGCTAACCTACGAGTCAGAGCGTCTGTCCCCTGGTGGTCAGTGCATGTCATAACAAGTGGTTGAGCGGCCTTAGCATATCATTAGCATATTACACTTCGGTTGAACAGCCAACCAGTCGATCAGACACTTAGCATCTTAGGCTTTTATTATATAGGATATGAAGTTTTTTCATGTCTTTTCAAACCACAGTTATTTTATCTTTGAAAAACTATTTTATATACTGGTAATTTATTAAATCAAAATTATTGAAATCCAAAAAAAATAATATTATTAAACTACAGAAAAATATTTTAAATGAGGTAGTTCAGACTTCTCTGTGTTATTTCAATATTAAACAACAATTCATTATTTTACAAAACAATTTTAAGATATGTATTTGTCTTTTAGGCTATAGCTGTTTGTATGGAAAGTGGCAATTTTAAGGAAGCAGAAGAAGTCTTTGAAAGAATATTTGGTGACTCAGATTCTGATACGGTAATTGTTTAAATTAGAATTGAAGAAGTTTATATGGCATGAGGGAAATGGGAAGAACATAGAAGGAGAAAGGAATGATTAACAGTATAGAACAGTGCTGTCCAGTAGAAATAGAGTGCAAGTCCAATATGTGATTTTACGTTTTCTAGTAGCCACATAAAAAAAAGTTAAACCAGTGAAGCTAATTTTAATAACATTTTATTTAACTCAATATATTAAAAAAAAACATTGTTGTTTTTAACATTTAATCAATATAGGAATGTAATATGAAATATTTTGCTTGAGAGAGGAAGGGAGAGGGAGAGAGAAAGAGAAACATCAATGATGAGAGAGAATAATTGATTGGCTGCCTCCACACTCCCTTTACTGGGGATGGAGCCTGCAGCCCAGGCACATACCCTGACCTGAAATCGAACCTCAACCTCCTGATTCATAGGTCAACACTCAACCAGTGAGCCACACCAGCTGGGCTGGGGTCATACAGTGTAAGGGCTCTGTAGCCATGTGTGGCTAGTGGCTACTGTATTGGGTAATGCAGTTTGGAAGAAGGCATTATAACTTTGTGAAGTTTTTTATGTGTTCATTAGTCGTTAAGGTCAAAGATTAAAAGCAAAGAGCTATTGGAGTAAATTGAGCTTATTCAAAGAAAAGATAGTTTTATGTGTTTTCTGTAAACTTTTTATTAATAGCATACTTCTAGTATAGTGTAGTGCATGCACCATAAATGTGTAAGTAGGTGTGTTTTCACAAAAGGAGCACATTTGTGTGATGAGCCTCTCTAGACTATGAATGAGAAGATTACCAGCACCCCCAACCTCCAGTCACTGTCCTTCCCACCTTCTCAGGGGTAACCACTGGTCTGACTTATAACATCCAAGATCAATTTTACTTGTTTCTGAACTTATTTAATAGAATCATATAGCAAGTTTATATATTAATATTGATCCATGGTGTTGTTTATAACAATAGTTTGTCCATTCTCATTTCCTGATTGTAGGAATATACTACAACATTCTACTGTGGATGGACATTTGAAGTCATTTTCAGTTTGGGGCTATTACATTCCTTTATACTTGTCTTTTGTAGTATATATACAGGGTGTCCCAAAGAAATATTTACACACTTAAATAGCTGATAATTCACTCACCGTAATTTTCACTCTTTTTCAGGTTTAACTGATTTGAACTGATTTGAAATAGTGGGTGAAACCAGACTAAGCTTTGAACAAAGAAAATTTTTCCTAAAGTGCCACTAGACTTTTTTATGGGGATACATAAAAGATAAAACTGGCAACAGTCAGCGAATTGGAGGCACACAAATACCGAAAGAAATTATTCTTTTTTGTTGTTTTGTTAATCCTCATCTGAGGATATTTTTTTTCCCATTGATTTTTAGAGGGGAAGGGAGGGGGAGAGACAGCGAGAGAAACAGTGATGTGAGAGAGACATATCAATTGGTTGCCTCCAGACATTGAGCCTGCAACTGTAGAGGTATGTGCCCTTGACCGCAATCAAACCTGAGACCCTTGAGTCCACAGGTCAACACTCTAACCACTGAGCAAATTGGCTAAGGCAAAATGATTCTTGATGTTTGTGATTCCACTGCTTCGCATTATCAGCAGTGCCTGAACTAGAACGGTCATCAGATTGGAAACAGGCACAAAACAATATTCATTTCTACAGATTCTTTTAAACTTTGAAAATGAACTGTATGTTAATAAACACTGACTTTATAGTCATTCAAAGTGCATATACATTTTTTTGGGACACCTTGTATGTGTTTTTATTGGTATGTACTTAGGAATAGAATTGATGGGTTATAGGATAGGAACATAGTCCTTCAGTTTTGGTAGATGCTGCCAAATAGTTATATTAATATGTCAGTTTCTCTAGTGCTGCGGGAGGGAGAGAAAGTGGAAGGGAGGGGGAGATACAGAGAGAAACATTGATTTAAGAGACAAATTAATTGGTTGCCTCCCACACACACCCCAAACAGGGTCAGGGATCGAGCCTGCAACCAAGGTACATGCCCAGGACCCTTCAGTCCGTGGGCCAACGCTCTATTCACTGAGCAAAACTGGCTAGGGCTATGTTGAGTTTTGTTTCCCTAATGACTAATGCAGGTAAGCATCTTTTCATTTACTGGTACAAATATAGAGTTGTGGGGTAATCACTTTAATCCATTGAGGGACTAAGCCAAGTTGAGGGTCAGTTATAGTTTTAGTATGGCTCAGTCTATATCTAATTTGCTCTGTTCCTGGGGTATAACACGCCAGATTGCAGCAGAAAGCCTGATACATTTATTGGGTTCCCTCCCTTACTTATAAACAAGGGCTGTGATTGTACAGATGATGTCTTAGTTCTTAAATTTGGTAATGGACATTCAGGTTTGTAATCTTTTTAAAGTTCTTTTGTGTGTGTGTGAAATAATAAGGTATTTTTTAAATCCAGAACAAAATAAATTGGTGGGCGATTTAAAACAGGAGAATCTTGAACTCTTAATTGTAGGTCTTTGAGTTTATATTTACAAAGTGATCTTTTTAATTTATGACAAAATTTCTAGTATCTTATTTGATTTATGGGTTGATGTTTCTTCTCTTTTCTCTAGTCTTTACAAAGAAAATTGCTTATGGTAATCTCTCAGAAAGATACATTTCATTCTTTTTTCCAACACTTCAGCTACAGCCATATGATGGAGAAAATTAAGAGTTTTGTGAATTATGTGCTTGATGAAAAATCATCAACATTTCTAATGAAGGTATGCATATATGCAGAAAGACTGGTAGACTTAGGGGAAATTGATATAATAAAGAATACTTGAAATAGAAATCCTTTAAAAGCAAATCAGAATTTTGTTTAGTGATTTTTTGCAAAGGAATGTGACAAAATGTTACAATTAGTGAATGTAAAGGGTTTCTTGGTGATTTTTGTAGTATTTTTACAACTTTTCAAAATAAGAGTTGGAATTTTTCTAAATAAAAAGTTGAGAGGGAAAACTTAGAATGAATTCAGAAATAAGCAAAAATATTTGGTTTCGATTTAAATTTTACTGAAAGTTTTTGCATATTTTTGGAAAAAGTAAAGTAACTTTTTTATCTTAAAATTTCCAAGAGAGCATGGTAGGTGTAACATATTTACAAGGAAAGACCTATATAATGCTTATAAACCAAGCAGATAGCTAAAGTAGCTGCTCATGATGTCACAGCTACAGCACAGTGCCCTTGAATGGCCTGTGAAGAGTTATTTTGGTTATGACTGTCAATGAATTAGAAGCTTTAATTTAATGCTCTTTGTTTAAAATGGCTTAATGCATTCCTTTCTTTCTCCAACCCTTTTTTTAAGGCAGCAGCAAAAGTAGTAGAAAGTAAAAGAGGGAGAACAACAGTTTCTCAAGATAAGCCTAATGGTAATGATGTTGACATGGAAACTCAAGCTAATTTGGAAGTACGGAAAAGGTTTGTAAATCCATTTACATATTTTTTATCTTCTGATGCAGTCTTTTTTTATGTAAAAGTGATACTAGTGAGCCATTATTAATAAAAATAATTATTGAGCCGTGGGTACATTGTCTTACTAATGATTAACATTTGTTGATTTGGCGTATGTAGAGTTATTTCATGGTTTCTGCAAAATTCTGTTATATATGCCAAACAAAAATAGAGAATGAGAAAATACACAGTTTAAATAATGTAATGTCGTTTACCATTCTCAGGGGACATGTGCTCTGGAACAGTGTTGAGGTTGGAAACCTGAATCATCTGTGCCCCTTAGTTCTCAGATCCCGCTTGCCCTATTATTTGACTGTTTGACTGCACTGAGGGTTATTCTACTATTTAAGCCATTGGTCATACGTCTTCTCTAAGGGTAAGCTAGCCCGCTTCGTCTGCTGCTCCACTAAAGAAACAATGATTTGCTCCAGTGCTGAGGGAAACCACTGTTTAGTCGTACATATTGAGAGACAAGAGTTCAGTCTCCAGAGTTATTTCTTTAGGGGTTTGCAAGGGTGGCTTACACATTGATTTTACCTTTGCTTTGGTTTTAGAAGCTAACCCTGTCAATAATATAAACCCTTCCATTATTATGACCTTCTTTTCTATTGAATCTATGGTCCATTCCCTCTATTCTTTCACCCTTAATTCAGGGCTAGAAGATAGTCATTCTGTGGTCTCCTTAACTGCTTATTTAGAGGTGAGGATTGGTGTCCAACACGTTGGATGGACATAGCTTTGGTCACACATCAAGGCCGAGCTCAGTCATCTTATAATTAACCTCTCCTGTTGCTGCTATCAGAACAGGATCTGATAGCAGCAACAGGCTCCTCTGGCTCATCTCTGCAAAGACTCTGTTAAAGTCTTAGTTCTTATTGACTTTTTTTTTCCGAAGACTCATTCTGAGAAGTATAGGGGTTTTTTTAGGTTTTTTAAAAAAAATTTTTTTAATTTACCATTTTATTTGTTTTGTTTTGTTAATTCTCACCGGAGGATATTTTTTCCATTGGTGTGGGGGTGGGGGAAAGAGAGAGAAAGACAAAGATCAAAGTAAGAGACACATCAATTGCTTGCCTCCTACATATACCCCTACCGGGATCAGGGATGAACCTGCAACCCAGATATGTGCCCTACACAGGGAATCGAACCCAAGAACCTTCAGTGCATGGGCTGATCGTATCCACTGGACCACACTGGCCAGGGCCAGATTTTATTTTTATTGGCTCAGTTATTGTATTTTGTTTAGGAAATTAAAATTTAGTAATAACTAATATCTAATACATTCTTGTGGCCCATCCTTCCTGCCCAATGTAATACTGCTTTAAAATAAAGATTTACCATGATTCTGGCAGATAATGAACACCTATCCTATGTGCCTTCCTTATATAGTACCACCTACTTGTTTCAAACGTCTAGCCACAAAGTAAATCAGCGTGTAAAACAGAATTGTTGATTTCTCATCTGCTCTCTGTAACCTAACTCCCTCACCTCACACATCCAGTTACCTCCCCAGGTGTTATGAATCCCATAATTTATTAGAGGCTTGGTGCATGGATTTGGTGGGGTCCCTCAGCCTGGCCTGCACCCTCTTGCAATCTGGGACCCCTTGGGGATGTCAGACTGCCGGTTTCAGCCCAATCCCTGCAGGCTAGGCTGAGGGACCCTGCACCAGGCCTCTAGTCCTATATAATAAAAGGCTAATATGCAAATCAACCCAACAGTGGAACGACCAGTTGCCATGACGCACACTGACCACTAAGGGCAGACGCTCAATGCAGGAGCTGCCCCCTAGTGGTCAGTGTGCTCCCACAGGGGGAGCGCCACTTAGCCAGAAGCCGGGCTCACGGCTGACAAGGGCAGCGGCAGTGGCAGGAGCCTCTCCTGCTTCCGCAGCAGCGCTAAGGATGTCCAACTGACGACGGGGGGAGCTGGCCTAGGCCGTCAGTTGGACATTCCCCTGAGGGCTCCTAGACTGCAAGAGGGCACAGGCTGGGCTGAGGGACCCTCCCCCCCTGAGTGCACGAATTTCATGTACTGGGCCTCTAGTATGCATATAAGATCTTTAGTTAATCTCTTCCCGCCCTCCCCCCTTCAGTCTGAGATTCATCAGCCTGTTCCATGTTTCCATGCCTGGGTGTTGAGCATCTGCCCCCTGGTGGTCTGTGCACGTCATAGCTACCATTCGGATGGTCGCACAGGCTTTTATATATATAGATATCCTAGATTATTACTTAGCTTTGTACCACACAAATCCATCCTTGGCATGACTTCCAAAGTTAGCTTCCCATGAAAGCAAGTCTGTCTAAATGACTTCACAATAACCTCTATTGGCTTTCTGCTTCTTACTAGATGAGTTATAATTTATTGGCATGGCTTACAGAGCCTTACATAGCCCCTTTCTGGTTTTATTTTTGTCTTTTTAAAATTTATTTATAGATAATATTGTCCCCTCCCTGTCCCTTACTTTCTAGCAGCCAGACTTCTCCCTCATCTTGGAATATTACAAGCTGTTTCATTCCTTGACCCTTGCTTCAGTTTTTGTGTTTTTGTGGATGTGTTTTTTTTATCCTCACCTGAGGATATTTTTCCATTGATTTTTACATTGAGTGGAAGAGAAAGGGAAAGACAGAAAGAAATATCCATGTGAGAGAAACACATTGATTGGTTGCCTCCTGCAGGAGCCCCAACCAGGGCCTGGGAGGGATAGGAGCCTGCAAACAAGGTAGGTTCCCTTTACTGGAATCGAACCTGGGACCAGTCCACAGGCTGACACTCTATCCACTGAGCCAAATGGCTAGGGCAGCAAGAAATGTTTTTTGTTTGTTTTTTTGATTGATTTCAGAGAGAGGAAGGGAGAGGGGGAGAGATTGAAACATCAGTGATGAGAGAGAATCATTGATTGGCTACCCTGCACCCCCCATTACTGGAGTCAAGCTCAAAACCCACACATGTGCCCTTGACCAGAATTGAACCTGGGACCCTTCGGTCCACAGGCCGACGCTCTATCCATTGAGCCAAACCGGGTAGGGTCAGTTTTTGTGTTTTTAAAAAATTTTTTAAGTATGTTTTTATTGATTTTAGGGAGAGAGAGAAACATCAATTGGCTGCCTCCTGCACAACCCCTACTGGTGATCGAGCCCACAACCCGCACTTGTGCCATACCCAGAAATCAAACCAGCAACCTCTCCATGCATGGGACGATGCTCCCACTGAGCCACACCAGCCAGGGCTCTTCAGTTTTGAATTTCCTTCTTTCTATTCTCTTCAAGGCAAGCTCTTACTTGCCACTTAAGGCCTAGCTCAAAGATCACCTACAAGAAGTCTCATTGTGCTCTCTGATCAGAGTTGTCACTTCTGTGCTCCCATAACACTGAGTCACACCTATGTGAAGGGACTTACCTTGGACAGTTACATATTTGTTTATCTGTCTGTATCACTAGATTGAGAATTCTTTAGAGGTTCTTAGTTAGCTTTGTATCCATAGTACCTAGTTCATTACCAAGTGTACATTAGAACTTGCAGTCATAGGGAGCAAAACCAAAACTAGACACAAAGTAGAGATCAAGAATCAAGCAACTAACAAAGCTGTCCTGGAAGCAAATAGAACCAGAGTTGGACTGCAAGGTCATACAAATGCTAGGAAAAATGAAGCCCTTATGTTATCAGTACTAGATGAAATATTGTGCTCTGCTAACGCTTTTAAACTATTTGAGGACATCAGAATTATAGATGTGAAACAAACAGACATTCCTAACTTGTTAGTGTGTAGATGGACTTACATGCTGAAAGACTTTACATGGACAGCTTCAAGGATGTGTGGCACTGTGCAGGGCCTTGGAGGGAGGTTAAGATTTTTACAGGTGGATGGAAGAGGAACTGTCCTTTCAGGAGAGAATACTTGCTGTGAAGCGTGGTGACGTAAATGGTGGTGCTGTGTTGTGGGGGCTAATTTTAACTATCACAAAGGGGTAGGATTTGTAAAAAACATCCGTTTGCCCTGGCCAGTGTTTCACAGTGGTTAGAGTGTCAGCCCGCACACCAAAGGGTGGTGAGTTCGATTCCTGATCAAGGGCATGTACCTAGGTTGCCGGTTGATCCCCACCCTGGTCAAGGCACATGTGGGAGGAAACCAAGCGATGTGTCTCTGTCACATCAATGTTTTTCTCTCTCTCCTCCTTCCTCCCTCCCTCCCTTCCACTCTCTATAAAAGTCAATGAAAAAATATCCTTGGGTGATGATTCACCAGAAAATAAAATAAATAAAGTTCAGTTAGAGACTGGTGGCAAAAATTAGCCATGTTGTAATGAAATTTATATACCAGTGTTACCAGGATTTCTTTCGCAAAGATGGTTTTTATGCACTGAAATTTTTAATAAATTGCGTGAAAGGTACTATTCTGTTTTGTCTTGTTTTTGTTTTGTTTTTTAGAGACAGAAAGAAATGTTAATTTGTTATTCCACTTATTTATGCATTCATTTGTTGATTCTTATATGTGCTCTGACCAGGGATGGAACCCACAACCTTGGCATATCGAGACAATGCTCTAACCAACTGAGCTACCTAGCCAGGGTAGAAAGGACTGTTCTTAGGAAATGTTTATTTTTATTACATTCTTATAATTATTTTCTTCTTTTCAGTGTTAATAACAAACCATCTGCAGTAACTGAATCCTCACAGGATACAATATCTTTAATGAGGTAAAGTAAATAGACATATTTCTTCTGTTTTTAAAATCTTCTTAGGAATTCATGCAGAACCTAGATAGTTATTATTTAAAAAATATTGCCTGTTCCTACTTACGTCAGCAGGTTCTCAAGACCCTGACATGTCCTGGTATTCCAAACTATAGAGACCCGCCTCGGGGACCCAGGTGGTTTCACGTTATTTCTACGAGGCCATTATTGGAATGCACGCATAGGGAGTACTTGAACTGAAAGCAGGTGTTTAGTAAACTCTCCCTCTGCCGCAGAAATAAAAAATATGATGTTGCAGCAGGAGAGGGATGGAAGTTACATTTCTGATGACTATCCCAAATTCTGATTTTTTAAAGCATGTTTTTATTGATTTTAGAGGGGGAGGGAGCGAGACAGAAACATCGATTGGTTGCCTCCTGTATGCACCCAAACGGATCAAACTGGCGATCTTTTGGTGCATAGGATAGCACTCAACCAATTGAGTCACATCAGCCAGGGCTCAAATTCCGATTTTATGAAATTACTTGAAAAACTGTATGTAACCTATTAGAAACGCTGTGATAGATAGTGTCACATGTTCAGAGAGCAGAAAGTTTGCATCAATAATTTCAGAGATAGAAAAGTCGGGATGCTGACTCAAATCTTGTTGGGAATGGCTGATCTGGTGGGGTGGAGCTCATTGGGAATGAGAAATTGAGAGACCAGGATGCTATATGCGTTACCTACAGGAACACTGAAATGACTCATGATAACAGCAGCAATTAGGGATAGAGAGAGATCTGAATGATGGGAAGTGCTTGGAAGGATAGTGATTGACTGAAGAATAGTAGGTGGTGAGTGGTGGTGCATCACAGTGTCACAAGTCCTCACCGGCTAGGGTCTCTGTGGAAGCAGCACTCATTAGGAAATGAAAAAATAGAGAGATCCACCTCTGGGACCCCAAGGTTCATGGAAGACAGAAAATTAAGTCTCTACTTGAGAAGTCCACAAATGAGAGAAAAATTGTCCTGAAAGGGAGAGCTACATGTTAAAGAAGGCAAAGAGGTGGGGTAACGGGTGAAGAGGCTGGAATGGCATTGCAGTTAGCCCAGGAGTAAGTTTTGGGAGGGAGGGAAAGGATTAGCAGGTTACATAGAGCATTTACAGGGGTAAAAGGAGAGGTTTTAGGTGGTGATAAAATAGCTGCGTAAGCTTGGTAAGTGAACTACTTTTTTCATCATAGTTTGCATCTTTATAAAATTGGAATAATACTCATTTTGCAGAGTTGTCAAAAAATTCTGCCATATCCTGTATTTTCAAACAGCTTACCTTTCAGAAAAGTCCTTTTTGGAAGCTATAAAGACGGTCAAGTGATACCTGCCATCATGTGTAAAGGAATTTTGGAATTTCTCTTTGGGGAAATGAACTTATAAGCCATAGCAAAGAATGAAAGTTAATGCTTTATGGTCTGAGGATTTTTTTTCTTGATCTATCTAATTGAAGGCCAAAAGAATCTCCATTCTGAGTAGAAGAGATGGAGAAAATAAGTGATGAGAGAAAGACGAGTCTGATAATAAAAAATCTTAAGAGGCTGTAGGTTAAGGTGGGACACTAAGCAAGGAGAGCATCAAAGGGAACTGGCCAAACTAGAAAAATGACCGAGAAAAAATAATACTTTTTGTGGAACCAGTCACAAGCTTTGATGTTTCATTTAGGTCTCACAAGAATCTCTTCTTATCTAAGTCACAATACGGATGCCAATCACAAGATTTTAATGAGAAAGAAAAAGCAGAAACTCTTATAAGTGAGTACTCTTACTACAGTTTTAGAAGTGGAAAATTGATGTGTTCTCGAAAGTGAGCCAACCCTTTACCTCATCACCATAGCGCACACACACGCACTTCAGACCATTGAAGCACAAAGAGATTGAATGTCATGACTTCACAGTCAATTAGAGGTGGTGGCTAAATTAGAAAGTTAGCTACTCTGACTGCTGGGTTTACATACTTTTGCTAATGTGTACACCGCTTTTCTTCTGTAACTTTATTTAGCAACTTGGAATAGTTACTTATCTGAAACATAAATACAGTTGATTCTTGTTACGGTTATGTCCTTTAAGTCTCCATGAACACTGAATTAGTGAATACTGAAACTACAGGAGAAGGTGGGATAGGTTCCTTGAAGCCTCTGGTCACATTTTTGTCAACTAATCAGTACATAACTTTTTTTTATGTGTTTCTGTTTAAAGTCATCTTAATATATATTGTATATTCATTAACATTGAATTCGTGGCAAACAGCACTATAACTTCATGCCTGAATGAAGCATATCTATCATATTCTCTGTAGGGAGCACTTCTTGCATTTAGGAACACTAGATAGCATTTCCACCATACATTTGGGCGTTTTAAAATTACCAACAGATATCACAAAATGTTGCACTAAATAGACTATCATAAAGGGCAGTTATTTATAGCCTGAGAGCTAAAATAAGAAGGCAGAGCTTCACCTTCTTTAACTTCAGCTGGGAATGTGCACCTCAGGTAACTCAGATTTTTTGCACATGTCCACCAATGACCATGAAAGCACTATGAGTATTGACTTACTGAGTTACAAATTTAAATAAGAAGGTGGATTTTCAAATACAGAATCCATAAATATGAAAATTGACTATATATAGAATCTAGCTATCCTCATTGCATTCAGACTTTATTAACCTTATTAAAGACATGGCTAGATTGATTTAAGAAACAAGTAACAATAACCAAAAAATAAATCTTAAAAACGGTCCATAGTTATTTTTAATTATAATTTGATTGTATCTTCCTTCTTAGTATGTAGGCATTTAACCAATTTTTATTTAACTGACACTATGTTCTAGATACTGCACTAATGCAAAGATTTTAAAACCTTATTGGCCCTGGTTTGTGGCTCAGTGGTTAGAGCATTGACCCATGGACCAAAGTATCCTGGGTTTGATTCCCAGTCAAGGGCACGTACCTCAGTTGCAGGTTCATCCCTGTGCCCTGACCGGGGAGTCTGCTGGAGGCAAGCAACTGATGTGTTTCTCTCATGTCGATGTTTCTCCCTCTCCTCCTTTCCCCTTCTCCCACTCCCTCCCTCTCTCTCCCTTTCCACCCTCCCTCCTATCCTCTCTAAAAGTCAAGGGAAAAAATATCCCCAGGGTTGAGGATTTTTAAAAAGAACCTTATTGATCCAAACCTAAATACACTAATCAATGTAAAAATAATAGATGTACCAATTTGATGCCAGGTACATAGTAAAGACCTACAATAAATATTAATTTAATAAATATATTAATAGTTGATGGCTGCTTTCATGGTCACTATTAGCTAATATCTGTATACTGCAGGTCAAAATCATTTACATCCATAGATATTATCATCATCCTCATTTAAAAGACGGTAAAGTTAAATTTAAAAAAATTTTGCTTCATGTTGGTTAAGTTTCAAAGTTGTTTTTCTACATCTATTGCTATAAAATGCCTAGGAATTATAATTCTAAACTAAAATAATTTGGTTCCCTTAACCTACTTAGGTGCCTGTCTGACTAACTACAGAAACTGCTTGGTATCAGGAAATAAATAAGCCTTGTACATTCAGCAAGAACTGTAGGGATGCTCAATATATAGTAATGCTTTATAAGTTACTACATATAGGTCTGGATCACTTTTGCTAGGTTTATCCCTAAGAACGTTACATTTTTGTTACTGAAGATATTATCTTTCAGTTGTTTTAATTAAATATTTTAACTATTTGTTGTTAATGTACAGAAGTTCTATTTAGTTTTGTTTATTGTGCTAACCATTAAGTAATAGTTTATTATCTACCCATCTTGCTAAACCCCTTAGTTCTATTTTTAGATTCTTTTAGGTTTTCTGTATTAAAATTTTCTTACAATAATTACAGTTCTATATCTCTTCAGTTACATATATATTTCTTGTTTTACTAAACTATGAATAAGAAAGAAGGGATGAGGAAAGAGTTATACATACTACATTGTATCAAATTCTTCTTAAATATTATCCTAAGAAAATTTAACACATGATGAAAAGGCAGGCTCTGGGAGGTGAGATGACTTCTTTAAAGGCATGCAAAATAATCAAGATTCAAAACACACCCCCTCTGATTTTCTAGTACTGATCCTTGCACTCTGCAATGCTGTTTCAAGATTCAAAGGGGGGAAAATTAAGCACAAAGAATTATTTCCCTTTATAATCACTAAAAAATAAATAAGAATTTCATTGTAATCTTTTAAAATGCAATTCCTCATTTTCTTTTAATGTAAAACAATTTTTGATGGCAGTTTTTCTACTTTTAGGTAGAAGAAAGACAGAGGGAAATAGACACGCCACTGAAAGAAAGAGAATGGATGTTTTAAACAATCAACCAGAAACTTCTAAAAATTATCGATCTAGAAAAAAACAGGTACTTGTTTATTAATGCTTAATGGACAGTAAAGTCATAACTTGAATAATTGTGATTATTTCATGTTGTTTCTTTTGAACCCTAAAAATAATCGTGAGTATAAATGTTTCTTTTGAGCTGTCTCTGATTTTACTATCTTATATAATAAAGAGGTAATATGCAAATTGACCATCACACCCTTGCACAAGATGGCCACCCCCATGTGGTCACAAGATGGCCACCACAAGGTGGCCAGCAAGAGAGAGCAGTTAGGGGCAACCAGGCCTGCAGGGGAGGGCAGTTGGGGGTGACTGGGCCTGCAGAGGAGGGAGGGCAGTTGGGGGTGACTGGGCCTGCAGAGGAGGGAGGGCAGTTGGGAGGGACCAGGCCTGCAGGGGAGGGCAGTTAGGGACAACCAGGCCGGCAGGGCAGGGCAGTTGGGGGCAACTGGGCCGGCAGGGGAGCAGTTAGGCATTGTTCAGGCTGGCAGGGGAGTAGTTATGGGGTGATTAGGCTGGCAGGCAGAAGTGGTTAGGGGCAATCAGGCAGGCAGGCAGGCAGGTGAGTGGTTAGGAGCCAGCAGTCCCAGATTGTGAGAGGGATCGCAGATTGGAGAGGGTGCAGGCCAGGCTGAGGGACATGAATTTAGTGCACCGGGCCTCTAGTCTTAGTATAATTGACCAATCTGCCTATTCAAAGTTCCAAGAAAATACTTCACCCACATTTAAAAAATAGTCTTAAGTTGGGTATTGATAATGATATTTATTTAAACTTACTGTTATACTATCATAGAGTCATTTCATCAAATGTAAGGTGGGACATAAATCTATATATGTAAACTTTTATATTCATACTAGAGGCCGGGTGCATGAAAATTCATGCACTGGAGAGGGGGTCCCTCAGCTGGGCTTGACCATTCTCACAGTCTGGGAGCCTTCAGAGGTGGGAGGCAACCCAGCGATCAGGGGAAGGCGACGCCCCCATCACACCTCTGCTGCTGCCACTGCTGGCAGCACAAGCCTTGGCCAGCCCTGATTACCTGAACCTCGGGTGGCCCTGGGCTGCTGGGCAGCCAACGTCTGAGGTTTGCCTGTGTCTTGGGCCAGCCCTAGGAGCCTGGGTGGCTGGGGGGTGAGGGGACTGGGGGACACTGGAGGCAGGTGCCCTGGCAGGGCTAAGGGGACTGGGTGCCGCCATCTTTAAGGGTGTGGCAGTCAATTAGCATATTCCCTCCTTATTGGCTGTGGGTGCTATCATCTTTGTGAGGGCATAATGGTCAATTAGCATAATCCCTATCTAATTTTATTAGATGGGATTTTCCTAATAGAGGTCCAATTTAAATAAGGTTCTTCTGTGTAAAAAAAAGAAGACACTATTTGATAAGAAATTTTTCTATTCAGCAAGTTAAGATTGGTCAGTTTTAAGACTCACTTCACTTTTTCCCCCTCTAAATGAATATAGTTCTGTGCCATCTGTCCAGTGTCTGAAACCATGTTCCCTGAATTGTGTCCGGTTTTCTAGTTGTTTACAGCAGGTGAATAAATCTGGTCCTTGTTCTATCATTGCTGGAGATGGAAAGTGATCCTATACCTTTTTCTTATTCTGCTGTGTTAAACAAGATTTTTTTTTTTCTTGATAAGTTTTTTGCAATCGTTTAGGTTGTGATGTTAGAGCAAATGTTAAGTTCCAGTCATAGGAATATCTCCTATAACTCAAGCTATTTTGGCCTTGCCTTCTTTCCCAGTGTACACAGCAAGCAATAACTACTTTTGCCTGCTTCCTGCACATATTGCCTATCTGTGTGATTCCTTATTTAGTCTTAGCACCTCTACTTTTGGAACTGTTGCAGATTGAGGGCGTCTCTTGCTGTTGCAGACCAGGGATTGAGGGTGTGCACCTCGGGATATTTCTTACTTTGGAAGTGTTCACCACAGGCAGAGATCTGTAAACAGGGTGACTGTACCCTGTTTCTTCACATACCTTTCATCAATTTCCGCTGATAATGTATCCCTTTCACCTGTTATGGTTCAGGTCATAGGGGGTCTTCTAACTTTATCAGTTTGAGATTTTATTTCTTTCCTTGTTGCTGTTGGGTGAATTCCCAAAGGAGAACAAGGAAATGCTGAAATTACTCTACCAATAGTTTTACATATTTTTGTCTTTGATTTTTTGCACTGTGAATATGATGTGCTAAAGTGTAGTTTTTATATATACACACTTTTTTTTTTCCTACTTTGTTTTCTCTGATCTTCCTGGACCTGTTTTGGTATCTTGTCATTAATTTTGGAAAATTCTCAGCCATTATTACTGTAAATCTTTATTCTGTGCTTTCTCCCTTTATTCAGTGTCCTATTATGTATATGTTACACTTTTTGTAATTGTCCCAGAGTTCTTTGCTATTTTTTCTTTCTTTTCTTCACTTGTCAATTTGGGAAGTTTCTGTTAACATATCTTCAAGCTCACTGATTCTTTCTCAATCCATGTCTGTTCTGCTGATAGCCTGTCAGAAGTTACTGGGTTGTTGGTTTTAGCATTTCCTCTCAAGTCTTCCTTAGGGTTTATATCTCTGCTTACATTTATCCATCTGTTCATACGTTGTCCACTGGTGCCTTGGCATATTGATCATAAATATTTTAAATTCCCACTCTGGTAATGCCAAAATTTTTGCTATAGCTGATCCTGATGCTTTATCCCTTCAGATTGTGTTTTTCACCTTTCAGTTTTTCTTATTTTTTGTTGATAGCTGGACATGATGTATCCAAGGAACTGGGGTAAATTGGCCTTTATTGTGAGGTTTTATGTTTGTCTGGTGAAGAACTATGCTTTAAAGTTACTATTTGCTATAGCTGTAAATGTCAGGAGCTAAAATTTTCTTGTTTTTATCTCCCTTGTTGCATTTGGATTTTCCTAGAGACTCCTTCTTAGTGATAGTCCAAGGCAGCTCTTTCAGCTGAGGCAGTTGTTATACAGGAGATCAGATAATGTGGTGGTAAGATGGGGCGGGGAGAAGAAAGCATTCTGTAATTCTGTGATTGTCATAGGCCTAAGACCTTCATATGTGCTTCTCAGCTTTTATTTCCCCCTCTTGGGTGAAATAGGAAGGCTGGAGGGTGCTGAAGTTGGATATTTTCCTTTCCCTACATGGAAGACTAGAGAGGACTAGAACTGAGTGTGTCTACATGTCATTTAGACTTGGCAAAATTAGTGTCTCTTGAGGACATGCTTTTGTTAATGAGAACAGAATGCTCTAAATGTATTTCAAAATGACTACTTTTTCCCTCCTCTTCACCCTGATAATCTGGTGGGGGTAAAACTCACAGAAGTTTGTTGACCCCACTAAGATTGGGACCCTAGAGTTTTTTGGTGTTTTAATCCTTACCCGAGGATAGTTTTCCATTGATTTTTAGTGAGCGTGAAGAGAGAGGGAAAGACAGAAATATTGATGTTAGAGAAACACTAATTGGTTGCCTCCTGCACGCACTACAACTGGGTCCAGGCCAGGGAGGAGCCTGCAACTGAGGTAAATAAGCTGGACTGGAATCGAACCTGGGACCCTTTGGTCTGCAGGCCAGCGTTCTGTCCACTGAGCCAAACTAGCTACAGCGGGACCCTAGAGTTTTTTAATTGAAGTTTGTCCATAGTGAGCCTCTATCAATTTGTCCATCACAGTTAAGAATTTGTACCAGTACTGGCTCCAGCTGTGAGCTGCTCCTACCCAGCTGTGATTTTCTGTATCCACTTTTGTGTCTTTCTAGTGTTCAGTTTACCTCAAGTGACATTACTTCTCTGATGAATCTAAGAAGAGTTGTTAAATTCCTTCAGTTTTTTTTTTTCTTGTTCTGAGATCTAAAGTAATATTTTTAAGGTCTTTGCATATTGATCCAAAAATTAGAAATCCCTGCCTCATACTTTTAATCTTTCCCTGTAGTTCTTCAGGCAACAATTTCAAATGGAATAGGTGTTATTTATGGATATATTTGAGAAAACAGTTTGTCTTTCTTTGTATTCAAAACAAAATGGGATATCAACTACATAATTTAAAAAATAGCATATAGATGATACTGTCTGTCATTGTTTACTATGCCCATCCCACCCCCCAAAAAAATCTGTTATCACTAGTGTCTGTTTTTGCTTTTAGCTCTGTCGTTCTGTAGTTCTCCAATTTTAAGCATCTGAGCACTTATTAAAATGAACAGTAATAGTAAGGGCCCTTAAAAATCTTATGATAAATACTAGAGGCCTGGTGCATGAAATTTGTGCACTGGGCGGTGGGGGGGGGGGGTGTCCTCAGCCCAGCCTGTGGGATCGGGGCTAAACCACCAGTCGGACAACCTCTCACAATCTGGGACTGCTGGCTCCTGACTGCTCACCTGCCTGATTGCCCCCTAACCATTCCCCTGCCGGCCTGATTAACAACTAACTGCCCTCCTGCCTGCTCGATTGCCCCCAACTGCCCTCCCTTGCCAGCTTGGTCGCCCCCATCTGCCCTCCCCTGCAAGCCTGGTCTCCCCCCAACTGCCTTCCCCTGCCAGCCGATGGCCCCCAACTGCCCTCCTCTGCTCGCCAATTTGGTTCGGATCGGTCGGTTTCTATGCCAGTCAGCGTTAAAAGCTCCGCCTCCTAGGCAGCCATCGGCTTCTCACAGTTGACCCAGATTTGGTTCTGATCGGTCAGTTTCTATGCCAGTCAGTGTCTCTGGGCCTATCAACGGTGGAGGCCTGGAGAGAAATGGAGGTGCAGCTGCTGACCAGACCAGGAGAGAAAGAGGCACGTGCTGATCAACAGCTGCCACAGAGGCTACAGATCAGACCCTGCTTCTCTCTTCTGGCCTCTCTCCAGGCCTGATTGCAGCCCCCTCAGCAGTCAGTGCTGGGTCACCGCACCTGCTGCCATAGCAGTCAGTGCTAGGTCACCACGGCAACCCAGTGCTGACTGCAGGACTGACTTCCAGTTGGTCAAGCCTCCGGTTGTGACGGACCTAGGGTTTTTATATATTGGGATGAGGTCTTACATGATTCTAAGAAATGTATACAGGAATTCTTCTATCTTTAAGAAACTGATATTTTAAGAAAAAAAGTTCCATTTATAGTATTTTCTTTAAAGACTTGTTTCTGTAAATTTTACTTTTGATGATGTTAACTACGTTTATTCTGGTGATTATTTCACAATATATACAAATAGCGAATCATGTTGTACACCTGAAACTAATATATTATTTGTCAATTATACCTCATTAAAAAATATAAAGAATTGTTTCTCTGAATAACTTTAATTTTTTATCAAAAGGCATGGCTTTGGGAAGAAGACAAGAACCTGATATCTGGCGTGAGGAAATATGGAGAGGGAAACTGGTCTAAAATACTATTACATTATAAATTCAACAATCGAACAAGTGTTATGTTAAAAGACAGATGGAGGACTATGAAGAAGCTAAAACTGATTTGCTCAGACAGTGATGACTGAATGTGTAAAAGCTTGATGATGAAAGGACAATTACATATTTTGATCATCACGTTTTGTTTGAAACTTGGTGGTCATTGATCTATGTTAACATTTTTGTTTAAAGCATTTAGTATTTTTCTTTAAGATCCTTTTTACTTGGATGAAATGTAAATTTGTCAAACCTTGATGCTTTCACTACCTCACCCCCAAATCCTGTACCAGTAAAAAAGATGAAAACCTAGTGAAAGAAAAAATATATTTCTGTTAACCTGTTCTGTGTTTGTATGCTGACTTCAACTCTAAAACATACACATGAAGGTGAAGTTTCTAAATCAGTGAATAATAATGGGCCTTTCACGTAAGAAGACTTGATTTATGGCCTTGATATAGTAACTACTAAGACATTCGTTTATAGAATGATACAGAGTAGTCTGGGTTTTAACATACTTAAATTTTCCTTTCAGTGGTTTTATATAAAAGAAAAATCTTAAATAGTAATACCATAGGACAAAATTTGTGCTATTGCCAAGATTTGCTTCATGTCTCATTTAGGTATATTTGACTTTTGTTCCAATGTTAAAACTTTAACAAAGATGGTTTTAAGTAAAGCTTATTTATAACCTGGTGTCATAAATACTTTCTCTGATATTTTTGTTTAATATATCAACAGTATGCCTAAATAATGTTCTGTAAATGCTTACATTGATGTTAACCATGATCATTTTCACATGTATGATAAATACTAAACAAGGTCATACATACTTTACTAGACAGTTTTGAGTTTTCACCAACATTAAATTTTTAGAGAATTTAGTAAAAACCTAATATAGCTATTTAGCATTTTGAGTTACATGTGCTTTATTTATTTAACAAGTGAGTGAAAATACTGAAGTATTTGCACAAAAAGTTAAATGATAGTATTTTGTAATCTGTATTTCATTTCTTATTGCTTACACATGACTTTCCCATTGTTCCTGAATTTGCTACCCTACGCAGATAGTGAACAGAAATGTGGGTGATTACTCTGTGCTTCCTGGCTTGGTCTATTTTGTTAGACTGGATACTGTCACTGTGTTTATTGCAGACATTTTGATGGTAAGTGCCAAAGCAGGCAGCATGAGCCAACGTGGACCTGTAAGTCAACTTCCTCATTTCAAACATGCAGTAAATAAATCTAAGTTGCTAAGTAATCTTTTAAAAAAGATTACTATCAATTATACTATATTGCAGTGCTTATTTAGAATTTTATTTTACTTATTAAAAGAGCTAGGTTAGATTTAATTAAAACATTTTTATCATATAACTTTTGGAAACATAAAAAGAGAGAGCAAAATAAATGATAATTTTTAAATTTTGTCATCTTAAATCTGAATCTTCTGAATTACTTTTTTAAATTGAAATTTTTGTTGAGATTATTGAAGATTCACATGCAGTTGTAAGAAATAATAGGTCCCATGTGTATTTGCTCCAGGTTCCCCCAGTATTTTTTTCTGTATCGTTTTTGTTGAAAGTATCCCAATATAAATTTTTCTAAAACTACAGTATATTACTTGATGTAGCTTGACAGGGCAGCGCAGACCCTGTACTCAGAATTGTGGTGGTGTCTTTTAACCAGTTCGGGGTTTAATTCAGAGATTTGTCTTTGTTTTGCCCTCTTCTGAATTCTCAGCCTTAACAACATTACCTACAGCTGCCTGGGGCTAGGGACAGCAGAGGAGGCAGGCAGCAGACAGGCTGGAAATCCTGAGAGGAAGATTCATGGGATGAGGGCTTTAAAGGATGGGAATGAACCAGAGAATCTAGGCCATGCACATGCCCAGAACTGGACAGTCTCAGAAAATACCTGAGAGGTTTCTAGGCCTCCACCAGTGAAGTATCATTGGGCTTCTCATGTGCTGGAGGTGCAGGCTACAGCACAGATGGTAAGTAGCCTGGCTAAGCACCCCAGCTTGGAGCCAATCTGCAAAGGCGAATATCTTGTTTTTCTTGCTGACTTGAGGCATTTAAGGAAATTAAATTAATTATTCCATGTATTCTTTGCTATTTTTTCTTTTATTCAACATATTTATATGTAGCTGTAGCTTGTTCATTTTCATTTCTGTACAGTAACACATCATATGATTATATCATAGTTATTTATTATGCTGTTGAACGTTTGAATTGTGGGAATAAAGACCACTCAAAAATGAGAGCAAACAGGCTGTTTACTGAGCTTTTTTTTTTTTTTAATTGAATTTATTGGGGTGACATTGGTTAATAAAATTATATAGGTTTCAGGTGTATAGTTCTATAATACATCATCTGTATATTGTAATGTGTGTTCACTACTCCAAGTAAAGTCTTGCATCACCATCTATCCCCCCTCTACTCTCCTCTACCTCCCCAGTACCCCTTTCCCTCTGGTAATCACCATACTGTTGTTGTCTGTCTAGTTTTGGGTTTCGGGTTTTGTTTGGGGGTTTTTTTGTTTGTTTTTTTCTTAATCCCTTCACCTTTTCACTCGCCTCCCCAACCCGACTCCCCTCTGACAGCTGTCAGTCTGTTCTCTGTTCCTATGAGTATGTTTCTAATTTGTTAGTTTATTTTGATAATTAGATTCCACATAAGTGAAATTATATGGTACTTGTCTTTCTCTGACTTATTTCATTCAGCATAATGCTCTCCAGGTCCATCCATGCTGTCACAAAAGGTAAGATTTCCTTTTTTACGGCCCAATAGTATTCTATTGTGCAAATGTATCACGTGGTACTCAGAGCTTTCTATAGCAAGTGAGTCAGTCACCATCACTTGTGTTTGGCAGAGACTTGGGCAGGCAGTTTTATAGTGGGAAAGGAGAGAGCAGGCTGCCCTGACTAGAGGTCATTGGCATGAGAAAGCTGGGAGCTGGCCAGCTAGCAGCGGCATGTTGTGTAATTGTTTGGAGAACATACTTGGCTTTCTCTGATTGGCTCTGAGTTGGTAGTGGGGACAAAGAATAGGGATATTGGCAGCCATTGACAAAGTCCTGTCGGTGGATTGCAGTACAGGTTTGCTTTGGCATCCTCAACTAGTTGCTGCAGAGTTTGTGGGTCAGAGTTTGTTGTCATACGAAGGTCTGAATAGTGTCTGTTTATATTCAGTCTCTCAGAGTTGTTTTCAATTATTGCTGCGATGACTTTCTGATTTACATGCAGTGTGATACTAAGAATATTAACTCTTACGCTGGAAAGTTAGCTATTATATTGAAACCCCAGAGCAACCATTTAAAAGAATACAGATATATACCCAATTGATAAATTAAAATGGAATATTAAACATTATTCAAATCTAAAAGAGCAGGGGGCGGGGGGCAGAAACAAAATCACAAGGACAAACAGAAAAAAGAATCTGACACCTGAATCTAACTACATCAATAGTTATATTAGCCCTGGCCAGTGTTGCTCACTCAGTTGGTTGAGCACCATCCCATACACCAAGAGGTTGCCCGTTCTATTCCCAGTCAGGGCACATGCCACAGTTGTGGGCTTGATCCCCAGTAGGGGGCATGCAGGATGCAGTCGATTGATGTTTCTCTCCCTCTTCCTCTCGAGTCAATAAAAACATTTTTTTTAAATAGTTACATTAAATGTCAATGGTGTAAGCTAGAGGGTGGGCACACCTTTCCAGTAAAGGGCCAGATACAATATTTTAGGCTTTGTGGTCTCTTCTGTCTGTCAGCTCTGCTTGGAATTAGCCATAGACATAAATATGTGTGAGTGGACATGACTGTGTTCCCTAAAACTGTATTTGCAAAAATAGCCAGCAAGATTTAGCCTAAAGTTTGCTGACTTCTTGCCTTGGATTTCTAGGCCTTAAATTTCATACATTTGCTCTCAGGGTAGCAGTTTTTAAAAATTCACCTTATTTGGTGCTCAGTGGGACCTCTCCATCCCAGGAAGAATGAAATGGCTCTCACCTCTGATTCCACTTTCTTTTCTACATATTCTAAACGGGTATAGTCCCTCAATTCTGGTTTATTCATCAGTGGAATCCTGTTTGTTTTCAGTCTTCAAAATCTCTGGGCTGATTTTCACACCACCTTGCTCCTTCTCATCTATGTTATGAACCCTCTTTCGTAAGTCTTGTAATGTCAGTGGGACTTGGGGGAGGAGAGGGTAAATGTGTATGTCCAGCTGTCACCTTGACCTAGCAGTTTCATTTCTGTGTCAATATGCTCTTCATATTGAATATTCTCAGCATTACTTACACCTCAGAATGGCCAGGTCTTCACTTTCTAAATAAACTTGCAGTACGTGTATGAACCATCACTAGAATATCTTCAGAGGGCAGAACCAGGTTTATTTTGCATTGATTGCACATACCTAGACAAGATGGCTGATTAAAATTTGCATTCCGGAATAGAACTAAACAATTTATTTCTTGGGGTGTGGGCTCGATCCCCAGTGGGTGGCATGCACAGGCAGCCGATCAGTGATTCTCTCTCATCACTGATGTTTTTTCTCTCCCTCTCCCTTCCTCTCTGAAATCAATAAAAAATTATTTTTTAAAAAAAAATGGGTGTTAGATTTTGCCAAATGCTTTTTCTATGTCGATATGGTCATGTGATTTTTGTCTTTCAATTTATGTGATGTATCACATTTATTGATTTGTGAATATTGTACCAGCCTTGCATCCCTGGAATAAATCCCACTAGGTCAGTGGTCGGCAAACACATTAGTCAACAGAGCCAAATATCAACAGTACAACGATTGAAATTTCTTTTGAGAGCCAAATTTTTTAAACTTCTTCTAACGCCACTTCCAAATAGACTCGCCTAGGCCGTGGTATTTTTGGAAGAGCCATACTCAAGGGGCCAAAGAGCCGCAGTTTGCCGACCACTGCACTAGGTCATGGTGTATATTTTTAATGCATTGCTGGGTCCTATTTACTAATATTTTGTTGAAGATTTTAGCATCTATGATCATCAGGGATATTGGCTTGTGGTTCTCTCTTTGTAGTGTCTTTGTCTGGTTTTGGAATTAGGATAATGCTGGCCTCATAGAAAGAGCTTGGAAGTGTTGCTTTCTCTTGGGCTTTTTGGAATAATTTGAGAAGGATAGGTGTTAGTTTGGTAAAACTCCCCTGTGAAGCCATTCGGACCAGGGCTTTTGTTTGCTGGGAGTTTTTTTATTACTACTTCTATTTCACCAGTTATTACTGGCCTATTCAGGTTTTCTGGTTCTTCCTGATTCAGTTTTGGGAGATTGTATTTTTTTAAAAATTTGTCCATTTCATCCACATTGTCCAGCTCGTTGGCGTATAGTTGTTCATAGTAATTTTTTCACAATTCTTTGTATTTCTGTGGTGTCGGTGGTTATTTTACCACTTTCATTTCTGATTTTATTTATTTGGGTCCTTTCTGTTTCTTGATGAGTCTAACTTTTCTCTTTTAAATGATCCAGAATTCTTTTCACCTTCCTGAGTGTGGGGTGTATTTATTTTTGTTCAAATTACTTTCCACCTGCACTTTTGAAAATCAGTCCATTAATATTAAGTAGCTCTAGGGACAGTATATCATTGCAGAGTGCCTGTGGACAGGCCCCTAACTCTAAGGTACTCATTAAAAATGGATACCAAAGAGGTCTTAAATACTTTCATCTTTAACTTTAAAAATAAAAATTTTGCTTCTTCATTAATCACTTGGACTACATGTTTCAGTTCTGACCTCATTTCTTGGGCTTTGCAAGAATTAATAACAATCATTTCAAAACTATTATTAATAGTTAAGTCTAGCTGATGAAATTTTTCTCAGGAGTAGAAATTATAAAAATATACTACAAGATGGAAGTAATTAATGGCTATGCATTAAAAACTAAATGTATAAGGTAAAAATTTGATTTTATGCAATTCAGATATGCTAAATGTTATGACATATTGAGTCTTAAACACATTATAGCTTTATTGCTATTAGTTATCATACTGTCAATTCCAAAGGTTGTTTTGGTGAACTTTTGTTCATTCACTAACCAGCCCAGAAAATTTGGATATTTTCTAATCAAACAAGTAAAGAGCTTTTTAAAATGTGAACAGAAAGTTTATTTACTGGCATAAAAATTTTAAGTAACATTGAAAATTACCCAGGTATATTTTCAAAAACCTTGCTTGACAAATGTTAGAAATGATCATAAAATGTTAATACTGAACTTACAGTTGAACTCTTAACCTTGATGAGACATAAGTTTGTTTATTAATAATTTCTGAAGAATTTAATTTACCACAAAAATCACGCAGACAGTTTAGTCAGGAAATTGAATACTCTCAGAATTAAATATTTTCCATCTCTATTAAGCTTGCTGTTGTCATTACATGGTAAGTATGGGGAAATATAAATATGTAAATCATTTGCTAGTGTAAAATATTTTATACAAATGAATTTCATACAGTTTAAATCTTGGGATTCAATTTTCCAAAGAAAATACCCTGGATTTTAGATTTGTTAAGAAAATGGAAAGGGCTGCGCTTTTACAGCACGGGCTTTGGCATAGTCCAGCTTCCCATCAAAGCCGAGCTCTGTATGAAAAGCCGGGTTTGGCTCTGTGGGCGACTTGAAGAATCACTTGGATCCCAGATGCTTAAGCCACTTTGTCTCACTGATTTTCCAATAATAAAATAAGACTAGTACTCTGTGTGTGTGAGGCCAAAGGATCTATAATAAAATCCCAGCCTTCAATAATCTATTCCTGTGTCTTCCACTCCAAACGTAAGAAAATGAATATGATATGCTGTAGAAAATAAGTAGTGAGTTCACTTCAATTAAATTTGAAAGATGATTTTGGTCAGTTTCAGGCTTTAGCATTAATCTTAGATTCTAATGATGGTAGAATTTTCATAATCGTTTCAGTCATTGGTGCCAAAGTTTTTCATCATGAAAAGTATATTTAAAGGAACTCACTGCTCTTTTCAATTAACTAAAGAATAGTTCTCAAAATAAGTATTTTTAGTAGAGTTATTGGATTATTATAAAATGCTTACTATATCTTAAATAACTTGTCCTGTGGAAAATTATTTGTGACATTTTGCTTGAAATTAGTCATTTCAGAGTTTGTAGAATAACATAAGAAGTGTGAGTGTACATATATATCTCTATACATTTTTGAAGATTACAGAAAAAGAAAAAAATGCAAGAGTCAAAGCATGGGTACCCTAATATGACAACTTACCAACAAATGGACTATGTTGTAGTAATTCTAGTGCAAACAGATGTATTTTGTGTTGCATGGGCCACCTGTTGAATGAGAAGACTATGTGGGAGGTCAAGAACACAAAACCGCAGGAGACTTCAGGGTGAGTCCTCAACTGAGCGCCGTGTTTCTTGAAAATTAGCACCTAAATTGTCTTTCTCCTTCGGAGTGTGGCAATGGTGTGTCTCAGGAACTCGGCCACACAATTTGTCAAGGTTTATGAAGCATTAAACATGACTTGATAGTATTTAGCCTGTTTACAAACAGACTTTGAGATATTTACCTCACAGTCTATATAAATATAAAACTGTGCACAGCTGGGCAAGAACATTGGTCTACTCGCCGGACTTTTTTCCAAGTTCCTTGACATCGAGGGTTGCCAATTGCTTGCCAGTGGAGAATCTGATTTCTGAAACAATATTTTGAAAACGTTATTTACACCTAAAGCAAACTAAAAATTCTAACTTAAAAAATTATGGGTTTTTTTTTTAAATAAATCTTTATTGTTCAGATTAGAGGTGTTCCTCTTTTTGTTTTCCCCCTATAGCTCCCCTCCACCTGATTCCCCACCCCACCCCATGCCCTTACCCCCTGCCACTGTCTTCATCCATAGGAGTAAGATTTTTGTCCAATCTCTTCCCGCACCACTCACACCCGCTTCCCCCTGAGAATTGTCAGTCCACTCCCTTTCTATGTCCCTGATTCTATTTTATTCACCAGTCCATTCTGTTCTTCAGATTTTTTATTTACTTGATTTTTAGATTCACTTGTTGGTAGGTATGTATTTGATGTCATTTTGTTGTTCATAATTTTTATCTTTACCTTTTTCTTCTTAAAGAATACCCTTCAGCATTTCATGTAATCCTGGTTTGGTGGCGATGAACTCCTTTAGCTTTTTCTTGTCTGTGAAGCTCTTTATCTGACCTTCAACTCTGAATGATAGCTTTGCTGGGTAGAGTAATCTTGGTTGTAGGTTCTTGCTGTTCATCACTTTGAATATTTCTTGCCACTCCCTTCTGGCCTGCATAGTTTCTGCTGAGAAATCAGCTGACAGTCGTATGGGTACTCCCTTGTAGGTAACTAACCGTTTTTCTCTTGCTGCTTTCAAGATTCTCTTTGTCTTTTGCCATTGGCATTTTAATTATGATGTGTCTTGGTGTGGTCGTCTTTGGATTCCTCTTGTATGGGGTTCTGTGCGCTTCCTGGACTTGTAAGTCTATTTCTTTCACCAGGTAGGGAAAGTTTTCTGTCATTATTTCTTCTAATAGGTTTTCAGTATTTTGCTCTCTCTCTTCTTCTGGCACCCCTAAAATTCGGATGTTGGTATGCTTAAAGTTGTCCCAGAGGCTCCTTACACTATCTTCATATTTTTGGATTCTTTTTTCTTTTTGTTTTCCTGGTTGGGTGTTTTTTGTTTCCTCATATTTCAGATCTTTGGTTTGATTCTTGGAGTACGTTGATCTACAGTTGAGTTTCTGTATATTCTTTATTTTAGACAGTGTATGCTTCGTTTCTGACTGGTCCTTTTCCATTTTTTTGGCATTCTCATTAAGGTCCTTGAAGGTCTCACTAAGCTCCTCAGAAGTGTCATCAAGTTTCTCAGCCGTTTTTAGAAGATTCTTGAGTAACCTTATAAATGTGGTTCTGAACTCTATGTCGTCCAGTAGTTTGCTTTCCTCCGTTTCTTTCATTCCTGACATGTTTCTTTGTCTCCACATTTTGGCTGCTTCCCTGTGTTGATGGAGTGGCTTTGTGTGGTAGATGACCTATAGGGGGCAGTAGCTCAGCCTCCCCAATCACCTGATGTGGACGCTCTTGGTACACCCCTTTGTGTGCTGAGTGCAAAGTCTTGGTGTAGTTAAGCCTTAATTGCTGTTGGTACGCTGGGAGGAATTGACCTCCAGGCCAATCAGCTGTGAGGACTCGCTGTGTCTATAATGGAAGAACTGCTGTGCTGGAGACACGCTTATGGTGCAGGACTTGTTTCAGTGGGGCTTTGGTGCTCGCTGAGTCTGCCTCTTGAATGTGTCACTTATGGATGTGAGGAGTTGAAATCTGGTTTCTCACAATGACCACTAGGTATACTGGCTTCTGGATCTCCAATGGGGTTCAGGTTAGCTATTGTCTGAGTCCACCCAGCAGGAGCTACAGCGAGAGCTACAGTTTTCTCCTTTTTGCTTGGGGTTTGGAGGTTTTGGAGCTGTCTGACCCAGGCTGCAAGTTTGCTAGGTTAAGTTGTGATAGGGCAGGCCTTTCTTATGCTAAAGCTGCTGCTTAGAGCTTGGGTGGGTTTGTAGGTTGTGTGGGGCGGGGTCTCAGGGTGTCACTAGGCTAGGGCATGGCAAACATCGATGGCTGCTAGTTAGCCGGCTCTTTGTCTCCGACTGTGTCCCGTGCCCCAGCGCAGTAAACAATTATTCTTGCGTACAGCTTTGCAAGCAAGCCCCCCTCACTTTCCAACCCAATGGCAGACAGTCCAGCTTCTCCCCGTAGGAGTTTGGGTCCCCTGTGTCTCCCCAGAAACTGTATTTCAGAGTAATCGGGGGCTTGTCTCCCTTCGGGTTGAAAAAAGCAACGCCCGCCGCCAGCCTGGATCACTCGCCTCCGTACCTCAGCTTTTCAGCACTTGTGCACATCTCAATGCTCTTTTCTCTTTCCTTCTAATTGTAGAACTTCCACTCAGCCAGCTTTCCCGTGGTTCTGGGTGATCGACGTTTTGTCTTTTAGTTGTAGTTTTGAAATTGTTGTGCGAGGCAGCAGTTTAGGTGTTTACCTATGCCACCATCTTGGATTCTCTCGGTTTGTTTTTTTTTAAAGAATCATTATACATGGAGTTTTGAAGTACATTGTAAATTGAAATTTTTTTAAATGATTGCAAACTGAGTTTTCCCTTTGGGTTCTATCGGAACAAGTTACCAATTATCCCCATTTGAGGTCACGGTATTTGTTACTTGAGTATATAAAGTGCCACATAAAGGAAAGGCTTCCTGTGTCATGTATATTTAAATTAGAGGGGTCTGAACCAAATAATCTCTTATAATCTTTTCCAACTCTTTGATTCCATAATGAAAAAAAAAAAATGGGAGAAGTAGAGTAAAGCCAGATTATTATATTTAAAACCACTGGATCCTCAGCCAGGGTTTAAGGTACTTTATGGATACAAATTAAATTATAAATTCATTTCGAGTCAAAATATGGATGAGGTATTCAGAAAAAGTAATAAGTCTAAATATTAAGTTTCTCTTTCATATGAATTCCTTACCCACTTTATTGTTCATATGGTATACTCAATACAGAGGCTGTTAGGCACAAGTGACTAATAAAAGAAAATTCAAGTTATTAAGCCTTAAAACATACTTTGGGAATAATGAGTAACTAGAAAGGTCCATATTTTACTTTCTAATCTGTATTTTTACCAGTTCCATCTGACATACTTAAAAACCGTGATCCGTGCCCAGCACGAAGTCTACCCTTCTCTTAGTTACAAATAGCGTTATCAGATTTAACTGATAAATGAGTTATAAGTCTGGCACAGCTTTTCAAGATGGTGAAATGTTTTCAAGGGTCAATTCTTTAGGACAATCTGTAGATTTCTGTAGGTTTGTGACCGTGAAAAGCTGAGCCTCCCACTCCTATCTCAATCATGATCTATAAGCAAGGTTCTGAACCTGCTGCAGGAATGAACCATCTGGGCAGGGGTCAGCAATCTACAATCCATGGGCCAAATCCAGTTCACCCCGCACTTTTCTGTAGACATTTTGAAAGAGCTGATAAAAACATGAAATTCAAACTTCAGTGCCCACTAACACTGTAATATTAGAACAAAGCTAGGCTCATCAGTTGACATAGTATGTCTGGCTGCTTTTATGCTATGGTGCAGAGTTGAGTACTTGTGACAGAGAACATGTGGCCCACCAAGCCGAAAATACCCATCATCTGGCCCCTACAGAAAATACTCGCTGATCCCCAGCCTAGGAAATTGTTAAAATATACCCCTAAGGTGCAGATTCAGGTTGGGGCTCAGAAATCTACATATTTTAAGTCGCCACCCTAAGAGTCATTTAAGTGGTCTTTGGTAGTCACTTCGGAACTGGGCCTGAGTCCCAGAATCCAAATTCGCCCCTTAAGTCCCACAGTGTGAACTGGGCCCTTGACTCTCAAGTGGCCAGGAGGAGAGTCTCCATACTCCCTATGTTGACTCTCCAACTCACGCCTGATGTGCTCTGTACCGATCATGTGTTTAGGACACTCAGAGGACAGATCTCTCCAAATGAGTAACAAGAGAAGTCCTTCAACCCCTTTCCCTCGCTTACCTGTCGGAGTCCAGGCCGTCTCCAGAACAGCGCAGGCTTGCAGAGTTCATGGCTGGAGGCTGACAATTGACACACACCGTGAACCCCTCTCGCAGATACTGCATCCATCGCGTCAGAGGGCGGTTTTCCCTGGCGCAGTGTTGAGTCAGTGACTCAGTCTTGAACTCCATGCAGTACCTAGAGCAGAAGAAGGAACCATTTCACTCGCGCTAGAAGTGGCTTAGCTCTGTAGAGAGCCTTAGGAAGCCTGTCGTCCCCAAGGACACCTGGAGCAGGCAGAGCACCTGCACAGGTCCCACACTGGTCAGAGTGCCCGGTGCCAGTGCTCATTCGCTGGACGGTGACAACTGCCTTGAACCTAGGCTCTTCATCCATGACTGGATTACCTGGCCAGCATGGATCTGCAGAAACCCAGATATTCTGTATCCTGTCTGGCCTGACCACTGATCTTTGTATAAAAGCACATTTCAGTGGGAAAATCGCCCCTGATAACTTTGCTGGCATTTTAAGGAATTATATCAATTGAACAAGAACTTGCTTGAGCCTGAGCACATGTGAGTCCCAGGAAGGCTTGTCCTTGATGCCCAGGCAAGCACTGGTCCCCCACATACCCCTAGGACCTTCCCTACATCCCACCCAGCTCACCTGCACAGTCTGGGATAATGACTGGAGTTTTGACTTGAAGTCCAACAAAGTTATACTGGACATCACAGATAAAAGGAAATGGGAAGCCAAGTCATGTCTGTGACAGAGGTTAGTGTCACCTGACATCACACTTGGAAAACTCTCACTATGACTAGAATGAAGGCACCAGAAGTGGGTGAATGTTTCAGCATCTTGTTCTCAAAAGCAACACAATTTTATAATTCTTCGGGGGAAATAAAGCAGAGTAAAAACCATGAATGTTGCATTTTAGGTTCTAACTATGCTAAAATGGGCTAGAATTATGAGTTGTAATCGGTTAGATGGAAAGTTTTGGAGTGTCTGCTTCAAAGAAGATCTCTAGCCTGCCAGGCATGGCTCAGTGTTTGAACGACAACCCATGAACTGGGAGGTCACGGTTTGATTCCCAGTCAAACCGTGCCCAGTGAAACACATGCCTGGGTTTTGGGCTCGATCCCCAGTGGGGGACGTGCAGGAGGCAGCCAATCAATGATTCTCTCGTCATTGATGTTTCTGTCCCTTTCCCTCTCCCTTCCTCTCTCTGAAATCAATAGAAAAAAAAATTTATATATATATATATATTTTTTTTTTCTAAAGATAATCTAACAACAGCAGGTGTCATTCATTTAGGTACCTTAAAGTACTGAGGTAGGAAAATATGGTGCAGCTCCCATCAACTCCAGACAGCTCAACCCGCCACCTCTTCAATGATACTCGCTAATTCTCATAAGAACCCCATGTGGTAGGTATTGACAGCCTCATCTTTCAAGAAAAGGCTGGGGTGGCCGGCGAGCAGCAGTGGGGATTTGAACGTGCAGCCACCTGGGGTACTACTCTGACAGCAGGAGAGTGGACTCCAAGTGAGCATAGGTCCCTCCCAGCCTGGGCCATGAGTCCCCAGAAACCCTCAGAGTTCAGGCCTGGGCCAGTTTCAAGTTCCCCAAAGAGGAGGTGCTGGAGTCCATGGTCCCAGAGAGACTAAGGAGCAGCCTTCGTGTGACTTGACAGTGATGTCACCCCATTTTTATATAGCGTGTTTCTGGGGAGTCAGACCTCAGACAGATGCAGCTTTAAAGCCCAACAAAAACAGGGAGGGGACAAGTGCTTTCCCAACTCCAAGGTAGAGTCCTTTTTGCCCAAAGGCACTGAACAAGTAACAGGAAACGCGAGCACACCACGCTGACTTGTGGGCTGACAACCATACAAGTGAAAAACAAGTTTAAAGAAAATCACATTACCCGGCATCCTGTGTATCTGTAGACCACTGTGGGGAGGCAACTTGTCTTGTTCTCTCCTTGTTGAATGCAGAGGTAGTTATGAAGGCAGGGACTGGAAAACAGGATGAACACCTGAGGCCTGCAGGACTCAGGCCGACGCTTCCCAAACCTGTTCTCAAACCTGTCCACAGCCCTCGTTTCTCAAGCTGAAGGCCTGTGGTGGCATGGGGCAGCGTGGTCAGTGTCCCCAGACCCATTCGATAAACATTGGTGGACACAGATGAGTAGGGAGGGGGCTGCAGACCTTGGATAAGCAGGCTTGTCTGCAGAACAACACTGAAAGGGAAGGGCCAGTAGGAACAGCCTGGAGGAAATTAAAAGAACAAGGAAAAAGTGAGGTAATGCAGGGAGAGAATATTTTTACAGATGAAATATAGAGAAGACATGGGAAAGATCAGAAGAATAAAAGAATGAAGGGAGAGAGAAAGAAGACAGAGTGAAAAGGGGTGGAAGGAGGAAGAAAGGACAACCAGAAAGAGAGGAAATGAGAAAGGGGAAAAACAAGAAGCAAAGGAAGGAGGTGTGAGTGCTTCCCACATCTGGTAACCGCAGCCTGGAAGCTTTGCTGCCAGCCACATAGCCCAGGTGTGGCTGCCAGGTACCAGCCAGTGCAGCCTTCTCCCCATGCCCACCTGAGGAAGGCAAGTTCTAAGCAGTCCCCTTCCTGCTCCCCTCACCCTACCCCAACCCTGACGCTCTGGGTGGGAGAAGAGAAAATGAGCCAGGAATTCTTCCCACCTCTGTTCCTTCTGGGATGTTAGCTTATTTGTGTGTCTCCTCCCTATTTCATCTCTCAGCCCAGGGAGGCACCTGCCATTAGGAAGCACCTGCAGATAACCTTCAATTTCACTCTGCTGTCAACTCAAGGAAAACTGTGGCCCTTACACATAGCTCAATCAGTGTGTGTGCAAAGACCCGATGAGAGAATGAATGAAGTCACCAAATTGCCACCAAGGAGTCCTCCTTCCCCAGGGTTTTTTGTTGTACTGAGGCTTGCAGCTAAAATGCCCAACAGTCCTTCCTTTCATTTCAGAAACAGGACCAACCCAGGAAGAGTACACACCAGCTAATGTTGGCTTCTGGGTACCAATGTCGTCATCAACATCAGCAAAACGGCTGGAGGGTACTGGGGGCAAAATGGACGCTTCAAGCGTACATGTTCATTTTACCTGGCGCCTTACGGCCACAAGGTGGCAGCCCTATTCTGTTTTAGATTTTCTTAGTGCTGAGCCACTTAAGTTACTAGGGAATGTAAAAGGAGAGTGGCCTACACCTGGCAGCCACTTGCCCCCAGGAGCTGTAGGTATTACTCCTGCCTCCTGTGGTTGGTGCTTGGTCTCCAGAAAGGCCCCAGCATCTTGCACAAGCCGGGAGCCCCAGCTGCTTGCTGCACTAACACTTTTAATTTTTTTCCAGAGAACGCAACGCGTGTTCTAAATGTGACTGTAGCTTTTAAACTTCAAAATCCACAGACGAAAAGAACAAGTGGATGCACATATGTCAGGATCCCTCTCTGTTTCTCTTAGACCTAATTCTCAGAAACACAGACATCTGAAGGGTTTTCGTTTTCCCACAGGCTGTTTTCATGCCTGTTCTTCTGATGACTGTGTGTGTTTATTTGCTAAGAGAAGGTCATGTAGCTTCCTACCAAGCAAACTATAACAGTTTCAGGGTGTGTTTTTTTACTCAAAGCATCTACCAGATCTAATTTGCGCTGCACCCATTACCACAAAAGTCCAAAGGCACAAGCACTAATGCGTAGCTCAGGATCAGTGAGGCTAGGACTCCAGTTTGATACAAAAACCCAAGAACAGTTTTAGCATGATAAAAATAAAAGCTGACAAGGACGCACTGCTAAGTTTCTGGGCACAACGCGAGGCACTTTTCCTGGGTTAACTCATTTAATTCTCAGCACCCTGAGATAGATCCTAGTCGTTCCCTGTTTCACAGATGAAATCGTGGTGCAGAGAAGGTAAGAAATGTGTTCGAGGATCATATTTAAACAGGGCGGTGCCAGTCCCTGATTCCAAACCACACTCCTCATCTTCACAGTCTCTACTATAATGCAGATCCCAAGTTTCACTACCTTATAAAGCATATTTCCCATGAAGTATTTACATTCTGCTTTGTTTTCCCTTTCTGTCCCTGATCACTGTAATGGGAAGTGACCTAAGTAAGGGAGGAAGGGGAAATTTTAGCCCTTACACTCTGAGACCCCTTGGGCCAGGGAGGGGTGGGGGCTATGGCCTAGGAGCTGGGGGTGGCTCACAGTGGGCACCGATGAACATCTGTCTTGGGATGACATCTTGGATGTCCGTAACCTCCATGTTTAGGAAAAGCTCTCACATTTAGTGTCATGTCACCAATCTTCACAAAGGCTTTGTAGAGAGGTGTTCTAGAGGGTTTTCTCATCACAGAACTGAGGCTGCCCTGGCTGGTATGGCTCAGTTGTTGGACATCATCCCACGCACCCACCAAGAGCTTGCCAGTTCGATTCCCAGTCAGGGCACATGCCCAGGTGGGGTTCTTGATCTCCGGCAGGGAGCGTGCAGGAGGCAGCTGGCATGTTTCTCTTTTTTCCCTCTCTCTAAAAGTCAATAAAAGTTTTAAAAAATAAAAAGATGAGGCTCACAGAAGTTAAAGGGAAAATAAATAGTAAATGACTGAGCAAGGGCCCCAGCACAGAAGGCGGCTTCTGGTTTTGTGAGACCCACTACCATGGTCAGTGCCGAGCCCCTGTGGATAAGACCCAGGATGGACGCTGGAACCTGTGTCCTGTGTGTTCTACCCCCTCGGTCCAACTGTCAGGGTGCCTCCCTCCCAGGAGTCCTCGGTAAGCAGACCCAGAGCCAGGTCGCCTGCCGGTCTCTGAACCAGCACCATAATCTGCCCCACAAATCTACTTGTTATTACTGAAGAGAGGTAATTTAGAAATTATCTTTGCCTCCAGTCCCACTTCTGCTCGTGCGTGGAAGTCCGTTGCTGGGTGCCCAGAACAAAGACAACGCAAGTTCCTCCTCTGGCCTTCCTGGCAACAGCATTCGAACGTAATAAGATTCTTTGTGACGAGGCTCTTCGGCCAACTTTCCTGGCCTCCCCGCAGCCGGCCATTGTTGGCATTTACAACAACAACTACTTCCAATAGCGTGGCCCCGCACATACTCCCTTTGAACATGAAAGTCAATTAAATCTGCTCTGAGAATTTCATAAAGCCCTCAAACACAGTGGGGTGTCATGGCAGCAGGCTCGGAACCCCTGGTCTGTAGATTTTGGGTAAAAACAGAATAGAAAGGAAATTTGGCCAACGACACCGGCCCGGAAGGACAGTTTCACATGCATGTTCACCTCCCTGCAGGAGGAAAACACACACGGAGCTGTTGGTGTGTGCAACAGATACGATCGTGTGGCTTTTGGGTTTGCTTTTATGATAAACATAGAGTCAAAATATGCACTGAATGAAACAGGGAAAATGCAATAGCTACTTGATCATAAGAGCGTGTCAGCGATTACGTATTCACTGGCCTCACAGGGCCTTTATATTTCTACTTAGTGCTGACCAGAATCTATAGTTGCCATTTTAACTCTTAACGATGACAGTTAACAGCAAAACAATGCCAAGTGTGGGGGCTGGGGGAGCACAGGATTGAGAGCCATGAGACCCAGATTTGAATTCTGGTGGCCCTTCGCCAATGCTGTCACCTCTCTGAGCTCCCATGTCCTGTGCAAACCAAGGATAATGACAGGCAGGGCAGTGGCCTCCCCAGAGATGTCCCCGCCCTGATCCCCAGCAACTGTGCATACAGCAGGCTCCAGCACAATGAGGAATAAGGTGCTTGTCGGTCAATCCTAAATAGGGAAATGATCCTGAATTGTCCAGGGAGGTGGGCCCGTGTAATCACAGGGGTCCTTAAAAGTGGACGAAAGAGAGTCCTGGGAGGATGTGACACTAGAGAGGTGGAGAGAGGCAGCGTGGGGAAAGGAGCGTGGGTGATGGGAAAGGCACACCTTGTGTAGCCCAGTGAGGCCCTGTCTGGCTTCTGACTTCAGTAACCAAAGATGATGCATTTCTGCTGCTTAAGTCACTAAGTTTGTGGTGCTTTTGTCTCTAACTTTCTGGGGCACGCATTGACAAAGGTGATCAACCATGCCCAGGTGGTTTTCTCTAAGGTCTCCTCCGAGTGCCTTGCCATTCGGTGAGGCTGAGAAGTTCCCAGTTCACCATGTGGGGTGAATAGTTCTCCCCTCCATCTCTCCGCAAGAAGAACCCAGCCCCACCTTCTACATTCTGCTTGCAGATCCCCTCAGCTAAGTATCCAAGTTCATCGCTTACAAGTTGTGCTTTCCACATAACTGCAGGTCACAGTCCCACTGAGCTTTCTGCCCCTAATGGCAAGGACCCCTTTCCACCAGGAAACGATCTCCCCCTCCCCCCACAGCCTCAGAAAGCAACCCAGCTCCTGACTCGCTCTGTTGAGCCCAGCGAGCCCGGTTGGACCATTACCACACTGCAGAGATAAAGGTGCGTTACTGTAAACCACTGCGTTAGTGGTAATCCGTTTCAGCCGAGGTAGAACACTCATCCCCTCTTACAGGGCAGCGTTGGAGACTGGATCAGTACTGGCTACAGACGCTCTTTGCCACGCAAATGGGAGGGGTCATTGCGCCACGTGACAAGGGCTCCTGCCCTGCGAACCCGAGGTCTGGGAGGGCAGGGGAGGACGCCCACCCAGGTGACCATGCAGCAGGGCTGAGCTGCAGGTAGAGGTGAGCGCCCCGCCCCACGCTCCCTCACCAACCTGCACGTCCATTGGTTGTGCCACTCACAACCCAAGCTCTAACTGCCTGCGATGTAGTTGTCACTCAAGTTTGCACCTCCACTCAGGGAGTCCTAGTAAAACGTAAAAAAGGCACTGGAGGGGGGAGGGGGCGGCCGGGGGTAGGTTGAAGACTCCACCCCCTTGGCTTTTCACATCATCATCTCATTTCCCTATTGTGTTCCCCGACAGTCCATCATTTTCCAGCGTGATTTCCCCACAACACCTGTGACTTAGTGAGATGCCCCGTGGGGAAAAGGGTCATTTCATCAAGTAAGGTGGGGAAAAATCCCTTATCACCTCCCTCTTGTGGGATGAAAATGCATTTAGCATAATAAAGAGAGGTTCTTTGGTAGAGAAAATGGTCTGATTTACCCCACATTTCCCTGACAAGGCCCCTTCTTTGCACTTTGGGGAATCCTGCCTTCAGGAAAGTGTCATCTACCCATCCAGCTTCGAGGAAGAGGCCTGAGGGAGCCGTGGACCCATGCTTGGGCCAGAGCTGTGCTCCTTGAACTTGGGTGAGCTATGCCATCCTGTGGAGGCCTCACTGCAACACAGGGCTGGGCCAGCCCGTGATTGTGGGTCTGGGAGGGGCCGAGGAACCGCATTTCCAACAACTTCCCAGGTGAGGTGAGGTCCAGGACCACTTTAGGAACCACAGATTGGAATATTGGAAGTGTCCTGTCCTCCCTGACCAGCTTGTGGCAGGATCATCAATTCCAAGCCATCCCAGTAGGAAAGAATGTTGGAGACATTCAACATTCAAAATGTGGGATAAAGCAGACCATTTTCTCTACCAAAGAACCTCTCTATTGTGTTAAGTGCATTTTCATTCCACAAGAGGTAAAGGGATGGAGCGGCTGCTTTCCTGACAGGTTTTTAAACCGCTCACGCTGAGAACAGCTTCCTCCTCAGCCTTTCCTGCAGAGTAATGGGCAGGATGTGGCTCGGTCCTATTTGGTTTCTGCGAGCACCAAACGATGTCCCTGTGAGCCTAAGAGGTCAGCTGTGCCTATGGCAGGCGTTCCCCCCCCCCCCCCCGCCCCCTCTTCACCATGACCAGGGGATCTTTGCAAATCAAGACCTGCTCACACCGGTTTCTGGAGAAAACACCCTTGTGGTTTTCCAAGGCTTTTACGATAAAGACCAGAATCCTAACTGGGGTGTTCCGAGTCCCTGCATTGGGGGGTGGGGGGTGGAGGGGGGTTCTCCTCTGTCCCCTACACCCAGGCCTGCCTTTGGCTTCTACAACGGGGTGGGGCCTCTTGTACTGCCCTGTGTGACATAAATGAGCCCTCGGCGGTTCACTCCCCCAAGCAGGCTGAAACCTGATCGCTCCAAAGCTGACTGGCACCAAACTCAACGTTTTATGCATCCAATTGTTTCAAAAATAGCCAAACAAGCAGATTTTTAGCCACTTAGGCCCAGCCTGGTTTTGCAGGCCTGTGAAACTACACCCAGTGTCAGCAGGCCATTGAGAAGCTAACACCTTGTGGTTATAAGGCCCCAAGCTGTCGTGGCCTTGCCCTTGGCCGCTCTGTGGCCCCGAGTTCTGCTCCAATGACATCACTAGACACAAGCCCTGGCCGATCCCTCCCCTTCCTTTGAGGATGGTGGCCCACACCACAGCCTCTGGGCATATGTCCCTGTCTCGCAGCCCTGCCCCAGGACCGCCCGCCAAGCTTGTGTGTCCTGCCTCTCATGGTCACGTTTTCCCTAAATCGCCCGACCTCTCCAAGCCCTTCTACCTGGCTCTCTGGTTCCCCACTCTGGCCTCCCAGCCTCACCCCCAATCCTCAGGGACGCCCCTCCCTACCCACCTCCATGGCTCCCCTAACCCCCAAGACCAGGGGCAATCAGCTTCACACACACTCTGTAGGCCCACACCTCTCACGCTCACGATCCCTACCAGCTGGACCAAACTACAGCTGTGATTTTCAGAGATCAATTTCCTGAAAATGGATGAGCCAGTGCTCACCTCCGCCTCCCACTGGACAGTGATGTACCTACACGACAGTGGGCTGGTCACCATTTCTCGCCACCGTAACCCTGGCACCGCCAGTGCCCACATCTGCATGCGCTTGGGGAATGCTTGCGTGCGGAGTGGAAAGAGGAGCACAATGGCTTAACGAGGAGGACGCTGACCTGATATTTTCCGAGTTCCTATGAAAAACATGGTCTCCGCTCTCCTGAGAGTCGGTGCTTGGCTCCGGCAGGTTCCATCCAGACCCAAACATGGGCACTGGCCTTTCTGCCTGTTTGTAAGCTTCATGTGGCTGTGACTCGGCAAGGGGCCGACTCCTGGCCCCTCCATAACCACAATGCTCTTTCAAACCACAAATCTGACCACATCAGCCCCAATTTAGTTGGCCCCAGAGGAGCGGCAAGTGTTTCCAAGAGAAGACTAGTAACCCTATCATGGATTAGCAATGCATCAGGTTTCCACTATTTCCACGTGCGTGTCCGTGCCTGCTGGAGATGAACAGGAATGAGTGGAAGGTGACATGGACTGATCCCTACAGGACACACACTGCCCTGGGTGAACTATCCTGCCCTCACCGCACGTCCTTGGCCACAGCTTGACTGAGTTTGCTAAACACCACGGAGTCCAAGCACCAGGAGAAGGGGCCACGGCTGGGTTATAAACACACGAGGAAACAGCAGGGCGGGGGCTGGGAGCATGGATGCAGCTGACCGGTAACTCCACCAAGCATTTCCTGAACTTCATCATATCTACTCCCTGCAGACCAGACCAGACCAGACCGGCCCGGCCCGGCCCGGCCCACTCGCCGCAGCGCTGGAACTTTCCCTGCCGGGCACCTGGCCCTGCAGGGGACCCAGCGACGGAAATCATTCAGGACGTTACCGAAGGCGCGGCCGCAGTCCTGGCCCCGCCGCGTCGAGTACTCCAGGCAGCCGGCTCGCTCCTCCAGGGCCGGGCAGGGCACGCCGCCGTTCAGGGGTTCCTGCTGCACCAGGCGCCTCCGCACGCGGGCCCCCGGCCTGCACTGGTCCGAGCAGCCGCTCCAGGGGCTCCACTCCCCCACGATGCACGGGCGAGCTGCAAGACATCGGGGCACGGTCACCCGGGGAGCCCAGCCCGCCAAGCTGCTCCCACCCAGCTCTGAGAGGCGTCCCCCCACGGCAATGCGCTTTGGCTGGGCCAGCATCCGGAGGAGCCGTCTCAGCTGGGCCCAGTTGACCTTGACTCCCTGCCCTGATGGTTAACTGATAACCGGTGGCCCCGCAGAGGCAGGCGCAGGTTCTGGGATCCGGAAGGTGGGTCTGAGCCAGGGACACACCTGAGTAAAGAGAGGAGGCCTTCAGGTACTTCCTCATACTCCCCGGGCTTAGATCAGATCTTTGCTTGGGTCTTAACTTTATTCTTGATTTTAACTTTTTCCTCCCCTCACCAGTACTTTTTATTGTAACAGTAACACATATTCATTAATCGTAAAGGGAAAAACATAAGTATAAACAAGAAGTTTTACATCACCCACCAACGAGCCCTTCACCTGCCCCGGGAACATCAGCCAATGTGTCTGCGGAAGACACAGGCTTAGGGCCGCACCAAGGGACCCCTCACTTTAGGCTGCTCACCCTCACCCTCCGCGGTGCACGAACTCATGAACCATGAGAGGTGTCCAGCTTAGAGAGGAGCCACCAGGGCCCACAGAGGTCAAAGCATCATGGTCACCAGGAAGGGGCAGAGTCAGGGTTGGAATCTGGCTGGAGCGTTAATTCCTGCCCACGACTGAAATCCAGGTGGCTGCACAGTTAGCATTCCCACGGAACGTCCTAATGAGTCTATACAAGGCCTGTAATGAGGTTTAGAAATAAATTACTTCAGGACTTGAAATCAGATATAAGACAAGGACAAGAAGCTAGAAGATCTATGTACCTCTGGCACCAGATGCCAACACTCTTTCTCTCCCACAACACGTGGCTCGCTCTCCCCCTCACCCTCATACTTGAAAGTCTGCAGAGACCTCACCAAGAAAGCACCCGAGCTTCTCCAAAACCTGCTTGGACTTCCGCCAGCTTGTACTTGAAAATCCAACTTGCACCCTGGAGCTTCGGGTTCAAGGCGTTGGGAAGTCATGTCCTTTGGCAGCAAGCACGTAGCTACCCCTGACTCGAAAAGGGTCCCACCCAACATAAACACCTGGTAGTGACTCAAAAATTCCGAACTGGCTTAAAATCTCTTTATTCATCATCTAGAAACTCATAGCTATCACATGACTCATAGGCCAACCACCTAAAGCAGCAAGAATGAGCCACGTCAGAACTCGTTCCCAATATCCACCACGTGCACGATCTTTGGAAACTCAGCAAAGATCGTTTCCTGCTCTTGTCCTCTCTTGTTGACCCCTCCCTTTTTATCTTCAGGATCTTGGGATGAAAATGGCCCAAAAAAACAGAAGGTATTTAAAGAGACAGCCGAGCTGGGAGCTGCGTGGAAAGGGCTTCTTCTGTCCTTCATTTTTTCAATCAATCTCTTGCCACCCAAACAAATCTCTTCATCTCTGAGTCTAGCTAACCCTGCCCTCATGTTTAGGCTTGAACAACATTTACTATCACACTTTTTAAAAAATACACTTGTTGCCCTAGCCAGTTGGCTCAGTGGATAGAGTGTCAGCCCGTGGACTGAAGGGTCCTGGGTTCGATTCCCGTCAAGGGCACATGCCAGGGTTGCAGGCTCCATCCGTAGTAGAGGGTGTGCAGGAGGCAGCCAATCAATGATTCTCATCACTGATGTGTCTCTCTCTCTCTCCCTCTCCCTTCTACTCTGAAATCTATCTATCTATCTATCTATCTATCTATCTATGTGTGTGTGTGTGTATATATATATATTCCACTTGTTTCACATATGAACATTTTGACATGACAAGTGAGTAATATGGCCTTGGGTAACACTCCATCCATGTGGTAGAAGATGGCATTGGGGAGTTGTATGGATGAAATTAGTCTCTCAGTGTTTCTTCAACATTTGTGTCTCATGCCCAATGTCTATTATTTTATTCAGTTTGACCTACAGTGAAAATCCTCAAAGCACAAAATGACGGAATCAGTCCTTGGCAAAATGCTATGGGCTGTTTTTCCGATAAAGAGAATCCGAACACTCTGGGGCCCAGAACAACATCTCGGTGGCTGGGTGGTAAGACAAAGGGAAACAAGTTTCCATAGAACGACAGAGCTCACAAAGGCTGCTCCACAAAACATTCTGAGTTGGAAGATTAATCTGAGGTACTTATTCCTATTCACACACAAACCTATTCTTGATTAACTTGTGAACTTTTGATGATTTGGACCAGGAGGCGTCATAGATCACAAGCCATCTCTGGACAGGGAGGTCAGGGGAAGTGCGGAAACTTCTGAGATTTAGTGCCACGAGGCATATATAGACCGCGTGACACCATTTCCTTCTGAGCTGTCCCATGAGTGCCCTTGTCCCCTTCCCTCTCAGCATATCTGACTTCCATCTACAAACAGCAAATCAAAGTCACTGGGGAGTGAGACAATGGAAAGATCCAGAGTGTGAGGAGTTACCAGGCCTTCCTGTGCACCAGCTAGTCCCCCTCCTCAAAAGCTTTCGGGTTGTCCCTGCCACCCCACAAAAATCTGGCTTTCTCAATTATTGGGGTTACTGGGATCCAACAGACTTGCTACGTGAGCAATCGGGACCATCACAGCTTCCTGATGTCTCCATGTTAGGATATGACATCATGCCACGCATTTGAGGGGACAGAAGCCCAGATTTAATGGGTGCCAGGAAGCTGGGCAAGCCCTTTTTTTGTTGTTGTTTAAACTCACCGGACCATTCAGGTGGCGTTTCCCCAGAAGCAGGTGGGACACGTGGATGTGAATGCCAGTTATTTGGGAGGTGATCCCAGGAAGCATAATAAGGGAACAAAGGGCAGAGACAGTGAGGCAGGCACCCAAGTTCCTGCATTAGGCCCAGTGGGCACCGCTGGCCCTCAGCGCTGGGAAGGGAGACAGTGGAAAGGTCCGGAGCGGGAGGATGCTTCCTGATGCACCAGCCAGTCCCCCTTCTCAAGAGCTTTCTGGTTATCAGATGTCCTGCCATGGCCACAGGGAGGAAGGCCCAGACAGAAACGTCATGTATTTCAGAAACACATCTGTGCACACAAGAAGGGCACATTTCATACGTCCTAACAGGGTATCCAGTCATGGCCACGTTCAGTGACCTTAAAGATGGCCACTCATCTTCCATGAATGAATGAATGAATGAATGAATGAATAGGTGGCTTTGTAAACTTCCTCAGTGGTTTGCCATTGAATTGAAATGAAAATTAAACTCTTTGTGCTTTGTGACCGCCTGTACCTGCCCCTCCACTCCCACCTGGATCCCCCAGCTCACCCCCCACTGCCTCTGTGCCAAGCTCCAGCCACGCCAGCCTCCTGACCCCTGGAAGACACCAAACTCTTTCACACGCTGCTGGGCCTTCGCTCTGCCAGCAATGTTCCTCCCACACTGGGCACGGCTGGGCTGGGCTCATCCTTTAGGCCCCAGATGCATTATTTCTTCCTCAGGGAGTCCTTCTGGGGCCAGCTTAGCTGAGTCCTTCCCAGCCCCCTACACACACCCCTCAAAATTATTTCCTCTCAAAGCTCTGTGTTCTTTGCTTTCCAGCATCTCCATGATTCATAATTACATGTTTATATGCTACAGTTGGTTATTGTTGCTGAGTTTTTCTCTTCATGCCTAGTACTTGGCACTTAGGAAGTATTCAAAAAATATTTGCTGAGGGAGGGAAGGAGGGAAGGAAGGAAGGAAGGAAGGGAGGGAGGGAGGGAGGGAGGGAGGGAGGGAGGGAGGGAGGGAGGAGGACATGACACTGGACAAGTTCCTCCTCCTCCTTAAATGATGTTCTCCCCTGAAACACTCTGCTCTGCTCCTATCATTAGTTAGAAGCCAAAGCACTGACAGAGACCCAGAGTGGGAAGGACAGGAGAAACTTCCAGAGCCAAAAACACGGGATTCTGAACCTGGCCCAGAGCTGTCGGCACTCTCCTGGCAGTGGTGGCCGCGGGGGGGGGGGGGGGGGGGGCGGGGGGGAGGGGGGGAAGGAGCAGTGCTTTCTGTGCCTTCAGGTTAGGGAGGTCCCGGCTTGTCCTGGCAGCCACACATTCTTTCAATCCTTTTCCATCCATTTCTTTCTCCTGCCAGGACCACATGTTGAATGTAACAAGCTTCTTTAATTTTATTATCTGTGGTGTGAAGTGGTTTTTCCTTTTATCTGAGCCAAACTTCCCTCACTCAAGAATTTCAGAATATGGTGCAAAAAAACTATGCTACTCCTCTGTGGCCCTTGTGGACTTCCTGTTTCAGCAGGCCCCTGCCCTCCCGCACCGACCTTCGGGTTGATGACTCCAGCTTTTGGACCCAACTTTTGTAGACACTCGCGCCCTCAAAATGACCACTGGACCTTCGCTAGGTCCAGCACGGCCTCAGAGAGTGTGGCAGCCAAAACTAGACATTATTCTCAGTCTTTAGATCCCAAAGGGTAATTTGAAAAATCTTTTTCTCTAATGCTTTTCTGATTTCAAAGAGGGAGAGGAAGAGAGATAGAAACATCAATGAAAAAGAATCATAGATCGGCTGCCTCCTGCACGCCCCACACTGGGGATCAAGCCTGCAAACTTGGCACGTGCCCTGACCGAGAACTGAACCGTGACCTCCTGATTCATAGGTCGACGCTCAACTACTGAGGCACACCAGCCCGACTCTAATGCTTTTCTTGATGATGCCAAATACACACACACACACACACACACACACACACACACAGCAACCTGAGCTGACAGTCAGCAGCCTTCATATCATAAATACGTTTGGATTTGGATTATTTTTTTTAATGGAAGGCCTTGCTTGTATTCTCGTGTAGCTATGTCTCTGCGGTCAATCACCGACACTCAGACATTCCCCTCTGTAATCTGGCCCTGCCTGCTTGGCTCTCTGCCCACCTCGAAGTTGAAGGCCACCCACGATCAAGTGCCTTCTCCCTCGTATTGTTAAGTGCAGATAGTCCTACTCATTCCTAAGGAAGTGTTCTTTTTACACGTTGCCCACAGCGTGGCTTTTGCTTGCTGACATTCTGTGGAAGAAAATGAGAGCCCCTTGATACACGCACCCCCCAGGGCAAACTCAGTAGTCAACAGAGCCAAGTATCAACAGTACAACGATTGAAATTTCTTTGGAGAGCCGAATTTTTTAAACTTAAACTTCTTCTAACGCCACTTCTTCCAAACAGACTCGCCCAGGCCGTGGTATTTTGTGGAAGAGCCACACTCAAGGGGCCAAAGAGCCGCATGTGGCTCTCGAGCTGCAGTTTGCTGACCACTGCCCCAGGGTGACACAACTTTAAATGGTTGCTATCTGTCTTTATCTGTCTCCATTCTCCGTTTGTATCCTTTTCTGTGGAACCTCATCAGAATTGCTCTGACAGTCAAATGAGACCACATTGTCCAACTGACTGTGCACCCCTGGAAAAAGCTCCAATGAAACGACTAATATCGCTTTCTCCTCAGAAACCACGGTACCCGGCCCTTGCAGGGCTGGGGCTTTTCCTTTCGACACGTTGACTGGACAAGTGCCTGAAATGCTCGCAAGACCATGAAACGGGCTGCCTCATTAGAAAGATGGGATTTTAGGCACCGTGTAAACCCAGGAAAAAAAGGGGGGGGTGCAAATTAAAAAGGCAATGATGCTGTTTCTGGGTGAGTTGTTTTCTTACTCGGCGCATTTCTATATTTTCCAAATTTTGTGCAACATGTATTTTGCAGTCAAGGAAGAAACATGTTATTTTTAAAAGGGCATGTGGATACACCCCACCGGCAGTGCCTGGGAAGCCACAGATTACGTCAAAACATGTGGAATGGTGGCTCGCATGTTTTGACAAATGTCACCAAAGCCCCCAGATAGCCATCAGGGAACGGCAAGAGGAGCAGGACACGCTCTGTGCCCCGGAGGAACCACGTCGCTGGAGAGAGAAGGCTCGCCCCTCCGCCAGGGCCTGCAGGGCCTCCTGCGAGCACCCAGCTTCCAGTGAAGCCCCACTTCTCCGAGGCGCAGAAACATGATGCTGAAACGTGCGGGCTCTGGAGCCAGAGTCCCTGGGTTTGACCCCCTGACTCACCAGTGGTGTGACTGTGGACCAATTGCCTACCCTCAGGCCTCCCGGTTCCCCCAATACCTTGTCCGTGAGAGACCAACATGAGGAATACGGGCACGCCTTGTTGTATTGCATTTCACTTTATTGCGCTTCACAGCCGTTGGCGTTGTTTGCTTAACTGAAGGCGAGACCATCCACCAGCAAAAATATCAGGACGCGCTTTATTGCCGCGGTCTGGAACCAACCCGCAATATCTCCGAGGCAGGCCTGTAACTCGGCGGGTGTGAGCCCTAAGTCAGTGCCCGCAAGAGGGCCTGGCACAGAGGAAAGGCTGGGTCAGCCTCAACAACTGGACCCTCCTGAGGGCACACCCAGGGCTGCAGCCGCGTCCTGTAAGCTGAGTACGGGTGCCAGCCCCGCAGAGACAAGGCAGGGGAGCTGCGCTCTGTCCCGCACCCACTCTGGCTCCAGCGAAGCCTCAACTTTCTAAACCACCCAGGACTGTGACACCCCTCCTTGGGGGGAGTTTCAGAGCCCATATTTTCAAGTACGTTGCCCCGTCTTCCTCCAGATACGACGGCAGCAGATCTGGCCAGTTGATTTCCCACATCCTCTACAGTCTCAGCCAGAGAGGCTACTCAGCTTTTGTCCCCCTCCGCGTGGGCTAATCATCCCTCCTTCCTGAAGTGGCGCGTCCAAGATCTAACGTGGCCGCTGCTTCTATGACCTTAGGACGAGGCCCGAGCAACCCGGCAGGTGAAGAGCCTGGCTGTGCTGAGCCTGAGAGGCAAGCCTTCCCAGGAGTTTGTCCAGACAGAACAGATCTGTCCCCTCCTCCGCCTGCCTCCTCTCCCCATCCCTGATCAAGCCAAAGGAGAACTTCTTATCTTTTGGGGGAGGAGTGAAAAGACATCGTTGGTATTAAAACCCTTGCCATCATCATCATGAGAATTTCTGAGACCGTTTCAGAACATATTTTGGGGGGGGGGAGGGCACAGCTTAGTAATTCTATAGATCCAATAACTTATTTCTATTTAGAAAGAGGTATTCCAATATTTCATCTTTTAGCCACACCAAAAAAAAACAACACAAAAACACCCCCCCCCACACACACACACACAATGTGTTTATCAGAATGGAAAAGCCAGAAGGAGCAGAAGTAAATAAAGCACGCTGAGCTCTGACACAGTTCCGTGTTCTGCTCACATTTAACGCCGTTCTGTCAGTCAAAGAGGCTCCCGCCTGCACACAGCACTGAGGAAGGAGAGGCTCTAAGAGGCAGAACGCTCCCTGTGGGTAGAGAAGCGCGGCTCTGCCCTGCTGAGCCTGGATCTGTCTGGGAATGAAGAACAGCCCTGCACTGGCCCACACAGACCTGGCTGGTGGCCGCCTGCCCTCAGGGGCCTGGGTGCGGCTCTCCTCCCGCCATCCCCTCCTGGAACTCAGTGACCGGGAGCCCCCGACAGTCTGTGACGTGGTGAATCCGAATGCAGCCCCTCTACCTTCCCCAGACCCCCAGTGGGCTCTGTGGTGCCCCTCCTCTCACCCTCAGCTCTGAGGGCTCAGCAGGCTCGGTCTCGCCAAGTGGCCAACTTCCAATTGTTTCTATTTTCTCCTTCTCTTCCCAAAAAAACTGCAGGTGCAGAGAATTTACCAACGAGGAGTCTTTATGGTCCCCAGCCTTTTCCTACTAGGCTGGATGGCTTTGGGAGTCTTTCCAGAGATGGAATGGTCACCTGGTATTCCTGACGCATAAGTCCCCACTCTAAAATGACAGGCTTTTTAAAACATTTTTACTTGCTGGACTGAAAGCAAGGGACTTATTTTTGACCAAATAAAGACTGAGGATTCTGCAACTGCTCACAGCAGCGTTAGTCCTCACAGGAAGCCAGGTCTCCTCAGGACACCGGCCTTGTCTTTCTCCAACCCTCTCTGTGCCCGAATCTCCACAGCTAACTCTTCTCCGGGCCTGTCCTGTTTGCCAGGGTGGCCGCAGGGCCTGACACCCACAGGGAACTGCTGGAATACTCCCAGAATTCCTTTCCCCTGTAGAAGGCTCTCGCTCACCCTCCAGGACTCGGCTTGCCTGCCACTTCCTCTGGGAAGTCTTCCTTGAATTCCTCTGGTCCTTCGAGTTTTCCTTCACTAGCCTCTAGGTCAGTAGTTCTGAACCTTCCTAATGCCGCGACCCTTTAATACAGTTCCTCCTGTTGTGGTGACCCCCAACCATAACATTATTTTCGTTGCTACTTCATAACTGTAATGTTGCTGCTGTTATGAATTGTAATGTAAATATCTGTTTTCTGATGGTCTTAGGCGACCCTTCTAGTGGTCATGACCCACAAGTTGAGAACCACTGCTGTAGAGTCTAAGATCATCGGAAAACACAGATATTTACATTACGATTCATAACAGTAGCAAAATTATAGTTATGAAGTAACAACAAAAATAAGTTTATGGATGGGGGTCACCACACCAGGAGGACCTGTATTAAAGGATCGCGGCATTAGGAAGGTTCAGAACCACTGATCTAGGTCCCTCATTCTGGCACCAAGCATGTGGCACACGCTTTTCCACGTGTGTTTGCCTGCTTGACTCTGAATGTCCAGGGGGCAGAGCCTGTGCCTTCATCATATTTGTGTCCCGGGCTTTCTGCAGTCCAGGTCACATGATCTGAATTACAGGAGTTCTGTATTTAGCTTTAAAACGCAGTCAAAGGCCCTAGCTGGTGTGGCTACGTGGATAGACCGTTGGCCTGGAGACTAAAGGATCCCAGGTTCCATTCTGGTCAGAGGCATGTACCTCGGTTGCAGGCTCCCGGCCTTGGTCAGGGGCATGCAGGAGGCAATCAATCGATGTGTCTCTCTCACATGGTGTTTCTCTGTGTCTCTCCCTCCCTTCTGCTCTCTCTAAAAATCAGTGTGTGTGTGGGGAGAGGGGGGGGGAATATCCTCGAGTGAGGATTAAAAACAACAACAAAAACCAAGAATGAAATGCAGGCAAAGCCGTTGAGGGAGAGGCTTGGTGAGAGGGGCTGCACAGGGGCCGGCTCCCTGGAGACCCGGGACCCAGGAAGCAGGCTTGGTGAGGGTGGGGCTGCGAGGAGGGGCTGGGACAGCGCCCAGGCACTGCATTTCCTGGGCAGCCCACTCTCCTTCCAGTAGTAAAACAGCCTGGCCTTGGAGCAGGAGAGGGAAAGCAGCTTATCAAAAAGATCAACGTTGGTGGGTAAATCATTAGCTTCCCATCTTAATGTTTTTCAACTGTGTTCTTTCCGCACTGCGTGGGTGACCACCCGCGTGGCTGCTGCTCTCCCTGCGGAGAGGAGCAGAGGGTGCGACCCCCACCAGGCCGGCTCTCCAGGGAACACCGCCCTGCAGGCTCCTCCTCCAGAGCGGTGCGAGGACCCCACAGCCCCCGAGTCCCGGAAGCAAACCCTAACTTCTGTGTGCCTGGCGGGTGGTGTGCTCAGCGGGGAGCCGCTGCTCTCAGGTGCACCTTGTTCTCCAGGCCGCACACCCCAGCCCCCCTTTACCTCTGCATCTCATTACTTCAACACGCACTGAGCCCACCCGGGGCTGCGCTGCTGTGGGCAATGTAAGGATGAACAAGGCTGGCCCTGAAGGAAAGCCAGCAAGATAGAAACAAAATGGGAACCCCGAGACTGGACTCTTTAACGAGCTACCTAGATGACAGGGCGTTCAGGGAGCGGATGGGGCCCCTCCTGGGTAGAGGCCTGTGGGCGACACCCCGTGAGCACAGCTGGGCTCCACTGAGAACTCGTTCCCAGCGCAAGCCCTTGGCCAGTGGGATCATTCCAGATTCCTTCCCTCAGCACCCTCACCCACCCCTCCGACCCCGGAGGAGTCTCAGAATGAAAGCGGAGGAACCCGGGCCCAGGGGCACCCCCTCCTCCCCGCCCCCCGACCTGCCAGTGCCATCTCTCCAGGAGGGAGGCGGCCCTGCCCCTTCAAGAGTAGAGGGCGCCCGCACCTTCCATCCAGACTCTGGCGGGCGGGGTGGGTGGGGCGGTATGAGATGCACGGAGCTGGAGGGACCCGGGGCGCACACAGATGGAGGGCTGTGCGCCCTGGACGGATGGAGCTGGGTGTACTCGGATGCAGGGGCTGGGTGGAGGACTCCAGGGTGGAGCTGGTGGAGCGGGATGGAAGGAGCTGGGCGCACGTGGATGGAGGGGGCCTGGGCTGGCCGGGATAGAGGGACTGCACCCGCCTGGATGGAAGGGGCTGGGGGCTGCGGTCCTTGCTATGGGACCCCGTGCGCCTGGGCTGCGGGCGAGTGGCCGGCGCCCCACCGCGGCCCCGCCACCCACCTGGGCACGCCCTGTCGTAGTCGAAGCAGCAGTCCCCGGTGAGGCGGCAGGCTTGGTCGCAGAAGCAAGTTCCGTAGACCCGGTCGAGCCTCCAGCCGCGGGCGAAGCAGGCAGGGTCCCGGCCGGGGCAGCAGCGCCCCGCCTCGGCGCAGCCGGCCAGGGCCCCGGGCCACAACCGCGCCAGCGCGCACAGCGCCAGCCACAGGGACCTCATGGCCAGCGCTCCGCGGCGCGCGGACCTCGGAGCAAGTGCCGGCCTCCGATGGCGGCGGCCCCAAGCAGCGCGAGCGGCCGGCGACGCGCACCCGCCCGGCCCTGCCCTGCGCGGCCCCCGCCCCCCGCACCGCCCCTCCCCGCGGGGCGGGGGCCGCGGCCTCCGGGCCCAGGTGCGGCGGGTACTCCCGAGTGCCCCGCGACGGGCTCGCAGCGCCGGCCCCAGCCCGCGGGGAGCGCCCGGGAGCGCGCGGAGAAGCAGGTGCTTGGGATCCCAGCGGCGCAGCAGCCCGGCCCACCTCTCCTGGCCCCAAACTCAGCTTCCAGACGTGGGGACTCGGTGGCGCGCGGCCCTGTCCCTGTCCGGGCAGGGGACGCAGTGCGCTCCGAGTGCAGCGAGCGGGTCTCGGCAGTGCGCGCGGGTCCCCCTGACTTGGCCCAGGGACGCCCTCGCTGTACTTATTCCGGGACACCGGCCCCGGCGGCCTCAGAGGCCCTGCAAATCGAGATATGACCAGAGAAGCATCCTTTCTTGCTGCAGCATGTGATCATGTTTTCCTGCCGAGGAAAATGCCACTTTGCTTCCCTGAGGAGGCAACGAATGAATGTGCTGGGAAGGAGAAGCCAAATCCCAACGGTGCTCTGCTCCCTGTTCAAGCAGACTTCCCCAAGAAGTCCTGTTAATGACCTCACAAACAACGTCCACGTTAAGAAAGCACCGGCCTAACCTTACATACACGTCTTCTCCCACCTTTCCTTCCAAATGCATTTTCTGCATCTTTTTTGGTTAACCAAAAATTATCCTAAAGTTTCATTTCGATTTATGTTCTTAAATCATTTAAACTATTAAGGTTTTTGTGAGAAACCGTGAAATTGTTATCTATGAATCTAAGAAATCTGATTGATTTACAGACTATTTTTTTTCCTTTCTTATACAAAGACTTCTCAAAGAGGAATTTTTTTGTCTTTAGAGAGAAAAGTAACACATGTAGGAAACAAACTTTACTACAAAAGTAGTACCAATACAGTAATCAAACATTAAACATTTGTTTAACATTAACAAACATTAAAAACAAGCAAAAAAATTGTGAAATGGAAAAGATTTAATACATTATAAGAATTGTGTTTTAGGAACTCCAATCCCAGATCAAGTTTGACCAAAGTAAAATATAATTTTTTTCTATTTGTCTAAGGAAAATGCAGTCCTATGTAAAAAAAAAAAAAAAAAAAAAATTCTTTCTTTGTGACTATTTACATAAGTAAATGTTGGGGCTGGAAATTCATTCCTGTTTTCCTCTTTACAGTAAGTCTGTTACTTTTTGCAGTTTAAATAATTTATACTTCTTTATCTTCTATATTTCTAGTTCTTGGTAGTTGGTACTAAATAGCTTTGTCAGCAAATTGTACCCTCTGCCTTTCACCTGTATGGTAGGTTTTATTGGCAGCTTTGTACTAACTCATTCATGTAATTTATCCCTCACTGCTTCCCTAAGGCTGCCTGCTTTACAGAACACCTTGAGCCCCATCCACTTATTCTGTAACACCGTAAGAATCTGGGATTGTTCCGGAAAAAAAGTACAAAGGAAAATGACTCATTAACAAGTTCATTTCCAGGAATAAAACATGAAAGAAAGACATACGGAGTGTGGAAGATGATCTCCAGTTGAAGAGAATTGAACATAGATGCTTCCTCAAATATTATTTTTTTTCACTTTTTGTTGTTGCTTTTATTAATCCTCACCTGAGGATATTTTTTCCATTGAGTTTTAGAGAGAGTGAAAAGGAGGGAGGGAGAGGGGGGAGAGAGAGAGAGAGGAACATTGATGTGAGAGAGACACATCGATTGGTTGCCTCCTGAACCTGCCCCAACGGAGGGGGTGGGGGGCGGGGAGCAGGGGTGAGGGATCGAACTTGCAACCCAGTTTCCTGTCCTTGACCAGGAATCAAACCCGAGACTCTTCAGTTCTAGGGGGCTGACACTCCAACCACTGAGCAACACCAGCCAGGACTTCACTTCTTCCTTCTTATCCCCGGACAAAACCAAAACCAAAACTCAGAAACAAAAACCAAAAGGCTGGAGGTTCCACGTTCAGGAGGTTTGAGGTCAGTTCAGATGTCGTGACTTCTGACAAATCGCCTCAGTGTCTTCATCTAAGACACAAGACACTCAGCCTTTTCGGGTCATGTGGGACGCCCAGGGAAGAGAGGCCGTGTGTGTGGACTGAGCACAGACGGACGCTACGTAACTGCTAGTGCCCTCATGTCCACGCACTCCCGCCCCATAACCTAAGCCTACAGCCAAGTACAAGACAAGCCGAGTTTTAAATAGTGTGCAAAGCGGGGGGAAGCCGAAAGTTAAAAAGAAGGAAGAAAAAAAACCACCAATAAGTGATTACTACTTTAATGCCAAACATAGAAGGGAGCTTGTCCCTGGAAAGTCATACTGAAAGAAACAGTCTCAAGTCCAGGCTCGCTCTGTCTTGAAAACCTCAAGATAAAGCGCCCCTAGTGGCCCTTGCAAAGCTAGCAGTTCCTACTGGAACCCCCCAGAGTCAGGGGGACACTGACATTTAAAGCAACCGAGTTCACATTCCTACTGGGAACTGGGTGCCGTCACATGTAACAATCAGCCACTTTGTTTCCCACGTCTCGTAGATGTTTCCAGAACAGAAAGCATCCCAGTGGTGGTGTGGGTGCATAGAGGAAATAATCATCGCACTTGCATAGACACCCCTTTCTTCCCCAGTGTTTGCCTGGGAAGCTGCCCGGGACGGGGCGCCTTACTGCGGGGAGCGAGGGCCTTTCCACCCGACTCCAGAATGAGGTGATTGTGGGGGGTGTCCGCACGGATGATCTCATTGGACCGCGCACATCACCCCCGCCCCCCCCCCCCCCCCCGCCACACGCCCCATTTTGTAGATGACGACAGATTAGACACGTAGCTAACTAGTGGCAAAACCGGGCTAGAATGAAAATTATTCTTTCCAAAACAGTGCAGAGTTCTTCCCATGACTTCACGCTCGGTGGTGGTAATGGACCTGGTAATGGAAAGTAGAGACAAGTCAGATTGAGCACTGCATGGAATACTGGAACTAGTGTACATGGAAATGAAAATAATAATTTTGAGAGCCCGTTGGATACATTGAAAATATAAGAGGGAGGGGGAGTGACAGAAGTCATCCAGGATGCTGTCGGGACTGTAAAGGGAATCTCCTGAGGCTGACAAATGGGATAGGTGGTTCTTAGGCAGGTTTTCGGGCATTTGTCAAAGGCAGGGTACTGCCTGGATATTGATAACATCATATTTTTTTGACTATCAGACACCTTTGATGGAAGCGTCACCGTTATTTTACGAGATACGAAGATAGACCATCGCAGGACTGTCGTAGTGCAGTCGGCTGCTATCACAAATTACCATAAACCGGGTGGTTCATAAACAACAGGGAAGTTTTCCTCACAGGTCAGGGGCTGGCAAGCCCAAGATCAAGGTGCCGGCTGATTGGCTGCATGGAGAAGGCCTGGCTCCTGGCTCATAGGCGGTGCCTTCTAACTGTCACTTCCTGTGGCAAAGGCCTGGGCGTGCCCTGGGTTCCTTTTATAAGAGTGTTCACCAGGCCTCCAGTCCCCTGACCTAAGACGGCCCCTTAAAGGCCCCACTCCCCCCAAATCCCATCATCTTGGGCCTTAGGTTTCCACAAACGAATTTGGGGGGTGGGGGATTGCAACACAAACAAGAAAGGATCTCATTTGATGGAAGGGGCGGGGGGCGGTGCTCAGAGGAGCTCGGTGATCTCTGAAGTATTCCAAGGGCTTGAGCCCCCCGCTGTCCAGGCTGAGGACCAAAGAGGGTAGAAAACAGCCCCTCCCTATGGAGACCGAGGTAGCACGGAGATGGCAGACAGGGAACGGCCGCTGGAGTGCTGTGATGGGCGGTGGGGTGTCGGACAGTCAGACACCGGCTGGGACAACAAGAGAGGACTGAATGTGGGTTAGAAAGACTAGGACTGGGTCGCCCATAGTCCCTTTCCCTTTTCCCTGGGAAGTGCAGGTTTTGCCCCCAGGAATGGCTCGCATGCCTTTCGGGAAGGTCCTGCCTTGATAGGCTGCTCCCTACTCACGTAGGAATGCCTGGCGTGCAAGCAAGAGCCCAGAGGGGCTTGCCTAAGACTGGTGTGCATGATGGACCTGAGCAAGCCTTCCCCTACAACCTCAGAGCAAGCAGGCAGGGACGCCACCACCGAGGTGTATGCTGCCCTCTCATCCCGCACCCGCTCCGTTAGGACGGCTAACATAGAGTGGATGCAGAGGCGGCCAAGCACTTGCATCGATTGCCTGCAAAATAGTCATTCTTCTGCTCTTTTTCTAACAGCTCCTCCCCCCCACTCCGGTTTTCCTTTCCGGAGGGAGCACCCTTTTCTCCTTTAGGTGACAAGCATTCATTTTGAGTGCCTTAACCTCACTCCCAACCCCAGTGGTGGGTTCTGAGGAGGGACTCCGCCTTCAGCCCACAGGCCAGTGCAGAGACCGGTCAAGGAGAGGCCCGGACCCAGATGTTGTTAGACAGGTGATTCTGTTTCACGTCCGCCCTCCCTGGATGTGACTGAGGACTCAGGGCTGAAGCCAGCCTGAGGTCTTTCCAACAAGCCAGGGAAGGCCGAGCAGGGGCTGACACTTGAAGTCACACTGCCCCCTTTGAACCCCCTGCCCCAATAAATGCTTGGAATTTACGCCAGTTTGTTGCAGTTTCTGTGGCTTAAAACAAGAGCACCCAACAGGTGACCTGGGAAGGGGGGCGCTGTGGCTTTAGAAAGGTAAGTGGTTTTGAACTGTGGCTCTATTACTTACCAGCTATGAAACATAAAATTCGTTATTGTAAACTCTCCCAGCCTGCTTCCTGATCTGTAAAATGGAGATAAAAAAGAGATATTAAAGATAAAATGGAGATATTAAATAATGTTAGGGTGGCTGGTATAGTTCCTGATATATAAGAATGACTTGGTAATTGATGGTAATTAGCGTATGTTCCCTGGACGTTACACAAAAGCGTGCTTTACTTTTGACTAACAGAATTCCTTCTCGTGAACTGTGGGGCCAGGCTTCGTGGTACAATTAAAACAGCTCTGGGCTGGGGCTGCAGAGAGCTGGCTTCCAGATGCGGCCAAAGGTTGATCTTGTGCAGTTTCTTTAGACTCTCTGGACCTCAGTTTCTCCCACATAATCTGAAGGTGTGAGCCAAGAAAAATCTCTACGGACCCTTTTAGCCCAAATATCCTAATACTGTGGTCAGCTCAGGTAGCAGGAGTCGGGAGGGAGGCCGAGCATGCTTTTTTTTGACCCTAATGGCACCTGGAAGGGTCCAGGGGAGGGAGTCATTTTGCCAAGTCCAGGTCTCTCCAAGTTGAGACCAGAACAGCCAAGTCGGAGACAGATATTTGTGTCCATACATCAATTACAAGCTCATCCTAAGGTCTGCATGGACGTGTCTCGATCATGGTGATGGTTGAAGAATGACATGATTTTAAAAAACCTGATTTTGGAGTCAGGAGCCGGGAATAAGGTTTTGTCTCTCTAGCTCACTAGCTGTGTGAGTTGGAGGAACTTATTTCAATCTCGCTGTGCTCCAGAATCTCAGCTATATAAAGTGAAGAGCCTTGAGAAGCAGATTCAACACATTTCTCATAATCTTCTAGTTCAGGGATAGATGATAGACAACTTATGCCTATTTTAAAAATATACATATATTAAATATATTTTTATTGATTTCAGCGAGGAAGGGAGAGAGAGATAGAAACATCAATGATGAGAATCATTGATTGGCTGCCTCCTGCATGCCCCCTACTGGGGATTGAGCCCACAACCTGGGCATGTGCCCTGATGGTGAATCCAACAAACCGTGACCTCCTGGTTCCTAGTTCAATACTCAACCATTGAGCCATGCCGGCCAGGCTACACGTATTTTTGTACAGCCTGTGAGCTGAGGGGGAATTTTTTTTGAAGATTATTTTGTATCACGTGGAAATGAAATGATTTTCGCATTTCAGTGTCCCTAAATCAAGCTTCATTGGGACACAGCCATGCCCATTTGTTTACGTGGCTGTTTTCACTCTACAAGCATGGAGTTGAGTACTTGCAACAGATAAAAACTATACAGCCTGCAAAGCCTAAAATATTTACTACTGGCCCTTCATAGAGAATGGCTGGCCCCTGGTCGATGCACCCAGCCCTAATGCTGTATGAACTAATACACATTAAACACGCTGTAAGCGACACAGCATTCATCCGCATGGAAGGGGCTCATGTCAAATGGAATTCTGAGGTTACAGAAGGCACAGCCAGCCCACCCACTGCAAACCGTGCGTGTGACGGTGGGAGCTGTGGCTCGTGTCAAGGTCAGCCTCTGCCGCTAGGAAAGAGTGCGGGACTGGAAGCAGAGCTTAAAAAGCGAAGAGGAGAAAATCATCTGGATGACATTAAAGGAGTCGTGTAATTTGCTCCTTTTACGGTAAAATAACCTCTGCTCCACAGCAGGGATCTTTATAGCAAATTGTTCTTTCTTCCTACACGCAAACTCCCACCAAGTCCGCGGAGAGCACACAGCCCTAGGAAGCGCCTGCCACACAGCAAGCCAGGGAGAAATGAGCTGCTCCGAGGCCCAGGAATGTTCCCACCGCATTTAGTTCCAAGCAGTAAGTGGGAAGGAGTGAGCCCGCTGACGTGCCTGGCAGCCCCGTGTGGGTGGGAAGGCAGTCCGCGGCTGCATAGTATGACTTTGACCTTGATCTCAGACATTTGCTTGAGAGAAAACACACTCTTTGCACGCTAAGCCTCCAGATACTCGCTTACTTACAGAACAGAATGGAGCTACCATGTCTGAGGCCTGTTTGGTACCAGGAACTATACAGGTGTAGTTTGTTTGTTTGCTTGTTAATCCTCACCCGAGGGTTTTTAGACAGAGTGGAAGGAGGGGGGAGACAGAGAGAGAAACATGGATGTGAGAGAGACAATCGATTGGTTGCCTCCCGCACCACCTGCCATGACTGGGGCTGGGGATGGAGCCTGCAACCCAGGCCCATGCCCTTGACTGGAATCCAGCCTGGGGCCCTTCAGTCCCTGGGCCCACACTCTGTCCACTGAGCCACACCTGTGAGGGCTCAGGGACTATATTAAATACGTTGTATCTTATTTTGTTGAAGGGTATGAGATAAGTAGGACTATTTATTCTCGACAGTTGAGGAAATTGAAGCGTGATGACATTAAATAACTTGCCCAAACTAGAGATATTCAAACCCATTCTGTGCCATTTCAAGTGTCTATACATTTTTTCTACTCAGAGAACAATTTGATAATCAACAACCGGATTTCTATCAAAACTTTATAGGCTCTTTATGATAAATATCTTGACAAATAGCAGAGTTAGCCCATTAAAAAACAAAGCCATTAAATCATGTTCTGGTATCGGTTCCTTAAATTTTTTTTTTAGTTACAATTTTTTTTATGATGATAACGTTAAAGATTTATTTTATTAGCAACTTTAAAATATACAACACATTACTATTAACCCTAATCACTATCGTGTACATTCAGTTCCTTATTTACATAATTTATATTATAACTGGAAGTTGGAAATTTTGACCATTTACCCATTGCATTCACCTTCCTTCAATCTGTTTTTTGTATCTATGAACTCAGTTTTTATTATTTTTATTATTTTTTAATTTTTTTATTGATTAAGGTATTACATATGTGTCCTCATCCCTCCGTTATATTTTTATTTTTCAATTACAGTTGACATACAAGTGTATGTCACACATTAATTGGGCATTTATGTACTTTATGAAACAATCACCCCAATAAGTCTAGTGCCTATCTGACATCATTGTTTTGGTTTTGTTTTTAGATTCTACATATAAGTGAGACCATGCAGTATTTGTCTTTCTCTGCTGATTTATTTCCCTTAGCACAATTCCTCAAGTCCATCCATATTGTTACAAATGGGAAGATTTCCTCCTTTTTTATGGCTGAGTAATATCCCATTGTGCATACATCACATTTTCTTTATCCACTCATCCATTGACGGACACTTAGTCCGTGTCTTGACTACATAACGGTACAATGAACATGGGGGCACACATATCTTTTCGTGTTAGTGTTTTTTTGTTTCTTTGGATAAAGACCAAGATGTGAAGTTGCTGGATGATATGGTCATTCTATTTTTAGTTTCCTGGGGCACTTCCATTATGATGTCCATTGTGGCTGCACAAACGTATGTTCCCGCCAAGGGTTCACGAGGCTTCCCTTTTCTCCACATGCTCGCCAGTCTTGCAATTTCTTGTCTTTTTGATTATAGCCATTCTGCCAGGTGATATCTCATTGTGTGTGGTTTTTGTTTTTTTTTAAATGTTTTTATTGATTTTTTTTTTTTAGAGAGAAAAGAAGGGAGAGAGAGAGAAACATTGATGAGACAGTGGAACATCCACCAGGTGCCTCCTGCACGCCCCCTCCCAGGGATCAAGCCCAAAACTCGGGCCTGTGCTCTGACCAGGAATGGAACCAATGACCTCTTGGTGCACAGGGTGACACTCAATCAACTGAGCCCCACCGGCCAGGCCTCATTGTGAGTTAGGTTTGCATTTCAAACAGTTCCTTCGAGTCTTAAACACGCAATGAATGATAGAGAATATTGAATTGGGGGTGGGAGAATTGGGTTTTAGGTTTTCTCGGTGTGTTTTTGGGAGGGGTTGTTTTTTGTTTTGCTACTCTCTACTTGTGCTTAAACTCTCTGAGTCTGTTTTCCTCATCTATAAAACAGGGACAGTAAGATCTACCTTGATTACACCACAGGGCTCTGGGACAAACGTGCTTTGTAAACACGTTATTTCTTGGTCACTGTTGGTCGTGTGTGTGTGTGTGTGTGTGTGTGTGTGTGTGTGTGTTAATATTCTAAGAAGTAAACAAGGGCATGTCTGAAAGATTTAAGTAGGTGTAAACACAGGCTTTGTATATACCATTGCCTTAAAAATGTAATTTTAAGCAAAAGAAGTCTTTTTAGTAAGCTTAAAAGGATAAAATTGTTATCACAGAGAACAACTATTTTCTAACTTTGTGTAGGATGCTATGCAAAGAGAAAGTCACAGCCACAAACTCTCTAAGAGTTTGCATTTTAATCAGATATTGCAGAAGTTTAAATCCCATGCCCACGTACCACACTGCACACCTGCCTAGGTTTTAATAGCCAAAAATATTTCCCACAAGTCCCTGCTTGCAGACCGCGAACCACAGAGGATGCTGGACACAGTTAGCAGTGGTGTTCAAGTCCAGCAATTGCCGCGTCCTGGCCCCTCCACTTGCAAGAATATGGCAGATTGCAGGAACCCGCCCCCCTTCCCCCCCCCCCCCCCCCCCACCCCGCTTTCTCCCCGCCAGGAAGCGGCTCCGATCAACGACGCCATCTGCTGGCTGGGTCCGGGAACTGCCTTCCACCAGCGGTTCGCATCCCTGACAGCTCACAGCTCTCATTTCAGCTCATTCCGACTGAGCAAATCATTCTTTTATACTAGTATGTAGACACACACATTCTCTTTCATCCCTCAGTTAATTTGCTAGGGTGCCGTAACAAAGTGCCACAAAGCAGGTGACTTAAACAACAGAAATTTTTTGTCTCACGGTTCTGGAGGCCAAAATTCTGAAATCGAGATGTCAGAGGGTTCCCCGGGCTGGTGGTTGAGCATCAGCCTGCGCACCAGGAGGTCGCCGCTTGGATTCCTGGTCAGGGCACATGTCCAGGTTGCAGGCTTGATCCCCAACAGGGGGCATGCAGGAGGCAACCCATCAGTGGTTGTCTCCCTCTCTCTCTCCCTCTCCCTTCCTTTCTCTCTAAAATCAGTAAAAACATGTGTTTTTTAAAGAAATATGTCAGTGGGTTGCTTCCTTCTGAGGACTGTGGGGGAAGGACCGGTGCCAGGCCGCTCTCTTTGGCTTGTAGATGGCTGGCTTCAAGTTCACGGTGTGCTTCCTGCACGCGTGTCTCTGTGTCCAAGTTTCCCCTTTTTTATGAGGATCAGGGCCCATACTTAACTTATTTCCGAATAAGGGCACATTCGGAGGTTCTGGGGATTAGGACTTCAACGCGAACTTTGGGGAAGACACAATTCAACCCATAACAACTCCTTCCAAGTTGCTCAGATTCCTCCAGGCAATCCTTCATCCTCATTGTCTCTTCCACCCCCCTCCTCCTCCCAACCCTGCCAGCCTGTGACTTATCCCGCATATGACGGAAACACGCAAGAATGGACACGCGTAGGAAAAAGAAGGCCACGTGCTTTGATGTGTGCCTGACTGGGATAGAGATGTGAGCAGCCCCTAAAAGCACTCGGTCCTCACTTCCTCATCTTCCTTTATTTAAACTAGTTTGTTGGCCTTTCCTTAAGCACCTTCATTCAAAATAAATATTTCCTACACGGCACTCTTTTGTTTCAGTGACTAATATTCAAACCATGCTGTGTACTGCTATATTTTCATTGTCAATATGGAGTATTTTAACTGCTATGAAATAAATTGGAGTAAAAGCCCTTATGAGATAACCAACCTCCACCTCAGTCATAATGTGATTTTCTTCCTTTCTTTCCTTCTTTCTTTCTTCTTTCTTTCTTCTTCTTCTTTCTTTCTTTCTTTCTTTCTTTCTTTCTTTCTTTCTTTCTTTCTTTCTTTCTTTCCCTCCCTCCCTTCCTCCCTCCCTCCCTCCCTCCCTCCCTGTTTTTGTTCTCTAAGTATTTATTGAATAACAGTTGTGTGCTGGCTGCTGTGGTGGATGCGAGATACAAACACAAGTGAGTCACGATGCTCGCTAAAAAGAAACATACAATTGAGGGGGCAGACGTCACTAACAGGCTAGTCGTGTACGAGCGGTGTTTACAAGATGGTGTGGCTGCACAGAAGATGGGGTGATTACTGAAGGCTTAGGAATCAGAAGCCCTCAGCCCCTATTCATCCAGGAAGAAGGAAGGATAGCATTCCTGGTAAAGGTATGTTTTCTTAGCAGGTTGAGTGATGGGAGAGAAAGGCTGGCCTCCGGAAGAGAAGGGCATTCTATTACATTGTGGGCAAACTAGGAAGCAGATGGAAGTTTTGATCGGGATATCAGATGAAAGAGCCTTTGAGTAGTCTTCCATCCAGCCACTGGCCTCCATCTACTGCTATGGATTAGCTTGCATTTGATAAAGGCTCAGGTATGTTCACGTGATGGAGGCCACCTTGGACCTCAGCGACACCACATGGCCCAGTGGAAGTGAATGATGCATTGCTAAATTTGCTTTTAAAATGGCAATTCAAGCCTCTTCATGCACTTACAAGAGCCATAATAATCATCCCACCAGTGAATTCTTGGCCCACCGTTTCATCTCCCCACAGAGAACTCCCATGAGCTGCAGTGTGACCAGTCACCTGTGGAAATGTGTAATTTTCTCATGGAACTTCATTTCACATCACTTCCACTGGGACCAGTCCTCACATTTGTCTGGGATGGAATAATTTCAGCACTGGCCATACACTCACCGAGCTAACACCTGGGCCGGCTTTATAATTCTTCTTTGGAAAGTGCAGTCGCTAGGATGATCTAACTATGTCAATATAAACCAGAAGGATCACATTTGTTGTATCTGCTGTCTGTGGCACTGAGATTTGACCAAGGTCTTGCCACAGAGGTCCTTTATGGCCACTGATTTCTCACCTTAATTCTCATCTATTAATATGAGGTGAATGTATTCATGACCCAGGTTGCTCCACACAAATCTTACCCCAGACCCTGGAATGATTTCTTGTCCCCAAATTAGTGGTGCAGGCCGAAGAAATCTCTGAAGGTTACAGCTCAGAGAGTTAGAGATCATATTCCAACCACATAGTTGTACAGTGAGGTAACTGAATGCCAGAGAAGTTACAAGACTGACAAGATTATACAGAATCCAAACCAGAAACCAGGTTCCCGGATACTCAGTTTTGTTATTAGTGTTTCCCATTTTTCAAAAATCTGTTTCAGCCCTCACCTCTCTCTCCATGCTAAATATTTTGATCTTTAACTAAAAAGATCAGTGAAAGGATTTTAAACTGGAGTGAGCATGACCTGATATACATATATATATATATATATATATATATATATATATATATATATGTGTGTGTGTGTGTGTGTGTGTATATATCTGTGTGTATGTATATATGTGTGTGTATATATGTATATATAATATATGTATAAAACTCCCTCAAGGCAAGTAGAGAATGAATTGGAAAGAACCCTGTGATAAATGTTTCCCACCATCACAACCTGAGGTGACCCCATGTGCCCCTTGAAGTCACATACCCTGGCCACAGCTCAGCGTCCTTTCTCCTGGGCAGCCAATCAGCAGCTTTCACACAGGCTGCCCAAAGAGAGACAGATAAGTCTACGACTCTCTATCCAGAGACTCTCATTGAGCCATCTGGGATGGGCCCCAGGAGTCTGCGTGTTTTATAAAACCCCAAGGCGATTTCAACCACCAGCCTGATTTGGGAGCCGATACTCTAAGGAATTTGCATTAAGAGACACAGAATACTTTGTGAATACTGGACCAGAACTGCTATGATGGTAGGGCCTGAGACCACTTGGGGCCAAATGCCAAGTGAGTGATTAAAAGATGCTGCTTGAGGGGTAGAGGAACAAGAGAGGCAGAGAAGGAAGAGAGGGACCCCATTCCTGAATTTCCAACTGCCCAAGACCTGGTATAATTCATCTCATATTCTCATAAGTCTAAGAATATTGGGTCTTTACAATATTCCTTCCTCCGCCCCTCCTGTGTGTGTGTGTGTGTGTGTGTGTGTGTGTGTGTGTGCGCGCGCGCACGTGTGTTTAGTGGGTTTCTAGTTCTTACTATTGAAACATCAAATGTGTGGGAGGTAGTCCCTATCCTCAAAATCTTTCCTACCTTTCCTTGCACACAACTCTCTGTTCTCCCTAATTTCCTTTACCTCAACCCATACCCTTATCAAGGCCTTCCTCCCTTACTAGAAATTGATGACCTATTACAAGCTGGGGAGTTACTAAATGCCCGATAACAGTAGTGTGATATCTATAAGCAGGCACATTTCCATTGGAGAATCTCGCCTGAATTCTTGTAGCACAAAGATGAATGAATGGGTCGTGGGAAGTGTAGGGACAGAGAGAGCTGGGGCAGAGGCTACTCATGATGGACATGTTGGGAATGACATGTTCACACTTTCAATCACACCTTGAGGGTCAAGATCGGACAAGTCTGCTCAGAAAGCTCTGGTTCCAGCATTTACTCAGACCTTTTGAATTTTAACCCCCAATCACACTCACGAACACGAACTTTAGAACTGATTTTCACAGATAACCCCTACCTGAAAAATCTCATTGACTTACTTAGTCCAAGAGTTAGCTCCTTGTCAATAAAACTAAAGTAGACAAGTAGAAGATTCTATACAGAACTGGGTCAAATTGAGGGAAATAAGACTCCCAATTTTGATCCAAGCATCATGCTAAGTGAGAGAGAGTCAGGTGGATGGGTAATCTGCAAGAATTTCCACCAGAATGTTAACTGAGATTAGTTTTGGAAAAAGTGATCCATACACTTTTATTTTGATGTTTGTGTTTGCTTATCTGTATTTTTCTTAATGTTTTGTAATGAGCATTACATTTGCAATACTATTGCATTAGTACTGTAAGAAAACCAAAGCATGAAACATCATTTTTCTAAAATTAAAAAAAAAAAGCTGCAATGAACATAAGGATGCATATATCTGTGAATAAAGGGGGTAGGAAAGGGTAAAGGTGAGTCAAATATATGCTGATGGAAGATGATGAGACTTTGGGTGGTGGACACACAATGCAATGTATAAATCATGTACCAAAGAAATGTGCATCTGAAACCTACATAATCTTATTAACTGATGTCACCCCAATACATTTAATTAAAAAAAAGAAAGAAAGAAACTACCCTAACTGGTGTGGCTCAGTGGATAGAGGGTCAGCCTGTGGACTGAAGGGTCTGGGTTCAATTCCAGTCAAGGGCACATGCCCGGGTTGTGGGCTCGATCCCCAGTAGGGGGCATGCAGGAGGCAGCCGATCAATGATTGTCTCTCACCATTGATGTTTCTATCTCTTTCTCCCTCTCCCTTCCTCTCTGAAATCAATAAAAATATATTTTTTAAAAAAGAAAAGAAACAAGAAGGGAAGGGAAGAAAGCGGGGGAGGAAGGGAGAAAGGGAGGGAGGGAAGGAGGGAAGGAGGGAAGGAGGGAAGGAGGGAGGACAACTTCAGAAATGCTGTGATTGCTGAGACCCCACAGTCAGTGCCTGGCCGGGGTGTGTTTTGTCGACGTGCTGTACAGAGCGATGGTTTTCCAAACTCTGAGTGTGAAAGGTGGTGGCTACATGCACCACCAAGCCCAGAAGGAAAGAGAGAAGCCATCTGTACGGGGAGAATCTGTTCTTCTAAACAGAGGATTTACTCAATAGCAAAAACACTTTGTTCCTGTTTCAAGTTTAAATTATAGCCGCAGCGACATAGAGAGCTTGATGAAAGGCCCCGTCAGGTCAACTTCAAAGCCCGGCTGAGATGTGGGATCCGCGGTGCAGAGCACGCCCCTCCTCACCTCCACCTCCTCGCCAGACCCTCCCCGCCGGGTGGGACGGGATGCGGAGCCGCCCAGCGACTCTGCGTGTTCTCCGGGGACTCCACTGATGGAATCAAGATGGGCAGACTTCAAACGGGCTGCGCTGTTGCCTTCTTCTTTTCCTCTCTTCCCCCACCTGCTCGTTTCCTTACTTACTCTTCAGAGAGCACGCTCTTTCCCCCTCTTTTTATCCCAGAGCCGAGGATGAAAGTCCCTAAACCAGAAGCTGTTCAGCTGTGTGCACACAGGGTGTGATTCTGTGACTCACAAATCCATTCCCAGGTGACAAGTGGGTGAGTTGCCCTCCCGGGGTTCCAGGCCCTCGCGGGGGGGACGCCTCAGAGCAAACTCCCCACGAGAGGAAACATTAAATCACTTAGGCCAGTGGTCGGCAAACTCATTAGTCAACAGAGCCAGATATCAACAGTACAACGATTGAAATTTCTTTTGAGAGCCGAAAACCGACTTCTGCGCACAGGCCACGAAGTTTCAGTCGCACTGTACGTGCGCGCCCGCACGTGGTATTTTGTGGAAGAGCCACACTCAAGGGGCCAAAGAGCCGCATGTGGCTCGCGAGCCGCGGTTTGCCGACCACTGACTTAGGCTTAAGATTATCTCAAGGATCCCTAGGACCCTCATCTCTCTCTTTAGGAAAACATATTTCTTTTAATAGGTTGGATACCAGTAACCTCAGGCAGGTCAGCCTAAACAAGCATTGTCACTATCAAACTGCAGGTTAAATCAGAGGCCAGTGTTTTCCACCTGCATTCCCCTCCTTAACGAATAACAATAATTGACGATCGTGTTCTGTTTTCAACGCACACAAAGCATTTTTACATGATCTTAGGAGAACCTCTCTACTACTCTGGGCAGGAAACAGGGCACATGTTGTGTCCTCTCCAGTTCGCAAAGACTCCCGGGAAGCAGAGATGAGAGGAAGTGAAGTGGCCGGCAGGCAGGACCGAGGTGCAATCCACGCTCTTCCCCGTCCACTGCCACTCAGCTCCATCCCAAAGAGAAGACGCCCCCTTCTGGAACTTACTTGGCTGCCCATCGGCTGCCTGCCGGTTTAGGATGTGCTGGGGAGAAGTTGGAGGCCCTTTGAAACACCTTCCCAATAAAATAGTGTGTTTCATGTTCAAGAATTATTTTTTTAAATTTTCATATGCATATGTTGTTTTGAGCAAGTGAACCCTAATATTTGATCACTCACTCCAGAATAAATTTGCAACACTTGCAGTCTCAAAGACCGAAGACATTTAAACATTTAAATGTATATGCATATTTTGGTTGGGAAACATGATGATACGGTGGCTATAAAACTGTCAAGCACAATAAGACAGCAGGATAGAATCCCATGGGAGAAGTGAGATGGAAAGACAAGTTCAAGAAAACAAAGGAACCTTGTAAACTTTCCCACCATCAGAAAACGTGTTTCCATGTATTCCAGGTGGATGGCCGTGGTTATAAATAACTGTGGTATTTGTAGTGAGCATACGTAAACAAGTCACGGGATAATATTATTTTCAAGTACCAATATTTATACAATGGAAGCTGCATTCTTTGTGGGCTTTTTGTTTGTTTTGTTTTTTGAGTGTGTGTGTTTTAATCCTCACCCAAGGATATTTTTCCATTGATTTTTAGAGAGTGTAGGAGAGAGAGGGAAAGACAGAGAGAAATGTGAATGTGAGAGAAACACATTGATTGGTTGCCTCCTGCACGCGCCCTGACCAGGACCCAGGCTGGGGAGAAGCCTGTAACCAAGGTACATGCCCTTGACTGGAATCGAACCCAGGACCCTGCAGTCCGCAGGCCGATGCTCTATCCAGTGAACCAAACCAACTAGGGCAAAGCTGCCTTCTTTGCATCAAATTATACCACGGGCAAAATATTTCAGAGGTTAAATTTTTTTAAGCACGAGGGTTACAAGGTTTTTCAACATTGTTTGGAGGGACATACAAATGTTTTAAAAACCACTGAATTAGAGCACCTGTTAGTCTCACCCAAGGGTGTGGGGGGGGGGAAGGGGGGCAGGGAAAGTTGCTCATCTTAACCAAATACTTGGTGGGAGAGACAAACTTTCAATGAAACAATACAGGTCGTCTCTAATTCAGGTATGGAAATCCTATGCAATAGGTTTCATGGAGGCACAAGGGCAGGAAGCAACGTGCTCCAAATCACAGCTAGACATGGTGGGGCTGGGAGGGAAACCCAACCAGGTGGACGTCAGTAGAGGCGAGACAAGATTAGCGTGCGGTAGTCCTCAGCCCAATTCTTTGCCCGGTTACTCGTGTCTACAAGGTGGTTCTCAGGCCCGTTTTTACTCCGGAGCCCTCGTGAGCTATTAGCACAGGAAGAGGAGCTGCTCTGTGCAGAACTAAAACGCTCTCTGGAGAGTAGGGGGCATGCTAAGAGTCTTAAGAATCGACCTTTGCAAGTAGAAAAGGTGTTGGCAAAAGATAAGCACTCCCTAGCGTTACAGTGGGCAAATCTCACTGAAAACCAGTATGAGTTTCCACTAACAAATAGGATCCATGATGGAGGACAGGAGGGATGAGAGTTCAGCTTCAAAGTGCCAAGACCAAGAAGTCAACGAAGTGAGCCGCTGGCTGTCCATTCCCTTCACTGACAACAGGAAATGGGTTGGACCTGCTTGGTGACTCATAAGACACATCATCAGGTGTAGCCTTAATGAAAACCAGGAGACCAAAATTGGTTCACCGGGGAATTTAAAAAAAAAAAAAAAAAAAGGCTCAGCGTTCTGTTCTCTGTTTTAACACAGAAGAAAAGGTCAGGCTCATCGCGCCGCGTCAGGCTACTCTGTAAGTGGCCTCATTAAGCACGGGATGTGCCCAAACTTCTTCCTGAAAGTATGCTCAGTAGGCTTTGAAGATGTTATTGCCTCAGTGAAATGCCTTAATAAACCTAAAAACATGAATGTGTTTTAACCTAAGTCATGAACATGGGCTGCACCCCAGTCCCTCAGAGCCTTCCTCTCCCACCCACTGCCACCCCCTTACTTCCTGTCCCTTTCCTTTACGCCTTTTTCTCTCATTAAAAAAAGTACTTATAACTTTATAGCAAGAATAGAGGTCTATAGGAAAAAGTAATAAACTAAAGAGCCACATACCAGGAAAACAGGGAGGAATTTGGGAAACAAAATTCATTTGGACCAAAGCAGAGAGCAAAAGTGGCGAAGACCAGTCTGAGAGCAAGCTGCCAAAGGGCTCGGTTCTGTGGCTCCTGTCTGGCTGTGAAATGGGCTTTGGGACGGGCCCCTCATCTAATGCCTAGACATGAATTTCTGAAACATCCGTCGACCTGGAACAAGCGGATGTTTGACCGTGATAACTATGAAGTCCTCCACAACAGCCGTGTAAATGCAGCTCAGAGGACGGGACCGAGAGCAGCGCGTTTGCTGCATTTGATAACATCGTGTGTGACTCCCGTAGGCATGTTATCAAATGATGCTCTTTTCCATGAATCCGTTTCGTCCAGGGCCGGACAGATAATGACCCTGGGAAAGCTGCCGAGGGACTGCTAGACAGGGAGTTGGGAGCGGGGTCCCTGCGGAGTAGGGTTTGGAAAAGGATCTGTAAGGAAGAGACAGGCCGGGCCATCAGGCAGGAAGGATGTGGGAGGCTCTCTCAGCTGGGGTGGGGGCGGGCAACAGACACATCCTGGGGAATGAGAAGAGGTCAAGAGCGCCTGCTTGGGACAAACGAGAAAAGGAGCCCGAGGAGGCGACTGTCACCGTGCACAGATGCAGAAGCGGAGCGGGTGGGGAGGAAAGGGGGTTGTGGCCGGGTCAGAAAGCCCGGAGAGCGAGATTGTTCCGGAAGCAGCATTTTGGCCTCAAAACCCCAGGAGCACTGTAGTACGAAGAGTGGAGTGGAAGCGTGCAGATGACACTGGCAAGGTCCTCCTTTGCGGCAGGTTTCCGTTGGGATTCGGCAGATGTTGGAAGCCTGTAGTTACGACAGTGTAGAACAAAGTGGGTCTACACAGGCTGAGTGCCTGCCTCTCCCCCGGGCTGACTCATGACAACAGGAACGAAAGACCCATCCACAGAGCAGGGTTCCACCTGGGGTGGTTGTACCCCCATCCCCAGGGCCATGTGGCCATGTCTGGGAACAATTTCAGTCTAAGGATGCTGCTACTGGCATCTAATGGGGAGAGGACAGGGACCCGTTGACCGCACTGTAATGCTCGGGACACCCCACAGCCAAGGATCTCCAGTCCAAATGCCAATAGCGGCCCCGCGGCAACACTGTGTGGACTGATCCCTTTGTGCACACATGCGCGCGCCCACACAGTGAATCCAGGTGCCCAGGTCTGGGTCCAGGTGTCAAGGTGTTGAGCTGTCACCTGGAGGCTAGAGAGTGACTGAATTGCAGCTGACCATGCCACTAGCACCCTTGTGAGCACCACGCGCCGCCTCTCATTGCATCTCTACAGCAGCCCCGCCACTGAGGTCTTCTCAGCTCCGACTCACAAAGGGAGAAACCGAGACTCAATTAGAAAAAGGATCCGGGTCACACTGCCGGCCCCTTGGGAGGCCCAGCCAGGGTTTAGACCCCAACTCCACAGGCCCCAAAGCCATGTTTGTTTGACGGCATGCGTCAACGTCCCTGGCGGCACCGGAGTCATTACGATCTGGAACATTTTGCCGTGGAGAAAAAGGCCTTAAACTCCCAGCTGTGTTGTTTCGCTGGCATTTTGGTCTGTTCCAGAGGCTGAGAAATACCTGCCGTGTTAGGTTTGATGAGGTAACAAAAATAAAATAGCATTAGGTCCGTCTGACTTTGGCTCTCTCTATTTTTTTAAAATAAAATTTTCATTGATTTCAGAGAGGGAGAGATAGAACATCAATAACGAGAGAGAATCATTGAGCAGCTGCCTCCTGCCCGCCCCCGACCGGCCCTAACCGGGAATCAAATCGTGACCCTCTGGTTCATTGGTCGATGCTCAACCATTGAGCCACACCAGCCAGGCTGGCTCTCTCTGGTACCACACACCCCGTTTCTTCTGTCACAGATCGCCCTTTCGCTTCTGTTTCATATCTAGCAAGGTGTCCTCTCTTCCTAGGAACCTGGGGCCCTTCTCTATGCCCTCTTAGGACCAGGGACATTATTGGCCCAATGCCATGCCCTCAGCAAGCCTCTCACAAACGTTAGCCGTGACTCTGTCCAGCGCCTGCGTGTGAGAGTACACTGTTCACTCACCTTCCTCCTGTGAGGCACAGGGGCCTCATGTAAGGCAGGACTGTGTCCTTCTCGTCTCTGAAACCCAGTTCCTGGAGCAGGGCTGACCCTCACTCACTGTTTGCGGGAAAGTAGCCTCGAACACAGCGTTTGGATGAGTCAGGAGGCCTGGTTGGTGCTTTCACGCAACGCTTTGGTTTCTTAAGAGTGTTGGCACAATCCTTCCATGCCGTGACTCTAGGGAAACCCCAGGTTTCGGTTATTTCACGCATGGCACTTGCCACTGGTGCCAACACAGATGAAGAGAGTCATGGCATTTGTCAGAAGAGAAATGGATGGAGATGCAGTTTCCTCTGCATATTGACATGCTTCTATTTTTTTTTAATTCTTAAAGTTCAAAATAATAACCCAAAGGTCAACAACTTAACTTTTTTAATGTTTCTGTAAGTGCATTACATGTACTATAATTTTACTGTAATGTTTGTGCATGTTTATGTATTATCATTTTAAAATAAAAGTTAATTTAAATAAAGAAGAGGAGAGGGAGAAGAGAAAGAAGCAAGGTGTCATTCTAGCTAAATGACACCTCATTATCTCTAAAGGAACATTGAACCTTGAGTCCATAGCTAGGGCCTCTCTCTCTCTCAAACCCCCCCCCCCTCTCTGGATTGATTCATACAGTGCAAAGTACAGAAAGTGGTTTTTGTAATTCTTGGCTAGATAATCACCCTGAAAAATGATTTGGAATGTTAGTGATTGCAAGAGATTGTTTATTCCATGACTTTCACTCTGACCAAGCCCACGTCTCTGTCTAAAGTATGTCTTATTTTTAGAGTTTATAAATCAAATGTATTGCAGGGATGGAATGCACGATGAAATGCACTCCAACAAAAAGTCGGCCTTATTCAGCAGTCCTTACACAGCAGAAACTAAGACTTTTCTGTACATGAGGCTCTAAAGTTGGACCCTTTTTGAGATACTTAATGTGTGATTACTTTTTTAAAAATTAGAAATCTACCTACAAAGAAAAATTGATTATTTTTTAAAAATACATTTTTAGTGGTTTTAGAGAGACAGGAAGGGAGAGGGAGATAGAAACATTGGTCAGCTCCCCACAATGTTTGGTCAGCTGCCTCCTGCATGCCCCCGACTGGGGACTGAGCTCGAAACCTGAGCATGTGCCCTGACTGGGAATCAAACTCATGACTTCCTGGTGCATGAAACAACACTCAACCATTGAGCCACACTAGCCAGGTGAAAATTTAGTTATTTGAACAAATATATAGCAGGAGAGACAAAAACCAACACAATTCTTATTCATTGCAAGTTTTAAATATTTAAAGCCCTTTGGAAACATACAAGTATTTAAAATGAGCATACATGTAAGAATAAGCAGAAAAACACTATTCATTAACATAGGATCATTGAAATAAGCCAGTCGAAGAAAGTAAATATCACATTATCTCACTCATTTGTGGGATATAATGAACAACATAAATAGATCTAGAGACACAGAAGCATCGAAAAGACCATCAAACCTCAGAGGGAAGGTAGAAGAGGACGGAGGTAAGGGGGAGAGATCAACCAAAGGACTTGTATGCACGCATATAAGCCTAACCAATGCACACAGACAGTAGGGGGGTGAGGGCATGTGCTGGGGGGAGGGAGCAGCCGGGGAGAGGTCCATGGGGGGGAAAGGAGACTTATGTAATACGTTCAACAACAAAGAATTTAAATTAAAAACAACAACAACATAGGGTCACCTCCAGATCCATAAAGGAAGTGTGTGCTCACCCTTGGGGAACTGCTCGCCCTCTCTGTGCCCCAGCTCCCTCACCTGAGAGATGAACCAGGTGAGCCCTGTTTTCTTGGGTCCCTTGCTGGTCTCACATGACACAATTCCCTTTTTTCTCTCTCCCAGGCCTACTAACCACCTCTTAAGTTGTCCATATTTTACATAACACTGATCCTTCAGCCATTTAGAGGGATTTTGTCTTAGAGATGAGTCTCCAATGGGAATCTTTTTAAAATTGTTTTATGTTTTAATTACAGCTTGCATTCAACACTGTTTTGCATTGGTTTCAGGTGTACAGCACCATGGATGGACATTCATATGGGTCACAAAGGGTCCCCCAATAATTCAAGTACCCACCTGACACTACAGAAAGGTATTTTGACTCTATTCCCTATGCCGTGCTTTACATTCTTGTGGGGAAGCACGGGATTTGGTTGGAATGGCTGTAAGGAGGATTCTCCAAAAGGTCGGGGGCCTTTTGGGGGACCTTGCCAAAGGTGGCAGTTCCGCCTTGACTTTTCCAAACAAGTCTGAGCCCCTGGGTGTTTTGCTGGAATCTCTGTTTAGTCTTTAAAGACGCAACCTTGTAGAAGCATGAGCTTTCTCAAGGATACTTCCCCTGCTGATTGTGTCTAGAGGTTAATTTGAGTTCAAGCTGTTGTTACAATAAAAGCCTAAGGAGACAGGAAATCAAGGCTGTTTTGGTGCCTCCTGCCAACCAGCCCCTTAGCCTCTCTTTCACAGAAACGTGTGTCAGAGTAATCTATTCATCCATCACTCAGGGTCTGCTGGTCAGTCCCAGCACATTCTCACGCCTATTTTATAACTACCAATTTGTACTTCTTAATATCTACACCTTTTTCATCAAGTCCCCCATCACCCTTCCCCCCTGGCCTCCATCAGTTTGTTCTTCATATCTATAACTCTGTTTCAATTTTTTTTGTTCATTTATTTTGTTTTTAGATTCCACATATAAGTGATCTCACAGTGGGAATCCTTAAGTTGGCAGGATAAAGGAACCAGCTCCCAGGGGAAATCGAGCTGCTCAGAGGGGCCAGCTCTGCCACACATGCCCACTGATGATCGGACACTAGAAACATGATGGCAAACCTTTCTCATGTCTTTGCAGATAACATCCTGATGCCTAAAGACCCCATGGTCCTTGTCCCCTACCTGGGACCCCATCCATGGGGACCTTCAACTGCCCATGGCCATCCACATTTTCACCTTGACCCTTAGGCTCACTGCTGCAGGTTGATTTCCCTGCCCTGGTTTATCTCATTCCGACGCCTTAAAACACCTTGTGTGGCCCTAACCGGTTTGGGTCAGTGGGTAGAGCATCACCCAAGGACTAAAGGGTCCCAGTTAGGTTCCAGTCAAGGACACGTACCTCGGTCAGTCGCAGGCTAGATCCCCAGTCCTGGTCGGGCTGGTGTGGGAGGCACCAATGGATGTGTCTCTCTCGCATCAGTGTTTCTCTCTCTCCCTGCTCCCTTTCACTCTCTAAAAATCAAAGGAAAAGTATCCTCAGGTGAGAGTTAACAACAACAACAAAAACACCTCGCGTGGCCTTCATATGGGCCCTGGTGACTTTATTTCTTACAAACTTTTTCCTTTAAAAAGTCTTTTAGCTCACCGAGTGTCCAACAATAATCTCAGAACATCTGGTACTAAACATAGTCTTATTTTTAAAAAACAACCACACAAACAAAACCTATGTGTTCCAGTTTGCCTTAACTTACTCACCTGGAAGAATGGGACACAGTCACAACGTTTGCTTCCTCACTCAGATACACTAGGGTAAAATAAGATCTATACGAAAAGGAGGTCCAAAGAGGTTTTGCTAGGTATGCTATCAATGCAAAGTAATATTCCGCAATGAAATTGATGCGCGAACAATCTCTAAGAAATACTTTCAAATGTACGTGATGCCTCTTTGTGTCGCTGCCTGATAAATTAGAGCTTTCAGACCAAGCTAATAGGGCGGTGGGGAAGAATCCGCCCTCGCGCTTGGCCCCACCCCTTTTCTCCTGGCAAAACATCTGGCAGCGCTTTGTAGTTCTGGATGACCTGGTTTGGAATTCATTAGTAATAATGGATGTGCTCAGTGGAATCTGTTTAAACAGTTAATCGAGTGGTGAGTGTTGAAGCCAAAAAGGATTGTTAACTGGAGCTGCCAACGTGGTGGAACTGAGATGGGCAAGAACCGTGGCTTCAGATGGCTCCCCACACCCTGCCCCTCAGCCCACTGGGTGCCAGGGAGCCTGTCTGTCTTGGAGGCAGCGTGGTTTCCTTGTCCTGTTGGTTTTAAGACCTCTCTCTTGGCAGAATGATGAGAACAACCAAAGGCATTTGTGTTTAAATGACTACAGTAATGGGGCTACATTAACATGGAGAGCTGGGAATTAGCATTTAAGCAAACTCTAAGCAAAGTGGTGAAGGTTACTCCAAGGCAACTCTGAGCCTGGGATTCTTCAACATTTGGTGGGGTCACGGATCTCTCCAAAAACCTGATGAAAGCTATTGACAGATGCGTGTGGTATATGTATGACGTGTGTATGAATGTGTTCATGTGTGTCTGTGTACCCATGTGCACTTCCACTGGGCACACTGGGCAAGGGGTCTGCAGACACCGGTTAAGAAGCCCTGGCAACAGCAATGGTGAAATAATAAATACCGTGTCCTTAGGAATCTTGTTAAAAATAATAGGGAAAAAAACACCACACACACAAAAATAAAACAATAAAAAAACCCAGAAACTCATATTTTTTGTAAGCTCCATTTAAATCATTAGATTCAATGGGCATAAAATGACTCGGTCAAATTGTTATTAAGGTTTCAAAATGTGTACTCTCAACTTCTGGCCTTATCCTGTCAGGGGTCCGTAACAAACACTTGTTGGGCTGGTGTTGGGTCATGGGTCACTCACTGGGCAGCAAGCACAACCCTTGTTGCCCACCCAGGGACAGCGTGCCAGCAACTTCCCCCTCTCTCTTTCTCTCCTGGCCCATCAGTTTTCCCTCCCCACTAGACAACTAGCGTCAGCACTCAGCACACCGCTAAGAAAGCTCAGTTCAAACTGCCTTCCTCGCAAAAGGAATTTGTTGATACTGTGTCTGCATAAAAGCCTGTCCAATCATTGTAAAGGCTATTCTAGCCCTAAATAGTTTAGCACAGTGGTCAGCAAACTCATTAGTCAACAGAGCCAAATATCAACAGTACAACGACTGAAATTTCTTTTGAAAGCCGAAAACCGACTTCTGTGCATGGGCCACAAAGTTGCAATCACACTGTACGTGTGCGCCCGCATGTGGTATTTTGTGGAAGAGCCACACTCAAGGGGTCAAAGAGCCACATGTGGCTCACGAGCCGCAGTTTGCCGACCACTGGTTTAGCATATCTTCCTAAAAAGTAAGCTCAGGTTCCTATAACAACTACGGGAATATCACACTTAGGAAAAGGTAACAGTAATTCCTTAATATCAATTAATATTCTAATCCCCCTAAACATCTCCCAATATTTATTTACAATTGGTTGGTTTGATTAGGATCCAAAAAAGGCTTACACATTGCATTTATTTGCTCTGCATCCTGATTTAGTCTCTTATAATCTTCAACGGTTTCTTCCCCATGGACACACACACACACACCATTGTTTTCCCATGCTGTTGACTTGTTGAAAAGATGGATCAAGGTCCTACATTCTGGATTTTTCCACTGGCTTCCTCCTGGTCTCTCCCTTGTATTTCCTATGAACTGGAAGTGAGATCTAAGGGCGTGACTGAATTTGGGTTGATGCTTCTTGGTAAGAATACTTGGTCATGATGCAATGCGGTCATAGCCCATGACAGTAGAGGCACCATGTGAGATGCAAATTGATGAATGCGTTCAGGTGTTGACAACTTCATCCCTCCTCATAAAGACACCCTTCCCCACGTTTAATCAGCAAATAGTCCATAGGTTGCTACAGAGTGCTATCAACTATCAAACAAGGCTCTGCTGCGATTGACTCACGCTTGACTTGATGTAACTTCTCATGTGGAATGTCATTTCTGTTAACTTCCCTTCCAAACACATGTAATATTTCTGCATCAATTCCAGCCTCCAGCCCTCCAGGAACTACAACAGAGATGGGAATTCCTACAGGAGCCGGGGGGGGGGGGGGGCTTTTGCTTTGGTGAGAATTAAATCTCCGGGGTATGCCACACAGGCCCCTAGTACTCCTCCTCAAGATCACAGAACTTGGCAAATCTTGCAAAGAGTGGTGACACTGGAAGTTTGGTTTTTGTTTTCCAAAAAGCAATGATCATTGTCAGCAGTCCAATCTTTTTCTGGTTTTCTTTTTATTTCATAGTTGTGGTATTTGCCCTTTTTCATCTTTCTCTTTTCCTTGTCTTTAGAACTTCAGACTATTTTTTTCCTTGTAAGCAGCTAAACATTATCACTATGGGAAACTATGTATTCTGTGAGCTCTGCTCCCCAGGGTGCACAGATTCATAGATGATATTGTAGAAAGATTGGAAAGGCCCGGGTTTAGATTATTTTATTTTTTTAATACATTTTTATTGATTTCAGAGAGAAAGGGAGAGGGAGAGAGAGAGATAGACACATCAGTGATGAGGGAGAATCACACAGGATCGAGCCCCCATCCCGGGCATGAGCCCTGCCCAGGAATTGAACCCTGGCCAGGAATCGAACCGTGACCTCCTGGTTCATAAGTCGACGCTCAAGCACTGAGCCACGCCGGCTGGGCCCCAGTTTAGATTACTTTTAGTACACACCTCGGGCCTAGACAATTTCTATTTTGCTGGTATTTTTTGTGGGTTTTTTTTTTTTGCTCCATTTTAAGTAGTTAACTTTCTTTTGGAAGTCTAAAAATGTGCCTTTTCATTTTGTGAAATAAGTTATGACAATAGTAAGAGTCATCAGAAATAATGTTTTTCATTGGTGTTACTGAAAAAGAACTAAGAAAATTAAAACTAAAAATTACAGTGCTATGTATAAGACTCTGACAAACAAATTTACTATAAGTCTAATAATTTCCAAAGTTTTCTAAATACATAAGAATGATAGAATCTCAGAGTTCCGAGGCATCTTAAAGTCATGGAGTCTAACCATCCATCTTTTTTTCCAGTTCCAGTTGACATTCAGTATGATTCCGTATCAGCTTTAGGTGCGCAGCATAGGGGCTGGCCAATCAGATACTCTAACCATCCATCTTCTCCACGGCTCCCACGTCCCACCAAATAAAGGGTCAAGCAGCCTCTGCCCAGCGCTTCCAGGACCAGAGCCCCCTGTCCCAGGCATTCCCTACTCACTGGCTGGGCACCTGCAGTGTGCTGGCTGCCCTCTAGGAGCCGATGACCTTGAGAGACACCTTGGTGGGTACAGAGGACAGGAGGGGTAGAGAAGAGGATTGAGAGATCCTTGGACAAAGTGAGATGGTTCTGGGTGTTAAGAGTGCAAACAGAACATGTGACCAGCATCCCACTTCCCCACACTAACAGTTGTTACAGAATGCTTACATGACTGGTCTTATTTTATGTCCCGAAAATCACATTTCGTCATTCAGGTAGTGTTACACTGGGCCACATTCCCTGTAGAAAGGGGGCATAGTCTAACCCTATAATAGTTAAGCTGACCCTGAAAAAGATGGGCTGCTTCCCCAGTCTCTGGTCTCTCAGGTCTCCACCTGGTCTCCCCAACAATAATTCTGCAGACTTTGTGGGACTCCTGAGAGCCAGGTGATAGTCCGCGGCCCGTGCAGTTTCCTCCCTGCAGTGCAGCCATGCAAATGGGCTGTGAACACAACAGGGGAACCTGCAGACATGGCTGTCTCAGACCCTGTCAGCCAGGGAGACAAGGAGGGGGCAGGAGACACTCCAACTGCTGTCACTCAAAGGAGAGGAAGGACACGACAACCGTGCTCTGCAATGCTGACCACTGGGACAGCCCCACTTCTCTCAGGCCTGGGAAGATATGATATTGTCTCCAGGGGATAAGACTATTAATCCTGTTCCCTGACATGGAAGGTGATGGCTCCCAGCTGTCGTACAGGGGCTATTTCCTTTCTGCTTTCTTCTTCTTTTTAAAAAAAATACTAGTGTCCCAGTGCACGAAATTCGTGCACAGTGGTAGTTGGGGGGGGGGGTTCCCTCAGCCCAGCCTGCACCCTCTCCAATTGGGGACTCCTTGGGGGATGTCTGACTGTCCTGTGGGATTGGGCCTAAATCAGCAGTTGGACATCCCTCTCACAATCTGGGTCCACTGGCTCCTAACCACTCACCTGCCTCCCTGCCTGATTGCCTCTAACCACTCTGCCTGACTGCCTGATTGCCCCTAACTGCCCTCCCCCGCCTGCCTAATCTTGCCCCCAACTGCTCTCCCCTGCTGGCCTGATCTCACCCCCAACTGCCTCTGCCTCCCTGATCACCCCCAACTACCCTCCCCTGCCGGCCTGATCTCACCCAGTCTCTTTGTTTTTCTCAGTAGTCCTCCAGGCCTTCCTACCTCCCTGTGTCCCTCTTCCTCTTTCCCAGCTGGAAGGGGGCGGGGCCAGTGGGGCCTCTCCACCCTCTGCCAGCCCTTCCTTCCATCCAGGCTTCTTCAGGCCCAGTCTGTTTTGCTTCCTCATTCTGAGAGAGGCTCTGAGAGCAAGCTGGGAGAGAGGGAAAGAAAGGGAGAAAAGGCTGTGAGCTGGTGGGCACTGTGTGTGTCTCTGCATGTGTGCGGTTGTGAGTGTGACTGTCGGCTCCACCTCTCCCATCCCCGTCTCCACTGCCACAAGTCCCCACCCACCAAGCCGGCTACGCACGCAGCCTGGGTGAACGGTCGAGTCTCTGGTCATTGCAGATGTCATGAACCCAGGGTTTTTATATATAAGGATATTTTAATTGATTGCAGAGAGAGGAAGAGAGAGATAGAAACATCCTATATAATAAAAGGTTAATATGCAAATCAACTGAATGGCAGAATGACTGGCCGCTATGATGTGCACTGACCACCAGGGGACAGACGCTCAATGCAGGAGCTGCCCCCTGGTGGTCAGTGTGCTCCTACAGGGGGAGCACCACTCAGCCAGAGGCCAGACTCACAGCTGGCGAGCTCAGTGGTGGTGGCGGGAGTCTCTCCTGCCTCCGTAGCAGGGCTAAGGATGTCTGACTGATGGCTTAGCTGTCAGTTGGACATCTCCTGAAGGCTCCCGGACTGTGAGAGGGCACAGGCCTGGCTGAAGGACCTCCCCCTCAGTGCACAAATTTTGTGCACTGGGCTTCTAGTCAATGATAAGAGAGAATCATTGATCGGCTGCCTCCTGCATGCCCCCTACTAGGGATCAAGCCTACAACTGGGCATGTGCCCTGGCAATCAAACCCCGTGACCTCCTGGCTCATAGGTTGACGCTCATCCATTGAGCCACACCGGCCAGGCTCTGCTTTCTCTTTTCTTCCTTTCCTTAACCTTCCCTGCTTTCTGTTTCCTTCCCCTCCCCCATCTCCTGTTCTTTCTCCCTCTCTCTCTTTCTCCTGTTCTCTCTGTCTGTCTCTCTTTCTGTGTGTCCTGTTCTCCCCCTCCCTCTCTCTTCTGTTCTTTCTCTCTCCTGTTCTTTCCCCCTCCCTCGCCCCATCTCCCCCGTGGATGGAAGAGACCTGGGACCGAGATAAAAGTCTTGCAGCAGCATGAGGAGGACAGAGCGTGGGGAAAGGTTCAGAAAACCTGAGCTGTCCTCTCAGCTTGGTCGTTCCTGTCTGTGACAGACAGGATGAGATGAAAGACATGAATGTGCTTTGAAAAACACAGAGTACAACTGTCCATTCTCCCCCAGCTACCGCTCTCAGCGTCAGGCCAAGGACGCCCAACACCAGTCACCTGTGTTTGTGCCTGGCGTTGGCCACAGACTCTGTTCAGCATATAGAACTCTATTGAGTTTTACAAGTCCCACTCAGAGCAGGAGCCCCTGAAGAACGTGTGCCATACCAGACATGCAGAGAAATCCAGAACACTCATGCCCCAGCTGGGCTTAAGATCCAGATCAGTGCTGTCCTCTGAAATCACTGTTCCATGTCACTCCATGCCGACGGCCACTGCCACGCTGAGCGAGGGCCACTGGCCCGGCCCAGCCCCTGAAAAGCATAACCAGCTGGGTGTCCTTATCTCTAGTTACATTCTCCAATGGACCCCGCTGATCTCTGACAAGGGCCTAGCCCAAACTGGTGGGGCAGGGGATAAAAGTGCCTTTTACTTTTGGGCATGCTTAAGTGCCCATTGCTTCCTTACACCCATCCATTCAAGTCCTCTTTCACTTCTAGAATTCTCAAGCTAACGATACAAAGGACAGGAGACTACATAGAATGGGGCGCCGCAGTCCCTGTCCAGCATCAGCAAGGCCTGGGGACTTGGGAGAAATGCAAATCCTCCAGCCCACCCAAAGCCTGCTGAGCCGGAAGCATTTAAACCCATTCCTGGACCCCCAACTTTCCTCAGTTGGCTTTCAGTGCCGACTTATGCCAGAGGCTACCGGAAGTGCACCAGGCGGCCCAGCTTGTGGAAACCTGGGGCGGTGCACCTGGCAGTCCCGTTCCGACTCCAGGGGATGGCTGTCCAGGAGGATCATGGGAGTGGGCCAGACCGGGTGTTTGAAAAGGAAAGAGAGTGAGGGCCGTGAAGCCAGGTAAGGAGTCGAGAGGGGAGCAGAATTCTCCCAAAGGCTCTAAGCCACTGACAGTGCACGTCGATGCAGAAAGGTGTTGGTTTGTTTTTTTTTTTTTTTGAAAAGGTGGTATTTTTGCTTCTATGGTGATAGGAAGAAGGCCCCTTCATCCAGCGATTAGCTAGATGCTTCATACAGAAGGTGAGAGCCCCCAGAGAAAACTGTAATGGATTGAAATGATGCACTCATAGGAGTCGGCCCGGTTCTGAGGGAGGCAGAAGCCGCAGCAGAATACTGAGCCAATTTAGAACCAACAGATTCCTTTGAAAATGTGAGTCCAACATGGACATAGTCACCATAATCCCTGAGATTACAGGAGACTGTAAAGACCGAGGAAGGAGAAAAGGGGAACATTAGAAAAGACAGCTCTAACCGGTTTGGCTCAGTGGATAGAGCGTCGGTCTGCAGGAAGGGTCCCGGGGTCAGTTCTCAGTCGGGGCACATACCTGGGTTGTGGGCTCCATCCCCAGTTGGGGGTGTGCAGGAGGCAGCCAATCAATGATTCTCTTTCATCATTGATGTTTCTCTCTCTCTCTTCCTCTCCCCGCTTCTCTGAAATCAATAAAAATACATTTTTAGAAAAAGAGAAAAAGACAAAAGAAAATACCGGATTCCCTCACTTTGGATTTTGTTTGGTTTGCATTTGGTTTGGGATCCAGACAGTATTTTTTTTTTTTTTTAACTGGGAAGCAGATGTTCAGTGGGGTCTGGGAATTTTAAGTTCAACCGAGGGGGTCACTTGCTTTGTGATCAATTCACAGTCTCAACAAAGAAACAAAAAGGCCTCTGAGAATCTTACCTTGTGACAGCTCTCCAGGTGGCACCAAGGGGACACAGCCTCCCTCACCCATTGAGCGCAGTGCCCCCTGCAGCTCCACAGCACTGCACATACGTGGGCTGGAGGCACCCATGCGGGACAGGCTGGGACGGGTGGGGGGGGGTGCGGGGGGCGGGGGCGTGTACCTCACTGCATTTCAGAGGCTGTCTCACAAAATTTGAGGGCCCCTCTACAGGAAGTCTTTTATCAATGAACACGCTTCAAATGGGAATCCATCGGGCTTCAAACTCTTTTTTTAAAAGAATCCTACAATAGCCCCGCTGGCGTGGCTCAGTGGTTGAACATTGACCTATGAACCACGAGGCCATGGTTCAATTCCTGGTCAGGGCACATGCCCAGGTTTCGGGCTGGATACCCAGTGTGGAGCATGCAAGAGGTACTCCATCAATGATTCTCTGTCATCACTGATGTTTCTCTCTCTTTCTCTCCCTCTCCCTTCCTCTCTGAAATCTCATTTTTTCACAAAGTCTGTGGTAAATTCTGAATTTCTGTGTTTCTTCCCTTGGGCTGTTTCTCACATCAGCTTCTGAGTGTAGGATTCCTTCCGAAGCTGCTGGGATGATCGGGAACCAGGAACTACATGGTTAACAGCCCTGGAGAATTCAGAGGAGAATGTAGAGTGGCGAGGATGGTTTCTTGTGAGACGCATTAACAAGTGTTGAAAATCCCTCTAGTGTTGGAAGCCCAAATGAGAGCCTTGGCCCAGCCCCCTTAGAGCAAATCACCCCAGTCTCCTTATCACAAAACCTTTGGAAAAGGCAAATTGGATTAGGTCACTGGTAAGTCAGGAACAGTGAAGGTCTGAGGTTTTTACCCCACTTCATGGTTTTGGGCTTTTCCGTTTGTTTTTTTCTGGGACGGTTCTGCTGTTGGCAGTTAGACAAGAGCAGAGCAAGGACGATGGGGGAGGTACAGAAGGTCACCAGGGTGGAAAGCCCCAGGTGCCTAGCAATGGACAATCAGCTCTAGGGTGGGACCTCGCCCCCAGGGTGACCTTTCCTCCTCCAGGCACATGGCTGGTCCTGAGGTTTGGACCCCCTGACCTTTCCTCCCTGGAGATAACAAGGATGCCTTAAGTTGTGTTTCAGCTCCAGGCCCAGATAAGCAACAAAACCAGTGAGGCTGACTTGGGTACTTGGGTCTCTCCCCCAGGGGTCAACGAGATCCTCAGGGTCAGGGGCTGGTTGTCTGTCTGTTTTCCCAGAATCTGAAGTGTGTCCGTTGACCTGGGCAACTGAGAGCAGTTTTATTGAAGTGGTGGGTGGCATCTTGGGTGGAACAGGGTGAGGAATGAGGGGATGGAGAGGGATTTAAAATGGGATTGCATCTTCATTACCCAAGCTGAGGGAACAGGGCAGAAAGGTGGGTGAAACAAACAAAAAGAGATAAGCCCCCACAAGTTACATTTGACTTTGAACATAGGCTCCATAGAAAGCCTGTGTTCTTTCCTAGATCCGGGGAGACCCTCCCCGAGGCCTAGTCTACAGTTCAAACTTCCAGGAAGAGAAGACACAGTAGACACCCAAAGGGGAGGAGTCCCTGCTCTGTGATTAAGTAAGAACTGAATAGTACAGAAGGGGCCTAACAGAATGAAGCTTCATGTGAGTAAAGCTCCACAGATAATAGATAATCATAGGGTGTATCACACTTTTTCCTGTGATAAACAGAAGGTCTGAAAGTTTGCAAGCCAATAAAACATTGTCAAGCCTTGAAGATTAGTGTACTTGGAGATTTTGGATGAATGCCATTCAGAAAGTGTTTCCTTTATGAAGGTGTCATTATAATAATGAATGTTTTGCATTTGGGGGAGCGGTATAATATTTGGAATGTCCTGCCAAAGGGAAAAAGATTAGTAGCTGGTTTTAATGACTTCTGGAGAATCTGAGAGTTTTTTGAGCCTTCTTGTTTTTCACTCCAAAGTTAAATGAAGGGTTGAATAAGGAAAATTGAAAACAGAAACAAGTGAGTTGACTTGATCATAACAATTACAAAAGTATTTCATGTACACGTCAGTTTGTTTTATAAAGTACGTCAGCATACATTATCTGATTTGATATATACAGTATTTATAAACAACAAGTCATAGTTAACTTAAGTTAGCTGTGAGAATTCCCATGAAAGATGAGGAAACTGAGGGTCAAACAGAGCCTCATCCTCAGCAGCACCTTCCTTTTGAGAAAATGCCAAACCAGTATTTCCTTCCTGATGTGGAATGACCTTGACACCTTCCCTCCCTCCTTCCTTCTTTCCTTGCTTCCTACATCCTTTCCTTTAAAAAACCATTGAGTATTCTGCCACTGTGATATCTACACTAATAAAAGAGAAACATGCAAATTGATCATCACTTAGCTATGCCCACCAGCCAATCAGGAGTGGGTATGCAAATTAACCCAACAAAGATGGCGGCAGCCCTGCCCCCCAGCTGCTCCGGGCCTCTGGGCAGCACGCATGGAGTGGCCGGGTGGAGCTGGACACCTACTATGAGGGGGAGGGCCGGGGGCGGAGGGCGGGGGGCCAGAGGGAGCTACAGGAGTGGTGCTCTACCCCAGCAAAGACTGAAGGTGGCAGCCAGAGGGAAAGCCTGGGTCCTGGGTGCTGGAGGAAAACCGGTACCAACAGCCAGGGGAAGGAAGGCCTATTGCACAAATCTCTTCATGCAATGGGCCTCTAGTCCTATACAATAAAAGGGTAATATGCAAATCGACCGAACAGCGAATGACCAGTCGCTATGATGCTCACTGACCACCAGGGAGCAGACACTCAACGTAGGAACTGCCCCTTGGTGATCAGTGTGCTCCCACAAGGGGAGTGCTGCTCAGTCAGAAGCCTGGCTGATGGCTGGTGAGTGCAGTGGCAGTCAGGGGAGCGCTAAGGATGTCCAACTCCCAGCAGGGAGCGGGCCTAAGCCGTCAGTTGGACATCCCCCAAGGGCTCCCGGACTGTAAAAGGGCACAGGCCAGGCTGAGAGACCCACCCCCCCCTCCACTCTCCCCCACTCCCCCTCCACCTCAGTGCACAAGCACTAGGCCTCTAGTTGTCATATAAGAAATACAGCCTGACTGGTGTGGCTCAGTTGAGCATCGACCTATGTTGACCTATGAACCAGAAGGTCAGGATTCGATTCCCGGTCAGGGCACATACCCGCGTTGTGGGCTCCATTCCCGGTGTGGGGCGTGCAGGAGGCAGCCAATCAATGATTCTCTGTCAACATTGATGTTTCTCTCTCTCCCTCTCCCTTCCTCTCTGAAATCAATCAAAATATTTTGTTTAAAAGAAATACATATTTTTGTCTTCATATCTGGCTCCTGAAATGGCTTCAGAGCATTAAAGGAGTGTCTTTTGGTATTTATTATAAGCCCCTTTCAACCACACCTGAGTTTATGTTAATGAGATGACTTTAGGAAGCCTGAAGGATGGGGACTGTTTGCAGGGAGAATTAAACTTGTGATCAGAGGGTTAGAACCTCCAGCACACCCTCCCCACCCCAGGGCTTGAATTAATCCGGAATGACGGATGATTTAATCATATCTACGTAACAAAAGCCTCCATTAAAGACCCTAACTGAAGGGTCAGAGAGCTTGGGGAGGGGGGCACCAAACGGAGGTGCTGTGCCCAGAGAGGGCAGGGAAGCGCTGAGCTTCCCCATATCTTGCCCTGCGGTTGGTGTGGGAAAACCCCGTGCTAGGTGTCAGAAGCAATAGCAGTAGGAGAGAGGGAACTGGCTGCCTCTTTTTAGTGTTGGTACAAGGCACTGAATCGAATTGCTGCAGGCCCTTAGACCTGAGCAGAGCAAGGGTGAAGGGCCAGGTACAGGAGGTCACCAGGGTGCAAGGCCCCAGGTGCCTAGCAATGGCCAACCAGTGGTGGGGTGGGACCTCGCCCCCAGGGTGACCTTTCGTCCCCTAGCATATGGCTGGTCCTGAGGTTTGGACCCCCTGACCTTTCCTCCCTAGAGATAACATCTAGGCCTTGGTTGTATTTCAGCTCCAGGCCCAAAGAAGCACCAAAACCAGCCACGGCTGACGTCAGGACCAGCGGCATGGAATAATGACCCTGTGCCGGCCAACCCATCAGTGGAGGCCACAACCCCGAGAAGACACACCTGGAAAGCTGCTGGATATTCTATTAAGTCAGATCTTGCCCTGGGACCGCCCCTAAAATCTCCGCCCTTAAAAGCTTTAGGATGGAGGACACAGGGTGCTCTCCCTCCAGGAGCGCGCCTGCCCTGCCCTTCCCTTCCCTTCCTCCGCCACCCCCAGGCCGTTACCTTGAGCTTCCTCGCTCCCGAGCTCCAAGGGCTGGCCCTTGCTCTCCAGAACTTGTTTCCTAAGCCGGTTTCTCCTAGGAATCACTTCGTCTGTCTCCGTAATTTACCAAGTAAATGTGCTCTTCCAGTCTGGGTCTCCCACTGAATGCTTTCCTAGCGAGAAGCCAAGTGAGGTTGCTCAACCTGGGTTTGGTCCGACCCCTCCAGTCAGACACCTGGCGCGGTTCCCGCTGCCTACAATGTGTTAAATGCCCTAGTAAACCTGTGCTCTTCACGTAGCCTTCTCCCCAAACTTCGGGAGTCAGGAAGGTGGGAGCATGCATGGAGGTTCGGGCACGGGCCCTGGATGCACTGATAAGCTTTTTGACCTTGGGCCAGTTCGTTACGCCTGTGTGCCTCAGTTTCCTCACTAGTAAAACAGCACCTCCCTCAGCGGGTTGTTAAGAGTATTAAAAAGGAGTTTGTATTTCTAAAGTCCCTACCAGGCATGCAATAAACATCATTTAAGTGTGTGTTTAATACATAGATGAGCAGGGTGAGCTCAACATTTTTTTGCGAGAGGAAAATTATTCTTGATTCCTTATTGCTCAGCAACTTGTTTACACAATTATCACCAGTCTCCAAACACATTCGGGCGAGACATTCTCTTTATTGCTTCTCTTCTTTCCACCACCCAGAAGAAATTCCAGACGTGAAAGAAGAGTTTGTGAGAACCAAATACATCTTACCAAACAGCTCCTAAGGGCTCTGCTCCAATGCCTGCTTAAGGAGAAAAGGCTGCCTCCTTCGGGGGGGAGGCACCCTCTATTCAAGTCCGGGGGGTGGGCATTCCTTATCTGAAACGCAGGGGTTCACGATGCTCAGGGCCCACTCTTTGAACTGATTGCATCAGCGTGCGCCATTTGCTGGGGGGGGGGGGGGAGGGGGGGGGAGGGGATTTCACAGTCTGCTACCAGTTCTTTCCAACTGCTGAGACGAGGCACAGTCACCCATGGTCGCCTCCACTGAGGTCGTGAGGCTGCGACACGTTTTTTTCTCTTGTCCTTACAAGGAAATCTTTAAAACTTTCTTTAGACAGGGAACCAAAAATAGTGACAAGGGGAAAGGGTTGCCAAAGATGTGTCCTTTCTCCCTCCCTTTATTTCATTTACAGTAAAATCTTAAATCTATGAGAGCGCGGTTTGGCACATTCCTCGTAGCAGACACTGTTTATTTCAAGTAAATTCATGCTGCATCTACTCCACAGCTCTCAGTGTAGCTTATGTTTAAATATCTACAGCGACTCCTACTCCTTCCCATTCAGTTTCACTTGCCAATAAGTTTTCACAGTCACACTCACCTCTTTCTGCCTGAGCCAAATGCCGCGGGATTGCAGTAGCGCCTGCGAGGCAGCCGTGGGAGAGCACAGGGGCTCTGGGGTGGCGGGCAAGGGCCGAAGTTGCAGCCGGTGTCTGGAGCAGGAAGCCGGCCTCCGGAGGGAAGGAGGAGGGTGAGACGAGAAGGGCTTTGTATCTGGTGACAATGGAGTCAGCCTACAAACTCTGGCCGACATTGCTCCAGACTTTTCACGTGGGCAAAAGAACCACACTACTGTCTTGTTTAAATGCAGCTCTTCGTTCACAGCTGAATCTAGTTTTAACTGAAAAATATTCTAGCCCGTCTGGCGTGGCTCAGTGGTTAAATGCCGACATATGAACCAGGGGGTCATGGTTCCATTCCCAGTCAGGGCACGTGCCTGGGTTGTGGGCTCGATCCCCAGTGTGGGACCTGCAAGAGGCAGCAGATCGATGACTCTTTCTCATCATGGATGTTTCTCTCTATCCCTCTCCCTTCCTCTCTGAAATCAATAAAAACATATTTTTTAAAAATGTCATTCTATGACCCATCAATTTCAAAGACAAGTTTGAATCTCTTACCTCAAGTAAGAGGCTGAGAGGCAAAACATATTGTCTGACATGATCACTTGGCCGTTTCCCGATGGTTTTGAGATAAACCCTTCAATGCCTGATTCTGTCTCTGACCAACAGTGTGACGTCCGCCCGCGTGTCGCCGCATCAGGATGGACAGAGTGGCTTTTAAGACATCAGAGGGGACAGTGAGGTAAGCAGAAGGACACCTTCGAGTTGGGTGTCACTGGCTCGTGGCAGCTGATCCGACAGAGCAAAGCCACAGCCCCATCGCGGGTCTGCTGAAGGGCCAGGGTGGGCGGGTGGAGGGAGGCCGTGGAGCACAGGCTGTACCTGAAAACGCAGCACCACGGAAATCCCGTGAACTGTATTCAGACCTGTATTTGCAAAACGAGGAGCTGATTAGCACAGCACTAACTTTTATTGGATAACGTGGTATTTTTGCACAGACAACATCATCAGCCCTTGTGGGAAGGCCTGCTCAGCCATCCAGGCCTGTCCCTCACTCAGCAAGTGTCCCTGCTGGATACCAGAGAATATGGTCACACCCCATCACTTTGCTGACTCGGTCCCCCTTTCTGGGATGACCTCTTCTCCCCTCATCTAAGACCGACCTGTCTCAGAGGCCCAGCTCTGGTCCTGGCAGGCTCCCCTGGCCAGCACAGCCCTCAGCCCTGGCTCCCTGCTCGGCTCCAAGTTCCCATGGTGCTTTGCGTCTGCACAACCAACCAGGGACTTAGCAAATGCTGCCTTGAATCTTTTTAATACTGGTTCTACTGTAGTGTGAGCGCCTTGAGTTCAAAGACATATCCTTGGTGCTTAGTGATGCTTGTGGAAGGTATCATGCTCACTTAGCACTTTCCAGTTTCATCAGCCAGCATTAATTGGGCACCTTCTGCATGCCTTGCACTCTGGTAAGCACTCTGGGAGAAAAGATGGATGAGAGTCACAGGCCAGCTGGAAAGAACGGAAGTGTGCACAAATCATTACAGTTCAGCACTATATGCGCTAGAAAGGTGCGTGGAGAAAGTGAGGGGAGGCTATGATTTGTCCTTGGCGAGTTAACACAGACTACACAGGAGGAGGAAGGCCAGGTCGGGGAGGAGGCCACACACACACACACACACCATCGAAGGCTCTCCAAGACCTGTGTAGTAGGCGGGGCACTTACTAAATCTCCACTTTAAGGAAGAACTGGGAGGGGACATGTCAGGGCCTGGCCCCGGAGCTGCTGGCTGTAAAGAGAAATGAACTGGGCCCAGACCCAAGCTCCGGCTCCTAATCCCATGCTCATTCTGCCAGGCCTCCCGGCCTCCCTAAGTAACGTCCGTGACCACGAGGTCGGCCCTGGAGGAGGTCAGGTGTTTCTTATTTTCTCAGTTAAAATGAGTCAGGCAACCCAATTCATTTAATTTATTGCATTTTCCCCTTCCATTTTTCATAATTCTCTCATTTATGAGGCCGGAGTTCTCCATAATTCCCCTTCCAGGAATCTTCCCTAAGGAAATAATCAGAGGCAGACATAGATTTATGTACACAAACTTTCCTTGCAGAGCTATTTATAATAACAGAAAGTAGGAAACAACCGAAATTTCCAACAAAAACAGACCAGTGGGCAGGCCCTAAACTTCTCTCCATATATTTTAATGACACTTAAAAAATGCTTACAATTAATGTTATTTTTTCACTAAAAAACACACACACCGCAGGATAAAGACTCGTGATTCCAGTTCTGTGGGGTGTACATGCCAATATGTGCACAGGAAAAAAGCAGGTCTTTCAGCAAATGCTTACAGTGACTATCTTGGTACTATTTGTTTATTTTTTCTATGTTTTCCACAGTGTGTATTTGATATTCTGGAAAATAAATTGTTTACTAAAATGCCAAAGTTATCAAGAGGGCAATAAAGCAGAGACTGGATTCTTTTATTAGAAAGCGTTCTCCAGAGAAACAGAAGTGAGTGTGTGTGTGTGTGTGTGTGTGTGTGTGTGTCAGAAAGAGAGAGAGAGAATGCGAGATTGTTTTAAGGAATTGCCCCTTGCAAATGTGGCAACTGAAGCAGGCAACTCTGAACTCTGTAGGGTAAGCCAGCAAGTTGGAGACCCAGTTCCAGTTTGAGTCCAATGGCAATTTACTGGAAGAATTCTGTCTAATTATTTAGAGGTTAGTCCCTTTTCTATTAAGACCGTCAACTGATTGGATGAGGCCCACCCACATTATGAAGGGTAATCTGCTTTACTCAAAGTCTACTGATATACATGTTAATCTTATCTAAAAAATACCTTCAAAGAAACATCTAAAATAACATTTACCCAATATCTGGATACTGTAACCTAGCCAGTTGACACATAAAATTAATCATCACAATTCCCCAAACACTTAAGATTTCTTACCAATAGACCTAATTGTTGTTTTTAAAAATATATTTTTTTATTGCCCTAGCTGGTTTGGCTCAGTGGATAAAGTGTTGGCCTGCGGACTGAAAGGTCCCAGGTTTGATTCCGGTCAAGGGCACATACCCAGGTTGCAGGCTCAGTCCCCAGTAGGGGGCGTGCAGGAGGCAGCCAGTCAATGATTCTCTCATCATTGATGTTTCTATCTCTTTCTCCCTCTCCTTTCCTCTCTGAAATAAAAAAAAATTTATTTTTAAAAAATATATTTTTTGTTGATTTCAGAGAGGAAGGGAGAGGGAGAGGGAGACAGAAACATTAATGATGAGAGAGAATCATTGATTATCTGCCTCCTGCACAACCCCCACTGGGGATTGAACCCACAACCCAGGTAAGTGCCCTGACAGGAATCGAAGCATGACTTCCTGGTTCATGGTTCGACGCTCAACCACTGCGCCACACTGGCTGGGCTAGGCCAACTGTTTGAAGGCAGAGGCTCTGCCGCTCTCCATCTCTGTGTTGAAAAGCAGAGGCCTGGTTCCTGGGAGATGTTCACCAGGAGTCGGAATGAGTGTGCAGGCCAGGGAGTGAGTAGGGGAGTGAATTGCTAAGAAGTTGGCGACAATGTTACAAAATGTCACAGCTTTAGTCAAGGTCCCTTAGTCTGGGACCTGGCAAGTCACCTCAGAGGATAGCCCTAGCCACCACGGTTACCTCAAGCCCTACACCACCCACTGATCTGGACCTTGAAAACTTACCTTGAGCCCAGAGCTCAGTGAGGGCATGCAGTGCACCCAGCAGGGCTGCCCTGCCAAGAGCAATGGTCAGCGGGAGACAAGAGTCCTTTGGGACCAGACGTGTGGACCCTCGGGAAGTTCCTGAATGTGGGTCCCCACTGGACGCCTCCATCACCGCAGTCCAGGCGGGAGGCTGTGGGCGCAGCTCCTCACTGTGAACCACACCTGGGTGGTGGCCTGCTGCCCGGCTCCTGATGAGAGAGAACAGCTTCTCTGACCACGGAGTCCTCTCCCATTCTTCAATGTGGCCTTCTGCCCCCTCTGGGTTTTTTTTACTGACAGCTCAACCTTGCCTTGGGCGGGAATCTTTCCTGAAGCCCCAGCGCCCCAGGTCCTCTGACTCTCTGGGGTTCTACCTCTCCTGGAGCCTCAGAAGGGCCAGACGCTGGGTCCCAGTCAGTTCAGAACAGCCTAGATGAAGACAGACAGTTCACCAAAGCGTGACATCAGGAAATCCGGGAGGCCTGTGAGGTCGTTGCAATGCAGAAACAAGGAGCAAGGTTGGGTTCCTTATACTGTGGATGAATAAAAATCTTCTATTCAACGTGGTGATTTTGTTCTACTCGAAAGAGTACATTTTATTTAAAGAATCTACTATGAGGAATTGGTTCTATGGTGTACATATTTCATAGGGAAATTCAGACATGAGAGTCCTTATAGAGAGAAAGAGACTGTATTCTTTTAGGGATGAGGCTAGAAGCTGTGTGGGTAGTCCTCTGAGCAAGCCATGCCCTGTCAGAGGCAGATTTGAGGTGGGGGTAAGGGGACCGGGCACTCACCACAGAGGAGTGGGCATGTTAGGTGAGCTTGTCCCTTCTAAGCACAATAGTGTTGGCATGCAATCTGGATGGGAGGGTGTTAGCTCTGTGTACAGCCGGGGAGGAGAATACCTGGTGGGCAGGAGTCCCAGAAAACCGACAGCCCGGAAAGCATGGGCTATAGATGTTGTCCAATGAGGTAACAACACACATTAACAGGGCACTTACCAACAGCCAGGCACGGATCCAAGTGCTTTGCATAGAAAACCTCACTGACTCTCCACAATGAAGTTACCACCAAAATTCTCTCTACTTCATAAATAAGCGATTGGCCTATAGATGTGACAGGACTTCATTTGCCCACAGTGTACACCTCGTAAGGGGTGAGGCTGGGACCTGAGCCCAGCAGCATGCTAGTAATCCCACAACTGTGACTCACACTGTATCTCTCTCTCTCTCTCTCTCTCTCTCTCTCTCTCTGTCTCTTTCTCTCTCTCTCTCACGCACACACGTACGCACATATACTGATTTCTTGGGATGCTAAAGTCAGATGCCTTTTCTTTTCTTCTCTTCACAAGAATGGTGTAAAAACTCACTTACCTACCTTCCCAGTCCTGGCCTGAAGCAATTTCCTGGCCCCTGCCTCTGTTTCACCTGATCCCAACATTTCAGGTGCAAATCTAAACAGTCTGGTCTTTTCCTTCCAATGTTCCCTGCTCTGACAGCTCCAGACCATGAAGCCCCCACGTCCTGGGAGGAAGGCATTCTAAGCCCATTAGATGGCTGCTCTTGGACTCCCGTCTCTTTGGTCTTGGCTGTGGTGAAGCAGAGTGGAGGAGAAGCCGGTGAGCCCTGGGTTGGGACTCAGGGACCCCAACTCTACCTCCAGCCAACAAGGCAGCCTCCCGGGCACAGGTTCTTATCTCTAAATGGCAGGACTTGGTCTCAGCAATCCCCAAACATGAACACATGATGTCTCGATGGGCCCTTTTCAGTGATGCAAGACTGGTCATTCCTCTTGTGGCCCCACACTTTCCCAGGGGGCTTGCTGGTCTACCTTAGGGCAGGAATGAGACATAGGAGATGGGTTCTAGGAAACTGGCCATCCACACACACGTGTCCCTGGTTTTCTTTGGGGCATAAAAAAAGAAAGACCTGGACACTGATGGCACATGTATCTCTGCCAAGTCTCGCAGGGGAGCTCTCTGATTGACAGGTTAAATTCATTGCTCAATTCGGAAGAACTGGTTCTTCTTCCTCTCCTTTCAGGACATGTGCAGCGGGGAATCCTAGGGCGACTCACAGTCATTCAATGAGCACAGAAATAGCATGGGATTACATGTCGAATCTTGTCAAACCAGGAAGAGTTTCCTGGGGCCTCACTTTGAGAAAGGTAAATGTTTGCAGTCTGATCCATTCTGTGACATAAACAGAGCGTTGGAAAGCACTAAAGAACAGTAACAGCTGCTGGGAGGCAGGCAGGTGCCCAGAGGCGTTTGCAGAGCTGAGCTGGAGTCTAGGAGCATGCTCAGTCAGGGACACCACCCCTCACGGAGCTAGGGGAAGCTGGTTTCACTTTGATGTATCCTCCCCGCCTTTTGAATTCTCTGAGTCTTCCTTAAAACCAAGGGATTAAGGCATCTCATCTTTCAGACTCTGCTGGGCCCACCTGATCCAAGAGAGAAAATAACTAGGGTTGGTGGCCTGGCAGCCACCAAGGCGGGTGCCTTGCTGATATTCTGTTACTCCTGACCAGCTGGTTTCTTGCATTATGAAGCCCTCCTTCCCAGGGTAGAACCCCAAAACTACATTTCCCAGATTCCTTTGCACCTAAAGTATAGGCATTAAAACCAGGACCAGCTACATAATTTGTGGGACCTAATGCAAATTCAAAGTGTGGGGTCCCCAATTCAGAAGGCAGGGAGAAAAACTGCAGTTAAAGGTAGACTTGAGTCATATTTCTTGCCCCTGTAACTGCTTGTGGAGACTTCCACTCTGACCCACATGGCTCCATCTCTCTCCCCCATGGCTTACCTGCCATTTCTGTTCATAATGGCGGTCACAGAGAGAGGAGTTCCTGCTACAACTCTGTGCACCACTCATGCATCCTTCTTCCTCTTCACCCTCTCTGCCTGGCCGTGCTGGACTCTCAAATACTAGTGAAAAGTTATCAACCTTTGTCAGCGACAGAGAGGTGTAAGAAGGAAGCTTCTCTTTCATTTCTAGGCTGTCTATGCAGTATCTGATGGCACCAGCCACAACGTGAAATACTGCCAACCATGTGACCGATTACAGATCATGTGGTTTGGTTAATACCGCTGTCTGGATTTCTTCAGAACTGAGAACTAAAAGGTGCTAAAAGGAACCAGGGAGTTAATCTCTCTGAGTCCGTCATGGGTGGGCAGCTGTCACTGTTACACAAGAGACGACTTCATAGGAACATGGATGTGGCAATAAGTAACACTGAGTCAGAAGTCCGTCAGTCTTTCCAGCATCTACTCCACATTCCAGAAACTGAAGGTCAGTCTGTGCACTAACTAGCCTGCATTCTTCAAAAAATGCCAAAGTCATGAAATACAAAGAAAAGCTGAAAAATGTTCCAGATTAAATAAAACTAGAGACATGACCGCGTAATGCAATATATCAGCTGAACTGATTCCTGTACTGGGGGTGGGGGCTGGGGAGGATGCTAACAAAATTGAGTTATAGCCTACAGTGAGAAGTATTGCATCAATGTTAAATTTCATGACTGTGACCATTACACTGTGGTTAGAAAAGAGACTCCCCTTATTCTTAGGAAAGACTTTCTGAGTTACTCAGGGCATGGGGTAAACCACCTACTCAATGGTTCAGAGAAAAGTTGTGTATATATATATACACATACATATATATATGTGTGTATATATATATTATCAAGTCAATGTTCAAAACTAGTGAATCTGGATAAAAGGCAACTGCCATTCTTTTGAACTATTGGCACACCTTCTCTGTAAGTTTGAAATTATATTTCCAAATAAAAACTTTTCTTACAAAAGAGTAAGCCAGTCTTTCAAGTTTCTTTCAACCCCCATGATTATGTCAAAGAGAAAGTATGGGTTTGGGGCTAATATATCTTTAACACTTTTCTCACACTTGCTAATCTCCCTTTTTAATAAAGAGAGAGCAAGCCTCAGGCTGACTTTGGCAAGCGCAGCTCTCGCCAGGCTTTAATAATGTCGTTTTCTTTTCATTGTCCTTACTTTTGCATTTACTTTTTATTTGTGGTAAGCGGGGCAGCTTTCCCTGTACGGTAAGATATAAAACCACCTTTCAAATCCATGTATATAATTAAAAAGAGTTAATGTAAAGGAAAATATTATTGTAAAAAGCACACGTGGGGTGAAGATGTGACGTTCAAACAAACTGCCTGCCATCTAAGACGCTCCGTCTATTCTACGGCCTCGCATCCCAGAGAGGAAAATGTAACTGAGCGTTGGGTGGCTGGTCTGGGATCACAGTCCCTAGTGCTGAGGACAGGGACCCACTGTCCTGTGATTCATGCCACAGGAGTGCCAAGAGCAAACCCTAAAATAAGAAACACGGCTCAGAGCGGCGGCGTCTAATACTGCCACACACGCAAGCCAGTTACCCATTTTGCAAATCTGGCAACTCGTAGCAAAGGCAGCCTTCACTGTTGGCTTAGACCTTTGACACTGAAATAGTCTTGTTTCTTCTGGTTTCATTTCCAAGTGGCCGATGCAACAGTGTGTCGTCCCTCTACAGTTTATAGACAAACGCAAACTATTCTTTTTCCAAAGCACTGATGTGAGCCTAGAATCCTGGAAGCTTGGGAGAACAGCTAAGCTCGGTCTTGTAAATAGCTTCAGAAATAGCTGAGGGGGGCGGAGCTGGGCCTTCCATGTCTAAGGCATATCCCAGCTCTAACCCTTGAAACTGTTGTACTGGCAGCTCAAATATTTCCCTGTTTTTCTCTCATGCTCTTATTCTCACTCAACACCATGTTCCATAACCTGTAGGTGAGTTTTACTGGGCCTCAGTGAAGAATGAGAGATGCTGGGTGAGTGTGAATGTGCAGGTCTGATGTAGTCTCTCCACTCCCATCAGGGAATTCAGCCTCACTAGCAGGAGCATGCCCTCTGCTAACAAGGGTGCCAGAGGAGGGCAGGGCACAGCTCCCTCAGACCCATTCCAGGCTCTATCATTCTGATGGGCAAGATACCTGATTCCACATGAGCACGTGTGTGTGCCTGAGTCTCCTGTACTCTCCTCCGTGGAGAGCAAATGGCCTCCAGTCCTTGGAAATAAACTTTTTATCTATATTTTTAGGATTCATACCGTGATTTAATAATGCAAATACCTTCAGTAATAATAGAGTCTGCATATCCATCACTAGAACCTTAACTGTCTTAGTCGGTGTTTAACTGTCACGATGTGCCACATCCTCGCTAGTCCCCTCCTCACAATGCATTCAGAGCTTTGGGGTCCACCTCCCGTGCGGGCATTGGCAGACTGGGTTTGCAGCCTCAGATCTGTGCAGACAGCGTGGGAGACCTTGTACTCACTGCCCACACACATGCACTCTAAGGACTGGCAGCCTGAAGGGCTTTGAGGGAACTCTATCCCAGATGAAGGCATCAGTGACCACAGGTGGGCAGTGGCCATGGGATGGTGGTACCATTCAACACCTTCTAAAGTGGCTGCAACCAACAGGGAAGCTGTAGCAAAATTACATGAGGATGTTAGGTGTCAGCTCCCTCCAGATACCTCCAATGCCCTCTGTGAATAAATCGATGAGATTCCAACATTGCTATAGATCCTGTGTTTGGAGGCAGTAGAAAGAGCTAGATGCCTTGAATGACTATTTTTAAATCTGACCCACAACGACTTGCATTGTCTGGAAAACGGAATTTTATGCTACTAGAAATGAGTTATGAGATTTCCAGACCAACTCATGGAAAAACAGCCTAGACCCTCTTACTTGGTTCTCCCCTTTCTTATCAACTCCTGCCCCTTCCTGTCATCCTGGCCTCTCTTCTTCTCCTTCCTGGTTATCCATACCCCTTATTCCCTGGTGATGAATGTAAATATCTTTATGTGTTTGAAGATGATTACCAATCTCTCCTTGACTACCTCTATCCAGGTGAGCTCACCCAGCTTTCCCATCATCATGCATAAAACAACATCTCTCAACTAGACATCACCTTCAAGGCCTGGAGAGGGCAGCTGGTCCAAGGTCAGGCAACAAGTGGTGGCGGAACCAGGACTAAAATTGACTTCTCTTTCTTGCTCCTTGGAAATACTAGAGCATCCAACCAGTAAATGGGACGGGAAGAACTCTGTCATCTCTCTACCTGGACCTTCTTGATAGATGGGGTATGTCAGCCACCATTTTCTGGTTCAGCTCAGACAGCAAGTGCCGGGTGGGGAGGGGGGAGGCGGGGTTGAACAGTGAGTGTGTGTACACTTCAACTTCTTTCTTTGCATTTCGGCTCCATTTAACAATGTGTTACCTCTTCACTGAGTAGTTTATATCATTGCAGGATGCCAAGAATGACATCAACATCTATTAAAACCTAATGTTTCACATCCTCAACTGTAAACATTAACATTGCTTAGTTTCCAGATATAAACTCAAAGTCATGCTGAAGTTGGATGGTTTCTTTCCAAGAAAGTTGGTGTTACTGTAATGAAATTTACCTAATTAATCTCCTTAAGGACGGTTAATAAAGGCCTCAACATTCTTCTTGTAACCAGAGCAAGGCAATCTGTGGATTCATTTCGGGAGAGACCGTAACTTTCCAAATAAATCTTAGTAAAGCTTTGCAGACAGGGCACTTGAGCTATTTCCCCACTTGGCTGGCTTGCTTTCAGACTTAACTAGCCCAGTGTGAATGTCTCTAAAACCTCGGTGTATTTATATTCACCTGTGACCTTGGACCCCAATGCCCAGGGTCACTGTTCTTGAGGCCAAGAACTCGTAGAAAAGGTAAATTTGAACGAGTCATTGATGGAAACACTCGGTCTGCTGTCTTTCAAAGCCAGCCCTTCCCCGAGGATCATGTGCGCTCTGTGTGCAGGCGCCAGCCTTTGACTTGCACGGCATGTTGCGTGCACTGAACAGTGAGTATGGAGGATCGCACAGTCATCAGTGGCCAGGGCTTCCCTGGCCCAGTAGAGCTGTCCATGTGTACGTACCCAAGAATTTCTCCTTTCAAAGGAGCACAGGGCTCACACCAAAGTATAGGAAGCCACGCTGGGGAATTGGAGAAACATCACCTGTTTCTAGGCTCTGAGTTCAAGAGACACCCACAAGGAAGAGTCTTCTGAGAGGTAGCCTTCTGGGATGATGTTGAGGAAGTGGTGGAGTTTATTACCTGGAACAGGGCAGGAGTCCGATAGGTGTAAAGAGAGTCATGGGGTGGGAGCCCTGGGATGCGGGGTCAGAGCAGTATGGACATGAGAGTCATGAAGACTTTGGAAGGTTAGAAAGAAACCTTCGAATGTGGCAGGAATTGGTTTTCAAAATTGGGGCCGCTGGTCATGAAGGGATAAGGAGTGAAGGGTAACTTGAGCCTCAGCTTTGAATACAGAGCTGGATCTGGTGAAGTCTTGACTGATTCAGGACATGATCTGACCGGGAAGCCAGGTGGGGCTGGATTTGCAGGTGGCAGATGGGACAAAGGATGTCAAGGGAGGTAACATGCGAGGCCTCACACCATCTCAGCCAAGAAGGCCCTACAGAGTCTCAGGAGGCTGGTGACTTGAGTAGGATTTTCAAGAACAGAATCTCCATTTCTCCCCTCCCCATCCATGGAAAATTTTTGTTCAGGACTTGACATGTAAAATTCTAGAGTAATTCATCCCAAAAAGTTCATGGCAGGCATCCTCCACTCTGCAGCCCTCACTCCCCGTGTGTGTGTGTAAGTGGGGAGGGTGAAGGGGGTCTTAAATCTGGGGCTGGACTCAGCCTTTACTGTAATTGCTGGTTCGCCATCTTTGTCCCACACTGGATTGTGAGCCCATGAGAGCAAGGAGCAGACCTGTTCCTATAGCTCGGTTTCCAGCACAGTGCTGCCAGTCCACAGGCACGTGATGAGTGAATGGATGATGGTGGCAGAAAACGCGACCATGCTCAAGTATTCACTGCTGCCTTCCCTCTAACACATCCTTCGGGCTTGGCCCTGCGACTTGCCGTGGCCTGTGGAATACAAGCAGGCATGACAGCCACCTCTCCAGTAGGGAAGTGAGACAGCGTGGCGTGCCTCGGCCTCCCGTGCTGCTGCTGAGTCTGCCACACACTGCAAGATGCACCTGAGGCCTGAGGCCCAGAACAACAGAGAGGCTGGCTGAGTCAGCCCACAGCCTGGAGCAGAGCCCTGCCCAGGCCACACGCTCATGTGGCGCGATGGAGAAATGAACGCTCGCTGGTGTAAGCCACTTGGATTGGGGAGCTGATATCATGGCAAAGGCCCCACGAGGAATGAGGCATCTTCAACTGAATTTCACACACGAGCTGGCCCCACTGCCACCAGTGCCTCCATCTCACCTCATCAAGAGCAGATGGCAAACCCATTTGCCTTGCCACGACCTCCACCCCCCACGCAATCTCCACCCCCCGACCCCCCTGCTATGGAGCAAGTGGCCTTTCTGCTCACCTCTCAAAAAAACACTCAGAGCTTCTCCATCCCAGAGACACCTCATGGTCAACTGTCAAGGCTGCTTACAGTGAAAGGCCAGTTTACATATCATATTTTAAACATTTACACCACTTTAAAGTAAACATAAGCCCGCGGCTGGCTCTGGTCCCCGCCCTCACTTCACCTGCCAGGGAAGCGTGTTCTCTTCGGCTCTTTAAAAAGCCCCACTGGGACTGCAGTGCTGGAGGCAGGCGGCCGTCTAGAACCTGCACGTGGTCTGATTGGAATCTCAAGGTTGTGTCCGTCCGCACCTGTGTTCCGGGAATCTCGGAGAACCTTGAGGATAAGATGTGCACGGGCTTTGGGCACCAGCAAAAGCAGACAAAACAAACCTGGAGACACGGTATTCTTTGCTCAGTCCCAGCATGACTCCCGAAAGCTGCCGAAATGATATTTCAACTTTTGATGAAAGGTGAAAAAAAAAACGCATACAGATCTGAGACCCGAAAGAGCTAAACATTTGGAAACAGCTAAATGGTTCGTATTTTATCAGAATCTATAACGATACTTCAAGGTCTGGGCCTCCATCAGTGGCCTGCTAATTCCAAATGCTGCCTTTGCAACCTTGACTTTGCTCCCAAGGGCAGACCCTTAGAGCACGTGATTGTCCACAGCACTTCAGACGTCACGCATTTAAAATTACACAGTGCATTGCCCCCTGAGCACGGGGTCCTTTCCCTCGTGCCCCTCACTGACCAAAGGCACCCCGCCCACCCACTTGTGCAAGCCCAAGCTCTCCTATCCCTCAGCTCCCGCATTCATTTAATCAACAAGACACTCAGCGCAACCTCAAGCCCTTGGCGGAAGACAGCTGGCTGTAATATACCCACGTATATAAATAAAGGTCCCACTTATGGTGGAAATTTCCCCGACACTCCTTCCCCCCATCCCACTCAGCAGCCCCACCCGCATTGTCTCAGTTTGCCTCCACCACGTCAAGGACCCCCTAACCTGCTCTGCACCCCTGTAGCTGCTGCCCCCTCCCTCCCCCCCCCCCGCCCCCAGTGCATCCTTCGGACCCGAGTTCTCCTCCTGAAACACAAATCTGATGCTACCACTCCCTTCCAGGCAAGCCCACTGTGGCTTCCCCCGGCTGTGGAATAAAGCTGCAACTTTGATTGGCTCATGAGGACTTGGTAGTTGTGGGGAATTTTCCAGGCTCATCTCCCACAGCGTCCAAACTCTGAGCATTCTGAACGCACTGTGCTCCTTTCCCTTGGGAACACGGTGTTTGATGAGGGGGTCCCTGCTCATCCTTCCGGACTCAGCCCCAGGATCCCATCCTCTGTGGAGACTGCCCCGAGGCCCCACCCACCGTTGCCCCAATAGCTTTGCTTTTCACGGGGTCTACCTGCCTGTCTCCTCTGTCGAACTGGGAGTGATGTGAAGGTGGCGGCTCTGCCTGAGTTCCCTCTCTAACCGCAGGACATAGGCTCTGTCAATGTCATCGGGTCAGTGGAGGAATGAATATCAGAACGAGTTCGCTAGTCATAGCCTAAGGTCCTTAAGCAGATACATTGCGTAGCACATTAATTTTGCTACCAGTACGTGAAAACCCGAATGAAAATCCACAGGCGAGTTTTTTAAAGTGATGGTTTTCGGAATATAAGGACAGAACACTGTGCTATCCCAGCATTATCGCTGTAAGGACAGTGACGTCTGCTCTAGAACTGGAGCATGAGAATACTGACACACGGGCGTGTAGCGGGGACAGCCCAGTGCTGCAGGGTTACAGCGAGGATGCTGGGGAGGAAGCTTTTCCCTTTGCAACGAGAAAGCATAAAAGCATACTTTGCAGAGTTCTCCTTTGCGGAATCGTCATGGAGCCAACAGTCAAGGGCTGAGTCTCAGCTCCAGCACTTACTAGCTCTGTGGTTGTAGACAAGTAACGTAACCTCTCTGTGCCTCAAATTTCCTGTCTGAAGTTAGTGTGTTAAGAGCACCTGCTTCATAAGTTATTATGAAGATTAACTGAATTAACGCAGATAAGGCACTTAAGACAATTCCTGGCATAACATTAGAGCTCGTTAAGCCTTCTATTTCCCCCCAAATGTTAGGAGGCATTTTTCACATATCAGAGATTGTTAGATACACTTTCACTGGCATTTCTCCTGCGTAATCAAGCATTTGTGTATTTCTCTGTTTCCTCATCATTAATTATGGCCCAATGTTTTACAAAAGCCACACCATGTTCACAGTGTATGTAATAAAGATTCAGAAAAATGGACTCAAGATACAGCACTTAGGCAGTTTGTCCCCACCTTACTGATCCTCCAGCTTCTGGTCAGGGACCATCAAGCCAGGAAGGGTGAGTCCTGGAGGCCCCAGGGCCCGTGGTGTGTGTGCCCAATGTCACTGTGCCATCTAGTGGACACAGGGCTCAGCCGCCGCCTGAAGCCCTCCCACAGGGCTGGATTCCTGGGAGGGATTTAGCATAACTGTCCTGGTCCGATGGCTGATGGCCAGCTCCCAGGCGATGTCACAACACCACCCTCTGTGAGTCCCTCTTAGGAGCCGACAGCTCTGCGGATGAGCTCCACCTGCCCAGCGCCATCACAGCCATCTTTGCAGAAGCAGACAGAGAAGAAAGGAATGGAAATGGACACGCCAGTATTTAGAAAAGCGGGAAAGAAGCTAGCCAACATTCACCTGTGCTGTATGTAGTAACAATACACCAAACAAGCCAGCCAGCGAGACGTGCCGATGCTTACTAACCTTTTGACCTCCACTATGGCTCAGGGCATCTTGGCCGAGGGAGCCTGGTACTGAGGACTGAGCAGACTGAGCTGAAGCCTGCTTTACTGAAGCATTTTCAGGGGAGGCCAATCGCTCTTTGTAGGTGATTAAGAGCTTATCCCCACAAGGCGAGTAAACACTCCCCCCCCTCCCCGCCCCCCGCCAATAACTCAGCTCTGGCATGCAGGGCAAGGGGTACCAAACAGCATAAGGGGGAGGGTGGGGGGAGTATCCATTGTAAAACCCAATCAAAAGCAAGGTTTGCCTTGGAGGCCAATAAGCCCCCTCATCTTTATTTCTATTCAAAGTTCTTGGCCACAGTGACCAGGCGGACCAGTATTAAACTTGAAAGATAATGAGTTTGGAATCAACAACTAACTGAAATCACTTGCTTGGGCCTCAGTCCAACACATTCTGGCAACAGACTTTCACCAATAAGATGGCAATGAGCTTAGCTGCGTTGTGCCCAAAACGCAGGTTCTTTGGGTAATACATTTGTTTCACGGTCCTTCCAAAATTTTATACTATTTATTACCAGAAAGAGTAAAGTCCCTGGAACCCTGTTTGTCCCAGAACACTTAATTTTTGATGAAAAGAAAAATTCAAAATCAAGAAGAGGATTCAAGTGGAAAAGATATTAAAATGTTTAAAAGCACTGGTACCAAGGATCTGTCTCATATCCAATTGTGTGAGCTGGGCCCTCACTGGAGAAGAAACCCGAGTTTCCCGAGATATGTGATCAGCACCGGGACCCTGCCAGCAGGCCAGGGGTTCCCAAGGCAGGTGCTGGGTGTGGAGGCCACGGGGGCATAGGCTACCAAGGAGACAGAACTGAACCTCACAGCACCCTGCTTGGCCCCGGAGGATGGCTGGTTAGCCAGAGACGGGTAAGATTCCTCAAGGAAGGAACAACCTAAGACAGGCACAGTCGCAGAGGGGCCATCAGGAGAGAACTTGGGGGGGCAAGAGAAGTGGGGCACAGACCCTCACCCCCCCAACATTGCAGGGGCTTGAACCCTCACCCCCTTCTAAAGGAGGTCTCCTGCCCCCATGGCTGCTTCACGCTTCCCACACCCAGCTCAGATCGGGACCCCGGCAACAGAAAGAGACCTGGCCCAGCTCACATCGAGATACAGGGGACAGACAGAGACTTGGCCCAGCTCAGATCGGGACCCAGGTAACAGAAAAGAGACTTGGCAGACAGCAGTTGCCCTATATCTAAATTCAGCGAGCATTTGGAATGCTCAGGGCCCACTCAAGAATGCAAATAATCCTTCCCACTAATATTTACAGGGTAAACTAAGATTGTTGGTAGAGTATTAAATTTGACAGTAAAATAGGAATCGAGTTTTCAGATTAATTTAAATAGGCTAATTGAAATAAGTGAATATTCAAGTACTGGACAAAAAGCTGTTCTTAAAGTAATAACTAAAATTTCTATTGGTAGTTCATCTCATGGTAAAATTCCTGAATATGCAATGAACCTAAAGCAGACATATGTGTGGGTGAAAAAAAAAAATCTAAATTTAAAGTTATCAAGACTGCATTATAAAATTTACAAAAACCTCCGTTAATAAAAAAAAAGGGGGGGGGGATAGTAGGGCAATATCATGTAAGGAAAAATATCCTATAAGTAAATTACATCTAGAAAATTTTTACTTTACCAAATTAAGTTTCATTTGCAATGCTAACAGCAAGACGGCCATTAAAAACACACATGGTGTCTAAATAAGACAAAGGAAAATCGTTTAAACAAAAATAAAAAGGATCCCAAATCAATTATATAGAAAAGATTCCTTTATTAACTTGTGGTCGAGAATATATTTGTATATTTTCAGAAAACAACCCCAAGACCAGATGGATTCCTGCAACAGAGAGAAATTGACAGGAGTGCTCCAACCACGAAGACAAGAGGAAAAAACAGTCCAGAGATGGAAGACACTGACAACACCTTGCCATGGGAGCAGTCAGCAGCTGTGCACCGCTGCAGGTTGTCTAGGACCAAACCAGAGAGGGTCGGACCTGCATTGCCACCATGTGCCCACCATCCAGATATCAATGCTGACATGTACACATAAGGAACTGTTGGACATTGAAATTGGGACTCAAACATTTTTTTGTTTTGTCTTGTTTTGTTATTATATGTTTATTTCCAGTCTGCAAAGGCAAAACTTTTTAAAGGAAAGAAATGGTGGGAAAAAGATACAGAGGCAAAGAAGCATTGAACAGACTGTCAAACTACATCGGGAAGACAGGGGAGGTTGGGCGGGGAGGGCTGTAAGAGACCAACCGAAGGACTTGTATGCTTGCATGTAAGCACAACCAACGGATATAAGACACTGGGGCGGGGGGGCAGGGTGGGCAGGTGAAGGCATGTCCTGCGGGGTAGGGGAGTTCGGGGGGAGATCAAGGGGGTAAAAAAAGGAGACATATGTACTACTATTTGTAATACTTAAAACAATAAAAATAAAATAAAATGTAAAAAAAAAATGTTTAAAAGCAAACATTTCCTTAAAAAATAATAAACGTTTCTTTAAAAAGGAGTGGGGAGGAAGTCTAGACATGCAGGCAGAATCATATTTATTTCTCTTTTTGCTAGTCCCTAAATCATGGAGTTCAAGCCTTATTCTTTTTTATTTTATTTTTTTACTGATTTCAGAGAGGAAGGGAGAGGAGAGAAAGATAGAAACATCAATGATGAGAGAAAACCATCGACCGGCTGCCTCCTGCAAGCTCCTTACTAGGGATCAAACTCACAACCCGGGCATGTGCCCTTGACCGGAATCAAACCCAGGACCCTTCAGTCCCCAGGCCGACACTCTATCCACCAAGCCAAACCGTCTAGGGCAGTGGTCGGCGAGCCGCATGCGGCTCGTGAGCCGCAGTTTGCCGCTCTGTTGACTAATGAGTTTGCCGACCACTGGTCTAGGGCAAGCCTTATTCTTTTTAATGGCTCGGCAGAGAAAGTACACGGAGTCACTGTACCATTTCATGACAAAAAGGAAAGAAGAACCCCAGCCCGCAGCTGTAGTCAGTGGGTGAGCATCCACCTGTGAACCAGCAGATCATGGTCTGATTCCTGGTCAGGACACAGGCCCAGGGGTCGAGCTCGACTCCCAGTGGAGGGCGTGCAGGAGGCAACCAATCAATGATTCTCTTATTATTGATGTTTCTCTCTCTCTCTTCCTCTCTGAAATCAATAAAAAATACATTTTTTAAATGGAGCTAAAGACATACTCGCTTTTCCCTAAGTTAAAATTGTAATTTAAGAAATCGGATCCATCGCTCTGACGGGATAGAGCTGGAAGTGCTCAAAAAAGTATTCCTAAACACACTGGCACCACCACCCCATCTGACCATTAGCAGTTATGAAAGGCTCCCAGCCCCGTGTCCCTGAGTGCCCCAGTGTGGTCCCTGCAGAGTTCTCCAGATGATCGGAGACGATGCGGACACCGCTGTGCCTGGGAGCTGGCAAGCCTCCTTTCATCTTATTAAAATGATACCCTTTCTGCTAAGATGGAAAAGAAACCCAGGAACTGGCCACTGTGTCCTGCTCAACCTCCACACTGGGGGGCGGTGGCTGATCAGCCTTCTCGGGTTCGTCTGTCCCTGTAGCACTGCGTTTCCCACACCACCCGACACTCCCTGGCTTTTGCGGAGAGGTGGGGACCATCCTGAAGGATTGAAATAACAGAATTAAGCACCTGGTGGCAGACACATTATTTTGCTTACCTCTCCCAACACCTCCCAAGAAGTAGGTGAGGTTATTAATTTGGATTTTTACATCTCCATTTCCCAGATGACACTTGGGAGACGCAAAGAAACCTGACTACAGGAAAACAGCTCTCAAGTTTTGGAGTGGGGATTTGACCCCAGCAGCCTGACGTCCGAGCCTGTATTCTAACACCAACCCCATCCGGCCAGGTAAAGCCAGTGACCACGGTGCTGGGAGTCATCCACAACTGCTCTGGAGGCAACCGATGTGGGGCTCAGCAATCAGCCAACCATGTGGGGCTTAACTGTGGCCCCCAAGGCCACCTTCCTGACCCTGAATTGGTCCTTAGGCCATGGCCACACCCATGTATCTTCCCAGGCCATAGACAAACTGGACTGTGATAAACTTGCCAAGAAATAGGATGGGGCAGATGAGTTCAACTGTGGGGTTGGTGAATGTTCTCAGCAACTTTGAAGACTGCAGGTGTTTCCATCTCAGAATATGCCTAGGATTCTGTCTGCTTTCAGCCCCATCCAGTCCAGATACACAATGTCAGAACCCCTACATTTCCCTGGGAGCTTGCAACTCCTTCTCTAAGACCAGTTTCCACCAGGGGGGAAGTCATGGTCGCTCTACTCTTTCCTGGAGCTGTGGGGTTGAAATGGTTGGATCCTTGGGTCTAACCACTCTCTCTAGCCACATGGTGGACACAAGTGTCCACCAGCCCCAAATGTCTTGGGCCCTGTGCCAGCTCTCAGACTGGTATGAGGTTGGCGCTCGAGCATCGGAGCCTCAGCATACAGAGACCCTTTTTTCCTCTCTTCCCAGATGTTTGGATCAGAGTCCTCCAACACAGAAGAGCTTGCGCCTCCCCTCTTCTGCCACCACACAACCAGAGGGCCCATCTAGGGTTAAGGAAGACCTGACCTTTGAAACAGGAAAACTTTCCACGTCTTCCTGGGAAGTTAACACCTTCCCTCCTCCCCACTGCCCAGCCTCTACCCCACCCCAGCCCAGATGAGGGGCCCCTTGCCACAGCAGTGGAACCCAAAACAGTGAGGCCTCAGCAATGACGCTTTTGATGAGCTCTCCTACCACAGGTGCCACGTGGATCATTCTTTTTTTCCTTCAGAATCTTTTGCATTTGTGTTGGGATGGCTGAAGTCAAGCCAAGAAAAGTGAAATAGGAGAGAAGGAACACAACAAAACACCAAAGAACTCAAGGTTGTCAATGAGAATGTACTTAATGCCACAGAATTGTACAATTAAAAATGGTGAAGAACCCTGGTCTGTTTGGCTCAGTGGATAGAATGTTGGCCCTTGGACTGAAAGGTCCTGGGTTCGATTCCAGTCAAGGGCACATACCTCGGTTGCAGGCTCGATCCCCAGTCCCGGTCATGGCTTGTGTGCGAGGCAACCAATCGAAGTGTCTCTCTCACATTGATTTTTTTTTTTCTCTTTCTCCCCCTCCTTTTCACTCTCTCTCAAAAAAAAAAAAAAAAAAATCAATGGAAAAATATCCTCAGGTGAGGATTAAAAAAAAAAAGGTAAAGATAGCCAATTTTATGTTATGTGTATTTTATCACACAAACAGATTGAACAAACAAATCTGTAGCTTGGGGAAGGGATAGTTACCAGAAATTGTTTCAACTGTATGTGCCTAATCTTCTAATGTGTCAATCAACTTGTGAATATTTTTAATCTACTAAAATACATTTACATGAAATGAAATTGACTTGTCATGAGCCAGAGCTGTCTTTTCTTCTGTCCTTTTTCCCTTTGTGGCCAAAACAAACAACAACAAAAAAACACTCTATACGCATAGACAGTGTCGGCTCCTCCAGAAAGCATCAGCTTTAGGATAAGGTACCTGGTGGCATTATTTCACCAGATCCAGTTTCTGGAAGACAGATTTTTGGTCTCTTCATGTTCACATGATCTCAGATTAGACTCAGGTTTGTAGAGTTGTAGAAAACCAAACCGACATCTCTTTAGTTCCAGATAAAAACATGGCACAAGCAAAACTCTGAATGAATGAAAAACATTCCTCTCTTCACATATCCATTATATGTAGGTACCAACTTGCATTCCAAGGTCAATTGTGCTCACAACTGGGAACTCACACGTTTTCTGTGTTTAGCTGAGCCTGTTGGTGGAGTCACGAGGCCCTGGTGGCCAGTCCTCTGCTTCTTTAAACATAAGCATCCATCAGGCTGCAGGCTGTAAGCATTTTGCAAAAGCCAGACATTAAGAGGCAAGAGCTGTTCAAGGAATCACAAATATTTATTCTAAAGCAGGTCTTAGTTCAGCTTTCTTCTGACTCAGGCTGTCTGCTGACATCCGTCATTTATTCAACACCCCAACTCCGTTCAAATAGGAGCCAGCTCTTCCTAATTCCAGGGGCAGCCCTCCCTTGTTTGCAAGGGAGAACAATCCAGATAGAAAACCAAATAAACGTTAAGCACTTGAAACCATGTGGCTGATTATGAGTCTGTGATGGCCCTCAAGGAGGGATGGCGCTGTGGGGAGCCGCCTCTCAGTAACCACGTGGCACCCAGGGGCCCACTTGACTTGGGAGCCCTCCGTTGTGCTCATTCGTGAAATAAATCACCACATGGAACATCTCTGGGTAACCTCGTCTTCCAGGCTCAAATGAAATTGTGTCAGTGGAAGGGCTTGGTAAATCACTTTACAGATGTCAGTTATTATGAAAAATTGAAGCTATTACTGAGGGCTCCATAATGTTTCTATTTATTTCCTGAGGTGGTTATGCTAGACTTTTCCTCCCCTGAAGCTTCAGGCCCTAAATAGGTTGAAGAAGGAAGAATTAATGACAATTGACTTTGTATCCACAGCCCTCATCTGCAGCCTACACAATGGCCCATCAATTAAATGTTGCTGATGGACAAGTACCAGTGGGGCAAGCAGGGACCTGCTTATGAGCCAGGAATGCAGAAGGCACTTTTGGAACTGGATGACATGGTGCTGTGATGGGAAGCACAGGGACTTGCGGTTTAGGCAAGCCCAGGTTCAAATCCCAAGTTCTTTGTCTATAACATGGGAAAATACTACCTTCACCTTCCAATTCTCACGTCAGGGTGAGAAGGGGAAATGCTGCATGCAGAACATTTGTTTAGATTCCTAGGGCCACGAAGGAGATGGTTTTAAACAACAAGGATTTCTGGTTTGGTTACAGGCTCCTCCACAGCCCGGGCCCTGGTCTGGGCCCATGCAGGAGGCATCCAATCAATGTGTTTCTCTCACATCGATATTTCTCTCTGTCTTTCCCTCTCTCTTCCACTCTCTCTAAAAATCAATGGAAAAATATCCTCGGATAAGGATTTTAAAAAAAGAAAAGAAAAATCTATCCAGATAAAAAGAAACCAGAAAACACACACACACCACCACCACCACCACCACCGGGACTTCTGTTTTCACAGCCCAGAGTCCAGAAGACTGAATGGAGGTGTCGGCAGGACTGCCCTCCCTCCAGGGCTCCAGGGGAGCATCTCTCCTGGGCTTCCCTGGCTTCCGGTGGCTCCATCTTGGCTTGTGGCTGCATCACTCCAATCCCTGCTCCAGTCTTTCTCTTCATAATCTTCTCTTCTCTGTGGCACAGTGTGTCTGTTATAAGGATACTTGTCATTGGATGTAGGGCCCACCTGGGGATAATCAAGGATGATCTCATCTTCCGATCCTTAAATTAATGACACCTACAAAGACCCTTTTGCCAAATAAGGTCACCTTCACAGGTTCTAGGGATTAGGGCATGGGCATACCTTTGGGGAGGGGGATGGCCATCATTACAGCACTTAACATGTACCTGGCACAGAGCAGCCACTCAGTATATGAGCCACTAGAAAAATTGTTATTACTATTTCCAGCGTGGAAGGACAGGGTTTTCCACTTCCCTTTCTCCTTCCTTCCTGGCCTGGTTCCTGGTGCGAAGGATCTTTACCTGAATGACTCAGCAAAGCAGCTTGTCATTCAGGTAAAGTCCCTTGTCATTCAGTTTTACCCAGAGGGCTGCGTGTGCTCCTATGAGAAAACTAAAGGCCTGTCTATTCTGCAGAGGAGAATGCCAGCCACCACCTTCTCCTCTTCTCGGGTAAAATACTCTCAGAACCTTACCCTCCCACTCCCAGGAGCAAGCCAAGGCAGGGGTGGGGTAGGCTACAGGGATTAAAAACAGGTAGAGGAGATGAAAGGAGGAGACAGGCATTCCCAGATGCCCGACTCAAGCTGACTGGGTGGGAAAAGGAACAAATATTTGCCACCATCGCTTGGACTTGGTGTGTTCACCATCAAACGCTGGTGATTTTAGGTGATGGGTTATGACATATCCTTGCACCAGCTCCCTCACTTCGAGGTTTCCTGTTCCCTCCTGGCCCCTCCCAACGTCTCACAGGTGTTTCAGGCTGCATGGCACATTCGAGCTGCCCTCCTCAAGTCCACCTGTCCAAACGCCACTGGAAGAAGGTCTGGTCTTTCATCTGACCCCGGCATCGGAGACCTCAGCGGTAACCAAACCAAAACAGCAGGGCTTGGTGGGGGTTAGTGGATTTCTTGCCTTCTTGAGCTTTATGTTGCTCTCCACACCCCCTTTCCCCCTGGCCCCTCCAGTCTTCCCACCTGGGACCATTTGGCCCATCTTTTGTTCACTTTGCCCCTGTACTTTGGGTCCACAACTCACATCAGAGACCCACCCCAAATTCAGTTCCATCCCAGGCTCTAGGTCAGCCTCAGTTTTGGTCAGCAGAGAAGTCTGGAAGGCAGAGCAGCATCTCACTCTTTGCCACAAGTTCTAATCCCTGGACAGTTTTTAACTTGTGCCCTTTGCTGGTTGTCTCATTTGCATACCCCAAATCCATTCTCCATTCATCCTGCTCTGAGCCCAGAGCCAACTCCTATGGAATGCCTCAGCCAGGCCGTTAGGGACTGACTTCCAGCTGCTGCTGGCCATGCGGGGTACTGTACGGAGGGGGGAGTAGTGGTAAAGAGGTTTGGGCTTATCCACACCCATGGTGCACCTTCGGGCGTCCCTCGTGACTACAGCTCCTATACCTCCAGTGGTCTGGGGGTCCCTCACGATTGTCTGCTTCCTTAATCCTGCCCATGAACCTCTTCCCTTGAACCATGAACCTCTTCCTTAACCCTTCCCATGAACCTCTTCCTTAACCCTTCCCATGAACCTCTTCCTAGCAGGAGCCTTACCAGAATGTGGCCAAGCCCCCTTCTTCCTCCACTCCTGGGTGCCCAGCTTCATTCCCTACATGATACATTGGTTCCCTGGGGAGAGGGGTGGTGGGCACTGGGGTGTGCCACCCAGATCTCCCCGTTGGACCACAGCACTCGTCCCTCAGCTCCAGGGTGCCTGTGGTGACAGTGCTTTTAGCAGAAGAGAGCACCTTGCCAGGGTCACGGCCCTGCCCAACCGCAGTTCACGTCCAGTGACTGACTGGTCAGCGGGAAGAGGTTGGAGTTGATGAAGGTGAGATCTCCTTGCTTCGGGGTCTGATAAGGCTGAGGGGCTTGTCCACTGCTATTTGGCTCCTCTGCCTATTCCTTCTGGGGGCGCTCCCTCCTCGGAGCTGCTCCTGACAGCATGGCCAGCAAACTCCCTGTGCGCGTCTCCATTGGAGGGTCTATCTCCCAGGCATTTGTCCTGAGACAATGGGCTCCTCACTACTGACCAGGCAGTGGCCATTTGACTGTAGGCTGCTAGCCTTTGAAGACCATGCCTGCCGGCCTAGACCCCTTTTCCTTCTCTGAAGTGCTAACCAAAGTTTGCCCCATACCCGTCAGGATCTCCTACCTGTTCCCACTCCGCAGAAATTCCGTTAGTCACCCTGTCTCCCTCTTGTGGACTGGAAAGTCCAGTGTCTCTGGTCTGAACTGTCTCATCACCAACTGACCTCTAACTCCGCATTCTTTCTCACAAAATAATCCAGTGCTTCTCAGTTCACGCTACGTGCCAGGCACAGAGTCAAGAACGAGGGACATAGAAATGGATCAGCAGTTCTGCCTTTGAAGGTTCAAATCCCAGACATGCCACGTCACCAGTGTGACCTGTATAACCTCATCAAGGAGACGGAGGGGAAGTGGCTAGCACAGCTATAAAGGGAAACACGTGGAGGGCAGATCATAGAGGTCAAATGTTGGGTTAAGACAGGGGACTCTGCAGCAAGTTTTACATGGTGCAATGACCGTGTCAAGAGGGGAAACGCTGATGATATCTGTGCACGAGTGAGGGGCTGCTCTCAGGAGCACGGCCTGTGAGTGCAGGAGCCAGGAAACAGGTAGGTTCACAGAGCAGTGAGTGGACATTCTCTTCTGATGGCTTCTATGTCTCAGAGAAATAAGAAGGAAGGAGTCAGAGGCTGGGGAAGGCACTCGTGAGCTGAAGAGAGAAGAGGAGGTAACAGGCGTCCGGGGAATGGCGTGAGAACAAGGTGACTAGAGGTTGTCAAGTTGGGTTGCTGGGATGATTAAATAAGATATTAGATGAAAAGCGTTTCCCACAATGCCCTGTGCACAGTGAACATGTAAAAACTTTAGTCATCATTGTCATCCAGAGAAGGCATCTGGTTTTTGGTGAGTATATTTACTCAGAGTCCAAATTACATATTACAGGGCTGTTTGATAAGTTTAGGATTAGAGAGAAGGCAGTGAATCTTAGGATATTTCTTTAAAACTATCACTGTCTAATGATTTATCTGTCACTGAGTTAACTATTCTTTGTAAAGAACTGTTTTCTCATCCTTAAATCAGGACTCAGTCTTGCCATCCTAAATATTTATCAAAAGGTAGTTTCTCGAGATTATGATTGATATGGCTTACACAGGTGCACTTTCCAAATTACAGACACAAAAAGATCATTTCTGGCAAGACTGTCTCCAACCCCAAACATAAATTTAATATCCATGCCAGCAATAATATCGGAACTTAGCATTTCCCCCTTATCTCTTCATCGTGGGTTTATCTTACTTGGGGGTGATTTGAGCCTTCTCTGTACTAACTACATGCTGTTTTGTTTTGTGTTTTTTTCTTCCTAAAAAATTCATGAGGAACAAAAAGAGTGAATGCAATGTAAGGATGTAGAGTCTGTGGGTTTTAAAAAAAACACACAGATTTAATGAAAAGCATAAGTTAAATTCAACCCAAGGCTAAAAAGGTGATTAATTATCGTCAGCATATCTCATTTATTAAAAAGAAATAAACATTCCACTCCTTTCTCGAATTGACTTGGGTTGAACTTTTCATGAGGGACGTGGGGGCAGGGGTCTTTCTATTCTACTGGTATAAACGCTCCAAGATGTGTTGGCGTCGTAAGTCGGGAACTCAACTCAACATTACGAGATATTTTCCTCTCTGCAAGTACTATCTTTCCCTACATTTTAAGTAATTAAATCATGATGTATCAACTAAGTTCAAGTTTTTAAAAAACGATTATTCCATTAAGTTTATGTACTAATATATGGGCTTTGGAGCTTAGTAGGTGAGAAAACAGTTCTCCTATTTATTTTTTTATTTTCATTTTTTAATCCTTACCTGAGGATATTTTTCTATTGATTTTTAGAGAGTGGAAGACAGAGAGAAATATCAATGTGAAAGAAACACATCGATTACTTGCCTCCTGCATGCACCTCAACCAGGGCCCAGGCCGGGGAGAAACTTGCAACTGAGGTACGTGCCCTTGACTGGAATCGAACCCGGGACCCTTTGGTCTGCAGTCCAACTAGGGCTCAGTTCTCCTATTTTCTAACTTGAGAGCCAGTATAAAACGAAGACTCTTTGTTTACCTCATGTATAGAACAGGAATAGTATCACCTACTTACTTTTTAGGGTGTTCATAAGGTTTACAAATGAGACAAATGTTTAGAGTACACAATAGGAGCTCACTAGATGAAACTCATTTGGCATTTAAAGGTACTGAGAAGTCCTCATCCAAAAAAGAGTTCACAGACTTTCTGAGAGGACCTTTTCTCCTGTTCCCCATTTCTTAAATCATTGACCACACTTGGAATGGATTACTAGGAGAAAGAAAAGGTACAGGTAATATCTAAATCATTCTCAACCGAAATTCAAATGTCAGCACAAACATCTCCAGGTAAGTTTAGTTATCCCCTGAGGAACTAATGCATTGTGACAATGCCTATAAGCACATACATATTAATAGTGTATTTTATACATTAACATAAAGCATGCAAAAACATGAAATATGTTCATTCTCCTATATCTGTGATGCTTTCTTTCTTTTATTTTTGTCTTCTTCCTATTCGCTCCCATCCCTTATGAATCTGGCCTCTCTTCTCTCTCTACATTTTTAGCAGGAAAACTCAGCCTTGGTAATGCACGTTTTTCCAAGTTCAACTCTAGTCAAGCATCTTTTTCTGGAACTACACACCTGCTTTCAATGACCTGTTTGGCATCTCTGGATGGATGTCCTGGTGGCATCTTAAACGGAATATACTCAAAATTGTATTCATCCTGTTATTCCCCCAAACTAGCATCTCCTCTTGAGAATCTATGTCTAAAACTAGAAATGAGCTGGTTTTGCTTCTTCCTGTCTTGATACCCTCATGTCCAATCAGTTGACCTTGGGTGCTTTGCCTTGATGTCCTGTCTCTACCTTTCTATTGAGAGATTCTTACCTCAATTTTTATAAACAGCCTCTCACTGGTTCCCTACTCCCAGTCTCCTTCCATCACAATCTAGCCTGGATGAATCTTCCTAAGTCACAAAAGCAATAATCTACTGTCATACTCAAAATCTCCCATTGAGAAAGCGAGGAAATAGAAACTCATGCTTGGATCTGAGGCTCTCTACCAGATATCAACCACTTATCTCAAGCCCTATTGCCCCTAATCCTTTGACCCCGAGGTTGCAGAAAAGAATGGCCCCTCAAAGCCAGCGCTAGCTGGTGCAGGTAACTTTCTTTGGCGTACACAATGGCTTCATAAACTTCTAATTAGTTGCTAACATTGACACATTAGAAGGCTTCCCATGAAAATCTGGAGTCTGGCTTCTAATGAAAAGTTGGAATATCTGGCGACTTTGGGCCTACATTCCCAGGTGACAAAGCTGAAGCCGGGCGGTGAGTGCCCAGTTCTGTCACTCTGCGTGGCACTTGGCTTGGTGCCTGCAGGCGCGTGAATTCTGCCGCTTGCCCTCTGCTCCCCAGTGTTCCACCCACAGTGTCACTCCCAAATGCACGGTGCACCTTTGCTGTGTCATTCATCTTCCCTGGCTTTAAGGTCCACTTTGAACACTGCATCTTCCAGGAAGCATTCCTGCTGGATTACCGCCCTGTTCTTCACCCCCATAGCACCCTCCATAACCCATATCATCCGAGTTCTGCTGTGCCCGTACCCCACTCTCACTGGATCACAGGCTCTGCTGTGCTGGATTTCTCCTGGCTCCTGGCAAGCGCTCCTCTCTCATCCCTCAGGCTTTCTAGAGGAGCAGTGTCCTCCTGATCTAGACCTTCCCCTGCTCCCCACAGAGGGGCAAGTCTCCCCACCCTCTTCCCTCTCAGGGACCTGCCTGTCTACAGTGGAGGAGCCTTGTTCTGCTTGGCCGTCAAGGCCCTGACTTGGCAGGTGAGCCTGAGCTTGTCAGCACTTACCTGGGTGTGCATGTTGGCCCAATTCTGAAGTTCAGTGTTAGGAGGTTGCCACACGTCTAAGCCAGGATCTCCCTTCCAGGTTTTATCAGCAAGCAAAGCTAATATTCTCGTCGTCATCTGCTTGAATATGTACCTCACAACTGTTTCACACTCAGGCAGGGAAAAGGAGGGGTTTATATTGGTGCTTTCGAACCCCAACAAGAGCTCATTTTTTTCTTGAATCTTCTGCAGCTCTTAGCAAATATCATTTTACGGAGAGGCACTCAAAAACATTTCTCACGTTGAGTCAAAAAAACATAATCAATGTGCATAAAATTCATGCAATATAAATTTTTTTTAAATCCTCACCTGAGGACATGCTTAGAGAGAGGAAGAGAGAGAGAAAGAGAGAGATCGGTTGCCTTCTGTATATTCCCTGAACCAGGAATGAAACTGGCATCCTCAACCAACTGAGCCATTCTGGCTGGGCAGCAATATACTTTTTCTTATGCTTATGTCTACACAAACTATAACTTAAATGTCTCTTTGTGTAGTTAACAAGGCACAAATTATTCTGAATGTAACATAAAATATTTATTTCCTATGTACATTTCCATTGTTACATATATCATTCCATATCATATCACATATGAAAAAGAAAGAAAAAGGAAAAGGAAGGGAAGAAACATAAGCCTTAACGGTGAGTGAAGAAGCGTTGCGCTGCGTGTTACCAGCAGTCTCGCAGCTCTTGTCTCTTACCCTTTTTGGACTTCATGGCCGTTTCTTGACGAATGGTGTTATACTCCAGCATGGACATTCTGGAAAGTCTCTGTAAGTACTGAGGTGGTGCTCCAGCGAGGGGATCGCTGAAGCCAGAACCTGTCAGGAAAAAAGATCAGCTGCTAAAATTCAAATAATCACACATTAATGATAGTCTCTCAAATATAGTGCAAGCAAAATGTCTGTTCCTCAAGCGACCACCAAGCACTATGATTTCTTTGAAGTAGAAATGTCGTATACTTTCTAAAGTGACTGTGACAAGTCATCTCAAAAAGATCTCACTGAAAACACCTGCAATGTGTGCATTTAATTATATAAAACTAAATCTGTGTCTATAACATGGGATGGCTGTGGAATTTATTATCTAGAAATAATTATGAAAATGTATTCTCCATATAAAATTATCTCTATAAATAATTAGCCCATTTAATGCTTTAAGTGCTTATCAAGTTATTTTTTTGCAAATAAAACCATTTCTCATAAATACTAAGTGAAGTAACATAGTAAAATTATAAAGTGAAATGGGCCCTTCTCTAACTGAGCATCTCTTATAGGGTGGTAGGGATAGTAATAATACTAGTAGGTTCACACTTAGTGAATGATCTCTTTATGTCAAGTACTCTTTTCATCTATTTCATCCACACAACCCAATGAAGTAGGTAACTAGTACTATCTTGGATTACATATTTTAAAACGATTTAATGAGGCTTAAATTCTAGCCATTGTTAGGGACAGGATTTGAACCTAAATCCACCAAATTCAAAGTTCCCATGTAAATCGCTACTTATTACCTAAATATGTGAGTGTGTGTAAATAATTCTATTTAGAAACACACAAGTGTTTGAAAATAAAATATGAATCCATTTATTATTTTGTAAATACTGTTATTTCACATCCAAGTTTCAAGTATCAAGAAAGCTGTCTTCAAATCTCCAGGGTGGTTGGGTTTACTTGTTTTATTTTTATTTGAATGTGTAACATGAGTGAGAAATTCAGAGAGAGCAGAGGGCAAGAATATGATCAGCATTCTTGTGCTTAGCACTGCAATGGACTTGATCTTGGACACTCTGGCTACAAAATAACTAGATGCTAGGTATTAAGCAATATTCAAAAAACTTCAAAGAATTGTTATCATACAGACCAATAAAATTAAGCTGAAGTTGTCAACAATAGGATAAATATAAAAATTCTCAAATATTTAGAAATTTACCCACACATTCTAAATTATGCATCAATAAAAAATAAATCATAATAAACATTTAAGCAGATGACAAAAAAATATTACAAAACTTGTGCGGTGAAACAAAAGAGAAATTTTAGGGTATAAACCTCTCTATGGTTTAGGGTATAATTTTCTAAATTTCCTTTGTTAGAAAAGAAGGCTGAAAATTAATAAGTAAGATGTAAGATATACATTAGGAAAAGAATAAACCCACAGAACATGGGGGAAAAACGATTAATTCAGAAAAGAGGAGAAATAGAAAACAAACTTACAATAAGAAACTTTAAAAAGATGATAGTTCGTCACTGAAAAGACTAATAACAAAGGAAAGCCCCTGTGAGATTAATCAAGAAAACAAGGCAGAAGGAACAAATCCTATGTAATAAAAGGCTAATATGCAAATCGACCAAATGGCGGAACAACCTGTGTTATGACGTGCACTGACCATCAGGGGGCAGACGCTCAATGCAGAGGCAGCCCCCTGGTGGTCAGTGTGCTCCCACAGGGGGAGCACCGCTCAGCCAGAAGCCCTGAGCCAGGCTTATGGCTGGCGAGCACAGCGATGGTGGTGGGAGCCTCTCCTGCCTCCACGGCAGCGCTAAGGATGTCTGACTGCAAGTGTAAGCGGTTATTTGGACATCCCCAGAGGGCTCCCAGACTACAAGAAGGCGCAGGCTGGACTGAGGGACCCCCCGAGTGCACAAATTTCATGCACCGGGCCTCTAGTAAGTAATACTAGAAGAGGAACAGAAGTACAGATAGAGCAAAGATTAAATTTTAGGCCAATAAATTTGAAAACTTGGACAAAATGGGAGAAATTCTAGAACATATAACTTACCAAAACTGATTGACAAATTAGAATGCTTTAAGAATCCTAAAGTTGAAATGACTGGCTCAATATTAAAAGACTCCTCCAAAGAAAACAAATGGCCCAAGTCATTTACCTGCAAGACTCTGTCACCTCATGTTTTCCAGAGAGATTTCATTTTCTTCTGGCAGCCGTCACTTATCCGGCCAATGATGGGCTGTAGGCTGTTTTAAAGCTCGTCTCTTCTTGGGATGCTTTTATTGTGTCCAGCCCTCTGGGAGTTTTAACCGAGAGCCTGGGAGTTCACTAAGGGCTCTCCTAGGTAGGCCTTAACCTCCCCCTCTGTCTCCCCAGCAAATGCTAACTTACTGAAACCTCTGCTCAGTTCTTTTGCCTCAAAGAGGCTGTTTTCTGCTTGAGGTCCTGACATATGACCTGGCAGACATGCCCCTCAGGAACAGGCAAACACCTGGGGGAAAACTGCTCACAGAATTTGGGGCTCACTTCTCTGCAATTATTTCTCCATAATCTCAGCTCTGAAGTCCTATTAGAAATGACACCTCTTGGCACCTTCAAGTAGTTGCTTTTTGATATTTTTATTATTTTATATTAATAATAAATATGCAACTTTTTATATTATTTATTATAAAATATACTTTTATGCTCTTTTATAATTAGCTCTTATGCTAATTCTCAGTGGTAAAGTCATCTAATAGAAGGTATTCCAGCACAGCCAGAGGTGGAAGTTCTATGGGTATTTATTTATTATAATGAAATTACAGGATTTATTTATGTATTTTTGAATTTAAAAAGTATTTTTATTGATTTTGAGAGAGAGGAAGGGAGAGGGAGAGAGAGAAACATCGATGCAAGAGCAAAACATGGATTAGCTGCCTGACAACCGGAATCAAAGCAGCAACCTTTAGATGCATGGGCCTTGCAACGCCCAACCAACTGAACCACACCACCAGGACTGGGCCATTTTTTTAAAGGAGTAACTACTGAAATAGATGACAGTTGCTAAATGATCCTTTAAAAACTTAAATCGGATCACATGGAAATCAGTCTTTTGTTAAAATTATTCAGTGACTCCTCACTTCAATCAGAGTTAGATGCAGTGACCCTTCCAGGGCCCTAGAGTCAGGTGTTACCTCTTCTACCTGGTCTCCCACACTCTGAGATTAGCCACACTCGCCTCCTGAATTCTTCCAACCAGTCAGGTACCATCCTGCCCTGGGGTCTTTCCTGCCTCCAAGAGAGTAACTGTTTTCCAGGAGTTTAATTCCCTCAATTCTTTCAAGTCTTGGCTCAGATATCACCCTCACCAGTAAACCTGTTCTGATCCTAGGTCTCCTGATCTCCCTTCCCTTATTCTATTTTGTTTCTGTTTTACTTACACCTTCTAATATGCTAGGCAATGGACCTTCTTTATTATATTTAACTAGAGGCCCGATGCAAGAAATTCATGCAAGGGGCTTGGCCCTCGCCACCCCTCGCAGCCTCGGCTGGACCTCACAACGACCTTCCGGATGGTCGTTTTGCTGTTCGGACTAATTAGTATATTAGCTCTTTATTATATAGGTTGTTTGTCAGTGGTAGTCTCTCACTAAAATGTAAATTGCACAGGGCCTGGGACCTTGGTTTTGTGGAGGGATGTAACTGAGGCCTAAGCATCTAGAACAAGGCCTGGCACAGAGTAGATACTCAATTCACATTTGGTGAATGAGTGAATGAACTGTGTTCTTGCATGACTCAAGGAAAATCAACAAGTATTTACTGAACACTCTTATATTGCAGAAACTGGTGTAGGCACTGCAGGTTATAAAGGTGAAGAAGATATAGCATCCGGCCCAAAAGAACCATAAACTTGGCCTATTAGAACATAGGTAGGCAAATATTCATTTGGGCCAAGATGTCTTTTGCTTAAATTACCATGTATATTTTTATTTTATGCTGCCTGTTGATCACAAAAGTTGTTTATACTATTTGGAAATTCAGAGAAAGGACATATCCAAGGAGAAGTTCATGAGCATTTAACCTTATGAATGTCCAGAGACTGAAGTTGCAAAGCTCCTAAGTCAATTCTGACTGCTACCAACAATGTCGAGAAAGCATTATATATTATATATTATTTACTCTACAATTTTAGTGTTTGTGTTCCTTGGAGGTGCTCTATTAGCTCCATTAGTCTGTAAGTACAAAGTCATGGAAGTGATGGAGATAACTGTGATTATTATAAAAATAAGTAAGGTTGAAAAAAATCTTAAGCTGGTAAAGAAATAATTGTTATACACAGATAAAAAAGGAAACATTCGATAGTTTGAAGGACAAATCTATATATATAAAAGCCTAAGCAACCATCGCAACTGAACAGATGACACTGAACAGGCTGTGTGGAGCAACCAGGTCGGCAGGGGGGTTACTGAGGGGTGACCAAATGACTGAGCAGCAGGCTGGTGGTGGGGGGGGGGCAGTTGGGGGCAACCAGGCTGGCGGGGGGGGCGGGCATGAGGGGCGACCAGGCTGGCAGAGGGGGGCAATGGGGGGAGGGTGACCAGGCTGGAAAAGGGGGCAGTTGGGGGCAACCAGGCCAGCGGGGGGCTAGTTAGGGGTGACCAGGCTGGTGGGGGGGGGCAGTTGGGGGCAACTAGGTTGGCAGGAGGGATAGTTGGGGTTGACCAGGCCAGCAAGGGGGGGCAGTTAGGGGCGATCAGGCAGGCAGGCAGGTGCATAGTTAAGAGCCAGTGGTCCTGGATTGTGAGAGGGATGTCCGACTGCCGGTTTAAGCCTGATCCTAAACCGGCAGTCGGACATCCCCTGAGGGGTCCCAGATTGGAGAGGGTGCAGGCTGGGCTGAGGGGACCCCCACCCCCCAATGCACGAATTTCGTGCACCGGGCCTCTAGTAGTAAATAATATATAAAGCTAGACATGTTATACTTAATCCTGTGGTTCTCAACTGGAAGTAATTCTGCCACCCTAAGGTGCTTTGGCAAGGTCTGGAGGCCTTTTTGATGACCACATAGTGGCATCTAGTGACCACACAGTGGCATTTAGGAATGCTGCTAAACGCCTCCAATGCATAGGACAGAGCCCCACAACAAAGAATTACCTGGTCCAAAATGTTAATACTGCCATTGTTGAAAAACCCTGGCTTACATAATAATCGACAAAAGACAAGAAAGTGGAAAACTTTTGACTTCAAGAATCTTTCAGGGAGAATCCAAGATGGTGGCATAGGTAAACACCTAAACTACTGCCTCACGCAACAATTTCAAAAATACAACTAAAAGATAAAACGTCTATCACCCAGAACCACGGGAAAGCTGGCTGAGTGGAAGTTCTACAACTAGAAGGAAAGAGAAAAGAGCATTGAGACGTGCACAAGCGCTGAAAAGCTGAGGTACGGAGGCACGTGATCCGGGCTGGCGGCAGGCATTGCTTTTTTCAACCCGAAGGGAGACAAGCCCCCGATTCCTCTGAAATACAGTTTCTGGGGAGACGAGGGGGACCCAAACTCCTACGGGGAGAACCTGGACTGTCTGCCAGTGAGGGTGGCTTGCTTGCAGAGCTGTGCACAGGAATAATTGTTTACTGCACTGGGGCACGGGAGTTGCGGATGCTGACAGGGACGCAGAGCCGGCTAACTAGCAGCCATTGCTGTTTGCCATGCCCTAGCCTAGTGATACCCTGAGACCCTGCCCTACACAACCTACAAACCCACCCAAGCTCCAAGCAGCAGCGTTAGCATAACAAAGCCCTGCCCTATCGCAGCTTAACCTAGCAAACTTGCAGCCTGGGTCAGATAGCTCCAAAACCTCTAAACCCCAAGCAAAAAGGAGAAAACTGTAGCTCTCACTGTAGCTCCTGCTGGGTAGCCTCAGACAGTAGCTGACCTGCACCCCATTGGAGATCCAGAAGCCAGTGTACCTAGTGGTCAGTGTGAGACACCAGATTTCAACTCCTCACATCCATAAGTGACACATTCAAGAGGCAGACTCAGTGAGCACCAAAGCCCCACTGAAACAAGTCCTGCCCCATAAGTGTGTCTTCAGCGCAGCAGTTCTTCCATTATAGACACAGCGAGTCCTCACAGCTAATTGGCCTGGAGGTCAATTCCTCCCAGTATACCAACAGCAATCAAGGCTTAACTACACCAAGACTTTGCACTCAGCCCACAAAGGAGTGTACCAAGAGCATCCACCTCATGTGATTGAGGAGGCTGAGCTACTGCCCCCTATAGATCACCTACCACACAAAGCTACTCCATCAACACAGGGAAGCAGCCAAAATGCGGAAACAAAGAAACATGTCACGAATGAAAGAAACGGAGGAAAGCAAACTACTGGACGACATAGAGTTCAGAACCACATGTATAAGGTTACTCAAGAATCTTCTAAAAACCGCTGAGAAACTTGATGAGACCTTTAAGGATCTTAATGAGAATGCCAAAAAAATGGAAAAGGATCAGTCAGAAATGAAGCATACACTGTCTGAAATAAAGAACATACAGAAACTCAACTGTAGATCAACGTACCCCAAGAATCAAACCAAAGATCTGAAATATGTGGAAACAAAAAACAGCCAACCAGAAAAACAAAAAGAAAAAAGAATCCAAAAATATGAAGATAGTGTAAGGAGCCTCTGGGACAACTTTAAGCGAACCAACATCCGAATTTTTGGGGTGCCAGAAGAAGGGAGAGAGCAAAATATTGAAAACCTATTAGAAGAAATAATGACAGAAAACTTTCCCTACCTGGTGAAAGAAATAGACGTACAAGTTCAGGAAGCGCACAGAACCCCATACAAGAGGAACCCAAAGAGGACCACACCAAGACACATCATAATTAAAATGCCAAGGGCAAAAGACAAAGAGAGAATATTAAAAGCAGCAAGAGAAAAACAGTTAATTACCTACAAGGGAGTACCCATACGACTGTCAGCTGATTTCTCAACAGAAACTATGCAGGCCAGAAGGGAGTGGCAAGAAATATTCAAAGTGATGAATAGCAAGAACCTACAACCAAGATTACTCTACCCAGCAAAGCTATCATTCAGAGTTGAAGGTCAGATAAAGAGCTTCACAGACAAGAAAAAGCTAAAGGAGTTCATCGCCACCAAACCAGGATTACATGAAATGCTGAAGGGTATTCTTTAAGAATAGGAAGAAGAAGAAAAAGATAAAGATAAAAATTATGAACAACAAAATGACATCAAATACATACCTAACAACAAGTGAATCTAAAAATCAAGTGAATAAAAAATCTGAAGAACAGAATGGACTGGTGAATATAATAGAATCAGGGACATAGAAAGGGAGTGGACTGAGGACTCTCAGGGGAAGCAGGTGTGAGGGGTGCGGGAAGAGATTGGACAAAAATCTTACTCCTATGGATGAAGACAGTGGCGGGGGGTAAGGGCATAGGGTGGGGTGGGGAATCAGGTGGAGGGGAGCTATGGGGGGAAAAAAGAGGAACACCTGTAATAATCTGAACAATAAAGATTTATTTTTTTAAAAAAAAGAATCTTTCAAAAAAAAAAAAAAAGAATCTCTCCCATTTAACTTCGGATAAAATTCCTTCAGGAAACGAGCACAAATTTATTGGAGAACTTAAATGCTAGACATATGCATGTTGCATGCCATATATGGTTCCCTTAGTGTAAGGCCCCAGGAATCGGTAACACACGAAAGTTAGGGATGAGACAGTAAGTCTAAATACCAGGGCTGCCAAGAAATTCCCATCATCTTGTAGACCTCACCAAAAGGGCAATTACCTGGCTCAGCTGATTTTTCAGAGTCTGTTTTTGAAATACAAAATTCTGATCAAACACATCAGAAATGTGGAGGTGAGAATGCCTGATTTTATCACTTCAAAGAACAAATTCATACTCCAAATAAGTGAAAATACAGCTTAGTGCTATAAACCCTCCTAGTCACCAAAGGCTTAGGAATAAATCAATGTTAAGAGTAGTTCTTTTGAACTTAATCTACTGGCACAGGGATAAGTTTCTGCAGTTGGCTGTGATAAGATCCACAGGATTCAGGAAAATAATTAATTAGAAGATCAGGCCAGAAATGCAAGTTAGTGCAAGGTGGTAAAGGGTTCAGGGCCAAGCTAAGAAGCTCATACTTTAGTCGGAGGGTATTGTGGAGGAATTGTTTTTGAAGAAGGGAGTGATGCGATTAGAGGCCAAGGTCTTCGGCTTGTTGCAGTATTGGAGGATTTCAAAGGCCAGCAACTCCAAGCCAGACTAGTTTGCAGGCAATTGCAATGGCCCACCTGCGATGAGGAGGGCCCATGCCAGGGTCCTGGGATAATAAAGATGTACGATATACCGAACACAACATCCACTGCGTTTATAAACCGAAGCTTCAAAGACGCAGTAACAAACCAAAGACAATTAAGCCAATGGAAAGAAAGGGCGTTTAAAACAAAAGGTAAGTTCTCCGCAGCACAGTAAGACACGTGGTCAGGAAAAAGAGAGGAGCCTGCTTGCCTTTGGGTCTCTCCAGAAGCGGTATCACAATGCAGGGCTCCCTGGTCTTCTTTACCCTGAAATTACATATTATCACACAGTCACTTCTCTGCAAATCCAGGGCATGTCCATCTTTCACGACGCGGTAAGAGACAAGAAGCATGCTTCCAGTGAGACTCACCTGTTGAAAGACAGCACATAGAAACTAAATAAACATTAAAGAAATGAAATTCCTTCCATTGTAGCTAATCTAATCAGAAACAGATATGAACCAACTTTATGTCTCAATTTTTGCTAATAAATTTTACCCGGGGAGAAGTGTTATGTGTAACGTTTCCCATCTTTATTTCAATTTTATTTTTATCTTAATTCTCAGTAATCATGATTCAGGGAATGCTATGAGAAAGGGAATCAAGATTAGATCAACAGGGTATCTGGATATGCCAGCTAACCAACTCAGTTATTTGTACACTTATCACCTATTCATCACCACAATCTAAATTTTGACATAATTAACTCTTGTTCCTACTGGAATAGATCTAGATAATATGTAGAAAAAATGTCATGGTTGAATCTGCTGTGGGTGAGAGGGTACCTTAAGAATTCCAAATTTCTTGTAGCTACATTAAACTTTAGAAGTCAGCCAAAATTTTTAAATACTCATCACCTCTAGGATTCCTATTATCAGTTTTATTACCAGACTGTGACTTGAGAGTCACTGAAAATTTCTGATTAGCATTAAAGAAATTTGAAAATACATTAGTCTTTTAGAATCAAAGAGGGTAAGGGTTTGTACACAAAATGAACAAAAATGAGGACTTCCCTGCTTTACCAAGATTGTTCCTTCACAGGGCGCTGGGCAATACAAAGAAGAAAATAAAATACTTATAGCCCTGCCTGGCGTGTCTCAATGCATAGAGTGTCAGCCTGAGCACCTAAGGGTCTCGAGTTCAATTCCCTGTCAAGGGCACCTACCTGTGTCGCAGGGTCGATCCCCGGCCCGAGATAGGGTGTGTGCAGGTGGCAACCAATGGATGTGTCTCTTTTACATGGATGTTTCTCTCTCTCTCTTCTATTTCTCTCACCCTCCCTCCCTCCTTTCCATTCTCTCTGAAAAGCAATGGAAAAAAAGTATCCTTGGATGAGGATTAACAAAAAACAACAACAAAACTTGCAGGCAACTCAACATGTCCTCACCAGAATGGTTAAAATAAAGACACTTGTTTCAAAGACAGACACGAGAACTAACATTTTTGCTTGCCATGCACTTCATTAACATCATGGCACTTAGCCCCTCTCTCCCACTTATATATGAAGAACACTTGTCATAACACAATTGTAATATATTCAAGTTATCTTTCATTGACTTAAGGAAATTCACACTCAAGTCAATGTGAAACGTTGATGAATCATCTCACAAATAGCCAAAATTGCAAATGAAAAATAAAAAAAAGAACACACACACACACACAAACTGAAATAGAGTGAAATAGTAGGAAGCAACATAAAGACTGAAAATTTAGAGGCAGAACAGGCTGATTCAGGGGGTGCTTTCTGGGCTTCCAGTTTTTTAGGTGATCATACACACAGAAAGAAGGGTCAGAATACTGGTCTGGACTGAGACAAGTCCATCATCACAGGCAGCCCTCTACACTCTTACTCCCTTCCCCATCAAGGGCTGTGACCCCTGGGGACATGACAGGGATGGGCTAAGTAACAGGGATACAGGTGTGTTGGTGCTGGAAACAGTGTCCTTGAATAGGTTTTATACTCAGGTTTCCAGGGGCCCGCTTCTTTCCACAGTCTTACCATCCTGTCTCTTTAACTTCTACCACCTACTCTACTGCACCTCACTCTCTTCCACCGTCCCTGGCTCTGCCTTGTCTCACTGTAATCTCACTTCAGAAAGAGCAGTTTTGCTTTGTATATTTTTAAAGCTTGGCAATCTGTCCTCAGATAATATTTAAAATGTGGGGAAAGATTTTATGTATGCTATTGCTCACAAAAGTGAAAAAGTCAAGGTAATGTAAAAGTGCAATGATAGGAACTTTTAAATAAACTATGTTGTTTTATTAAACACAGTTTAATAACATCAATGAAATATAACGTGGACAGTAACTGAAGATTATGTAGTGAGATAAATACATATGTGTGTGTGTGTGTGTGCGTGCAAGTGTAAAAAAGGGAGAGTAAAACATTGTAAGTACACTAATATTACAACTAAAATAAAAATATATGAAAATGAAAAAGGCTAGAATTCCCAACAATAAAAATGGATATGTTAAGATGGGTAAATTTTCTGCAAAGCTCTTATTTTCACAATTTAGATCTAAACTAACTACATACAACTTTTCATTTTTAGTATGTTCTAGTTTTCTATTTATGTTATCAGGATTTATTTTGAGTAATTAGCAAGAGCAATAATACTGGTGGAAAACTCAAGAAATGGACTCTGAAATTCTGCTACTTGTGCGCTATATACAATTGGATGACTTTAAAGCTCATGATGTAAAAATATTACATATACGTGAAGATATAAATCCTCCCCTAAAAAGAGCTGCAAATCAGACGGCTTCCAATGCTTGGTCTTTTTTTAAGGTTGGCCTTTCGGTAAATACCCAATGAATAAATAAATAAACGAAAGCAGAAACCAAATAGAAGCTTGTCTTACTAATGAATATATACATACATCCCTTTAAAGAAAGGGGATTTCTCTTAAGGGTATGTCAGTCTGATTTACAGTGGGAAAGGTATTTATAATAATGTTTTTAAATGCCAGGATTCCGGCTGACAAACTCATTTCTGATCATCAATGCAGGGTCTTCATTAGGCTGATGTCTCATTCAGAATCACCCCTCACACCACTTCAAACGGGCAGTGAAATGCAAGGCTCTGAATGCAGGGGAGTGAGACCTGTTCATATTCCAGAGTTCATTTATTTTTATTGCTAAAAATTCCAATATTCTCATGAGCAATTTATACCAGGGCAATAAAGATTCTTTAAAAAAAGACCTCGTATCCTTTCTGACAATGTCACTTAACCACCGTGGGAAGCTCCTACTTGTCAAACTGAATAAAACCACAAAATTAAATCCTTTATGGGAAACAATTAGTAAGCAAGAAAGAACTGGATTCACGGGCCAGAAACCTCGCCAAGCAGAAGTATTACTCCAGCTAAGCATGCAACAGGAGAGAATGGCATAGGCAGGGCCTACCTGACGGGAGGCATCTGGGTGTCAGCGCGCCGCCGTCTGCTAGGGACCTCAGGCGGAGAGGAACGCACACTTTTCTGGTAGGTTTGCAATCCTGGTAAATATGGCATTCTGACACGTTCTCTGAGCTCTTCTAGACCAAACACTTGGGTGTATTCTAATAAAAAATAGCATCATAACCACCTTCATTATTTCCTGGTTAGATGTATGTAACTTCTTTTCCTATACCACAATGCATAATAAAATATACTAAATGGGTCATTAAGTAAAGAAAATTAAGCTACTGTAGTATACCTAGCATCTTTCCCGAGAGAATAACTGAATTCCTAACATAGGGACTGCAGGGGACAGGGGGTAAGAGGCTGCTTAAGATTCGAACCAGGAAAAAGGACAGCTTCCCAGAGCCTCTGTCTTCACTGTCCTCTGTCTTCATGATTCTAGAATCTTCAGAATATTAGATAGATTCACATTGAAAAGAGCCAAAAGCACTTTTAGGAGCCTTACATTATCTGCTATTTTAAGTCTTTCCTTCTTCCTGCTTTTATGTAGAAAATCAAGGTATGTAAATACATGATCATCTGAGCTAGCAGTAAGAGATAAAAGAATTATATTTTTAAAAATATATATTTTATTGATTTTTTACAGAGAGGAAGGGAGAGGGATAGAGAGTTAGAAACATCGATGAGAGAGAAACATCGATCAGCTGCCTCCTGTACACTCCCTACTGGGTATGTGCCTGCAACCAAGGTACATGCCCTTGACTGGAATCGAACCTGGGACCCTTGAGTCCGCAGGCCGACACTCTATCCACTGAGCCAAACCGGTTAGGGCTTCAGGCATTGATTTTATTTTATTTTTCCAGGCACTGATTTTAATGATTTTGCTGCAAATTTCCAAATCTGTAAATAACAACATTGAAACACCAAGATTTCTTCTACGGACCTCACATATCATTAGACAAAGAGATTATAAAATTATTAAAAATTTTCAAAATGAAGGAAAAAAGATTAAGAGATTAAGGTTTTGGGTGGTCATTAAACTAAACATAGAGAATTGTTTTTAAAGCTTTCTCTCCTCAGCAAGTCTAGCCCAGTAATAAAAAAAGGTATTTAATGGGGCTAGAATTATATTAAATACTCAAAATGCTCTTTTGCAACCTTTGTTTTTCTTTTTTGGGGAAAAAAAGTTTCTCTTGATCAAAAAAATATATAGATTCTCTTTTAAGCAATTAAACCTGGGGGTGGGGGACAGATAAATGGGTGTCTTCTGAGTACCTTTAATGGGAATCTAGTGGAAAAATTGAAAACTATAGCAACATAGTCAAAAACCAGAAATGATGAAATGGTGAGGGAGTTCAAATTTTGCTATTTTTAAGAATTATATCTCCGTCAATAAAGCTAATGGCAGAATTCAGGATAAATAAAAAATGTAATTTATAATTTGAAATTAAGGGGGGAAAATTATACATACTCATTTATGTGTCAAAAGTCCTCAAACTAGTCTTTATTGAGCAACTATAGGATATAAGATACTTTTTACAGGAATGGAAAGAAGACATAATTTTGATTAGAATTATTAATACAAAAAGGTGCTGTAAAAGATTTGGGTTTCTTAAAATATGAGAACCAGCTTGAGGTATTTAGTTTTGTTTTTTGTTTGTTTTTTTCTTTTTGTTAATTTGTACCCAAGGACATCCTTTCCACTGATTTCCAGACAGAGTGGAAGGGAGGGGGAGAGACAGAGAAACATCAATGTGAGAGACACACATTGATTATTTGCCTCCCACACACACGCCCCAACTGGGGCCTGAATTCGAGCCTGCAACTGAGGTTTGTGCCCTTGACTGGAATCGAACCTGGGACCCTTCAGTCACAGGCAAACTCTCCAACTGCTGAGCCAAACCAGCTAGGGTGACTTGAGGTAGTTAAAAACAAGCACTATTCATGAAAAGTAGCATGATCCAACAGAGGGAGAACTGCACTGATATCAAGGGAAATAGTTCTTTAAATTTGTTCTATCATGAGTCACAGAATGACATTAAGGAAATTAATTTTAATTTGCTTCCATTTGTCTTTTCCATAAGTTTAAAATAGTATTCTTACTTAAATGTTACAAAAATTATAAAATGTCTCTTGTTACTTTAAAAATATACATGTAAAGTCAAACTCACTATTTCTATATTTTCTTAAGTTAAATAAGAATAAAATTGATGTTACCATTCTTCAACTTTTGTGTTTCGAAAACCGCTTTCCTCCAACTACTCTCCAAAAGAAAATATCTGTCCATGGAATTTCTGGTGACATTAGAAGTCTCAAATTTGATTTCAGGAGATAGTGCTGTCATTTTTTCTTCTTTCAACAGTGCTGATGAAAGTGACATGCTGATCCGAATTTGGGACACAAAATACCAAAATACCAAAAAAAAAAAAAAAAAGAAAGAAGGAAGGAAAAGAAAGGTATTTCGAAGATAAATATTTTTTCCAATCTGTTTTGCATCATACAGATTAAATACTAACATACACTTAAATGAAATTTTTACTTATATTGTATGTTAAATACATATTCTTGGTATTTTAAAGCAAGAGGCCTTTAAGAATATAGCTAAAATATGTAGTAAGAATTTTTTCTTTTATAAAGATTAATGAATTCTTTCAAATCCTAGGTTATAGGTAATTGGCAATATAAAAACAATTTAAGTCCAACAGCAAGTTATCGTGTACAAGAAAATGTTTAGGATTCTCTCAAAAATATTACCATTATACACCATTATCAAGTAGAATTTATCTCTAGGATGCAAGAATGGCTCAACATACAAAAATCAGTTAATGTGATACACCGCTTAACAGAATGAAGGGTTAAATAGCCACATGATCATCTCAATAGCTATAGAAAAAACATTTGATAAAACTCAACACACTTTCATGATAAAAAAAAATACTTTGAACAAACTAGAAATAGAGAGAAATTATCTCAACATAATAAAAGCTACTAGTAAAAAGCCCATAGTTGATATCATACTCAATGGTACAAAATTAAAAGCTCCTCCTCTAAAGGAATAAGGCAGTGATGCCCACTCTGGCCACTTCTATGCAATGTAGTGCTACAAGTCCTAGATAGAGAAATTACAAAAAAAGGAATAGTAGGCATCCAGATTGGATAGGAAGAAGCAAAATTGTTTCTGTTTATAGAGGAAACAATCTTATGTGCAAGAATGCCCTAAGCCTCCACCAAAACAAAAAAGTTAGAACTAATAAAGGAATTCAGTAAAGTTGCAGGATACAAAATCAATAAACAAAAGTACTTGTATTTCTATACATTAACAACAAACTATCTAAAAAGAAAATTAGGAAAACAATAGCATCATTTTAAAAAATATATATTTTTATTGATTTCTGAAAGGGAGAGGGAGCGATAGAAACATCAATGATGAGAGAAAATCATTGATTGGCTGCCTCCTGCATGCCCTCTACTGGGGATCAAGCCACACCCCAGCATGTACCATTGACCAGAATCAAACCCAGGATCCGTCAGTCCGCAGGCTGATGCTCTATCCACAGAGCCAAACCGGCTAAGGCCAATAGCATCATTTTAATAAAATACTTAGGAATAAGCCTAACTAAGGGAGTGAAAGACTTATACACTGAAAAACTACAAAACACTGGTGAAAGAAATTAAAGAAAAAAAATGGAAAGATATTCCATGGTCATAGACTGAAAAACTTAATATTGTCAAAATATCCATACTACCCAAATGACCTACAAATTCACTGCAATCTTTACCAAAATCCCTGTGGTATCTTTTTTAAATAATAAAAACAATTTAAAAATTCATATGGAACCACAAAGGACCCCAGATAGCCAAAACAATCTTGAGAAAGAAGATCAAAGCTAGAGGCAACGGAACAGCACGCAGGCCAGAAATAAATCCACACATATGTAATCAACTGATCTTTGACAAGGGTGCCAAGAATACACAATAGGGAGAGGATGGTCTCTTCAACAAATTGTGTTAAGAAAACTGGATATCCACATGCAAAATAATGAAACTGAGCCCCTTTCTTACACCATACACAAAAATAAACTCAACGTGGATTAAAGACTTAAGTCTGAGACCTGAAACTATGAAACTCCCAGAAGTAAACATAGGGGGAAAGCTTCATGACATTGGTTTTGGCAATGATTTTATGATTATGACACCAAAAAGCACAGGAAACAAAAGCAAAACAGACAAGTGGACTACATCAAACTAAAGGCTTTTGCACAGCAAAGGAAACAGAGAGTGAAAAGGCAACCTACAGAATGGGAGGAAATATTTGCAAATCATACATCTGATAAGGGGTTAATGACAGAAATATGTCAGGAACTCTTACAACTCCCTAGTAAACAAAACAAACTAATAACCAATTTTAAAAATGGGCTAAAGACTTGAATAGACATTTCTCCAAAGAATATATACAATGGCCAATAAGCATATGAAAAGACACTCAACATCACTAACAACCAGGGAAATGCAAATAAAAACCAGAGTGTGATATCACCTCACACCTGTTAAAATGGCTACTATAGAAAAAAGAATTTTTTAAGATAACAGCACTGGTAAGGATGTAGAAAAGTTGGAACCCTGAGCATTATTGGTGGAAATACAAAATGGAAAACAGTATGGTGGTTCCTCAAAAACATTAAAAATAGAACTGCCATAGGCTCTAGCAATCCTACTGCTGGGGATTTAGCCTGAAGAATTGAAATCAGTATCTCAAAGAGGTATTAGTACTTCTGTGTTCACTGCAGAACTATTCACAATAGCCAACATGTGGAGAAAACCTCTCTCTCCTTCTCCCTGCCTCTCTCTGAAATCAATAAAAAAATTGTTGAAAAATAGATGAAGGGATTAAAAAAAGAGAGGTAGAGATCAACAATGGAGTATTATTCAGCCCTAAAAAAGAAGGCAATCCTGAAACACACAATACAGATGGACCTTAAAGATGTTATGCTAAGTGAAATAAGATGGTCATGGCAGGGATTCCTCTTATATGAGGTACCTAAAACAGTCCAGCTTATAAGAGCATGGACTGGTGGTTGCCAGAGGCTGGGCAGGGGACTGGGGCTCGGGGTGGGGAGCGGCTAATTGGTGGGTATGACATTTCAGTGATGCAGGATGAGTGTTCTAGAGCTCTGTCCTGCGACATTGGGCCTACAGATAGCAATACCGTATTGGACACTTAAAAATCTCATGTGTGTTACAATAAAATTTTAAAAATTTAATTATGACCATTATAAAATGCATTTCTGCCTAAAAAAAAAAATAATAATTCCTATGCTCCATGGAAAATAAACATGTCCTCAAGATAGCCATTACTTTTATTCTAAACATGGACACAGAAGAACAACTAATCACGCATCCAGCTTATGTACTATATACTCAACTCAGTCATAGCTGTGAAGTGTCTGCTTTGTGCAAGGCATTGTTAAACTCTGAAGAGGGTACACCACAAGCAAGGCATGGCCCCGGCTCAGGACAATGACAACAAGCACGGCAGTGACAATTCACCGGATGCCTCATATCCCATGTTCCCTGCCCGGCCTTCTATGTTCGTTTTCTCCAGTCTTCACAACAAAAGGATTACAGGTACCGAGGTTCAGCTGTGCTCATTCATTCATACAAAATATTTCCCAAGGGTTGGTTCTGCGCCAGGAATTGAGCAAGGCATTGGAGAAACATGATAAACAGAGCAATCCCTGCGCCCGAGGAGCTCAGAGCCCAGCAGACAGACACGGAACGGGTGACACAGTGTAGAACGTGCTATAAGGGAAAACAATACAGGGTCCTAGCAGAGGAAACATGTGAAAAGATATGAAATGAGAGACAATGTGGCGTGTGTACATCCCCACAAATGGGTGGGCAGCAAGAAGCAGGGAAAGGGGAGAATGTGGGAGGAGAGAGGGAAGAAAGTGAGAGAAGAGGGAAGGAGGAGGAAGAGGGAAAAAGAGGAGAGAAGAAAGGAGGGGAGGCACAGAGATTGCCTTGGAGTGGTGAGAGGTTAGCATCTCCTATTAAGCAGCTGTGTCGAATCCTGGAGATGTCAGCCTGGCCATTGTGGCTCAGTGTTGAGCATCAATCTATGAACCAGGAGGCCATGGTTCAAATCCTGGTCAGGGCACATGCTCGGGTGTGGGTTCCATCCCCAGTGGGGGGCATGCAGGAGGCAGCCGATCAATGATTCTCTCTCATCATTGATGCTTCTATTTCTCCCTCTCCCTTCCTCTCTGAAATCAATAAAAAAAATTTTTTTTTAATTAAAAAGAAAACCAGGAGAGGTTACTTATCAGGAAGTGACAAATGAGATGAGAATAAAGTGGGGGGAAGTCTGGACTTGGTGGGGAGATCTTGGGCCCTTTGACATGGCAGTGCTGGAATTAAAGGTGAGGGTAGAAACCAGATCCTTATGTGCTACGGGGGGTGGGGGAGGGCGGGGGGGGTGGTGGTGCATGAAGAGCATTAGGAAATGCAGGGACAGCCATGAGAGAAGAGTCACAACCTCAGCACCATGCCATGGGCCCACATGGGCATCCCCAATGGGACCTGCCCCTCCTCTCCTCGGAGCCACTGTCCTCTGCTCTGAGCCACCGGCTTTCTCTGCGATGCTCAGAGGCTCACACTGCTTCCCGCATCCTCCAGGGCAGCCACCACCTCTCCCCATTGGGCTTGTCCTCCCTCCCAGCAGCAGTGGAAGAAGAGGGGCCCCTTCTTTCTTTGATGCTCTTGAACTCTCTTGATTTCATAGAGTTTATTACCAAAGATGAGCAAACAAGACAACCAGAAGATCAACAACAACAATGAAAACGACAACAAGTCTGAACTAAAATAGGAAGCAATTAAATTTCCAAAGTCTTAATAGCCTGCTAGAATCACAATCCAGACTCCCTGCTAAGAACTTGCTTTTCATTTTCCTTGTAAAGGTGATGGTGACCTGACCGCTTTGTTTTTGCTCCATGGTAGGCCCTCCTCTCCTTAGAAGCCTCCCTCCAGGGACCGAAGAAACGATTGGGGACTAGCAATAAATGCCTCTCAGGGCATCATAGCCAATAAGTTCAAGAGAAATATTTCTTAAAATCGAATATTTTTTAAAAGTTCACACAATAAATACACGAGAGGTCATTACACTATTCTCTACATTTTTGTGTATGTTTGAAATTTTCCATAATAAAAAGTTAGGGGGAAAAGCCCACAGCTGCAAGAATGTACAACTTAAGGAATGTGCTGAAATAATAAAAATTTAAAAACACATAAATGTTTTTGATCTGATGTTTCCTGAAAACATGGTCCCCAACTAATTCTGGTGGAAAAAGAAAAATTAAGGATACTTTATAGTACCAAAAAAAAGACTGTTTAAAAAAAACACATGTAGAAAGAGATAATAAAAAGAACAAAGTACTTACGTTCTAGGGCAGGCCATAAAAAAACTCACTCAAAACAAATGCTTTCTCAAGCCCTAGCCGGTGTGTCCCAGTGGATAGAGCGTCAGCCTGCAGAACAAAGGGTACCAGGTTTGATTCCGGCCAAGGGCATATGCCCGGGTTGCAGGCTCGACCTCCCCAGTAGGGGGCATGCCGGAAGCAGCCAATCAGTGGATTCTCTCTCATCATTGATGTTTCTGTCTCTCTCCCTCTCTGAAATCAATAAAATGTATTTTTTTTAAAAAAGAAAAAAAGAACAAATGCTTTCTCAAATTAAAGTCAGGGATTGAGATAAACTAACTGTTTAAAACAAAGAGCTATAAATTAATTACTTTATTTTCAAAGGCACCCCACAATAAGGGTGCATTTAAATATTTTCGAATTAAAACATTCCAAATATTCTAAATTTTGTTGTTTATTTCACCTAGTTTAGAAATAGAAGAAAATGTTAAATGTTTTCTATTCATTATTTATCTATCCATTCATTTATTCACTTAACAAAAATGTGTTGAATGACAATCATGTCACACAACAAGAATGTAAAAATGAACCAAACCCGATGGGGTTCCTGTTCTCCTGAAACTTAGGCGAGAGAGATAGACATTAAATAAATGAACAAAGTTTATCACAGATAACATACAATAAAAGTAAAGTTGATTCTCATTATTCCAGATCGGTACAGGCTATGAAGTTGACGTTAACACTGAATTAGTGAATACTGAACTATTGGTCCCCCAAACTTTAATCCAGAGGTCAGCAAACTATATTCCCCGGGACAAATCCAGCCCGCCACGTGCTTTAGATTGAACTGCTGATTTAGAGGACATATAGGAGACAAAGGAACCTACTACCTGACATCACAGAATGTGCTCAGCAAAATCAGAACATGCAACCCTAGATATCGCCTATTTTTTTCCATACTGCCCTGTTCTTGCCTTACGGTTTCCACAACTTCATCTCCTTGAATATTATAAATTTAATTTTTTCCCATTGTGTCCATCATTTTTTAGTTTAGGGATACACATCTCCCATTTGCTAAATCTGCCAAGTCTCCTTCCTTGTGGTTCATTTCCTTACACAGTTTGCAAGAAGTAAACGTTGTGAGCTCATCTTTAGAAAGACTGCTAGCTACAGGACTCCATGTTCCCTGAGCCACAGAAACTTCGCTGCAGAGAGGTTTCCCATTCGTCTCTGCCTGGACCTGGGTGTCAGAGGTGCCAGACCGGTTAATATGCCCATTTCTTGGATTGTGATCCTTTAACCATGAAGTAATATGGATTCAGGCCTCAGACTTGTGCTGTACAGGATCTGAAGCTCCGCCTAGTAGCTGACTCTAGTTCAAGTGGATGGCCAGCTTCCTTGCAGCCTCCTCAGACCAATGGAGGGCATTTTTCTGGTTATCATCTCAACGGCAAGGTTCTTGTGGCTGGTTGTATTTTTCAAAGAAGAATGCACTAATACATATCCATCCCCACATGTTCTTCCTTCAGTGTAATGTCGACACTCCTCCAAGAGGCGAAGTCTGTTTCTCTCTCTGAAACTAATGTCCTCAGTCAATATGATGTGGTGGAAGTGCCTGTATGATTGCCAAGGCGAGTTCATAAAACGTGGCTCTCTCTTGGAATACTCACCTTTGAAACCCAGCCACCATAGTGAGGAAGCCAGGTAGCAGGAAGAGGCCCCAGTGAAGGTCTCAGCTCACAGCCAGTACCAACCACAGCCGCGGGAGTGAACAAGCCCCAAGTCCTCAAGTCCTCCACTGGAGGCCCCAGATGTGGGGAGGCAGAGCCAGGCTGAGCATGCTGTGCGCTGTCCGAATTCCCGACCCCCAGAATCCAGGAGCACAGGCATGGCTGTTTTCCACCACTACATTTTGGAGGAACTTGCGATGCAGTCACAGTAATGGAAACTGTATTCCTTTGTGATTTCCAGCTTTTGGCAGATGCTCAACAGTGGCTTCCTAGGGAACATGCCCTCATCTATGGCACCTGGGCAATTCTCTCTTGCTTCCTAGCCCAGCCACAAATCCATAAATTACCTTATTACATTTACCCCACATTGGAGATATAAGGAGGCAGGATGGAGTCTTCTTCAAGTCAGCTCACTCTGCCCAAGAAGCTCCCAGAATAATTTTTCATATGAAGACATAAAGAACTGAAGAATTTATTTTATGTACAAGGATACTTAGGAATAAAAATTAAAATGAACCCTATAGAGTATATTTATTAAAGAAGAGATAACTTGTTACAGAAAAAAAAATAGAATTGGTCAATAAAGTTCATCCTCACTAGTACTCCAATAAAAGCAATATAATGAGCTACAACTTTTGCCAAATGAATGGCAAGAATTTTTTCTTTACTACTCAACAGTGTGAGACGGGTTTCAAGGAACTAGGCACTCTCATAGGTTTCAGTATATGCATTTTTTTAATCTTCGCCCAAGGAGTGAGAATACTTTTTCTACTGATTTTTAGAGAGTGGAAGGGAGGGGGGAAGAAAAGGGGAGAGAAACATCGATGCGAGAGAGACACATTCATTGGTTGCCTCCCACACATGCCCCTACTGGAGGCGGGGATCAAACCTACAACCCAGATATGTGCCCTGGAATGGGAATCAACCCTGCACAGAATGACACTCTAACCACTGAGCATGCCAGCCAGGGCTAGTATATGCATTTTTATAGCGTTTCCAGATAGCAATATGTATGCCCTTAAAATTTTATGTACGTTTGACACAGCAACTCACTCCCAGGAATTTATCCTAAAGGAATAATCACTGATACACACAAATATTTATCTTCAAGAATGTCAAATTCTGTATTTTTATAATAAAAAAATGTCAGTCATTGTGCTAGAAGCTGAAATACAAAAATGATGAAGATGGAAAAGCCTACAGTGTATTGAAGGGAACAAAGTAAGTGATTACAGTTCACTGTGGTAACTAATCATGATAAAGCTGTGGTACTACAGAGCCTTTGCTAACCTAAACGAGTATGCAAGTAGGAGAGTTTTGCTTCTGATTTTGAGCAAGGATGTCAAGCTAAGTCCCACAGGTTTTGATAAGAAGAAATGAAATGGCAGAGCAGGCTGCATGCCTACCAGAATTCTTGCTCCTCCGGAGAACAGAACTGTTCCTGGGAAGTGGCTGCCTCCCTGAGTAGGGAATGTGAGAGAATGCAAGCTTCCTTTGTGCAGGAAGCTTTTATGAAGCAGGTCTGCTTTCTCTACGCTTTTTCCTTCCCTTTCTGCTGGCTGCAACTAGACAAGAGCAAAGTGCTCGTGAATGGCAGAGCCTGGATCCTATTACCTATCGGAAGAAAGCAGCCTACTGATCAGTAACGCCAGGTCCTCTAGTAGCATCATTTTGTTTAAAGTCGTTTTGTGTGCTCGCTTCAGCAGCATATATACTAAAACTGGAATGATACAGAGAAGATTAGCATGGTCCCTGCACAAGGATGACACCCAAATGTGTGAAGTGTTCCGTATTTTTTTTTTGGGGGGGGGGGGGGGAGATGCTGCTTTGTTATAATATAGATGGAAAAAAACCTCAATTCTGGCTGGGGCCACTGCCTGTGTGGGGTTTGCATGTTCTCCCCATGTATGCGTGGGTTTTCTCTAGGTCTTCCATGTTCCTCCCACACCACAAAGATGTGCACATGAGATAAATTATGTTAAATCACTAAAATGTTGAGGTCTGTTTGTTACTATAGCTAACAATACACTAATACATGCAAACTTTTATTCCCAAGTGAATGTATTAGCTCACCTACCCAAATATATTCACTAAGCATGTACTATCGTATCTAATAAAAGAGTAACATGCAAATTGACCACACCTCCACTACAACCACAAGCCACGCCCCCCAGCCAATCAGGAGCAACTATGCAAATAAACCCAACTAAGATGGCTGTGGCCACAGAGAGCAGGAGGGAGGCTTGGGTTTCCCCTGCAATGGAGAAAGCCAAGCTTTCCGCCTGCCCTTGCCGGCCTTGGCCGGAGGCAGAGCCCGGTGATCGGAGCAAGCTGGGGGTCCCCTGCCCAGGGCCTGGGCCTCGGCCAGAGGCTTGCGGCCTTGGTCGAGGGCGGAGCCGGGCGATCGGAAGGAGGTGGGGGTCCCCCAGCCAGGGCTGAGGCTCTAGGCCTTGGCAGGGATGGAGCTGGCGATTGGAGGGAACTGGGGGCCCCCTGCCCAGTCCCTGAGGCTTTAGACCTTGGCAGGGGTGGAGCAGGAGATCGGAGGAGATAGGTGTGAACTATAGAGGAAATACCTTTTCTGACCACTCATTGGCTAAGCTCCCTGTTTGCCACTGGTAATATTCTTAGTAACTTGGGTATAAGAATCCAAAAAGGTGATCTAGGGCTTTTCCACAACACTCCTGGAGAAAAAAACGAAGGTCCACTGCTGGAGGGCTAAGAAATGTCATATCCTGCCCTAGCCAGTTTGGCTCAGTGGATAATGCCTAGGTTTGCCAACCGCAGGGTCCGGGTTAGATTCTGATCAAGGGCATGTAAGTGGTTGCAGGCTCCTTCCTGGCCGGGGCCCAGGTCAGAGCTCATGCAGGAGGCAACCAATCAAAGTGTTCCTCTCACTTTGATGTTTCTCTCTGTCTTTCCCTTTCTCTTCCACATTCTCTAAAAGTCAATGGAAACATATCCTCAGGTGAGGATAAAAAAAAGAGAAAGAAATGTCATAACCTATGAAAGACACATCTTGAAAATGCCTAAAGAAAGTTGTCATTTTTTCATGGTGAAGGGACTGGAGTCCGTGTTGATGAAAACACCTTGGTGGCTGTGGTGACTGGCAGTGGCTGCAGCAGCGGGGTGATGGGGCTGGTGCTTTTCCCTGATCAGCCTGGTCGCCTCCCACAAAGGGAGGCCAGACTGCGGCTTAGGCCTGCTCCCCACGGGAAGTGGGCCTAAGCTGTCAGTAAGACATCCCCTGAGGGATCCCAGTATGTGAGAGGGGGCAGGCTGGGCTGAGGGGACCCTGCCCCCCCCCCAGTGCACGAATTTTGTGCACCGGGCCCCTAGTGTGATATATTCACTAAGCATGTACTATGTGCACATGAGTGTGCCATGTGCTTGACAAATACAAAGATAAACTAAATAGAGATCCTGCCTTCACAGAATTTCCTGTCCTAAAGGAAAAACAATAGCCATTCATACAGCTACAACATGAGGTGAAGTGTGAAATCACAGCCAGAGGGGTGATATATATATGTAACTCCTCATATTAGAGGAGTTAAAACACAGGAGATAGGACCTTCACAAGGAGGTTCAAGAAAGACTTAGGAGATACTAGAAAATGACATTTATATAAAATTCAGACAGGCAGAAATGTGGGTAGTGACATTCCTGGAAAGATACAGGTGTGAAAAGATGCCATGGAAAACGGTGGTTTGCCGCTCTGTTGACTAATGAGTTTGTCGACCACTGTCATATACTACCTTTTATCAATTTTCACACAATATGCCACAATTGCCTAATCCTCACAGCTTCCAACTACACAGTAACATTTAGTCTAGTCCAGTGGTCGGCAAACTCATTAGTCAACAGAGTGGCGAACCGCGGCTCGCAAGCCGCATGTGGCTCGCGAGGCGCGGTTTGCCGACCACCGGTGTAGGTAAAGGCATCCTGAGAAACAATGAAATGATAGACTGGGAGATCACAGACACATCCAAGTGCTGTTTGTGCTTTTCTTCCCGGAGCAACGGGAGGGCGCCGAAGGGTCTCGTGCTGAGCTGTGGCAGAGGCTGAGACAGTTAACACAACAGTCCAGGCTGCTTACATTAGAGTAGCAGCAGGGAGAGTGCACAATTAAGCGACTGATTGAGTTTAGGAGGTTCAGCAAAGGGATTTAAGGTGATGGAGGCGATGAACTAGGTTGACCAGGAATTATAGAACCATGAATTAAATTCAAAGAGAAAGAGCTGGCCCAGGGGTGGAGGACAAGGAACTGTTTCAGATACCATGAGTCTAGAACCTCCAGGTAAAGCTATAACCGGGGTTTAAGCTACAGGAATTGAAGACTATTGGTTTGGCTGGGAGATGAAAAATTTAAGTTATCTATTTACAGGTGAGAATTGAGGCCGGAGACTGGATTAAAGTTGCCAAAGATTGGAGAGAGAGAAGAGAAGCCAGATTCCCTCAAAATATACGCAAGGCAGGAAGATAAAGAACAGGCAGAGAAGTGACTGGAGAAGCAAAGGACACAGAGGAATCAGAATCGCAGGAAGCTGTGGACCATGTCCGGTTCGACAGAAGTAGAGAAAAGAACTATCAGTAATACTGTAACATCAAATACACAATCACATTTAATCCTCCAACAACTCAATGAAACAATCCCGTTACTGACCCAACAAAGAACACAGCATTGGAATAAAATGAACTTGGATTCTAATCTTGACTCTGCCCTTTAATAGCTGCGTAACTATAGGATCATGAAGAAAATAATAGTGCCTGTGGCCTGTGATTCTCATTGTATTAGTGAGGATTAATCCCCCCCCCCATTCCACCCTGCCTCGTGCACCCCCGCCAGCCAGGATTAATTTTAAAATGTGTGTAAAGTGCTCAAAGCCGCACTGGACATGTAATAAACACGCAGCAAGTGAAAGCTATTGTTTTGCTTTTAAATAATGATAAACAGGTTTTTCTGAACACAGCCTGCTGATGGAAGTGTCAACCCGTAAAAACTTAAGAAGGCAAGATTCCACCAACATTTTTTTCCCCACCAACATTTTTTAATGTACATATACCTGACCCAGCAATTCTGCTTCAAGAAATTAACTTTGTAGAACTATTCCCAAGTATACGGATGTTCACTGTAATAAGGAAAAGTTGGAACCAACCTTAATGCAAGGTAGTTATATAGATTATAATACATCTATACCACATGATCACACATCTATCTATATGATACATCTACGAAATATTCAATGCAGACCTATATAAATGATATGATAGGCATTTGCCATATCCTCTTAAGTGAAAAAGGTAATTTCTCAAAGGAATCCATACATGATTCCATTGATGATCAAAAAACAAATGGAAAAAAAGTATGGCTAAACACCAAATTAACTCTAAGAAGTATTAGAAAGTAGAAAGCTTTCACCTCAAACTCTATATACTTCTGTGCTGTTCAAATTAGCAACACTGATATATTATGATGCAATTTCAAAAATGTAAAAACTTAAAATAGGAAACGTCAGAAGTATTTTTGAAGGAAAGCCATTGTTAATTGGAGATTTAACTCACCATTAGCAATGTGGGTAGAAAGTCAGTAAGACGAAGAGCAGGGGTTCCGGAGGGTAAAAGTCAGAAAGATGAAGGGACACGCAATGCCCAGGAATGGGTGCAATATTGCGTTTGTCTAGAGAGAGGCTCCACAGTTTTCACGTCTCATCCCAGAAAGGTTGTAGGGGAAATGACCGGTACAGAACAGACACCGTGCATCACACAAATCTTTTCTTTTCAACCCCTCATGAAAACAGTCATCAGCTAAAATGATAGGTAAATCAGAAATGGTACCAAGCAAAATCCGAAATGAAAACGGGGCCAGAGCTATCTAATGAGCACAATCAGCTCCGCAACCTGCTCCATCCACGTGGCCCCGTGCACGTGCGGTGGTAGACAGTAACCCCCCCGCCCCCCGCCCCCCGCCCCCGCCCCGCGTGCTGGCAGGATGGCTGAGGGTACTGGTCTGTTCCAGAAACGGGGGTGGGGGGCGCAAAGGTTCAGATCGGGTGGTGGTCCTCCCTGGTTCCACTCCCACCTCAGCCCCAGCCTCCCTGGCCTCCCCGCCGCCAGGTCCCCAGGAAAATAACACCTGGAGTGACACGCGTGCCTCGCCAGGCTGATTCTCCCTTCGGCCGGGCAAGGTCCCTGAGCCTTCAGGGCGCCCACACTCACTGTCCCAGCAGCTTCGTGGTGGAGTGAAGGAGCTTCCTCGCCTGCTGGGCCCAGGGTGGTGGCACCCAAATCTGAGTCTTGAGCATTGGGGGCAGCGGGCAGCTCGGGAGCCAGCGGCGGGACACAGCGGCGGGCCGCCGCAAGCTAGCTGGATCGCTGGTCTCGGGGCGAACATGCTGGGCTGCCGGCAGCCCGACGATGCTCGGGAGAGGGGAGCGCCCAGCCCAGCCCGCAGCGGCCCCGATGCTGTCAGGCGCCTGGAGCTTCCGGCTGCCCTCCCTGCTGTCGCCTGCCGCCATCCCCACAGCCTCTCCGGAAACTGAGCCAGGAGGGTGCTTGGGCAGCTAGGAGAAACCCCCCTCCTCCCCCGGGGTCACAGATAAAGGGGTCCGAGTGGGGAGACGGCGGCGAAACAAGGCCGGTGAACGAATCAGTCCTGAAACAAGGTCATAGGGGCAGGAAAAGTGCACCCAGCTACAGGGTGGGTGGTGGGCAGCTGGACAAGGTTGGCGGTGTGCAGTCCTAAGTTGCATTTTTAAGATTCAAACTATCAGGGTCCCAGAGTACTGATGAGTCTGGACCTTTCAAACACCCCAGTAATACCTGACTAGTCCAGTCTCAGGAAGTGACAGAATCACCCCGAATTCCCTCCCCCCTCCGCCAGAATTCCGTGTTCTAAGTTTCCTTTGTCTGGATTCTTTGGTGAAGGCTTAGATGTGTGTCCTCTCCCTAGCAAGGAAGCCCGCCTAGTACCCTCACCTGCACACGGTCTTAGCTATACTCTTGACCCGACAACAGGGCTGCACATTTACCCCTGGTAATATGGTTTCCGGTCCCACAAAATTCCTGACACTGCTCTCAAACCCACTTTTCCGTTTTCATTAAGCTTGACACGAACCTCTCCTAGTTCCTCTGGTTAAGAAAACCAACTCAAATTAGACCTGGAACCTAATACTAGCCCCAGCACTCAATGTAGTTGTGTGATGGGGTGCGGTGCGGGGGAGGGGGGGGAGGGGGAGGGGTAGTTAACTCATCCAGAAAATAGGGATAGTGGCATATTTACCTAGAGGAATAGACAGCACATGGAGAACTTCCAGAGAGAAGCCTGGGGCCAAAACCAATTAGGAACTCAGTTCTGGGGCTGCACTCAGAAGTGGAGAACCACGGACCTATGTTAGCTGCATTAATTGGACACTACACTCACCTCCTTATCAAATGGCTGCTTTTGAGTCTTGCTATCACATCCTCTTGGCCATCACCACCCCTCCCCCCAGCTCTGTGCCAACTCCAGGCCTGGCTCCTATTGTTTCATAACCAGGTCCCCAAATCCTACCAACCTTCGTGAAACTTCCCAATCCTCACAGTGGAACCATCTCTATATTCTCCTAACATGTTGTTCTATTTTCACATACTGTTACCCCTAGACAATAAAACTCATACATCCACAATCCAGCCCCCACTCTTTTCACCATTTCCCATCCCAACTCCCGAGGACTGCATGTGCCAACGGGAGATACATCATTTTAAATGGCTATTGCCCTTGAAGAGGGTTGAGTAACTCAAAGCAGCAACCGGCATGGGATGCACCAGGCATTGTTGTAAGTACTAGAACAGAGAAGGTGATGACTCAAAGACAAGTTAATGGAGCAAGTTTTATCAGATACTAAGAGATGCTCTGAAGAAAAAAATTGTATGAAGAGGTGTGTCAGAGAAGACCTTTTACCCAAATGAAAAAAGCCAGGTACACAGATCTGAAGGCAGTGTTCCAGACACAAGATTACAAGCACTGAGACGCTACACTAGAAGCTTCTCACTTATGAGAAACAAGAAAAAATAGAGCTGGGAGCCATGTATTAAAGATTAAAGATGGCCCTTCCAAAGGTTTCCATCCTAATTCCCAGGACCTGAGGACATGCTACCTTATGCAGGGACTCTGCAAATATACCAGAATTAAGGTATTTAAGACGGGAAGACTAACCTGGATTACCTGAGTGGCCCAATGGAATAACCAGGGTCCCTTTAAGAGGGAGGCAGGAGGAGCAGAGCCAGAGATGATGGGAAGATGGCACTCTGAAGATGGAGGAAGGGGTGACGAGCCAAGAAATGCAAGTGGCTTCTTGAGCCTCCCCCCTAGCCTCCAGAAGGCAAAATGCCTGCTGACAATTTGATTTAGCCTAGTGAACCAGATTTTGGACTTCTGACTTCCAAAACTGTTAAGACAATATATCTATGGTTTAAGTAACTTTTTAAGTGTTTTGTTACCGCAGCAATAGTAAACTTACATAGTGCCTACATGGAGACATGCAGGTTTAGTTCTACACCGCCGCAATAAAGCCAGTCATCATCTTTGCTAAAGGATCTTGCCACATCTGTGAAACGCAATTAAAATGAGGTATGCTGTGTATGTTACATGTATGATAAAAAGACTGGCCTTAAAGAGAGAGGGATGCCTCACAAGAGAAGGGAGGCACCGGTATGAGGACAATGTTTTGTCCAGTTTGATACCCAATCTGTAAAGGAAAACAGTGGGGGGCAGAAAGTTGTCAATCTTCCCCTGAAAATGGTCCTCAAAGACCCCAAGAAACTGTCACTTTCTAGCAGTCCCTGTAGCGCGTACATATCCGTATTTGTTTAGTCTATCTTGCCCATTTCATTCACACGGGAACAGAGGCTTGTTTTCATTTGTATGTCCCTTATAAGCACTCAAATTTTACAATGTTTACTTAGCACTCCGAGCCAGGCACAGATGACACTTTCTGAAGACAGGGGCAGCTAGAGACCTAATAAAGCTGGCACTTCAAAGGGTACATATGGAAATGCACATGTGAGTTTGTAGAAGTAGCACCTAATGAGTGGCCGGACTTTCCTTTTTGGAGGCGGGCTAAGTAAAATAAGGTATTAACCTGCATTTAAATAGGTTTTAATAGTTCACAAAACATTTCCCTATCCATTAGTCTTCACAATTCTGCGATGAAGGTAGACCCACTGTCCGATTTTTACTCACCAGGAAACTGACAGGTTGTCACCAGGCAGCATGTGACAATTTAAGGTGTCATAGTTTCCTGATGAGTGAAAATGGGACAGCCAGTCTACCTTCTATATCCCCCCCTGAAACTCCTACTAGATCCCTTAATTCTGAAGTAATCCTATTCCAGATGTCTCCAACTCCTCCCCACTCCCAAAAAGGTCCCTATTCTTTGGCCACACTTGGGAAATAATTTACAGGATTAAAAGCGGGAATGTATCTACAAAGGACAGATACAGCCCAGTCCATTTCTTTATCCTAGATATTCTTGGAGAATTTCCTAGCCCTCACCAGCTTCAAAAGCTGTGCTACTTTGGGTGGTGATGCACCAATGTTTAGGGATCCTAACAAACCTATGCTGTCAATTGCAGGCAAGATTGTTGAGCACTTGGGGACAGGGGCGTAAGGTAGTGCCCCTTTATCCTCGGTTTTGCTCTCTATGGTTTAAGTCCAAAACTATATGAAAATCCCAGAATTAAACATGTTTCAAATTGCACAGCATTGAGTAGTGATGAAATTCCTTGCCCAGGCCTGGTGGTGACAATCCCTTTGTCTAGTGTCTCCATACTGTACACACTCCTTGCCTGTTAATCATTTAATAGCTTTCTCAGTGATCAGATTGACTGCCCCAGTATTGCAGTGCTTGTGGTCAAGTAACCATTATTTTACTTTAAAGCCACATTCACATCACTTACAATACGGTTATAATTACTCTATTTTACTATTGTTAACCTCTCATTGTGTCTAATTTATAAATTAAACTTTATCAAAGGTATGTATGTATAAGAAAAAAATAGTATATATGGGGCTTGGTACTATCCGGTTTTAGGCATCTACTGGGAGTCTTATGTATGCCCTGTGGATAAGGGAACTACCGTATCTAACCAATTTTACCATAAAAATAATAAGCTGTGTTAAATGCCATCACCCATATATAGAGTGCCACGTCTATTTATTACTATCCCAATTTCCCCAACTTTCCCATGCCTATGTAGTTAGCAATATGCCCTCTGTACAACTTTATTACAATAATCGGTTGTTTTCTTCAGAGCCACTTTCTACCTTTCAGGATACTGGATGAGCCAAGGCTGGGGCACTGGGACTCTATCTACTGAAGCAGCAAAACAAAATGATAATTTCAAAACTCAGACTCTTAGGCGCCACCCACCACCTAAAGATTAACCAAGTACATTGGTTAATTTTTTTGTATAGTGATCCAACTGTGAAACAGCTTCCAAGACCAAAGAATTTAAAGAAATTCTTAAATGTATGTATCTAGCGACTTTCACATACTAACAAGTAACGATTCTGGTGCAAACGTGTCAAAAGAACAGGGCATGTGTTTCATATACATCATACCCTTGGCACATCAATGAGGGTTACAAAATCTGTAACTTTTATTATACGTATTTCATATTACACTCTACACTTAAAACCGTCAGTTCATTAACCAGGTAAGATGTCAGTACATAAACCATAGAGGAATGTTTCTTATAAAATACCAAAACTGCCCAGCTGGTGTGGCTTCAGTGGTTGAGCTTCGATATGACCCAGGTCACCATTCAATTCCCTGTGCCCAGATTGTAGGCTCGATCCCCAGTATGGGGCCTGCAGGAAGCAGCCAGGCAATGATTCTCTCATCATTGATATTTCTCTCTCAAATATTTTGGAGAAAAATAAATAAAATACCAACACTTATTTAAAATTATATTCACTAGTTTCATTAGGAGTGCTTTAGGTGTTCCAAAATGACTATAATAGACATTAATTTCATTTCTTCCCTCATAATATATACGCTGTATTATTTTTTTTATGTTAATCCTCACCAGAGGATTTCCCATTGATTTTAGAGTGAAAGACAAAAATCAATGTGAGAGAAGCACATCAACTGTTGCCTCCTGCACGAGCCCAGACCATGGCCAGGGTTGGGGAGGAGCCTGCAACCAAGGTACGTGTCCTTACCAGAATTGAACCCGAGACCCTTTGGTCCTAAGGCCGACGTTCTATCCACTGACCCAAACCAGCTAGAACCATAACATATGTAATGAAATACGTACTGACATATGGTCAAAAAATACAAAACAAGAAAAACACATTTACGTAATACTTTATAGGCAAGCCAAAGCCCAAGAAAACGGAATTTCAGCAATATTTTAATATACAAACTGCTTTTATTACACCTTACCTATAAATCATGCACAAAGGCCTGCGAAGTAAACTTTCTTAGTAAACTAGTTTTGGCAAACTCAAAAGTAAAAAATTAAGATGCCTCTTTTGTATAGAAAAGTCCTTACTAAACCCAAGAAGTGTTTTTCAAAAGATACAAACTGAACCCCAATTTTGGATGCAATGGCTGTTGATTTGGCTTAACTTTATCACATAACTAAAATTTGCTGATAGTTAAGGGAGACAGCGGAGGTGAGGCAGGCTAACAAAAAAACTCACCAAGACAACAATATGCTTCAATTTTGAAGAACTCAGTTTATTAACTGACCAGATTACAAAAATAACCATGGTAGATACCTGAAAGGGAAAAACAAAAACAAAAAAAACCATTAAAGAAACCACCTCAATAGCTAGGAATTAACATAAATCAGGAAGTTATGAAAGTACCAATTCAGTTTTCATTTTTAAGTAGAAAAAAAACAGATCTTCCCCCCTCCAGAAATATCCTCAAAAGGAGTAACCAAACCAACTGTAATCCCACTAAATAGATTAGAACTCAAACCAAACCTCATCAACATTTAGTGGGAAAAGCATTTGAGACTGCATCCCATTTACTTGAGCATTAAGTCAATGCCACTGGAGTAGATGCTCACCTTAGTTCATCCTTCTAATAAGCCTGTTGATCTGGTCTTCCCTGTTGCCAGCATCTCCGCCTTCTACAAAATGGGTGGTCTTCTTCTTCATCCCACCCCGGGGAGAAGATAACTTGAAGGGCCACAGGAAATTGTTCACTTCTTTGAAACGCTTTCCAACAGTGTAGATCTCATGAATCAGATCTTCCATGCAGATGATGCCATATTTACCTGAACATTTTAAGGTTAAGATAACAATTGTTACTTTTTAAAAAGATTACTAAATTTTAAGGCACTGAACACACACAATTATAGGCTGGAATATATAGTTAAATAAAGAGTAAACAGAAAAACGCAGGGCCACAAGACGCCAGAAAATACTCTGTCTAATATCAAACTTCCCCCCAAAGAGGCAGAACTTACCAAGAGATCGAGCAATCAATGAGTTATCTGTCAGGGCAATTCGTTTTTTGTTGATTTTGCCATAACCACGCTTGTAGATCAATTCATTTACCGACTTCAGGTTTGGGTACCTGAAATATGAAAGCAGACGTAAATGACCAAAGAATAAGGTTACTGCTGTCAAAACACCTAAAATTCATCTTGCTAACATAACCAACAGAAATCAAAGAAAGCAGACTTACCCCCAAGCAATGTACGGCTCCACAATCCTCAGCATGTTAATGGAAGCCTTGTTGAGCTTAACAAAGGTGCCGTTGAAGATCTGGCGAAGGCGAAGAAGCTGCAGCACCTTTCGGACCTTTGGGCTCACACCATTGATACTGCAGTGAAAAAAGACCAACAATTTCACTGGCTTTTTATTAATGAAGGACAGGAAGCCATTACAATTTTGGGCAACACAAGTCCACCTAAATAGACAGAAATCCTCTCCAGTTACAAAGACCACTGGTGTTTTTTCTTATTTAGCTAAATTTTTCTATCACCTCTCCTTACTTGCCCTCTCCCCAAGGAAACTGCCTTTGGACACATACCTATGACGTTTAAACTTCCCCGCCCCTTCTCCCACTTCCCAGTTTTGTACACATCTGTGTTATAACACTTAGGAGGCTACCTTTTAACTACTTTTCATCTCCAGGAATCTGAACTCAAGTCCAGTGCTCAATTAGAGAATGGATAAGGACTTTGGGGCACAGGTCTCACAGCTAAACCATTAAAATAAGCCCTTGTTCAAGCTACCCTCAAAATAAATTTTTAAAATATGTTTTATTGATTTTTTAGAGGAAGGGAGAGGGATAGAGAGTTAGAAACATTGATGAGAGGGAAACATCCATCAGCTGCCTCTTGCACACCCCCCACCAGGGATATGCCAGCAACCAAGGTACATGCCCTTGACCGGAATCCAACCTGGGACCTTTCAGTCCACAGGCTGACGCTCTATCCACCGAGCCAAACCAGTTAAGACCAAAACAATTTTACTCCAGAACCAAGGCCTCCAGAAGTAATGTCCCGTTTTGCTGAGATTGCAGTTTTTCCCTTCAAAACCAGACTGCAGCAAAAAACCCCAAAACAAACAAACAAAAAAAACCCCATGAACGTACCCTCTGATCCTGATGACAAATGCCAATTTGGGCTCAGCAGGTACGTAGAAGTTGCCAGCTTTTCTTGCCATCCGAGCCATTCGAATCTCCGTTCTGTACATCTGCCTGTATTCCTTGTGATAGTGCTTAGCTTTTTCATAGATGAGCTTCCTTCTTGCCTTTCGAAGCTGAAAAACAAGAATTATTCATCTGATTTTTTAGCTCCAAACACAATTACCAAGACCAGTTCTTAAGAAATCGAATCTGCCCTTGAAACTTTTTTTTTCTTTCTTGCCAGTTTGCACTGAAATTCCCAAAAGCAGATGCCACCTTCATTTGCGATGTCACTTTGAGGCGCTAACTAAGCTCACCGGTGGGGCAAGTGAAGTAAACAAATCTTGCAAAGAACACCCTCCTTGCTTGCCACCCCAAAACCTCTTCTTACATGGTGTCTAAGAAAAAAAAAATAGTTTACTTACCATCTTTTGGGCAAACTTCTTTCTCAGGCGCTTGATCTTCAGCTCTGCGAAATTCCTTCGCTTTTTCTTGAGGGTTTCCGGCACAGCAGGAACCTTCTTCTTCTTCTTTTCTCTGGCATTAGCAAGCATTAATAGTTCTTAAAGCTCACAGCCCCGCAGTACGCCCATTCTGACCGAGCACTTAACAGAACTACCGTCACTGGGAACTACCGTCACTGGCTCTAACATGTGTACCTTCAGCTGCTCTCAGCCGCGATGGGACGAGACCAAGATTTTAGGCAATTTCTATGCTATTACCTTTAACACGGACACTCACGTCTAACCCACGGCCGGTCCGAGCCTCGCACAATAAAAATACCCACAGCAAAGTTAACAAAAAACAAGGATCCCTAGACTGTTAACGAGGGCTTAGGCTCCTCAACAAATAACCCCAGGAAAAGAAAAATCCCACCCCTGCTCAGGCCTCAAGCGCCACATGCTGAAAGCAAAGGACTGACGGCAGGGACGCCTAGATCAAGTACCAGACAAGGACGAACCCAAGTCAGAGGTTCTGTGCCTCCCTCACAAAACTGAGGGCTGGACAACCGGCCGATTCCGCACATATTCAGCTCTCACGCTTCGCCTCGTTCTCAACTTCAAAACCTCCGCCCCAAGGCTGCCTGCATCCTCTGCTAGTCGGCGGCGTCCGCCAATGTCACAAAACGTCACAAACACACAGGTAAGTAGGCAAGGGTAGAGGGTACAGTTGGACCGGGGGAAAGTGGGACAAAAGGTCTCTGGTTTCGGGGATGGAAGAGGATTCTCGAGGAGAGGAAGAACCACTTACTCTACAGCCTCCATGGTTCCAGCCGGAAAAGAGGAAGGTGGCGCATGCGCACTATTCACTTAAAGACGCCGCGTGAAGCCCCAGGACTCATAGGTGTCCCAGGATAAGCCAGAAAAGAACTCAGAACTGAGAACACGCCCTGCAAACGCAAAATTAAGAAATTCCTATTCAGTCTCTTAGGGTCAAGTTTAGGATAAAATTTGTATGGGGAAAACATGTATTGATTAAACTCTTTAATTAATATGAGAGCAAGGAGTGCTGACACCTTGACTAGTCCTTAAGGTGCCTTAATCCGGTGCGGGTCGAATTCCACCCAGTAATGAATGCAAATAACACGCCACGGGTGCGAACTACAAATCCCAGCATGCATTAATCCCACTGCCTGCCCGGCGGGCGGGAGACGTTTGGCAGGAACTGTAGGCAGCCACCACGGTGGTGGTTCCAGTCAGGGGAAATGAGATTCTTTTGACCCACGATGCAAAGGGCTAGCTGAGATTCCAAGTCACTCCCGAGAACCGGCTTTAAGCACCTTTTCGGCTCTCTGCCAACCCCAGTCACAGCCTCCAGCGCCCCAGTTGCCGCGCGGCCGAGGTCCTTCCGTTCCTCCAGCCTGAAGGGCTGTCTTCCGCAGCGCCTGATTGCAGGCGGAGCCGTCCAGAATGACCTGCTTAATGAAAGTGGCGAGAGGGGCACAGCGCGGATCGGACGCCCAGAGGAGGATGACCGGGGCGCTGCCGACTGCCTGGCCTGGCAGGCGGAGGCCCGGACACCCCACGGCAGGGGGCGTGAGCCGCGAAGGGAGGTGCGAGGGGAGCTGGAGGCTGCGGCCACGGCCATGTGAGAGGGGCTGCCCCGCCGTGGTTCAGCGGACTGCGGGCGGGCGGGGGGCTGGGCCGGGGGCGGGGTGCGCCCGGGGGTGGGCCGAGCGGAGGGAGGGCCGATGCCGCCTCTGGCTCTTCCCGGTCGCGGGTTATATAGCGCGGAGCGTGGATCCCGCTCAGAGGCGGTCGGGAGCGCTCCGGCTTGCGAGTGGCGTTTCGCTGCGGAGCCCGGTGCAGGAGTGACAGCCTCGGAGAGTGCAGGGGGCCCGAGACGGCGGGAGCAGCTGCAAGCGGCTGGGCAGCGCTCGCCTGCGCCGGGCGAGTCGCCCCTTCCCGGCGCTCCCGCTGCCCTGCACCCCACCCTGCCACCCTCTCGCAACTTGGGTCAAGTTGACAAGTCCCGCGGCCGGCCCGAGCAATCTCCGTCGCACGCCCCTCCCCCGGGGTGAGAGGGAGCCGCCGCGGCGGCTCTGGAGACACTCGGGCGGCGGCGGCTTGGCCATGAGGGCAGCGCGCGCCGCCTAACTCGCGGCTGTCACCGCCGCTGCAGCGGGACCGGCCGGCCAGGCGGGCGCTCCGGGGCAGGCGAGCGGCCGCCGGCAGGAGGCGCCGAGCCGGGCAGCCGCCGCATCAGGCACCGCTAGGGCCCCCGCGCCGAGCCTAGGCGGGAGTGGCCCCGCGCACCCCAGCCCGGCAGCCACCTCGGGGGCGGGCGCGGGGCACAGCCTTCTAGTCCCGGCCGCTCTGACAAACGCCCCGGGCGGGGAGCCGGGCTGCCGTCGCGGGGTGGGCGCGGACGCGGACGCGGACGCAGGCGCTGGGCTTGTGCGGGCCCCCGGGCGTCGCGATGAACATCGTGGTGGAGTTCTTCGTGGTCACTTTCAAAGTGCTCTGGGCGTTCGTGCTGGCCGCGGCGCGCTGGCTGGTGCGGCCCAAGGAGAAGAGCGTGGCGGGCCAGGTGTGCCTGATCACCGGCGCGGGCAGCGGCCTGGGCCGCCTCTTCGCGCTCGAGTTCGCCCGGCGCCGGGCGCTGCTGGTGCTCTGGGACATCAACACGCAGAGCAACGAGGAGACGGCGGGCATGGTGCGCCACATCTACCGCGACCTGGAGGCGGCGGATGCCGCGGCGCTGCAAGGTAACTCGGACCTGCGCCCGCCCTAGCATTGTTGAGTCAAGCCCCTCCCCGCCCCAGCGCCCACCTGGGCGCCCCCCGCCCCCCCCCGAACCCCATTGCTACGGTCATCCTGGCTGTCCTAGAAGAGACACCCCCTGCCCATAGGCTCCCCCCTCCCCATAAAGGAGCACGATCACCTGTTTTAAAGGGGGACGTATGCCAAACCCTTGTCTTAGCCGAGGTCCGGTGTGTTTGAGAACTAGCCCTCCGAGGGCAGGGAAGGCAGAGGGAACTTGTGCCTACAGGTTTGAATCGTAAAGAAATGCCTCCGTCGCCTTTGCGATGGGAAACTTGTCTGGGAAGTCGTTCTCGGAGTGGACAGAGCACGTATGGTTCATGTGGTGTGAACCTCTTAGACTAGGGCAGCACTGCTTTCACTGTAACTTTAATCACTAGAAAATAATTACATTGTGGCACCAGAGATAACTAAGTACTTTAGTTACACACTTAGCCTGATTGAAAAACGCGCTGCACTGCTTCTTAAGACAGAGATTGAATGACTTAAGCCTCTTTGTAAATTTTTTCCATGTTTTTGGTAACCTCAGGAAATCTGCATTTTTGTATATTTATCAACTGACCTGAATCTGAGACTTTAAAAAAAAATGTGGAGACCACCACCAAACATAGGTACTGGTCCAGGAAACTTGACAATCACTTTTGCTTTTTAACAAAATTTTTCGTTTTCAGGGAAAACATTGAACTATACCGAGAAGATTAACTTGAGCACCACCCCTCCCCCATATTGATCATTTGTTGCCAAAATTATTGGCACCTGCTGTGTAGGTCAGAAAATCAAAGGTTAAAAATGTTACATTTTCAGCGATGGTTTGAGGGCAGCAAATACAGATTTTTGTGCTCCCTGCCAAAACCTAAGCGATGAAGCTATTCGTTTTCCAGGGAAGAGATTGCGGTTTTTAAGTTGAGTTCTTGTGTGATGAAATGGCACAGTTACCTGTGAACTTGATTTATGTAAGGGTGCTATGCCAGTTAGAACACACGAGTGTGCACTTTCCATGAGAAACTCTAGGATCATTTATTGGCTTTGGATGCATTCAGAATATTAGAGTTTTGATATGTGAGCCTTGAGGTGAGTTTCCATTTTGAGGGTGCTCATACTAAAGAGTAAAAGCCACTTCTGGCCACTGGCCCCCCCCCCCCAAAAAAAAGAGGAGTGTGTACTGTGTGTGTTTGGGAGGAGGGGTGTTGGTCCCTGGGCGGAGATCCGTTCTTACCAGGTGTTTTTCACTCCAGGAAGCTGATCCCAGGAGGTCTGACTTGCATTGGGCTTGTCACAGTTTCATGATTTTCCCCTAAGCGAAGTTCTCCAGCAAATTGCTGTAATTCCCCAAGACTTTTAGGGGAGGGAAGCAGCTGTAAGCTCAGTCATTGGCAAGCCTCACAGTGTTAGAAATCTGAAGCTCACTGTAGAATTTTTGTTTTGTGTGATCTTTGTCCTACTGATGGCCATGTGACTCACGTTTTGCAAACCCCCTCCCTTCTCTGTTCCATTCCCCCCTCATCTGGACTTCTGAGGACAGCTGGGAATGGCGAGGAAGAAATCCTGCCCCACTGCAACCTGCAGGTTTTTACCTACACCTGTGACGTGGGAAAGAGGGAGAATGTCTACCTGACGGCAGAAAGGGTCCGCAAGGAGGTTGGCGAGGTCTCGGTCCTGGTCAATAATGCCGGTGTGGTCTCCGGGCATCACCTCCTAGAATGTCCTGATGAGCTCATTGAGAGAACCATGATGGTCAATTGCCACGCACACTTCTGGGTAAATATAAACATCCTCTGTTCATTTCTGGGCCCTCTTCAATGAGGAGGGGGGAAGGAGAGAAACTTCAGTACCAGCCTGGAAGCCACCTGCACACTCCCACCACAGAGCTTCCTTCCAAGCACTTTTCCCCGTGGTGAATTACATCGCTCACCGGTTACTATTAAATCGCTGTTTGCTTCCCGCCCCCACCCCCAATTCAGCATTTCTTGAGAGGGTAGAGGACTGAACATTTTGAACTAGTTTGAAAGACTGCCATAAAAATAACAAGAGGAAGCATAAAATCCTGGGTTTGTTTATTTTACTTTCCGTTGAGTTTGTAAAACATCGGCTGTTCTTATGAATTCCTAAAGTCAGAGTTTAGGCTTCCAAAGTACCGCTGGGCCGAATTTTGGGAAGTGCCAGAGATTCTGAGATCAGCATTTGTGGTCCCCTGGGCGCAGTCAGGCCACCCTGGCGCAGGCACTTCGCATCGCAGGGCCGGGGCACTGTCCTGTCGGAGTCCATCTCGGCTTAGAGGAGGCCTCTCAGGAGACAGAAGTCACCCCTATGGGACCACAGGGCCCTATGTAAGGGCCGGAGGGTTGTGAGGTCTGGTGGGCCAGGGACTTGAACCAACCAGGACGTCAGCTCCTGGATGATAGAACATCGCTCCTGCAGCACCTGAGGAGGAGAGCTCGGGCTTTCTCCTGCTCGAGGGACAGAACTAACCCAGTTTTTCAGCGCCCGATTCAGTGATGGGAGGTGTGAAACCCTCCCCTCTAACTGCACATGGCTGACCCACTTTCCGCTTTTCCTCCTCCATAGTATTCCCTCTTTACTTTTGTAGGGAAGTGGGGTCTGATACAAAAAGGGTAAGGAGAAAGGGCTGTGTGTGTGTGTGTGTGTGTGTGTGTTTTCCATAGGGGCGGTGTGTGTGTGTGTGTGTGTGTGTGTGTGTGTGTGTGTGTGTGTTTTCCATAGGGGCGGTGTGTGTGTGTGTGTGTGTGTGTGTGTGTGTGTGTGTTTTCCATAGGCAGATTAGCCTTCTAATCGAACACAATGAAGAACTGTTTCTCCTAAATAGGTCACCTTAAACCTCATTAGTTTTTTTAGCAACTGCTTAAAAACTTAATCTGGCTTTAGAAGTACTTAAGTCAAATGGTGCTCTTTTAACAGCAAACCATTTCTCTAATCCTGGAAGAAGCTTACACATTTTATTTTCAAACATGAACTTTATTTAATTCATTTCCAAACCTCTAGAATGAACATATAAACATTGTGAGTTAACTCGTGTCGTGTTTTAAAGGAGGAAGGAGAAGACCAGATACAGTCTGGGGGGATTAAGTGTGGCTGTGTGTGTGCGGAAGTGTGCGAGCAGGTGCTGTGCGCAGTGGGGGTCGGGGGGTGGATGGTCCTTGCTGCCGGGGGTCCATAAGAGCAGTGGCAGGTGACGGGTGGGGCCGACAAGTGAAGGCCAGTGCCACTGGGCAACAGCTCGTCTAGCGTCTGTGTGTGATAATTCTGAGTGCAACAATCTCATTAGCAATAGAAGATGTACATACATTGCAGGTGGACTATCGTTCTCCTGTTTGAAGAATGGTAAGGGTGAAGCTGCCATAGAAACTTGAGTTCAGTCAGCTATTCATCCTTAAACAGGTTGATTCAGCCCTTGGGAGGCTAGTGAGGAACCCCGGCACCGGGACTGGCTTTTCCCGAGAGCCTTTGACGGCGCGGATGCTCGGTTTCTGAACTCTAAACGTTTATCCACACAAAGTACTCTAAAGTCTAACCTCCTACTTTCTCTGCATGCTCATTTTGCCGAATTCTAAAATTTCAAATGCAACCACATTTTTCAAGAAATCCCCTAGGATCTGCAGTTAAATACTTGTAAGAAGAAAGCGGCCCTTCTTCTCTAAACGTCCTATGAAATGAAAGGTAATTTAGTGGGTGTTAAGCACAGAAAAGCCATAGCTTCAGCTTTGAAAATACACATCAATTAATGTACTGTACCTTAAACATTCGGCTACTTTTAAGCTAAGAAAATCCAGTCACATCTCCAGTAGCAGGGTTATTGTGGAGCGGAACCTACATAGCATGCAGGAACAGATCACCTTCCCAGAGGCCTTTTGAGATGTTGCCTAACTCCACCATTAAGGGAGTTCTTGGAAGCCTTGACAGTATGACGTCACTTCATATTAAAACATGGGAGGCTCCTGAGTTCTCCAGCTGTTTTTCCCCCAAGCATCTAAACTTAAGAATTTATTTTCAATATTGAGTCAGAAAATTCGCTTTCTAGTTAGAATTTTTAACTTATTGCCAAGAAACCTTTTAAGAAGTTGAGATCTAGCAACTAAAATGTAAAAGAAGACTTGATATCATGTTAATTTTTGCAGTGATTCTTGGGGGCGGGGGGGGGGGCCTACATGAATTCAGAGCCACCTGAATTCAGCTCCCCTTCCAGTGGTCCCTCTTAGGGGAAGATGTTCGTGGTAGCTGTTCAGAGATGTCCAGTGTTGGCATGTGCTACTCCCTTCCAGAAAAGATCACCAGTGTGTCTTTTGACTGTATCTGGGTGGGGAAAGAAGTTGCCCCAAACATTTTTAAAAAGTAAATCAGCTGAGCAAAGACTTGCCCAGTCATTTGAACAGATCATCTTGAGCTAGACTTTTAAGTAACAGTTGTTGTTGGTTTTCATACTATAATCAATAGCGTGCAGTCCTGACGCCGAGTTAAAGTCATATGCAGTTAAGTAGAAAACCACGGGGGTGTCATGTGGGCATCCACCAAAAAGCTGTGGATGCTGCTACTTGCAAACCATTCCTCACACTCTTCCCCGGCCTGGAAGGCCCTCCGCCCCTCCTCCATCTGCCTTTGAAGGCCTCGCTCAAGTTCTTGCTGTAACCTTTTCTGGCGTTTTTGCATATTAGAGCTGCAAGGGTCCTTAGAGATCATCTTGTCCAGCCTCTTATTTTCTGATGAAGCTCTGCAGTGAAGGGACTTGTCCGAGCTTTCTCTCTTCCTGCAGCCTCCTTATCAGGTCCCTCCTGGGGTGCACAGTCTGTGTTCTTTGGTGCAACTTTTTCTACCTTGTGCTCTGAACCGCAAAGTAGATGGCACACAGTCTGAAGGTAGCTTATTTATGCATCTATTTGCTTTCCCCTTCCTGGCACAGAACTCTGCTCCTAAGCCACTCGATAAATGTTTGGTAATCAAGGTCAGGCTTCCGCTTAAATATTTAGATCAACTATTCAGAGGAAGCTCACATGGGTCTGTCTCCTGCAGTTTCCACAGGTGAGCATTATGCTGGCCTGAAGCTGAGAACGAGCGATGAGATTTCATAGTGGGGCTGGCTCCCGTTCATTATCGTTCGCACCTTTCTTTGTTTTCCTGCATCGTTTTTTCATTCTCCCTGCCCCACCTGTTTGCTCATCTTTACTGTAGTGCATTAAGTCTGCTCGGTGGCGCGAGGCTGGCGACTTTGAGAGGGCTGGTGTAAATATGCGACTTGGAATCAAGCTCAAGCGGAATGCCTGGTGTCCGTTCCTATTTCCCAGGGACCAGGCCTTGAGGAGAGGACTCCTTCTCCAGCTGCTTCCTTGCTTCTTGCTATTCCCCTGCACAATGGAGGCTTTTACCGGACGTGGCACTGTTCTGCACAGCCCTCCTGTCTGCTGTGATACTTCACCCACCAGTGCTCTCCCATCACCAGGAACCTTCCTAGGAACCTTCTCTTGGTCACCACTCAAGAAGCAATAGATCTGGGGCAGGCTCTCGTCAGTATAATCCGTTGTGCACCAATCCCAGTGAGGGCAAGACCATGCAGGGTGTGTACAATCAGTGCCCTTTGTTTGCCATAATTGTAGGAACCATCTCAGGTTCTCCGTATTTTGGTGAGAAATATGGAAAGTTGGCCTCCATACAGAAACCGCAAACCCATGTTTCCCCCCAAAACATGAGCATGGCTTCACTTGCTATTTTTTAAGCGCAGAGGCCTAGCTTGCTGTTTCTGAAAGCGAGTTTTTCTGTAGATCCTTCTTGACCAAAGAGCTGCATCTCGCCTTTCCACGTGAGCAGCACATTGATCCCTGATTAACCAAAAGGGGGAGGCAGAAGCATTTAGCTGCGGGCCTTTCTGTGCAGGAGAAATTTTGCATCGCGAAGGACTCAATCTGTCACATAGCTAGTTGGTAATTTACTTCTATTGATACGGTAGTCAGACAAGATAATTGGTAGTTAATTAATAGACCACTTAACTTAAAAGGTTTCACAGTTTTAAAATACTAATTACTGAATTAGGCATTTATCTATATCCAAATGTCTAAAGTCTATTTAGTTAAAATCCATCCAGGAAAAGTAAAAGCCCACCAGTAGACCTGAGTAATGTAGCACTTAAAGACATTAGTACCTAATATCTCATGAATGGTCCCTAATCATTAATGTTCAAGTTTTTGTGTGATTTACTAGTTTTTAATATCAAAGACTGTAATCCTCTGTTCTCTGGTTAGAGAAACCTAGTTTTCTTGAAGGCTTCTTAGATTAAAAAATATTTCTAAAGTATTCATATAAAACTATATAGTTAATGTTTCCTCCTTCAACCATAATATTGAGAATTATTAGACTACTAGAGGCCCGGTGCAGGAAATTCGTGCATGGGTGCGGTCCCTAGGCCTGGCCAGCGATCGAAGCATGAGCCTATGGTGTAGAAGGGCAGGTCCCAGCTGACCTCTGGGCCCCGGGCAGCACCTGGGCCCCCACACGCCCCCCTCCACCTGAGTCCACGCGGAGATGCGGTGAGCCGGGCCGGACGCTGCGGGCCAGGGAGCAGCATGGGCCTCTGGGCCGCCCAGCAGCGCCGCACGGAAGCCAGGGGCAGCAGTGCGCTGTCTCTTGGCCAGCCTTGCATACTGGCTCCTGCGTGAACCCAGGGGGAGCCCGAGTGGCGGCTGTGGCCCAGCTCACCCAGAAGAGGCCTCATGGGTGCAGGTGCGGGGTGGGCTCCTCGCGGGTGCCCGGTACCTGAGCGTGGGGGCTTTCTGGTGCACAAGCCCTGGTGTCCTGGGGGAGGGTAGCAGAAGGGGTGAGAGTGAGCTTGGTGGACACCCAACATTCTCACTGCACCTCCATTCCTGTCATCTCCGCCCCCAGGTAGCCAGCGAGAGGTCACAGCCCCCTGCCTGGGGGCTGGATTGCTGACATCTGCCATGTTCCGCGCTGCCCCCTGGTGGTCAGCACACATTATAGGGAGTGGTCGGTCTCCTGGTAGAATGATGTCGAGGGGACAATTTGCATATTAGACTTTTATTATATAGGCCCTATTTAATATTATAGGGTATATTTTCTAGACATTGTTTTTCTTTCTAAGGATAGCTCCTAAAAACTTGCCCTAGTTAGTTTGGTTCAGTAGATAGAGCATCAGCCTGTGAACTGAAGGGTCCCAGGTTCAATTCCAGTCAAGGGTACGTACCTTGGTTGCAGGCTCCTCACCAGCTCAGGCCCTGGTTAGGGCATGTGCAGGAGGCAACCAATCGATGTATTTCTCTCACATCTATATTTCTCTCTGTCTTTCCCTCTCTGTTCCACTCTCTCTCAAAAAAAAATCAATGGAAAAAATATCCCTGGGTGGGGATTAAAAAAACACACACAACCCTCCCCCCCAAAAAAACACACAAAACCTTGTAATTCAAGGCCTCTTTTAGTCTGTACTAGAACTAGCTGCTTTCTGTTATTAAATAAATATATGCATAAAAATCAAATGTTTGAGCTGTAGAGATAAAGACTTCTTATGTCTTGAACTGAACTAAAAATTGACATGGGGTAAGCATACTTTGCCTTAGCAATTCTTGTGGTCACACTAAAACTTCTCCTTAGATAGCAACTACTTGGATACCTGAGACTGTGCCTGACAAAGTCATTTCATAGCCTCCTTTCCTAAAACAAAATAAGATCACATGCTCATTGAACTTTGAGTGTCTATATTTGATACATTACATGCTGGGCCCATGTCTATTGCTACTAAAAATCAACATCTATGATATGATAAAATGTCACTTTATATAACTGGTCTGAGTGAGCAGGGAACCATCCTATAAAAATCTTCCCTACATCTTTGACATATGTCCTCATATGTGCCTGGTTATCTCGATCATTGAGAAGGTCTTACCAAGTAACCAGTGCCATAGGAGGAAAAGCAGTGCTCCCCCAGTGCCAAATCCAGTGTGGAGCTTTGTCTTTCTGCAGAATGTGACCCTGTTGACTGTCTCTCTGAAACTCGGTGCTTTAGCTTCCATAATAAGCCTCGTTTCTCCTGCTTCTCTTCCTGTCAATCCTCTTAGCCTCCCTGCCTCTGAAATGTAATGACTCTGGTATCAGGTGCTCAGACTTCTTCCCACTGGGCACTGCTGGCTGGGTAATCTATCTATCTCAGCAGCTTCCACTGTGATTTCTGCGGCAGGTCCCAAGTTCACACCACTGCCTTGTCTGTTCCGTGCATTCTCTAACATAAGCAAGTCTCAAAATTGAACTCCCTCCTTTTTGCCCCTTCTTGAATTCCCAGGCATGGACAGGACCAGGCTTGGAGACATGAGTGTCTTTCTTTGTTGGTGCTGCGTTCATGGGGCACCCAGCCCTGGCTGCTCTGTTGCCTCCAGGTGCTGTGATCCCTCCTCTCCACTCGGCCTCCACCTGTGTGCTTCCGCCACTCTTGCCTGGTTTCTGGAAAGAGTCTCCCAGCGTCATTCCCTGTTTCCAGCCGTTGCTCCCCACCCTGGGGTTTTCTAAGCAGACTTAAAGTTTGTGATGTGTCTGCTTAAGGGCACACTGACTGGGACCGACCCCAAACCCTTGTGTGACCATTTTGTTCACAGCACAAAGTCCAGGCTCATTAACACCGCAGCTCAGACCTCCCCAAGCTGAATTCCCCTTGCCTTCAAGCTCATCACTTGGCCCCTGGTTTGCCCTAAGCAAGGTCAAACGGGGCTGTGCCCTGAAAGAGCCCTGGCCACTCAGCTGCTCTGCCATTTGTGTCCTGTCTTACTGGGAGACAGAGCTAAATAGTTCAGACAATGGATCACTACTCCAGGGAAAGAAAAAACAAACACAATCAAGATGTTTTCATGTTGACTAACTAGTATCTTTATATATTAAGGGGCAGTCCTTGTAGAATCGACTCCAATTCCTGGTTCAGGGAATGGCCCCCTTGTTGGATTATGTGCTATTTATCTCATTTCTGGAAGCAAAGTTGGTATTTGTTCTTTTTCCCATGCAAGGCTTTAGCCATCATCCAACCCTGTAGAATGTATCCAGAGGACATGTCAGAGTGATGCATTCTTTGACCTGTGCTAATGCTAACATGGATTGAATAGCATTTCCCGAAAGACTGAATGGACATTGCCTGGCAGAGTCCCTACCCACTCGCTGCAGGATTGGGTCCCTGGGGCCAGCAGAAGAGCTACCAACCCAATGGCCAATGCTTAACTGCCCACCTTTTCTCACTTATCCTCTTTACATTTGTGTTTACCTTAATCATTCTTCAGATTGTCTAGTGAATTTACTTTAGTGTCTTGACTATATCTCTTAAGACGTGGCAATCAGAAAATCCCTTTCAGTAGTCTTAACCTCACTTGGGAGTTAGAATGCATTTTTAAAGTAGGAAACCCCTTTTATTTCAGTTTGTCTTGAGTTAAAGGGTGTTAATAGCAGATGCATCTATAATTTCTGTCTCTTGGAAACAATTAAGCCTGTTTCAATTCCGGTACGTCGTCAATTTGCCTCTGTCTAGCCCAGAGAGCTGCCTATGTGGATAGATGTGTAGGTGGTCCTGTGTGTTTGCTTGGCTTGGAATGCTCAGTGAGTGACACATGCAGAAGGCTCGTGACCAGGTGCAATTACACCCCTGGACTTGCAATAGTCCTTCGGCGCCTGCGTTCAGTCCTCAATACCCAGGATATTTGGGGACCCCAAATTGTACTATGCTGAAATTCCACTAGGGGGCGTATTGGCAGGGGGGATTTGTATCTTATTTCCTTCTACACACAACCAGTTATTTTCCCAAGATAAAGGGCCTTTTGTAGCTAATCTTTGAAGTATGACAAACTCTGATAGATTTTTTTAAAAATGGAAATTATTCCCTGCCTCCACTGAATGGGTTAATAAATCCAATGTTTTGAGCCTGATAAGATAAAAATGTGTTAAATCTCTCAGTTTAATTAGTGATTTCTTATCTCAGAAGTTATTGTCAAAGTTAGCTATTCAAAGAATAAATCCCTCTTATAGTTTCCATTAACTGACCTAAAAACTCCTTATAGGCTCAGACCCCTTGTAAGCGTAACTGGAAAATAACTCGGAGGAAGGGAGCTTTTCATTCTCTCGTTGAGAATACATACAGACAGAGCATGCAGCTGGTTCCCATAGTGGGAGCCTGAGGGGGGCTGCCTGTGCTGTGACCTACACTCTGTAAGATACCCCTGTTCAGAGCGGAGGTTGTCAGAGCGTGGCCTTAGGATTTCATCACCCTCGCCCGGACAGTGGGCCAGCTAGTTCCAGTCACCTGGGTCTCTGGGTTTACAAGGCTTGAGCCATCTCAGCCTGGAGGGGATGCTTTCAGCAGCAGGAATGCTAACACCTTGTACTTGATCTCACCCAGCATGGCCCATTCCTGAATTCCTTTTTCTTTTTTTCCCTTTATTTGTCAATTCTCTTAAAACTTAAGTTCACACCTGTCAGAGACCATTTTCCAAAATGCTCTGAAAGTAAAATGAAGTGAACCAAGGGGGGTGAAAATGGAATATCCTCTCCTAATGATTATAAAACTTTCAACACTTCAGCAAATGCTGCTAGAACATTTAACAAGGGAGGGCAATTACTGCGGCAACCTTGAGTGCTGTCAAATTAGCCCAACTGACAAGCCACTTACAGTGACTTCACATTTGGAGACAAAACACGACTTGGTCGGTGAGACTCTCAGAGTTCACACAAAGCTGTGAACAGTGGCACCAGTGTTAACATTGCGTGACCCTGGCGATTTTTGGTTTGGGGAAACCACAGTGTTTCTCATTTGCTGCTTGCATAAAGTTTGCATTTCTTGCTTTTCCTTCAAATAGCTCAATACTGGAATTTTTAAATATTAACGTGGTTCGGCTTCTTAGTGTCATTCTAAACAATGGAGCTCAAAGTGACACTCCCCAAGACGTGTAACTGGGAAAATACTTGGTGGTGTCACTTGTGTAGCACATGGGGATTTTGAGGACAAGTGAAACTTAAAATTCAAAGCCTGAATTTTCCCACCTGCAAATTGTAACTAACATACTGCCCCCTACTGATTTCTCAAGGATTTTAAAAAACAAGATCTACAGTCTCTTGGGAAAGAGGAAACAGCAGATATAAAAAGTAGCTCTGTGCTATTAGTATTTTTACATTTGCTGGACTCTTCTCCGTCAAGCATTGTAATTGCTATTTTAAAAGAGTTGTTCCCTGGTCCTAGTAAACGGGGCTAAAGAAAAGGATTAGAAGGGTGTTACGGGAAAATGTTTGGGTATTTCCCAGCACCGTCTGGGACTCCGGAGGAAAAGGTGTCTGAACAATTACTCAGCAATGTGTTTTTGAGGCTGCTTCAGGGGTCGGGACGGGTTTTGCAGGAAGTGTGGTCTGGTGCTGCGCGGAGGGTAGGGAGGCCTGGGAGCCATACATAGTAAGGACCGGGAGTTGCAGGAACTTGAATAAAACAACATAACCCAAAATAGACAGCATTTATAACCAAACTAGCCTATAAATAAATATATGCTTAATGAGCCTTGTGTGCACTTACTGTACTTTTACATAGCACTTAAGTTTTATAAAGCCCTTTCATGCACACTCTTCTGAATTAAGTAGACTTACCCCCATTTTTATGGGTGAGGAAACAAACTGTGACAGGTTATGGGACTTGCCTAAGGTCAGTCACCCCTGGGAAGGAAGAAGCAAGGACCCAGGCCCTCATCCTAGGGCTTTAGTTTGGAGCCTCTACAAAGTACAGTGTCAGTAAGGTCTGCAACTTTAAGCAAAATGGCGCATGATGTGACCAACTTCGTCACAGGCTAATTGATATAATCAGGAGTTAAGTTCCTAGGGCTTCTCATCAATGTTAACGAATCGATGTTGAATGAATCAATGTTATTCCAGGACCTGCTGTACTTCTCTGGACTACATGTTCAAAGCATCTGGACTTGCCTGTGAGTCACTTCTGCTTTTGTCCTGTGGTAGAATGTAAGAATCCACCTTCAAACATTGATTTTTTTTTTTTTAACTACCATGATTAGTTTAGCAATGGTAGTCATTAACTCTAGCTTAATGTCCCCAGAAAGATAGCTCCATAAATTAGACAAGCATGCAAAAATTGTAGACTAAAGAATGAATACCACAATAGAATTTTATTACCACAGCCCAATTCATATGTTTTTCTGCCTTTTCCGTAATTTTCATTGAGAATAGAATAGTGCATCCCTGTTCACCCAGCCCCTTTCCCCCTCCTCCCTCCCTCCCTCCCTCCCTCCCTCCCTCCCTCCCTCCCTCTCTCCCTCCCTCCCTCCCTCCCCTCCTCCTCCTCCTCCTCCTCCTCCTCATGCATGTGTCAACATCGACAAACTGGATGGGGAAAGTAGTGAATAAAAAGGCTCTTCTACAAGGACTGGCTGAACAAAGTCCTATAAATACTTGGGACCAAAATGCCATTAACAGCATGATTTTAGTGCAGTTTCATTGTTAAGCTTATTATCTCCTGAAAAATGTAAGACCTTTATTCTCTTACATAATAATCTTATGGGATCAGAATTCCAGATAACTCTGTAAGCTGTGCCTTAGAAAATGCTAATCATGGTTTTTCAAAATGGTGCAGTTTTGACTGGCTGATTGTGTCCAAACTTAGCCCTTTATTAAAGGGGTCACTTTTTCCTAGGTCAGGTTTTCTCCCAGGCTATCAAAGCATGACAGCTTTAGAAAGGTAAATGTGGAAAATGAGAAAGAAATGCTGCGGCCTAAAGGTCTGCATTTCCTGTCTGGAAAGCTGAGCCTTCAAAGCCTCTGTGAAGTCCTCTCCGCCTCATTTTGAGAGCTTGTTCTAATGTGGACAGGGAGTCTGTTCGGGCTGCTGTAACAGAATATCACAGACTGGGTGGCTTATCAACGAAATAAATGGATTTCTCACAAATCTGGAGGTTTGTCCAAGATCAAGTCTCCGGCAGATTGGGTGTCTGGTGAGGACCCACTTACTGGTGTGTAGACAGCTGTCTTTGCTGTTACCTCCCGTGGCAGAGCGGGGCAGGGAGGGAGCTCTCTGGGTTTCTTTCCTAAGGGCACTCATCACATTCGTGAGAGCTCCACCCTTGTGGCCTAATCACCTCCTAATACCATCACCTTGAGGATTAGGTTTCAACATGAATCTTGAGGGGGACACAAACATTCGCAGACCACAGCCGAGGAGCCTGCTAACTACTAAAATGGACCCAGGCAGTGTGCATACAGTGAGTCTGTAAACGGACTTGGAGGCCCCCAGAGCTCTAGGGCTCTTCTTTGACTTGAACCGGCCTTTATCTAACAAACGTTGTTGGGAGAAGGGTGTGGGGAGTGGAGAATGGGCCTTCCCAACCCCTAAAATCCTGGTTCGATAGGGAGCAGAGAAATTAGTCTGCCTGTGTTGCTGCATTGCTAGCAGAGACTGCTCTGAAGCCGCAGGAGGTATGGCATGGACAGAGCCTCTGGCTCGCAGAATTCGGTGCTCAGCCTGGGGTCCACTCAGAGGGCCACATGTTGGAAAAGCAGATCCAGGCCCCTCCTGGACCTACTGGGTCGAAATCGGCGATTGATTTAGGTCCCAGGTGATCCGAGCACGTCAGAGTTTGAGAAGGAACTTTCCTTGAAGGGAACCACTGATTTATAGAAAAGGTGGTTCCTACAATCCTTAAATTTGCTCAACATGCCCAATACAATATAGGTACTTGACAGACCCTCACAAAAAACAAATTCTAAATTGTGATAATGCAGGCATGAGAATACAATAAATTTTCAGGAATAACCTTTTGATTATATTTCTTTCATTTAGGTTAAGATTTAAAGTTTTTAAAAAGACTCCAGTAAAAAACTAGAAATCAGAAAAGAATTTGAACTGTTTCCACATATGAAACAAAAGGGGTGATGGAAGGTGATCCTGGGGACATTGCTGGGGTGGGGTGGGGTGGGAGGTCCCTGCACTCCAGGCCTGAGCGTGGCCGGGCCTGCTGCACGTGACCATGCCTCATGGAAGTGGTTACAGTCACCAGAGCAGAACAGAGGCTCTGCCCTTGGGAAGATCGTCTTTATTATAATTTCTGAGATGTGATTCAAGTTCTGGGCAAAGCAAAGGGATTAATGACAACCTGTTGTTCAGCCGACGGTTTGGCTGCAATTTTGTGGATTATTTTCATTATTCTATGAAGAGTTATTACATAAGGGGAGGGCCCTGAGCTTGAGGGAGCTCCTGGAGCATTCCTTTGATCATCTAGGACTCGGCCAGGGGGAGGGTCAGAGAAAACAGCCTTTCAGAAACAGGGCTCAGCATTCATGGTTTCTTTTAACATCCGAGCTTCCATGGGCTGGGGTAAAATACAGAAAAGCGATGATTGTTTTGCAGATAGCTTGTAATTTTTTTTACATAGAAGAGGCATGAATTTGAGTTGGACTATTTTAAGGCACAGGCACGACCAGTTATTCGTGTGTGATGACTAGGTATTCTTACTGCTCACCAGGTGCTGGCACTAATGGAGAGATACCTACTGAGTCATTTATGAGACTTATGCAAGTAAGACCTCAGTGTTACAACTTGTATTTTGAAAGTGTGGCAGGAATCGAAGAAAGAATTATTGGATATAAGTCATCATAACATTTTTGAGCTAAGAAACTCGGAGATCTCCTTTTCATCTCACAAATGAGTTAAGTCAAGAGAGGTCAAGTAACGAGGAAGGCCAAGTGATTGGCAGTCGGGACCACGTGGTTTGTGGGCTCCAAAAGCAGGTTTGAGTTTTAAGTCACCTCTCCGGTGTTTCTGGGTATCACACGCTCACATGTAAGGGGATGTGGATGCCTGAGTCTCGGCTTCGGGGTGGGTTCTCTCCAGGCCTCTCAGTGGGAGGGCAAGTTACTGAACGCACTTAGTTTTGCTGAATAACTCGTGGTGTCATCATCCAGGTGTTCGTTTGAAAGGCCTCACTCTTTTACTGGCTTCTTGGTTGCAGGGTAGCTGTGGGAATGGGCTTGTGTGTGTGTGTTCAGGATTAATTGCTGAGACCTGCACATGGGAGCTGATCCTGCGGCCTCAGCCCAGCCATAAAAAGGACAGTAGATGTTACAAGTCGACGATGACGCCGCGTTGAGACTCCTCCGTACCTAAGACGGAACATTTTGTGTCAATCTGGGATTTTGATGAACACTTTGTTAAGCCTGAGAGAGTAGTTCCAGGCTTCGGTATCTTGGGGCTCTATTGCACAATGTGTCCCTTTCTGTCTGCAAACACACCCAACTTGGAAAGAAAGAAAAAAAGCCAGGATCCAGTTACATAAATTTCAGAATGTGTGCTGTCAACTGCATCCAGAATACTTCAAGTCGGTATATTGGTATTGAACATAGATCTGGGTTTTCCTTCCTAATTGAAGGTAACTTTGTAATGAAAGTTTTCAAGTAGCATTTTCTACGTCAAAGTGCAGTGTCTAAAGTGTGGTCAGTATAGTATTTATTTAGTCCTGTGCTCCTCTCCCAGGTTAGGTGGGTGGGAGCTGTGTCACCATTTTTCAGTCTCTGAACACACTAATGATTTATCCTGTTAACCTTTGTAGTACAGTTCACTGTATTTTCAGTGCTTCAGTCGTCTGTGCTGTTGAATCATAGTTTTCCAGGAGTGGGGACTGAGTTTCCAGAGCAGAGTGTCCCCAGCTGTCATCTGAGCCTTATCAGCAGCCGTGTGGTGCCTGGGATTCTCTGGGAGCTACGTAGACAGGAGAAGCAAGACCCTAGGAGCAGTGTTGAACCACTGGAGGGGGGGCACCCTAAGGGTTCCGGTTACATGTTCTTTGTTCAGTGAGTCTTGATTGCATTATCTTTAATTGTATATATTGCTGTTCTTTGTAGATTCTGAAAACGGTCAACATACAGCGGAAAACGGTACTGTAAGTGCCGATGGTGGTACCCTTCACCGTACTGTGATTCATGGGTCTCGTTAGAAAGTTCACTGTGTTTCTTGGACATTCAAATGAGAGATAAATACTACAAAGTGATTCTTTGAAAATACTCCTTTTCTTGAATTGACCACAGGACAGTTGTAAAAATGTATAAAAATACGAGGCCTCTTCCTGCTGTGGGAAACTCCCTCACTTTCCCCTTCGTGCCCATTCACTTGGACCTGCTTGCGAATACGGCGGGCACGTTCTGGGCGTCTCACCCACACATCAGTCTCGGAGTTTCCAAGCCAGGCTTTGCGGGATCCACATTTCTCCTGGTGCTCTTTGTTAGCTTTGGGCTGATTGGGCCTGACAGGGCCGCCGCAGGCTCTGCTGCAGTCTGTCATTAAGAGCACGGGAATGATCTGGGCGGTTGGAACTGTAGGAGGTTAATTTGGCGTAAACCTAACATTCAAAGATTTCTCAAGATAGGACATGTCATGTCTGTGTCCAGTCATACTTCTGTTCACGTTCTTGTTTATATTGTAAATATGACCTTTACAGTTATCTTTCAAAGTGCCTGGTGCTTTGAAGAGGACCCCTGAGGAGCCAGGGAGATCTTAGACTTGTTAAGGAGGTTCCATAGGAATGCCAGTGTCCATAGGAATGTCCCTTTTCCTTCTGGGGGGTGTGTGTGTGTGTTTCTTTTTTTTGTTAATCCTCACCCAAGGACATTTCTTCCTTTGATTTTTAGAGCGGAAAGGAGGGGGAGAGACACACACATCGATGTGAGTGAGAGAGACACATCGATTGGTTGCCTCCCACCCCAACGGGGCCGGAAAGCAGACTTGCCACCGAAGTAAATGCCCTTGATTGGAATTGAACCCTCGACCCTTCAGTCCCAGGGTCGGTGCTCCAGCCAAACCGGCTAGGCTCCTTCTGTATAAAGGCATGTAGCAACCCTGTCAGCTGGTGGCCGACTGCGGTACTGGAGTATTGTGAGGAAAGTTAACCGTGGGTAATCAAAGGTGTATCTCCACACTTGTTAGCCAGGCACCATTATTAAGAGTTTTCTCTTTTGCAGTTAAGATAATCCATAGGTCCATTCTGCCTCTAAATTCTCTCATGGAACAGACCGATTAGTGTACACTGCTTACTGATTTTAAGTGCCTCCCCCACCAGAAATCAAGAGCAACCCCATTTTCCTGACGAGAAGCAGGGTATCTTCCTGTTTTGTAGACATTTGAGTAAGAGGACATATCGATGGAGGGTAATTCTCTGACTTAGGTTAACCGTTGAGCCAACCTTGCCAACTGCCACTGGCACCAACCAACGCTGTGCTTCCTTCAGAGGCCCCTTTACCAGGCCCAGCTCTGCCCCGGGGACCCCGTCCTTCCAGTGGAGAACAGCAGCCCGGGTGTCGAGTGGCTGCCCGAGCCGCCCGCCCAGGTGCACCGATGGCGGCACAGCCACGAGTTTATACTTAAGCCTTTGGGTGTGCGCTTCAGGTTTGTCCCTTCTGTTCTGCTAACGACACTGAGACAAAGGGAAAGATCGCGAACCTTAGCTTGAACTGACTGGTGTCATGGCAACTAGCACTTCACCTTTCGCTGGTCCCCATCTCATACATGCTGCAGTATTTGTGCGCATTAATAATTCATTGCCAAGTGCCAGCTTTCTGTGCGCTGTCAGACGGTGTCAGGGATGGAACATGCTGTGCTATCTCAGATGTCATCTCCCAGGCTGGGGAGGGCAAGAGTCATTAGGAAAGAAGACTAGTCAGGGGCTTCGGGAAATTCCTGAAAGTGAGGTGCATTCTAGCCACTGATTTATCGCATTTTTCTTGTAAAGTCGGGGTAGAATCCGTGCTGATCAAAGTTTATTTGGTAATGTGCTCCAGACATAAGGCAGGAGTTTGGTTGTGGAATAACACACAAGCGGTAATTGCTCACCTCCATTCAGGCAGCAAAGAAAATGATGAACAGCCTTGGTGCTCAGTCACGTGGATCAGGCTCCAGCGTGAGCCCTGCAAACTCAGGGTTAGAAAGAAACCTGCGTGGTCCCTATGTTCATGTTCCCGTCCCAGGCTGGCCTTGGCCTGGCGCACAGTAGGGGCTGAGCATTTGACGCCAGCCCTGGAGGATGGCAGTGTGGGCTCCGAGGCCCACATGGCCTCCCACTTCCCTCAGCACCTCGCTTTCCTGGCATTTTGTAGTTGTTGTAGTAACTATAGTATTAGACCTATAATTGGTAAACTTTTCTAAATAAAGCATATAGGCCTTGGTCTTGGAGTGAGAAATACCATAACACATTGGATTTCATTGACAGAGGCCAGATCTGTCCCTGACTAGGCAAGAAATAACATATTTTAAACAAAACATTGATCTGACCCTTCCCTCTCAAAAGAAAGCTTCAGATTAAAACAAACCTAGGTCACACTCTAGTAGCTACTTAAAGTGAAGCATACTTCCCTGAAAAATAGTGGTTTACAACCACAATTAATTGGAAAAAAATTTGTCACTTAGCCATGTTTGGATTCTTTTGTTTCTCTTTTTCTTTTTCCTTTTAAATGCAAACCAGCAGCTTCGACATCCCTCCAAACTACTTTGCAGACGGTGCAGGGGAAGAAGCCCAAACATTTTTTTTTAAAGAATATGCAGCCATAAGACCCTGCTGTTGTGAAGGATAGGCTAGAACTGCTTTCTATTTGGTGTTCTGACTTAACGCAGTGAGGCTCTGGCGAGTGTGAATTCTGCACAGATGGGAACAGACCCGCTGTCATTTCCCATCCCTGGCCAGGGCGGAACACAGAGCCTGCATGGAGCAGGGATTCAAGAAACGCTTGTTGAATAAGTTAATGCCACCAGACTAATTTCAGGGGAGGGGACATTCATCAGTTTCAGAAACTTAGAGCAAATTAAACCTTGAAAACCATTAGGAATTTGTTAATCTTCTATCCCCTACTTTTATATGGTGCTGGGACCTGGATTAGTCATTTAACACCTGCAAGCAACAGCGTGGCGCGTGAACAGGGGATGTCGTGAGAGCTGACCCGCTCAGTGTCTGTGTTTGTAGTCACAGCCAACCACCGAGAGTTGGTGGGGACACTGGCCACGTGGCGGTCACAGTCAGTGTTCGGATTTGTCAGGCCACCAAGTAGCATATCTTAGTGGTATTTTATACTGTGTTTAATTTCTTGGGATTTAACATTGAGTTCTTATACTTAAGAACTTAAAAATAGGGCCCTTCATACTAAATCTATCTGCGTCTTTCAAGACGAAGCAAACTTTTAATACTTAAAAATGACTTCTGGATAACATCAAGAATACATTTTATAATTTTTGGAGTATAAATCTGGAGACAATTAATTATAACCAGATACTTACAAGAACACTTATAGACTTGCTTATTTAAGGATAGGCTTTCTGTTGGAATATAGAAGCCTCTTTATGACGTTACTTTATTGCAGTTCTGTGATATAATAGCCATATGTCAGCTATAGAGCCTAAAGGTGAACCTGTAATGACCTAACGTACCACAGCTTGCCCTTGTTAGCTATCAAGCAGACCAAAATCATAGCTGTTATCACCACTGCCTTAACATTCCCGCTTACTACTACAAAGAATGAAGTCAAGCTGAAGCGTGGCCTGTCCTACGCCCAGCCCTGCGGCGGGTCCATAAGCACGCAAGGAGTCCACAGTGTTTGTCACAGCGTAGGACTCTCCCTTCGTCGCTGAAAGAATCTGTATCTTCCCGCTTAGTCTAGGCTAGCTAGACATACTAACCAAAACCAAAATACCATAAAACGTGTGTTACGGTGAATGGTACCTGCTATGTGTCTTAAAGAAATATGGACAAAGTCAAGGTAAACAGAATAATATTAGATAAAGGCTTAATACCCCAACTACTTTCGATAGAGAGGTCTTGGGGAGCTCCAGTGACATGAGTGCGCACTCTGAAGCAGAAGAGGCTGTGATGCGTATTAACCTCTGAAGTTCGTAGGAGGCATGGGAGGTAGAGCATCAGAAGAGGTGGTGGGTGAAACCTGACGGGTGAGAATAAGCATGACATAGGTGACAACAGCGAGGAGACCCAGACAAATGGGGTATGAGTTGGGGGGCAAGGGGTGTCACATGCTGGTCCAGAGTCAGACTAGGGAAAACCTTAGGACATGTCACCAAGATTCATTTGGCCAACTGCATGTATCATGGTTTGGAACATGAAAAATCTTCAAAATTGATGGAATGACTGTTTTTGATCTTGTATGTGCAGAAGCTTTGATAACACATTAGCTATTTATGCAGAAATTCGGCGATCACTTAGCCGGGAACTCCTCTGAGAAGGGAATGCAGCTCAAGTCCATTGTGCGCAGCATTTGGGTTTTTAACTTCATAAATCATGGGGAGCTGTGTTGGCAATGGGCTATAACTCAACAGTAGACAGATTGCTCTTTGCTGCTTTCTTTTAAGAAGCAGGTTATAAAACTGTTGGGAGCCTGGTAGAGTAGTTCATAGATCATCTTAAGCAATTTGATGTAAAAAAAAAACAAAAAACAGCCTTGCATCTCAAAGGCACTAGAGCCCGGGGAGAAGAGACTTTATGGAGGCCCCTTCCTGGAATTGGAGCCTCATGCTCTGCTACCTGAGTGACCAGTCACCTGCCTCCCTGGGAAAGCCACTCCCCTGCACGCCCCCCAGTGCCGTGCGGTCAGTGAGAAGTTTTTGTCAATGCAGAGTTAGCATTATGACAGTTTTCATTAAAATGATTCTGTACTTTTACCCGGTTCTTCCTAACATACGAAAACGCTTTACCTCCTGTTAGCGCACTTTGGCAATAAAACTTTGCATGCTGGAAGAGAATGCTGGGACAGCCCTTCATTCACGGGTTTGTCACTGCTTAGATGTGTCCACTAGGTAAACATTAACTCAAGGTGTCTGTTTGGGGGCGGCGGGGAGGGTGCAGCCCTCCCAGACCATGAGAGCTGCACTCAAGTGTTGTGAGCATAAGACTCTGACCTGGGAGTCGTTCAGATCAGCAGACAACACTCACTTGAAAGTGATAGAGAGCCTTATAGGAACGGCTTTCTTTTCATCTGGACATTGTCCCCAAAGGGACTTGTGTCACGGTCTTGTTGGTCATGGCTTATAATAGGCCTGCCACGCCAATGACACGGTACGAGGTTCACCCGACTCTGGAGGGATCTTCTCCTTAGTGGTCAGTGTAAACTCTGTTCCATCCTGCTGGGTTGGTTTTTTTTTTAGGGGGGGGTTGGGTTTTAGATGAAACTGCTCGTGTCAGTTCTGAAGCCTGTGTCTCTCTTTTCTTTCAGACCACAAAGGCTTTTCTTCCTACGATGCTGGAGATTAATCACGGTCATATCGTGACAGTTGCGAGTTCCTTGGGATTGTTCAGTACCGCCGGAGTCGAGGTTTGTCAGAAGGGAAGCATTTCCTTCATTCAGTTGCATTCTCTGGTGACAAGTACCCCCGAATCCTAAAAAGAGTACCTGCTGCCCTCCACCTGGGTGTGCCAGGGCCGGCTAGTGTGACAGGAGAGCCACGGGAAGAGAAGGCGCTGGGCCAGTCCTCTGTGCCCCGTGCCGCTGGCAGTTTTGCTTGATGATGGTGGAAGGCACAGGTTCAAGAACGAAGCCATGGAGGGCAGGGCCAGTGTCACGGGGAGCAGATAAGTGAGGCCAAAGGTTGGCCTTCTGTGCTGGTCAGTTTGCCCAAAGTGAGCTAGCTGTCTGCATCAGCTCGTCAGATGAGATGGTGCTGGCAGATGTGAGGGCCCTGCCTTGTCAGCGTGTGGAACGGACCTTCGCCACATTCAAGTCATAAAGCGTGTGCATGTATCTTACCCCGTGCTGCTCTCCTGTGGGTGCCTGTAGTGTTAACACGGAAAGCATCGCCCCACGCAAATGGCACAGCTAGACGACTTCTGCATTGCCATCCCTAAGTTTAACGTTGGGTGATGGAGAACTTGCTTCTTATACCGTGTTTCCTTAGGCCGAGTTCTAGTTTAAGTTCACAGGGTATAGTTACCATTTTTACTTGTACTTCACCCAAAAAAGAAAATCAGGTCATAACAACTTATGACCTAAGCTAGGCTCACCTTTGTTCTCCCAGCATTAATTTAACTGTTTTTCAGTTTCCTTTGGGGAACAAGAGACCATTTGTAAATTTCCCAGACACTTCAAAGTGAAGCTCTCTCGGTTTTTAACTCCAGTTCGCTGGCTCTCATAGACTCCTTTGTGGTAACTTCCCTCAAGTAATCTGATACTTCATTGATGTGGCAAAAAGTGTTCATGTGTTTTTGCTGTTGCTTTGAAAATATTATTTCTGCACTGAACCACATCAGATATCTGTCTTTTAAAATGCTTTCCTTTTCTTTGCTTAGTCACCTGTAACCTTTCGTAGCAAACATGTAACCAGAGTAATAGGCCCGGGAGAAGGCTGGGTTTGGTCTGGGGCCTGCGGTGTACTCAGCTCTTGCCCTCTTCTCTCCCTCTAACAGGATTACTGTGCCAGTAAATTCGGAGTCGTGGGTTTCCACGAATCCCTGAGCCATGAGTTAAAGGCTGCTGAAAAGGACGGAATTAAGACAACGCTGGTGTGCCCGTACTTGGTAGATACTGGCATGTTCCGAGGCTGCCGGATCAGGTCCGTGAGAACCTGTCTTACTGCTGATAAAAAGCTGTTTTAAAATCACCTTTCCAGATCTGGGAAACGTGAAATTGGATCCTAGAAGTCAGCTTGCACTTGGACTCTCATTTGACAGTTAACCTGTAATTTCCACTGGTCAGAGGCTTTGTAAAATTGAGGAGAATGAGACGAACAGGCGGGGTCTCGTGCCACACTGTGTCACCCTGCAGACGTGCGTCTAGAAGCGTCAGGCAGAACATGGCTTCTCCAGGCCTTCATGGAGGAGACGCAGCTCCCAGGATTGCCCTGGAGGCCCCCTCTTTAGGAGGTGTTTTACTTCCTTAGTACCTGTGTGGGAATGTCAGTGTCAGGGGAGTTACTCTCCAGGCTTGGGAGCGTCCTTTCTGCAGAAAGTGTAGCCAGATTCACTCCAGAATGAGAAGAAACGACTCGGTTTACTAGGAATGAAAGGAGGCATGTGGGAGTCTAAATGTGAAGTCTCATCTTACTTTGCTAAGCAGAATAAACACCACGAATCACTCAGAGGGTACCTGTGATGACATGCTTGAGACCTCTGTTGGATGCATTTGAAAAGCAAAGGAAGATAACCAAACACAGTCCCTGTTGGTCACATCCTGAACCTGACCAAGCAGGGAGGCAGGTGGAAGGTGACTTCAGTCCTTGCAGTCTCAGGCTGACCCTTTCCGTGTGTGTGTGTGTGTGTGTGTGTGTGTGTGTGTGTGTGTGTGTGTGTGTGTGTGTGGTTGTCCCTCCTTATATGTTAGGAATCAGTTGCTCAGAGACTGAGGAGCTCTGCTTCCTATTTAGCATCATGGCAGGTGTCCAGAGCTGTGGCGGGACAAAGAAAAGTGAAAGGAGTAACGCATTTCAGTAGGCTATTTCAACATGCGCCGTGCTGAATTCACCTGAAGGTCAAAGTCAATGCGCGTCACGTCAGAGAGCCCTGGAGAACATACCTGGCTTCCCAGCCAGCGCCCGGGAAGGGCTTCTGCTGCCTCGGAAGGCTGTGCAGGGCTCACACTCCGCTACCTGCACTGCCCTGAACATCTTGTTTGGGCTTCGTGTTTGTTATGCCAAACACCCTCTCCTTTTTATGTTGAAAGAAAAAAGAAAAATAATTTAAGGCATTTAAACTTGACTCACTTGAGAGAAAAGCAGACCAATTTTGCCCTCTTTTTTAATCTTGTTTTCCAGACTCTGCCTATTCATAGTAGGAAAGTTTAGAAAATACAGAAAAGCGAAATCTTGTCGCTCAGATAACATCGCTGTTCCTGTTGTGAAGTGCAGTGCAGTCTTGCCCATTGTGTGCTCACCTTCACCGCATTTTACTTACCTAACTTTCAGGAAGGAGATCGAGCCTTTCCTGCCCCCTCTGAAGCCCGACTACTGTGTGCAGCAGGCCATGAGGGCCATCCTCACCGACCAGCCCATGATCTGCACGCCCCGCCTCATGTACATCGTGACGTTCATGAAGAGGTAACTGAGGGGGCCCCCCGCCGGGCACTGCCCTTCCGGACCCGCCCCTGCCTGGGCTCACCCCTCGCGTTTGCTAACCGCTGTGGCTTTCCCTTGCAGCATCCTCCCTTTCGAAGCTGTCGTGTGCATGTATCGGTTCCTAGGAGCGGACAAGTGTATGTACCCCTTTATCGCTCAGAGAAAACAAGCCACAAACAATAATGAGGCGAAAAACGGCATCTGAGAATCTTGTTTGGGTGGAGTGCCATTTCTCTCGGAAGACGATCAAGACGTTTCCGTTCACCCACATCAGCATTACGGACATTCTCGGGATTCTAAATTCGTGTGGACTTTTTTTTTTTTAATTATTAATCAACTTTTTAAAAAATAAAGTGTAAACTAACCGGCTAGAGTACTTGGAAAAATGCAGTCAGCAAAGGTGAGGTCGAGTGTTGCCAGTGGGGTCCCTTTTAGGCAGAACCCTAACACCAGTCAGTTCCTTCAGACAAGCACTGTGGAGTCTCCAGGGTCCCAGGACTTTTCAATGAGCAGAAAGCCTGGAGATGATAACTACAGTGTGTTTCATGTGTGTGGCTTTTCTTAATTCCTGTAGAGCTTATTAATTCTTGTCATTAAACTCTAGTCAGTTGACACCCTTGCAACTCCAAGGACCGATAGTGCGATGTGTCCTCCTGTTTCCTCGGTTTTCGTTTTGCACAGCCTGTGCGGCCTCTCGTGGTGTTTATATAGCTCTCTTAAGAAGGAATTTTGAAATCTCCATCAGTTTGAATCAAGTGATGTTTGATTGTTTCAGTAAGATAATCGGTCTCTTTCTTAAAGTCACATGACTAAAGTGTTAGCTGAATTTTTAAACTTTCTCTCTGAAAACTTTCCTTTAAGTATCTATCACTGGGGACCGAATTATCCAAAAAAGATCATGCGTTTCCTACCTATGAATTCTGCTGCATACAGAACGTGCCCTTTCCTCAGGAAGTCGCTGTGTTTCATTTCTTTGGGTGGACTTTTATCTAGAATACATAGATCAGCAAAGAGAACATTTCTAAAAATGGGGACTTCTAAATTTTAAAAAAAATCCCCATTTTTGTGCCAACTATGATGAGTGAGGGGGGGAAATCTTACACTATGAAGTACATATGGAAGGCTGTAAAGATTCTTTTGAAATTTTTATTCACCTTGTACAACAGCAAATGACATTTTTACAGTATTTTTTTGTAAAGCAAACTATTTTGTGCCTTGAATTTGGTAAATGTGTATTCGTGAGACGTTGTAAAAGTGAACTTCTACCTCTGTATCTAAATGTATACCATCTACTTGTAAATGACTATAAACTATTATGTGATTGCCTTTTTTTTTTAGAATGTCTTGTTTAAATAGCAACCAATGTTTAAGGCTATTAAAATAAGCCATCTTTTACTAATTAATTGGGAAGTTTTATAAAGGACTGATTAAATTTAAAGAATTAACTTACATACAACTGAGTGTGTGATTTATTAGTTATCAGCATTGTCATAGGGAAAAGCATGTTCTTTTTTTCTCTGCCATATCATGCCTTAAAAAAAAATGTTTGGGATGGTGTCTGGAACAGACATGAACAGCTTAGGGTGCCTTTCACTCCAATCTCCACTGTTACCATTTGCTTAGATTAGATCCCTTATCAAGGGCTTGTTTATACTAAAAGTGGGAAAAGAGAAAGAAGCCCATTCGCTATGAGTCGGCTTGCCCCACACAGATCAAATCTGCTCTGTGTCCACACAGGACAGCCCTGGCTCGGGTGCCTGCCCCATCGCTGGTCTTTATAAGGAGTAGCTTCATGTTATGTTGGAAGTTCTCTTTATCAATAACTAGAGGCCCAGTGCACACGACATTCATGCACAGGGCGGCAGGGGGGTGTCCCTCAGCCCATCCTGCACCCTCTCCAATCTGGGACATCCCTCTCACAATCCGGGACTGCTGGCTCCTAACCACTTGCCTGGCTGCCTCCCTAATTGCCCCTAACCACTCTGCCTACCAGCCTGATAGCCCCCTAACAGCTCTCCTGCCAGCCTGATTGACACCTAACTGCTCCCCTGCCAGCATGATTGTCCCCAACTGCCCTCCCCTGCTGGCCTGATGGCCTCCAACTGCCTTCCCCTGCTGGCCTGATTGCCCCCAATTGCCTTCCCTTGCGGGGCTGAGGGGATTGGGGGGATTGAGGCTGGATGAGGCAGGGCTGAGGGGACTGGGCGCTGCCATCTTGTGGCTGTGGGTGCCGCCATCTTGTGAGGGCATGGCAGTCAATTAGCATATTTCCTCTTTATTGGCTGTGGGCACCACCATCTTGTGAGGGTGTGGTGGTCAGTTAGCATATTCCCTCTTCATTATATAGGATAACCAAGCAGCAGGCCATTGAAACAACTGAAGCACTAGGCTGCCTCCTCATTTCCATTTTGAGTTTAAAGAAGTACTTTAAAGTAGCCTCATAACAGCGGGAGCAGAAACGTGTCCAAAGCAACTCAGGTTTGCCTGCATCAGCCAGCACCCACCAACCACCCTGGAGAAATCCATTCTACTCAAATGACCCATTTCTCCATCGCAGGACTAAGGAAACTTCCCTACGTTTAATTTTATTCTCCCATGTTGCCATTTAAACTACTACTATTTTTGTTTGTTGCTGCCCTTGTAAGGTTGTCCATCTCTGAGTTCAATAAACCTAATTCATTTCCCTTTTGTGTAGAATTCAATTCCCACGTCCCAGCCTAGTTTAATTACATCCATGGCTCTCCTTTGAATGTTGTCCAACTTCCCTAGCCGTGCAGTTGGAAGGGGATACGGTCAATGCAAGGTTAGGGTTCCAAGCCCCGCCTCGCTGTAGTTCTTTCTCTCAGCTTCACGGTCTTGGTCTAGCCTGGGTGCGTGGTCATTGTTCTCTCCCAATGATGTGAGCTCTCTTCCCGTCAAGCCTGCGTACTGCTGTTGCTCACTCAAGTAATAGCCAAGGTGACTGTTCTTGCTGATTATTCCTCTACACCCCCACCTTGACATTACTGCTGACTTTGCTGTCATCTGGCCTAGTCAGGCCACTGTTCAGGGCCACTGCACTCAAGGCTGACCCCCTAGGGAGACCACTTCTGTCTCCCAGCTGGGTGAGAGTGTTCTCTCTCTCTCTCTCTCTCTCTCTCTCTCACACACACACACACACACACACACACACACACACACTCCTTTCAATTGGTTTAATGATAATCACATTGAGTGGGACCCAGGAATTATGAAGCCAGTGGAGATAAATTCCAGCCATTGTTCCCCCTGCTCTGCTAGGTCTGCTGCCCTGTCACAGGAGATTAGCTGAGCTTGACAGGGCTCAACTGCGTGCAGCCAGGCTGAGTTTTTTTTTTTTTTCTTTCTTTCTTTCTTTCTTTTTTTTTCTTTAAGTATCCTGTTTCCTTGAAAGGCTATACCTTTCAAATTTTTCCCAAGTTAAAAAAAAAAGTCAAATGTCTTTTTCAAAGTTTTCTTTTCCAACTGGCAGAAATACTTTCAAATTGGCGTTGACCTGAACCTTGGATATTTGCTTTTGCCTCCTACAAAATTTAAAATCAGTGGGGGCTGGGGAAGCAGGGTAGATCTTTCTGTGCCAAATCTATTGCCTGTGTCTGATTTACAACAAGGAACCGAGAAAGCAAGGCTGGGATGGGCCCGCCAGGCTGGGAACCTGGGCCACTGAGCAGGCAGCCAGCCTTGGCCCCCAGGCAGCTTAGAGAAGCACACCAGACTTCCCCCGGGCCCAGGGGCTCCGGGAGCTTACAGTGAATGCACAAGGTCAAATCCGAGTATCTCTCTGTGCTAATGCTACAAACGAAGCCTCAGAGTGCGATGAGGTCTCAGCAAGGGGGAGGCAGGAGGTGGCTATTGCAATAAGCCTTGAAGGTTGTGGTACAACAGGTGGCGATGAGGAGGAGAGCCGGGCCCAGGAACGGGGTCTCCAGAAAGGCTGGAGAGTGAACAGCAAGATCACACTCATTAGACCTCAAACAGGACGTGGGCAGAGAATGCCACACACTCCCTAAGGAAGCCCCTTCTGTCTCGAAAACAGCCTTCATTCTAGGGCAAGGAGCGGTGCGCTTCATCCGACAGAGAGGAGAGAAGCTGCCTGGGGGGTTTTCTGACAGCCACATGAGCCGTTGTGAGGTTAACAGAATCAGTTCAGTGGCGATGAAGAATCTGGGGACATGGAAGCCAGGGGACCAGTTGGGAGGGAAGGGGGGGCGGAAGTCCTGCAGGGAGGTGGTGAGAGGGGAAAGGAGATGGCCAGAGAGTGTGTGGACCAATGACAACGGCTGTGCAGGGGACTTAACTTTTCTCTCTCTCTCTTTTTAAAATATATTTTTTTATTGATTTCAGAAAGGAAAGGAGAGGGAGAGAGAGAAATCAAAATATCAATGATGAGAGAGAATCATTGATCAGCTGCCTCCTGCACACCCCATCCTGGGGATTGAGCCCAAAACCTGGGCATGTGCCCTGACCAGGAATTGAACCTGACCTCCTGGTTCATAGGTCAATGCTCAACCACTGAGCAGGGCAGCTGGGCGGGACCTAACTTTCCTGACAAGCACACTCATCAGGAGCCTAAGCAAGTGGAGCAGCAGAACGGACCGTGCACCTGATATCAGAAATTCTGCGTGGAGATGACAGGAACAGGCAGGCAGGGGGCCCCTCATCCCTGTGCCCAAGAAAGAAGCTGGTGCTAAGATTCTGGAGTCCCCTGCAGAGAAGATCTGAAGTGAGCCTGGGAGGGGGAAACTCAGAATGAGAAGGTCCAGGGACCCAAACTTGGGGAAGGTGAGGGAGCCATCAAAAAGACAAGTCATGAAAGGTGACATCGGAACAAAGTTAGGAGGGGAACTTCCTCCTCCCGAGGAGAAACCAGACTAGATAGAAACAGTTATCTCCTCTGCCTGGACCTAATCTCCAGTCTGAGTCACACTTAAGAAACCTCAGTCTGACCCAAGAAAAAGAGTCTGCGTGGCCAGCCCCGGGGCCGCGGCCCCAAGGTGAAGGGCAGTGCTAACAGATAGCACGAGGAGCTTTCACCGGCGGGCACTCGGGGCCCAGTCACTGGATCCATTGTTCCAGTGACCAGAGGGAAAGCGCCTCCTCGGGGAACCCTGCTGCTCGATGGCAATTTTGTCAGCTTGGCTGAGGAAGCAGGTCTCACTTAGACGGGCGGGCAATGGATGGTCCATGGGAACCTCGGGAAAAACAAAGTGAGGTTCAGGGTCGCCCGATGGATACTTGTTACTTCAAATGCGCCATTTCCACGAGCCAAAAAGATGGGACACCACCACTTCTTATCAGTCTGCGTAACGGGACAGGCTCCTATCTGGTTCCCTGGAGTACTGACCTCACCGCTGGCGAGGACCGGCTCCGGGCTAGTCCCAGGTCATGATGGGCATCCCTACTCTCCCAGCTCTCCCAGGGAACGGCAAGGCAGAGCGTGGGACCGCAGTCCTAGGTACTTTTTCTTTTTTAAGCTTACTATTATTATTGATTTCAGAGAAGAAGGGGAAGGGAGAGAGAGATAGCAACATCACGATGAGAGAGAATCCTCGATTGACTGCCTTCTGCACACACCCTATTGTGGATTGAGCCCATAACCTTGACCTCCTGGTTCATAGGTCAACTCTCAACCACTGAGCCACACCAGTTGGGCAGTCCTAGGTACTTTTAATTATGACCCTTCCCGGGCTCACTGTGCCTACATTACCATGGCCATCCCACATCCTAACCCATTTCTACGACTCTTGCTCCAGGAAAGCCCCGAGAATGTGCTATCATGAGTCTAGACTCTTCCTCATTGAGTAATTATTTCTCCTTTAACTTGCTCTGCTTCTATAGACATCTTGCGCTGTCTTACAGGAGCTTCTCACAGGCTTTTTAGCTGTAATTGTTGTAACCTTTCTAACTACTGGAAAAACAAAGCATCTTCAGCCCAGATCTGAGTTGGGGGTTTTCCTGTCAGGGTGATTTTAACCATGCTGTAGGCCCTACTGTGTAGGGAGAGATGTGTGTGCACAGCAGCCATGAGAAATGCCCCCTCGTCTTGCCCACACCTCCTGGGTGGTCCACCTGGACGCTACTCGCAGGCCTCCCCTCCCCCACAGCGACGGAGGAGCCTGGCTCCTCCATCCCGGCCTCTGCCCACAGGTGTGTGTCTCCCCACCCAACTGTCTCTGTGCAGGAGGCCAGCGGGCAGGTGGGGGCCCTGCTCCCCCAGGCACACAGCGTCCTACAGCTATAGAGCTCCCATTTAAGAGCACAGCATTGCAGGTTGACTCCTGTCCCCCCAAAAGATAATGCTGTCTTAACCCTCTGTTCCTGTAAATAGGACCATTTTGCAAAAAGGGTCTTTGTAGGTGCAATCATAATTGGTCTACTACCCCCGGTGGGCCCTCAACCCAATTACTGGCATCCTTTAAGAGACGGGACAGAGGCAGAGCCCTCAGCAGTGCCCACCCCACCCCCATCTGTCTCTTCCTTCAACAGACCCAATGATGCCCCTTCTTGCAGCCTCCGACCATCCTCCACCCAAGAGCAGCCAACACCGGTTTTTGAGCTTAACCCCTTATTGCCGAGGAATTTGTCAGAGTTCCCAAATTCATCAGAATCACTCCACTGAGGTGGAGGCCCCATCAACCGCCCAGCCAGCCTGCACCTGCAGGCCTCCCACACATACCTCTCTCTGGGCTTCTATTTCCACGGTGACCATGTGGCCCTGGAGGGCGGGGGCCACTTCTTCCTGGAGTTGGCTGAGGAGAATTGAGAGGGCTCCCAGCGGCTCTTGAAGATTCAAAACCAGCATGGAGGCCACACCCTCTTTCGGGACGGGCTGAAGCCTCCCCAAGATGAGTGGGGTGAAGCTCAGGACACCATGGAAGCCGCCGTGGCCTTGGAGGGGCCCTGGGTTCTGACCCCACAGACCCTTGTCTCTGTGACTTCCTGGAGAACCACTTCCTGGGTGAGCAGGTGAAACTCATCAAGAAGATGGGCTGCACCTGACTCACCTCTGCAGGCCGCCCCCCCGCCCCCCCACGCCCCCCGGCTGGGCTGGGCGAGTGCTTCCTCCAAAGGGTCACCTTCAAGCACCACCAGGAGCCTGTGGAGCCCCAAGGCCTGTCAGGGGCTCCTCTCTGTCCCCCTGGTGTCTGGCTTTTACCTGAGCCTCTCCCTGCAACCACTAGGCAGCCTTTTAACCCCCTGGAGCCCTCTCCCATGCCTGGGGCCAAGTGGTAACAGTAAAGTTTTCTGCAGAAAAAAAAAGAAAGACAGAGACAGCCAGGGAGAATGCAGGTGACGACAGAGGCAGAGACTGGAGTGATGAGGCCACGAGCCAAGGCCATGAGGCCACAAGCAGCTAGGAAGAAGCAAGGAGCTTTCCCTCGGAGCCTCCAAAGAGGAATCAACCCCGTGCACACCTTGATTTGGGATTTCGAGCCTCTAGAACTTCGAGGGAATAAATTGATGTTGTTTCAGCCACTCAGTTTGTGATGCTATTTTCGGCAGCCCTGGGAATCCAGCACGTTCAGGGTCACCGCCTGAGCGCGAAGACAGCCCTGGCGCTCACTAGCCGTCGGTGTCTGTATGTGTAAGGGGGAGTAATAGTATCTGCCCTGAGACTATGGTGAGGGATGTATTGGAGGTGTGGACGAGAAAGGGGCCACGGACTCAACCTGACAAGCTCAGAGGAAGCCTGCGCAGCCCTTACAAACTCCAAGACCTGAAGTAACCACCCAAGGTGGCCTGAACATAAAAATTCCCAACTAAAAGCGAATAGTGGGGGGGGGGGGGGGGAGTCCTGGCCTAGGCCTGCAGCTTCCTTGACAAAGGTTTTACCTTGCTGATCCCTGTCCACTGCTCCGACCCAAGGAAGATAACATATCTTTGAAATGTCAGGGTCATCTCCTGCCCCCGGCCCCTCAGGGCACAACCTCTGCACCAGAACCGAGACCAGAACCCTCCCTGTTACCTGGTTTCCCATCCACCATCTCTATGTGCTGGAAATGTGAATTCCTAACTAGCCTGTACCTGCCAATGCAAAAAAATGCATGTGTTGCTCCGTTTAATTTTTGATCCAATCCAAGAGATTTCCCGTTTGACTTTCTCCCACCCCCTTACCAATGGGTTTCATGCACCCCACCCCTTTACATCTCCTCCTTTGACCCTGCTGTATAAAATTACTGCCATTCTCCACAGCATTTTCTTTTTTTAAAAAAATAATTCTTTATTGTTGAAAGTATTACATATGTCCCCCACTGACCCCTCCAGTCCGCCCCCGTCCCCACCTCAGGCCTTCACCACCTTACTGTCTTGTCCATGGGTTATGCATATATGCATACAAGGTCTTTGGCTGATTACCTCCCACCCCCCCCCCCCCCCCCCACCCCCCCAACCCCTCGCCTTCCCTCCCAGATTCCGCGCTCAGTTCCATGCTTCCATGTCTCTGGCTCCTCTCTGTTCACTAGTTATTTTGTTAATTAGTTTCCACATATGAGTGAGATCATGTGATACTTGTCTTTCTCTGACTGACTTTTTTCACTTAGCATGATACTGGCCAGGTCCTTTCATGCTGTCTCAAAGGGTAAGAGATTCTTCTTCTTCTTTTTTTTTACTGCTGCATAGTATTCCATGGTATAAATTCCATTTTCTCAACCCGTTGATATTTTGCTTCCTAGCAATCGTCATCAATCTGGCTCAAATAAACTCATAAAAATTCTCTACAAGGTTGGACATTTCTTAGGTCGACAACCTCTGCTAGTCTTAGTGTCCTTGTGTGTAAACTGGGAGCAATAATGCCTGTCTCAGGAGTATAGCGAGGAGTGTGAGAGGACGCACACAGAGCACTTGGTGCTGCGTCCATTCCTAACCAAAGATGGCGAGCATGGTGAAGTGATTGCTTTTGTTGTTCCACTCATTTACACATTCATTGGTTGATCCTTGTATGTGCCCTGACCAGGGACCGAACTTGCAACCTTGGCGTATTAGGATAACGCTCCAACCAACTGAGCTCCCTGGCCAGGGCTCCACTGGTTTTGACCTACAATCACGTGGCTCAGCCTACCGGTAAAGAGGCTGGTGATGGTGGTGGCAACACCAATATCAGAGCCCCCGTTTATAATACTGTTTGGTTTCTGCCACAACGGTTCTCAATTCTCTGACACCAGCCAGGTGTCCTACCATGCCCTTCGGTTCTGACACCTCTTAGCGTTAGCGCAGACCCGGCAGCCTAAGGGCTTGGTCCCGCCAGCCTACCCCCAATTCCCCTGCCAGCTGCCAGGGAGGACGCCAGGCTGCCCACACGTCCGCCGGCTGGCTACCAAGTTGGAGGCTCCCACACCCTCCTCCTCAGCTTTGATAATTGACTAGAACGACTCAGAACTCAGGTAGACACTATACTTACAGTTCTTAGAAAGGATACAAATGAACGGCCAGATGAAGAGGGACAAAGGGCAGGAGCGGGAGGGAGGGGGCAGCCAGCTTCCGTGCCCTTTCCAGACACACCACCTCCCAGCATCTCCATGTGTTCGCCAACCCAGAAGAGTGTTACTACAGAAGCATGATTGGCTCAGTCACTGACCACAGGTGATTGAGCACCATCTCCAGCCCTGCTTCCCGCTCCGGAGGCTGGAAAAGGGGTGCCAATCCTCGCAGACCCACAGGTAGAGAGCAGGCCCATAGCTGCTGGCGGGGAGGGGTTGCGAGGGTGGGGGTGGAGTGTTGGGGGATGGAGGGACTGAGAAAACAAGGAAAAAAGAGAGAAAAACTCATGGACAATAGTATGGTGACTGCAGGGGAATGGGGAGGGGCGGTAGACGAGGGTAAAGGGGATAAATGGTGATGGACGGAGACTTGACTTGGGGTGGTGAACACACAATACAGTGTACAGATGGTGTGTTGTGGAATTGTGCACCTGGAGCCTGTATACTTTTGTTAACCAGTGTCACCTCAATAAATCCAATAAAAAGGAAAACAAATTCAATCCTCTGAGTGGCTAGCTCTCCCTCGAAAGGAAGTGCCCACCAGTGTCACCTCATTAGCATAAATGCAGGTGTGGTGGAAAGAGGCTCCTTATGAATACAGAAGACACTCCCATCACTCCAGAAATTCCCCAGGTTTTTGGGAACTTTGTGCTGGAAAGGAGGTCAAAACTGAATATGTGTGCATGTGCACACACGCACACGCACACGCACACACACACACACACACACTCTCTTATACCATAAATACCTCCTGTCTGCAGTCAGCTTTTATACATCTGAGAACAAGCGTCCTTAGTCATCTCAGCAGCACCTCACATAGAGCTAAGCACACAGTAGATACGTAATAAATGTGGACCTGAATGCTCTCTGTGCTCTTCAAACATCACCTGTGACCGGCTCCCCTGGGAAACCTAAACACACTTGGCCTCGTTTTTTGTGCACTAAAGGATCCCCCTCCTCTGTTGCTTCTAAAGGAACTTCAGGGACATTAGGATTTTCCTCGGCCTAGCAGAGTGGCTCAGTTGACTGAGCGTCATCCTGTGCACCAGAAGGTTGCCGGTTCGATTCCTGGTCAGGACACATACCTGAGTTTCTGGCTTGATCCTTAGTCAGACAGTGTACAGAGGGAGGCTTCTCTCTCTCTCTCTCTCAATTCCTCTCTCTAAGCATGACCTTGGGTGAGTATTAAACAATAAAAAATTTAAAAAGAATTGTCTATTCACACACCCTTAGAGCTTTGCTCTCAGCAACCTCACCTGTGCTGGAAAGTTACTGATGACCCTAAAAGTGAGTGAGGCACCCCACCCCACAGGCGCTGGTCCTCCCGACCCCCTCGGAATCTCTGGCCGGTCTTGGAGAGTCAGGAGAGAAGATCAACAGTTGGCCATGGGATTTCCTGCAGGACGCTGGGGCCTTCGCACCAGCCCTGGCAGTGGACCTGGGACGCGGCTCTCACCGTGGCCCCCGGACCCATGCTGCCCTCGCATTCCTGCGGGGGACCGCGGGCTGGGAACGGCAGAACCTGGCCGGGGAGGGAGGAAAGGAACGCGGCCGTCTGGGAAGGAACTGGAGCAGAGGTTCCCCCCCCCCCCCCCCCCCCCCCCCCCCCGCCCCGGGGACGTTCCCACCACAGCTCCTCCAGCTGCTCCGACTTCCTGTTCCAGCACCGGAGTGTGTCCCCGAGGACGCCCCCAGCTGACAGGCAGGAACCCGATTACCTGCTGCAGATGCGGCTGCGGACTCAGCCCATTCGGGAGGAGAGGGCTTGGCCGGGGCTCCTTCTCTGGGACCCGGCTTTGGGGAGCGAGTTTCATTCACGCCTGGAGGTTTTAGCTCAGTGAGCCCCAGAACAAGAAGCAGGTGTAATCGGGCACTTCTGGTCTATTCCCAATGAAGAAAGGCCAGTGTGGAATGATTTATCTTGGGAGCATAGAAGTAATATTTTACGTCCGGCGGGCTGGGCAGGTGGTGGAAGCCATGTAACGTCCAAGATCAGAGAAGTGTCATGAAGAGGAAAAGGTGAGGTTATGTGGATGAGAGAAACATGCGAAGAGTTGCAGGCTTCCCCGGGCCAGTCTACTTTGCTCTCTCCGGCAGTGGAGGCTTATAGGCCGAACTAGAATTTTTTATTTTTATTTTTATTTTTTTAAATATTTGTATTGATTTCAGAGAGGAAGGGAGAGGGAGGGAGAGATAGAAACATCAATGATGAGCGAGAATCATTGATCGGCTGCCTCCTGCACGCCCCCAACTTGGGTTCGAGCCCGCAACCTGGGCATGTGCCCTTGACCAGAATCAAACCCAGGACCTTTCAGTCCGCAGACCGACACTCTATCCACTGAGCCAAACCAGCTAGGGCTGAAATAGATTTGTTTTTTTTAAAGAATAGTTCATTGATTTTTTTTTTAGAGAGAGAGGCATCGATGTGAGAGGGCAGCATCAATTGGCTGCCTCCTGCCCACCAGGCATATGCCCTTGACCAGAAATGGAGCTGCCAGAGAAACACAGATTCCAGTGGGGTGGCATTTACAGCTATTTGGGCTGCAGACCTGATGGACAGGAAGAACACACAGGGCTGGGGAATCTATATAGCTTTGGGCGATAAATAAATGACATAACCTGATTATAAGGTTGTACACACGCTGGGCAGAGGAGACTCGCGCGAGGGGACACCCTGTGCCCCGATATTCCAGCCCCCTGCAGGCCTGCATGGGTGATGCAACTTGTGAGTAGCCATGTCCGCAGGGAAATCTGTGGGCTGTCACCTCGGCCTGCTGAGGGGAAACAACAACTTGCTGACCCAACTTTATTGCTTCCTCCATGAGTAAGCGTCTTTTGACCTTGGGAAGGATTCCAATAAAATATTAATATGTTTGCATTAGGTTTTGCAACAATTTGTGTATATTGGGCCTCCTGGGTGTTTGTAATGCTTAAGAGGAGCTGGCATGAAAGAATCATGTATCAGTCCCGTGATTCCAATGTGAAGTGTGTAATTGAGTAATTGTCTACATTTGTGATTTTACTAGGTTTGTAAACAATACTGGAATGTTTATGAGAACTCGAGATGCACTATATTTTTGTTTAATTTTTTAGACTTATTAAAATATGTTTTGGTGTTTGGGAATGTTCTGATTGTTAGGTATTTGAAATGCTTATAAATAAAACCAAATATATTCCATGTATAAATTTGTTGAAGATATAGAAGGGGATTTAACTAACAAGTGAAAAACCCCTTTAGGAGTGATTGTTAAAATTGACTAGATATCTAAATAAAATAAATGAGAGTTGTCAGTTGAACTTAAAAGGTTACGCAAAATTGGGGAGGTTTCCAACATATTAATTGAGTATAATTTTTAAAAATATGTTTTTATTGATTTCAGAAAGGAAGGAGAGAGAGAGAGAAACATCAATGACGAGAGAGAATCATTGCTTGGCTGCCTCCTGCATGTCCCCCACCGGAGACTAAGCCCACAACCGGGGCATGTGCCCTGACCGGGAATCGAACCTTGACCTCCTGGTTCATAGCTGGACACTCAACCACTGAGCCACACCGGCCGGGTGAGTATTTTTTTTTAAGTAACCAAAGATAGTGTCTCTTCTAGGTCATTACAAAATCACTCACTTTCTGAAGTGGCAGAAGAGATGAGTGGGAAGTCAAGGACCGGGTGTGCCTGCCCCCAGGCCCTGCCACTGCATGAGCTCCATGGACTCTCCCCCACCTTTTTATCATAAAAACTTTCAAACATACGAAACAGTGAAAACATACGAAACAGTGAAAACGTAGAGTACAATGAACACCCACATACCCACCTCCTAGACTCCATGGTCCTAAACTTTTTGTCATACTGGCTTTATTTACACCTACCTGTCTATTTACAGAGCCATTTCAAAGTAATTTGCTGATGTCATAATACTTTATCTCAAAATGCTTCAGTATAAACCTCCAAAAGTAGCAATGCTCAGTTCTCCTTTTTTACAAAGAATGTTCTCTCTGTAACCACATCACATCACACCTGCTGATGTTAACAAGGACTTCCTAATGCCATCTGAATCCCAGTCCAGAGTCAGATGTTCTCAAAGCTGTGTTCAAACAATTTTTTTCTTCCAAGTCTAGTTTCTTTAATTCCTGCGATATTTTCACTATACATTTATGTCATGTGATGCAGTAATACGTTATGTATCATATTTTATTATAGCCATTCATCTGGTTATATGAGTTGTCATTTCCGGGTTTTGCCTGTCCAAATGATATTTTTTTAAAAACTACATTCCAGCCTGGCTGGATGGCTCAGTTGGTTGGAGCATCATCCCATACACCAAAATGTTGGGGGTTCAATCCCTGGTCAGGTCAAGTACCAGAGGCAACCAATTGGTGTTTCTCTCTCACATCAATGTCTCTCTCTTCTCTCTCTCCCTAATCATTTTTAATTTATTGATTTTAGAGAGAGGCAGGGAGAGAGAAACATTGATTTATTATCCATTTATTTATGCATTCATTGTTTGCTCTTATATGTGCCCTGACCTAGGATCATACCTGTAACCTTGGCTACGGGGTCAATGGCCTAACCAACTGAGCTACCTGGCCAGGGTCTTCACAGGACCTTTCTGTGTGTGCACACTCACGCAGAGAGAAAGATTTTTTAAAAGACTTACCATGTGGGCGTGAGAGAACTGAGGGTGCTTAAGGAACCCCAGATGTGACAGTGGAAACCATCCTTAGGGAAAGTTTGAGATGTGTTTCCCTGGAAGGACTTCTTGGAGTGTTGGGATTGGGTTGGCCAATCCCGGTGCCAACAGGACTGAAGTTCACCGTGAGTCAGGACAGGACTCCCAGGCAGCATGGGGAGGCCCGAGGCAGAAGGAGAAGTGGGTTTTTCTTTCTGCTGCAGTGACCAGGTAGCTGTGGTCTGGGGGACTCAACTAGCCTTTCAACGTCTACTTCTTCCCCTCTGTGTTCCCAGCCCCGCATCTGATGATCAGAGATGCGCAGTTTTTAATGAGTTTCATCAAAGTCTTGCTTAGACACAAGAGGAGGTCTTCACGGAGACGACACTCCTTTTGCTTTAAAGACGGGTGCAGACAACAGATGCGATTGCGTATGTAGTTCAAACGGAAGGCAGTTGATAAAGACCTCTGAGGAGGCTGGCGCCCAGGAGAACAAACAGGAGTGACCCCATGTCCCACTGAAGCCGGAACACAGACGCTTCCTGAGCACTGGCATTTAGATACTAACGCATCTAATCTTGGCAACTACCCTGGTGAGGCCATCACTATTATTACACTGAGTGGCCAGATTATTATGATCTCTGAACGCATAATAATCTGGCCACTCAGTGTGTGTGTGTGTGTATGAGGCCTGGTGCATGAATTCGTGCATGGGTGGGGCAGCCTGGCCAGGGGGAGGGGACATAGGTGGCTGGCCAGCCTGCCTGCTGGTCAAACTCCTGGTCGAGGGGACAATTTGCATATTAGCCTTTTATTATATAGGATATACACTGAGTGGCCAGATTATTATGCATTCAGAGATCATAATAATCTGGCCACCTAGTGTAAACTCAGTTACAGACAAGCAGCAGAGGCGTGGAGACATCGACTCATGTAGCCCAGGTCACGTAGACCGTGTCAGAGCCAGGATCGGAACCCCATAATCTGGCTTTAGAGTCTGCACTCTCAGCTTCTCCCCTTTCTCACGTGCCTTCCCTCTGCGTCGGGGAGGAATGTCCCTGTGTAACAGGGGAAGGGGGGCCCCAACCCCCTGCCGCACATGGAAATTAAGCAGGACCCTAGGAGCCGAGCCCACATCCTGGGAGAGCGCGGGGGGAATCACATTGTCCAGATGCCTTTTCCGGTGACGCACAGCCTCAGACAGGCAGTCACCCCAGGTGCTGCCTCCGGTTCAACCAACACAGGAGTGAGAAGATGTTCAGTGGCATTAGTCGATCGGGAAATGCAAATCAAAACCACAAAGAGACACCACTCCACACCCAGCAGGGTGGCTGTCATCGAAATTAAGAAAGGAATAGCATGTTTTTTTAAAAAGCACAGAAATTTGTGTTGGTGAGGAAGTGGGGAAGTTGGGACCCCCTCATACATTGCTCGTGGGAATGGAACGTGGTGCAGCCACATTGAAAAATCGTCTAGCGGTCCCCAAGAAGTGAAATGTAGAGTTACCCTATGATAACTCTAGACACAGACCTCAAGAAACTGAAAACAGATGGTTGTGCACGAATGTTCTATTCATGAGAGCCAGAAGGTGGAAACAACCCAAATATCCAACAACAAATGGATAAGCAAAATGTGGCATAGCCTCCCAGTGGAATAACTCAGTGTGATTCGAGCTTGGTGGGATCCATGGCCCCATTTACCAGGGAGGAAAACTGAGGCAGATGGTTCTGTAGGTTGCCACAGGTCCTAGGGGTCCAGGCGGTGAAGTGGGAATTTGGACCCAGACAGCCTCAGGCCAGAGCCGAGGTGTTTCCCCACAGGCCCACGTCAGTGTCATGGAGAGTCCTGCCAGCATTAGACTCATGAGGTTAGAACACCATCGCCTCTCCCCGACCCCTCTCACCCGGTGGAAGAGGCGAGGCTGCCCCCTCCCAGTCACCCCACTTCTCCCGCACCTTTGCTGGATCAGAGGTCTTCCCTCTTCCCAGGCAGGCTCAATTCTCAGAGCGCTCTTCCTCCCCTGCCTTCAGCCCATGGCCTGTTGCCAAATCCTGCCTGGCTGCCTCAAACCCTTTCCACACCCAGTGCCCCATTGTCTCTTTCCCTCTCTGCCTCACAAACTGAGAATGCGAGGACAACCCGACGTGGCCCCACCCTCAAGGAGCATACTGTCAGACAGAAACCAATGAGTAGGCAGTTTGTATACAGGGATTAAGTTCGTGGGAAAGGAGGGACAGGGTCACGCCTACAGTGAGGGGTAAGGGTGGACCTCTAGGTAGGCTGAGGAAATCCGGGAAGGCTTCCTGAAGGAGGGGGTGCCTGACTTAGACTCAGGACAGCAGGGACTATTGGCACTAGCCAGCTCATTCACAGCTCCCTGTGGTCCAGCCCTGTCTACCAATCATCCTTCCCCAGCCCCCCAGTAATCCTGTGCTCTGCACACTTTGACCCTACAACGTCTGCACACAGCAAACATTGACAGACCTGGGTTCAAATCCCCGTTCTGACACCACCCAGCAGCCTTGTCCTGGATGTTTAACCTCACCAAGCCTTCCTTTCCCCAGCTGCGAAACGGTGAGAATAATACCTACCGTGTGCAGCTGGTGGAGGAATTAGCAGGAACATATGTCCACCTGGCACACAGCAGTTATTGAATCAGTGGTTGCTCTTAATACCATACTATTTGTATGATCATACCTCCCCTCCCTGCTCCCTCCCCCCAACCTCAGTTTCTTTAAGAAATCATCTGAGATCCAAGAGTTGAAATGAATGTGCCTCTCAGGGCCGGCCTTGGGTTAGTGACCAATGACCAGGGCCGGCCTTGGGTTAGTGACCTATGACATGTAGAAGTTCCTAGATGCTCAGCTGCCGGCAGCAGTGATTGTGTTTTATTCATTGTTAACGGCTCAGCCCAGCTGTTTATAAAATTAAAATATGGACCCAATCCTGTCCTGAGGAATGTCTGGGGCAACTGGGGGAGAGGGTGTCATGCTGGCCACAGGCCAGGGGACTGGACCCAGTGGTTGAATGTGCACTGGGGATGGGGTGAGGGGAGACAACATAATAAATCAGATCCAGAAAAGTGGAAAATACAGGAAAGGGAAGGTGGAAATGAATTAAGATGAACATGCTTCAATTGTCTGAACTTGTACATTGGAGTCACTTTGCTTCACATTAAAAAAAATCTCCCACAAATAAGCAAACCCCAAAAGAAGACATTTGAAGAGACCTCCCACCCACCGCTGCAGGATGGAAATTGATCTGACATTAAGGTGTGCATGCCCTTTGATTCTATGAATTTATTTCTAAGAACTTCTCAAGGAAATTATCCACTAAGAGTGTGATAGTGTATTCAAAAATGTTTTCTTACAGCATTGCCTATCATAATAGCAAAAAATAGCCAACAACTAGATGCCCAATGAAAGGAAGCTATTAAATAAATGATGGCACAATATGGTGTAGTTGTAACAATGAATGTAGCAAATCTGTGTTTCTTAGCATTGAAAGATGTTCATGATCACCCAGCCAGCGTGGCTCAGTGGTTAAGCGTCAACCTATGAACCAGGTGGTCAAGGTTAGATTCCTGCTCTGGGCACATGCCTGGGTTGCGGGCTTGATTCCCAATGGGAGGCATGCAGGAGGCAGCCAATCAATGATACTCTGTCATCATTGATGTTTCTATTTCTCTCCCCTCTCCCTTCTTCTCTGAAATCAATTTTTAAAAAAAAGATATTTATGATCTAGTGAAAGTGAAAAAAAGGTTACAAAATAATAACCATCCTATTTTTGTATTTGGGTGCATATCTACAAATACATAGAGAAATTGAACTCTGGGAGCATATCTCCCAGGCAGAGTGATTTATACCTACTTTCTCTCCCTCTCTCTTTTTTTGCAGGATAATAATGTGAATTGTATGTTCCACGTGGGCTGTAAGTGGTGTAGCAGGAGCCGCCTCCCTCTGTGCACGGAACATCTGCTGACCTGGTGCTCACCGGAGAGCCCAGGCACATGTTCCCCATCGGGGTGTGAGTCTAAGGCCACCAGGGGAGAACTTCCCAGATAAGAGCCGGCAGACGGAATAAAAGGGCTTTTCCCGCTCTCGCCAGCCCGAGAGCACAGGAGGGAACATGCTTAGCAGAACAGGTGGTGAGGTCCCTCAGAGTAGGGGTCACACACTCACATGAGCAGCCCATGGTTGTCTCCACTAAGCGGCGGTGGGCCCTGCGAGAGGAAGAACCGTAAGACCTCGTCCCCCGGGAAGTCACCAAGTCAGGATCTCACTGTCATGGCAGCGAGTGCTAGGGTTCCTCCCTGCCCGAGCCACGTGGCTGAGCCCAGGAGTCCCTCGCGAGCCCCTCCAGGCACCAGCACCCCGTATTTGAGGTAAAGCCTTAAGCTTGAACTTGCTCCAGGCTGCAGGGGAGCAGAGACCTTCCTGGGTGAATGGAGAAGTAAAAAGAACGGAGTTTAGAGGGAAAGGCAGGAGACCATCCCTACAGATGGTCTTACTCCCCCTAAGGGTCCACCTGAACTTTTTCTTCTTCTATTAATGACAGACAGTTCCCACCGGCCGCTTGGTACTGCTACCTATTCCTGTACTTCCAGGCATCTCCCAGCTCACCTCCTTGACTAGGTTGGCCACGCCCGGAGGGACTGCCCGTTTCACTGGTCCCCCTATCTCACGCCCCAAGTACCAAGCAGGGCACATTGTACAATGATATCATTCCTTCAGCACACCATTCCTGTGGGCCTACTACGTGCAGCATGGTTCAAGGCCCTGGAGAGTCTGGAGTGAACAGGGCAGTTCCCATCAGAGAAAAATAAGAATTTAAATAAGACAAGCAATTGCACCTGACCTTCGACTCAGTGAGCCACATGCAGAGCCGGGGCTGGGAGGAGTCTCGCCAGACGGAATGGCGTTCGGATGTGAATGTAGTTTTGCAGAAAGCATCACTCTTCAATAAAAGCCAACCGCTTGCTTCATCTGCTGTCTGACCAGAGGCAACAGTGAGCCATTCGGACTCGGAGGAAGAACGGTTCGTCACACTTACCGGGAGCCAGCGTGCGGTTTTCCGACCTGGTGTCTGCCTGCCTGGGGAGGTTTCAGGGTTCGATGGGTCCCACGTGAATCCCATGTGCTGGCCGCTAAGTAGCCTCTAACTCAATAGCTGGCACCCGCTGCTCAAGGCCCTTGAGGAAGTCCACGCCAGGAGAGGAACCCAGAGAAGGACGGCTCTCCAAGTGCGAGCGGCAGCTTAGGTTTGGGTGATGTTTTACATCTACAGCGCATGTTGCAATGGTTTTATCGGGACTGGCGCCCCCTTGCACTCATACTTTGAGGAAATGCTTTCCCCACCGCGCAACCCTGAGTTTTGAATGGGACCTACCGCCTCTTCCAGCACTGCCGCCCTCCTTGCTCACATGTGATTGGCTGAAGGGGGGGTGGGGGCCGGCCCACCCCCCCCCCCATCCTGAGCCAATCACAGCACCTCATCCCGTCCCGTTGACAGTGGGTGGAAGAGAACCCTGCTCCAACCTGATCAAGTCCCAGGGTTTGTCCAACCGGATCTCAAGCAAGAGATGCAAGCATTTCCGGGGTGGGGGGTGAGGGGTGAGGGGTGAGGGGTGAGGGGTAGGGATAGGGAATAAGGGGTGAGGGGTGAGGGGTGGGGATGGGGGGTGAGGGGTGGAGGTGGGGGGTGAGGGGTGAGGGGTGGGGGTGGGGGTGCGGGTGGGAGGTGAGGGGTGAGGGGTGGGGGGTGGGGGCGGGGATGGAGATAGGGGGTAAGGAGTGAGGGGTGATGGGTGGGGGTGGGGGCGGGGATGGAGATAGGGGGTAAGGAGTGAGGGGTGATGGGTGGGGATGAGGGGTGAGGGGTGGGGGTGGGGGTGCGGGTGGGAGGTGATGGAGATAGGGGGTAAGGAGTGAGGGGTGACGGGTGGGGGTGGGGGCGGGGATGGAGATAGGGGGTAAGGAGTGAGGGGTGATGGGTGGGGATGAGGGGTGAGGGGTGGGGGTGGGGGTGCGGGTGGGAGGTGATGGAGATAGGGGGTAAGGAGTGAGGGGTGACGGGTGGGGATGAGGGGTGAGGGGTGGGGGTGGGGTGAGGGATGAGGGGTGGGGGTGAGGGGTGAGGGGTGGGGGTGAGGGGTGAGAGGTGAGGGGTGGGGGTGAGGGGTGAGGAGTGGGGGTGGGGGTGAGGGATGAGGGGTGGGGGTGAGGGGTGAGAGGTGAGGGGTGGGGGGGAAGCTCTGGGATCTGAGATGCAGGAGCAGCATGGCCGTGCGGAGGGAGGCAGCCTGAAGGACTACACCAGCGCTGCCAAGAGCAGAACTGAGAGATGGAGAGACAGCCTTCCGCAGCAAGCGTCCCCGCCGCCCTGAGAACGCCCCCAACGGGAGATTTCCTATCAAGTCTTCTTTTTGCCCGAGCTTGTTCAAGATGGCGCTCGGTCACTTGCAACCAAAGTGTCTGAGGGCCTCTATCTTATTATCATGCGCTCCTCGCCCCGAGGAAGGAGCTGGGAGAGGTTCTGTGAGCCGCCCAACATCCCGCTGCCGCCACCAGAGAAAGCAGCAAGGATGGAAACACTGCTTGGGAGCCTGGTGCACGTCTGTGGCCCTTAGAAGGGTTTCCCTGCCTCGGATCGCATCCCCTCCCGCACACATTGGTGCACTCTGTGGCTGTCTTCTCCACAACGCAGAGCCACGCACCTCACATCCGTGTTCCGATCCAGCGGGGACTCACCGTCAGCGGGGACTCCTGCCCACCATTCCCCCCCCCCCCTCCCTGCAGCTCCCGGAGTGAGCACGCTGTTCCCTCTGCCAGGGGCCTGGCCTCCTGCCCGCCCACCTGTGAGGCCTGGCACATCCCTCCAGTCCCCACGCACGCAGGAAGCCTCCTGCTACCCACCACCCCAGAGGAGCCATGCTCCCTCGTCTCTGCCCCTTCCTGGATCTGCCTCCAGCAAGGTGGCGCTCTCCTGGTTCTAATCCTCCTCCGCCTTCCTTTCGGGAAGAGAGGTTCCTGGGGCCAGGGCTAGGAATGCCATCTAGCTCTAACGCTGGGCACATAGTAGGTACTCAGTAAATGTTCGCTGAAGGCCAATGCAAATATCCAGCATCCATACCTCGTTCACAGTCAGCATCAGGTTGGGGGTCGACTGGCGGGGTGCTTTGAAGCCAGGGAGAGCTGACCCGGAACATCTGAACACCTCTGCAGAGATTCATCACCTTCTGCACCCAATTAACGCGGAGCCATTAGCCCTTTCTGCGGCTGCCAGGATCTATTAAGCCATTTAACTTCTCCGAAGGCACTTCAGCATCAGTCCCAAGGGCATTTTTCTCAGGCCTGGGCAGCCAAAGCCTAAATGGCTTAAGTGGTGAGCGTTCTGTCACTCCCACTGGGAACCCAGCCGCTGAGGCAACCCTTTAAAGGGCCTAAGACAACTGTGGGACAGGAAAGCTCCTGAAACCCAGACTAGAGTCGGTCCCAGCCCTGAAAGGAACACTGGCCTGGTGTCTTTCCTAAGGGCTGACCTTCTGAGGGGTGATTGGAATGGTCCCAGGGAAGTCCCCAGGCTGATGGATGCCCCTCGCAATTACTACAGGGCCTGAAAGTCCCTCCATTAGTCACTTTACAGATAGTTATGGAGCACCTACTAAGAGCCAAACACTTGCAGAGTCTGCCTTGCGTCATTAGAAGATTGTTCTGTTGGGCTAAGTTAGGCTTTATGCTGAGCTCGAAAGCAAATGTCCCTCTGCCCACCGAGGGGCTCAGTGGTTGAGCGTCAACCTAGGAACCAGGAGGTCACCGTTCAATTCCCAGTCAGGGCACGTGCCCAGGGTGTTGTGGAAGACCCTGTACCCACTGCTCTCTGCAGTCATTTCCTCACAATAATGCACAGGGCACATGCCCAGTGGGGGGCATGCAGGAGGCAGCCATCAATGATTCTCTCTCTTCACTGATGTTTCTATCTCTCTCTTTGTCTCCCTCTCTGAAATCAATCAAAGCATATTAAAAACAGAACAAAAAAATACAAATGTCCCTCTAAGATTAAAAAACACACACCACAAAACAAAATGTCCCTGGAAGGGTATTCCAGTAAGCAGTATTAGTCATGAATACCATCCTTCCAAGAAGACCCAAGCCAGAGGACAACTGCATGGTGGGTCCTAGGACAGATAGTTGCCAGGGAAGAAGTGTAAGCCTTACGGGATATAGACCAACTCTCTATGCAATGAATAGGCACATGGGTGAGCTTACCGTTTCCAGTTCCCCACCCCTGCGGCCCTATGGAGTTGCCAGATCAGAGACACAAGCCCAGTGGGTGTGTCCAATAGACCTTGTTTATGGGATTAGCCTGTATTCCACAGCCTGCTTGCAGGGAATGCATTTTTAAGAAACCAAGTCTACACTTGATCTTAGCCAGAAGGCTAAGAGAACTTGGAGGAGAACTAGGTCTGCCCTCTGAGAGCTGATTTGCAATAATGAACAGTTTCTCTGAAGAGACGGAATGGCTCGACCATACCTGGATGAAAGGTATGGAGAGAGGAAGAGAGTTAGATGGTTGGAAGGGATCCTAAAACAAGAACCATCTGGGGCACACTAGTCTATGTTGTCCGCTTAACCCAAAAAAGAAAGTCCCGTGTAGCCCGTGGAGACGACACGGACCAGGAAGTACCACAGCCCCCAAAACCAGCACCACCGTCTTCCAGACGCTTCTTCTCCCACTGGGTGTTGGTTTCCCACAGTGCGGCCCGCGGCCACGGTTAGGGGATCCTTGACCGTTACAGCTCACTGAAGATGGACAACTGGAATTGTGACCGGTCACCCCTCCCATAAACTTAGGGCCTGGTGCCTCCTATAGACTAGTCACAGGCCAGAACCTGGACCACGGGGCCCACCTGTGAGTCCTGACCTGATGCTGAGCCGGCTGGCCTCCCTTTAGACCAGTGGTCTCCAACTGGTGGTCCGTGAGGTCCAAAAGGTTGGTGACCACTGCTTTAGATGGTTCCAGGCCCTGTCCACCGTCCCTGCCCCCCTCCTTAGGAATCCGTGCCTTTGAGCTGTGGCCCTGGCCCACCTGTGCTCCTCTCTAAAAACCCCCGGATGATGCTACCCACAGGTGTGGGCGGTTGTCTCATCAGACGTCTCTCCCATTCCCAGGGGCTTTGTCTTCTCAGGTTTCATGCACTCTCACCTGACAAACCAACGGTGTGCTACCCTTCCCAGGCACTGAAAGTAAAAACAGTTTCTAAGGCATTAAAATCATTATAATTTTTTATTGTTGCTGTTAATCCTCACCCGAGGATATTTTTCCATTGACTTTTGGAGAGTGGAAGGGACGGGGAGAGACTGACAGACACACAGAGACACATTGATTGGTTGCCTCCCACTCACACCCTGACTCAGGGCCAGGGAATGAGTCTGCAACTTAGGTACCTGCCCTGACCAGAATCGAACCCGGGACCCTTCAGTCCATAGGCCAATGCTCTACCCACTGAGCCAAACCAGCTAGGGCTACAATTGTTTTAAAAAATTATCTTCATTGTTGAAAATATTACAAATATCCCCTCGTTTTTTCCCCCTCCACCCCCCACCCACTTCTCCCAGGCCTTCACCTCACTATTGTCCATGTCCATGGGCTATGCATATATGTGAATCTCTCCCCACATTACAACTTTGTATTATATAATATATGCTCTACTGATAACTATATTGTTAAATATAGTATTGTGTATTATTTATAGATATGTTATGAATATTATCTAATAATTAAATTCTAGAACTTTTCAACACATAAAAAACAAAGAGAAGAATGTAATGATCTCCTACCTCATCACCTAATCTCAACAATAATCAACACTTTGTCCATCTGGTTTCATCTGTCTCCCACACTGTTTCTACTCTGGGCATTTTTAAAGCAAATACCAGAGAACATATGATTTCACCCACATTTTATTTTACATGTTTCCTCCTTTTTGATTGAATTTATTTGGGGTGACATTGGTTAATAAAGTGATATAGGTTTCAGGTGTGCAATTCTATACTACATCATCTGTATATTGTATTGTGTGTTCACCACCCCAAGTCAAGTTTCCTTCCCAGGTAAGCACATTTTAAAAGACATAACCGTACTGCCAGTATTACCTCAACAAGATAAACAATAAACCCTTCATAGGATCTAATATTCAGGCCCAATGTTCAGCTTTCCCAGGCTGTTTTAAAAATGCCGATGCCTTATTATAACTGCTGGTTTTTCAGGAAGTAAGCCAGGTTCATACACTGCATTTGGTTGTCACATGTTTTTATCTAAAGCCATCCTTCCTCCTTATTTGTTCTAATACCATTTAGTTGTTGAAGAGAGTAAGCCATTTACCTGGTAGAATTCCCCCACATTCTGGACTTGGCCGAGTGTGTCCTCTTCCTGTGGCTAGTTTCACTATTGCTGGTATTTTGTGTAAACTGCTGAGCACGATTTAGAGCAACGATGTGCAATGGAAGTAATACGCAAGCCACAGATGTACTTTATGTGTTCTATCTGCCACATTTACAAAGTTCAAAGAGGTCGGTAAGATGAGTTTTAATAATATATTAAATTATTCATTTAAAATGAAACAGCCAAACTATTACCGTTTCAAAATGTTACTAATATAAAAAGTTATAAATGAGCAATAGAGACATCTGTAATAGTGTCAGCAATAAAAATGAGCTATTTTGTATTCTTTTGTCCACTACCTCTTCAAAAGTGGGTGTGTATTGTGAACTGTAAGCACATCTCAATTCAGAATGGCTACATATCAAGTGGTCACAGGCCACATGTAGGCAGGGCGGTTACACATAGGTAGGTAGTGTAGATTCAGTTTTAAATGTTTTATGTGAGAAGGATACTTCGTACATATTGCTGTAGATTTCCTATTTTTCAAATTCCCTGTCAACCTTTCACCAGGTAGTTTTAGCACTCACTGGTAATCATTTCTAAATCCCTTACTTTATTAGGGTTGCAAATTTAAGATTTTCTAATTCTATTATTCCTCTGCATTTATTAGGGCGAAATCTTACGTAAAGATGAGCTTGCCCTCATCAGCTCTTTGGCTACTCTGAAATACAGACCACGTGGGAAAAGTGGCATATGGGCTTCCTCTTTCTATCAATGTTCAGAGAAATGAGTTGGTACCCACATGATTTCTAATGGTGACTGAGAAGGGGTCTCTTTTTATTGTTGTGAACATACAGTTTTCAACTTGCTGCCTTTCAGTGCATTGCAGTCTTTATTCTGTATGATGCGAAAAGCTTCCCACGTTGGGCAGTAAGACTCTCTGGGCGGCTGCTGGGCCAGTTTTGATGGGTCCCCTGCTTTCTGACACAACCCTGCTTTCTGACACAACCATGAGGCTCACGGTGGACGTTTCCTGCTCCAATCAGAAACCGGCTGTTTCCTCAGGGAGCGCTGGTTCCTTCGGTGAATAAGATCAGGACATTACAAGCACCAAGAGGAGTCAATAGGACAAAGATTGTCTTCTTGGGTGGAGAAGGTAGGATAAGAGGAGAAAGGGAGATTTCAGAGGGCCTCCCGCATCTCTTCCTGCCCTGCCCCTCCCTTTCTCAGAGTCTCTGACTCTCCACGCCATCTACTCCCAGGACTAGAACCTTCTATTGCCCTTAAAGTGCAGGTGAAAGTTCAGCCAACTGGAGCCCGGGGTCCCCACCTGACCTCCTTTGGCGAAGAGCCCAGAGCCTTTGTCCACAGTTGCATCACTTCCCACCCAGCCCTTCCTGAGCCAACTCCCCGGTGTCTCCGGGACAACACAGTCGGCCTCATCCCAGTGACATCAGGGAAACTCCTGTTTCCAGCAGTTTCTCCTTCAGCTGCAAAAATGTGCCGCGGTAGACAGGGTGTGGGCTTTTGAAGTCTCTGCAGGAAGCGGAGTTGTTTTCTCAGCACCACATCCGAGCGCATCTTCCGTGAGAGCTGTGGTTGCCCAGCTGGTGTGCAGCCCTCCCATCCCTTCGCCTGTCCAGCTCCACCCCGGACGGCTGGCCGGGGACGGGGGGGGGGGGGGGGGGGGGGGGAGGGGGGCCCGGCGGGCAGACCCCACACCACGTGGTGGGCGTTAAGGAGATCGCAGGACCAGCACGGAGGAGCAAAAGGTAACGGAGGCTGGTGAGGGGGCGCCTGAGATCTCTGGTGGGTTTCCTGAGTGTTCCTTGTGGCTTCATTCCCTGCTCAAAAGGTAATAAACATCACTGCAGTGAAACGAGCATCAGACTAGGGGAGCCCCCAGTACCTGGCACCCCAGCAGTGTGGGCATGAATATAGAATGCTCATTTCGTGCCTTTGCCACAGCCCCCTGGCACTCTGGGCCGGAAGACAAGGAGAGAAGAAGCCGCCTTACAAACGCAGACACCTGCTCATTCTGGCAGCAGCTCCGAGCACAGTCGCATCGGTCGGGGGCCTACTGTGTGCCTGGGTTGCTTTCCAGTTCTGTTTGCTCCTGTGAGCAGGCCTGTAGACAGATATTGTGTCCCCACTGTCCAGCAGGAGAAGTTGAGGATCCCTAGAGGTTAAGTCAAGGCCCTGGATCTCACTCACGCCAGGTCTCAATGTCTCCAAGACCAGGCTCTGGAGGTCACGCTGGCTGCCATTGGGTATATGGATACCTTTCCCTCAACCAGGTGCTTTGCATTTATGATCATTTTAATCTCTGCTCCCCTTTATAAAGTGGCTGTCATTATGCCCTCTTTACAAATGTGGCTAATTTGTACCATGGCCTGATTCCAAAGCTTGTGCGTTTTCCAAAGAGCTGCCCTGACTCTCATCAGTAGCGTCTCCGTTCCACCCAACCGCCGTCTTCTGGCTCTGTGGCACATTCAACGCACAAAAGTGCAAAGACACGCGGCAATGCCTTCCTGTCTGAATGGCATTCAGCCTCTGTTATCCTTAGAGGGAACCCCAATAGGAGGCGGACATCTGGGCTGCAGGGGGTGAGGTGCCTATCAGAGTGTGTCACTGTTCGGGACTCCCAAACCTCATTATATTACTGAAAATATTAATTAGGATGAAGCTATATTTTTATAAGTCTTAAAGCCCTGACCAGTGTGGCTCAGTTGGTTGAGCACTGTCCCATGCACTGAAGGGCCACAGGTTCGATTCCTGGTCAGGGTACGGACTGGAGGCAGCTGATCAATGTTTCTCTCTCACATCAATATTTCTCACTCTCTCTCTCTCTCAAAAAATCAATAAAAACATATTTTCAAAAAGTCATTAAAAACAATAAAGAACTAACGGTACAATTGGTCCACAGAGGTGGCAAAAACCGAGACTGTAAATGAAACTTAGCAAACAGCCCCCTGTCCTCTTCACGTCCCAGCTAGGACACTGATGTTTTAGTGAGTGAAAAGTAATGGCCCTAAAACAAGACTAGAATCACCTAGCGCCAGCTTTTATCACTAAGAACAAGAGTACGGTTCCCTTTTCTCCGGCACATTAAAGTGAAATAGAAAGCCTGCAATCAAGCACACTCTCCCCCTCTCTGTAGACATCTCATGAGATTTACTGGAAAACTACCTCTCGTGCTAGGACAGTTTCTGGGAAACAATATTCCACCCCAAGAATAAACACCCAGTGGAATGACAATCTTCTAGGAAGTGCAGTGTCTGGTGGAGGCAGCGGCAGCCCTGAGCGGAGAGGACTTTTGGCAGCTCCGAGGGCGCGCAGAGCTGTGATTCAGAAAGCACTCCTCCACCATCTCCTATCTCCGTGGGATGGGGGAGTGCCTTCTGCGAGGCCAGAGGGTGTCCGCTTATGGGGGATTTCCTTTGGCGTTACAGAAAGTGATGCAGGGGTGTCTCCACGCCCTGGAATGAGAGGTGAGAGGCCGGGGCAGTGACTCTGTGGGGTCTGAGTCTCACCCTCATTCCTAGTGAGTGATGTTGGCACCAGAACCCTGGCCAAGTGACTCATCCATTGCCCAGCACTGCCCGGAGGGCAGCCTGAAGCCGGGTTTCTCGAGCTGAGCCCGGCTGCCCAGGAGAAACTCACTCTGGTTTGGTCCCCTCTTAAGTGAGAGCCATGATAAGAAGGCATAGCGGTTCGTGGAATCTCTGTTAACCGTGGAATTGTTCATCGTAGTGCTGTTGGAAACAGCAAAAAGTTGGAGGCGACATTGTTCCTGAGTGGGAGACTGGTTTTAGAATATTATATTCTGCCTGGATTGTCGTATGACCAAATACAATGAGATTATTTACAAAAGATTACAGCAATCCACGTGAATTGACAGCGAGAGACCTCCAGCATGTTTAAATGGGAAAGATGAGCCACAGAATCCTGTAGAGAGCGATCCAGTTTCTGTGTATAATGCATATCTGTGTGTGTCAATGCATAGAGAAAGGTCTGGGGGAAATTTGCCGTGAAGGGGTGGGGCAGAGCTGCTCCATGAACTTTGGGGGGAGGGATTGGTTGGTGAGAAATGGGCCCAATGGTGCTGTGATTTGCTGTCCTGGGAGAGGGAGGAGCTGTTGGCTCGGTAGGAGTAAATGAGTGGGTAAGGAAGCTTGTTCCCAGGACACAGAGATTTTTCCCCTTTTCTGGGACTGAGAAGAACCTGCCTTAAGACATGGCCTCGCCCTAGCCGGTTTGGCTCAGTGGATGGAGTGTTGGCTTGCGGACTCAGCGGTCCCACGTTCAATTCTGTCCAGGAGCACATACATGCCCAGGTGTGTGTGTGTGTGTGTGTGTGTGTGTGTGTGTGTGTGGAGGGGGGGGATGACGTGCAGGAGGCAGCCAGTCAATGGTTCTCTCTCATCATTGATGTTTCTGTCTCTCTTTCCCTCTCCCTTCCTCTCTGAAATCAATAAAAATACATTAAAAAAAAAAAAAAAGATCTGGGCTCTCCCACAGGAGGTTGTCAGATGGCACCCTGAGGACCAGCCAGCTCAGGTGAACCTGAAGGGCTGGGCCTGTTCCACCCCTGGGGCTGGACCCACTTCCTCCCCCTCCTCCACAGTGATCAGGCCCCCCAGGCTGCACCCGAATTCCCCAGGGCTCACCCTTTGCCCTGGGCATTTCCCTGAACTCAAGGGCTTCCCCTCCCTTTATTCTTCAGTCCTATCAAGTCATCCCTTAAAATGCTGCTCTCTGGGAGGGAATCGAGAAACAAATTCCGGGCACCTCTGCCCAGCAACACGTTTGCATGTTTACTGGTATTTTCTGGGAAAAAGTCCTTCCTAGGAACGAGTCCATCCATTCTTTCAACACGCACTCTGACAGCACCCGGCCCAGGCCAGGTGCTGGGAACACAGTGAGCCCTGCCCGCGGCGACACCCACAGTCTGGCCGAGGCAGCTGGCAGTGGGGGTTTCCAAGGAGAAGGCAGCAGGTTCGAGAAGTGTCTGGGGAAAAGTGAGCTTCATCAATGTGATCAGAGCAGACCACACAGGCGCCTCCCCAACATCTATGGAACAACCAACTTCGGGATGGGAAGCTGGGTTCAAATCCAGTCTCCACCACTTACGTCCTGGGCGACCTCGGGCAAACCAGGTCACTCGAAGCCACGATCTCCTCATGAGAAACAGAAGGATGCAAACAGAACCTGTGTCCTAGCCCCTGGGGCTCCAGTCAGACTACCTGAGATGTGTTTAATTTACTTTCCACATCACAACGTGCGAAGACTTCCACTAGCTCTTCCGGGAGGTGCGTGTGGCCTTGGGGCTGGGGCGCCCCTGCCTCAGGGGCCAGCACCGTGACGCAGCAGTTCAACACAGTGGTCAGGTGCCAGCCAGTAGTGCCAGAGTAGCCAGGGGCACAGACTCTGGGGCAGGATCTGGGTAACACTCTGTGACTTTGAGCAGGTGACATTACCTCTCCAGACACCAGTTTTCTCATTTTAAAATGAAGACAATAATACAACTCACTACAGAGGCCTGTTGAGAGGATTAAATCCACGGAAAGCAGCATCGGCGGTATGCTCCGCGGCATCAGTCTTGGCTGTGATAGTTTTGGGTTTGAAACCAAAAGGAGAGGAAACAAAAGCAAAAATAAACGATCCAACTAACAAGCTGCATAGCAAAAGAAACAATCGAGGAAGTGAGAAGACAAACTATTGAATGGGGGGAAAATACCTGCAAACCATGTATCTGGTAAGGGCTTAGTATGTGAAGAACTCATACAACTGAACAGCGAAAAACACACAAGTGATTTGATTTTAAAAATAGGCAGCGTATGAAAGATGTTTTTTGAAAGAAAAAAAAAATACAGATGGCCAGCAGGCATGTGATAAGATGCTCAGCATCACTAGCCATCAGGGAAATGCAAATCAAAACTACCATAAGCTATCACCTCACACCTGTTAGAATGGCTATTTTAGAGAAGACAAGGGGTAATGAGCATTGGTAAAGATGTGGAGAAAGCAAACCTTTGTGCATTGTTGGTGGGAATGTAAACGGGTGCAGCTGCTATAGAAAATGGTATGGAGGTTCCTCAAAAAGATTTAAATAGAATTACCATATGATTCAGCAATTCCACTTTTGGATATTTATCCAAAGGAAACAAAAACACTAATTCAGAAAGACAGCTGCACCCACATGGTTCTTGCAGGATTGTTTATCATCGCTAAGACATGGAAACAACCTAAGTGTCCACTGGTGAGTGAATGGATGAATGGATAAAGAAAAAGTCGTATATATATGATGGCATATTATTATATGTGATACACTCAGTGTGACAGGGACTACCAGTCACACATTGTTCCCACGTGGCTCCCTTCTGCTAGGAAATGAGGCAGAATTCTCTAAAACCAGTGTGCTTGGAGGGGGGGAATATATACATATACATATATATGATGGAATATTATTCAGGCATAAAAAAGGGAGAAATACTGTCATTTATGACAACATCGATGGATCTTGAGGGCGTATGCTAAAGGAAACAAGTCAGATGGAGAAAGACAAATATCATATGATCTCACTCATATAAAACACAAACAAAACAAAAACCCTGAACTCATAGATATAGAGAATAGGCTGGTGGTGGCCAGAGGTAGGGGGCAGGGTGGGTGAAATGAGGGCAGGGGTCAAATGGCACAAACTTCCAACTGAAAATACGTAGGTCCTGGCTCTGCCTCTCTGTCTCACTGCTTCCCTTTCAGACTTTCACTTCAAACTTTACCATAAATGAAATAATAATTAAATTAAGTTAATAAGTCCTGGGGATATAATGTACAACATGGAGACTAGAGTTAATAATGCTGTATTGTATATTTGAAAGTTGCTAAGAGAGTAACTCTCAAAGGTTCTCATAAAAAAAAAATTGTAACTGTATGTGTTGATGGAGGTTAACTAGGCTTATTATGTTGATCATTTTGCAATATCAAGCCAATATGTTGTATACCTGAAACTGACATAAGGTTATATGTCAATCATATGTCAGTTTTTAAAAGTCTAAGTAAAGCAGATGAACAGAGCCTGGTCAGGTTGGTCCAGTGTGAGCTATTGGCAGGGACCCCTGAGGAAGGATCATGCACCCAATTAGCATGAAGGCTAAGTTGGGGGTGCTCAGAGCACCGTGGTTTTAGAGAATTCTGCTCCACTTCCCAGCAGAAGGGACCTATGTAGGAGCAATGCATGACTGGTAGTCACTGACTCTGACATAGCATTAGTCACTGATAAAAATGTGCCATAGGTGACGCTTCACTTTCTTTTTTTGAAACAAGAATGGGGTCTAAATAATAAAACTGACAGTTGACTATTTAAGAAGTGCAAAGCCACTCAACAGGTGTGGCTCAGTGGTTGAGCATCGGCCTATGATCCAGGAGGTCGCCGGTTCAATTCCCAGGTCAGGGCACATGCCCTGGTTTCAGGCTTGATTCCCAGTAGAGGGCGTGCAGGAGGCAGCCAATCAATGATTCTCTCTCTCATCCGTGTTTCTATCTCTCTATCCCTTTCCCTTCCTTTCTCTCTAAAATCAATAAAAACATATTTTAAAATAAAAAATATTAAACAAAAAACACAAAGCTGGGGATGTCTATCCTTTTGGGGACAGATAAAAATCAATGAAAGACTATTCTAAAATGAATGAAATCTATGAAGCTGTTGCCTCCTGAGGAACTGAGTGTCTTTCTGCTGCTCTGGGGGAGGCAGGGGTTCTAGGAACACCAGGGGCTTCGGTGTCATTGGAGCAGTACTGACCTCACACCTAGGGGGGCTGGTCCTGGATCCAGGTGGGAGTTCCAGGGAGGCAAGGCATTGCATCATCTCTTTCCCAGCATCAGGGATGGGGTGTGTGCCAAGTGCTGGTGAGTAGAATAGCAATAGAGCCTTTGGGATTTCAAAGGAAGCCTTGCGTTTTAAGACCTGGGACAAATGGAGAAGGATTCAAGGAGGGGATGGGCTCTGAGTCACACAGGGGTGCTGAAAAAAGAGGCTTCCTCCTAGGGAAAACATTTGGTACCAAAGAAAGGATCCATTTTAAGCCTCATTGAATTTGGTAAGAGATGGACTGGGAAGAAAAGGAGACTTTTAGGGATTAGTATGGCAGAGAAGCAGTGAGCAAGGGTCCCTTAGACCAAGCATGTCAAACTTGTGACCTGCGGGACACATGCCTCATTTATTTGGCCCGTGTTAGCCTTTGAGTTGGACATGCTTGCCTTAGACAGATGCCGGGCCTCAGTTCACCATGTTCCTTAGCCAAAGGCACAAATTCAAACAAGGGGATCCAGGCTTAAATGTACCTACTGCACCCAGGCCTCAGTTTATTTTTCAAAAATAATTTATTTGTGGCTCGGTTGGTTGAAGCATCATCTCATACACCAAAAGGTCATGGGTTCAATTCCCAGTCAGGGCACATAGCCAGGTTTTGGGTTCAATTCCCAATCAGCAACCAATCAATGTTTCTCTTGCACATTGATGTTTCTCTCTTTCTCTCCCTCTCTCTTCCTCTCTCACTAAAAAATCAATAAAATCATATCCTCAGGTGAGGATTTAAAAAATCCTATATAATAAAAGGCTAATATGCAAATTGTTCCCTCCATTGGGAGTTCGACCAGGAGGCCTCAGCCCCTCCCCCTGACTGGCCCCTCCCCCCAACTGGCCCCTCACCCACTCCGATCGGGGGGCGGGCTGGCTGGACCTCACCCATGCATGAATTCGTGCACTGGGCCTCTACTATATAATAATTCATCAAATGTTCCAACCTCATAATATGTCCTATATAAACTTGGGGACAATTCAAAACATTGAGCAAAACTTTGTGTTTGTGTGATGGACAGGTCAGCATTTTATAGACTTGTGACAGCCTGTGGGGTTTGAGCATTGATGCTTTTTTTCTAGTCAGGAACTAAGTGAGGAATTGCATTTATAGCACCAAAGAAATTCTATACAACAGCAAAATGCAGGAACCCTGTTGTTGTGGGAATGGCCATGACTCTGGGAGGTGGAATCCAGCTCTCACTATGGTACCACTAGCAGCCACCTGTTACAGATAGGCCTGGAGTTTAATATGTGAGTGACTGTTCTGTCAACCATCACTGATGGGCTCAAAAACACCAAAAAGTCCGGCATTCACCATGAAGCCTACGGGTTGAGTGCTCCCAAAAGGTATGTTGGCCTAGAACCTGTAAAGGTGACTGTATTTGGAAAAGGGGTCTTCACAGATATAATTACATTAAGGACCTTGACATTATCCTGGGTTAAGGTGGGCCCTAAATCCAATAACAAGTGTCCTTCTGAGAGAGGAGAGGGCCATGTGAGATGGAGGCATCTATGCACCAAGGAACACCAAGGATCACTGGCAGCCTCCAGAAGCCACCAGAAGCTGAAAGATGCAAAGAGATATTTTCCCCTGAGCACAGCCTGCCCGAACCTTGACTTTGGCCTCCTGGCCTCCAGAGTGGTGACACAATACATTCTACTGTTTTAAACCACCCAGTGTGTTACCAGCGGCCTCAGGAAACTAACACAGAGCCCTTGGATTTCCTTTCCATGGCATCTAACAAAAGATGTTCATTCAAAAGGGGTTTCTTCTGGTTGTAAAGGAGGCCCTCCCACCCCCATTAAAGTTGGCCAAGTACCATTGTCCGGATCAGAGAGCACTGGGTTGAGGAGGGAGGAGGGAAGAAAGAGGTTGGTGCTGGAATGTGAGCCCTGGAAATGACTCCCGCCTATGCGCCTGGTGAGGTTAAATCAGTTCTCTCCCTCATCTGTCAAATGGGAATATTATGGAGAAGAGCAAACTAGATAAATAATGGGAACACACCATGTCAGCATAAAGGGTTGGCTGCTCCCCTCTACCATCTCTGTCACCCTGAGGCCCCTGCTAGAAAGAGCCCCCTTGTTGAAGCTGTAGATCAATGTCTGTTCACCTGTAGAATTAGTGGAGAGGACACTGTGAGCTCTGCAGCCAGACTGCCCCACTCCACATCTTTCAGCTTCGTGACCTTGGGCAAGTCCTTCCCCAAACCTCAGCTCCTTACCCATACAGCAAACATGATCCTAAAAATATCCAGCCAATAGCATTGATCACAGGATGGCTGTAAGGTTGAGGAACTTAATACATGGAAGGTTGTGATTACCATAAGCTTGGCCCATAGTCAGCTCTCGGAATGGTTTCCTGTACTCCAGTCTATAATAATAAAAACGTAATATGGAAATCGACCAAATGACTGAACAGCAAAATGACCATCTGGACAACTGTTCGGACGACCATCTGACCATGCTATGACACGCACTAGCACCAGGCCAGCCAAGGCGGATGCGATGCAATTGGTTGGGGGCCCAGCCATTGCCCCATGCTTGCCCTGCAGTGGGAGGCCCAGGCCACTGGCTGGAGGGGCAATCAATCAATCGGGGGGCTCCATGATCACCCCAAAAAGGGAGGCCCAGGCTACCCCGCGGCGGCTGCAGCGGGTGGGCAGGGCCTCCCTCTATTGGGGCTATCCATTGCAGAGCCCTGGCTGGGTGGGCAGGGCCTACTGCTTTGGGGGTAAATGATTGTGGGACTCCCAGACTGAGAGGGCACAGGCCAGGCTGAGGGCCCCCCTCAAGTGCATGAATTTTGTGCACCAGGCCTCTAGTCTGATAATAAAAGCTCTAGGTGAGTGGCCCCAGTGCCATGAAGCCATGGCCTCCACCTCAGCCTCCTGGGTCCCCTTGCTTTCCCTTCACCCCACCCACCCTGACTTGCCTGTTCTGAATTCAAATGTCATCACCTTGATGAGGTAGAAGGAATGAGCCAGCTAACAACTGGGATTTACGACCAGGGCAGAGGGGAAGCAGGAGGCAGAGGAAGTACATGAATTCACTGTCACTCATCACAGGGTCTCACTTGCTTCAGCCAAAGTTGAAAACACGATCAATAAATCAGCAGAAGGGAGAAACCAAGATGGCAGCATAGGTAAACACCTAAACTGCTGCCTCACACAACAATATCAAAACTACAACTAAAAGACAAAACAGACACCATCCAGAACCACAGGAAAGCTGGCTGAGTGGAAATTCTACAACTAGAAGGAAAGAGGAAAGCACATTGAGACTCAGAGGAGCTGCAAAAGGCTGAGGTACAGAGACATGCACGCAGAAAGGACCGCCAGCTGAGTGCACGGGCGGTTGAGTGTGTGGTTAGCTTTCTAAAGCGGGAAGGAGACGGGAGCTGATTGTGCTGAACTCTAGTTTCAGGCGAGTTTCTGGGAACCCAGACTCATTTGGGGAGAAACTGGACTGTCTAGCAGCAGGTGAAACTTGAGGGTGGCTTTCTCTCAGAGGTGCTTGCAGCGATTACTGAGGGACACTGAGACCTAGGGGCCTCATAGGGCAGGGCTGACAGGAAGCCAAGGCTGTCTGCTCCCCCCTGAGACTCCACCCTGTCCAAGCTGAGCACAGAGGCTTTTGCAATTTTGTAAGTCTTATCTCATAAGGGTGTCTTCAGCACAGACATTCTCCCAACGTAGACACAGCTGATCCTCACAGCCAATTGGCCTGGAGGTCAATTCCTCCCAGTGATAACAACAACAATCAAGACTTAACTACAACAAGGCTGTGCACACAGTCCACAAAGGGGTGCACCAAAAGTGTCCACCTCAGGTAACTGGGGGAGGCTGAGCCACTAGGCCGTATAAGATACCTACCACACAAAGCTACTCTACCAACTCAGGGAAGCAGTGAAAATGCGGAGACAAAGAAACAGATCACAAATGAAAGAAATGGAGGAAAGCAAACGACTGGATATAGAGTTCAAAACCACAGTTATAAGATTTTTCAGGAATTTCCTAGAAAAGGCCAATAAACTTAGCAAGACCCTCGAGGATATGAAAAAGGACCAACTAGAAATTAAACATACACTGACTGAAATTAAAAATATTATACAGAGACCTAACAGCAGACTAGAGGACCACAAGAATCAAGTCAAAGATCTGAAATACAAAGAAGCAAAAAACACTCAACCTTGAAAAGCAAAAAGAAATAAGAATCCAAAAATTTGAAGATAGTGTAAGGAGCCTCTGGGACAACCTCAAGCGTACCAACATCAGAATTATGGGGGTGCCAGAAGAAGAGAGAGAGCAAGATACTGAAAACCTATTTGAAGGAATAATGACCGAAAACTTCCCCTACCTGGCGAACGAAGGTGTGCTTCCTGGACTTACAAGTCCAGGAAGCACACAGAACCCCAAACAAAAGGAATCCAAAGAGGACCACACCAAGACACATCATAATTAAAATGCCGAGAGCAAAAGACAAAGAGAGAATATTAAAAGCAGCAAGAGAAAAACGGTTAGTTACCTACAAGGGAGCACCCATATGATTGTCAGCTGATTTCTCAATAGAAACTATGCAGGCCAGATAGGAGTGGCAAGAAATATTCAAAGTGATGAATAGCAAGAACCTACAACCAAGATTACTCTACCCAGCAAAGCTATCATTCAGAATTGAAGGTCAGATAAAGAGCTTCACAGATAAGAAAAAGCTAAAGGAGTTCATCACCGCCAAACCAGTATTATATGAAATGCTGAAAGGTATTCTTTAAGAAGAGGAAGAAGAAAAAGGTAAATATAAAAATTATGAACAACAAATACATGTCTATCAACAAGTGAATCTAAAAATCAAGTGAATAAAAAATCTGATGAACAGAATAAACTGGTGAATATAATAGAATCAGGGGCATAGAAAGGGAGTGGACTGACAATTCTCGGGGGGAAAGGGCTGTCGGGGGTGCAGGAAGAGACTGGATAAAAATCGTACACCTATGGATGAGGACAGTGGGGTGGGGCTAAGGGGCAGAGGGTAGAGGGGATCTAGGGGGGGAAACAAGAGGAACAATTGTAATAATCTGAACAATAAAGATTTATTTTTAAAAAATCAGCAGGAGACCAACTTCTTCATTGTTCTCACCACGGAAGAGGAATTTTTTTCAGTTGATATTTTTGTTGTGAAGAATCACTTACCTCAAGTTTGGCAATACCTTCAACTCCTTTTTCTTCTGTTAAATTCAAGAAAAATTGAATTTTTAATTTGAAACATTCATGTTTTGAATAACATCATGTTTATAAAATTTATCTATCTGACCGCATTTTTCTTTCCTCAGTGCTAGAAGTCTATATGCGTACAAAGGTGTCCAGAAGCTGTTCAGCAAATGCTGATGATGGTATGTTAGGATGTAATTTTCCCTTCTGCTCTTTTGTGTTCCTTGAGCACGGATTTTTAAAAATGCATTTGCATAAAAACAACAATGTCATTTTTTTAAGACTTCTCTGTTGGTACCTAGACTAGGCAGATTTACAGAGTCAGAAGGTAGACTAGAGTTTACTAGTACCAGGGGCCAGGGGAGTGGGGAATGCGGAGTTATTGTTTAATGAGCTTCTGTTTGGGGTGGTGAAAAAGTCGTGGAAATGGAAAGTGGTGATGGTTGCACAACAGTGTGAATGTACTTAATGCCACTAATTTGTACATTTGAAAATTGTTAAAATGGTAAATTTTATGATACAAATATTTTATATATATATATATATATATATTTTTTTAACCACAATTATTTTTTAAAAAGCGTATTTCTCATGATTCCCATCCCTGGGCACCAAGACAATAAATTCCTAGGTGGCCAATGTGGCAGATGAGCCTGACCAATGGGCTTGCTTCTCCAGCTCAGTATTTGCATAAATGAAGCCTTAATGATTTTTTTCTTTATTGATAAAGGTATTACATATGTGTCCTTAACCTTCCATTGCCCTCCCATCCCCCCACCCCCACTCATGTCCCTCACCCTCTACTGTCTGTGTCAGTTGGTTAGGCTTATACGCATGCATACAAGTTCTTTGGTTGATCTCTCCCCCTTACCCCCGCCCTCCCCTACCTTCCCTCTGAGGTTTGACAGTCTGATTGATGCTTCTCTGTCTCTGAATCTGTTTTTGTTCATCAGTTTATGTTGTTCATTATATTCCACAAATGAGTGAGATCATGTGATATTTATCTTTCTCTGAGTGGCTCATTTCGCTTAGCATAATGCTCTTCTGTTCCATCCATGCTGTTGCAAATGGTAAGAACTCCTTTTTTACTGCAGTGCAGTATTCCATTGGGTAGATGTACCAGTTTTTTAGTCCGCTCATCTGCTGACGGACACTTCGGCTGTTTCAAAATCTTAGCTACAGTAAATTGTGTGAAGCCTTAATGACTTATCCCCAAGGAGAGGCTAAGGTGGGGATTCCGGGACCTGAGGCGGGGCTTGGAGAAGACAAACCTACTACCTAGCTTTGAGTGGAGGAGAGGGGTGGGTTGAAGAGACTCTTTCCTGTTGCCCTTGGCAGCCCAGCAGGTAGGTGGGGGCTTTGTTTTCCTTTTCCTTTGCAAAACTGGCCAGGAAGTTCTCAGCTCTTGGATCTTGTTGCTCTGTATCCTTCCATGCAGCCGAGCGTCCCCACGGTTGGCCCAGTGATCCAATAACCAATTCCAAGTTTACGTCTCTTTGGCCTAGTGCCTCATCTTCCAGGGAAGCTCAGGCCTGTCTATGTGCTGTGCGTCTGAGGAAGACAGATGAATCAGCAAGTCGTGGGGGAGAACAGGAACTCGGGCCCCACCTCCAGCCTGTCAATTCCAAGCCTCTTAGAACCTCTGTTGTACATTGCTGCCATGGCAACTGCTGGGGAAAACACCTGGCCAGAGAGGGAGCCTGCCAACACCCCCCCCCCTCACCCCTCCACTGTAGCAACAGCAAGGGACAAAGAGGGTATTTCCGGGACAGTCAGTGAGCAATTAGAGAGGAAGGGGCCAGATCTGAACCAGCCAGCCCAGAACAGTCTGGAAGTGTTTGACCCAGAGTTTAAACCACAGAGGCTGAAAATATAAATCTTTTAAAAAATCAGTATAATTGCTTTTATAAGTGCTGAATACTGAAGGACTGTTTGTAAGTCCCTCTCTCATTCTTTATTCTGGGGCATGATGACCAATAAGAACGTTGGCCTCCATTCCTGGCCCTTCCCGGGGTGTGTAATTACAGCAGGATCCGCAGAGAGCTCCCAAACGCCCGGCCGGCCAGGCGGAGGCCAGCTGTGTGCACAGACCTGCAGGACAGCGGTGCCTGCAGACAGCAAGCCCTGTTCTGCTGTTCGCGTCGTGCTCGCTGCGCTGCTCGCTACCCTGTTAACAGAAGTCACAGGAGGCAAAGTGGCTTCCCTGTGTGTGTTTCTCCTCTCCACTCCCTTAAAAACAGAAAAAGAAGTGGAGTTTTAAATTTCACGTTCTGTGATCTAAGTTCCCATTTCCCACTTACAAACAAATGACATCTGGCCACTCTCAACAATAAACTTGGAAAGATGAGACATTTCCTGTTAGTTCTCCATGTAACCCCTGCTTAAACTTCCAAATTCCTGAAAGAATTGCCTGAAAAATAAATGGATCATTAAAAAGTGAGGAAAAGTGGGTTGGGGGGGGGGGGGCGGGGATGGAGGGACCTGTCACAGGAGCCCTTTGACAGTTAATGCTGATAAGTTTTTACCAGTATTTCAGCATTTTTATTCTTATATGTTTGACCATGTTTTAGCTCTGAGAGACGGAAACAGATCTGTTATTCCTCCTTGTGGAAACAGCAATTGGAAAAACCTTCCACCGGGCTGCTGGCTCCAACCTCATGACTAATTGCCCGATTCCTTTAAGTGGAGGTAGAAAATATTATTTTTAACTACTCATCTGTTTCTTAGCACCCTGCTTATCTATCCACTTAATTCCTGAGAAACTGCATATGGCTTCCAAACTGAACAGTTACACAATGCTTTTCGCCTCTTGAAGATCTACTCATATATTTCCAAACGGGAACTTTCTTCCTCATCTTCAGCGGACATTTTCTGAAACGAGCAACAGACACAAAGTGGGTTACGATTTACTGGAGCCACACACTTAAAATCCACTGGCACACACATTCCCCTAGCATTTTCTTCCTCCTCTTCAGCTGGGCATTTCCCCTCGGTGGCCCTGCCCTTGTCTCACACTCGGCCATGCCTAGGACGGCTTACTCCTCACCAACTGCCCAAAGCCAGCTCCCTTTCCCACATGTCCTCCTTCTCTCGATGATTCCTGCTTCCTCCAAGATCCAGGCTCCAGCCCTGGCGTCACAGGGGGGCCTGGACCCCCTCCCCCATAGAGTCATGACCTCTGGTATCACATCACACTTGCTCCTTCACCCATCTTTGCAGTCACCATCCTTCTCTGTGTGATCTCTGTCTCCTGTTTGACCAGAGGTACCCGTCTGCCACTTCCTGTCCTCACTCATCCACTCTAATCCAGAATTTCCCTGCTCAACACCTTTCAGTGCATCCTCAGCGCTTACACATGGCGTGGGCTTCACGGGTAAACCAGCGGCAGCCGCACAGGACTCTGCGCCCGGGAGGGCCCTGCACCGGGCTCAGTGCTCCACTACTGAGTCTTGAAACTCTTCATCATTTTGAACAAGGGGCTCAGAGCTGTCCTTTTGCGTTGGGCCCTGCAAATTAGGTAACCGCTCCTGCTTTTATGCTAAGTCCAGACTCCTTAGCTTGGCATTGAGAACCGCTGGCTCCTCTCTGTGTTGGTCTGTGTAAATGGAGCACGTCATGCTCATTTCTGCTTTCACGTCTTTCATATACGTCCTCTCTCCCATGATTATACCTTCTCCCCTCCTCCTCCTCTGTCTTCTCTCCCTCTCTCTCATTTCATTCCTCCTCGCATTTCCATATCCTCTCCCTCGGAGTCTCTCCCTACACTCTTCCTCTGGCAAGGATGGTCAGCCTCATCTGGCTCTTATATGATTTTTCTTCTGACTTTATCCTTTTTTAAAAAAACTTTTCAAAATTGATTTCAGAGAGGAAGGGAGAGGGAGAGCAGACAACAACAATGATGAGAGAGAATCATTGATTGGCTGCCTCCTGCACAGCCCACACTGGGGGTCGAGCCCACAACCAGGCCTCTGCCCCAACCCAGAATCGATCCAGCCACCTCCTGGTTCATAGGCCAATGATCAGCCACTGAGCCACCCTGAGCCACCCTGAGCCACCCTGAGCCACACTGGCCACACTGGCCACACTGAGCCACACTGAGCCACCCTGAGCCACACTGGCCACACTGGCCACACTGAGCCACACTGAGCCACACTGAGCCACACTGAGCCACACTGGCCACACTGGCCACACTGAGCCACACTGAGCCACCCTGAGCCACACTGGCCACACTGGCCACACTGAGCCACACTGGGCCACACTGAGCCACACTGGGCCACGCCTGCCTTTATCCTTTGACTCGCTGATTCTTTTCCTTCCAACCAGTCACTTCGGTGTGGGGAGCGTGTGTGAGGTCAGCGCCATCCCTACGATGCCTCACAAGGTGTGTGGTCAAACGATCGCCAAGCTCTCTCCCCGGTCTCTAGGGAGAACATCTCTGCTTTATAAACGAGCCCAGACACAAAGTGGGTTACAATTTACTCGAGCCAAGTGCAGGAAACTGGAAATAGCTGTGGAATGCCTCTGCACATTAATTTAATAAATACTGATCGAATGCCGACTTTGTGCCCAGCGCTGTCCTGCTCTAACCAGTAGGCAGGCCGCCGGTAGAGTGGTTGCCACATTTGTCACATATTTGGGTGTCACAAACACGCCAGGGACGTTCTGCCTCTGGGCCCACAGACGCAGGTGGTCCTCTATCCAGCGTTGGCCTCGGCTGCTGGGAACCTCCTTCAGCTCCCAGGGGAGGCACCGCCAGCACCGCCGCGTGTGCTCCGGCGTTGGTCCCCGGCCAAAGCCAGGTCTCCGGTCTCCTCTCTCTCCAGTTCCTCAGATGCACCTGGCGTCTGCTGCCAGCTCTCCCCTGGAGGTGGTCTATAGGAATGATGGCAGAGAAGGGTAGGAACTCATCCTGACCCTCCTTGCTTCCCTCTCTGTTCTCCTCTAACTCAGAACATCTAACTCGTAAGGAAGTTGTCCAGCGCAATGGCTTCTGCTCTGAGTTCCCTCAAAAACCCTGTCTTCCCAAGCGCTCGTTCCCTGGGGCGATGAACGCCTCTCCGTGGCTGCCTCTTTGGGGTGGAGCAGAGTTATGGGGAGAAGGAAGTACCAGGGAGGCACAGGTTACTATGGACACATGAGGAGGCATCTCACATTCTGCCATTTAACAAATAGGAAGGGAGCGCCCTTCCTCCCACAGGACACGCACTGTGCTGGCCGCCACCCCAGCCAGAGACCCAGAACAGTCCCGGGCTGGGGGACACTCACAGATCCCTCCTGCGCTGAGAAAACGCCTCCTCAGCCTTCCGAACACTGCTGTCCCCAAGGGCAATGACTTCCTAGACCCAGAACAGGAACGATCTGACTTCTCATAAATGCAGACAAGAGAGCAGCCAGCTCCTGGTAGGAACTAAAGCACTGTGGGGGCCACACTTAAAACCCACTCACACGCACACACAAAACAAAACAACCAACAACAAAACCCACTCACACACACACACAAAACCAAACCAACCAACAACAAAAAACCCACTCACACACAAATGTATGTTACATGAAAGACCAGGACTTCTTTGACCAGGGACATTCTTTTTCCTTAAAATCTCCTCCCTTAGAGTGCTCTAGGCTGCAAGCGTGGGAACAGCACGTGGGTGCTGCTAGGCCCCTGGTGCCCTTTTTGGCAGGAAAGGGACAGAGGACAGGGGAGCCTGGGGGCCTCTCCCAGGCAGGTGTGCTTCGCGCCCAGGTGTCCAGGCCTGTGGGCAGCCAGGGAGGTGACAGGTTGTCAGTTCTGAGAGGAAGCACACGCTGAGCCAGAACAGAGAGGGAGCCAAACCCCGCAGCCTGGGGTCAGGACAGGAAGCGGTGGTGAGTGGAAAGTGTCCACTCCCTCCCTCAGATGGTGAGAGGAAACCACGCCGGGAGGTCCCCCTGGGGGGTGGGCAGGAGACGCACCCAGGAGGCGGCTGCTCTCTGAGAAGAGCGGAAAGAATTGCGAAACTCCCCGATGACCCAAGACCGAGAAGAGGGATGTACTTTCCGAAGGCCACGGAATCGCCTCCGGAAAACACTAATTTTTTATTCAGATTTATTTATGATCACAAAGGAAAGGCATGTTGATTTCTGGTTCTCTGGTGAAGTGTTTTTGATGCTGGGATTTTTTTTTTTTAATAAAAAGATAATATGTCATTTATGAAGCTGTTCATAGGAAAATAAATATTTGGAGAAGACTGCATTTTTCTCAAGCAGTCCTTCCCGAACCAAACTCAGCATCCAGCCACGGAGGAAGAGAGGAAGACGAAGGCAACCTCACACTCTGAGTGCCCATGGGGCCCCGGGCCTTGGGAGGCACTGAGGGCAAAGGCAGGTGAGACAGAGCCTGGGTCCCCAAGGTGCTTGCTGCCCTCGGGGGAGGGAGACGCAAGCTCAGGCTGAGGGAGGGGAAGGGGGAAGTGACGGCGGGATTCCTGGAATGGCTTACCTAATTTGAGCCTCTCACAATCTCCACGGGCTCCCACTTTCTGCTGAATTAAAGCCAAGTCTCTCAGTGGCCTTCAAGGCCCTACTCTATCTGGCCTGGCCCCTTTGCTCTCAGGCCTCATCCCCTGCTCTCTGCCCTCCTCCCTCCACACCAACCACAGCCATCGCACCAGACACAGGTGCTGGGCTCTCTGCCTGGAACCCTCCTCTCAGAGATGCATTCAGGTAGCTTTCTCCTTCAGGCCTTTACTCAGTTACCACCTTCTCCACAAGGCTCCCCTCCAGCCCCCAACATACTCCATATTCTTTCCTGCAACAAAACACCTCCCAAAAGTGCTCAGCGGGTGTGGCTCAGTGGTTGAGAGTCGACCCATGAACCAGGAGGTCACAGTTCAATTCCTAGTCAGGGCACGTGCCCGAGTTGTGAGCTCGACCCCTAGTAGGGGGTGTGCAGGAGGCAGCCGATCAGATTCTCTTTCATCATTGATGTTTCTATCCCTTTCTCCCTCTCCCTGGGATCCATAAAAACATATATTTTTTAAAAAGCCCTCCCAAAAGTATATGGGGAACCCTTAGGGGTCCATGGGCCCCACTTTGAGAATGGCTACATTCTGATTTCAAGGGAGGCTTGTTAATATCCAGCTCCCCAGCCTGTCCTCCACAGATGCTGTCTTATTGGCTCTGAAGGGGACCCTAGAACTCTGCATTTTAAAAAGCAGCTCAATCATGTGGTCCAAGACCAAATGGGAAGCCATGGAAAGATTTCAAATGGCAAGTGACAACATTAGATCAGGCCTTCAGGGAGATCGTAGGTGTCTAAATTGGGGATCAGCTAACTACATACTGTGGGCAAAATCCAGCCCTCCACCTGCTTTGTAAATAAAGTTTTATTGGAACACAGCCACACTCATTCTTTTACGTAATTGTCTACAGCTGCTTTTGTGCTAGAATAACAGGGCTGAGTGGTTACCTCCAGGCTGGCAAAGCAAAAACTATTTACTCTCTGACCCTTTTTAGAAAAAGTTTGTCAACGCCTGATCTAAAGGAAGAGCTAAAAAGCAGAGAAAAAAAAACTTGAACACTATTTAGAAATAAGACCAGGTGAGTGGATGGGGTGAGATGAGGGTGGGGAGGGAGGTGCTGAGCGCCTAAAGGCTGAGCTCTGGGACTCAAACTCAGACACCAGGTGAAGGTGGTATCACCAAATAAGATGCATGCTGCTGGAAGAAGCCCAGAGTTTGTCCGAGGATAGTAACTATTTTTGGACCGTGTATTCCATATATTCTTCAGGCTTAATATACAGTTTCATTGAGATTTTCTGTAGTTAGTCCCCATCAGGTTGGTATTTTCCTTTCTGAAATAAGACTAATGACTCTGTCAGCGGAACCCCAGGCACTAATATAAATGCACTGCTTCATTTATTCAATGAAAAGGTACAATTATTTCCACTTTACAGATCAGAAAAATGAGGCTTACAGGCTAAATAATGTGCCTAAGGACAGATCTGTCTGACGCTGGAGTCCTTAACATTGCTCTTTGCAAACCTGAAGCTCGACTCTGTCTTTGTATGGTTTGCAACACTGGTTTTTTTAAAGACCACTCCCAAGGCTAGGTAGTGGAGGAGTCCCTTGTCCGTGAGTTTTTACCCAGAGCTTGTGTTAGTCTTTGCTTCCTGTTTCTAAGCCAGTTTCTGATCCATAACAAAACATTACACTTAATCCCATCTACAGTAACTGCATGTTTGTATTACCGGTTGTTGTGGAGGCCAGCCAAGGCTTTTGATGAGCTAAATGAAGTAAATTGCATCCCTGGATAATTTGTGCACACTGATTGATACCTTGGACCTGGGGTAGGTGAACCAAGGTGACTCCATGGTGCCTGCCTGTAGCCTCGGGGATGGTCCCACTGGCTTTTAGCACAAACTCCACTTTCATCACCTCGAAGTTTGACTTTATTTTATAGCCAAGAGGAAGGAAAATGAAATCCTTACTCACCCATCCCCCACCCCAGCTAACTAGCACAGCAAAGCTGCTACCAGTCAAAAAGAAAGAAAGCAGAGCTTATTTACCAGTTTACTTCAAGAAAGACAATACCATAATCTCTTGCTAACCTCTGATTACTTTCCTACAAAAGATTAACATTGACAGTGTGGAGGGACCTGGAGTGTATTATGCTAAGCAAAGTAAGCCAGTCAGAGTATCACATGATCTCACTCATCTGTAGAATCTAATGAACAAAATAAACTGATGAACAAAATAGATCCAGAGACAATAGAAGCATGGAAGACTCTCAGATCTCAGAGGGACGGTGTGGGTGGATGGGTGGGTGGGAAGAGATCAACCAGAGAACTTGTATGCATGTATGCATAACCCATGGACTCAGACAATAGGGTGGTGAAGGCCTGGGGTGGGAGGCAGGGGTGGGCTAGAAGGAGTCAATGGGGGGGACAAAGAAGGACATATGTAATGCTTTCAACAATAAAGATTTAAAAAAATAAAAGCAAAAATAATAGATTGACATTGGAAAGAAAGGAGAGTGTAGCAATGGGGAAACGAGTAAAATTTTCTAAAAATTCAAAAACACACTAAATGATTGTTCCAGAAGATATCCACTTTCAAATTTGTTACTGTTGACCTATTCCAGCACACAACTCCTCCCTTATCTCAACCTTCCCTGGCTTCTCACTGCAAATAAAATAAAATCTGAACTCCATATTGTGACCCTCAATTCCCCAGTGGTGTGGGCCTCACCTCCATGCTGGCTTCTGGGATCCTCAAGGCAACAATCCTTTCCACTGAAGGCCTTTGACCCACAGACTTCCACCCTGGCTCCCCATCCTCCAGCCTTTGGCTTCAGTTTGACTCAAAGAGGCTGTCCAGGGCTGTCCAGTCACTCTCTCAGCGTCCTGGGTTCACTCCCTTCCTGGCACCGTGATGACCAGCAGTAGTCGTGTATGCATTTCTTTAGTTGTCTCTCTTTTGTCTTCTCTACTTTAGAATGCAAATTCCATCAAGTTAGAAGCTGTGTTGGCTTTTTCAGTGATAAGTCTTGAATGCACAGAATAACACTGGGCATACAGTACACACTCAAAACCCAATAGTTAAATGAATGACAGGGCTTTTCTTCTCTACTTTTAAAAATACATATATGTTTTTATTGATTTCAAAGAAGAAAGGAGAAAGAGAGAAAGAGAAAGATCAATGAGAAAGAATCATCGATTGGTTGCCTCCTGCACACCCCACACTGGGGATCAAACCCGCAACCCGGGCATGTGCCCTAACAGGGAATCAAACCGTGTCCTCCTGGTTTATCGGTTGACACTCAACCACAGAGGCCTGCTGGCTGGGCTTCTTCTCCACTTTTTAAAAAGTGTATGTAGTATCTGAAGCTTTTAAAGGTTTTAGAACTAGCCCTTTCCAGCTTAAAATTTTATATCTTTGCATTTGTATTTTTCCTTTGTCTCATTTTCACAAGTTTTTGGAAAATGACTATGTGATGTTCCCCAAATTAACCATAAATTTAAAGTAATCTTAATCAAAATCCCAATATGATTTTTTAGAACACTTGACAAACTGATTGTCTAATTCACACAGAAAAGTAAATGCTTAAGAATTACCAAGGCAATCTGAATAAGTCCCAAAGGGAAGAGGTAAGATTTGCTCCCTGCGAGATCAAGACCTGTTACAAAACTTGAAACACACCCTCTTTGCTCCCAGAGGTCAGGGGGTGGGGCTAAAAGTGCCAACCCTCTAATCATTTGCTTGGTTGCCCTGGCAACCAGCTGTCATTCTTAGGTTACTCCATGGCTTTCCAAAAGTCACCTTATTAACATAGAAGTTATCCTTATCATTCTCATCATTTAGGAAATTTCAAGGGTTTTAGCAGCTCGGTGCCAGAACCAAAGACAAGAGCAAGCATATCATGTGTTATTATAGGTCACAATATCACAATACTCAGAGTTTTTGGAAGAATGTGTTCATCTATCTCATGTGTAATTAAATTATTAAAAACTTACTTTGTCATTTAGAAAAATAGACTGATTCTCATAGAGTTAGGTACAAAAATTGAGAGTAAGCCATTAAAAATGTTTTACAGCAATCTGGCATTGCCCCGATATTCACACTCATGATCAGTGGGCTCGCCTCAATAAGGAGGGTTAGGCCAGGTGATGAACTGAGTGAATGTTCTCTGGCTGGTGGTAGAACAGGAAGGCAGAGGGATTCCAAGTGAGAGTAAGATTCAAGATGTTGCTGGTGTAAAGATGGAGGCAGCTACCTGAGAAGGAATGTGAGTGGCCTCTCCAAGTGGAGAGAAGGTGCTGGCGGACCTCGAGCAAGAAAATGGGAATGTCAGTTTTAAAACCACAAGGAGCTGAATTCTGCCAATAGCCAGAATGAGCCCAGAAGCAATTCTTTCCATGAGCCTTAAGACAAGTCCTCCAGATAAGACATCTGGGTTTCAGCCTGGCGGTACCCTGAGCATAGACCTGGCCTTCTGATCTATGGAACTATGTGCTAATAAATGGGTGTTATTTGAAAAACACCAAAACAACAACAACTTGGATCCAATGCCAGGATCAAGGTTATATTTTCCTAGAATGCATCTACTGCCCATATATCGGGAGGGTGGTACCCACATATCCCTTTCTTCTTCTCTGTTTTATATGTTTGTTTAAGGCTGTGATTCTTAGCTGGTGTGTGTGTCCATGTGCATGCTACCTTCCCAGGGGACAGTTAAAAATGTTTGCAGGGGGGAAATTCTGCAGGCATTTAAAATGATCACAATGAGTAGGAGTCTCTCTTATGATTTACTGTGAGCATTGAAAATGCTAAACGCTAAACATCCTACAATGCAGGGACCTTGTTGACCCATGAACTGCCCGTTGAGAACACTGGCCTCAGACCAAACGGAACCTCACACATGTAAAACATTGGCCTCAGACCAAACGGAACCTCACACATGTAAAAAGGTTCAAGATCTACTTATTTGGGGGTTGAGGAATTTCTTCACATTTCCATGTAGGCTACTCTTCTGTGCAGATAGGATTCACCATCATCTAATGAGACTTGCTAGATGAGGAGTCTCACCTTGCACATTGCTTGGAATCAACAGGTAGGAAGGAGGGTTAGTGCCACTGGCAGCCAAATGACAGTCTTGTTGACTTGTGGGTTGGTGCAAATTTATGAGGAAGGCCACAGGCCAGGTATGAAACAATGAGCGGCTGCTTCTCGTGTCACAGATTTGCTGCTGGACGCACGTCATGGGGAATGGAAACTGGAGTTTGGAGAAGGCTCTACAGTAGCCTGGGTGCAGGGCAGTGCATGTTGGCAGCCGAAACTCGGCCCCACAAGTACTCAGCCCTCACAGGCAGTCTGGCCAGAGAGATTTATGGACCCCAAGGAACGCGTGGGACCAACGCTGCTCAAAGGAGGCCATACATTGTGAGATTGTGACTGTCAAATAGCATGTTGGGGTTTTTCCAGTGGCCCCAAGACTTCAAGATTACATCTTCAACACATCAATAACTTAGCCTCTGGTTAGCAAGGTTCACTGGGGCATGACTAATCAGCAGATGAAAGTGTCTTTGTGGGGATTAACTTTAATGAAAAGAAAAGGAATTGTTATTTGGGGAGTTTGAAATCTTCCATAAATCAAAGCAAACACTGACAAAGCAGGTTCATAAGGTAAGAATGAAGCCATTGTGGGGAAAATTAAGGAACAGCTACTTTTTCTATAAATCACAGGTCCGGGCTGCATTGGTTGAGGACTCCATGGGAACAGGGCCATTGAACATCTTCAGGTGTAGAGGAATGATATTTGGGGAATGCTCAACTCTCCTTAAGGGAAACCAGATGGCCCGTGTCCTTATTAACCCTTTCCCACCAGCTTGCAAAATATCTGGCATTGGGCTTACTGAATCTCTGAAGATGCGGCCTCCACTTCTTCCAAATCTAACTTTCAACGTACATCCTGAACCCACTCATCCCTTACCAAACGGTCCTGTAACTCAGTCTATCCAGGAAACCATGGGGACGGCTTCACATAACCCACCAATCACATAAGAAAGATGACTTTGTGTCCTACTGGGAGCTTAGGCATTCAACTCGTAAGAATGAGCTCGAGATGGACTCCACCCTGAGCGGTGATTGAAGTTTGCTGCACCAGTTACAGGTAAAACTGGCATCACATCCTTCTGGTGGCATTCACTGAGAAAGGAACAACATCACTAAGGTCGTGATCCTGCCAAAAATGTGTAACCTGAGTCTAATCACACAGAAACTACCAGGTACACCCAAGTTGAAGGAAATTCAACTAAACAACTGGCTGGTTCTCTTAAAGAAAATCCATTTTGTACAAGACAAAGAAATTCTGAGGAACCATTCCAGATGAAAGGAGACTGAAGAGATATGACATCTCAATGCAGTGTGTCATCCCGGACCAGATGCTCATCACAACGAAGGTGTTGCTATAAAACAGCCTGGCACAATGAGTGAGATGTGCATATGACCCGTTTTGTTTTAGTACCAGTACTGTAGCAATGTCACATTTCCTAATTATATAGTTGTTATGTAAGAGACTATCCTAGTTTTTAAGGGATACACAGAGAAATATTTTGAGGTTAAAGTTCATGATGTCTGCAACTTACTATCAAAGGGCTCAGAAAACTATTACATAACTTACACTTCGGTGGTGAAACTTACACTTTGCTGGTGAAACAGATGCCTTAGCAAATATAGTAAATATTATTAATGGTAAGAGTTGAAAGGAAAGAGTAACTAAAGACATGAATGACATCACAAATGAAAATTGCCACTAGCTCAGATAGTTAGGATTCTCGTGATATTAATCACGCTTTAGGTATAAGAAAGATGAGTGTGTGTGTGTTTGTGGGGGGAAGGATATCATCCTTTTTAATCTGAGATTTAAAAAAAATAAAATTCCTACATGTACTCACATTTCACAGAAGGTTATTTCTTTCAAATAAAAAGTTAAGTGTTGGTTTCAGCCGACACGTGCTCCTCTAAGAATTCTTCCAACACAGAAACTCATTTTCCCCTTTGCATTAGATGTTCTCCATCCAATTCCACTGGCCACCGTTAATAGTGAAAAGGGAGAGACCCCTTAGGCTGAGTTATTAATGAGTTAACATATAAGACTTACTTCATGCCAGACACTAAGTGCTTTACCTACATCACTCATTTATGTAACGTTATGGTGCAGAGTGAGGAAACTGGGTTACAAAAGATTAAAGAACTTACTCAAGGTCACAGATCCAGCAATGATAAAGATGGGACTCAAAAAAGCTGACCTGGCCTCAGAGTCAACTGCTCATAGCCACTAGGCTGTGGGGCCTCTCACTGTGGCCTTATGGTGACAGGAACGGACCTCGAGACAGAATAGGTTTCAGTCGCATTCTCTGTTGATCACTTAATTCATTGATACAACATCTTGTGTCCAGTAGGTATGAAGAAAAAATTCAGGTTATTCATAAAACGTTATGAGTCAAGAGACATCACAAAGGAAATAGAAATTAGCAAATATTTTGAACTGAACCAAATTGGAAAAAGCCACCATATCAACGTTTTGGCAGCAGCTAAAGCATGCTGAATGGTCATGTATAGCTTTGAACACTTATATTGAAAAGGAAGAAAGTCTAAAATTAGTAGTTTAATCTTCCATATCAAAAAGCTAGGAAAAAAAGACTGATTCAAACCCAAAATACGAGGTAGAAAATAATAAAGGTGAGAGTGGAAATTAACAAATAGGACAGAGAGAAATAATAGAAGAGGTCAAGGAAACCAAAAGTTGGTTTTTCAGAAAGCCCAATGAAGTTGATAAACCTTTAGTGGAACTGACCAAGAAAAGAAAAGAGAGAGAAAGCACAAAATACCCAAATCAGAAATAAAAATGGTGTCATGCCTAGAGACCTCACAGAAATTAAAAGTCTTTTAAGGGAATCTTTTAAAGGAATATTCTGAACAACTTTATGGCAAACAAATTAGAGATTTAGATAAAGTGATCAAATTTCTAGAATAGCACAAATTACTAAAACAGATTCAAGAAGAATTGAGGCGCTCTCTCTCCAGGGAGCATGCCCATGCCTTTCCCTTCACACCCCTACCCCCCGCCCTTCCCCCCCCCCACCCCCCCCACCCCCCCCCCCCCGCTGCCACGTTATCATTAGCTTCAAGCTCCCCCTCCTCTCTGTCCCTTGCCTCTCCTCTCCCCGGACCACGACCCCTTCCCCCATCCCAGGCACTCCAAAGCTCCAAGAGCCCTTCCTTTACCTAGATCACTTGTTTGCTAAACCCATTTTTTAATTTACCCAATAAATGTTCTCTTATAAAAATAAAAGAGAGAAACTGAAAAAATCTTAATGGTCTTATTAGTAAACTTCATCAAACATTTGAAAAGAAATAATATTAGTCCTACAGAAAATTCTTCACAAAATATAGAAAGAGGAAGCAACTACTAATTAACTCATTGAGGGCAGTATTAACTTGATACCAAAACCAGATAAAGACAACACACACACACACACACACACACACACACACACACACACACACTAAAAAAATAAATAAAATAAAAAACAGCTACAGACCAATATCTCTTATGAATAGTATAAAAATATTTAACATAATATCAGCTAACTGAATCCAGAGACATATTAAAAGAATTATGCACAAGGAGCAAGTGTGGGATTTATCCCAGGAATATAAGATAGGTTTAACATCCCAAAATCTAATTATCAAATTACGTAATACATATATAAGTAGAAAACAGGACAAAAACCACTCAACAGGTGCAGAAAGAGCATTTGGCAAAATCCAATCCTCATTTATGATTAGAACTCTCAAAAAACCAGGTATAGAAAGGAATTTCCTCAACCTGATAAAGGATACTAATAGCTAACTTCATATTTAGTGCCAAAAAAGCTGAATGTTTCCCCCTTAACATTGGAATTAATGACAGAATGTCTGCTCTCACCACTTCCAGTCAACTGATTGTTCTAGCCAGTGCAAGGAGACATGACAAATAAATTAAATGTATCCAGACTGGAAGGGAAGGGATAAAGTCTTCTTTGTTTGTAGACATTCATATGAAAATGCAAAGGTCCTAAAGCAGACAAAGTAAATTTGAAAATTTCAAAGCTTGAATGTAAATATCTGTAATTCTGCTCTAACCAGCAATTCTACTCTTGTGCATATGCATAGTGACAAAAGAATGGATAAATGAATTACAGCATAGTCATGCAATGGAACATTATACATCCACGAACATGACTAAACTATATGTTTGTGGATGTATAATTGATGAATCTTAAAGAGATTGGATGAAAATTAACCCAGAAGACTACATACATAGCATGATATCATTTCTCTAAAACTCAAAAATAAGCAAAAGTAAACAATAAGTTGTGCAAGCACACATACAAATACAATTTATATATATCTGTATAAAATAGAGGCCTGGTGCACAGATTCATGCACATTGAAAGGAAATTAATTAGAAGGTAGCCAGCAGGGCAGGACTAGGCAAGACATGTCGGGCCAAAACCAGCTCTCTGACATCCCCTGAGGGGTCCCAGATTGCAAGAGGGTGGTTCTCAGGTGACACACCCTGGAATCGGGCTCCCTCCTCTCTGGTTCTGGGTTTGTCACCCGAGAACCGCAGCTGCCAAGTCACCGCAGATCGGCAGCTCCTGCGTTGAGCATCTGCCCCCTGGTGGTCAGTGTGTGTCATAGCTACCAGTCGGATGGTCGGATGGTTGGACAGTCGCTTAGGCTTTTATATATATAGATATCAGTGATAAACCCCCAAATTCAGGATAATGATTCCTCTTGGGCAGAGACCTGGCGTCCCCAGTGTGCAAAGAACTTTATGTATATGAATTATTGGCAATGTTCTAGTTCTTTAGTTGGGAGTTGGGGTCACAGGTTTTCATTATATTATTAAGCTTTAAAGTATAAATATGTGCTATAATGTTTATATTAAAATAAAAATGTTAAGACAAATTTTGTTAATAAAGGAAAAATTCTGTGATGCCATAATTTGTCACTCCTTAAGGGATTGCCTTCTCTCTGTGGAACAGCATTTCACTCTTAGAAAACAGAGGGTTAAATGTGTGTGGCTCCTAATTCCTGCCATGATTCTGTGGGTTTGAAACCAAGCAGGTTTTACCAGGCCACAAGCTCGCCTTCTGGCACCTCTGAGAGCTCTTTCTTGCTCCTCATCTTCCTCTGTTGCTATTGTTTCCCTTCTGTATTTAGAGGCTTTATAGTATTCCAAAAATTTCCATGAAGATAATTTCCAGAAAAATGAGCTACTGGGTTTGGAGAGCAAGCTCACCAGTTCACCCACTGCAGGACTAGCAGGGAACAGCTGGCTGACATTGCCACTTAGGCGACCTACCCAGGTTTTGGGATCCCACCAACCACCCCACCCGAAGTCTCTGTAAGGATGAGAAGCCAGAAAAGCTATCTCCATCTCCATCACCTCCATCATCTCCATCACTTCCATCCTCTCCATCTCCATCTTCATGTCCTCCAGCTGGGTTTTAGTCCTCACCACTTCCCAGCCTTGAGCAACCACATAGAAGGGTCTCCTGGGCTCTGGGGATAATGCCTGAGGGTGGACATGGGTGGGTACTCAATTGAGGCCTGGCCATGTCAGCATCCTAGCCTGAACCTTACTCCAGAGAAGGATCCTAGTCTCAAACCCAAATCCAGCCTCCTCTCTACATTTGTAAATAAAGTTTTATTGGCACACAGCCACACTGACTCATTTACATATTGTCTATGGCCTCATTCATGCCAAAATGGCATTGTTGGTTGGTTTTGACAAAAACAGTGTGGCCCACAGAGCTACTTACTACCTGCCCTTTACAGAACAAGTTTGATGGACTTCTTCTCCCCCCAACCCCAATCCCCAGTGCCCGGGACTCTGTGTCTACCTCCTGAGGGCTAGGCCCCAGTGTCAGACCTGTTAGCTGACGGGGAGGCAGCATGGGGGGAGAGGTCACTGCAAACCCCATTTCTGTTCTGCCTTCAGAAGACCTGGGTTTGGGTCTCTAGCCTGCCACTGACTGTCAAGTCACCGAGTGTCTCTGTCTCCATCTGTACATCTGGCAGATGGAAAAGACAACATCTGTCCTATCTACCTCTCTAGATGAGGGTCGGATGAAATATTGGATGTCTGAGCCACTCAAAATTAAAAGCACGGAGTCGAGAGGAGTGAATCTCAAACTTCAGCAGGCATCTGAGTCACTTGGAGGGCTTGTTAAAGCATAGCTTGCTGGGTCTCACCCGCAGAATTTTGGATTCAGTACCTTTCGTGGTCGGGGGAGGGGTGAGAAAACTGCATTTCTTGTAAGTGTCTAGATTGTTCTGTTGCTGCTGATCTGGGAACCACCCTTGGGGATGTCTGCCCTAGATTAGCGAGCGGTTCTCCACCATGTCTGCACATTAGGGTCAACAGGAAGCTTTAAAAATCTGGATGCCCAGGTCCCATCCCAGAACAACTAAGTCATAACTGGGGACACTGGGAAGAATATTTTCCTGTTTGTTTAATGCTATGTCATTTACAACTTTCACCAATCAGATCAAATGCATATACACTGCAGATTAGAATGCAAAATCTATGCGACTTTTCTAAGACGTTTTCGGCTTGCAATGAACTGTTTACTGCTTTGGCTTACTTCCTGCTACCAAGGGAAGTCGTAATTTATGCGAAAGTATCTTGCATTTTGGAAGAAGCCAAGATGGAGCTGTATTATCAGAGGCGATCCTTGTCTAAATCTCTGCACAAATTTGCATCTGATGCAGCCATTGATAGCTTTTCCAGGGCTGCCTCCTCCTGCAACCAGCTAGGAACTTACTTCCTCCAAAATTCACTTGGATCTATTTCTTTCCTCCACCAGCCAAGCCGCCACCATGGCTCACCTGCCCATTGCCAGGGCCTCCTAATGAAACATCTGGCTGCCTTCCCCTGCATTCCTTACCAATAACAGGATCCACTTTATAACGTGTAAATCTAATGGTGTCTCTCTCTTGCCCCAAACCTTCCATGGCTCCCCATTGCACCCAGAATAAAATTTACACTCTGTACTTGGTTGACAAGTCCCACCCACTGCCCACCTCCCCAACCTCATCTCGTTCCCTTGTCTTCCCAACAGCTTTGACACCAGGCCTCTCTCAGCTCCTGAAAGAACCCAAGCTCTTCCCCATTTAAGGCCTTTCGTCCACCCCAACAATCTTCCCTAAATCTCCTCATCCTTCAGGACTTAGCTTAAAAACATCACCCCAGCCTGGCCAGGTTGGCTCAGTGGTTGAGTGTCGACCTATGAACCAGGAGGTCACGGTTCGATTCCTGGTCAGGGCACATGCCCGGTTTGTGGACTCAGTCCCCAGTAGGGGGAGTGCAGGAGGCAGCCAATTAATCATCATTGATGTCTCTCTCTCTCTTCCTTCCTCTATGAAACCAATAAAAATGCATTTTTTTTAAAAGTCACCCCAGGCCACCCTTCCCCACCCTCTTATAGCAGGAACTGCCCACCCCAAGTTAGCACTCCAGCACCTCCTCTCCCATATTGTCACTTTCTAACAATTATCACAGTTAGGAATTCTGTTCTTTCTTTCTTTCTTTTTCTTTTTGGTCCATCTATTCTCTAGAATCTAAGTTCCTTTAGGAAAGTGACTGAGTCATTTTGTTCCCCATGGTGTCCCCAACACCAAACACACTTAGTAGGTGCGCGATAAATATTTATCGCCTCCTGTTAGTTTGGTGTCACTATCAGCCAAGCTTGACTTCTCTTTCTTGCCCACACAAGTGACATGACACACAGGGTGGTCTGGGGACAAGAGTGAAGAGTGGAAGAGGGGTAGCTGCCACTCATTCCTGCCAACGGTCACCATATTGCTGGATCTTTCAGTGTTTCAAGAGGCAGACAATTCAGATCTTATGTGATTTTAAGATCTTCGCAATCAAACTAAACTAAACTTAAAGAAAGAAAGAAAAAGCCAACCTTCTGGGAGGCCAAACAAAATACGTAACACATGTGTGGGCTGGGTCCAGCCCGGGGGCTGCCAGTTTGCAACCTCTGCTAAAATCCAGATGGACAACATCTATGGCTCTTTGGTCCACCGGCCCAGCTACCCTATCAACAGAAGGAATGAGCTTAGATGTGGTTTGGCTTATCAATGTTTCCTAAGAAAAGATAGTCCTTTGAACTCTGAATTCCATTCTGTCACTTCAAGGGCTAGAGGCCCAGCGACAGAGAGCGCTCAGCCAGCCTGCCACTCACTAAGCATTCCTTCCTACCTGGTATGTGCCAAGGATGGGGGCAGCCCTTTGGGCAGTGGCCAGAGATCAAAGCCTTAAGCCACGCTGCTCCAGGCCAGTCCCCAAGCTGGCCCCTCCGTCTCCGGGTGAGCGAGGGCACCACCCTTGACGAAGCTGAGGGCTCTGAATCAGGACCACAGGCACTCAGACGGCCGGGGCAGGAGAACACCTGCTGACCGGCTCCTGAAGGCCACACAACAGGCTTGCGGGGCCCAGGGTGGGAAGGCTAGCTCCCCTGGGCCTGTGCACACAGTTCCTTCCTCTCTTCATTTCATCTCTCTCTCTCCTCTCCTCTCCCTCTCTCTCCCCTATCCCCCTCTAATCTCTCTCTCTCTCACCTCTCTCTCACACTTCTCTCTCTCTCCCCCCATCTCTCATCTCTCTCTTTCCCCTCTTATCTCTCTCTCTCCTCTCCTCTCCCTCTCTCCCCCCTATCCCTCTCTCTCTCACCTCTCTCTCTCTCACCTCTCTCTCACACTTCTCTCTCTCACACTTCTCTCTCTCTCCCCCCATCTCTCATCTCTCTCTTTCCCCTCTTATCTCTCTGTCTCCTCTCCTCTCCCTCTCTCCCCCCTATCCCTCTCTCTCTCACCTCTCTCTCACACTTCTCTCTCTCACACTTCTCTCTCTCTCCCCCCATCTCTCATCTCTCTCTTTCCCCTCTTATCTCTCTCTCTCCCTCTCTCTTTCTCTCGGCATTAAGAGGCAAAGCTTGCTGAAAGGGCTCAAGTAGGGTCCGGGTCCAGGCCTCAGATGCCTCCTGCTGAGGGTGGAGAGAGCACTGCCGGGAGCCCACAGCCAGTGGCAGCTTCGGGAAGCGCAGAGCCTCCTGGGCCTCCCATCTGCTCCCATAGGGTGCGCCCTGAAGGGAAGGGACCAGCTGCTCAGTTCTGGTTTCAGCTTCTGTCCCAGGAAACCTGGGCCCCAGGCAAACCGAGACCGTGGGTGACCCTGTGCCCGGCAGCGGTCCTGTGGAGCACTTTCTCTGGATAAAGTCTGGGTTTTTACATGCGGGTCCAAAGAACCCTCAGAGCCTGTGCTGACAGCTCCCAGCCCGAACCCAGAGCCGCCTCAGCCCCGCCAGGCTGGCGCGGGGAGCCCAGCGAGGCCCTCTTGCAGCCTGGCTGCGCTGAGCTGCAGGTGCGCCCGCAGGCCTCGTGGCTGGGGCTGCTGGTCACAGGAGAGGAGTCAAGGCCGTGGGTTTCAGCTGCAAAGACGGCTTCTGGACCAGCTCCCACAGCCATTGATAAAGCAGCAGACCCTAGGTGGCTGTTCCACCTGCAAATTAGAGAGGAAGCCAATGAGGTCAGGTCACTGCCAAGTGTTCGGAGGGCGTGGTTCTGGGCCAGGTTGGTAGACTGTCACCTCTCCCACTAGAAGGGACACTGCTCTGGAGGGGGCTTTGTTGCACTCCCCAGGATCCAAAGGAGACCCCTCGGCTATGCACACACGTTTGTTTGTTGTTTTTTCTGGAAGTACATTCTCTCGCATGTCTGTTCCCCTCTACTAGAGTTGAGGGATCTGAAAGCCTTGTGCCACGGAAGCCACGTTTGTCCTCCAAATATGGGAGGGCTGCTCCCCCAAAGACACCACACAAACCATGGCTCTGTGGATAGGGCTCCGCGTGGCTGGTCTCTTGAGCCACGTCTTCCTGAGATGCCTCTGGAGTTTGGGGCATTGCATTGTTCTACGGGGGTTGGGTCACATTGTCGGACACAGAACTCAGCGTAAAAACCCTCGTGTCCGATGCCAGGTTCCAGGGCTTCCCTCCCATCTCTGTGGGCCCCACCCTCACCCCCCACCCCGATATTGCAACAATGCACCGTTGACAATATCACCAATTGTCCCTCGAGGATGTGTGGCTGAGCTCAGTGCTGATGGCTCGCGGACAACTGTGGGCATCTGTCCTCTACCACCCGTGCTCGCCAAGACACACAATGTGTTCTTCGTTAGGGACTACCCAGGGGGTCTGACTTACGAGGAAATAACTCAATCTAGCCGACTGGGGTGAAACTGCCAACCAAAAGAACAATTTATGAGATCATCCCAACCTGGATGTGAAATTAATTCCATACACGATAACTCACCACAGACCACCTTGTTTAATTTTATTTTTCCCCCCTAGTAATAGGATCTTTCTGCTATCATTTATGTTCCAGACAAATGGAAAACAATACAACTGCAAGATATTAAAAGTATGCACATTGAAGTTTATTTGAATCTGATATACAAAGAGCTGTAACTGTGGTATGAGCTCTAAGCAAATGTTGCCTGTTATAAATGAGTTCATTTCAATGAATAAATATGCTTATTGACGACGATCACCACCGAGTAAGAAAAGTGGGATTGGCCACTATAGCTGACCCAGAACTTTCCAAGGCACCTCTTGTTTCCAACTCAAAGCCCTGGCCCACAGGGCCACACCCTCCCATGAACTGGCATTGACTCTCGGTTCCCACAAGACAAAAAGGAGTGCGCTTCAGGCTTGTGCCACCCCTTCCGCACCTGCCTAGCAGGGTCCACAGTGCAAAATAGGCCATGGCCTCTGCCCTCCAGGAGCTGACAACTGAGATTTGGATGAAAAGTTAATACAGATGAAGCTACAGTAAAGAACTTAAGCCTGGCCAGCGTGGCTCAGTGGTTGAGCGTCAACCTATGAACCAGGAGGTCATGGTTCGATTCCTGGTCAGGGCACATGCCTGGGTTGCGGGCTTGATCCCAGTGGGAGGGCGTGTAGGAGGCAGCTGATCAATGATTCTCTCTCATCATTGATGTTTCTATCTTTCTCTCCCTCTCTGAAATATAAATATATATACCTCTGAACTTCAGAAGAAAGGGTTGCCCTGGTCCTTGGGCTGAATGCCAGCCAGAGGGTAGGAGTAGGCTGCGGGCTGAGCCAGGCTCACTGTGGACTGAGGCCTGGGAGCCTTGAATCGGTGGTGCTGAATAAAGCCACAACCAGGCAGTTATTGTGATCAAGTGTCATATCGTGTAACTGAAATTAGCCCTCAATGGGAGAAAGAATGGGAACTTAGCCATCTGGGCCCACCCGGTCTTGGCGTCTGGCCCTCTCCTATGGAGACTGACTAGGAAAAAATGGAATGCTGATTCCAGCCGCCTGTGCAAAAACAGCCCCAGCCCCATGAGGCTCCGCTCACTGGTTTGGATGTTCCAGCCCCTCTGAGCCTGGACCCCACACCCGAGACATTCGCTGCACTGTCTGCACCTACAGGGAGACAGAGAGAGGCAGAGAGGACGTCAACTTGCTGTGCTACTCAGAAGGAACTGTGGCGAGCATTCTGCGCAGCAGGGATGGGAGCTCGTGGGTAAGGTTTACCTTTGCCAGTTCACTCCAGCCACTGGGTCCAACTCTCTGGAAAATATGAATGAAAACTATCCAGTTATCTGCTGCTTCACAACAAACCACCCCACAATGGAGTGACAGAAAACAGCCATTCTTGCACCTTTTCTCACCGCTCTGGGGTAACTGGGCTCAGCTGGATGGTACTTCTGCTCAGCATGATGGTGGTGAGGGCCGTGGTCACCTGAGCTTTTACCAGGCTGGAGCATCCAAGATGGCCCATTCACACGGCTGGCAGTCGATGCTGCCTGTCGGTTTGGAGCTCAGCCAAGGCTGTTGACCAAAGCGCCCACATGTGGCATCTCCATGTGGCTTGGGCTTCTCAGGGCATGGTGGCTGGGTTCCAAGAGTGAGAGTCAGAAGAGGCGTGGCCTAGTAGGGAGGAGGCAGCAGGCTGCACCAGAAGGCTAGCCCCGGAACTGGGGCCATGTCACTTCCACAGGTTCTATGGATTTAGCAATGACAAGGGCAGCTGGGATTCGAGAGGAGGGGGAATAAACTCCACTCTTCAACGGCAAGAGAAATAATCACAGCCCTCTTGAATCCATCACTGAAACCTAGATTCAGCCTTTCCATGTAAGTCAACATATTTAGTGTGTGCCCACACACGCCCCATCCTCACCCCCTACTAGGTCCCTACGCAGCCCTTGCCAAGGCCCCACTCCAGGCTGCCTTTGAGTGGAGTTAAACCTTCTGCTTCATGGTCCTTCTCTTGAAGCAGAAGCTCTATCCTCAGGGAATAAAAACAGTCAGAGAGCTAAGCCCACAAGCCCACCAGGACGAGCGTCAGCTTACTGCCAAGGTGGGAAGCATGGCTGTGGGCCAGGCACCCAATGGTCACCTGTAGTTTCTCCGTCTTCAGAGGCAGCCAACACACACCCCAGGTCCACAGGTCACTGTGGCACATGCTGACCCGAACGAGACTCACTGGACTGCAAGGTCCCTGTCTCCTGCACTGACAACACCTGAGCAGCCACCATCTCTGTGTGGGGAGTGGGCAGAGATTATTGACATCAGAAGAACCCTTTCGTCACTCCATATTTGGATGCATGTTACCAGATTGTTCTCTAGGAAGTTGTAGCCCGTGACAGTCCCTACATCTAGTGAACTAGTATATCAAGGGTCTAGAAGACAGTGCACTTAGACGTGGCCTGAGGAGCCTTCCAGTCAGGCTGCCCTTCCTTGCATCCTCCTTCCTGAACAGACTGTCCAAGCTCATCCATGACCTCCTGATGTCAGACTTTGCGGGCTCTTTTCCTGTCTGTTCTTCCTCCTCACTGTGGCAACTGCCACCCTTGAGCTTCCCGTCCTCCCCTGGCCATCCATTCCTTCTCAGCATGAGCTCCTCTTTCTCATCCTATACCTTCAATGTTGGTGCTTCCCAAGGTTTGGTGAAAAGGAATCTAGTTCCTCCCCCTGCACTCAGACAAGGAAGGACCAGTGGCCAAACACCTTTCAGGAAAATGACTACCCATGTAGAAGATTTAGGGGGAGGCTGAAGAGGAAACACAAGATTTCAACTGCTCATCTGCTCATTTAAAGACTTCCCTGCAAGGAACACTGAGTCTTTCTCCACAACGTCCCATTTCCTCATTCTTCTCTAGTGCAGTGTGGCTTCCTCACCCACTTTACTTTTGAATCCAAATTTCAGATTCTTTCTATTGTCTGCCTCCTCCTACCCACTTAAATAACCAGGTCTCCTCCCTTCTTTGGGCTCCCTTGAAAACTTAGGAGTAAAGTTTGAAAGAAAATCAGACCAAGATTGCCTCCATCTTTACCTACCTCAGCTGTAAGAACCAGAACTGTCCTTACAGTTAAAACCCTCTTTGGTCTCTGGTTCTATAGAAATCGGTGAGGATGGATGGCCACTGTACGGCCTAGAGTTCTCAGCATTTATGCTGAAGTAAAGCAGGCTTTGAACAAGACACTAATTTTGAAAGTGTTTATTTTTCTCCTAGGTAGTTTTATGACTCATTCAGAATAGCTTTGTGGTTCATCAGACCCTTGAAACTAAAGACTAAAAGGATTAAGCAAAACCAAACAAACCAGCACAGTCGTCACAAACCTGAGACCAATCTGTGACATTTGGGAGACTATTACTCCGTTACTTAAGCTTCGTTGTTTACACCGAAAGTAAGAACTAGCACGTGACTATAATGAGCCTTGCCCCCCTGGCAAGTAGTTGAGGCAGATACCTATTGGGTTGTCTTCCAAAACAGCAATTCTCTGACGACTATTCTGCCCTATTCCATGGGGGTAAAATTGGGGCCACCATATATGTACAATGTGGGCCAGCAGTGAACACCTGGTCCAGGTGGCCTATCAGGGATTCCTTTCCATGACTTTGGATTGAAAGCAAATCAGAGATTCAGCCTGGCAGCATGGCTCAGTGGTTGAGCATCGACCTATGAACCAGGAGGTCGAAGGTCAGGGCACATGCCCAGGTTGGGGGCTGGATCCCCAGTAGGGGGCATGCAGGAGGCAGCCAATCAATGAGTCTCTCTTATCATTGATGTTTCTCTCTCTCCCTCTCCCTTCTTCTCTGAAATCAATAAAAACATTAAAAAACAGCAGCAGAGATTCCGAGTTTCTCCAGGTGGCAGCTTACTTGGGTTCTAGTGGAAGCCCTGCTCTCTGGCATGTGCACTTGCGAAGCAGGAGCTGGTGTGGAGAGAAATGATTCACATGCTCAGAGGCAGGAGGGCGTTGAGAGTAAGGCAGAAAGAGACTTTCCTGGTTTCCCCACAGCCTTGTACTTCCTGGCCACAGTGCATTTCTGCCCTTGGGTCCTGGGAAACACCCTTGTAGCTTTAGAATAAATTTCCCATTGCTGGTTTGAATCGATTTTTATAACGCTCAACCAAAAGAATCTTAATTGATACAGGTGGTATTTTTCCTTGCAGGTGTTTGGTTTAAGAAACTTGCATACTAGAGACAAAATTTGAATACAGGCATACCACTAATAATAGAGGTATCAATGGTACTACTACAAATTTGGAGCTGTAATGCTCTTAGGGGCCATTTTATAGATGTGGAAACTGAGGCCAGGAGGGCTAAATCTGCTGCTAAGGTCACATCTATGTCTGAACCAGGTCTCTAGACTTTGAATTCTAAACCATGACTCCTTCCTTAATACCCACTAACTTAGGTTAAAATATTTGTACTTACTTTCACAATTTATCCACTTTGAAAAATAACCATATACTTCTGCATATTTTTTTATTTTCTAATCTCACCCAAGGAGACATATTCATTGATATTTAGAGAGAGGGGAAAGTGAAGAGAGAGAGAGAGAAGAAAAAGGAGGAGGAGGAGGAGGAGAAGAAGAAAAGGGAGAGATAGAAACATCAATAATAAGAGAGAATCATTGATTGGCTGCCTCTTACATGCCCCCTAATGGGGATCCAGCCCCAACCTGGGCATGTGCTCTGACCTTTGACCTCCTGGTTCATAGCTTGATGCTCAACCACTGAGCCATGCCGCCAGGGTGAATCTCTGATTTGCTTTCTATATACACCCTGACCGGAGAATTGAACCCAAAATCTGGGCACGTGTCCCAACCGGGATTCGAACATGAGACCTTTTGCTGTACAGGATGACACTATAACCAACTGAGCTACACATTCTTATCCTTACTTTTTTGGGGTGAAAAGCTGAAATTTGAAGATGTTAAATGACTTCAACAAGGCTACACGTGAACACAAGTAGAACTAGAAGTTTGTTTCCAGACAGGTGGCTCCATCCGATCGGCCAGACTTCTCCATCATGCACCCAGGTCACCACTGAGTACAAGGGTGTCTCCCAGAACCCAAGTTTACAGCCGCCTGGAAAGGTACAACAGTAACTGACCTGGTTAGATTGGCAAATTCATCATCGAAGGGGGTTTAGAGTCATTTATCTATTCAGCAAACATTTACTGAATATTTAGCATTTTAAGGTGGGCACTGGTCCTGGGATGGGAGATACCACGAGGAATCAATCCACTTGAGCCGCCTCCTGAGTGTAGGCAAGCTTAAAGAGCTTTACCTTTGCATATCGGGGCTGGGTGTGGGGGGGTTGTCAGTGGACATCTGCGGGGTGTGGAGGTAAGATAAGATATACTACTAGGGTGGAAGTAGATGGTGGCTTCTTGACAGTGTCACCAGGAGACAGAATTGCGCCCAAAGCACTGTAAGATGAGGGAGGGCACAAATAGTAGCAACAGAGAGACCAGCAGGTGAACAAGCTGCGATGCAGTGGTTCTGAGCTCAGAATGCCTCATTCCCCACACCCATTTCCTCATCTGCCTTCCCCTCTAACGAGAATGTGGGTTCTTTAGGGTGAAGTCTTTCATTTGTTTATTTATTTTCTGCATTCCCAGCATACATCAGAGAGTGCTGGGGATTCAGTCAAGAGAGCTTTCAGTTCAGAGGTTAGGACATAAGAGGAAGGCTTCCCCAGCGAGGTACGTTGTAAATGGGTCGCAGCAAGGTGAGATGGAACTTGGGTGGCATCTGCCAGAAATGGGCAGTTGGGTTTGACCGAGTCTAAGGAAGTCTTTGCTTTGAACCAGATCTTATCCCTCCTCATGAGGACATGCATCTGGGATGGTGGAAATACAGGAATGTATCCGGGGGTGGGGGTTGGCATCGAATCTGCTGCCTAGGGAAGGGACATAAGTGCAGGATTGGGAAGATGGGGGGGCAGGAGAGTGGGCCTGCAGGGGTCCAGGGTCCTCTGAAATTAGTTTTTTGGGGGCTTGCCATGTTTTTGATCAAGAAATGCTACAGTCTCCCTGGGGTTAAAGGTACAACAGTAATGCCATATATTATCATGAGCGGCTATCTCTGTGTCATGTAAGCAGTGAGACTTCAAAATTTATCTCTTCCGCAGGTCGATCTATCCCTTTGATAGATCGTTCTTCTGTCCATTTAGTCAATGTATCATTTATACATGGATCAGGTACCTACATCATGACAGGGTGGGTTAGGGGGACTCAGGGACAAATTCACATATGGTTTTGCCATTAGGGACTGCTCAGTTCCGTGTGCGCTTTTTACCATTCTTGGCCACATGATAACAAGTGGCTTTTGGAAATTAAAAAGCACAAGACATACTGTGGGCAGGTGCAGTGGTAACTCCCCTACAGTAGAATTTAAATACACATCAATTGGTCTGGACCACATTTCCAAGGTCCTGAAAACCTCTGTATACTAATTTAAGTTTCTTGTTAATCTATGTTTATTTTATGGTGCAGGAAATTGGTCGAAGCTGTCACCCGCACCGCGCCCCCCCCCATACACACACACACCCACACACACACACACACACACCCACCCACACACACACACACACAAAATCCCACTGTTGAGAATGTGTGCTGGGGAGAAGGACCAGGACAACTCATTGAGGTCACCCCAGGAAAGGGGAGGGGCGTCCTTGTCACAGCCTGCCTGGTGGTGTCTCCCCACTGATCTTTGGCAAGTTGTCCTGGAAAGGGAGGGTCAGAGTTCCAAAGTGCAATATTATATTTCCAATTAAAATGTAAAACACAAACCTTTTTCTTCAGATACATTGGCCTCGGCACCGGGAAGGGACTACAAAGCCCAGTGCGGATGGAGAAACGCTGAAAGCTGACACTGTAATTGATAAAGGAGATAAGTCAATCTGTGTCCCGTAAAGAATAATGAGTCCCATCTTTCATCAAAAAGATCTCCCTGCGCCGAAGAAACGCTCTTTCAATAAATCTACTTAATGGTTCCCCTCGAATGATGTATGACATCGGCTGTGGAACAGCATCCCAGCAGGTCCCTGTGAGCGACCGCTGGCCACCCGTCATTTGCATTGCTAATTCCACCCGTAGAGGCCAGGGCTCCCTGGAGGGCTGCTGTTCCTGGACCTAGGGGAAGGCCTTCCTGGGCTCCTCAAGCAGGTAGATGGGAGGGAATCGAATAAATATCCTGCCCCTAAACTGGAGATCCTTTGCAAATTGACATTCCCTGTCCCACACCCCCGCTGTGTTCAGGGGATCCATCGGCTCTAGGAACGACTCACGTCACATAGCTCAGGAGTTAAATGCTTCTCTCGGATACTTGGGCTGCGAGAGCTGACTGGCGGCTGTTCCCTGCTCTCATCGCTCTCCCACAGCCCTGTTCGGGCCACGCTGGTGTTTGGACTGTGGGCTGTGGGCTGTGTTTACTGCCTTTGGCAAACAGAAGGTCCCCTTTCATGAGCCCACCTGAAATGTGCAGTCTACAGGCCTGCCCTCTTCCCCGCCTCCCGTCCCCGACCCCTGAGGGCCCGGCAGAAGGGCCTGTCCCCCAAGGGAATGAGGACCCCCCTGCGCCCCGGGCAAGGCAGCAGGACTTCCTGCTCCACCGGGCTTACCTTTGCGAACCCCAACTTTATAAACGTGCTGTGATTTTTCCACAAGGCCCCAGCTTGATGTAACCCAACCTATTTCCTCCAAGGGCACCGGCCCTCCCCAAACGGGCGGACTTCCCCACCTGGGAATCATTAAAAACAACCAGAGTGATTTCCTTATGTTGCTGTTTGCTTATCCTCCTGTCTCGAGTGAGTCAGCCAGATCATGATTTGCGGTGGTTTTGCTTGTGAAATCTTACATAATTATATTCCTACTGTCACGTTGGGCCGAGCAGTTAGATCGGACAGTGTTTTCTCATTTCACAACGCCTGCAGATCAATACGGAGAAAGCCTGAACAATGACAGACGTGAGCGGCTGGGCGCGAGTCACCGGGAGGTGTTCTGCAGTTTCGCAGATACATGCGGAGGGCGACCGGGGCATCCTCGGGTGCCCAGGCTGAGCAGGGTGCCTGGGCCGGATGGTGGCCTTTGGCACGGGTCTCATTGGGGTGATTCTTAAAGAAACGAGAGCCAGGGAACGAAAGAACAACAGTAACCACACTTCACACAGAAACCGACCAAATTTTTACTGCATTTGCTACACGCTGGATCCCGACATGCTGGCCCCGAGCGTGGCTGGCTACAAGCTGGCTAGACTCCGACGGCCCCTCCACAGGCTCTCCCTTCCCCGCCAGGGACAGCATTGATGTGGATCCTCCTCACTGTCCCAAGTCCAGAGGCAGTTATTAAAAACACTCTTGATGCAAACAGTGAGTGGCTACAAGACACGAATGGGGGTGGGTGCGATTTCCGCCACAGGACGCGGGACCCAGAGAAATGGTGGGTGGAGGCAAGACGCCTCCTGGGTGGCTAAGAATATTACGGAGCTCAAAACGCACAAGTGAGCTATGTTTGTTTTTTGTTTTTAAATTCCTGGAGTCTATTGGAACTAGTTGATCCTAACGTGATTTCATAGTTTTAATTAAATATCCGACCCGATTTAAACCACGTTTGTTGGCATACATCTTTGAGTAGTGTGTGCGCCTTAAAGTTATTCACACGGATATAGGATGAAGGTTACAAAGACCTGCAGAGAAAGAGAAACTGCGTGACTCTATATGAAGACAACGACCATCACATTCCACAGCACGTCATTGGGAGACTGGTGAATCGTCAAGCATTATTTAAAACGAGAGAGAAGAGAACGGAACACAAGCGCCACGAGAGAACACCGGAACAACGGAACCAAACCCAGTTTCCCTGTCGATCATGGGAAAGCGTCACCTCTGTTTCTAACACTGTTCACTCATTGCTAGTGTAAGCCCCAGTAGCAGGATCGGACGTCTGCTGCCTCTGGACACATGAGTTATGATCTGACCTCAAGTTCCACGGGAAATGCGCAGAGTTTTATTCCCCCCACCCCCGGTCGAATAAACAGGACTACGTATATTATCTCATGTGTTAGAATAGCGTTGTCTTCACATAAGACTCAAATAAGGGTATTAGCCATTCATTTCCTTGAACACAGACACCCTCATGCGTGCTGACAGGTTTATAAGGATGCGGTGGCCGCCGTGGTTCTGGGAGCCGCTAGATGACGGACTTTGATTTCTTGCAGTCCTGAGCGATGGGGCCCGGGTGTGTCTGGTTACTGTCCGCCTTCTCTCCCAGATGCTGGCCTTGTCTGGAAGATTAATACATGAACAAGAGCTGAAGGGGCAGGGTTGCACGACTTCAGACATGTTTATTAGCAGATGGCACACGGGATGCAAAGGTCACCACCCAAGTGACATTTTAAAGTGAAACAACAATATTTATGTTCAGATAGTCTCCTGATGAGATCATGTGGAAACGGTTTTGATTAAATTAGCTTATAAATGGTTGCCAATCTATAGACAACTTAAAATGCCACGTCTGTGGACCAAATGTTTTCTTCTCACGCTCTCACCTTCTAAATATGAATGAGCAAAGGCTGGTTTCGGGGGTTTGCTTCCTTAACTGTGGGATCAGCGTATCTGGTTTTTATGTCCCGGGTTATCTATTTTTTTTTTTTCCATCCTAGAAATGTTATCTCCTGTGCGTGTTCTGAACCCTCACCTGCTGTGATTCCTGCTCTCAAACTCTCAAAGAGTTTGGATTCCGCTATGTAAATATAACTGCGTTCAATTTCTGTTTCATAAATTGGGTCCCTAGAAAGACCTAAACTCCAGGCTCAGGTGAGAACTCACTATCACTGCATTTCTGCCTTGAAAGCCCCGGGGAGCCACACTTTTGTGGCAACGTGTGCCTGTGTTTCGTACAACAAAGCGAGAGACAAAGGCTGCCGAGGGGAGGGTCCCCTCAACTTCTTTTCCTTTTCTCTCTGTCGTGTCCACAACTTGGCAGGAATGTGAGTCAAACATTTCCACTCAGAAAATGGTTCAGCCAGACAATGCTCAACAGTGTGGAGTGAACACAGTTTTTTGGTTCGTTTTGCCAGTCTCTACAGTCAACAAAACACATGAATATTTCCAACAGAGGCACTAAAATGCAGACATAATAACCTATTAGCAGGTTAAAACTTTCACAGTCAGAATGTAGGAAATGAACATGACCATATGTGTGGCTTCTCGTTTATTGACATTTAACCGTATTATAAATAATTTTGTGAGATACAGATATTAGTGTCTTGAGTTTTTTGCCTTATCATGATCTGCGTTTTATTTATTTATTTTTGTACGGTGACAAAATTATAAATGTGAGAATATGACAGAAGGTTTACTCACTTTTCAAGAGAGCTTTTGTCAATATTCATTGTCCCTTCCATTGGATCCAGTCCTTGCTCAGAAAATTGTTTCAAGGCACTTAAAGCTGCCTAGAAATGAAAACAAACACACACACTAACAAGGAGATCCATTCACTGATTTTAATGTCATAAACAGGCAATTGTAAAAGAAAGCTGAGATATATAGTAAAGACTATCACTTGCATTCATCTAAATAAATGGTTTGCTGCATCGCTTAGCAATATTACATTTGAAAGGCGGCAACGAGTCTACTGTGAGAGCTTTATTTCCGGCGTGGGGTGGGGGAGGTGGAGAGGGCAACCTCCGCACGCCTCACGCCTCATCCCTGGCCCATGGTTTTATAAAACCACAATGTTTAATCTGCAAATGTAGAAACACCCCTATAAGCGTAACATACTTTGATGGTGACTCTGTATAATTTCTCCTCGCTTTACTGAAACTACACATTCTCTGCCTTCAGATGTGAGAACATCAGACTTTTCCAAACCCGGATCCTCTTTCCGAAATTAGCATTAAAGGTATTGCTCCATTTTACAGACCATGGGCCCTAACCAAGTCACAGAATGAGAGCCGAGAGAAGAGGACTCGAGGGCATGGTGTGATGGTGTACCCTGAAATTCCTCCCTCCCCCTGGGGCCCTGGGGAGGCAGACCCGGCCGTGGCACGGCCTCCCAAGGTGCCGATAGGCCCGAGATGCGTGGGACGCTGACGGGTGCTGACAGGCTGGTGGAGCCTCGCTGGATAGCTGGGAGGCACCAAAAATGCGATGCTGATAAGATCTACATAACTTGTTGACACTCTTGTGCATGTTCCAAACTGTTATTTCTTGGAATGAGAATTTGGTTCTTCTTCCCCTCCTCCGCAACCCCCGCCCCCTTTAAGCCCCACCAGAGGGCTTTGTTGAGTCTGAGAGAGGTGTGAGCAGCCAGAGGTGCTTGACTCTTGGACATCCTGCTGGGTCACACTTTGGTCATCTGTGTCTTCTCAACTGCCTCAGAAAAAGAGCTAACTCGTGCAATTGCCCAGACTTTTATCTGCCAGGGACCCCTTTTGGGTAGCTGACAAGGGCATGATCCCTTTGACATTTCTTTATGCGTAATATACCCTTTTGGTTTTTAAGTTAATAGACTTTATTTTTTTTTGAGAGCAGTTTTAGGTTTACAGAAAAATGGAGGAGGGAGTACAGAGTTCCCAGATACCCCTCCCCCACCCTAACACAACGTCACCTATTAACAGCCTGCATTGGCACAAGACAGTTGTTACAAGTGATGACACAATACTGATACATTATCATTAACTGAAGCCCACAGTTGACGTTAGGGTTCTCTCTTTGTGCTGTATATTCTATGTGTGTGTGGGTTTTTTTAAAAAAAAAAATATATATTTATTGATTTCAGAGAGGAAGGGATAAGGATAGAGAGAGAGAAACATCAACAATGAGAGAGACTCATTAATTGGCTACCTCCTGCATGTCCCCTACTGGGGATTGAGCCCACAACCAGGCATGTGCCCTGACTGGGAATCAAACCATGACCTCCTGGTTCATAGGTCAACGCTCAACCACCAAGCCACACCATCTGGGCCATTCTAAGGTTTTTGACAAATGCATAATGTCATGTGCCCACCATTACCGTGCCATGCAGAATGGTTTCACCACCCTAACAGCTTCCTACATGCCACCTGTCCACCCCTTTTCCTTATCCCCCCAAATCCATGGCAACCACAGATTTTATAACAGTCTCTATAGCTGCCTTTTCGAGAATGTCTACAGTTGGGATCATACAGTACATCATTTCAGATTAGCTTCTTTCCCTTAGTTATATGCATTTTAGGTTCTCCCATGTCCTTTCATGGCTGGATACCTCCTCTCTTTTTAACCACTGAATAATATTCCATTGTGTGGATGTACCACAGTTTATCCATTCACCCACTGAGAGCCATCTCGGTTGCTTCCACGTTTTGGGTGTTACGAATGAAGCTGCCTTAAAATATCTGTGTGCGGATTTTTGTGGAATGTATGTAATCTTTTTGTCTGCCTCCTCTCTTGGTCTTTCTATTTTTTAATCACAACTCCTATATCCAACCCAAAGGTGCTTTTCTTTTAGTTTAGACTATTCTTCCTTTCAGGTCTCTGCCCTGGTCTCCCCAGCTCAGAGGTGCTGAGCTGAATGCCCAGGCAGGTCCCCAGCCCTGCTGGGCACCCTGGGCAGGGAGGGGCTGGTCTCCAGCCCCCTGTTTTCACCATTATCTATCTCTTTGAACCTGGAGTCCTCGGGATGTCGGCGTCCCACCCCACTACTCCTGACCTTGGTCCAAGCTCTTACTGCACAGCAGCTGACAAAGGCTGTGGTGGCAGGTAGGCACTAACCTCGGCTGGGTAGGAATAGGGTGTCTATCTCATCAGGGCACTGGTTTCGGTTGAATTGTGTCGGCCCCCAAATTTGTATGTTGAAGCCCTAACCCCTAGTACCTCAGAATGAGGCGCTATCTGGAAATAGGGTCATGGCAGATGTAACCAATTAAGATGAAGTCATCCCAGGGTAGGGTGGGCCCCGATCTAATATGACCAATGCCCCTATAAAAAAGGGAATTGGACACAGACGCACACACAGCGAGAACACTATGTGACGAGGAAGGCAGGGGCTGGAGTGATGTAGCAGAAACCAAGGAACGCCAAGGATAGCCCACAAACGGCCGGAAGCTGGAGGGAGGCAGGACAGACATTCCCGCTCTCTCAGTCTGAGAAGCAAGCCACCCTGCCGACACGGTGACCTTGGACTTTTGGCCTCCAGAACTGGGAGACAATGCGTGTCTGTTGATGAAGCCACTCCGTGTGCGGTGCTTGGTGATGGCGACTCTAACACACGAATACAGGCACATCCTAATTCCTCTTTAAGGAGAGCAAGGCCCCGTTCCCCGCTCTGATGTTTCATTTTATCCATTTACTGTAAAAAAGAGTTTTTCATTACAGAAAAAATCCTAGTATTGGTAAGACAAGCAAAATAGAAAAGTGAAAATAGTCACAATCCCACCCGCCATTCGCAGCCTGGTGTCTGCCTTCCCATCCCCTCTCCATAGGGACATGCTAAAGGCTGGATTGCACCTGAGCCTGCTGGGTAACCTGCCCCGTTTCAGAGAACATGAGCAGCGCTCCAGAGCAACAGAAACATCCATTCCCTACCGCTGGCCCTTCAGGCCACTCCCGAGTTTTAAGCAGTTATTAGCATGACACCAAGCTTCCTAACAGTCAAATCTCCACGTACCAGCTCAATAATTTCCTTATGACAAACCGCTAGAAACTGACTTTCTGCGCCAAGAGCACGCACATTTTTAAAGACCTGGTCTCTCCGCCCTCAGCGAGGCCGAGGCCACACCAGCAGTGTGAGGGCGTCTGTTCTCCGGTGCTTCCGGAATCAATCACCTCCCGGAACCACCGCGGCTCGTTGGAGCAGACCTGTGCTGTCACTTTATGGCCCTGCCTTCTCTTGAATTTGTCCATCCCGACCATTTACCTTATGGAGTAGACTCTTTTTTTCATCTTTATTGTTGAAATTATTACATATGTCCCCCTTCCCCCCATGGACCCCTTCTAGGCCCTCCTCAGACTTTCACCAACCACCCTACAGTCGGTGTCCATGGGTTATGCATAAACGCATACAAGTCCTTTGGTTGATCTCTTCCCGCCCACCCACCTTCCCACACCTTTCTTGTGAGATTCCTCAGTCTGTTCTATACGTCTATGTCTCTGGATCTATTTTATTCACAGTTTATTTTGTCCATTAGATTCCACATGTGAGTGAGACCATGTGATACTTGTCTTTCTCTGACTAACTGATTTTGCTTAGCATGATACTCTCCAGGTCCCTCCAGGCTGTTGCAAATGTAAGAGTTCTTTCTGTAGACTTAGTTTTGAGGGATGTTTCTTTCAAAAATTAAATTCACCCTCAAAAGACTTAGATGTGGACAATTCCCCTCCCCAACAAAGGAATTTGCAGAGAGATTTGACTCTCATTTGGACCCCATTAGCTGGCCTTGGAGTTCCTTTTAAGTCCTGAAATGTGGAGGTGGCTGGGCGGCTTCCCCGGGCCACTACGCTGAGGACAGTCCTGCAGGTGTGGGCATTCTTGTGAGCGTGTTCCATGAACCTTAGCTCTGGAGTCCCTCTGCATGCACACGTGTACGCAGTGCAGAGCCAGGCCACTCAGCGCTGAGCTCCAAAGCCAATCCGTGTTTGACCTTTCCAGAGAGCACCACTCCATGGTGCGGCCCAGTGGGCGTAGGGCTCTTTCCGTAGTCAACAGCTTTGAACAAAGGAGCAACTATTTTGTTCTGATCCATTAATAGGTGAATTGCTGGCAGGAATGCAGATTTTTATCAATTTCTTCCCAGATGGATTATTACAGAAGGCGACTCAGTGCCCGGAAGTTGAAATGTGTAGGTGGTACTGCTGAACAAGACCCTTGGGTGCCCCCGGGCTTCTTGGTCCTGTTCCCTTCCCAATAGGGCCCAAGTGGCAACCGAAACCACATTTTTGAAGACTTGGTTCCCAGGGTTGCCTGAGCACCAGGAGCCAAATTTCTTGCTTCACTGAGCCCAAGACCCGGGTCACCTGCTCTCTCCCACCCAAGAAGAGATGCGCATAGGAGATAAAGGCCAGGTCTCAGGCAGGGAGCACGTTCAATGCTTCAGATCTTGCAAAACCTCCTGGATGATTTTATCAGCAGGGCAGGCAGGTCCCCGGGCACTGTCAGAATGCCTGTCACCCCGCAAAGAATGTCCTTCAGGCCGGACGGGCGGCGTGCTCTTTCACACGGTGCCATGGATGGATTTTCCGAATTCCTGCCCAGCTGCTTCCCTCCACAGGTATGCTTCGAGGTTTCCAAATAACATTCTCTTATCTATCCGATGAGATAATGCAACCCACCTCTTATTGATAACCCTGAGGACAATCGCTTATAACTATGAGAAGACTTCTCGTTAGTTTATATAAGGCTGGGAAGGCCATTTATCTTCTCTGTAAACAGTCAGTGCTGCCATTTCATGAGCATGACGCTCCGCCACCACCGTGAGACCTGGCGCTGTACCTGGTGAGCTCAGAGGTTAGCACAGCCCAGCCAGGTCGGGGAATTCAAGGACACACAGCTAGTCAGGGCCAGAGCAGAGCTTGGAACCCAGCCCACATTCTTGATCATCACCTCACTTTACTCCATCCAAACCGAAGCGCGGCTCACAGTCACCTGCCCAATGTCAGCGCAGCTCCTTTCCCCGTCATGATTGCAAAGTCGCTCTTTCTCCACCTCCTCCACACTCCGTCTATTAGTCACTCCCCACAACAGCTACTGGAGCTGAGCTCATGCAATTATCTTCCTTTTCTAGAAAAGGGATTTATTATTTTGCAGGGTGACATGGTCAGTTCCCAGCCTCCGGCCTTGGTGCAGACCCTGGGTTGACCTCGGGGGCTTAGTTCAGCACTTCGGTAACACTTGCAGTTTGGGCTACAACGAAATTGCTACAGTAATTATTTTGTCACTTAGAATTACCCAAGGACATGATTCACCATTTCTTAACCTCCTGAGGGTGCCCAGTGTCTCCACGCTCCCTCGACCAGCCTGCCCCTCTACTGTTCTAGGCAGAGTTTTCCTCTCTCACGTCCTGGGGTTGCGGGCAGGAGGGAGACAGAGCTCCAGGGGGTGGCGGGGTGGCGGGGTGCGGGGTGCAGGGTGCACAGTGAGCGCGGGTGCTGGGTGTGCGAAGGTGAAAAGGACAGTGAACACAGGCAATGAGTGTGGCTGTGATAATTTAGAGCGAGCGAGCGAGAAGCCCTGGGTGCTTAAGCGAGGGGAGCGGGGCTGGGGCTGCCCACCAGGTGCCTCCTCTCACAGGGAGGTCCGAACAGACCCCTCTCCTTCTCCCCTTGTCACAGTGCCACCCTCACCCCCAAGTCACCCTCCACCACTTTCCCAAGAAAAGACCCCTTACAAATTAAACACTTCCATGGGATGAGCCGGGCCACTTTCCAATGCCCACCGTAGGGTTACGCGGCGACACCTGAGAGCCACTTCCAATTTAGCAGGACCCAGCACCAGCCATTTCAAGGAGCAATGTGCAGTGGAGTGGCTATGGGAATAAGCACCAACGCCTAACAGTACACAGAAATGTACTTCCAAATCTACCAGGAAGACGGTAAAATTAGCAAAATCTCTGGGTTTAAAAGAACGGAATAAACTGTTACCTGCTAGAGGCCAGGTGCTTAAAAAAAAAAGAAGACCATACTGCAAGCATGCTACCCAAGATTAAAGGAGGACACTCTGGGAGGGGAACATAACTGGCCCTCCTTTGGGGAGACACATGGAGAGCCTGACTGAGGAACAAGCACACCGCCTCCCACGGGACGGAAACAGATAACGAGGCCCTGCCCGGAGCCCCCCCTCCGGCAGGGACAGTCTGCGGGGCGGCCAGCGTGAAGGCATCTGGGAGTCGTGGGAAGGAGGTAACAGGGTTCCTTAATGAGGAACATCCTGAAGGATGCTTAAGCCCACGTGTGTGACTTCCCACACACTGTGCATTCGAGAATTTCAAAGATACACTAACACAAGTACCCAGAAACTTCCATTCGGCGGTGGCCATAAACAAATAGGCAGCTAATGATTTCATTTCCAAGGCCAGAAAATGTTTTCCTACCAAATCAAAACAAACTCGCTCAGCATCCACTCGTACGTTACCACAGCCTACCCACCGGAATCGTGAACTTTAGCTCTGTGACAGTTTACATGTTGTGGGATTTAAACAACCAAAAAAAAAAAAAAAAAAGGTATCTTTAAAGCAACACATGCAGCTTCATTTAAGAGGAGAAAAAGGAACGTATTTTAAAGAAATGGATATTTCCTTTATTTCCTTTTTTTCTTCCTTTTCAGCGCAACCCTTGTATATACGTGTGTGCGTGTGTGTGCATGTGTGTGTGTGTGTGTGTCCCATAGGGGAGAGCATCTGCATAGATACACAGAAATATTTTTGTCCCCCAAAACATTTTACAACTGTTTTGTGAGTAAAGCCCCACAGGTTCTAGAACAGATGTCGCCACCATTTCATGTATCACTTGTTTTGCACGTAGTTATAGTAATGCCAGAAATATGACGCCAACGAGATACTTTCCATGCCTGTTGGTTGGTCTGGGTTCCCAAGTGTCCTGGTGTGTGTGTCCACAAAATGGAGGTGAGCCTTTCCAGCTGTTTCTGTAATTTCTAACTTCCCTCTTAAAAATATACTTATATTTTTAAATATTAAAAAATATATTTTTTTAAAAAAGAATGAATCGTTGGTAATGGCAGGGTAGCAGGATTAAGTCATTCTTTGAGAGATGACAATGGTCTTCATTAGCAAAATGTGAATTTAAACTCATCCCCTAATGACACACAGCATTTGGGAGTCTTTGAACACGATGCCCACTGGATCCTTTTATTTCCTGTTTTTCCATTTCACACTTTCCCCACCGATTTCATAGCCTAAATCCCAGAAACAGGCTGTTCCCATTAAAATCAATGGTAACCACACATGTCTGAATGTGACCTTCATTCTTTTTTTCTTAATTGATTTTTAGAGAGAGAGGAAAGAAGAGGGAGGGAGTGAAACATCAATGTGAAAGTGGAACATCCATCAGCTGCCTCCTGCATGCCCCCTCCTGGGGACTGAGCCTACAACCTGGGCCTGTGCCCTGAAGGGGAATCGTGGGTCAATGCTCAACCACTGAGCCACACCAGCTGAGCAAGAACAGGAATTTTGACTCTAGAATGTGGGGAATTAGTACAAAACTGGGCACGTGTGCTACGGATTTGGCCATCACCTCTGTTCCTTGGTCAGGCTCTTATGCTGGGTGACCCATGTAGCTGTCAGCCTTGACAATAAGAGTTGAATTTACCGCAGGATTAACTGTGGGAAGAGATGTTTCCAATGTGTTCAGAACACATTCAAGCAGCGGCCTCCATGCTGCCCTGTCTTCCTCCAACCACAAGCTTTCCCTTTTAAGTTCCTGTGTTGCCCTCTAATTACTTTTGATTCAACAGAAATTCCCCTTTGTAATGGCATTTACAACACGGCATTGATACAAAGCAAGCACGTCCGCAATTGGCAAGACAATGCCCCCAGGAATGTCCATGTGCTGGTCCCCAGCATCAAAGCACGTTACCTCAACAGTGACTCTGCAGATGGGGCTGAGGCCTGAGCGTTAAGATGGAGAGATTATGCTGGATTATCCGGGTGGGTTCAATCTAATCACACCTGAAAATCAGAGGCTTTCCTGGCTTTGGTCAGAAAAATGCGGCCGGCGAGGGGGGGGGGAGGGGATGGTCAAAGAAATGCAAAGTGGTTAGTTTTGAAGACGGGGAAGGGAAAATTAACCCATGGAAGGTCCTTGCCTCTAGGGGCTGGGAAAGGCAAGATCAATTTGCTCCCAGACCCCCTTCCCCTCAAAGAACTGCTGACACCTTGCTTTTAGCCCAGGGAGACTCCTCCTGGTCTGACTTCTGACCTATAGAACTCTGAGGTGATACATGAGTGTTGTGTTATAGCAGCAAGATAAAACTAATACACTCTCCCTGTCATCTGGGCAAGGAAGAGAAGGAGCATGGCATTTGGAGTGTGGTCAGGCCTAGATTAAAGTGCCAGCTGGACTGCAGACCAGCTGCATGTCTTCATGTATGTTCCTGTAACTCCCTGAGCCTCCTTCTCATCACCTGTAAACTGGAGACTACACCACACACTGTGCTGCATTGTCCGAGGGGTTAATGTCTGGCTCATACAATGGTGTTTAATACATAAGGACTTGCCCTGACTGGTTTGGCTCAGCAGATAGAGCATCAGCCTGCGGACTGAAGGGTCCCAGGTTTGATTCCAATCAAGGGCATGTACCTTGGTTGCAGACACATCCCCAATAGGGAGTGTGCAGGAGGCAGCTGGTAGATGTTTCTCTCTCATCAATGTTTCTAACTCTCTATCCCTGTCCCTTTCTCTCTATAAAAAAATCAATAAAATATATTTTAAAAAAATACATAAGGACTTAAAAAAAATACATACATATATATATATATATATATATATATATATTTTTTTTTTTTTTTTTCAGAGAAGAAGGGAGAGGGAGAGAGATAGATAGAAACATCAGTGATGAGAGAGAATCATTGATCGATTGATCGGCTGCTTCCTGCACGCCCCCCACTGGGGATGGAGCCCGCAACCCGGCATGTGCCCTGACCAGGAATCGAACTGTGACCTCCTGGTTCCTAGGTTGATGCTCAACCACTGAGCCAATACACGAGGGCTTTTAGTACACATCTTTCTCTGTTGCGCCCAACATCCCACTGCAGGCATCGCCAAAGCCTCTCTCATCGAGGTTCTCTCTCCTCCTCTTATGCCCCCACCTGCGGGCTCTGTGATCAATATGCCATGGGACACACAGGGCTGGGTTGTATGTAGCCATGTTCGAGAAGGATCTCCTGCCTCATGACTGACCTCCCAGGAATATAGGGGATAGTTCCTGTCTCCTCAAAACAGATCCTTGGGACTTTGGCTTCTGTCACCTTTGAGTTTGGCCACCAATGCTTCACCTGCCGGTAGAAGAGGCCTGCTCTGGTCCTCCATTCTAGGATGTGCCACCTTGAAAGTCTTGGGCAAAGCCCCTGTTGTGGGGTCCTTCTAAGTGGGGGTTCCCAGGCACCTCCTGTGTAGACCTCACACAGACTCCACTTCTCCCCCGGGGAAATGGAACTCTCATTCCCTCAGCTGCTCAGGCAAAAATTCCTAGCAATCAACCTCGCTCACTTCTTTTCTCTCTCACCTCCCACGTCAAGCTCTTAGTGAGTTCTGTTGTCTCTTCTTTGAAATGCATCCAGAACCTAACTACTCACCACCTGCTCTGCGGCCAGCCTAGCCCACGTTACCGTCCTTTCTCAGCAAGACTCACGCCGTAGCTTCCCAACTCAGCAACCTGTGGCTGCCCCGGCCCCTTAAAAAGCCTCTCCTCTGAACACATCCAGAGATGGTGTGGGAGGGGAAGGACAGGTGTCAGCCCTGCTCTAAACCCTCCACACTTGGGCCCCAGAGGCCTCTGTGACCCCACCCCGTCTACAGCTCCCGTCTCGCCATCTCCCACACGCCCCCAAGCCTCTTTGCTCTTTGAAGACCCCGACTCATTCCTGTCTCAGGGACTTTCACAAGCTTCTTCCCTAGAACTGGGGCTCTTCTCCGAGTTCTTCATGTGGCTGGCCCTCGCTTCATCCAGATGTCACCCCTCGCCCCCCCACTGGACTTAGCCGACCGCACCACCCGCTCTCGGCCTGACCTGTTCACGGCTCCTCACACTGCCTGCGTTTTAGTGCCATTTTCTCTAACATTACATATTTACCCATTTACAAGTTGATTGTCCATGTGGCCCAACAGAATGTGAGTTCCACGAGGGCAGAGCTGTGTCTGTTTTGTTCATGGCTAAATACTCAGCACCCCGAGTAACACAGGCTCAATAAATCCTTACTGATGGAATGACTAAAAAAATTTAATGAGTGATGGAAATTGGGGAGATCATTTTCCCCATTCATTGAAACCTAGAAGTAATCATTCATTGAATGATTAGAGATTAATTATTGAGCTGGAAAAAGTAACTGCTAAATGGTTTTTCAAATGAAGAAAATTAAATGGCATGGTAGGTTTCCAATGGGGGTGTTCTCATATGTTGTAAACTTAATTCATGTCAATTATAGTATTACAACTTTGGAAGCAATTTTATTGGAATCAACTTTAATTTTTTTCTAGGAAGTCTTAATATTTTCAAACTAACAGGAATGAAAAGTCACTTCAGAATTCAAGTGTAAACTATCTTCTTTTGCTCATTACAATGGAAAGAGAAGCACATCACTAAGTAATATATATCACACTTCATTTGGTAATTTTTAGAAACTCCATTGAAAGTAATTTTTAAAATCTATAGTTAACCACCTCAAAACACACACACACACACACACACACACACAACCACCCCTGGTATCCCGATTTTTTAAGAACATCTTCAGGGGGTAGGGGTGGTTGGGGGGAGATCAAAGGGGGAAAAAAAAAGGAGACATATGTACTACTATTTGTAATACTTAAAACAATAAAAAAAAAAAAAAAAAGAACATCTTCATTAAGACAATATAATCAAAGAAAGACAATTATTTTGTTCAAATAATTATGATCACAAATGGTCCCCTTCTCATATCTTCAGCCCCAAATCAGAAATTATTTAGTATAGATATGCTTTGGGTCTGCCAAATACTTAAGTAAAAATTTCTCCTAAGTTGTTTCAAAAAATGGCTCATGTTCTAAGACAGTTAACACATTCTAACACAGGGTTGTTGTGGTGTGTGCGTGTGTTTTTTCCCCCCTAATTGCTTGGCTGCAGATGAAGATGGAAATTATAGGAATTTACAGGACGGTCAGTGATGGAACCCTAATCCATCTTACGCGGTAACATGACAGCTGGCAGTTCCCAGCATGTATTATGAGACAGAGAATTCTTTTTTGCCTACGGGTACATTCCCTTTCAAAAGCAGATTTTCTTCTTTTCCTTTCTGGAGATATCATGTTAAACTCCATTCTTACTGGTTAATCTTTTAAGGGGCAAGATAGATAGGAGAGAGAATCTGTGACAGCTTTATAAATTTGGGGCAAATTGCAACATGAGGCATTCCAATATGCAATTTCAAATCAAAACCTGAACTGGGGAAAGGGACATTATACCAGCCAGCAGCATTCTTTAGAAATGCCTGACATTCAATTGGATAGAATTATATATTGAAATAGATTGTAGGCATATCGCAAATGTTTTCCCTCTAGCATCTGGTGGTATCAAAGCTGAGGAGGGGGAGTGGGTGACCGTGCCAGAACTTAAAGGCTGCCTTTTGGATAAATATGTGGAAAGGATATGAATTAAGTTATCAAAAGGCCAGAAGGATTTGCTGAAAGAGGGGCAGGTGCTAAAAGCAATAAGCTTTTTAGAATTTGATAGCATGTCACTACAGTCCTTTGTTTAACTAGTATTGTTAGCCAAGTAATGGTAACTAACATTTCAAAGGAGGAAAATTAACGAATGAGTACATGTACAAAAAGTAAGAAGGCAATACCTTGATCAGTAAAAGTAAGTAGTATTTATGGTATCTGAGATGCAATGTGGAATGAGGGACCTCCTCTATGAAGCCTTCCTATATCTGGAATGGAGTAGGGACTTACGATGTCTGTGTGTTAGTCAAGGTAAGTGAATTGCTAAACAAATACCCCAGAATCTCAATGCTCATGGAAAGCTCAACAGCATGTTCCCGGGCAGTGGTCCCTGGTCAATCAGGGACCCAGACCCTTTCCATCTTGTGACTCTGCCCTCCTCTAGGACAACAATATGGTTCTCTCCATTCAGCCAGTGGATGGGAAAATAAAATGGAAGATAATGTGTGGGAGGAGTTTATGAATAAGGACTAGAATTTATACTCTATTGACATGCCTACACCCAGTGACAAGACTACACCTAACTCCATAACCGCTCCCTGCCCACTCCCCCCAACTCCAGGTTGGGTAACCAAGTCTGGCTGTGAGCTGAGAAAAAGAGGACGCAGGTGGGGGGTGAGTCATTAGTTTCTACCACAAGTGGCACTGTGTTATTGTACTCACTTGCTAAGGCTTCTGCACATCTGTCTCCCCACACTAAACTGTGAGTCCCCAGAAGAGAGCAGGCTGAACCTTATTTGTATTGGTAACTGTAGCGCCTATAGCATTCTCATACTGTCTTCATGCAAGATGCCTTCACAGGACAGTTCTCATGCCCTTTGCACTCTGGTGGGGGAAGGAGAGGCTGGGTTCTTAAAAGACAAAGTGTAGTTCAGTGGTTAGAGTGCTGGCCATGCACTGAGGGTTGCAGGTGTGACTCCTGGCCCCTGTTGGGCATGTGCAGGAGGCCCGACATCTCACATTGATCTTTCTTCTCTCTTTCTCTCCCTCCATCCCTCCCTCCCATTCTCTTTCTCACTCTGAAAAAAAAAAAAATCAATGGACAAAATGTCCTCGGGTATGGACTGACAAAACAAAAAAGAACCAAATTTTTATTAAGGACAAACCAACTTCCTTATCCACTGAGAAAGAAGTCAGCAGTTATAGGGAAATAACCAGGAGTATAGGACTTTATAAAAATCTAGAACCTTATTCTTTCTGTGCCCATTTGGTTTCACTCAAAGCAGGAAGAGCCCGTGAGAATATCAGAAACAACAAAGACAGGGGTTTCTGTGGAGTCTGCACCCCCCCTCGCAGTCCGACTGTGGTAAGATTCATCCTAAGTCCTAAGTAAGAAACTGAGCCAGTAAACGGCCTTATTCCTTTTCTAAAAAAAATTTTTAAAAACCTCATTTTGTTAATGGTCCTCTAAGAAAATGAAAAAACAAGTGACAGACTGGGAGAAAATATTTCAGACCTCCTCTCTGACAGAGCACTAGCACCTACAATATAGAAAGAACTCTCAAAACGCAACAGTAAGAAGCAAACAACCCACTAGGAGGATGGGCACAGGGCATAAGAAGACAGTTCACTAAAGGGGATTTGCGATGGCAAATAAACTCATGAGAAGATGCTCCACGTCACCTGCCTTTCAGACGGCAATATCACCACAAACCTTTTAAAACCGCTCAAATAAAGAGTGGAATGCCACCAAATGCGGGGAAGGTTCAGAGAAGCTGGTTCTCTCCGACACTTCTGAGGGGAATGTAAAATGTCTCCGCCACTCTGGGAAAGAGCTTGGCAGTTTCATTAAAAAACTACAAAGTAAACTTTACAACCCAGCAATCACGCTCTTGGTCATTCATCCCAGAGAAAGAGAAAACTGATGTGCACACTCAACCTGCTCAGAATGTTCACAGCGGCTTTTATCTGTAATCCTTAAAAACTGGAAACCACCAAAATATCCCACAACATCAAACCATGATACCCCCACACCACGGAACCAGGGAAGACCACTCAGCAATAGAAAGGGAGGAACTATGGGTACACACAACTTGATGGGCCTCACGGGCTTTAGGCTGAGTGGAGAGAGCCAATTGCAAAAGGTCCCTCACTATACGATTCTGTTTATGAAACGTTCTCCAAGTGACCAAAGTAAAGAGATGGAGGACAGAGTACTGGTTGCCAAGGGTGAGTGGCAGGGCGGGGGAGGGGGGCGAGGGGGGCGGGGCGGGGGGCAGCAGGAAGAGGTGAGACTAGGAAGCACAGGGCCTACCCACCTTTCTTAACCTCGCTGACTTTTACTTTCAGATCCAGCTGAGACATCTTCGGGAAACCAGCCAAGGCTTTTACTTGGCCAAGTGTCTGTTCTATGCGGACACCTAATACAGTGGTCGGCAAACTGCGGCTCACAAGCCACATGCGGCTCGCGAGCCACAGTTTGCCGCTCTCATTGACTAATGAGTTTGCCGACCACTGCCTTAGGGAAAAACACTTAAAAAACATTTAATAATGTACTAATGTCTTTAACCTGAAGTCAAAACTTCTGGGTAAGGGTAATGCCTTACGCAGTGGTCGGCAAACTCATTAGTCAACAGAGCGGCAACCTGCAGCGGCTCAAGAGCCGCAGTTTGTGGACGACTGACCTAGTACTTTCTTTTTTTAAAAATATATTTTTATTGATTTCAGAGAGGGAGGGAGAGAGAGATAGAAACATCAATGATGAGAGAGAATCATTGATCAGCTGCCTCCTGCACACCCCCTACTGGGGATCAAGCCTACAACCCAGGCATGTGCCCTTGACCAGAATCGAACCCGGGACCTTTCAGTCCACAGGCTGACACTCTATCCACTGAGCCAAACCAGAGAGGTGACACCTAGTACTTTCTACACGATGCTAATGTTACCTGTTTGCCTGGCTACCCCGGTTGAGGTGGAGCTTTACGAAGCTATAGGCCGTTTCTTCTCATTGTGTTTTAGTACCCAGTACCCAGCAGAGCAGGAGCTTACCCTATGTGTGTGCACCTCCACTGAATCCCCCACAATGCACACGAGTTTAACGTGAGTTTGAGTCACTAAGGATTCCCTGCCTCTCTCCACTCGGTATTTGTGGGAATACTGAGAGTGGGCTGACCTTGGCTATGGGCCGTAGCTGTGAGAGTTCTGGAATCCCTGGCCTGTCCCAGTTCTGCCTCTCTTAGAGCATCGGAGACATTGGAAATGGCGTTGCTGTTGGTAAAGTAAGCGGTGCTCCAGATCAGGGGTGTGCTTAGAATGCTACGGGACCACCTCCCGGACGTTACTGAAGAATAAGGCCCGGTAATCCTAGAAGCCTGACACCTCCGCCACAGCCCTGGAGGTTTGAAGAGCTGCCGTCCTTTGTCACCCACTTCCCCCAGGGACATGGCCACCTGGAGGTCTGCACGTTGATGGATCTGTCCTGGTCTGAACCTGTTGGAACATCTAAGGCCGGAGGCGAGTTTCCCTGAACTCACCAGAACAGGCTGTATAAAAAGTTTTGCATCTGTTTATTGAAAGAACATTCCGTGTTTGGCAGAATTGGGTCTAATAATTGCTTTTACATTAACATGCCCCAGGATGGAATGGTTAACAAGAGAGAGCAAGGATGGCCTCCCCCATCCCTCGTTGCCAGAGGTGACTGATGCGGGCCAAAGGGCCTGCTGCTGTGCCGTAATTATTGAACCAGTCCCCTACTATTAGACTATCTATATACAGCCATGTAGACACACCTCAATACGCCCATGAAAGAAATTTAAATTTCTGACATTGCCAACTGTTAACAGTCCCTCCAAGAAGGCCATGCCATGCTGGGTCAGACTCTCGGCCGTTCCTCCCTCTTCCTTGCTCTCACCATAGACCCATCCCCAACCAATTCTAGTTTGGCTTACACTGGACTAGCCCAGATGCAAAGAGCCAAGCTCTTTCCAAGGTCGACCCTGGGCAAAATTCTGAAACGGTAATTCTACAACAGCGTGGTGCCGTCGTCCTCTCCCGCCTAGTGAGTTTTAAACGAGAGAAGGAGGGGTTGGCAAAATCATCCTGGCTTACGGAATTCAAGGGTCAGGGGTCATTTGCAGGGGAAAGTCCCATATAGTTTTTCCTTTCACGTTTGCTAAGAGGAGAACACAGGTCCTAACAGGGTTGAGAAACAAAGCCCTGGACCTGCGCCCACAGTTGGCTTGGGACCTGGCATCTCAGGAGGTCGTGGACTCCTCTTCTGAGGTCACAGACTGGGTAAACGGCCCGTCCTGGCCTTGAACCCAGATTATCTGTTTCCCATGTTGGAGTTGGGCAGTCTGGCTGGAGGGATGGCTACATGTATTTGTTCATCCAATACCTACGTCATGCCAAATGCCAGGCCCCGTGCCAAGTGCGGGGCTCTGGGAACACAAAAACCAAGGAGAGACAGTCCTCCCCGAGCGGCCCTGGGCGAGGGGACAGCACAGAGACGTGCACTGTGGCGCAGGCCTGGAGGGTGCTCGGGGAGGGACTTGGGTGAGGTGCTGCCTGAGCTTTGGTAAGGGATGAGCAGAGGTCGCCCCTACCATGTGGGACGAAGGCACACAGGCCAGGGTGTGGTGTGGCAGGCACTGGGCTGAGAAGTGTGCATGGGCAACAGCATGCGCCAGAGTTCCTGGAGTGGTCAGGGCAGGCCGGGCCCATCCTCACAGGAAACTGGGGAGATGGGGAGGGGCGGCCCCAGAGGCCTGTATCAGTCCGCTCAGGCTGCGTAACAAAACACCACAGGCTGGGGGCTTACCCAACAGCAAAGTATTCGCTCCAGTCTGGAGGCTGGAAGTCCGGGATCAAGGTGTCCGGGTTTAGTTTCTGTGGAGGCTTCTCTCCTTGGCTTTTCTCTGTGTGTGCACATCCCTGGAGTCCCTCTCTCTGTGCCCTAAGCTCTTCTTGTAAGAACAGCAGTCAGATTAGTTTAGCGCCCACCGTAACGGCCTCATTTCAATGTAATCAGTCCTTTAAAGGCCCAATCTCTGAAGACAGTCACACTCTGAGGTCCTGGAGGGGGTGAGGGCTTCACCACTCAGATCTGGGGGGACACCCGACAGCCTATAACAAGGGCCGGGTGTCATTTCAGAGAGGAAGGACTCTAGCCACATGGGGCCTTTAACCAGGGCAGCAGCTCGCTCAGAGGCGTTTTCTGAGCCGTTTGCAGGCAGCAGGGAGACTGGTCAGGAGACAGCAGAACAGACTTGATCTTCCCCAGCTCTTACCGGACCCAGGCAGACGCCTTCTCTGTCTTTGGCCTATGAGGCCTGGAAGGGCTGACTGGTTAGGGCGCAGAGAGGCTTTTTGGGGCATCCCTGCTGCTCCCTGCTCTGACCTGACCCTGGGCACCCTCCCCAACTTCCAAGGAGATGCACCTTCCCAGCAGGGCTGCAGGGAGGGCCACAGGTGGGCAGAGGACCAGTCCCTCAGTCTGGCCGAGGCTCCCGCAGGCCAGGGGCTGCCTGGGACATTCATGGCCCACGGCTGCCGGCTACAGGGGCATCCTCACCAAGCCAGGGGTTCACTTTGGCTCCGCGGTTTAGAGGCTCTGGGAATTTAACGGGAAGACATTACATTTTTTTAATATATATTATACCTAACAGAAAGCTAGCACTTTTTAGGCATATTATTAGAAACACTGGAAGTATATTAGAAATATAGTTATTGGACCATCTGCTAGAACTAGGCAGTGTGCTAATAAACACATTTCCTGCTACCGCACAAACTAATTCTTTTTCCTTTTAAAAAGATTTTATTAAAGGTCTTTATAGAGCAACATCCAGACTCCAGATCCAGCTGCCAAGGAGACCCTGTGATGCTGTGGGTACTGGCTGAGGCATGGCAGGTGGCTCTGGCTTTCCACCCTTCTGTTCTGAGATGGGGTGGTGGGCAGTATTTCGCCTTTGGTTCCACGATGCTCACATGGTCAGGCAGGGGCCTCTTCGGGCCTATCTTACCACTTGGGTCCCAAGGAAGCGCAATCTTCACTTTGATGCCCGCACACCTTGCCTGAGCAGCCCATGGCGCAGGCAGTGTCAAATAGTAGGATCATCAGCCCATCGACAACCTTCATGGATTTAGCCCTCTGTCCTCAGGGTTCCCCAGACACCACAACCTCGCAGCCTTCGGCCCCATTCTCCATGATGAACCGCAGCACACCACAGCGGGCCCTCCGCCCAGCGAGGCCTCCGAGGAGTCTGTAACGCAGGACTCTGCCTGGGCAACGGCACACAGACCTGTCGTGGCCCCCTTTTCAGCGCGAAGGTCTACGCTGCCCGCAGGGAAGCCAGACCTCTTCTGAACCACAGCAGTCAATTCCCCGATCCGTCGTTGGCCCTTCCCACCAAGAACATTCTGCGTCCTGGTGGCCAAAATAATAATTTGTCCTGTTTGGTGTAACCCAGACCTCACCTCCGGAGTAGCCATCTTCAGCCAGCTCCCGAGTGAGAAACTCATTCAGTTCAGCTTTGAAGACGCCACCAGCAACAAACTCCCTCTTCTGGGAAATTCGCGCTGCCATTTGCCGCCGTGCGTCACCCAAAGGAAAGCACAAACTAATTCTTAGAATACTTTGATAATTGCTTTCAGTATAACTTTTTGAAATCTTACGTATTTTTATTTTATGTAGGTTAAAATGTTCTTCTGGGAAGAGGTCCGGAGGTTTCACCAGATTGACAAAAGGGTCCATGGCTCAAAAAAGGTTAAAAGTCCCTAGCCCAGCCGGTATGGCTCAGGGGTTTGGCGTCGACCCAGAAACCAAGAGGTCGCTCTAGTTCTATTCCAGGTCATGGCACGTGCCACGTTGCGGGCTCGATCCCCAGTAGGAGGCGTGCAGGAGCCAGCCAATCGATGTTTCTCTCTCATCATTGATGTTCCTATCTCTCTATCCCTCTCCCTTCTTCTCTAACAATCAATAAAAGCATATTTTAAAAAAGTGGTTAAGAGCCCCTGATAACAAAGGCCATGGATGAGATGAGTTCAAACGCAGGAAACGAAATGCCCATTTACCCTCCAATAATAAGTCCTTTGGGGACTAGGACGGCAGAGAATCAATCTCAGCCACTCTAGGACGTTCAGGGCTTCAAAATACAATACAGATAGAAGAAATATTGCTATTCCTCTGATGACAACTTTTCTTGTCGTTACCCTTTTGAACAGCAGCCACAAGTCTGAAAACGCAGACACCATTTACATAACGCTGATCCTGGCAAGGACCCCTGTGCCCTCCATCTGGGATGTGTTTCTTTAAAACCTACCAGTGTGTGCAAAGCCGGGAGAGGGCTGCGGAGGGAGGGATTTTGCTGAAGTCACACAAGTACTACTAGTAAGTGTGTGTTCTGTCTTTGCTCCAAGCGGACTGGATGCCTCTATTGTTATGTACTGAGACACGCAGGGTGTGGTGGCCCCCTGGGACTCTTGCACCACCCGAGGGGACGGTGAGGCAAGAAGCTGACGGCATCTGCAGTTACCAACCACCCTCCAGCGCCCCTAAGACGTTTGTGTATTACACGCCCAAATGCCAGCACACAAGGTTGCCACGAAACCGCCCGTGAAAACACCCCCGTTATCCATGTGTGGGTGCCAGGTGCTGCCACTCAAAGCCTGCAGCTGGCAGGCACCTTGGCACCCTTCTCTCCCGAAGCAGCCGAATCAGCGCGACGGTCCTCGAACGGGACGGCCTCCTTCCCAGCAGCCCTTGCAGAATTCCGTGCTTTCCGCTTCTGCGATGCTGTCTTGGCTCATCCCACACGAACCTACAGCCCTCGCTCCTTTAACCGGGGTGTCTATAAAGCACTGCCCTAAAACATGCTTTTGCAGTGCACTTAATGTCTTTGCAATTAAATCCAGATGTGGCGAGCCGAAGGAGCAGTTCTCAGGACTGAACAAGCTGACATAAATCTTGCAGCTGACAGAGATCCCACTGAGCTCGGCTGGGGAAACTCACAGAGAACTTGTTTGGGGCCAGGAAAGCGGCTGGGTATAAAGACAGATGTGTACACGCCGATTCAAAAAAACACGTTGAGCGGGAGAAAACGCTACCCCAGCACAGTGCCTGCAAACAGGGCTGGAGGCCGGGCAGGCGGCCGGCGCTCCCCTCCCACACCCACAGCTAGATCAAAGCGGTGATGGAAAAGGCTTTGCTAGAAAACAGACCCGACCCGCGATGCTTCCTGGTCTCCTTAATTGCTCTTCTCGGGGAGAGGAAGGTGGGCACCCCTGACAGACCTTCACTGGCCGAGAACAAGGGCTGTTTGTGCAGCTGAGGGCTTGCTTTTTATTTTTTTTATTATCAGGTTTTGTACACTTTCCAGAAAGTTCCTTTTAAAAATAGTGGATTCTTCCTCCTCTTCTCCAGATGCTAGGAAGTGCAGGTTCAACCCGAACCGGGTCTATTTCAAAGGGACACAAAAACCCCAGGGCTGGAGTTCAAGGAGCTGGGTGGCGTGCTGCCCAAGGACTGGAGGCTTGGGTTTTCTCTTACCCTCCCAGGAATTTTGTTTTCAAAGCTTGGAAAACAAATTCCTCTGAAGGATCGGCTTCTGCAGGAGGCAGCGTGGGGCTGGGTGCGGGACTGAGGCCAGACCCGAGGGACGTGGCCGTCCACAGATGGGCCTAGAAGTTCTAGGTTCGAGGAAAAGCCGTGTTGCTCTCCCCCTTAAGAGCTCCATCTCACCCAGCCTCCCGCCCCAGCGTGACAGCAGCTCCCGGGCAGACCCAGGGGCCAGGCACTGGCTGTGGGCAGCTCACCAGGGCCATGTGCAGGCTGCTAGGGGCCACGGGGCCAGGCCCTGTTCCCCCCGTTGGCTGAGGCTTTTCTTTCTCCCGTCAGGCATCCCATGGAAAGCCCCGAGAGTGCATTCCACTGACAACTGTATGACCCTGACCATTTCCCCTGTAACAATACCTTTAAAATGGCCCTGGTCTTCAGGTGGGCGAGAGCAGCCTGCGCTCTTCTCGCCACTTCCTGCCCTAGGAGGCTCTGCCCCAAACAAAGGTACCCAAGTATGAGAAAGGGAGTTTTCCGCCATGGAACCGCGCACGCAACGCGGACCACTTCTCCTTTCCATCCCAAGACGAAAGCCAAACCACGTTTTTCAGATTGATGTTTTCCATTGTGCGGTTGGGTATCGCTTTGCGGAGTGAATTCCAAGTATTGTAAAGATGTCTTCAAAGACAGACACCTCTGGCTCGAAAGCAAAGAACGCCAATGACAGCGCACCTCGGTGACGTGGGGATTTATGGCGCCGTAAAGGTGCGGTTCAAAGCTCAAAGGGGCCAGAGGAAGTGGGTGGATTGATGGCTTGCAGTAAGAAAGGTTGAGAAACAATAAAATGCAACCAGGATTTCAGCTTGGAAATGAAATGAGGGGTCCATTCGTTCCACGTTACTGAGTTTTTAATTTAGATCTGCTGTTACAACCTAACGCATTTTGTCTCTGAGGCTAGTAAATGACTAACTCGGCGCATTTAAGGAAAGATTGCCAAAGAGCAGGAATAATCCTCAAAGATAAGACTCATCGCTGCAGGTTTCTCAGCAAACATGTAATCTCTATATTTTACCTTTAAAATGTGATGACAAAGCAGAAAAATTCGTTTTAAAAAAGACACACCTGTGACCTTTTCAAAACAGAGGCTAGCAATTATTGTAAAAGGGAAACGTGTTTCCAGAGGCAAAATTCACCTATAACGTAGCATGTACATTCATGAACCACTGCTGATAACTATTCATCCCAAACATAAATCTGAGCAAGCGTGTAAACCAGTGGTTCCCAACCATTTTTGGCCATGCCCCACCTAAGCATCTCTGAAATCCTGACCCCCCCGCATGACATACAATTCTTATTATTCAAAGGGCACTCCTATTCATGTGGAGGAAGTCTAAAAGGCCATTAACTTGGTCTAAACAAGCTTCCAAAGAACATGGCGTCCATGAAAGAGAAAAATAAAAGAACGAAGGACAGTTGAAATACTAAGGAAGAAATCACTAAGGTATTGTTTAAAAATAATAATAATATGAAGTGATATGGAAAAATAGCTTCAAAACATATAAGAGAACTGAAATGCATAAATATGTCACAATATATATTTATAAAGTATATATGAGTCCCCTAGAACGAGAAGAAATGCAAAAAATTCACTGTAAATAACTCATTCTCGAATTGGCCCCCTTAAATTTAAGTCAAATTCCCCCCAGGTTACACACTGGGAACCACTGGTGTAAACTATCACTCGGCATTTTCTGTGACACCAGAAGCATGTATCCTCCATTTTTTTTGCTCAGGATTCATCTCATTTGCGCTCTGCAGCTCTGCTGAAGGTGCAAACACATTCTCAAAAAGTGCTCTTTAGATTCTGAGTGCTGCCTGGGAGAAACCAAGAGGCGCTTTGCTGCCCAAACCAAGATGATGGATACTGGCACCGGGGCGTCACGGCCTGGGTGCTTCGAGGCCTGAGTAGATAAACCAGTTTGAAAGTGGATAGCTCTTTTTAGAAATTGGAAGGAGAAACTTTTTTTTCTTCTAAGAGGCCATGAATTCTTAGAGTAGGTGGATTCCCCCCCCATTTTATACCATTAAGAAATTGTTTGGTAACACCAAGTACAATATCTCCTGAAAGACACAAAGCTATTGATTAGGCATGTATCCTTAAAAAAAACAAAACAAACAAACAAACAAAAAAAACCTTTTTAAAAGTTTTTTAAACTTTTAAACATCTATTCATCCCTGAATAGATGGCTTGCCCCAGCGGCCACTGTTCCAGAGGGCTGAGCTCCCTGCCTTCACGCAGGATGCGTCACCAGAAAACCAATGGGCACTTCCATTAAACGTGACCTTCCTTTTATTCAAGACCATCTGATTCTAAATACATTTCCTAAGAGAAAACACCAGAACCTTAGACTATTGAAAAATCTATTATCCTTAATAAATAATTTATCTATAGAATGGAGGATAGTAAATTTGTTCCTCAATAGGATAAGCTATAAAACAGGAATTCTGTTCACAGTCCAAATTAGCAACTACAAATTCAGCACTTCGGGCTGCATGCTAGTTTGAAAGATGCCCCACCTTCATGAAGTTGCATTTTTCTTCACAGGCCGAAACCTTTAACGGTAACGCTGACATAACACCCACTGGACAAGTTTAAATTTTGCAGAACCCTAAAGAATAGCATTTCATCTTAGATTATCTGGTTGCCTACTTCAGTGCAGATATGACCTAATTTTAAAAAAAGTGGATCTACTCTTTTAACTCACATATTTGTTTCTTTTTTAAAAACGTATTTTACCCCCAACCTCCCCCTGTTGCCTCTGATAACTACCAATCTGTTCTCTAAGAGTTCAATTTGGGGTGGTTTTTTTTTAGATTCCACATATAAGTAATATCATACAGTATTTGTCATTCTCTGTTCAACTTATTTCACTTAGAATAATGCCTTCAAGGTCCATCCATGTTTTCACAAATGACAGGATTTCCTTCTTTTTTAAGGCTGAATAATATTCCATTGCATATGTATACATTACACATTTTCTTTATCCATTCATCTGTTCATGGGTCTTTAGGTTGTTTCCATGTCTTGGCTGTTGTAGCTAATGCTTCAATAAACATGGGATGCAGATATCTATTAAAGATAGTGTTTTCTGTTTCTTCAGATAAATACCCAGAACTGGAATTGCCAAATTATGTGGTAGTTCTGTTTTTAATTTTTTGAGGAATCTCCAATGTTTACCATAGAAGCTATACCAATTTACATTCCCACTACCAGTGCATAAGGTTTCCCTTTTCTCCTTATATCCCTTAAGCTGCCTATTTATGGTTGTTGATAATATCACCATAAAAATGGAAGTAAAAGGTTTCTTTATATGATGTTTGGTTTTACCTGAATGGAGAGTTATTTTTCTAAACCTAACTCAGTGGTGGCGACAGAGAAGGACAGTGGAGATTAGGACCCAAAGGAATGGGGTCCTGGGTCACCTGCACATGCCAACCATGGGCCCATCCACTCTCTTCTTCAACATAACAAATGCAATAACTGTCCAGGATGCTGTCCTGCATTTGAATAGCATGTCACACTTCTCCTTAAAGACAGAAGACTGAGTGCACATGAGACAAGAAGACTAGTGGGGCAGTCTTTCCCAGGCAATTCAGTATCATCTCCGCTAACTGAGCTGTGAAAGTTCCACATGTGCGGCCTGAAGATGAGTATGGATACACACGGAATGCCACTCAGTGACTTCACAGAGGAACCAGCAGCGAGACTGTGCTCCCGCGGGGCGATGACACCCAAGGAGCACAGCAGACTGCACAGGTCTGTGATTGTTAGCGCTGGGAGGTGGGTGGCCGTGAAGCCGGCAGAGGAGTGGTGTGGGCGGCTCTTCCAAGCCAGCTCATGCTTCAAGGTAGGATTCAGCCTCAACTGGAGATGGAAGTATTTAGCCAGGTCATCCTACACAGTGTCTGCTGCACGGCCCTGGAGTTCTCCCATGTGCAAAGCCACCAAACACATGCCTGCTGCAGGCAGAAGGGCCATCTGGGCCCATCTCCTGGGTCAAAGGTGCAGGTCATGAAGCCCACTGCCTGCTCTGCTTGGGTGGAGGCTGGACTCACTGCTCTCTACTGGTGGGCAAGTTTCCTTGTGGGAAGGTTCAGCTCAAATTGGAGAACTTAACAGTCTTGGTCTCTAGTCTAACCACTACTCTTGAGGTTGTGTGGCTAGAGTGGAGGGTTCAGGAGCCAGAAACATAGGTCAGAAGTCAAAGCTCAATATGCCCAGGAGGCTCGCTCCAGCTGCATCAGACACTGATGTCTCTTACTAGATCTCCCTCAACCTGTGGAGGGTGTGGCAAGTGCTCCCAGTGGGCTACGAGGCAGCCACAGTTTAGGGCAGGCTGACACAGCCCACACCAGGAACGGGAGGCGGTCCTTACAGCTCCCAGAGACAGGCCCAGCAGTGTTCTGTGGCTTTGCTTAGGCTGTTCCCTAAAGGGCCCTTCCTGCCTGTCTCCTCCTAAAAAACGACTCACGCTGTGAGATTCAGCTAAACTGTCATTTCTTCCCTAAAATGCTCCCCAGATTCCATGAGAATGAACCCTTCTGTCTTTTGGACTTTCAGAATGCATTGCCCATAAGCCCATTGTAGATTTTTATTGCACTGATGATAGGTGAGACTCCGTGTCTCTACACCCCACCAGGCCACGAGCTACTCAAGGGCAAGGGGTGTGTTGTATTCATCTCTCTAGCACTAACACAGAACCCAAAATATAGTGACTATTCAATAAATATTGGATGGATGGGTGGATGGATGGATGAGAAGCTGAGTCTCAGTATCTGAGGGTGTCACAGTTCACTGGCTATTTTTAGAGTCTACAAATATGGTGTCAATGTCTAGGCCCAAGTCAGGAAGGATCAGGCTCAACAGTGAGACAAACACTCTTACAATATTCAGACCTGTGAGCAGCATGTATTTCAGTCTTGTTGCCATGGGGCTTTGTTGCATTAAAAGTTGAGGAGGGCATCATAACTGCATGAGATTAGGCACAAAGGGGCAATCTAAAATGTAAAGTGTGGTCTACTTAAAACAGACCCCTGCTGGTGGTGTGGAGGGCTTTATGCAGGATCCATTTAAAATAGGTGAGCCTAAACTAATCCAGGTAAGAAATGGAACCTCTCATCTTGCATTACACAGAGAAAGAATAACCGAAACCTGCCCAGAGGTATCAATCATTCATTCAGTCAGGTGTCTTCTGAATCATCCCAAGTGCACAGCACTGTCTGTGCTTCGTGGAGGGTGTAAAGAACTAGGAAATGTACACATGAAAGAGCAAAATTTTGTCAGGTCGGCGTGAGAGGCAGCAGACGCTCCCCATGGCAGGAAGGGGAGGGGGCCAAACAGCCTACCAGAGGCAGGATGAGCACGGGCCCTGGGCTGGAGGTCTCAGGCAGCCGCCACCCCACTGCATCTTATCTGATAATTACTCTCTCCCGACGCCTCACATGTGGCGCACCTGGGCTAATCCCATTCTATATTATCAGAGCCACTGACATTTTCTCCATGACAACACTTAGACTTTTCAAAGAAGGAAAATTCCTACACAAAATGCAATTGTGCCTCCATTCAAAAACAGAGTTCAAATTTGAGGAGTATTCTGGAAAAAGTGTACTTAGTAGTAAATCACACACGGTGTACTGAATAACCACATTGACCAAACAAAACCTAGGTCCTTTGCAGTTCCCAAATCTTTGCTTCTCTGATTTAATAAACGTGTTGATACTTGAATGTGTTAATGACATCCCTTCAGCCCTGACGGCATTCTTTTTTTATTTTTATTTTTTTATTGCTTTTTTACAGAGAGGAAGGGAGAGGGATAGAGAGTTAGAAACATCGATGAGAGAGAAACATCGATCAGCTGCCTCCTGTATACCTCCTACTGGGGATGTGCCCGCAACCCAGGTACATGCCCTTGACCGGAATCGAACCTGGGACCTTTCAGTCTGCAAGCCGACTCTCTATCCACTGAGCCAAACCGGTTAGGCCTGATGGTGTTCTTTAATTTGTACTGACCACTTTTTGAAATGCTATTATTTTTCCTCATGGGCACATTATCTATTAGTTAACATTTTTTTTTCTTCATTCTCTCTGGGCACTGAAAGGTCCCAAAACGATCACTGTGCCATCAGCTGTTTTCCAGTGGAAAAGGCAAGAATATTACAGACCTACTCAAGCTTAGAAATACACAGAAAGAAACCTCAACAACTTCCCTTCTGGTATTAGCATCTAAATGCCAATTGATAATACCACAGACTGTGGTTGGTGTCCAGCACAGGCCCTGGGAGGCTGCAGGCCCTGGGATTCTGAAGGGCCCACAGCCCGCACCAGGTGCTGGGTGGACCCAGGCACCCCCACCCTGCCAGCCGCGGCTCACACACAGGCGGCTGGGTCTTCATCTCAAATGACCCATTCATGCTTAGGCACCCTCTCGGATTTCCATTTGTAATGTTGTCATAAGGAACTTCATTTTATACTTTCCAGACTAATGATTTGGTACAAAAGGAGATATACTGCCAGAATGAGAGGACGGGGGAGGATGAGAATTTGTGCAGATACTGGTGAATCAGCAAAGCAACGGGCCGAGGAAAGCTATGCAGTGACTTTCACGCTCTCCCACGTCCCTGCGACTCCAGGCTTTGCTCACAATTTGTTCAATCCGGGCTTTAAATAACACATGCACTGACCGACTGCCGCCCTGGGGTAGGTGGGCTCTAAGCACTCCTTATTGGGCTGGGTGTTGTCCCTTTAGTAGCTGGGGACATAAGGGGGGGGTGGTCTCAGAGAGGGGCCTGGGCAGCCATGGGGTTGGCGGAAGGCATTCTGGAGGCCGTTGCTATTGACCAATTGTCACAAAAGAATTTCCACATGTTAACAGCCAGTGTGGGCTCCCTAAGGCAGTGGTTGGCAAACTCATTAGTCAACAGAGCCAAATATCAACAGTACAACGATTGAAATTTCTTTTGAGAGGCAAATTTTTTAAACTTAAACTTCTTCTAACACCACTTCTTCAAAATAGACTCGGCCGTGGTATTTTGTGGAAGAGCCACACTCAAGGGGCCAAAGAGCTGCATGTGGCTCGCGAGCCGCAGTTTGCTGACCACTGCCCTAAGGCATACTAACCCCCATCTGATAAAGATCAGCCCCATTAAGCGCTATCCCTAAATTTCATTCCTAAATTTGTCTTTTTTATTTTTTTTAATTTTAGTGTTAATCCTCACCCAAGGATATTTTTCCCATTGATTTTTAGAGAGTGGAAGGGAGGGGAGAGACAGAGAGAGAGAAACATCGATGTGAGAGAGACACATTGATTGGTTGTGTTCCGCACATGCCCTGACCAGGACCAGGGATTGAGTCTGCAACCTAGGTATGTGCCCTTGACTGGAATTGAACCTGGGACCCTTCAGTCTGCGGGCTGATGCTCTATCCACTGAGCCAAACCAGCTAGGGCCATCTTTTAGATTTCCTTCCCAGAAACCTCCCGGGAAGAACTATGTAATTAAAATTCGCAGCTTTACTTCCATAAAATAAAGTTGGCCCTAGGACTGACTTGGAATTTTGGTTTCCACAATTAATGGTTTTCCTCATTAGACTCTTCAGCTTCATGATAACATACTTGAATCTCAGGGTTTCTCCTCTGATCTCACTTCAATATGGCAAGATATTCAGGAATATTACTTTTAATGTGCAAATACCTTTTTTACTTTATCAGTCCCTTGGACTTGATCCTGTCTAGTAGGTTTACAGAAACAAGGAAGAGAGAGAGAAAGAGAGCCTGTGGTTCCATTAACAGTTGCCAGACATTCTCTCCCAATACTTGTCAAGCAGAGCTCATGGAAAACGCTTAAAAAACTGAGAACAAAAAAATACCCCTAAAAAGTAGCTGCAGAATGTTCTCTTTTAAAAAATCTTGACTAACTTGAATGCTACAGGGGCAGGAGAAAGCAGGTTTACAGTTGTGAGTACCCGAAACACCGAGTTTATTCTTGTATCATTATTTATTAAATACTGTATTATTTTGCATATGAACAACTGTGGACCTACTTTTGCCCTCCCCCGGGTCTCTAACTGGAAAAATGTTGGCTCATTCCGAACCCCTATCACCGAGGCAGAAGGTCATTAGCTCCTGTCGCATGAACCTGATTTTTGTCAGGTGTGCTCTCAGAAAGCGGAATTCGATCCTGACATATTCAGAACCAAAGTGGCGTAAACCAAGCTCTGAATACAGGAAGAGCGGAGGAAGCTGATGCCGGGCAGTGGGCGGATGGCATTGGAGAAGGGCAGTAACACTTGACATTAATTATACATCGTCCTGCCCGGTCCCAGTCGGGTTATTTGCCAAGAAGTGCTTACATTTCTGTGGCCGGGGAACGGGCCACACTAGAGTTTCATGGAAAACAACAGTGCATTATAAAACATTTTAATCACTCCAGCTCCCTGCAATGGCTAAAGATTCCAACAACATTTTTCACTGAATGGAAGCCTACTGTTGTGAAAGCCATCAAATTTTGACTTAGAGGAGGTTTTTTTTGAAAGGTTTTCTATATTCATTCTTTTCTAGTGACTAATGACTGCTTGTTTAATGTTAACTTGCCAAGGTTTTTAGACTACAAAGATAGATGCAGCGATAGAATTTGCCAAAAAAGAAAACATATAAAGGATGCTCTTTTTAAAAAATACATTTTTTTATTGACTTCAGAGAGAAAGGGAGATGGGGACAGAGAAATGCCAATGATGAGGGAGAATCATTGATAGGCTGCCTCCTGGACACCCCCCACTGGGGAGTGAGCCCACAACCTAGGCATGTGCCCTGATCGGGAACTGAACCATGTGACCTCTTGGTTCATAGGTCGACGCTTAACCACTGAGCCACGCCGGCCGGGCAAGGATGCTCTTACTTGGAGCACGTAGTCCCAGGAGAGAAGCTGAGCTCTCTCTCACCTGGCATGAAGAAATTAACTCCCAGCAAATACATGGCGCCTGAGCCCTTTCCGATAGGCTGCTCTATTTTATTTGTACAAAAGGAGCCAAAATTTTCCAGTCCGAAGAAACAGCCAGAGAACACATTTTCCAATATAGAAACTGGAAATCCCTACATCCATCCGGAGAGCCATGTGAAGGTCCAGGCTTTTTTAAAGGGGCAACTTTACACAGTTTGCAGGCGCTCTGGTTTCTGGAGCCACTTCTGTGCCCTGTCCCTGTCAGGAATCCAGGCCTCCTCCGGGCAATCTGCCTCATGAAGATGATGCCCTTTGCAGAGACCTAGACAGCGGCCCTACTGTGTGACGAGCTCCCACTGAAATCAAAACCCACCCTCAGATTCACGCAGCTCAGCCCCCAGATAGCGCGGCGGCCCACACAGGCTGCTGTCACCACACCCACGCTGTTGTCACAACAGCCGACAGGCTCTTACTAAGGGCCCTGCTATGCTGCTGACTGTACGCATTAAAGAGGAAGTTCAAAACATATTTCAGGAACACTTGTCCTTGGCTCAATGTGGCCACTGTCGGGAGGAGCACCTGCTCTCAGGCCTCGCTCCCTGTGCCTCTGCAGGTTTCCGGGCCCCGGCCCCGGCTGTGAACATGCCAGGGGCTGTGGAGGCGGGATCTCCTATGTTATATAGGACCTATGAGATCGACCCTTCCACTCACCCTCATCTGGGAAGTGGCTGCCAAACAAGGCTAAAGCAGCGGTTCTCAACCTATAGGTCGCAACCCACAAGTTGAGAACCGCTAGCAGGGTCGCCTAAGACCATCAGAAAACACAGATATTTACATTACGATTCATAACAGTAGCAAAATTACAGTTATGAAGTAGCAATGAAAATAATTTTGTGGTTGGGGGCCACCACAACATGAGGAACTGTATTAAAGGGTCGCGGCATTAGAAAGGTTGAGAACCACTACTCTAGAGCAAAGCGAACAAGAACTCAAAGAAAGTGGGCATTAGAAAAGAGACATGATTTGATAGACAGCACAAATGACTAAATCAACACTGGGGGCTGTTAATTCATGTATGCTAAATTACCACGGTGAGGAGAGATATTCTGAACAAGTTTAAACACATTTGACGATACTAAGCTTTGAAACTCTCCACTGTTTCTGAAAATTGACATCAGCATACCAGCAGAAGTGAAGGGTGCCTAAATGGTTATGACGAAGTAGGGCTTTGGAAGAAAACGCTCATGTGAGTGGGCTGATTTCTGTCCTTGCTCAGGCTCTGAGTCCTCTCAGATCCATGGTCTTCTAAAGTTGGGGTGTCTTGTGGCATTCCCAAGTTGCTCTGGAGGTCTCGGCTTTGGTGACAATAGACATCAATTGTTTCCAGAATGAGAGCCATGATTGTTCAGTGCCAGACTCTGTCCATGGCTTTGCTTTCATATTCTTCACACTAACGTCACAGGGAGCTCCGAGACCGCCCTAACACTCAGGACATGCTGATTTCCAACAGGCTGTGAGACTCACTTCCAACCGTCTAGCTGTTGACGCTAGAATCGGCTTTGGATCAGGGGTCCGAGCAACAGCTCTGAGATCTAGTTTGGGGTGGACCTTCTCCTCTATTCTCCCCCCAATTCTTTTCCTTCTTTCAGTTGAGTTCAACAAACATTCACTGAATAGCTGTGTGTGCCAGCTTGTTTGGGTGTAGCAGGTGATTCTATGGGCTATGGAGTCAGGGCCACCTGGCATCAGATCTGGCTGGGAGGCTTTGGGGAAGTTGCCTCACTTCTCTGAGTCTTAAATTCTTCAATGAGTATCTTCAAATGAAACAATAAACACAAAGTATTTGCCACAGCATCTGGCTCATGGGAGACGTGTGATGCATGGCAGCTCTCACCATTTATTACACTGATGTATGTGACAGACCACAAAAGGCTAATGGGCTAGTGGGTGAAGAAAAGGCTAACCAGGCCATTTCGATACTTCTGGAAAGGGCTAGTTTCAAAGGAGGAACACTGATAAGTAATTAGGTGAAAGGCAAAGCTCAGAGGAGGAATATAAGAATTAATAGCTGAGCTGTATCTTATTGAATAAGTAGGGGAAGACATCCTTTCCTTTTGGTTTGGGAGAAAAAACAGAAACCTTGTAGAATCATAATTTGGCAACTATGAGGACTTTGAGGGCTACACACATCTACGTATTTGCACAAACGCATCCGATGCTAAGGAAGGGATACCAGTTACATCATGTCATGCTGTGGCAGCCAAAGAGGTCAACAGATACGGAAGGCATGGGGACAAGTGGGAGGACGAAGACTGTGTGTGTGGGAGGGAGAATGATGTGGGTGAAGCAGGAGTCAGGTAGGGACCCAGCCGCAGGCTTTCACCCAGCTGTGGAACGCAGGGCAAGTCTTAAACTCGGAGCCTGCAGGGATGGACTGGACCCACCCCTGGAACTCCAAGCCTGGGTCCCCGCCCAGCCCTGGTGCTGGAATGTTCCCACCTCTGCTCCCGCCCTTGCCCTTGGTCAATCCCCGCTTCTTCATCTGGCCTGATTACCCAATCCAACCTGTCACATCTCCTCCTCTGTCAATATTTTCAGCTACTACCCCCGTTTAGAATAATTTGGGGGGGGGGTTTCACATCTACAATAGCAAAAAATTTTAAACCTAAAAAACTATGTAAGCGATTTCCCTTATTTCTGCTGCATCTGTGAACTTCAGGCGCCACCTCCATTGTGTTATGCTAAAATGTAAATGGTTGTAGTCTATTTAATGTCTTTATACTTAGTATTAAAAAATATGCACCTAGCCCTGGCCAGTGTGACTCGGTTGGGCCTTGCCCACACACCGAAAGGTGGCCCGTTTGATTCTCAGACAGGGCACATGCCTGAGTGGTGGCTTGATCCTCTGTAGGGGACGTGCAGGAGGCAGCTGGTCGATGTTTCACTCTCACATCGATGTTTCTCTCTCCCCACTCCCTTACTCGCTCTAAAAAAAATAAACTATCAAAAATTACGCACTTTATCTGAGTGCCTTTGGGATGTATGCAATTGTACAGACAATCAAGACTATGTGATTCCAGAGTGTGTAGCCAATGACGGTGAAGGAACTTCTCTGAAAATTATTTGCACAATAGACACTTGAAGGTAGTCATGTTAAGAGGCAATGGGAAGGTTCCCTTTCCTTCCTTCTGGTCTGCCTATCTGCCTGCTGTCCTACCTTCCCACTAGCATTTTATGAGCCAAATGGAGAAGTGAGGTCGGACAGAGGGTGGAGACCTGGGTTCAACTCCAGCTGTGTGATCATGGACAAGTTCTTTAGTCATCATGACACTTGCAGAGCGTGATAAGACCGAGATTGTCTAGTTTTATCTCACAGTAAACCTTATCAAAGCAATATGCTGGCCTTTGACAATGGAAGTGGCCCATAGATCTTTCTGTGTGGCAATGAACACGTGCTGGATTTTATTGGTGCATTTGTACTTTCTTGACCTGCTTTGAACCAGTGAGACACAAATTAAAAACGGCCTTTATAACAATGGTGTCCAGAAAAACAGTATTCCTCATGCCTGTTTCATTTCATGTGTGCCGGTTCTGAAGACTAGACATGCTTCCGGCATGAATTTCTGAGGACCTGATCGGAAAGGGTATGGCTTCTTAAGGAAAATAGGTCACAGTAATTATTCTGTAAGTGATGACACAATACAAATGTCCACAGTTCAAGTCGCTAAGTGTTTCTAAGTGGCTGAGGCCTGGGTCTGCTACTCTTCTCATCACTTTGCTAAAAGTTGATTTATTGATGTGCAAGCCAGGACTCAGAATCCTCACTTTCCTGGGAAGCACTCTCAGGAAGGCAGGGAGCCATTTGGGAAGGAGACTTTCAGGAAGGTAACTTCCTTGGGTTCTGATCTATCCCATATCTGGGAACGAAGAAAAGTCCAACTTTAGCAAAATGATTTAGCAGCAGCAGGGAACATTCGTGAGCTGTAGGATGCAGGACGAGATAAGGGAAGTGCCTCCTGTCACATGGAATCGACCGAGTGTCTTTCACGTTAACCTTCCAAGCAGCTTCGTGAACCTGGTATGTGTACTGTGGACAAAGTAGATTTCAAAGTCAGTGCCTATGAAATCAAGACTTTAAAATGGTGCAGCGTGATTCTCCCACTGAAGGCCAGGTTGGCTAGGAAGCATCTCCACCAGTTTTTTCCTTTCGGTAGAGTTGGTATTTTTGTTGTTGTTAATCCTCACCTGAGGATATTTTTTCCATTGATTGTTAGAGAGTGAAAGGGAGGGAGGGAGAGAAAAACATCAATGTGAAGAGAGACACATCAATTGTATGCCTCCCGCACGTGCCTATAACGCATTGGGCACCTGATGGCCCTTCGGTGAGGGCCGGTGCTCTAACCACTGAGCTACCGGCCAGGGTTAGAGTCGGGATTTTTGAGAAAACACTTTACAAGTTGCCTGAAAATTGGTAGCTGTTTCTAGCTTTTGAATGACACCTTTCTGGGCTGTTCCCTGAAGCAGAGGCCCTGACTGGGTTTGGTTCTCACACAAGAGACAGGCTGGCAGAGAGGTTGGGCAAACCCCATTTCGAGAGACTACTCGTTCCTCTGAGCTCAGGTCGAGCTCGAACGTCGGTTCTCAGACGTCTCCGTTTTCTCCCTGAATCCCTTCTGAATGAGGGTTCTTGGGGCAGCTTGCCGTTCTTTTGGAGGGTGACACCTATTCTCTATTCTCCTGCACTTCGAGTATCGTTTTTCAAGCTTTCTGGGAAGCGCTGTTACACTTCTATGAAGAGACTCCAACTGCCAATCTTGAAATACACTTTGAAACCAGTAGCACCAGGTGCTCTATTCAAGGAGGAGAGAGGCAGCTCCGTATCACATACAATACAACACTTGTTCAAGGGCCACACTGAGCACACACACACACACATATATGCACACGCACACGCACAGAAACTGCAGCCTAAACAGCTCAATGCTTCTCTTGAAACACTAAGGGGTTCAGGAAAAGCCAGGAAACTTTCAAAAACAAAGCATCAAAAAAAAAAAAAAAAGGAAAAAGAATCCAAGGAAACACCAGGCAAGGAATCCAAGTCGGACACGGCCTGGGTCCGCATGCTTCATGGCAGGGAAGTCAGGAAGTTAGATGGCGTTTTATCACCAACCTGCAAATAAGCATGATCTCTTTCGGAATCAGGAAACGTTTCGGAGGGGGTGGATGTTTGCGAGACAGCATCTTAGGAAGATACCCCGCACATGAGGTCACTGCCCATAGGGATGTCCCTATTTGCTCAGCGTGATTTATCGATGATTTAGGAACCGAAGTTAAGTGGAAAAATAAACATTAACATGATGTATTCTTCTCCAGCCAAGAAACTACTTGTTTTCCTTTAGAATTTTTATACAGCCTTGCTCTTGAAGAGAGGAGGCCTGCACAGGAGGAGACTCAGGTGGCAGAGATGGCCCGTCCCCAGCAACACACTGACAGCTGGTCTGGCCCTCCGTGTCCCGGTCAGTCAGGTCTTCTGGCCAAACAGTGCTTGGGTACCTCCACTGCTCCACATTTTAAAGGCGCCATGCACACTTCACATCTTTTTGGATGCATATTTTGTATTTTCCAGCACATGTGGTATTTCAGTAAGTATTTAATGGCATTTTTTTAAACCACAGTTTCTTTCTGCTATCCTAGAATCTAGCCCATCCTCCTTATTTGGTGTCTCTATTTAGCAGGAATGTATTTTGTGTCTACATTTAACAGGAATTTTTTTAAAGTTTTTATTTTATTACTAGAGGCCCGGTGCACGGATTCGTGCACCAGTGGGGTCCCTCGGCCTGGCCTGTGGGCATCAGGCCAAAACCAGCTCTCTAACATTCCCCGAGGGGTCCTGGATTGCAAGGGGGCAGTTCTCAAGTGACACACCCCAGAATTGGGCTCCCTCCTCTCTGGTTCCAGGTGCGTTACCCAAGAACCACAGCTGCCAAGTCACTGCAGCTCAGCAGCTCCTGTGTTGAATGTCTGCCCCCTGGTGGTCAGTGCACATCATAGCTACGGGTTGGACAGTCGAACGGTCACTTAGGCTTTTATATATATAATTTGTTGTTGTTAATCCTCACCCGAGGATACTTTCCCATTGACTTTTAGGGAGAGTGAAAGAGAGGAAAAGACGGAGAGAAACATCAATGTGAGAGAAACACATCGATTGGTTGCCTCCTGCACAAGCCCTGACCAGGGCCTAGGCCAGGGAGGAGCCTGCAACCAAAGTATGTGCCCTTGACCAGAATCAAATGCGGGACTCAGGTCTGCAGGCTGACACTCTATCCATGAGCCAAACTGGCTAGGGCAGGAATGTATTTTTTGACTAAAAAATGTGTTAGACCCATGTTCTTCATTATCAAGAGGTGTTTGTCTTTTATTTATTTTAAGTGATCTCTTAAAGCAAGCTTGGGTGGCCGCATATATTTTTTGAGGGGAGTGATTAACTTCCTTCTCTGCTTTCATAGGACAATGTTTTAAAACTCTTCCTCCTCCTAACCTTTCCCAGGTATGGCCCCTTTGGATTTGTTGGGATTGACACTGAACACCAATAGTTCTGTATGTCCATCGCGGTCTTTAGTTATAATCCTGAAAACGTGTATGTGCACACACGTGTGTATGTCTGTTCCTGAAATGGTAATTATACCCCAATGGACTTAATCTCCTTTTAGTCATTATTGCGGCCTACTTTCTCACCGCTGCATTTAAAGTCAGCACGTGCTGTTGGAGCGTTATGCCCACATGCTCTCGTCTTAATCTCTTGACATCCAGCATTAGGGAAGCATTCTTGCATTTTCAAATAGCAGATCTGCAGGTCTCACAAACCTGAATGGCAGTCCATAAATGACATTGCTTTAAATCAAAACGCCATGGTGTAATCTTGTAACTGTTTTTTTTTTTGGGTTTCAGATTCATAAACTTATTCAGATTCATCCAATGATCTTTACCATTTGCATGTTCCATTCATTGTCATTTGGCTAAAAGAATGTGAATTCTTCCTCCTTTACGCTGGAGTTCTAGGTCTTGAAAAAAATAATTTCGCCAGCTATTATAATGCCTCGTCTTTGTAATAAAATTCCTCTTGAGCAGAGGTGAAAGGGCTTGAGCAACGCCTTCTACCCTCCGGCTTATTAGAGAGGATGAAGGCTTTCTAAGCAGGATGAAAGAAATAATCCAGGAAGGAAGCCAGGAAGAAAAGGGGGTGGAGGGAAATCTAAGCCAGCGTCAAAGGTTGGTGAATGGAAGAATGTGACACAGAAGAGAAAAAAAAAGGAGCCACTCTGATAAATCTCACCATTTACCCTTGAAGGCTTATTTCAAAGGCTTCTTCTCTGGGGAGCCATCCTCTCCCTCTCCCTCTCCCTCTCTCTCTCTCTCTCTCTCTCTCTCTCTCTCTCTCTCCCCACATCTTTCCCTCCACTGAAGTCCCAGAACGTTTTATCTATATCTCCCTTACTGTCCTCACCAATTTCTACTGTGTATTTCAGGTATGTGTGTGGACTCCTATAAGCCCTCCACTCATTCAATGTTTCATAAATAATTATTGAGCACCTCGCTTGACGCCAGGATACAAAGATGATTGAGACATGATCCCTGCCCTCAAGACAAATACAGTCTTGCCTATCACACCAGGTGCACTCTCTGCCATCCCGTTTCTGTGTCATTTCATTCATATAGATTTCAAAAAGGAAAGGAGAGGGAGAGATAGAAACATCAATGATGAAAGAGAATCATTGATTGGCTGCCTCCTGTACAATCCCTTCTGGGGATTGAGGCCCAAATCTGGGCATGTGCCCTGACCAGGAATCGAACCATGTCCTCCTAATTCATAGGTTGACGCTCAATTGCTGAGCCACGCCTGTGTCATTTCTGAACTGCCAGCTGAGCTCCCACAGCACACTCACACGCATACTTCCCTTTCAGCACTTAACCATCAACTGAAACTTTGTCTTATCTCCTCCAGTGGATTCAGGGCATGAACCTTGACTTCTAAACTTCATCTCTTCAAGCTCAAGCACTATGCCTGTGTCATGGTAGATACTCCTTAAATATTAGCTGAATTAGTAATTGGTTAGCTGTCCTCATAATGTCTCTCTAAGGTAAGGTGGGAAGGACATCATTTATCCCTTTTTGCTGGTAAGGAAACGAAGGGATGGTGTTATGGGCTGAATGTTCGTGTTTTCCCCCATGACCACCACCACATCCAATTTATACGCTAAAGCCTGGTCTCCAATACGATGGTATTGCAGATGAGGCCTTTTGGAGATGATTAGGACATGAAGGGGGAGCCCTCACAAATGGGATTAGCGCCCTTATAAGGGGAGACACAAGAGAGGATTTCTCCCTCTGCCAAGTAAAGACAGAGCAAGAAGACCACTGTCTACAACCAGGAAGAGGGCTCTCGCCAGAAGGAGACCACGCTGATACCCTGATCTTGGACTTCTCAGCCTCCAGAACTATGAGAAGTAAATGTATGTTATTTAAGCCATATAGTTTGTGATATTTTGTGAAAATAGCCCAAACTGACTAGGACAAATGAAAAGGATAAATGATCTGATCCCACATTTAAATGACGGTAAGGCTGGGCGAGAACCTACATCTTCTATCCACCAGCCACACTGCATAGACTTGCTGTTAGGAAAAGGTATACCTGTTCCCTCTGTGTCGTCCTAGAAAGAGTGTTTGTGTGGGAAACTGAGGAGAAGGACTGGGAGGGAAAAGGACGGAGGGGCAGATATGGTAGAAGGTCTAGTGGGAAAAACAGAGAAATAATAAAACAACTATTTGTTGTAGTCTCCAGAGAAGACGGGTTGCAGTTGCACGGATTCTATCCCTGGTCAACTCAAGAAAGGCAAAGAATGCGGGCCAAGGAAACAGGGCGAAAAGCAGGTCAGAGAGTGAGCGTTTCTATGGGGCAAGAACACACATGCAAAAACATGCAGGCAGAGAACACCTGGGAAGATCCAACTCAAGCCGGAGTTAAAGCAAAGCTGCTTGGAGAACAAAGCTGCAACGGGGGGTGGGGGGGACGACAGAGAAATGGCTGGACGGGGTTATGGGTGAATTTCTAATTGATGTGGCTTTGCATTCAGAAGCCCTGGTGCTAGGTCTCTCTTCAAACTTATAGGCTCTGTCACTTTGGGCAGGTTACCTAGCTTCTCAGATCCTTGGTTTCTTCTTAAAGTGACATGTTATATTTTTATGGGGTTGTGAGGATTGACTCTCCTTTTCATTAAGTTGTCAGATTTTCTTTTCAGATTATTACAACAGGGCTTGATTAGGTTGTTGGCCAGTTTTCCCAAAAGCTTTTAGGCTGATATCTTTTCTGGTCTCACTGGCAAGGTTTTGGTTCGGTGGCTACCCCTAGCTGCAAGGGAGTCTGGGAAAATGACTACCAGTTTTGCTTTTCTGTTTGGCCTCTAGAAAGAGAAGATTTAAGGCAGAAGGGACTTGGGAGAGGCTTCTGGGTTAGTCCACGTGTGCACAGCACCCCATCGCCAGCAGCACCAGCACATGTCCAAGTGTTCAGAAGAAAGGGATCATGGGACTAACAAAACGAAGCAGTGGGCTTGGGAGGATGAATCCAAGGGAACAGCAAATTAAAGGCACTAGAGACAGTGGCATGGAAAGGCCCGTGAGGAGAGACTGCTGGAGCAGCACCACCACTCGCTTCCAGGAATAACACACAGGCATGCTTCCAAGAAATGTGAGGAGGAAACTGGGTCTCCTTTGTGTAGGGGCCACCTTGCTCATCATCTGATGTCACCATTTGTTTTTCACTTCTTTGCCCCCACACTCCAATGCTTTTTTCCCTATGTCAGCACCCCAGGATGCCAGTATAGGGTGAGCTCCATTTTGCAGGGTGCTCTGTTTCTCTCCCTTTTCCCCAACAATTCAACCATCTTACATTTAATTTCCTCAGATTCCAATTTTCGGTATTCCTTCTGTAATGACAGAGAAAGAGAGAGAGAGAGAGAGAGAGAGAGAGAGAGAGAGAGAGAGAGAGAGAACCCTCCCCTAAATATTTATATAATTTAATAGCAGCCATTAATGCCTGAATGCAAAGTACAGAAGCAAGTAATACAGGTATACTTGGGGTCATTGTAGGGTAGGACCGTGGAAGAGAGATTTCTAGGTTGGGGGACCTCCTGGCGCTGGTTAAGCTAAAGGCTAGCCCTGTTAAAATCTGGAGTAGAGATGCAGAAGGGAATAGGGGAAGGGCCCGCCTTTAATCAGTGTGCTGTGTGATAGGACAGGGTGGTGTGTGCCAGGATTGGGTGGAGAAGGATAAATCTGTCCAAACATGAGAAGAAAAATGGATGTGCTAAGAAGAGATGACGCTGAATTTAAATAAAGCTTCATAGAAAGCTACACAGTTGGGTAACACCCAATCAAAATAGTACTGCTAATGGACGAAGTATTAGCATGAAGATATAACTGAATTATACATGGTAGCTGGGGTGGGTGTGGGGGCATAGGAAGAACAGAATTGGGGGAGGGTATATTGAAAATAAATAAAAATTGGCCTCACATTAAAATATATACCAGGCTAAAGTAAAGAAAATGTCTTTGCTTTGCTTATTCTTTAGAAAATTGTATTCTTTTCTTTTGTCCTGTGTGTTTAACTGTGCATGATAGTATTAGAAAATCACCCCAAAAAAAAGAGTATATAAAGAGAAATTAGGGAATAATTACTCACAAATAAAATAAAGAAGAAGAAAAAAAACATACACAGCTAAAAGATAAAGGAAACAGAAAAAAATGCAACCCCCTTCAGCTGTAACAGAGGTTGCTTTCTGTGCTGTGCCAGGGAGCGCCTGTTTCACCAAGAAGAATTCATTAAGAAGAGAGAAAGTCAATAAAAACGAGCTTTATTAAAAAGACCTGATATAATTAAAGGTATTGGTGAAAACTCCCTCAGTTATGAAGGGAAATGACTTGGCAGCACATTTAAGAACCGTCTCCCAATTTAAGTCATTGTGGGGAAAACACAATAGTCGCATAATTTGGAATAGCCAAGGTGAATGCCAGCGCAGTGGAGGAAGCAGTGCCCCCATAAAGCCGCCCTTCTTCAAGCAGCAGTGAAGGTGGCAGTGCCATGCAGGAAATCTGCTCGCGAGGCCAATAGGAAGCCCCTGCTCACCCAGGTCCACCCGGCGGGACCAGCAGGGGCGATTGTCATCGGTGCTGCTCTGTGTGCTCAACTCAATGGCACTGTCTGGTCTCGGCAACACCTAACGGTAGGAAATAGGTTTGAGACTCCCTGAGGATCCCAGATCAAATGGTACTTGTGTGGAAAAAAAGTGGGGAGGCCAGTCAAATGATAGAACCACCCCACATCAAAGGGCAGAGGAGTGGTTTTTATAAAGAATCATCCCGGCCAAGTTTATGTGGTCTTAGTCACAAGGTCTGAATACAGAGCAAAAAGCTGCGTACCTCAGGACCCAGCCAAGTGCATGCTAGGCATCACTGCAGCGCTCAGGTGCAAGGCCAGGCAAGGAGGCCAGGGGGCCGTGTGGGCTACCAGCAGCCTGTCCCCTGCGGAGCCCACGGCCTAGTGCTGGCTCCTGACCTCAACACTGGCCTGGGAGATGGAGACACTGGGGCCCAGGCTTGCCAGTGATGCCATAGGACAAGCCACTGCCTCATCTAACACCTTCTAATAGAATACGTCAGAAGGATGAAGTGCTTACTGGCTAGAAAAGGTGGACCCGAAGATGCCCTAGAAAGCTTAGTGCAGCCTTCTACTAGCTGCCTCCCGCTCATGCTGGCGGGGATATAAAGGAAAGTATTGTGAGGAGAAAGGAGATGGAAGCAGTTTGGGAATTTCCAGTTACAAAAATAATAAGTAACCCACAGTAAGATCAGTTTACAAGGGGACAGCACTTTCTAAATTAGAACATACATTTCTATACTCTGTGATCCATGTCGCCTTTCCTGCCTACCTCGGAGAGTGGCTAAGACAATCAAATGAGATACTGTCCGCAAAAACGATTTAGGAACTTAAATCATTTTATAACTTACTAGAGGCCTGGTGCATGAAATTGGCCGGTGGGAGGGTCCCCGGGAGGTTGGCCGGCTGGGTCCCTCCATCGGGGCATATCGGTGGCCCGGCTGGCCGGCAGCGGGGTGGGACCACGGGAAGTTGGCCAGCCAGGGGCATGGGTTGGTCAACCCCTCTCCTCCGCCACCCCATCAAGCCGATGGGGGGAGGGGGCGGCCAGGTGGAGGGGCTATAGGAGGTTGGCTTTGAGAGCGCACTGACCACCAGGGGGCAGCTCCTGTGTTGAACGTCTGCCCCCTGGTGGTCAGTGCACATCATAGCGACTGGCCAACCGGTCGTTCGGTCATTCCAGTCGTAAAGGTTGCTTAGGTTTTATATATATAGATTGTGGCGTGTGATCTAAATGGTTAAAAAAAAAAAGTTAGGCCTTCATGTCCCTGGAGTCTACAGGCATCTTCCTCCAGAAATGTCTGACAACTCACCTCAGAACTGCAGGAGGGGGCGGGGAGGGAGCAGTAAAAGGGAGACTGTCTTACGAAGTGTGAATAAAAGCTGGGTGACCAAGCTTGGGTTATGGGTTATTTCATGATCTAATGATTGTCAACTGACCCTGATATGGAAGGAAAAACATTACAAAAAGTTTCTGTGAATCTGAAACTTTAAGTTTACCTTACCTAAAGCTCTTTCTACCCACAAACTGCTGCTCTATTATCAACAAAAAAAGCAAAAACGGAAACCACCGCTTCCTATCTCTAAGTATTGATTAAGATAGGGTATTTCACAACTCTGCTTCTTCCTGTCATTCCTCACATGGAGGAGGTGCGTTCTCTTCATCTCCCATCTTAATGGGTGTGTTTGTTGGGGGGAGAAGAAAAAAAACGACTTGTTTAAACCAAAATGAATCCATACTGATAAAGCTGATTTTTACCCAATCTTCCAAAAGATACACAAGCTGTATGCCAAAGGCTCACAAAAGGCTGCATTTGTCAAAATGTATCAGCCTTCCCGATAAAAATGGGTACATGTGTTCACCAAAAGATATAAATGAATGTACATGACCTTATTCATAATAGCCCCAAACTGGAAAGGATGAATTATGGGATAGTCCCATCATGGGGACAGCAATGACCTGAAACTACACTCAACACTATACACGAATGTAATATTGAATAAAAGAAATAACAAGAGGAGTTACGGGAAGATTCCACTTACGCAAGGCACAGCTAAATTATGTTGCTGGGTGCTGAGACAGTGGTGGCCTCCTGGGCAGAGGTGTGGCTGGAAGGAAGCATGGCGCGGGCTTCTGGGGTGCTGGGGTGCTTCTTAATCAGGATTCAGGGACACAGGTGTGTTCAGTTTGTGACCATACATCCAGTGTACACTTGCATCCTTTCTTTCTGTGGTACGTTTTACTCTAATGAGAAGTGTTTTTACAAAGTGGACAGGATTCAATTAGATTAACTCTGACTCCCGCTCCAATACCACCTGTTTTCAAACGTCTTCGATCCCATGGATCAGGAGGCAACTGATCAACAGAGACTTCAATGGCTTCTGAGGCTTAAAGCTGAGACACACAACACAGTCACGCACAGCTCAACGGCAAGGCACATTCTGAGAACGGCACCGTGAGGCCATTCCATCGCTGGGCAAACATCGTAGAGCGCACGTACATGAGCCTTGACGGCATAGTCTACGACACACCTCAGCTGCCCGGGGTAGCCTACTGCTCCCAGGGACAGGCCTGTGCAGCACGTCCCGGTACAAAAGGACATGAGATTACATCTACCACAAGAGACCATGATGCAAGGAAGAGACGCGGTAAACAGGAGATGTACGTGGCCGCTGTTTTACAGCAAACTTTTTTTTTAATACACTCTAAAATAACAATAAAAAGCTTAGTCTAGTAAATACCCAAACCAGTAACACAGAGGTTCATTACTGTTAGCAATTAGTATGTACTATACACAACTGCATGTGCTGCACAGCGCAGCAGGTTTCTGTTCACCAGCATCACCACAAACACGTATTGTGCTGTGCTGTGATGCCACAAGTCACTAGGGCATAGGTATCTTTCAGCTCTATTATAATTTTATGGGACCAAAGCCACATACACTGTGCCACGTACACTGTCACTGACCGAAACATTGTTACTCGGCACATGGCTGTATGTAAGTATCTTAACTCTTGGCTATCAATCATGAATTCAATAAATGGAGTGGTAAATTCAATGGGTTATGTTTTGGCAAATCCACAGGCACTGTGAATTCAATCGATAATATTTTGGTTATTTGGATTTTGTTCCACTTTTGAGATCTCTTAAAAACCTCGGAGAGGCCACATCCCCTATATGAAAGAAATCTGGGGGGGGGGGGAATCAAAACCATTTATTAAATGTATTAAAATTGACAAAGGTTTTTCCACTGATACATAATCAGGGTCTCCTTTAATGCTAATTTAGACTCAAAGAAGATCCCTTTGGAAATAATCACTCTGTGATTTTTTTTGTTTTGTTAATCCTCATCCGAGGATATTTTTTCCATTGATTTTTAGAGAGAAAGGAAAGGAGGTGGGAGAGAAAGAAACATCGATGTGAGAGAGACACACATCTCCTGCACACGCCCTGACCAGGGCCAGGGATCGAACCTGCAACCCAGGTACATGCCCTTGACCAGGAACTGAACCCGCAACCCCTCAGGTTGATGATCTAACCTCCAAGCAAAACCAGCCAGGGTGACCACGCTGTGATTTTAACCTCCACATTTTATAAATCAAGAACCTGAGGCTCAAAGAGGTTATACGACACGCCTGTGGCCTTACAGACGTTACTAAAGCAGAATATGGACTAGAATTCAGGCTCCCAAACCACTAAAACACTTGGTTTTCGTTCTCGCTGCTCTGCTTCCACTTCATTATTGGTTCACAAAATTACAGACAATTGAAAAAAAAGGTGAAGTTACAATGTGACAACACTGAATTTTTAATTCATTGTGAAATCCATACATTCTAAAGAGCAGGGTCAAGGAATTATGTGTTCCTAAGTGATTGCTGATTTTTGAAAACTGGCTTATTATCAGGTTAGGAACTCATGTTAATAGTGTCTTTTTTAAAAAAAATGCTATATTCTTAGTTTGGAAATCACTGTTACCAATGAGAGCTGTGTAGGCTGCGTTGTTTTACTATTCAAGACCACACTCTCTCAGAACAGCACTAACTGACCTCTGACCAGCCAGAGTGGAATTCTTTAGGCCCTTCGACATACATCTGAAGACATATATCTGAGACAGATTTGATGCTATTATAGATCTCCTCGGCTTGAGAACACTTGGGCTATTTTTACCTGACAATGCCTTTCAAGGACTGTTTACCAGCTGTGGGTCATTACTATTTATGAACAGTAATAATTACCTGAAGTTGAAACTATGTACCATGTCCATTCCATTTCCCAGAACTCATATGGCTCTGACTCACTCACTGCAGAGCGAAGTAGATTCATTATTTTTCAAACGATTTACCTTCTGGCTTTGTATTTTGGGTAATATACTGTGACTTGGTATGGTGGCCCTTATTCAGATGGAAAATATAAGTTTCCTTGATCATGGCTGCATAACATTTATAGTCCGATTCAGTACACTTCTAATAATAGGAATCGTGAGATTCAACTAGGCTTTAAAACCAACCATCAAAGAAAATGAATTGACAGCATAAAATACGGAGGTAGATGTGAAGAACTTACTGCACTCTCATTGGACTCTCAGATGACTACATGTAGGCTGTACTTTCCCCCTCAAGCCTAAAGAAATGGCCATACCCCCTATGGCTCTTGTACCCATGAATGACGTGCTGGCCATAGGTACAGTGGCCAAATGGAGCCATATGGTCAAAGACCAGCCACCTAAGAAGTGGATTCTAAGGACTGTAGAAATTCTAGCACAGGGAATATTCTGATACCATTCCTAAACAACCACTGCAGGCATCAAGTGAAATGGATTCATTCAACAAGGACTTATTGAGCACCTGTCATGGAGAGTGTAGCTTGAAGGAGGTAACCCATGCGAAGGGTTAGCACAGTGACATGTATATGGCACACTTCATAAATACTATCAGGGTAACAGGAGGAAGTGACATCGAAGCCCACTCAGGAAGGACCTGAAGAATCAACCAGGCAGAATGGGGTTGGGGGTGGGGTGGGGGAAGTAGGGATAGAACAATTAAAGGCAAAAGAGGGCAGCAAGAGTTCTGGGCAAGTCATCAGGGGTTCAGAAAAGCTGGGACATCAAGTGACAAGGGCAAGGGTTGGGCAGAGATGGGCAGATGGCATAGGACAAAGAGCCACCAATTCTCATTACAGAGGTTGGTTGGTTATCCTCGGTGCAGTGAAAATCCTAAAAGGCAGAGCTTTTCACACCATAGGGTCTCATCACCTCTTGAAATCACTTTCATGGGTTTCAACCAGCATTACTTTTCCAATAAAAGAGATCAAAATAGAATAGGATAGGACAGAATCTAAAACATAAAACTTGTTGACATATATTTATGTGTCCATTGGGTCATAATGTTAAAATTGTTTCTTATTGAAAATAATCAAAAAGTTTGAGGGTCACGTCATTGAAGTATTTAAGTGGAGGAATGAAGCTTAAATATGCTGCTGTGCACACACAGAAAGGACTGGAGGGGTGGGAGGGGACCAAGATGGCGGCATAGGTAAACACCTGAACTGCTGCCTCGCACAACAATTTCAAAACTACAACTAAAAGACAAAACGGACATCATCCAGAACCACAGGAAGGCTGGCTGAGTGGAAATTCTACAACTAGAAGGAAAGAGAAAAGCACACTGAGACTCACAGGAGCTGCGGAAGTAAAGGCAGAAGTACAGAGGCCTGCGCGCGGAGAGGGCTGGTAACTGAGTACGAGGCTGTCTTTTTCAATCCGGAGGGAGACAAAAGCTCCCGACTGCTCTGAACTCCAGTGCCCAGAAAGACTCTGGGGACCCAGACTCATACGGGGAGAAACTGGATGGTCTGGCAGTAGGCAAAACTCAAGGGCGGCTCTCTCTCAGAGGTGCTTGCAGCGATTACCACAGGACACTGAGACCCAGGGGTCTCTTAGGGCAGGTCTGACGGGAAGCCATTGCTGTGTGCTCCACCCTGAGACTCCGCCCCATCCAAGCTGAGCACAGAGGATTTTGCATATGAATGGCCTGGTCCTTTGAATTCTAAACTTACCTAACAAACTGCAGCTGAGTCAGTGAGACCCAGAACATCCAAAAGAAGGCCCAAGGCCCCGTAGCAGCTTGCATTGCTTCACAGCTGGGCCTCATCTGGGCACCTCCAAAACCCAAACAAAGAAGAGGAATTTGCAGATCTCTCCATAGCTCCTTCTGGGTGGCCTCAGCAGAGGCTAAATTAGCACCTCCTTGGAGATCCAAGAGGCAGTGTACCCAGGGGTCAGAGTAGGACCATCCAGATTACAACCCCTCAGATCCATAAGGGGCACACTCAGGGGGCAGACTCAGTGAGCACCAAAGCCCCACTGAAGCAAGTTTTGTCTCATAAGGGTGTCTCCAGCACAGAAGTTCTCCCAGCATAGACACAGCTGATCCTCACAGCCAGTTGGCCTGGAGGTCAATTCCTCCCAGTGATACCAACAACAATCAAGGCTTAACTACAAGACTGTGCACACAGCCCACAAAGGGGTGCACCAAGAGTGTCTACCTCAGGTAACTAGGGAGGCTGAGCCACTGGGCCCTATAGGACACCTAGCACACAAAGCCACTCTATCAACTCAGGGAAGCAGCCAAAATGCGGAGACAAAGAAACAGATCACAAATGAAAGAAATAGAGGAAAGCAAACGACTGGATATAGAATTCAAAACCACGGTTATAAGGTTTTTCAAGAATTTTCTAGAAAAGGCCAGTAAGTTTAGTGAGACCCTCAAGGATAAGAAAAAGGACCAACTAGAAATTAAACATACACTTACTGAAATAAAAAATAATATACAGAGATCCAACAGCAGACTACAGGATCATAAGAATCAAGTCAAAGATTTGAACTACAAAGAAGCAAAAAACACCCAACTGGAAAAGCAAAAAGAAAAAAGAATCCAAAAATATGAAGATAGTGTAAGGAGCCTCTGGGACAACTTCAAGCATACCAACATGAGAATTATGGGGGTGCCAGAAGAAGAAAGAGAGCAAGATACTGAAAACCTATTTGAAGAAATAATGACAGAAAACTTCCCCCACCTGGTGAAAGAAATAGACTTACAAGTCCAGGAAGCACACAGAACCCCAAACAAAAGGAATCCGAAGAGGGCCACACCAAGACACATCATAATTAAAATGCCGAGAACAAAAGACAAAGAGAGAATATTAAAAGTAGCAAGAGAAAAACAGTTAGTTACCTACCAGGGAGCACCCATATGACTGTCAGCTGATTTCTCAACAGAAACTATGCAGGCCCAACGGGAGTGGCAAGAAATATTCAAAGTGATGAATACCAAGAACCTACAACCAAGATTACTCTACCCAGCAAAGCTATCATTCAGAATTGAAGGGCAGATAAAGAGCTTTACAGACAAGAAAAAGCTAAAGGAGTTCATCACCACCAAACCAGAATTATATAAAATGCTGAAAAGTATTCTTTAAGAAGAGGAAGAAGAAGAAAAAGGTAAAGATAAAAATTATGAACAACAAATACATATCTATCAACAAGTGAATCTAAAAATCAAGGGAATAAAAAATCTGATGAACAGAATAAACTGGTGAATATAATAGAATCAGGGGCATAGAAAGGGAGTGAACTGACAATTCTCGGGGGGAAAGGGGTGTGGGGGGGTGTGGGAAGAGACTGGACAAAAATTGTACACCTAAGGATGAGCACAGTGGGGGTGGGGGTAGGTAAGGGCAGAGGGTGGGGTGGGAACTGGGTGGAGGGGAGCTATGGGGGGAAAAAAGAGGATCAATTGTAATAATCTGAACAATAAAGATTTATTAAAAAATAAAAAATATATAAATATACATATTTACAGGCTCCCCCCCCCCCCCAAAAAAAAAGAAAAAATAAAGAATGAGCTCGGGCCCAGTGGTTGAACTTAGACCTATGAACCAGAAGATCAGCGTTCGATCCTGGATTGTGGGCTCAATTCCCAGTAAGGGGCATGCAAGAGGCAGCACATCAATGATTCTCATCATTGATGTTTTCATACCTCTCTCCCTCTCCCTTCCTCTCTGAAATCAATAAAATATATATGTATATATTTTTTTAAATGTGGTAACTGGCCAATATTTGATGGGGGGGCGGGGAGTGAGCTTAGTAATTGGATTTTGTCAAGTAACTTAATTGCTTAAGAGGAAAATAAAATCTATTAAACTTACAAATGTACTTTTGTACGGGAATTTAAACAACAACAAAAAAACCGTTAGAAAAAAACACACCTTTAGCCCTAGCTGGTTTGTCTCGGTGGATAGAGCATCGCCTGCGGACTGAAGGATCTGGGTTCGATTCCGGTCAAGGAAACATGCTGGGGTTGCAAGCTCCATCCCCAGTAGGGAGGGTGTAGGAGGGGAAAAAAAAAAAAAAAGGAAGAATGAAAGGGCTGGAGGGAGACAGGCCCGAATATAGGTGCAACAGTTGCAAGAGTCAGGTTAGAGATGGCAGTCACTGGAGGGTGGGGCTAGTGAACACAGGCAGAAGTGGACACCAGGACGATTTAATGAGGAAGAGGACAGAAACACAATCTGGGTTGCCAAGGTTTCTACCTCGGGCAACGAATGGGCCTAGATGCCCTTCTCTGAGGCCAGAAGTACCAGGCAAAGGCAGTATTGGAGGCAGAAAAAAATGATGAGGTCGGGACATGTTGAGGGTAAAAATATGAAGCATAAGCATCATTTGGATAACTTTTTCTAGAGAACATTTTCATCTACAAACCAATCATTATACAGTGTTTGATGCAAAAGTTAGCGATAAAATTTGGTACTATTGTTAGAAATACATACACACACATACTTTTTTATAGCAAGGAAATAGAGCAAGTTCATAAGGGATTGGCAACTTCGGGGACAAGTAAAAAAAGGCATCTTCTAAAGCAAATGCAAATAAGAATTATCATTAAAGGAATAAGCATTGTAATGATGGCAAACAGCATATGAACATCGAGCAGATACCTGACCTACAGTAGATGCTCTACAGGTGGTAGTTTTTCTTTCCACCTACTTTTCTACACCTTCTCAGTAGGTCTCAAGATGCAGCAATATGAACTATTCACATGAGTACTTGTCACCTGATAGCTAGATTTGCCAGGTGATGCTATGAGTCACAAAACTGATCATGCTCTTTGTTCTACAAGGGCTGCCATGAAGTTAATGGTAAAACCCATAACGCATCTCTAGTCAATGTATAAACTCATTGCATGCATTTTGTTTATCTTATGTGCCTTCTTTTTTAAGCCTTTTCCTTATCCCTATACTTTAAAAAAGTCATTCAGAATTTTTAAAAGTCACCTTATGTCTTTTTTTGTTTTTTAAGTAAGTCAAAGCTTACAGATAGATAGATGGATAAGTACATTAGAAAGATGCTTGAAATTGATAGATGGTGGCATATTGATGATTAATCAAAAACTTATGAGTCTGGGTAGCTGAACCAGTTCCATGAACCTTGTTTCTTTCTTTTTCTCAAAGTGCTCATTATGAAAACAATCAAACATACACAAAAGTAGAGAGAATAGTCTAATGAACCCCCATGAACCCATGCTCCAGCTTCAACAATGGTCAGCTCGTGACCGATCTTGTTTCATCTATACCCTCACCCACTTCCCAACTCCTGGATTAATTTAAAGCAAGTTCCAACCACTACATTTTAACATTTTAGTTTGACTCTCCAAAAGATAAGGACTCTCAAAAACATAACCATAATCACATTGTCATCCCTAAAAAGGGTTCACAGTAATTCTTTAACGCCATCAAAACATCAGCCAGTGATCAAATTTCTCACAAACTGTTTCTTAATTTAATAGTTTGAATTTTAGACACTGATGATTTCTGGGTCAACTTCTCAAGCAGATCCTCAGTAAGTTAAATTTGGGATCAGAATAGGAACCTTACCTAGAAACTCTCACTTCACTGTCTGAAGCTGAGAGTCCTCCAGCTCTTTCACTTCTCTCTTCTACATTCCTCCCATTCTGCCTTATCTCCTTTAACTACAACTCACCTTCACACACACTCACACACTGGGGAAATGCTTTAAAACTTGCTCATTGTGTGAAAATAAATGCTTGATATAAAAATGAAAATTGGAATATAGCAGAGAAATGGGCTAAAGAAGCACTAAAGAAATCGAGTCTTAGAAATTATCAAATCTGCCCAGCTGGTCAGTGTGGCTCAGTGGTTGAATGTCGCCCCATGAACCAAGAGGTCACGGTTCAATTCCCGGGTTGCGGGCTCGATCCCCAGTAGCAGGCATACAGGAGTCAGCCAATCAATGATTCTCTCTTAATGATATTTCTGTCTCTCCCTCTCCTTTTCTCTCTAAAATAAATTTAAAAAACATATTTTAAAAAAATGACCAAATTTGTGATATTTGTGATGAATGACAACTATCAAAACTTTGAATAGGATAGCTTCTAATACAGATATAGTTAATACTACAGGCACATATATAAACCTATACATATAGTATATATAGGTATAGTGATGTGGGCCTAAAAAGAACACTTTACTGTGCATATTTGAAATAAAAAGTCCTGCTCCAAAGTTTCTGAAATATTTTATATCTATCAAACCTCTCAAAATACCTTTAGGAATGTAGTCATATTCACGTGACTATTTTCAGGGAAAAAGAAAGGAGGCATCCCACACAGAGCCAGTGTGCTTTTCTTCTACTGCTTTAGGCAGCCTAGCTGGTTTCTGTCTCTAATCGCTCCCCGATTTTGTCTAACATGCAAATGCTAACAGTTTTCTAAAACAAAGATCCAACACATGATGCCTTCCTTAAACAGGGTTCATTGTTAACCTCTGTCTACAGAATCAAGCTTGGATTTCTAAAAGTGACAGTCAGGATCATTACAATCTACCCCAACCTACACTTTCAGCCGGTAGCCCACTGCTCTTCACACCCTGGTCCCCTCAGCGCCCTTATTCTGTTAGAATAGCTCCACCCCCTGAACAGGTCTTCTTCCTGCCTCTGTGGTTTCCTTTTGTGTCCTCTCTGCCTCAAATACAAGATTCCTTATTTATTCAACACATAATAATTGCAATCTTGCAATGAAGAGATAAAGATAATGAATGAGGCATGATCTTTGTTCTGAAGGAGCACACAGCCTAATGGGACACAGAGAAGTAAATAAATGTCAACAGAAATATAATCAATGCAGACATTTTAATATGCCCTAGGTATTGTAATGGCACAGAGGAGGGAGTACTTTCTTTTATGTTGGATATGTGACTATTAGTCAGCATTCAGAAATACAACGAGCAAAATACATGGAGAAAGGAGGGTCCAACCTATGACTGAAGAACCCCCCCAGATTAAACATCTATATATATAAAAGCCTAAGCGACCGTCGCAACCGAAACAACCGAACAGACGACCGAACAGGCTGTATGGGGCGACCAGGCCAGCAGGGGGGTTAGTGAGGGCCAACCAAACAAATGAGCAGCAGGCTGTGTGGGACAACCAGGCTGGCACGGGGGTGCAGTTAGGGGTAACAGGCCAGTGAGGGGGGGCAGTGAGGGGAGACCAGGCAGGCAGAGGGGGCAGTAAGGGGCGACCAGGCCAACAGGGGGGGGCAATTAGGGGTGACCAGGCCATCGGGGGGGGGGGGGGCGGGGAGAGGGCACACAGGCAAGTGAGCAGTTAGGAGCCAGTGGTCCCGGATTGTGAGAGGGATGTCTGACTGCCAGTTTAGACATCCCCCAGGGTCCCAGACTGGAGGGTGCAGGCTGGGCTGAGGGGATCCCCGCCCCCCCCCCCCGTACAAATTTCATGCACCAGGCCTCTAGTATAGAATGAGTACATAGCCATGGGGTGGCTATGTTCATGAGCTCAATCTAAGAGCACTTACAGTTTATTACAGGTAATGCTTATGACAGACTGTAATCACAAACGCAAACATTAACTGGTTTACTTTAAGAAAGCTCTTTGTTGCCAAACAAACACAGAGCCTGTGGGAACCCCAGTTGAAGTATGAGGTAGCAAAGGGAGGCTGAGCCTTTGACTTGCACGCGGAGAGACGGAAGCAATGAATTCTAACGAATTATGAAGCACACTCAGCGCAGACTCATAAAAGGAAGAAGTTAAATGTGACATGAGAGGTCAAGCTATCATCATAGATTTAAGAGTAAGCCAGACCTGCTGCTGCATCCGCTCTGATGCCATGTAAATAACTAAACTATTTTTGAAGTTCTCGTTATGAAAACTATAATGCAAAGAGCACACATACACCATTTAATATTTTTAAAAGCCAACAACAAACACCCATGTACCCACTTCCAAATTAAGAAATAGAACAGGACTAGTATCTTGAAAGCCTCTAGAATCCCCTACCCCAATCTTCCCATTCCCTTCCTCTGAGTGGTGACCACTACCTTGTTTTGGGGCAGTGGTCGGCAAACTCATTAGTCAACAGAGCCAAATATCAACAGTACAATGATTGAAATTTCTTTTGAGAGCCAATTTTTTTAAACTTAAACTTCTAACACTACTTCTTCAAAACAGACTCGCCTAAAGAGCCACATGTGGCTCGTGAGCCGCAGTTTGCCGACCACAGTTTTGGGGGATAACCATTCCTTTGATTTTCTTTATAACTTTACCATTTACATTCTACCACCTGAACAACACTAGGGGTTAGTTTTGGAAAACAGCACAGCAAGCACGAACCCTGGAGTCTGAGGAAAGTGCAATCCTGCTGTTGCTGATGGAAGGCCAGGAGAAGAAAGACTCAACAGGGCCCACTCTCACCACCTCTGGGACACTGTCACAGCCCTCGTGTTGACCGAGAACTGGACATCCGGCAGGTCTGTGGTCAGGTGTGGGCTGCTCTCTATGTTCTGTTTTTTGTTCTTTATTGTGGCAAAATATACATAACATATAATTTGCCATTTTAACTTGTATACCTCAGTGTCATTAAGAAAATTCACAATGTTGTGCAGCCATCACCACCATCCATCTTGAGCTTTTCATCTTCCCCAACTGAAAGCCTGTACCCACAGCCCCTGGTAACCACCCCTCTACTTTGTCTTTATGAAGACAGGTATCTTATTATTTAAGTGCAATAATACAGTATTTATCTTTTTTTGTGACTTATTTCACTTAGTATAATGTCCTCAAGATTCGTCCATATTGTAGCATTTCCTTCCTTTTTAAGGTAGGACCATATCCCATTATATGTACATACCACATTTTGTTTATCAATTCACCTGTTGATGGACACTTGAGTTGCTTCCACATTCTGATTATTGTAAATAATACAGCTCTGAAACTGGGTGTATAAATAGCTCATGGAGTCCCCGCTTTCAATTCTTTGGGGTATACACCCAGAAGTGGAACTGCTAGATCTGATGGAAATGCTGCTTAATTTTTTGAGGAACCGCTATACTCTTTTCTCTAGCAGCTGTACCATTCATTTTATATTCCTAACAACAGTGCACAAGGGTTCCAATGTCTCATCTTTGCCAACACTTATGAGTTTCTGTATTTTTTATAATAGCCATCCTAATGAGTGTGAAGTGGTATTGCACTGTAGTTGTTTGGTTTACATATATTGTGAAATGATTACCACAACAGGTCTAGTCAACATCCATCATCTCTTACAGATACAATGGGGGGAAAAAATCTACTTGCGAGGAGAACTCTTAGGATCTACACTCTTAATCATTTTCATGGAGTCACCATGCTGTCATTACATCCCCGTGCTTTACCTATTTTATAACTGGAAGTTTGTACCTCGATTCTCTTTACCCATTTCTCCCACATTCCAAACTCCCTACACTCTCAAACTACCGGTATGTTTGCTGTATATATGAGTTTATTGTCTTGTTTTTTTTTCTTTAGATTCCACCTATAAGTGAAATCATATGGCACTGGTCTTTCTCCAATTTACTTCACTTGGCATTTCATATAAATTGTTGGATTTAGGGCATGCAGCTGTTCATAATATTCAATATTATCCTTTTAATGTTTGTAGAATCTGCAGTGTTGCTACCTCTCATAGCTGATAGTGGAAATTTGTGTCTTTGTTCCTTTTGTCCTGACCTCTAGTCTGCTGCAGTTTATTCATTTTACTACCTGGAAGGACCAGGTTTTGGTTTCATTGATTTTCTTTATTCTTTTTCTGTTTACTATTTCACTGACTTCTGTTCTTCGTTATTTCCTTTCTCCTGCTTACTTTAGGTGTATTTGCTGTCTTCTGTTTTTAGTTTATTGAGGTGGAAGCTAAGGCCATTGACCAAGACCTTTATTCTTCTCTAATATAATCATTTAGTGCTACGAATTTCCCTATAATACTGCTTTGGCTATGCTCACAAATTTTAACAAGTTGTATTTTCATTCAATTCAAAATGTGATCAAATTTCCCTTGTAATTTCTTCTTTAACCAATCATTGTTTAGAAGTGTGTTTTTTAGCTTCCAAATATTAGAGATTTTCCATATGTCACTGATTTTAATTTTACTCCATTGTGGTAGGGAACATAAGCTCTATGACTTGAATCCCTTTAAATTTATTGAGGCTTGTGTTATGGCCCAGAATACAGTCTGTATAGGTGAATATTCCATGTGTACTTAAAAAGAAAGTGAATGATGTTTGGTGGGGAGTTCTATAAACATGCATTGGGTCAGGTTGGTTGATGTGTTCAAGTCTTCTATATCCTTATTGATTTTCTGTCATTTTCCTAATTATTGAGTAAGAGGTGTTGAAATCTCTGACTATATTCAGAGATTTGTCTATTTCTCCTTGCAGGTCTATCAGTTTTTGCTTTATATATTTTGAAGTTCTGTTAATAAGTGTGTACACATGTAGGATTGTGTCCTCTTGATGAATTAGTCTCTTTATCATTATGACATGATCTTCTTTTAAAAAATATTTTTATTTCTTTTTAGAGAGAGAGCAAGAGAAAGGGAGAGAAACACTGATGTGAGAGAAAAACATCCATCAGTTGCTTCCTGCACACGCCCAGACTGGGGCTTGAACCTGCAACCTGGGCATGTACAACCCTTCGGTGCATGGACACCACCCACTAAGCCAGGGCATGAAATGATCTTCTTAATCCTTGGAAATATTCTTTGCTCTGAAATCTACTCTGTGATAGAGCCCCTTATGCTCGCTTTGGATTTTCTTTGAATATCTTTGCATGCAAAGGACAGACAGCCCTGGATAGAAAACAATCATCTCTATAAAACACCTTACAGAATTAACATTAGAACTTAACAAGTGCTGGGTGGTTAAAAAGATGATCTCTGGAGCAGTGCTGTGTGAATCCTCAGACTTTGGGAACCTTCTAGAAATGCATATTTTCAGGCTCCACTCCAGACCTACTGAATCAGAATTTCCAGGACGGGACCCAGAAATCTGTGTTCTCACACGTGCACCTGGGAATTTCAAGGCATGCCAAAGTTTGAGAGTCCCGGCTTGGAGTCCCTTCTAATTTCTAATTCTGGGAAAAAGTATTTGTCTCAAAATATGCCAAAAAACATGTGCGTGTATGTGTTTTCAGGATGAACCAAACTAAAATTTTCTCTAGCTAGAAGAGTATTTTTGCAACCCTACATTTATTTGTTGCCCAACCAAAGGCCCATGTTCATCTAAGCTAGTTATCTAACAATCCTCCCGATTATAGTGTACTAATGGTTAAATAACTATACAAAGACCTACAATGTGCTTTAAATCGACTCCTATTTCAGGAATATGGGGCAACAGTCATTGCTTTGAGACTTTACTGTGACTTTTAAAGGTAGGCAACACTGCTTGTGGAAACATTATAATGAATGTTCACTGCATGTGACGACTCAGGCTTGGGTATGAATCAAAGTGGAGTATGATTAAAAAATTCTCTCCTCCTAAAACAACTCGATAGGGCAGATCTTTTGTGTTCTTTTGGGTCTAGTGCAGTAGGTGGGCCATTTTCTGAGTGCAGTCTCCCTACTATGCAGGTAGTCCAGGTATAACTAGTCTTTTGAGTGCTCTACCTAACAGGCACAGGTCTTTCTCCCTTTATTTAAGTGTACTTACTTATATACCTGGAGAACTCTTCTTGCTGATGCTGCTAGCAAAATCGTGTATACCATCTTAAAAATGTATTTTTATTGATTTCAGAGAGGAAGGGAGAGGGAGAGATAAAAACATCAATGATGAGAGAGAACCATTGATTGGCTGCCTCCTGCATGTCCCACACTGGGGATCAAGCCTGCAATCTAGGCATATGCCCCGACTGGGAATCGAACGGTGACCTCAACCACTGAGCCACTCTGGCCAGGCATCGTGTATATCATTTTTCAAGCTCCCCTCAGGTGTGAGGCTGCACTCAACTCTTTACAAATATGTTCTCATCTAATCCTCACGAAAACCCTGCCAGGCAGGTTTTACACTCCTCCTCATAGGCAGGTAGAGGGGAGTTGCTGCATGAATTGGCTGATTACTCCTCAACTCTAAGTCTTGGAGAATTCCCACTGCAGCCACCAGAACTACCAGTTAGAACTTCAAAACATAAAGAACAAAGGAAGAGCCGGAACCGGTTTGGCTCAGTGGATAGAGCATCAGCCTGCAGACTGAGGGGTCCCGGGGTTTGATTCCGGTCAAGGGCATGTATCTTGGTTGTGGGCACATCCCCAGTGTGCAGGAGGCAGCTGATCGATGTTTCTAGCTCTCTTTCCCTCTCCCTTCCTCTCTGTAAACAAAATCAATAAAATATATTTAAAAAAAAAAAGAACAAAGGAAGAAAAGGACTCCTGATCTTCAAAAAGCCCTTCTTTTTTAGTTCAAAGATTAAATAGACCTTTGAACAGTAAACAAGTTGGCTGATTTCAGCACACCCGACGTATTTCTAGGCGGGAAGGAATGCGAAGGAAGAAGACGGAGATGTCCTTGCCCTGGCACTCTGTAAATCGTCTATAGGCACACATACACCCTCACCCGAACACCCCGAGCCAGCAAAATGCTTTTAGGAAACAGTAAGAGAAGTCATTTCAGTATGTTGACTGGTCTACATGTTTATATTAAATGCACTTAGGTTTTATGTTTAACAGAAGTCTTTTATTTGGGTTACAAATGATAAGTCCTAATTAAGAAAAAATTTCAGCCAGAAAAATCAAGAATCACTACTTGTGGTATAGAAATTTTATCATGTAGCAACAATTGGGGATTGCCATATTTTTATGTATAATTTACTGATTGGAACCACTCTCTATACAGAACTTAAGAACATCATTTTTGAGATCACATGAAGAAATTAGATTCAATTAAAGCCTGGATGCTATTTAGCCTAGAGGGATGGCTTAATTGGTGGTTTTCTCCACAAAGAATGGCAAACAGGGCTCCCATACCTCTTCTAATTTCCTTGTATCAGAACCAAAAATAATATTGAATATTTACTTTGTACCTGACACAACAAAATGTTTTAAAAGCCCCACACATAGTGTAATCAGTGGTCAACAAAAGAATTTGAAAGTCTAAAACAAGAGACACTTTGGAGGGTAGAGTGGTTGGTCTTTCCTCTCTGGTCTCTACTTCTATAGCATAAAAATGAACTTATAGAAAACGTGTTTTCAAAATGCTGACAAAAGATTAAAAAGAATCACTTGGCTTGAAGGAATTTTAATAACATCACATTAAGGAGAGAGAAGGCTGTAAAATAAAACCAAAAAGCATGTCCACAGAACTTGAAGAAATCCAGGAAAAAGCAAAAATTAAAAAACCAACAACACATGAGCAATCACTGACTTTGTTGTAATTTCAAATGAACTCCTCTTAAAATAGGTGGTTTGTATGTGACCATTTACATGGCTCTTCTCTATGAGTTCCAAGGTGATCAGTTCACAGCTTAATGAATTTTCCTGAGATTGAGTTTTCAAACCTTTGAAATCTTATATGTCGGTAATGTACTATTAACTTAACATTTAAGCAAAGCTGCCTGATCTAGAGAAAATCCAATCTCTTCTGATGATTACATCTCAGTAATTGAACATAAAAACATTTGGAACGAGAAGGGCTGTATAAATGAACTGTCAGCGTATATTACAATGTTGCTTAGGTAAGAAAAGGCTCCTTGAAGAAGTTGGCACAGTGAACAGCCAACTGGAAGTACAGAGGAAGCCAGCTATCACTGACATCATGAGGAGGAATCCCATTAAGGCTCCAGGCCAGGTATGTGAAAGAGGTGCGATTGATATGCAGGACTTGGAGATGAGCGTGTGGGACACTCAGAGGCCGGGCCAACATGCATCCTACGTGCTGCCATCTTTGGTATCAGGCTTTGACTGAAGTGCTGTTTACAGAGCCGTGGCTCTCGCTCGCTCTTTGCTTTTCAACGCCTAGGATTTGGTTTCAGCCACGGCGTCAGCAGGGCAGCATCCTCACGAGAAGAAAAACACAGCCGTGCCCACCGTTCGTCTCATATTAAGATGTGATTAGTGTTCACTTTTAGTGTCAAGAATAATTTTAAAAGCTACATCTCATACAGAGACAAGGATGCCAATGACCGTGAGCTCATCGAGTCCCTATGTTCCTATCGGTGGGTCCCTCTGGATGTTGCTAATAAAGGGTAAGATTTTTCTAAGCCAGCGTCATGACATGATATAAACAATTTTAAAAATCTGACATTTATGAGTATGGGAGCATGGAAGAAGTCATTGTTTTGAAGCTGTGTCTAGAATTGCTACAGAGCATTGGAATCTAGCTCAAGTTAACATAACATCCTTGAAATGTTCAAAGACAAGTGTTAGTCCTGAATATATAGTTCTAGCGTGAGTGCTTATATAGTGGAGAAAGTCAGTTGGATGTATTTGGATATTCCCAGTCTTTAAAAAATTCTTTCTGGAATAAACAGGAAGCCCTGGAGATCCAGGACGGCAGAACCTTAGTAATGGATGGCTCCTTATTCACATGAGTGGCAGTTAAATGGTGTTTAACCAAACCCATCTGCCACTTACAGTGATAGTGTGTCATTTGTTGCCCTGGCCAATGTGCTCAGTGGTTAGAGTGTCAGCCTGTGTACCGAAGGGTCACAGGTTCAATACCCAGTCAGTCAAGGGCATATACCTGGGCTGCAGGTTCGATCCCTAGCCCCGTCAAGGTGTGTGTGAGAGGCAACCAGCTGATGTGTCTCTCATGTCAATGTTTCTCTCTCTCTCTCTACCGCCTGCCCTTCTATTCTCTCTAAAAAATCAATGAAAAAGTATCCTCAGGTGGGGATTAACAATAACAACAAAAGACAACACTCTGCCCTCAGGAGTTCACACCCCAATTACCAAGTGGCGCTTCTCTCTCAGCACATGAAGGTTCATGGAGGGGAGAGCTGAACCAGCCCAGAGAATGAAACACGCGGTTCTGGATAAAGGTGACCTCTGCAATGGGATTTCAAGAACCAATATAACTCTGACAGAAAAAGAGAGGGAGAAGGCTATCCAAAATGAGGAAAAAACAGGAACAAAACAAACAGTAATGGTCAAGGAAGAGAAGGCGGTTTGGCCAAAGCCAGAGACGGGGTGTGGGACAGTGGGGAAGAGGCTGACAAGGAAGTCTGGGGTATGCTGCTGAGGATCTTGGATTCCTCTCTAGAGGAGTCCAGCTGGAGGGGGAAATGGAGGCCAGGCCTCTCTGTCCAGATAACCAACCTGAAACTGTCAATTAGGTACATGATAGCCTGCCTTTTCTCCTGTTGTTGAGCTGGGCTCAGGAAGCGAGAGCTCTGTCTACTGAAGGTCCAGGGCCTGCCATTAGCAAACACTCACACTTTTATAAATAAATGAGTAAATGAATAAACAGCTAAATTGATTCATTGAAGGTAACTGAAATTTTCAATTTTACTATTAGTGTATCTCTTCATGCAAATAATTTCCTAAGTAACTTACTTCAAATAAATGAGCACAATCCAATGCAGTTTTCTTTACTCCACATTACTTCCCTTTTAGGTTACTCAGAATGCCATATAAACAGAGAAATATTAGCATGTTTTATATTCAAGGAGTTTATGTCACAATGCCATACTAGAGACTGGTTTTGCCTGGTTGTTTGTATAAAAAGAAAGTTATTTTACCAAACACAGTATCTAAATTTAGAAACTCCTTTTTCTATCAGTTTTCCCCCCCCACCCTAAAAAAATATGTATTCTTTGTATCCGCTCTTAAAAGGGTTGTTTTAGCCTGGAAATATAAGAAAGCCTCTTATAATGGCCACAGAAAATCCTATTTCAGAGTTTTTCTTTCTCACTGGTCATTGTACTCCTGAAATTGGTGGAGGTAGTTAAGTGCAATCAACTTTTTTTAAAGACTGATTTTAGAGAGAGAGAAAACAATAACAACAACACATCGATTTGTTTTCCACTTATCAATGCCATTCATTGGTTGACTCTTGTATGTGCCCTGATGCAGGGACTGCACTCACAATCTTGGCATTCGGAGACAACACTCTAACCAACTGGGCTACCCAGCCAGGGCAAGCGCAGTCCACTCTACTGCCTGTTCATGGCCTCATTCACGCGAGGCAGGCCTTTACCGGAGCCATGACCCGAGAGCACTCTTGCTCATCGGGCTCCCCAGGCTACCTGGAGGTCAGCGAGGAAAATGGTGCAAAGACCTTCTTTTTGAAAGGACGCTCCAGAAATTATTTCTGGGAAGGACTTGGGGACTTGGTGCCGGTGATAAACTCTGGTAGGAGAGAAGGTTGGTAAGTGTGTCCTGACCCGGATGGAAGAGAAGGAGTCTGGTGTTCCCCTACAACCCAACAACCTCTGGGTCCCTGGGAACTACCAGGGAGGTGAAGAGAAAGAAGCCTTGTGACTTTTCTGAAATAGAGGAGGCTCCCCAACACAGCAGATTACGGATGAAGCATTTACTTGTCTCCCCTTTCACATAAACACACGGGAGTGCCCCTCTCTTTGATGAAGAGGGTGACAGGAGATGATTTGCTTGTTTGATGTCCAACTCTTGCTGGACCCTGCTGCTCTCGGCAGCTTGAAAAAGAACACTTTTCTCGCAAACTGCCCACACAGCACCTTGGCACATCCTAAGAGATTTACATATATCTGTGCAAGACAACGTGAGGCGCTAACATCCATGCTGAACGATGATTCTAATAATCCCAAAACAAATTATCTTCATTCAAATTAACGACTGATACTGCAAAAGAAAACCAAAATTTGGGACCCGAGAACGGAGAGGTAATAAACATCATTGAAAAACCAGAATATAAATTTTCCTTAGGTACAACTTATAAAGGTTAGTTCATGCTTCATACTGAATTATAACTTATATTAACTGATTATTATAAACTATTTGGGAGAATAGTATTCTGAAATATAAATGTTCTTCGATAATTTGTTTAGAAAATAATTAAGTGTACTAGAAACAAAACAAAAAAATCTGTGTGGTTCAAATATTTAACCCAGGCAAAACAGTTTTAGTTTTGTGACAGACAGTTTGTACTCAGTAAATGTTAGTAAATACATATGAATGAGTAAAAAATTTGCCATAGATACTTCTTTGTCCCTGGAAAGCACAACAGGATAAGTGTATTCTTCTATAGAGGATAAACTTTTAAATTATCTTAATTTGTAAACATAATTTCAAATCCCCCCAACTAATGGAACTAGCATTTATCTTTTCTGCATTTTTACAGTGTTTCTGATGTCATGTTTGCATCCAGTTGTGAATGTGCAAAGATGAAAAATATATTCAAGTTTCCTGTTTAAGAAGCTCCAATTCACCATGAAAGCGCTTCGGATTACAGAGAATCCAGCATTTATGCCTCTGTTAGTCTGAGGAAATAAAGCTGTAATAAAGGAAATAAAGCTGTAATAAAGGAAATAAAGCTGTAATAAATTGCCCTGAAGCAAAGGTAAAATGACCATCCAATTAAGCCATAACTTTAAAAATCACCTTGAGGTTAAATTGGAAAGAAATATGAGCAAAAGGGCAATTAACGATCAGGCTTAAATTTGATGTCTCCTCATTGACAACGAAATATTCAGGCACTTAACCTGTTTTTTACTATTTCATTTATGACTTGCTTTGAACAGTATTTCATCCCTCAACAGAGGAAATAAGCAATCCTCTTAAAAAAGAGAGGGGCAAGGGGTTGGGGAGAAGGAGAGAAAGAAAGGAAGAGAAGGAAAAAGCTATACCAGGCTATCAAAATCTTTGCTAAGAAAAATAAACTAATCAAGATGGATCTCCTGGGTTTCTCAGAAGCTCAACCAATTCCAAATGTTCACCTAAGTTTCAAACGGGAAGCAAACTATAAAGCTTTTCTAAGACAACACTCAACAACTCCTTCCAGGGACAGGGGTGAATAACAGCAGCATTCTGTAAAATGCATTTAACTGTCATTAAAACATGTACTCATTGGTTTCCTTTCCTGAAAAAAAAATCTAAGTTTCTATTCCCCAGTACTGAGAAGGAGCAGGGGCCGACTTTGTCTAGCAATGCTTCGGGGATTTTCTAGAATAATTTTCAAGAGAAGATTGAATGTGCTCTTAGTGATACTTTTAGCAGAAGAGACTGTGTTTTCAAACTTGTTATTTAAAAACAACAGCAGCAGCGTGACTAATAAATAGGTTTACGGAGCAAATGTGAGGGAGAGAGACGTCCTTTACATTTAAGGGCACTGGCCAGCGATCCGTTCTCAAGTGGTCGGGGCGATTAGTTAATGACAGAGCAAGTGAAAATGACAAAAAACACTCATCACACTACTGAAAAAAAGACTGGTTCTTTCCCCTGGCCTGAAAATTCTCCGCCTGCTTCTTTTAAAGTCCAACAAAAGAGAGAGCTTACTATAAACGTTGCACAAATGGGATGGATAACTAGTCAAGCACAACCAAAGGGGGCCTTAATCTAATGCACCTTGTCTATTGGCTAATCTCTCCTGGTTTAACAATCTGAGTTTAACGACTTCATGATGAATGAGACAGGGTGCAAATGACCTGGGTGTTTCAGCCCATAAAACGGGCTTAGAGAAAGAAAGCCTGCAAATTTGACCACCAGCCTTGGATTGGCCGCCATCGGCAACATAGCGGGCTTTAGCAGAGACGTGCAATTTGAAGGAATTGTCTAAGCCTAATCATGAAATGCTAATAACTTACATTTAAAGTACCGTTTATCCTAAAGCAGCCTCGTTTGTGCAAAATTTGCCGTTCCATAACTGAAAGCCAGCTAGCGCGGAGTTGAAAGGTGGCGCGCTAATTGTCAGAAGACCCACTGAGGCTGAGTTTTATATAGACTCCTGTTGGTTTTTTTTCCAGAAAGTTTCTTGGGAGCATTAACAGGGAGTCACATTAAGCAAAGAAGACTCCAGCTGTTAACAGCAGGAGGTCTATTGTTCAAGAAGAAATGCATTTCATGAACTTCGTTAAGAAAGGGAGGGGGGAATCCTTTTTGGCATTCTGCATATAAAATCATCTCAAAAAAAGACATCTGCAGTTTAAGACAATTCCACCCACTTTTACTACGACGACAAGCTTTGTTAATTTTCTCCAGTTCTCTGCTCCGACTTAAAAGTCATTTCCTTAAGAAAACAGATGACAGACAAGTTGAGTGACTGATGATATTGTGCCATCACTTTGTTTTTCTCCGAGGCCTTGCTTTAAGAGGATGGATGTTAGTGTAACTGACAGGAAGGGGAGCTTCGCATAAGATTTCACTTCTGTTCAAAGACAAGCTAATGCAACCTCACTGCGGTGCAATCAACTTGACAAATGGACACGGTGCAGCCCTCTGCCTCCCACTGAAACCCGAGAGCCTGGTGTACACAGTCTTCCCCCTGGACCTGGGAAACAGACTTCACGCTGCTAGGCTGTAGAATGGGTTGATCTGATAATTCCCTGCATGCAATGAAATCTGATAACATGTGGGTGAAATGCATCTGAGAGAATGAAGCAAGTTAATGAACTTATAAAACTACACTTAGGTCTTTTAAAACCTGAATAAACAGGAAAAGGAGCTCTGCTCAAACCCTGGTGAGAAAAAAGAAGTTCTCATGTTTAAGTCTGCAATCAAAGCTGCACTGCTTTTACGGACAATGACTAAGAACTCGGAGCTCTAAAGGAGTGTAAATCCCTACAGGCTCAACGTAATCCCCAGACCTTGGTGTGCCTGATCGTGACCATCAGATTTTTGCAGGCCCTCAGTCTGTTCCTCAAGAATTTCACATTACCTTCTCTTGTTAAATTATTTTCCTGGAAGCTTCATAGTTTTCCTTTTGAAGTGGGAAATTTCTTAAAGAATTTGTAAACACCACCGCGAGGCCTTAACAAATAGTTCATCTGGAGATGAAACGTATACTAAACCGGCTCTCTGCACCAGAATCACCAAAATCGGGGCTTCCTAAGAAATATAAACTTGTGCTTTGAAGTCATAGTGTCAAGTCTTACCTATTTAAAGTATAAATGTTTGGATACACTATTTTAAAAGTGTATCCAAACATTTAAAAAGAAAGACATGGCAGGGTATGTTTTGCAGGCACGGCTGATTTCAAATCCTGTCGCAAACTATCGGTATTAAAACTTGCAAATGAGTACCACGGATGCAGACTGCGATCAGAAGCCGTTTTCACACATGTAAATGTTGAATGAGGTAGAATTTTAGTCTTCTGTTTGCTTTGCTGTTGTCACAAATAAAAAAAGCACTTATGAAAACATTTCACACTGGAGTGAATGGATTTCAACAGCTGCTGATTTGGTGACATGGGGAACCCCAGCGGAGACATCCTGCTGAATTAACGTTTTGGAAATGTTAAAAAGAAACTTCAAACAGACCTCGTTTCGCAGGCGGTCCAAGATTTTGCTCAGTGGGGATCCTGCGAAGCTAGCAGAGCGGTCACTCAGCCATGAACCAGGCCTGTCAATAGTTGCCCATTCTCCCAACAGGTGACTCAAAAGGCACACCAGCCATTTCCCCTAACATTTCTGAGGTGCTTGCCCCCGAAAAACTCTCCCAGCCTTCTGCCCTGCCATTATTTAGAAAGCCACAGCTTGAATGGTGGGGGAAACAGTCCTTTAAAGGGTTTAGATATATTTTTTAAATTTGTATTTTTGCTTTTTTCTAACCAAAAAAAATAAATTAATAAACTAAGCTATATTCGAAACCTACTGATTTTCAAACGCTTTTTTTATCCCAAGCTAGAAATCTGGAACAGATTCGGTCAAAGAATTATAGACTAGCAAGGAATCTTGGAATTGAACAAAGATCAACCCCCTCACCTCACAGATGAGAAAACTGAGACCTGCAAAGATTCAGGAGAGATTTAAGTAATTTGCCAACGATCACATATTTATTTACTGATGTGTCAGGACTAGAATGTCCACCTCCTGACCCCTCAGTTCGATATTCATGACACTCATCCTTAAGAAATAAGTTATAATTAGGCTTCATTTAGCAATGGAGGGAGACTTAAGGAAAGAAACCATTAAACTGGGCAACATCTCCTGGTTCAGTTTGGCATGTTTTTGTTTTCTTTAAACTGGCCTCAGAGAGAGAGAGCTAATGGAAAATTCCTTCCCACATCACCAAGAAGTGGGTGGCGGTGGCATGGGGGTGTGTGTGAAAAGAGGTCCAGTACCAAGCTTTGTTTTCAACTCAACATTTAAGAGTTTAGTACAAACATAGAGTACAAAAATAACACAGCATTTCACTGTTACTGATTCAGACTGCATTGCAGACTGTGCGGTCCAAGCTGCTATTATGTCAGAAAATTACCAGGTATCCATGAAATGAGCCCAGATAGTATTTTCTATTGTTCGAGGGTTTTTTCGCTGCTTTGGAAAGCCTCGGTACAGAGTTCAGGGAGAGTTCTCAGAGGTGACTGCAACCACAGACGTGCACAGTAGCCCAGTCAGGCTCCCCAACTGCTCCCCTCCGTAGGCAGCCATGCCCACCGATGCTCACGGGGACCCTGGGCTTCCTAAGCCACTTCAGATGGGCAAAGATGCTTCCCAGAGAGATGACTGTTGACAGGACTTTCTAAATGAAGATGAAACTTCAGTAAATGCCTATTTACACACACACACACACACACACACACACACACACCCCATATACACAAACCTCTCAGGGCCCAAATTCACCAATACTTGTTATTACCTTTTAGTAGTTCAATTTCTGGTGCGGTAAGAAGAAACAGGTACAGTACTCTAATGTCAAGGTTGATGGGAGTGTAAAAAAACAGACTAGGCCCAGCTGGTGTGGCTCAATGGTTAAGTGTCGACCTATGAACCAGAAGGTCATGGTTCAATTCCCAGTCAGGGCACATGCCCGGGTTGAAGGCTCAGTCCCCAGTGTGGGGTGTGCAGGAGCAGCCAATCAATGAGTCTCATTATTGGTTTTTCTATCTCTTTCTCCCTCTCCCTTCCTCTCTGAAATCAATTAAAATATATTACATACATATTTGTAAAAAAACAGACTGGGTCCATACACCAAAATGAAAAATGCCCTCATCTTTAACCCAGAATTCCCAAAAATAGAAATTGTCCTGAGTAGATCATTCAACAAGTGGGGAGAAATATACAGGCAAGGATTTTCATGGTAGTATTTTTATGGAAGTACACAGTTGGAAATTAAGTTAAAATTAAATTGAATTAAGTTAAAAGTTGGCAAGAAAATGAAGGTACATACATACATACACTGGCATATATGCAGCTGTTAAAAAAATGGTCATTCCCTTATTATAAAGCTATAATAAAGCTGTAAAAAGCACCCTTCACTTAATACAATGCCACAGTAATATTAGCATAAAGACTGGCAAATAGGTTAATGGAACAGCAAAGAGAGCCCAGAAATAGAGCCACACTTATTTGATCATTTGATTTTTCAATAAAACTCCAAAGTATTCCTACCATGTTAGGATTCCTAACTGAATACCACGTTTTAAAAAACAACAAACAAACATGACTCCTTCCTCTCACCACACACAAGAATTAACTTTAGGTCTGTCTTTGACCTAAATGTAATATCTAAAACTATGAAGCTTTTAGATGAAGACAAAGAAGAATATGTTCACAAATTGGGAATAGGCAAAGGTTTAAAATAGAGATAATTGTGAAATAAAAAACATAAATTGGACTACATGAAAATTATAAACTTCTGCTCATGAAAACACATTGATAAGAAGATGAATAAGCAAGCAGACTAAGAAAAAAAAAACTTGCAAAGCATATATGACAAAGGATTGGTATCTGGGACACATAAACAACTCCTATAACTTTCATAAAAAGACAACCTATTTAACAATGGCCAAAAATTTGAACAGACTCTTTGCAAAAAAAGATATATGAATGACCAATAAACACATGAAGAAGTACGAAACATCACTAGTCATCAGGAAACAACAAATTAAATCCATAATGTGTATGACTACACTCCCATCGGAATGGCTAACATTAAAAGGACAGCACCAAATGCCGGCAAGGAGGTGGAGCAACTGTAACTTTCATACATCATTGTGGAAGTGTCAAATCGTGTCTTACATAAAAATACACCTACCCCGTGTGTGTGTGTGGGGGGGGGGGGGAATGAGTGACATCCACAAGGTCCTGACCTCAGCAGCCCTAGTTGGCACCTATAGACTCAGCCTATGGCTTCTTTTATGGAGTCAGTCCATCTCATATTTGGTCTTCCTCTTTTCCTGCTGCCCTCTCTTTTTCCCAGCATTACTGTCTTTTTCAAACAAACCTGCCTTCTCATGATGTGCCCAAAGTAGGATGGCTTCAGTTTGGTCATTTTTGCCTCCAGTGATATTTCAGGCTTAATTTGCACTAGGATTACTTGTTCATCTTTCTGGTGGTCCAGGGTATCCACCAAAGCTCTCCTCCAACACCATATTTCAAATGAATCAAATGTTTTTTCCTATCGGCCATCTCCGCTGTCCAATTTTGTCATCTGTATAAACAAACGGGGAATAGGAACGGGATGATCTTAGCCTTGGTCTTGAATGACACACCTTTGCTCTTGGCAATCTTTCCTAGTTCTTCCATTGCCGCCCTTCTGCGCCTCAGACTTCCATGACTTGTTGGTTGCAGACTCGATTTGAACCGAGTGAACCAAGGTGAGCAATCTTTAACAATTTCCATGTCTTTACTGTCGATGTTACAGTTGTGTATTTCTTCTGTAGACATGTTCTTTTGTCTCCTTGATGGTCAAATGCAGTCCAGCTTTGGCATTTTCTTCTTTCACTTTCATCAGAAGCCATTTCATATCATTGCAACATTGGGGCCATCTGCATCTCTTAAATTACTGATAGTTCTTCCACCAGTTTTCACTCCTTCCTCTGAGTCTAGCCAAGTTTTCCATATGATACAAGAGGCCTAATGCATGAAGATTCGTGCAAGAATAGGCTTTCCTTCTCCTGGCTGCCGGCACCACCTTCACTCCAGTCCGGAGTGGCCTTTCCACCTTTGCTCCGGCCAAAGCCACCTTCCGCCTCTTGCCTGTGGCGTCAATTTGCATATTCCCTCCTTATTGGCTGTGGGCACCCCCATCTTTGTCATGGAGTTACGGTCAATTTGCATATTCCATCTTATTAAATAGGATGCTCTGCATACAGATTGAACAAATAGGGAGGTAAAACACACCTGTGTCTGACCCCTTTTCCCCTTAGGAAGCCATTCTGTTTCTCGATATTCTATCCTGACAGTGGCATCCTATCCACAATACAAGCCACGCATCAGGACAATCAAGTGCTAGGGCGCACCCATCTCCTTTGGAGCAACCCATAGCTTTTCAAAGGCTTTACTGTGGCCTATAAAACAGACTAACCTTCTGAAATTCTCCGGAGCACTCCAGTACCCAGTGAATGCTCACAGTGAGGTCTGGGTGCCTCTTCCTTTTCTGATTCCAGCTTGAACATCCGGCATTTCTCGCTCCAAATAAGGTGGAAGCCCTTGTTGCATCACCTTGAGCATCACTACCTGCGTGGGAAATTGGAGCGATGGCCCCAGAGTGACTGCACTCCCTTGGCGCCCCGCTTCTTCAAGAATGGGATGTATGCTGACCATTTCCAACCTGTAGGCCGTTGTTCCGTTTTCCAAATTCATTGACAAATTATTATTAGGCTTTTGACAGACTCAGTCACTTGAAGTAACAGGCTTGAAGTAATTCTGTTGGTATCTCTGGTGAATTATTTCTTCCCAATACTTCCAGGGAAGCTTTTACTTCACTTCCTAGAATGACAGTTCTTTCTCATAGGAGCCGTCTTTAAATATACCTGTCATCCCACTGTCTCTTATGCATAGATTTTTCGGCACATACACTATTTCCACCTTCCCTTTGTTTTCTCCTGGTCTGATAATATGCTTCCTTGTTTTGAATTTCCCTTTTATTTCTTGACTCTTCTGGTAGAGATCTCTTGCTTTTCCTTTTTTGTTGTTCTCTTCTAGCTGCCTACATTCGCTAGTGCAATAGTTCGGGGTTTTTTTTTTTTTATTTCTACATGGTAGTCATTGAAAAACTGTGTTCAGGATTCAAACCCTGTTTTTGCCACCTTTTGCTTCTGCCTCTCGCTCATTTCTAACCATTTTTAGTGTTTCTGCTGTAATCCATCTGGATTTTTCTTTCATTGTCTTTTCGCATTCTTTCCCAATATTTCTAGTTTTAGTCCACAGTTCTGGTTCCCAGTCAATTAAGTTTAACAGTGCAAATCTGTTTTTTATGTGGTCTTTAAATCCATCAGGAATGTTATTTACGTTATGTTTTGGCACTCCGGTTCTTGTAGTGCTCCTCTTCAGCCTGACTCCAGTGTTTGACGTTAACAGTTCATGGTCAGTACCACAGTCTGCTCCTGGTCTTGTTTTGGCAGAGAGAACACAGTTTCTCCATCTCCTGCTTCCAATTACATAGTCTACTTGACTTCTATATTAGCCGCCTACCCTATGACCCAGCATTCCACTCTTAGGGACTGATCCAAGAGAAATGAAAACATGTCCACAAAAGATTGTACAAGAATGTTCATAGCAGCTGTATTCATGGTGGTTAAAAACTTGAAACAGCTCAGGTGTCTATCAAAAAGAGAATGCATAAACAAACTGGCATATTCATACCATGAAATACTATTCAGCAATAAAAAGAAGCAAGCTACGGATACAATTATATTACTTAGCTGACATCTCCAAATGACTTGTAGTTACTTCTAAAAATCAAAGCCACCACAAAAAGCGATAAAGCTGCAACCAAAAGAATGTTTGGAAAATTCTGAAGATATTTCTGAGAGTGGAAACTTAAAGGTATCATTAAAATAAACAAACACTACCTCCCAAGACACTAAGATGACCAGGTTGAAGGAACCAGCCCACGCTGAGATGTGCACACTCCGGAGTGTGTGTGCCTGGGTGGCTTTCCAGGGCCACATTGGACAGAGATGTGCTCGAATGGAAAGAACTGTGTCAGGTATGGGGTGGCCTGGTTTGAGCTTCAGCTTCACCATTTATTAGCTGTGCAAGTTTGGGTAAGTTCCTTCACTTCTTTGGGTTTCAATTTTCTCATCTTTAAAATAAAAGAGTTTTTATCTAGACCGTCACAGTTCAAGAGAAATATAACGAGGGCTACATATGTCATTTTTATAGCCACATTTTAAAAGTAAAAGGAAACAGATGAGATTAATTTTAACATATCTTCTATAATCCAATATATCCAAAATATTGTCATTTCAACATTTACTCAATAAAAAATTACTACTGAGATCTTATAAATTCTCTGGTGTGTGTGATTTGTTTTTTTTGTTTGTTTGTTTTATAGTATGCCTTTGAAATCCTGTGTGTAACTTATGATTACAGCACGCATCCCAATTTGGACTAGCCACATTTCATATGCTCAATAGCCACATATGGCTGATGGTCAACATATTGGACAGCACAGATCTAGACAGTTCCTAACAGTTCTTTCTATTTAAAAACTCTATTATTACTTTATTGTCAACATTTATATATTAATAGAGTTCATATAAAATTCAGCACAAGCACAGGAAAATCATACGTTAAATGCACCCATGGAACATCCACTTTCATTAGGAAAGGTTCATTAATTTCCTATCTCATCTGGCATTTTTAAAATCTGGATGATTTTTCCTAACATTGAACAGTCATTAAGAAGTACAGAACTGGCAATTATCCTCTGAACTCAACCCCACAGAGACTGGATTACTTATTCTATTAAATTGGCTAAAGTCCGTTAACTAACTGCCAAGTCCCCATTTCATATTATATGATGCAGATTTGGCCTTAATCTGAAGCTTAGGTCTTTATGTAATCATGAGAATTATGACTGTCTTTCAAATGAATAAACATCCAAAATTACTATAGTGATAAAGCCAGTTTAATTCTGCTTTGTTTCATTTATTCTAAATTATTAAGGCTATTAAAGCTTTTTATATTAGTGAACCATAGCACAAGCAAATCAATGTTCAATAAGCGATGTCATTATCAATTAGTGGCAACTTATTACTGGGAAAGGCCATACTCATTACAACAGGTGATGCTATTCAGGTTCTAATTGAGAAAAATGTATAATTTAAAGACCTGAGTAGAACCTATTTGCATCTCAGGACAACTTTTCAATTATCAATTAGACTTGCACCAGCAACAGACCCCTGCAAGGCATTTGTCTCTGGGTACAATCATATATCATCTCAATTAGCTGTGAGTCTGTTACACCAAACTTTACAAGAATTATATAAATGTGCTTTCTGACATTACTATAATCTTTTGAGCCTTCTCTTTCCCCCTCAAACTTAAAATAATTATAGCACACTCAAGTGTTTCTGTATCATTATAAACCATTATATAACAGAATTCCTATTTTTTAAATGAAGTTAATAAAACATCCCACAAGCTTTGTCAAAATACAAACGGTGTTTCTACAAATCTCTAAAATTTACCTCAACATTACATACAATGAAAGCTGGTGGTATTAATTCACGTTTATAGTTAGCAACACCATTTGGGTGACATCAAAACTAAAGTCGTTTTTTAAAGCAGTCTTTTTTAAAAATGTTTTTATTGATTTGAGAGAGAAGAAGGGAAAGGGAGGAGGGAGGGAGGAAGGGAGAGAGAGAGAGGAGAGAAAGAGAGAGGGGGAGAGAGAGAAACATCAATCAGCTGCCTCCTGTATGCCTCCTACTGGAGATTGAGCCTGCAACCTGGGCATGTGCCCTAACCGGGAATCAACCCTTTCTGTATTGGTACACAGAAAGATGCTCAAACAACTGAGCCACACCAACCAAGACAAAACTGAAGTCTTTTTCCTGCTTTCATTCACTATACACTCCATTCATTCATCAAGTATATATGTAACTGGCACTATAATAGGCATGGGGTAGTATGAAAAGAATAAGTATATCATGAAGACAAACCCATAGACCAAAAATAATTATAAACAAAGGTATTGCTATTTAGGGAGATTAAAAAACGTGCCCATGGTAACCCAGCCTGTGAATACAAGAACCAAGAGTCAAACCTCAATCTATATGTCTTCCAACTATCCCACAAAACACAAACTTGGAGCTGGGAAGGGAGTGTGATGTTTAATTTTATGTATCAACATGGCTGGGCTGTGGTGCCCAGTTGTCTGGTCAAACACTAGTTTAGATGTTACTGTGAAGGTATTTTGTGGCTGTAATTAACATTCATTAAGAAATTGACTTTAAGTAAAGGAGACTATTGTCAGTAATGGGGGTGAACCTCATCCAATCATGGTTGACCATAACAGCAAAATCAGGTTTCCCAGAGAAGAAGGAATTCACCCTAAAGACATAAAACAGAAATCCCACCTGCATTTCCATCCTGTCACCCTCTATAGATTTCAGAATCAAGATTGCAAGGTCAGCTCTGCCTGGGTTGCCAGCCTGCTGACCTGCTGGACTACAGGTTTTGGACTTGCCAGCCCCCACAGTTACATGAGCCAATTATTTTAATCAATCTCTCTCTCTCTCTCTCTCTCTCTCTCTCTCTCTATATATATATATATATATATATATATATATATATGTGTGTGTGTGTGTGTGTGTGTGTGTGTAATATATATGTATGTGTGTATGGGTGTGTGTGTGTGTGTGTGTGTGTGTGTGTGTGTGTGCATATATATATCTCTCTCCAACTGGAGAACGGTTGCTGATATAGTCAGTAAAATATGAAGATTGAGAAGGCATCAAAATGTAAACAATAATGCAATTCATGGAAGGAAGTGCATAGGACCCGAAAGAAACCAAGGGCCACCAGAAGACAAGGGGTGAAAGGAAATAGGTCAAGGCCAAAGATGTTTTGCAGAGGAGCAGTAATTGTGCAGAGAGATGGAGCAGATGAGGACTGAGGTCAGGCCCTGGAGTTAGGCCATCAGTAGGACAATGGTGACTCTGGCGGCATCATGGTGGCTGAGATGGAAATCATACTGCATTCATTGACTGTCTACCCGTGAAGAAGAGGTGAGAAAGTGGGAAAAGTGTGGCACTTGGAGAAAGGAAGAAAGTCATGTAATAGCTCAAAAAGAAAGGTTAAGTGGAGGGGAGGACTTTTTTCAGAATGAGGGAGATATTTGTAAGTTGAGGGAAAGAAGCCATTGGAGAAGGTAGGGGTAGATGACAACTGCTGGGACACCAAGTCCCAGAAGAAGAAGAATATCCCGGAAGATGGGCTCTGGACCACAGGGCCGAGAATAACTCCGATCAAAGTGACTGCCTCCCTGTCTAAGGCCAGCAGTGTGTAGGTAAGACATGGGCACTTTCACAGATTGCTCTGTGGCTGGGGCTTGTGCCTTTATTTTTATTTTCTCAGGGAACTCAGAGGTGAGGTTATCACTGGGAGTCTTTATTAAATAGTATCTATGAGCCTCGTACTTTAAGGGATTCAAAAAGCACGAGCCCCATTCTCTGCCGGTCTACCTGTCCAGCTAATCTGGCCTAGTATATATTTAGTCACTAAACAAACAATTTTAACCATTCCTGGAGTTAAATTATTACTAACATCAGATTGCACAGTAAATTGTAGGGAACTTTTAGCCAAATAAGATTCATTTCTGTCAGAGATTAGCAGAAAATATTATTGGTCTTCTGCTTTTCATTATTTGTACAGATTTTTTAAAGTATATTTTATTGATCTTTTATAGAGAGAAAGGGAGAGGAATAGAGAGTTAGAAACATCAATGAGAGAGAAACATTGATCAGCTGCCTCCTGCACACCTCCTACTGGGGATGTGCCCGCAACCAAGGTACATGCCCTTCACCGGAATCGAACCTGGGACCTTTCAGTCCACAGGCTGACACTCTATCCACGGAGTCAAACTGGTTAGGGCTGTACAGATTTTTTAAATAGAAGCTTGAAAATAAGATTTCCAATGCATATGATTATCTAATGCAGCAATTTTCAACCAGTGTGCTTCAAGAATTTGTAAAACATGCAATACCTAGTCAGGGACACTGGCCTCTTTTCCCTTAGATTGTCAAATAAAAAAATAAATAACAGCCAACACAACAATAGATGTCCAGCATGAATGAATGAAATATTATAACTATTTTTTTGTCAGATCAGCAAGAAATATATTTTTGGTGTGCCACAGAATTTTAGTAGTTTATGTGTGCCATGAAATGAAAAGGTTGAAAATCGCTGGTTTAACCATTATGCATACACCTGAAGCTATTATGAAATAACACTGAATGTAAATGTAATTGAAAAATAAAAAAAAAGATCAAATACAAGTAAAAAATATTACATTAAAAAGATTTCCAATGCATGGTTTGGTTGTAATTCTAATATATATATATATATATTAGAGGCCCGGTGCACAAAATTCGTGCATGGGGGGGGGGACCCTCAGCCCAGCCTGCACCCTCTCCAATCTGGGACCCCTCGAGGGATGTCCGACTGCCCGTTTAGGCCCGATCCCAGTCCTAAACAGGCAGTCGGACATCCCTCTCACAATCCAGGACTGCTGGCTCCCAACTGCTCGCCTGCCTGCTTTCTTGATTGCTCCTAACTGCTTCTGCCTGCCAGCCTGATCACCCCCTAACCACTCCCCTGCCAGCCTGATTGATGCCTACCTGCTCCCCTGCCAGCCTGTTTGCCCCTAACTGCCGTCCCCTGCAGGCCTGGTTCCCCCCAACTGCTCTCCCCTACAGGCCTGAGTCCCCCCCAACTTCCCTCCTCTGCTGGCCTGGTCACCCCTAACTACCCTCCTCTGCAGGCTTGATTGCCCCCAACTGCCCTCCCTTGTAGGCCTGGTCCCTCCCAACTGCCCTCCCCTGCTGGCCTGATCACCCACAACTGCCCTCCCCTGCAGGCCATCTTGTGGCGGCCATCTTGTGTCCACATGGGAACAGGATCTTTGACCACATGGGGGCAACCATCTTGTGTGTTGGAGTGATGGTCAATTTACATATTACTCTTTTATTAGATGGGATAAGCCTAAGCAACCAGCCAACCGCTATGACACGCACTGACCACCAGGGGGCAGACACTCAATGCAGGAGTGGAAACCACAGGCATGGAAACATGGAACAGACCAATGAATCTCATAGGGAAGCGGGGAGTGGGGAGGGGGGAGGGGGGAGGGCGGGAAGAGATTAACCAAAGATCTTATATGCATACTAGAGACCTGGTGCATGGATTCGTGCATCAGTGGGGTCTCTCGGCCTGGCCTGCAGGGATGGGCCGAAATCGGCTCTCCAATATCCTTCAAAGGATCCCGGATTGTGAGAGGGTGCAGGCCAGGCCGAGGAACCCCACTGGTGCATGAATATAGTTATAAAAATAACTATCTGATCTTAGTGGCCACAAGAGGAAAGCACTATTATAGCAGATGAACATGATAAAATAACTATTTTTTTAGTGGTATGCTTTAATCTTAATATGTTCAAATGTTCAGAAGACTGAACTGGAGACTACTGATGCAATCAGTCTTCTCTGTTTTCTTAGCTGTGAATATAAAGTGATTATACAAATAATATGACACAACTTATTCCTTCAAATGCCCAGTAATTTACACAATTTTCTCACATCCTACTACACTAGGGGAAGGGGGTTAGGGGCTAAACTATGAAGATTCTCCAGTGATGCATCAACTAAGCCCAAGGGACAGCTGTACTCATTTCAAAACGTCTTATTATAACAGCAATCGGCAAACACAGATTCTGCTCTGCTTCGATTTTAAAGCATAAGTAACCAATTTAATGCATCACTAACGATGCACAATACATGTCTTCTTGTAGCACCAATTCAAGTAAGAGGCTGATGTGATCTGCCAGGTACTTCAAAGTAACGAATTAATTTGGTAATCAGAAGACACTTCTTTTGTGCAAACTTCCTACTAGAAAACATCTCCGCAAACCTTCCAAGTTGGATATTTATTAAATGAAAGTGTTGAACTCTCATTAAAATGTTATTTAATAAGAAAAAGAGAACCAAGTACTTGAGATCTTAAAAATTTATCTTAAATAACATTAGGCTTGATTCAGATGGAATCTCTCTCTATACAAAGAAACTCGTTATCAATGGCCAAGTATGACCTATGTTAGAATTGTGTATTTGTATTCCATGTATTTATATTTAATGTCTTAAAATTTAAGTATCTATTACACTTGTTGCTATTATTTTATACACCCCTATACATATATCCCAGATGCCTCATGTACGAAAAAGTACATCACTACACTTCACTTCTCTATAAATCTTCCCTAGCAAGTGCTAAGAAAAACATTTCCCAGATTCTAAACTTCTCAAGGTCAAGTCTTGGGTCAGTTTCCTGAGGGTATTCTACTATAATGCTTAAAATATTTTTCCAGGAAAAGAACCTGAAACTTTTCTCTGTCTCTGTTCTCCCTCACCTAACCTGGAATCCACAATTCCAGCCATAATTACAGGGGGAGTGGGGTATAAAATTCAACAAGTATTTCCAAAAATATGTTTAATAAGATCATTGTTCTTTGTCAAATGTCAACCAAACTACAGATGTAAATTAAGACATTTTCCATTATCTGTTGTTCCTTCTCCAGGAGCAGCTATTCCTGAGAAAGTACCTATTATTCCACAAAGGAGCAAGGAAGGGGTTTCCATTTCTATCGACACTTGGGGGAGGGCAGGTCCAGAATTGGTACCCAAGAGATGGGTTCTTAGGTTTCCTTCCAATGCTATTCAAAAGACCCAGGATCCAATCACCTAATTTGTAAAATACATTTTCTTAACATTGGGATTTTTTATGGCTAATTGAGGGGCATAACTAACACCCATGATGTTACAGTAGAATTTTCATCTGTTGTGTATTATTGTAGGATATACATTCCCAATGTAATAACAAACTATATCACTGATGGGGCAGCATTATATTATTTATGAATTTTAGAACTAGAAAAAGTTATTCCTCAAATTACGTTGCTACATTATTTCTCAGTTAATATAAATGTTGTATATGCCCTATGCCAGGACATTGGTCCTAACTGCTTTGCATGTTTGCAAATTTTCATGGCTTCTCATGACCCACTAGATGGAATCTGAAGTTTTTAACCTGGCATCCAAGACACTCCGGCCTGATCTCGATCTCTCATTCAGCCTGTTCCCACTGATGTGTAAACACACCGATGCCATGGCCAATCAAAGGGTCTGTCCACTAGGAGCCTCGCCCTCCCCACCCAGTGCCCAGGTCACGCTCGCATGACCAGACCAAACACCGTTTTCTCTGCTCCCCAGAGGGCCACTTGGTTCATTCCTCTCCCATACAGAGGGCCACCTTCTGCACTAAATTTTCTTAATCAAAATTATCCCTGTCCCCCAAATCCCTTAAATATTTTGCTTATATTTCTCAGAGGCCAGTCATCTTTCATTCGTAGTCTGGATTTTCTTCTGTTCCTGGTGATCAGCCCTGGGGGCAGCATCCATTTTTCATTCACCCCCGGAGACCCATATACCACACTGCCTTGTAAGCAGCAGGCATTCGATAAAGGTTTATTGAATGAATTAACTTTTATGTAGCTGCAATCTTCTATTCTGGATTTATTCTCATTTGAGCCATCAACTGTGGCAAAAACTGTTACTGCCTGTAATCTCCAACAGCAAACAATAGAAATGATTAATCTCTCAATTACACATTCCACTGAAGGTGAGACCAGAGATCAGCCTCATTCATAAAGTGAGACAGCAGAGCCCATAAACCTGATGACAAGGACTAAGCAATGGGCCCTGAATGATAGGTTTCCTTATAACGCCGAACAAGATACACCGCACCTCAAAGCGTACCCGGGAGACGTCATTTGGCATGAGACAGAAATGAGGGCACAGCACGCTGAAGTGCTTTATAATCAAGTTTTGCTGAATAGCTAGCTTCTTTACTACCCAACTGAGGTGGTCAAATTTTAAAACCTCCAAATCAATGAGCTTTAAAGCAATTGCGAGGCTCATTTCTTGGGATGACACTTGATTCCCTGCTCAGAGTTCTAGCATCTATATAAACTGAGGAGCCTATTGGGAGAATTAGTAGTAAAATAAGGTTTCCTTTCATGGAACTGACCGAAGGAGTGAATCACAGTTTGAAAATTACTCATCTAAAACAACAAAACATCCAAGCACCTTGCCTCAGTGGTTTAAAAAGCAATAGTCCTTTTTTTTTTTTTGCACAGAGAGATACTGAATAAATATTTGTTGAATGGATGAATCAACAACTGGCCACTCTTTGATTAAATATTAAATAAGAACACTTTGACAAGAGATGCAATGTTACTATCTGAGCCAGGACTTGAGGGGGAGCCATTAAACCTGTGCCTCTTGGCCAAGATTTAAGAGCCGTTCACCCAACCACATACTGCTTCTGGTTCATAGGACTAAGGTCCCAGGGAGGCCCACTGCTCTGAGATGTGCAGGGCGGGCTTACCAGCCTCAGGGAGGGAGTCTGTTTCTCTTAGAATAAAAGCAATACTCTGCTGCCTTCCCAAAGGTATCTCCAGACCAACGGGCAGAGTAAAACATACATGAAAAGAAAGAAAAAACACTCCTATGAGAAGGGAAATCACTACTAATGTTAATATTAAAAATAAAAGCAAACCTTGATTTGGTGGCCCTAATAAAAAAAGTCTCTAACACTCGTTGAGCATGCGCCTTTATCTCCGGCTATTTTGAAGCTTATTCTACGTCCCAGGTAATAAATGAGGCCGCCAGAAAACTTTAATATTTATGGGAGCCCAGAAAGGAAAGCAACCTACAGCCAAAGATAATAGTTTAAAGGGGACTTCTGATGGCCTCCTATCACCAGAGAGTGGCTTACTTAAAACAGGGGTGAGGATTTAGCTCAGGGTTCTTCGATAGTTAGCATTTCCCAAGAACTCTTAGACAAAACTGTGAATGACCAAGGTAAATTCCTCTTCAGGATTTTATGTAAATATTTCAGTATTTTATGTTGTGTCCCAAAACATTCATGACTGTTATTAAAAAATCAACACCAGGTATGTATCTTCACCCCTCCTTCCTCTATCTTACAGGAAACTTTAGTTATTACACAGACTACATACTTCAAATGCATAGGTTTGAGTTTCTCAAAATGACAGTTTAAGGACACATTACACAGCAGTGACCAGGCAGGGCAAAAGGTGATCCTCTCTCCCACAGCTCGCTTCTGCCACCTAGTGGGGGAGGCAGTTGCATAGTTAAGTTTGTGTTTTGTAGAAGGAAGGTCTCCCTCCCTTGAGACCTAAGACCGGTCAGCTTCTTACCAGAATATGACCAGACATCCTTTTCTTTCATATTGGTGATTTTAGTAACCTTAAGTAATTTCTTCCAACTCGTCTTATTCCATACCTACTGGCTTCCTTTAGAGCAGTTTTCATGACAATGACGAACCTAGAGAATTCAAGGTAAAATAAAACCACCTTTATAAATCTTTAATTTGTAACTCTGGGGGAAAAAACACCTGACCTTTTCCTGGTTTCCAATCATCCTTTACATCCTTACCTTGGTTTTCCCAAGGTCTGTGTTTCGGCTCATTCCTGTTTTCAAATCTGTATCTTTATCCCTAATTTCTCAGTGGTTCCTATCTCAAATCTTCAGTTATCTACTGAATCCCATCCCTCGAACTAACCATTACTATGTTAAACACCTGAGTCTTCCTCCTCCAAGAGAAGCAAAGAATGGGCTCTCCAGTGTGGCGGGAACTCTAAGAGCTGGAGTTACGTCTGGGGTTAAAAATGCCAGAGGTACTTTTTTAAATATGTGAAAAGTAATGAAACAAGTTAAGCCAAGGGAACAATCAGAAGCCAGGATCAGTGTACTGGCTGGGCAGGAGGAAACAGGAGGACAAGGAGCTGGGGTGGAGCAGTAATCATTAACAGGAACTGAGGTCAGGAACATAGGAAATTGGAGGCAGGTCACAGAGCTAAAGCTAAGAAAATTGGAAATGAGAGGCAACAGAGGCTGGAGGAGGTCTTCAGGCTTGAGACGCATGCAGGGGTTCAGAGGGCTGAAGCCTGGCAGAGACGTGAAAGCTTGGGCCTGGAAATGCAGAGTAGCATGGTTTTCCAAACAGTGAACTCCACTTTCCGCAGTCCCCACAGGGTCTGCCGCCGTTTCCTGGCCCACACCAATGACCGCTTACCAAAATCCCCAAGGTCATGGATGACCCTGTAATCATCTGCAGCTCTAAGGATTTGAAACTTACAAAGTTATTAACACCTTTATTGGGATGTAATGTACCACGAGGTTCATCTACTGTGAGTAGTTTCGGGAAATTTAGAAAGTTGTACAAACATCACTACCATCTCCTCCTAGGACATTTCTATCACACAAAAACTTTCTCTGGGCCCACGTACAGTCGGTCCCTGCTCCCAGGCCCAAGGCAACCGCTGATCTGCTTTCTGTCTCTGTAGATTATTTACCTTTTCTAGAAATTTCATATAAATGGAATCATACACTATACGGTCTCTTGTGCTTGGTGTATTTCATAGAGGAGATTTACCTTCGCTGTAGCATGTATCAGTTCATTACTCTTGATCACTATACATTTCTGAATAGCCTGTTGGTCCGTTGTTGACTACAATCAAGACTATGACCTTAGGATCTCTAAGAGGCTAGCTAGCTTTTCCTGTGCGTTTGCCCCCAAGATGTGTGCCGTTATTCACACTGCCACTGGGGCTGGGGTTTTTCCACATTCCAATTCAGATCAAGCAAGGCCTCTCCTCCAGTGAAACTGCTGGCTGTCATGGCTTTCCTTGTCCCTGTAGAACTACTGTGCTGGCTGAGCCTGGGGGAAGGGGATGGGAGTGGCTCTGGTAGGGACACTAGAGAATCCTACTTTTCTTTCCTGAAGGCCAGTGATTTTATTATGAATAAACACTTCTTGATTTGATCAATGCCTTTGCTCAGTTTCCAGAGTCCTAAAGTTGCTGTTCTGACCATTTAGCCCAGCGTGATGGCTGCTTTGAGGAAAGAAGACTTGCCCAGCTCTCATTCTGCCTTGAAAGATATTTTTAATTGCTCTGCTTCTCTCTACCAAACTCAGCTGGTCACCGAGGTCTGCTGATTCTTTCTCTACAATATCTTGCGTTGCTGTTTTCCTTGAGTCACGTCCATCGAGATAACCAGGACCCATTCATTCCCAAGTTACTATAATAGAAGCCTTTCTTCCCATCATTGTTCAGTTCTGCATCTGGCTCCCAGGTTGATCTTACAGACACTAGCATAATCATATCCTGTGCTCTTGACTGAAGGACGGTTCTTTGCTGCAAAGAACATAAAATTCATGCTGCTCAACCCAGCTGTCAAGCATGTACTCACCTGCCTTGATCTTATGCAAAATCACTTATTCCTGGAGCTCCCCCCAAGTTGAGTTTTTCTTCACCCACAGATTTCTTGCAACTTCCATGTTTCCATTCTTTCCTCATGTTGTTTCCCCCGTATGGAAAGCCCTTCCAATTTGTCTTTCAGTAAATAGTCCTTCAACTCCTAAAAGAAGCTTAATCAGGTGGATTCTTCCACTCTTGGTCATTTCTATGTCGATACTCTGACATTCCTGACACTAATCATGCTGTTCTGAGTTGGTCCTCAGCTGTTTCTGTATGTTTTGTTGTCTCTACAACCTTGTTTCCTTTTAAGTAGACTTCACTTTTTAGAACAGTTTTAGATTCACAGTAAAATTGAGCAGAAAGTACAAACAGTTCCCATATACCCTGTCTCCTGTAACTTGTAATGACACTCAATTTTAGGGCTTCCTTATTTACAAAACAGAAAACACTTCTCAGCACCTAGTACAGTGGTAGACATACAGCTTGTGCTGAATAAACTAAAGTGCTTCTTGATTTCCTATGGAAATTTTCAAATATCTTTTAAGAAAAATGATCACTTTAGGATGTCTTTCAGTCCCTCCACTTGATGAACTTAACTCTTACATACACATCCGAAGCAGAGGCGATACTAAAGTATTTAATAATTAGTGTGACGTGAACACCAGCACCCCAAAATAAACCAAGACAACAAAACAGAGTCCTGAAAACTCTGCTGGTCCCCAAAATAATCACGAGTTCCTAGATCAGGGGGAGGTCCCAGAGGTCCTGGACACAAGGCCTTGTTCACAGGGAATGAAACACGGGCCACCAGCTATTTGCCAAGTGGGATGAAAGTGTTCCAAATTGGTACAACCCTATCAGGGCAGAGACTGAATATCATCGTTTCTGCCAACAATTCAATTGCTATTTCCTGGACTTTATAAAGACTGTAGAATACAGTATCTACAAAATGGACTTCTGTCAATCATGAGTAGTTTTTAATTTGGAGGGCAATGAGTTGCTGATATGCAAGGTGCAGAAAAGAACAAAAAACAAGCCAGAAGCCAATGTCAAGGGTCAGTTAGGCAGGACAAGATCAGAGAGAGCAAAAGTACTGGCAGGCGACACAAACCCACAGGGCAGATCCTAGGTAAGTAACCAGGAGTCAAACAGAATTCAAGGTAAGGCAGTAGGATCAGCTAAGCAGACAGTAAGGAGATGCTGGGTAAGGATCCCAGCAAACAGCTGTCTAGGAAACAGACATGGATCAGCAATAAGAAGACTCTGACAAACAGGCAACTTTAACCCTAAGCTGAACATTTTCTTATTATGCTTCCCACTACGGCAAGAACCTATGTGAAGGCAAGACCTCTCTTTGCATATGAGGTTGGGTGAACCAGGCAGGAAAACAATTGGCATCTGAGTCTCTTAGAGCGAGACATTCAAGGGTGGGTCTTGGTAGAGTGGTGACACGCCTTACAAAAAGGCACCAGGTTTGCTGTACTGCCTACAAAGAGTAAGAGAGAGATTTTAAATCACTGCATTAGCCCTTATTATTTAATTTCACATATGTCCAATATTTTGGGGCTTGACAATGCCTTCGAAGGCCTCAATCAGAGGATACAAAAGGGAGGCCAATGATCTGAAAAGGCATTAGCTGCCAACTTAGAACCAGAGAAGGCAGGCCAAATATCTATTAGTGATGAAAGAATAAAATTGAAAATTCAGCAGTAACCGATTTGTCTAAAAAGGAATTTTGGGAGTGGGGAGAGGCATGGCTTAATTGAAGGTGTATTGCTAAGAGAGAGAAGGTTACTGTTTTTGTTTTGTTTTGTTTTGTTTTAAATAGAGTAATAAATCATACGCAACACCATAATTGAGTTTACGAGGAAGGTAATACTCTTTAGGCTGTAAAAGTGACCTCCAGTGGGCAGTAACGCTCTTAACTCTGTGGCCGAGGGAACTATATTCCATTGATCGTCACTTTAAAAAAGTCTATACAGGCAACAGCTTTCCAATATAACTTTCACATCCATTTAGCCAATTATATGCATATGGTATTTACTGGTTTCATAATGTATGTGGTTGATTCATTAGTGTGACCTGTTAACAGAGAGATTTTTAAAGTATTTCCCCAACAATCTTCAAATCAACATCAAACATAAGAGAACTGTAGGACTATTAAATTCCTACTAAATAACTTGAAATTAGAATACTGAATTAAAAACTAAAAACTAATATGGAATATGTATGCAGGTCCAAAACTGAACAAAACTTATTAGGGGGAAAATCGAGAAAACACTTTTAGATGCTAATTTGTCTCCTGTCATACCATGAGTGTGAAATTATTTTCAAGGAGAGAATCTCTGGTGAAACACTGAGCTAGCAAACTGAGTACAGATCCAAGTACCACACTTTGTAGTGGGAAAAGTCCGGTTTTTTTAAACCTAAAATTTCACACTTTCTGTTGATTAAAATAGCTATTCTTCCTCACTTCAGGAAAAGTGGGAGGAAGAAAGCAATAAGTTAAGTTCGTGGGTTTTGAATACAGTCCAAAATTATTTTATAGGCCAAGTTAATAAGGCACTTGTGTGCACAATATCACTGGATATATGCAACCTCTTAACAATGTGGTCATGCTGTCCTAAGCATAAATGAAATTATGAGTCGGTTATAAAATGCATAATATTCCATCTTCCCACTACCTTCCCCTGCTGGTTCTAGAAACTGCTTATATATCTGAAGTGAAAGAAGTGAAAAATCACCATGGAAACAAAAGAATATTCCTTATTGCTTAAAAAAGGAAAGAAAAGAAAAAGTCCAGCTATGAAGTGTTTCCAAACGGGATTTCAGAAAGGAGACAAAAGTAATCTTTGCTACGGGCAAGCTTTCTTTCAATGCTCTGATGAATACTGATGAAGACACACTTATTATTTCCTTAGAGAATAAAAGTGGTTTCTAGGGTAGAGTAAATAAATCCACCATTCACAGTCCGGGTTAACTGTGCTGTCATATGGACAGTATTTCCAGAAAACTGACTCCTTTCTGAAAGAGAATGTACTCTGAACAACCATGTTTATAATACAACATACGACACAAAATGTGAAAGTTAAGTGCCTAATGTTTCTTCCTTCTAGTCCAGGGATTAGATCTCTGGACAGGGGCAGACAGTAAATATGCTAGGCTCTGCAGGCTGCAAGGTCTCTGCCGTAACTGAAGGGCCACAGATAATCCCAGAACCAATGGGTGTGGCCATGTTCCAATAAAACTACATTTATGGCACTAACATTTGAATTCCAAATAATTTTCACAAGTCATGAAATATTATCCTGTGATATTGTTTAACCATTTCAAAATCTAAAGTCACTCTTAATTCAGGTAGTAGGCTGGAGTTGGCCCACGGGCTGTATTTTGCTGACTCCTGGTCTAGTCCATCAATGGGTAATAACTACCCAGTGATAAGAATTGGTTCACTGGTGACTTTTCCTGCTGAAATACATATGTAATTGAAGATCTGATGGAATTTATAACTATGGAAGGTGATGGATATTAACTAAACTTATTGAGGTAACCATTTAATAATACAGCCATAATTCACTATGTTGTACACCTGAAACAAATAAATGTTCTTGGTCAATTATATCTCAATTAAAACAAAAACAAAACAAACAAACAAAACCACTATGTGAACTACTGGGGTAATTACTGAAATATAAAATGTAAAGAAGAAAGATAATTCTTGAATTCCTTACCTATAACATATATATTTGTGTAAAGAGGGATTTTATATATTAAGTCAGCAGAAGAAATAATTGATGTGCTTTTTCAATATCTCTCTTGTCACCCTATTTCATAAACAGGAAACAAAAATCAGGTTATGTTTTGAATTTTGGCAGCTCCAGGACCTCCCAGAAGGGCCAGTGGCAATGATCAGATCCCCTCCTTCAAACACCCACGGGCACTGGGCACTGGGCCTTGACATGTGAAGCAACTGAACAGCTGAAGCTCAAAACGTATACTGAGCCTGGGTAACACAGAGACTGCCAGAACCCAATCACAGGTACCTCTGCGATGACGGCCTGTAGTGTGTATCATGCAATGTCACTTAAGTGTGTCCTTTATATTAATAAAAAGCTCCATTTGTCTTGGGTAATTATTGCTCAAACCTGTGACGCTCGTGCCTCTTTAGACTCTGAGGAATGTAGTCCCAACCAGCATGATTCAGCGAATACTGACTTCTACACTATATTGCAATGCTAGAATCGGAAGCAGCCCCGGACTGAAGAAAGCAACTTAGGACGGGGAGAAGGCTGTCATCACATGCCTGATAGGTTGGAAAATTAAAAGTGATGAATAGATCAGTGAGAGAATTAATGGAGGGACCTGATAGATTCCTAGTGATGGTGACATGTATTTAGGGTATGTAGTAAATACTTGGAGGTCAAGATCTGGAATTACCTGGGTGCTTTTACAAAAATGTCCCTATAAGGCCACCATAAGAGAAAGCATACCGAGCCAAACATTCCATTGTTCTCACTACTTGTACCTAATGATTCTACTAAACCCAAGTCCTTCTAACTTTCTTAGAAATGCAACTCAATCCCACCTATAAACATGTACCAGATGCCTCCTGAGGACCAGAGCAGAGACACGGAGAATACTAAGATGCCTGGCACTGCCCTGCCCCTCACTGAGGTCACTGCCCAGTGGGATAAACCAATTAAAAAAATCAATAAAATAAGAGGAAAAGAGTGTGATAGGTTACACAGTGGATAATATAAAACGTAGGTTTGGGGAGGCTTGTTGACTGGAGTGCCATCTTGGCTGGATATGATGGATGCAACAACTGACGTTTCTCTTTGAGCAAGGGGAGTGTGGCCCCCGCAGGAGGAGCAGAGCAAACAGACCCAGATAAAATAAGGAATGAGACGTGGTGGTTCCTTCCAGCGCTTAAAGTGTGGTTACTGTACGTTAGGTACAGGGGGAGGGGTGAAGGATGAGACGGGAGACATGGGCAGGGCCCAATCATAACGCCCTCGATTTCATCCTATAGACCTGCGATGCCCGAAACACATGTGGCTACTGAGCACTTGAAGTGTGGCTAGTCCAAAATGAGAAGTGTGAAATATCTCAATGATTTAAAAAGTCAATTACAAGTTGAAATGATACTTTAGACGTACTGTGTTAAATAAAATACATTAAGATTAAACTGACCTTTTTTTTAATGTGTCTCCTAGAAAACTTTTATCTATAGCCATAGCATTTAATCCTTTGTGACTCCTCCACAACCATTTCACCCCAAGCATTTAAACGAGTAGTGACCTCATTTCTCTCGCCAGTGCCTCGTTTAGATGTGGGCATGTGACCAGCCTCACTGAGGCCTGAGCTAGGAAGAAAGACGGCAGGAGGGGTTCCTGCTGCACATGTCTTTGCCCCATAAGGAGACACAAGAGCAGACCTCTCATTTTTCTTTTGGATGTGGCTACATTGCCAGTGACACAGAACTCCTGTGGCCATTTTTCCATAAGCAGAGGATGGCAGCGCTAAGAAATGGAATAGAGGGTTTGCTGACATCATTGAGCTGCTTTATTGACCAACCCTAGAGTTCACCCTTCCTCTGAACTTCCGGTTATGGAGATAAGAAGGCTCCTTATTATTTAAGCCAGTATGAGTCAGCTTTTCTGTTACTTGTAGCCAAAAACATCTTTGCTGCTACACTCCAATAAACTACAATTACCTCAAGGGCAAGGGAGGATATCCACTATCATTTGAGACCATCTCGTAACGACAAGTCTACAATCAACCAACATGTTATTGTTGTGATAGTACATATACAACATGTATGCTTTTTCCTTTATCACACAACTTATGGAATGATTACTCAGGCAAAGAGACTTTTTATTAATTAGAGAAAAAATTATGAGCAACATTTAATTAATCAAAAGTAGAACAGAATATCCACTAGAGTTGTAAATAGTTACACTTACTAGTTGTCCTTTCATTGAGGGTCTGCCTTGAATTCTGGTCAAAGCACACACGTGGGGAACAACTCAGCTTGATTGGACTAATCTGGACATAAGCCCTTAAAGGTGATGTAGCAAATATATAGTTTACACCTCATAGAGTTACCATGAGAATTTAGCAAAATACTGTAAGTAGAGCCTAGCACAATATCTAGTACTAGGTAAATATATATAATTTGGTTCTTGTTACTTTTATCTTGTAGAACAGTTGACTGTAAAAATTTTAATATGTTAAATATGCATTTCATTTACTCTATACTTACTAAATATGATAATCCCATTTTGTGTTTCTAGAAGTCAGATTATGGCAAATACTAATATACATATGCTATACTTCACTGGCTAGTTGGTGCTTGGGTACATGGTTGATTTCTTCGTTCACTCTTTCATTTATCTGAAGCAAGTCTCAGAAACCACTGAACAAAGTAAGGGAGGCAGTGACAAAACTATAAACTAGTAATTGAGCTCTGGTATTCTGACTAACCTCCTCCTGCTTCCCAGTACTTGTGAGATTGGTGGGACTGACAATGCAGTTGGAGAGAAGATGAACAAAAAGAAAATATAAAGCAGGAAAGCAAGATTATGACTTTGAGGATGTAACTAGAAGGCAACTAATGTAATTAAAAGAGACAGAGAGGAAGAGGCACTAAGTAACAGCTAAGGATGATGAAGAAAGATAGAGAACAGATATCAGGCCAGAAGGAGAGAATAGAGGACATTTAATGAATTACACCAAGCTAGAAGATTACAAAACCCTTTCTGCTCTATTACAAAGGATTTTGCTTTTCATAACATACACCAGTATAAATTTAATTTCCAAATAATATATACTGAAAAAAAGCCCTTACCAGCTCAAGCTTAACAAATAAATGTGTTTTTTTCTCAACTTACGAATAAGGATGATGGTTCTTCATTGAAAACACCATGTTATCGACAAATGTCAAAGTTCACAAGATTGTCAACTCGGTGACACTGTTAGTTACCCGGCTTATCACGAGAACTGTGAGTTCGTTAGCTCTGGGCGCTTTGGTGTGGCCACTGCAGTATTCCCACAGAGTTGTTGAGTTAACAAGTGTTTACTGAACAAAATCAGTATCTGGGAATTTAAACTGTGTTTATTCTGGACAATTAAACATGCTAAACTAAAGTGAACTTATAATGTAACATTTGTTGTGATGAATAAGGAAAACACAGAGAAGGTTCTCATGGGGCGGCGGGGGGGGGGGGGGGTGGGGGATGGGGGGCGGGGGGCGGGCGGGGGGCAGGGAAGCCCTCCAGGCAAACACCAGCTGAATGACTGGCAGGTGCCTGGACAAGCATTCAGGGTCCCTGATGGGGAACCCTGGTCTCGAGGCCCCTCTCCTAAAGTCAAACAGGGGCAGGCGGAGACCACTTTCTGGACACTAGTCATTAACCTTCGCTAACACTGGTATTTGGAGGGGCTCTTGGTTCAAGTTTGCATGTCCAAGGTGGACCCAACATATGCACAGAACCCAGGAATCTCCTAGGGCTCAATACCACATGAGTAACTGGTAGAAGGATGAATCTGGCACCTTTTTTAAAGTTCGATTATAATCTACATACAGTAAAATGTATCCTTTTTAACGCACATGCTATGAGTTTGATAAATGCATACGGTTGGGTTTCTACCGCCACAATCAAGACATAGCACAGAGAGGAATCCAAGATGGCGGCGTAGGTAAACACCTAAACTGCTGCCTCCCACAACAATTTAAACTGCAACTAACAGACAAAACGTCTATCACCCAGAACCACGGGAAAGCTGGCTGAGTGGAAGTTCTACAACTAGAAGGAAAGAGAAAAGAGCACTGAGACGTGCACGAGCGCTGAAAAGCTGAGGTACGGAGGCGCGTGATCCGGGCTGGCTGCGGGCAACTGGGTGCGTTGCTTTTTTCAACCCGAACGGAGACAAGCCCCCGATTACTCTGAAATCCAGTCTCTGGGGAGACGCGGGGGACCCAAACTCCTACGGGGAGAAGCTGGACTGTCTGCCAGTGAGAGTGGCTTGCTTGCAGAGCTGCGCGCAGGAATAATTGTTTACGGCACTGGGGCACGGGACTCCAGGACGCGGTCGGGGACACAGAGCTGGCTTACTAGCAGCCATTGCTGTTTGCCACGCCCTAACCTAGTGACGCCCTGAGACCCCGCCCCACACAACCTACAAACCCACCCAAGCTCCAGGCAGCTCAATTAGCATAAGAAAGCCTGCCCTATCGTAGCTTAACCTAGAAAACTTGCAGCCGGGGTCAGACAGCTCCAAAACCTCCAAACCCCAAGCAAAGAGGAGAAAACTGCAGCTCTCACTGTAGCTCCTGCTGAGTGGCCTCAGACAGTAGCTGACCTGCACCCATTGGAGATCCAGAAGCCAGTGTACCTAGTGGTCAGTGTGAGACACCAGATTTCAAGTCCTCACATCCATAAGTGACACATTCAAGAGGCAGACTCAGTGAGCACCAAAGCCCCACTGAAACAAGTCCTGCCCCATAAGTGTGTCTTCAGCGCAGCACTTCTTCCATTATAGACACAGGGAGTGCTCACAGCTAATTGGCCTGGAGGTCAATTCCTCCCAGCGTACCAACAGTAATTCAGGCTTAACTACACCAAGACTTTGCACTCAGCCCACAAAGGGGTGTACCAAGAGCATCCACATCAGGTGATTGGGGAGGCTGAGCTACTGCCCCCTATAGGTCACCTACCACACAAAGCCACTCCATCAACACAGGGAAGCAGCCAAAATGCAGAAACAAAGAAACATGTCACGAATGAAAGAAACGGAGGAAAGCAAACTACTGGATGACATAGAGTTCAGAATCACATTTATAAGGTTACTCAAGAATCTTCTAAAAACCGCCGAGAAACTTGATGACACTTCTGAGGAGCTTAGTGAGACCTTCAGGGACCTTAATGAGAATGCCAAAAAAATGGAAAAGGATCAGTCAGAAATGAAGCATACACTGTCTGAAATAAAGAATATACAGAAACTCAACTGTAGATCAACATACCCCAAGAATCAAACCAAAGATCTGAAATATGTGGAAACAAAAAACATCCAACCAGAAAAACAAAAAGAAAAAAGAATCCAAAAATATGAAGATAATGTAAGGAGCCTCTGGGACAACTTTAAGCGAAACAACATCCGAATTTTTGGGGTGCCAGAAGAAGGGAGAGAGCAAAATATTGAAAACCTATTAGAAGAAATAATGACAGAAAACTTTCCCTACCTGGTGAAAGAAATAGACTTACAAGTTCAGGAAGCGCACAGAACCCCATACAAGAGGAACCCAAAGAGGACCACACCAAGACACATCATAATTAAAATGCCAAGGGCAAAAGACAAAGAGAGAATATTAAAAGCAGCAAGAGAAAAACAGTTAATTACCTACAAGGGAGTACCCATACGACTGTCAGCTGATTTCTCGGCAGAAACTATGCAGGCCAGAAGGGAGTGGCAAGAAATATTCAAAGTGATGAACAGCAAGAACCTACAACCAAGATTACTCTACCCAGCAAAACTATCATTCAGAGTTGAAGGTCAGATAAAGAGCTTCACAGACAAGAAAAAGCTAAAGGAGTTCATCGGCACCAAACCAGGATTACATGAAATGCTGAAGGGTATTCTTTAAGAAGAAGAAGAAGAAGAAAAAGGTAAAGATAAAAATTATGAACAACAAAATGACATCAAATACATACCTACCAACAAGTGAATCTAAAAATCAAGTGAATAAAAAATCTGAAGAACAGAATGGACTGGTGAATATAATAGAATCAGGGACATAGAAAGGGAGTGGACTGACGATTCTCAGGGGAAGCAAGTGTGAGGGGTGTGGGAAGAGATTGGACAAAAATCTTACTCCTATGGATGAAGACAGTGGCGGGGGGTAAGGGCATGGGGTGGGGTGGGGAATCAGGTGGAGGGGAGCTATGGGGGAAAAAAAAGTGGAACACCTGTAATAATCTGAACAATAAAGATTTAATTAAGGGGAAAAAAAAAGAAAAAGAAAATAAAAAATAAAAAAATAAAATAAATAAAATAAAATCACTTCCTCAGCCTCGAAAAAAAAAAAAAAAGACATAGCACATTTCCATCAACCCAAAAAATTTCCTTGTGACAACTTATGGCCAATCCCTCCCCGGCCCCTGGCCACCACCCATCTGTTTTCCATCCCTAGAGTTTAGCTTTTCCAGAACGTCACACAAATCAAATCTCCAGGGCGGAGCCTTTGCGTGGTTTCTTTCATCTGCCATGCAGTCACTGGCAATGAGGGACCCGGTGAGTGAAAAGGACTGCGTAGGAACTGAAACTGGGGAGGTGTCAGGGCCAGGTCACACAGGGCCTTGTCCGCCACAACAGCAAACCTGGATTGATACGGGTGATGGGAAGCCACTGGAAGATGGTGAGCAGCTGAGTAATGTGATTTGATTCACTTAAAAACAATCTGGCTACTACTGTGTGGAAGATGGACCGCCGTGGAGCAAAAGGAGAAAAAAGGAAGCCGTTTAGAGGCGGCTGCTATTGTCAGGGTCAAAAATAGAACAGCAACAATGGAGGGGGCCCAGAGTGGTCCGATCAGATGTACTTGAGAGGACAAGATGCTGGGACTGGACAGAGCACATGAGGAGGCAGAGGAGGCCAGAATGCTCCACGATTTGGGTGATAGAAACAAGGGAGGTGGTGGTGTCACTTACCAGGATGGATAAAAGGCAAAGACAGGGAAGTTGGAAAGAGGAGCGATAGGGAGGCGGAGGAAGGGCGAATGAAGGGTTCCATACATTTGGACGGCATCGCATACAGATGATATGGCATCTCACCGCTGACCATTCTGCATATCTGATTGACCTTTGATAAAGTTCACTCAACACTCCCTGTCCTGTGACTCTTCTATTTAATACAGTGAGTGAAGACACTGAGTACATTCAGTCTCCACATCACGGAGTTCCCAGGGTTAAATTTTTAAAAATAAGGTAAGTTGTAAAGGTTAAGGCTAAAGAGCTCTTCCATTTCTCACCTTTATTTTCTACATGGACAAGAACAACCCGAGTCTCATAAGAAGGCACTAAATGTTACATAGACTTTTTCTCAGAATACTTATTCCATTTGTTCAACTGCTCTGGCTCAACTGAGTTAAGAACAGAAAACATTTTTAAATGATGGTGACTTTTCTCGCTTCCAAATGTTTCCCATTAACAGGTGAAAACGCATTTAATGGTTCATCTTTTCCACCTTAGGAGACCGGGCTGATGCTCTCGGGAGGGTGAAGGAGTACGTCTTGCTTAGACGCTCAGTACGAGGAAAGCAATGTAGCGGCAACTCACGGCAGAGAAGCCAGAGGGTGTGGCGTGCAGGTTTACCTCATGTCTGCTTTCCTCAGGGAGCCAAGTACAGGGAGTAGCACCGACCACACCATTACCTACATTGGCAGCTCTGAGACCACCCAAGTAGAATATTTGATACACCAAATGATCATTCCTGTCAAAGCTCCATCCATCCATCCATCTGACCACTATCAACACATTTCCTGAAAGCCTTCTTTGGTCTTAAAATTTCATGCAAATTTGTCATCTATAAGGCATACAAAATGTATTTGTTTACTTACCATTGATTACAATGGACATTCCAGCTAGATGTAGTGTAAGATCACTATGTACAGTTGTGCAATAGACTAGATCAGTCTACTACAACAATTTCTGTTGGATAGCATTAAAATGCCTTGAGGATGAGGCCCCTTTTTTTCAAACATATGAAGTAGCCCTGGACTTTGAGTAACTTTAGCACAAGACTGAGCCAGCCAAGTTCATGAAGAAGTCAAAGTCTAGTGAAAAAACTAGGCCCCATGGGTCATTCAGGGCAATTCTGGGTTCGACCCCAGTCTCCTTTCCCAGTCCAGAGCTGTTCCACAAGTAGCGTGTTGCTACCTCTGTGAACAATGACTGCTCTTCTCTTGCATTTCTTTGCTCAGGCTAAAGAGAGACCTTTGCAGGATGGTTATCTCATGCTACTCAAGCCATTTGTTTCTGCCATGAGTGATACAGAGATGGTGGAGGTGGAGGTGAAGGGAGAGACAGAGATGACAGAGACCGAGATAGAGATAGAGACAGACACAGACATATAGACACAGACAATAAAGATAGAGATAGAGACAGAGACAGATAGCTTCTTAGCAAATAGTCAAAGGGATCAAGTTGCTAGTCTATAAGCTAGTCTGAAAGCAGGAACATGTCTAATACTCTCACCATGTGTCCTCGGCACCTTGCTAAGGCTAAGTCATAGTTTTATACGGGGAAACAACACTTTCTATCTGCCAGTTGAGGCCATGTTCCTCAGACGCCTGCTGCACTCCCTTCTGCAGCTGGGGCAAAGTCTGTGCAAATCCCTGAGCCGCACGGCAGTGGTCCTGTAAGTCATCTAACCCAGCTCCCCAGGGAACAGTCCAGGAAACAAGTCCCAAAAGGATGACAGAACCCACCCAGGGAGCGTGTTATGCCACATTTAGTTCCCCAGAACTCAGATTTTCTGACCAACTACTGCTCTTTCCTAAACACTGCAATACCTCGCCACCAATCAGCAAGTGATGATTGGAAACCCACCATATCAGAGACACCATGAACTGGAGAGCTGTGCCCTTAAGACCATCTTCCCAGGTCTGGTTTGAGTTGGACAATTAATCATGTGTTTGAGAAGATAACACTTCTCCCTCTGCTATTTGCTCCGTGCAAGGGCACTAAGCAGATAAAAGGAAATTTATTGAGAAATTAATATGACAGTGGGTTATGGTTATTCTGTATGTGAATGGTCAATTTAGAAAGCACAGCTGGTGAGTCATACTATAAACTGTATACCTATTTATTTAGACTCCAAAGAGAAATGGTATGACCTAGATCAGTGGTCGGCAAACTCATTAGTCAACAGAGCCAAATATCAACAGTACAACGATTGAAATTTCTTTTGAGAGCCAAATTTTTTAAACTTAAACTTCTTCTAACGCCACTTCTTCAAAATAGACTCGCCCAGGCTGTGGTATTTTGTGGAAGAGCCACACTCAAGGGGCCAAAGAGCCGCATGTGGCTCACGAGCCGTGGTTTGCCAACCACTGGTTTAGTCTAATCTGATGATTAATTGAAAATATGTATTCAAGCTGTTATCTAAACAAAGGAATTTGTTTATTAAAAAATAATATGCTTTTCAGATTTTTAGCCTTATTTCACAAATAAGACATTAAAAATAACACTGAAACTTCATTTTAATAATATCCCAAATTATGGGAGTAGTTTGATAGTTTTGAAAGTTCACATGCTTATCCTATATATTCTATAATACTAACTCTCCTCAACAGAACTGAGCACATTATAGTGAAAGCCCAGTGTTATTGACATTGTTTTGCTGACACTTTTCCGCTATATAATTATTTAAAAGAACTTCTATTATTTCTTCCTTGTAAGAGGACTCTATATTTAAAGTAATAATAAACTGCAAACTAGATGTCTAAAGTAATTAAAGTGTCCTAAGGTATCAGTTCCCCAATATAAAATTTTCGATTTTTCAAAAGTCTAGGAAATAATGCCAGTGGATAATGCATGGAGTGGGGCAAAAGTAAGTTTATAGTTGTAAGTATGGGAAACACGGAGTTTATTCTTATATTATTATTTATTAACTATTGTATTACCGTGGAACCTCAGTTCTCAAACTCAATTTGCTCTGGAAGGCTGTTCAAGAAGTGATTTGTTCAAAAACTGAATCATTTTTCCCCATTAGAAACAATGTAAATTGAATTAATCCATTCCAGACCCTGCTTTAACCTTTCTTGTTTATATACAGTACATGTCTCATGTACTGTTTAATCTGTAAACAAACACTTCTTTTCTTAAATTGATCGAACCCCCCCTCCTCCCCGCCCCTCTAGCCTTAAAGGAATCACTTTCAGCTCTCCTTCACGGTGTCTTTTGGGAAGTCTGCAAGCAGCATCTTCGCTTTGTCACAGATCACTGCCTCTGAAATGCTGACACCAGCTGCTTTTCCTTTACCCAATTCAACAACAGTTTTTCTACCTCTTCCAATTGCTGTGATCATTATCTCTTTCACACCCTTAGCAACATTAGCACTCTTGATGGTTTTTTTTGTGTTAAGATTGTGCTAATGGTGGATTTCACCAACAGCAAAAGCATTCTTTCTGTTGTTTGTTGCCTGAAAGACTCTTTTTTTTTTTTATTTTACCTACACTTTTATTTTTTTTTTAAGGCTGAGGTATCAGCATGAAAAGGTTCTCAGATGGAAAACCAAAGTTTGGTTCAACAACCGAGACATTTTTTCCATGGACAACTAGGTGGAGAGAGAACTGAACTGTTTGAGATGGGAGACATTTGAGAACTGAGGCTTGACTGTATTTATTTGTATCACAACTGTAAGCCTACTTTTGCCCACCCCTGTATTAGGGAAAGCAAAGCTGTGTGTGCCCGCATAGCTTCCGTTTTGATGGTCTCTGACTTCTTTGCTGGGCCAGCACACAGCACAATGTCAGTGGCATAGGATACCTGGTCATGGCTGGCTTCAACGGAGCTTCCACCAGCATGGAAAGTCATCTGCACAGGGGCTAAGGTGAGGCAGGTCACACACTCTCTGCCACTCTGTCTATCACAGCAGTGCACCTATAACAGAACACACGCAGTCTGCTGAGCACCGCAGGGGAGAGGGGGCCAGGGGCAACAGGCCCTTTCAAAGGGTCTAGATTTCAAGGAAAATTCAAATAAGTTATGCAGCACACACTTCAAACATTTAAAACTTTATCAGGACCTTCCAGTATCTATGAAAAGGCTATTAACTCTACTTTAGGTATATTTTTCAAGTTTTAAGAGTTTAGGAATCAAGGATACACATAAGTCAAAGTTTATTTGATGCTAATGGAACTTTGTCAACCTGACTTTTCTCTCATCTTTGACTCTACATGTGTGTGTGACTGCCACTTAATTGGTAGTGACATTCTTCTACTTATACATGATAGTCCCTCTAAAACCACTGTTAAATATATGTATTACTACATCATGTTCTGCTTGAAATGTTGACATTGCAGTCAAAGTGAATTAAACTAAGGTGATTTGTAATTTGCAGACCAAAATAAAGTTACCATAATATTATTTTTCTTTTCGTGAAATACAGCCAAGCATTATTAAAAGCACATGTCAGAAGACACTCCCTATCAGAGGTAGGGGATGGGGGTGAGGGTGGTAGGGGAATTATGAGTCCATCTCCCCACTGGGAAAATCCCCATTCTCCTCCCACTTATCTACTGTCACAAGAGTTCTTTCAAGTAGTATTTATTTTCACTCGAAGCTAATAAAGTAGAAATAGCATTGCTTTTGTGATAAATTACTAACTATACCATAGGAAGAAATTATTTTATTAGTTAGAACATGCTCTCAATTTGTTAAATTTGTGTAGATTTAGGGTAAAACTTTAGATGAAAATCTTGAATTTGTGAGGAAGAAAATTAAAACACATACTAGTTCCCTATCTGAGGTTTAATTCTACTTGCTGTATAATACCCATATATCTTCATTATAGATTATGGTCCACAAATATTTTGTCATGTTTAATATAGATCTAACTGAAAATTACAACAATATGAATCCTACCTTCATGGTTGAATAATTCCACTTTTTTAAACAAATAGGGTTGTTAAGATTGCCCATTAGTTTCTCTGAAGGTAAGAAACTCCCTCGAGTTCAAAGCAAGTCAATAAATAAAACCTTGTTTCCAAAGCACTTTAAAGATTTTATTATAAAAATATTTTTCCTAGTTGACTTGGGGGAAAAGATTTGACCGCAGTTCTAATTCACAGTGTTATACCTCCTGAGCAAATTAAAAGGTTGCTCAGTGCATATGAATTCATGACTGTGGAAGTGTTGTTTACTATGCTTCAGCTAAATATGGTGGGGGAACTGAAACTTACCACATAGCGGGTTTATGCAAAAGCTAGTATGCTGACACTGTAATAATTATAGTTCGCAGCCATTTAGGATCCAGTTAAAATGTTCTTGTCACATATGTTCTTGTTATAAAGCATACTTTAAAAAATAAAATCTAATCACCTTTGATATCAATTGGAAGTCCACGTGAAAGACATGACCCTTTCCGAAATATCCAAATCGATAGTGAAAATGCTTGTATGTCAGCCAAGATGCATCATTATTAAGAATAATATTATATTAGGATAATATCTGTCACTGACTTGTCCTAAAGCTTTTTTCTCAATCCTTTTCAGAACTAAAATCAACTCCTTTATAACTAAAATGTAAACATATATTTAACATGCTCAGTCATGTACCAGTGTTCTAGCTGTATGAGTAATCTGTTCCACTCTGCATGCAATATGCTTGTCACACTAATGCCTCAAAAGGGGTAAGTAAATGAATGAAATCACATTATACAGACTTGTAATTACTTCCCCTCTCTCTCAGAATTCTCCACGTGGGATAAACTTTGAAAATTACATGCCTATGTTTGGTGTACAAAACTCTATCAGTAATGCACATAATTACTTCTAATACAAGTCTACAGACAAAAACTGTCTAACAATTGCAACAACATATGTGTGGCAAATATTGTTAAAGGAGATAATGCATTCTTACACTAAGTGATGAGTATGTACACAGCAAAAAACCCTAAATTTTGTTCTTTGCTTTTCAGTTTTCAATGACTATACCACTGGAGATCTAAGGAGGCAACTCATTAAGGCATAAATTATATACACACATACACATATACAGTTATTTTTGTTTTACATGTCCATGAAAGAAAGCACCAAGTGACTTTTAACAATTTCATATCTACTAGAAAAGGAGCTTCCTTTTTTTGTAATACGTACTCATGTTTAAAAATAATCACATATATCCATTTACATATGTAAAAGAAGCTGCATTAAAATCTATAGAGCTTTGCAAAGAAATAACTTCTTAACAAGGAAAACTAGTGTAAGGTCAAAGAAAAAGCATAGTCCTATAGGTAGTCAGTATGCCACCAAAGTTAAACTAATCCAAAATCTTCTCCCAAGAGGGCCAACCAACTCGACTGCTTTTCATGGATTAGAACTCTAATGTACTATCTCTTTAAAAAATGGTATCAAAAATAAGACCTTATCAATCTTTCCATTATATATTGGTTGCATTCATAAAGGTATTTAATTATTTTTATACAAATATTGAAATATATTGCTTTTTACTCAGTAATTACAGATTCTAGAACACACTATATTTAATATTTAAAAAATAATTACATTCATGATTAAAAAAAAAAAAGACCATTTGTAACTTCTGCTTCCAGACAAGATGTAATAGATTTACTTTTCTGCATTCTTCCTTTTTAGTATAAGTAACAGCCCTGGATGTTATCCATAAAACAAATATAAGAAGACTCAGGAAAAAGGAGAGAAGAAAGACCAGTTTAGGGATTTCAAGACCCAAGAAGTAACACAGTGCTGAATTCCTGGGTTTTCTTTTATATATCCTGGATTGGGTGCTAGAGAAGCCAGCAACCTGGAAATGTCACTGGTTATAGGCGGAAAGAACAAAACAAGAAAGTCTGATCTCTATAACCAAAGGGCCAGAAAAGAATAATTTAGCAAGACAGAAAATGTTTAAGTAAAAGTGCGCTACCCCGGCCAAACACCATGGAAAAAATGGCAGACCCCCACCAGCAAAGGCCAAATGGGGAGCCTAGACTTCCACCCCTGCCAGACTGGAATGTAGCGACCCAATTCCCTTACAGGGGTGATGACAGGAAAGGCGGAATGGGGAGTCATGACTTTCACCCCTGATGGACAATGAGGCACCCTCCCCCTTCTCATTGGAGTGGTGTTGGGAGAAGCATAATGGAGGGTCAGGACTTTCACCACCATCTAGCTATTACAAACCCTCTCCTTTCCACCAGGGTGTCAAAAAAGGCTAAGTGGAGCAAGTTACTATGATATCTGATAGTAACAAGGTGGTACTCCTATACCCCCCTAAGCTGGGGCCATATCAGAGGAGGCTTATTAAAACAAAAGATTTAAGATACACAGACTTATACCCCAAATGTCCAGTATTCAATAGAAAACCATTTATTATTCCAAAAACTAGGATAATCTCAATTTGAATGAGAAGAGATAATCTTAAAATGCCAATAAGATAACATAGATTTCAGACTTATCAAGTAAGTGTTTTAAATAGCTATCACAAATATGTTTTAAAAGGCAATGAAACACACACTTGAAACAAAAAAAATATAGTTTCAGTAGGCAGATGCAGAGTGGAGGGAGTCAATGAGGGGGGGGGGATTAACATCTGTAATACTTTCAAATAAAGATAAAATTTTTTAAAGTCTCAACAAAGAAATAGAACATATAATAAGAACCAAATCTAACATTATTAAAAATTAAATTTATTGGGGTGACACTGGTTACCATATCAAATTGAACTTGTAAAACTGAAAAATACATGAAACAAAATAAAAAACTCAATGGGTAGGCTTAATAGCAGAATGGACAGAATAGAGGAAAGAACCAGTAGACTTGAAGATAGAAAAATAAAAATTCCCTAATCTGGGCAACCAAAAGAAAAAAGACTGGAAAAAAATGAACGATGGAGGCAAACATTTAACAGGAACTTCTCAACAGAACCCATGAAGGCCAGAAAGAATTGGCACAAGGTATTTCAAGAGCTAAAAACACAACAACAAAGAAAAAGCCATCAACAACAACAAAAACAAAACAGTAAACCCAGAATTTTATATCCAGTAAAAATATCTTTAAGGACTGAAGAAAAACCCAAACATTCTCAAATGAATGTAAACTGAGAATACATTGCCGGCATACCTACCTTAAAAGAATGACTAAAGTAACAAAGAAAATGATAAAAGCAAGACTCTTAGAACTCTACCAGGAAAAAAAACAAAACACAGAAAGGAGTAAAAATGTTGGTAAATACAACAGACTTTCCTTTTCTTCTAAAATTCTCTAAGTTATGTTTGACATTAGAAGCAAAAATATAACCCTGTCTGATATGGTTCTAAACACATGGAGAGGAAATATTCAACATAATTATAAACAGAATGGTGTATAGGTCATTGAGAAGGGCACATCACTTCTGTGATTTTCTTACCAAAAATGCACAATCTCAATCAAATAATGAGAAAATATCAGAAAAAAAAACACACAAATTATTAACATTCTACAAAATAAATATTCAATATTATGCAAAAGTGTCAAGATCATAAATGGCTAAAGAGCTGCTACTTGATTGGAAGACACTTAAGCAACATCGCAATTAAATGCAATGTGGGATCCTAGACTGGGTCTGAGACCTGAAAAAGAACATTGGTAGAGAGAGAAACCAAGATGGTGGCATAGGTAAATACCTGAACTGCTGCCTCGCACAACAATTTCAAAACTACAACTAAAAAACAAAATGGACATCATCCAGAACCACAGGAGGCTGGCTGAGTGGAAATTCTACAACTAGAAGGAAAGAGAAAAGCACACTGAGACTCACAGGAACTGCGGAAGTAAAGGCAGAGGTACGGAGGCACACGCGCGGAGAGGGCTGGTAACTGAGTACGCGGCTGGCTTTCTCAATCGGGAGGGAGACACTAGCTCCTGACTGCTCTGAACTCCAGTTCCAGGCAAGACTCTGGGGACCCAGACTCATACGGGGAGAAACTGGACTGTCTGGCAGCGGGGAGGGTGGCTTTCTCTCAGAGGTGCTTGCAGCGATTACCCTGGGACACTGAGACCCAGGGGCCTCTTAGGGCAGTGCTGATGGGAAGCAATTGCTGTGTGCTCTGCCCTGAGATTCTGCCCCATCCAAGCTGAGCACAGATGCTTTTGCATATGAATGGCCTGGTCCTTTGAATTCTAAACTTACCTAACAAACTGCAGCTGAGTCAGTGAGACCCAGAACATCCAAAAGAAGGCCCAAGGCCCCGCAGCAGCTTGCATTGCTTCACAGCTGGGCCTCATGTGGGCACCTCCAAAACCCAAACAAAGAAGAGGAATTTGCAGATCTCTCAGTAGCTCCTGCTGGGTGGCCTCAGGCAGAGGCTAAATTAGCAATTCCTTGGAGATCCAAGAGCCAGTGCACCCAGGAGTCAGAGTAGGACCATCCAGATTACAACTCCTCAGATCCATAAGGGACACACTCAGGGGGCACACACAGTGAGCACCAAAGCCCCACTGAAGCAAGTCTTGTCTCGTAAGGGTGTCCCCAGCGTAGACAAAGCTGATCCTCACAGCCAATTGGCCTGAAAGTCAATTCCTCCCAGTGACAGCAACAACAATCAAGGCTTAACTACAACAAGACTATGCACACAGCCCACAAAGGGGTGCACCAAGAGTGTCCACCTCAGGTAACTGGGGAGGCTGAGCCACTAGGCCCTATAGGACACCTAGCACACAAAGCCACTCTATCAACTCAGGGAAGCAGCCAAAATGCGGAGACAAAGAAACAGGTCACAAATGAAAGAAATGGAGGAAAGCAACGACTGGATATAGAGTTCAAAACCACGGTTATAAGGTTTTTCAAGAATTTTCTAGAAAAGGCCGATAAGTTTAGTGAGACCCTCGAGGATATGAAAAAGGCCCAACTAGAAATTAAACATACACTGACTGAAATTAAAAATAATATACAGAGATCCAACAGCAGACGAGAGGACCGCAAGAATAAAGTCAAAGATTTGAAATACAAAGAAGCAAAAAACACCCAACAGGAAAAGCAAAAAGCAAAAAGAATCCAAAAATATGAAGATAGTGTAAAGAGCCTCTGGGACAACTTCAAGTGTACCAACATCAGAATTATGGGGGTGCCAGAAGAAGAGAGAGAGCAAGATACTGAAAACCTATTTAAAGAAATAATGACAGAAAACTTCCCCTATCTGGTGAAAGAAATAGATTTACAAGTCCAGGAAGCGCAGAGAACTCCAAACAAAAGGAATCCAAAGAGGACCACACCAAGACACTTCATAATTAAAATGCCAAGTGCAAAAGACAAAGAGAGACTATTAAAAGTAGCAAGAGAAAAACAGTTACCTACAAGGGAGCACCCATACGACTGTCAGCTGATTTCTCAACAGAAACTATGCAGGTCAGATGGGAGTGGCAAGAAATATTCAAAGTGATGAATAGCAAGAACCTACAACCAAGATACTCTACCCAGCAAAGCTATCATTCAGAATTGAAGGGCAGATAAAGAGCTTCACAGACAAGAAAAAGCTAAAGGAGTTCATCACCACCAAACCAGTATTACATGAAATGCTGAACGGTATTCTTTAAGAAGAGGAAGACGAAGAAAAAGGTAAAGATAAAAATTATGAACAACAAATACATATCAATCAACAAGTGAATCTAAAAATCAAGTGAATAAAAAATTTGATGAACAGAATAAACTGGTGAATATAACAAAATCAGGGGCATAGAAAGGGAGTGGACTGACAATTCACGGGGGGAAAGGTGTGTGGGGGGTGCGAGAAGAGACTGGACAAAAATCGTACACCTATGGATGAAGACAGTGGCGGGGGGTAAGGGCAGAGAATGTGTGGGAACCAGGTGGAAGGGAGCTATGCGGGGGGGGGGGGGGGGGGGGGCGGGGAAAGGAGAACAATTGTAATAATCTGAACAATAAAGATTTATTTTAATAAAAGAACATTAGTAGAAAAACTTGCAAAATTTGATTAAGATCTGTAGATTAATTATTATATCATTAATGTCCTGATAATTATAATTATATAATTGTTAGCAGTATAGTCTATACTATTTTCTTCCTTTTCTCTAAGTGTAAAAATAAACACACTTTAAAGGTGATTTATAAGAAAGAAAACCTTTCTTAAGTGCTTCAGAATAAATGAGACTTGAAAGAAGCTGAGAGCCTATATAGAATAAATAACATAAATTTAAGTTTTTCTATGCACGTCAGAATTTTATACTAAAAGAATCTTTCAAAAACAAGAGAAGAGAATCAGTGGAGGCTAAATTTTCTCTTAATTAGAAAAATAAAGTTACTAGACAATATGCGTATTTTCTATCTCTGATATAGGAAGGAAAGAGAATGCAGGAAAACAATTTCCCGGCATAGAAGCCTGGAAAATCACAATATCCAAACAATCATGAAAAAGAGGAGTTAAAGTCCTCTATAAGTTAGAGTTTTAGAGAGAGAAAAATAACAATATAGGTCTATGCATGGGGAGGATAGCAATAAGGACTAAACATCAATAAATGTTACTTGATTTGCAAAAGCTGAGAGGTAAGTTGCTGCTTAAACTGCAAATGCAATTTGGTAGTAACACCACCTATCAGATTTTCAGCTATTTCTCTTTTTTTAAATATATTTTCATTAATTTTAGAGAGGGAGAGAGAGAAATATCAATGACGACACAGAATCACTGATCGGCTGCCTCCTGCATGCCCCCCACTGGGGACTGAGCCCCATACCTGGGCATGTGCCCTGACCGGGAATCAAACCTGTGACCTGGTTCATAGGTTGACACTCAACCACTGAGCCACACCGGCTGGACACAGCTATTTCTATCTTTAATCTAGGAAAATATTACTATCTCTACCCTCAACGTTCTCCCTTATCATTACACAATGTTTCCACTGAAACTACTCTAAACGGGAAGCAATAACCACCTCAATGCAAGTTCTTCTTTGCAGCATTCGACAGAGAAGTATATGCAGAACCAAGAGAGACTACTATTCCAGAAGCCAAGAGAAAAGAAGGTTCAAGATGAGGTTAAAAGTTTGGAATTTGAATCCAGACAGGTTAACTGCCTCTAAAAACAAAATTCAAAACTAAGCAGAGAAATGTAACAGAATCCAGTCTCTATAATGTATCATTCATAATAGTCAGAATGCAATCCAAAATGACTTAACCTAAAATAAACAGGAAAAAATGACTCATTCTCAAGTGAAAAGGCAATCTATAGAGGCCACATCCAATGCTGAAATAAGCAGAAAAGCACCTATTATACTTACTCACAAGGATATAAAGAAAAATATGTCTATGAGGAATGAATGAATAGAGAAAGTCACCAAAGAAACAGAATTTTTAAGAAGAACCATATGAAAATTCTGAAAATGAAAATATCCAAAAGAAAACCAAAAAAAATCACTGGATAATGGAGATACAGGAAAGAGTGAACTTACAGGTCAATAGAAATAGTATAATCTGAGGTTCAGGGAAAATTTTTTATGTAAAAATAGGTAAAGCCTCAGGAATCTGTGGGACAATATTTAAAAATGCATGTAAATGAAGGCCCAAAAGGAGAGGAGATAGAAAAGTGGGCAAAAATATATTTGAAGGAAATATGGCCAAAAATCCCCCAAATTTGATGAAAGCAATAAATATACCAATTTAAGAAATCTGTAAGTATACAGTGAGTTCAGTATTGGCACCCAAAAAATATGTCCAGGTCCTAACCCAGCAGCTTTGAATGTGATCTTTTTTGGAAATACGGTCTTTGCAGATGGGATTAAGTTAAGGATCTTGGGATAAGATAATCCTAGGTTTAGAGAGGGCCCTAAATCCAACGACTAGTGTCCTTATGGCTTTTCCAATATTTTGAATTACTTTTTATGACCGATGTCAAGATTGCCAGTAATGAATGAATGAATGAATGAATGAATTGGTCAACTCAGCGGTATTCAAACACAAGTGGTAGAATTCCAGCTTCAGGCAATAAATTCACTGGACAAAGACTCTTGCAGATAACAATATAAAATGTAGACAGAATGAAAGAAAAATATCTGAAGACACTGGAATGTGATCAAGAGTAGGCAGACACCAGGGCACAGTTTTCCCTTAACTTTAAAGGACCAAAGCTATAAGGAATAAAAATTGTGACTGTGTGGCTTTTTTTTTTTTTGCCTGAGGGTATTCTCGCTTTCTATAGTTCTACTGGTGGAAAACTGCAGTCTTACCAGCTGGAGGTGGCAGAGGAAAGAACTTAGGGGTGGCAGACGAGCTGGACATTGAGGGAACAAATCCCAGAAGTAAGGTGGCTGCACGAGTGGTACAACTCTCAATCTGCGTATAAACTGCACCCAAATTCCTGCCTGACTACAGACTCTGCATGTCCAGGAAAGATCACAGAGGGCCGGAAATAAAAGTGGGCAGAGAGAAGTAAGAAATCCATTAAGATCTGAAAGTTTGGGGTTGTTCTTCTTTTACTTTCTTATTGAATTTACTGGGGTGACATATAGGTTAATAAAATCATATAGGTTTCAGATGTTGAATGTTATGATACATCACCTGTATATTATATTTGTGTGTGTTCAAGTCAAGTCTCCTTCCATCACCACTGCTATGTTTTTAATAGAGTGCGGTCTGTAAAGTATATACAGCTTGAGTACTAGAAAGCTAAACGCTTCACTGGACTAAAGTATCCGTAGACATGCGCTGGGTGATAAGCTGAAAATTTAAGGGGAGGGCAGAAATGCTGAAAGCTAAGAAATGCAAAGAGGATGGGCTCCAAAATATGAGGATAAACTCGGCCCAAATAATTATGAAGACACTGCAAGAGAAAAGGCCACAGCTGGAAGCTGAGAGAACTAAGTGGGGTATCAGCTGAGGAATGTCGCTATGGGAGAGGCAAAGCTTACACTTTCAGTCCAGACTGCTTAACTGAGTACTGGATCAAAAACAAAAACAATGATCTGCAAAAGAAAATATGATGGAGTTGCTTTAACATATTATCCACAATGTCCATTTTTCAAACAAAAGTTATAGATATGCAAAAAACAAAAAAACAAACAAAACAACAACCAGGAAAGGGTGACCCACATTCACACATAAGGCAGTCAATAGAAAGACTCCTGCCTTAGATGGTTTGGCTCAGTGGATAGAGCATTGGCATGCGGGTTCGATTCCGGTCAAGGGCACATGCCTGGGTTGTGGGCTCAGTCCCCACAGGGGGTGAGCAGAAGGCAGCCAATCAGTGATTCTCTCTCATCATTGATGTTTCTCTCTCTTTCTCCCTCTCTCTTCCTCTCTGAAATCAATATATATATATATATATATTAAAAGCAGCTCATATTGTTGGTCACCAGTGAAATACAAATTAAAATATAAATGAGATACTAATGTACCATTCATAAAATAAGACTGATTGCTGTATGCAGCCCTCATACATTGCTGGCAGGAATGTAATGATACAACACATTGAAAAAGAATCTGATAGTTTCTTTACAAATTTCTATGTACACTTACCATGTGACCCAGCAATTCCACTGTAAGGTATTTTTCCAAGAGAATTAGAAACATGTCTGCACAAAACCTTATACATGAATATTCATAAAAAGTTTTATTCAGAATAGCCCCAAACTGAAAACAACTCAGATGTCCATCAATAGATAACCTGATCATTGTGGTATATATCCATGTAATTAACTAGTACTTAGCAATAAAAAGGAACAAACTAGTGATATATACAACATAAACGAATCTTAAAACATTATAATGAGTCAAAGAAATCAGACGCAAAACTGTGCATGCCATAAGGTTCCATTTTTATGAAATTCCTGGAAAGGTAAAACTAACCCTTAGTGACAAAAGGATATCCTGGTTGCCCGAGCCATGGGGAGCTGAGGGAACAGGCTGCTGAGAGGACCAGGAAATTGGTCACAGTAATGGCAATATCCCATCTTGATTGTGATGGTAGTTACATGTTGGTCTACATTTTTCAAAACTCATCAAAGTGTACAATTAAAATGGGTGTGTTTTATTATATGTAAATGATACCTCAATAAGGTTGATTAAAACATTGAAAAGTGCAGTTACCTGTCAGAATGGCTACCATCAACAAATCAACGAATGACAAGTGCTGGCAAGGATGTGGAGAAATGGGAACTCGAGTGCACTACTTGTGGGAATGTAGACTGTGCAGCCACGATGGAAAACAGTATGGAGCTTCCTAAAAACATTAAAAATGATTTGACCCAGTGATCCCACCTCTAGGAATATATCCTGAGAATCCTGAAACACCAATCAGGAAGAATATACGGACCCCTATGTTCACAGCAGCAATATTTACAATACTTAAGATCTGGAAACAGCCCAAGTTCCCATCAGTAGGTGAGTGGATAAAAAAGCTGTGGTACATTTACACCACGGAATACTATGCAGCAGTAAAAAAGAAGGATCTCTTACCCTTTGAGACAGCATGGAGGGACCTGGGGAGTGTTATGCTAAGCGAAATAAGCCAGTCAGAGAAAGATAAGTATCAAATGATCTCACTCATATGTGGAATCTAATGAATAAAATAAACTGATGAACAAAATAGATCCAGAGACAGAGAAGCATGGAACAGACTGACAAATTGCAGAGGGAAGGTGGGGATGGGGGGCATGGAGGGAGAGATAACCATTAACCAAAGAACTTATATGCATATAGCATAACCCATGGACACAGACAATAATGTGGTGAAGGCCTGAACGTGAGGGGGGTTGGGGGGAGCAGGTCACTGGGGGGAAAGGGGGACATCTGTAATATTTTGAACAATAAAAATAAATTTAAAAATAAATAGGGAAAAAGTGTAGTTATCTTTGACACAACAGTTAAAGACACTAAGTCATTGCTTATACATCTCATAAATAAACTTAACTCATCTCACAATTCCCAAGCAGCTGTTACCTTAGGATATTACCACCCTTCGAATTCATCCTATGTGCTCATGTGCCTATCTGCCCTTCCGCCTGTTCCCCCTACAACACACTCCACTCTAATGTTAGCTCCATGAGGGCAGAAACCTTGACTGAATGCATGCTGCACCAAGTCACTGAATGCAAGTGACAACAAGTGTACCTGGCCCATGGCAGGTGCTCAATACATTTTGCTTGAATGAATGAATGAATGAATCCCTTACATGTTAGTACTCATCGGGATGAATACTCACTAATTTCTCCTAGGTCTTTGCCCCGTTTTCCTGGTCAATCTTCTATCTATGGTTTCAATTACATCTATATACCAACGACTCTGTCCTACACTCTCTTGCTGATCACTGGACCCATTACAACTGCCCATTGGACATCTCCATTTGAAAGTCCCTAGGGCAACTCAAATTCCACATGTCTAAAGTGGAACTTAGTAACTTCCTCTAAGTTTATTAATCTCATCTATACTAAAAATAAAACCCTGTCTCAAACATATCATTCACATTACCTTCCTTTCAAATTCTTTCTTTTCTCACAAACTCACATTTACCCTCTCAATTCCCAACAGAAGAGTCTGTTTATCCTCACACAGTCTCCATTTACTCAATACATTAAATCCAGTGTCCACCCTGACCAGGCCAGTCAAAGCAGCTTCACAGAAGTCAGCAACAGACATCATGTAATGTTCTCAATTAAATGCATTCTCTCTTAGGCGACTGTACTTTCAGCCCCTTCCTCTACGCCCTCTGGCTCTGCTCTAATTCGATCTTTGTTATTTCTCTCCTAGATTTGAGCAAAACCACTCTCATTAGTCTCTCTACCACCAGTCTCTTGTCCAGTTCATCCTTCTCAATGCCTACAGAATTATTTTTCTGAAATACGAAAACCACGCCACTACCCTTTCAAAAATAAGTCAGTGGTCCCTGCTTAACAGCTAAACTTCAAACTCCCAGCAACACACACGTTTTCAGCCTCCCTGACAGCCACTTCCACTTTGACCTCCAAGCATTTTCTGAAACACCATGCCCTTTGTCTTCGGTACTTAGCTGCTTCTGCCTGCAATTCTTTTTCTTCTTATCCACCTTAAAATTCTGTGTGCTCTTTACTACTCTATTCGAAGGTCTCCTGGTATGGATTCTTCCCTAATTCCTTCAGTCAGAGCTGTTCATTCCCATTTATGATTAACGTGTGTAGCCATACCTCAAGTGCACACCTGTCAGGTTACACTGACTATGACACTTACTGTAGGGGGCAGGCATTACAGACATTATTTCATTCAGTATTCCAGGAATCTTTCGTACTTTTTATCCAACGCTGATCCCGGGAGACAGGGCTAATTTGTGGTAGTGGGCAATCTTCGGCATTTCTACCTGTCTGTGTCCAACTTGACCGTCACGCCTCCTGTGCCCACTGGCCCAGTGCTTGGCATACTACCAGCAGCTGCAGGTACGTGAATACTTTTCCAGAGTGAATGAACAGGTGGCCCATTTCCTGTTCGTCAGCTGCATCAACTCCCCTGTTCCAAGGGATGATGTCCTGGAGCCAGATTAACTTCATATCCATGTAAGTCTTCATACAGACCCCGAAATCACTGAAAACTGCTTTTCTCTCAATAAGAGCTTCTCAAGCTGTGAACTTGGTATCATTTTCCAACAGTAGTCCTCGTTTTCTCAAATGTGCCCTTTCAGGACTTGATTCTGGACTTACACATACTTTTTATTTAAAAGAGGACTTATCTGTACTCCAGATAAACACATTTCGAACCTTTTCAACTGTCCCTTATCTCTGACAGCCCAATCTGCTTTTTGATGTGACTGTGTTAAGATGGTGGAACTTTCCAGAACCTAAACTCAGTCAAGGTTTAAAATGAATACTTTCACATAGGAAAATGAGTAAACAGATTACTAATAGGATGTTCTGCTTGGGTTGTCCCTCAGGTGTGTATTTACATAATAAAATTTTATCTTAGAATAAAATCCAAAGTTCCCAGAAGATTAAAAGAGCCAGAATTTTTAAATGACTCAGACTCAGTTGTGTATATAGCTGGGGGCAGAAATAAATGTATTAATGAAATTTAAGAAAAGCATTGTCCACCACCACACACTAGCCCTACCTACAAGGATCAGTCTTCAAACACTGTGCAGCCACAGTTTGATTTAAAATAAGGATCTGTTGCCCTGCCAGTGTGGGTCAGTTGGTTGAGCGTTGTCCCGTGCACCAGGAAGCTGCACATTCAATTCCTGGTCAGGGCACAAGCCTGGGTTGCAGGTTTGGCCCCAGCAGGGGGCGTGTAGGAGGCAGCCCATTGATGTTGATGTTTCTTTCTCACCAACGTTTCTCTCCTCACCCCTCCTTCCTCTCTTTGAAAACAATAAAAACGTATTTTTAAAAATAAAATAAGGATTTGTTAGCAAAAATGTACCAGGCACTTCTGCTTGCTCACAAAGTAATGTATGTAAGGCCTACTTCACTCTCTGCTAGGTCGTCAGTCAGTCCACGAACGTCAGTTCTGTTGCCTTGTTTCCCCATCAGCTCCTAAATGAAGCGTGCCCGGGAATGCCAGGGCAGTTTGTTTCCACGTGCACAAATCCCACGTATTCCACATACCGTTTTCTTTCTCAAGAGTTGTCTTGGGTGAGAAGAGAACAATCATGAAATGTAAGCCAGGTTATGCATGGGAACAATAAGTGAGACATAGACAAATGCTGGAAAGAGGCAAACATCATCTCAACATGGCCTACAATGAGCACAGGTATGTCAACACCTGCCTGATGGTGCCATTCCTCTCCCGTCGCTGAGGAAAAGTCACCTCGCTGCCAGCCTTTCCTAGCAAAAGGCAATGCAGTTCACCTTGAGATGAAACGTAATTTATTTTTTCTTCAAAAACTTGATTTTCAAATAACTCCAACCAGAATCCTCATGTTGGGATGGAATCTCTTCTGATGCAAACTGCAAAGGCTGCGACACGTCTACGGGGGAGGAGGGCACGCAAGGAGGGCTGTTTCCCAGCCACAGTCACTGCGGCAGGGATGGCTCTCTGGGTTTGCCTATGACTTACTATGTATGTGCTGGGGCCAAGGCTCAGGGGAGTGTCTTGCCCTTCGGAGTTCCACCATCCCGTTCTGCACTGATTTGGGGTGGAGTTAGTCCTGAGCAGTTTTGCGGTGAGAATGGACTGTTTGCTCAGGCCTGCTCCACTCTTTCCAGTATTGCTGTTACTCGTTACAGTACATTTTTATGTGTATCAGGACTTCCATCTTCAAGTGTAATGTTTTTCTCTTTAGGGCTGGAAATGTTAGCACAGTGAGTTGATCTAGTGGAACTCCTCTGGTTTTGGTGGAAGCACAGCGACTCCGGGGTTTAGCGCCAGCTATGAAAGACGCCTGCTGCAATCATATTAGACTTCAAAAACGGGAGACAGATCAGCTGAAACATATTGTTTGAAAAGAGAGTTTTCAGGTAGATGTCTCAAAGCATCTGAAGCTCACCAGAATGGAAAGCCTCTCTATAGAACACTCCTTAAATATGTAAAATAAACTAACTATGGCTTAAGTGAGACACCAACTTCTTTATGTTCTTTATGTGAGAAAAAGAAATCTAGTTAGCCCCACTTTACTCTGCAGGGTTCGATAACAACACTGCTCTAAGGATGAGGGACAGTAGAAGGCGCACAGAACAGCAAACTGAAATTAAACCCACCGAGAAAGAATACTTATTAAAATACAGCCAGCTCTCCATATCCGCGGTTCCATGTCTGCGGATTCAACCAACTGCTGGTCATAAATATTCAGAAAAAGGGTTATGTTGTTGCTGACGTGAGCTAGGTAGTCAGGTATGTGATGGCACATATATGTACTGAACATGTACAGGCTGTTTTCTTGTCATTATTCCCTAAACAACACCATGAACAACTATGTATATAGCATTTACATTGCATTAGGCATTATAAGTAGTCTAGAGATGGTTTAAAGTCTACGGGAGGATGTGTGTAGGTTACAGGCAAATACTGTGCCATTTTGCATAAGATACTTGAGCATCCGCGCATGTTTTGATATGGCGGGAGGCCTGGAACCAATCTTCTGCGGATACCGAGGGGCAAATGGAATTCATTTTCAACCTAATCATTTTCTAATGACTCATTTAAACAAAAAAAGACTGCTTCTATTTAATTATACAAAGATATTTCTAATATAATTAGTATGGAAAATCAAAAAACTTAGGATAGTATAAATTAAAACGTAACAAAAAAGTATTCAAATGTTCAGCTCAAATGTACAGCATTTCAAGAATGTCTTTCCCATAATAATTATCTTTAAAAAGTCCCATGATTTTCAAACATTTTGGCATTATAATGAAAGAGTATCAAATTACACAACAAAAAGCCTGAAACTCTAGGACTATAATTTTAAGCGAGCTTTTATGAAATGCATGAAAGTTATAGGAGCATACTGACTGAAGCATAAAGTCTGAGGTTCACAGAACTAATGACATAAAACTTTTTGCTAAAAAACAATAAAACATTTAAGTTTTAAAAGAGGATAATTAAAATGCACTCAATGAAACTGCAAAGAAACAAACACTCATTTATGACACAGATCCAAAAGTTTGCTTCTAAAATGTGATTAAAAACTTTAGGTGAGCCCAAGCAAGAATAAAAGCATTACCAAGAATGTGCAAGTGTTCAGTCACATTCTGCTCTGTGAAGTCAGCTTTATTAATAATAACTTTAATTGCATAATAATTTAAATTACTTAATAGATTTAAGCAAAAGAATGTGAGCTTAATACCTACATTCTGGTGAGCAAATGAACTTTTAGTAATTGATAAGTTTTAATTAAAGGCTGGATAATGAAAAAAGTTAAAAGTTAAAGCAACTTAGTTTTCAGTACACTAATATAATTTTACTTTGTAATACAATATTAACTGTCACATCAAATTTCAATAGGCAAAGAAGGCCAAGGAAGAATTTATACAATATTCAATAAGCAGTAATTACCTAGTCAGCATACAATAACAAAATAAAAAATACTAACCTAGAAACACAGTAAAAGGATTTATTGTTTTTAAGTTCCAGAAATAAAAATAACAGAATAGCATGTAATCCATAACACCCCGGCCCTATAATTTCTAAACTACAGTCCAATTAAAACATTTAAGAAACAGGAGCAATCTATGTGTTTTTCCACCAGGTAAACAGACCTGAGCAAGTTACCTATAAAGAAATAGGCTTTAAAACTCTTAACCACAAAGAACCTTCTACTGTGACATGAAGATGTGGATACACCTCTCAGGACACTAAGCCATTTCCCACAGTCCTGTCCCCGCTCAGTGGCAGGTTGCGATGCACCAGAGAGACAATATTTCACATCAACACCCAGCTCATTCGACCAAAGAAGCCTGTTTATACTCATTAGTATGTTAAAGTCATAATACACAAATTTGGAAATGTTTAGCTTGTCCATAAATAATGAATATTATCTCTGCTGTAAGCTTTAATAAAAGGTCTCAGCAGTCAGTCCAATAATGGGGAAAACAGACTACAGTCTGACGAAGGTAAAGATATATTCAAATTATTACTGTTTTCGTTACCAAGAACTAACAAATAAATACAAATAAAAAATTGAAGCAGCAAAATTACATCTACCACATCTCTAAGCAAAAAATCAATTCAGAGCTTGAATGCAATTTTTACTTCATTTCTAAAAAGAAATGCAGCATTACTTGGAGACGTTTCTAAATGACTAGATTTGTAAATAAGCAGTGACTTTCTTTTCATGGTAGTCTATGTCTAGTTCATTCTACGCAGATTATACACAAAACTAAAAATTACTTCGGTGTTTTCCAGTATGTGGTATGAATCAAGGTCTTTTTATTTTGAACAGTGAGTTATTGTCATTCTTATAATAAACAAAACCAAGTTCTAAAATTTTAACTTTAAGCGCTTAAAATTTCAGAGGAAGAACCAATAATTGGTAACAGTTTCTATGATTTCATATTAATAGTCTAATGACTACCTGACAATCAATTTGAATGAATCCATTTCCGGTGAGAAAAAAAGAAAACATGCAAAAATCCCTCCCACACCAAAAACACATGTTGTTCTTTCTTATTTTGTATCTAAACTTGTAAAATTTGTATAAATACATGATCATTCTACATAATACAGATCTCCTAGAGTGTTTCTAAAGAAAATTACAGTTTTTGGTCATAAGGAAGAAGTCTAAGATGGACAAGAGGTGGAAACAGGGGAACCTGCAGGAGCGAGACTCCCACGCACAAGCTCGCTGCAGTTCAGCGGTCACGTTAGCGGTCATGTTAGCGGTTATAGGTCAGCACATGATGTTCAAGGCAACTAAGAAATCAGAACACAGGTATTTCCTCTTCCTAGCGTTAACCATTCTTTCAAAAATTCTATCCATAAAGGATTGTTGTTGGTTTTTTCAAAGGAGAACAAAAAATAAACAGGAAAGAAATGCTTCTATCCCCAAATTCATATAGACAATCAGTTAAATGGACTAGAGCTGGTTTCAGACCGCCCAGTGACACCGAATTGTTGGTACCATCTGAGGTAGGTGCCACCCCCACACGGTTCAAAACATGATCCAGTAAAACAAATATGTGGTGTTATGCCCCAAACAACTAGAAAGCATTTCTTATTGTTCTAATACCATGTTTAATGAATCCCTTAGATAACAGACCTCTAGGATGCTGTATCTTAATGATATACCTGAGTTATTACTGGCAATAGAATTCAAAACTTCAATGAGCATAAAAGCATCATTAGAAAAACTCAGCCTTATGTAAAAGGAGGGAGAACTTAGAGCTCAATACTACTGCCAAATATATGAAGGCAGAAATTTTGTTTGTGGAAGTCGGAGTGGAGCTAGCTGTACCCACCTAATCAAGACCAACCAAAATACAGAATAGAGAATTGGGGGTGGGGGTGGGGGAGAGTTTTAAAAAAAATAAAAGGAAGAGGAAGGAGAAAAATGGAGGAGAGACAGGCAGCAAAAGAATCACTAGGGAGAATGAAAATAAAAGACAACGAGGCATGTGCAAATGGCCCTCTTTTCTCTGCCATTTGTGTGCCTAGTAATTCACAATGTAAGTGGCATATGGGTCACACTAGCAGGCAAAAGATGAGCTTTCTGATGGACAGAGATGAAGGATTTGGAGCTAATGAGTTGCTTTATTTTCTTGGTTTTGTTTTTGCTTTTAATTCATACCTGGAAGCCTTGAATCCTTGCTAAATATTCCAGCTGTTTTGAAGGTTGTACTGCAGAACAAGGGGGAGTAGGAGAACTTCCTTTTAACCCTATGGCTTCCGCCGTAGGAGATGTTCCATTCATAAGGAGTTCCCTGGCAATTGTGGCTGAACTATTCGAGGTGGGAGATATACTGAAGAAAGAGCTGGAGGGTTGGTTCATATCTTTGGGTGACAAATAGCCTAGGGTATTGCCAGAGATTACTTTGTGGCGGCTGGCTTCCATCTCTTGATAAACATCAGGAGACAAATGAAGAATTCCTTTTGGAGCTATAAATAAAATGAATGAACATTGTTATTACACTTACAAATAATGGAAATAGAAGCATGTTATAGCATTATTAACTCAATGATTTCCATTAGTGTAGTAATGAAATAAGAAACACTGTCCATCAAGCATCTTCCTCATATTTGCAGAGGCAAGTGCAGTCTCCATTTAGAGGTAAATAATGTATGTTTCAATATTCCTAAAATCATTAGTTTAAAAAGATCCAACAGCCCTGGCCAGCGTGGCTCAGTTGGTTGAGTGTCAATCCATGCACTAAAAGGTTGCTGGTTCAATTCCCAGTCAAGGCACATGCCCAGGTTGTATGCTCAATTCCCAGTAGGGGGCATGCAGGAGGAAACATCTCACATCGATGTTTCTCTCTCTTTTCCTTTCCCTTCCTCTAAAAATCAATTTAAAAATTATTTTATTTAAGAAAAAGATCTAGCCCTGGCTGGTTTGGCTCAGCGCACTGGCCTGAGGACTGAAAGGTCCTGGGTTCGATTTCAGTCAAGGGTACATGCCTGGGTTGCAGGCTCGATCCCCAGTAGGGGGTGTGCAGGAGGCAGCCGATCAATGATTCTCTCTCATCATTGATGTTTCTCTCTCTCTCTCCCCCTCTCCCTTCCTCTCTGAAATCAATAAAAAATAATAATCTATACATATAAAAGCCTAACCAATCATTCAACCATTCGACCATTTGACCGGTAGCTATGATGTGCACTGACCACCAGGGGGCAGACGCTCAATGCACAGGCATGGAAACATGCAACAGACTGATGAATCTCAGATTCATGCACCAGTAGGGTCCCTTGGGCTGGCCTGCGGGGATCAGGCCAAAACTGGCCCGGTGCACAGATTCATGCACCGGTGGGGTCCCTCCACCTGGTCTGCAGGGATGGGGCCAAAACCAGCAGTCTGACATCCCCTGAGGGGTCCCAGATTGGAGAGGGTGCAGCCCGGTCTGAGGGACTCCCCTCCCCATACACAAATTTTGTGCACCAGGCCTCTAGTAAAAAAATAAAAAATCCAACAAAATGATTTCAGTGAAACATGTATATGTAAGGGAAGCTGTGGCAGAACAAGGATAAATGATGTGTGGACATGCAATGGGAGATCAGATTAGGAATATGCAGTGTCTTCGCCCTGCAATTTAATATTTTATGAGCTCATAAAAGAGACACAAACACCCTAATCTACACAGCAACTGAGACACAGCAGGTAAAATGAAGGCTGGGTCACTCCAAAACTAAGGTACCATCTCCGATATCCAATGGCCTACTGGTGCTCTCCTCTTCACAGACAACTCTAGCTCATGAACATGTCAAAAAGAGACAGGATCTTCTTCCCTCAATGGGCCCTGTCGCCTATCTTGGTTATCTCATCATGATACCACCATCTATCTGCTCAGTTGCCCAACCTAGACTCCTGGCAACCATCTTTGATTTACCCACAAACAAGCAGTTACCACATCCATTCTAGAATTTGCCCCTTCATCCTTAAGCTCATCATAGTTCAAGCCAGGTCATGGATAGGCTGTGATAGAAAAAGGAGAAAGCATGCGTGGGCTATGCTATCAGGTGGTGGGGTTGTAGATGCATAAAAAAGAGCACTTTCCTTTGACTACTATTTTTCTCAGAGATGTTTCAAACCACATTTCACACGACTTGTTCTAACATCTCTGGGTCAGATAACAACTCACAAATCACATTATCTTTCAAAATTATGGATAAATCACCACTTTTGGAGAATGTGTTCTCTGAGAGATACTGCTTAATTCCCTCGTGCTTGCCCTTCCCTTTCCTGCTATTAACCTTCTGATTCAAGACCTCAATATTGATTTTTCCCCCAATAATTTTTTATCAATTATAGTTGTCATACAACTATAGTTTTAGGTGTATAATACAGTGATTAGATATTATAAAACTTACAAAGCGATCAGCTCAATAAGTCTAGTACCCATCTGACACCGTACATAGTTATTACAATAGTATTGACTATATTCCCCATGATGGATTTTATGTCCCTGTGACTATTTTTATAACTGGTAATTTGTATATCTTAATTCCTTCCCCTTTTTCACCCATCCCCCAATCCATTTCCCCTTTGGCAACCATCAAAATGTTCTCTGTATCTATGCATTTATTTGTTTTGTTTATTTTTTAGATTCCACAAAGTGAAATCATATGGTATTTGTCTTTCCCTGTCTTATTTAAATTAACATAATGCCCTCTAGGTCCATCCATGCTATCTCAAAAGGTAAGATTTCATTCTTTTTTATGACCAAGAAATATTCCATTGTATATATATGTACCATATCTTTTTTATTCAATTGTCTACTGATGGACACTTAGGTTGTTTCCATATCTTGGCTATCCTATATAATAAAACCCTAATATTCAAATCAGAATGACCAGTCGCTATGATGCACACTGACCACCAAGGGGCAGACGCTCAAGAGGGAGGCAACCAGTGGCGGCAATCGGGGGACAGGGCCAGGCAGTGGGTGACGCCAGGCCACCAGCCAAGGCAGGTGCCAGCAGGGGCCCTCCTATCGCCCTGCCCACTGGTCACCCCACAGATGGGCATGATTGCTGGCCAGACCTAGGTACCCTATATATTGGGAATAGTCTCATAGATTTAAAAATTAAAACCTGGCAAGGCTACTTTAACACTGAAAAAACAGGATGATGCAGCGATGACATGCATGGACTCTGGCTTGCACATTTTGTGGTCAGCATTTATTCTGACACAACTATGTGACAAAGCCAATTACTTAACTTCTCTCTGCTTCAGTTTTTTCAACCATAAGATGGGGAAAACGGTACCACTGCCTCAGAAGGATCATGTTATGTACTACTTTCTATAGTCAGGGCAAAACAATGTAGCTGCCCATACAACAGCAAGATGCCTTTCACCTGTGTGAAAAGTATGGTCACTGGTACATGCAGCGTCCTGGATGGCAGAGGGATGTCTGACTGCCTGTTTAGGCCCAACATCCCATCCCCTGAGAGTCCCAGATTGCAAGAGGATGCAGGCTGGGCTGAGGGACACTACCACCACCCACCCACCCCACCCTCCCAACCCGTGCACAAATTTCATGCACCAGGCCTCTAGTTGTAAATAATGCTGCAATGAATATAAGGATGCATATCTTTTCAAATCAGTATTTTGGGATTCTTCAAAACACCAGAAGTGGAACTGTTGGGTCTATCTTTAATTATTTGAAGAACTCCATACTGTTTTCCATACTGGATACATCAATTTACAACCCCATCAACAGTGCACAAGGGTTCCCTTTTTTCCACAGCCTCATTAGCACTTGTTTGCCAATTTACTGATGATAGCAATGCTGACAGCTGTGAGGTAGTACCTCATTGTGGTTTAATTTGCATTTCCCTGTGATTAGTGATGTTTGATATGTCTGTTGGTATCTCTATGTCCTCTTTGGAGAAGTGTCTATTCACATCCTCTGCCTTTTTTAATCGGGTTGTTTGTTTTTTCTGTGTTAAGTTGTAGGAATTCCTTATATATTTTGGATACCAGCCCCTTATTGGATGTATCATTGGCAAACATCTTCTCCCATTCACTAGGTTGTCATTTTGTTTTGTTGATAGTTTTGCTTTGCAAAAACTCTATAGTTTGATGTAGTGCCATTTGTTTATTTTTTTCTTTTGTTTCCCTTGCCCAATGAGACAAATCCAAGAAATATTACTAGGATTGATGTCAGAGTTTACTGCCTATGTTTTCTTCTAAGAGTTTTATGGCTTTGGGTCTTATATTTATATCTTTAATCCATTTTGAGTTTATTCTTGTATATGGTGTAAGAAAGTGATTCACTCTCATTCTTTTGCATGTATCTGTCCAGTTTACCCAGCACCATTTACTGAAGAGACTATCTTTACCCTATTGTATATTCTTGCCTCCTTTGTCATAAATTACACACCATATACTCACTGGTTTATTTTTGGGTTTTTTATTCAGTTCCATTGATCTATATGTCTCTTCTTAGGCCAGTACCATACTGCTTTGATTAGTATAGCTTTATAGTATAGTTTGATAACAGGTAACATGATATTTCCAATTTTTTTTTCTTCTTTCTCAAGATTGCTTTTGATATTCAGGGGTTTCTGTGGTTCCATATCAATTTTAGGATTATTTGTTCTAGTTCTGTGAAAAATGCCATTGGAATTTTGATAGGATTGCACTAAATATGTAGCTTGCTTTGGGTAGTATAGACATTTTAACAATGCTAATTCTTCCTATTCATGAGCACAATATATGCTTCCATTTATTTGTATCTTCTTCAATTTCTCTTTTCAATGTATTATAGTTTTCAAGTACGAGTTTCTTTACATCCTCAGTTAAATTAATTCTAAGATGTTTTATTCCTATTGCTGCAATTGTAAATGGAATTTTTTTCTTAAATTCCCTTTCTCATAATTTGTTACTGGCCTATAGAAACACACGCCATCCCTCTCTCCAGGTGCCGATAAGGTGCTCCATCCTCCGCAGGAAGCTTAAGGCCGTGTTGGGATAAGGCCTTCACTTCATCCGGCAACAACAGGGATGGCAGAGTGTGTATCCCAGGCAACCACAGGCAGTGCCTTACCAGTGGAGCATGAAGAGGGAGTTGGGAATGGGGGGAGGCAGGGGCCAAGCTCCCTGGGGCTTTATCTTGATGACATTAAAATATATGAGTTGTTACTTCTTTCATTTATATGCCTTAAACTAATATATCAATCCTATTTCATGGATTTAGATTATGCCTTTTTGTTAGTTTTATAATCAGGAATAAATTTCAATAAAAAAGTTTTAAAGGAAACATATGCACTGGAAAAAAGATAAGAGAAATTTCCCTAGCCCAAAGAAATAACTTTTAATATTCTGTTCTGAGATATACTGTATTTTTATACATTTTTTTGTTAACTCGAAAAAATAAGTTAAAACATAGACATACCATACTTCTAGTACTAATTTTTAAAGTAAAATATTTCATTATATGAATTGTTTTCTTAAATAATTCCATTTTGCTGGACATCTCATTTGTCTCTGATTTTTCGCAATTACAAACAGTGATGAACGTTTTTGTAATTAAACCCTTCTTCACAGAAAAATTCATTTTGTTCGGTTAGAAGCAGAATTGCTAGTTCAAACAATATGTATTGTAGGGTTTTTGACACTAATAAATTACTCCAAATTGGTACAACTCCAAAAAATTTTGTACCAATTTCACATTTCCCTATTAACATATGAAAGTGGCTTTTCCCCAATTTTTCAGTATTGGATTTTTTTTTTTTTTTGGCCACTGTTCTGTTACTGTAGATAAGTGGCAAAAACTTTTTAATAATAATATCCAAACCAAAATAGGAACAAAGGTACCTTCTGCCCCACCCCTTGGCCTCTGGGGAGGTGATAGGGACTAAAGGCAAGTACCAAAGGCCAATGATTTCATCAGTCATGCCTATGTAATGGAACTTCCATAAACACCCCTGAATGATGGGGTCTGGAAAGTTCCTACCTTTCTAACACATCCACGTGCTGGGAGGACCATGTACCCCAACCACACAGAAACAGACATTTCTACGCTCCTGACTTTGCCACATCTGGCCCTTTGCAGTATCTGGCTGTTCATTTTATATCCTTAATAATAAACCAACTGATAGTAAGTCAAGTGTCTTCCTGAGCTCTGTCAGCCATTCTAGCAAATTATCAAACCTGGGGCGGGGGGAGGAAGGGTTGTAAGAACCCCCGGGATTTATAGAGGGTTGGTCAGAAGAATAGGTGGCAACGTGAGACCTATGACTGATAGCGAACCTGGGCAGTCTTGTGGGACTAAGCCCTTAATCTGTGGCAGTGTCAGACTTTACCTGAAATGTGCAGTTTATTATATTTCAATTACATCTCAATAAAGCTATAAAATATTTGCCAATTTGGTCAGTGAAATGCCATGGTATTGATTTTTGTTTTTTATTAGCTGCATAAACACAATATGTATATCTTAGTTAAAGAATAACTTCAATGTTATGACTCTAAATTCTATACTCAACTGAAGAAATCAAGAAACTAACAGCATTACTGCAGTATTATTATACAGCAGTAATGGGCTTGCCACTAGCAGTATTACAAAGCAACAATCATGCTCTCTCCACACTCAAGGGAGGTATTACCTCACAGTGTAGGAACTCATGCAGAGCGCCAGCTCCCTATCCTACAGTAAAGCCTGAGTTGATATTCCCTCATGAATAAAGAAGATTCCTTTCTACAGAGCTCAACTAACACAACAGTCATTAAAAGAGTGTAAAGATACGCATGGATTCCACAGTCAACTACTGAATGAGTTTCAACCTGAATATCAGTAACAGAGCGTACGGTTCATTTAGGTTCTTACTGTTGTAGATTTAGGTTGCCTTTCAATAGGGTAAAGAACTAAAAGTAGAATCAGAGAGTAATCTAGGGCTTGCATATTTAATGACTTTTAACTTGTTTTGCCATTAGGTCCCCTGAAAAACGATACCAACTTATACTTCCAGGAGCAGTGTGCGACCCATCTTGTTTTCCCCTACTTCTGTTAAGACAGATTTAGCTATCCTAAATAATTACTGCAGCGCTATACTACTTCACTGCTACATTCATTCCCATGTATTTGATTACTACACAGGATAAATTCTTCTCGTATGATCACCATAAGCCTGTGCCTTCATTCCTGCTGGCTTTGACCTCAGTTTTGCTCATGGACTTCGAAGGTATTCCCTTGGCTCAGGCTTGTAACATTTATCACATTCAGACTTTATCTCAAGATGTCCTGAACCTACTCTCCCATCATCTACTTTTCATCCCTGATTTTGCCTTTGGTACTCCCATCAGTTGTCACCCTGGTACACGGCTACACTGAACATACAACTTCGGGACTAGTCTATACTTTACATGCATGATCTCATTTAATCCCCATAACAAACATACAAAATGGGCATTCTTATTTCTTTACATTAGAGAGGCAAAGCTAAAGCCCAGAGAAGTGACGAAAGTGAGCCAAAGTCATACGGACAGTAAGTAGCAATGCCAGAATTTGATTCCAGGCAGTCTGTCTCCAGAGCCTGGATACGTAACCATGACATTAAATGGCCCCGGAAAGAACAAGTAGAAAACGAAGTGTCATGTCCGGCCAGCTCCACACACCTGGAGTTTAATCCAGGAAGTAATCAGTGTTTCTATCTGTCTCTCCCCTTCCCTTCCACTCTCTCTAAAAATCTGTGGGAAAGATAACCCTCCAGTGAGGATTGACAGCGACATGAAAGCACTGTTAAGCTGCTGGGGCCTCTCCCTGGGGAGCAGAGGCCCTGGAACATGGCGGTGCTGAGACAGGGAAGTGGCAAGGACTATGGCACTAGTCCTGGGCGGCCCTGAGGATGAGCAGGGCCGGAATGGCAGTGCCTGCTCCTTGAGGTCTGCAGCTGTGACCACGGAGGGCCTGGTGCTTGACCTTTGGCCACCTGAGAGCGAAGGAGGCCCTTATAGCAGTGTGGGCCTCAGGGCCAGGACTCTTTCTTTCCCAGGGAAGCTTGAGGCCCTATATCAGGTGACAGCACATGCGACCCAAGAAGGTACCCACTGGGCCACCATGGCCACCCTCCTGCAGCACAGGAATAGACCACCCATCCTCTCCGCGACATGCAGCTGCTAAGCTGACTGGCTCTCAGGAATCCCCCTTCCAAATGCCCTGTTGTTGAAATGCAATGGAGAAGACTATATCATGGGATGCCCCCTCTCCTTCCCCACACAGCTCATATCCACCTGGTCTTCCAGCCACAGCCCTTGAGTCCCTAGTTCTGCTCAATTTTTAAGCAAAATATACACTGACACTATTTAAATAAAATCAGCATGCAAATCTTGAAGGAAACTTCTGAAAATTAAACTAAAAAGGAGGAATATATGGGGACAGGGGGTAAATGGGAAATCTCTGAATCTCCCTCTCAATTTGTTATAAATCTAAAAGTTCTCTAAGAATTTAAATTTTAAAAATAGCATATTTTAAAAAGGCTGACATTTGTCTTAGCACAAAAAGTAACAAAGAAAAGACCACCATAATAGCAAAGCGGTAAATGTACTAGACTGGAATCGTGCTATCAGTTCAAGTTGCAGTGGCCAGTAGCCTCTTAACCCGCTTTCCTCGTCTGTAAAACGAATTAGACAAGAGGAACTTGAAAATCTCCTGCAGCTCTAAAAGTCTATAAATCATCTTAACACAAACCAGAAAGCCTGGAATAAAACAATACACTGGAATAACATCACCCCAAAAGCCTGTTGAATATTTTTTAAAATGAGCTATTACTAAAGTTTTTCACGTCTTAAGAAAAAATCATGTCATACAGATGGCTGCTCCATTGTTAAAACAAACATCTTACAGGCTTGCTCAGCCATGTTCGTGTTTTTACATGACCCACCCAAATATCAAACTGGTATCTGAAACAATCGTTTGGACATTTTCCATGTTATGAAATGTTCTTAAAAAATAATTCTGGCGCGTGATCTATAAGACAATCAAGAAAATACATAATTTTGGTGGAATTTCCTTCAAAATATTATTCATTTTTTCTTATTTATCAGCAAAGTGACCGATCCACAAATAAGTATGTTGTCTACCAGGGAAATGCAGGCCTTGGAGTCGAAGATTTGCTGCCTCTAGCCCACGCGGTATGATCAGGCATGTTGTAAAATCACCCGAGCCTCAATTCTCCGGTCTATATACGAGAGGTTGCACATTCTCCAACCTTTTCACACTTCTGACTTTGGGTCTGTTTTTTCTCTTCTATGCGTATCATGTTTCGAGGGTCGGTCTTTTAGACAGACCACACTTATTTAGTAATGATAAGTAATCTTCCTGTTTCTTCCCCAAAGACTGCCAATCTGAGATGCAGAACAGTGTGAGATATAAATTCAGATACAGGTCTACCCCCAAGCCAAGATGTCTACTGAGAATGAATGCACTACTTCTATGAGGTTGAAATACCTACCAATAATGACACCTATTACGACGTCAAATCCAGCAATCGTGAGCTGAGAACCGAGGCCCATGCTATCTATGGCCGTTAAGGCAGTGGGGGAAGTGCGAACACTGTGTTTTTTTTCATTTGTTCAAATATTGACCCCAGCAATGTCAGGCACTGTGCTATATGATTTGTTTTTATTTAATAAAAACAACTGGTTTTTTTTTTTCTAATGACACTTGTTCCTTTTTTTTTTTTAAGTTTCCCCTCCTTTTTTTACTGGGTGATGTTTAATCATGTTTCAGATTGACCAGCTTTTTGAGAAGCAGCTTCAACTTTAAAAAGCCTACTTAAAATCACCAATAATACCAAAATAGTCAATGCAGTCAATACTTTCTTAATAAATTAAGGAATGAATGCTACACCCATTCTACACACAAGTTTCCGGGAGACTTGCCCCTGCCTTCCTGGTCCTTAGCCTCCAACCATACAGTTCCTAGCGCCTTCTTTTAGTCGATGCTTTCACTACCCTCAATGCCTCTTATTTCCCGTGTCACTGGGACTTTCATCTTTTCAATTACTTGTACTCTATGTAGTAAGGGCAAAAAGATCAGGGACCAAGCACTTCCTCAACTGTTTTAAACAAAACTTTAAATTGATTTATGTGAAAACACAATAAAGACAATGATTAAAGTTGGTGCATGAATAAATAGATAAACAGAAGAGAAAAAGTCCAGAATAAAACCAAATATATACAGATTCTTAGTATCTGATAACAGTAAAGTCTCAATCAATGCAGTGGGAATAAAACGGGATCCATACTTTCAGTATAAATCCCAGATGGATCACAGATGAAAGATAAAAAAAAAAATTATAAAAGTTCTAGAAGGCAACTTAAAAGAATTTTTTATAATCTCAGAGTGGGGGAGGCATTATTAAGATTAAAAATGCTGGACGAGAAGAAACCAAGATGGCAGCATAGGTAAACACCTAAACTACTGCCTCGCACAATTTCAAAACTACAACTAAAAGACAAAACGGACATCATCCAGAACCACAGGAAGGCTGGCTGAGTGTAAATTCTACAACTAGAAGGAAAGAGAAAAGCACACTGAGACTCAGAGGAGCTGCAGGAGGCAGAGGTACTAAGACGCTGCGCACTAACGTGAAGAGGAATGGCAACTAAGTACGCGGCTGGCTTTCTCAACCGGAGGGAGACAAAAGCTCGCGACAGCGCTGAACTCCAGTTCCGGGCGAGACTCTGGGGACCCAGACACATACAGGGTAAAACTGGACTGTCAGGAAAGAGAAAAGCACACTGAGACTCAGAGGAACTGCAGAAGGCAGAGGTACCAAGTCGCCCGTACAGAGGGCGGGCAACTGAGTGCGCGGTTGGCTTCCTCAAGCAGGGAGACAAAAGCTCCCGACTGCACTGAACTCCAGTTCTGGGCGAGACTCTGGGGACCCAGACTCATTCGGGGAGAAACTGGATTGTCTGGCAGCAGGCGGAACTCGAGGGCGGCTTTCTTTCAGAGGTGCTTGCAGGGATTACCACGGGACACTGAGACACAGGGGCCTATTAGGGCAGGGCTGACGGGAAGCTAAGGCTGTCTGCTCCGCCCTGAGACTCCGCCCCATCCAAGCTGAGCACAGAGGCTTTTGCAAGTCTTGTCTCATAAGGGTGTCTCCAGCACAGAAGTTCCCCCAGCATAGACACAGCTGATCCTCACAGCCAACTGGCCTGGAGGTCAATTCCTGCCAGTGATACCAAGAACAATCAAGGCTTAACTACAACAAGACTGTGCACACAGCCCACAAATGGGTGCACCAAGAGTGTCCACCTCAGGTAACTGGGGAGACTGAGCCACTGGGCCCTATAGGACACCTAGCACACAAAGCCACTCTATCAACTCAGGGAAGCAGCCAAAATGCAGAGACAAAGAAACAGGTCACAAATGAAAGAAATAAAGGAAAGCAACGACTGGATATAGAATTCAAAACCACAGTTATAAGGTTTTTCAAGAATTTTCTAGAAAAGGCTGACAAATTTAGCGAGACCCTCAAGGATATGAAAAAGGACCAACTAGAAAATAAACATACACTGACTGAAATAAAAAATAATATACAGAGATCCAACAGCAGACTACAGGATCGCAAGAATCAAGTCAAAGATTTGAACTACAAAGAAGCAAAAGCCACTCAACCGGAAAAGCAAAAGGAGAAAGAATCCAAAAATTTGAAGATAGTGTAAGGAGCCTCTGGGACAACTTCAAGCGTACCAACATCCAAATTATTGGGGTGCCAGAAAAAGAGAGAGAGCAAGATACTGAAAACCTATTTAAAGAAATAATGACAGAAAATTTCCCCCACCTGGTGAAAGAAATAGACTTAAAAGTCCAGAAAGGGCACAGAACCCCAAACAAAAGGAATCCAAAGAGGACCACACCAAGACACATCATAATTAAAATGCCAAGAGCAAAAGACAAAGAGAGAATATTAAAAGCAGCAAGAGAAAAACAGTTAGGTACCTACAACAGTTAGAGCACCCATATGACTGTCAGCTGATTTCTCAACAGAAACTATGCAAGCCAGACAGGAGTGGCAAGAAATCTACAAAGTGATGAATAGCAAGAACCTACAATCAAGATTACTCTACCCTGCAAAGCTATCATTCAGAATTGAAGGGCAGATGAAGAGCTTCACAGATAAGAAAAAGCTAAAGGAGTTCATCACCACCAAACCAGTATTATATGAAATGCTGAACGGTATTCTTTAAGAAAAGGAAGAAGAAGAAAAAGGTAAAGATAAAAATTATGAACAACAAATACATACCTATCAACAAGTGAATCTAAAAATCAAGTGAATAAAAAAAATCTGATGAACAGAATAAACTGTGAATATAATAGAATCAGGGGCATAGAAAGGGAGTGGACTGACAATTCTCGGGGGGGGGGGAAGCGGTATGGGGGTGCAGGAAGAGACTGGACAAAAATCGTACACCTGTGGATGAGGACAGTTGGGGGGGGGGGGAGTAAGGGCAGAGGGTGGGGTGGGAACCGGGTGGAGGGGAGCTATGGGGGGGAAAAGAGGAACAATTGTAATAATTTGAACAATAAAGATTTATTAAATTTTTAAAAAAGAACTATTTACTTCAAAAAAAATATTACAAATGGTAAAAAAGACTATAAACGAAAAGGCCATTTATTTTTATTAAAAATAAAAACAAATTTTGGAAGAAAATTCCACCACAAACAAAGAAAACAAGAAAAATATTGGCAAGGCATATCTATCATAAAGGACATCAACACACTCTTATCAAATAATAAAAAAGACCATCTAATTTTATCTAATTTTAAAATGGCAATAGCTATGACTGTATCATTGACGTAAAAAGTATAGAAATGACTCAAATATACAAAGAAATACTCAATCTCATTCCAAATAGGAGAAATACGAAATAAAACTACACTGAATACCATATTTCAACTATCAGATTGGCAAAGATCCAGAAGTCTGAGAGCACAGTGTTATGATGTTGAGGGGAAACGTACCCGGCTCACTGCTGGCAGGAATGGAAATTGGTCAGTTTCCATTGACGTAATCTGGCAACAGCCATCAAAATCCTAAGTGCACATATTCTTTGACTCAGTAACTCCACTTGTAGCAATTTATCCAACAAGCATACGAACACAAGTGCAATATGATGTATCTTTGAGGCTTTACCCTGTAGCATTCTTTATAATAGAAAAATACTGTAAACACCCATCAGTTAGAAACTGGTTAAATAATAATAAAGTCCTACACATATTAACATAGAAGGATCTTCAGGACATATTGTACATGAAAAGAGAAAACTGCAGAGCAGTGTGTCTGATGCTAAGCAACAAAATACTGTAAGTCTGAATTTGCTTGTATCTATAGAAAAAGATTCGGGAACAGTACCAAAGAAACTAGCCAGCCATAAGTTGCTTGCTTGGGAGACAAGGGTGGAAAGCGTGCGAATGGGGACAAATGTGGGGGGAGATTTTTTTTATTTTGCTTTTTTTATTCATTCAAAAAAATGAATGAAATATAAAAGAAAAATAAAGAAGACTGATACGGTGGAATCTGAACTAAATTCATCATTGAAAATGAGGTCAAAGGTACAAAAGTGATTTTAAAAATTTCTACTTCTGGCAGTGTGGAGGCCCAGGCGTTCTGAAGGCCTCTCCACCTCTCACACTACAAAGCAACTAGTATTTCTTGTAAATCTAAATGTATACACACTCTATCACCCATAAAGTCCACTCCTGGGTGTGCTCCCAGAAACTCTTAGACAGGTACACCAGGAGGTGTGTTCAAAATGTTCACAGTACTATTTTGTGATAACAAAATCCTGAAAATATCCCAAATGTGGACCAAAAGGAGAACAGACACATAAATTGTAGGATATTCACATTATGGGTGAAATACTACATGTAACAAAATAAATTAACAGTGTTAAAAGTTGCGAGAAGGTCAAGAAAATACACGGTATATTACCATTTTCCTGAGGTTTAAAAAATAAAAAACCAAAACTAAACTACACAAATACTGTTAAGGACTCCAACTTGTTTGATAAAACTGTAAGAAATAAAGGGTGGGGTGGCTACATATAAAACCCAGAGAGGGTGGTTTCCTCCGCTGGGGCAGGCATGGTAGGCCAATGGATAGCGAACAGGAGGATACTGGGAAGTTTGGTCATATTCCAGTGCTTATTTTGTCACCATGCTTCATTACTTCCGTGTGTTAAATCCATTACGCATCAGGTATTACCCATATTTTTTTCTTTAAAGATGGTAACTCAAGTTTAATGTTTCCTGACAAACTGTAAGACTAGAGTCATAAAACGCCATCTCTCTAGACAAGCTGATGAATAATTATCTATTAATCTATTCTCTTAAAAGCACAATCCTTACCCAACAAGAATAAAATATGTACAGGCTCTACATACTGTGCACGGCATATGGGGAACATGCACATGACCTTTGTCATGTCAGGTCACTGGGGCAGTGCAGCCGCTGGCGTCGGGATGCACAGAGTTTAGTAACAAACAGATATGACACAAAAGTGACAAAAGTGCGGTTAAGTCAACTACAGTACTAAAAAGGCCAGTAAGAACTCTACTCCATCCCAAAAGTATTTGTCTTGGGTCATCTCTAATGAACCTAGAAGAGTCAGCATATTTCACGGGGGCTAAATAAAACTTTTTAAAAGGTTAACGGAAAAATATTTATGTGAAAAATGCCTCCAAATAATCTTTTAGTGGGTGGATTCGGCACATACCAGTGAATACCTTTGAGCTCAGTCCAATTTTGAATTAAGTTAGAGTTCACCTTTGAGAAACAATGAACCTGTTTTTAAGTAAAACTCGGAATTAATAAGAAACAGGGAATGTGAATACAAAAAAAAGATTATCAACTGAACTATATCTAAGCATTTTACAAAGTTTTCCATGAGCAGTCAGTAGATCTTTAAAATGTGTAATCTTTTCTAAAAAGTTGTTCGTCATTCATCTGTAAAAACCTAGCTTTTTATGCGTATGCCAAGCATTAAATTGCCCCGTGCTGAATTTAACACGAACCTCACATTACAGAGCTATGTGCTCTTGCCCTTCAACATGACTATGACAGTGAGTCACAAGGGGAAAAACACACTGAGAACAGTCTACCTCCAACTGCAATCCGGGCCGTGAAGAAAGCTGGGGAGCAGGCAAAAATTAGGTCCATGCTTTAAATCTGCAGGCAATCAAGGCAGGAACCAGGCTATGTAATCACAATCACTTGCAAAACCATTTCAACTATTTTTTAGCTGTAATTGTTAGCAGTTTCTTAGGACTGTAATCTTTAAAATAATATCTTCCACCAAAAAATAATAATGTCTTCCACTTCAAAAATTAAATGCACATGGACATGAACTTTGTCTCCTTGGAGTTAGATACTGGCTATTCCACGTTAAAACTCTCTTCTTTTCCCTTTCTAATTCTGTCTCCCTTTCTTTTTTTAACTTTTGTACACGATGGTTCCACATTCATTTCATATTTATCCAAATAATGTCTGGCTAAACATTTGATCTCATCAACTATAATCTGTGAAGGAAGGTAGAGTTTCACAAAGAAAACAAAGTGAAGAGTCTCTTTATGATGACGTTCTGTGTTTTACTAAGTAGTATGTTACCTTTTCAGATGTTATTCAAGGAAAGCTAATCATTTTACAAAGATTAAAGAGTCTCAACATTTAAACTGGTATGCAAAACTCTTAACAGAGCACACTGAATAACAAGATGCACAGTGAGATACTGAGGGTCAGACACCGGGTCAGCAAGGCAGCCAGCCCTGGCAATCTCAAGTTCCTGTCCCCCGCTTCTCCACCCCTCCCCCCGCCCCACGTGCCATCCTGAGAGGTTCCTGCTGCAAAACACGAGCACAGGTGTTCTACACAGAAACCACTGAGGCAAAATGTCCAACTCCGGGAACTAAGTAGAAGAGAATTTACCCTAAATGTTACCATCACACATAAATTTAAACTGAATTTAGGTAATGGATTCATCACTTGAGTGATCAGTTCCTAAGAGACCGACCTTTTCCTAGTGTTATCTTTAAGTAGCTGCGAGCTGGCTCCAGAGGACTTGGGGTGGCGGGGGGGGAGGGTGTTAATCCTCAGTGGCAACCTGAGGTGGGGACCCTCAGTGCTCACAGGGAAGGACCCTGAGGTCAGCTTTCTCACCCCTCACAGTGGGGAAGGGGTGAGGGATAGTCCTCCTTTCAAATTCTCAGTGTGAACCCCTGCAGTCCAGAGGAAGTCCTGAAGTGTGCACAGTATGATTAAGCTGTAAGCTGACTTCGACTAGCTTTATCACATCTAAGGCTGTATCGAAAGCAAATCTTTTATGCACTCGAACACATTTCTGATCTCTGAACCTCACTGCCTCTTTGATCCCTCTCCTCCCACTTGCAAAGGAGTTCCCAGATCTGTTAGCAAGATAAAAATCAACAAACAGCCCTAGCCGGTTTGGCTCAGTGGATAGAGCATCGGCCTGGGGACTGAAGAGTCCCAGGTTCTATTCTGGTCAAGGGCACATGCATGGGTTGTGGGCTCAATCCCTTCCTCTCTGAAATCAATAAAAAATATATATTTTTTTAAAAAAGTAAAAGCAATTTAATGCTTCTTACATTGCCTTACCAAGTAATTATAAACCTATATATTCAAACATCAAAGGAATTAAACTCTCTGCGAATCCTGAACTCATTCCATTTTTTCTTTGGGGTACATGCTAAGCTATCACATCCATCATCCTTATACATATAGATCAAAGGCTCGGAGTCCTATTAAATTATTTCAAGTATTCCCAGAAAATAACTCATGAATACCATTACATCACTGAAATATTCTTTTCAAGAAGCTAGATTTGATGACCCAAAAATTCAGCTCTTATAAGCATGCTTTGATAAGAGTTTGTTATTAATTTCATTATACATCAAGACATGAGCTGCTAACATCAAAGAATAAACTATGACAACTTACACATTGTCGTTTATAACCTCATCCAGAGGTTATAAGGAAGAAAACTACGGTTGGAAATGAGATGGTTTGACTCCACTGGCCCTTCCCTTCAATAGGGTCTTCATTGGCTGGTGTTTTGTTTTACTGATTTATACTGAAACTAGAGGCCCGGTGCACAAAATTCGTGCACAGGGAGCGGGGGTGTCCCTCAGCCCAGCCTGTACCCTCTCCAATCTGGGACCCTCAAGGGATGTCCGACTGGCAGGATCGGGCCTAAACGGGCAGTCGGACATCCCTCTCACAATCCAGGACTGCTGGCTCCCAACTGCTCGCCTGCCTGCCTTCTTGATTGCCCCTAACCGCTTCTGCCTGTCAGCCTGATCACCCCCTAACCAATCCCCTGACAGCCTGATTGATGCCTAATTGATGCCTAACTGCTCCCCTGCCAGCCTGTCTGCCCCTAACTGCCCTCCCCTGCAGGCCTGGTCACCCCAACTGCCCTCCCCTGCAGGCCTGGGTACCCCCCCCCAACTGCCCTTCCCTGCAGGCCTGGTCGCCCCCAACTTCCCTCCTCTGCCGGCCTGGTCACCCCTAACTGCCCTCCCCTGCAGGCTTGATCGCCCTCAACTGCCCCCTTGCAGGCCTGGTCCCTCCCAACTGCCCTCCCCTGCTGGCCATATTGTGGTGGCCATCTTGTGTCCACATGGGGGCAGTCATCTTTGACCACATGGGGCAGCCATCTTGTGTGTTGGAGTGATCGTCAATTTGCAAATTACTCTTTTATTAGATAGGATAGAGGCCTGGTGCATGGGTGGGGGCCAGCTGGTTTGCCCTGAAGGATGTCCCAGATAAGGGTGGGGGTTTCCTTGAGGCATGGGGCAGCCTGGGCGAGGGGCCTGTGGTGGTTTGCAGGCCAGCCATGCCCCCCGGCGTCCCAAGCAGAGACCCTGGTATCTGGGATTTATTTATCTTCTATAATTGAAACTTTGTAGCCTTGAGGGAGGCCTGGGCCCGCCAGGGTGTGCAGAAAGCTTGGCTTCCTCCATTGCTGGGGAAACCCAAGCCTCCTACTCTCTTGTGGCTGCAGCCATCTTGGTTGGGTTAATTTGCATACTCACTCCTGATTGGCTGGTGGGTGTGGCTTGTGGGTGTAGCATAGGTATGGTCAATTTGCATATTACTCTTTTATTAGATAGGATGGTCACTTCAGTAGAAATAGATGCTCTTTAGGAGAGGTAAGGAGGAAGTTAATGATAAATGTCTCTGTTTGCAAAGCATAATAGCCTGATCATATAAATAAACTGAAGTGGATTTTTAAGCGTATGATAATACTATAATTAGAAGGCAGTTATAAGCAATTGTATTCTTACATTTCTGATAGTTCAATCAGTGACTTTACTCGAATATTAAAAATTCTAATGACCCAGCACAACGTGAAAAATGCTTATTGCAATGTTAAATGAAAACAACACAGTACAAACTTTCGCTTATGTCATAGACAAAATCTATCATGCATATCTACTTTCCCAAAATGCATGAGGAAAATCTAAATGGAGGTATGGTGTGGCTGACTTAGAATGTAAGTCACCACGAAGTGAGTGTTTAGGGCATCATTCTTCACATTAAAGTAAGACAGAGAAACATTCTGACTTTTAATTACTAAATAGTCTTAACAATTGTTCTTTAATTGTTCACAACTGTTCTTAAATTAAAATCCTGATGTATCTTCACAATAGCAATACAGAAATCATAAATACTATTTGATGTGGTGGAAATAAAGACTTCTTCACAGAGCTCTAAGAAAAAGTAGAGCAAACTCTTCCCTAAAAGGATGTAAAATTATTGTACACTAATTTTACTAAATAATTATCCTCAGTCTTGAAAACCATGGACAGCACAGCCCTCAGGTCATTATATCAGAACAGGAACACTCTAAATCAGTGGTCACAAACTGGTGGTCCGTGAGGTCTGAAAGGTTGGCGACCGCTGTTCTAAATGCTTGTAATCTGTAGTTTGAACAAGGATGATACAGTGGATTTTGCCATGTGTGGACTTAATCTATTTTAATTAGTAAAGTGAATAATTTTTCACGTAAAAAATTACAATTACGTAAAAATTTCTGTTTACCTAAAAAGAATTACAACTGTGAAAACAGCTGATTTTAGATTATAATGAACTTATAGATAATTGCTTTTCTTTTTTTAATTCTTTCATACTATAATTATGCTGCAATAAAACCACTTAAAATGTCATCACTATGTGAGTTAAATGGTACACTGTCTGCAATGCTTAACCACGTTAAGAATATGAGCGCCTGTGTCTTCTAGCAATTCCAGAAAAGCAAACAGCACGACTTCCTCGTATCCCCCCTGCAACACTAAATATGGCATCGTGAGCCCAGATAGACCCAATAAATACCCAGTGACCTACAAGTCACCGAACCAGCAATGAACACTCAGCGTAGTTAAAATGAAAGTGAAAACTTACTGTTATTGGTTGGTTCGGGAAAACCAGCCTTTGGACCACTCCATCCTTTGTTTTCCCCTGTCTGAAAGATTAAATCAATTGTTAAAATCCAGAGAGACGTACTTATTCAAAAAGAAAAACATGAAATAACCAATGAAGCAAGGGCAAAGGTCTCTCACACAGCCATTCTGCTGATTCTCTCCATCTCTGACCCCAGGACTGTGGACCCAAGAGGAACTAACTGGAACAGCATTATCCACCCCTTTTCTACATTCAAGTCTGTTTCTTATGTCTGGTTCTGCCTTTATCTTCACCCACACGTACAATTTACGTCATCAAGAAGCCCATGTTCAGTGCATTATATACAATAGCAGCTCTATCTAGGTGGCTAAAAAGTAAACCAATCCTTATCAAATAATAAACAATAATCATCATGACAAGTGCTAAAGAGACTAGAGCTTCTTTATCTTTCTTGAGGTCAAATCACAATAGAAATATTACTATGTCTGTTCCGGAACAGTCCTAGGACAAGGAGCACCAAAATACTGCCAATGACATACACACAAGAAATTGGAAACTAAGCCCTAGCTTGGAGTAAAACTTGTAATATCCTGACTGTCGCCAGATGATATGACATATACTTGGTGTAAACTCAGAGAGTCTGAAGTAGTATTTAATCAAATTAATTGGTGACATGAACAGATTATGTTCTTGTCTGTGGAGCGGTTGTTGTTGGTACCAGGTACTCCGGGAGAGAAAAGGCACATTTGCTATTCTAATCAGCATTTTATATTTGCTGTCAGGTGTCAAAGATCGAATGGCTACATTAAATCCAGATATAAATAAAAATACAATCCTAGCACACAGCTTGCCACTGGAAGAGGATGGAGGAGGAGTAAATGTTAGTAAAAATGTGGTGTATGCTGGTGGGGAGGCCGGGAGACTCCCACTTCTCTGCTCTCTGTGAAGTGCAAACCGAGGTCGCAGAATGAGGGCCGCTGATGGAGGGGAGTAGTAAGTTGGAGAAAAGTGTACACAGTAGGGAATAAGTCGCTTCGGGAAGGAAGGAACTGGCTGATGGGAAGAATGTAGACTCTCAGACATTTGAGGGCCTGGTTAAAGTTGGTTATAATAAATTTAGCACTTCATGCAACTTTTCTTGCCTTTTTTTTTTTTAAATTTGATCTCAGAAAGGGAGAGGAGAAGGGAGAGAGAGGGAAAAACATTGATGTGAGAGAGAGATACATCAGCCGGTTGCCTCCAATATGTGCCCAGACTGGAGATGGAACCCGCAACCTAGGTATGTGCCCTGACTGGGAATCAAATCGGCAGCCTTCCAGGGCACGGACAATGCTCCAACCCAGCGGCCGCCAACTTTGGACCTCATGGACCACCAGTGGTCCGCAGACCGCCGGTTGGCGACAATGGCCAACCAGCTGAGCTACCTGGCCAGGGCCATGCAACCTTTCTTAATTCCTGTCCTTCTATTAATAACAAATGTTATTTAAATATTAGATTATATTCCGTATGCCTAGTTTTTCACCTTCAGCTGAATACCGAGTCTACTGTTCTCTCATTTCTACTCCAACACTCTAATGAAACTGTTTTTGTAAGGTTTAGGCTTAAACACAATGGTGACCACAGTGCCCTCAGCAGTCCTGGATCTGTCTCTTGCTTCAACAGTGTTTGGACGGAATACACCCAGGGACGCCCCTTCCTACAGCCTCGACCACTCTCCTGCGTCTTATCCAGTCACCACCTCAGAACCCCCTCCAAGACCAGCCAACACACCCTGTGTCTTTCTACCTTAACTCCTTGTTGATGAACAACCACGAGCTCCCAGATTCGTCAGCATTAGTCCACCCAGGTGGAGGCTGCCGCCTGCTGCCTGGCCAGCCTGCCTCTGTGGCCGCCCACACCTACCTCTCTCTGGGCTTCTATTTCCACCCCGATGATGTGGCTCTCAAGGGTGTGGGCCACTTCTGTGAGTTGGCAGAGAAGAAGAGCATGGGTGCTGAGCATCTCTTAAAGATGCAAAACTGTTTTCTGGCTGGTTTTGCTCAGTGGATAGAGCATTGGCCTGTGGGCTGAAGGATCCCAGGCTCTATTCCAGTCAAGGGCACATGCCCGGGTTACGGGCTCAATTCTGAGTAGAGGGTGTGCAGGAAGCAGCCAATGAATGATTTTCTCTCATCATTGATGTTTCTAGCTCTCTCCCCTTCTCCCTTCCTCTCTGAAATCAATAAAAATGTATTTAAAGATGCAAACCAGCGCGGTGGCCGCATCCTCTTCCAGAAGGTGCAGAAGCCTCCCCAAGATGAGTGGGCAAAACTCAGGACACCATGGAAGCCACCATGGCCTTGGAGGGGACCCTGACCCAGGCCCTTTGGAGCTCAGACCCTTATCTCTGTGACTTCCTGCAGAGCCACTTCCGGGGTGAGTAGGTGAAACTCATCAAGAAGATGGGCGACACCTGACTCACCTCCGCAGGCTGCTGGCCCCAGGTTGGGCTGGGCGAGTAGCTCTTCAAAAGGTTCACACTCAAGCACGACTAGGAGCCTTTGGAGCCCAGAGGCCTTTGAGGGCCCCTCTGCATCCCATGGTGTCTGGCTTTTGCCTAAGCCTCTCCCCAAAACCCCTAGCCATTCTTTTAACCACCCTGAAGCCCTCTCCCATGCATTGGACCAAATGGAAACAATAAAGCTTCTTGCAGCAAAAAAACAAACCAAGCAAAACACAACACAGTGAACATAGGAGGACTCTCTCTCTCAAAACATCCCTAAATCAATAATCCAATAACCTATAATTCTCTCCCTCTCTTCTCTCCACCCCCTGCCCCGAGACTATGAAAGGAGGCAACAGCAGAAGAGATAGCTCAAAGTCTGGAACCTGGAAGGCAGGTGATCAGGTAGCAGATGTCAGGAGGCTGACGGCAAACCTGCAGAGGGAGGAGCCAGCAAAGAGCTCCCAGAAAGGACACTGATGGGTAATGCGGGACCCCAGAAAGCCTTTAGAATTAGAAGCAAACCTGCTACCTCTTTAAAAAAATATTTTTAATTTCTTTTCAGAGAGAGGAAGGGAGAGGGAGAAAGAGAAGCATCAATGTGAGAGCTGAACATCAGTCAGCTGCCTCCTGCATCCCCCCACCGGGACCTTTCGGTGCACGGGGAAGACACCCAACCGGCCTGAAAACGGAAGGATTGTTGGAAGTCTTTCAAGGCGCTATGAAATCTCCAGGTCACCTCACTAACCCCAAGCAGATTTCCCACGCGGTTTCTCTTAGGCTACAACAGAGACACGGATGAGGGTGAAATGGATACTCCAACAGGGCAGATAAAGGGATGGAGGCTGAGGTTACATCCTGGAAAGTAAGATCACCAGCTCCCTTCTTCATCTGGGCCTCAGAAGACAGCAGCCAGGCTTTTAATCCAAAAGGAATGGCAAAAACAACACAAAGAGACTAAAACTTAAAAAAAGGTTTAAAAAACCCTCAGAGACATGAAAGTTATTATACCCATTAAACAAGAAGAGGAGGCTATAAAAAGAAATATTCTAGAAATGAGGAAGAGCTCTGGGACATCAAAAATATAAGAGCCAAAGTAAAAAATGTCAAAGAAGTGCAGAAGACAAAATCGATGAAATCCCCTTAGAAATAGAACAAATGATATAGAAGTAGAAAAGAGGAAGGAAGGGAAGGAAGAAGGAGGAAGGGGGAGGGAAGGGGAGAGAGAGAGAGAAATCGAGAGGGAGGGAAGGAGAAAGGGAAGGAGGGAGGGATCAGAAGGTCATCCATAAGACTAACAGATATCACAGAAGGAAATAATAGCAAAAATGGAAAGAAATTATCAGACATAATATGAGAAACTTCCCAGTTTAAAATTATATGCATTGCTAGACTGAAACCCAAACACCCAAAACACTTTATCAAAGAATATACACATATCATCCATAAAATTTCAGAGCCCCTGGGAGAAGAAAAATTGGAAAAACATCGAGAGAGAAGAAGAAACATGGAAGTTTCATATACAGGCTGCAGAATCAGAAGGCAGTGGGGTTTCAAGAGGGATGCTGGGAGGTAGAAAACATTGGTGCAATGCCTTCAAACCCTGTGAAAAAACCATTTCCATTTTAGAACTGTCTCTCAGAAAAACTGTAAACCAAGCACATAGGGAATGTAAAGGTATTTCAGACCTATGAGATCTCAAAATATCTCTCATTTATTCCATCAGAAGGCTACTGAAAGTATGTGCTCCATCTAAACAGGGAAGTAAATAAAGACCAAAGAAAACTGCCCAGAAAACAGGCAACACGGGAGGAAGGCAAAAGGGAATTTCTGGATAATGGTGCCAACTCTTTCCTAGTCATTCTCTACTGCTCCCTCTTCCCATGTCCGCCAGGCATGTTACCTGCCACTGAAGTCTACCTCAGACACTTCAGAAATACCTCTAGTGCCACCCTAACCGGTTTGGTTCAGTGGATAGAGCGTCAGCCTGCAGACTGAAGGGTCCCAGGTTCAATTCCAGTCAAGGGCATGTACCTTGGTTGTGGGCACATCCCCAGGAGGGGGTGTACAGAAGGCAGGCTGATCGATGTTTCTCTCTCATCGATGTTTCTAACTCTCTATCCCTCTCCCTTCCTCTCTGTAAAAAAATCAATAAAATGCATTTTTTTTAAATACCTCTGGTGCCCTTTCCCTCCTCTCCACAACCACTGCCTTAGTCCGGACCACCCCCAGTGCGTCTAACCTAGCAATTCTGCTACTCAGCCTGCCCAAATCCATTCACTCCTTTATAGGATTGTCTTTTTCATTTTTATTTCAGCGAGGAAGGGAGAGAGAAATAGAAACATCAACGATGAGAGAGAATCATTGATCGGCTGCCTCCTGCATGGGGATGGAGCCCCAAACCTGGGCATGTGCCCTGATTGGGCATCGAACCGTGACCTTCTGATTCATAGGTGATGCTCAACCACTGAGTCACACTGGCTAAGGTTTATAGGATTGTCTTTTGAAGAATACAAACTAGATCATGTGACTTTCATGTTCAAATCTTACATGAATAATTCTCCAGGAGCTTTACCTTACATGAAAACAGTGGTTCTGGCTATTCCTGACTTTCCAGATTCAACTTCATGTTCTCCAGGTCCCAGGACACTGTAAGGTTTGTTCCATGACTACAGCTCCTCACCCCTACACGTACTGATCAGGTCCCTGAGTGTAGGGACCAAGTTCCAGGCATCGTATCTTCACTTGGAGGTATCTGGCATTTGGTGGGTGTGATGGTTAATTTTATGTGTCACCTTGTCTGGGCTACGGGACCCGGGTATTTGGTCCAACATTATTCTGGGTGCTTCTGGGCGTGTGTTCGGGAGCAACTTAGATTTAAAATAACTGAACTTTGAGCGAAGCAGAGTGCTCCTCATCCTGTGGGTGGGCCTCATCGGAAGAAAGGCTGGCCTCCCGGGAAGAGGTGGGAACTCCCCAGCAGGAGCCTCTGCATTGGAATTGCAACACCTTCCGAGTCTCCAGCAGAACCAGCCTCCCCATCAGACCTTGTACTCGCCAAGCCTCCAACGAGGCATGGCAATTCCTTACAACAGGTCTCCATGTGTGATGCATATCTACATATATGTATATACGTGTGTGTGCCTACATGTATATACACAAGTATATTCATGCACATATCCTGTTGGCTCTATGTCTCTGGAGAACTTAACACTGAAGTGGGTATGCAAAAAATGTTTCTTAAATTAATGATATTAATGCTGGTTTTGGTTCTGTTTTGTTTTTACTTAACTTCCAAATAAATGTCTGAGATTTATTTCGACATATTTTTATAAATCACTCACCAGGTTTAAGTAAATATAAATGTGTTAAGTTAAAACAACGTATACACAACATAAGAACTATGGAAACTTGAACACATGTTAGGTTTCATGTTACAAATATTTTTAAAGGAAGAAAAAGCATTGACTACCCAGGTTATAAAAACAGAATTAAAATCTCTAGCGATACTACACAGACAAATAATTTTTTAATTGCTCAAAATAATTGCCTACATATTCATAGTTGCCTTAAAAAGACAAGTATACCTAAATGTTTTTTAATAAGACGATTTTGTTTCTATTCCAGTCTTCAGACATGTGTTCCTGCAGAAACTGAAATATCTCTGAAACAGAATCCTTATGCGAGAAAATGGTGTGGGGAAAAGTATGCTGTTTTTGATAGAAGTAATTATTAAGCCTGCTTTGTGAATTTTTATATAAATAAAGTGTCCATAATAATTTCTACACATGCATAGATAAAATGAAATCAAGCCAGTTCTTGCCAAGTTATCTGCCAAGTCCTGAATTCGGGGTCCCCTACCTCCCTTGCAACAGGGGCAGGTGTTAATGATGTCATTCGCTGCGCAGAAGAAATAGGGGATCATGAACACAAGTCTTGGCAGAAAATAAACACCCTCTGAGTTTACCTTTACATTTAAAGTAAATAGAAAAACTAGTTTATAGAGTGTCTGTCCAATATAGTTCCTGCCCTAAAGGGATAACTCAGGATCTTTATTTCCAGTGTTTTCAGCTGCATTTCAGAAATAAAAGCCAACAACCTCGGTTTTAAAAATGGAGCACAAATTAAAGCTGTCTATATGGCTAAACCCATGAGTCAATAAGCTAAAAATGACTCAGTTGGTATTATACAAAACACGCAGAGCTACACAACAGATTTTCAGTATTTGCTAACTGTAAGATTAGAATTAATATTTCATGTTGACACCATAAACAGATGTGATATTGTAACTGGGAATCTATCTTTTAAGTTAGAGAGTACACTGCCTTGGAAAATTTAAAACTGGATGTCTATTGTAACACCACTTACGACATTACTTAGAGTCAAGGAACATTGGTACGGAATTTGTTCACTTTGATATTCTGACAGAATAGGACTGTACATGTGAACTTAGCGCTCACCTTGTCAAGTTGATCTTGAAGACTAGTGGATGCTTTATAACCGAGCTGTAACAGCATTGCTTCTGCGGCATTCTTTTTGGCTATCTTTTTATTCGGTCCTGTTCCAGTAGCAACTTCATTGCCTACCTTGACCTGATAAGATTAATGTAAGAAATTGGTAAGAGTTGCTTTGATAAACAAGCTCGACTTAACACCACAAAGCACTGTTTCTGCTCTCTAGCATTCAAAATTACAAAGTTCAGTCTACCATAAAAACAACTAAGATCCCATTTATGTGTTATACAGATAAGTGAAAATAAACATGGAGAAAAATATGGTTCCCAAAATATCAGTGGAGGTTATCTAAGGATTACAGACTCTTAGAAGATTTTTACTTCCTTACATATTTCTGTATTATTTTATTTTTTTAAACAATAAACCTGTATTATTTATATAAGTAGAAAAATAAAATTCACATAGTAACAGAGTATATGTTGGCTCTCAGTACAGTTAGTATTCTTTTTTTAAAAATATATTTTATTGACTTTTTTACGGAGAGGAAGGAAGAGGGATAGAGAGTTAGAAACATCGATGAGAGAGAAACATCAATCAGCTGCTTCCTGCACACCCCCTACTGGGGATGTGCCCACAACCAAGGTACATGCCCTTGACCAGAATCGAACCTGGGACCTTTTAGTCCACAGGCTGATGCTCTATCCACTGAGCCAAACCGATTAGGGCCAGTTAGTATTCTTCATATAAATTAGTAAACTAGGGCTAAAATTCACGTTGGAGTGCTTGCTAGCTACAAGATAGGCCAACTACATAAGAAGCCTCCTCTACTGCTCTGAGTGTCCAAAGACTGGCCAACGTAAATGGAAACAAAAGATCAATGAGCAGCAAAGCATGGTCCGCCTATCTTCACATACCATGTACATGTCCCCTCACTCTGATTCAATTCTTCTGCGGTTCATCCCTGCTCCTCACTTATCTACCCAGGCCTGCCCTCTGGCTGCAGGCCCTGCTCTGTGATGTGCTGCTCCCTCCTTGGCACTCACCTTGGGTCTCTGTCTGTCATCTTTGAATCTGACCTATTCTGATGCCTTCAAGAGTTCCTTCTAGAACAGATGCTTCCAGAATCACTTTGCCCATTCACCCACCCCCTGTCTCACACAAGTTCTTGTAGAGGCATGGTTCAATAGTTTGTGAGCAGCTACCCTAAGTTATTTGTTAGTATGAAATAAGATAGCTGTAAAAAATTCAATTCATAAAAGAAAAGACTGCTGTGCTGAAGGATTTTAATTCCTTAACAACTGTCACTCAAAAAAAAATGACTTCTATATAAAAGTCAAGCAAATATATAATAAACTTCGTAAGTCATCTTCCTAGAAAGCTAGCAAGTTTTTATAACTATTATAAGTAAGATTTTTATGTTAAAATGTTACTTTTTCTGCAAAGAAGTTCAATTTTGCTATGCAATCAAATTAAGACTGCAGACTGTTTTAAAAATAATTTAAATAAATCAAGTCCTCAAAAACCTAACAAAAAAGTTCTAAAATAAGCCCTAGCTGGTTTGGCTCAGTGGATAGAGCAACAGCCTGCGGACTGAAAGGTCCTGGGTTCGATTATGGTCAAGGGCACATGCCTGGGTTGCAGTTCAATCCCGAGTGGGGGCGTGCAGGAGGCAGCCAATCAATGATTCTTTCTCATCATTGATGTTTCCTTCTTTCCCTCTCCCTGCCTCTCTGAAATCAATAAAAATATTTTTTTAAAGTTCTAAAATAGCATTTACCGAGGAGAAACCAGGATGGCAGCACAGATAAACACCTGAACTGCTGCATCGCACAACAATTTCAAAACTACAAGTAAAAGACAAAACGGACATCATCCAGAACCACAGAAAGGCTGGATGAGTGGAAATTCTACAACTAGAAGGAAAGAGAAAAGCATACTGAGACTCACAGGAGCTGCGGAAGTAAAGTGCAGAGGTATGGAGGCACGCAAGCAGAGAGGGCTAGCAACTGATACGCGGCTGTCTTTTTCAAGCGGGAGGGAGACAAAAGCTCCCAAATGCTCTGAACTCCAGTCCCGGGCGAGACTCTGGGGACCCAGATTGATTTGGGGAGAAACTGGACTGTCTGGCAGTGCAGAGAACTTGAGGGCGGCTTTCTCTCAGAGGTGCTTTCAGCGATTACAGCGGGACAATGAGACCCAGGGGCCTCTTAGGGCAGGGCTGATGGGAAGCCATTCCTGTGTGCTCCACCCTGAGACTCCACCCCATCCAAGCTGAGCACAGAGGCTTTTGCATATGAATGGCCTGGTACAGTGGTCGGCAAAATCATTAGTCAACAGAGTGGCAAACCATGGCTCGCGAGCAGCATGTGGCTCACGAGCCACAGTTTGCCAACCACTGGCCTGGTACATTGAATTCTAAACTTACCTAACAAACTGCAGCTGAGTCAGTGAGACCCAGAACATCCAAAAGAAGGCCCAAAGCCCCGCAGCAGCTTGCATTGCTTCACAGCTGGGCCTCATCTGGGCACCTCCAAAACCCAAACAAAGGAGAGGAATCTGCAGATCTCTCTGTAGCTCCTGCTGCGTGACCTCAGGCAGAGGCTAAATTAGCACCTCCTTGGAGATCCAAGAGCCATTGTACCCAGGGGTCAGAGTGGGACCATCCAGATTACAACTCCTCAGATCCCTAAGGGATACACTCAGGGGGCAGACTCAATGAGCACCAAAGCCCCACTGAAACACGTCTTGTCTCATAAGGGTGTCTCCAGCACAGAAGTTCTCCCACTGTACACACAGCTGATCCTCACAGCCAATTGGCCTAGAGGTCAATTCCTCTCAGTGATACCAATAACAATCAAGGCTTAACTACAATAAGACTATGCACACAGCCCACAAAGGGGTGCACCAAGAGTGTCCACCTCAGGTAACTGGGGAGACTGAGCCACTGGGCCCTATAGGACACCTAGCACACAAAGCCACTCTATCAACTCAGGGAAGCAGCCAAAATGCAGAGACAAAGAAACAGGTCACAAATGAAAGAAATGGAGGAGAGCAATGACTGGATATAGAGTTCAAAACCACGGTTATAAGGTTTTTCAAGAATTTTCTAGAAAAGGCCAATAAATTTAGCGAGACCCTCGAGGATATGAAAAAGGACCAACTAGAAATTAAGCATACGCTGAAATTAAAAATAATATATAGAGATCCAACAACAGACGAGAGGACCACAAGAATCAAGTCAAAGATTTGAAATACAAAGAAGCAAAAAACACCCAACCGGAAAAGAAAAAAGAATCCAAAAATTTGGAGATAGTGTAAGCATACCAACATCAGAATTATGGGGGTGCCAGAAGAAGAGAGAGAGCAAGATACTGAAAACCTATTAGAAGAAATAATGACAGAAAACTTCCCCCACCTGGTGAAAGAAATAGACTTACAAGTCCAAGAAATGCAGAGAACCCTAAACAAAAGGAATCCAAAGAGGACCACACCAAGACACATCATAATTAAAATGCCAAGAGCAAAATACAAAAAGAGAATATTAAAAGCAGCAAGAGAAAAACAGTTAGTTACCTACAAGGGAGCACCCATACGATTGTCAGCTGATTTCTCAACAGAAACTATGCAGGCCAGACGGGAGTGGCAAGAAATTTTCAAAGTGATGAATAGCAAGAACCTACAACCAAGATTACTCTACCCAGCAAAGCTATCATTCAGAATTGAAGGGCAGATAAAGAGCTTCACAGATAAGAAAAAGCTAAAGGAGTTCATCACCACCAAACCAGTATTATATGAAATGCTGAAAAGTATTCTTTAAGAAGAGGAAGAAGAAGAAAAAGATAAAGATAAAAATTACGAACAACAAATACAAATGGATCTAAAAATCAAGTGAATTAAAAATCTGATGAACAGAATAAACTGGTGAATATAATAGAATCAGGGGCATAGAATGGGAGTGGACTGGCAATTCTTGGGGAGAAAGGGGTGTGGGGGGTGCAGGAAGAACCTGGACAAAAATCGTACACCTATGGATGAGGACAGTGGGGGGGGGGGGGTAGGGCAGAGGATGGGGTGGAAACCGGGTGGAGGGGAGCTATGGGGGGGAAAAAGAGGAACAATTGTAATAATCTGAACAATAAAGATTTATTTTAAATAAATAAATAAATAACATTTACCCAAAACTTAACTCATTTTCTCTCACTGAATCACAAATGAAATTGATGAAATTTGCTTTATATATTTTTTTAAAACCTGGAGATCTTAATCACAAATAGAGAAATTAACATTATGTGATATATCAAAATGTGCTGATAAGCAATTTAGTTTTGTTATCATTATTTTTCTCTTTGAAAAATTAAAGTATCTCTGTACAAAAAAATAAAAAGCTTTAAGAAATGTGCTCAGGAACTAACACCCAAATAATGTCGTCAGAGATTTTCTTTTGTCTAACAATCAATAAAGTCACTGTACACGTTTTACAACACACAGATTTACTTTTGTGGTGATAAATAAATATAAGCATATTATCTCTAGATATTTTACTTCCACATTCCATTTCAACAAATGATAACGTCGCTTAAGTTGTTTATACAAAAGTCTTTACTTTGATAAAGTTGCTGCAGTCGAGTAATGAATCCACTGGGGCTTCCAGAGGGGAAAAGCAATATGAATTCAGTGCGAGAACATGTAAAAGCACAGCCAAATGCTCCCATTTGACTAGAATGTTTATGAAGACCCATAAAAAAGGAAGCTGGCGTAAGGTACTCTAAATTCCTCTTTCAAAAGGGGTACTGCATATACTCCATAGAAAAGGAATTGTTTCATACAGCCAATGCCAGTTTTTATTCCTAATACAGGTCTAAAATTTAGGTGATTGTTTTTTTTCCTTCAAGCTTTGCAGTTCAAAGAATACATTCTAGAATTCTTCAGAGCTAAGAATGTAAAAAGAAAAAAGTGGTGCATATATTTTACGAAGAGGATACCAGAACAACACTGTTCTGGGTCCTAATGACATCTAGACCAGCGGTCGCCAACCTTTCGGACCTCATGGACCACCAGTGTCCCGCTGGCCACCGGTTGGCGACCGCTGATCTAGACCATAATGGCTTACTAACCACAGACGAATTCCCCTCCAAGGCTATCTGGGCTCCCACAGCGGTGTATCTGTGACTACACCACAAGTTTACATCTCCAGCAACAGCCAAATACGCTAGCTCTCACGCAGGCAGGCAGCAAGTACGCATCAAAGGTTTATGAAGGTCCTAGTGTATACAGACCACTGCGTTGAATACTGTGAGATAAAGACTATAAATTAGGAGGAAGGTAAACTTTAGATATGCATGAAAAGTGCATCAACACAAGAGACTATGCTTGAGTATCAAAAATTTTCCCATATGGTTGGCACTTCAGAAATATCTGTTCATTTTAACAGGATTATACTGAAGGTGAGGTCCATGGGTTTGATTGGAAAAGGTTTCTTTGATAAGCCAATTACAACAAAAACAGTTTGGGGACAATAAGGATAATTTAAATATAGGTTAGTCATTAGAAGATTCTTATGAATCAGGCCTAATGAAAGAAAAACTTATTTTTTTTGTTTGTTAGAGATACACACTAAATATGTAGGCTTCCCGGCTGGTGTTGGAGTCAACCTACGAACCAGGTGGTCACAGTTCGATTCCCAGTCAGGGCACATGCCTGGGTTGTGGGCTCGATTGCCAGTGTGGGGCATGTGGGAGGCAACCAATCCATGATTCTCTCTCATCATTGATGTTTCTCTCTCCCCCTCTCCCTTCTCTGAAATCAATAAAGAAATATTTAAAAAAATAATTATGTAGGCTGAAAGGACATACAGATAGAAAACAGCCTTGAAATTCTTTAGGAAGCGAAAGAAGGGAGGGAGGAAATTAAAAATGAACAGCTGAAGCAAGTGTGGTAAGAATCTGAATTGCTGCCCTGACCGGTTTGGCTCAGTGGACAGAGCATCAGCCTGCGGACTCAAGGGTCCCAGGTTCGATTCCGGTCAAGGGCATGTACCTTGGTTGTGGGCACATCCCCAGTGGGGGGTGTGCAGGAGGCAGCTGATCTATGTTTCACTCTCATCGATGTTTCTAAGTCTCTCTCTCCCTTCCTCTCTGTAAAAAATCAATAAAATATATTTTTTTTAAAAAAAGAATCTGAACTGCTGTATCTGCATGATGAGCATATTCCCCAGCACGCCACCACACTATTCTTCATAGTGCACTATTAAATATATCCACCCTTGGACAGGTTTGAAACTTTCATAATAAAAACTTAAAGGCTTCTTCAACACTGGGGCTTGAGCGGACAAGTGAAGAAGCGCAGATGAGAGAGATCTGAAAGGAGGAGGGCATTTTGCTAGTCCCCGCCCGTCTGAGAACCCATGAGCAAGTGGGCTCCAGGTATCTGGGCTGCACAACATGCAGAACAAACTCCCAGCAATTCTGAGTCCCTCGGTCCTCACCGTGGTTAGGGAGACAGCCAGCTCTCTCTCTTCCTAATTTTCCTGAAAACCCAACATTCATGCTCTTGGCCCTGTTCCATCTCCATCCATCCTTCTCAATTTTGTTTCTAATTCCATCTGTCTCCCAGTCCCAGTAGTTAACAGACTCTGGCTGCACACTGTAACGCAGTAAGACAGAGATGAGCCTTCTGTTTGGTACACTCTGGGCCAAATAACCTGTGTGAACTCAGTCCCTTCAAAACTCTTCTGTCTGGTCCTGGCCGGCTTGGCTCAGTGGATAGAGCGTCAGCCTGCGGACTGAGGGGTCCTGGGTTTGATTCCAGCCAAGGGCACATGCCTGGGTTGCGGGCTTGATCCCCGGGGGGAAGAGGTGGGGCGTGCAGGAGGCAGCTGATCGGTGATTCTCTCTCATCATTGATGTTTCTCTCTCTCTCTCCTTCTCCCTTCCTCTCTGAAATCAATAAAGAAATATATTAAAAAAAAAAAAAACTCTTCTGTCTGTTCTATCATTGACACTTGAATGTTCAACCACGTTGAGGGAATCAATGCTATAAGGGTAAACAGTGCCATTAATTAATAGTGCTATTAATTCCTAGTCGGCCTTTCCCCATATCTCTATTCCGATCTGAGGATTTCTAGATTTTTTTCAATAGTTAAAAAAACTCTTCTCGTATACAAGTTAGAAATACCTGCATCACAAACTCCCGACGTCTCGGCATTCCTCTCTCTGAAAGCAAAACATAGTCTGGCTCCTTTTCCTTCTTGGCCTGTTGAATTTGAGCCAGGCGGCTAATGGGGTTCATTCCTTGACCATATTCTGGTCCAGCCTAAAAAACAATGTAAGAAAAATGTCAAAACATGCTTGTAAAACTTGTTATTGGATCCTTAAAGTGGTTCTCCTCTCCTCCCCTACACCCCAAAACCGTGACTAGAGAAGATAAATGAGAGTCATTTATAAAGATTTATGAAGGAAAAACATAAAACGGATCTGAGACTAAGGTGGGTATGGGATTTAGGGCTCAGGGGTATTACTAATAAATTGGGTCAACTATTCTGCTTTTAAATTCTTTAGTACAGCTTCTGTTCATCAAAAAAAACCAAAAGAATAGAAGATCACAAGACATGAACTGGGAAGAGATATGTGCAATACCTGTAACTAAAAAAGATAAATCCAGTAGCCAAAATATATATTTTAAAACTCAGAAAAGTATTAAGAAAAATACAATCTAAAAGAAAAATGGGCAAAAGACATGAACAGATATTTCCATCTATTAAAAAGCAGTCCCATGTACTGCTGATCTAGAGCATAATGGCTTACTAACCATAGATGAATTCCCCTCATGCATTTTATCAACTTATAAAAATATAATCAACCTCATTAGGACTCAGAAAATGCATATTAAAATCACAGTGAGATGCTATTTGACACCCATTAATTTAGAAAAAAATTCAGAAGCCTGACAGCCCAAATGGTGAGGATGAGGAGTAACAGAAGCTTATACCATGTTAACGGCAATATAAAATGGAAAACAATTGGGCAATATGTAGTAAAGCCAAAGATGGCCCCCGCACACCCTAGGAGCATCTTCATCATCATGTACTGTATACCCTAGGAAACAGCTGCCCATATGTGCTAGCTCCAATGTTCAGGAATATCCATGGCTGCATTATTTGAAATAGCAAAACAAAACAAACCTGAAAACAACCTAGATATTCATCAAAAGAACTATGTAAATTATGGCATGTTCATACAATGGTTTGACGTAGGGCAGTAAAAATGAACTAAGTATTGCTACATGCATCAAGATAAATGAATTTCAGGAGAAAAAATATGTTAAGGGAGAAAAGCAAACACAGAATACATATAGTATGATGTAATTTATGTCAAACCCACTAAAACTACAAAACACTGATGAAATTAAGTAAGATTTTAATAAATGGACAGACATGCTCATGGGTCACAAGACTCAATATTGTTAAAAATGTTAATTTTCCTCAAACTGATCTATCTCTCAAGTCATTGCATTCCCAATGAAAATCCCAGCAGGCTTTTTTTTGGTAACAATTAATAAGTCAATGCTAAAGTTCATATGGAAATGGAAAAGACAAATAACCAAAACAACTCTGAAAAAAAGAACAAAGTTGGAGGACTCAAACTCTCTAATTTCAAATTCACTACAAAGATATAGCAACAAAGACAGTATGTGTACAATCAGCATAAAGACAGACAGACACCAATGAAACAGTGTCCAGAAACAGATCCACGCAAATATAGTCAACTGGTTTTCCACAAAAGTGCAAAAGCAACTCAATGGATAAAGGATAGTCTTTTCAGCCAAGGTCCTAGAACAAGTGGATATTCATATGCAAAAAAAAATAAATTTTCAACACATACTTCATACCATTTTTTTTTTAGCTTTTAAATTGACTTTTAGAGAGAGATGAAGAGGAAGAAAAACATCAATGTGAAAGAAAACTATTGATCAGCTGCCTCCTACCACTCCCCCAAACCCCCCTGCCCCCCACCAAGACCAATGATCGAGCTCACAACCCAAGGAATGTGCCCCGACTTGGAATTGAACCGGCAACCCCTCAGTGCACAAGACAATGCCCAACCAACCGAGCCACACTGGTCAGGTTTTTAAAAATTAACTTAAAATATCTAAAACTGTAAAACTTCCAGAAAAAAATACAAAGGGAATTTTTGTGACTTCAGTTGCATGACAATTTCTTAGATACAACACCAAAAATCACATTCCATAAAAATAATAACAATGACAATACATTGGATTTCTTTGAAATTATTAACTTCTGTTCTTTGAAAAATGCAAATCACAGGCTTAGAGGAAATATTTGCAAACTATATATTTGATAAAGAACTTGCATCCAGAATATATAAAGACTTCTCAAAATTCAATATTAAATGTATTATTTTCAATGGGCAACCATGCCCTGGCCAGGTAGCTCAGTTGGTTAGAGAATCATCCTGATGCAACAAGGTTGTGGGTTAGATCCCTGTCAGGGCACATACAACAATCAACCAATGAATGCATAAATAAGTGGAACAACAAATGGATGTTTCTTGTGCGTGCTCTCTCTCTCTCTCTTTCTCTCCTCCTCTTTTCCTTCCCTTCCTGTCTATAAAAATCAATTTTTAAAAGTTTTTGAATAGGCAATCACATTTTTCCAGGTAGGCAAAAGATTTGAACAACACTTCACAAGCCTCATGTGCCACTAAAACTCATGGACACATGGGGAGGGGGTAGAAGTGGTGGAGGAGAGCCTAGGGGGTATAAATGATGATGGACAGACTTGACTTGGAATAGTGAACATAAAATACAGTATACAGATAATGTATTGTAGAATTTCACACCTGAAACCTATGTAATTTTGTTAACCAGTGTCTCCTCTGTAAATTCAATAAAAAGAAAAAATAAATAAATAAAAGATAACACTGGAGAAACCAAGATGGCGGCATAAGGTATACACCTGTACGTGCTGCCTCTCACAACCACACCAAAACTACAACTAAAAGACAAAACATCTATCACCCAGAACCACGGGAAAGCTGGCTGAGTAGAAGTTCTACAACTAGAAGGAAAGAGAAAAGAGCATTGAGACGTGCACAAGCGTGGAAAAGTTGAGATACGCAGGCACGCGAATCGGGCTGGCAGCGGGCAACTAGGTGCGCTGTTTTTTTCCAACCCAAAGGGAGACACAAGCTCCCAATTACTCTGAACTCCAGTTTCTGGTGAGACTCTGGGGACCCAGACCCCTATGGGGAGAAGCTGGACTGTCTGCCATTGGGTCAGAAAGTGAGGGTGGCTTTCTTGCAGAGGTACGCGCAGGAATCAGTTTACTGTGCTGTGGCACGGGACGCGGGGATGTGGAAACTCAGAGGCACAGAGACGGCTGACTGGCAGCCATCACTGTTTGCCACGCCCTAGCCTAGTGACTCCCTGAGACCCCGCCCCACACAATCTACAAACCCACCCAAGCCCTGCGCAGCAGCTTTTGCCTGCCCTATCGCAGCTTAACCTAACAAACTGCAGCTCTGGTCAGACAGCTCCAAAACCTCCAAACCCCAAGCAAAGAGGAGAAAACTGTAGCTCTCGCTGTAGCTCCTGCTGGGTGGCCTCAGACAGTAGCTGACCTGCACCCCATTGGAGATCCAGAAGCCAGTGTACCTAGTGGTCAGTGTGAGAAACCAGATTTCAACTCCTCACATCCATAAGTGACACATTCAAGAGGTAGACTCAGTGAGCACCAAAGTCCCACTGAAACAAGTCCTGCCCCATAGGGGTGTCTCCAGCAAAGCAGTTCTTCCATTATAGATATAGCTGATTCTCACAGCCAATTGGCCTGGAGGTCAATTCCTCCCAGTGTACCAACAGCAATCAAGGCTTAACTACAACAAGACTTTGCACTCAGCCCACAACGGGGTGCACCAAGAACGTCTACCTCAGGTGATAGGGGAGGCTGAACCACTGGACCCTATAGGTCACCTACCACAGAAACCACTCCATCAACACAGGGAAGTAGCCAAAATGTAGAAACAAAGAAACATGTCACGAATGAAAGAAATGGAGGAAAGCAAACTACTGGACATAGAGTTCAAAACCACATTTATAAGGTTACTCAAGAATCTTCTAAAAACCTCTGAGGAACTTAGTGAGACCTTGAAGGATCTTAATGAGAATGCCAAAAAAAATGGAAAAGGACCATTCAGAAATGAAGCATACACTGTCTAAAATAAAGAATATACAGAAATTCAACAGTAGATCAAAGGACCCCAAGAATCAAACCAAAGATGTGAAATATGAGGAAACAAAAAACACCAACCAGAAAAACAAAAAGAAAAAAGAATCCAAAAATATGAAGATAGTGTAAGGAGCCTCTGGGACAACTTTAAGCATACCAACATCGGAATTATTGGGGTGCCAGAAGAAGAGAGAGAGCAAGATACTGAAAACCTATTAGAAGAATAATGACAGAAAACTTTCCCTACCTGGTGAAAGAAATAGACTTACAAGTCCAGGGAGCGCAAAGAACCCCAAACAAAAGGAATCCAAAGAGGACCACACCAAGACACATCATAATTAAAATGCCAAGGGCAAAAGACAAAGAGAGAATCTTGAAAGCAGCAAGAGAAAAACGGTTAGTTACCTACAAGGGAGTACCCATACGATTGTCAGCTGATTTCTCAACAGAAACTATGCAGGCCAGAAGGGAGTGGCAAGAAATATTCAAAGTGATGAACAGCAAGAACCTACAACCAAGATTACTCTACCCAGCAAAGCTATCATTTAGAATTGAAGTTCAGATACAAGGCTTCACAGACAAGAAAAAGCTAAAGGAGTTCATCACCACCAAACCAGAATTATATGAAATGCTGAAGGGTATTCTTTAAGAAGGGGAAGAAGAAGAAAAAAGTAAAGATAAAAATTATGAACAACAAAATGACAACAAATACATACCTATCAACAAGTGAATCTAAAAATCAAGTGAATAAAAAAATCTGATGAACAGAATAAACTGATGAATATAATAGAATCAGGGGCATAGAAAGGGAATGGACTGACAATTCTTGGGGGGAAGGAGGTGTGAGGGGTGCGGGAAGAGATTGGACAAAAATCTTACACCTATGGATGAAGACAGTGGCGGGGGGTAAGGGCGTGGGGTGGGGAATCAGGTGGAGGGGAGCAATGGGGAGGTGGGAAAAAGAGGAACATCTGTAATAATCTGAACAATAAAGACTTATTTAAAAAAAAACTTTAAATAAAAAAATAATAGATAACACTTTTTAAAAAGACCATTGATGTCCAGAGTACTTGCACAATGGCCAATTTCAAACCAACTGTACTAGTTCAGGTGAGAGTTGATTGTGACTTAGACCAAAGGGGAGCAGAGGGATGGAAAGAAATGGACAACTTAAGAACTATGTAAGGCATGGCCCCAATAGGGCGTGACAGACAGGACGTGAGGCGTGAGGGAGAAGTAAGAAATGACCCAGAGGCCTGTTTCAGCAGCTGCATGGTGGTGCCAGGCACTGGTAAGGAATGTTGGAGGGGAACGCGATTTAGAAGGGAACATGAAGTTTGGGGCACGGCGTTTGAAGGGCCTGTGAAATATTAAGTGAAGATGTCCAGGCAGCAGGGTAGAGCACAAAAGAATATTTGAGAATCATCCACATAAAGACGGAATTGAAGCCTGGGGTGTATGAAGTACGACGCCCAGGGCAAGGGTAAGAGAAAGAATGAGAGCGACAATACTGCATATTGATCAGTTAGGGGGAAAGTGAGAAGAGAGAAAAAGAAATTTTCTTTTGTAATACCTTTTATTATAATTTCTTTTATAATACCTTTCTTCAAATGTATGAGTCTAAGACTGAATACCAATGAAAAGGTAAAGAGAAGCTTTCAATCTGGCGTTAGAAGAGGTTGCCTCGTTCGTGAAGATATTTAAACAACTTTCCTTCAATGGCACCTTCCCTCTCTTCTTGAATAATTTGCCTCTTTCATCAGAATGTCTTATGTGCCAGAGGTACTGTTGTTGATACAGATTCCAAAGACAAAGGACCAGATGCACAAATGCACTCAGATAATAACGGCGCTCTGAAAAAGCTAAGCATGACTGGTTTCTTCCCTTCACTGAAATGAACTACCAGCACCCTGGATAATGAAGTTATTCCTTGGATATCAGCTCTTACAGTGTCACGCTACAAACCAGTAAGGACAGAAACTTTTATCAGAAAGCCTTCTTTGCAGTCTCATGGAAGAAAAAATTAAAAACAGGATATAAGCCCAAAGACATCATCAGGGAGTCTTACGTTTTTAACTCTACAGCGTAAATCCGAAAGGAGTTCCCAAGCAACCAGTTTCAAATGGGCTCTTCAGTCACGTGACTAGACCCGACCCCCTGACTCTGCTACGGAATCTTGGGTGAGCTTCTTAAACACCAAGGACCTCGTCTGTGAAACGGGTGTAACACCTACATCAGGGATTGACTGAGAGGATCCAATGAGACAATGTGACAGTTTTATTATATTTCTTAAAAATCAAGGGAACTCATCCACAGATATTTTCTCTACTTCTATTGCGTATAAAGAACTGTGGACCCTAGATGTATAAGACATGTAAGGAAGCGACAAAAACGCTAAAAATCAAGGTACTATGTGAACAGACCGAATCAGACATAAAGTAACAATATGTGATACTTATTGGGTGCTTATTATTTGTGTTATTAATAAACACTAAGTCCTGCACACAGAGCGCTTCCCATTCACTAGCTGCTGCTCCTGTCCCACGGTCAGCATTACTCATACCCCTCCCCCATATCCTTAACCACTTCAGGTGTCCTAAGAAGAAACTATATATAGCAGTGCGGTGTGCAGAAAGAACACTGGTTAGAGATCGGAGCAGTTCAGATTACTCCACAGGTGAATTAAAGTGAACAAATGCTTTGGATGTGTTAGGGGTAATATCCTCTACCTTACACAGTCGTGATGAGAGTTACACTAAAGGTGATCATGGATGCGAAAGTGTTTTATACTGAAGTATTCTATACTAAAGGTGATCGTGAACAAGAAAGACTTTGTAAGCCACAGAAAACTATACGTGGGTAAGGTATTATTTGATGAACAAACACATGTATGCAAGTGTCTGAAAAGCAAAACAGAACTGTTACTGACTTACAGTCACACGTCCGACCCTGATTCTGGGACTGTTTATAATCCATAGGTTGAGACGCCTGCCCTGTGGGGAAACTTTTATCTATAGTTACCGGAATATTTACACAGTAAAACTGACTCATGTTCGTAAGCACACACTTACTTTGACTATGGTTTTAGGGCGTTTTTTAAAAAATAGTTTTGGCTTTTCAACCACAGGGAGAGGTGGGAGTTTCTTAAGCTCTTGTAAGACGGTGGTCGCAGCGCGCTTCTTGGAGAGCTTTTTGCTATTTCCCTCTCCTTCTGCAGAGAACTCTCCCACGGACACCCGCGTAACAAAGCTTTTCATATGTGGCGGTCCACTTTCTTTAATAACCTATAAAGTACAAATACAATAGTAAATAACATACAGGCACACTTAGAATGTGTCCTTATAGCATGGATCTTTCTTCATGTTCCTATCATAATCAAAATAGAAATGAAGAATGATGCCAAAATTATAGATTTCTTTATTAAACTTATTAGAAAGGTATTATATAAGAACTATTCAGTTACAATATTTACAATGCTTGAGACTTAAGTCGGGCAAACAGAAATCTAAGTAAACACATTCAATTCACACTCAAAATTATTTTTTAACCCATTTAAAACAGGCAATTCTAATTATGGTTACCATTTCTTTTCTTTTTTAAAAAAAATTTTAGCCCAGTCAGCATGGCTTGTGGTTGAGCGATGACCTATGAACCAGGAGGTCAGGGTTCAATTTGGGTTAGGGCACATGCCTGGATCGCAAGCTCGATATCCAGCAGGGGGTGTGCAGGAGGCAGCCGGTCAATGATTCTCTCTCATTGTTGATGCTTCTATCTCTCTCTTTCTCCCTTCCTCTCTGATATCAATAAAAATGTTATTTTTTAAATCTTGTTTTATTGTTGATAGTAGTATAAACATCCCCTATTTTCTTCCAACGATTACTCATTTCTTATAGAACAGAAAAGTAAGAACGTAAAACACATCACATTATATTAGGTACACAGGGTACCGAGAATGATAATGGGTACGTATTGCGTTCTCTCTGGAAGAGTCCATTCCTGGAGGGAACCACGTCCTAAGGGAGTTCTACCAGCCATCCCGCATCCTGCATGGGGAAGCCGCTCAAAAATAACCTACTTTTGACATAAACCTCAAAGGCTGTTTTATAGAAAGCAAAGTTTACTCTCTGTGACATGATCTTTAAAAGGTTAGCCGATATATCATAAAAACTCCTCACTTTCTAGGGTTATGGATTGTGAATGTGTCAGCTATGAATACTCCCAAACCCTGGACCAATGTGCTCATTTCAAGTAAGACAGCTTTCGAGGAAAGATGCCTCCCCAAACCTGAGTGCTCAAAACTTCCGTCTCCTTTACATTTTAAGCTATAAAAGGTACCCTACGGAGTTAAACAGTTTACTATTTAACAGCATATTAAAAGTCTGTCTTTTAATACTGGATACCAGTGAGGAAAAGAAAGCAAACAACACAATAGTTCAGTAATTCAATAATGCTAGGGATAAGGAACTTATGATCAGCATGCTTTCCAAGTAATTTAAGTTTACTATTTGAAATGCCAAAACTGCTTATTTTAACCACTTTGCTGGCCATCCTCCTGAATTGAAAAAAATAACCACATACAAAACAGGTCCAGAGGTATGGATGCATGGAACAAAATAAGAGATCTCAGTGGGAAAGGGGGAGGGGTGTTGGGAGGAAGGGGACAAGCAGAGATGAACAAAAGAGCATATATGCATAACCCATGGACACAGACGACTGCAGAGATGAACAAAAGAGCATATATGCATAACCCATGGACACAGACGACTGCATGGGGAAGGCGGGGATGGGCGGGGGTGGGTGAAGTGGGGCCAAAAGGGAAAAAATGGGAGACAACTGTACTGTAATACTGCCAACAATAAAATAAAATGTAAAAAATAAACAAAAAACACCTATATGCTGTACTGACTTAATAGAGAAAACCAAATAGTTAACCTTTTATTGCTGGCAGGAGGTCACCATTTGAACATCAAATATTCTGTAATGTATACTGATGCCGCCAAGGGCTTCTGAGACTGATAAAACTGTCCCTATTCACTGTAGCCTTGAAGGCCCAAATCCAATAGTTTTCGAGTCTATGCAATTACTTTGGTTGGTTTTCCATCTGTCCCTATCGTTTCTTGCTGGGCCTAATAAGCCCTTCAGTGCATTCTGCCCCTGCTTTCCCCAGGATGCTGCTTCCCATCTGCTGCAGGCTGACATCAGGAAGCCCCATTTGTAGGAATTGTGTCTGAGAAGAAAGCAAACAGGTTCTCAGCCGAGGTCAGTCGAGCCTGCTAGTGAGTTAAATGTGGGAGCTTTCTAGTGCTAAACATTACCCCAATTGGAAGGAGGACACTCCACGACCCTGTCAGCTTATTTCCTGGGTTTTGCCTATTTTCTAGGTATTTGAGTTGCAAAATTAGTACCCTCTTAATATGGAAGGAATTGTAATCTTGAAAATGACTTTTCCTATTTTTAATGTCACATAATTTTATAAATAGTTCTCTGACATGTTTATCTAGATGCAAAGAAGACAGGTGCTTACTTAGTGGCTTAGTAAAATGTAAACATATTTTGGCAAGTACAGAAGAAACTGGATATTAATACGTGTGTCACTAAATACTAACTTGGATATTTTCAATTTGATCCTATTAAAAACACCGTACTCTCTAGAGCACTACAAATTAACTTACAATGAGAAAATAAATCTTACGGTGAAAATTGAGATATCAGATATACAGATGGCTCAATACGGAAAAGCGAGAGAGGTGAGCAGGAGCCCGGCCAGTGTGGCTCAGCAGCTGAGCATCAAACCAGGAACCAAGAGGTCGTTGGTTCAATTCCTGGTCAGGCACATGCAGAAAACCATGACATTCTAGAAGTTCTTCTCTCCCCGGGGCCTACCTCATTGCCTGACAGAGTGTGAACCTAAGGAAACACACTCACGCTTTCAGGACACGAGGATACCAGCTAACTTCACTTAGTGGGTTGCTTATTTGAGTTAGTGAGGAGCAGGGGTGAGGGTGGGAAGCTCTCCTCTGAGTACTTACCTCAAAACTGACGGGCATATTTCGCTTCAGAGCAATTTCAAACACTAAGCTGATCTCAGATTTATTGGCGTCTTTGTCATCATCCATTTCTTTTCCGGATTCGCCATTCTAAATCATAAAAAAATAGGATGGTACTGAGTCTTCACTTTGGAACACACTTCGCACAGGCTAGTCAGGAGGGCCCATCTAACAGAACATACAGTGGAAAACAAATCCTCAGACTGATCCTGTGGGTCCCTGTAAGCACAGCAGGCAAGAGCTGCTCTGAGGCTGTGTTGTCTGACTTTCCATTTTTTCCCCTCAAAGTAGAATAAATGATCAGCGTGAAAGTCTTTTACTCAACCATACACCAATTTGAGTTTATCCAGTTCTCTAAAAATCTCTATCCAGCCCGACCGGCATGGCTCAGTGGTTGAATATCATCCTATAAACCAGGAGGTCACGGTTCGATTCCCAGTCAGGGCACATGCCTGGGTCACGGGCTCGATCCCCAGTGTGGGGTGTGCAGGAGGCAGCTGATTGGTGATTCTCTCTCATCACTGATGTTTCTCTCTCTCCCTCACCTTTCCTCTCTAAAATCAATAAAAATATGTATTTTTTTAAATCTCTACACACACACACACACACACAGTATCTCCGCTGGTGTTATAACATGATACTGCATCTTCTATGGAAACTAAGCTGTAGGAAGAATAAGGGATGCAAACCAGGACTCTGGAGCTCTGGGTCTGGCCCTGGCACCAATTCACTTACTTATTTAGCACATACTTCTGGAGGGAGGCCCCCAGATATGCTGGACGTAGTGTAAGGAACAGAGATAAAGGGAGGGTATTCCCTCGTCAGGAGGCTTGTGATGCAGTGGGAAAACAGATTAAGTGTCCTAATGAACATGTCCAGGAGAAAAACACCTATGTCTGCCATTAACCAGATCAGCCTCCGGGAGGAGGAACCGCAGGCATGGGGAACTGTAGAGGTGGAATTGTATGGTTTGAAATAACTAAGAGGAGAGTTCAGTAAGAAGAGGACTCATACACATGCCTGAGCTGCAGGTACTCTTCTGAAGTCAATAGAGAAGGCAGCTGAAGCCATGAGAAAGGGTCAACAAAAGCCTCCATAGCCTCAATCGTAAAAATTAAGTAGGACTGGAAACATCCATAATGATCTCCTCCACTTTAAATTCTTCGATTCCAAATCAACACAACACAATTCATGCTCAATAAATGTAGCATTAAACTCAAAGTAAGTGAATGTGATTTCTCATCCTTGTACACATTCCAAGATCCTGAGCTGCCTGGGCAGTGCACTCCACTGGTGAACCCACGTTCTCAAAGGCAAGGTCATCTTGGCAAGGCCAAGTCTAGGATAGTAGACAGGTAATCAATCTGAGAGGCAAATTAACAGAGATCACCACTCTCCTCTTCCTTCCTATCAAAAGAGGTTACGTCTTCTGTTTGTGAAAATGCACACATTTGTGTTTCCGATCACCTCCCGGGCACCTGGAGAGAGAGACCGTCCCTGCAGCAGCAGCACACCTGAGAGGACTTTTCGGGAATGGGCTCGTTTTGCAGCGCCTGGAGGGCCTTCATGGCGGCGTTGTGTCTAGCAGCTTGTCGAGTCTTCCCTTCCCCAAAAAACTCATTGTTTCCTACAGTCAGCTGAACGTAAAAGATCTTAGGCATCGGGCAATGATACCTGAAGAAAATAAAATAGGAATGTTAGTCCAATAAAAAAAAAAATCACTCTATAATCAGATTTGTTTTGTTTAAAGTGATACCAACCATATAATGTGCTATGCCCTCTATGAACCCTAATCAAATTTTAACTTCAAGTTTTCAGACAGATTTTGACGGGAATGGGCCAATGGTCTGGTGCTGAAGGCCAGGGAGCCACCCAAGGATGGTGACGAGCAAGGCCATTCCGGTGACAACACACAGACTCTTGTGCCTTTAGCAGATCATTATGGTGAGAAATGAGAGGCCAGAGAGGTGGAGTTACTCCTCCAAAGTGATTATAAGTATTTTGCAAAGAAATAAGACCAGATTCAACATCAAAAAGAATAGGGAGTTTAACCCAATTTGTAGGTAGAAAGTATAATAATAAAATGTGTTTAAGGTAAAGATTTTGGCAGGTTTGAGTTGAATGAGGCTGAGGTAGAGAAGAGCTACTGAAGAGCTGCAGTGATGTGGACTTGAAATGATACAAGAGGGTGTCAGAAGAAAGAACAAACCTAGAAGACATCAAGAAGGAAAAAGTGAAGGTGATATGCAATAAAATCCATTAATGCAGCAATTATTTGACACGGGAACGTGACAATGACACACATTAAAGTGCAGCAGACAAGAAATAAGGTAAATATGAGAACATAATATGTTAGAGACACCTGTTAAACAGTAAAAGAGGCCAAGGTTCAGAAGTGTCAGGGAGGTGGGTGTGAGAGGGGTTGGCCAGGGAAGGCCTCACTGAGATGACGACTGTGTAAAGACCTAAAATAAGTGAGGGAGGAAACCGTGCAGATCCCCTGGGACAGTGCAGCGGAAGCAGACAATGTCAAGTGCAAAGGCCCTGAGGCAGCAGCATGCCATGCACATTCAAGTAACTCAGAGGATGTCCATCTTCTTAGAGTCGAGGGAGAGAGGAAAGGAAAGCCACGAGATAAGAGGAGGTGGCCAAGGTCGCTTAGGGATGTCCTTAGAAATCACTGTAAGGACTTGACTTCTACTCATGGAGTGAAATGGCATCCATCAGAGAAGTGACATGATGTGGCTCATTTTTGAAGGATCATCTAACTACTATGTAGAGAACAGGCTATAGGGAAGGATGGTAGAAGCCAGGAGATCTATTAGGAGTCTAGCGCAGTAACACGGGAAAGGTGACCGAGGCCTGAACGAACGTGACAGCAGAAGAAGTGACAAGAAGCAGTGGATTCCAAGTGAATTTCAAAAGTAGAGAGACAGGGTTTGCCCATGAACTGGCTACCGAATAGGAGAGCGGAGTCAATGAAGGGGATCGTTGGTGGGCAGACAGCAGCTATGGTTTGAAGGTGTGAAGTTATTAGGCCTCTTAGACATCCACATGGAGATGTCAAATGGACAGTTGGATTTGAGTCTGGACTCTAGAAAAGAGGGCCAAGGTGGGAATAAAATTTGGGAATCTTCAATATATCGACGGACTTTAAAGCCAGATAGGAAATCCGGGCAGGCAGGGTGTCCTCCTTTCTGGAAGCCAAGTGGGAAAGTCTATCATGGAAGAGCGAGGGGTCGAGTGTCAAACGCTACTCACACGTCAAGTCAAATGAATGAACAAAACTCACAGGACTGACTGGGATGGAATGGTGCGTTATAATAATGCTGAAAAAATAAGTGCAAAATCACGCCAGTGCTGGAAAATGTCTGTATCCCAGCAAAAAGAAGTCCAATCGACGCCCTAGCCGTTTTAGATGACGAGTGGACATCCATGGAGCAGTGCTCTATATTCAACCTGAGATCAACTGCACAGTGCCCGTCCCGTAGGAATCTGTGGGCAGATGGGACTAATGGTGAAGGTTTCCTGAAGGTGCCGGACAAGCGTGTAGGTCGGCACTGACCCTGCAGCTGTGGGAGGCAGGCACTAACTGAAACCACTGAGTGAGTGGATGAGCCCCTGGAAAAAGAAAGCAGAAAGGAACCGAGAAGGAGAGCTTGAGGCTGGGCTCTGATTCATGCCGGTGATCAAAAGGCAGGGGAAATAGTAGACGGCAGTGAAGGAGATGAAAGCAGGCCGCAATCAGAAAGGAAACACCACCACGTCAGGGAGGCAATTAGCAGTGGAGAAAGCCAGAGTCTGAGAAGGAGGGAGAAAGTCACTGTTTTAAATTCTTAGAGTCAATTTTCTTGGCCCACAGTTTTCCCATTAATTTCTTTTAAGATAAAGTATTTTTAAATGTGTTTTATTATGTCATACATTCTCATTTTTAATTGGCAAAGATGAAAAAGTTAAAGGAAGAAAAAAAATTACTTGTCGTAACAGACTATTTTTTTTAAACATGCAAAGACTCAAGAGCATTAAAAAAACCACACTTTTTTTTCCTCCTTGATTCTAATAATTCTAGTGTACTAAAGTGCAATCTCCTGTTACCTGTTTCATTTTAAATCATTTTAATGCAGAAAGTTGGACTAATAGGATGAATGCAGGTGATTTGTGTCCCACAAAATTCATTTTCCCACCTCCACAGAACTCGATGCACGTTTTGTTTGTTTTAAATTAGAGCACTTCACTAATGGGAAAATTAACTAAGTTAACACTTAGAAAGTTTTAAGAACAGGTGAGACAGCAGCAGAAAGATTTTAAGGGTCTTCAAGTTTTTTTAAATATGTTTTTATCAATTTGGGAGAGAGAGGGAGAGGGATAGAGAGATAGAAACATCAACGATAAAAGAGAGACATAGATCAGCTTGCCTCCTGCACGCCCCCAACTGGGGATCAAGCCTGCAACCTGGGCATGTGCCCTGACCAGGAATCAAACCAGGGACCTCGTGGTTCACGGGCTGAAGCTCAACCACTGAGCCACACCGCCTAGGCTCGATGCATGTTTTAAACTGGTTCCACTACCGACCAAGCCTTTTAAAACAGACAACCTGAAATCAGAAATGGACTCCTGAGGTCTTACACGGCCAGCTTTCCCCATGGAGCGAATGTTTACAGTCAATTACACACTTCTGAAAGCAGAGGTCCGCGAGTGGAATGCGAGCAGACCTTTAACTACAGGAGAGGGAGTGGGCGCCACAGTAATCACTCTGGCCTGCTGACAATTACAAAACTCATTTCGGTTTGCCACAGAGACAAACAAAATTTCTGTTCATTATAACTTTACTGGAATATGATGTCATAACACATAACCATACTGAAACAATCTGCTGATTTTCTAACCAAAATATTAATTGTGCACTAAAGAGCCCTTGGGGCCTCTTCCTTTTTGGCCATCAAGCATGGCTCTGAGTGTGCAGAGTATGTGCGTGCGTGTGGATACACATGTATGATAAATTGTACCACAGAAGTATCACAGGGAAAATTAGGTACGCTGTGTTCTGAAACATTCTAGCGCTAACAACAGGAAATAGCGAAACCGGACGCCTGACTAGTTGCATTCCCTCTCACTCCATCCCCTGATTTAACAATGGTTCTTAATAACCTACCCCACATGGTCTGAATAACTTGTAGATCACATCTCCTCATATCATCATGACAATTAAGATTAACCAGAACACTCTCCTAATGGCCCTCAGATTGGACAATGTGGAATGCTGTGAGAGTGAGAGTGAGTGTGTGTGTGTGTGTGTGTGTGTGTGTGTTACGTCCTGGTCTCTAAATATTTACTTCCTTTGGTAAAGACACACTCCAACATTATTAACTTTAAATCGATGTGCTAATTAATGGAGTTCCTGTTTCTACTTTTATTTACTTCAAACATTAAGCTCATTTTTTGGTAAAGTACTTATGGTAAGTGATAAACATCTTTCTACACATTAGTTTTTATTTACCTAAGCTTACACTGCTATTCCTGAATGGTTTTTCTGAATTAGAATGTTGTGGTCAATGCTTAGGTCCCCACAGTGATTACTGTGAAAAGATGAGCCGGGAAAACGCACGCATCCCAGCTATTCAAGTTTCAGGGTCAAATAGCTTCTACCCACCAACCTCCAAAGTGTATTTTGCAAAGTGTGACTCCACTTTCACCCGTATCTGTAGTGCCGGTTAAAAGTGCAGGTTCCCGTGCTCCACCCCTGGTCTGCTGACTCAGTTCCTGGGGACGAGACACAGTCCTCACTCAAGGAACCGATGCCCCACAACCGCGCACGTCCTGCAGCACGGCTCCTGTGACTTGACTGCAAAAGCCATGCACGCGAAGGGCCACGCAGCCCTGCCTCAGAGCACCGGGCTCGGGTACCCGTATCTCTTTCTCCTTAATCCTCACGGCAGCCTGGGGAGACAGATCCCCGTGGACACCTGGACAGGTAACAGAGTTGCTGGGAGTCAACCTCAAGTCTGCCTAACTTCCGAGCACAGGGAATGCTTAGAGATCCGTCACCCTCTCTCCCTGTGTCCGTAATTTCTCAGATTGTCCAATCTGAGGGCCATTCGGAGAGTGTTCTGGTTAAAGTTGGCTGCGTCCTTGGCAGGCCAGGGCACCTCAGGCTTCTTCTCACATCTCAGGTCCACTAACAGATCCAGGAGCGTTTGACTCAACAGCTGGTGCAACCAAAAGCTACGTGATGGAACTCCAGGTTTTACAGTATGTCCAGCCAACCAGGTTGACACAGGCCCCAGGGAGGGGCCCAGCAAGAGTGACAAGTCAGAATCACGGGCACCACGGGCCACACAGCCTGACCGTCCAAATTTGATCAAGGCTGCTGGTCAGGCCATTTTGTCCAAGCCTCTTTGTCCTCGGTCTGCTCTAAGTCTTAGAAAAACAAAAATAAACAAATAAATTTTCAAATAAAGTAAAAGCTTTCTTTTCTGTAGATCCCAAAAAAAGGGTTATTAGATTTGGCCTATCTTCAAGATATCACAAGTTGACACCAAAACAAAGAAACGTTCCTCTGAATTACTACTAGACATTCCTTACACAGTTTTGCTTTGTTATTTAAGCAGAGGGAAGATGTTACATTCTTCTATAAGTATTACTGTAAGAATATAAGTATTCTTATTCTTGTATTTATTTCACTGTTAGTTACAACTTTCTATACCGCGTCTTTGCCGTCTTCTCTAAAGTTACCTCATTAATGCCCTTTTTATTTTTTAAATGTTTTTTCTTATTGATTTCAGAGAGAAAGGGAGGAGAGATAAAAACATCAATGATGAGAGAGAATCACTGATTGGCTGCCTCTTGCACGCCCCCTACTAGGGATTGAGCCCAAAATCCCAGGCAGATGCCCTGACCGGGAATCGAACTGTGAGCTCCTGGTTCATAGGTCAATGCTCAACCACTGAGCCATACAAGCCGGGCAATGCCCTTTTCATAGACTCCTTCTATATCATCTTTCTAAACCAAGATCTGTGTATCCTCCCTCCCATTCTCCAACATCTCCACTTTCCTAAGTATCGCTTTTACAAGGTGAGAAAGACATACTCCAAATAACATCAGAACTTTTAAAAACTGAAAAATAATTGCCTCGTTTTACTTGATAGCACCCTTCATACATCTCAGCACAGCTTAAGTGTTCATATCTCTCCCACAGGTTTATGTCTTAAAATATAGGAAGATGCTATCTTCTGATCTAAATAGGAGAGGCTTTGGGTTTCTGTGTTTATTTCCAACGTTGACTGAAAACAGAAATGTCACTTAGTCTTTCTATCTCAGTTTACTTATCTGCAAAATATTTGCAGAATCTATGTTTAAAGAACCCTAAATGCCAAAACTTAGAATTCGAATGACATGTTGATTATTTTGACTCTTTGTACACTTTTTTGGCACTGCTAAGCATTCTTTTTCTTGCTGTAGAAAAAAATAGGTTTTATCAGAAAGCTATAAAACAGTCCTTGGCATCTTTTCAAGATTATATTTATATAAAATGTCTAGATAGGAGAGGGTTCTTTCTCTATTCACATCTATAAATTTTGAAAATATATCTTTTATGGGATCTAGACGTTAAGTCTCGAGGAATTTCAAAAATGAGGACCTATTAGAAAAGATTCGCAGGGCAGCTGAAAACAAGCTCTCAAAGACTCGTACAGATCTTCAGTTCTGTGTGTAGAACGATTATAATTTTGCTTGAAATGCCTCAGGGAAAATACAGGAAGATGTGCGCTCAGAGCTGGGACAGGGTGTTTCGAAGTGATGCAATTATAAGTGATGTTTTCTTTCACAATTCCACATTTTTTAAAAATAATACAATTGTACTACAGTAATAACAGAAAAAAAATGTTAAATCGAAGCAAGTCTAGTCCCTGTCCAAACAAATAAAGGTAAATCTGTGTCTAAAATGTAAATTGGATTAAGTGACATGACTTGTGAAATACAGCCTATGAGCCACAAGAGTAAATAATTTACACTGTGTTGCTGACACCAGCACCACAATAGGACCATGGAAAGCAGAGCATGCTATCAAAGAGCCCATTGAGCAAACACACAATCACCACCCTCAATCCCACACTCAGATCCAGCATAAACCTCTTCTTGCCCCTTCCCTAAATGAATATCTAGATAAACTGTCAGCATCACGACCATGATTACAGCACAAACGCACAGGGCACTCACTATGTGCCAGGCATTATTCGGAGCGCTTTACACACTCATCTCATTCAGTCACCAGGACAGCCCAACGTCATTTTCCGCATGCAGATTGAGGAACAGAGGTGCTAACTAAGTTACCCACTGGAGTCAGCATCTGAACCCAGGCAGTGAACATGCTTTTGCCCTCTGCACTCTGCTGCCTCTGAATGAACTGGCCGAGCACTTTACAATGCACAGCTATCCATGTGAACTTTGGAAAAGGCAGGCCACACTTGGAACACAAAGGCAATTTGAGTCAAACTAGACATAGGAGCCCGGCCGGCATGGCTCAGTGGTTTAGCATCAACCTATGAATCAGGAGGTCATGGTTCGATTCCCAGTCAGGGGGTGTGCAGGAGGCAGCAGGTCAACGACTCTTTCTCGTCACTGATGCTTCTGTCTCTCTCTCCATGTCCCTTCCTCTCTGAAATCAATAAAAATATATATTTTTTAAAAATCACAACTAGACATAAGAGATCTGGCAGATATTGAAGAGCTCTGTAGGCGAATGGTCACGTCTGTAACCAAGGAGAATACCAGGGGCCCCGTAAGTCCAAGAGACAGATTTGACTGCAGTCCTACTATTCTCTAGCTTTCTGTCTCATCTCCTAACTGGAGCCTGTGCTTAAACGTTGCTGTTCCCATTAGGGAAATGTAAATCAAAACCACAATGAGATACCACTTCACATCCACGAGGTTGGCCATAGTCAAACAAAAACAAGTGTTGGCAAGGATGTTGAGAAAACTAGAATGACCATTCATCCTGGCGGGAAAATGGTGCAGCCACCATGGAAAACATTTTGGCAGGTCCTCAAAGTTAAATAAAGAATTACCATTTGACCCAACAATTCTACTCCCAGCTATATAAACCCAAGAGAAATTAAAACAGGTGTTGAAATGTATACACAAATGTTCATAGCAGCATTATTCATAATAGCCAAAAAAAAAAATATGCAAGTAACCCAAAGGTCCATCAACTGATGCATCAATAACAAAATGTAGTATATCCATACAATGGAGTATTACACAGCCTTACCCAGAAATGAAGTACTGACACGTGCTACAATGTGGATGAACTTTGAAAACATGCTAAGTGAAAGCCAGACATAAAAGGCTACATAGGGAATGATTCCATGTAGATGAAATGTCCAGAACAGGTAAAACCATAAAGACAAAAAGTAGATTAGTGGTCGCCAGGGGTTGGGAAGAAGGGGAAAGGGGAGACATGGGGATGGAGGGAATGAAATGTTCTGAAATTAGACCCTGGTAAAGGTTGCACATCACTGTGGATGAAGTAAAGAACACTTTAAAATGGCTAAAATTGTGAATTTTGTTATGTTAATTTTTCTGCAATAAATAAGGATTTTTTTAATGCTGCTGCTCCCTGGGGTTCAATCATCTGTTTCTCAAAGACAAGACTGTCTTCGTAGGCGATCTTAATTCTCCCTATTTACAATCTTGGCAGACTCCCAGAAATTAGCCTCCCAAATTGGGGGGCAGAGCCGGGGACTAAGAGCATCCCTCCCTCATCCACTCTTGGAAATTAATAAGCTTGTCTTCTTCCTGCCCTTGATTGATTGCCTGGGGGAGTATATGAATTCAATTATTAAATCAACAAATACTTATTAAAGGTCTAATTCCTACCTGGAAAATGTGTTCCAAGCAAATAGGACAGCAAGCGCAAAGGGCCTGGGAGGTAGCATAGTGGGCATTTTGGGGAGAAACAGCGGACGTTTGTATACTGGAAAGCGGTGCGTCAGGAGCTGAGTGCTGGGAAACGAGGTCTGAGAAGCATCCAGGCTGTAAATTAGAACTTAGGGCCACTTTCGGTGGGAGCCACTGAAGGGTTTAAAGGAGGGAAGCAACACAATCTGACTAATACAGGTCTCTCACTGCTGTCTGCCCAACATGGAGGCCAGAGAGAGCAGTTGGCAGGCCACTGCAAGTCACCTCTGGAAACAGGAGACTGGGTGACTAGACGACAGCGGACTGCGGACAGCACTCCACGCCCACGGGAGGGCAGCCGTTGCTTCACGATGGAAGCCGTCAGCACGGCGGCTTTTCTGCAGCTTCCTGGGTACAAGTGCAGAGTTGGAGGAGCTGGACTTAACCAGTTGCAGTTCTGCCCAGCACCAGTGGCCATTCAGGCTGAGTGTCACTAAAAAACACAGGAGTTAAGTGACGAAAGGACTGGTGGGAAATGAGCGATCAACTCCAGCGGAACAACCCCGAGGAGCCTGGCAGGTGAGGAGAAGCTGCCAGGATCCCGGAGGCTCTGCTCAATGTCTTCCTGCAGCACAGGCCCAGGACACCACTCTGCCCTCCCCTGCCCTGCCCCACCCCGCCCCCGGACAGACGGCAGGTGGCAGGAGCAGCAACGCGTGCCTCCGGGCGGTGGCTGACCTGCGGGGCAGTTTCCACTTGGTGACTGAAAAGCAGGGTCCCTGGCAGAGCAACCTGGAGGGCTCCCCTTCCAGAACGTGCGGCTAGCATCCCTCTGGCACAGGCACGCATCTGAGACAGGTAAACAGCACTGCGCACTGCGCTGTGGAAGCTGGGGCAGCGTGACGGGTGATGGCATGGGAAGGTGAGTGGATTCCGCGGGCAGCAATTCTGTAGATTCCTGGACTCCACCCCAACAGTCCAGGCCCACTGCCTTGAGCCTGCGTTTTGAGAAGTCCTGGCCCCACCCAGACACCTGCGCTGTTCTCTCGGCGGGGCGTCCTCTCGGCGGGGCGTCCTCTTGGCGGGGGCTCAGGAACACCTCTCAAAATGCAGGCTCAAGGCAGTGGGCCTGGACTCTTCGGGTGGAGTCCGGGAATCTACAGAATTTGCACACAGCCTGGATGATTTTGGTTCATGCTAAAGACTGAGAAGCACGTCCTTACAGGGGTCTTCTCCCCTTCCCTTGCTTGTGAACCTGAAGGCTTTGGAGTCCTGAATATTCACTTTGTGCCTTGTTGCCTCTAATAGGTTTTTAGTTGATTCTCTGCAATGTTCCAATCATATTTGATTTGCAAAAACGATCATTTTTCTACTTCTTTCCACATTTTAATCCTTTTATTTTCACTACTTGTGTTGGTCCATACCTTCAAAAGAATACTAAGTAGCAGTTGAGAATGGACATTTTGCCTTGTTTTTTAGTTCAATGGCAAGCTAGTACATCCTCATTAAACACAACGCTGGCTGTTGGGTTAGGTTGGATTAAGGTGGCTTGGGTAGAGTTGAGTTGGGTTAGGGTTGGTTGATTGGGTTGGGATGGGATGTGGAGGGGTTGAGGAAAGAATATATGTGTGTGCATCTACAGAGTATGTAGTTTACAATGTTAAAGAAGTATTCAATTATTTGTAACCTATTGTTTTCAAAGTCATAAATGGGTTTTTAAATGTCTTTTCAGCATCTGTGCAGATAGTTAACAATTTTTACTTTTTATCTCTTAAGGTGGGTTTCATTAATATATTTTCTAATAGTAAAACAAATTTACATTCCTGGAATAAATCCCATTTGGTTATGGTGGTTCATCTTTCAATGTATTGCCAAAGTCTGATTACAATTTCAATTAGAATTTTTCCTTTGACCTTCTATGAATAATATTGACCTGAAGCTCTATCCTTTCTTGTTTTTTAAACTGGTATTGTTTTAAAAAATAAAAATAAACTGGCATTGTTGAGCTACATATGAAATTATTGATTGCCCAAAATGGTTTGTTTTCTGCTTTTCAAACGCTCAATAAAATTTTCTGTGACTCCCTCCAGGCCAAAGACTTGCCTTCCCTTCAGGATGGGGTGGAGGTGGGGATAGGGGGTGGAGGTGGGGAGGGAGCAAGCTCTGTGTCCCCATACTTACTTATCCTTTCCTATAGCAATCAGGGCTTTTTTTTTTCTCCTTTTGAGGTCAGTTTTGGTCATTTATGCTTTCCTACAAAATCACCCAGTTCATCCAGGTCCTGAAATAGTTTTCCATGAGTTGAACAAAGTAGTCCTTTGTGAGACATTTCATTTCCTGTGCATGTAGAGTTCTCCCTATCCCCTTTATCAGACCATATATTTTGCATAGTTGTGCTTTAAAATCACACTTACCTTGATTAGAGTACATATTTACATATTTTATTGGTTCTTCCTAATAAAATAATACAATTGTACTACAGTAATAACAGAAATTATTTTCGTCATAAAGAAATACAATGTTAAGGTTTTAATATAGACTTACTAAATACTGTGTGCTAGTAGTCTAACAGCAGATTCCTAAGTTTAAGGAAATTATTTAAAATATAGCTTATTTTTTCCTTGAGTTGTAAGAAGATTCTCATTATTCAATTCCATCAACAGATTGTGATTGTCTGAGAAGGTTCTTTGAAAACCACTAAGTATTCAGAATCTCTCAAGTCCTTTCCAGCAACAAAATGGGTCTGAAATTGGTTCTAGAAAATACTTAAAATGCTTCTGTTTCCTCATTATCTTGAACGCAAAAATACGTGTTTTTGAAAAGTTTACATTTAAAAGAAATACAAATATCAGATTATATTTTTAGAAGAAGCTTCTCATCTTTTTTGGATAAATTAACTTTATAACGTCTAGAATATGAGAATCAAATGGATGATTATGTTTTGAAATCTTCCAAAAGCTTTATAAATTGTTTGCTTTGTTACAATGTCCAACCCATACATCTACTCCAGTGCCTTTGCTGATCAGAATTAACTATCAACTTTGGATGCTTGCCCACTTCAAATAGTCCCCAAAGTAACATGGAGACATTACATCAGTGGGATTACAGGAAGATTAATGTGCTTTGTTTGGAGATGCAAACAGTAATCATACTCATTGCATACTTCTAGTTTTGGGGTTCTCTTTTACCTGAATCTAAGTGAATCTAGCTGAACATTTGCATATGGTTTAATGATAACAATCACGTGTAGTTAACTGATATTCATTGGAATATAAAAAATTTACTTGGCATTTTCCCAGCCAATTGTTTTTACAGCTTGCCGTCACTTATGCATTAGCTACTTTCATAAAAAGAGTTACATAAAGCAAATATTTTCATACTAAATCCCATTTTCCCACTGTTGCCCAATATTAACTCTTGAGTTGTGCTTCTATAGGAAAATGTTGGCGTCGACACATCATAAAAATTAAAATTAAACATGTATGCCCAGGAATTGGTACACTTAACCAATTATTTTACAAACTACATTTTATCCTCTCGCCTGCAATAACAATCAAATGGATAATCATTTTATTTCACATTCCCACAATCATTAGAAGGGCATGTGTCTTTTTAAAATGCAGTTTTGGGCGAGTTCCTTGGCACTAAACTGGAAATATAATTTTTTAGGAGGACTGCCACAGGGAGGAGATATGTGGTCAGATTCAGGCAATGCAAGTAGTCTCAGAAGATTGATAATAATCATGTAGGGTCTCGGAAATGTCCTCTATTAGTATACACTTCATCATAACCGACACCGGAGGGTTTACTGGAGCTATACAGAGGCTTTGGAGCCAACACCCTCCTCTGACTCAAATGGGAAAAAGGACTTGCTCAACTACCTGGATCCTTTCCCACTATAAAAAGGGTAAAAAAGACCTTTTTGCTAAAACAGAAGATGACCACCCTGGCCAGGGTGGCTCAGTTGGTTGGGCGTCGTCCCGTGCAGCCAGAGGCCACAGGTTCAATTCCCAATCAGGGCACATGCCTAGGTTATGGGCTCAATCCCCGGTAAGGGGGGTGCAGGAGGCAGCCGATCAGTGTTATACTCTCACATCAATGTTTCTCTCTCGCCCTCTCCCTTCCTCTTTCTGGAGTCAATAAAAACACATTTTTTTAAGAAAGACAAGAAATAAAACACAAGAGTACCTGAAACTTTTAGAAAACTCTCCTACTTTGAACGATAGCTCCTCTGAGGTGATGCTAAGCTGTTTAAATTAACGTCTTATTTTTGCAGCATAAACCCTGTGGGAATGCCACAGGGGATGCGCGGTCTATGCTGTCCTCTTCCTGTGTTGCTGCAGGTGGCCCGGGTGTGCTTTCCTCAGGAAGTCCGTGCGTTGTTCCAGGACATGCACTACACTGAGCATCACCAAACCCTCTCAGCCTCTGCCATGTCCCCTGAGGCAAAGACGGGACTCTGACACGGGAGCGAGTTGAGTGACGCACTGAACTTGAAGGTTAATAGGTCTGACCTCTGATTACGCTGCTTTACTCCTACTCACCACAAAGATAAGAGATTGCATTTTTGTCACACTGCAAACACTTTTTTTATGAGCAAAACAGCTTTTGAAGATATCCTTTTTTTTTTTTTAATTTCAGAGAGGAATGGAGAGAGAGATGGAAACATCAATGATGAAAGAGAATCATTGAACAGCTGCCTCTTGCACGCCCCCTACTGGGTATTGAGCCTGCAACCCAGGCATGTGCCCTGACCAGGAATGGAGCCCTTTCAGTCCACGGGCCGACGCTCTATCCACTGAGCCAAACCAGGTAGGGCTAAAGAGATTCTTAAATAAGTCTGTCATGATAGCCTAATGTTCCCAAAGAGCAGATGTTTCTATGAATTGGCAGAAAAAAACATGAGCTTTGAAGACACAGAATCCTGGGTTGGAGAGCAGCTCAGTCCTTCGAGGGCCATGTCAGCCTGCACAAATGACACACTGGGCCAGCTCAGAGCAGGAAACCACAGTGGTTTGCCCTCTTTCTTTCTTGCCAACTAACCCATCCTCCCTCTGAGACATTCCACAATGTTTCTATGACGTTTCGAGCACCTCCCGTACTTTGTTATTCACCATAAATAACTGAGCGGCTGGGCCACCAGCTCCTCAAATCTAGGACCCCGCCACCACTGCACAGTGCTAGGTCTGTGGGGAGGTCCAGGGCAGGGCTGCAGGCTTGCTAGCTGGTCTCCAGCCTCTATTTCACACAAGAAACTTGGCATTGGGTTCATCAGTCACTCAGGAATGCCAATGCACTTCAAACTAGCAGGCAGCACTCAGAATACACACCCATTAGTCCAGATATTATGAAAACCAACTAAACAAATCATCAGAGGAATTTAATGTAACATAATAAATAATGTTTTAGCCCCGGCCAAGTAGATCGATTGAAGCGCCATTCCATACACCAGTAGGTGCAACCAATCGGTCTTGGTCTCTTTCTTTTCCTCTCTCTAAAATCAATAAACATATTCTCGGGTGAGGATAAAAGTTTAAAAATAATAAAATGTGTTAAATGTTACTTTTACTATCATTTTGCTTTGTCTTAGGACTTCAAGGGCATTTATTTCCATGTTTGGGGTTATGTTCCATCTATACAGACTACTCTGTGACCTGTTAGTCAACCACAGTGTAGGAGTCTGGTAACTCATTTATCTTTGAAGAAATGCATCTTGACCAGAGAATGTCAACAAATAACAAGGACATTAGGAAAGCAAGTGGGTCAAGGTTCTGATGACTGAAGCCAAGAAAAGGCCTGGGAAATCAGCGAATGATAAGCTCCCAGGAAATTTGAACCAAGCCCTGATGAGGATAATACCTTAGATAACTAAACATACAGTCCAAACGTTACTGCCTGAGAGAGAAGAGCTAAAGAGTCTAAGTTGCTTGTCTTCATTTCAATGAGAGAGAGAGAAGAGCTGAGCAAGAGAGAAAGAAAAGGCATGCAAGCAACAAGGGGAAGAAATAGTTGATGATATTATGTGTTCTATTCAGATTGTTTTATTATATTACACGAGTGGCCTGGTGCACAAATTCGTGCACATTGAAAGGAAATGAATTAGAAGAAATATTTTACTATCGCTATTCGCCCTTTCTCTAGAAGTGTCAACCAAATTCACGATCGACAATGACAGATCAAAACACACATGTCCATTGGCACCAGCAAGAACTTTATATGTATTGCGCATGTGCAAGTCAAACTTAACCTTTTATATTGCTTAACTAGAGACCTGGTGCACAAAATTCATGCATGGGGGGCGGGGGTGTCCCTCAGCCCAGTCTGCACCTTCTCCAATCTGGGACCCCTCCTAGGATCAGGCCTCAACGGACAGTCAGACATCCCTCTCACAATCCAGGACTGCTGGCTCCCAGCTGCTCGCCTGCCTGCCTTCTTGATTGCCCCTAACCGCTTCTGCCTGCCAGCCTGATCACCCCCTAACCACTCCCCTGACAGCCTGATTGATGCCTAACTGCTCCCCTGCCAGCCTGTCTGCCCCTAACTTGCCCTCCCCTGCAGGCCTGGGTTCCCCCCAACTGCCCTTCCCTGCAGGACCAGTCGCCCCCAACTTTCCTCCTCTGCTGGCCTGGTCACCCCTAACTACCCTCCTCTGCAGGCTTGATTGCCCCCAACTGCTCTCCCTTGCAGGCTTGGTCCCTCCCAACTGCCCTCCCCTGCTGGCCTGATCGCCCACAACTGCCCTCCCTTGCAGGCCTGATCCCTCCCAAATGCCCTCCCCTGCTGGCCATCTTGTGGTGGCCATCTTGTGTCCACATGAGGGCAGTCATCTTTGACCACATGGGGACAGCCATCTTTGTGTGTTGTAGTGATGGTCAATTTGCATATCATTCTTTGATTAGATAGGAGAGGCCTGGTGCATGGGTGGGGGCCAGCTGGTTTGCCCTGAAGGATGTCCCGGATCAGGGTGGGGTTCCCTTGGGGCGTGGGGTGGCCTGGGCAGGGAGCCTGTGGTGGTTTGCAGGCCGGCCACACCCCCCGGCCACCCAAGTGGAGGCCCTGGTATCTGGGATTTATTTATCTTCTACAATTGAAACTTTGTAGCCTGGAGCGGAGCCAAGCCTTTTGCTTGTTCCGTGGAGGCAGCCATTTCTGTTGGGATTTATTTATATTCTATAATTGAAACTTTGTAGCCTTAAGGAGAGGCCAAGGCCGGCCAGGGCTGCAGAAGCTTGGCTTCCTCCATCACCAGGGGCAACCCTAGTCTCCTGCTCTCTCCAGCTCCATGGCTGCCGCCATTTTGTTGGGATTTATTTATCTTCTATCATTGAAACTTTGTAGCACTGAGTGGAGGCCTGGGCCGGCAAGGGCAGGCGGAAAGCTTGGCTTCTTCCATTGCCAGGGAAACCTAAACTTCCCTCCTGCTCTCTCTGTGGCCACAGCCATCTTGGTTGAGTTTATTTGCATATTCGCTCCTGTTTGGCTGGTGGGCATGGCTTGTGGGCGTGGCTTATGGGTATAGTGGAGGTATGGTCAATTTGCATATTACTCTTTTATTAGATAGGATTAGACCTGCTTTCTGATTTAGCTAAATTTTTTCCAGCCCAATGAAGCATCCCAACTTCTCTTTCAGGTAATTGTTAGCAACACAGCAGTAAATATCAACACGAAGCAAATTATTATTGTAGATCATGCAGGGAGAACAAAGGGTAAAATATTTAACTGCAGCAGTGTTTGACTATATTCTGCACATTGAGAAAACCTGAAGTCATTTTCAAAGTCCACCATTTCTTTTCAGTCGGGTCAAATTTCTAAGCTTTCTAAATCTCCATTTTCCAGCTAATGAAAAGACATAGGATTCCACCCAGTCTCCTATCTACCTACTCTAGGACTTCTGTGAGGATCAGATGAGATGAGGCATGGGAAAACACTTCACAGACATTTGGTTAAAGTATAAAATATTTCCACCTGGCTATAAAAGCAATTTGTGTTCCTGCACTGAAGAAACTGCAAGGAGGCTAGTGGCTAGGGAGAAGAAGCCGAGTGTTGCTACATGACATCATTACCAGGTGCCCACAGCCACCTTTTCCGGGCTGGGCTGGGCTGTAGGCCGCATTTTGCACCATGGGGTCCTGACATCAAGGCTGCGATTTGGTGGCTGTCGCAACCCACAGGTTGAGAACCGCTAGCAGGGTCGCCTAAGACCACCGGAAAACACAGATATTTACATTACAACTCATAACAGTAGCAAAATTACAGTTATGAAGTAGCAACGAAAATAATTTTATGGTTGGGGGTCACCAACATGAGGAACTGTATTAAAGGGTCGCGGCATTAGAAAGGTTGAGAACCACTGTATTAGACGGTAAAATTTCTTGGACACAGTAACAAGTAAAAGATTGCCATACCATTCTGGGGGCAGAGTTCTAGGAAGGCTATTCGGGACTGATGGCTGCTCAGACACAGGGCGAAGGGGAGTCTTATTCACTGCAGTCCTAGCATCTTGCATCTGGTGTGATTACCCATCACTCAAAAGGAGTCCAGGAAACATTTATTAACTGAGGGGGTGATCATAGCTAACTTTACTGAGCAGTTTACCATACGCCAGCATTGTACACACAGCAACGGGGCTCATCCACACAACAGCTCCGTGAGGTAAACGCTATTGTTATTTCCATTTAAAGCCGAGGAGACTGAAGCTCAGAGGGGTGAAGTAATTGGCCTAAGGAGAGCCAGGTGTAAATAAGGGTATGGCTCCTCCACCCCTCTTAACTGTGACACGGCACTACTGCAGTCCTCTCACCATGGGAGCAAGTGATGGGAAGGGAGGACACTGGACTAGCAAGGGCCAGGCTCCAAGCCCCGAGGGAGCAAAGCAGATCAGGCCCGCAGCAGGTGAGTTCAGGATAAAGAGATGCACATAGGATCGGGCTGGGCACGTGCTAAGCTGGGATGCACTCAGGTGTGCTGGGGGGCTCTCCAGATACTTCTTCACATTTGCCTTGATAATGACCTTGAGGCAGCTGCATATATACCGATGAGGTCAGGCTAGATCTGTAATTTTCACCCTTAGCTATATGTAAAATCAACGGACTTACAAATCAGTAAGAAATAGAAATTTAATCAACAGCAAAACAAGCAGAGGTTATAAAGTCACAATTCACAGGAAATATAAATGACTTACACTATGAGAAGGAGCTCAACTACATTCATAAAGAAATGCACATTAAAATGCTAAAAACATATCATTTTTCATCTAATTATATAGAAAAGAAAAAAATTTTAACACAGGCTTGTCTCTAGTCTGGATTATTGTAATAACCTCCCAGACTAAGTTGGGTAAAGTGTTCCTGGCAAAAGATAAGTCGGCGCACGTCACTATTTTGATAAAAACCCTGCAGTGGTTCTACATTTTGTTACGAGTAAAAACCAAAGTCCTTAGAATGGCCGACAAGGCCCTACACATGTGTGGCTCCAAATGCTCTCTGACGTGGACTCACACCTGCTCCATTCCCACCACACTGGCCTCCTTCTGCTCAAATGCACCACACAGGTTCCCACCTTAGGGCCCTTTTAATAATAGATCTCCTGCTTCTCCGCAGACACCCTCAAACCTCACTCCCTCTCCTTCTGAAAGTCCGCACTCAAATCTCGCCTTCTCAAAAGACCTCCCTATTTAAACTGGAATCGTCATCCCTTTATTCTGATACATTTTCCATCTGTCCATAGCACTTTCACGCCTGATCTACCATAAAACATACTTACTCTCTTTATTCTTATTGTCTGTCTCCCCCAACGAGAATGTAAGCTTCAGCATGGCAGACATTTATTTTAATTTTAGTTTAATGTCACTGAATATTTGTCTATTCTATGCACTGATGTACCTATGAGAAGGTCTCACATGTGGCTAAAATGTAAGAACAAAGGTTTACCCTGCAACATGATTACAGCAAAATATTCAAAACAGGGTGTCCATGGATACAGAATTGGTTAAATAAATTACAGAACCATCACACAGTGGATACTGAGCAGTGTAGTCCTGTTCCCAGTCCAGCTCTGACTGGACCAACCCTCCTGCAGGGAACTATATATTCTAAACAAGATGTAAAAACGAAATAATCTGTGCTGAGGAGTTAAGTAGACCTATATGGATACAAGTTTCTAAAATCTTCACACTAAAACTAGAAAAATGATGCACCTGCTTATATGCCAACATAGAATGACCTTTAAGGTTATTTCAAATTTTTAAAGGAAGTCAGATTATTGTTAGTTTAATACAGAATGACACTTTTTTAAGGTGAATATATACAAACAGCGGAGAATATCCTGAAAGAATATACATGAAACTGGCAAGGGCAGACATGTGCTGGAATGCAAGGATGGCAAGATGGTTATACTAATATTCAGATTTTTAAAAATTTGTAATATATAAAATATCCAAAAAATCAAAAGAGGAAATACTCACAGAAGTAAAAAAGTAAAAGTTGAGTTATCCAGTAGAAAACTTTTAAACTTTCATTAATTCAGCATTTCCAAGACTAGAGGACTGCAGGAAACAGGTTCCCCTCCTTTTTTCAAATAACAGCTATTCTATCCCAAGGGAGACAGTACTGCAGGTACAGATTCTTTTAAAAATCTCTTTTTTACTAACTGAGCCAACTAAAAAAGAGAGATGACTACTCAGGTCATTTGAAATACTATTTTTTAAAAAGATTTAGTCCATCAGAGTAACTTCAAATATAACTACAATTCTACTGGCAGTTCAACAATGCTGCATCCACCAAAGTCTAGACTTAATATTTTCTAAGATATTCTGATGCACAGGCATTGCCCCATGGCTTATGTACTCCAAAGACTTCAATGGGTATCTCTGACATTCCTGGCCAAACTGAATGACGTTAACCATCTCCTAACACACAAACTATTAGTTGAACATACAAATGGGTTCCACAAGAAAATATCACAATATGTATTTAATTCCTAAAGGTTGATATGAATTATACCCATTATTTTGATACAAAAACAAGTAGACTTTCAAACTCTTTTTACTTAGTTTAACTGATATTAGTTGATAGTATCCATCCTGGTGTTAGAGTTTTAATACAGAAACTCTTTCTATATGATGATACATGGATTTTACTGGTTCCTTTGGTATTTGGGTTCCTTTGGGTTTTAAATCCACTTGCCAATCTTCTTTTTTTTTAATTGTTTTTATTGATTTCAGAGAGGAAGGGAAAAGGAGAGATAGAAACATCCATGATAAGAGAGAACCATGGATCGGCTGCCTCCTGCATGCCCTCTACTGGGGATCGAGCCCGCAACCCGGGCATGTGCCCTGACTAGGAATCGAACCTGTGATCTCCTGGTTCATAGGTCGATGTTCAACCACTGATCATGCTGGCCGGGCAATCTTTTTTTTTTTTAATTTTTTTTATTGATTTCAGAGAGGAAGAGAGAGACAGAAACATCAATGATGAGAGAGACTCATTGGTCGGCTGCCTCCCGCACGCCCCACACTGGAGATTGAGCCCGCAATCTGGGCATGTGCCCTGACCGGGAATCAAACCATGACCTCCTGGTTCATAGGTTGACACTCAACCACTGAGCCACACAGGCCAGGCTAATAATTGATTTATTCAATCTTGTACCTATATCAACAATGGAATAAGACCACGGTTTGTGAATACTCAGAAATTCTTTAATCGTGTGGAGTGTGTTCCTAAATTTTAAGGAGGAAATGATCCTGCTTTTATTGATGCTGACAGGAGAATTTATTACTAGGAGACCTGTGAAAGGAATGAGATGCCAAAAGGAAAGACATAGATCCCTCGCTACATTCAGCTAATTTCCTTCTCCATAAATGAAGTGTTAGTAGTGAGGCATTAATGACCCAAATTTGGTACCTATTCTCTACAACCCTCTCAGATAGCTCAGGATGAAGGTAAGTTTCTGTATTACAACTGAAACTAAAAATTGCATATTGAAAAGGAAATATTTAAGCACCTTAGAAGTGTCTACTGGTACATATTTCAAGCTGCTTCTTCAAAATTTCATGTTTTAGATAACTTTGAACAAGACACCGTAATTCCATTATCCTTGCTGTGGTTTGATATTATTCTTACTTCTCCCAAACCATAAAACTTTCAAAGAGAAATAAAGTCATCTACAAAAGCTACCCTAGCCGATTTGGCTCAATGGATAGAGCATCGGCCTATGGACTGAAGGGCCCCAGGTTTGATTCCGGTCAAGGGTACGTACCTGGGTTGCAGGCTCCTCCCCGCCCTAGGCCCTGGTCGGAGCTCATGCAGGAGGCAACCAATCGATGTATTACTCTCACATCAATATTTCTGTCTTTCCCTATCTTCCACTCTCTCTAAAAATCAATAGAAAAATATCCTCAGGTGAGGATTTTTTTTAAAGTCATCTACAAAAGCATTTATATATTTGGAAACAAAAATAAAATCACTCCCTTAAGAGCCCAGAAGAGAGCTACTAAACAGAATACATAATAAAAACTTAAAATTATATAAAATTAAACTGGCATTTAAATCAAAGAGGTGAAATAGTCTAAGAATATCTATTCCAGTTGCATTGGGGTGTGGGGGAATCAATTACTAATTCATTGGGCCGACTAAATCCAATCTACTGCTTATGTGATCATTTGAAATAGTGATTTTTTTTAAAAAGACAGTCTAAGACAGTGGTCACCAACCTTTCGGACCTCATGGACCACCGGTTGGCGAGTGCTGGTCTAAGCTGTGGGGGAGCAGTGGTGCTGCGTGGGGACAGTGGGGACGGGAGGGTTGAGCAAAAAAGAAAAAAACTCATGGACATAGACAACAGTGTGGTGATGGCCAGGGGGAGAGTGGTGGGAAGAGGTGAAGGAGGGCATAAGGGGGTAAATGGTGATGGACGGAGACTTCACTTAGGGCGAATGTGCATTTTGTACACAAATACAGTATACAGATGATGTGTCGTGGAATTGTGCACCTAAAACCTGTATAATTTTGTTAACTAGTGTCACCCCAATAAATTCAGTAAAAAGGGGGAAAATAAAAATAAAAAGACTTAGTCTCAAAGTCAACTTCAAATATAACAGAGTTTTCCCTATAGTAAATCAAGCATATTGGGAAAATAAAAAATTATTCCAAATTCTTGTATTCTACAAAGAAATATGTTCCAAATCCAAGGGCTTCCTATCACAATATACAGTATTAGATACTGTTCACTGATCAACAGGCAAAAAGAAGATAATCAATTGAAGTTAAAATAAAATATATATTCTACCAGAAAAAAGGAATCGAATCAGCAAGGACAAATAAATGGAAATTATTAGAAGATCCTTATTTAAAGATTGGTTACACATAAAAGACAGTTCCTTATATTTCATATACTTTGCCTTATAAAATAACACCATAAATTCTATGGCTCATTAATCTAGATCAGGGGTCAATATACTTTTTTTTTTTTTAAAGAGCCAGACAATAAATGTTTCCAGCTTAGCAGGCTGCATTCACACCTGTTCAACACTCTGCAGTCACAGATGACAATACAGGAATGGGTGTGCCTGTGCTCCAATACACTTGATTATGGCCACTGAAATCGGAATTTCATGTAATGTTCACACATGGCACATCGTGTTCTCCTGTTATTTTTTTTTTATTTTCCGACAGTTTTCACAAGTACAACCTGAGGCTGCGGGCCATACAAAAACAGACGGCGGCTGGATGTGGCCCATCGGCCACAGTTTGCCAGCCCTGATTTAGAAATACACGAAAAGTAGTTACTAGCAATACTTTCCAAACATTCCTTTTTATGATAGAATATGAAGTGTTGCACCTTTACTGTAACATTATTTTTCCAATAGATTAAGTTCTAAAGCAGCCTTATCTACCAAAATAACAGCTGAACCAAAACTAAGAAAGCTAAAATGAAGTATTCTTACTATTTCAAAGCCACACAAAAAGGGGTAATAAAACAGGAAAATACTATTTCGTTACATGTTCCTAGGTCCATAAATTTCACAAGGAATTAAACTTGTTCTACATAATATTTGCCCATTGAACTAAAATGGGTTTATTAGCAATATTACGCCAAATTTAGAATTTCATTCACACTACATATAAAATAGTGCTAAAATGTGGCCATAAGAATTGTGGCATTTTCATAGTGAAAGCTGTTCTCTATGGTAATACCAAAATGTCTTAGAAAAATCACAGCTCACTGTCATGGGAACTGTACTGTAGCTGCAGCTTACCTTTAACTAGTTACTGAGCAAATCACATAAGCCAGCATTTCCCAAAATTTGTATCCACACGTGATTCATTAACACACCAGGCCAAACAAGTACAGGAAATGCTATACGTTATATACATTTCTAGATTTATAATGTACATTAGCGTATCATGAGTTCTGAGAAGTCCTGCAGTAAAGAAATCCTTTGGTTTCATCTAGTACTCTCCAAACTTACTCAATTACTTTTTTTCTACAGTACTTATTAAACATCCCCCAAAAATGAAAATTCCTTGGAACACTCTTTTGGAAAACTGCCTCATCAGAAAGGATTAGATAAATACACCTTCAGGTTCTGAGTTTTTAAAATGCGAGGCTATTTCTAAGTTGTAACTTTGTGAAAGCTGCTCAAACATTAAATTCAGGTTTTCCCCAGCCGGTGTGGCTCTGAGCTTGAGCATCGACCTATGAACCAGAAGGTCGCTGGTTCCATTCCTGGTCAGGGCACATGCCCAGGTTGCAGCTTGATCCCCAGTAGGAGGCGTGCAGGAGGCAGCCAGTCAATTATTCTCATCATGGATGTTTCTCTCTCTCTCTCTCTCCCCCCTCTCCCTTCCTCTCTAAAATCAACAAAAACAACTTTTTTTTTAAACTCAGGCTTGCAAACTTGACCCATGGACCAAACGCACTCGCCTGTGCTTCCACAAGCACACCTCCCCTCTCAGAGCACTTAGCTACGGACTGAAATCATCTCTCTAACCTTCAAGACTCAACTCTTTCAGCGGGAGATAGAATAATGCTCTATCTTCCATTTTTCTTCAACCCTAGCAGAGAGCCTGGATCATTAAATGGTTGGGTTTTTTGGTTTTGTTTTTATTCTAATCACCTCCTACTTGACTACCCATAACCACGCTTACCCTCTCCTACTGCCTGTCTAGGCAAAGGTGGTCACCTGTCCTGCTCCTCCAAAACATTCATCTCCCGCTGCTCCTGAGATGAAAAGAAATCCACGGACTGAAGAAAGCTCGTATACTTCACCCAGGAGCAGCTTAGGGCCTAATGCAAAGCCTTGTTACTCTTGCTTTGCTCCCAATTCTAACTACAGTATCTACTTTCAACACAGTTTAACAGCCTTAAATTAAGGAGGTAGGGCAAGCGCTGCTAATACAAAGGTACACTGACATGCGACGAGATAAGCTGACCACCTCACAGCCAAGGATGGTGGGGAAACAACAGCAACAACAGCGGGCAGACCTGGGGACTCAAGCAGACGCCCAGGGGAACCTGCATCTCATAAGGCTTAGAATGGTGGCTGTCATTTATAAGGTTGACCCTGAGTCAACATGATAGAGTCTTTAGATTCGTGATTGTGGCATTTTTAATATGAAAAATGTGTGCCCTGACTTTTAGAAAAGTTTCTATCCACAATTACTGGAATAAGAAAAGTTGTAGTTTGCAAAAAAGGGTAAATCCTTAGCAATTTGAAAAACGTGGCTGCCCCAGACACTTGCTTCCCTGAGGACTATGGTTAACTGCAATTCTTACCTTCTACTTTAACGCTTTCAAAAGCTCTATCTGTGACTACTTAAACCAGCATGTCATAAAGTAATCCTTGATGTTAACAGAGGGTAATGTGTGCCCAACACAGGACATTCGATTCCCCTGGGGAACCTGGTAAAATGCTGGTGTGCAATTCTCCAGCCAGCAGTTCCGACTGCATGAGTTTGGAGAGAGCCTGGCATCGGACCTAGTGCTGCAGGAGAGTCTGATGCTCAGCCAGAGCTGGAACCATTTAGACAGCTTTCTGCATGACATCTTTAAGAATCATTAAAGAGCCCTAGCTGGTTTGGCTCAGTGGAGAGAGCATCGGCCCGCAGACCCAAAGGTCCTAGGTTCGATTCTGGTCAAGGGCACGTGCCTGGGTTGCAGGCTTGGTCCAACGTGCAAGAGGCAGCCAATCAATGATTCCCTCTCATCATTGATGTTTCTATCTCTCTCTTCCTCTCTGAAATAAATAAAAAATATATTAAAAAAAAAAAAGAATCCTTAAGGAATCTTTAAGACAGATACAGTATGAAGCATTTCCCAAATTTGTCTTTAAAACCCTCTTTTCACAGAGCACCTGAGACTCCTGAGTTCATCATTCTTCAGCTGAAAATCAAGGTATTAAGTAGTAAGAATCAAACTGTGCCACTTTCCAAAATGTATAAAAGATCCACTATGCTTAGGGACAAGGAGGTGAGGAAGGGAAAAGGGGGGCTTACTTATATGCTATCATGTTTTTTATTACATTACAAAAAGGCCAAATGAAAGCTTGACTTTTAACTAAAAAGTTTCATAGTTCCTTGAAATGATGCTTATGATAAATTAAGCCTGTGACTTAAAAGCATTCATGTGTCGTGAAAGCTAATTCCAAAAGTAAATTCATGCTGCCCTCTAATGGTTCAAGATAAATACTTTACCTGTGCTACACCAGGAATACTGATGATGAGTACGTTTATTATTTTATAAATGGGAGAATTATATTAGGTAACCAAAAAGGAAAATAAGATTTCACTTTTTGGGTGTGCCTGAGTTCAAACATATTCATGTTCAAAATTTTTTTAAATTAGCAAGCCACTTTCCTCAAACAACCTGTATCTGCCTATGGGTGTAAAAATCAAGAAAATACACACCACCACCCTGCCTGCGGACTGAAGGGTCCCAGGTTCAATTCCGGTCAAGGGCATGTATCTTGGTTGCGGGCACATCCCCAGTACGGGGCGTGCAGAAGGCAGCTAATCGATGTTTCTCTCTCATCGATGTTTCTAACTCTCTGTCCCTCTCCCTTCCTCGCTGTAAAAAAATCAATAAAATATATATTTTTTAAAAAATCAATAAAATATATATATTTTTAAAAATACACACCACCCTGCGCATTCCACAACTGCCATTTCCATTTAGCTTCTCTCCACATGTCCATGGCAACACTCTTCAAACTTAATGCTCAGACCCCGCAAAATAAATTTGAAAACTATGTATACTCTTGCATAATTATTACAGCTAAAATTTTCCATTAGAAAAGGTAAAAATAAAATAAAAGTTTTCATTAGAAGCTTAAATACTTCCGAAGAATGTTGTTTTTGGTTGGCTGTGAGTATTGACATTTGAAAATAAAAGTATGTCACTCCTTTCAATGTATCCAAAGCAATCTAAATATCATAACAAGTTGACATCTATCCTCATCTACTTCAATAACTAAACTCTGTTAAATACATCAGAAATTTTACATCATTGTTTTTTCTCTTGAACTTGCATTTTATTCCACTCTCAATAGAATTGTATCCTAATGTTACACTTTATAACTGAAAGTCTTTCATTGCTCACTCTTCCATAATCCTATGTATCAAGAATATGGACATTAACTAAAATTTCAGAATGACTATAGCATTTATGTTTTTTAAAATGTTGTAGAATAGCCTGGCCAGCGTGGCTCAGTGGTTGAGCATCGACCTATGAACCAGAAGTTCAAGGTTCGATTCCCGGTTAGGAGGCAGACAATCAATAACTTTCATCATTGATGTTTCTATCCCTCTCTACCTCTCCCTTCCTCTCTGAAATCAATAAAAATATATTTTTAAATGTTGTAGAATAATCCATTATTACAATTATTATCAGCAAATAATTAATTGAACAACATAAATCACAAATTTTGACAATTTTAAAACAGAAAGTAAATCTTAGTGGGCATGTTTCCTAGTGAGATGGTTAGGGTTTTTTAAAAGGTGTATATTGTTGTATCTACAAAGAATATTTCTTACTGCTAAAATGAGATAGGTTCTCAATGTAATTCTTATTTTGGAGTTTTTTAGGTAGGACTAATCACTGAAAAAGTTAAGATGTAAATCACCGCTGAGTCTTGTTAAAAGTAGAAGGTTTTTTCTGTGTCACCACTTCCATTGTCATCTACCGTCAGAAGTTATTTTCATGCTGAGGCCACTAACAATCTGATCAGGTCCTCTTGCGATTTGTGAAAGCAAAGAACTAGAAACTACCTGACTTGCAATGCGATGTGTTACACATTTACTACAATTATTCAGTTTCTCACTTTCTAGGAAGTGGTCCAAAAAGCATTCCTAAGACTTAGCAAATGACTATTAATTACATCAGTTATCCTTACACTTCTTTAATTTAGTATCCTCAGAAAGGGTAGAAAAAATAAAAATATTAATTCAATGCCTGTCTGCTGACAACAGTATATTTGTTTATAAAATGTTTTTATATTATCATGCATTTCAAATATATCCTCACCATAACTTTGGAGCAGCGGATGGCCAACACCCAACAGTACATACTGGCAACCAATCCCAAATCAGGCAATCAAAAAAAGGTCTCACTTTGTTTCTCAAGTCCAATATGTGTTGGGCTTAAGAGAAAAAGATTTTTAATTTGTCTCATAAAGCAAGACCCAACTATATGCTGTATATAAGGGACAGACCAAAAACAGAGAATGGCTGAAAATAAAAAGATAAACAAAGGTATACTAGGCTAATGAAAACAAAAAGAAAACGACAATTCTCATCCTGGTATTACAGAGAATTCCAGCTAAAATGTGTTCATGTCACAAGGCATTTTTAATGCTGAAGTCTGCAATTCTCAAATAACACGTAACAGTTAGGCACACCTACGTGCCAGATAACACAGCAACTACTCTTAGGAAGCAGCAACTACAGGAGATGCAAGGAGAGAAACACACAAATGCTAAGGCATTTTAGGAAATCACTCTCAATACAAGACAGACAACTGGAGGGGGTGGGGAAGTAAAGATACAGATTTTGCCACCACTTACCAAGATCTTTCTCTGGGAAAATACTTAGTAGTATTCCATTTCCAGGAAATCCTATATAATAAAAGACTAATATGCAAATCGACCAAATGGCAGAATGACTGGTCGCTATGATATGCACTGACCACCAGGGGGCAGGTGCTCAATGCAGGGGCTGCCCTCTGGTGGTCAGTGCACTCCCACAGGGGGAGCGCTGCTCAGCCAGAAGCTGGGCTCATGGCTGGCGAGAGCAGCGGCAGTGGCGGGAGCCGCTAAGGATGTCCAACTGACATCTTAGGCCCACTCCCTGCAGGATCCAGGGCACAGGCCGAGCTGAGGGACATCCCCTGCCCCCGAGTGCACAAATTTCATGCACTGGGCCTCTAGTGTTGTTATAAAAACTTCCATAAACATGCAACATAAATACTCATTATAAAAAGTCACAGCACTTGCATTAAAAAGCACACTCAAATTTCTTTCTAAATCCAATTGACATTAAAAATTTCAGAAACCTTTCACTAAAAATCAATAATTCAAGAAAATACATAAAAAATGACCAAATATTAAGGAAAAAACATCTAGTTTCTAATACTGTTTTCCTACTCAAACCAAAAGAGATTCTCCAAATCAAAGGAGAGAAAAAAAGATTAGGAATTTTTCAAATTTCTCAGCCCTAACATTACCAACCTATATAAAATTTCCCTTATGCCCTGGCCGGTTTGGCTCAGTAGATAGAGCAGCAGCCTGTAAACTGAAGGGTCCCAGGTTCGATTGCAGCCAAGGGCACATACCTGGGTTGTGGGCTTAATCCCCAGTGTGGGGCATGCAAGAGGCAGCTGATCAATGATTCTCTCTCATCATTGATGTTTCTATTTCTCTCTCCCTTTTCCTTCCTCTCTGAAATCAATAAAAAAATATTAAGAAAAAAGAAAAGTCAAGATACTTAGCTTTAAAAAAAATTAAAATAAAATAAAATTTCCATTACACAATTCTGAAAGCAGAAAGCCCACTCATCCATATTGTCAGCTGTATATCGGGCTGATTTTTGCCTATTATATTGAACCATATGAAGCTGACATATTTATAGGTTAAAAAACTGTCAAATATTGGCAATTTCATGCAGTTTAAACTATCATTTATCATTTAACTACCAGCCTTTGAATATGAACCAAAGTGAATGCACCCAGACTGTATGTTGTTTTATCAGTAAACAAGCACCATCTGGTGGCAGAAAGCAAAACTGCAAGTTATACCTGTTTATACCACTGCTGCTACAAATATATTTAGTTTCTCAGCTGTTTTACTTTCTTTCCAATATGTTTTTTAAAGGGGCATTACACTAGTGAAGAACGTTTAGTTTGACAGTTTGAACAAGCTTAAAATAAACAGCACATCCTAATAAAAGAGTAATATGCAAATTGACCATACCTCCACTACACCCACAAGCCACGCCCTCCAGCCAATCAGGAGCGAGTATGCAAATCAACTCAACGAAGATGGCTGTGACCACGAAGAGGGCAGGAGGCTTGAGTTGCCCCAGCGATGGAGGAAGCCAAGTTTCTGCAGCCCTGGTCTGCCTTGGTCTTCACTCCAGGCTACAAAGTTTCAACTATAGAAGATAAATAAATCCCAGGTACCAGGGCCTCTGCTTGGGTGGCCAGGGGGCATGGTCAGCCTGCAAACCACGACAGGCCCCTCGCCCAGGCCACCCCACGCTCCAAGGAAACCCCCACCCTGATCCAGGACACCCTTCAGGGCAAACCAGCTGGCCCCCACCCGTGCACCAGGCCTTTATCCTATCTAACCCTCCTATCTAATAAAATAATATGCAAATTGACCATCAGTCCAACACACAAGATGGCTGCTCTATGTGGTCAAAGATGACTGACCCCATGTGGACACAAGATGGCCACCACAAGATGGCCAGCAGGGGAGGGCAGTTGGGAGGGACCAGGTCTGCAAGGGAGGGCAATTGTGGGCAATCAGGTCAGCAGGGGAGGGCAGTTGGGAGGGACCAGGCCTGCAGAGGAGGGCAGTTAGGGGTGACCAGGCCAACAGAGGAGGGAAGTTAGGGGCGACTGGGCCTGGAGGGAAGGGCAGTTTGGAGGGACCCAGGCCTGCAGGGGAGGGCAGTTAGGGGTGACCAGGACTGCATGGGAGGGCAGTTAGGGGTGACCAGGCCTGCAGGGGAGGGCAGTTAGGGGCAAACAGGCTGGCAGAGGAGCAGTTAGGCATCAACCAGGCTGTCAGGGGAGTGGTTAGGGGGTGATCAGGCTGGCAGGCAGAAGCAGTTAGGGGCAATCAGGAAGGCAAGCAGGCGAGCAGTTGGGAGCCAGCAGTCCTGGATTATGAGAGGGATGTCCGCCTGCCCGTTTAGGCCCGATCCAGGATCGGGCAGGAGGACATCCCTCGAGGGGTCCCAGATTGCAGAGGGTGCAGGCTGGGCTGAGGGACATACCCCAACCCCCCCATGCACAAATTTTGTGCACCGGGCCTCTAGTCTAACAATAATTAGCAGCTAGTCATTGACCTATGTACCATAAACCTTGAAATGTAATAAGCTATTTTCATAAACTAAAATCTTAGTTATTTCTACATTTACTGATATTTAACATGACATAAAGTCAGGTCAGACAGTTCAAAACACTCGTCTCACCATCTCAAATTTCCACTCTGTAAAGTTCTTTGCAAGTCTGATAGGTTTATTTCCCAGGGCAATGGGGAGTGGGGGAAGAAGAGAAAGGGGCGGGGGAGGGGACAGGTAGCCTCAAGTAGGTATCTGGCTCTGCCATAGGAACAAGTAACTTTGGGACAAAATAGTCCAAACTCCTTTCCTTGTTTCACGTGCTATGATTCATACCACACATGCTAAGAGAAAGCAGCTTTACTAACGTAGGCACAAGTGATTGGCCCAGGAATTGGATACACTACTGGACAAAGGCAACCAAATATTATCTTGACACGAAAAATACCAACCACACGTGAGGCCAGGGGTGCTTGGCGTGGATGCAAGCCATGCAACTGTTCCAAAATGAAGGTGACAAACCAACAGAACCAAACCCCTTCGGGAAGGAAAATTAATCCTAGATGAACAAAGAACACATGGGTCACTCAAACTTAGATTGCATCCGAAACAATGCCATTTTCTGCAAGATACGTCACACATGCTATTCCGGAAGCCCTGGCCCCTGAGCTTCCTCTTCCCACGTGTACCTCCAACCAACACTCAAGGCCAAAGGCTATCTTCACATACCTTCACTGAGGCTTTAAAGAGCGATAACAGGACTCCTCCTACATATCTCACATGTAATATAAGCTCAACACAACCAAAACCAAATTCCTCCTTTTCCTGAAGACCTGCTCCAACTCCTCCCAGGGTTCAGAGATGTGAAGGCTACCCTTAATGCTCCCATCCAATTGCTCTCCAGGCGCTACAAAGTCAATCTTCTAAATACGTAGACACAGTTTCCTCTCCATCTTCACTGTCCCCGGCTATCATCACATTAAGCCTGAATTACAACATCCTTGTAATTCATCTGTCTCCCTTGAATATTAAGCCTATCCAACCTATTTTCCATACACTATCAAAGCAATATTCCTTTAAAAAAATATCCAGCTAGCCCTAGCTGGTTTGGCTCAGTGGCTAGAGCATCAGCCTGCGGACTCAAGGGTCCCGGGTTCAATTCCAGTCAAGGGCATATGCCTGAGTTTCGGGCTCAATCCCCAGTAGGGGGCTTGCAGCAGGCAGCCAATCAATAATTCTCTCTCACTGATGTTTCTCTCTCTCTCCCTCTCCCTTCCTCTCTAAAATCAATAAAAATGTATTTTAAAATAATAATAAATATAAAAATATCCAGCTATTTTATCCCTCATCTTACAATCCTTCAGTGGCTCTCAATCACATTCAGGATAAACCCTAACCCTCTTGGGGTGCCACCTGCGGGCATCCAGGTCAGCATCCTACCTGAACCCTTCAGCATTGTCATCCCAGACACACCCATTTGCTTGCAAGTCCAGGAATGAACGAAACTTCTCAAGATTCCTTGCTGTTGTTCTCAAAATCTAGGTTGCTTTCCCTAACCTCCTTCACCTGGTTAACCTTGAACATTCAGTGTTAAGTGTCTATTCCTCAGAGGCTTGATTCCCCAGTCTGAGGGAAGTGTGTTCTCAATATTCCTATCGCCATATGGACACAGCTATCCTTGTTGTCTCTTTTCATTGTCTTCCTCCTCTAGACTCAGAATCCCCTAGCCTGTCTTTCGTCAAAGTATCTACTGCAACACAACAGGTGGCAGAGTCGGCAGGCATTCGAACAACGTCTGCTGAGGGAAGGAGGCCTCGAAAAAGCCCTTTCTGGTGGTTTTATCTCCATGTGGGAAACGCGGCCAGTCAGCGAGGCCCAGTGCCTTCCCCAAATCACACAGCTAAAAGCAGCAGGACCGGGATTTGAACCGGATGCCCTGACTGTAATGGAAATGATTTTCTCTCAGAATCTGGCCTTTGGGGAACCATTCCATAAAATGTGTTATTCCGATGGGACTAAATCCTATTTATCCAGGCTGAGCACAAACCCAAACTTGGCCAATAAAGTCTGGGCGACCCCAAATCCAGTCTGAATGACAAATTCTGGGATGGACAGTCTACACAAAGGAGGCGTGTGTGTGTGTGTGTGTGTGTGTGTGTGTGTGTGTGTGTGTGTTTCTAAGAACAATCCAAAACCAAAACCTTTTTCTCCTTCTCCAGATGGCAAGTTGAGGGCTGGTATCACACGAGGCATAGCTAATGGAAGCAGTTTCGTTGAAAATAAAGTGAAGCAGAAGAAAAATGAGATGAGCAACACCAAAGCCCTGCATCCAACCACGCCTACAGATCTCCCCACGAGACCCCCGTCACACAGGGCAAACCCCCCTTCCCCGTGGGCTAGCCTGAGACGGGCTGTGTCGGCACACCAGAGGCCCGCTGGCTCCAGCCAAGCAATAGTGCTCTTCTTTCCACCTGTGAATACACCAAGTGCACAAACTGTAGGCCTGATCGTAACCATTCTGTTTCTTGAGATAATGTGTATACTCTTCTGTAACAAAGCTGGGAGAACAAAGGCATAAAATGCTCTCCAATTTTCATATCTTGTACTTCGTCATATAAATCTGTGGATGCTTTCAACTTTATATGTTAGTCAGTCAAAAGGGCTCCAAATGAGAAAGGGAAAAAAAAAAAGATGTAAGTGGATGTATTCATTTTCAAACATCTTGGGGGTAGCAAAGGGAGACCGGGACTTCAGAGTCCAGGTGAGAATCATCATCTCTTTTTTGTCCAGCCGTCAGAAATGGGGGGAGGGGGTTCTGTTTATGAGGTCCTCCTTAGGCCTCTGAATGAGCGCAGGCGGAGGAACCTCCTCAGGAAAAAACAGACTGAAATAAAAAAAAACAGCCTGGGCAATATCTAATTATTGCTTAATACTAGTTTAAGTAGAAAACGAGAAGACCTTTTCGGAAATCCCTGTAAATGCTACCTGTTTCTTAAACTCCTTCGCCTTTCATTCCCTGCCTTATTAGGAAGCTGCTGACTCGCCTGGAATCTGACAAGAAGCGTCTCCTCGAATCTTTGGCTCCAAATTCCCTGTAACACATTTGGGTGGCGTCCCCTGCAAATTAAGCTCCTTTGCAGTACCACAATTCTAACCGAGTAGCAGTGAGGTCTGGGCTCAGGGAGCGGAGGGCTTTTGTAAAATATGGGCTGGCGGCTTCCCTGCTTACTTTTTACCCTTTCAGTGACTCAGGCTCCCCAAAAACCTGGAGGGAAAGTCCACTTCACCCACTACATGGAAATGGCCGACGGCACAACCCTTCGGAGAAGTCAAATAAAATCCTTACACCTTCATGACAACCACGGAACCGGATCCTGAAACCAGGAACTGCCCACAAAGGGAAAATGTTAGCGTTCTTAGCAGAGGATCTAAAGCAGAAAAAATAAAAGCAAAGGAACCCCATCACATCCTCATTTCCCATTTCCCACCCCTCTGGCCCCTGATGCAGGCACCTGCACTTGGGACACTGCTGCTGGGCACTCAGCTACCACAGGGCCTTTGCACTTAGCATTTCTGCTGCCTGGAACGCCCTTCCTCCCCCCAATGCCATTCCCACTGCTCATTCCCTCTCTTCCTTCAGCTCTGTATTGACACTGTCACCTTCTCAGTGAGTGACCGCCTCTTACTGACGACTGCCTCCCCCACTAGGACATGAGCTCCTAAGGACAGAGATTAATGTCAGATGTCTCACTGCTTGACCACCAGATTTCTTTCATTCGAAAGTAATAAATTATAATGTTATACGTCAATTATAGTACAACAAGAAAATAAAATATAGGCAATAAATTCACTAATCAAAATTCTAGCAAAAGTCCAATACAGGATTATAGACATCAAATTCAATAAACATCCTACATAATAAACAGGTAACATGCAAATGGTTGGTACGCCGTGACCCGTAACGACCAGCAGAGAGCTATCGGAGGGTGAGACAGCGAGCTACAAGTGGCGGAGAGCTGCAGGAGAGCTACCGGGCAGCAAGCTATGAGCGGTGGAGGCACGAGGCAACTCGCACACAGATTCGTGCGCAGGCCTACTGGTTTAAGTACAATGTCCTCACGAGTCTACTCAGTATAATGTCCTCATGAGTCTATTTGTTATAGCACATTAAAAGTTAACTATCTTGCAAACATAAACTAGACGAGGTTCCTAATTCAGGTGGGCAAACAGATCTATGGTGCTCAAGTAGGCAAACAGTTTTATTTATATTATGTAAACACAGGCTGACAAGAAAGGTAATGGGTATGTTCTACAGAAAAAGAGAAAGTGAGGAGACTATATGACAAATGTGAGGTCCCTCTTGCCTCCTACGCGGTGTAGATGCCAAGTGGAGAGCTGACAAGCCTGCCACAGGATGCTCCATGGCTGGAGAGGACACCGAGGGGATGGGACAGCATCCCAGGGAGCCGAGGAGAGCTAAGGGGTGGGCCAAGGCGGCCAGGAAAGAAGGGAGACTCTCTGGAGGAGTGCTTAGGAGGAGGCACATCACCACATGCAGGTTTCAGCAGGGCAGGCAAGATAGGTGCCAGCTACCCATGGACAAGGGACATCAGCACAAAGACCAGAGGAGCCAGAGCACGATGCAGGCCCCCAGACAGACATGAGGGCCCTCCCTTCCCACCAGGACAATACAGTCAATTCCCCAGACACCCCTGGAGGAAAGGGGAGGGGCAGAAGTCTACAAGATTGTCTAAAAGGTTTTCTCAGAGAACCTGAGCAATATTTAAATGAGTTACTTACAATTTAAGTAGGATTAAATAGTAATTTTTCCATTACCAAGCAAGATACCAAAAAAATATCAGATTATGTACAGACCAAATAAATATCTTCTCCTCACATCTGAGTCTGTGATATCAGTAAATATATGAAATGATTTGAAAAGCATCAGCAGCCCATCCAGAGATGAAACGATAATTATGTGACATACTAGAGGTATTAGCTAACACACAATGGCAATTATAGCGCAATATAAATATGTCAAATCAATGTCCAACACCCTAAGCTTACACAATGTTACACAACAATTATACCTCAATAAAAGAATTTCAAAGCATCAGCAAATATCTGATCATGTGTGAGAATTCCTTAGACATAAAAGTAGTAAAAGATATAACAAAAAAATAATTAACAGATTAGACCATGTAACATTTAAAACTGTAGTATATTACACAAAATAAACACAAACCTAACCAATTTTTTCAAGCAGGAAAATTAAATAAAGAATTAATGTAATACCTCCAACACATAAACGTTCGAAGATTGGTCAAGCACTACTATACAAGTTAGCAAAGTCAAAAAGACAAGTCAAAAAGAATAAGCAACTAATAAATATTTGAAAAACTGTTCAGTCTCACAAGAAATCAATAAAACCAAAATCTAAAAACATTCCACTTTTTAACTATCAAACAAGACAATGCATTCAAACCCAATTTGTGTTGTCAGAATGCAATGGAATATACTGTAAGAAATTAGTAAAAACTTTAATGTAATTGGGCAAAACGTTATTCTTTTTAATCCAATACTCCTTTGCAGTAATCTATCAGTGACATAAAGAAATAATCAGTGATATAAACAAAAATTGGTATATAAAGACAGTTTACTGCAGCATTATTTATAACTATCATACAAAGGGAAACCTAAATGATCAAAAATAGGTATATTTTGTTGGTATACTTATAAAATATTCCTTGTTTATACCTATTTATATACTTATAAAGTATACCTTTGCCAAATAAAGCATTAATACCCATTAAAAAGATTTTTCAAAGATCACTTAAAGATATGAAAAATGATCACTATATTAAGTGAAAAGAAGGCAATGTTACATATATGAGATGAACAAATTATGATATAGTCAGACAAAGGAACATTATTCATCAATAAAAAAGAGCAAAACCCAGATATGAGCAACATGGATGAATCTCTAAAAAGAAAAGTAAACAAAGAAAACCATTACATAAAGTGAAAAAAGTCTGATGCCGAAGAGTAGATGCTGTATGAGTCTAGTTATATGAAGTTCAGTAACAGTCAAAACTAGTCTATGGGACAGAAGAGTGGTTACTTCAGGGAGGAGGGAGGAAGAACTCCCAGGGGGGATGGTGACAAATGAGGACTGACACAGGCAAAAAGGCATCAAATAAACTATAATTACATATATACGTAAGATAATCAAGTAAAGTCATCAAGATGTACATTTAAGATTTGTACATGTTATCATTCACATATACCTCCATGAAGTACTACAGAAATTGCATATTATGGGAAACTTCAATTTGGTTAAATATGTTTATATGTAAAGTATAAAATACATATAAAGTACATCAAAATATTAAAGGTAGTTAAATCTGGGGTTGCAAATTATTTCTAATTTCTTTTTATCTTTCTGCATTTTTCACATCCTCTATAATGAGTTAAATTACTTTTACAAATGATCAGAAAGATTATAAACCTTTTTAAAAATTCTGCCATGCTTTTAAAATAAAATTCTGTTACACTTATAACTATCACAAAATTATATAATGTACAGACTTAGTAAATCCTCCCAACAAACTTTTTATAAATTATTAAAACTCTTACAGGAGAGAATTTAAGTAGGCTCTTACTCCTTTTCACAGTACTAAATTTCATTGATGTGTCCTATAATTTCACAGTTTTTATCCACCATGAAAAACTGTCTTTAAAAAAATGATAAACACGCATGCTTGCAATATATTCGGACAAATTGAGGAAAACACTAATTAAGCTAACCACCTGCTTGGTTGAGGAAACGAGCAAGCCGACTTGGGCAGTCAGCACTAGACTGCAGAATGCCTTTAAAACATGGCCCCGCCCAAAACACACACAGGGGTCTCCTGACTCCATAAAAACTAGTTCCTGAAAACCAGTTATTTTTTAAGCGAAATATTCCTGAGAGTCTGATTTATCTAAGTCCCATGAAATATGCCTGAAGTCAATACTGTTTACAATGAAAACACTCCTTGAGTTTCAGACACGTTTACCGCATGCATAAACGAATAAGTAAGAACAAAACCAAAAGGACGCACGCACCTCTGGTTGTACATGCCCCGGAAGTTGTAATTAGCTCTGTAATTTGGGAAAGGCTTTGGATCTAGCGGCCGGTAGATGGCAGGCTCTCCCCTCTTCATGGCAAGCCCATTCAGTTCCACGGTGGGAGTGATACTACCTGTGAAGACACAGAGCAAAGGCACACAAGTCAAATATTTCCCAAATAAATCGTGCAATCTCTATCTATATTACATGTAAACACCGTGGAGGTAGGTCTGATTTTTAAGGGAGTGCATAGACAAACTAAACAAACAGGAAAGTCATTCCAAATGAAATCTGGAATTTGGGGTTTTGCAACATTTTCTATACAGTAATGAATGACCCAAAATTCAACTTTATAGTGATACTATTTCAAAACAAGGCAAACACAAGTTTCACAGATTGCTCAATTCAGATAGTATTAAGAAAGTTTTGAATTTCATCATTACTTATCCCAGAAAACTTACAATTATCTAATCATTAAACATTATCATCTATGAATATTTTTACTTATATTTGGCAATCGAGCAACTAAAATTAGCAAGGAACAGTCATCACGAATTCTTGGATTTATCTAATGAAAATAAATTTTAAATTTTTTTCTATAACCAACAACAGGACAAAGGAATACAAGTAATGCTTTCTGTAGATAATCTTTCTAGATACATACGGAAGCATGCATGGATGAAATGATATATCTGAGATTAGTTTCAAAATAACTCAGAGGAGAGAGAGATAAGAAACAAAACTGGCCCTGGCTGGTGTTTCTCAGTGGTTAGAGTGTCGGCTTGTGCACTGAAGGGTCTTAGGTTCGATTTCCTATCAATGGCACATACCTTGGTTTCAGGTTTGATCCCCGATGCCCCTTCTGGTCAGGGTGTGTACGGGAGGCCACCAACTGGTGTGTATGTGTGTCTCTCTCTCATTCGTGTTTCTCTCTCTCTCTTTCTTCCTCCTTCCCTCCCTTCCACTCTCTCTAAAATGCACAGAGCACCAGCAAAGGGGTGGGGGCTGACCCAAATGCACCCCTGGCAGCCAGCCAGGCCATGAGCAACCCACCGAGACTCAAGCACCTGCTCACTGGGTCTCATCTCTAAAGAATTCGTGTGAAACTATGGAATAGTTTAAAGGAACAAGAATAAACCACGGTTAAGAAAGGAGGGAAATATGGGGAGTGACGGACAAAGGAAGAGGTGAGAAAGAATAAGGAAAAAAAGCAAAGTTATTTGAGTTAGTCCAAATCCCTAATTTAATCCATATGCACAGGGCAGAGGAAGAGAAAGTCAAGCATGAAGGAATTTTATTTTCTGTCTGTCTTTCGTTTGTTCAGTATTTTACCAAGACAGTAATAAATGCACAAACCTTAAGTATTCAGCTCCATGAATGTAGACACTCATTCAGATTAAGATAGGAACGTTTCCATCACCCGGAAAGTTCCTCGTGCCATTTTCCAGTCAAGACCGACCTCCGCAAGTGACCCATTCTGACCTCTGTCATCATTGATCAGTTTTGTCCTTTGAATCTGAATATGAATCACTCTGTCTTGCTTCTTTCACTCGACATAATGATTTTATTGAATATATCAGTATTTCAAACTATATGTCATCACTGAATATTTCAGTGAAGGAATATACCAGTTTATCTAATCTGCCGTCGCTGGGACATCTGGGATTGTTCCCATTTTGGGGCTATTAAGTGAAAAACCACCTTGACACTCATCTGTTCTGGGTGTGTATACCTCGCAGTGGACCTGCTGGGTCACAGAGTAGGTTTATATTTAACTTTATTACGGACGGCCTAACAGTTTTCCAAAGATTTGTATCAACACCAAGGAGCAGTCTATGCCTTTAAAAGCTTACAATCGTCCTCAGGAAGACTTCAGTTTAATAATTAACATGTAAATCAGTTGTAAGACATGTCATTTCGAGTTCTCCTTTGCACTCACCGCACAGACACCAGCAGCCTCAAGGTCCCACAAGGTCTTTGTGAAGGAGAGAAGGTGAGCAGAAAAGCACAAACCGTGCTGGAAGGGTCCTCTCTTCTAGAGGAAAGGATCTCCTGCTGTTTCACCAAGAACTAGACTACGGCAGGGATGTTTTCCCACCAAACACTCCAAGAGTAACTTCAAACGCTGAGCTACCGCCAGGTAGTGCTCAGGACCATTATTTTCAGCATGCGCCAGCTGGGGACAGGCTACATAGAGATAACCTTTACACAGGAATCCTCATGTATGATATGGCCATAAACAACACTATCTATAAACACAGGATCCTTTCTCAGTGGTTTTTAGCCACATTACAGGAGATTTCTACATTTATCAGTGATAAATATAAAAAGGCTAATTAATTAGATATACAAATGTCTATAGCTACAATCGTGGATTTCTAGTATGTGAAAGAAAATTGCCACGTATTACTGACACTTGAGGCCACAGCTTTGTAGGAAGTTAGAACAGTCCCTAGAACATAGTAGTTACTCAATAAAAATCTGCTGCAAGAATGAATGGGTTTCAGGGCTCCTTGGGGAACTGGCTGGCGCCAGGGCCAGGGAAATACAACCCGGCCTAGAACAGCTATTGGACCAGAAAGGAAGAAATGATCAGAAAGAGGAGGAACTAGCAGAAGGACTCAGGGATTAATTAGAAGGGGCCATCCCACTGGCCAAATCCGGGACAAGTTGAGAATTGAAATAAATAATGATAGACTACAAGCCTCTAAGTTAAATAGAAATGCGGGTATCTGTGGTGATATACATAAATAAACAAATGAAAAAATGAGAGGGAAGAAAAGCTCTTGGGTAGAATGCCAACTTTTAAATCTAAAAAGAATACTGTAACTTAAAAATCACCCATCGGGAAAGAATATTTCTGTTGTTTTAAATCACAAAAGAAAAAATCACTGTGGTGCCCGGCCAGTGTGGTTCAGTGGCTGAGCACTTCAACCCCAGGCTGCACGGGATCACTGGTTTGCTTCCCTGACAGAGCACATGCCCGGGTTGTGGGCTGGATCCCCAGCAGGGAGCATGCAGGAGGCAATCAGTGGTTCTCTCTCATCACTGATGTTTCTGTCTCTCTCTCCCTTCCTCTCTGAAATCGGTAAAAATGTATTTTAAAAAAGAACATGCTTTCATTGTTGCTGCAATTCACTATTCAGTTTGGCTAAAACTCTGTTGGTTTCTTTAGTGTGTCTAGTTGATGCCTAAATAGCTTTCTCGTTTTTTTCCAACAGATCTAGAAATAGAAGCTTGTGATGCAAGAACACCTGTCTTTTTTGTGGCATTCATCAACTTCTGGCCTTAATTAATCTTCTGATGTGATTTAAGCATGAAGATGTGCATAACTTATGGCTCAACCATTGTAATCCTAGGTACATCCCCAACAGCGATGTACTAGTATGTGTACAAGAAAGATCACAACAGTATTAGCTCTAAATAATAGCCCCAACTGGAAACAACCCAACTGTCCATCAATAGGACAATGACTAAGTAAACTGTGGGATATTCATGCAATGGGATACTATAGAGCAATGGAATATTACACTGTTAAACACAACACTGGTAATTCTCACAAAGCATAACATGGAGAAAAACAAGCTATCTAGTGTATGGCCCCATGAGCAGGCACAATGAAGGTAAGACGTCAGAAAGCAGAGCAGTGTCCCCTTGGAGCTGTGTAACCACTGGAAAGGGCTGGGGCTTTGGTAGGGCCTGTGGAACTGGTAAAGCGAGCCAAGAGCCAAGATCCACCCGGGCTCTCCCACCGGGATGCGTGCACTCGCCATTACATCCGATTATACTCCATTTTAAAAGCTTACTCCCCAAACCTACTCGTTCTCTCAGCTCACTGGCACTTCCAACAGAGGAAACACATCTCCACTGGCCCTCAGGCTCGGTCCTGCTTGCTTCCTCTGGCTTCCAGGCTGCTGTGCCGCCTGCAATAACCCTCGAGGTGGGCCTGACCCAGAGCTCGGCACACACGCTCTTGCTCCATTCACACCACCCGCCCTGCCGAGCACCGCACTGGCACGGCAGCAGCCACTGGGCCGGCGGCAGCCACTGGGTCAGGAACTCCTGTCCTGCTCCATTCTGGCCGCCACTCCCAACACCCCTGCAGCACAGGAGCAGACAGAACTAAATGCACATGACTTTCTTTTCTTCTTTCTTCACCCATAAACTATGGCAGGGGTTTCCAACTGGTCAAGTTTTTAGTATTTTCTACCTTCCACTTTCATGTCAAATTGAACTTCCTAAAATGCTTTTTTAAACATATCATCCACCAGCTCATAAATATTAATCCACCAGACTACCTAAGTCCTCCTTTAACATCGTCCTTCGGGTCTTCAACTTTAAGCTAAATGGAAACCTGTATGAGGAAGCCAGTTCCCCAGAGGCTAAGTGATATACACCAGAGTGAAGTTCCTGCAGCACCTAATGAAACGAGGTCATCAAGGACCAGCTGTGAGGATAAAACTTAATCTCCTAAAGCTGGCACTCAAGTCCATCACAATCCACTCCTTAAATACATCTTCAGTCTTTTATATATATATTTTTTGTTGTTGTTGTTTTCAGAGAGAGAAAGGGAGAGGGAGAGAGAGAGAAACATCAAAGTGAGAAACACCGATCAGCTGCCTCCCCCACGCCCCCTTCTGGGAATTGAGCCTGCCATCTGGACATGTGCCCTGACCAGGAATCCAACTGGGACCTTCTGATGCATGGGACCATACCCAACCTACTGAGCCACACCAGCCAGGCTACATCGTCAGTCTTATCTCTTAATGATCACGTACCTGTTCTAACTAAAAACCATCTACAACTGTTTTTATTTTTTTTTCAAATACCGTTGTAACTTTATTTATTTATTTTTTCTTATAAATCTTTATACAACTGGTTTTAAAACCAATCCAATTGTCCCGATTCCAATTCCAGTGCCTTTCCTCAGAGTAGAGTCTTCTTTCCTCTCCTCCATGCCTGCCCACTCTCCAATCAAGGCCCATATCTCACCTCAACTACCTCCAGCCATGTTACCATTACTTACAACACCAATGGCCGTTATCGTCCACTTGGTACTTAACCTTTACCATCGAGTTATGTGATTTATGTATACGACCGTAAAATCTTACATTTTACATACTTCTTAGATCTCTGCATACAAGTAAGTTCTTAATAAACAGAAGTAGTGGTGGGGTCCTAATGATCAACCAGTAATCTAAAGAGATTTTAAAAATCAAATAAGTAGGTAGCCTCTTATCAACTTCAAACTGAATAGATGTGTGGTGTTGTTTTTTTTATTATAATAATAGTTTGGCTTTTTAAACTTAGTTAAGAAATACTGGAATCAGCTGGGCAGAAGCAAAAGGCCTAGTAATAAGAAAGTCATGGAGTTCTGGAAAGAACAGCTCTTGCGAAAGGAGATTGTGTCTGTCTAACAGATGCCATGTGAGCACAAGAAGTGTCTGACTTGATTACAAACATAAGCGTGTGAACTATAATTAAATGATTACAGGGTCATTGCAGGCAGGCAAAATGTCTTTTTGTACCCCATCACAAAAACACCTACAGCAATACTGGTCAGAGGTAACTACCTGAATTAATAAGTTAACGAATAAGTAAAAGGATGTAGGCGGGTACTAAACTTATGAAACTTTATTAACTTGATGTTGTGAATTCGTGCACTATGTCCACGCAGGTTTGCTTCTTCCCAATAGATTACTGGACATACAATGCTGTTGGCATTATATGCAGAACAACTTTTTTAAATTATTAGTAGGAGCTTAAAATCAGAGCATTCATTATATTAAACACAGATGGGGTTGCTTTTTTTCTTATTTGTGGGTTCCTTACTAAAGTTCATATGAATGTCCTAAACTGAATATCATTTCTACACCAACAAACAGAGTAAGAAGATGCTTAGGCTAATTTTATGTTTTATTAAACTAAAAAAAAAAAGAATAACCATTTTAATTATTAAATTTTATATGACATATTGAAAAATAAAAATTGATCATTTCTATCTTTACTTTAGGAAAAAATTCAATCTTATTTCTGTTCTTTGTATCCAAATTTCTTTTCGCCCAAGATCGAAAAAATAAGTAATGGCCCTGGCTGATGTGGCTCTGCTGGGCATCAGTCCCATGAACTGAAGGGTCACGGTGCATGCCCACGTTGTGGGCTCAATCTCTGGTGGGGGGCATGTAGGAGACAACCGACAGATTGCATCGATGTTTCTCTCCCTCTCCCTCTCCCTTCCTCTGTCTCTCTCCAAAAAAAAAATCAACAATAAAAAAATATTTTTAAAAAAAGAAAGAAAAAGGCAGTAATGTACCATGATAGTATCCACTAAGGCAACATTTTTAATTACTTACAATTACCTTCTTCATTCTCTCATGCTCAGTTATCATTGACCTGTCTTTCTCATACGTACTATTAATACACCTGCTGGCTACACCACTGGCCTGCGGTATCGGACAGGGACCAGCACACACAGAACACACAGCATGACAGAGGAAATGAGTCTGTTCATACCTGGGTTGTTGTTAACATTACTTTTGGGCGGTTTCTGAACTGGCTTGGGAAGCGTCGATTCAGTCAAAGCTTTACTTGCAACAGCCTGTTGGGCCTTCTTGATACTGCTCCCTTCCGATTCCCATGTCTGCTCACCGAGGCTCAGCTGCACTGAGAACATCTTAGGAAAACGTAGAAAGAAACACATTAAAAGTTTTCAGGAAATCAAATGTGCTCCCCAAGAGAAAAACAGATACACCACAGAATCAACATTTTAGAGCTAGAGATCCCCTACATTTGCAACAAAATCGTATGATTCTACCTTGTGAACGAATTTTAAGAGCTTGTGCCAAATCTGTTCTGTCCTATCCAAAGGCTGAAAGGCATACATGTACATTTGGCGTAGGAAAGTCAAAAGAAATCACTTCCCTAAAAAGGATCATGTTGTTAATGCCATTCAAATAGTCCTCAAAAAAGTAGAGTGAGTACAAAGAGTTAAGAGAAACTGTAAGGGCATCCACAAGGCCCTGTCTCTGTAACACTTTATAAAATTAAATTCCTTAAACTCATACTTAGCATGAACGAGTCAATTAAGTCAGGCAATCCTATCAAATATTATGTCACCAAGATTCTCTCAATCCTCCACAATCAACATTTAGCCAGTCACCAAAACCTGTCCATTTTAACCTCATGAGTATTTCTCAAACCTCTCTGTCTGCCAGTGACGCTGCGTTGGAGTCAGATTTTCATCATCATTAGCTCAGACGTAATCATCTCCCACCTGATTGCTGCTAAAACTATCTTCCTAAAACTCAAATCCAATTGCAGCACCCCAACCAACAGCAGGTTAAAACCCTTCGACTGTTCCCGTCCTAGCTGGTCCCACCTGTCAGTCTTCACTTCACACCCTAACTTTCCATTCACACCATATTTCCTTATGAGCCCCAAACCTATTGCTCACCTTGAGAATTTAGAATCAAGTTACAGGGTACGAACACAATCCACTATTTTACTCCACATATAGCTTAGTACTCTCTAGGAATACAAAATAATAACCCCAAATACTTTTCAATTCAAAATAAATAATTGCAGGAAGGAGGTCAGACATAAAATACCTTAGCCAAGTAATTAAGTTCAATCATCAATAATCACACAAACTGACATCATGAAACTCCTGATATGACCCAGTGAGAAGACTGAATATCCTTGACCAAAAATGTTTAACCTGAATCTAACCACAGGGAAACAATCAGACAGATCTAGATGATGGTATGTTCTATAAGATAACTGGACTATACTCTTCGAAAATAACAATGTCATCAAAGGAAAAAACAATAATAGCTATTATAGATTAAAGGATGCTCAAGAAACATGAATGCATATGATAGAGTACAACAAATGACCCTTGGTTGGATGTGTACTTGAAAGACAAAAAAGTAGAAAAGGCATTTAGAGAACAACTCAGGAAATTTGACTGGACTATACATGTATCAAATAATACTTTCAGTCAAAGTCAAATTTCTTGAGCGATGATACAGTACTGTGGTTATGTAGAAGAGTCTTTGATCTTTTATAAGATACACAGATAAGAACATAACAGGGCCCTGGCCAGAGCGTTGACCCATGAACCGAAAGGCCTCCAGTTAGATTCCCGGTCAGGGCACATGCCCATGTTGCAGGTTCAATCCCCAGTAGGGGGTGTGCAGGAGGCAGCCTATCAATGTTTCACTCTCACATCGCTGTTTCTCTCTCCCTCTCCCTTCCTCTCTCTCTAAAATCAATAAAAACATATTTAAAATAAGAACAAACAAAAAACTGGTAAAATTTTTAAAAATCTATGAAGCAAAAACTAATAGAACTGTGAAGAGAAACAGAAAACCCACAATTAAAGTCAGAGATTCAATACCCTCTCTCTCAATAACTGATCTAACAATTATCAAGCAGACAATCTCAGAGAATTTATTAGACTTGAACTACACTCAATGAACATAACCTGAATGATATTTTTAGAACACTCTACCCAAAAAGAACAGAATATACATGAGTTTCAATTTCTCATAAAACATTTACCAATTTCTAGCACTAAATGCCTATACTAGAAAAGAAGCAAGAGATCAAATAAGTTAATTTTAGCTTCCATCTTAAGGAACTGGAGAAAGCAGAACAAATTAAATCTAAAGTAAAGAGAAAAAAATTAATAAAGATAAAAGCAAACATTAACAAAATAGTAAAACAATAGAGAAAAAAATCAATAAAACTAAAAGCTATTTTTTTGCAAAGATAAATGAAATTGGTAAACCTGTAGCCAGACCAAATATGAAAAAAAGAGAAGACACAAATTACCAATATCAGGAATAAGAGAGGTAACAGCATTACAGATTCTTTAAAGTATTGAAAGATAACAAGTGAACATTTTCTAATTTAATATGCCAATAAGCTCAACAACCTAAATTCCTTGAAGACACAATTACTAAAGCTCATTCAAGAAGAAATAGGTAACCCCAGCAGCCCCTATATATGTTAAAGAACATAAATATGTATTTAAAACTCTTTCCACAAAGAAAACTCCAGGCCCAGATGGTTTCAATAACAAATTCCACCAAATATTTAAGGAAGAAATAATACCAGTTTACACAAACTCTTCTAAAAATAGGAGGAGGAACACTCCCCAACTTATTCTGTGAAGCCAACATTACCTTGATACCAAAACCCAGAGTATGATACTACTGAAGAAACTACAGACCTGTCTCTCTCACACAACTAAACATAAAAAATCCTTAACAAAATATTACCAAATGGAATCCATCAATATAGAACTGAGATAATATATTTTAACCAAGTGTTTTACTCTAGGAATGCAAGGGTGGTTTCTACATTTGAGAATCAATGTAATTCACAATGTCAAAAGATGACAAACAAAAAAACCATACGACTATCTCAATCTATGTAGAACCATATGACAAAAATCAACATCTATTCAGGTTAAAAACTCTCAGGAAATGATAAATGTAAAAGAATTTCCTCAATCTGTTTAAAGGCAGCTGCCAAAAAAGAAGCTATATATAACAGCACAATTAATGGGGAGGACGGGGGGGGGGGGGGGGGGAGGGGGTTTAAATGGTGCCCATAAGATCAAGAACAAGATAGAGATATTGGCTTCCATAACTTCTATTCAACATTGTACTGTACATTCTAGCCAATGCAATTAGGGAAGAATAAATAAAGAACATTCAGATTGTAAAGTAAGATTTAAAATTGTCTTTATTCACAAATGGCATGTGGAACACCCAACAGCATTAAAAAAAAAAGCTACTAGAACTGATATGTGAGTTTAACAAGACTGCAGGCTACTAGATCCGCATATAAAAACCAGTGTATTTTTATAGGACAGCAATGATAAATAAAAACAAATAGAAACCAAAATATAAAAAACAGCATCATTTACAATAGCATCAAAAATATGAAATACTTAGGATAAACCTAAGGATGTGAAATACCTGCTCAGTGAAAACTACAAAGCATTTCTGAAAGAAATTAAAGAGTAGATAAATGAGAGATACATTTTGAGGATGGATTGGAAGATTCAAAGTTTCTAATATCTTCATTTTTGCCAAATTGAGCTATAGATTTATGGCAATTCTATTCAAAATAACATCTGTTTTACAGAATGAAAAGCTGACTTTAAAATTCATATGAAAATGCAAAGGATGTAAAATAGCCAAAACAATTCTGAAAAGGGACCAAATTAGAGGGCTAATACTATGCAATTTCAAGACTTACAAAGGTACAGTAATCAAAACAGCACAGCATAAAGATAGGAAAATAGATCAACAGAACAGAGTCCAGAATTAAACAAACACATATACGGAAAGCTGATTTGTGACAAAGGGGCACAGGCAATGCAGTGGAGAAAAAAATTATCTCTTCAACAACAATAAAATCAAAAGCTATTGGTTTTATAAAATCTGGATGTTGTTCCATATCTCACATCACATAAAAAACTAAGTCAGAATGGCAGTTAGACCTAAATGTTAAGACTTAATGTCAAACCTAAAACCATAAAGCATCTAGAAGCTAACATAGAAGAAAATCCCATGATCTCCGATGAGGCAAAGATTTCTTAGATACGACACCAAAAGCACAATCTATCTGAGAACAACAACGAGAAAAAATCCTATGCATGCCCACCAGCATGGCTCAGTGGTTGAGTACTGACCTATGAACCAGGAGGTCACAGTTCAATTCCCAGTCAGGGCACGTGCCCAGGTTGCGAGCTTGATCCCCAGTGTGGGGCATGCAGGAGGCAGCCGATCAATGATTCTCTCTAATCACTGATGGTTTTTTTTTTCTCTCTCTCTCTCTCTCCCTTCCTCTCTCAAACCAATAAAAATACATAAAAAAAGAAAGGGGTATGAATTAACGGGTATGAAGGTGGATATATGATTAGACAGGTAGACCAAGGCCATCACCTTCTTCTCTACACAAAAGATATTATGTAAATTGTTGCCCAGAACCCTTCATAAAAGCCTCTAATAGAAAACAAAATTGATGGATTTTAATTTCATCTTATTTTCCTTCTTTAAAGGAGATGCTAGAAAACAATTTAATAATCCAAGAGCTAGCTGCTTTACAAAAATGAACCCACTTTTACAGAATCAATTGCCTCCACATGTTTACAAAAATTGATGATCATTATCATAATCTCCAATATCCAAGATTTTAAATATACCAAGGAAATTTATGCACAGAGACTTTTTTAAACAGCTGAATAGAATTCAAACACATATGCATTAGCTACAGATTTCTTTATAACATGTATATATGTAAACATATATGTATAAGGCTATATATAGAAATATAAGTTGTTTTTCCATTTAAAAGAACAATATTACAATTGAATGCACAGACAACAACAATTTGGCTATACAACTTCTATAAATGGTGAGTCTCGGAATTAAACAATGGAAAAGATATCTCACTACTAGGTAACCATCGCTGTGCTCGCAGGTTTACTGCAGCAGCTATTGACTTAATGGAAAGAGCACCACGCTTGAGCCAAAGAACACATGTTCCATGTTGACATGGGCATTTATGAACTATTAACCAAGTCATGTGACTTTTCTGTGCCAGAGTTTCTTAGTTTAGAAAAAGAAAATCAAAAAGCTGTATCTCATGTGACTTTGTGAAGTACTGTATCTAAGTTTTGTAAACCAAAAAAGCTACAACGCTGTCTAGTTACAGACTTCAAAATATTTTTAATATGGAACTAAAAGCCTTCAGGACATCTGCCGCCCCCGCCCCCAAAAATGAAGCACAATGAAGACCTGAGATGATAAATCTGATAGACTTTGAGAAGCGTGTCTCACCGCCTGGCTTCGTAACCTTACCTTCGCGTGAGCAGGCCCTCTTTCTCTCAGAAGTTTATACTGGGGTTGGACTCTATTGAAACGGGCTAACTCATTTACCAGACACATTGGAGTTTTCTCTTTGGGTTTTGCCATTTTATCTTGGAGAGAAGCTGTAAATAAAAAGGCTGTGAAGTTTTTGTCACTCTTGACTTTACACAATGGAAGAAAAGCTCATTTTGACTCTTTTAGCTTGAAGTCAGATTGTATATTTGGATTAAGTTATTTTCACAAATTTTATGTTAAAATTTCAAATCATCTAATGTCTTCTATTACATGCAACAGAAATATGAAATCAAATTTTAAATAATACATTAGGGTAACTTTTTCCTAAGTACTGAGGTTGCTCTCACTACACATATATGATAACAGCATGCTTAAAGATTTTAAAATAACACAGGATAATAACAATTTCTAACTTATCTTGTAACTTTTCTTTCCTCTTAAAAAAATTTTAGCATAAAGACATAATCCTCCTGATTCTTATTACTATAAAACTTGATTATCTTCTCATCTTGAGGCAGCATATTAATTGAAAAGCTCTAGATTTGGGAATCAAGTCCTAAATTTAAGTACTAGTTCCTTCAACTACTATTTTATAATAACTTCTTTTTCTTTTTTTAAACAAAATTTTGAAAGCCTGAGTAGAAAGAATAATTTAACAAATGCCTACGTCCTTAGCATCCAGAACTTAAATTAACATTTTCCATGTTTCCTTTAAGTCTTATAAAAAAACAACAGTTATTACCTTACAGTTAAGTTTCTTTCATCTAGAAATTAAAAGTATATGAATTTATAATATATCCCTCTGGGATATTTTAAATACATTTATATGCATGCATATCCAGGAAAAAATACAGTCTTGATATATGTGGCTTTATAGCCACATAAATAGTAATAATAAATATATCATTTTCACAACTTTCTTCACCCTTCATTATGTTTTTGCAATTGTAACTTATATATTAGTACATCACTTTTAACTGCTGTATAATTTCCTTCACAAGATCATATCCATTTCTTAACCCACTCCCCTACCGGTAGACATTTAGAATGCTTCAAATTCTTCACTCACACAGGTAAAATACGCTACCAAGTGGCACTGAGAATGATTGTACCCAATTACCTTCCCCGGCAACATGATAATTACTCTCTCTCTCAACCCTGAAAACACACGGTATTATCGGGCACTTTAATTTTGGTAAGCTAATATTGGACAAATAGTATCCCATTATTGTCCCCCCACTCACCCCTCTTTTAATTTGCATCCACAGACTGCAAGTGAGGCTACTCATCCTCTCATGTTGCTGATCATTTGGGTTTCCTCTTCTGGGAACTGCTTCTGTCCTTCTTTCTAGTGATCATTTTATATATTTTATATTTTAAAAAACTACTAATCAATCTTTTATGCTTTTCAGGCCTTAAGAAATCCTTTCCTAACCTGCAAGGTCTTAATGATTTTCACTTAAATTTCCTAAGCCTTCTCTTCTTTATCTGCAAAGTAAAGGCCATAAATCTATCCTACTTAACTCACAGGCTGTTACGAGGTTAAGATTTTTAAATGTATGGTATTCTAAATTATATTATTACAGCTTCAGAAGTTTTCCTAATACTATATTAAGTTATTTTCCCCCATGTTTTCCTTCATCTCACTTATAGACACATTAGTTGCATTTTAGTTTTTCTTTCATCTCCCATGTCTCAGTGTTACAACATGCACATGGATTACTTCCTGCTCAATCAAACTGGAGTCACAATGTATGTAGAACACATTAAATGAATGGAAACAGCTGGTTTTAGGAACTTCATGTACAAATGTTATATGGCAAGATTTAACGTAGAAAATTGTATTCTTTTAACTTTTTAATGCTCTTTACAGGACCAATAAACTCATACAATAACTCTATCACAATCATTATGATTAAGAAGTCACTTTATAAGAAAACTACATAAATAACTAATAGTGTAGAAGTAAAAGGAAAGAGAATCTAAGAAATCAACTATAGGGCCAATACAGATGACAACTGATTCTACAATTAAACCATTCTAAGTGGCTTGCAAGCCAAAAAACGAAAACAACCTAATAATCATTATTGTTTGGGACAACACAAAAAGGACAAGAGTAAGTCAAGGGAGTTTTGAGGAAACCTGCATATTCCTTAGCCCACTGTGTAGCATTCAGATAAACATTCAGAAATGGTTCCAGAGCCAGTCATTGTATCAAACACAAGGTGACCTGGGCTATAATCCATTTTGGTCTGCGCATACTATGACATTAAATACTCAAGTACAACAGATAACACAGCTACCTGGACATCAAAAAAGCCAAACGACAAATTTATTAAAAATGAGAAAATATTAAAGTCTGGTAAGAATCAGGCAATTTTGCATAACATTGAACTAGCATTTGTGCTGTTAGTGTACAATGTTGGTAACTCAGCAATGCTGCACATTCATCTGTTACAATGGCAAAACTTCTAGGAACGTGGCAAGCACAAGGTAACAATTTTACAGTGAGAAAAGGGTGGCCCTAGCCAGGTTGGCTCAGTGGATAGAGCATTGGCCCTTGGACTGAAGGGTCCCGGGTTTGATTCTGGTCAAGGGCATGTACCTCAGTTGCAGGCTTGATCCCCAACCCGGTGAGGGCACATGTGGGAAGGCAACCAATCAATGTCTCTCTCTCACATTGATGTTTCTCTCTGCCTCTCCCCCTCCCTTTCATTCTTTCTAAAAATCAACGGAAAAATATCCTCAGGTGAGGATTAACCCAAAAAAAAGGTAGTTTTTTTCCAAATATATTTTTACTGACTTCAGAGAGGGAGATAGAAACATCAATGATGAGATAATCACTGATTGGCTGCCTCCTATACGCCCCCTACTGGGGATTGAGCCTGCACCCCGGGGCATATGCCCTGCTGGGAATCAAACCATGACCTCCAGGTTCAGAGGTCGATGCTCAATCACTGAGCCATGCCAGCCGGGCCAATAAGAAAAGTCTTAACAGCACAGGCTTGAAATATATTAAAGGAAAGTGCTAACTAATAACATGGTATTAAACATATTCCACTAATTTTGACTTTCTGCTTCATAAAAATAATATGCACCCAATAAAGCACTTTAATGAAATTTCAGGATGACGGGTATGCAAAACACCTCCAAGACCTCACTTTGATCAAACTTTATAGCTGAATACCACTGCTTCAAGTTGGTACATTTGAAAATAATTAATCCTGGTTGAAACTGTTTCACAAAATGATTAAACCTGTAAATAGCTGTTCCTCTGTTTAATCAGAAATCGCATTGGTCTTAACTACTTGACAGAGCTCTTTCCGGTGCCATCAAATTTCCTGAAAACAAAAGATGCTGCAGGACCTGTTTCAAAGCGTTCATAAATCAGTATAGTCACCGATGCCAAGCACAGCCTAGGGAATACAGTCAGTCATACTGGAACAACTCTGTGTGGTGTCAGATGGCCACGACACTGACTAGTATGCTGGGATCACTTCGTAAACTATGTAATTGTCTAATCGCTATGTTATACACTTGAAACTAATATAATACTGTATGTCAACTGTATTTGGGAAAAGAAAAAAAAAGCAGGCCGTAAGTGTAATGCTACAAATCTCTGACTTTTCAAATGAAGCTACTGTGGGATTTCAACACTTCTAGAAGAGTATGGCCTTGCCAGCATTTGGTATTGTCTGTCTTCTTAACTTTAGCCATTTGAACAGGTGCATTCCCATTGTGGTTTTAATTGGTATTTCCCTAATGACTAATGATGTTGAACATATTTTCATTTTTTATATGCTATCTATATATATCCTGTAGTGAAGTGTCTATCTGAATGTTTCACCCATTTTAATTGGGTTATTTCTTTTCCTTATTGTTTTATTTGAAGTTCTTTATATATTCTAAATACAAGTAGTACTAATCAGGTATATGTCTGGCAAAGATTTTTTTCTCGGTATGTGGCATCTCCTTTTATTCTCTTAGCAGTGTCTTTTGAAAGATAGACTTTAACTTTAATAATATCTAATTAAACAATTTGTTCAGATACAGATTGTGCTTTGGCGGTTGTATCTAGGAAATAATTGCCTAGTTACGATCTCAAAGATTTTCTCCTATGTTTTCTTCTAGCAGCTTTACAATTTAAGGTGCATATTTAGGTCTCTGAGCCATTTTAAATTAATTTTTATATATAGTGCAAGGTATGTATTCAATTTCATTGTTTTGTATATTGATATGCAATGTTTGAGTACTATTTGTGGAAAAGGCTATATTTTTTTTCACTATATTGTTTTATGGCTGGTCAAAATCAATTACCTATATGTAAGTGGGTTTATTTCTGGACTACCTACCTACTGTTTCATTAGCTTATTTGTCATTTTTATGCCAATGCTACTTTTACTGTAATTTTATAATAATTCTTGAAATTAAGTAGTGTTGCCCCCCATCCAACATTGTTCTTTTTCATGGATGTTGTGGCTATTCTAAGTTCTTACATTTCAACATGAATTCTTTTTTTAAAAGATGGAACTATTTTTAAAATTTATTTTTATTGATTTCAAAGGAAGGGAGGAGAGAGTCAGAAACATCAGTGATGAGAGAGAATCATCGATCGGCTGCCTCCTGCACGCCTCTTACTGGGGATGGAGCCTGCAACCCAGACATGTGCCCTTGACCAGAATCAAACCCAGGACCCTTCAGTCTGCAGGCCAATGCTCTATCCACTGAGCCAAACTGGCTAGGGCAACATGAATTTTATTTTAGGCAAAAATGCCTGCAACGCTCTGGCATTGTGGCTCAGTTGGTTGGGCACTGTCCCGGGCACCCAGGGGTTGCTGATTCAATTCCTGGTCATGGCACATGCCTGGGTTGTAGGCTTGGTCCCTGGTAGGGTGCGTGCAGGAGGCAGCCTATCAGTGTGCTCTCACACTGCTGTTTCTCTCTTCTCCCTCCCTCTCTAAAAGTCCATGAACTATCCTTTTAAACAAAATGCCTTCAAGGATTAGAGTAAAATTTTCTTTAATCTGTACATTAATTTGGTAAAAATCAACATTTTAACAAAGTTTAGTGTTCCAACCAATGTATAGAACACAACAGAGTCAATTCCCATTACTGAAATAATGATATGTCAATCACAGTTGTGTTCTATCATCACCACAAACAGTGAATTGGTAAATAATGAACTATTGCTTCTAGAGGGAATACAGGGTCAGGTTCCTGTAAACCTCTGATCATAACATGTTTGACAATTAATCAACACACAACCTTGTTTTATGGGTGTTTCTAGTAAAGGACACATTACTTAATGTATGTTGTTTTATTAACATTGAACTCACAGCCAACCAGCACTGTAACTCTTAACTGAAAGGAGCTTATCTAAATAAATGTATGGAGAAGTCCATAAGGCACTGTGCTTAGGAAATGCAAAAAAAAATGTGGCACTCAATAGACCAAGAAAAGGACACATGTACAGAGGAGAGCTGAAACGAGAGAGCAGCGTTCACCATGTCCAACTTCAGTTCACAATGAACACTTCAGGTGAGTCAAATTTGTCACCGCTCTGCATGTGTTAGCTCTTTGGTCAGAAGCAGTGTTGTATGAAATACCAAGACTACAACTAACGTGTCCATGGATGTGGTGGTCAAAGAAGGCAAATCCACGCACAGGGTACACAAACTGCTGCTCCCTCACGATGGAAGAGGTTCATGCCATCCACCTGTCACTAGGTGGCTAGTTCCTATGGGAACGGTGTCATATCAGGAACTCTCTATCAAGCTGGGTCCTCAACCACCGTTAAGCTAAACCAGTCGTGATGAGAGGAAATCTCTGTTGTCGAGTCCACTTATAACCTCTAGCTCGATTACCAAAGCCATTTTGCCTGCTGAGCAAGGAAGGATTGGAATGCTGGGGAAAGGAAATGACTGACATCTATAAAACAAGTCATCTGGCCCATCTATTTACTGAGAGCCTCTCTTGAAGTGGTTATCTTTAGGGGAAATATTTGCATAGAATACAAAGGTCCATCCATGTACCTTCTCCCACAGACCTCCTTATTACCAATCCTCCAGTCCGGATCATACAGCCAAACCATCCAGCCTACGAATATGTGTAGATCCGTATTTCTCAACTTCTATCTCCATCTAGATAGACAACCATATGTACAGTTGTCGCTCATCATTCGTGCGGGATTGGTTCCAGGATGCCCCTTGAATACCAAAATCCACGGATGCTCAAGTCCTTATATAAAATGGCGTAGATTTGCATACGACCTACACACATTCTCTTGTATGCTTTAAATCATCTCTAGATACTTGTAACACCTAATACAAGGTAAATGCTAGGTAAATAGTCATTGTACTGTATTGTTTAGGGAATAATGACAAGAAAAAAGTCTACCTGTTCAGCAGAGGTGCAACCATCATAGGCCCAATTACACAGTGCACATCAATAACAATGTAACTTTTTTTTCAAGTATTTTGGATCCCAATTGGTTGAATCCATCCATAGGTGTGAAACCTGCAGGTATGGAGGGCTGACTGTACTGTTCAATGAAAGGATCTGCCTCCTCCAATGTCTTTCAGGGCCTTCCTGTAGTGCTCATCCAGTTCCCGTTGGTAGCAAGCCTGAGCTTTTTCTTCCTCCACAAACTGATCAGGACATTTGCCATGAGGCCTTAGACACTGAGCGAGGAAGAGGTGGCAATGTGGCAGGAAGAGGTGACATAGTCTGAGCGGGTTCACTCTCACTTGATGATAGAACGCTACGGTACGTACCTAGCTTTATGGCTTGATGGATCAGATGACACCTAGGTCATGAAGGGCAGCTCAGGTTGCATTCGCTTGGTGTCTCCATGGTCAGGTGTTCAGTCTCTACCAGGGCCCAGTAGCAAGCCAAACATTGAGCGGAGTAAGTCCACCGTCACCATGCCTGGCCACCACTGTGACCGTTGGTAAGTATACCCTCAGGGCACAGAGTATCACTCCACACCTTGGGTAGTTTTAGGGTGACAGGATACCCTCCCTGCTATACCACAGGACAGCACAACACAGCCCAGAGACTTGCAGGGACGCCTGTAACTCCTGGCTTATCACATATCAGTCCACAAGGCCTCGAAAGGCCCCTTTTGGGGTACATGCTCACTAACTGCAAGAAATGTGACCAAGTTCCTCATAAAAAGAGGCTAATCTTTTGCAACGTGGCCTGACCCAGTATAAATTGGGCAATGAAGACGTTTGGACAATTAATGGCACCATTAATTTTAATACCATCTTACAACTAGACCTATTTTTTGTAAGTCCCAAAGAAATAGATGGAGGTTCCATATATCCAAGCCTTTATGGCCCTCACAGATGACCCTAAGTTATGTACTACCTGTCAACTAGAAAAAATATACCATATTTTGATATTTTTTGTCCCGTTTTTTTCCTTTTTCATCTTTACCTACCTTTTTTTGAACTATTATTTTTTAGTATTCAATTTTATTTCCCTTATGGGCTTATAATTTATTTTTCTTTATTTTGTTTTAGAACAATGGCTCTAAAATATATACAGCCTACCTTCAAATAAATATTATACCACTGCAGGTATGGTATAAGCCCTGACACTGTTATATGTCCCTTTCCCATGCCCCATTCTTTATGCTACTGACATCAGTCTATTTATGTATGTTATAAGCCTCCAGTTAACTATCTTTATTTTGAATCATCAATTATCTTTTCAAAGGTTAAAAAACTAAGAAAATGTCTTTTATATTTACCACATATTATACAATTTCCTGCACTCTTCATTGCTTTTCAAAGATCCAAATTTCCATCTATTATTTTTCTTTGCCTAAAGAACTTCTTTAAGACCTTGTGCAGTGCAAGTCTGCTGAAAATGAATTCCCTCAGATTTTGCTTCTCTCAAAAGTCACTGCCTTTGCCTATCATATATCTGATAAGGGATTAATACACAGAATATATAAAGAACATTAATGTCTCAACAATAAAAATATACCAATCAGCCCAACTGGTGTTGCTCAATGATTGAGCATCAACCTATGAACCAGGAGGTCACTGTTTAAATCACAGTCAGGGCACATGCCTGCCTGGGTTGCAGGCTCGATCCCCAGTAGGGGACGTGCAGGAGGCAGCTGATCAATGATTCTCTCTCATCATTGATGTTTCTCTCTCTCTCTCTCCCTCCCCCTTCCTTTCTGAAATCAATAAAAAGATATTTTAAAAAAAGAAAAATATACCAATCAAAAAATGTGTAATGAACTTGAATAGACATTTCTTCAAAGATGACATACAAGTGACCAACATATGAAAATATACTCACCATCACTAATCATCAGAGAAATGCAAATTAAAATCACAATGAGATGCCACTTCGCACCCATTAAAATGACCATTAGCAAAAAAAAAACAGAAAATAAGTATTGGTGAGAGTGTGGGAAGTTGGAGCCCTTGTTCATTATTAGTGGGAATGTGAAATAGTGCAGCCATTATGAAAAACAGTAATTAATCACAGAATTGCCATAAGATTCAGCAATTTAACTTCTGGGTACATACCCAGAATAACTAAGAGCAGAAACTTGAATAGATATTTGCACACCCATGCTCACAACAGCCAAAAGATGGAAGCAACCCAAGCGTCCTCCCATGGATGAATGGCTAAATAAAGTGGGTATGTACATAAAACAGAACATTATTCAGCATTAACAAATAAATCAGTGGTTCTCAACCTTTCTAAGGCCGCGACCCTTTAATGCGGTTCCTCACGTTGTGGTGACCCCCAGCCATAAAATTATTTTCGTTGCTACTTCATAACTGTAATTGTGCTACTGTTAATGAATCGTAATGTAAATATCTGTGTTTTGCGATGGTCTTAGGCGACCCTGCTAGCAGTTCTCAACCTGTAGAACCACCGCTGTAGAGCCTACTGTTAATGAATCGTAATGTAAATATCTGTGTTTTCCGATGGTCTTAGGCTCTACAGCAGCAGTTCTACAGGTTGAGAACCACTAGCAGGGTGTTTTGCGCCTAAGACCATCGCAAAACACAGATATTTACATTACAATTCATTAACAGTAGCACAATTACAGTTATGAAGTAGCAACGAAAATAATTTTATGGCTGGGGGTCACCACAACGTGAGGAGCCGCATTAAAGGGTCGCGGCATTAAAAAGGTTGAGAACCACTGAAATAAATTCTAACTCAAGCTACACCATGGATGAACCTTGAGGACATCACACGAAGTAAAATAAGCCCGTCTCAAAAGCATAAATATTATATGATTCCACTTAGAAAAAAAATTTTTTTCTCATGATGTCTTTTTTTGGCTTTGGTACCAGAGAAATGCTGGTCTCAGAATAAGTTAGTATTCTCTCCTCTCCTATTTTTCTGAAGAGTTTGAGAAGGATTGGTGTTAATTCTTCTTTAAATGTTTGGTAGAATTCACCAGTGAAGCTATCTGGTCCTGGAATTTTTTGTTTGTTTGTTTAGGATGGATTTTTTTCTATTATTGATTCAATCTGTTCATATTTTCTTTTTTTTCTTTTTTTTTAACATATAAAGGTTTTATTGTCACATAATAAAACAAAATATGACGCTCTAGAACTGGATCACTTGGCCCTTTCTCTTATCTCCTCCCAGTTCAAAATGCTTGCATCTCTTAATAGCCCGCATTCTCTTAGATCTGCAGTTAGGCTCAACGCATTCAAGCCTCAGCACAATCTTCTTTGTAGTTTTAGCCTTTTTTCGGAAAATAGGCTTAGTCTGCCCACCATAGCCACTTTGCTTCCTGTCATAACGCCGCTTTCCCTGCGCACACAGAGAATCCTTGCCCTTCCTATACTGTGTTACTTTGTGGGGTTCATGCTTGCCACACTTCTTACAGAAAGTTCGGCGGGTTTTAGGAACATTCACCATGTTTGCAAGCGCTTTCAGCAGTCTTCTATTTTTTTCTTGAGACAGTTTCAATAATAGGTATTTCTAGGAATTTGCCCATTTCATGTAGGTTATACAATTTTTTCCTGTATTTATTCATACTATTCTCTTAGAATCATTTTTATTTCATTAAGGTCAATAGTAATATCCTTTCATTTCTGATTTTAGTTATATGCATTTTTGTTGTGTTTTTCCTTTGCCAGTTAGCTAAAAGTTTGTCAATTTTGTTGATCTTTTCAAAGAAACTTGTGGTTTTGCTGATTCTCCATATTGTTTCCTATTCTGTATTTTGTTTATCTCCACTTAATCGTTATTATTTCCTTTCTTTGTTAGTGTTAGATCTAATATGCTCCTCTTTTCTAGTTTCCTTAAGGTGAAAAGTTAGGTTATATGTTTTAGAGTTTTCTTCTTCTTTTATGTCAGCAATTTTCAACCCATGTGCCATGGCTCACTGGTGTGCCACAAGAATTTTTAAAACATGTAATACCTGATTACTTAGTCATGGGCACTGACCTCTTTTCCTTTAGATTAACAAATAAAAAAAATGACAACAGCCAACACAAAAATAGCCATCTGGGTGTGAACTCCCTGTCTTAAACCATAAATATATAGGTCAGATAATATACTTGCCTCTTATTGGTCACGTTGCATAAGACTGCATCTGATTGGTTAATTTTTGGTACCAGAAATCCTTATGTACAAGTATAGGCACCTGATTTTTTTAAAGTCACTTTGTTTGTTTTTGTTGTTGTTATTGTTTCATTTGGTCATTTTATAATTGTAATCAATGAGTTTGCTTGTGGATTTAGTTTGGTGTACTTCCAGAACTGTTGATATCTTTCTTAATATATTTTTATTGATTTCCAGAGAGGGAGAGATAGAAACATCAATGATGAGAGAACATCATTGATTGACTGCCTCTTGCACAACCCCTACTAGGGATCGAGCAGTAACCCAAGCATGTGCCCTGACCGGGAATCGAACCATGACCTCCTGGTTCATAGGTCAACACAACCTCTGAGCAACACAGCCAGGCTTAAAAAATCACTTTGGAACAAAAATGTAGGTCATTACTATTATTTTTTATTTTTGTAAATCAATCAAAATTATACCCTTTTTGGTCAGATCAATAAAAAATATATTTTTTAGTGTGCCACAGAATTTTAGGAATTAATTTATGTGTGCCATGAGATGAAAAAGGTTAAAAATCGCTGCTTTATGTGTTTACTGCTATAAATTTCCCACTGCTTTCACTGCATCTCACAAGTTATGGTACTTAGTCTTTTCATTTACATTCGTCTCTAATTATTCTCTAACTTCACCTGTGGTTTCTTCTTTGATCTGTTGGTTATTTAAGAGTGGTTGCCCTAGCCAGTTTTCTCAGTGGTTAGAGCGTCGGCCTGCAGCCTGAAGGTTTGATTCCAGTCAAGGGCACATACCTTGGTTGCTGACTGCTTGGTCCTCAGAGCTGGTCGGGGCATGTGCAGGAGGCTAACCAAGCAATGTCTCTCTGTCTCTCCTGCTCCCTTCCTCTCTCTCTAAAAATCAATGGGAAAATGTCCTCAGTGAGAAATAACAACAAAAATGTACTGAAACTTGTTTGTGGCTCAACCAATGGTCTATTCCTGGAGAGCCTTATGTTCACCTGAGAATGTGTATTCTGCTTTGGTGGGTGTTTTGTATATATTTGCTAGGCCTAACTGGTTTCTATTTTGTTCAAGTCCTGTTTCCTTACTAATCTGCCTAGATGTTCTGTCCCTTATTACAGCTGAAGCAAGCATTTTAGTTTTTGATTGGGATGACAAAAAGTGTGAATTTTACTAGTACATTGTTGGGTTCTGAAGTGTGTTGTATTCCTCTAAATAGAGCGGACTTTGTACTTGTGCACAATTAAGTTATTTGGGATTACTTGGAGCCTTCTGAGGACTCTTCCCAATGCCCCACATATTACAAGGTATTTACACTCTGGACAGTGGAGACACAAACTATTCCCAGCATTCCTGAGCTCTGGAAACTGTTTTCTTACTGTTTTCCAGTAGTGCTTTCCCTGGCTTTGTGTAGGTCCTGTCACCATCTACGGATCAAAACTCCACCAAAGACTGAAGGGGAGCCCTCTGCAGATCTCCAGAATGCATGCACGCTTGCATGCAACTCCTCTACTACAATGTACACTCAATACGCCTGCCCCACACAGCTCCCTTCTCTCTGGTCCTTGGCCCTGCAATCCTTGGTCTTCCCAAACTCTTCCCTGTGTTTCTATCTCAACAAGCCTGGGCTCTGCTCCGGCCCCTCCTCCCTGCATTGCAGCCTATGAGCAGCCCCATGGCTCTCCATAAACTGTGCAACAGAAGAGCTATTCCCATTTGTTTCCATTCTCAGGGATCACAGGCTGCTGCCATCTGTCATTCAGTGTCTAAAAGCCACTGTTTACATATTTATTTGTTTGTAAAGGAAGGGTATATGTTATTGCTGCCTAACAAACCTCCTCTGACAGTTTCTGAGGTCCTGCAATCAAGCAGAAGCCTGCCTAGCTGGGTGGTTCTGGCTCAGGATCTCTCGTGAGGTTGCAGTCAGGGGTCAGTGGGCCAGGGCTGGGAGCCTGAAAGGGCAGGAGATCTGCTCCACAGAAGGCTCAGTCACACACTGAGGTCACAGGCCTCAGCTCCTTGTCAGGAGGAGGCCTCAGTTCCTCGCCATGTGGGCCTCTCCACTGGGCTCTTCCCAACATGGCAGCTAACACTCTCAGAGAAGCTATTTTTCAGCCCCCTAACTGCAGACTGCATCCTGTGTCTTCAACAGAGATGGGCGGATTGTAGATCTGACTCCACAACCAGACTTGGAGAGAAAAATCACTCCGAGCAGCAGGTTGGAAGAGAAAACACTAGAGTTCCTGTGCCTGTGGCCAGGAAGGGGAGGAGAGCAACAGCTGACGGACGGGTCTCAAGAAAGGGTCACGCTCCATTCCCCAAACAGACCCACCTGAATGTCCACCTTTCTCCCCAATCACCAGAGCCAGACACCAATAGCAACAGCGACATGCACACTGCGACATGCACACTAATACCAAGCACAGTAGCAACAGTCCCAAGACCAGCATAAGCATTTGCCTTTGTCACCTCAGTTACACCTCACCACAAACCTGTGAGATAGGAATTATGAGCCCTAAACTCCAGGCCTGTGTTTCTCGAGGCCCTGAAGGGCCTACACACTTTACAGTGTATCTTGGTGCAGCTTTACTCTCCCAGTGTAACCTGGGCTCCCTCCCGCCCTGCAGGGGGCACTGAACTGCTGCTCTGTCCTGCTGGTCCTCCCACTCCACCTGATCAGGCCTGAGGCTTCCTCTTAGAGTCTATGTTCCCAGCACCTACTACCAACCCTCTTTAAAAGAGACCATTAAAAAAAAGTTAGACCTCTTTTATTTACTTTAACTTTTAGCATTTTTTTAAATCAGACCTCTTTGAATCCCCTGCTTTCCCGATGCCACAGCTGCCTAATATAGACTCCCCGACACTTCAGACAGCGCCCTGCCAAGTGTGCCTCACCAACTAATCCCCAAAAATGTGCCCCACGTCGGCCACTCACTTTAACATATTATTTCACAGCACATGTGCCTCTTCATTTATATGTGCTACAACTTCCTGTTAAGATGGGTTTCCTCTCCCCCAGGGACTTATAATTAATCATCAGGGAGAAAGGTCAAAACTATACCAAGCTCCTACAGAGGTTTTCATTAGTTAATTATTGAATAGTGAATTTAAGAAATATATAAGGCAATGATTATAAATACTAGCTCACAAAATTTTCAAGGGGGTATAATCAAAAGAATTTTATTTACAAAGAAAAAGAAAAAGACAGTAGACACATATAAGCAATTCACAAAAGACAAAACCAAAAGAACCAATGTATGCAAATCATAGGAATTCAAATTAAAGGAACACTTTTTGTCAGACAAACTGGCCAACAATGAAAATGTGTCAAGGATGTAAGGAAACAGGCATTCTAATAAAGTTTTAATAAATGAGATTTTGTATTTTTAGTATTTATGCATTAAGTATCTTTAAAATCTACATACCCTTTGACTAGTATTTCTATTTCTAATACTTAATTACAAAAAAATAAGGGACCAAGGAATACAGATGTAAAAAAAAAACAAAAAAACTCGCTATGGCACTAATTATAATATACAATCTGTCCAACAATAAGGGTTTGACTAAATAAATTTTAATACCTCCAAACCATGATTATCAACTCACTTTAGAATATTAGGTGCTGTATACACATATTTTTAAAACAACATACATTTACACAAAAACATACCTGGGTGGAAAAATATCTAGAAGTCTACACCCCAAAATATTAGCAGTGATAATCTCTGTAAAAGAATAGTGGAATTATTTGTGATTTTTTTTCTCTTTGCTTACTTGTACCACTTAACTTTTCTACATGAGATGCACATGGATAACAACACACACTACAGACAAAAGTCAAATTGAGAAGCACAGATTTAAAGGAAAAGTGTCATTATTCTAACAGAACATGATCATTCCCAAATGCCTAATAAGAATGTCAGACAGGGTTAGTATTTTTTTTAAAAAAGTCAAATAACCTAGTATTCAATAGGCTTGATTTTAATTGGTACCAGAAACACACCGGGGGATTGGTTAGTATTGTCCAGGCATTTTAAGAAGACAAAGGAGCTCCCAAATAAAAACTGAGTCCTAATCATAAAGATAGTGTTGAAATCACATAATAAAAACCTCCATCTTAACCGGTGTGGCACCAGTTGGCCTGCGGACTGAAGGGTCCCAGGTTCAATTCCAGTCAAGGGCATGTACCGTGGTTGTGGGCACATCCCCAGTAAGGGGTGTGCAGGAGGCATCTGATGGATGTTTCTCTCTCATCGATGTTTCTGACTCTCTATCCCTCTCTCTTCCTCTCTGTAAAAAAATCAATAAAATATATTTTTTTAGCCCTGGCCAGTTTGGTTCAATAGAGCATCGGCCTGCAGCCTGAAGGATCCCAGGTTCGATTCCGGTCAAGGGCATGTACCTTGGTTTTGGGCATACCCCCAATAGGGGGTGTGCAGGAGGCAGCTGATTGATGTTTCTCTCTCATCGATGTTTCTAACTCTCTATCCTTCTCCCTTCCTCTCTGCAAAAAATCAATAAAAAATATTGATATATATTTTTATATATATATAAAATATATATATATATATATATTTTTTTAAACCTCCACTGCTCCAACTGGAAGGTCAGCCTCAGTTGCCTTTTGTCACATTCATCTCGAGAATCCTCCTCTGCAGGGAGAGCAGTGTCCATGAAAATGTGCAAACGTAAAATCACTCAGAAGTTGAAGAATTCAGTGTGACTTTAGGTTTGGCTGAAGAGAAAGCCTTCTCTATAACTTCCGCAATCCAAATTAGGGTAACTCTTCCCTTCAGGCTCAAACCTTTTGGGGGACAACACTTAGTCGATAACAAGAGAGGCTCCTGAAGTGAGTCCGCAATGCATGTTTATCACAAGCAAAGCACGCACATCCATCCGCAGGCACTGGGGATGATCTCTAGGCGAAACCCGGGGACCCGCTGTGGCCATGCAGACGGTCGCTTAGGAACCGCTCCACGTGCCTGACTCAGCACAACCAGCAGAACGGACAGGAAGTAAATCCTGGGTGGGACTCACCTATGAACTATACTTTTCAACGATGTTGACTGGCACAAAATGATCAATTCCATCTGTGTGCAGTAGAATATAAAACAAATTATTCTAATGGGACCTCTATCATTCATGGCAGGTGTCCACACGGTCGGTTAGAGGCAACTTCACACAGACAGCACAGTTTGCCGGCCACGTCTCAAAAGCTCTGTGAATGCATCCAGTAGGGATTCGCGGCCCTAAGCACAGTGCAGCTCTGAAATGCCTTTAAACTGGTATCAGTGATGTCTTTGATGAAAGCAGCATTTATTGCACGAGAAAATTTTCTAATGCCAGGAGAAAATCAAAGAACAGCTTTGCAGAATGGAGAGATTTTACATTAATGGCATTTGTGTAAAGCAAGCGTCATCTGGCCCCAGAACAGACAACACCATCACGTGGTTACTGTTAAAAAGAATGCAGATACCCTCACTTTCATGACAACCCTTGCACCGTTCATCCACTCACTCAGCAAATAGATGAAAACTATACCCAACAAGAACTACTAGGACCTGAGACACAAGAGGAAGCAAGCCAAGGTCACTACCTCCAGGGAACATTTGGCTAACAGGATATATAATAAACAGACATTAAGCAATTAATGACATAATTAAATGTCAAGGAAATGTCAGGATAGAAGGGCAGGCAGGGTGCCGCGCGAGCAAATACTAGGCCTATTGGATAGGCCGAGCGCAGGGGAACAGAGAGGTCAGGCAGAGGTGCTCTTGCGGAGTCCCCGCAGCTGGAATGACCCTGCCCCGTGACGGAACTGAAACAGCCTGGCAGAACTGAAACAGTTAGATTGTTTCTTGGGCTCGTGCTAAATCTGAGCTGTATAAAGACATCCAAGTTAAGCGATCAGGCTGGTAACTGCTATGTGACTCCGGCGCTCAGAGAACAGGTCTAGACCAGGAGTAAACTTGGAAGTCATTAGAGATGGCGTGTGGTGAACAGGAACTGGACATGTCCTGGGCAAGGGAAGCTGGTGGGGTGGAGGGAGGGAGGGGAGACTTGCATTACTTCCTCAAATCACATACAAAAAATTACTTCTTGCAATTGAATTTTGCCATCTAGCCCAGCCAGTGTGGCTCAGTGGTTGAGCATCGACCTATAAACCACAAGATCACAGTTCGATTGCCGGTTAGGGCACATGCCCAGGTTGCGGGCTTGATTCCCAGTGTGGCGCATGCAGGAGGCAGCCGATCAATGATTCTCATCATTGATGTTTCCATCTCTCTCCCTCTCCCTTCCTCTCTGAAATCAATAAAAATATTTTTTAAAAGAAAACAAATGTTTGCCATCTAAACTTCTCTCTTGATTTGCAAATGTGAAATAAAGTGCTTTCTAATACTACAGTTCCGATACAATGCCTGATTTGTTCAGAAAGGATAAGATTAAGGGTATAAAGTTCTTGGAGAAATGCCAACACCTAAGAAAACTATTTCTTTCAGTGAGTCTAAGGCATGCTAAGCTGTAATTTATTTAGCAGAGCACTTCCTTCTCGCCTTTTCCAGTGCCCTAGAAAGGAACCTTTTTTTAACACACCGATATGACTACTTCACAAGATTTGTCACTAGAAGCGCTTGCAGTCCGCAGAACTGCCACCGACTGAGGACGGATCACAATGGTAAGCATTCTGAACACGCCAACAGGACGCGACATCAAAAAGAGCCAGCAAACCTGCCGAGCCCGCTGAGCGCTCCTGAAAGTTATCACCACTCAGGATTATCGCTGTAATCCTTCAACAGCCCGCCCCTGCACAGTCGCCTACGAAGAATAGATAGCGTGTAACGGCTCTATGAAGCGGTGGCCAGGTTATGGTTATAGAAAAGCCAGGTAAAAACGTGCCACGCGGTATAGCCCAAGCACCACATTAGTATGACAGGCCTCGACACAAACTCACCTGGTTGATTTGAAGCATGTTAAAGTGATATGGACCCAACTGCTGGATCCCTCACGGCTCCAAAAACTGGAAAATGGAAACGGAGAAATAAAGTTGAGCTTAGCTGGTGATTTCAATGATTAGCACTTGTAACACACATCCCTGATCAAAATCAGGTATAAAATGGAGAACTTTCTAGGATGATAAACATGTTCTCTATCTGCAACACCCAGTTCGGTAGCCTCTAGCCACACATGGCTACTGAGCACTTGAAATGTGGCTAATGCAGCCAAGAAAGCAAATTTTTACTTTTCTTTAATATTAACTAAAATTTACATAAGTGCATGTGGCTAGTGGCTGCCATACTGGACAGCGCAGGTCTAGGCTGAACAAAGTGCCGCCCCCACCCCCGCCCCCCACCCTGGTTCTAGAGTTCTAAGACAATTCCAGCAAAAGTGAAACTGAAAATGGCCTAGAAGTTTGTATTTAATATATACTCCCCCATCTCTAATGTATACTCAGATTAATATTTAATATCCTCTCCCTTTGCTCCAATAAGGTGTTAAGAGGCTTTGTTCCCATCCCCTGTAAGATAAATGAAGCCTAAAGATGCAACACACACGTGTTCTCTTAGGTGGTACACGGAGCGCACAGTAAGGCTACCTACCTGGAGACTTTTGTTTGTGATGTTATTACCATTATAAGAACAGCGTGCACATTAAAATTTCACATAAGTGGACTGACAGAGGTCAAAGGGGAGGGGAAGAGAGGGGACATCTGTAAGAGTGTCAACAATAAAAAATATTTTCTCATAAGATTTTCAAAAGGAAAATCACCCATCCTGACACAGCGCAGTGTTACATTCGAATGTGTTTCCTTCTGGATCTGACCTCACCATGGTTGTATTTCTTTTCATGTGGCAAATTTCTTGTACACTTAACTTTAAAACATAGGTACCAAAGAAGGGCAATGACACCAAACTTATAAACAAATAAATCATGGGATCTTTTAATGGTAAGTTTACATAAAAAATAAATTATGGCCCAGCCAACGTGGCCCAGTGGTTGAGCATCGACCTATGAACCAGAAGGTCACGGTTTGATTCTTATTCAGGGCACATGCCCGGGTTGCAGGCTCGATCCCAGTGTGGGGCATGCAGGAGGCAGCCATCAAAGATTCTCTCTCATCACTGATGTATCTATCTCTCTCTCCCTCTCCTTTCCTCTCTGAAATCAATAAAAATATATTTTTAAAAAATAAATTATGTACACAGCCCCCCCCAAGAAATTATCTAAAAAGCAGTAACAGTTTTGATATACAACAAAGTTGTATAATTTATACTTGTGTATACATTTTTATGCTGCAAATTTTAATATTGAACTTTCCCTCAGAAGCAAAGGTTCTTAAGAAACATATACACACAGATACATCATATACACACACACGTCTATTATAAATGTGTGTGTACGTTTGCCTATCATTTTTTCGAAATGACACACTGAGGTCGATTCTAAATGACGTTGGAGGTTTTTAGTATATTTCTTACAATAGTGACCTCAGCATTTTATATCTCACAGAGAATCCTATGTTATAGAAACAGCCCAAGGCCTGAGCAGCAGTGAATCTGAGACTGAGTCTGAGCTCCTCGAGAGGTACCTTCTGAGCCTTGGTAAATTACTAATCACTTGGGAGTATCTTTGGGTTCTTTTTCTTTCGTATCTTTTTTTTTTTTTATCTTTACAAAACAAACTAAAGTCCTTATAGCTGGCAGCCTCTAACAACTGGAACACAGCAGCTATACCGATGTATAGGTGTCACCTGCCCTGTGTCTCTCACCTGTCTGCTCAGAAGGGAGCCAGCTCACAGTGCCAGCTGCCCTGTGGAGAAGCCCACCTGTCAGAGGACTGAGGGAGGCCACCAGCCCAAAAAGAAACCGAGGCCTTCCGCCCAGTACCCTCCTGGGAACTGAATCCTGCCAAGAGCCGCAGGAACCAGCTTGGAAGCAAATCTTCCCCCAGTCGAGCTTTCAGCTGAGACTAGAGCCCCAATGACAGCTTATCTGTACCTCATAGGAGACCTGGGCCACAGGCACCCAGATAAGCTGCACCCAGATTTCTGAGGTAATAAATGTTCTAGGCCCTTAATTTCTGGTGTAGTTTGTTATGCAACAATAAATAAGACCGTTTTAGTTCAACTCTAAAATTCTATAACCCTATGGTGTTTCAGGGATTAACTAACATATTTAAGTAGGCCAGAAAAGAATTCCCTGAGCAAACGAGTACCATTACAAAATTAAAAAGTGGTAAATTTTAAAACTTAAACATGTATACTTTATTCAAAAGATAAAATCATTAAAATGCGCATTACTCAAATTATATTAAAATATATTAGCTATAACTAAAAATACAGAACCACCCGATTTTCTTTTTTTTTAAGTTTATCATTTTAACCATTTTTTAAAATATATTTTATTGATTTTTACAGAGGCGAAGGGAGAGCAATAGAGTCAGAAACATCGATGAGAGAGAAATATCGATCAGCTGCCTCCTGCACACTCCCTACTGGGGATGTGCCCACAACCAAGGTACATGCCCTTGACCGGAATCGAACCTGGGACCCTTCAGTCCGCAGGCCGACGCTCTATCCACTGAGCCGAACCAGTTAGGACTTCATTTTTTAATTGGGAAAAATTCGTTTGGAAGTTAAAATGTAAATGAACTACCAAAAGTATCTCAGTGATTTCACGTGCCTTACTTTCTAGAATGTAACATTATTTGGTAAGCACTCACCCAAGTGAGAAATCCCATTTTGTTTTTATTTGATGTAAACCTCTACAGCTTACAAATGCTTATCTTTAGAGCTGTATGTGATTCTTCAGTATTCGAATTTGGTACCACTGGTGGCTGATTCCAAGCAGTAGGCACAATAAGATACAGGGGTACATTTTTTTTTTAATTTTCTGATATAAAAAGGTAGTTTTATAAAGAAAAAAATGGAAGCATCACCCTAGCTGGCTGGGCTCAGTGGACAGAGCACTGGCCCTCCGACTGAAGGGTCCCGGGTTCAATTCCGGTCAAGGGCCCATACCTAGGTTGCAGGCTCGATCCCTGGCCCTAGTTTGGGCATGTGTGGGAGGCAGCCAATCGATGTCTCCATGTTTCTCTCTGTGTCTCTGCCCCTCCCTTCCACTCTCTCTAAAAATCAATGGAAAAATATCCTCAGATGAGAATTTAAAAAAAAAAATCCCAGCTGGGTGGCTCAGCATCCACCCAGGAACCAAGAGGTTGGTGGTTCGGATTCTCAGTTCGGGCACAAGCCCAGGCTGCAGTTTTGCAGCTGGATCCCTGGTGGGGGGCGTGTGGGAGGCAGCCAATCAATGGTGTTCCTCTCTCTCATTGATGTTTCTCTCTCTCTATCCTTCTCCCTTCCATCTCTAAAAATCAATAAAAACTTTTTTTAAAAAAAGCACCTATTTGCTTAAAATGGACCTGGCAATTTTAAATATTCTGCAATCCTTTTCTTCACAATAATATCAAGATCTGTATACATTAAAACATGAAACTAATATCCACCACAGCACCTGACAGGTACCTGGGTAATATTCAGAACCTATTCTTTTTCACAAACAAATTCTATTAAATTTACATCAATATAAAATTTGTGATTCACAACTATACCGTGGACAATTCAAAATGCCCACCATGACACAACTTTAACAGTTCACTTTTTCCTGAAAGACATGTCTGGTCTAGTGCCCTATATTTAAAACAATTTGATAAAATATCAAGGAAGTGCATTCCAATTACAGCTAAAGACACCGATCCCCATGCCTCAAAAATGCCCTACAGGAGTCCCCAGTAGTTTCAGATTCTGGCTACTAAATGAAGGCAGGTGGGCCCGTGGAGAGCGGGCACTGCTCAGTGCGGGAGACGTGCTGCCCATGAGGATGTCCACGTCCAGCATGTCTCTGAAATTCACTGCTGATAAAACCCCTGCTTTTGATACGAATTACATTTAGCTCATCTGGTAAACTGAAAGGCGGGCTTACATCTATAAAATCCTCAACAATTAAATACTGCTTTATGAAATAGCAATATTAATCTTCCTATACATTTTTACATCATCATCCATTCCACAATCCTCCCTTAAATGACTTTTTTGGACAAGTTGTAAAGCGAAAGCATGTCCCATCTCCATTCTTAAGACTCCAAACTACTATAAATCTAAATATCAACTCCAAGCTCCTTACTCTAAAAAAGTCATGGGGTCCTTAAACAGTGTTTTAAAAATCTTTTTCACTTTCATTTCTCTTTAAAAGTAGGCATCCCAAAAAAAACTGCTTCTATGTTTTTAAAAAATGGCAATTTAGTATGAATTTTACCATGTCCTAAGAGTCTATGAACGATTCTATGTCTTGCTCCATGAACTTCTCCCATAAAAGTAAATAAATAAAAAACACCACCAGCCAAGAGAAAAAGGAAAGTAACATTTATCAGACTCCAATTTTAAATGCTGGGTGCCATATTTTGCCATTTTTTAAAATATATTTTTATTGATTTCAGAGAGAAAGCCGAGGGAGGAAGAGAGAAACATTAATGATGAGAAACAATGATAAAAACATCAATTGATCGGCTGCCTCCTGCAGGCCCCCTACTGGGGATGTGTGGGCTCAAGGACGCAACCCCGGGCATGTGCTCTGATCAGGTTCCCATGACCACCTGGTTCATAGTTCCACGCTCAACCACTGAGCACACCGGCTGGGCTATTTTGCCATTTTTACATTAACTCAATCTTCATCACCTTGGATGTAGGTATTATCCCCATCTTTCCAGAAGTTAGGTTTCTTTCCCATAGTCCATTGCTAGGATTAAAACGCAATATGGTCTGGTTCAAAGTCCTCTTCTCTTCATTATACATTTAATTAAAAACAAAGACTAAACTTAAAGTTTTTCCTGTCACAAAGGGCATGAGCTGTAGGACAACATAATGTCAAAGCTTCTCTATAGAATTTTGACTTATTCAAAATCAAATAATTATACATATATAAATTATAATTATTATGGATTCTAGACTCTCATCTACTATTTTCTTTAGTACTAAGAAGAGGCAAAAATATACCTATATGATTTGATCGTACTGTGCATCTCTCTATTAAGTCTAATATCAACCAGTCCAATTTTACAATATCTAGATTTTCCCCTCTCTTTCTGACGTGTGCACATAAATAATCAGATACCCAGCACAAAAGGAGACAGAGTAACAGGAGTAGAGACTAGCTACAAAACAAAACAAAACATATTGGCCAATTATTACATCTTCCAGAACCTGATCCTAAAACCAGAAAACCATTCAACCTTTTGTGTTGCTTATATACTAAAAAGTTTGATGACCATTTTATTTTTTTAATATATTTTATTGATTTTTTACAGAGAGGAAGGGAGAGAGTTAGAAACATCGATCAGCTGCCTCCTGCACGCCCCCTACTGGGGATGTGCCCGCAACCCAGGTACATGCCCTTGACCGGAATCGAACCTGGGAGGGACCTTTCAGTCCACAGGCTGACGCTCTATCCACTGAGCCAAACCGGTTTCGGCGATGACCATTTTAGATATTTTTTGAAATCCTTACCTTTGCTGAAAACCAGACCAAGCCACTCTTTCCTAGAATTCCATTCCCAGTAAGTCAAGTAAGCTAAAATACGCAAGTTATATGGTTTTCCATGCTGTGTATTTAGGAATAAAGAGCCATGATGTATGACATTTACTACCCTCATGGTCCAGGAAAAAGATAGTGTGTGTGTGTGCGCGCGCGCGCGCGCGCACGCGCGCGCCATAGAGAGATCAAGTGATAAACGGTAAAGCAGTAACAAGTGCATCTGAGTAAAGGTTACATAAGTGTTCTTTGTACTATGCTTGCTACTTTTCTGAAAGCTTTAAATTATTTCCAAATAAAAAGTTAAAACTTAAAAATTACATGGCATTTCTACCTGAAGTTAACCATACATATTTAGATTATACAGCAACATTTTTACAAATGCAAAGCAAGAGTTTTTAAGGAAAAATTAATGATTTTGAGAAAATATGCACCATATCCTACCAACAATGTTCTTTTAGGAATAAATTTCAAACGACACTGCCATGTAACAAAACGTGGCAATGGGGACTTGAGTTGAAACCCTAGCAGGGAAAGAAAAAAGCATACACACCCCATAGTTTGGCCTAAGTGCTTCAAAAATTTAATACAGGCCTGCTGCAAAATGCAGCAAATCTACAATTCCAGTGACGTGTGATCTCTCTAGTTTGCAGAAAATATAGACAAACTGAAAACTGAAAAACTTGTCGGATGACAAAACAATAGAGATGCGGAATGTTTTGGTTTTGATGGTTTTATTAAATGTGCCTCCCCCCCCCTCCATTGCAGCTCAATGAAAGTATATTTGAACCATCTTAAGAGCAAGGACTGAGAAGAACTATCCTTCAGGAGAAAATGTTGCAATCTTTTCCCCCACGAGGTTACTATCACCCTGCCTGCCTATCACAATTTTGATTTCAAGTGTTTACCAGGGTTTCTTAAAACGTAAGGATGCATCAGAAGAGAAGTCAAATATTTTGCTTGGCAAAGTGCACCAAAATCGTGAAAGCAAACATTCAAAATAAAGGTTTTCAGCTCACAGTGAAATACCTTCACAGGATCGTCTCTCCTTTCCGCAGGAACCACCCACTTTAAAATCCTTTAGTACATTCTAATGGAATGGTCCTTCCCTACTCAAGCAGTTCTTAACCTTTTGGGGGGGGAGGGGAAGGGGGGAGGCGTCGTGGGCTTTCCAAACAGGATTAATCACAAATGCAAAATCCTGCACATATTTGCAGGGACTTCCAGAACCCCGAGGCCATTACCCCCGCCCCCTCGCTAAGAATCGCAGCTCCGCGTCTCGCCGATAGCCTCTGCAGAACCCCCACCCCAAGCCCGGCTCTCCCGGGAGGGACAGGCGGCGCTGCCCACACACGGAGGATTCGGTAACTGATCTTTGTCTCTTCGCCCAACTCCCTTCACCCGGCAAGGTCACTAGCTGCCAACTACCCCTTTAAGCCGAGCCAGCATCACGGCGGTGGTTCGTAAGAGCCCAGCAGAACTTGCTCGTCATAGGATCTATTTTGTCCCCTCGGCCCCACCTACCTTCCCATTACGGCGTGTTACGTCTTCACCACTTGCCCATTTTACAGAAAGAGCTCCCCACCGCAGGAGCCCCTGCCCCGCCTTCCCCCGGCGCCCCCCAGGCCCGCTCCCCGCAGACCCTCCCCTCCCCTCCCCCATCTCCTCTCCTCTTCCCTCCCCTCCCTCTCGCACTCCACCGCCACACACGCCGCCCCTCTTCCCGCCGTTCCCACCCGGCCCCCACCACCCCACCTTCCAGCGCCCTCTGTATAGTTCCAGCCCCCCACGACCCTCACCCCCGGCGCCCCACTTGTGCCTCCTCCCAGCCTCCTCCCGGCTCCTCCCCTCCCAACACCTGTGTCGTCCCACCTCCTCCACGCACCCCCCCATTCATTCGCCCCCTCCCCGGCTCCCCTGCCCCCACCGGCCTCCTCCCCTCCCCCTCCCGCCAAGAGCGAGCCGGAGGGGGAGGCGCGGGGCAGGGGAGGCCGCGAAGGGGCCGGGTCCCGGGGTTCGCCGCGCGCCGCGGATCTGCAGGATTCCCCAGCGCCCTCGGTCTCCTCCGCCCGCAGGGCGGAAGTCGGGGCCTCCGGGGCGCCCCCCGGCCGAGTATTTACCTTCTGGCCAGGGACACTTGGCGGACGGCTCCCACATTGGCAAACACTCCAAAGAACTGACCCCGCTCGGCCGCCGCCGCCGCCGGCTTCCACCCCTCGGGCTCCCCGCCCCCAGCCTCCGCCCGCCTCCCCGGCGCTCCCGCCGCGCCCTCCCGGGCCCGCGCCGCGCGCCTCCGCCCCGCGCGCTCCCGGCCTGCCCTCCCCGCCTCCCCGCCCGCCGGCGCCCGGCGCGGCCATTGTTCGCGGCGCCGCTCCCGCCCCCTGGCGGCCGGCCCGGCCCGCAGCGGCGGCCATTCTGGTGCTGCGGTGCTAGCGCCCGCAGGCTGGGCCCGGGCGCTAGGACCGTTCCCCGGGGCCTTGGGCATGAGGGCGCGCGAGTGTTTGGGAGCGCACCCCGTCCGCAGTCTCCTGGTCCCCGGCTAGGCCCCCCCGCCCCCGCCCCGAGCACGCGCTGCAAAGGGTGGGCCTAGGGCAGCCGCTGTCACACCTGCGTTGGGCAGCCGCCTCCCTTGCCCGGGGGACACTCAGCTCTTTCTTGACGGCGGTCGGCGCCCGGATTCCCCGCCCGTACCTTCCCCAGGCTCGCCGACTGCCCCGCTCTGCTCTGCGGGGGACGCGCGACCATCCCGCGTCTGCTCCGGCCGCCGCTGTGCGCCGCTGTGGGATGCACGGTTAGCGGATCCAGCACCTTCCCAGTCTGGGGAGGGGACGGGGAGGGGGTAGTGCCACTGTCTCGTCCAGAAAACACCAATGATGAGTAATCACCTGTTCCCCAAGATCAGCAACGTGGCCACACTTCCTCCTCGACCAAAAAAAAAAAAAATCGTACTTGGTCACATGAAAAAGAAGTCCTTGGAACCGAAAATGAGGACCATTTTACAACAGTGCCCTAGATCCTAGATTGCTGAAGCAAGAGTGCCAGAAAACTCAAATTACTTTCTGATTCGTCCTGGTTTTGATGTGGGTTTCTGGTGCCCAGATATCTACCGTTCAGCCCAAAAAATATTCCACCCTTCATTTAGTAAATGGCACCGAAAATAGTCTGACAATGAAGTCCAAAAATATAAATATCCTATGTTTTCACAAACGTATCCATTGGCGTTATTATTCCCAGCATTCCTTCCCCATACCAGTTCACCTGAGGTGTCTCCCAGGCCTGTGATTTCAGCCATCACTGAAAACCATTGGTGTCTTATCTACCACCGGAGACCGTAGCCTGTGGTTAAAAGCAGGAGCACCAGAAGCAGATAACCAGGCCTGCTCTCCATCTGCCTGTTACTTACCCAATGAGTCAGTTACTCTTTGTTCCACAGGAGATTACATATGATAACGTGTGTAAATGTGATGCTATACACAAAGCCCTCTATGCAGGGCCTGGCATGTGGTAGGTTGCCTGTGCCGAGCTAGGAGCTACCAATAGGTCTGCTCCTAGAACTTTCCCATGCTACTTCCCCTCTGCACCTCTGCAATCCCTCACACTTACCATGTGGCATCCTCCCCATATCTGCACCCGTCCTTTGTCAATGACCCTGGGCTGGGGGGTGGGGGGGTGGGGGGGTAGGGGCTGGAACCCCCTGTTCCTCACAGGGGACCCCTGCAGCCTAGATATCCCAGTCTCGATGTACTTTCTTCTTTTACTTCTCTAATTGTAGGACTTCCATTCAGCCACCTTTCAGGCGGTTCTGAATGATGGTTGTTCCGTATTTTACTTGTAATTTTGATATGGTTGCGGGAGACGGGGAGTCCCACCGTGTACCTACACTGCCATCTTGGTTCTCGAGAACATTGTTTTTAAGCTTGAATCAGCACCTTCAGTTGCTCAAGATATATAGCCTCAGTGCATGGAATCACCTAGATGATAATCTGCATATAAATCAAGGATCTCAAGATTTTACTTTAAAACGAAGTATTTGCATAGGAATTGAAAATAATGGACAATTAAAGAGGAGTGGTCCTATTGGCAGCTGATTAAAACAGAGCAACTAATTTATCCATGAATCATATATATATATATATATCATATATATATATCATATATATATGTGTATACATATATATATATATGATGAGAGAGAATCACTGATAGGTGAGCTCCTGTACATCCACACTGGGGATGGAGCCTGCAACCTGGGCATGTGCCCTGACCGGGAATCGAAGAGTGACCTCCCGGTTCATAGGTCGACAGTTCAACGCTCAATCACTGAGCCAAGCCACCCGGACTCCATGCATCTTTAATAGCAGTCAAATATTCAGCCATCAGGAAAAAATAGTGCTTTCAACTTTGTGGTCAGTTTAAGCAATTTGAATGGGACAGATTCCAGAGTCACAAACCATAATTTCTCTTTTAGCCATGCCCTCTATCTTATTACATCCTGTTCTTGGTATCTATTTTCCTGTAAAATTCATTTAGCCTCCAGTCCCCACCATATAATATACTCTCCTTTATATGCTTATATTGGAACATATATTTGTCACTACACAATATGTGTTTCTTCTAGTATGCCTTCAGCTCTTTGAAGACAAGAACAATGACTTCCTCATGTTTGCTTCTGTGGCACTGAGCACAGTGTCTACATGGTCATTAATAAATGCTGGTTGAATAAATGGATTAGTGAATTTGACAAACATTTATTGAGTACTGCTGGGAAGGAAAATTTTTTCCTCCACCCTTCTTTTAGCTGGTCTAATAATTAAAATGACATGGGACAGATTATGAGGAGAAAAAGCAATTTAATTACTTACATAAGGGAGCCCCTTGAAAACATGAGCCCAAGGCAAGGCTGGTCGCTGAGGTTGCTATGCCATCCTGAGTTAAGGAATGGGATAAGGGCCTGGAGCTCCAAGAGGAGAGAGTATTTCCCAGGACAGTGAGAAGAGCAGAGGTTCGGCAGTCCCATGTTTGCCCTGCCATACAGGGAAGGCATTCAAGTCCAAGTTAGCTCTGGTAATAGCTCTCTCTGGGCCAGGCCCTCCCTCTAAATTCTTTAGTAGTTAAGGCAGATGGAAGAGTCTTTCTTGAGTCTGCTGGGTCGTGATGGCCTTCAGTTCAAAATGGTCCACAAGCCAAACGGGCATTATGTGGGAGTCACGTATCTGCTCCCCTGGTGCTATATGCCAAGGACTGCTTGTGGCCCGGGGATACAGCAATGAGAAAAAAACCTGCAAAGTCTTTGCCCTCCTGGAACTTACAGAGGAATGAATGAATGAATGAGTGAGTGAGTGAAATAAACACTCCCAAATCCTTTACCTCTTGGAGTACCATTCTGGATATTCCTAATGTATTTGTGTATTCACTAACAATTGCTTAGAATTAAATACTTTTCCATAATAATAGTGTTTTTTCCAAAACATCAGCTGTCTACACACTGTACTAAAAAACAGCAGAAATAAGTTACACTACAAATACCATCATTGAAAGTAAGGAAAAAAAATTTATTTAATAAACTGTACAAAGATTCTTTTAAGTTTTATGAAACATAGTGTTCAACATATTTTTTAATTTTTTTATTGATGTTTAGAGAGAGAGAAGGGAGAGGGAGAGAGAGAGAGAAACATTGATCGGCTGACTTCTGCATGCCCCTGCCAGAGATCTGGCCACAACCCTGGCATGTGTCCTGACCAGGAATCAAACCAGCAACCTTTCAGTGCATGGGACAGCAACCAACCAACTGGGCCACACCGGCCAGGCTCAACAGATATTTTTCAATAAAAATAATAGGCCCAAACCGGTTTGTCTCAGTGGGTAGAGAGTCGGCCTGCGGACTGAAAGGTCCCAGGTTCGATTCTGGTCAAGGGCATGTACCTTGGTTGCGGGCACATCCCCAGTAGGAGGTGTGCAGGAGGCAGCTGATAGATGTTTCTCTCTCATCAATGTTTCTAACTCTCTATCCCTCTCTCTTCCTCTCTGTAAAAAATCAATAAAATATATATTTTTAAAAAGAAATATTTATTTTGGTGTTTGTCCAGGGTTCCTATTATAGCGTTCCTAAAACCCTTGTAATTTTCTAAGTGATAAGATAGGATCATGATTTGTTATAATACTTGGATTTTGGTCCAAGCTCCTGAAATAGCCACAGAATAATAAAGGTGAAAGTGTTTTGCCCTGGTGGATGTCGTTCAGTTGCTTGAGCTTAGTCCTGTGCACCAAAAGGTCACTGGTTCGATTCCGGAACAGGGCACATACCCAAGTTTAGTGTACAATTCCAAAAAATCAGAGAATTGGTGGGTGGCGTGGAAAAGCATTCCAGAGAGAAAATCTATAATTTGGTTTTATTTCACAATGTTTAAATTTATAATACTTTCCTTTGAATCATATATTTTTGACAAAGCTTAGAAATGTGCCTTGTTTATAATTATTTAATTTCCTTGTAACAGAAATAAATGTGTAACATTTTTAAAAAATGTTTTTATTGATTTTTTTAAAGAGAGAAGAAGAGAGATAGAAACGTTAATGAAAGGGAAACATCAACATACACTGAGTGGCCAGATTATTATGATCTCTGAACGCATAATAATCTGGCCACTCAGTGTGTATGTGTGTGTGTGTATATCTTAGAGGCCTGGTGCATGAATTCGTGCATGGGTGGGGTCTGGCCAGCCTGGCCGGGGGGAGGGAACATGGGCGGTTGGCCAGCCTGCCTGCTGGCCAAACTCCTGGCCGAGGGGACAATTTGCATATTAGCCTGTTATTATATAGGATACACACTGAGTGGCCAGATTATTCTTCGTTCAGAGATCATGATAATCTGGCCACTCAGTGTATGTTGGCTGCCTCCTGCATGCCTCAACTCTGGGATTGAGCCTGCAACTCAGGCATGTTCCCTGACCATGAACTGAACCAGCGACCTGCTGGTGACTCAACCATTCAGCCACACCAGCCGGACTGCAATGTTATTTTTAAATTTTTATTTATTGATTGATTTGAGAGAGGGAGGGAGGAAGAGAGAAATAGAGAGAGAGAGAGACCCATTGCTCTACCTATATATGCACTTGCACTCTTTGGTTGATTCTTGTATGTACCCTGACCTGGAATTGAACCCACAACCTTGCTGTGTCTGGAAGATGCTCTAACCCAGTGGTCGGTAAACTGTGGCTCGTGAGCCACATGTGGCTCTTTGGCCCCTTGCATGTGGCTCTTCCACAAAATACTACGGCCTAGGTGATTCTATTTTGAAGAAGTGGCATTAGAAGAAGTTTAAAAAATTTGGCTCTCAAAAGAAATTTCAATTGCTGTACTATTGATATTTGTCTCTGTTGACTAATGAGTTTGCTGACCACTCCTCTAACCAAATGAGCTACCCAGTCAGGGCTAAATATGTAACATTTCTAAACAGGGTGGGAGGGAAGGTAGGTGTTTCTTTTTAAGTAAGTTGTTACCTTTTAATTGTAACTATTTTGAGAGACATCATCTTAGCAATCACCTCTCAATTTTTCCTTATTGTCCCCTCCTGTCCAAAGACTTCATGATTGATCCAACATTCTCCCTTCGCATTTATAAAGGAAGAAAAAAAAAACTGAACCTTGCAGCTACTGACACCTCCTACTTCTTTCCTCTCTTTGGTAGTTGTCAATGGCATTCTGAGTTAGTAAGATATTGCAGTGTAATAAGCCATTCCAGAATTTAGTGGTTTATTTTTTTAATTATATATACACTAGTGGTCTGGTGCACGAATTTGTGCACATTGACAGGAAATTAATTAAAAGAAATATTTTAATCTCACTATTCGCCCTTTCTCTAGAAGTGTCAACCAAATTCACAATCGACAATGACAGATCGAAACACACACGTGCAATTGGCACCAGCGAGAGCTTTATATATATAGGTAAACTTGCTTAATTAGACCTGCTTTCTGATTTAGCTAAATTTTTTCCAGCCCAGTGAAGCACCCAACTTCTCTTCCAGGTAATTGTCAGCAACACAGCAGTAACTATCAACACAAAACAGATTATAATTGTAGATCATGCAGGGAGAACAAAGGGTGAAATATTTAACTGCAGCAGTGTTTGACTATATTCTGTGCAGTGAGAAAACCTGAAGTCATTTTCAAGGTCCACCATTTCTTCTTTTCAGTCGAGTCAAGTTTCTAAGCTTTCTAAATCTCTGTTTTCCAGCTAATGAAAAGAAAATAGGATTCCACCGAGTCTCCTATCTACCTACTCCAGGACTTCTGTGAGGATCAAATGAGATAAGGCACAGGAAACGCTTCACAGACATTTGGTTAAAGTGTAAAATGTTTCCACCTGCTATTGCGTTCCTGGGCTGAAGAAACTCCAAGGAGATTTGTGCTAGGGAGATGAAGCTGGGCGTGGCTACGTGACATCATTACCCGGTGCCGACAGCCACCATTTCTGGGCTGGGCTGGGCTGTGGGCCGCATTTTGCACCATGGGGTCTCGACATCGTCCGCTATGATTTGGTGTAGCTCCAGGGTGGTGGCAGGGCCTGTGTCCCACTTGGGGGAAGCCACATGTTGCTTTGTCAGTGCCAGGTCCATGGTGCTGTTTCTCTGTAAATGGCCAGGGCGCGTCACAGCAGCTCCTGCATTGAGCATCTGCCCCCTGGTGGTCAGTGTGTGTCATAGCTACTGGTCAGATGGTCAGACACTTAGCATATTAATCTTTTATATATATAGATGTCAGAGAGAAAGGGAAAGGGAGAGAGTGCTAGAAACATCCGTGACGAGAGAGAACCATTGACCGGCTGTTGCTTGCACACCCCACACCAGGAATCCAGCCCACAATCCAGGCATGTGCCCTGACTAGGAATCAAACCATGACCTCCTGGTTCATAGACCGACACTTAACCATTGGCCACAACGGCCAGGCCGGAACGGAAGTAAGTAGTTTGAAACAACAGCAATGTATTCAGTTCAGGCAGTCCGAGCCAGGCTCCGTAGCTTGTCCCTGCTTTGTGCAATGTCAGCGAGGCCAGCTCCCAGGCTGGGGCCAAACCATTTAAGGCTGCACTTATATCTGTGGCTGATGCTGGCTGACGGCAGGGACCTCAGGGAGCTGTCCGCCAGAACACCCACCTGTGGCCTCTCTGTAGCTGCGTGGCTTCCTCACAGCACAGTGGCTGGGTTCCAAGAGACAGCAAGTCAAAGACCCTCGTTTCTGAAGGCCTGGGCCCCAAAGCTGGCAGAGATAAGCTGTGAATTGTGCCATTTTGGTCAAGTAGTCACAGGGTCCAGAGAGACCCCCATGGGAGGCATGTGGAAGAATTTTGGGGTCACATCTAAGACACCACACATTCTCTGAGATGTATCACCTCGTCTTCCTGCACTGCTCCTGGGTTAGGAGCGGGTGGCACAGCGTCCTTGGATGCCCGGGACTGCAGGAGTCATGGCAGCTGACTGCGCATCTAACACTGCCTCGCACGCAAGAAGCTGCACTCCTGAGCGATGGGGATTACAGAGACCAGGTTCCAGAGGACCCACAGAATCTGCTTCTCCAGGCCACCCTCCTCCCCGAGGGAGGCTTTGAGCAAGTGAGGAAGAGATGAGGGGTGAGCTGGAAGCTGGAGGACACCGCCAAGGGGTGCCGTGAATGGCCACTGGTGGTTAAGTCAACCTCTGGCCCCTTTCCTGCCCCAGAGGTGGGGGTTGGCAGTGTGAGGCTGAAAGTGCCAACCCTCAGGCCATGTCTTGGCTTTTTCTGTGAACAGCCCCCACCCGAAGCTATCTAGGGGCCCCAGCTACCAGCCATATCCTCAGCACCCCCAAAGACACTCATCGCTCTGGAGATTCTAAGGGTCTTAGAAGCCCATGTGTAAATGTTAGAACAAAAGCCCTAGCTGGTTTGGTTCAGTGGATTGAGCGTCAGCCTGTGGACGGAAGGGTCCTAGGTTTGATTCCAGTCAAGGGCACAGGCCCGGGTTGTGGGCTCAATCCCCAGTAGGGAGCATTCAGGAGGCAGCCAATCAATGATTCCCTCTCATCATTGATGTTTCTCTCTCTCTCTCTCTCTCTCTCCCTCTCCCCTCCTCTCTGAAATCAATAAAAATATATTTTAAAAATTTGGAATAGCACTGGTCGATTTGGCTCAGTGGCTAGAGTCGACCTACAGACTGAAGGGTCGACCTACAGACTGAAGGGTCCCACGTTCAATTTCAGTCAAGGGCACATTCCCAGGTTGCGGGCTCGATCCCCAGTGAAGGGTGTGCAGGAGGCAGCCGATCAATGATTCTCTCTCATCATTGATGTTTCTATCTCTCTCTCCCTCTCCCTTCCTCTCTGAAATCAATAAAAATATCTTAAAAAACACACACACACTCATCACTAGATCCTGACAGGTGACAATTTCCCAATGCTTCCTTTAGCGGCAGTTTCAATAAATACTGCCAGAATGACCCCTAAATTCCCAGAATACAAAGCCAGAAGCCATCAGAAACAGGATTACCAATGATCAAGTATGGAAACCTTGACCGATGGATTCTCAAATTCCAGACCAGAAAGAGAACTGACTCAGAATATCCTGTGCTGTAACCCCATGGAATTATTTCCACTGACATTAATAGATGTTATGTGAGGAATGGGTTATTTTATTAGATACGGTTAAGAAGCTGTGAGTCCCACAAAGTTTCTTTACTGCAGAATTCTACAGAACCTTTCTCTGCCACTACAGATGGAGTTTTCAAGAAGGGATATGGTATGCTCTGTTTCCCAAACTCATTTGACCACAGGAACTTTTTGGCAGGGAGCACATCCATGGAGAACATTTGGGGAAACATTAAGGCACAATGGGAGATCAAGCAGAGGAACTCTGCCTGTAGATGGAGCTAAAGACTCCCTTAGAGTCCCAGATAGGAATTGGAAAAGAACATTCCCTCCCTCCCGCATATCCTTACTCATCGCCTGATCATCTATAATTATAAAGGTGTAATATGAGGGGCAATGAGGCAGGCAGGCAGAGGCAGTTCGGGGCGATCAGGCAGGTGAGCAGTTAGGGGCTATCAGGCAGGCAGAGTGGTTAGGGGTGATCAGGCAGGCAGGCAGAGTGTTTAGGGGTGATCAGACAGGCAGGTGAGCAGTTGGGGCAATCAGGCAGGCAGAGTGTTTAGGGGTGATCAGGCAGGCAGGAGAGTGATTAGTGGTGATCAGGCAGGCAGGCAGAGTAGTTAGGGGTGATCAGGCAGGCAGGCAGAGTAGTTAGGGGCAATCAAGCAGGCTGGCAGGCAAACAGTTAGGAGCCAGTGGTCCCGGATTGTTAGAGGGTGCAAGCAGGGCTGAAGGACCCCCCCCCCGCCACCCCATGCACGAATTTCGTGCACCGGGCCTCTAGTTTCTTATAATAAACTCTTTTTTAGAGTAGTTTTAGGTTCACAGCAAAATTGCATGAAAAGTACAGTGATTTCTCATATACCTTCTGCCCCTACACAAGCATAGCCTTCCTCCCCCCCCCCCCCGCCCATTATCAACATGTGCCAACAGAGTGGCACATTTGTGACAACTGATAAACCGACCCTGACAGCAGACACATTAGGGCTCATTGTTTGTGTTGTACTTTGTATGGGTTTGGCCAAATGTATGACGACATATATTTGTCACCAACTGGTCGTACTTTTATAGGTCTTGATCTCATTCTCTAATAGTTATATTTTCTTAATTCTAAGATCTAAAATGTCATTTTAAAAGGACCACTGGTGGCCCAATGTCTAAACGGATAGATTTCAATGCGTTAAAGGATTAGCAAACTACAGCCTGGGGGTCAAAAATGACCTGCTGCCTGTTTTTGTAAATAAGTGTATTGTGAATGCAGCCACGCCCTTTCATTAGGGATTGTCCACGACTGCTTCTATTACACATCTGCAGAGTTGAGACTGTAGGATCCCCCCCCCCGCCCCCAAATATTTTATAGAAATAGTTTGCCATTAGTTAAAAGAAAAATGAAAGGTCATGTTAGCTCAGCACTCAAATACTATATGTATACGCCTTTTTTCAAAGTGAGATTTCAATGAATTTTGCTAATCTGATTGAAACAATGCCATTAGTTATATTTTGTGTCTTTTAACCATCTCTGTGTATAGGCATACCTTTTTTATTGTACTTCGCCTTATTTCACTTCACAGATACGGCGTTTTTAAAAAATTGAATGTTTGTGGCAACCCTGCATTGAGCAAATCTATTGGCACTGTTTTCCCAACATAATTTTTTCACTTTGCGTCTCTGTCACATTCTGGAAGTTCCTGGCAATTTCTCACACTTTGTCGTCATCATTATTATTATACTTGCCTGACAACCAGGCAGGAAACTGAAGGTTTTTCGGGAGAACCTGGTAACCTGGTTGCCTGCAAGAGAAACAACATATAGACCCTGCTGGAGTCACCCGACAACAGCAAGGACGATCAGGCTCCCCTATGATGCTACAGTATGTCCTGCCAGAGAAGCCACATCCAGGCCTGGAGACCAGTCAGCTCCCAGTGCCCCCAGGCAAGGAGAAAGCATCTGATGTGGAAGACGGAGACCAAAAATGTGGTAAATTTAAAGAAGACAAAAATGAAAGGAAAAAGAAGTAGCAATAAGAGAGAGACAATGCCGGACCGAGCAGAGTCTGCTCTGAGATGGCCAGCCAAACACTGCAGTGGCTGGGCTGGGAAGCCAGAGCTGTCAGGGACCCTCCCAGGCCCACCATTAGGAGAGAATCTGCTTGTAAAATAAAGCCAAGCAGAGCTGGGAGGAGAGGGAGGATCTCAACTACCCTTTGAGCCCTGCCTCCTGCTAATGCGAAGCCAGTGCTGACCTTAACTCTCCAGTTTCATAAAACAACATCCCTTTGGCTTCAGGTAGTTTAAGTGCAAACAAACATAACCCTAATGCAAGGCCAAGGCCAGTGTGCAATGTGCAGAAGGGAGGATGTTTACAAACATTAAAAGTACTCCAATCTGAAAAATATATATACTCTAATCTGAAATTTCCTGTTGATGACTGGGGAGATCTGACACTGGTCTTAAAACAATTCTTTCAACTAAAATTCTGTATTAAGCTGAAACAGAAATTGTATTTCCTCTTAATTTTCAGTTAGTGGTGTACATTATTTCCCCTTTTTGCAGGAGAATTAAAATGTATAGCCCTGACTGGTTTGGCTCAGCGGATAGAGCCTGTGGACTGAAGGGTCCCAGGTTCGATTCCAGTCAAGGGCATGTACCTTGGTTGCAGGCACATCCCTAGTGGGGGGGAGTGCAAGAGGCAGCTGATCGATGTTTCTCTCTCTGTCCCTCTCCTTTCCTCTCTATAAAAAATCAATAAAATATATATTTTTAAAAAATGTATAGCCCTAGCCGGTTTTGCTCAGTGGATAGAACATCAACCCTCAGACTGAAGGGTCCCGGGTTAGATTCCGGTCAAGGGCACATACCTAGGTTGTAGGCTTGATCCCCAGCCCCCACTGGGGTGTATGCGGGAGGCAGCCAATCCATGTGTCTCTCTCACATTGATGTTTCTCTCTCTGTGTCTCTACCCCTCTCTCTAAAAATCAATGGAAAAATATCCTCAGGTGAGGATTAACAACAAAAATAATTTTTTGGTACATTTTGCTCTCATTCCCTGGCTGCATTCTCCCCTCCAAGTATTTTCTCTTCTGATGCTGAGTTGCAGTTGAAAATTACTTTGTCTTCTACCCTGGATTGATAGGTGAAAGGGAAGTCACACTGTTTGTGACCTAGGGAACTTGGAAGTGAGTTAAAACTGTCATCCTTGAAGCTGTCTCGGTGTCAGAATCATCTGGGGGAGCATTATTCCCCCCAAATATACTTCTGGCTCCATTCCAAATCGTACCAGAAGGAGACTGAGTTGAATTGACTTAACACTCAGCAATGCTATACTGAACACTTATTTTTTTCTTGACAAGACAGGATATAAAACTTTATCTCTTTACTTTCTGGCACCGGCAGGCATGGATGAGCTCATGAGGGTCTCTTCAGCTTTATGAACAGAGGAACACTTTGGCCAGGTCCATGTTTGCACTAAGATGTGATTTCAAGAATATCAAGATGAGAATGATGGGAAATTCTGTTTGAAAAGTTCAGGACTTTTGTTAATCATGAACGTTTGTTGAATTCCTGATCTACAGCAGGCAATATGCAAGCAACTGCGATAAAGCAGTAAAAAGAGCCCTGGCCTGTGTGGCTCAGTGGTTGAGCGCCATCCCATGCACCAAGAGGTCACTGGTTTGATTCCCAGTCAGGGCACATGCCCGGGTTTCCAGCTCGATCCCCAGTAGGATGTGTACAGGAGGCAACTGATCCATGTTTCTTTCTCATTATCCTTCTCTCTTTCTCTCCCACTTTCTCTCTAAAATCAATAAAATCTTTTTTTAAAAAAAAGAAGTAAGGCCCGCCCGCGGCTCCCCAGCTCCAGGCCGGGAGGCCCAGATGGAGGAACCCCCGGCTGGGGCCCCCCTGGACGATGGCAGCGCCTGGACAGGAAGTGAGGAGGGCACCGGAGGCAGTGAGGGGGCTGGGGGAGACGGGGGTCCGGATGCAGAGGGTGTCTGGAGTCCAGACATCGAGCAGAGTTTCCAGGAGGCTCTGGCCATCTGCCCACCCTGTGGCCGGCGGAAAATCATCCTGTCCGATGAAGGCAAGATGTGTGGTCGGAATGAACTGATTGCCCGTTACATCAAGCTGAGAACAGGGAAGACCCGAACTCGCAAACAGGTCTCTAGTCACATCCAGGTCTTTGCCCGAAGGAAATCGAGGGAAATCCAGTCCAAGCTCAAGGCTCTGAATGTGGACCAGGTTTCCAAGGCTAAGGCTTTCCAGACAATGGCCACCATGTCCTCGGCCCAGCTCATCTCAGCACCCTCCCTGCAGGCCAAACTGGGCCCCGCTGGCCCTCAGGCCTCTGAGCTTTTCCAGTTTTGGTCAGGGGGCTCTGGGACCCCCTGGAATGTTCCAGACGTGAAGCCCTTCTCGCAGACACCGTTCTCCTTGTCACTGACTCCCCCATCTACTGACCTCCCAGGGTACGAGCCCCCCCAAGCCCTCTCACTCCCTGCCCTGCCCCCACCGGCCCCGTCACCCCCAGCCTGGCAGGCTCGGGCCCTGGGCACTGCCCGGTTACAGCGGGTGGAATTTTCGGCCTTTGTTGAACCCCAGGATGCAGTTGACTCTTACCAGAGGCACCTGTTCGTACACATCAGCCAGCCCTGCCCGAGCCCTGGAGCGCCGCCGCTCGAGAGCGTGGGTGTTCGGCAGATCTATGACAAATTCCCTGAGAAAAGGGGGGGCTGCGGGAGCTGTACGCCCGTGGGCCCCCTCACGCCTTCTTCCTGGTCAAGTTCTGGGCGGACCTGAACTGGGGCCCAAGTGGTGAGGAGGTGGGGGCCGCTGGCAGCAGTGGTGGCTTCTATGGTGTGAGCAGCCAGTACGAGAGCCTGGAGCACATGACCCTCCCCTGCTCCTCCAAGGTCTGCTCCTTTGGCAAGCAGGTGGTGGAGAGAGTGGAGACGGGGCGCGCCCAGCTGGAGGACGGGAGGTTCGTGTACCGCCTGCGGCGCCCGCCCATGTGCGAGCACCTGGTGAATTTCCCGCACAAGCTGCGGCAGCTGCCCGAGCGCTCCATGATGAGCAGCGTCCTGGAGAACTTCACCATCCTCCAGGTGGTGACAAACCGAGACACCCAGGAGCTGCTGCTCTGTACTGCCTAGTCTTTGAAGTCTCCACCAGTGAGCGGGGCGCCCAGCACCACATCTATCGCCTGGTCAGGGACTGAAGGGGGACCCCGAAAGTGGCTCACCCCCAGAATAGCTCCCAGGAAGGACCTCCAGCTTGCCTCAGGCCTCTTATTTGGAGAGGGGGCTGCTCCTTTCGGAGGGGGCCTTGCAAGCCGGGTGGCGACTGGCCGCGACCGAGAGGAAGGGATGGATCCTGATGTTGGGACCTCACGTGTGTGGAAGGGCAGGTCACTCCAGAGCACCAGGGACTGGCCTCTGTCTCCACCAGGGGCCCTCACCCCGCTGCGTCTGGATGTTCGGGAGAGCCCTACTTACATATTGGCTTGTCCTCTCTTTGTTTTTCAACCCCCCTTTTCCCAATCTGCCTGCCCTTACCACCCACCCTGTGACCCCGACATCACATATTGAAGGTTAACCCTTTCTGTGCAGGGTTAATTTTTAAAAATATAAGATATTTATAAGTGGGTGTTAGGGTGTGACATTTTTTTCAGCTGGGCAAGTAGTGGGGGGGGGGGCGCTTTTTAATGTCTCCCCGCTTTTTCCTGAGCCAGGGCTAGCCTGTATTGTTCACCACCACCCCCTCCCGCCCCAAATTGTGTTGGTTTGTGTTTTGACAGAGGATAAAGCTATTTCACACACACAAAAAAGTAAAAAGACATTATTTTTTACGTCAAGTTCAAAGGCAAGTAAATTTCCATGACTTAAGTCAAATTTCCAGGGGTACTGTTATTTTTATTCCTGTTGAATTGTATGTATTGATACTCAATTCTTATGTATTACAGAAGGCTATGTTCTCCAAAAATTCTCTTCTGATATAGAAACTGCATTAAGATCTAGAAACTGTCACTAAAGAACTTTAATAGTACTTCTTGGGAAAAATTATGCTCAAGCAGTTACAATGTCTTCTCCCAGCCTACATCTGTAAGAGATTGCCTTGTGTCTATTCAGATTCCTGAGCTGGCCATCAGGGACAATTACCCCTGTAAACTGGCCTTATCGCAGCCTGTCCCTAGACACAAGAAATCCAAAGTGGCCTGGTGGGCGTGGCTCAGAGGTTGAGTATGGACCTCTGAACCAGGAGGTCCCGGTTCAATGTCCACACCGTACTCCACATGCCCAGGTTGTGGGCTCAATCTCCAGTGTGGGGCATGCAGGAGGCAGCTAATCGATGATTCTCTCTCATCATTGATGTTTCTCTCTCTCCTTACCTCTCTGAAATCAATAAAAATATATTAAAAAGAAAAAGAAATCCAAAGTGCTAAAACAGTAGCTATAACTTGGACTTATATAAAACAATGGGACTGTCCCCTGGCAGGAGTGGGGTATGTAGTTTTCAGGACCCACGTATTCTTCCTACTGGAGATGAACCCCCATAGAGAGGTCCTGGATTCCAGTGCATGTACAGCACCCTGGAAGATGGCATGCACCTTTGAAGATGGTTGCCTGCAAGCTGACACATCATTGTCCCTCAGCAGGCTATTCTAATGCACTCGGGCCAGTCACTTCCGGATGATGCATACATGGTAAGGCCAGCTGACCCCATGGCCATGAGCCCACTCCTGCACCTCCTTTGCTGTGAAGGGAGGCTCCTGGTCAGATGGCATGTTGTGTGGACTCCATGCCTGTGGATCAGCACTCCCATGAGAGGCCCCAGACAGTGATATTGGCTGGCTGACTCTGCTGGCAGAAAAGGGAAACCATTACCCTTTGTATTAGATTGCTAGTAAAAATTTTCACAAACTGGGAAGCCTGAACAACAGAAATTTATTCTCAGAGTTCTGGAGCTGAAAGTCCACGATCAGGTGTTAACACGACCATGTTCTCCAAAGGCTCGGAGCTAGAATCCTTCCTTGACTTTTCCCACAGTCCTTGGTGTTCCTTCGCTTGTAGACACATCACTCATTGTTCCATGGTGTTCTCCCCTCAGGTGTGTGTCTTCTCCAGTTCTTAAAAGGACTGGAGACTCACACTGGATTAAGGTCCACCGTACTCCACTATGACCTCACCTTAACCACTTCTTCAATGACCCTGTTTCAAATACATTCTGAGGTAATGGGAGTTAGGACTTCAACATATCTTGGTAAGGGCCTCAAGTTAACCCATGACAGATGGTAATAGTTGGGAGACAGATTTGTTTGGAAGAAGTAACTTTCTAGGAATAAGATTTATTCAGAAGTATAATAACGTTGAGGTTAATTCTCATCAGTGAAGGTGGTCAGGGGTGACCCTTCAAAGATGTTGAAGAATGACTAATTCAATGGTTAGGTTATTGAACTAGAAAATATTAAATTCCTTTCCAGCTGTTAGTCAATAAGCTCATGAACTAAGTAAAATTACAGCACACTAAATGTTTCATTGGCATTACCACCTAAAAACTTCAGTTCACATCTCCACTAATTGACTAGATAAGCTACTATACTTGGTGCTATGGGGAATACCAACATATCTCTTCCCCAAAATTGGTTTCTCCTTTTGTAGAAGTCATCACTCCTCACTCAGTTGTCCAACTAAAAAATATAGCGTCCTACTAAGTATAAAACTATTGACTTAGAGCATGGATTTTGGAGTAAGTCAGACTCAGACTTAAATTTCAGCTCCATCACTTTTAAGCAAGTTGTTCATTTTCTCATTTTCCACTTCAGGTCATCATCATCATCTGCTGTTTTTATTGCTGAAAGCCTAATTCTGCTCAATTAAAGCATAATGTTCAATAAATTACAAATAAAGTATGCAATTCAGTAAGTTCTGATATGTATCTGTGAAACCAAGATAATCAAGACGAAGAATATGTCCATCGAGTTAATTCATGTCCCTTCCCACCACTCCTATCCTCACACAAACTCTTACCTAATTTTTGTCATTATAAGCTCACATTTTCTAGAATTTTAATGCAAATAAAACCATATAATACGTACTCTTTTTCACCTGGGTGTTTTCACTCAGAATAACAGAAAGTTAACAATGTTGCATGCTTCAAGTTTGTTCTTTTTTGGGGGTGGGGTCTTTTTTTTATTATTATTGCTGAGCAGTACTCCATTTATAGATATACCAGGGTACTGCAATCCAATCACCTATTGATACTGACATTTGGGATAAACTTGAGAAAAGATTTGTGATTATGTCTTTGTGTGGACATGTGCTTTCTTTTCTCTTGGGTAAATAATGCATGGGTGAAATGGCTGATTTTTGTATAGTAGGTACATGTTTTACTTTTTGAGAAGCTGCCAAACTGCACTCCCAACTGGTTGTACAATTCTATGTTCCCATCCTAGTGTAGGAAAGTACCCATTGCTCCACATCCTTGCCAAAACTTGGTACGGTCAATGCGGTGGGTGTCTCTCATGTTATTCATATTCCAATACCTAATGACTAATGATGCTGGGTAGCTTTCCATGTACTTATTTGCCATCCCTGTATTTTCTTCAGTTTAGCAGTTCAAGTCAAAATATTAATAAAATCTGCCCATTTTCAAACTGGGTTTTCATGTTATTAAACTTTGTTTTAAAATATAGCCTAAATATTAAGTCCTTTATCAGATATATTTTGCAAATATATTGCCTTGCCTTTTCAGTCTGTCTTTTAAAAAGTCTGTTTTAAATTTTGATGAGCCCAATTTAGCAATTGTTTTTGTATCACAAAGCATATCCTGGGCTTTGTTTTATGGGCAACCTTCCCTGTGCTATTGCCCACACAGTGGCTCTGCTTCCTCATTTCCTCCCTAGTGATGAATGTCCTGAGGACAACAGGAACTCTGACTGCTAGTTCATCTGTTGAGTGGAAACTGAAAGCCCAAAGTTGGTTTTTACTGAATGTGTATCACTTTCACACCATTAAGTTGAAAAATTGTAAGTTGGGAACTGTCTGTACCTGTGTAATGTCCATTTTTAACCTTAGTGAGTGTGAGGTTTACCTTTATGACCTCAGTGCTCCTCAGATGTACTCAGTTTAAAGTAAGTTCTTAACTTATGAATATATTAAAGACAACCAATTTATCTCAGAGATGTAACAAGAATATGAGAAACACCTTTTTTAAAATAAAACAAACCCAATGAATTTACTTGAGTAATAATTTTCTGAAGAGTCATTTTTTTCTAACTCTGGGATGGGAAGGGTAGCATGTTCTGCTGTAACATTTCATAGATAGTGACTTAGATTATGTTTCAAAACTGCTGGTGCTTGCCTAAGTTTCTTTGAAACAACTATGATAAAAGACCAAGTACAACCAAGTTAATACAAAAACATTTATTAAAAGCTTGTATGAAGGACTATGTGCTGGGGACACACACACAGTTGGGACATTGTTCCTGTAGAGTTCAGGATAGAAGACCGGTGGGGTGGAGAGGGAAGGACAGAGGTAACATTTTAACTGGTGCTTTCAGGTAGGAAAGCAGATGAACGATGAACACTCCAGGGACTCCAGAGACCATCAACAAAGTACAGGCACTCGTGCCGTTACTACCTAAGGAACGAAGTATGTGGACAGCTGAAGAGCAGTCTAGGACACCTGGACAAAGTAGTGTAAGGCCAAGGGGACTGACGAAAGGGAGAAATGTCAGAGATGTCTTAAAGACAGGCTCAACAGGGCTTAATGATGTCAGAGATAACTAGCAAGTAACGTTAAATTCCCCATTTGGAGAACTAGATTGGATAGAATGCTATTATGACAGGAAAGATAAACGTTTTGGGGTGCGAGTGAGGGTAAAAAAAAAGTTAATGTCAAGTTGAATACCTTTTCTGCAGGACACAGACATCCATATTAGGTTCTCGCCTGATATGAATCTACCCACATTATGTCCTTGAAGGCAAACACATATAAAAGATATTTTCTACCTTAGTTTATTTTACTTTCCTATTAAAATACTCCACTGGACTGGAAAGGGCACACAAGTATTCCCACTTATACACTCTGCCTTTAGCAAACATTAAAAAGAAATCTCATATGCAATTTGAAAGACTTGTTGACAGGGATTACCAAAAGGACAGAACCACTGTGGCCTTGGGCCATCTTCTCCAAGCACACAAACCCTTAGCTGTGTCACCTGACCCTTCAGTTCAGTTCATGTTTGATTTTGCTGTGTTATGGGTGTGAAAGTACTAAATACAGGAGGGCTTCAACAGAAACACTCATTTATAGCAACTTACACTAGTGGAGAAGTCACACCATCTGTGACAGGTAGAAATTATTCTGATGACAGTAAAGGAAGAGAGTGGCATCAGAGTCCAGAGATGGATCTTGTATTTATCTAAGGAGCTGCTCATCGAGCTGTTTAGGGCTGCAGAAACTGCCCGTTGAGATAAGACATCCCACAGGATGGCCGCCCCAGGTAGGAGTGAGGTGCTCCTCGGGCCATAGATGCCCTGTGAGAAGAACACCACTCAGACCACCAGCAGAGCAGTTTCCTTCTGCGAGGAAGAGCTGAGATGCAGAGATGGCCTTCTGCTGCTTGCTTCCTTCTCTCCTCATAGCTTCAGGAGTCCCTCATTTACCTTAGATGATGGGTCTGAAGTTCTGTAGATTATGCCCTTATTAATCATTCAACTTGAAGTTCAACAGCACCAGACTCTGTTAACTCTAACTGCCCAGGTCTCTATTTCCATCTTTTCTGAAAACACCCAGTCTTTCACCAGGACTTAATTAAAGCACGAAGCAGCACTAAGAGGCACCAGGCTACACTGCCAGGTAAAGGTGACCTGTGACAGATACAAACAAGCCGCTTTAGTGACTGTCTTCTCCGTTGCCCTCATTTTGGAAATGGACACGTTACTGTTTCCATAATCTTTAAAGATCAGTCTTTGTAAAGAAGAACTACCATAGAAATAAATTTTTACATTATTATCTATAAAGAGGTTTAATAGCTCTGCAATTTAGTATTCAAGTCTACAGGAAAAAAACAATGACAACTGCTTTATTATTAAAAGTTACTGAATTCCATGAAGCACACAATGTAACTTATATTCAACTAACAAAAGTTTGATACATGTATTTAAAAATATATAATATATAGGTTTTATCTGTCTTTTAACATTTATATTCTATTTAAAAAGCAATAGCTTTACATATTTTACAACTTGGATTTATAAAATATACACATCCACCCTCTTCAAATCTTCAAGCGCAAGCTTCCATTCCTATTAATAAAATGCACAATGTGTATTTCTGAATATTGAGAGGAAAATGGTACCAAAAAAGAACAAAAAATCCATTTTGACTTATAAACATGCAGTCAATTCTAGATAATTTAATAATCTATTCAAATAATTATTTTACCTCAATCGCAACAATCCATTCCATTTATGTGAACCATCTGTGGCTAATTATGGAGAGGTTTGTATTTTCATGGTAACTGACACAATCTACCAAACTGCTTAGCAGTCTTGCTTCAGGCTTTGTAATTAAAGAGGCAGGATTATTTAATCTTTCCCTTTACCAGGAAATGTGACAAGTGATGTCATGTTGAACAAGCCAAAGCCCATGCTTCTGCCTTTGAGCTTAGAAGTAATGTAGGAACAGTTTCCTCAAAACCTGCCAGTGCGTGTGCCAAGAATCAGACCGAGAACGGTTTCCTTTCCTCACTGCCTGCACTCGGCCACACCGCTGGTGTTCCTTAGGTGTGTTAGACAGGCCAGCTTCCAGTCAGCATTCCTTCCACACATTCAAAATGACTTCAGATGTTACTTTTTTTTTTTTTTAAACCGACGAAGTACCTTTCATAAAAAAATATATTCTTGTAAACATTCTGGAGATTCATCCCCAAATATATGTTCCAATACTAACATTTTAGAATTAAAATCACAGTCAATACCACGGAACCAGAACTTCCAACATCAGGGAAGAGATTTAGTTTGAAAAATGTGTTTAAATTCGGTGGGCCTCTAATAATAATGATAAACAAATGCACGGGTTTATGCTGAGAAAGTAAAGGTCTCCCACAAATTATTGTTTAAAAAGAGTTCCAAATCTCAAAGTGACTTAGAAACTTAAACAGAAATATACTTTTACCAAAACAAGTAATTTAAAGGAAAGGAAACGGGAAGTAAAGAAAAAAGGAAAGGAGGAAGGAAGGAGGGAGGGAGAAAAACTTAGAAGTCAGAAAGAGAAACTGAAGAACAAAACACTACACACACATCTGTGAGGACACAGTGAGGAAAAAAGAGGAATAAAAACAAAACAAAACAAAAAACAACCGACTGCGAAGAGGACTAGGGCTAGCTGGTGCAGATGAAAGACACCCTCTTCTCAGATCTTACTCATGCAAAGGTATTACCCCAACACAGAAAACCAGAGCAGCTGATTCTGATAACAAGGAAGCCTCAGAAGAGAAACATATGGTTAAGACTGAGTTCTTTATAAAAATCAACTCACACAATTATAAACCTAAAGCATTCAGCTAAAATATGCACAAAAAAACTAAATAAAAGTGAGAGCGAGAAATATAAGCAGGAGTAACCATAAAGCCTTAGAACTAGTGACACTGAATTCTTTATTTAAAAAAAGTTAACACACAGTACCTCCTCTTCTCTTCTATTTTTAGGGAAAAGCTTTAACAAGGCTTAAATATCTCAATTCTCGAAAACAATAGGCTTTTTTAAAAATAAGACTTGATTAGCAGAAACAAGTCATATGTGGTTACAATACCATTTTCACATCACTACTCATTTCCATTATCTGTCAATTCATCTTTGATGCAATCTGGGAATGATCAAACAGCCACTAGATACCTGGTTTTAGAATCTGACAAAATTATTATCCACCACAGGAATCTAATGATATATTATATTGCATATATTTAAAATTTCAGAAGGGAAAAAGTAATAAACTATTCCAGTAATTTTATACCAAATACGGGTATACCTCATCAAAACAATAAGGATTAAGATCTTTCTCCAGGTGAACTGTTTAGATTTAGAAAAACTATTTTTAGCATTTGCCCCTGGGGTTTAAAAAAAAGTTTTATTTCCCTGCTAGCTAAAAGGAAGAATTTACACATTATAAGTAAATTCCTTTAGAGGCGAATATCAAATTCCTTAAGAGAACATCCATAAAACTTACTTTAAAAAAAATGTATCTTAAAAAACTGAAAACCATTTCTCTCTTTACAGTCTACGGCAAATACCTACTTGACATAATTGTATTTTTCTTTTTTTTGAAAGGGCCAAGTTCCTGGTCTAAGCATGCAAAATAAGGAATTGAATGCATCACTGTCTTAACAGAATTTGGCAAACCAGAAGAATGGCCTTAAAATAAATAAATAAATAAATAAAAAAGAAGAAAGTGCACATTGTCTGAATATGAGAGTAGCATTCTGTAGGCCTCCGCAGCAGACAGTGCCCCAGAGGGAAGCAGGGAAGAGGGAAGGCGCAGGTTCCTATGTACATTTTCTTGGCATTGTGGTTGTCTTTCAACAACGTATTACAGAGAAATAGTCATTTAATTATTACAAAGCCATTATTTGCCCTTTCCAGAGCAATGACTCAGCTCTGGAGTCTTATGTCTTTCAATAATGTAACTTACATTTAAAATTAACTCATTAAATCTAAGTGCAAAGGACTTTTCAATGATTCCTAAGTTCAAGGGAGAAATAAAGTGTTATCCGATTGCAAATTTTGAATGGTTGTTGTTTCTATATTTTAGGATATTTCATCTTCATTTCTTCTCTTTAAACCATAAAATGTACTGAAATTATTTGGTTTTCCTTTACTTTCCTCTGCTTCATTTTAATTGCTATGGTGTCTCCATGTAGAGAGAGAGGTATGTTAAAACACTATTATTCATATTTTAAAAACAGAACTGAGGTTATACCTATAATATAGCATTGTTAATCTTTGACCTGGTATATCAATTCTTTTGGTAAATAAATGTCACAGGTCATTTTTTTTAATAAAAGGATTTTAGTAAGAGGACCAGCAGAACAAAAGAGATTTTTCCCCACCTTCACCCCCGAAAATGATCAGGTTAATCAGTTTAGAGCAGTTAGGTAAAATATGAAAAATATATAATTTACAGCTGCGATTTTTATATTAAAAAGCAGTTAAAAACTAAGAGTAGTTCAAAGCATCCCCAAAAACATTCTCTGTCTTGGTTAAATAGGCCATCTAGTTAGATAAAGACTACTGTGGGAACTTATTTATGCCTAGTCAAGAGAGAACAAAAATGTTTTTAATTTTAAAAAGTGGTAGTTGCTAACTAGCAGTATAAACAGTGTCCACAATTTGGTGGCTGGCTATCGTTTTAATTTTTTTTCAAGTTATTTCTAAAGCAGACGTATTTTTGAAGTCTACCCACCCCTGAGTTCAGCAATTATACTTTAGAGTGTAAAATTATATGCCCTTAATTAACAACATGTACAAAGCTACAAAATGTTGTCTATACAGAGATTAAAAACAAATTTTAAAATATTATTTGCCAATTATTGATTGGACAGTTTTGCTGGGGTACATATTTCAAATCTTTCAGCCAATTGGCTTTTATTTTTAAGCCCAAATTGATTCATAAATTCACTGCAGGATATGTTAAAAGAGTGTAACAATATGCATTAGTAAAAATAACATTGTAGTAGAAACAGATTTTGCATATGTGAAAAGGTAATTTATAAAAGACATCACTTTTTAAAAAGAGAACCTAGCTGCAGTATCATTAACTTACACAGTACTGAGAATTGGACCTTTCAACAATTTTTTCCTATAGAAAAATTTTTACTATAAAGCAAAGACTGTAAGTCTTTTAAACAAGAACAAAAGAAATCTCTCCAGAAACAACTGTATGGTTGTGTGAGATAAATAAAATAAGTAAACATACCATTGTATAGTGTACTTCTGCCTAAATTTTAAAATAAAAATGTCCACACTCTTTTGATAAAACATTAAGCCTCTGTCAAAAATGTATTTCTTATTTTAGGGTACAGGATTGAAGGACAAGATGATAGTTACAAGTAAAGAAAATTTACAAGAAAAAAATTGACAAAAGTTTTTCAATTAAAGTATTGTAACATTCAAACTTGACTTGAAACATAACAAAAGAAACAAAATGGCAAACAAAAAATGTTTTGGGGTTTTCCAAACAAATAAATGAAATAGTGTTTAGGCAGTAGGGCTCATGCTGATGGCTAGCAGGAAGTAACAGAGTGTACTCTACTTGGAAAAATCATTAATGTACAAACAAGCCCAAATTATGGACTGCAGTAATTTAATCATCACTGCCATTTATCTTCCAAAATAAAGCCTTGATTAAACCATTCATACCCTATTATTACTCATACCTTTACTTCAAAGATTAAGGAACTATATACAACAAATGAATTTATTCTCACCATAGGGATAACATATTGTACCTCTCTGCCAATGTCACTTGAAAACCTTCCATGTCAAAACAACTTGACAGTAGATATAAACAATTCAATAAATACGCAATGATCTTTCATTACAGTCCTTTGAAGATGCATGTTAATTCATGCTGTTAACCTTAGGATCACAGTGCATAGAATCCAAATAGAAACAAGTTGGGGTGATTTTCAAAGTAATGTTGGATCCCTCACTTTATTTATAATCCCACTAGAACCGTTAATGTTAATTTCATAGGCCCTATCATGCATTAATCACTGGGTGGCAGGAGTTAATGAAAATTTTTCCTGTTATGACGTCCATTGCCGGCAATGAACGTCCCAAAACCGTCAAGGAAGTCATTGTTATTGCACAATACATGAGGACCTGGAACTTTTCCAAAAGCTTAAAAAAATAAAAATAAAAAATGGAATTATATTTGACATTTCCTGACACCTGCATTAATACTGTATGACTAATAAAAGCATGTCAGTTGCCTGGACTGAACCAGCGATCAACATGCGCCCAGAATGCACACGAGTAAAAATGCAGTAAAAGGAAGTAGTCTTCATTGCCTATAAGTCACTTCCAGTCAAAGGTTAAAGTTCAAAGACTGAATGATCAAAGTGCTCATTTTCTCAGTAGGACTATCTTCTGCTAGGAGGATGATAATAGTGGCATCAACAAGTATCATCTTGAAGAAAAGGAGAAAAAATATAATTAAAAAAGTCAAGCATATATTAGTAAAATCTATGTTAGTCTAACATAAAAATAATTTCAAGTACCAAGAACGTAGGTTTACATGTCTGACTTGCTTCCCCCAATCCCTGCAAATAAAAAAGTCCAATTTGTGTTTATTTATATAGTGACAAACAAATCAAGTCCTATTTTCTCAGGGAAATGGTAGTTCATACAATTTTCTTTTAGTTCATACAAATCTTAAAAGGATGTATTATTAGTATATTAGTTCTATTTAAAATAACAGATTAATATATGCTAGCACATATTCAGAATTTATCAGTCTTAAGAGGATTCCTTTATGGGCAACAATTTAAAATGGTAACGAGTTAAAAAGTACACCTCTGAGCAACACTGCCATGCTGTTTAACACAGAACAAACAAGTCATATCTTCAGGCTGTTAACGGAAATAACATCACAAAGGAGGTACAATCTCCACATCAATCAAATAATGTAATTTACAAAAACACACGCAGAATTATTTAGTAACGCCTTCTCGTAGCCTCAACACATATTCCTGTAAAACGTGGCATCATCTCTGGGTTCATGACTTGTTTTACAAGATTTATTTCACAAAACATGTCTGAAGGATTTATTTTGAGGACAGGTTATTCTTCACAAAGAAGCTAGACTAGTAGCAACTACTAGAGTTGTTAAAGCTTTCTAAAAGAAAATTCTGAAAAATTGGCCAAAATATTTACAAAACCATTCAATGTTAGGATCAATATATTGCTATTAACATTCCTATTCATAAAGATTCAATGAGAACTAAAAACCAGTAAACTGACTTCTATCCTAGACAAACTAATGGAATATTCTGTGATCTTACACCTTCTTTTAAAATAATATTTTTATTGACTTCAGAGAGGAAGGGAGAGGGAGAGAAAGATAGAAATATCAATGATGAGAGAATCATTGATGGGCTACCTCCTGCACACCCCCGACTGGGGATTGAGCCTGCACGTCAGGCATGTACCCTTGACAGGAATTAAACCTGGGACCCGTCAGTCTGCAGGCCAACGCTCTATTCACTGAGCCAAACCAGCTATGGCTGTGTTCTTACACCTTAAGGATAATCTAAAGGGTGAAATAGACTAGATTTTTATAATAAATCACATCTAAATTATTAGAATCCTTTAACAAATAACAAATCTTTAAGAAGCTGATGTGGCTCAATGGTTGAGCATCAACCTAAGAACCAGGTGGTCAAGGTTCAATTCTCAATCAGGGCACATGCCTGGATTGCAGGACCAATCCACCATGTGGGTTGTGCTCGAGGCAGCCAATCAATGATTCTCTCTCATCGTTGATGTTTCTATCTCTCTCTCCCTCTTCCATCCTCTCAGAAATCAATCAATCAATATATATAGAAAACAAGTGGATAGTTTATAGCCTCTAAGTGTCAAAACTTGAAACTGTTTCTTAAATTACTGTGGAAATGGGAAAAAGAGGGCATATTAGTCAAGGATGTACAAACTTAAGAATATGAGTAAGTTCTTTAAAATATCACTTCTCCAGTGGTGTATTTCATAATACTAGAAATTAATACTAAAACTAATCACACTTAAATCTCTAAGCTAAGAGATAGCACTAAACTCTATTATGTCAAACTACTTAGGATATAAACTTTAGCATGTCATGTGACAGAGTATGCACTAAGTGACAGATAAAATCAACTCAAAGTTTTTATCTTCAAAGACTTATTATCTTTGATAGTTGGTACCATAAACTTTATCAGGTTGTTCATTCTGGAAGTTTTCCAGGACAATAGGCTGATGTAGAATGTGCTACCAACATCCAAAATGACTGGGAGATCCATGTGAAGCTATTTTTCCTATCTTGATTCCCATGTTGGGTCAGATGTTAAAAGAAATTTAAAACTAATATGATGCTATCTGCCTTGAATACTGTGTCCTTGGAGGAATAAACTTCCTAAATAAGTTCTGAAAATGGAGTCAATTAAACATTACAACTCAATGATGGCTGTATGGCATCAAGAGTATGTGAGCAAACACTTAAGTATAGAGACAGGTACAAGCCAAAGCCATGGCCACCTTCTCCTTAAAAAAGAAGGCCCACTGCTAAGAAGCAAAAAACTCATTGTTAGAAGGAACACAGTGTCTTGGCTAAATGAAAGGGTTCTGGGCTACCAGAACTGGCTTACAAAAAATAGTTGTTATAGTGAACCCATCTTGGATCAAAACAAATATAGGTCTACAAAAGGTACTGAAAGAACACAACGTATTTAACCTCCTGGCTAACGTATTTGTGGCAAGATGATGTCCTAAAAAAAAAAAAAAATCTATTAACCATTTAACTTTTTTCTGGAACTGCAGAAGCCACTGCTAAAATTATATTCTCAAATAGAATATACAAATTACCAGTTCCAAACAGGTGACACCTACCATGGCTAACTTCATTGGATTCTGGGAAACATGAATGAGAGAGAACTATACTGGAAACCATCTCCCTGAATATTTCCAGGAACAGAAGATTAGAAGAAAAGGGACACAGGATAAGATCAGTAGATATGAAGTGGTACTGCTACCTCCAAGAAAGACAAAAATCAATCTTTAGAGTTAGATTCATCTCTCAACAGTTTAGGGAATATTAAAGTTTTCCTTTGATGAACCAATTCAAGAAAGATTTCAGATCAGACAATAAAACTGTTATAAAGGGCAAAAGACTGTTAAAATTAGTATAAAGTTTGGACTCATCAATTTAGAGTTCAAAAAGGTAGCACAAATAAAAAAGTCCACAACTAAGGTAGAGAAATCTATGAATTTATAAGGCAAGGAGAAAAAGAGTTTGTTAATACTAGTTTGAGATTAATTTTATGTTCTTATTCCCTTATAATCCTGCAGGAAATGTTTCAGCTGAATGGAACTGGAATGAAGTCTATAGTTTTGCAAAAGACATTCTTCTGCTCCTTATTAGTTTACTGAATAAAACATATAAACATTATACCAATTTATTTCCTGTAAGCCTAGTTTTCTGGAGCCAATACTCAAAAGCAGTCTTAAGCTATATTGTTCAATAATTTATCACCTTAAGAAAAATGCTTCAGTGAGCACACATCTGTACTCCTATCTATAGAAATCAGTAATTTAAGAAACTAAGTTGTAAATGTTTTATATTAATTCCAGAAAGCAAATGTATATTATTAATGGATTCTAGTTGACTGCTAGCTCACTGAAAGTTTTTAATAATATCATAAAAATATTCTTTCTTATCCTTTTCAAGAACAATTGTGTCTACTTTATAATATAAAAAATTGAGGCTCAATCATTCACTCACTTGTACACTGAACTGGATACAGGCTTGTCATTTAAGAAGATTCTGGCTCTGAACCACAGGTAAATCCCACAGATCCTCAGTGTGCTGAGATAAAGTCCACTCTAATACATATTTTGGTTAGGTCCCTTTATTTTTTTTAACCCTATTTTCTCAACTCAATTGATTTTTCAAAGCATCTGGATCCCTGCTTTAATTAGCAACACAGAATATTTACATCCCAATGCAGATATGACCTTAGTCAACTTCAAGTAAGCAATAATAAAGGACATGTATTCACATATTAATGACTGTTATAATATACTAGAGGCCTGGTGCACAAAATTCATGCACCGGGGGGTGGGGGAGGGTGTCCCTCAGCCCAGCCTGCGCCCTCTCCAATATGGGACCCCTCGAGAGGGATCGAGCCTAAACGGGCAGTTGGACATCCCTCTCACAATCCAGGACTGCTGGCTCCCAACTGCTCGCCTGCTTGCCTTCCTGATTGCCCCTAACTGCTTCTGCCTGCCAGCCTGATCACCCCCTAACCACTCCCCTACCAGCCTGATTGATGCCTAACTGCTCCCCTGCCAGACTGTTTGCCCCTGTCTTCCTCTGCAGGCCTGGTCCCCCCTAACTGCCCTCCCCTGCAGGCCTGGTACCCCCCAAATGCTCTCCCCTGCAGACCTGTGTCCCCCCATCCCCCCAACTGCCCTTCCCTGCAGACCCAGTCACCGCCAACTTCCCTCCTCTGCTGGCCAGGTCACCCCTGACTGCCCGTCCCAGCAGGCTTGATCACCCCCAATTGCCCTCCCTTGCAGGCCTGGTTCCTCCCAACTGCCCTCCCCTGCTGGCCATCTTGTGGTGGCATTCTTGTGTCCACAGGGGGAAGGATCTTTGACCACATGGGGGCAGCCATCTTCTGTGTTGGAGTGATGGTCAATCTGCATATAACTCTTTTATTAGGATAGAGGCCTGGTGCACGGGTGGGAGCCAGCTGGTTTGCCCTGAAGGGTGTCCTGGATCAGGGTGGGGGTTCCCTTGTGGTGTGGGGTGGCCTGGGCGAGGGGCCTGTGGTGGTTTGTAGGCCGGCCATGCCCCCCGGCAACCCAAGCAGAGGCCCTGGTATCTGGGATTTATTTATCTTCTACAATTGAAACTTTGTAGCCTGAAGTGGAGCCAAGCCTTCTGTGGTGGCAGCCATTTCTGTTGGGATTTACTTATCTTCTATAATTGAAACTTTGTAGCCTTAAGCAGAGGCCAAGGCAGGCCAGGGCTGCAGAAGCTTGGCTTCCTCCATTGCCATGGGCAACCCTAGCCTCCTGCTCTCTCCAGCTCCATGGCTGCCACCATTTCTGTTGGAATTTATTTATCTTCTATCATTGAAACTTTGTAGCATTGAGTGGAGGCCTGGGCTGGCAAGGGCAGGCGGAAAGCTTGGCTTCCTCCATTGCCAGGGAAACCCAAGCCTCCCTCCTGCTCTCTGTGGCTGCAGCCATCTTGGTTGGGTTTATTTGCATATTCCCTCCTGATTGGCCAGTGGGCATGGCTTGTGGGTGTAGCGGATATGGTCAATTTGCATATTACTCTTTCATTAGACAAGCTAGGCCATTGGTATAGCCTACTGCCTTGGCTACAGACCAATACAGCATGTTATTGTACTGAATACTGTAGGCAACTGTAATGCAATGGTAAATATCTAAACATAGAAAAGAGATAGTTAAAAACAGGGTATTAAAGATTATGAGATTATATTCTTATGGGAACACTGTTTACTGAAACATCATTCCGTGGCACAGACTATGTAAATATAATGTATATAAAGACAATAGTAGGGTAGCAGTGACTAGGCTAATTTTCAAGGTATGCTAACTAATAATGCAGAAGATGACAAATTTAAGCTGAGAGGCTTTTTTTTTTTTTTCAAGAACCCCACACTGGTCATATCTGGCAGCTCAATTTTGGTGTGTCAGCTGAGTCCGCCTCTTCTAAAACCAGGAGATAACTAAATTTCAGATTTGTTGTTTTTCATTAATAGTGCCTTCATCCTGCATCCAGAAGCCCCCTCTGAAGTACACATAAATCACCAGTCTAAACCCAAAACCTCTCTTGTCTCTTTGGCTACACTTGACACATATTCTGACCCACGCTGATCCAAGGATGTTGGCTAACACCACAGAGGAGGACTGTGGAGCTCCATACCTAAGGCCTACCATTCTGCATGTTTTTAGAAACTGAAATGTTAAGTGTTTCAGGGAGTTTATCCAATTCCAAGCAAATATTTGTTTAGTCTGATCTTTTTGTTTAGCTTTGCTGGCACACTTTGTAATCCTTTCAGAATTAGATGCTGCTAAGAAGTAACAAAAGACCATCTGTCTTGGTAACTTGGTTATAAAGAAAACATGATCAATGAAGATCTTTTGAAACTAAAGCAGCTAAGCAGAAACAAACATCTAAAACTTGATGTATTCTGCTTTAAAAGTGAGTATGATTACCTTTTTGATAAGGTTTTCCAAATTCAACTACAATGTCAAGGTAGGCTATTTTTCACATTGCCCATAACCTAATTATTAAGTGTAAAAAGAAGACAGTACATGGTACCCAGCTGACACACTTTATCTTTTTAAAGATAAAGAAAATGTTCAAAGAAGATTCTCTGTACATATCCACCCACATTTATGACAGAGCAGTTGATCTATCATCACAAAATATATACTAATACTACTCTTCCTTGATTTCACATCAAGCTCACTCATGAAGGTAAATTGTTGATTTACGAGTAATTTTGGGAAGAGAATGATTTAAACTTAAAGGGTTCAAGAAAATGCATTGAGGTATGAATGGTCGCTATAAGTTAATGAACTGAGGATGTTCAAAATAATTATCTGTGAATGAAAAAGAACATGTGTTCTGGGGCTAGGATACTATCCCAGAACTGAAACTGGACTAGTAGTCATGATGGAGTTGAATTAGAATCCAGTGCCTCTAAAAAATGGCTTATTTGTATTTCAGGAGGAGAGATAGGAAGAGAGGATACTTTTAATCTGTTTATTGAGAAAATTAATTCCGATAGAAACCTTGGACTATTTTACAGTAAGAGGTAAATTGTGTTTAAAAAGTCTCTCTTGGCCTGGCTGGCATGGCTCAGTGGTTGACCATCAACCTATGGACCACTTCACAGTTTGATTCCCGGTCAGGGCATATGCCCAGGTTGCAGGCTGAACCCCCAGTGGGGGGCATGCAGGAGGTTGCCAATTGCTGATTCTCTAATTGATGTTTCTCTCTCTCTCCCTCTCTCTTCCTTTCTGAAATCAATAAAAAAATATACTTTAAAAAAACAACTCTGTCTTTTCTTGGCACTTTTGGCCAACTTAGAGATGATCCATCTCAAAATATTGAGACTTTTCTAGTTTAGTTATGGAAGTACAGATTTCTCAGAAAGTAACGGATAAAAACTATTTATATCAAAATAACTTCTATTATAAGTGTATTTTATTTTAAAGAACTGATTTTTATATTTTTAGTATCACTGAAGTAATAAGAAATTCTGGAAGTATCTATATATATAAAAGCCCAGCAACCAGAATGGTGGAACGACCAGAACGACCGGTGGCTATGACATGCACTGCGGCAGCCAACCAGCCTGATCTGGGCCCTGATCAGCCCCACTCCCCTCCCCGGCCCAGCCCGATGGGCTCCCATCGGGGCGGGCTGGCTGGATACCACCTGTGCACGAATTCATGCACTGGGCCTCTAGTCTTAGATAAAAGGCTTCTCATAAGTCCTTTCAACTATATAAGGGCAGCACTGGAGATCTTGAAAGATGATTAAGTGGTAAAGAGGGTTATACTTTTTTTTAATCCTCACCCAAGGACATACTTAGAAAGAGGAAGGGGGAGGGGAGAGAAGGAAAGACAGGGAGGGAGAAGAGAGGAAAGGAGGGAGAGGGGGAGGGAGGGAGAGAGAGAAAAAGAGAGAAACATCAATGTGAGAAATACTGATCAGTTGCTTTCTGTTAGCACCCTGACGGGGATGAAGCCCACCACCCAGGTTATGTACAACCAGCAACCTCTAGGTGCATAGCACAATGCTCAACCAACTGAGCCACTCCAGCCAGGAAAGAGAGGGTTATACTATAAAAATAGGTGTATTTTTTAAATTCACCACTCTAGGACAATTTCCTCTCACATTTTAAAACGTGGTTAAAAACATTATAAAAGACAATGGAATTTTTCTGTTATCAGTGAGGTTGAATCTGAAATAAAATGACCACTATCTTAGGAACTTTGACACTTTAAAGGCACAGAAGAAAGCAGCAGCATAGTGTTTGGTCCTACAAGGCAAGAGGAAGTAAAAGAATGAATAATCAGCAATGTGAATTGAAGTAAAGGGCCGTTTAATTAAAGTAGGGTCTTGTTAAAAGTTTTAGTGGAACTTCAGTGCTCAGAAAGAATTCCTGAAATCTGAGTATTAATGCATCTTATTTGGAATGTTGTCCTTTATAGCTAAGAATCCCTGAATAACTATTAGAAGAGGAAGCATTTTCTTTTAGTTGAAGGGTCAGCTCTAACAATGTGGTTCCCCCTCCCAGAGAACAGCACCAAAACTGAAGGAGTACATAGAGGCATCAAAACATAGGTATCAATAACTAGCTCTAATTTGATCTAAACATTATTAAGGACTTTCTTTTTGTAATATAATGGTAGTTTCAAAATGTTAAAGCAATTTTAGATTTTACTTGTATGATGGTTATAATTTTACGTGTCCCATTAAGAAGCTAATCTAACCCATAAAATATCTTAAAGTATTTCTTAAAATTTTCTCCATATTACAAAAATTCAACATTATATTCCCTTCTTTTTGTCAAGCAAAAAGATATTTTTCAAATCAAAATGCTAAAATAAAACTGCTTACCATGATACCACCATTTTGTTTTCTTTGGATTCTTGTTACATGTTCGAACATAAAAAGAATTATCTGGTGGTCGTCTCTGAAATGAAAAAGAGTTTAAATAGATAAGAAGTTGTAAAATAGAAAAGCATAGGGAGAGACAGATTTAATAAAAGCTTTAGCAAAACTATTATAGAATGCATAAAAAACAATATAACTGCTGATGGCATAAATGAAAGAAAACCTAGGGAATGTAGACATTTGACACTAAAATTGTTTTTAAAAAACTAGAAGTGTGTGGTGTATTTTGAGTTAGGCTCCTGTGGGATTACTAGAGAATGAATATCAACTAATAGTGGCATCATTAGGTTGTAAAAAATTTTGGTTTTATTTACCTTATCTCCCTAGAAATAAGTTAATAATTACTTTTGTGAGCTAATTAAAACAAAAAAGTCTACCTAATTAGATTTGTCTGAGAAAACTAATGCAACTTATACACCTTCACAAAGGATTTTACTTTTCTGTAAGATCACCAAGGACAGACCACAGGATTCAGTTTCCAAACAACATGAGAAAAAAGGGGAAAAGATTTATTGGCATTTCTGCTGTACATACATATACCTTACTAGAACCATACTATAAACATATGGCAGCTTTGAAGGGATATACATCAGAAACAGTGATGCCAACACTGAAGGTAGATTATAGAAGAGGGCTGTCCTGAAAACTGTTGTATATTGATCAGGCACAAGGAATATATGACACTAAAGATTTGGAAACAGGTCAAACCTGTATTAAAGTCACGGAGGGTAGGTTTGTAGCTAATAGGATAGGCTCAAGCAAAATGCAATGGAGAGCAGGACTACCTAGAGATAGCTGGGAGGAAAACAGGTAGTAGTCCACACCTCATCCAAAACTCACATATAAGACTCTAATCTTAGCTGAGCCTCATAATGCCCCTAGGAGTTAATATTAATTTAACAAAAGGGAAGAGTAGAGCATAAGACGTACAACAACTATCCCAAGATTACCCTGTTAATACAGTCTGGGGAAATTCCTGAAAAATTACTATTATGACATTAGATGCCTGGCTACTTCAAAGACTAGATAATCTCTGTTGCTTGTCCTGCAAAGTCATAACTAGTGCTCACATGGAATAAATTGCTACTACTATGGCAAATAATTCCACAAACTACTTTTGTGTATATTTATGAGAAACCAATTAGAAAAACACTATTTGTTTAAGTCAAGAATATAATCTAACTGGTAAGTAACCAAGGAGATTGTGTTCTTAGAAAAAATAAACTAAATATAAAGATGGATTACTAAATTGTTTTAGAAATGGAACACAGGCTGGGAAGTTTGGACTATCTGTATTATTAGGGCACTGAGAATAAAGGGTTGATTACTGAAAAACCCTTGGTCTCAAATCTACTAAAACCTACTGACACAACAGATTTACTAGTAAATGCCTCAGTTTAGGAAACCATTCTTGACTATGAAAAGGGAAACTGGAACAAAACAATTATGACTAAATCTAAATTCTTAAAAGCCTATAGTAAAAATTAAAATTTGCATTAAAAAAGAGTCAACTAGTAAAGTGAAACTCAGGCAACTATGTCCACCACAGAATACAATTCACCTCTTTACTAGAAGAGTTTCGGTGGATATTTAAAAGACATTTTAAAGCTTATCTGAAGCTAGAGCACCTCAATGACAAAGAAAGTTTCCTTTTTGTAATCTACTACTTAGCACAGTAAAAATAAGATGAAGTAGGTACCTAATAAATGTTTGCTAAATTTCATTAGAGTCAAAGCTGCCAGAATGCTGACTTCCAGATTACCATCTTTGTTGAATACATTATGGTTTATACAATATTATATAGCTTATCAATAATTCAAATGGAGTGGCTAGTATCATATACAAAATATCAAAGAAATGGTAGCAAACAACTAAATATGAGGGGAATGGTAAAGGTTAGAAAAAGATGAAGAAGGTAAAGAATATAGTAATTTTCTAGTTTTTAATAGTAAATCAATAAATTTAAATGTAAACAAAAATTAATCATCAGGTATAAGCAAGAGCTATGTGCAGATATTGCACTAGTATTCATCTCGTAGCTTTTCTTATTCAATCCTGTTACTGCCTCACCTTCTATAGACATTAAACATTAGCAGGGACATAGAAACCCTAGTCACTGCAAACTACTCTGTTCTACTAAAAGCTTAAAATTGGTATGTGTCCTGGGGAAGAAAATATGGAAGTAATAAATGAGTAAGACTTATTTCCAAAGCCTTGGGGTTTACTAAAGCTCAAATATAGTGTTAAAATGCAGCTTAGAAAAGCCAACAGCAAAGAAGAAACTAAAGTTAAAAAGTGATACCAACATATGTACCCTATTTCATCTCTTCTAAGATGTATATTTTTCCCTTACAGTTTAATATTCTTAACTAATGGTGTGTCACAAGTTTAACTGCCCGAGTTAATTTCCTTTCTTATATGGTATATAAAAGTGCATTTTAAGGGCTCTTAATGCTGTAATTTGAAAAAACACAATTTAACCCATTATTTAACCATGCCCAGTTGAACAAACCCTTCTTTCTTTCCTTTTGAAACCTAACATCAAGAAACTTGTTATGGAATTAACATCCCAAGAAACTTACTTTGCAAACGGTGGCTTAAAGTGCTTGAGTCTAGATAACCTAACCAATTTACTCTGCTAGCCAGTTGGGCTCAGTGGATAGAGCGTTGGCCTGTGGACCAAAGGGTCCCGGGTTTGATTCCGGTCAAGGGCATGTACCTTGGTTGTAGGCTCCTCCCCTGCTCGGGCCATGTCAGGGAGCATGCAGGAAGCAACCAATTGATGTGTTTCTCTCACACTGATATTTCTGTCTTTCCCTCTCTCTTCCACTCTATCTCTAAAAATCAATGGACAAATATCCTTGGGTGAGGATAGAAAAAAATTAAAATAAAGTACTATCTTAAAAGTTCTCTAAATACAAATTTAATAAAAATGACAGTTCAATTTGGAAACAGAAAAATAAATAACCTCTCAGCTCTCTAATCTCAAGAAGCTTGTTTCTTCTATAAACAGAATACAAAGGAAAGCCCCATGGGAAGTAAGGCTTTAAAACCATAGCACTCTATTAATACTGTGCCGCACTAACCCTCAAGTGGGAGTGACAAAAGGACCAGAAGTGCAGAGGATTTAGGGTCTTTAAAAGGATATCTTAAATATTAACTCATGTGACTTTTGTTTTTGGTCTTATTCTCCTCTGCATCAGACAAAGAACCTGTGGATTTGTAAAGGAGAGTAAGAGGACAAGTCCTAAAAATTCTCCTGGTAATCTAGTCTGTCGCCTTCAACCTAATCATTACGATAGCAAAGCTCCGGTTCCTGCGAAATGCCTTGAAAGAGGCTGATATGGTGAGAGCCAGCCAGCACGGGGAAGAAAGGAGGGGAGTAGGGAACTCCCTTATGATGCTTGTTCTTGGGGCTTTTCACTCTGAAATCTAGAAACAAGAATTTCTTGGACACTTTTGCCCTGTGCATGTTTATGGAAATAAAATGCAGACTGTTTAGAACATCTGCAGGTATTTTCTGTTTAAGAAATATAAAAGCAATATCTAACTTCTATTTGGGATGAAAGATTATCAAAATATGTATTCCCTATAACTTCATAATAAAAACATTAAGTCCTTCCTTCAAATAAAATGCATATTAAAATAGTTTCTCTACCTAAACTGAAAGAAGAGACATTACCTGGAATAATTCTGAAAAGTCCTACCTTTTCTTTGCAGCTGGAAAGCATGCTAATAATGCTAAGACAAACTGATTGGACTGAGAGCGCTGGGGACCAGTCTTCTGTTAGAATGGATAAACAGATATGACCATTGCTATAAACATGAGGATGAACAGGAATATTTTCACCAGTAAACATGACCTAAGGAAGAATAAAATTCCATTAACATGCAAATATTCTGTATGACCAAAAAAAAAATTCCCCACATAACTTAGTATTTTTAAAACCAAATTTAAAACAAACAAAAACAGTGCCAAGAACAAGATAAATAACTGCTTTTTTATTCTCATGAATTCAGTAAATACTGGTTTCACTGTATGAATGCCCACGTCATAGGGGGAGAGGACCCCAAATTATCTATTTTGTATTTCAGCTATTTTTCAAATCCCCTATAAAAATTTTCAAACTACCATTATTTTTAGACTAGGAAAAGTCAACTTTCCATTTATAAGAACGGTTTTTCAAATTCTATTCATTGCTCTCTGCATATAAAAATCAAATACAATGAAATTCCGAACAGAAAGTATTCAATTTTGAGACAATATGAGTTATAGTTGGGAGGAACATCCCTTCCACCTGTAACAATGCCACCAACTCAGGTGCTATATGCAAAAGGAAATGACTGCAATGTATTCCACCTCCTCTAAACTCATACATCCATTATGATGGGCACAAATTACTACTTATTAATCAGTAAATAACTATGTGCCTAGACCAAAATAAAAAACACAAAACTGGGGGGTTGAATGAGTCTCCCAATTACTTGCTGTTTTTCTCTGCCTTTTCATCAATTCTTACAATAGTTTTTCCTTTCTTCAACTTGCTTATCCACTATTGTGAAAGGTAATAAATCTATTATTTCCTTCCTTTGCCCTAATAATTCAACAAATATCCTAACAGTAGTGTTTCTTATACATATCTACCTAACCATATGAAAAGGAAGGAGAGTAGATACGTGTATCCTGAAGAATTTATAAGCATAGCCCAAAGTAGGTCAAAGACAATAAAAGTTATTTTTAAGAATGTTTATATGTTGCTTCATATTAAATTATTTATTTTAACATATAATTCACCAATCTTTAACTGAATTTTATTCTGCAAAAAATGTACCATTTTTATTCTGTTGTTTAGTATTCATTCCTAATTCCTGAACTGGCATTTAAAAAAATTACCTGAAGATGTGGCTAAAAATACAAATTCAAGGACCCACTTTCACAGATTTTGAATCAGTAGGTATAATGGGATTATTATAAAGCTCATCAAATATAAACCAGTAGTTTCCAAACAAGACTTACAGTATTTTTCTCAGTCCTGCAAACTGCCTCACACTTGAATATAGCAGAATCTTAGTACAGAGAAACTTTAACTTATGACAGAAACTGATGATGAAACATATATTGCTCTAGGCATACCTTTCCTTCCCTTTAGAGAGAAAAGAGAGCCAGTGAAATAAATGTGGCCAGCGTAAAGTATGTCATAATTTAATATAGGACACGTTGTGGAAGATTTCCATAAGCTAGGCTTTTTCTTTTATTTTTACACAGCTAGCTACAAATCTAATTTTATTACAATCTCACAAATACTTACATTTAACAAAGCACTCTTTCATACAAGTAGGAGTTCTCTAATATTTCAAACACACTATAAACATATGGGACTCATTTCCTTGGCTAAAGCTAATATAAGACAGCAAAAGGATTTTTTTTCTCAAAGGAATGACTTTTCAAACGTTATTTTTTTCTTCTTTCTCTTTAAAATCTGGCCATCCACCCTCCTCCATTCACACTAAAGAGAGCTAAAATAAAGCTGAAAAATAACAGTAAAATCTCAAAATAAGAGACATCAAGTTACTTTCCCTGCCCAATTGCAGAAAACCCCTGAAAGACTGGCACAGCTGGGTTAGAAGTATACCATTTACCTCAATTATATCTACCCATGCTAATGCCTTTTTCATGACTCTTTGCTTAAAGAAAGTACTGCTCTGCAAAGGAAATGACTGCTTACATGGTCTTGCAATTCTTCCGTTTATCTTAGTTTCCACAGGCTAATTTAATTTAATTTTTAAATTAATTTTTATTCTTTACCAGTACAAATTATAGTTTATTATTACATGCATTTGGTATTCCCACCACCTATTGTAGATGTCTACAGTGGGTATTAATGAATCTCACAGAATATGCATCTGCTTTGGGGTATTCCTTTTGCCAGAACATACCATTGGACCAGTAGGATATATTTATTAAGAATGAAAGCGATGCCCAAGAGCTTATTCCCTGACCACAACAATTATTTTCTTACAGGATATTTTTCAGTAACAACTCTTTTTTAAGAAGTCAAGTAGCACAGTGCTTTGAAAGTGCCAATAAATGAATAAGCACCAAGTTATCTTCTTCGGCAAAAAAAGAATCAATGTATCAGCAACCATCAAAGGAATATACACAGACAAACAAATACAAAGGTCAACAGTGCATGCTTTGACTACCCAATTCACAGAGCAGAAGGAAAGTAGTATTCTTGGATAGAAATGATGGTATACTAAATCATTTGGCCTGGGAGCCAAGAAATATGCACGGACCAAAAAGAAACAAGGAGAAGCGAGAGGAAAGGGACACCTGCAGCAGAAGCAGCACAGTCTGGAAGCAGAGAAGAGCCAGAAATCAAGAGATCAGCTCTGAAGTATGAGGGGACTGAAATAAAAATCAAGTCTCAGTAACCCTTAAAAAACAAACAAACAAACAAAACGGGGCTTTTTAACATGCTGCATGCAGGGCAGATGCAGACAGTCCAAAACTTTTAGCCACCATAAAAACAGGGGAATGAATTAGTTGTACATAGTACAAGTAACCCCGAAGGTCTAACCTGACAGATACAGAATTTTAGAAGTTCCAGGTCTAAACATGGAAAGGCTGAGTTTACATGCCATAGATGAATTGCTAAAATAAAAGAAAAGCTTTTCAAGAGTTTATCATGTAAAAAGCTGGTAAGTGGTTTCCACAGGCTGTTTTAATGTAAACTTTACTATGCTGGTCCTCTGCATGTGATTGGGAGAGTAACCAAGGCTGAATTTCTTTAAGATCACTCTCTTAATCATCCTCATTTACTTAACACCAGTAGAAGCCAAAGGAAGAAATGTACATTTCAGTTATTTTAATGCAGCCAATAAGTTCTAAAACCTTAAGAGATAATTAAGCTATTTTCAGAGTTCAAAACTTTACTTGAAGGAGAAACCAAGATGGCGGCATAAGTAAACACCTAAACTGCTGCCTCGCACAACAATATCTAAACTACAACTAAAAGACAAAACAGACACCATCCAGAACCACAGGAAAGCTGGCTAAGTGGATATTCTACAACTAGAAGAAAAGAGGAAAGCACATTGAGAGTCAGAGGAGCTGCAAAAGGCTGAGGTACGGAGACTCGCATGTGGAGAGGACAGGTGGCTAAGTGCGCGGCTGGCTTTCTAAAGAGGGAGGGAGACGGAAGCTCTTGACTGCACTGAATTCCAGTCCCGGGCGAGACCCTGGGAAACCAGACTCATTTGGGGGGAATCTGGACTGTCAGGAAAAGAGAAAGCACACCAAGACTGGGGAACTGCGGAAGAAAGAGGTCTGGAGGTGCGCACGCGTGCAGAGAGGACTGACTGCTAAATGCTAAATGCACAGGTGGCTGAGTGCATGGCTGGCTTTCTAAAGCAGGAGGGAGACGGAAGCTTCCGACTGCGCTGAACTGCAGTTCTGGGCAAGTTTCTGGGAACCCCGACTCATTCGGGGAGAAACTGGACTATCTGGCAGCGGGTGAAACTTGAGGGTGGCTTTCTCTCAGAGGTGCTTGCAGTAATTACCGAGGGACACTGAGACCCAGGGGCCTGATAGGGCAGGGCTGACGGGAAACTAAGGCTGTCTGCTCCGCCCTGAAACTCTGCCCCATCCAAGCTGAGCACAGAGGCTTTTGCAATTTTGCAAGTCTTGTCATAAGAGTGTCTCCAGCACAGAAGTTCTCCCAGCGTAGACACAGCTGATCCTCACAGCCAATTGGCCTGGAGGTCAATTCCTCCCAGTGATACCAACAACAATCAAGACTTAACTACAACAAGGCTGAGCACAGAGTCCACAAAGGGGTGCACCAAGCATGTCCACCTCAGGTAACTGGGGAGGCTGAGCCACTGGGCCCTAGAGGACATCTAGCACACAAAGCTACTCTACCAACTCAGGGAAGCAGCGAAAACGTGGAGACAAAGAAACAGATCACAAACAAAAGAAATGCAGGAAAGCAAACGACTGGATATAGAGTTCAAAACCACGGTTATAAGGTTTTTCAAGAATTTCCTAAAAAAGGCCAATAAACTTAGTGAGACCCTCAAGGATATGAAAAAGGACCAACTAGAAATTAAGCATACACTGACTGAAATAAAAAATATACAGAGACCTAACAGCAGACTAGAGGAATGCAAGAATCAAATCAAAGAGTTGAAATACAAAGAAGCAAAAAACACCCAACTGGAAAAGCAAAAAGAAAAAAGAATCCAAAAATATGAAGATAGTGTAAGGAGCCTCTGGGACAACCTCAAGCGTACCAACATCCAAATTATGGGGGTGCCAGAAGAAGAGAGAGAGCAAGATAATGAAAACCTATTTGCAGAAATAGTGACTGAAAACTTCCCCCACCTGGTGAAGAAATAGACTTACAAGCCCAGGAAGTGCACAGAACCCCAAACAAAAGGAATCCAAAGAGGACCACACCAAGACACATCGTAATTAAGATGCCAAGAGCAAAAGACAAAGAGAGAATATTAAAAGCAGTAAGAGAAAAACAGTTAGGTACCTACAAGGGAGCACCCATACATAGGATTGTCAGCTGATTTCTCAACAGAAACTATGCAGGCCAGACGGGAGTGGCAAGAAATAATCAAGGTGATGAATAGCAAGAACCTACAACCAAGATTACTCTACCCAGCAAAGCTATCATTCAGAATTGAAGGGCAGATAAAGAACTTCACAGATAAGAAAAAGCTAAAGGAGTTCATCACCACCAAACAAGTATTATATGAAATGCTGAAAGGTATTCTTTAAGAAGAGGAAGAAGAAAAGGTAAAGATAAAAATCATGAACAACAAATACATACCTATCAACAAGTGAATCTAAAAATCAAGTGAATAAAAAAATCTGATGAACAGAATAATCTGGTGAATATAATAGAATCAGGGGCTAGAAAAGGAGTGGACTGATAATTCTTGGGGGGAAAGGGGTGTGGGGGGTACGGGAAGAGACTGGACAAAAAGCGTACACCTATGGATGAGGGCAGTTGGGGGGGAGGTAAGGGCAGAGGGTGGGATGGGAACCAGGTGGAGGGGAACTATGGGGAGAAAAAAGAGTAACAATTGTAATAATCTGAACAATAAAGATTTATTAAATTAAAAAAAGAACTTTTTATTTGAAGTCCCAAGAAGCTGATAAAACTATCTAAAACAAATCTGGCAAGACAACTGAATACAAACGAATTTGAAACCAAAGGGAATAAATAAGAATGTTGCTAATTTATTTATTTTAAAAATTTATTCATGCCCAGCTGGTGTGGCTCAACAGTTGAGCATTGACTCAGAAACCAGGAGATCGCTGGTTCAATTCCCGGTCAGGGCACATGCCCAGGTTGCGGTCTTGATCCCCAGTAGGGGCCATACAGAAGACAGCCAATCGATGGCTTTCTCTCTCATTGATGTTTCTGTCTCTTTCCCTCTTCTCTAAAAATCAATAAAATATTTTAAAAAATAATTTATTCAGATACAACCTAGTCATATAGACCATGTAAACCACACCTGAAGTTCTCAGTCTGCATTAGAAGCAGTCCTCAGATGTCTCTAAACTTCCAAATATCTCCCTATCAGTGTGGCTCATTTTCAAGAGCAGGTGAGATCTGAGAGAGAACTGTGCTCAGGATTCATATAATTTTGTAAGTGTGCATATTATACATCCAACCTAAAATTTTAAGGAAGCCAACCCCTGGGTACTGAATGTATGGTCATAAAAAACTACTAAAATTTAAACTGAAAGCCACCAATAGTGACAAAATAAAGGCTGGAGCTTAGCTGTTCCTAATATGAAATTAATGGTACTCATATATTATAAGATTTCCAAGCATCAAGCTGAACGGTAGAATACTGAGGTCTTACCACAAGGAAGGCATACTACTGTGTTCAGACTAGTGTGCTAGAAGTAATTATAAAGTCAGATACCTAATCTGGCGTTAGGTTACGTCAAAACACAGCATACACAGAATGAGTAGTAGAAAACAGGCTATAATTATAAAAGCCAGTTGAAAACATGGATACCAAGATTTCTCCAGGGACAATGCGAAAGAATACTTTCTTTCCTGATGATAATTGTAAGTAGATGAAATAATGTGTAACCATAAAACTGAACACTCAAGCAGAGAATTTACTGTAATAAATTGAGTATTGAATTATAAATGATATATGATTAAAGGTAGTCTAGTATAAATGGTGAATTTTTGACAAAAGTGACTGGGGATTAGATTAACATAGTCTTCAACCCAATTCCTCCCTTTGGTCACCTACTATGAATTGGCAGCATCAGCATTAACCGTTTTCCCGGTCTTTCAGAATTACCATGACCATACAGCTATACCTGTACTGCAAAGACAAAATTGCTGGTTACAATTAAACTAAGTTTGGGTTCCCTTGGATGGTAACCATTCTCTCCTTTATGCCCTGTGATCTCTAGCCTACCAGTCTTTTCCTGTACCTTCCCTCCGCTTTACTTCCCAGGCTTTAATGAACAAGTTCATTGTCAGATATCCTAGGTGCTAGACAATTTAAGGCAATAGAAATTGTTAGTAAGACTTTGGAAAGCTTTCCTGCCATCACATGACAGAGCAAGGAGAATCAGAGCTCAGATAACAGGACGAGGACACTATGAAGACATGATTGGGATCTCCACTGTTAGGGTGTTCTTAGCAACCAAATGAAACGTCTATGTTCGGGGCATGCAGGGGAGGGGAATAAGGATGAGGGAGAAATGACTACTCTTTTGCCCCAATGTTTCGAAAGCTTTGTAGTCAAGGCAAGTATATTCTCCGGACTGCTCTTAGCATCAATATGGTTTCAAAACTAAACAGTGTCCTCTTCCTCCTAAAAAAGTATTTCCCCTCCTATTTCTAATATGCCTAAAATTTCTCCAACAAAAATTAGTTGAAAGCTTAAAAACATCTATAACTGGGACATTTACAACCTAATATAGGTGTGCTTCAGATTTGTTTTATTCAAATAGGATGCTCTGCCCCAGCTGGTTTGGCTCAGTGAATCGAGTGTCAGCCTGCAGACTGAAGGGTCCTAGGTTCGATTCTGGTAAAAGGCACATACCCAGGTTGCAGACTTGATCTCCAGTAGGGGGCCATGCAGGAGGCAGCCCATCAATGATTCTCTCTCATCATTGATGTTTCAATCTCTCTCTCCCCCTCTCCCTTCCTCTCTGAAATCAATAAAAAAACAAACAAACAAACAAACATAAATCAACTAGGATGGTCTGAAAGGGGAACGGGGTCTAAGACAGTGGATATTTTCAGGAAGGAAGAGTGGTGAATGTGAAGGAGGAGGTAGAGAGGAAAAGAAGCAAAACAGTAAAGACATAAGCTTGAAGACTTCATAGTTTTGATGGAGACTGACCATACCTCCCAAGTCCTTTGAGCTCCTTCACATTATTGTTTTGACAGATTCCCAAATATCCATTCACTTTAATTTCTCGTTGTAGCCCTCCATGATCTACACATAAAACCACAACAACATAAGCTCACAGAACTCAGAAGAGGCCACATTCTCTCATGCCTTGCCTATTTGACATAAACTCTTCTTGTTCTTAAGTTCCAGTGCAAACAGGTTTTTCAACAAAAATTAGTTGAAAGCTTAAAGACATTCTACTCTAAATCAGTCACTGCTTTCTCTTTGCTCCCAAGCATACAATCATACTTCCAGTTGCAGAGCCCAAAACTTGTGGAGTCTTCCTCTATTCCCTTCATTCACATTCCACACTGATCTATCAGCAAATTCTGTTAGCTCAACTTTTAAAATAGGTACAGCCCAGCTGGCGTGGCACACAGTGGTTGAGTATCGACCCATGAACCAAGAGGTCAGGGTTTAATTCCCAGTGATGTTACTGGCATGATCCCCAGTGGGGGCTGTGCAGGAGGCAGCCGACCAGTGATTTGCCCTCATTACTGATGTGTTTCTCTCTCTCCCTCCCTCCCCTCCTCCCCTCCCTTCCTCCCTCCCTCCCTTTCCCTTTCTGAAATCAATAAAAATATATTTAAAAATAAAATAAGTACAAAATATGGCACCTTCCATGACCTCCACTGCTACCCTTCCTAAATTATTTCAACAGCTTATGTGGCCCTAGCTAGTTTGGCTCAGTGGATAGAGAGTCAGCCTGCAGACTGAAAGGTCCCAGGTTCGATTCTGGTCAAGGGCATGTACCTGGGTTGCAGGCTCCATCCCCAGTAGGGAGTGTGCAGGAGGCAGCCGATCAATGATTCTCTCTCATCATTGATGTATCCCTCTCTCTCTCCCTTTCTCCCCCTCTCCCTCTCCCTTCCTCTCTGAAATCAATTTAAAAAAGAAAATTTTTAAAAAAGCTTATCTGGTATCCCTGCACCCGTGTCCCCAGTCAATTTCCTATGTAACAGCCAGCTTTTACCTTTTAATTTTAAGTAGGATCATGTCATTTCTCTACTCAAAATCTTCAAAAGTTTTCCATTTCATTCAGAGTAAAAGTCAAAATTCTTACCATGGGCTTTAAATGTCCTATCAGCCCAAATTACCTCTGCCCTATGCCCTACACTTCCCGCCTTGTTTATATAGCATTCTACGGACCACTACAGGAGCCCTGGAGTCACCTGCTCTTCCCCTCACCTCTGTCACATAGTTCGCTCACTCATCTCTTTCAGATCTCTGCTCCGATGCCATCTTTTCAGTGAAATCTTCCTTAATCACCGTTTCCAAAATCGTAAAACCTCATTCCTCTTTTCTGTTTTCCCCCCCATCATGTTCCATACTACTAGTATATGTATTTTACTTACTGTCTGTCTCTTTCCACAAGAATACAAACTACATGTAAGCAGGATATTTTTCTCTTCTGTAGTTTTGTTTACCACTGAATCACCAATACCTAGTCCAGGATCTGTCCTATGCTATGTGCTATTTAAATACTTACAAAATTAATGAATAAATGTCTACCTGTCCAAATATTTAACAGATTATAAGGTAGGACCAATGCTTTTTAATTTCTGTACTCCTATTTCTAAAGTACACAGAAGAGTACTTGGTGCACAATTCATGCTCAATACAAGGTAAATTAGCCATTTACTTGCATGCTAATATAGAAAAGTAGTATATACAAAAATATTATATTTTCTGTATGCCTGGTTGTAAAGGCACATTTGTAGAAACCAGTGATGAAAAGGTGGCTCATCTTGGCTCTCACACTAACTGAAAAAGTTTTTTGTCATTGTTATTACTTTCTTTAAAGCAAATGGTCAGGCCAAACACCATTATTTTAGATAGGTAGTCTTTTCATCAATAAAATATATTAAAATAGGTTATAGGTTTGTCATATAAAGCTTTTACTATGTTGATGTATGATCCCTTTATTCAACTTTGCTGAGAGTTTTTATCAAAAAAGGGTGTTGGATTTTGTCGAATGCTTTTTCTGCATCAATTGATATGATCACATGGTTTTTGTCTTTCAATTTGTTTATATGAAGTATCTCACTTATTGACTTGCAGATATTGTACCAGCCTTGCATTCATGAAATAAATCCCACTTGGTCATGGAAAAAAAAAAAATCTATATGTATATCAAGTGTTTATTGTTTAGATCCATTACAATTACATTATAACCATAAAGATGATGTGATTAAAATAATTTTAAACTATTACTGGACTCAGAGTAGCTCTGTCATGTTCTCAATCCTGGATATTAGAATATGCAATTTCTATGACATGGAAGAGACTACAGGATGAACTGATGTTAAAAACAGTATCCTCATATTATTCCAAAAGATTGGGAACAAGTGCCCCAGAGCTTACAAAGGTTATCATTCTACAAATTATCTTTCTATTCCAGACATAACATTACTGACTGGATAAATAGGCATTTTTCCCCCCATGCTGGTACTCACTCCTAATTAGCAGTATAAGGGAAAAGTAACTTGGGTTTGAATCGTGACTATTCTACTAGCTAGCTTTTGAACCATGAACAAGACATTTTACTCTATAAGTTTCAATTTCTTCACTTATAAAATGAGGATGAATCCATCTCCCCCTAACCTCTTCATTAAGAGCTATTATAATACAAAATGAAGATGGATGTTCATTATAAAGTATAATATAAATATTACTATATAATAGGATGTATGAAGGTAATGTGTTGCTAAAATGATTAAATTCAGACTTGACCATGAAGGACCTAAGCTAAAGAGTTTTTAGACCTGACAGGAAATAATGAACCATTAGAGGTTTTACTGAGGAAGGTGAGGATGGTGGTTCTGTGTGTACTAGCACATGTAAAATCCAATGAGGTAACTGTGACTTCAAAGAAATCTAAAGGCACTGTAAAGGGATGGCTAGGGGTGAAAAGAACTAGGATTGCAGCACTGACAGTAAGGTAAGAGCAGAGAGACTGCAAAAGGATCTGAAAAACTGCATTTAGAGTGTGGGAAACAGAAGAATTTTAACACGAGCAGATAAGTGGACAGCAACCCAAGGGGGAAAAATATCCCCTTATTTTATAATTGGGAAAGATTGAGTTTAGATGTGTTATGTTTGAGTCGTCTGGAGTTATTTAAGTAGAGATGTCCAAGAAGGGAGTGAAACTAAACCTCAAAGACCTGGGACCAGCTGCTTAGGATGGTTGAACGCAGAGAAAAGTGAGGAGAGTAAGGGAGAGCTGAATTAAGAACTCCAAAATCAGAAGGGTAGGCAGAGTACAACTGAAGAAAAAGAATTTAAAAGATGTAAGATAATAAAGGGAATTTATTACAAATGACCATATGTTAAAAATGAAATTCAAATGATGCTCAAGTTTGATATTTGATTTAGAAATAAATACTAAGGATTAGAGGACACTTTTGACTTAGTTTCACATTTACAAAAATAGTATTTTCCTGATGAAAAACGTGTGAGCTCCCACAGTTAAGCCTCCAGTAGTCAAAAGCTTCCATAGTTGGTTATATTCTCCTTCCATATACTCAAGACCCCACTGCCTTCAAGTATTAATAGTCAGCAATGATACTAATAAACCAAAGGCAACAATAGAAAGTGAAGCTCATTTTCTGGAGAGAAGGAAGACATTTATTTTTTTTTATTATAGTCTATTTCTATTAGACTATGGGATATCCTCTTTACAGTAGCAATGCGCCTGACTGGTTTGGCTCAGTAGATAGAGTGTAGGCCTGTGAACTGAAGGGTCCCGGGGTTCGATTCCAGTCAAGGGCATGTGCCTTGGTTGTGGGCACGTGCCTTGGTTGTGGGCACATCCCCAGTGGGGTATGTGCAGGAGGCAGCTGATCAATGTTTCTAACTCTCCATCCCTGCCCCTTCCTTTCTGTAAAAAATCAACAAAATATACTTAAAATAAAGTAGCAATGCAATATGACTTTCCTTAAAAATAGCATATTTTAGCACCAAACAGGTTGAATTTCAGGTATTTGGAAAATTTCATTACCTCATTACCTAGCAACACTAGACAGAGTTGGCATTAAGTTTTATCATTTTGCCACTACGAGTAACTCATTTACCCTTACCAAGCCAGAAATCTGAAGTCATCTTAGAGTCTCCCATTCTCTAACCTCCACCGATTAATTATTCACCCTGTTAGCTCTCAAAAATGTTCCTCCACCACTATTTTTCCCTATCCAAGTATTAAGCCATTAACTGACAGTACCTCATATTATAATGATAAGATTTGTGGCTCATGTCTAGATGTTTAACATCTCATAATATATTCTGCTCTTGCTGTGCTAGCATGTTGCAAAGACAGCATGTCAATGCAAAATCAAAGAAGTGCTCCTTTGAACAAAGCACTTGCCTCTTTACAATGCCATTCTATCATCTTATCTAGGAACAAATGCCTAGCTATTCCGGAATGTTAAGTTCTCTCTTCAACAATCCAAAGGCCTGGGTCAGATTTCCACCCTTTATTAACATCTATGGTTAAGAAAGTTTTAAGTTCTTCGAAGTACAAAAGCAGCAAAGCCCTAATATCAATAATATAAAATGTTCAAAAGATCCTGGTTTACATTATGATAAGATAAAGGAAGAAATCTATTTACATAATTAAAATAAATTTATTTCATAAAGTTTTTCTTTGTAAAAAATGACCAATTTAGCATTTTGCTATAAAAAATACAATGAATTTTTAAAAAGCAAGACAGTTACCTGAGGAGAGTCAAAAGGGTATCGACTACTAAACTTAAATAGAAGTTGAAATTTTTCCCCTTCATATAAGGTACCTGGTGCACCTTCCATGTCTACAATCCACCTAGAATAGAAAAAAAGAAATTAAAAACTTCAGATAAAAGGGATTGGGGCAAGAAGGAGAAAAGACAACACCAAGAACTTCCTCTATGCTAGGTATTGGGATAGGAGTCATTTGTGTAAAATAGCATACTTCATCCTCCCAATAATTATAAAAACAGCCATTCACATTCGTGGAATGCCTAGTTCAAGGGTTAAATAACTAGATCAAGTTCAGATAGCTAGCAAAAGACAAAGACAAATTTTAACCGAGATCTCAAAAAACAAACATAATAAATAACGAATGAATGAATAAAAAACAAAATAAAAATCTAACTCAGGGTGATAACAGCAAAGCCTGTGCTATTCCTACTCAATTTATCCTATCTTATTTTCTCAAGATTATTTCTACAATGACTAAAAAGATTTTATAAATAATATCAAACTAATTAACTTCCATTCTGATATCAATTATTTTAGAAGCAATGGGGGAAGTATCAGCAATGACTACAGAGAACTGTAGTCATCTGACCAACGATCTCATCATTGTTCTAAAGAAGACTAAATAGGAAAAAGAAAGCTAAGCTGACATTAGTCCACTTACTCTGATGGGCAAAGTTCTATATGGCCTTTCCTTAGTCTCTCATTATGACTCAACTGTTTAATAAAACCCAGAATGGATTTCTATAGTATCTCTGCAAGCTTACTTTGTTTCCACATATAAAAACCATGAATATAAAATAGAGACATAATTAGTAACTCATTCTTATGACTTTGGTCCACTTTGCTTCTAAAATACTGCCCCATCATCTTTCTCATCAAAATCTCTATTTCTCTACCTTCCCTTCCTCCATTTGATTTAAAAGAAAAAAACAAGAGGTAATGTATCCCATCTAACAAAGAGGAAATATGCTAATTGACCCTCACGTTGTCGCAAAGATGGCAGGGCCCACAGCCAAAAAGGAGGGAATATGCTAATTGACTGCTACACCCTCAAAGATGGTAGCACCCACAGCCACAAGATGGAGGTGCCCAGCTGCCCAGGGCCGGCCCGAGGCACAGGCAAGCCTTGGATGGTGGCTGCCCAGCCTCCCAGGGCCACCTGAGGCTCAGGTAACCAGGGCTGGCCGAAGCTTGCACTGCCAGCAGTGGCAGCAGCAGAGGTGTGATGGGGGCGTCGCCTTCCCTTGATCGCCGGGTCGCCTCCTGCCCCTGAGGGCTTCCAGACTGTGAGAGGAGGCAGGACGGGCTGAGGGACCCCCTCTCCAGTGCATGAATTTTTATGCACCGGGCCTCTTTTAGAATATACTTATATCTCTGCTACTTATAATAATTATTGTACACCTGGCTAATTTCTTCAATCCTATGCTTTTCAGGTATAAAAATTTATTATGTTAAATACAGGGAAACAAAAGAAAGAAATGAGAATACAGTTTTGGGGTTCTATTCATCACACCACATACTATAGATTAAGAGTATGTGAAATAATAAATGTGCCTGTTCTCTCAAAGCAACCAGCAAATGTGAAGACTCTTAAGAGCACAGCTATTCACTTTCAGAATGCACGCTGAATACCACTATTTGGTAAAAAAGATATGACCACAGACCCAAGAGGCAATATTTTAAAGTGAAATCAGATAGATCTGCCCCTTAGCTAGCTGTGTGGCCATGAGAAAGCTATTTTACCTCTCCCATTTTAACTATTTCAATTGTAAACAGATATTTTTTTAAAAAAGGTATTCACTTCAAGGTGTTGTTGGATACATAACATTACATATGAAAGAAAACCCCTAGCATATTCCTGACATCAGAGCCAGAACCCAGTAAATTAAATACAATGCAAAAGCTGCACTAAAAACAAAGTCTAAAACTATTCTCTTTACAAACCAGATAGGTCCTTCCTAGCCATCAAAATCCCCTTTTACCCACCCCCCTAATCCGGATACCTATTGCAAAGAGATATTCTGAGGAAAACTCAGGACTTCCTGTTGGCCTTTCATTCTGTTTTATAAGGTAATTTTTAGGACAATGTACCATAAATTTATGTGATCTACTCAAGCAAAGCCTTTTTTTTTTTTTTTTAATCCTTGCCCAAGAATGTTTTTATTTATTTAATTTTTTTAAAAAATATATTTTATTGATTTTTCTCAGAGAGGAAGGGAGAGAAATAGAGAGCTAGAAACATCGATCAGCTGCCTCCTGCACACCTCCCACCGGGGATGTGCCTGCAACCAAGGTACATGCCCTTGACCGGAATTGAACCTGGGACCTTTCGGTCCGCAGGCTGATGCTCTATCCACTGAGCCAAACGGGTTTCGGCCCAAGGATGTTTTTAATGATTTTTTTTTTTTTTAAAGGAAGGGGGAAAGAGACACAAACAGGGAGAGAAACATCAATGGGTTGTCTCCTATACACTCCCAACCCCCTACCTGGGGATTGAACCCTAACCTAGGTATGTGCCCTGACCAGGAATCAATCGAACCTACAACCTTTTGGGGTACAGGAAAATGCTCCAACTGAGATACCCAGCCAGGGCTACAACTTTTAAACAGCTAAGCAAATACCTCAGTAATCCCTTCAATAGCTGGGTAACAGATAAGTCAAAAAAGGCATACTTTTCTATTGTACAGTATGAGGTATTTTTAAATAACATTTTATTAATTAAAAAGTAAAATATGATCACCAGAAAAAATTTAGAAAAAGTATCAATAAAACAAAAATCACCCAGATAGTTAGTTAAAAGTTTTTTGGGTACATCTCATTCTAGTCATTTTGTGTTGCAGTTTCTTTATTGATGGTATCAAAGACTAGTACTTGCATTATGTGCATACTTAATTACATAAATTAAAATTATCAGTGTTTGATTTCAATCACAAGCTTACATCCCAGAGTAAGGATGAGATGGGAGCAGTCTCAGTTCTTAAGTTCTTGTGAGTAGCTGAGATTCTAATGTTTAAATATAGGTTTGAACTGCGCAGGTCCACTTCTACGTGAATATTTTTTCAATAAATGTGTACAGTACTATAAATTCAGTACAGTATGTTCTTTCTAGTCAATCTTTCTATATCTCTATTCCTTCCTTAAGATAGCATAGGGGTTTATTAGGTTAAAGGATATAATATTCGTGTTTTTAAAGTTCTTAATATATGCTACCATAATGTCTTCTACAAAGCTTAGTGTGCTTTCATCATCTTCCTTATCCATATCCACATCCCATATAATCCCACTAAATAAACTTTTGTGATTTACTTACACTGTTATTTTAAAAGAAAAATTACTGCCAGACAAAAATCTCTAAATGCATTATTCAAAGATAATGCATGCTGTTTTCAAAATAAACATCAACAAAATGGCAACCAGTCAAATGGGAGAAGATATTTGCAAACAATACTTCTGACAAGGGATTAATATCCAAAATATATAATGAACTCAACAAAAGAAAAATCCAATTAAAAAATAGGCAGAGGACCTGAACAGTTTTCCCAAGAACACATACAAATGGCCAACAGATATACAAAAAGATGCTCAACTTCACTAGCTATAAGGAACAGGCAAATCAAAACCACAATTTTATACCACCTCATGTTAGAATGGCTATTATCAATAAGACAAGAAATAACAAGTATTGGAGAGGATGTAGAGAAAAAGAACCATTATACACTGCTGATGGAAATGTAAATTGGAGTAGCCTCTATGAAAAATAGTATGGAGCCGAAACCGGTTTGGCTCAGTGGATAGAGTGTCGGCCTGCGGATTGAAGTGTCCTGGGTTCGATTCTGGTCAAGGGCATGTACCTTGGTTGCAGGCACATCCCCAGTGGGGGGTGTGCAGGAGGCAGCTGATCGATGTTTCTCTCTCATTGATGTTTCTAGCTCTCTATCCCTCTTCCTTCCTCTTTGTAAAAAGTCAATAAAATTTAAAAAAAATAGTATGGAGATTCCTCAAAAAATTAAGAATAGAGCTACCATATGACCCAGCAACCCCTCTTTTGGGTATCTACCCAAAATATTTGTAAAGATATAGGTATCTCTATGTTCACTGCAACATTATTCAGTGGCCAAGACCTGGAAACAACTTAAATATCCTTTGACTGATGATTGGATAAAGAAGATATGTTATGTATATACAAGTGAATACTACACTCAGCCATAAAAGAAGATGGAATATTGCCATTTGAACAACATGGGTGGATCTTGAAAGGACAAGATCATATGATTTTATTCATATGTGGGATATAAAACAAAAAGCAACAAAAGAACAAACAAAACAAACTCACAGACACAGACAACAGCATGGTAGTTACCAGAGGGGAACTGGGGTAGGGAGAGGTTGAAGAGGGTAAAGGGGGAAGAATACTAGATTTTGGGTGGTTAAGTACACAATGAAATATAGAGATGTTGTTATATTATGAAGTTGTACACCTGAAATATATATAATATTATTAACCAATGTTATCCCAATAAAATTAAATTTTTAAAAAAAGTAATGCTGGCCCAGCTGATGTGGCTCAGTGGTTGAGCATCAATCTGTGAACCAGAAGATCACAGTTTGATTCCTGGTCTAATTCCCGGTCAGAGCATATGCCTGGGTTGTGGTGGGGCATGTAGGAGGCAGTCAATCAATGATTCTCCCTCATCATCGATGTTTCTATCTCTTTCCCTCTCCCTCCTCTCTGAAATCAATAAAAAAATGTTTTTTTAAAAAGATATTGTTAGAGATGTGCATTGCATTTACAAACATCAATATATCCATCTAAATATCAACATATTAATTGCCCATATTCCTGTTTTTGTTTTTTTTTCATTGGCTGCCTCCTGCACGCCCCCTACTGTGGATCAAGCCCACAACCTGGGCATGTGCCCCCGACTGGAATCAAAACCGGGACCCTTAGGTTCGCAGGCTGACTGTCTATCCACTGAGCCAAACCAGTTAGGGTGACACAAAGTTTTCTTTAATTTCTTCCCCTCTTTGGGGGGAAGGGACGCCACTCTTCCACTCAATTAAAAGAAACATTATTATCAGCACAGAAGTCTTTTTTATTTTTTCCCACTTATCATGCCATGAATTCATAGGAAATGGGTTCCAGCAGCTCACACTCCTTTCCATTGGTTCTCACCGAGTGTGCTTCTCTGGGTGGAGTAGGTGGGTGTTTCAGTTGAACCCAGGTACTTACCTTTCTCTTTGGCTTCCTTCTTTTTCTGATCATTTTCCTTCACACGTTTCAGGAAGCTATCTAGGCTCTTAGAGTGCTTAATATGCTCAATACGTACGTTAATTCTCTTGGCAAGAATCTTGCCCTTAACTTGCTTGTTCACAATAATGCCCACTGCATGCTGGCTGACACTGTAGACTCTTCCAGTTTTGCCATGGTAACATTTGTGGGGCATTCCTTTTTGAACAGTGCCCATTCCCTTGATGTCCACAATATCACCTTTCTTGTAGATTTACATGTATGTGGCCAAACGAACAACTCCATGTTTTCTAAAAGGCTGAGAGAACATATAGCGGGTGCCTCTCCTCTTTCCCTTTGTGATAGTCATTTTGGCGAATTAGTCTGTGGAACCAGTCGCTGGGAGTCATGTGCAGGGCCGACCTGGAAGATGGCAGTTCTGGCTGAAAAGCCATATTCCTGTTCTTAATGTTTGACTCTTGTCTTAACTCAAATGTCAAAGTGAAAGGTAACCAAAACCTTTTCCTCTAGAAAGATGAGTATGTCCCGGAACCCTCTATTGTGTGAATTTTGGTTACTTTTGCTCTCTGAACCTAAAATAGCCTATATAATAAAAGCCTAATATGCTAAGTGTCCGGTTGACTGGTCAGCCATTCAACCAATCAAAGCATAATATGCTAAGGCCACTCAACCACTATGACACACACTGACCACCAGGGGGCAGAGAGTTGACCGGTTGAACAGCTGCTAGGATGTGCACTGATCACCAGGGGGCAGACAGGTGACTGGTCAACCAGTCACTGACCAACAGGGGGCAGACACTCCAACCAATTGGTTAGCTTGCTGCTGGGGTCCAGCCAATCTGGATTGAGCGAGACGGGCCAGACACACCGTGGAGCCCTCCCGCATCTCTCCCCAGCCCCAATTATGCACTAGTGGGGTCCCTCGGCCTTGCCTGCACCCTCTTGCAATCCGGGACCCTCAAGGGATGTTGGAGAGCCGGTTTTAGCCCGATCCTGCAGGCTAGGCCGTGGGACCCCAGTGGTGCACAAATTTGTGCACTGGGCCTCTAGTCACAATTCAATATTTGAATTGTCTTTATTTGTCCTATAAGATGGTCTATAATAAACTTTTATCTTGTAGGCTTCTATCCTTTTTATGATTTTTCTGGAGATTTCTTTTTTAAAGGAAAGGAGCAATTATTTTATATTTTCCCCCTCTTTCAGAATATTCACCCTTATCTAACAGAATTATTAAACCAAAGGAACAGTAAGAATAGACCATACTAGGTTGTGAGATCTTAGAATGATACTTGTGAAAATATTTTAAACTAATTCAAATTCATTTTTAAGAGAGGGGATGCATCTCTCTCTACTCTTTCTTATTATATCCGGGAAGACACTTCTGCTCCACTCCCAAGGAAGGAGCTGAGTTAGAGAGAATACTTGTGTTCCCTTCCACAACTTCACTTTTTCATGCAGAGCATAAGGTCTGTAAACTGTATTTACCACTTGCTGAAAGACAATGTGATGAAATATGAAAACAATTATATATTTAATAATTATACATTCATACATTACACTGATAATAAAAGAAACAAATTAAGTACTTTAAAAATGAAATACTTACTGTGTAATTGAATTTTGAACACTCTTTTCATTTAAAGTCATCCCAGGAGGTGGGTCATTTTGCAAAGCCAACAGTTCTTTCTGCAGTCGTTTCTAGAAAAAAATACCAATAATAATTTGTACCTTTTTGTTATATGTCTAAATAGTTGTAAAAATTGATGTTGTGAAGGGTTATGAAGAGCAGCCAGCTATCTACAAACTTCATAGCTACTCCATAGAGGTTTGTAAGGCTTCAGCCTAGGTTATAAATGCTGAGTGTTAGTAGTGCTTCTTTTACTGCTTTCAACTATAAATATAATCCTTAAAGAATATGTCATTTCAGAAATGAGTAAGTTTTAAATAGTTTTCATTTATAATTTACAACCCAGGTTTCTGTTTTCTTAAATATGACCACCTGCACATAATTTAATCTTCCAACCCCAGAATATAACATATCAGGGCCCAAGATATGTAAACCTATTTTCCAACATAACAGATGCCCCCAAATGGCTATGTATTTTGCCTCCTTGTTTGTACAGTTTTTATTGTCCAACTCTTCAGTTATTATCACTAGTATATTATTATACTATTACTATTTACTATATATTAATTTATAGTAAACAACAAAAAACTTACAGAAGCTCATAATTTATGGGTTTAAAACCTGAATAATTAGAATTGTATGCAACATTATAAAAATTAGGAATAAACGTCTTTTCTTGGATTAAAGTAGACAAACATAAATATCTATTCAGAACTCAAGAATTTGCTGCTTAAAAGCTAGTATCAAAAAAAAAGAGCTAGTATCTGCTTTTTTCTGGACAAATATTACTATCTATATAGTAATATTTCTAGATCTTTTCAATATATGACACTTTTAAATAAGCTTAACATCACCCAACACCAATACAGTTTAGAAAACAACTCCCCTTCTTTGTTGAGAATCACTGTAATAGAACTTATAAATGGCTCTTTAGTTGCTAAGAATTAAAAGTTTTCCTCAGACCTTGCAATATCATAATTGAAAGTAACGATGAAAATCAGATATCAACTACACACAATTCCCCGCCAATCCCATTCTGATCCCAACCCACATTATCCAGCAAAAGGGTTTTTTTTGGCACCTATATCATATTATTTTGGTGTAACAAACTCATCTTCAGTGCTGGCATTACATTGACTAACATTTACTGCTTCATGTGCTCTTTTTAAAAGTTATTTATTATTGACTAGAGGCCCGGTGCACGAACTCTGTGCACTTGGGGTTGGGGAGGGGGTCCCTCAGACCGGCCTGCACCCTCTCCCAGTCTGCGAGCCCTTGGGGGATGATCCCAGGCCTAAGCCGTCAGTTGTACATGTGCTGCCGCAGAGGCAGGAGAGGCTTCTCACCACCACTGCTGCGCTTGCCAGCCGTGAGCCCAGCTTCTGGCACACTTGGGGGCAGCTCCTGTGTTTAGCATCTGCTCCCTGGTGGTCAGTCCACATCATAGCGACCAGTCATTCTACCATTTGGTCGTTTGCATATTAGCCTTTTATTATATAGGATTGATTGATTTTAGAGAGAGAGAAAGAGAGAGGGAGAAGAGGGAGAAATATCAATTTCCTGTTCCACTTATTGATGCATTTATTGATTGATTCTTGTGTGTGCCCTCTCTGGGGAATCAAACCTGCAACCTTGGCATATTGGGATTACACTCTAACCAACTGAGCTACTTGGCCAGGACCTGCTTCATGTGCTCTTAAACTATATTACATACCACCTTATAGAAACTAACTAGAGAAATTAGTAATGATTTCTCCAAGTCCTCATAAAATAAAAAGCATGACCCAGCAACAGGTCTACATTGTGTAGCACAGTGCTAAATCATGGCATTTCATCTCAATGTGATTTTTGCCGCTTCAGCTCCTGATCATTTCCTTTTTCAGACAGCTAAAGATGATGGGTATGACAGTATAAGTATGTACTAAGATGTTTGTTTTATAGTGTACATTACTGTTTAAGTTGAAGAATACCATATCAAACGAAATGCTCCTAGTAAAAAAAAAAACAGTGCCCTGGCCAGTGTTGCTCACTTGGTTGGAATGTCATCCCATACACCAAAAGGTTACAGGTTTGATCCCCGGTTGGAGGCAACCAATTGGTATTTCCCTTATCTCTAAAATCAATTTTAAAAATATTTTTAAATAGCATCCTAAAAAGGCCATTAATATCTAAAGCAGTTCAGCTTGTAAACTAATGCATTTCTGTATTATCCCACACTAATATATGTTGAAACCAAGACACAAAACATTTAAATGATACTTCTGTGATTATAAATCAAAACCAGAACAGGCCCTGGCCAGTTTTGCTCAGTGGATAGAGCACTGGCCTGCGGAATGAAGGGTCCTGGGTTTGATTCTGGTCAAGGGCACATGCCCAGGTTGTGGGCTCATTCCCCAGTGTGGGGTGTGAGGGAGGCAGCCAATCAGTGATTCTCTCTCAGCATTGATGTTTCTCTCTCTTCTCTCTCCCTTCCTCTCTGAAATCAATAAAAATATATTTAAAAAAAACACAACAGAATATATTCCTCTTAGATACTAACAATGGCAATACATAAAGGGACAAACTGATTCCTGGACCTGTAAAGCTTAAATGATAGTAGGGGAAAAGATGGTCAGTAAATAATAACAAAACAAGTAAGTATATGGTATATTAAAATGTGATGAGAAATGGAGCAAGTTTAAGGGGATGGGGAATTGGGCCTCACATCTTGTGAAGTTTTATCTCAAAGTGACAGATTTATGAAACTATTTTAAAAGATAGATATCCTTGTTAGCATAGGAATAGAAATGAGTAGGGAAAATATTAAAAATGTAGCTATATATATGACAATGGTTGCTAATACAGCAGTACATACAATGGCCAACAAGTTTTCTTTCCAATTTCACCTAACAACAAACTAAAGATGAAAGGATAACAATAGGGGAGCAAGATAGGAAAAAAAATTGTTGGTACGCATTAATATCATGATAATAACAACCACTATTCCCCCTCTCCCCCAATATATTAAGAAATAATTATAACAGCCCTGGCTGGTTTGGCTCAGTGGATAGAGCATTGACTTGCAGACTGCAGGGTCTCGAGTTCAATTCTGGTCAAGGGCACATGCCTGGGTTGCAGGCTCAATCCCTAGTAGGGGGCATGTAGGAAACAGCCAATCAATGATTCTCTCTCATCACTGATGTTTCTAACTCTCTCTCCCTCTCCCTTCCTCTCTGAAATCAATAAAAATGTATTTTAAAAATAATTATAACAATTGCCATTTATTTCTGGGTGAGATGCTAAGCAATAAAATTTTATTTTAAAATACTGATTCAAGCATATTAAGGAAATGTTTTCTTTCCTACTGAATTCTAAATACACTTCTAGAGACCTTAACTCCTAATAATTTATTGAAACTTTCCCCCCTTTAGGAAATGGAAAGCCTTCAATAAATGAAGCTACTCATTCTTATTTTAAGAATCTTCAAAAATTTTGACATCTTCAAAAATCAGATTGGAACGCAAAAAGCTACAAGACTGTTTTTTAAAAGCCCATAGCCTAAAGAGAGACAAATGCATAAATCACTTCTTCATGCTTCCAGGTTACGGTAGTGCCCAAAAGGAGTGAGTAGTCACAAAGGATTTTGAAAAACCAGGACTGTGGTCTACTGAAAGCCAAATAATGTGTTTCAAAGACTACACAGATTTTCATTTCCAGCACAGTGACAGAGTAGATAATCTAAATAATTCTATAGAAAACAAAAACAAAGTGAACTCAGGGACACTGAAATGTGCCTTGGGGTTTCTACCATGCCAAGGGTGGGGGTGGGAGGAACCAGGGGTGGGAGGAACCAAAAAGTGAGGAATCTAACAGAAGACCAACATAAAACTGTGACCCCCCGCCCCCTCAGTGTAAGGATGAACAAGGTAGTGGGTGCAGAAGACAGCAGTGAAATTTGCCTGTTTTGAACTCAGCAATGAGTAGAGGGGGAAAATTCTTCCACGAAATGTCATAACCTCACGTGGACATCTACAGGGGTGTACAATCTGAACTCCTGCTACCTGAAAACCTTAGGCAAGAATTTAATTAAAAGCGTTCCATGAAGTAATGCCCAAGCCACTTGACAGAGCAAATAAAAATCCTGGAGAAAAAAGTTCTATCTTTTGAAGCAACAATTTCACTTTTCAGAATCTAGAAAGATATATTCAAAAATTCATAAAGACCCAATGAGAAATTATTCAGAAAACAATAGCATGCAATACCTGATATAATAAAAATCTATCTTCCCCAGCTGGAAAGCACTAGTTCCCCAATTAATTTACTTTATGTTCTTGTAGCATTTATATAACTGAGCAACTCCAAGGCAGAAATTAGGGCCTATTTATCTTTGTATTCCTAACATTCAAAACTGTGCCTGGCACACATGTATTTTTGTCTCACTGTTTGTAGGAGAAAAATCCATAAACAATATATATATCTATCAACAGGTTATACAAATTATTATGACACTAGAGGCCTGGTGCACGAAATTTGTGCGGGGGAGGGGGAGGTATCTCTCAGCACAGCCTGCACCCTCTTCAATCTGGGACCCCATGAGGAATGTCCAACTGCCCGTTTAGGCCCGATCCTAAACGTTTAGGTGGGATCGGGCCTAAACGGGCAGTCGGACATCCCTCTCACAATCCAGGACTGCTGGCTCCCAACTGCTCGCCTGACTGCCTTCTGACTGCCCCTAACCGCTTCTGCCTGCCAGCCTGATCACCCCCTAACCACTCCCCTGCCAGCCTGATTGATGCCTAACTGCTCCCCTGCCAGCCTGCTTGCCCCTAACTGCCCTCCCCTGCAGGCCCAGTCACCCCCAACTTCCCTCCCCTGCAGTTCTGGTCACCCCCAACTGCTCTCCCTTGCAGGCCTGGTCCCTCCAACTGCCCTCCCCTGCTGGCCATCTCGTGTGTTGAAGTGATGGTCAATCTGCATATTACTCTTTTATTAGATAGGCTATGAAAACAAGACTACTAAAAGCATTGAGAATTATGTGGATCTATGTGTACTAACAACAAAAGAACTGCAAAATACTGAAATAAAGAAAAAGCAAGCAGCAAAAAAACACATAAAATCATTTTATGTTAAAACAAAAGCAAGAGATTTATTTACCCAAATGTCATATAATGAATACAAGAGATAAGAAAGAAGCACATCTAACTATTTTACAGTAGTTCCCTACTAGCAATAGAAATGGAGAGGACATCCCCATCTGCACTATATACTTCTATATTATGACTATTTACAATAAGAAAGTAGAAGGGTACTTCTTGTATAATTAGAAAATAAATTTAAGGGCCCAACAAATGAAAAAACACCTCCACATAAAAACATGTCCACAAATGTTCATAGCAGCATATTCATAATAGCCAAAATGTGGAAGCAACCCAAATAAATATCCATTAACTGACAAATGAGGTAAACAAAATATGTTGTATATATAAAGTGGAATATTATTTGACTATAAAAAAGAATGAAGTACTAATACATGCTGCAACATGGATGAACATCAAAAACATTATGCTAAGTAAAAGAAGTCAGTGACAAAAAAACCACATATATAATACCATTTATATGAAATGTCCCAAACAGGCAAATCTATACATACAGAAAGCAGACCGGAATTTGCCAAGGGACAGGGAGAATAGCAAGTGGGATGTTGGAGAATACATGCTTATGGGCACAAGGTTTCTTTTGGGAATTATGAAAATATTCGTATATTAAATTATGGAGATGATTGCACACCTGATTATACACTTTATATGGGTGAATTTTATGACAGATAAATTACATCTAAATAAAACTCAATGATAGATTAAACAGCAGGTTAAACACAGGTGAAGAGGGAATTAGTACCTAGGAAGAGGATCTGAAGAATTTTTCTAGGATATAACAGAAAAAATAACACAAAGAGAACACAAAAAAGAATGGAAGGCAACATTTAAAGAGATAATGCCTGAAAATTTCCCAAAATTGTTGAATACATCAGTCCTCAAATTCAAAAGCCCAATGAATTCCAAAAAAACATAAAAAGAATTCCAAGCTGCCCTAACCAGTCTGGCACAGTGGACAGAGCGTAGGGGATGTGCAGGAGGCAGCTGATCAATGTTTCTCTCTCATTGATGTTTCTAACTCTCTATCCCTCTCCCTTCCTCGCTGTAAAAAAAAAATCAATAAAATATTTTTTTAAAAAAAGAATTCCAAAGTTAAACACATCACTATGAAAGTACAGAACACCATCTAAAATAGATTTAATTCTAAAACCAGAGAGAAAATATAGATTACCTACAATACAAAATTCAGTGATAGTTATCATTAAAAAATTTGTTTTTTAATCTCAATCCCAGTTGACATACAGAATATTAGTTTCAGATGTACAACATAGTAGACATTTATATAACGAAGTAATCACCTTGGTAAGTAGAGTCCCCATCTGACACCATACATAGTTATTACAATATTATTGACCATATTTTCTATGCTGTACTGTACATCTCCATGACTGTTTTCTTATCCAGCAATTTGTACATCTTAACCCCCTCCTCCTTTTGATGCAACCTCCTCCCATCTGGCAACCATAAATTTATTCTCCATATCTATGAGTTTGTTTTGTTTGTTCATTTATTTTGTTTTTTAGGTTCCATATGTAAGTGAAATCATATGGTATTTTTGTCTTTGACTTATTTCACTTAGCATAAAAGATCCATCCATGTTGTTGCAAATGGCAAGATTTCATTCTTTGTTTCTAATGGTGGAGTAATAATCTATTGAATACATGTACTATATCTTCTTTATCTAAAAGCTATAACTATGTTTAAGGGTAAAAAGGCTATCAGAAGCCAGTCTGCATTTCATAGACATCAATAGATAGTCTATCCTCTACAAGATCTGAGAGAACCAATCACTAAATCCCTATACCAAAACCTCACCCCACACAACCTCATACCATCTCTTCCCACAAACACACACCGACAGATCTACACCCAGACACATCCTAAGAATAAAACATTTGGAAAAGGGATACAACATCAAGAATGAGAAGTAACCAGAAACAGAACATTTCTGTTTTTAAGGAGAAAACGATCACATAATTTCAGTATCAATGAAGCAAGATCTCAGATGATTTGCTGTCAAGATTTTAAGGTTTGTGAACTGGAAGCTTAAGAGAAAAACACTGCCCTGACCAATCTGGCTCAGTGGATAGAGCATCAGCCCGAGGACTGGTTCTTTTTCTTCTTCTTCTTCTCCAGGTTCAATTCTCGTCAAGGGCATGTACACTGGTTGCAGGCTCGATCACAGATCCTGGTCGGGACACACTGCAGGAGGCAACCAGTTGATGTGTCTCTCTCACATTGATGTTTCTCTATGTCTCTCCCCCTCCATTCCACTCTCTCTAAAAACCAATGGAAAAATATCCTCATGTGAGGATTAATTTAAAAAAAGAGAGAAAAACAACCACCATCAGAAAAAAATAGAATTTCATTGAGGCATTATATACAAAGTGAAATAATCACCAACCAAATATTAATCTAGTTGAAAGAGATGCATATAATGGAGGAGGGGAGAGTATTTACTTAGAAAACATCTGAGTGCTTACAAACAATAGAGTTGTCCTTAGTGAGTTAAAAATCTAATAAAGACAAAGTACCTCTATATTAAGTATGAGGCAGAAATGAAAAATCCATGAAAGAGGCAAAATGTGCCAAGAGCACACAAGGTAAAAAAAACGTGCACACTGTGAAAACAGGCTGTTTGGTGGGTTCATGATGTCAGGTATAAAGCTGTGAAGAACTAAAGTAGATTTGAGTAAAATATGAATTCAGAAAAATAGTATAAAGAGTGGAAAGACTAACTAATCTGTTAGAGAGGAAAAAAGAAAATCCCAGAAACAATGAAAAGACAAGGGGAGCTATTGAACTAGCCAGAATTCAAAATGGAATTTCAATATAAAAGGTGACTAAAAAACGTTGCTAAGTTTTCCCAGCAAGTAAAGGAGAATACAGAATGTACACATCCACAGTAATGTCCACTTCGACCTAAGGACAAGGGAAGATAGACCCAGGACAGAGAATCAAAAACAACCTAACTCCCAGGCATTTGAATGGACTGAAAGAAAGTTCAGCACAGGATATACAAAGGCAGGTGCCTGGCTCAGTAGTTGAGCGTCTCAGGAGGTCAAAGTTTGATTCCTGGTTAGGGCACATGCCTAGGTGTGGGGTGTGCAGGAGGCAGCCAACCAATGATTCACATCATTGATATTTCTCTCTCTCTCTTTCCCTTCCTCTCTAAAATCAATAAAAATATATTTAACAATAACAACAAAAAAGATGCAAGGGCTCTAGCAACAATGGCCCTAAAGAAGGGCTATTCACATTTTAATACAAGGCTCCTATTTAAAACAATAAAAACTTGAGTTTGAGCCACCGTTTGGCTCGATGGACAGAGCATCGGCCTGCAAAGTGAAGGGTCCCGGGTTTGACTCTAGTCAAGGGCACGTACCTCAGTTACAGTTCCCTACCCTAGTCAGAGGCAACCAATTGATGTATCTCTCTCACATTGGTGTTTCTCCTCTCACTTTCCCTTCCACTCTCTCTAAAAATCAATGTAAAAAATATCTTTGCCAAAACCGGTTTGGCTCAGTGGATAGAGCATCAGCCTGCTGACTGAAAGGTCCCAGGTTCGATTCCGGTCAAGGGCATGTACCTGGGTTGCAGGCACATCCCCAGTAGGGAGTGTGCAGGAGGCAGCTGATTGATGTTTCTCTCTCATCGATATTTCTAATTCTCTATCTCTCTCCCTTCCTCTCTGTAAAAAATCATAAAACATATTAAAAAATATATATCCTTGGGCGAGGATTTAAAAAAATTTTTAAACAACAACAAAACACTTGAGGTTGTAATTATCCAACTCCAAAGATTCCTGACATAAAATGTGTAGGTTTATCTAGGTATACAACTGGTATAGGAGAAGCACTTAGCTCATAACCGAAGCCTAGGGGACCACCCAGCAGCCGTATCTCAATGCACTTGGTACACTAATCCTCCTCCAGAAGAAACTCTCAGGGCAGTTACTTTGTTTCTTTGAATAAAATAGCTACCAAATGAGATTTCACTAAAATTACAAGGCAGTTAATATTGGCTCTGATATTTAGTTCAGGAAATGAATGTTCTTTAATAGAAATGTGATTATGTGGGCATCCAGGAACATGTATAAACATTTTCACAGTCTTACATTTAATTCTTTTTTAAAAAAAACATATTTTTATTTATTTCAGAGAGGAAGGGAGAGGGAGGGAGATAGAAACATCAATGATCAGAGAGAATCACTGGGGATCAAACCCGCAACCCAGGCATGTGCCCTTGACCGAAATCAAACCCAGGACCCTTCAGTCCGCAGGCTGATACTCTATCCACTGAGCCAAACCAGCTAAGGCTCACATTTGATTCTTAAAGCTCTCCCCAGGTGTATCAACTTTCATATGTCTACCATCTCCTGAACTCTAAATCTGTTCTAAGATGTATTACATCACCCAATTTACAAAATCTGCACACCTAAACCGCCCCCCCCCCCCCCAATTGTAGTGAAGATAAACTCTAAACTTAGGGTGTGCATTAGCTGAGAAAAAAATCCAATGCCCAAGATGCATGCCAGATTGCTCTCTGGAGATAGTTTTGTTTTGTTTTGTTTTGTTTAAAGCTTCCCAGGTGACTTAAAATATAATGCCAAAACTGAAAACCAGTAACTCAAATTGTGTTGGCAACTCTAGGTAAAAAACCTTAGGGGAAGTATTGATCTACAGTAGAAAATGGAAAAAGGCAAAAAAATGTAGCAACATTACAATTTTTAGAAAAATATGGTGTGTTGTTTAATAGATTTTACAGAGAGGATGGGAAAGGGAAACATCCATATGCACAAAGAGAGAGAGAGAAAAAAACATGGATCGGTTGCCTTCTGTGCACACGACCAGGAATGGGACCCACAACCTGGGTATGAGCTCTGACACCAGGAATACAAACCCTCAACCTTTTGGTGTGCGGGACATCACTCCAACTGAACCACACTGGCCAGGGCACAATGTTACTTTTTACCAGTTTTAACCAGGCTTCAATACATTTCAAATTAAAGGTGAACTGGTAATTTAAATCAAAATAGTCAATTCTCATTAAATTCATAGTAGTTATGTTCTATAAAGTCACAGCAAATATTGAACCACGGCTCCTAGGGGAAATACAGGGTTAGGTTCCTGCGATTCTTTGGTCACATTCAACCAAAAATAGTAATGGTTTCTGTTTAAAGACACCTTAATATTGGTTCTTTAACACTAAACCCAAGGCCAACAGCACATGCCTGAACAATGGTTACCTAACATACACAGTCTTCTTGCAATTAGGAACACTAGGCTGCATGTCAGTGCTCCCCTTGGGAGCCATTTTAAAGACAGAAATGTGGGGGAAAATGGAATTAAATAGACTGAAAAAAGGACATTTGCTTACAGTACAACAGCTGAAACAAGGCAGAGCATCACCTTGTTTGACCTCAGCTGGGAACATAAGCTTCCAGAAACTGAATTTTTGGGTCTTTTTGCCAATTGGTTGTGTAAATCACCACCAAAGCACCAAAAATATCCATTTTTAGTGTCACAAATAAATTTTACTGAGTGGACGGTTTCAAAAATACAGAATCCATGAATAAGAATGGACTGTAGCAGTATCAAATCAAGGTAGTTCAAACTGTCATAAAGACATGAATTCTATGAGGTTTCTACTAAGCAACATCAAGAGCAAAGATGGCACCAATATATGCACTGTGTAATTTTTTCCACTGGGATCCTTAAACCGGGTTTCTTAAGAATGTAACAATTTTTTTCTCATATCAAAATCTTCATACTAAAAAAATCTATATACCCAATTTGCTCAATATATCTTCCTTTCATGTAGTAAAAAAGTAACAAAATGTATTTTGATTAGTATTTCAACTACCTCTAATTACAAAATGCAGCAATAATTAAAAAAAAAAAAAAGATATGGCCCTAGCCAGTTTGGCTCAGTGGATAGAGCATTGGCCCTCAGACTGAAGAGTCCCAAGTTCAATTCTGGACAAGGGCATGTACCTCGATTGCAGGCTTGACCCCAGCCCCCATCGGTGTCTCTCTCCCCCTCCCTCCCACTGGCTAAAAATCAATGGAAAAATATCCTCAGGTAAGGATTAACAAAAAGAAAGGAAAAAGAAAAGGTATGTTGATTGATTGGACTACACCCATGTTTCTCTCATTGATGTTTCTCCCTCTCCCCCTCTCCCTTTCTCTAAAATCAACGTAAAAATGTGTGTGTTTTTAAGACACAAACACACTTTGGGACAAAAATAGAAGGCATCTCATTAATTGCAAAACAGAGTAGCACAAAGACTTCGAAGATGATTATCCTAGCTGCTAGGATAATCATCTTTGCAGTCACTGTGCTACTATGACCTAGCTTAATGCTTTTGTTCACTTAGACGTGACTCTACTAGTTAATTCCACTGTTCCCCCTTTCTCTGGGCACTTGGTCCAACAGCTCCTGAACAGCCCTATTCCCTGCCAGAACATCCAGCCAAACTTCTCAAATACCATAATTCTAGCTACATTCCCCAAGTTTCCAGTGCTCAGGAAGCCTCTGTATCCAAGATGACAGTCAATTTTCTAACTTTTGATTATCCTGTAACCCTTCATAATGAGATCAACAAATAGTCATATGGAATTTAATTGTCAAGGCAGCATGACTACAATAGTAATGTTGGTAAGAGCCTGTATTCCACCTCTCTCAATTACTATATAAAATTACTTGAGTAAAGAGCAATGAAATGATGAATAATCCAAAATAATTTACTTCTACGTCACCTGAAAATTAGCACATATTCATAGTCCATCCTTTGTTACTAAATCGCAAACTCCTCCTAGCCAAATCAAGTCAATAGTCTAAAATAAAAAATAAATAAAAAAAAAAAAGTCTAAGATCCAATTAGGTAAGATAGGAAGAAAATGCAGAAAATCCATAAGAGTAATTCAATTGACCATGTCTCTCAATTATATCACTGTTTTTAGACTTGACAAAAATAAACTATTATGCACTGACCTTCTAAGACCTTAGACATAACATAAGCAGAGTCCACACCTCAAGTTAATAAATAAATCTGGATGGACAAATTAGAAAAGTATACCAAGTATACTTAAAACTTCCAACGTAAGAGAAGTCTGAATGAAACAGTTGGAATTCTAAGATCAGAAAATACACTGAGTGGCCAGATTATTATGATCTCTGAACGCATAATAATCTGGCCACTTGGTGTATATGCTATATAATAAAAGGCTAATATGCAAATTGTCCCCTCGACCAGGAGTTCGACCAGCAGGCAGGCCGGCCAACCACCCATGTCCTCACCCCTTGGCCAGGCTGGCTGGACCCCAACCATACACAAATTCATGCACTGAGCCTCTAATACACACACACACAAACACACACACACACACTGAGTCGCCAGATTATTAGACGTTCAGAGATCATAATAATCTGGCCACTCAGTGTATATTCAGTAGGCTAAATTAGGTAAATACTTTATAATAGATATTTGTGAATGAAATGAGCTACACACACTGAGTCGCCAGATTATTAGACGTTCAGAGATCATAATAATCTGGCCACTCAGTGTATATTCAGTAGGCTAAATTAGGTAAATACTTTATAATAGATATTTGTGAATGAAATGAGCTACACACACTGAGTCGCCAGATTATTAGACGTTCAGAGATCATAATAATCTGGCCACTCAGTGTATATTCAGTAGGCTAAATTAGGTAAATACTTTATAATAGATATTTGTGAATGAAATGAGCTGATAGGGAAAGAAAAATAAAGATTAAACACAAAATGAAAATAAAACATAACATACAAAACACGATTTTATGGTTTAGCTCAGTGGTCGGCAAACTCCTTAGTCAACAGAGCCAAATATCAACAGTACGATTGAAATTTCTTTTGAGAGCCAAATTTTTTTGAACTTAAAACTTCTTCTAACGCCACTTCTTCAAAATAGACTTGCCCAGGCCGTGGTATTTTGTGGAAGAGCCACACTCAAGGGGCCAAGGAGCCACACGTGGCTCGCGAGCCGTGGTTTGCCAACCACTGGTTTAGCTGAATACAGAATACCCCAATACTGCTATACTCTTACGAATGTTTAGAATCACATAAAAATTATCTTTAATAGTGCTTTTGTAGTTTGGGGACAGAAAGTTTGTAGCAAAAAATCTAGATCCCTAAAATGTTTATCTAAAAATGTGCTACAAAGAACTTCCATTTAGTATTTTAAGATTTCTAGAATTATAAAAATTAAATCTACATCTTTAATCTAACTCCTATCAATTTTAAGTACCATCACCAGCCCACCATTCTCTAAGAATAGTTTTTTTAAAAAATATATTTTTATTGATTTTTTTACAGAGAGGAAGGGAGAGGGAGAGTTAGAAACATCAATGAGAGAGAAACATCAATCAGCTGCCTCCTGCACACCACCTACTGGGGATGTGCCCACAGCCAAGGTACATGCCCTTGACGAGAATCGAACCTGGGACCCTTGAGTCCACAGGCTGATGCTCTATCCACTGAACCAAACCGGTTAGGGCTCTAAGAATAGTTTCTTAAAACATAAACTGGTTCTTTCCCAATAGCTCAGTTGGTTAGAGTGTCATCCCGATACTTCAAAGTTGTGGGTTCAATCTGCAGACAGGGCACATACAAGAATCAACCAATGAATGCATAAATAAGTGGAACAACAAATGGTTGTTTCTCTCTCTCAACTCCCCACCGCCGCCCCCTAAAAGAAAAAGGAAAGAAAAACAAACAAAACATAATTGAACCATAATCTTCTTAAGTGATTGGTGACTGTTCCCAAAAGAAAAAAACTGGGAAACCATGTCTCAAAGGGCTCACCTGAGTTTGAAAACCATAATCTTTAAGGTTAAAGAACAACTCCAGCAATATGATAGAGCAGAGCTTCCCCAGCATTACAGGTATGCCAGGATACTGATCCTCATCCTCAACATTTCATACACCTAGCTTCCAACCTCCAACTACCTCGCCCATTTTATTTTATTTTAATATATTTTATTGATGAGGAAGGGAAAGGGATAGAGAGTCAGAAACATCCATGAGAGAGAAACATCAATCAGCTGCCTCCCGCCCACCGCCCACCGGGGATGTGCCCACAACCAAAGCACATGCCCCCGACCGGAATCGAACCCAGGACCCCCCAGTCCGCAGGCCGACGCTCCATCCACTGAGTCAAATTTTAATGTGCTATTCAAAAATTATTTTCTGCACGTGCCACAACATGAAAAAACGTTGGGAGGCACAATTAAGGTGATACTAAAGCAGTTACAACGTCAACTTTAAAATAGACATTCTCCAAGGAGAAATGCAAAGTTTACCCTTAGTTATGGATCCTAAAGAATATTTCATTTTTATCAATTTGAGTAATCAAATTCTATGTTAATTGGTATAGTATGTAAAATACAGTTCCTCTTACTGCTTAAGTAACCTCTTCAGCAGCAGTAATATCCTGCTGTGGTTAAGATAAAGAAATCTGGCCTGGCCAGCGTGGCTCCGTGGTTAAGCGTCGACCTATGAACCAGGAGGTCACGGTTTGATTCCCGGTCAGGGCACATGCTGGTGTTGCAGGCTTGATCCCCAGTGGAGGACGTGTAGGAGGCAGCAGATCAGTGATTCTCTCTCATCATTGATGTTTCTCTCTCTCTCCCCCTCTCCCCTCCTCTATGAAATCAATAAAAATATATGTTTAAAAATCTGAAAACATCTTAGGTAAGGACTTGGTCAGAGCACGGAATTGGTGCATTCTATACTTCCTAAGCATTCTAACGGAAATCCTCCAAACATACATTTTCTAACCTCCTTCCATGCTTTTTCTCCACAACACGATCACCTTCTAATATGCAATTAACTTAAGTATTTTGTTCCTGTCTCTCCCAATTAGACTTTTTATATCCAAAAAGGCAGAAATCTTGTCTACTTTTGTTCACTGCTATATCCCCAGCACCTTAGATGGGTAGGCCCTCACAAAATTACTGATGAGTGAATGAACAAATTTGGTTGCAGTTTTATGTGTAATTTGTTTTGAAAAAAAGTTAACCTTTGCTATTAAGATGGTCAAGTAAAAAATTTGTTCACCAAAGACAGAATAATCACAGAAAGCTGTGTTGTGTTTGAAAAATCTTGATTTATGTATATTAAAGTATTTCTCAAGATACTACCAGAAAATCTGAGATGTTTTAAAAATATAAATAAAAGGAAAGACTTAGTTTTATTTTAGTTAAATGAGGGAACATCAGTTTTCCATTCCTCTCAACAGAAAACACAAAGGAATAAAGGGTGATAAGACAGTTAAATGTAGTACTTGGGACACAAAAAGTATTACACTGGCAAGTTTTGTTTTTTTCCCCCCATTGCTTAAGTCACCATGTAAAATTCGTAATTATCAATATTAAGTTCTTTACTGACCCGTTTTTCCTTTAAAAACAAACCTGCCCTTTCCAGACACTTGAAGCCTAAATCTAACCAGCAAATTAGTTATTCCCATACTTCTCTTGTGAAAAATCATCACAGATATTGTGGATTTTAATCTTAATTCTCAATCTTAAAACAAGTATTTTTAATCTTAATACAAATAATCTTAAACTGGTCATATAGCCTAGCTACCGTTCAACTAGTGTTCCAGTTCCTTTTAGGGCCTCAAATGACGGAACTTCTCTCACATCTCTGGGGAGATTAGTGTAAAGTATAAAGTTTCCTGAAATTGTTCTTGTTTTTCCCCTGCACCATTTCATGACATCTTTTCAACTAGGAATGTTCTATACTTATTTTTTTCCTATTCTGCAGGAAAGTCCAGAGGGAGAAGCAACGGTAAAAAACCCCACATACGACCAAAACTGTATGAAAAACAGGTTGAAAGGGGATAACACAAAAGCACAGAAGTAAATGCGAACCCAAATATGTGCACAAAAGAGGAAGATGATGAAAAAAGGAGAAGAGATAAAAGAAAACGACTGTTCTGGCCTACAAAGGAGAAAAATCCAGAGGGGGACACTTGCTTATTATTCAAGAAACAAAAGCTCAAAATCCTTCTAAGAAAAACGTGGTCTCTTTCTTTACTTGAGGAGTCGTTGTTAAAATCTAAAAAGCGCTCGGTGGACACTCACACGAGAGTTCTACCTTCTCTTCCTACGTGTTTTGATACAGGTAGTCTTCATTGGTAAATTAAGTGCAGGCTATAGATAATGTGGAGTCAATCTCTACAAAACTCCAATTGTGGTTGCCATCTTTGCCAGAAAAACACATACAAATTCCTTGGATTCGGGAAATAAGGGTTCTATTAAGTTGGAAAGCCAGAAAACCACGCATTGCCAAGTCAGGTAGATGTGACACAGGTTAACAAACAGCTCCTACCAAACTAAGGTTCCACTGAAGATCGGGCGAAGAGAAAGGGCAAAGGGCTGTAGCCTGAGCGCTACTACAAGGGTGGGGCGCCGCAGGGGAGGAAAACTGAAGCCCAGCTACCCCGGGAGGTCTACGGGGTCGTGACTCGGCTCTCGAGGACATCGCATATTAGGCGGCAAGTGATGTCGATGGACTCAGGGCAGCTTCGGGGAGAGGGAGAAAGCGGGCTGCTGTCCGCTGACTGCGGAGGCTCATAGCGAAAGGTCCCCAAGAGGCAAAAAAATTAAGGGGCAAAAGGAGAGCCAAGGGGCCGAGCAGTCGGGGAGGCCGGCGTGGGAGGCCTGGGCAGAGGCCGCCAGCCGCCCTCCCCGGGAACGCCTTTTCAGCTCCCCCACACTCAGCCCCTCTCGGGGCCGCTCCTGCCCCGGCGACGGCGGCCACAGCAGCTGTTTCCGCCGGGCCGGGGACCGCGGAGGAAAAGGCATCCCTAGGGCGGGCGAGTGGGGAGGCCGGCAGCGGCCAACTGTGCGAGCGGAAGACGATTCAGAGACGACAGCCACCAAGCCAACGCCAAACTTCGCCCGTTCCTGCCCTTCGCCTTCTTTATCCCCCAACTTTCCGGCCGGCTGGTGTCCGCTTCGACCGACCGAGCCCGCCGCCGCCCCCCCTCCCCGCCCTTCTTTTCGCCGCCTCTCACTTCTCCCCAGTACCCGAAGGCTGGTGAAGGACTGGCGGCCAGGGCCGCTCCCGAGCCCGCCCGGTGCCCCTGAGTCCCAGACACCGATCCCGACGAAACGCTCGCATCCTCCCGGAGGCTCCCTCGCCCGCCCAGATGCTGCAAACCCCTCTCACCTGCATTGACGCCATGATGGAACCATCCCCCCCCACCCCCCCCAAGGCCGGCGAGGCGAGAGACGCAGGGGGCGGAGCCGCCGTGCTCGCGTCACGCCGCGGGGGCCCAGCATCCCGGGCGCGGGGGCGGGGCCTCCAATGGAAGGGAATGGCGCGACGGGATTGGCTGGCGTGCTGGGCACACGCGGGAGGGACGGGCGGGGATGAGGTAAATGGTACTGTCAGGATCCTCGGTCCCATCCTGCTGTCCGGCGTCCGCCGCGAGCCCACCGATCGCTTGGGGAAAGCGTCTCCGGGTCTGAGCTGGCCACGGTTGCTTTTTTTTCTGTCTGTTCTCCGAGATCCTGATGATGTCCGGACTCGTGGGGTTTTTTTCTGGTTTGTTTTGTTTTTCCAACCGCAGGTATATGGTGTACAGGTTTCCCCTTTCGGATGGCTTTCCCCACCTTTGTGCCCACTTTCAGACCCTTGGGGATGGAAAAAACTTTCCGCGGGGCTGCTTTCTGGTCTTTTCGAACATGGAAGGCTTCTCATAGCCCTAATTTGGGAAGAAAGACACGAGTTTCCTTGCGCAACGGTGTGAGAATTGAAAGCAGAACAACACTTTGCTTTAAAGGCAAGCGTAGATTTCGTAGAGCTGAAACTTGCCCGGAAGGGAAGGGAAATTTTTGAAATTTTCTCTCTGTGTGTGTGTGATTACAACCCCTTCATCCCAGCCCCTCAGTTTAAAACTTTACGCGCATCAGTAATCGTTACGGTTGTTACAGCATTGACATTTGGTTAGACATTTGACTCTAGACATGAATTTCTTTGTTTAATGTATCAGTGTCACGTTGTAACATGCACATATCTTCTATCACATCCATACTTCAACCTGTTTCGTGGTAGACAGTTATGTGGTCATTCGACATAGGGACGTATTTGAATAGGGAAAGCTGAGCATACAAAATTTATTCTGGGGATGCACCAGTTCTGCCAAAATTTATCAGAAGTCACGTTTAAAAAAAGCGATTCCAAAACTGGAGATGTCATTGGTTTATAAGAGGAAAATGGAAACCAAAGGCTTTCACCTCGTATTCTATCTCCAAAAAATGAAGGGGTGTGATATATTGAGTTGAAGGCTTTTACTTAACCAGAATGAAAGCTTAACACCTCTCATTTCATCCACTTGGAGACCTTTTAGAAATTTCTGTAAGATATAAGTACAAGAGCAATGTGGGATATCATCATTTCCACACTTATATTACGTTCTCTGGGAAATTCCCTAATGTAGAATGTGTTCAAAATGAAAAAAGATCTTTAAAATACACCAATTAGTCTATGGTATAGAGAGGAAGTTACTATATTGGTATACTTTTTTTCTCTCTCTCTCTCATACTTCGACCCTAATTGCCAGAAATGGGCTGGTTTTCCCTTTTTGTGCAAAATGACCTTGTCCTTAAGGAATGTTTGGAGGCTCTTGGCAACCAAGAATAATCCAGAAGCACATCAGGTGTTAGCCCAGTGTGTTATCCACATTTCAACTGTGAGTAAAACTCACATGTACCAATGAAAGAGAAAAGCTTTTCCAGATTCATTTTCTTTGGGAGATTTTTTTTTATCCCATCATCTCAGAAAATTGCTCCAGAAGATCACCTTTTACCATCTAAGGTTCACTTGTTTAAAAGCTGATTCTCCCTAAAGTGTGGGTGACGTCAGATGACCCCACAAACAAAGCATTATGACATCATCAGAGCCAACCACCTGCTGTGACAAATACAAGGAAGGGTTATGGAAATCTTAACATGCCTCACGGTAAAATCAACATCTGGTCCCTTGTGTTTTATGTGTGTTAAAAAAGATCTTCATAGGAGGGAAAAGTCAGTACCGCGCATGCTTATGAAATTTTGTATTTCAGGGAGTTCCCTGACCCCACAAGTCCATCCATTGGCAGAGGTGTGCAAGCCTCAAGATGGGAACACCTTTACTAAAGAGGTGGCAATGGAGATCAGCTCACTCTCTTGCCCTTCGAAACCTACCTTTTCCAGAGACATAGTTGCATAGCACTTCTTTTCATTTGTTTACGTTCCAGTCTTCCTGAAAAGCAGGGTGCTGTGTGGAAAGCTCTGGATTGGGAGCCAGAAAAGTCGAGCGCTTGCCTGATCCTTCCCAGGGGTGATGGTAAACATAGCTAACAGATGTGGCACAGATGTGGCACAGGGACCAACCGTGAGGACAGAAGCTGCTCATGCTGGGGCAGGGATGTGGATGCTGCCTTCCTGTGGGCTGGATCAAGGGGAACTCTGTGGATAATCAGAAGCCACTGAAGGGAGATCCTTATGGGGAGCGGGGGCGGGTGTTGAGGGCACTGGCTCTTTACTAACCTCTATAGAAGTATTTTAGTGTTTTCTTCTGGGAGGGACAGAAATCTTCTAAAAGTAGATTGTGGTGCCCTAACCGGTTTGGCCCAGTGGATCGAGCGTCAGCTTGCGGACTCAAGGATCCCAGGTTCGATTCCGGTCAAGGGCATGTACCTTGGTTGCGGGCACATCCCTGGTAGGGAGTGTGCAGGAAGCAGCTGATCGATGTCTCTCTCATCGACGTTTCTCTCTATCCCTCTCCCTTCCTCTCTGTCAAAAATCAATAAAAATATATTTAAAAATAAATAAATAAAAGTAGATTGTGGTGATGATTGCCCAACTGTATAAATTTACTCAGAATGATTGAGTTATCATCATGGGTGAAGTTCATGGTATCTAAATTATACCATAAGAAAGCTGTTCAAAGAAAGAGAAAGTCATTTCAATGTGTTACCACAGCCAACACCAGTAAGGCCTAGATGGCCTTCAGAATGGCTCTCCCTGTAATGGTATGAGATAATAGTGTGGTCAGCTATCTCCCTGGGTCTGCATTTTTCCAAAGCTTTCCAGATAAGTTATTTCCATTGTGAAAAAATTCCATAATGGTGTCATCACAATTTCTATTGCTATCTTTCACCTGCTCGTAAGGCTTTCCTTGCCCAATCACGTAGTCATCTTTGCTATATTGCTTAGGAGGACAGCAGCCCTAGTGTTTTTGTCTCTGCCAAACATTCTTTCTCAGCCTATGACCTTATGTCCTACCTAACTTCCCCATCCATTTTGTTTTGCGAGCATTTTTGCCTGATCTTGTTAACATGTATTAGGAAAGGCACTAGATTTGAAATTAAAAGGCCTAGATTTGAATCCTAACTCGCTTCTTCTTAGTTCGGTGACCTGGAGTTGGTCACTTAAATGTCTCTGGACTTAGTTTCGTCCTCTGTAAAATGGGGGTAAAAATGGCCACATGCAGTTTGTGGTGGAGTCTCGATGAGATGATGTAGAGGAGCTCCATGAACTGCACAGCAGCACATGGATGAGAGGCCATACCTGGTGTTTCTCCTACAGTACTCTGTTCTCTCTCCAGTCGGCAGATGAGATGCTGGCTAGAGATAAGAAGTGAGGTATACGGCCATGACTGAGAAATACCCATGCCAAGATCCCCAGATTTCATATCACTGTGAACACAGACAAGTCTGGGCAGGCACTTTCTCTGACCTGAACTTTTCATAGACCAACTTTCGAGGTTGGGATGTTGCCTTGCCCTACCCCACCCAATGTCCTTGCCTGAATGTGGCACCCTCCCACGCCTGCCCTTATTATTGACAGTAATGATAACATCTACCTTGGGTTGAATATTTCCATGTGCCACACAGGCACTGTGAGAGGCATTTGCATTTCCTGTATTATTTAAAGTTTAAAACAGCATTATGAGGTTCGGAAGCCAATTCCCATTTCCAGGTTAGGAAGAGGCTTGGAGAGGCAGCTTATGAACAGCAGAGTCAGGCTTCTACTTTGGGAACGCTAACTCTGTGACATATTTGACTAGTATGTATGCAGCGTTGTCCTTCCAATGCCAAGTAACTAATCAAATTGAGTCATTTTAAACTTGAACTTAATAGACAAGGTGGGTTTTACATTTCACCAAGAATATCTGATGCCCCCAAGTACATCTAATTGGTGGATTTTCACAGTTGGACAAAGTAAAAAAATTAAATTAAAATGTGGCAATTTTGACCAAAAAGCACATACTGAATGCCAGGCACTGCAGATATAAAGATGAGTAAGACACAATTCCCATAGTCGCATTGCTTACGATCAGGAAAACAGATGAAAGAAAGGTTTTGATAGAATATGGGAAAGCTGCTTGCTGCCTACGATGGGATGCTAAGTGAGGGTCAAGTAGTCTTGCCTAGGAGCGGAAGACAGCTTCCTGGAGAGCCAAGGCCTGAGCAGAGGTGAAAAGGGGTAGAAGAGAGGCGTTCCTGAGAGGGAGCATGCATGTAATTGGTATCTACAGGGGTTGTCAGTTTGGTATTGCCCAATGGGAAGTGATGGGAGGAGCTGGGAGACAAGAGGCAGGCAAGACTTGGTCATGGAAGGCTCTGTTGGCTGACGAGGAAGTTGGACTTTATCTTAGAAACCATTTGGCAAATTTGAGGTATTATCAAATGGGAAGTAATGAGGCCAGATTTGTGCTTTGGAATGACTGCTCTGGTAGCTGAACAGATTTATTACAGAAGATCAAACAAAAACCAGAGAAGGAAGCTATTGTAAGGGTCAAACAAAAATCAAAGACATGATGACAGGGGCTTGGTCAAGGGCATATTGAGGAAGGAAATGAAGGACTCTAGAGATATTTAGGGAGGGGACCTACAGGACTGGGATTGTTAGTATATAGAGACAAGGAAAGAGTTGAGCACCAGGTTTCTGATTTGAAAATACAGGAGTTGTCAGAATGGCATCAGCAAATCAACAAACTACAAGTGCTAGCAAGGATGTAGAGAAAAGGAACCCTTGTACACTGCTGGTGGAAAATGCAAACTGGTGCAGCCACTGTGGAAAACAGTATGGAGTTTCCTCAAAAAATTAAAAATGGCCGTAGCCGGTTTGGCTCAGTGGATAGAGTGTCGGCCTGCCAACTGAAAGGTCCCAGGTTCGATTCCAGTCAAGGGCACATGCCTGGGTTGTGGGTTCAATCCCCAGTAAGGGACTAGCAGGAAGCAGCAGATCCATGATTCTCTCTCAACATGGATGTTTCTATCTCTCTCTCCCTCTTCCTCTCTGAAATCAATAAAAAAATATATTTTTAAAAAATGGAACTCCCAATGGCCCCAGTAATCCCACTTCTAGGAATATATCCCAAGAAATCAGAAACACCAATCAGAATATATGCTTCCCTATGTTTATAGCAGTGCAATTTACAATAGCTAAGATTTGGAAACAGCTCAAGTGCCCATCAGCAGATGAGTGGATTAAAAACCTGTGGTACTCTACGCAATGGATACTACGCTGCTATAAAAAAGAACTTTCACCATTTGCAACAGCATGGATGGACCTGGAGAGCATTATGCTAAGTGAAATAAGCCAGTCAGAGAAAGATAATATCACATGATCTCACTCATTTGTGGAATATAATGAACATAAACTGATGAACAAAAATACAGAGTCATAAAAGCATTGAACAGACTGACAAATCTCAGAGGGAAGGCAGAGGAGGGGAAGAGTAAGAGATCAACCAGAGGACTTGCATGCATGCATGTAAGCATATGCAATGGACACAGATAGTAGGGGTGTGAGGGCATGTGCTGGGGGGTCGGAGCAGATGGGGAGAGATCAATGGTGGAAAGAGACATGTAATAATTTCAACGATAAAGGATTTTTAAAAAAGAAGCCCTAGGCAGTTTGGCTCAGTGGATAGAGCATCAGCCTGGGGACTGAAGGGTCCCAGGTTCAATTACGGTCAAGGGCACATGCCAGGGTTGTGGGCTCCATCCCCAGTGGAGGAGTGGGCGTGCAGGAGGCAACCGATCATTGATGTTTCTCTCTCTCTCTCCCTCTCCCTTCCTCTCTGAAATCAATAAAAATATACAAAATAATAAAAAGAAAGAAAATACAGGAGTTGATAGAAATAAAATGATAGTAAAGGGGGAAAATATAATTCCATTTTGGACACGTATGAAGATTTTAAGCTTCATATAGGACATCTGTCCTACCTTTTTCAAGTGGAAGTTGTAAAATCTATCTCAAATGAATTTGCTAGGAAATCCTGGGGACAGAGGTTCAACTGATATGAAGGACTCCTTTCTATCCGTCTCTGTGGAGACCTAGGTGGTCTCTAGTCCTAGACTCTCATTCTTCCAACTCATATCCAGCTCAGTAAATCCAGGATAGTTCCAGCTACGAAGATCTGGGAGGAGCTCTAATTGGCTTAGTTTTAATCAGCTCCATCTCTCAACCAATCAGTGATGAAAGAGGTGAGATACTCTGATTGGTAGGATCTGGCTTGCAGCATGGGTGGGCCAGGGGTCAGCCCCAATCGAATCACATGTAAAGAGAGCTCTTGGAAGAAAGAAGCTGCTTATTCTACAATGAGGGAAGACGACAGGAGAGATGCCAGAGACAAAAAGCATAGTCCACTACATCTGAAGGGAATATATTCAGCAGGTAATTCTGCATCACAGGCCTGAAGCTGGAGAGGGTGGGGAGAAGCTTTCATTTGGGTGTAGTATGAGATTGATTTTAACATTAGATGGCCTGAATTTTTCTTCTTTTTTTTTAGAGGAAAGGAGGGAGGGAGGAGAGAAAGATCATGTGAGAATGAAACATTGATCAGTTGCCTCCCACACACACCCCGACTGGGATTGAACCCGAAACCTGAGTAAGTACCCTGACTGGGAACTGAATGTCTGGTGTGTGGAGGATGCTCCAACCAACGGAGTCAGCCCCAGAAGGAGCCCAGTTCATTTAGTAAAATGATTCCATTTGAAAGCCTGAGAATAGAGAGATCATTTCAACAGAGAGTTTGGGAGAAAGAAGAATATGATCCTGAGCAGAAGCTAGGGGAATACCAACATTTATGAGGAGAGTAACCTAGCAGCCTAAAGAGAGTGGAGGAGGGAGTAAGCTGTAAATTCATCTAAGAGGATTTGTTTTTAAAAGAAACAACTGTTGACGTGGAGTATATCAGTGGTCTGCATCAGATTACTTTTTGAATTGTGGTGTGAACTGCTAAGTGAAGCCATAGAGACATCAAGAGGCTTAGCTGAGAAGAGAAAGAGGGAGATCAGACCATACTAAAGACAAATGCCAGAAAGAAGGTGGGGGAAATTTTGTGTTCTTGTTTGTTTTCAGAAAGATATTTGACTATTTTCATATGCAAAAAGGAGTCACCAGAAAGAGAGAGAGAAGTTTGAAGAGGGAAGGATCATATATATTTAGTTTGATGTTGAGGAAGTCTCCTAATAGCTTCTTAAATCATAATATCATAGAACTGGGGGAAATAGAATCCGAGGATATGGCAGGGTAGATGAAACCACAGGATAAACACCGTACATGGTCCTAGAGCATGAATTTTACTGTTTAGTAGCTTATTTAAAATAGAATATTCTTCAGACTCTTTGATATTCCAGGGCACACTTAGGGTTACTTAAGCGGGAACTTAGAGAATCGCTGAGGTAAATATTAAATTTCAACCTGTTGCTTGTTTCTTTGCTTATTGGCTTTGTCAACTGAAATGAAAAGCAGCAGAGAGTTTAGAATTATTAGAGAGGCCAACTTTGAAGGGACTCTTTTGGCCAAAGATACGATGGTTTGAGCAATGAAACAAGGACTGCAATAAACTGAAGCACATCCACATGGAAATACATGGATATATATATATATATATATATATATATATATGCATATCTATGTAAACACATACACAATCATATTATGCCACACATTCATAATGATTTAAGAAAACCCCCGCACTGATCACCTTTTGAGTTTGCTAGGTCACCAACTCATTTGGGGAAAAGGGGAAACATTAACTTTTTTCTACCTTTCCTCTATGCACTGTATTTCAAGATAACCAAATGGTTGATAAAAGGGAGCCCTTTCTTATAGGAGAATTTCAGCTATTGCACATAGAAACTATGAAGAAATAAGAAGAATTTTGCAAACTTTAGTGAAGTAATGGAGCCCAACATCAATCATTAATGGGTGCTAAAGCGATCAGATGAAAAGCTGAGGGGGAACTTTATCATGAATGGATCATGATGACACACCCGAACCAACCTGGAAATGGTACAATAGGAAGTAACATGAAATGCTCTTGCCAAAAAGCCTAATCAAGACTATCTCATGATCAGTTTATAGGAAGTAAGGGCGAGAGAGGTGCAAAACAAAACTTTTAAAGCCACATCATGAGGCTACAAACAGCTGAAGTCAGATAGGAAATTCAACAAGACAAATGATGCAGATTCTTCAATAAATGGCTACCTAAGGAAAATGAAAGAAGACACAAATTACTAATGCCAGAAACAAAAGGGGGCAATCCCATGGACATTAAAGGGATATTAAGAACAACTCTATGTTCACAAACTTCATAACCAAGATTAAATGGACCAATTTCTTGAAAAATACATCTACCAATACTTACAGAAGTAATAGACATGTATATAGGCCTACATCTATCAAAGAAATTAGATCAATAATTAATAACCATCCAAAACAGAAAGTACCAGGCCCAGACACATTCACTGATGAATTAAACCAAGCATTTCAGGAAGAAAATATTCTAATTCCCGCGCAGCGCACTCGGAGGTCCCGGATCTGTCTCTTGCTTCAACAGTGTTTGGACGGAACAGACCCAGGGGCACCCATTCTTCCAGCCTCCGGCCACTCTCCTGCATCTCATGCAGTCACCACCTTCAGAACCACCTCCAGGACCAGCGAACACACCGGGCTTTTTTTTTCTACCTTAACTCCTCATTGCTGAACAGCCATGAGCTCCCAAATTCGTCAGAATTATTCCACCAAGGTGGAGGCTGCGGTCAACCGCCTGGCCAACCTGCATCTGCGGGCCTCCTACACCTACCTCTCTCTGGGCTACTATTTCGACCGCGAGGATGTGGCTCTGGAGGGTGTGGGCCACTTCTTTCGTGAGTTGGTGGAGAAGAAGCACGAGGGCGCGGAGCATTTCTTAAAGTTGCAAAACAAGCGCGGCGGCCGCATTCTCTTCCAGGATGTGCAGAAACCTTCCCAGGATGACTGGGCCAAAACTCAGGACACCATGGAAGCCGCCCTGGCCTTGGAGAAGAGCCTGAACCAGGCCCTTTTGGAGCTGCATGCCCTGGCTTCTACCCGGGCAGACCCTCATGTCTGCGACTTCCTGGAGAACCACTTCCTGGATGAGGAGGTGAAACTCATCAAGAAGATGGGCGACCACCTAACATCCACAGGCTGGCCGGCCCCCAGGCTGGGCTGGGCGAGTATCTCTTCGAAAGGCTCACCCTCAAGCACGACTAGGAGCCTTTGGAGCCCAGAAACCTTTCAGAAGGCTTCTGGGCTCTTGTATCCCCCTGGTATCTCTGGCTTTTACCTGCGCCTCTTCCCGAAACTACTAGCCATTCTTTTAACCACCCTGGAGCCCTCTCCCGTGCATTGGACCAAATGAAACAATAAAGCTTTTTGCAGCAAAAAAAAGAGAAAATATTCTAATTCCCTATAATCTTTTCAAGAAGATAGAAATAGCCCTGGCCAGTTTGGTTCAGTGGATAGAGCATCGGCCTGAGGACTGAAGGGTCCCGGGTTCAATTCCTGTCAAGGGCACATGCCCGGGTTGCGGGCTTGATCCCCAGTGGGGGGCGTGCAGGAGGCAGCCGATTGATGATTCTCATCATTGATGTCTCTATCTCTCTCCCTCTCTGACATCAATAAAAATAAATTTAAAAAAATATATGTTAAAAAAAGAAGATAGAAGTAGAGGTAATACTTCCTGACTCCTTTTATAAGGCCAGTATTACCCTAATATGAAAACCAAAGGCAATACTATAAAGTCTCAGATCAATATAACTCATGAATGTAGGTGCAAAAATCCTCAACAAAATATTAGTTTATCTAATGTCACAATATATAAAAAGAGTAATACATGATCAAGTAGGATGTTAGGGTCCCATTTTCACATGGATATTTTAATGATCACTTGCCCTTTTTCCTTCTTCTCCATGGAAGAGAGGGAAATGCCTTAGTTGTCTTGACCCAACAATAGGTCCATACGATACTAGTCAACAATTAGATCCGGTGGCCAAATGTTTCCCTCCCTGTATGTGCAAGAGACAACAATGGGCTCTCCACTGACTCTTCGTGTGCCTCATTCAGTGTAAGCTTTTTTCACTCTCATCAGACTCAAGGCTATCTGGTAGAAGAAAAACCTCCTATGAAGTTCTTTTATTATCTCCATCTTAATGTCTAGTGCCCCCTGTAATATTCTTAACCTTGCTCCTCTCCTTCTCCTTCCCTCCTACGAAACTCCTCACAATTGCCTGACATTAACAGACCAACTAGTCGCATGGCTTCTTTGTCTCAGTGGATAGAGTGTTGGCTCACGGACTGAAGGGTCCCGGGTTCGATTCTGGTCAAGGACACATTTCAGTTGCAGGCTCTATCCCCAGCCCTGGTCAGGGTGTGGGCTGGAGGCAACCAATCCATGTGTCTCTTTCACATAGATGTTTCTTTCTGTCTCTCCCCCTCCCTTCCACTCTGTCTAAAAATCAGTGGAAAAAATATCCTCTGGTGAGGATTAACAAAAAACAAAAACAGAAAACACCTCTTGAAAATGCTGAATTAGCTTGATTTGCTGATAGTTCTTACCTAAAAGATGAAACAGGCCAATATCAAACAGGCTATGTTATTATCTCTATAAATGAAACCACTGAGGGGGACAAAAAGCGGGGAAATAGGAGACATATGTAATATTTTTTAAAATGTATTTTTATTGATTTCAGAGAAGGAGAGGGAGAGAAAAACATCGATAATGAAAGTGAATTATTGATCAGCTGCCTCTTGCATGCCCCTTAATCAAGCTGGCAATCTGGGCATGTACCCTTGACTAGAGGTGAACTTGGGACCCTTCAGTCCGCAAGCAGATGCTTTATCCACTGAGCAAAACCAGCTAGGGCTGTAATACTGTCAACAATTTTTTTAAAAATGAAACCACTGAGGCCAGTCCAATGCCTCAGGAACCTTCTCCCCAACAAGCAGAGCTCTATGCATTAACCAGAGCTTGCAATTTGGCCACAGGTCAAACGGCTGACATTCATACTGACAGCAGGTGTGCCTTTGGTTTACCCATGACTTGGTATGCTTTGGAAACAGAGAAGAGTCTTGACTTCTGGACAAAAGATTTAAAAAACCCCACAAAAACAGTCTTTACGTTTTCAAACTCTTAGAGGCTATCTAGTTACCTAGATTTTTAGCCATCATAAAATTCCTGGACATGCCATGGCAAACACAGAGGAAAGTTGAGGTGACTTAGCTGACGCTGCTATGAACTAAAACAATCTCAGCCCTTAAAGGAAGCATCTGTGCTACTGTCTGAAGCAACTGGGGATGTAAAAGATAACATTATGGAGGCACAAATATAAAAAACACTTATGAGTAGATCCAAATGACTGTCCACCCTTCCGATTGCCTAAATTGTATATTACATTATTTACTTAATTCTCCTGAACCGTGACAAAATGGTTTTTATCAGTAAAACAATACAACTGGAAGCCATCTCCAAGATAGCTTCCCAGGATGTGAGGGCAATCTGGCTACTACATCTGTCACCCCATTGATTGCCAGGGTTGATTCGGCTGATCTGGCTGGCTAGGCAGGTGTCCCCCTCTTCCCTCAGATTCATGTGCATCCCTGCCAAAGAATGACCTTATCCCCAGAGGAGAGGACCGGTCTTCGGTCAAGTGTACGAGTAGCTGGCTCCCCTGCTAGAACCTCCAAACAAGCTCTTAAAGAGAGCTTCCCATGTATGCCGAATCTGCACCAAGCACTCCTCTGAAAAGCCCAATCAGACCGCCATGGGGCATTTCCCTTGACTTTAGGACCTTTGAGTTTTGGCCAATGGATTTGATTCAGTTGTCCCCTTCCCAAGGACACAATATATGCTAGTGATTTGTATGTTTCCTCGTTTGGTGGAGGCATTCCCATCCCCCAGAGCCACAGCCTCTGCCATCAGTAATATCCTCCTAGGAAAAGCTTCCCCACTTGCGGAATCCCTTCAGTTCCATAGTGACTGGGGAATTCGCTTCACAAGACAAATTATACAATCTCTTTATAGGATCTGACTGATTTTGCAACATTTCCATTATGCTTATCATGCCCAGTCCTCCAGTCTTGTAGAACTAATGCGGCAATTAAAATTCAATTGACAAAAGTCCGGGAGTCTTTTGCTCTGCTTTGGCCTAAGGCTCTTGCCTTGATATAGCTCAACCTAAGATCTCCACATACATAGATGTTCTCCATTTGAGAGTATTACTGGCAGACCCATGAGATTAGATCAAGGAATTTACACCTGCAGTGTGAATGGAGCCCTCCTAATTTAATGCAAATAACTTAAAAGGGCCCTTAAAACTAAGTTACAGTTCACAGAACAATCATTCCACAGGCGCTCCCTCCCATGAAAATCTACATCATTATCTTCATCCAGGAGACTGCCTATTGGAAATGCAATCTCCATAAAGATGCCTTCTGCCCGATGGAAAGGGCCACATGAGGTATTTACTTACTAACCCTTGTGCAGCTAAACAAGGGTATTGACTCATGGATTCATGTTTCTCATATGAAAAGGACACCCACGCCTGAGTGATCATCACAACCTATTGAAGACCTTAAGCTAAAAACCCCTTGAACAACCCAAGACCACCACTAGCATTCTCATTCTAGGATCAAATCAGATGGCACCTGATGTGCATGGCTCTCCCAAGACCCACATCAGACCAGTGATACATGAATCCACTCAGCAATCCTTACATTTGGTCTTCCCTTTGACCACCTGTTTCATTTACTGATTATAAAAATGTGTAACTGTGGGGAAGCACAGGACTTGGTTGGAATGTCTGTAAGGAGGATTCTCCGAAAGGTTGGGGGGCCTCTGAAGGGAACTTGCCAAAGGCGGCAGCCCCGACCTTGACTTTTCCAAGTAAGTCTGAGCCTCTGGATGTTTTGCTGGAATCTGTTTAGTTTTTAAAGACCCGACCTTGTAGAAGCATGTGCTTTCTCAAGGATACTTCCCCTGCTGATTGTGTCTAGAGATTAATTTGAGTTCAAGCTGTTGTTACAATAAAAAGCCAACGAGGCAGGTGAACAGGGCTACTTTTACTTCTAAAGTAAAACAGTCCCTTAGCCTCTTTTTCACAGAAACCTGTGTCAGAGCAAGCTGTTCATCCGTCGCTCAGGGTCTGCTCATTAGCCCCAGCATGTAACTATACTTTTGTGTATAATTCAGATGACGAGTTCACACCTTGATGGGCCTTAAGCAACTATAATGTCACTTCTTACAGTGTCTCTTTAATGTTGGGCAACTGAGGGGTAACACCACTCATTCCTGAAAGCGGGTGTCCTTTCACTCTCGAATACTGTTTGGGGACTAGCTAAAAAATCTGGTATTTGGTGGAAAACAAAATGTTTCACAGAATCTCAGTCCCAAAACTTGAAACAACCAAACCCATACTCATCTTCTAATCCTGACCCAAACATATCGAAACCTTAGGTGCTCTTTTAATCACTCAGGATAAATTACGATGACTTTGTCTTCCACATTGATGACTATTATGATCAACCAACAATTGGAGAACATAAAGTCCCTGCCTCATAAATAGAACTTAATACTGTACTCAGGGTCTGGGTTGAGGGCCTAATCACAGGCTCTCACTTGAGAGCACTGAGTTTTTCTTATGTGGGACCCGAACATGTCACCTTGCTGATGATGAGGTAGATGTGGTACTGTTTAGTACCTGATGCTGTCACCAGAAAGACTCTTCTTCCTCTGCCATTGTCCCTAACCTAGGCTCTTTTGTCTATAAAATTTGACCAAAATAAACCAAACAAAATTGGGATTTTGAGTATTGTCTTTTCAGTCCTTTCCACCCCAAACCGCATAATAGATAAGCAAGGCTTTGGGCATGCCTTCCCTAGGTTTTTTCCTTTGGTATGATATATAGTTGAATTAGAAATGTCGATCAGCAATCTATTCTTGGAGGACAATCATGGAACGTTACTGCCACTACTCTTGATTGACTGCCTGAGATAGCTCTACAAAACCTTAGGATTCCACCCAGCAAGGGGGTACTTGTGCCCTATTGGAAGAACAATGTTGTTTCAATGTCAACAAATCAGGTTAAGTGATACAACAGCTTGAGGTTCTGAAATAAACTATTACATCCTTGGACAGAACATTAGCCCCTAAATTGGGATTAGACAGACTTATTTAGCTGGCTGCCTGCAGGAATAGGGAGCTGGCTCTGTTCTCTATTATAAGCCCTTCATTATATTGGTGTTTGATTATACTGTTTGCCACATTAATCAAGTGTCTTACCAGGTGCATCAAGCAATCACTAATATCCATTACCAGAATGATAGCCCATTGCCTAGAGATGTTACAACAAATAAATCTGAGACCACCTCTACCAAAGAACTTTAAATGTGAGAAATATGATTTAGCTTTGTTTCCAACAAGCCTTGTTGCTCAAATGTGGCCACAAGCTCTCCTGTTGTACACTCGGGAGACCACTTACCTCCTACACGGGACATGACATACTGGAAATGAGCCTTCCTGGAGACAAGGGATCAATGTTGCTTTTCAGTGACAGACCAATTGTACTTCCTAATGGCTGGCCCATGCTTTCTAAGTAAAGATCTGGCTAGAAAGGGGAAAACGTAATGCCCAACCCGCATGGCTCAGTGGTTGAGCATCGACCTATAAACCAGGAAATCACGGTTCAGTTCCCGGTCAGGGCATCTGCCTGGATTGGGGGCTCAATCCCTAGTGTGGGGCATGAAGGAGGCAGCCAATCAATGGCTCTCTCTCATCATTGCTGTTTCTACCTTTCTCTCCCTTCCTCTCTGAAATAAATATATCTTTTTAAAAGGGGGAAATGTGAAAGAAAAACAGACAAATGGAATAGGTATTGTCAAGGGAGCAATCTAAAATGGAGCCAGAGGCCTCTGGGAAGCTAAACTAAAATATCCCCCATCCTTAAATAATCAAGGTACTCTCCAGTGAAAACCTATTCCTAAAGAGCCGAGGCCATGAAGTTACATTAACAGGTGAAAATTAAAAAAATTTTAACAGTGGATCTGAGCCCGTTGCACAGGCAGAATTAATCACAAGCCTCATTTCCTGATGTAAAAGGCGGCTCTGATGAAAGGATTTTAAACAATTCTGGTTGAACAAAAAGTCATGAAATTAAAATTTTTCTTATCCTAAGCTGTCATCTTATACATGCTTCTCTAAAGAATGAAGCAATAGATCCTATTGCAGATAAAGGTCAGCACATATATGTGTCTAGGTAAATGTAATAAAACACTTTCTATTACAAATTACTGAAAGCATCTAGTACTATAAAGAGGGGAAAATCTGCCCTGACCAGTGGACAGAGTGTGGGCCTGTGGACTGAAGGGTCCCAGGTTCGATCCCCAGTAGGGGGCATGCAGGAGGCAGCCAATCAATGATTCTGTCATCTTTGATGTTTCTATCTCTCTCTCCCTCTCCTTTCCTCTCTGAAATCAATAAAAAAATATTTTTAAAAAAGGGGAGATATCTGATTCTGATGCACTTATGTCCTATGGAAGAAATAACAAACACAAGATTTATAGAACAACTTTGTAAGTTCTATGTCAAAGCAACTTACAATTTTCCAACTAAAAACAACTTGGATTGGGGGTACCAACCAAGGAATGTGGAGGAAGAAAATGGAATACACCACAGGGCATTACAAAAGTCTTGTTTTCAGCTAGATATATGAATTAAAGAAATTACGTATGTACCTAATTCAGGGTAAGTTAACTAAGTTAGAGTATGAATGAAAAATGGGTTTCAGGTTGACCTGGCATTGCATATACTGGTATGAAAACAGCACAATTTCCTTTTATATCAACAATTATTGACAACCAGAGCTAAAGCTGGATTTTCTTCATATGGCAGGCAACAGAAAACTACAAGAATCTTAAATTAATCTAGCTAATAATATATTTAGTACTGATGTGTAATAGCTAATGCCTAATCAAAAGCACCAAAGTTAAATTTATAATTAAGAGATGCAGCAGGAAAGCCATTTTTTCTTATTTATTCCGATCTAATCATCTGTAATGCTGCAATCTTGTTTGCTTTAAAAAAAAAAGTGGTGTCTGGACAGAGTGGCTCAGTGGTTGAGCGTTGACCTATGAACCAGGAGGTCATGGTTTTATTCCTGGTCAGGGTACATGCCCGGGTTACAGGCTCCATCCCCAGTGTGGCGTGTGCAGGCGGCAGCCAATTAATGATTCTTTCTTATCACTGATGTTTCTCTCTCTCTCTCTCTCCCGCTCTTCCTTCCTCTCTGAAATCAGTAATATATATATTTTTAAAAAGTGGTAAACATCACCCTAGAGACGTGCAGCTTCCTAATCTTCTAGATATAAAATTAAGGCCCAGTGACTTGTTCAAGATCACATGGCTAATTAGCACAAGATTTCAGACTTTCTCTCAGTTGGTGTTCCAATATACCAAAATACTTCAGGACAAAAAATATTTGTTTAAATCAACAAACCATTAGGTACAATATTTAAGAGTTTAGCCCAACAGGAATATAAAACTTGTATTAATTTTCAGATCATGCTTTATCAAACTTAGGCATAACCAATCAAAAGCTCAATTTAACACTGATAAGTCAGTATGAAATTTCCTCTGTATAGGTAATTACTAGGGATTAATTTAATCACTTTTCAATCTTTAACAGCAATTTCATATTATTTCTCAGAATATCTATACTCTTTTGAAAGAATAATTGATAAGTTTAGCAAAATGACTCACTTAGATGACAGGTCCATGAATAGCAAGATGTCTCTAAATGTTTCTCTCTTGTAACATGAACTGAATTTGTTGCTTATAGTAAATTGTATTTCTCAATATCAATAAGATTCTTCAAAAGGAAACTGTTATCTGTCAATAATAATTACATAAAAGACAAGCAATCTAGAAAGCATAAAATAATATAGATAGTACAAAAATTCAATGTTAACTGAATAAAACAGGATTTTGTGGGAATACTTGTGCAGAAAAAAGATATAAAGGAAAATTGCACATAATTTAAAAGTAAAATAATTGCCAAGTGTCAGAAAGCTGATAAATTTTCCATGCTCTATAAAATGAATTTCTTAAATTTAACCAAATAAAAATCCCTGCTATTCAATAATAAGATGTCCTGAAGCAAACAGTTAAAAGAATCCTCAGGAAGAGAAAATTAAGGCTAAAAAGATCAAACACCAAGTGTTCATCAAACCTTTCAGTCAACAGAGCCTTTATTAACATGCAAGTACCATTTGCCACAAGATATACATGTTTTCCTAATCTTTCAGTTCTTTTTCAATATTTTAAGGTTACTTGTGGATCTAACATAAAAAGTAACCTGCTAAAATTGGTCAAAGTAAAACTTGATTCTAGCTATCACCTTAACCTTTTATTATTTAGGTTTATAATTGATATTATTTGTCTCAAGTAGCAGAATATAATTCTTGTACTTGATAATCTTCTATACTAAAATATGTACCAGAATATCTTAAGAAGTTACTAAGTATATGGAATTAACATATATTTAACTGCTTTCCATAAGCTGGAAAGTACAATGCTAAGTTTTCTAAGAGGAAAATCGTTTATAGATCTTGGTTATTTATGGTTTTTGCAGTTTCCACAAAAACTGGTCCATATTAAACCAGTCTTGAAGAACTAAGATGAAAACTTAAAAACCCTAATGACAGCCTTGATTTACTAAGATAGAAATAATAAACCAAACTACAGTTCTCTTTTCCCAGGCCTCAGCAGAGAAGCTCTGTCATAGCTTTTGAAATTTTTTTGTCTGCTTAGTATAAAAGTTGAATGACCTCTTTATAAGTTAGATATAAGTAGAAGACCCACAAATGATGGGTGTATTTATTGGGACACATTTTAATTAATAGAAGATAATCCATATATTGTATCAAAGTGCATTGTAAGATTTGCACTGTATCTGTCCACATGTTTGTCATATTTTATAACATTTCAGTTGGATGCAGGAAGACTGGAATTGTTCAGAAAAGTCTAGCTTTTAAGATTGGGTAAAGTTCATAGTGAATCTTTTAAAACATTTAAATAACCAGAAGTATAATCACAACAAGGGACTATGTAAGAAGAATGAATATTGCAAAGGAAGTTTTATAGTCAATGAAAATACAGTACTTTGGATTGGCCAAAATGCACAGTACACATGAAATCAAGGTCATGTACTTTACTTATTGACCATGTGGCTACAGTTCAAAAGGTCACTGTTCCAACAGCCGTACCAAGTAATCTTCTAAATTGCTTTTAAATAAAGTTCTTAAATTGTAGCAATGAACAAAAAGACAAGATACACTTCAATACTGCAGTTTATCAAAAGACACATAAGAAATTTCAACTCATGTCTTTGACAGTTATAAAAATCAACATTTGGCTAAGTTATAAACATGTTTATAATGCAATTATCTGCATAATTCTAATAATGGTAATGATGGCTATAAGATCAGAATAGGTTTAAAAAAAAAACACTAAAAACATAAAAATACAGAGCCCAATATTTACCTGTAGAATATGTTCATTATGACTAAATTTCAGCATTTACTATATCGCCACCTCTCTAATTTTAAAAATCACATCCAAAGGGTAAGGCAAAACTAGTTAGCAACTGGCATGTTTGTTTATTTCTCAATTTGTGAAAATGTCCTTAATCTGTTGATGTAGCAAACAAATTTCAACTGTGCTATGCAAAAGAAGAGACGATAGTCTGCTTTGCAATGAACTTTAAAGTTCAATCGCACACAGGCAACATGCTATATATGAAAAAATTACTAACTGAACTACAGGTATTAAATACTGAAAAAAGTTAACAGTTTATTATAATTTACTTTATTTAACAATCTAGGAAGTTCGCAGCCATCAGCAGTTCCAGTGCAATTTCAGGTGCAATTGGGAATTCAGGAATCTCCGTGGAGCTGTTAGTGTAGCGAACCTTGTAAGTAAAATACATGCACACTTTTGATAGCACATGTGAAGGGATCTCTCTAAAATTGACTTCATTAGTTTCGTTCTCAGCAAACTGACCTATAAAAGAAAAAAAAGGTATGTTATGTGCTGAAGTGTGTTCCTCCAAAATTCTTATGTGGAAGTCCTTACCCCCCAGCACTTCAGAATGTGACTGTATTTGGAGACGGGTGTTTCTTCCCCCCTCCCTCCTGTTCAGGAAACATTTTAAATATGGAATGCTTCACAAATTAGTATTTTATCCTTGCACTAGGGCCATGCTATCGTTCCAATTTTGGTATACGTACTGCCAAAGTGAGCATGGAGACAGGGTCTTTAAAGAGGTAATTAAAGCAAAACAGGATTTATTAGGATGGGCTCCAATCACGTGACTGGTAGCCTTAGGAGAGGGAATTAGGGCCTGGCCAGAATGGCTCAGTGGTTGAGTGTTGACCTATGAATCAGGAGATCACAGTTCGATTCCTGGTCAGAACACATGCTCAGGTTGTGGGCTCGATCCCCAGTGTGGTGTGTGCAGGAGGCAGCTGATCAATGATTGTCTCTCATCACTAATGTTTCTATCTCTTTCTCCTTCTCCCCTCCTCTCTGAAATCAATATATATATAAAGAGGGGATTAGGTCACAGACACAAACAGAGGGAAGACAATGTGCAGACACAGGGAGAAGGCCATCTCAGAAGAAACCAATGCTGCTAACACCATGATCTTGAATTTCTACCCTCTACCATGCAAAATAAATTTCTGTTGTTTACATCACCCAGTCTATGGTACCTTTACAATTATTTATTTATTGATTGATTTTAGAGAGAGAGAAAGGGAGAGGGGGAGAGAGAGAGAGAAACATCAATGTGAGAATGCAACATGGATCGGCTGCCTCCTGTATGGTCCCCTACCAAGGATGAAGCCTGAAATTTCAGCATGTGCCCTGACTGGGAATCAAACTGGCAATCTCTCAGAGCCACACCGGCCAGGGTGTGTCTATGGCAGCCCTAGCAAATTATTATGACATGAAATAAATCCAACTAGCATCAAGCAAATATCTAACTCTGACTTTTTAGAATAAACATAAAATGATCTTCATTAAGATAGCATTTGAGATTCATCAAGACTGAATTTTAAAATTTTGATTCTCTCCTGGAAGTCTGGACACTTTGTAGCTTTTCCAAAGAATCTTGATATTGGGATTACTGAAGGGTAAGTAGGAATCAAGTCTTCATGGCCCATTAGGAGTCCTGTGTACATTGAATTGCCATGTCAAAATAAATAGGTGAAATACTATTTTAAAAACCTTTTCAGGAAAGAAAATGTACTGTTTTCCCCTTTAGTTTTAAAAAATATAATCACATTAGTGAGATCTTATTTAATAACTCTTAAGAAACAATTTGTAGTGATCGCTCAAAACTTCTTTAGTCATATAAAGAAATTTATCATTTAGCTTTAGTATAGGGATAAAACATATTCCTAGCTCAGGCCAGTGTGGCTCAGTTGACTGAGTGTTGCCTATGCACTAAAAGGTGATCTGTTTGATTCCCGATCAGGGCACATACCTAGGTTTTGGGTTCGATCTTGTTGGGGTGCGTACGGAAGGCAACAGGTCCATGTTTCTCTCTCACTTAGACAATTTCTCTCTCCCCCTTCCTCTCTAAAATCAATAAATACACATTAAAAAAATAACAACCAAAAATATTTTCTTAGCAGTCAAGCACTAGCACTATGACCTAAATACAAAAGGAAGAAAACATATACTTTCTGAGAATGTAGTATTTTTAAAGGATTTCTAATTGCATGTTGGCTGGGGGGTGGGAAGAAAGAAGAGCAGGATTCAGCAAAATAATTCATAGCTACAGGTAACTTGGCTTGCCAATAATAAATATTTTCTTTCTTGAATGTATGTATGAAACATTACCAATAGGCACTTGTTTTGAGACTAGACAAACATTTAGGGTTTTCTTTTTTAGGTGAAATTCCTATCACAAATTTAACCATTTAAAAAAAGTGTACAATTCAGTTTACATTCATAATGTTGTATAAGCACCCTATCTTGTTCCAAAACATTTTTATCAAACCCAAGTATAATCCTGTAACCTTTAAGCAATTACTCCCCCATTTCCCTACCCCCAACCTCTATTTTTTTTATATGTTTTATTGATTTTTTACAAAGAGGAAGGGAGAGGGTAAAGAGTTAGAAACATAGATGAGAGAGAAACATCGATCAGCTGCCTCCTGCACACCCCCTACTGGGGATGTGCCCACAACCCAGGTACATGCCCTTGACAGGAATTGAACCTGGGACCCTTGAGTCTGCAGGCTGACACTTTATCCACTGAGGCAAACCGGTTAGGGCCCAACCTCTATTTTCTATCACACCAATCTACTTTCTATCTCTATGGATTTATCTACTCTAGATATTTCATACAAATGGAATCACACAACATACAACCTTTTGTGACTGGTTTCTTTCACTTAGCATAATGTTCAGAAGGTGCATCCATGTTATGGCATGTATCAGCACTTCATTCCTCACAACATTAGTTTTGGGCTGAAAGTTTGATCTTCAAGATAAAGCTCTTCTTGTTAAATAAAGTAAAGGAGACCAAGCTTACAACAAGCAAAAGTCCTCTAATTTTAATTTAAAATTTTCTTGACATCTGTGATTCCCCCCCCTAAAGTACATCCTAGCTCTGTCCAAAAGAAGTCTAAAGCAATTCAAGCCAGGAGCAATGATTCCTGCTAGCACACAGACTGGGGTCCCTAACTACCATTTCCCATTAGAAGAAATAGGGGCTCCTGGGAAAATGGCCATTCTCAGGATTAACGGAATAACACGCAAAATGAGCCTGAGAAATCTTGGTATTATAGAAAGTAGTAGCTATCCAAGACCAATGGAGCCATGTCAAAAGGACACAGAAACCAACATGACGTGGGTCCTTCTGTCATAAAAATGGAGCACTTGAGCACCAATGAGAATGACTGTGCTAGATGTGAAAGTACTATATATATAAAGTCAGGAGCTGATAATGATATGCAAAAACAAAAAACAACACCCCCCCCCCAAACACTCTTTGCTATTGGAGGATGCTGGAGAAGCAATTCATTACACTGCAAAATTATATGTAAAGGGGGGGAAAAAATTAAGCATTTAACCTTTTCTTTCCTGTACAGACTGTATTTCAGAATAACCAAACAGTTCTTTAAAAGAGAACTCTAACTAGTAAGTGCAGAAGAAATCACACAATTAGAAAATCACTGTTTTGTATTCCAAATGAAGTATATATCTCAGCAATAATCACAATGAATGCTAAGACCATTATGTGAAAGTCTGACTCGGGGATTGTTCATGGATGAATCAGCTTGATAACCCTGGAACCACTAATCAATCTTGACATTGCTAAAAGATGTGTTACAATAGGATACAATAGTGCCACCTATGAAGTATTCTTGCCCAGTAATATGAACCAGATTCTAAGCAAGCCTCTGATGTTCTAATTATGAATTTACAAGCTAAAACAGTAAGTCTAGTCAGGATGTGAACATTATATAAATAACCTTGTTTCTTTGTAAAACTGATGGTCTGGAACAAAGGGGGACTATAAAGATTTTATGAGGGAAATGACAATGTCGGGGATTTGCTAGAAACACTCTTTAAAAAGTGAGAATAAGAGATGAAACAAGATTGGCAAAATGTTGGTAAACTACTGACGCTGTGTACATGGAGGTGTATTAGTCTCTCTACTTCCATGTAGTCTTTTAAGTTTCCATAGGAAAAAAAATATAGAAAGGAAATTGCAAGGGACCCCAAATAGCCAAAACAATCTTGAAAAAAAGTTAAGAGGCCTCACATTTCTTAATTTCAAAACTTACGACAATACTACAGTAAATCAAAACAGTTTGGTACTAGCCCTGAGCATGGTTAGAGCATTGACCCTGCACCGAAGGGTCAAGGACACGTACCTGAGTTGGAGGTTTGCTCCCTACCCTCGGTTGGGCGCATGTGGAAGGCAACCAATCAACGTGTCTCTCTCACATCAATGCTTTCCTTTCTCCTCCCTCCCTCCCCCCTTCCACTCTCTCTGAAAAGCAATGGAAAAAGTATCTTCAGGTAAGGATTAACAACCACCCTCCCAACTCCCCAAGAAACAGTTTGGTACTGAGATAAGGACAGATATATAGCACAATGGAAGAGAATTAAGAGTCCAGAAATAAACCCGCACATCTGTGATCAACTGATTCTCAATAAGGGTGCCAAGACCATCCAATGGGGTAAAGAATAGTCTCTTTTGCCCTAGTTGGTTTGGCTCAATGGATAGAGGTAGCCGATGAATTATTCTCTCTCATCATTGACGTTTTTTTTCTCTCTCTCCCTCTTCCTTCCTCTCTAAAATCAATAAAAACATATTAGCCCTAGCTGGTTTGGTTCAGTGGATAGAGCATTGGCCTGTGGACTGGGGGTCCCGGGTTCGGTTCTGGCCAAGGGATATGCCCGGGTTGTGGGCTCGGTCCCCAGTGGAGGGCATGCAGGAGGCAGCCGGTCGATGATTCTCTCTCATTGATGTTTCTTTCTCTCTCCCTTCCTCTCTGAAATCAATAAAAACATATTAAAAAAATACACATTAAAAAAAAAGTCTCTTCAACAAATGGTACTGGTACGTCCACATGCCAAAGATAAAGTTAAATTATTACCTCATGTCATGCACAAAAATTAACTTAAAATAAAAAACCTAATTACAAGAGCTAAAACCATAGAAATCTTTTAAGAAAACATAGGGGTAAATCTTCATGACATTGGATTTGGTAATGAATTTTTAGACAGGCCTTCAAAACAGCAACAGGATAAGAGATAAATTGGGCTTCATCAACATAAAAGACTTTTGCTCATCAAAAGATACTACTAAGGACCGGCTGGCATGGCTCAGTGGATGAGCGTCAATCTACGAACCAGGAGGTCACGGTTCGATTCCCAATCAGGGCACATGCCTGAGTTGCGGTCTAGATCCCCAGTGTGGGGCTTGCAGGAGGCAGTTGAATAATGGTTCTCTGTCATCACTGATGATGCCATACCTCTCTAAAATCAGCAAACATATATTTAAAGCCCTCGCAGTGGATAGAGCATCAATTGGCCTGTGGACTGAAGGGTCCTGGGTTTGATTCCGTTCAGGGCGCATGCAGGAGGCAGCCAATCAATGATTCTCATCATTGATATTTCTATCTCTCTCCCTTCCTCTCTGAAATCAATGAAAAAATATGGTAAAAAAAAAAAAGTATTTCTAAAAAAACATGCTTTTTTTTAAAGAAAAGAATAAAAGATACTACTAAAAAAAAGACAATCTACAGAATGGGAGAAAATATTAAATCATGTATCTGATAAGAATCTAGTGTCCAAAATTTGTAAAGAACTCTTACAACTCAACAACAGAAAAGACAAACAACCCAATTAAAAAGTTGGCAACAGACTTGAAGAGACATTTCTCCAGAGGATACACAAATAGCCAGCAAGCACATGAAGAGATAGTCAACAACAGTCACTAGGGAAATGCTAATCAAAACCACAATGACACACTACTGGTACCCATTAGGATGGCTAGAATAAAAAAACTGCAAATGAAGTGTCAGTGAGGATGTGGAGAAAACCACATAAGGAACCCTCATACACTGCTGGTAGGAATGTAAAATGGTTCAGCCAACAGTGCAAAGTTTGGCATTTCCTCCAAAAGTTAAACATACAAGTCACCATATGTTCCAGAAATTCCAATCCTCAAGAAAAATTACCTCAGAGAAAATGTTAAGAATAGATATCTGGGAGGTGGTAACTTCTATAGATAAACTTTAGAAGCAGGAGCACAGATCACCAGAGGCCTATGTAGAAGAAGCTGACCATGGAAACTAACCCAGGAAAACGATCTTTCCTATTTCCAAGTAACCAACTGGCTCTTATTGAAACTAAGGTAAATAACTAAAAACAGGGTCTGGCAGAAACCAACTTTCCCCCAATGCAACATAATTATGCAATGTTCAAAGAGTTACTATCTCTTTTAAATGTTATGAGTCATTTCACTCAACTTAAAACATTCATCAAACATTAAAAGTGGAGATATATGAAGAGAAAAATAAAGGAATTGTTCCTACCTGGGCCACTCAACATGGCTTTTATTGTTCCCGATGTTAATGCATGTTCTCTTTTCACAATAAATTCATGACCATCTGACGATATCAATTTGACATACATGGCATCAGGGCCTTCACAGCCACCATACGTTTTCTCTTCTCCATCTAAATAAAGTAGTAAAATGACATTTGAACCACAAAGTTTATGAATAATAAACAGGTTTACCACGGTTAATATTTGAGGAACTCAGACCAGAAAGATTTCTCGTGGGTAATAGCTACCAAGATTTTGAAGATTTTAAGCTTCTTGTTTATTATTCTCTACACATTTTCCAATGTCACAATAACTCTACATTCAAGGATGTTACTTTGGGTGAAAATTTACCACTATTTTTCAAGGAAGTATTAATAATATTTTTGTGACCACAGCAGCATCCAAATTTAAAGACTAAAACAAAATATTCATATAATAAAATTTTAGCCCTGGCTGGTGTGGCTCAGTTGGTTGTGCGTCGTCCCATACACTGGGGACTCTATCCCCAGGAGGGGGGTATGTAGGAGGCAGCCGATAGATGTTGCTCTCACACTGATGTTTCTCTTCCCCCCATCTCCCCTCCTCTATTTCTAAAAATCAATTAAAAAAAAAGGTGAAACTTTAATTCTATCACCTGAAATACTTATCTTGAAGTACATATATTTACATCTCCCTTTAATATCTTTCTCGCATATATAACTCTCAGAATATTATACTGTCAGAATTTTAATTTTTATGGTTACCAATATCTGAAAGTTTCTTAAGGCTTATTCTAAAAATTTAGGGAGCCCTAGAGAGAAGTACATAGGATGAGGCTGAAGTAATGTTCAGGTACTAACATATTTATTCAATTATTTCTTTTTTTTACTCAGGTGAGGATATTTTTTCTTAGAGTGGAAGGAAGGAAGGGAGAGGGCAAGAGAGAGAGAAAGAGAAAAAGAGAGAATTATTGATGTGAGACATATTGACTGGCTGCCTCCTGAACACACCCAGCCCCGGTCAGGGCTGGGGATTGAACCTGCAACCTTTTGATGAGGGCCAATGCTCTAACCACTGAACACACCAGCCAGGACTACTCATTTATTTCTTAATAGTTAATTTAGAAATCCCTAAATTTAGCATTAATAAATATAAAAATCACTTATGTACTACTGCTGCCCAAAATATTTACTCTGAATGTAATAGAAGAAAACACTGAGACAAATCTAAATTTAAAAATGCCACAGAAGACTTCACTCCTCACCCCAGGATAGCCAGGTAGGGAACTGCTTAAAGGAGACTAGAAGAGGGGGCTAAAGGGAGTGAAATAGGAGACATCTGTAATACTATCAACAATAAAAACATATGTATTAAAAAATTAAAAAGGAGACTAAATAGACAAATTAATGCAATAAGTGATTCCTCATTAGATTCTGGACTTAAAATAATAAACCTGTTATAAAGAACACGATTGAAACAACTGAAAAACTTTGAATATGAACTGAACACATGCTGATGTATTTAGGTGTGTACAACTAAATCTTAAATGATACATAAGAAAGCATTTTTATGTTTATGTGTGTATGTACTCATGTATATATCCTATCTAATAAAAGAGTAATATGCAAATTGACTGTCACTCCAACACACTAGATGGCTGCCCCCATGTGGTCACAAGATGGCCACCACAAGATGGCCAGCAGGGGAGGTCAGTTGAGAGGGACCAGGCCTGCAAGGGAGGGCAGTTGTGGGCGATCAAGTCTGCAGGGGAGGGCAGTTAGGGGTGACCAGGCTGGCAGGGGAGGGCAGTTAGGGGTGACCAGGTTGGCAGGGGAGGGCAGTTAGGGGTGACTGGGTCGGTAGGGGAGGGCAGTTGGGAGGAACCAGGCCTGCAGGGGAGGGCAGTTAGGGGTGACCAGGCTGGCAGGGGAGGACAGTTAGGGGCAAGCAGGCTGGCAGGGGAGTGGTTAGAGGATGATCAATCAGGTTGGCAGGCAGAAACAGTTAGGGGCAATCAGGAAGGCAGGCAGGCGAGCAATTGGGAGCCAGCAGTCCTGGATTGTGAGAGGGATGTCCAGTAGGATCAGGCCTAAATGGGCAGTCGGACATCCCTTGAGGGGTCCCAGATTGTAGAAGGTGCAGGCTGGGCTGAGGGACACATATCCCTGTGCACGAATTTCGTGCACCAGGCCTCCAGTGTATATATAAACACCCACACACACAGAGTGGCAAAACAGTAACAACTGGTAAAGGCTAGGTGGTGTATTAGTCTTACAATTTTTCATAAGAAAAGGCTGGGGGACTCGTAAAGATGCAAGTAACTTCTAAGTTATGGACTATCCAAGCATACAGTTCTCAGCAGTTTTGACAATTTCTGAGAACAAAAATACAAATAATTATCAATTATTTAAATATATACTTCCAGTATTTTTTTGCAAGCTAAAGCATTTTATATGTCTGATGGAAATGTTTCTAATATCTTAAGGTAAATTACTCACTAGGAATCTCAAATTTTACTGGGTACAATAGCGGTACTGATCTGTCTTTCAAGATTGTACAGTAAACATAGGTCGTTGAATTAAACAACTACTTGTGGTCTACTTTGACCACTTTCTAACTTGCATTTGCATTCACTGACATTAAAGGCCTATCTCTGAGTGGAAAAACCAGCTTCTACTAGTTTAGATACCCATTATTTTCTTATGAAACTTACCCATTATGTTCTTATGAAATTCTACTTTGCTTCCACAGGAAGTTTAGTAGTTTCCTGAAAATATAACAAAGCCATATTAAGACATGTTTTTCACCATTATTTAATATGTCCTTGGTGTTACAAGTTGAAGGACTCTCTCTCTGCTAAGCAGGAATTTTCTAGCCACCACACTGTGGAACAGTATCAAGTTTCTAAACATCTGAGAAAAGATGGTCACCTCCAGGACAATAAAGTCGAAATACGGACTTGTTTCTTTTTTTCTTCCTTTTAAGGCAACTATTCTGAAAGATTTAAAAATATAGATGCTGTTCATTAGGACCTAAACTGAACCTGAAAGAGATCCTTGACCTTAAACATCTTCACATATATATACTACATCTACTTGATTCTGGTAGACACTAAAATATTTGCTGAATGAATGACAACACGATAAATCCAAGGACATGAAGTAGCTTCCATGAGAAGGAAAAAGGTAAAGCTTGCTGGCTTCTTATGTAAATGTTCACATCTATATGTTTTATCCCTTCTGCATATAGGCTACCAAAAATCTATAATTTAACAGAAGAGTGGTAAAAATTTATACTTTTTTGAAAAATCTTAAATTTTACAAAATATGGTGATTTCAAAATAAAAAGGGCTCATGTTTTCAGTAATTTGTACTTTACAGCATTGCTTCAAAGAAGGATTTTAATACCAATATTATTTTTATGTGACTATTAGGAAAACAGCATATTCTCATTATCCTTTTCTCTAAGAAATTCCGGGCTAATACTTTAATTCTAGCCTGAAGGGGAGGGTCAAGAAAATAAGCTACATTTTAGAGCAAGAAAGAAACTTGGAGATAACTTATGTCATCCTCACCTTAAAAAAACAGTAACATCCTTGCTATATAGAAAGGATAAATTACTTGTTCCAGGTAATGATGGGAGTAAAGCAGAAACCACCCATTAGAACACTGGCTAGGCACAGAGGGAGATATTTAAAGTACCATTTCTAGTGGAGGCAATGGAGCATTACTACCAAGAATTTGAGGGCCTGATATGTGGTAAACATTGCATTAAACATTGTATATACATTGTCTTATTTTAAACCAAAATTTTCACAAAAGAATTATTGTTCCCATTTTAAAGATGAGGAAACACTCAGAGGCTGCTACTTGCTCAAGGATTCTACAGCTTAAGTGGCAGCCTCAGGATTTAAACCTAGGTAGGCAGGCTCAATAGCCCACACGCCCTTCCACTATTCCATACTGCCATGGTAAAGCATGCTCCAGTTAAAACAGCCACTACCGCTGAGAGCTATGCTGCATTCTCTAAAATTAAAATACAGTATTATGTCATTTTATGATAATAATAGACAAAAATTCATCAGTCATTATTTTCTTCTGTTCATACTGCTTTGTAATCATTCTCTTAAAAAACAAAAAATATAAAAAAAGGACAAAATGCTAGAAAAGCTAGACCAAGAATTTCAAGTGCTAACTTTGCTATCTGGAAAATTTTCAGAGCAAAATATCTAGAATGTTTACTTAACTAGCAGTAGCTAGGCAACCATGTAAAGTGACATCATAGAAGCCCTTTGGGTAGCAACAGTTTCTCCAGACTTCTTAATATAGTAAATAAATTCCAGCATTTATACAAGGGTTAAAGAAGGAGGGGGAAGGCTCCCTATCACTAACAAATAAAGGAGTATATCAACAACAAGAATTGAGAGCAAATCTTAATTCTTAGCTAAGAGTTAAAAATACTTGAAGTATGAGGAAATTTGGACTTACCCCACAAATTACCTATAGAGATCTAAGTTTGGGGTGGCAAAAATCTGCTTGAACATTTGAGCATCTATTCCATAACTGGGCTTAGTTCTGGAAATATGAATAAGGCAAAAAGCAAGTGGTCGAGAAGCAGTGGTCTGAGTGTCTAGGCAGCAGACAGCTTGTGAACAAAGGCCTGACTGAGATATTGTGCTCTTAGAGTATTACATTTAACATTACTCTTTTCTAATTTTGTAATATTTTGGTAGCAAATAGAAATTCTAGGTGAGCCTAGGGCCTACAATGAAATTAGTTTTGAATCTAGTACCCTTGAACACTGAAAAGCCCATCCTATTTCTGATTTGAAATGTTACCTTTTCATATACCATATTGCTACATGGATATCTAGGTTATATTCTGTTCCATCAACCCTGTTTGTACCTGACCAATATCCCCCTTTTAAAAATTGTAATAGCCTGATAAACATGTTTTGCTCAATGGATGGGCAATCCCCTTTTTGTTATTACACATTTATGGTTAGTTCTATTTTTTGGTATAGTTTCTATTATACTTCTAGAAAGGCTATTGTTGGTGTTTTAAAGAAAAGCTGCTCAATTCATTCAGCTGATCTTGTATCCATCTTTGCGGAACTGTCCTAATAGTTCTAATAGTTTTTCAGTTAATTTGCTTGGATTATTTAAGTAGTAATTTAAATATTATAGCAACAGCTGTTATTAAACAGCTGATATTAAATCTGTTTATATATTTTTTCCTTTTTCTTTTTTACATTGGATATTTACTTGGAAAAAATGTTAGATGTCTGTCTGATATCACTCTCAAAATAAACTGCAGGTTAAAGTACCAAATGTAAAAACACCACTCTACAAAAATAGCTGAAAAAACAAAAACAAATGGTTCACAGACCTGAGAAAAAATGCTCCATCTTCACGGTAAGCAGTAAAATGCAAACGTAAATATTCAAACTTGCCAAGTATGAGTGTTGGAGGGGAGGGGAAATGGGTGATACCAAATAAATGACATACTAGTTTTGGAAGACAGCAGCAGAATCGTCCATCAGGAGGGTAGCAATTCTTCCTGGTATCTACTTTAGAGAAACCCAGCATCCTGTGTATAGGCTCTTTATTATAATACTAGAGGCCTGACACAAAAAATTCGTGGGTACAGTCCCTAGGCCTGGCCCGCCATCAGGGCCATCTTTCCCGGCTGCCAAACCTGGTTCCCAGTTTGCCATCCGGGATCCAAGCCTGCCGGCCTGGGGGAGGGACCAAGAGGTTGGCTGTTTCCACCCGCTCGCTGGCCCCACCCCCGCCGCGGGTTGCCCTCTCTGTGTGGGGCGACTGGAAGGGTGGGGGCCTTGGCCTGGGGCTGCCCATGTCCCCTGCCACCCACCCCGGGTTCCTTTTCGTCATTGGGTGATGGGAGCCTGCTGGTAGGGGAAAGGGACCAAAAGGTGGTTAGTGCGCTTCATAGTGACTGGTGGAGTGGCTATTCTGGTTATTCCGCTATTAGGGTCAATCTGAATATTACCCTTTTATTATATAGGATGTGTACAAAGGAAAAACTGAAAATACCCTTACAGGTTCACCAATTAAGGAATGAGCTAAATAAAAAGTGTACCTATACTTACAAAATACTAGAGGGCCAGTGTATGAAAATTAGTGCATTCAGGGGCTCCCTCAGCCTTGCCTGTGCCCTCTCGCAGTCTGGGACCCCTTGGGGGATGCCCACCTGCTGGCTTAGGTTGCGCCCTGGGGGATCGGGCCTACGCTGGCAGTCAGACATCCCTCTGGCAGCCTGGGAGCCCTCGGGGAATGTCCGACTGAAAGCTTAAGCTGCAGCTGGATAGCCTTACCGCTGCCACAGAGGTGGGAGAGGTTCCTGCCACCACTGCCGCGCTTGCAGCCATCAGCCTGGCTTGTGGCTGAGTGGAGCTCCCTCTGTGGGAGCGCACTGACCACCAGGGGGCAGCTCCTTCATTGAGCGTCTGCCCCCTGGTGGTCAGTGCATGTCATAGTGACCGGTCATTCCACCGTTAGTGTCAATTTGCATATTACCCTTTAATTATATAGGATTATGGGATAATGAAAAGGAAAAAGCTTAATCTATATTTGTAATGTCATGGAAATACCAAGATAAACTTTAAAAAAATCTTATCTACCAATTACAGTTTACATTTATTATTATTATTATTAAACCCTCATCCAAGGACTTGCTGTGAGAGAGAGAGAGAGAGAGAGAGAGAGAGAGAGAGAGAGAGAGAGAGAGAGAGAAAGAGAGAAAGAGAGAGAGAGAGAGAGAGAGAGACAGACAGACAAGTAGATAGATATTGATGTAGGAGAAAAACATCAATTGGTTGCAATCCCTGACTGGGATTGAACCAGCAACCTTTCAGTGCACAGGACAAAGCTCAACCAACTGAGCAACTCTAGCCAGGCTCAACACTATTTTGTACTGGAGGTCTAGTGCACAAAATTTGTGCACAGGTGGGTCCCTAGGCCTAGCCAGCAAGGAGGTGATGGTAGCCGGGCCAGGTGCGGAAGGAATGAATGCCAGATGCTGATGCCACCATTGTCGGCGCCCTGGCATTGTGTTGATTCCCTGCTTCCCCATTCCTCCTTCCCTCACTGCCACTGCTGTGGGTGCCAACTGATCGGGGACTGCTGGCTGCGGGGAGGGACAGGGCATGGGAGGTTGGTTGCCGGCCCCAAGGAGGGAGCCGGCCCTCGGCTCCCCTGGGAAAGGGGCCACGTCTGCTGCCACCCACCCCTGGTTCCCCCTCCCAGCCCGGGGCTGAAGGCCCTGGGTGAGATCAGGAGAGGAGGCGATGGTCGCTGGGCTGGGCGTGGAAGGAACGAACGTTAGACGCCGACGCTGCCATCATCAGCACTCTGCCACCACACGCTTCCCCGCCTCCCCCCTCCTCCTTCCCTCGCCGCCACTGCTGCGGGTGGGTGGCAGGCTGATTGGGGCCTGCCAGCTAGGGGGAGGGACCGCGAGAGATTGGCTTGGGAGCGTACTAACCACCAAGGGACAGCTCCTGCATTGAGTGTCTGCCGCCTGGTGGTCAGCATGCGTCATAGCAACCGGTTGTTCCAGTCGCTTAGGCTTTTATATATACAGACTAGAGGCCTGGTGCCCAAAATTTGTGCACTGCGGGGGGGGGGGGTGTCCCCTCAGTCTAGCCTGTGCCCTCTTGCAGTCTGGGATCCCTCAGCGGACATCCCTCTCGCAGTCCAGGACTCCTCGCTCCTTACTGCTCACTGCTCCTTACCGCTGTCACAGAGGCGGAAGAGGCTTCTGCCAATGCCACTGCGCTCGCCAGCCGTGAGCCTGGCTTCTGGCTGAGCGGCGCACCCCTATGGGAGCATATTGACCACCAGGGGGCAGGTCCTGTGTTGAGCGTCTGCCCCCTGGTGATCAGTGCGCATCATAGCAACCAGTCGTTCTGCCATAATGGTCACTTAGGCTTTTTTTATATAGATTAGTTTCAGATATACAGCATAGTAGTTAGACAATCATATACTTTACAAAGTGCTCCTCCTGTATTTCCAGTACCCACCTGGCACCTTACAGTTATTACAACATTATCAACTACATTTCCTATGCTGTACTTTATTTCCCCATGCCAAGATAAACTGTTTATTTTTAAAAAGCAGATTAGAATGATAAGTACAGTTTGATACCATTATGTAAAATAAGTGTCTTCTTCTTGCCTATTAACCTCATTTTCTGCAGATAAATGCATAAAAATACATGTTCAAAAGTTTAAATAACTAGGAAACTAAAATTTGAAACTGATTTTTAAAAAGCAACAAATAAGTGTGTAGAACCAAGCAGTGCATAAAGGGAATAATGGTCAGTCAACTTGATGATTATTAACTATGTGTAATATGGTTAATTTGGAAAACAAAGTAACTAACACTAACCAAAAATTATCTAATGTTCAGGCCTATTTGAAGAGGCTTGAAAAGGCATCAGAATATCCTGCCTAGAATGAGTTTATGGTATTAATGAATTCATGTCTCTGCGGATGAGTTAAAATTTTCATTCTGGCCATTCAACTTATGACAATGCTTCTATATTTGACGTCTGAGTACCCTTTCCCATCTTCTCCTCCACAGGGGAATTAATCGTTTTCTACACTATTAGACACAAATGTTTCACAGCTGCCTTTATTAGTGTGTCTTTTTAGATACATTTGTCACCCTAACTAGCTATGTTTCCGTAAGGCAGGGAGGCTCTCTCTTTATGACCCCCATGTCCAGCACACAATGGTAATTATGTGGTCACATTAACAGAGTAAAGCCGTATACAACAATATACCTGCCACAGACATAGATAGTATTATCCTGAGCGTTCCAACAAAATAGTTACTCAGTGGCACCATGCTTTTGACCAAATTCTTTTTATGTTTTTCCTTGATGTTAGCCTTAAAAAACTTGGAACTTTCAGACAACCACAATAAAAATTGTTCTTTCTGGGAACATCTATTTAAGTTTATTGAAATATTTTGGTTTATACTGAGGGAAGGACGTGACTAAGGAAGGAGACAGTATTCTATCTTTCACAATAGAATTAAGTCAATATGAATTCTAATTATTTTAAAAATATATATATACACACTTGTATTGATTTCAGAGAGGAAGGGAGAGGGGGAGGGAGACAGAAACATCAATGATGAGAGAGAATCACCTGGCTCCTTCCTGCATGTCCCCCCTAGGGATCGAGCCCCCAATCAGGGCAGATGCCCTGACAGGGAATTAAATCGAAACCTCCTGGTTCATAGATCAACACTCAACCACTGAGCCACACCTGCCAGGCATGAATTCTAATTTTTAAAACAATCCAATTTTAAAGATTTCAGGGTACAGACACATTTTATTAAATTATGATAACCAAAACATCTATCTCACATTTTTTGCACACTACCATAAGTTGTTAATTATAATGCAAGTGTATGAAACATGTATTCCTCCTGTACGTACATGATTTCTGGAATTTCATGTTTCCTAGAACTAATTCAGTATCTTCACATTTCTATCTTGAGACGCAAGTAGGTTAAGTGATAAGACTTCTGTTTCTTCGCTTTCAAAATGAAAAAAAAAAGGGGGGGGGCTAAATTGCGTCTTAAAGTCCCTTTCAGCTCTACCATTTCATGACTGAACCCATCGGAAATTCAACCTCTCTCTACTACAAATGCCTGGAACTCCCAATTTCCCACTTTTCTTAAGCAGAGGGGCTCCCACACAGCACAGAACTTTCCAGCTCCAGCCTTGTGTTTCCACTGAGTCTGTCTATTTCACCCCTGGAAACTACCTAATCTCCCTACGAGAATGATCTCCAAACTCCTTTGTTTTGGTTTGAAAAGTATGAGCAAGTATTCGCATTACGTAAGTATATACTTAAGTATAGATCCTTGCATTATAAAAATGATTTAAAAATATTTCTTATTGATTTCAGAGAGGGCGAGGGAAAGAGAGATAGAAATATCAATGATGAGAATCATTGATCAGCTGCCTCCTGCACGCCTCCTACTGGGCATGTGCCCTGGACTGGAATCGAAACACCCTTCCGTTTCAGGCCAACACTGGATCCACTGAGCCAAACTGGCAAGGCTCAACAAGGTCAATCTTTACCTTAACAGATCTTATTGTCTTTTTGTATCTTTTGTATTTAAGATAAGGTATCATTGAAATGTCAGGGTAACTTGTCACTTCCCTTTTTTTCTGAACCCCTCAGGGCACAACCAAATGCCCTGGGCCTAGGACAGATCCCACAATTTCCTTCATTGTTATTGTTATCATGTTAATTGTTGACTGTTAACTATCCCGTACCCACATAAGTAAAATAAGTGTTTATCATTTTACTAGAGGCCTGGTGCACAAAATTCGTGCTCTTGGGGGGGGGGGGATGTCCCTCAGCCTGGCCTGTGCCTTCTTGAAGTCCGGGAGCCCTGTGAGTCGGACATCCTTAGCATTGCCACGGAGGCATGAGAGGCTCCTACCACTGCTGCTGTGCTCACCACCGTGAGCCTGGCTTCTGGCTGAGCAGTGCTCTCCTGTGGGAGTGCACTGACCACCAGGGGGCAGGTCCTGCTTTGAGTGTCTGCCCCCTGGTGGTCAGTGCACCTCATAGTGACTGGTCATGCCACCATTTGGTCATTTGCATATTAGCCTTTATTATGTAGGCTTATCCAGTTCCAGAGGACCTCCCTCCTGCTCTCTCCCCATCGCTAATCTATCACCAATGGATGTCATGTAACCTACCTCCGTCTCCTTTGATTGTAAGGTTTAAAAATAAGCGAAAAAAGCCCTGACTGATTTGGCTCAGTGGATAGAGCGTCAGCCTGTGGACTGAAAGGTCCCAGGTTCGATTCTGGTCAAGGGCATGTAACTTGGTTGCAGGCACATACCCAGTAGAGAGTGTGCAGGAGGCAGCTGATTGGTGTTTCTCTCTCGTCGATGTTTCTGGTGCATTGAATGACACTCGAACCTACTAAGCCACACTGACCAGGGCTCAGCGATAGAGCTATCTCTATCCCTCTCCCTTCCTCTCTGTAAAAAATCAATAAAACATATTTAAATTAAAAAAATATATAAAAAATAAAAGATCCTCCTTGTCACTCTCTGACTCCTTTAAAAAAAAATGAAAAAACTGCTATTTTCTGGAGCATTATCCCAATACGTTGAGATTTTGCTTCCCAGCAATTGTCGACAGTTTGGCTCAAACTCACAAAAATTCTTTACAGGTTTGAATGTTCTTACTTTAACATGAGATATATATACATATATATATATATATGTAGATAGATACACACACACACACACACACACACACACACACACAAGTAAAAGAAAAAAGACAAAACACTATATGTATATATTTAGAATGGTGGATAATTACATGTCTTTTAAAAATATTTATTTGCTCATCCCATGTCTCATTGTCCTTATATCCCTAACTCCCTGCCCTCCACCAAACCCAATTTTCTGCCTAGCTGAGGTCTCAACTAAACAGACAACCATTTTGGCTGGTCTTAACTTTAAATCTATGCCCATACTTTAAATAGGAACTTGGCATTGTATTGATCCTAGAAAAATGGTTTGACTACTCTGAGAAAATTTACAGCTTCCTTGAAACCTCCAACACCCATCTCCTCCCTGGCCTGACCACTTGTTTCTTCAAGAAAATGGAAATAGCCCTGGTCAGTGTGGCTCAGTAGGTTCGAGTGTCATTCAATGCACCAAAAGGTGTGGGTTTGATTCCTGGTCAGGGCACATACCCAGGTTGCATGTTCAATCCCAGTTGGGGTGAGTGTTAGAGACAACTGATGTTTCTCTCTCTCTCTCTTCCTCTGTGAAAAAAAACCAAACACAGCAAAAAATGGAAACAATCACTTCAATTGCCTTGTCGTTCCCCCTTCATCCTACCTGCATGTATATACCATATAGTCTATCTACCCTTCTGTTTCAAAAATTAAATAGAAATCATCCTTCTATCTAAGACCAACCTTCCCACTTGAGCATATATATCCAGGGCTTGTGGTTATCATTATGTCCATCAACACATGAAAATGCTGTACATCATCACTGCCACCCACTTCTCCTTAACCTACTCTAATCACTTTCGGGCTACTAGTTCAAAGAGCTCTTATCAAATTTCAGAACAGGCAGTCCTGGGGTTACATTGGACTTGATGTCATTTCGTTGCCATCTCCTATTTACAATATTTATAAAAAAAGAAAAATTCTGTCATTTCGATGTATGTACATATGTGCTTTATGTTTTTTATTTTTATTATTTATTTACGACAAGTAAAGGTCAGGAATTGTTATCGTTCTTTTAATTTTTTTTTTAGTTTCACTTCATTACTGCTGTGTATGTGCTCCATGTGAGTGACGTAGATGCTTATGTAGGTGGGTTCTGACTTATGGCGAAAATAGCATTACATCGCGCTGTAGGAACGGATCTCTGACGTAACCCGAGGACCTACGGTACTTTATTTGGTCACATGATCAACATATAATTCTCATCCTACTGGAGCAGGGTTTTACAATTGACTACTGCCTCCTTCCTGAAATATTTCCTTCCTTTAGTATCACAAATGCCACATTCTTTTCTGTTTCCATCACAGTTGGCTCTTCTGACTAGAGTGCTCCCACACATCTGCCCTCTTCTCCACTAACACGCTCTATTCAATGTCTCCAGTCAGTCCAAAGATTTAAATATCACCTATAAAATTTGACTGCCAGATTATCTCTCTAGCCAGATATCTTCCCTGTGAAACAATTGTGGAAATCCAACTTGGCTACTGCCAAGTTGATACAGCTCATATTCTGAGCTGTCTACTAGTTATCAAACTCAGTACATCCTTTACAGATCTCATGATTTATTCCTCAGAAACCAGTGCAACCACCCCAGCCCTCATTTCAGTAAATGGCACTACTGTTCACCCAGATGCTTGGGCAAAACAGTTGATTTCTCAAAAAAAAAATGGGGGGGGGGGGGGTCCTAGACGCGAAGGCAAGACCCATTTGGCTCCATCTTAAAAGTATATGCCAAATCAAACTACTTCTCACTAACTTACAATTCTACATCTCTAGTTCAAGCCATCACTTCTCAACTGGACTACTGTTAGGAACAAAAATAGAAGATTGGGGACAGGCTATGGTTATGGGAAATATTAATCATGCTGTTAGCCATGATTGCCTTGTGTCGGAACCATTCTCATTCAAGAACTGTCTATTATCATGGAAAGATTAACAACCTTGTTGCCTAAACAAGGAGTCCCATCCCAGCCTGCACAGCCTACTTCCCCATGTAATCCTTGTCCTGCCCTATGTAAGCAGCTGGCTTATGGGGGCTGCAGAGCAGATTTTTGTGGATGACCTGCTGCTCTCCCATACTGCCGGCAGTGCTGGAATAAATGCTCATATATGACTCAACCCTGTCTCTGCTTAATTGACTCAAGTAGTGACAGGCGGCACAGACCCACTGATTGTCCGGTTACACTGCCGCAAAAAGCCTCCTGAAGAGTTGGTTTCCTCACTTTTCTCCAATCTGGTCTATACTCCACCCAGCAACTAGTCATCAAAAGCATAAATCAGATGTTCCTTCCCTGTACAAAATCCTCTCAGATTCTCATTACAAACAAAAAAATAAGTATCAAGCTCCATCTTATTTAGTCCTTGTTAATCACTCTGACCTCATCTCCCATCACTCTTCCTTCACTATACACCAGCCACACAGGCATCCTTAGAATTATAACAGGTCAAGTTCATTACTTCCTTAAGGTCTTATCTTAAATTTCTTCCCTCACATCCTCCTCATCATTGAGGTCTTCATCAACTCCTCTGAAAGGTAGATCTTTCTTAAAAAAAAAAAAAAAAAAAAAAGTTTTTTATTGACTTCAGAGAGGAAGGGAAAGGGAGAGACTATGATAGAGGATCATGGATCAGCTGCCTCCTGCACGCCCCCCCCCTACTGGGGACTCAGCCCGCAACCAAGGCATGTGCCCTGACTGGGAATCCAACCATGACCAGCCAACATCTAACCACTAAGCAACACCAGTGGACTGGGCTGGGCTTTCTCTGATCTTATGAACAGGAAACATTTAGCACAGGTTAGCTAAAATTCATTAACACATATCAGTGTAACTGCAAAGACTTACAGTTTACTTTTTAGTACTGAAAAATCTACCAAAAAACCCCAAACAGCATTTTTTAAGACATAAACTACTACTACTTTAGAACTTGATATATAAGGCTGATTCTGATTCTAACTTCTGGTCACAAGTTATTGCCTAATTATATTACAAAACTACCATAAAGTAATGAAACTGGCATACTCAATTTGAGATAAATTTATATATATACACACGCACAATACGTACTTTTGGAGTGGAAGATAATAAGTCTCATACATACATTTAAAAATTAAGTATGAACCCCAAATCACAATAATATCCCCGATGACTGGATCATAGTTGTTGCCTTGCCATTGTTATCTCCAGAATGAATGAATCCACGTGTAAACTGTAATGTTTCAGCATCATGAATAAGACAATGTAAAGGAGGTTAGAGATTTATCGTTTTAGTCCACTAAACAGAACATGAAACAACTACTGGGGGATTAAAAAGCAAATTTTGCAGTTTGAAAATAACTAGTTATTTCGGTTGTTTTCTACCGTGAAGGCGATGCAGAATAGAAATACTAGCATTAGTGACACAAACTCCACAGCTACAGGTTACTAAGGAGGTTTTAGTTTCATGGGAGAAACTCAATGGCCACTGTACTTGACACTAGGTACCTCCTTTCAGACAAGACTGGGAGTAGATGCTCGACAGCCTCAAACCACCGAGTCCGGCCGAGATCGCCGAGGAAGTTGCCCAGGAGGTAAACTTCCCGCAGCTGGAAAGAGCGAGGGCCCTTTCCTAGGGCTAGGCACTGCCTCCAAGAAAAGGACGAATCTCAGTGCACACGGGAAACGCAAAAACAAAAAGCGACAGAGCTGCCATGCTCCTAATTCCACCCTCCCCGCGCTCAGCCCCTAGAAGGCCCCGTCTCCCCGGCCGCCGCCCCATCTTCGCCTTTTTCCGAGCCCACCGAACGGCGCCGGGAGAGGTCCCGCCACCCTGTTCTCCCCTCCCCCAAACCAGGGGCAGAGGAGGCCCCGGGAGGTCGGGAGCTTCCGTTCCTTCCCCGCCCAAATGGGAAGAGGTGGGCAGCGCGGCAGCGAGCGCGCCCTGTACGAGCCTCCTTCGTTCTCCACGCGGACATGGATCTTCGTTCCCTCCCCAGCCCGCGACTCACTCGTCAGTCCCGCAGCCACCGCAGCCACCGTGCCAGGTCCCCGCGCACCGCCACAGCCCCCACTCCAGGGCCACCCCCCCACCCCCACAAGCCTGCCGCCGTGGGTTCCGGGGCAGTTGGGGGAATCACTTCCGTCTGCTCACCGACGCTCTGTACGACGCGCGGGAGATTAGTATCCGGCGAGGAGGGGAGTGTGCCGCCTATTTTCGTCCACAGGAAATGCACAGCGCCCCCTTCCCTTCTCCCAGTACCATAGTACCCCAGGCCAGTGTAGGGGGAAACAGCAATCACTGGCAAATCTCAACCAATCTGATACTAGGTCTGATTACCAGCATGCAGCGGCGATCCTGACCTATTTTCCACAGGGATAGCGTTCTCAGAGACCTGCACGTGGTCCGAAGCCGCACACTGCATCCTGGGATTTGTAGTTTCTCCGGCGAGTCAGTCGGGGCTTGGTTGAGGCAGCAGTGGTTCCTGGGATTTGTAGTTTCTCACGCTGGCTGTTTAGATTTGGGCAGTTTTAGAGGTTGTCGGTGCTTCTCGTTTGAGGGTACGCCTGGAGGCCGGAGACTGCAGAGGAAAGATCGAAAGGTGGGAGTGTGGTTTCTAAGCTAACAAAATCGTGTTCTTTATGAAGCAACATCTGTCTTTTGTGTCCTTTGTGAGAAGTTGCAGTTGAAGAGCATCTCAACTGCTCGCGCAATCGGCTGGCCTCATTTCCTCTCTTCCCGGTATGGTTCAATGTTTTCCGAAAAGTAAGCACATTTCCCCCGCCCCGCACCCCGTCCCCACCCAGCCCCGGGGTTGCTCAGCGCTTCTAGATTCTGAGATCATTCACATAAATTTCAGGCGTCTGCCACCAGTACTCAATTCTGAGACCTTTGTCACTCCACGCCCCCTCTCTTGCTCTCTGATTCACTTGCTCTCTCTCGACGCGCCTATCCTTTTTATTTGCTTCCTTCGGTCAACATCAGGCACCCTTCCAGGAAGGCTGAAACAGCTAAATATTCACCCTCTGTACAGGGCCGTGGCATGTAGGACCAAGAAGCTCACCATTGCAAGTTGCTCAACTGGCGCTGTTGTGTAACGATGTCCATAAACGGAAAGAGATGATCCGAAGTTTGTTGACCTAATTAATGACTTTTGCGGGAAGACATTTTTAGTTCATTTGGCAGATAAAATGTATTGCTTTTTACAGAAAGACTACCCTGGGTTAAGTTATCAAACAAAGCCTTTGCAAACATTGTTAAAGTTCTTTGGTTGTAATGGTATCAGAGTTTGGTGGGGAGGAGACGCCATGGAGTGAGAAGAGGAGGCTGTGAGCCCATGTTCAATCAGCTCTTTCCTCCTTTCCCTTCTGAAGTGTCCTTTTCTCTCCTATCTTGCATTTTCCCCTCACTGCATTATGGAATGATAGGGTTTTCCAGGTGAGGATACTGAGGCTAGCTAAAGCCAGATTCAAGGCTAGAATCTAGTCGAGAACTTTTTTCTTCTTTTGTGCAAAATTAAATTTAACATTTATGTAATCAATATAATACATGCTTATTATAAAAAATGCAGAAATCGCAGACATTTTTATTTTTCCATGAGCTTTTACATAGATGCACTTGATTTTTCTGAGGTGTAGCTTGTATTGTTGATAGGAAGCCACTGTCAGGATAGAATGAGGAGAGACAGAAGGTTTTCCTATAGGCAAAGATGTCAGACATGGGTCCGTTTGGTCTCCCTATTAGTTTAATTTGTATGCAGAACATATATAAAAAAGTTAGATAGACTCAGAGGAAGGAAGAGTGAGAATTGGTAAAAGGAATATAACAAAATATGCATGTGACACCATCTTACTGGCAGAAAGTAGGAAAGATTTGAAATGATTTTTTATAAAAGTGAAAGAAGAAAGTACCAAAGCTGGACTGCATTTGAACATCAAGAAGACAAAAATCATGACTACAGAAGAAATACCCAACTTTCACATACAGGGAAGACACTGAAATTGTTTAAGATTTTGTTTACCTAGGTTCTCTCATCAATTCAAATAGAGACTGCAACTATGAAACCAAGACAAGGCTGAAACTTGGAAGGGCAGCAATGGAAGAATTTGGAAAGATCTCCAATAGGAAGGAAGTGTCATCAGAGACCAAGCCTAAGATCACCCACACCCTCGTATTCCCAATTCCTATGTATGGATGTGAAGATGACTGATAGGAAAAAGATGGGACTTGAAATATGGTGTTGGAGGAGAGCTTGGTGGATACCATGAATTGCCAGAAAGATGAACAAGTGATCCTAGTGCACATTACGCCTGAAATATCACTGGAGGCAAATGACCAAACTGAAGCCGTCCTACTTTGGGCACATCATGAGAAGGCAGGTTTGTTTGAAAAAGACAGTAATGCTGGGAAAAAGAGAGGGCAGCAGGAAAAGAGGAAGACCAAATATGAGATGGACTGACTCCATAAAAGAAGCCGTAGGCTGAGTCTACAGGAGGTGAGCAGGGCTGTTGAGGACAGGACATTGTGGATGTCATTTTCATGGGATAGCCAGGAGCCAGAGCTGCCTCAACGGCATGTAACACACACTGTATATGTGGTTCTGTATACTATTTCCTTTCCAACTTGACAAATCTCAAAACCTCAAACGTCTGTGACCAAAATCTCCACAGCATCATTTAAAATGTCTGTATAGGATTACATTACATAAATGCACCATGATTCACTTAATTATTTCCTTAATATTGACTATTTACTTTATTTCCATTTTAAATAATTTTAAGAAATGCTGTGTTCAGTATCTGCAGAAATCTTTGGCCATGTTTCTGGTTATTTCTTTAGAATATGAACATTTTAAAAGATCTTGATAATCTGTTGACAAATTTTTTTTTTCTAAAAAGATCCTCCCAGTATATGATTTAAACCAGTAATGTATAAAGAAGTATTTAGCCTTGACCGGTTTGGCTCAGTAGATAGAGTGTTGGCCTGTGGACTGAAGGGTCCCAGGTTCAATTCCGGTCAAGGGCATGTACCTTGGTTGCAGGCACATACCCAGTGGGAGGTGTGCGGGAGGCAGCTGATAGATGTTTCTCTCTCATCGATGTTTCTGACTCTCTATTCCTTTCCCTTCCTCTCTGTATAAAAATCAATAAAAAAAATATTTTTAAAAAAGAAGTATTTAGGGTCCTTATAAATATCCTAGGTTTACCAAATTTTTTTTTCATTTTTTCCATCATGCCATTCTGATCTTAAGCTCACCTTAAATAGAGGCTGATGGAAAAGTATTGGTGAATGGGGAGGAAAGACAGCTAAACAACCAAAAATTACGTACAATAATGATGGCCAGTCTAAAAATAAGCACCATTTTCAATTTTTCCATCAGCCTCTATTTTTAAAGGGAACCTGTCAGGTGATATGAACAAGGAATCAAAGCTTATTTTTTAAATAGCAAAAAATTTTAAAATATAATTCAGGTAGTTTACATTCAACAAATGTCTCTAAATTACTAGACTTGGGAAATTTATTTAACAATGCATAACAATTCCCTATAATTTTATAGCACAGTCTTCAGAATATGATTTCATTTTAGCTATTTAGAAACCTTGAGAAATAGACCAAATGTTTTACTTACTGACTATATTTGTAGGATGAAACTAAGTTTAACAGAAGATAAAAATGCAGGTTTTCTCAGCATATTGTTAGCCCAGTAGGGAAACCAAAACCTAAGCCAGAGTCAATTCCTGTAAATGCTTCAAGGATAAGAACACCACCAATTATAAACAGCCAACTAAGTTTTCCCAAATAATGCAGCTGCTTAACTTACAGCCAATCAAAGAAGTTCTTTGCTTTGCCTGTGCATCTTGTCTATAAAAGCCTTGCCTTTAGCTCTGATCCGTTGAGCTTTCCTAACCACTTCCAGTTTGGTACTGCCTGATTTGAATACATTTTTGCTCAAATAAACTAAAAATTCTTAACATGCCTCAGTTTATCTTTTTAACAATATTAAAGAAAAAGTTAAGTATATATCAGTAAAATAATGGGTAAGTTTGCCTACTAATTACACTGTTTATTCTTTTAAAAAAATATATATTTTATTGATTTTTTACAGAGAGGAAGGGAGAGGGATAGAGTTAGAAACATGGATGAGAGAGAAAGATCCATCAGCTGTTTCCTGAACGCCCCCTACTGGGGATGTGCCCGCAACCCAGGTACATGCCCTTGACCAGAATCGAACCTGGGACCCTTGAGTCCGCAGGCTGATGCTCTATCCACCGAGCCAAACCGGCTAGGGCTAATTACACTGTTTAGAAGAAATTTTAAAAAGTGGACAATTTTCAGAATGAAATTATTCATAAACAAGTAGTATAATTTTATCCTTCTGGGTACCCAGAAAAAGTGGACAGGCGTTGCCAAGGTGATACTATTTTAGACTATTAGCTTGTTCTCCTCTTATGCAAATAACGTTGAGTCAAAAACAGTTTCCAAATAGTAAACAGAAGTGTGCTTTTACTAGTTGGATGCTCATCCTTCAAGACTAAGCTGACCACGAAGCTTCTAGACAGTGTGAGGCCAAATTAATCATGATGTGATGTGATATGGGCTTCTGTAGCCTTTTGTGAATTGGTCTATTTAATTATATTTTAGCTTATTTAGAAGTGTTTCCTTCACTATGTGAGCACTGTGGATTCCCAATTGTATCCAGTATCTTTGAATCCTCTGCTGCTAACAATCCTAATAGACGCTGAAGCACTTTAACAAGTAGGGAATGAGTGTTTATATGGATGTGAATGATTCCACAAGACAAATTTAACAAGTATGAGCATTCTAGGAAACGAGTTCCATTTACTTTCTAGCAACCCACTTGTTGCATTAAATTACCACTCATTTTCGTTCAAATCCTATAATGTTATTCCTCTGTGTGAAAGAAAATAGTTTTTTTTTGGGCCTAGAAAATGACGCCCACGAGAATGAAAGATTTAACCTTGGCTTCCAGGCTTTGTCCTTCGCGCGTGGTTCTTCCCTCAGTCCTTCCACACTGTCGTGCGGGGCGCCAGACTCTGGGATGGGGAAGCCCCGCGCGCAGCTGGGTGTTTGAGGGTTGCGGCATCTAGGGGCCGGTGTCGCGGCGTCATAGCTCCGCGGATCCGGAACACGCGCGATCCGGGGGATGGTTGCTGGCGGACCGCGTATTCGGCGTACGTGCGGTGGCCAATCCGGCCCGGTGGGCTCTAGGGGGTGGGGCCAGCGTGACCCGTTCCAGGTCTCCGTGGGGTGAAGAGCAAGCCTTCGGGGTTCCCGGCGCGCGGCTTAGCGCGGCCGGTCGCCACTTCTCACGTGCGGGATGCTGCTTTTGGCGTTGGGCGGCCCGTTGGCGGCCGGACGGCGGATCTGCGGGAAGAGGGCGACGCCGTGGGCAGCCATCGCGTTTCGAGGCCTCAGGGCGGCCGTCTCGCGTGGGCCCTCCTGCTGCTCCTCGGGGCCGGTCGGCGGCGGGAGCGCTGGGCTGCAGCTTTTCCGGCGTCCCGTGTCAGCGCAGGTCGGCCGTCGGAGGGCTTGCGGGCCGGAGTAAGGGAGGGAAATGGGCGCAGCGTCCTGCATGGAGAGCCCGGCTCTCAGACAGCTTCTCTCCACGCTTGCCCGTGACTGTGTTGCGGAAGGAGCCCTCTGCGGGGGCTGCAGGAGTATCCGGACTCGGCTCGGGAACAGCGCGTGAGCCCGTGGTCCTGGGGACCAGGGCTCCCGCGAGTCTCGGAGCATCCTTTGGAAAAGGGTTATTCTCTGCGTGGTTCCGAGCACTTTACAGCAAATCCCGTGGGTTTGTGGAGACTTAGTTTGCCCTTTTTGCAGAAGCTCAGAAGGGTTAATTTGCAACACACATCCATGCAAATTATATCCCGAATTACGAACTTGGATGACCTGACTTTGAGTTGTGTTTTTTAAAAAAAGTATTGATTTTAGAGAGGAGAGGGATATAGAGATAGAAATATCGATGAGAAAGAAACATGGATTGGCTGCCTCCTGCACTCCCCCCACTGGGGGTCGAGCCTGCAATCCGGGGCTTGTGCCCTGACCGGGAATTGAACCATGACTTTCCAGTTCATAGGTCCGTGCACAAGCACTGAGCCACACTGAGTTTGGTTTTTTATTAGGTGATTCTATTTTTAGGAATTCGCTTGCTCCCTGGAAAAAAGGGGATGGAGATGCTAATCCTATCATTTTAATCTGAGTCAGTTGTCTTCTAATCCTGCCCAGTGAAATATCAGGATTAGCAGACCTGGTTGAAATTGGAAACTATATTTCAGCAGAAAGGAATTGGGCATGCCTTTTGAAGTTGTGTGCTGTGAAATTCATTTTCTGATGTTCCGGGAACTCCTGTTCCCATGAAATTTGAGGTTGGATTTCAAGTAATATGATTTCCTTAAAGGAACAAGGGATGCCTGGGGATAGATACAAGGCCTTCAAGACTTACACTTTATTTTTTGTACCAGCTATAGTATAAATATTTTAGAAGTAATAAAAAACATTCTGGAATTTACACAATCTGATTTTTCAGTGTTTTACTTACATTAATAAAATTTTTGTTTTTGAAGAGCAAATGCATGTAACTTGGGCAAACGAGAGTGATGGTCTCATTGACAGTGGAATAGAAGAAACTATTCCAGTAAAATTTTTATATGTTCAAGGTCACACTATTTAAAAATGCTTGAAGCTGGGATACAAACCTAGGCCTTCAAACTCCAACTCAACATGCATCTACTTATGACTGGAATTCAGGGAAGCCATTCTATTAGCAAGTTTGGTTTCTTTAGCTCTAGATTATTTGGGAGAATTCCTTATATCTCCTCATGTGACAAGTTCTCTTCATTATCTTAATTTTTTTTTTTTAATTTAAAAGTTGTTCTAAATACAATTTATTATCTACTTATAAAGGTCTCTGTTTCAATAGGTACCCATTTGTTGGGAAAGATGTGTTCGATGCTTACACAAACAAGTTGAAAAATCAGAAGACGGAAGACTGATTTATACTGGGAATTTGGCCCGAACAGTATTTGGTGGGTAATCAGAAATGATGGTATCGTCTTTTCCTTTCAATTGTAAACAAAACAAAACAAAAAACTCCTAGTATGTGCTACTTTAGCACCTCTAAATTGCAAGACATAAGGAAAAATTAAACTAATATTTTTTCTTGTGGCCTGTTGATACAAGATTTAGAGGTTGAGACCTTTGCATTTTTAGATTAAAATAGATTTTTGAAGTCTATTATGCCTTTGTTATCTTACAGCTAGGTATTAAAGCTTCTTGCCTTTGGTCACCTCTTGGGATTTTAACAACAAAACAGCAAAAAGTGTATATTCAGTTAACGTTTGAATATACAGAAAAAAAGGAAGAATACCTCTGAAGAGGTTATTTTTGGGGAATAAATATTTCATATATTTTAAAATTTGGCAGTTAAAATGAGCATGTAATACTTTTTTACATTTTTTTAGGTCATCTTAGAACTTTCAACAGACATGCTTATTGTGACTTTTCCAGGTGGTCAAGAATTATGGAGAAGGAAAAAATGGTGTGCTAAATTGCTACAAATTTAAAACTCTTTCCTTGGATCATAATTTAGAATTTAGTATGGAATAATTTAGTAGGGAAGATCAGGAGAACTTGGGTATCTCATTATATAATCTTTAAAATAAGTGTAACCTGAACTATATGGACGATTGTTTTTATAACCAAGTCGGGCATTAGATTTAAACACTCACGTTTTTTTTAATTTTTTTTAATTAAGGTATTATATGTGTATATATCTTACCATTGTGTCCCCCCCCCCACTCCCATACATGCCCTCACCCCCCAATGTTTTGCATCCATTGGTTATTCTTATATGCATGCATATAAGTCCTTCGGTTGATCTCTTATTTCCCCCACCTCTCCCTAACCTTCCCGTTGTAATTTCACAGTCTGTTTGATGCTTTATTGCCTCTGTATCTATCTCTTTGTTCATCAGTTTATAATGTGTTTTTTATTATCCACAAATGAGTGAGATCATGTGGTATTTTTCTTTCATTGACTGGCTTATTTCAGTTAGCATAATGTTCTCCACTTCCATCCAGGTTGCTACAAATGGTAAGAATTCCTTCTTTTTTATAGCAGTGTAGTATTCCATTGTGTGGATGTACCATAGTTTTCTGATCCAGTCATCTGCTGACGGGCACCTAGGCTGTTTCCAAATCTTAGCTATTGTAAATTGTGCTGCTATGAACATAGGGGTGCATATATCCTTTCTGATTGGTGTTTCTAGTTTCTTAGGATTTATTCCTAGGAGTGGGATTACTGGGTCAAATGGGATTTCCATTTTCAGTTTTTTGAGGAAACTCCATACTGTTCTCCACAGTGGTTGCACCAGTCTGCATTCCCACCAGCAGTGCACAAGGGTTCCTTTTTCTCAGCATCCTCGCCAGCACTTGTCGTTTGTTGATGATAGCCATTCTGACAGGTGTGAGATGGTACCACATTGTCGTTTTGATTTGCATCTCTCTGATAATTAGTGACTTTGAGGCATGTTTTCATGTGTCTCTTTCGAAAAGATTCTATTTAGGTCCGTAGCCCATTTTTTTATTGGATCATTTATCTTCCTTTTATTAAGTTGTATAAGCTGTCTGTAGATGTTGGAGATTAAACCTTTATCAGTGATAACACTTGCAAATATGTTCTCCCATACAGTGGGGTTTCTTGTTGTTTTATTGGTGGTTTCTTTTGCTGTGAAAAAGCTTTTTATTTTGATGTAGTCCCATTTGTTTATTTTCTCTTTAGCTTCCATTGCCCTAAGGGTAGTATCAGTGAAGAAGTTCTTTCGGCATATGTCTGAGATTTTGCTGCCTGTGGATTCCTCTAGTATTTTCATGGATTCCCGTCTTATGTTTAAGTCCTGTATCCATTTTGAGTTTATTTTTGTGTATGGTGTAAGTTGGTGATCTAGTTTCATTTTTTTCCCTTTTATCTGTCTAATTTTCCCAGCACAGTTTATTGAAGAGACTGTCTTGACTCCATTGTATGTTCATGCCTCCTTTGTCAAATATTAATTGAGCATAGTGGTTTGGGTCGATATCTGGATTCTCTGTTCTATTCCATTGATCTATATGTCTGTTCTTGTGCCAGTACCAGGCAGTTTTGAGAACAGTGGTTTTGTAATACAGCTTGAAATCTGGTATTGAGATCCCACCTACTTTGTACTGCTTTCTCAGGATTGCTATAGCTATTCAGGTTTTTTTTTTTTATTCCAGATGAATTTTTGGAGAGTTCTTTCTAGGTCTGTGAAATATGCCGTTGGTATTTTAATGGGGAGTGCATTGAATCTATAGATTGCTTTGGGTAGTATGGACATTTTAATGATGTTGATTCTACCAATCCATGAACATGGTGTGTTCTTCCATCTGTTTACGTCTTCCTCTATCTCTTTTTTCAGTGTCCTGTAGTTTTCCACGTATAGGTCTTTTACCCTCTTGGTTAAGTTTATTCCTAGGTATGTTAATTTTTTTGGTGTGATGGTAAATGGGATTGCTTTTTTAGTCTCTCTTTCTGTACGTTCATTATTGGTGTATAGAAATGCCATAGATTTCTTGGTGTTAATTTTGTATCTTGCTACATTGCCGAATTCATTTATTAAGTCTGTTAGTTTTTTGATGGAGTCTTTGGGGTTTTCTATGTACAATATCATGTCATCTGCAAATAAGGACAGCTTTACTTCTTTTCCAATTTGGATGCCTTTTATGTCTTCTTCTTGTCTAATTGCAATGGCTAATACTTCCAGTACTATGTTGAACAGGAGTGGTGAGAGTGGGCATCCCTATCTTGTTCCTGTTCTTAGGGGAAATGGTTTTAGTTTTTGCCCATTGAGTGTGATGTGAGCTGTGGGTTTGTCATGTATAGCTTTTATTATGTTGAGGTATGATCCTTCTATTCCCACCTTGTTGAGAGTTTTTATCAAGAGTTTCTATTGTGTTGGATTTTGTCAAATGCTTTTTCTGCATCAATTGATATGACTATGTGGTTTTTATCTCTCAATTTGTTTATGTGATGTATCATGTTTATTGATTTGCGGATATTGTACCATCCTTGCATTCCTGGGATAAATCCTACTTGGTCATGGTGTATGATCTCTCTGATGTACTGCTGGATCCGATTTGCTAGAATTTTGTTGAGGATTTTGGCATCTACGTTCATGAGGGATATTGGCCTGTAATTCTCTTTCATTGTGTTGTCTTTATCTGGTTTTGGTATTAAGGTGATGCTGGCTTCATGGAAGGAGCTTGGAAGTGTTCCTTCCTCTTGAATTTTTTGGAATAGTCTGAGGAGGATAGGTTTTAGTTCTTACTTGAATGTTTGGTAAAACTCTCCTGTGAAGCCGTCTGGCCCCGGGCTTTGGTTTGCTGGAAGCTTTTTGATGACTGCTTCAATTTCTTCCATAATTACTGGCATATTGAGCTGTTTAGATTCTTCCTGATTGAGTTTTGGAAGGTTATATTTTTCTAGGAATATGTCCATTTCCTCCAGGTTGTCCAGTTTGTTGGAATAGAGTTGTTCATAGTATTTTTTAACAATCCTTTGTATTTTGGCAGCATCTGTTGTTATTTCTCTTCTTTCAGTTTTGATTTTGTTTATTTGGGTCCTCTCTCTTTGCTTCTTGGTGAGCCTGGCTAGAGGTTCATCAATCTTGTTTATCCTTTCAAAGAACCAGCTCTTGGTTTTGTTGATCTTTTGTATTGTTTCTTTGGTCTCAATGTCGTTTATCTCCGCTCTGATCTTTATTATTTCCTTCCTTCTGTTTATGCTGGGCTTTTCTTGTTGCTCTTTTTCTAACTCTTTGAGTTGTAGGGTTAGGTAATTTATTACCATTGTTTTTTGTTTTTTGCAATATGCTTGTAGAGCTATGAACTTCCCTCTCAAGACTGCTTTTGCTGTGTCCCATAGATTTTGGATTGCTGTGTTTTCATTGTCATTTGTTGCCATGATGTTTTTTATTTCTTCCTTGATCTCTCTGGTAACCCAGTCATTGTTTAATAGCATGCTGTTTAGTCTCCATGTGTTTGATTTCTTTGGATTGTTTTTATTGTAGCTGATTTCCAGTTTTATGCCACTGTGATCTGAGAAGATGCTTGATATGATTTCTATCTTCTTGAATTTGAAGAGATTTTGCCTATGACCCAACATATGGTCTATCTTTGAAAATGACCCATGTGCACTTGAGAAGAATATATATTCTGTGGCTTTGGGGTGAAATGTTCTGAAGATGTCAATTAATTCCATCTGCTCTAGTGAGTCATTTCGGATAAATGTTTTTTTGCTGATTTTTTGTTTAGAGGATTTGTCCAATGGTGATAGTGGGGTATTAAGGTCTCCTACTATGATTGTATTGCTGTTAATCTCTCCCTTGATATCCTCCAGGAGTTTTTTTTATGTATTTGGGTGCTCCTGAGTTGGGTGCATATATGTTTACCAGAGTTATTTCTTCTTGTTGGATTGCTCCCTTTAGTATTATGAAGTGGCCTTCCTTATCTCCTGTTATGTCCTTCACTTTGAGATCTAATTTGTCAGATATAATATTGCTACCCCAGCTTTTTTTTTCATTTCCATTCGCCTGGAAAACCTTTTCCCATCCCTTCACCTTCAGTCTGTGTGCATCTTTTTTTCTGAGGTGGGTTTCTTGTAGACAGCAGATATATGGGTCATGTTTTCTTATCCAGTCAGTTGCCCCATGTCTTTTGATTGGGGCATTTAATCCATTTATATTTAAAGTTATTATTGATAGGTACTTATTTGTCGCCATTTTTATTCTTTACCCCTGTGTTCCTTCTTCGCTTCCTCTTTCTTTCTTTCTTTTCTTTTCTTTTCTTTTCTTTTCTTTCTTTCTTTCTTTCTTTCTTTCTTTCTTTCTTTCTTTCTTTCTTTCTTTCTTTCTTTCTTTCTTTCTTTCTTTCTTTCTTATCTTTCTTTCTTTTCTTCTACAGCAGACTTTTTAGCATTTCTTGCATCGCTGGTTTGGTGGTAATAAATTCCCTTAGTCCTTTTTTGTCTGTGAAGCTCCTGATTTCGCCTTCAATTTTGATTGATAGCCTTGCTGGGTATATTATTCTTGGATTCAGACCCTGCCTTTGCATGACTTTGTATATTTCATTCCATTCCCTTCTGGCCTGATGAGTTTCTGTTGAGAAATCAGTTGCTAGTCTGATGGGGGTTCCTTTGTATGTAACTTTCTGTCTCTCTTTGGCCGCTTTTAAGATTCTTACTTTGTCGTTGGTGTTTGCCAATTTAATTATAATGTGCCTTGGCGTTGGTCTTTTGGGGTTCATTTTGCTTGGGACTCTGTGAGCTTCTTGGATTTGTGTGGGTTTTTTCTTCCCTATAGCAGCAAAGTTTTCTGTCATTATTTCTTCAAACAGGTTTTCTATTCTTTGCTCAGTTTCCTTTCCTTCTGGAACCCCTATTATGTGGATGTTGTTTCGTTTTGTGTTGTCCCAAAGTTCCCTTAGGATCTCTTCCTGCTTTTTAATTTTTTTTTCTAGAAGCTGCTCTACTTGGGTATTTTTTTCCATCTTGTCTTCTAGCTCACGGATGCAGTCCTCTGCTTCTTCTAGTCTACTCTTGATGCTTTCTATTGAGTTCTTTACAGCAGCAATGTCATTTTTCTTTTCTTCTTCATTTCCTCTTGGTTCTTACTCATATTGTCGAATTTGTCTTCCATTCTTTTCAGCCCCCTTATGACCATTTCTCTGAATTCTTTCTCTGGCAGGTTGCTTGCCTCTATTTCATTTACTTCCTTTTCTGGTAATACCTGCTTTTCTTTCATATGCGGGGTGTTTCTTCGTCTCCCCATGTTCTCTCTTCCCCAGATATCTGGTTATGTAGTTCTCTCTCTCCTGCGTTGACTTAAAGGCACAAAATACAACACAACCAGGTACAGCACACAAGGCACTGAACAGAAATGTATTCACGATATTAATAACCTCCAATATAGGTGACACCAGAGAAAGGCAAATTAGGGGATAGGAGAGAAAGAAGAGGAAAAAGAAAGAAAGAAAAAAAGGAGTGTGAAAATGAAATTGGGAAAAGAAAGAAAGAAAGAAAAAGAGAGGCAAGAAAGAGACTAAGAGAGAAAAGGGGAACAAACTATATATATGGGGACAGAAATCCAATAGAGCAACCACTAATCCCAGCAAATGCCAGCCACAAGTACCTGGGGATTAATACAAACTGCAACACCAACTAATATCAAGCAAGGCAAGGGAAAACAGAAGCAAAAAACAAACAAAAACAAAGAAACAACAAAAAAAGAATAAGCAAAACAATTTCACAAAAAAGCATAAAAATTCGATATAATCAACATTCAAGCAAACAACAACTAAAGGACAGAGAGAAAAATAATTTTTTGGGTAGTTAAGACAGCGAAGAGAGAGGTGTGTATGGACTTGGAGCAGGGGATTGGAAATTAGATATATATGTAGGGTGAAATTTTAACGGGGTAAACAGAAAGAATAGGGAAAATCTAAAGCAGGAAAGGGGTAAGATAAATAGGACACCAAAAGGGGAAAAGTTAGGAAGAGAGTGATGGCATAAAGGTAGAGTTGCGATAGAGTAAAACGATGCTAAAGGAAAGATGAAAATAGAATGTAGAACACTAGTCCCAAAGTAAAATAAAGAGAAAATAAAATGACACTTAAAAAAAAAAAAAAGGTAAAATAGTAGTAGTAATAATACTGATTAAAAATAAAAATATATTAATTAAAAAGGTAAAATTAAGTGAGGAAAAAAAGAAAAAAAACAGTTTCTTAAGTAAAAGATGCAAAAAGTGAAAATTAAAAAAAAAAATATATATATATAATGTGCAGTAGTGAAGGTCATTCACTTCTTCTATTGTTCTGTTTGGCACGCCTGTTTCTCAGTCCGGACAGTATTTCAGTTCCCTGCGTTCCACTGTTCCTCATTGTTGTAAGCCAGTCCTGATTTTTAAGCAGGCGATGTCTTAATTTCTCGTATTCCTTTATTTTCTATTACACAAGAGTCAATTTGTGATTCAGCCCCTGGGTGGCAGTGTTTCTGGATTGACTTCCGTGTCTATTTATGGCCTCTCTAGCCTGTGTTTATCCCTGTGGCACTCAATACTGGTTTGTGGGAGTGGGCTGCCTCAGAGCTGGTTCTCTGATGGCCATTCCCCGCTCCGATCCCCAGGTTCCAGAAAAACAACTTTCCCCTGCAGTCCCCCAGGGTGTCCCCAACTGGGTGATCCTATGTATTGGGCTTATTAGAAGCAAGGATTTGAAGAGGAAAAAACCCAAGTGCGCGAACAATGGGTCTACGCGCAAGTCTAAGCAGCCGGGACACATTTGAAATTCTTAGGCTGTCCCTGCACATCAGATCAAAATGGGTTGCTTTTTAGGGATCCCTTCTGTTAGCAGCTCTTAGGACCCCCTTCAACATTCACGGATCACGCCAGCCCCACCAGCCACGGATTTTTCTAGGCATAGACTTCCCTGGTCCTCTAGCTCCCGCAAAACGCGCGTTTTTCTCTCCCGCCGGGACCAGAGACCTCCCCTGATCCCAGGAGAAATCTGACATTTCTGTGGTGGAATGAAGAGCTCCTTTGAATCTGCGAGTTTGCACCAATTGGGGACCGGTGTTCTGGGGCTCGTAGCTGTTCGGTGGTTGCTGCAGTTGTGGATTTTCAGGCTTCTGATAAGCTCCACTTTCCCTATCAAGATGGCGCGGTCTCCACGTCCGAGCCTGTGGCTCTGGGAGGGGACCCAGCCGCAGTGGGGGCTGCTCGGTCAGGGGAACCCCGTCTAGCCGTCCTCCACCTTCTCCTGGAGTTTGGCTGTCCCTTAACTTGCCAAGAAACACTCCTCGTGCAACCTTCAGCTGTTATTTCTTTGTGCTCCTGGACAAGGCTTGGAAAACGTCTGTGTATTCTGCCGCCATTTTTCTCCTCCCTCAACACTCACATTTGCATTTGTGTTTTTGATCATGATGGTATCAATCATTAAAATTTTCTCTGGAAATCTCTGTGTTCTCTAGTGTTTGACATTAAAATGGAGTACATTTAAAGTACATTTTTAGCTATTTAAAACATAAGGAGTAAGGACAGATTATTATTGCTATTGAGTGAAGCCCTGAAGTTATTCTAATAATCAATTTAGAAATTTCTTCAGAAGTCAATACATGACTAGGCCATTGAGCCTGTGCTGTGTCACCTCTCTGGCCTGGGGTACCTGGATTGATGCCACTGAGCTGTATTAAGTCATCCCCATCGTACCCTTCCTCCGAACACAGACACTGTTCCTGCAAATGCAGGAAAGTCATCAGTTTATCTAATGTTCCCACTTGAACCCATTCTAGAAAGATGAGAATATTAACAGGAATTGATTTTGGTGTGAGTGGGATGTAATATTTGTGTAAGAAGAAAGCTATGCAGGGTATTCAAAGTTCTAGAATTGTAACTTGAAGAGGAATTTAATATTTGATTTCTTTCAGTATTATGATAATAGAAAGTCACTCTATACTTATCAGGGATTAATATTTTTCTAGGTAGAAACTGAGGGAGAAACATTTTTTCTGTGTAAAACTAAGACAATTCAGATATAGATGCACCATTCTTGAAGGTTCTTTTTAACTACCAAGTGGGTCCTAGTTTAAAGACAATTGCAGACGTTTTGTTAATTCAGCAATAAGTAATTACTTATGTCATAATATTCTCATTTAAGATGAGTAGACTTTAAACATGAAGAGGTATGAAAGAAAGGCATCCCAAGCATGGAAGTAGTATGAGCAAAGGAAGATGGGAAAGCCTAGAATGTTTCTTCTTTTTTTTTAGAGAGAGGAAAAGACAGAAACATCAATGTGAGAGAAACGCATCCATTGGTTGCCTCCATGCCCCTGACCAGGGCCTGGGCTGGGGAGGAGCCTGCAACTGAGGTATGTGCCCTTGATCGGAATCGAACTTGGCACCCTTTGGTCTGTAGGCCGATGCTCTGTCCACTGAGCCAAACCGGCAAACAGCTAGGGCTATGTTTGTTTATTTTTGAAAATTTTAAGAGTTTATTTGAGCCAAACTGATGGCATATGCCAGGGAGCAAGACCTCAAATGCTCTTAGAATATGTTTAAAAAATAGTAATTACTTCAAGCAAAATAAAGTATATGTGTGTATTAGTTTTGTGGGACTCTTGTAATAAATTTCCATGAACTTGGTGGCTTAAAACAAATTTATTCTCACAGTTTTGGAGGCTGGAAGTCTGAAGTCAAGGTGTTGGCAGGACATGCTCTCTGAAGGCTCTGGGGAAGAATTCTTCCTTGCCTCTTCCAGCTTCTGGTAGCTCTCAGCACTACTTTTGTAGCTGCATAACTCATCTCTGTGTTCTACTTCACAGGGCCTTCTCTCTGTCTGTCTGTCCTGCTCTATCCTTAGAAGGATACTGTCATTGGAGTTAGGACCCACCCTAATCCAGTATGATCTCATCTCAATATTTATTTGTCTGCACAGACACTATTTCCAAATAAGTTGACATTCTGAGATTCAGGGTGGACATAATTTTGGGGGGCTGCTATTCAACCCACCACACCGTGACAATGGGGAAAAAAGAGGTAGATGGAAGGGCTGATGAGGCTTTAATATAGAAGGCAACTTGGTCCACATTGTATCCCATGTGTACCAGTGTCATGGCAACTACTGTGAGAGGAAGGAATTATTTTTAAATTACTGATGCAAGGTAACCAAAGCCTTCAACCAACAGTAATGGATGAGAGTCTACTCTGTTACAGCCTCACCAATAGAGTATGCTGTCAAACTTTTGGTTTTTGCCAGTTTGGGGGGAAATGGTATCTCGTGGTTTTTATTGCATGTTTCATATGACTGAGGTTTGGCATCATTTCATCTGTTTAAGGACCATGTGCATTTTTGTTTCAGTGAACTGCCTGCTTGTATTTCTTGCATGTTTGTGTAGTGTTAGTTTTTTTCTTCTCATATATTAGAAACATTTTATCTATTGCGAGTATATAACTCCCAATAGATATAGTTTCAACTCTGTGATAGAATTTGCAAATATTTTTCTCATTTGTCTATACTTGGTTTATGGTGTTCGTATCTATGTACATTTTAATGTGTTCAGATTTACCAGCCTTCCCCCCTGATTGCTTCAGTATTTTGAGTCATAATTAGAAAAGTTTTCCTATTCCCAGATTACAAAGGACTTCATGGATATTTTCTTCTGATACCTCTATGATTTTAGTTTTTTACATTTACATATTTCTGAATTATTTGGAATTTTTTCCTGACATATGGGATGAGGGATGGATTGAATTTTATCTTTTTCTGTATGGCTATCTAGCTGTCCCAGTACCACTTTTGCCCATTTATTTTAGATTAATCTTTATTCTGTGCTAAATATCTATATACAATGAAGTTTATTTCTTGATTTTTCCTTTTGTTTCACTGATCTGTCTGCTTTTTTATGCATCAGCACCATGCTTTTTTTTTTTTTACTCCTTGCCTGAGGATATGTTTATTGATTTTTCTTTTTTTTTAAGAGAGAGAGTAAGGGAGAAAGGGAAACACACACACGCGCACACACACACACATCAATGTGAGAGAAACATTGGTCAGTTGCCTCTCTCAAACGTATCCCAAGCAGGGACCAAACTCAACCTAGGTGTTCTCTGATAGGGAATCGAACCCTGGACCTTTCAGTGTACAGGACAACATTCCAATCAACTGCGCAGTATCATGCTATCTTAATTATAGTCTTATGTTTCAGTATCTAACATTCCTCCTCCCCCTTTTATTTTTGTTTTTCAAATTAACTTTATAATCAGTTTGTCTAAGATGTCAACTTATCTATTTTCCAAACAGATGGTATTTTATTGGAATTATGTTAAAAGTATACATTCAAAGAAATTTACATTTAAAGTAATTTGTTTACTTATTGTGGTAAAACACATAACAAAATTTATCATTTTAACTATTAAGTATACAGTTCAGAAGTCATTGATGTTGAATCTTTCTAATATGATATGTTGAATACCTTTCCCATATATTTCTATCCACTGGTATTATTTTTATTTTTGGTAATTGGTTGTTTTAAGCTTGGGCTCTTAGCTAGATAAAGTTAGCCCCCATTTGAAGATTTTATATTATGTATGTGCAGGTGCTTGTTAATAGAGAGTTTTGTTTGATAATATGCTGACTGAGTTGATTGTTAGAGTATTCATAAGGATCTTTGAGTATTGTTAAATCTTCTATTGGGGAACTGAGGTAGAGGCCAAGTTAATCCTAAAGCAGATTTCCCGTCCGGAGAGGCAATACATTGGAATGGCCAGTGGCTTGGACTTGAGTCATATGGCCTGGGTTTGAATCCTAGCACTGCAACTTGGTAGCTATGCGACACTGAACAAGGGCCTCATTTTTCTCATCTCAAATTATCTCATGTTAATAATTGTGCATGCGTATTATAGGGCTGTCTATAGATTTCATGAGTAAAATATGTAGAGTGCTTCAGACAGAGCCTGGAATGTTATAACACTTACATGTGTTTTGTTGTAGTTTTAATGATAACCAGAAAGAAGAAATGTGGAAAATTAATTGGATAGATTGATTCTTTTATAAAATTTAAAAGTATTAATCTTCTCCCTTTTTTTTTTTTTCCTGTTTAGGTGTGAAATGTTTCTCTTATTCTACAAGTGCGCTCAGCCTTGCATTTCTACCATACATTTTTGCCCAAAATAATGTTATATTTGGAAGTCTGCCTTTGCAAATCTTATTTTATGGCATCATAGGAAGCTTTACAGTGATCACTCCGGTCCTGCTTCACTTAATTACAAAAGGCTATGTCATTCGGTTGTATCATGAGGCCACGACAGACACTTACAAAGCCATTACTTACAATGTTTTGCTTTCAGAAACCAGTACTGTGTTTCACCAGAATGATGTGAAGATTCCAAGCAGCACACATCTGTTTACCACATTTTATGCTAAAACAAAATCACTGTTAGTTAATCCAGGTCTCTTTCCAAACCCCAAAGACTATGACCATCTAATGGGTTATGACAAACCATTCACTTTTGATATGGAAGAAACCAGTGAAAAGAAACAGCTTGAAGATGAGAAATGAATCTATTGTTTTTATGTTTGTGCTTAAATGTGATTTATTTTCCCGTGTATAATAATAAAATTGCCTTTACTTGTGTTTTCTGTTAGTGACTGTTAACAAATTGAAACTGTAACAAACAACTTTTGATTAATTTTCAGAGAATTATATTCCTTTATAATAACTAGCTATGCTTGAAAAAAAATATAATACTCCACAATTTGTGTTTTAAAAAGGTGTGAAAATACATGTACATGCTGGTATGTGCACGGGTAATAAGTGTGGTTGCCTCTCAGCTGGGAATTGGATATCAGGCACATAAGAGGGAGTTATTTTTCCTTTGTGTTTGGATTTTTCTAAGGGTATAGATACAATCTTTTCTCACATTAAAAATTTATAAAAAATTGCTCTGACCGGTTTGGCTCAGTGGATAGAGCGTTGGCCTGTGGACTCAAGGGTCCCAGGTTCGATTCCAGTCAAGGGCGTGTGCCTTGGTTGCAGGCACATCCCTAGTGGGGGGCGTGCAGGAGGCAGCTGGTTGATGTTTCTCTCTCATCGATGTTTCTAGCTCTCTATCCCTCTTCCTTCCTCTCTGTAAAAAAATCAATAAAATATATTTTAAAAAAACTTATAAAAATTTTATATATTCTGGAAAGCAGTGTTAATCTGCTTCCTTTGGTAACAGCTTGTTACTTCGGATCTCTGACAGGGATACCTGTAATAAGGTTCTCCCTGTGATAAGCTGTGGGGAAATGGTGACCTCAGCAGTGTCTTCTGTGGTCCTTCATGCACTCCTCTGGTGCATCCTATCAGTAGGAAAAGAACATGTACTAAGGTGGACAGTACGTTTTATAAAAATAGCGATCTCTATGCTAACTATGGGCATTTTAAGATTTTACCTCTAATTGTAAAAAGTTGGTTCCTGTGAAGGATTTTCAGCCAGGAGCAAAAAGAGCTCAAACCATTTAGATCTGTAGTGCCTAGTGTATGCTAGGTACTGTCCTAATTGCCAGAGTCACAGTTAACACTCAGACTGCATGGAGCTACCTAATGTCTTGCTGCCTGCCAAGATGGTGAGTCTAATCGTCACGCCTTGCTTCTATAAGGGAGGTTGATGGGGAAGCAGCAGGGCCATCACTAGTTCATAGGGATGAGCATGCAAGTCTGAAACTTAGAAGCTTACAGCTTCAGGTAGAAAAGAGCTCATTTTTGTGACACCCAGAGCCTGCCTTCTGCTAGGATCTGCTAGCTTGTCTAGCAGCGGGCTCTAGGGTCTCAGAAAGATAAGCTGGTTACATCTCCTTTCTCAATTTGGCTCTGCCTGCCTGTTCTGACAGTGTTACTTAGGTATATACTTGTTGCTGTCTTAGCACTTAATGTGATATATATCTTTCTTTTTGTTGTTAATTCTCACCCAAGGATATTTTCCCATTGCTTTTAGCGTGGAGGGGAGCAGGAGGGAGAGAGAGAAACATTGATATGAGAAACATTGGCTGCCTCCTGGATGTCTCCTACTAGGGATCAAGCCTGCAACCTGGGCATGTGCCCTGACTCAGGATATAACCAGAGACCTTTTGGTGCATGGGGCAATGCTCAATCAACTGAGCCACACTGACCAGGGCTAAACACATTTTAAAATTACGGTAAAATGTCTATCAAAAATTTACCATCTTGCCCTAACCGGTTTGGCTCAGTGGATAGAGCATCGGCCTGCGGATTGAGGGGTCCCAGGTTCGATTCCAGTCAAGGGCATGTACCTGGGTTGTGGGCACATCCCCAGTAGGGGGCGTGCAGGAGGCAGCTGATCGTTGTCTCTCTCTCATTGATGTTTCTAACTCTATCCCTCCTCTCTTCCTCTCTGTAAAAAATCAATAAAATATATTTTTAAAAAAATTTACCATCTTAACCAATTTTAAGTGTGCAGTTTAGTACAATTCAGTATAGTGTTAACTATATTTACATTGCTGTGCAACTGATCTCTAGAACGTTTTTATCTTGCAAACCTGAAAATATCTATTGAACAACTCCCCGTGGATTTGTGCCTTTAGAAAACGGAAGCCCAGCCAGCATGGCTCAGTGGTTGAGCATCGATCTATGAACCAGGAGATCACAGTTCGATTCCCTGTCAGGGCACATGCCCGGGTTGTGGGCTTGATCCTCAAGATGGGGCATGCAGGAGGTACCTGATCAATGAGTTTATCTCATTGATGTTTCTATTTCTCCCTCTTACTCTCTGAAGTCAATAAAAAAATATTTTAAAAAATAATTTAAAAAAAGGGAAAGTCACAGTTCTTAAAACCTTTTACCAACATGTGCTTATTTCCACCTACACTTTTAGATTTTTGGGCCCCAACTCCATGTCAATGTAATCCCAAACTATATCCTATAAATGATTTCAAATAGCAAAGAATCTAAAGGATCAACTTTTTCTGGAATGGAATAAAGAGTTTTGAAATGAAATACATTCATGCCATACATGAAATGGTGATCATTTTATTATTAGGGCTCAAAATACTTCCTGGAGCTACAGTTTGCTTGAGGAAGTGCATTCTCAAGCCTGGCGGGGCCCCAGCCCACAAGGCAGACCTACAGCTGATGTACTGTCTGGGGTTTTGTCCAGCCTGACTCTGCCCCATGGCTGAACTGTTGCTGAGCAGAAACAGTTTGCATAGGGCTGTTCAGTTCGGATCTATTTGCCCAGTGCTCTGGGCCATGAGAAACTGTAAAGAGCCTCTGTGGGAGAATAGCAATGTAGATGGAAAAGGGGTGTCCTCTGTTGGGTTCCTAAAGGAGACCTACAGGCTGGCTTTGTTACTGTTGACGGAAATACCTTGTTTTGTGTGTAAAGCTCTGTGCTCTAATTTGCATCAAGTGTTGGGAAAGAGTACATATATTCTAAATCATTTTCTTTTCTCCCCTTGCAGGAAGTGCTCAAATATCACACACACACACACACACACACACACACACACACACACACACACACACACAGAAAGAGGAAACAGTTGGATTGGAACTTAGAAGTCATGTGACTAATGACTAAGTTGACTCTTTCCTACTTACTGAAAGAGAAGAAGAGCCTGAGGATGAGTTGCTGGTTCTCCTTGCATTTGTAAAGTTTTGGAGATAATAAATCATGTTCCCACTTATGCTTTTTTCCACACTGTTTTCTTCCACATTGCCTGAACCCGGGGAGCAGCACTGGATCTGCAACTCCTCTGATGTGAGCCTTTGGTATACCTACTGCGGTAAGTGCACAGCAACAAGTAGTTGTAGTGCCAACTATTTCGAGGGTGTGTTTTCACAAGAACCTCATTCTGCTGTGGCGGGGACTCAGGAAGCGTCGTGTGTTCCAGCTGCTGCCGGCAGCAAGAGTGATGGCTGATGACTTCCCTGTGTGGGTTATCTCGATCCTTCATGGCCTCACCAGTCTCTAAACTGTTGTTCCTGACCTCCAAGTGCTTCTGTTGCTCCCTGTGGTTAACTTTCTCTACCTTGAGCCTAGCTTCAGATTCCTCCCAGTTTTGGCAGAACTGTCTGCTTCTGAGCCTTTGCGCCCAGCCCCCAAGACTAGTTCCTCTTGACAAGGAAGCACAGTCCCAGGTGCCTCCTGGATCGGATTATTGTGGCCAGCGATTTTCAACTGCTGCGCCACAATAATTTTTAAAACATGCAACACCTGGCTATTTAGTCAGGGGCACGGACCTCTTTTCCCTTACTGTCAAATAAAAAAGTGACAGCAGCCAACACAATAGCCTTTTGGTGTGAATGAATAAAAATTATACCTTCTTCTTTTTTGTCGGATCAGCAAAAAATATATATATTTCTTGATGGGCTGCAGCATTTTAATCTATAAAATGAAAGTGATTTTAGAACCTATCTGAGGTAAAAATTTTAACACAGAGCCACATAGAAACAGCCTTGACTACTTTTTAAAAAACCAGCCATACCCTAATGCTGTGAACTGGTCTAATCACTGCCCTACCCAGACTGCTTTTATGAAAGCACAGCTTCAGGGCTTGGCCACTATCTTTCTTTGGTGCTTTCCACTGCCTTGCTCACCGTGGGTTGGATATAATATCAGGAAGGTTGAAAGAGAGGCTTGCCAAAATATTAGTTCTTTGAGATTCTTTTGGGAAAGGGGATTTATGGTTTAATCATTTGGGAGAGAATTACAAATGTCTTTTGAGTTCCAAGAAGTTCTGCAAAGAAGAAGCCTATTTAATCTCCAGGTTTTCAGTTTTATTTTATTTTTTGAGTGTGTGTTGACTATCCTGAGAAATACACTCTGGCAAACTCTAATAGACGTTACTTCCGGGGAGTTAGCATAATTGACAGGTGTGAGAGCAAGACCAATCTCACCTTCGTGGGTTGTGCTGAATTCCCTCTCAACTTGGCTCTGGAATTTCTCTATCCTACAAGATCAGTGTCCATTCCCCCTTCCAAAAAGGCTCCTCTGTCCACTAGGCCCTACATGTTGATCATGCCACCTTCTCTGTGCTAAGTTTCAGGGGGCCTTTGCTTATATACCATTATAGTTGCTTATATATATTGTAGTTACCTTTTAAGCTCCTAGTATCAATAATTTGATTTGTCTTTTAAAAAATACTTTTATTGCCCTAACCAGTTTGGCTCAGTGGATAGAGCGTTGGCCTGCAGCCTGAAGGGTCCCAGGTTCAATTCCAGTCAAGGGCATGTACCTTGGTTTCGGGCATATCCCCAGTAGGGGGTGTGCAGGAGGCAGGTGATCAATGTTTCTCTCTCATCGATGTTTCTAACTCTATCCATCTCCCTTCCTCTCTGTAAAAAAATCAATAAAATATATTCTAAAATATTTTTATTGAGTTTTAGAGAAAGGGAGAGGGAGAGAGAGAGAAACATCAATATGAGAGTGAATCAATGGGCTGTGTCCCAGACACATACCCTGACTGAGAATCAACCTGCAACCTTTTGGTGCATGGATGACACCCAACGAATTGAGCTGATTTGTCTTTTGATTTTTGATTTTTTTTTTCCCAGAGAGGAAGGGAGAGCGAGAGGGCGAGGTAGAAACATCAATGGTGAGAGAGAATCATTGATTGGCTGCATCCTGCACATGCCCTGCTGGGGATTGAGCCCACAATCCAGGCACGTGCCCTTAACCAGAATTGAACCAGGAATCCTTCCATTCACAGGCCGATGCTCTATTCACTGAGCCAAACCAGGTAGGGCTGCTGTTTGATTAAAAAAAAAGAAAGTTTGTATTGGTTTTTAGAGCATGAGGAAGGGAGTGAGAGCGAGAAAGAAACATTGATTGAGGATCAAGCCTGAAATCTGGCCATGTGCCCTGATTGGTAATGGAACTGTGATCTCCTGGTTCATAGATGGACCGAAGCTCAACCTCTGAGCCACACCAGCTGGGCAAAGCAGATGATTGTACAAATGATTACTTATTCAAGTCCCATACTAGTTTTAGGTCTGTTCCAACTTTCTATTTCTTCAGTCCTTTTGGGACTCCCGTTGGAAAATTTGGGCATCTGGATTTATGAATTAACCTCTTCCCTCCCGAGTGAAGCTGGAGGCTAGGGGGATTCTTATTCCTGTCTTTGCTGTGCCAGGCTCAGGGTCTCTGTTGAGAGGGTGTCCCCAATCTCCCTGCCAACTTCAGTCAGTCTGGATTGGAGTTCTCCTGGGTCACAGGAAACTTCTGATTAGTTTCTGATTTCTCACAAAGGGAATTTGTCCACAAACTGCTGCTGAATTCGAAGTTTGTGGGGAAAGAAGGGTCTTGGACTTCCTACTCTGCCATCTGACGATGCCACTCCTCTGGAGAGGGAGATATTTTTAACCACCATTAGTTTTTCTCATTATACAATTTTAATACTAAAGGCATAATTTTGGGGGTGAATTTCAGAATATTTTACTTTATTGGAAATAATGTATTGACATTATCTTCATTCCATTTAGATAACGTGAAATATCCTATTTCAGTAAGAAGTGAACCCTGTGTAGAATTGAAGGGAAGCAAAGGATATTTGCATATTTTCTACATTCCAAGTAAGTCCACAGTTTTGTTAATGTACATCAGTTAAAAGAATCCAAGCGATATCAATGACAAATGATTGTGTTCCAAATGTACGGGTATCAGTTTTCTGTTATTATGTAACAAATGACCACAATCTTCATATCTCAAAACTACGTATTTACAGTCTCCCAGTCTTTGTGCGGCAGTCATCTGGGTGTGGCTTTGCCGTGCCTGCTTCAGGATCTTGCAACAGGTTGCAGTCAGGCTGTCTGCCAGGACTGGGGTCTCTTCTGAAGGCTCAATTAGGGAAGGATTCTCTGCAGTTCCCTTGTGGTTTTTGACAGGATTCAGTTCCTGTCTGGCTGCTGGCTTTTTCACTCTGGCTTCTTGCTTCATCAAAACCAGCAAAGGGGTCAGTCAGCTAACAAGATAGAAGTCACAATCTTGTGTAGCCTAATCATGGTGGTGCCACTCTATCAACTTGGCTTTATCTATTTGTTAGAAGCAAGTCACTAGGCTCACACTCATGGGGAAGAGATTACATAATGGGAGGGAGGGTGAAAGTGGAAATAATATGAGACTTCTAACAATCTATTAGGCACTAGTGTATCCTTTGTCAGTCATTAGCTATTCAACTGATAAATAAAGTTAGGTTTCCACTAGTTAAGGATCTGTGTATGAGTAAGCCAGGACATTTTTTCCTAAAGGTGCCCCTTCTAAAAAAAATATGATGATGGGATAAAAAAAGACAATGTTTTTTGTTTGTGTTGCCTTGTTTTTCCTCTCTATCATTTTACTTGTCATCAGCTTAGTAAAAAATAAATTGGGTGATGGTTATAGCATCAGGCTGGATTCAAGTGTTTGGGAAAACACAAAAGCCTTTATCCTCTCTTACCAGGCAGCTTCGTTGTGTGAAGCCCTAGGATCTCAGGACACTTCCGTTCGCGTCATCCTCCTCACCATTACTGTTTATCATCACCTACATTCTAGCTTGCATTTGGAGATTATAGTTTACTAAGTGCTTTCACATATGTAAGCTTAAATAAAGATTTCCCTGGTTTTAGTTCTCCAGCTTACAAGAAAGGTAGCTGAGAACCCAGAAATAATAGACAATAAACTTGTGCTGTAAATAGTAGACAATTAAACTTGTTCTATTTCTGAAATTAATTGTTCAACCTGCACTTGGACACTTGGTTTCTGTATTCATTTAGTCAGTGAAAAATGCATAGTATATTTCAAGTATTGTGATAGGTGCTGTGGATTCATTGATAAATAAGACATTCTCTTGACCTTCAAGAATTTCCCAGGGCAATAGGAGGGACAGACCTATAGATAATATGGCATGGTAAGTGAAGTGACAGTAAAGAGGCCGAGTGATAACACAGAGCAAAGAGCAATCAACTCTATTCACTCCATGGTCTTGGCTAAGAGTAAAAAAAATTTTTACCTCTAAAATTTTGCCTGGCTAAGGCTCTACAATTTCTTCTTCTTTTCTCAGGTTTTGTTTTCTGGTCTATGCGATGTGCTTCACCCCTAGATGTCTGGCAGAAGTGATTACGTATGACATAACGAGTGACCTAATTTTCAAGCAAACCTCTTGTCCTTACACACAGGAAGCAAGTTGTATCCTTGCAGATCCAAGTAGTAATAATCCAATATGGCATTGCTCAGAGTTCTCTGAAAAGCAGATACCAAGAAGGAATTAGGCATATAAGACATTAATCAGGAGGAAATGCTGGTGAACAATAAAGGGAAGAGGATGCCCAAGCAGGCAAGGAGAGGGTTCAGATTGAGGTGCAGATCTGATGCCTTTGAAATGAGAGAAGACAGGAAGGAGAATTTGGTAACATGGTCATCAGACCAGAATGCATCCCTGGGATCCTGTCAGCCAGGTCAATGGGGAGCCTTAGAGCAAAGATTACCTGTCACACGTGTGCCATGACAGGCAGGAGTAGGCTGGCTCTGGATCCTTGCAGTGCTTGGTCATTAGAGGAGTGACCTGTGGGAGGTTGGCCTCTGGCTGAGATGGATATGAAGGTGCAGCAGCTGGGGGCTGTCTGCCGACTACTTTCCTCCCAGCAGGGTCTTGGGAAGGAGGGTTTGAGTAGTGTACCTTTGTGGCCACCACAGATACCTTAATCATTTACTAAGTATGATTTACATCACATTATATTAATTTACTAACAAAATAATTATTCAGTTATATTTTTATAGAGCTTTGCAATTATGATCTGAGTTTCCCTAGAATATACTAGAATTTCTGTGTAAAGTGTGAGGCCACATTATAGCAGTCAACCTTGTTTTTATGGTGCTATCTCTACTTCTATTCAGTAAGAGCTGTAAGTACAAATTGAATAAAAAATAGATATTATTTATTTTGAGACTTTATAGTCTTGTTAGTAAATTATTTGTGTACCATTAGGTGATTGACAAATAAGACTGGACTATAAGCCTCCCTGAAAATTACTTCTGGTAGTTTTTGGAGTTGTCTTAGGTGAGGTCAAAAACAGCCTTCTTAGTTACCACATGACAGCCATCAGGTTCTTATCTCTCACTCCAACATCCACATTAATATCCCTGGCCTGCTGAGCCATGCAAGTGGTACCTCACCTTGACCATTTGTCATGTGCCTCACATGACCACAGTGATGCCCAAGGGCAAGAAGCTTCTCAAGATGCAGACCATTGAGCCGAAACTGGTTTGGCTCAGTGAATAGAGCGTCGGCCTGCGGACTGAAGGGTCCCGGGTTCGATTCTGGTCAAGGGCATGTACCTTGGTTGTGGGCACATCCCCAGTGGGGGGTGTGCAGGAGGCAGCTGATTGATGTTTCTCTCTGATCAATGTTTCTATCTCTCTATCCCTCTTCCTTCCTCTCTGTAAAAAAATCAATAAAATATATTTTAAAAAAAAGATGCAGACCATTGAGATATCAAAACGGCACTTACTTTCTCGGTGGAGACCAGGAACATGCTGTGTTCCATGTAGCAATGGAAGAAGGTCCCTTGCCCTGCCTTGTCCTTGTATGCCCCAGCAATACTGCTGTATCTCAGGAATTTCTCATGAAAACAGCTCTTCAGCTTCTGCCCACATCCATGTTTTTGGAGAGGTTCAGGCTAAAGTCCATGGGACCACAGTTAGAAGCAGACCCTGTTATGTTCTTTATACTCTACCCCGTAAGTAGAGGAGTAGAGACAAATTAGGAAGTTTGGTGGTACCTTAGGCTTAGAGTAATGAGGGCCTGCATTAAAACTGTGGCAATGAGGCTGAAATGGAGACTAGTAAAATTACTGGGATTAGGAATTCTAGTGCTGATTTGCTGATGAAGATGAGGAAATCAGTTTAGGATCTATAGAGTGAGATGATGAGCAACATTTGACTAGAGATATCAAATGCATATATGAGACAGTGTTTAGGAGAAAGGTTGAGACTAAAGAGGATGCTTTAGGAATTAGTATCCTATGTGGCACTTAAAGCCAAGGAGAGTGTGCAGAGTAAATATTGAGGAAAACTGAGGATAGAAACCTTAGGTAGGAGAGTCAATGAACTAGACTGAGGAGGAGTCAGAGAGGCTGAAGGACAGCCAGAGGAGAGTGGGAGCACTGACATCAAACCAAGGAGAGAGTTTTGAGGAGGAGAGGGCAGCTCTGTTACCCACAGTCAAATTCAAGTTACGGCTGGAAAACTTCCTTTGGTTACGGCTACGATGAGCCGTGGTGACCTTAATAGGAAAACATTTTCAATGAGATGGTGGCTACAATAAACTATTTTCATTATAAAAAAATTTACATCTTTTCCAGTTGGGCCAACTGAATAATATAAGAATTGAGCAAAATGCATTGTTTACTGGCTTTTCTCATGTTAATTGATAATAGGGAGACCATGAGGAAATAATAAATGGCTCATACACCTAATTATTAATCAAAAGGTTTAATTTTATCTTCCAAGAAACCTGTCATCAAAACTACTAAAAAATGGGCATGAGTTGATTATCATTATTTCCTTTCTTTTCTTTGAACTTCTAGCAGAACTATAACTAGAACAGAAAATTTTTTATCTTCATTTGATAGTTTTCTAAAAAAATAATTTTCTCTAGTTTTAGGCATAGCATATAATTCTTATTGTGGAATATTCAATTTGATTACAATCCACTAGTTACTTCTCAAAACTCCAGTTTTCTCATCTACAGAATAAGAATCCTAACACCCACATTATAGGTAGTTGTGATGATTAAATGGAATAATGTTGCAAAAGCACAGGACATATTTTATGTATATAATAAATATTAATTATTATTTATAAAATAATCTCTTATTTGAGGGACTAATGAGATTTTTTTTCATTTTAAGGAAGAGACATGAAAAATTTATATTTCAATCTATATTTATCTTTTAACACCATGAATTTTCCAATGCGCAAAGAAGTCATTTGCCGAGGATCCGACGATGATTATTCTTTTTGTAGAGCTCTAAAGGGAGGTAAGCATTTAACCTATATTACTCTCAGAATCAAATATAAGAGTTTATGAGAATGTTATGAAAATTAAATACACTAAAATGTGAACTTCCTTTTCTGATAATAACTCTTTATTCCCATTCAAAATTTTTACTTTTAGCAGTTTGAACATTTTACAATTATGTTATTGAGTTATTATTAAGATGACTGCGTGTGTTTGTAGGGATATTAGAATTTTTACCTTGTTCAGATAATATTTGTATATTTACCCTCGGTTATGGTTCTCTTTTTCTAAACATTACATTTATTATTTTTCATGGAATCTTACTAGATTTTCCTGCAGAGCTACCTTCAGTGTTCTTTATACTCTACCTCAGAAGAAGGAAAGTGGAGACAAATTAGGAAGTTTGGTGGTACCTTAGGCTCAGAGTAATGAGGACCTGCATTAATATTGTGGTAATGGGGATGAAATGGAGACTAGTAAGATTTATTGGGATTGGGAATTCTAGTGCTAAAGAAGGGGCAAATTCTTAAAGATAATGAGTTCTGATCTGGGTATGTTGAGCTTAAGGTAATTTTGGAACATTTAAATAAACATGTCCATTTGGCAGCTGATATATGGGCCCGGAACTGAGGACATTCTGATTTAAGACACATAGATACTGCCCGACTGGTGTGGCTAAGTTGGTTGAGTGTCGACCCATGCACCAAGAGGTCGCCGGTTCAATTCCCCATCAGAGCACATGCCCAGAGTTACAGGCTTGATTCCTAGCAGGAGGTGTGCAGGAGGCAGCTGATCCTTATGCTATTTCTCTTATCAATGTTTCTATCTCTCTCTCCTTCTACCTTCCTCTCTCTCTAAAATCAATTAAAAATATTTAAAAAAATCTTTCTAAATTAAAAAAAACATATATCCTGAGACCCTTGAAAGTTTGGGACTTGAATTAATATCAGGTATACCTACTTTTAAAATAACTGTCGTTCTCTATTACACCCTGCTAAAGGAGCAGTAGTATTAAATATGCACATACATTACTAGGAATGAAGCATATTAGCACTCGCTTGTTCATCACTCATTCACCATTGAGACCAGTGGGCCTTAAAAGTTTGTATCTACTAATGCTGGTCCTGAGAGAGGCTTGTGGTGGCAGAGGAGCCACAAGAGAATGGGAGCCAGGGGATGAGACTTATTGTTTCTCTACAATTTTGTTTGGGACTGCTGCTGCCAGTAGTAGAAGTGTCAAAGGTGAATGCTGTACTACCAAAAAAGTCACTTAGTGATGTCCCCATTTTTTGTGTTTTGTTTGCAGAGACTGTGAATACATCAGTGCCATTCTCCTTCAGGGGTATCATGTTCTCTAAGGTATTGTCTAAGAATCATTTTGTCCTTTCTTAATCTTTGGCAGTAACAGATGTGTGAAGAATTTGAATAAGCAGTTTGCAACTTCTAAAAATCAATATTCAAGATTTTTCTTCTACTTTTATTTGCTTTTGGGTATTTTGCCATTTCTTCTTTCTGAAGAATATCCTATCTAATAAAAGAGTAATATGCAAATTGACTGGACCTCCACCACACCCACAAGCCATGCCCACCAGCCAATCAGGAGAGAGTATGCAAATTAACCCAACCAAGATGGGTATGGCCACAGAGAGAGCAGGAGGCTTGGGTTTCCCTGGCAATGGAGGAAGCCAAGCTTTCTGCCTGCCCTGGCCTGCCTTGGCATACGCGTAAGGCTGTATGCGTAAGGCTATAAATTTTCAATTATAGAAGATAAATAAGACCCAACAAAAATGGTGGCAGCCACAGAGCTGGAGAGAGCAGGAGGCTTGGGTTGCCCCAGCGATGGAGGAAGCCAAGTTCCCACAGCCTTGGCCTGCCTTGGCCTCCACTTAAGGCTACAAAGTTTCAATTATAGAAGATAACTAAATCCTAACAAAAGTGGCTGTGGAGTGGCTGTGGCCATGGAGTGAGCAGGAGGCTTGGCTCCGCTAAAGGCTACAAAGTTTCAATTATAGAAGATAAATAAATCCCAGATACCAGGGCCTCCGCTTGGGTCACAGCGGGCATGGCCAGCCTGCAAACCACCACAGGCCCCTTGCCCAGACCACCCCATGTCCCAAGGGAACCCCCACCCTGATCCTGGACACCCTTCAGGACAAACCAGCCAGCCCCAACCCGTGCACCAGACCTCTATCCTATCTAATAAAAGAATAATATGCAAATTGACAGTCACTCCAACACACAAGATTGCTGCCCCCATGTGGACACAAGATGGCCGCCACAAGATGGCCAGCAGGGGAGGGCAGTTGGGAGGGACCAGGTCTGCAAGGGAGGGCAGTTGGGGGCAATCAAGCCTGCAGGGGAGGGCAGTTAGGGGTGACCAGGCCAGCAGAGGAGGGAAGTTGGGGGGGACTGGGCCTGCAGGGAAGGGCAGTTGAGGGGGACCCAGGCCTGAAGAGGAGAGCAGTTGGGGGGGGGACCAGGCCTGAAGGGGAGGGCAGTTAGGGGAGACCAGGCCTGCAGGGGAAGGTAGTTAGGGGCAAACAGGTTGGCAGGGGAGCAGTTAGGCATCAATCAGGCTGGCAGGGGAGTGGTTAGCAGGTGATCAGGTTGGCAGGCAGAAGCAGTTAGGGGCAATCAGGAAGGCAGGCAGATGAGCAGTTGGGAGCCAGCAGTACTGGATTGTGAGAGGGATGTCCGACTGCCTGTTTAGGCTCGATCCCACCTAAACGTTTAGGATTGGGCCTAAATGGGCAGTCAGACATCCCTCAAGGGGTCCCAGATTGGAGAGGGTGCAGGCTGGGCTGAGGGACACACACTCCCATTCACAAATTTCATGCACCGGGCCTCTAGTGGAAATATAAAAAAGTTACATGAAAGAAAGCTCATTTTCACATAATGTTTTTTCCTCTAACATACATGGCTAAAAGTAATGCAGATGTTCACTATTAATACGTTGAATGACTTCTGGGTAAAAGCATTGTAAGAACTCCATAGTTGCCTCTATGAATAATAACCATGTGCTTTTAGATATTTGTATTAGATACCTAGCAATGAAAATTTTGCACATTTCACTTTGGGTGAATATTTAAAAATAAATATTAACAATGCACATTCTTTACTAATTACAAATGACATTTAATGTTTGAAAATCTCATAGGTTAGTCTCAAAAGTTGTTAAGAAACATTCTCATATTTGGGAAATAAAAGAGTTTTATTTGAGTCTGCTGAATTCAAAGACACAAAATTTCATCTCATTAGAAAACTGAGAAAATGATAACCAATCCAATTTAAATGACTTTCTCCTAGTAATAAAAAAAAGTCTTTCAAAACAGAAGCACATAACATTTTATAGTACTTGTGTTTCTTATTCCTCATTTTAGGGAAAATACAGATGTGTTGTGGAAGCCATCACTGGGAATACTGAAGAAATGCTCTTTTGTTTGAATTTTACCGTCATACACCACCCTGCTTTCAATTAGAATAAATCTAATGTGCCAGGACTGACCGAAGACCCTGAGTGATGGATGAATGGGTTAGTCTGACACTCGTTTCTATGAAAGAGAGGCTAAGGGACTGCTTGGCTATAGACACCAAACAGCTCCACTTGCCTGTTTCCTTAGGCTTTTATTGTAATAACAGCTTGAACTCAAATTAACCTTTAGATACAATCAGCAGGGTAAGTATCCTTGAGAAAGCATATGCTTCTACAAGGTCGTGCCTAAAGCCTAACATAGAGATTCCAGTAAAATACCCAGGTGCTCGGACTTATTTGGAAAAGTCAAAGTAGGGGCTGCCATCTTCAGCAAGGTCCCCCTAGAGGCCCCTGACCTTTTGGAGAATCCTCCTTACAGACTTTCCAACCAAGTCTCATGCTTCCCCACATAGTATATATATATTTTTTCAAAGGTTTTATTCTTCACTTATTTATTATTATTATTATTTTTTGCACAGTGTGTTAGTTTGCTAAGTCTGCCATAACAAATACCACAGAGTGGGTAGCCTAAACAATAGAGATTGATTTTCTCATGGTTCTGGAGGCCAGAAATCTGAAATCCATGTTGGTGGATTTGGTTCCTTCTGAGGCCTCTCTCTTTATTATTTTTAAATTATTTTTTAAAATTTAAATTCTTTATTGTTTAAAGTATCACATACTAGTATGTCTCCTTTTCCCCCCATTGACCTCTCCTCAGCCACTCCCACCCCCCAGCACATGCCCTCACCCCCCTACTATCTGTGTCCATTGGTTATGCTTATATGCATGCATACAAGTCCTCTGGTTGATCTCTTACCCCACCCTTTTTAACCTCCCCTGCTTTTCCTCTGAGGTTTGACAGACTGTTCAATGCTTCTGTGTCTCTGGACCTATTTTTGTTCATTGGTTTATGTTGTTTATTATATTCCACAAATGAGTGAGATCTTGTGATATTTATCTTTCTCTGATTGGCTTATTTAGCTTAACATAATGCTCTCCAGGTCCATCCATGCTGATGCAAATGGTAGAAGTTCCTTCCTTTTTATAGCAGTGTAGTATTCCATTGTGTAGATGTACCACAGTTTTTTAATCCACTCATCTGCTGATGGGCACTTAGGCTGTTTCTAAATCTTAGCTATTGTAAATTGTGCTGCTATGAACATAGGGGTGCATATATCCTTTCTGATTTCTTGGGATATATTCCTAGAAATGGGATTATTGGGTCAAATGGGAGTTCCATTTTTAAATTTTGGGGGAAGCTCCATACTGTTCTCCAGTATGGCTGCACCAGTGAGGCCTCTCTCTTTAGATTGTAGATAATCTCCCTGTGTCTTTACACAATGTCCCTCTGTGTGTGTGTCTTAATCTCCCTTTCTTTTAAGGACACCAGTCATATTAGATTAGTGTCCACCTATATGACCTTAGTCACCTTCCTTTTTAAGACCCTATCTCCAAATCCAGACACATATTGAGGTACTGGGGGAATAAGGCTTCAGCATATGATTTGGGGGGCGGGGGCATGATTCAGCCCATAAAACACAGGTAATGAAATCTCTTGAGTTGGCCGACCTTTCTCCATTTCCTGCCTCTGCTCTGGGGCAGGTGACAGCATTGCCCCCTGGCTGATCTTCTTGCAGCTGGCCAGGGGCTTCAGGCCAAGCATTCTCTACAAAGGCAGTTCCTGCTTTCAAAATACAGGCCCAGCCACGTCACAAGGCCAATGGAACAAAACGAAACAGGAACAAATAAGGGCCTTGCTGGGGCTTTTGATTCCTTTGGGATAATGCTGGAATCTTTGGAGGGCCTGCCGGGCCTTACCCATCCTTCCCCTCTCTAGCTGCATCTCCCACCATCCTCTCCTTGCTGTCTGTGTTCCAGAATATGCCACCGTGCCTCCCACTACAGAGCCTTCATCCAGTTTCTTTCTTTCTTTTTTTTTAAAATATATTTTATTGATTTTTTACAGAGAGGAAGGGAGAGGGATAGAGAGTTAGAAACATCGATTAGCTGCCAGGGTACATGCCCTTGACCGGAATCGAACCCCGGGACCCCTCAGTCCGCAGGCTGACTCTCTATCCACTGAGCCAAACCAGTCAGGCTGTCCAAAGTTTCTTTTACTGATTTATTTTTATTAAACTTATTGGGGGTAACTGCTTAATAGGATCATATAGGTTTAAAGTGTGGATCTATGTTACAAGATCTGTGTATTGCACTGCACACCTAACACCCAAAGTCAAATGATCTTCAGAGACCATATATTAGGTCTCCTTCATCCCCCAGATGTCACTCAATTCTTGTTTATTACTGGTCTTTCATTACTCAGAAAGAGTTAAAGACTTAAAAAAAAAAGGGTTAATAACTTGTAAAATATTCCTTAGATATTAGCCTTGTGTTCTCTCTGTTGGAGTCGATTAGGGGTTTTCGCATAATTGCTTTTTGAATGTCTTCACTGTCCTAACTGGCTTTATGGATCTCAGATTTCAGTTCAGCCCCTACGTCCTATTATTAAGAAAACCAAAGTTTATGGAGCCAAACTTTTCCCTGCACCCGAACAATTTCATGATCTCATATTTCTCCTCTCAGCTCTCCCTGCCCTGTTCAAATAATTGGTTTCACCCTCCATTGAGCTTTACAATAATTGTTCCTGGGGATTTCCATGCTGCCTGTGGAAGAGTAAATTTCATTTGTGAAGTTATCAAGTAATTTGCAGCTATTACAGTGTGCTACCTCTCAGAAGTTATTTTAAAATGACACCCTTTGTTCTTTGTAGTTCTCATCTCTCCTCTAGAAAGTAAATGTAATTGTTTTTAGGAACCTCTTGAGCTACAATTTAAAGAAGTCCTGAAAATAGCACTTCTTTTATTCTGAGTAGTTTGCAGCACCATCATAAGCCTATTATGGAAAACCCCACGGTTTGTGGAAATAGCTATTTCCCTCACATTGATTGTTTCAGGAATTAAGAAAAGGTCATGATTGTAATGGTTTACTTGGTGGCCCTGTGCAGCTGAGGCTGAGATTCCTGGACTGCAGTGCTGCAGAGAGAACTGCGGGGGCCAGTTTTCAGATGAGCCTGAGGCCCAGATTCCCAAAAGCCAGGGCTGTTCTCCCTGAGACTGACCCCTGGAGGCCAGAGGTGCAGGTCAGTCTCACGCTTCCTCCCGCAGAGCTGTGTTAATATACACCTGTCCTGTCCTGATATCACTTTAAGATGAACACAACTGGAAGCTTTTAGATGACTTACTTGCTTTTGCTATTTTTAATTTGAAATTGTTCTTCCTAGGGTGTAGACAAATTAAAAAACAACATCAGGTGGAAGGATCTGCTAGCAGTTCTTTAATTAAAACTTCTTTTTTTCATTTTAAAATGAGAATTTCTCCTTAGATTAATAAATATCTTTGCTGGCCTGGCCAGCATGGCTCAGTAGTTGAGCATCAACCTATGAACCAGGAGGTAAGGGTTTGATTCCAGGTTGGGCCACATGCCTGGGCTGGGGGCTTGATCCCCAGTGTGGGGTGTGCAGGAGGCAGCCAATCAATGATTCTCTCTCATCATTGATGTTTTTATCTCTTTCTCTCTCTCTGAATCAATAAAAATATATATTAAAAAAATCTTTGCTGGCCTCTTTAATAAAAATTAATGCATTTCATTGTATCAAGTTCACACAAGTGCATGAAATAACAAATGCAATTCCCCTTTTCATTTCTTTATACTGTTTCTCTAAAACCATTTTAATAATTTGGCATATGAATTTTCAGATTTTTGCTTCATATGTATATCATACTATATGTGCTATCTTTATATTCATGTATCTGCATATGTGTATTTCTAAATATGAAGTTGCTGTATACTGTTTTTAATTTGAATTTGGGAAATTCAAATCCAAGTCACCACACATATACTTCATTTTAAAAATGGCTGCATAATTTTCTATTGTTTGGCTATACTGTAATTTAGTAACTAATATTTTTATAGAATCTATAGTATAGGTTGTAGTATAGATGTAGAATATAGTACTGATACAGGAACCGGTGAGCAGGAATTTTTCCCAGGGTCTTGTCTAATGGAACCTAAGAAAGAAGCCATGGACCAGAGGAGTTTATTGCGAACAAACAAAGGATTCCGCTGGGGAGGGATATTCAAATAAGTTGCCCCCAAGTATTCTGCTCTTCCCCTTATATCTGCTAAAGGCCTGCTCTTTGTCTGTCTGTGCCACTCTCTGATTGGTTCCTGGCCTTTTTGCAACATTGTTCTCTTTCATGTCCAAGAAAAAACATCCTGTGTCCTGCAAAACACATTCTTTGTTTGTTTCAGCTAGCTCCACTCTTCCTCATCTTCCACCCCTCACCCTAACTACCTAATCTACTTTAACTCCTTTCAGTACTAAACACTATCTGTGATAAGATAGAAGTTTAATTTTTGCTCATAGTACAGTGTGTGCCTAAGCAGCCCAGGGCTTGTCTGGAAGCTGTGATGTTGGGAGCCCAGAGTCCCCCTACCTTGGTGCCCCCCACCTCTACCATATTCACATTCCAGCCAGTGGGAAGGAGAGAGGAAAAGTGGCACACCCACTCCTTTTAAGGGCATGACAGAAATCGCACTTAGTACTTTTACTAACCCTCTGACCAATCAGAACTTGTTTACATGGCCACACCTCCCTGTAAGGGAAGCTGGGAAAAGTAGCCTTTATATTGGCGCCATATACCTAGCAATGAACCTGAAGGTGTTACTATAGATAGAGTGAATGACACAGGGACCCCTAGTGGTCTATAGCAGAACACCTAACCTGGTTTGCAAAAATGCACTAAGTAGTGGTATTATTTGATCAGTATCTATCTACCCCACTACATCGTAATCTCTACAAGAGCGGGGACCATATCTGGTTTTGCTCACCACTGTATCCTCATCATCTATCCCGGGGCCTGGTACATAATAGGACCTTAATACAGAGGTGGGAAAAGTAGGTTAATAATAAGAAATAATATAATAATAAATGAACAAATCACAATAATATAAGAATAAACTGTGTTTTGTGTACTCATAACTAAACCTACTTTTTCCAACCCCTGGAGTACATATATTGGGTCTCTATTTTCCTTGTCTCACACTTGACACTCCGGCTAGACCAAACCACTTGTGCTTGCCTAGTAATGTATTAATTATCTATTAAAAAACATCTTGGCTAATATGGTAAGCAAACACAGTCATCACTCTTTCAATTTTTTGATGACTTTTAAGATGATACATATTTTCACATATTTCCATTTATATTTCTTGTTTTGAGATTTGATGTGACCAATTCTATCAACATCCCTTGAGGTTCATGAACAGTTCAGTCGCTGCCATAGATCGGAGTCAGGGGGTTCACTTAGGGCCTCGCTTGATGAGGAGTAGAATGGAGAGTGATGCTGGAAGGAGGGCATTTGTGGATTCTACCTGAGAGCAGTTTCTCACCCCTGAGTTTGCCACAGGAGTTGGGAATACAGTGTTAAAGGTTACATTCTTTGTGTAGAATCTGTAGGGATGGTGTGATATTGTGACTTATAATAAGAAATATATATTTGTTCCTCACCCCCCCTGCTGGCACCCTTTTAGAGCTTCTAAAATCCTTGGCACTTCTTAAATGATAAGAGCTGTGATGATGTCTTGATTCTCATAACAAGCCCTTTTCAACTGAAAGGGTTAAAGAGAATAAAACGGGGCAGAGGAAACTTACCGTGCTTAGCAGATATCTTGCAGGAAGCTTGCAGCCTTGAGCTTGGCATAGCTAGGGGCTTAATCACAAGGAACAACAACAGCCTGTAATTATTGGAATTGAGAGTCTAGATCAGTGGTAGGCAAACTCATTAGTCAACAGAGTGGCAAACCGTGGCTCTCGAGCTGCATGTGGCTCGCGAGCCGTGGTTTGCCGACCACTGGCCTAGATAACCACTAGACATCTGGCGCCGGGAGGAACCAAGGGCGTACTGGACAAGTCAAGCTCTGTACGTTAGCAGAACTGTTTGCAGCCAGCAGAAGTTAATAAAACCCTGCCTCCCCCTTCAGTCACCGCTGACTCCTTTCTCGGACTCAGCCCACCTGCACCCAGGTGCCTGAAATAAAAGCTCTTTTGGTACCTTATGGCCATATGTCATATGTGTGTGACCTGGCCCACTCCAAGCCTTTCATCAACCACACTTGAGTTTATGTTAGTGTGGTGGCTTTTGGAAAGCCCCTACGTCCAGCAAACCAGTCATTTGATTAGATTGGAACCTAAAAAAATTTTTTTTAAATTTTATTTTATTAATTTCAGAGAGGAAGGCGGGGGGAGAGAGAAACATCAATGATGAGAGAGAATCACTGATTGGCTGCCTCCTTCAAACCCCACACTGGGGATCGAGCCCACGACCCAGGCATGTGCCCTGACCAGGAATCGAACCATGACCTCCTGGGGAGAGGGTCTGGAGCTTGAATTGATCACTAAAGGCCAATGATTTAATCAATTGTGCCTACGTAATGAAGCCTCTGTAAAGCTACAAAAAAACAGGGTCTGGAGAGCTTCCAGGTTGGTGAGCCAGCATGTGCCACATGCTGGGCCCCCAATTCCACGGGACAGAAGAAGCTCCTTTGTGTATCCCCCTGCCCCATGTATCTCAGCTGGTTGTTGATTCATATCCTTTTATTTTTATTTCATTGTTATTTTTAACCCTCCCCCGAGGATATTTTTCCATTGATTTTCAGAGAGAGTGGAAGAGAGAGGGAAAGAGAGAGAGAAACATCGATGTGAGAGAAACACATCGATTGGTTGCCTCCTGCACGTGCCCTGACCAGAGCTGGGGCCGGGGAGGAGCCGATTTGTATCCTTTTATATCCTTTGTAATAAACTGGTCATGTAGTAAGAAAACTGGTTTCCTGAGTTTTGTGAACCACTCTAACAAATCAATTGAACCTAAGGAAGGGGCCATGGGAACTCTGATTTTTAGGCAGTGTGTCAGAAGGACAAGTCAAAAGCACCTGAACTTGTAATTGGCGTCAGGAGTGGGGGCAGTCTTGGGGACTGAGCCCTTAATCTGTGGAATCTGATGCTATCTCTAGATGGATAGTGTCAGATTTGAGTTAAATTTGTGGGGCACTGGGTCCATGCCCTCAGAGATTTAATTGCTTGGTTGTATAGGAAAACACACATATCATAGGTGGTATTTTACATTTCTATTTACAGAAATATCTAAGAGTTTTAGCACTCAGTAAAGATTAGTGTTGTATTGATAAATGAATTAGTTTAATTAAGATGGTGTAATGATGGCCAGCCTACCCATAATCACCCAACCACACCAACTACTATTGGGTACAGATGTTTTGCTTATCATATGTTAAGTGATAATAAGAACATACAAATATAAAATATATTTAATAAGGATGCACTGAATGAAGCTATATGAAAAAATTAAAATATGTGAGGGTGGTGGGATTTAGATATTATACTCTTTTTAACATTATTATTTAAAAAATATGTTTTGTTGATTTTTTTAGAGAGAGAAGGGAGAAGGCGAGAAACATTGATGCCAGAGAAACATTGATCAGCTGCCTCCTGCACAACACCCCCTACTGGGGGTGTGCCTGCAACCGGGGCATGTGCTCCAACTGGGAATCGAACCGGTGACCTCGTGGTTCAAAGGTTGATGTTCAACCACTGAGCCACACTGGCCGGGCTTAACATTATTTTCTTAATATTGTTGTCGTATTGTTGCTAATGAAACTAAATCATATTACCATTACCTTCACCAAACCATAACTACCAAAACCAGTCCTGTTAGCAATGCCCTTTTAAAACTACATACGCCCTGTAAGATATTATTGGTAAAAGAGAAAAGAGGGGACTGTTCTAATTATGAGCAAGTATGTGGCCGCTGTGCGGAAGACACCTTTTCCTGTGTAAGACTCAATTGTAATTCTGAAGCCAAGAGAGGAAGCAATAATTCAAGGCAAAGGAAGTGAAGAGCTTCTGTTTCCTTAGCGCTCACAAGCAGGCCTGGTATGGACATTAGTGCTAATGAGAACAGCCCCTTTCAGACCAGGTGCATGCCAGGCTTCCACGTGGAGATAACCTAGGGTCAGCACAGATGTGGCAACGGGGACTCCGTGGTTTTGCACTGGGTTTAAGTTGGGTATGACTGGGAGTAGCCTGCTGACAAATTGTTCAGTGGCTGCTCAGAAATGCCTTTGATTGCAGATGCCCCAGTGGGCACACAGTTCCTATTAATCTAGTCTGGGAAGCTTCTCTCTCACAGTGACCAAGTCCTTAGCAGGGTTCCATGTGGCTCCCTTCTCAATTTAAATGAGTTTTCAAGTTCAAGCACTCTCTGGGTAAAGTTGACTCATACACCTGCATAGGGAGGGTGAACCCACCAACAAGAAAAAGGAAATACCTGGTAATATGGTTGGCGAGATGAGGTTATTTTGGAGAAAAAGAGGAGATTTTGGTGGAAGGGTAATATTGGCCAGTAGGAGGGTACCATGTGAGTGTGTGTGTGTGTGTATGTGTGTGATGTATGAACACCAGGTTTGGGATGGAGGAGGTGGTAGACAACAGGGGTTAAGAAAAGAAAGTAGAAGTATGACATAACTGCCTTCATTACAATTTCAGTTAAAGAACTGGTGGCAGCCCTGGGTAAGTAGGTGTACCCGAGGCTGTAACCTTTAGCTTCACCCAAGTTAGCCCGGTTTGTCCTGACCAGGTGAGCCCATTTCTGACCCTTTCCTGGTCTGATAGAAACCACTCTGGGAGTGGAAGGAAGCAGGGCTAAAGAGACAAAGCAAGGGGAAGTGCTGGATGGGAGCTCAGAGCTTATAGACAGTATATCTACCTGGAAACCAGGCACCCTTCTGGGACAGGGTATAGCAGAAAGCCCAAATACAGAAGAAGGAAGGTGGCCAGGTAGGCGGTGGAGCTTGGTGACCAGAGATTTGGGTGGTGGCCGGGGCTCTAGGAGGTACTAGGAATGCAGGGACATGGGAGTGATGGGAACTCAATTCAGGGGGTAATACTTACTCCCAGGACATCCATTGCAGCAATCTAAATATAAGCAAATTCAGATTGCTAAGGGGCCAGACAGAGCAGGCCAGGTATAAGATAATAGGGAGGTATGTGATTATGGTGAATAAAAAGGCATCTTCAAATTTAAGTGTACTCTATGGGAATACTGGTCCAATGTGGTCAGATCTTCGATTTTTCAAGAGAAGGGGTACATTTGGATTTTTATGCCTCCCAAAATTTAATCACATAATGTTGGCAATTGATTTAAAAAATTTAGAAAACATCATTGTGGGACCTGCTGAACAACTCATGTACATTCCACAGCCCGACTCTGCCCTCTCCTTTCTGCCTCACATCCCATAGGCCACTTAACCACGTGGGGTCAGCCTTCTGAAATCGCCGTCTCTTACATTTGGTATCTAATCTACATCCCTATGCTCACTGTCTTTGTTTTTTCCTGGCCTGACCCATTTCTCAGTCTTTTTTTTTAAAAGTGATTCAGCTTTTTTAAAAAAAGATACTTTTATTGATATTTTACAGAGAGGAAGGGAGAGAAATAGTCAGAAACATTGATGAGAGAGAAACATGGATGAGCTGCCTCCGCTTGCCCCTTATTGGGTGTTGAGCCCGCAACCAAGGTACCAGAATCAAACCCAGGATTCTTCAGTCCGAGGGCCAACGCTCTAGCCACTGAGCCAAACCAGTCAGGTCATTTCTCAGTCTTTAGTGCCACTCAGGTTTAATCCTCTAGCGACCCGTCTAAAATAAAAACTGGAACAAGGCATTGCCTTGCCCCCCAAATCCTATTCCCAATATGTTTTTGAAATTGAAGTATAGTTGGAATGCAATATTATTACGAGTTTCAGGTGTACAATATAGTGATTCGACATTTGTGAGCCTTACCATGCGCTCACCACCCTGAATCTAGTAACCATCTGTCACCGTGCAGACTTACTGCAATTTTATTGCCTATACACACACATTCAACTCCATATTCTGAACCCTGACTACAGCTTCAGCCTCCTTGCTCATGAGCCTCCGTCCTCGTCTATGTGCAGACACCGACCTAGGACCAGCACAAATGCAGTGGCTTTTCTCTAAGTCACGCTGTGCTGTCCTCTCTCCCCTTGCTCTCCCGGCATCTCTTACCTAGAATGAATGAACTTGCCTGGCTGTACCAGAATGTGTTCAACTCTAAGTGATGCAAAATCCTACTCACACCGGCTTAAATAATAAAGCAGATTCGTTGACTTATGTCAACAGGAGGGCAAGCTTCAGGGTGGGTCTGATACAGTGGCTCAGTGGTGTCATCGAGGACCCAGATTCCTCCTTTTCTGTCTTAGGGTGCCACCCTCATCCCGAGGCTGACATCACAAGACAGCTGCTGACAACCCCGGGGCTACCTGCCTCCTGTCTACATCCGGGACGGGTGGCGTGCGGTGGGAGAGGAGAAGATAATGTCCAGAAAGTGTCTCAGATGAGTAAGAAAACCTCGCTTCACCCCGGCCAGTGTGGCTCGGTTGGTTGAGTGTTGTCCCATGCCCCGAAGGGTCACTGGTTCCCTGGTCCAGGTGCAAGTGGGAGGCAACCTATCAATGTTTTTTTCTCTCTCCCACAACTGTGTGGATGTCAGAATAGTGTTTTTTTGGGGAGGGTATTAACTGGAGTGTCTGAAGAAGTGCTGGAAATTTTCTGTATTTTGATCTGGGTGGGGGCTATAAAATCTTTTGAGCTGTACAATGAAGATACATGCCCTTTACGATACCTACGTTAGAACAATAAAGCGTTACAAACAATTCTACATTACTCATCTGTGCAGTCTTAACTGGACTTGTGCCTGTGTTTTTATTAGGTTCTTCTGAGACTGAGCAGATGCAGCCTAATAAGGCACAGTCACATGTGGGTTTATGTGTAAATAATTATAATAAAATTACCTTTCCAGGCTTACCTCCAACTTCCCATCGTACGCTAGACACTCCTGCCAAATTGGATTACTCATTCTTCTTCAAACACCCGATCCTTCTCACTTCTTTGTCCTTACTCATGCTCTCTGTATATTAACTTTTCATCAGTTAAGTCACATTTTAAATGGAACCAAAGAGTTTTCTTTGCAAAGAAATCAAACCTTATAGGACTGTTTGTAAAATGAAGGATCTTGAAATCTTACTATAGCATTTATTTTTTGGTAAAACCCAGATCTTCATATGTTGAGCTTGCATAAAATGAAATTCCATGTGATCTAAAATATAATTAATAATAGCAAATAAAAGTTAAAAGCAGTAATAAAAACAACTGAAAACAATAATTCTGAGAGGCAGTAAGGTAGAGAAAGGAGCATAGACTTTCATGCTAGAGGGACATGATTTGTTTTCATCACTTATAAGATGTGAACTCCCCTGGGTCAATTAGGTTCTTTTTTGATAAATAGCAAAAATTACAGATAAGAGGGGAGAAACCAAGATGGTGGCATAGGTAAACACCTGAACTTGCTGCCTCGCACAACAACTTCAAAACTACAACTAAAAGACAAAATGGACATCATCCAGAACCATAGGAAGGCTGGCTGAGTGGAAATTCTACAACTAGAAGGAAAGAGAAAAGCACACTGAGACTCAGAGTAGGTGCGGAAGTAAAGGCAGAGGTACAGAAGCGCGCGTGCGGAGAGGGCTGGCAACTGAGTACGTGGCTGGCTTTCTCAATTGGAAGGGAGACACAAGCTCCCGACTGCTCTAAACTCCAGTTCTGGGTGAGAGACTCTGGGGTCCCAGACTCATATGGAGAGAAATAGGACTGTCTGGAAGCGGGCGGAACTCGAGGGTGGCTTTCTCTCAGAGGTGCTTGCAGTGATTACCACGGGACACTGAAACCCGGGGGCCTCTTAAGGCAGGGCTGACGGGAAGCCATTGCTGTTTGCTCTGCCCTGAGATTCCACCCCACCCAAGCTGTGTGCAGAGGCTTTTGCATATGAATGGCCTGGTCTCTTGAATTCTAAACTTACCTATCAAACTGCAGCTGAGTCAGAGACACCCAGAACATTCAAAAGAAGGCCCAAGGTCCCACAGCAGCTTGCATTGCTTCACAGCTGGGCCTCATCTGGGCACCTCCAAAACCCAAACAAAGAAGAGGAATCTGCAGATCTCTCTGTAGCTCCTACTGGGTGGCCTCAGGCAGAGGCTAAATTAGCATCTCCTTGGAGATCCAAGAGCCAGTGTACCCAGAGGTCAGAGTAGGACCATCCAGATTACAATTCCTCAGATCCATAAGAGACACACTCAGGGGGGCAGACTCAGTGAGTACCAAAGCCCCACTGAAGCAAGTCTTGCCTCATAAGGGAGTCTCCAGCACAGAAGTTTGTCCATCGTAGACACAGCTGATCCTCACAGCCAATTGGCCTGGAGGTCAATTCCTCCGAGTGATACCAACAACAATCAAAGCTTAACTACAACAAGACTGTGCAAACAGCCCACAAAGGGGTGCACCAAGAGTGTCCACCTCAGGTAACTGGGAGGCTGAGCCACTGGGCCCTATAGGACACCTAGCACACAAAGCCACTCTATCAATTCAGGGAAGCAGTCAAAATGCGGAGACAAAGAAACATGTCACAAATGAAAAAAATGGAGGAAAGCAAATGACTGGATATAGAGTTCAAAACCATGTTTATAAGGTTTTTCAAGAATTTTCTAGAAAAGGCCAATAAATTCAATGAGACCCTTGAGGATATGAAAAATGACCAAGTAGAAATTAAACATACACTGACTGAAATAAAAAATAATATACAGAGATCCAAGAGCAGACTAGAGGATCACAAGAATCAATTCAAAGATTTGAAATATAAAGAAGCAAAAAACACTCAACCAGAAAAGCAAAAAGAATCCAAAAATATGAAGATAGTATAAGGAGCCTCTGGGACAACTCCAAGCGTACCAACATTAGAATTATGGGGGTGCCAGAAGAAGAGAGAGAGCAAGATACTGAAAACCTATTTGAAGAAATAATGACAGAAAACTTCCCCCACCTGGTGAAAGAAATAGACTTACAAGTCCAGGAAGCGCACAGAACCCCCCCCCCCCCCCAAAAAAAAAAAAGGAATTCAAAGAGGACCACACCAAGACACATCATAATTAAAATGCCAAGAGCAAAAGACAGAGAATATTAAAAGCAGCAAGAGAAAAACAGTTAGTTACCTACAAGGGAGCACCCATAAGATTGTCAGCTGATTTCTCAACAGAAACTATGCAGGCCAGATGGGAGTGGCAAGAAATAATCAAAGTGATGAATAGCAAGAACCTACAACCAAGATTACTCTACCCAGCAAAGCTGTCATTCAGAACTGAAGGGCAGATAAAGAGCTTCACAGATAAGAAAAAGCTAAAGGAGTTCATCACTACCAAACCAGTATTATATGAAATTCTTAAAGGTATTCTTTAAGAAGAGGAAGAAGAAGAAAAAGGTAAAGATAAAAATTATGAACAAAAAATACATACCTATTGACAAGTGAATCTAAAAATCAAGTGAATAAAAAATCTGATGAACAGAATAATCTGGTGAATATAATAGAATCAGGGGCATAGAAAGGGAGTGGACTGACAGTCCTCGGGGGGAAACGGGTGGGGGGGTGCAGGAAGAGACTGGACAAAAATCATATACCTATGGATGAGGACAGTGCGGGGGCGGGGGGGCAGTAAGGGCAGAGGGTGGGGTGGGAACTGGGTGGAGGGGAGCTATGGGGGGAAAAAAGAGGAACAACTGTAATAATCTGAATAATAAAGATTAAAAAATTACAGATGAGTGTATAAACAACATGTGGTATACACATACAATAAAATATTATTCAATCATTGTAGGGAGTGGTCATAGGGTTAAGCCTCAGACGGACCTGCTGGCAAAGCCACAAACAAGTCCCAGCTTAGAGGGCACAGCCCTCTTAGCATAATTAAGCTTGATCTTGGGATGCTCCCTAGATCTTTCCTGGGTAGCTAATGGGCTGTGGGAGGTGCAGCAAGTGCTGCCAAAACAAGTGAAACTTATAAGAACATTGTAAATTACCTTGTTCACCTCTGACTATAAAATAAAGCATCAGCTTGTAGTCTGGATCTGTTCTGTGGTCTCAGTCACACACAGAAGATCCACCTAGACCCAGCTTATTCTCTTTGTCTGTCTTTTCTTCATCCTTCGCCGGCCCTCCCTCAGGCTCGCCGAACCCTTGGCTGTGCTGGTGTGGCACAGATCATGAAGGAGAATTAAGTTTTGATACATGTTATAACATAAATGAACCTTAAATATATTGTGCTAAGTGAAATAAAGCAGACACAAAAAGACAAATATTGCATGATTTCACTTACATGAGGTACCTAGAACTGTCAAATTTATAGAGACAGAAAGTAGAACAGTGGTTCCCAGAAGCTGGGGGAGGGGGAGAGAGAATCATTGTTTAATGATTATTGCTTAAGAGTTTCTGTTTGGGGTGATAAAAGTAGTTTTGGAAATAGTGATGATGGTTGTACAACATTGTGAGTGTAATTAATGCTGCTGAACTGTACACTTAAAAAATAGTTAAATGGCAAAATTTATGTTATATATGTATATTTTACCACAATAAAATATTTTTTAAAAGTACTGGATTAATTATAAGACAGTTTCCTCTCCCATTCTCTTTGCTGCCCCTAATGTAACACATTCTTAGTTCCTGCTCAGGTTTTGAGGCCTTCTGCTTTTCCCCCCAAGTCCTAATGACCGTTTTATCTGGGAATTCTCCTTTTCAGAGCAACCGAGTGCTCAGTGTGTGGGCATGTTGTACACGCTGTCTCAGAGGCTATAACAGAACCATCATTTCTGTCTCTTATGTTAGACTTTTCATGAATATAAAGGTGTCCAGGGTCACAGAGTTTTGGACCTGTCATTGAGTGCTTCCCCTCTTTCCACCTCAATATCTTAATAGCAACGAGGGTTTGAGGAAGGTTTAGAAAAATGGGTAGTGCAAGACTTGTCTTTAAAAAAAGTATTTATTGACTTCAGAGAGAGGAAGGGAGAGGGAGAGAGAGATAGAAACATTAATGATAAGGGAGAATCATCAATCGGCTGCCTCCTGCATGCCCCACACAGGGGATTGAACCCGAAACCTGGGCATGTTCCCTGACTGGGAATTGAACCCATGACCTCCTGGTTCATAGGTTGACACTCAACCACTGAGCCTCGCCAGCTGGATCTTGCAGAAGCTGAGAGTCTTCCATAAAGTCTAACAATATGGGAGGGGGTCCCAGGAGAGTTTTGTCACAAGACAGCAGTGAATTCTTAAAGGTAGAGCCTAAAGACTGTGCGTTGTGGGGACGGAGGGGGAGCAGACCTTCCCCACATCCAGGCTGTGGGACATGGCAGTGAAGACCGTGGGGACAGAGAGAAGGCAGGGAGGGTGAGTCTCTTCGTCAAGTTCATATCCAACACCATTTGCAGTGAGGAGGGGAGTGAGAGGTGGGGGTGGGGGGGAGGGGGGGGGCGGCGGGAGCTATGCATCTGAGTGGAAGGGGAAGCGCATCTCTGAAGATGACGTTAGACCTGGTGTTCAATAAACAAACCGACCGGAAGAAACAGACTCACAGACACAGGACAGACTGAGTTGCCAGAGGGGCAGATGGGTCAGGGGTGGGGTGGGGTGGGGGCTCGGTGAAGAGGTGAAGGATTAACAAGTGCTAATTGGTAATTACAAAATGGTCACGGGGATGTAAAGCACAGCATAGGGGATCTAGTCAACAATATTGTAATAACTATGTATGGTGCTGGGTGGGTCGTGGGAATTTTGGAGGGAACACTTTGTAAAGTATGTGGTTGCCTAACTGCTATGCGTACACCTGAAACGAATACAAAATAATGTTGAATGCAAAAAAAAAAAAAAAAAAGAAAGAAGGAAAAGACTGGGAAAGAAAACACACACCTCAAACACGTTGTTCACGACACCTTTGCCTGTGTGAACACAGACCTCTGGAAGGCAGCCACGCCCCTCCCCAGCTAAAAGGTGGCCGAGTGAAAGGGATCCCTAGGTTGTCTGCCTTTTTGCTATAATGCCAGGTCTCCTGAGCAGGAGGGGAGGGGCTGGGGGAGAGGATGGCGTCCCAAGCTTCGAATCATCTGCCTGAAGACGCAGTGACTCATTGTGGGTGCAGACGGCGGAGCCTGGTGACTGCCCACCAAACCCCGCTCTGCCACCAGGAGCATGCATTGTTCTCGGCCACGGTAGCCATAGCGATGGCTTTGCCCGTCAGGATGCTGTTCACTTTTCCAACTCCTCCTCCCTGTTGTGCAGCAGCGACAGCCACACTGGCCTGTTTCCCGTTCCTCAGACATGCCAGGCTCCTTCTGTCTCAGGGATTCGCACCTGCTGCTCTTCCCCGGGACTTGCCATGCCTGGCTTCCCCTGGCCATGCAGGCCTCTGCTTAAGTGTCACTCTCTGAGAGGCTCCGCCGGCCACCTAAAGCAGCCACTCCCTACCTCCTCTCACACTCTGTCCTCATTCTCGTGTTCTAGCTTTTTAACATCCGGAAGTATGCCGTCTCTCCCTGCTGGAATGTTCGGGGACACGGCCAGCGCGGCTCAGTGCTGGGTGGCTGGAGCCTGGTACCTGGTAGGCACTTGTTGGCTGAATGGGGCAGTTCAGGCGTCTTTTGCTCACGGCACCCTCCACGGAGGCCTGTCTCCACCCCGTGCCCATCACCGCTCGTTCCAATGAGCCACGGGACCTACCACAGCTGGAGGCAATCTGCTCTCCCATTAAAGTTGAGGGCTCCCCCTGTTGTATTTACAAAGCAAATCTTAACAAACAGTCAGATTTAGGCCCAGTTACGAATGAGGCAGAGGGCCAAATGAGTCATGGCTTAAGGAAAACCTGTTTGCTTGAGCTTCGTGTGTTTCCTCTGATGCGCGCTTTGTTGTGGCGGGAAAGAAAGGGGTGGGGACATGTGTTCATGTCGCGTTCACATCAGCGCCCAGGTGAGGCGCCTCGGGTTTGAAATGCGGCACCTGTGTTAGGCAGCGTGGCTGCTGCGACCGAACACCGTAGGCAGGTGGCTTGAATAACAGGCGTTCACTTCTCACTGGTCAGTAGGCTGAGGAGTCCAAGATCAAGGTGCTGGCAGATTTGGCTCTTGGTGTTCGGTCATTTTGTCGATGACCACCGCCTTGCTGTGTCCTCACATGGCAGAGAAGAGAGAGAGAGAGAGAGAAAGAGTGCATGAGCGAGCGAGCTCTGGAGTGTCTTCCTCTTTTTTTTTTTTTAAATTTATAATATGTTTTTATTGATTTCAGAGAGAGGAAGGGAGGGGAAGAGACAGAAACATCAATGGTGAGAAAGAATCATTGATCGGTTGCCTCCTGCAGCTCCACACGAGGGATGGAGCCCACAATCTAAGCATGTGCCCTGACCAGGAATCAAACTGTGACCTCCTGGTTCATAGGCCGACGCTCAACCACTGGGCCACCCCAGCCGGGCTGTCTTCCTCTTGTATAAGGTAAGTCATCCCATCATGGGGACCTGCCTTCACGCCCTCATCACAACCGAATCGCCTCTAAACACCATCACCTTAGGGGTGAGGGCTTCACCATATGCACTGGCGAGGGCACACACACTGTTCATAAGATTGTCTCTCCAACAGCTGTACCATGTTGTTTGGTATTGTCCTCGCCATGGTATACCTTTGAAGCCCAAGAGCCTGACTGCTACTTTTGCTGAGTACCTGGTGCGTATCTGACAAGTTCAAATGATTGATTGTTGGGATTGTGGGTGAACCCAGCAGAAGGATTGGAGCGAATCCAGCCGATTACAAGCACTGCAGCTCACCAAGGGCAAAGGCGTTATAAGTGTTCTAGTGTCTATCTGTTGGTGGGAGGGTGGATTTTTGGTAGCGGCAGCCTTGTTAGTCTACCCAACATTCAAAACCAGACATGTAAATTGTCCCAGCCACATCAATCTTTATGCCTTTATTTCCTCGAGTTTTGCCGTGAGGCAATACTAGTCTGAATTTATGAAACTGTTTGTTAGACACTAAAGGAAACACGAGAAACATTCTTCTAAGCTTCTTGGGAAACTTTAGGAAGGAAATAACAATGGATTCCTGTATCGTTGACAAGGTCATATAAATGTTCCTGCTCCGTCTTAAGGCATTTAAACACTTTGCTGCAAAATTCTGCCCAGATAAGTTGCTTTGGATCGAATGAAAATGAAATCTAATGTTCACCCATGTTTAATGTTGCTGAGGGATGCCTAGAGAATTGACCGGTAATGACTTGGAATGTAAAAAGTGGCCTTTTGTCTGCCTGCTCCCAGGGAGACAGGAAGAGAGCAAACTGAGAGGCAGAGTAAACATCGAACCCATTTCATGTGTTTCTGTCCCCTGATGGCAGCCTTCTGGTGCCTCCTTAGGGTCTCAGCATTGATGCTGTCTGAGGGAGGGCATTCTAGCCCCTCTCTGGACATGTGACCTGCTCTGTTCCCCTTGGCTTCCACATGGGTCACCAAATATTTACTCTGTGAAAAGAAATAGGTTTGAGAGTGTTCCACACCCATGTATTGCCACTTCCCCACTCCCAGGAATCTTGCTTATTTTGTGTGTATTTCTCATTCTGGAAAAACCCAGCACCAAGCACAGGGACATTTCCTTCAAGAGCCAGCAGGGGTCAGCCAGGCACGCCCTCTGCTCTGGCTTGTCCCTGGGCCACTGCTCTTGCCAAGACCAGGGCAGCACAAGGAGCCATTTGCTGGTTCCCTGAGCTGGGCCAGGGCAGTTGCTAAGCCCTCAGAGGTGTTTGTGTTCCCTCCCTACCTTTTCGCACCGCTCCCTGCTTTACACTCCCCCTCTCCTGGGCTCCGTCCCTGTCCTCTCCCATCAACATCTCAGCTAGAACCACAAACCATCTTTTTCCTACTGAAATGGAGCTCTAGTGTCTATTTTAAAAATATATGTATTTTTATTGATTTCAGAGAAGGAGGGAGATGGAGAGAGTCAGAAACATCAATGATGAGAGAGAATCATTGATTAGCTGCCTCCTGCATGCCCCCTACTGGGGATTGAGCCTGCAACCTGGGCATATGGCCTGACCATGGAATTGAATTGTGACCTCCTGGTTCATAGGTCAATGCTCAACCACTGAGCCACGCCGGCCAGGCCTTTAGTGTCTATTTTAAATTGAAGCTCTACAGTAGTTAATGTTACAGTTTTATCATGTTAACATGCCTCTCTTGCCACTCATTGACATTGACCCTGGTGGGGAATTCCAGCTGTGGTCTGCTGGGAGGGGGTTTGGGGGTGAGAAAGGTGCAGAGGAGGGCATTGCTGAGAACAGTTCCATGGCTCACAGAAGGGTTGGCTGTTTCAGTCTGACAGCGAAAATCCCATCTGCTCAGGGGCTGAGCTCCCCTCCTGTATTAGTAGTGATGGACTAGCTGGTGGCTATGACTGGCCAAAAGGTTCACGCACTGTGAGAACTCTTCAACTTCTGGAGGTTCTCAGTGGGCTATCTTACCCCCAATCCTCAAAACAGGACCAGCTGCATGAGATGTGGGGTCTAGTGCGAGACGAAAAATGCAGTTCTCCTTATTCAAAAACTGTGAAGAACTCCCAGTCAGTGACGACAGAGCATTAAGCCAAGCACAGGCTCTCTGAGCATGGAGCCCTGTGTACACCCTGAAGCCCACCTGCCCCAAACACACAGGGGCAAGCTCTTTGTCCTGGACCAGGGGATAGTGTCAGGGCCTCCCATACCTGGCTCCTTTCCTGTCCTCAGGAACCTGGGGAGTGAGAAAGGCACTCAGGAAGTGAGTGAGAATTTATTCAATGAGTGTACAAGCTACAGTACTGTGGGCTCTGGGGATTTTGTAGTCAACAAAACAAAGTCCCTGCCCTCACAGTTCTCAAAATCTAGTTGGGGAAGAAAACAACAGACATAACACCTTACCCATCACCCTAACACACTATAGGTGCCCAATAAGTGTGTACTTAAAGAGCCAGTGAGTGAATAAAGTATTTAATAAGATTTCTGTAATGAACATGGAAGATGTAACATAAAAAGAAGGAAGCGAGGCAGAATGCTTTGCCAGTGTTATATAGTTTATTCCTACTTTGCTTCTATTAAATCTGCAAGAAATGTTAGAGATCAGTTCACAGGAAATATATGATGTGTTTCAGAGCCATGGAGCTAACAGTCTGAATATGCTACAATGGGCCTTAAGACTGTATTTTTTTAGTGCGTGGTCAGTAGGTGGTGCTGTACCTTGTTAGGGCTTCATCTCCACTAGGTCCTGTGTGCAGAAGCCTGTTCATACAGATCCAAGTGTTAAATGGGGTTTTAACTGGATTATGTACTTGTCTATCATTGATAATTAGATTCGCTTCTCCAGTAATTTGGTAAGACACTCTTGGAATTATACGTATAAAACTCAACATTTAAAATGTCATTCCTCCTTAAGTCAACGCTTGATGACAATTGAATTTGGTTTCCTTCTCCATGTGATTCTGATGTGTGTATGTATTTTGTGTAATTTGCATAATGTTATATATATTGCACTTGGTAGAAAGACCACATAAGGTCTCATTAGATTTACTTTCCTTATTGAACTTGTTCAGGGAGGTAGAAGTAAAGGAGGGAGTAGTGTAGGGAGGGGTATTGACGCGGAGACGAGGCTGCAGTAAAATCCAGAAGGCTGGGTGGTCTTGTGGGAATTCTATGAACACTTTTCAGATGGCAAGTTTCCTCCAACCTCGGGCCTTCTCCAGCTGCCCAGCCGTCTTTCTCCACCCAGAAAGTTTGCTGAAGCCGCAGCACCTCGCCAGGTTCTTCCCCTGGCACCGGCAGCTGGCTGGTGCTTGTCCAACGCCTGCCTTCTTGCCATTGGGATTGGTCCTCCCAGATGCAATCTAGCTATCGTCAGGCATCCTCAGACACTGGTATGGTCAGGCCTAAAGAGTCGGATGATCCGAGATTCTGGTGGATCCCTGGCTTTCCTCTGAGGCAGGCTGAATAAACATCACTTACAAGATGACCTGTGTCCCCTGAAGAGTCCCTGGTAGATTAGAGCTGTGGGATCCTAGAGTGAGACTGTTCACACTACTAAGAACATAAGCTCCCGAAAGGGAAGGCCTTCAGAATGCCTTTGCTGGTGGGCCGGTCACAAGTGCCCATGTCAACACAGTGCCTCAGATTCCTTTCACTCCAAGCCATGCCCCTGCCCTTCCCTGGAATCTGGGGCCTGACACTGCAGAGAGCAGTTAGGCCCTCCTCTCTTTCAGCCAGCACCTCTTTCTTTCCTCGCTGTCATCAGAGACCCCTGTCCAAGGGACAAAGGAGGTGACCAGTCTACCATGTCCCCATCTTGCTCAGCTCTTTGCTTTTATTTTTTATTTGAAAAATATTTTTATTGAGTTCAGAGAGGAAGGGAGAGGAAGAGAGAGATAGAAACATCAATGATGAGAGAGAATCATTGATTGGCTGCCTCCTGCATGTCCCCCACTGGGGATCGAGCCAGCAACCCAGGCACGTGCCCTGACTGGGAATTGAACCGTCGCCTCCTGGTTCATAGGTCGATGCTCAACCACCGAGCCACGCCGGCCGGGCTAGCATTCAGCTCTTTGCTTTTAGGGACCCCCTGGCCCCGCTGGCTCTTTTTAAGACTTCCACTCTGCCATCCACTCACTGCTCATCGAGTCAGCTAATGTGTGGTGTGTGCCGACTGCACTCAGCGCTGGGCTGGGGAGGCCTCAGGGCACAGTTCCTGCCCTCAGCTTCTCCTTAGCACACAGTTCCCTTCTCTGTGACTCATTGGAAACCGGGTTTCCTCCGATGATACAGCTTTTCTTTGGCCCTTGACGCAAAGTTCTCTATAGCCCTCTGGACACGGGAGCTTTCTATCTTTTTACCATCATTAATGTATTGGCTTTTTGTCACCTCCCGGGGACACAGCTGGCTCTGAGAACCTCTAGGCATCAATTTCTCATTCAAGGCAGACCAATCATGTCTGTGATTCTTAATCAGAAAAGGGAGAGTTTTCATAGGCTCCCAGCTGAGTCCCCTATCACCGCATGCCCCCCTCTCACTGAAACGCTGGGAAAGGAGGGTCTGCCTTTAGGAAGAAGAGGGTGGAGATTGGCGCCCGAGTCATCCAATGAAAGCATCGCCCCTGAGGCCCCCTCTATCCAGGTCCCTATGAGTTGCCATCACACATCACCGTCCAGGCCTCTCTGTCACGAGCATTGGCTTCTGGGCCACCTCCTCTCCGCTGGCTGGCTGCTGCTTTCATCCCGGCCAGCTTAACCTCAGCGTTGATGTCTCTTGGCCTTAGAGCTCCTTGCCGTCCCCACCCCGGCCCTCTCCTGACTACTCTAAAGCTGCCCCTAACCAGCCAGTGCTGAATTCACTTCTGCACCCAGACTTGTCCCCCCTGCTTCATTGGAATCATGGAAGTCTGTCACCATCACTGTAATGAGGGTCCTGGATTCATCTGTGCTCCTCTCTCGTCCTCTCCGCTGACCTCCAAAGCTCCTGAGACCTGTTCATCTCATCTCTGGGGTTGCTCTTTATCCTGAGACAGTCCTCACCCTTTTCATTCATCCTCCATACCGCCCCAGTTATCTTCATGGAACTTGATTTTATTGTTCTTTCTTGACTAACAACCTCATTGTCTCAGCATAAAAGCATGGCATTCAAAGTCTGTCCTGCCCATGTGTCACTCAGCCCCGTCCCCTCTACGCTCTCTCCTTTGTCATTCTAGGTTTTCAGGTTCCCAAAGAGGTGTCCAGGCTTTGTGGTGTTGGGAACGCTCTTTCTGTCCTTCTCCCTAGGTGAACTCCTCATCCGTAAGAAGTCAGCTCGAATAGCCTCGGCAGCCTGTGTCCCTCAGCCTCCCAGGAAGAATGAATCACGCTGCCTCCTCTTCTCCCCTTGCGCTGCCTCTCTCATAGTGGTGACACTGTTTTCCACACACACGTCTGTGTCCTTTAAGAACCAGCTCCGAGTTTGCTGCACATCTTCAACAGTTGCTGCAGTGCCTGGCTCACAGCAGGCGCCAGGGGCCTGTTTGTTAAACAGATGTTTTTGAACGATTGTAGCTAGCAGTGGAGGACATTTTCTGAATGTTGTGCATTTGGCACGCTCTTAACCTGCAGTAAATATGAATCCTAAAAGTTTAGTTAAGAAAACTCCAGAGAACAAATGTTTACTGCAGTGGAGAGATCTTCAGTTTCCAGGATCGGAGGTGGGGTGTGTGTGTGGTTGGTGTTTTTAGAACAAGGCAATGGCTCAGCCCCGTGGGAGCAGATTGCATGAGACAAGCACCCAGAATGGGGAGGGTAATGCCAGCCAATCTGTCAGATTTCATCATCTGCAGGCCTGGGGCTGGTAAGATTCTTAATATATGCCTCTCATCCTTAGTCTGCGTGAGGAGCCACCCTCAATTTCCATCCTCGGCAGGTTGCTTATACAACCCCTGTGAAAGGAATGTCTGAAAAAAGCATATTATTTATTATTTACAAATGCATCTTGGTGTATTGTGTTTATTTATTTATTTATATATATAAAAATCTATTTTTTATTGATTTCAGAGAGGTAGGGAGAGGGTGAGAGAGATAGAAACATCAATGATGAGAGAATCATTGATCGGCTGCCTCTTGCATGTCCCCTGCTGGGGATTGAGCCCACAACCCGGGCATGTGCCCTTGACTGGAATCGAACCCTGTAGCCTTCAGTCTGCAGGCCGACGCTCTATCCTCTGAGCCGAACTGGTGAGGGCTCTATTATGTTTATTAAGCATGGGTTCTGATCCTTTCTGCTCTGTGATGAGCCTGCAGGCATGGAGAAGAGGCACATCTCTTTTGTGGGTGACTTCTTAGTCAACCAAGAAAGAACATACTTTTCTTTTTATTTTACACTGCTAAAATTGCAATTATGTAATTATGAAAAAGCAGTCTGGGGAGTAGTCTACTTAAGACTCAAGTAGAGAGGGGGCTATTGCTGTGGACAAAAAGAGGATCAGTGATTTTATTTCATTTATTAATCTGGGAAACCTACTTGCTCGTGGGCTATGGGCATTGCCCAATAAAACGTGTGGTTTGGGCCCGCCGGTGTAGTTCAGTGATTGAATGTTGACCCATGAACCAGGAGGTCACAGTTTGCATCCCCGTTAGGGCACATGTCCAGGTTGTGGGCTTGTTCCCCAGTAGGGGGCATGCAGGAGGCAGCCAATCAATGATTCTCTCTCATCACTGATGTTTCTGTCTCTCCCTCTCCCTTCCTCTCTCTGAATCAATAAAAACATATTTTTAAAAAATGTGTGGGTTGGTAGGTTGTATATACTTGCCTGACTGTAGGTGAGTGTGTATGTAGATCAGTAAAAAGCAGTGGAATGATACCATGAACACATACATATTTCTCATGCACATACACAATGCCTTTCTGTACTAATAGTGTACAGATAGTTCTCCTTTAACAAATGGATAATATCTGAAGCACTTTGTTTTAAGGGGGCTAAATATCTTTCCTGAGAACTAGTAATGTTTTAATTTTCTTTGCAATAATCCCTATCTCAAACAGGCCACACAGAAGTAATCTTCGATCAGGATTGAATTACTGTTATTTTCAAACTCCTAGCATCTGAAATAATGAGGTTTTACTACAATTTTCCCATTCTTTATAGTAGTTAAAGATATTTCTCTTTATCAGGTTGAAACAAAGCAGAGAATAAGCAATGTAAATATAATGTCTCAGGTCCCTTCCTAGAAATATATTTCATCTTCTGTTTTAACTGGAGAAATAAACAATTGATAATTTCTAATGAGTTAGAAGGTTCTGTTCAGGAATTTTTGAGGCAGATCTTTCATTTTTGAAATGAAGAAAATTTTCTGATGGGTTTAAGTATATCCTCTCTTCTGCATTCTGCATATGACTGTGTGTGAAGAGAAAGAGACAGTTCTAAATGGGTAACTTGGCAGGAATTCTGGTGATAGGAGATTATTTTACAGAGACGGAGTGTGTGATGATAGAAACAGCAAGCTTGGCCTTGAACGTAGAAGCCTGGCCTCTTCGGATTGAATGCTGAGAAAGGACACTGTGTATTGTTGTTCCAAAGGTGTGGTGACAACATTAAAAGCAAAAATCCATTGATGGAGAGATGACTTTCAAGCTGAAGAAGGGTGTGGCAAGCATCCCTTTCATGTAATGAATTAAGTTCAGGTTTCGCATGAGTGATGTCTTAATTGCTGGTGGTGACCTTTAATTCCTCCCCCTCCCCCCACTTAAAAGATTAAGCTTCATTCAGGACAGAGTTGAAGAGCGAATAAAAAGTCAGTGCATTAGCAGCATAATCTGTTGAGTCACGAGAAAAAGGCTTATACACACACAGAACATCTCTGCTTGGCTCACACACCAGCCTGTCCCTTAAATGCCAAAGACACGGTCATTTCTTCCCCCTCCCCTTCCTAAAAGTTTAGTGCCAGGTACTACAGCTTTTGTTAATCATTGAGATTTTCCTAGCCTTTCTGTAGATAAAATTCCTCTTCTTACTCCCCTGAAACTCCGAGGTTGTCCATGGCCCCAACCTTGCTAAATCCAAAGCTCAGTCCTATCTTCCTTTGTCATGACTTTTCAGCAGAGTTGGCACAGGAAACATTTTCTCTCTTGACTTTTAAGACATCATGATTTTTTTGATTTTCCTCCTATCTCACTGGCCCCTTCTTTCCAGAAGCTTGCTGCTTCCTTCTCTTTTCATGGACCATCCAGGGCTCAGAGCTTAGATCTTGTGTTTTTCTCCACTTGACTCACTCCCTTGGCAATCTCACTGGTATTATGGCTTTCTATGCTAACACATCGCATTAGTACATCGCCAGCCCAAATCTATCCCTGAGTTCCACACTCATCATCAGCCAACTATTCTGTGTCTCTCTCTGCATTTGCACCTTCATGTATCCGAAAGTAAAATCCAGGTGTTCCCTTCAAGTTGACCTCCCTAAGAGTCTTGTGCCTATCAGTGAAGGACAGCCTCATCCTTCTAGCGGCAGAAAGCATCCCTGACTCCTCTCTTCCCCTCAATTCTACATCCAACCCTTCAAAGAATCACAATATCTGGACTTCTCACCACCTCACTTTACCATCTTAGTCTGATCTACCAATATCCCTTGAATGGATGATTTCAATTGCCTTTTAACTGGTCTCCAAGCTTCTATCCATGTTGTCCTTAGTCAGTTTTCCATAGAGCAGCTAGTAGGCTGTTTAATACACCAGTCAGAGCATGTTACTTCTCTGCTCAGTGACTCCCTGTTTCCTTCAGAGTCAAGGCCAAAGCCCTTACCAAGGCCTGTAAGTGCTACAGGATCTGCCCCTTCCCCCACCTGCTACTATTTCACTTCCTCTCCTGTTACTCATTTACTGCAGGTTCAGTGTGGCCTCTACTGGTTCTTAAACATTCCAGGTGTGTTTTCACTTTAGGGCCTTTGCACCGAGTGTTCCATCTGCCTGGAATGTTCTTCCCCAGACGGGTGTACTTAACTCCCTCATTTCAAGTCCTTCCAGTGTCATCTGTTTCCTGATGACCCTAATAGCCACTGCAATCTGCACCCCACCTCAGCACTCTTGGTCCCCCTGCTCTATATTTTTTTCATCACATGTATCATTTAGTAAGACACTATATAACAGGCTTATTTATTATACTTATTTTTAAATTGTCAGCCTCTTCTACTAAAATGTCGTCCTCATGAGGGCAGGGGCTTTTTTCTGTTTCAATCCCAGTATCTGGCGTGGTATATAGCACAAATTCTCAGTAAAGGTGTAAAAGCAGAAATACATAAAATAGAGACTAAAAAGATTAGAAAAGATTAATGAGACTAAGAGCTGATTCTCTGGAAACATATACAAAATTGACAAAACTTTATCTAGACTCACAAAAAAAAAAAAAACCCAAAAGAAAACAAAGAAAAGAAAAAGAGGACACAAGTAAAATGAAAAATGAAAGAGGAGACATTACAACTTACACTGCAGAAATACAACGGATCATAAGAGACTACCATGAACAATTATATGCCAGTAAACTTGATAATCTAGAAGAAATGGATAAATTCCTAGAAATATACAACTTACCAAAATTGAATCATGAAGAAATAGAAAATCTAAACAGACTAATTACTAGTAAGGATATTGAATCAATAATAAAAAACCTCCCAACAAACAAAACTCCAGGACCAGATGGCCTCACTGAATTTACCAAACACTCAAAGAACAATTAATACCAATTGTTCTTCCAAAAAATAGAAGAGGAGGGAACACTTCTATACTCACTTTATTTTTTTATTTATTATTATTATTATTATTTTTTTAATTTTATTTCATTGTTATTGTTTTAAGTATTACAAATAGTAGTACATATGTCTCCTTTTTTTTTTCCCCTTTGATCTCCCCCCGACCTCCCCTACCCCCCAGGACATGCCTTCACCTGCCCACCCTCCCCCACCGCCCCAGTGTCTTATATCCATTGGTTGTGCTTATATGCATGCGTACAAGTCCTTCGGTTGGTCTCTTACAGCCCTTCTCGCCCAACCACCCCTGTCTTCCCAATGTAGTTTGACAGTCTGTTCAATGCTTCTTTGCCTCTGTATCTTTTTCCCACCATTTCTTTCCTTTAAAAAGTTTTGCCTTTGCAGACTGGAAATAAACATATAATAACAAAACAAGACAAAACAAAAAAATGTTTGAGTCCCAATTTCAATGTCCAACAGTTCCTTATGTGTACATGTCAGCAATGATATCTGGATGGTGGGCACATGGTGGCAATGCAGGTCCGACCCTCTCTGGTTTGGTCCTAGGTAACCTGCAGTGGTGCACAGCTGCTGACTGCTCCCATGGCAAGGCGTTGTCAGCGTCTTCCATCTCTGGACTGTGTTTTCCTCTTGTCTTCGTGGTTGGAGCACTCATGTCAATTCCTCTCTGTTGCAGGAATCCATCTGGTCTTGGGGTTGTTTTCTGAAAATATACAAATATATTCTTGACCACAAGTTAATAAAGGAATCTTTTCTATATAATTGATTTGGGATCCTTTTTATTTTTGTTCAAACGATTTTCCTTTGTCTTATTTAGACACCATGTGTGTTTTTAATGGCCGTCTTGCTGTTAGCATTGCAAATGAACCTTAATTTGGTAAAGTAAAAATTTTCTAGATGTAATTTACTTATAGGATATTTTTCCTTACATGATATTGCCCTACTATCCCCCCCCCCCTTTTTTTTTAATGGCGGTTTTTGTAAATTTTATAATGCAGTCTTGATAACTTTAAATTAAAAAAATTTTTTTTTTCCCTCCACACATATGACTGCTTTAGGTTCATTGCATATTCAGGAATTTTACCATGAGATGAACTACCAATAGAAATTTTAGTTATTACTTTAAGAATAGCTTTTTGTCCAGTACTTGAATATTCACTTATTTCAATTAGCCTATTTAAATTAATCTGAAAACTCGATTACTATTTTACTGTCAAATTTAATACTCTACCAACAATCTTAGTTTACCCTGTAAATATTAGTGGGAAGGATTATTTGCATTCTTGAGTGGGCCCTGAGCATTCCAAATGCTCAGCTGAATTTAGATATAGGGCAACTGCTGTCGGCCAAGTCTCTTGTCTGTTACCTGGGTCCCGATCTGAGCTGGGTATTATTATTTTTAATATATTTTATTGATTTTTTTACAGAGAGGAAGGAAGAGGGATAGAGAGCTAGAAATATCGATGAGAGAGAAACATCGATCAGCTGCCTCCTGCACACCCCCCCACTGGGGATGTGCCTGCAACCAAGGTACATGCCCTTGACCGGAATCAAACCCGGGACCCCTCAGTCTGCAGGCCGACGCTCTATCCACTGAGCCAAACTGGTTCTGGCTATACTCACTTTATGAACCCAGTATTACCTTGATACCAATTCAGGCAACAATACCACAAGAAAAGAAGTTACAGGTCAATAACCCTGATGAACATAGATGAAAAAATCCTCAACAAAATACTGGCAAACAAAATTCAACAATACAAAAGGATTATACACCATGATCAAATAGGATTTATTACAGGGATGCAAGGATGGTTCAACATGTGCAAATCAATCAATGTGATACACCACATTAACAAAATGTTAAATAAAAATTATATGATCATCTCAATAGATGCAGGAAAGAATTTGAGAAAATTCATCATCCATTTATGATAAAAAATCTTAACAAAGTGAGTATAAGGAGAATGGACTTCAACATAATAAAGGCGATATATGACAAACCCACAGCTAACATCATACCCAGCTATGAAAAGCTAAAAGCTTTTTCTCTAGGGTCAGAATAAGACAAGGATGCCCTTTTATTTAACATGAGTGACCCGGTGCATGGATTCATGCACATTGAACGGAAATTAATTAGGAGGTGTCTGGTGGGGCAGGACTGGGCAAGATGGGCCGGACATGCCCTGGAGCCAACCTCCCATTGTCCGCCCCTGGCCGGCCACACCTGGGGCTGCACTGTGGTGGAGTGAGCAGGTGGGGTCCCTTGGCCTGGCCTGTGGGGATCGGGCCAAAACCGGTTCTCTGACATCCCCTGAGGGGTCCTGGAGTGCAAGAGGGCACTCTGCAAAGTTGCTGTCATACCGTGGGTGTGGAATGCAAATGCAAGTGTGCAGTAAACCAGATTCGGGGTGACAGTGCCCCAGCGACAGTTTAACCCACGGCCGAAGGTGGAATTGCACAGCCCCTAAAGAAATCGGGCTCCCTCCTTTCTGGTTTCGAGGTGTGTTACCCGAGAATCCCCGCTGCCAAGTCACTGCAGCTCCTGCGTTGAGCGTTTCCCCCCTGATGGTCAGTGTGCATCATAGCGACTGGTTGGACTGTGGGAGGGACACTTAGCATATTAGCCTTTTATATATATAGACTAGGGGCCTGGTGCACGAAATTCGTGCACTGGGGAGGGGTCCCTCAGCCCAGCCTGCCCCCTCTCACATACTGGGAGCCCTCAGGGGATGTCCTACTGATGGCTTAGGCCCTCTCCCTGTTAGGAGTGGACTTAAGCCGCAGTCTGGCCTTTCTTTGTGGGAGGCGACTGGGCTGATCAGGGGAAGGCGCCAGCCCCATCACCCCACTGCTGTAGCCACCAAGGTATTTTCATCAACACAGACTCCAGTCCCTTCACCATGAAAAAATGTCAACTTTATTTAGGCGTTTTCAAGATGTGTCTTTCATAGGATATGACATTTTTTTCTTTCTTTTTATCCTCACCTGAGGATATGTTTCCATTGATTTTTCCCCCCCTTCCTTCCGATCCCAGGCTCGGCCCCTGCCCAAGTCTAAAGCCTCTGCCCCAGGCTTTAGGCTTGGGGAGGGGTTCCCCTGCCTGCACCTCTGATCAAAGGCTTGGCCCCTTCCCAAGCCTAAAGCCTCCATCCCAGGCTTTAGGCTTGGGAAGGGGGACCCCCCCCCACCCCTCCAATCACAGGCTCAGCCCCTTCCCAAGCCTAAGGGAGTGACCTTGGTGCCGAGGAGGTTTACGGGACCCAGGTATGTATGCAAATTAACCAACATCTTTGTTGGGTTAATTTGCATATTCACTCTGATTGGCTGTGGGCATAGCGGAGGTAGGGTCAATTTACATGTTTCTCTATTATTAGGTAAGATAGTATTTTTAGTTCTAGCCAGATAAATTAGGCAAGAAAGAGAAGTAAAAGGCATCCAAATTGGAAAGGGAGAAGTAAAATTGTCACTATTTGCAGATGAAATGATTACATATAGAAAATTCTAAAGATTCCATCAAAGTACTGTTGAACTAATAAATTCAATAGAGTTGCAAGGTACACATCAGTATACAAAAATCTGTTATGTTTGTATATACTAATAACAAACGATTAGAGTAATTAAGAAAATGTTCCCATTTACAACTGTATAAAAAAGAATCAAATACCCAGCAGTACCCTTAACCAAGGAGGTAAAATATATGTGCACTGAAAATTATAAGACATTAATGAAAGATATTGAAGACACACATAAATGGAAAGTTGTTCCATGATCCTGGATTGGAAGAATGCACTACAGTTTGGGGTTGGTGTTGCTAAATGAGCATCAGCCTGTGCCCCAAAGAGTTGCAAGTTTGATTTCCAGTCAATGTACCTGGATTGCAGGTTTGATTCCCAGCCCTGGTGGGGGAGGAGGGAGGAGAGCGTGTGGGAGGCAGCCATTGATGTGTCTCTCTCACATCAGTGTTTTTCTCTCTCTTCCCCTCCCTCTTTCCCTTTCATGATCTCTAAAAAAAAATCAATGGAAAAAAATATCCTTAGATCAGGATTAACAGCAACAAAAATTTTTGTTAAAATGTTCATACTAATCAAAGCAATATACATGTTCAATGCAATCCCTGCCAAAATTCCAATGGCATTTTTCACAGAAATATAACAAATAATCTCACTTGTATGAAAAATTTGGATGGCACCACAAAATACTCTGAATAGCCAAAACAAACTTGAGAGAGAAGAACAAAGCTGGAGGCATCATACTCCTTGATTTCAGACTATATTACAGGGGTATAGTAATCAAAATCATATGGTATTGGCATAAAAATAGACACAGAGATCAATGGAACAAAATAGCCCAGAAATAAATCTTCGATTAATTTACAATAAAAGAGCCAAGAATATACAATAGGGAGAGGACAGTCTCTTTAATAACTGGTGTTGGGAAAACTGAACAACCACATGCAAAGAATGGAACTGGCCAGCATCTTACACCATACACAAAGTAACTGAAAATGGATTAAAGAACTGACTGTAAGACCTGAAACCATAAAGCTAGAAGAAAACATAGGTGGTAAACTCCTTGACATGTCTTGGCAATTTGGGGATTTAACAGCAAAAGCAAAGGCAACAAAAGCAGAAAATGAACAAGTGAGACTACGTTAAACTAAAAAGCTTCCGCACAGTAAAGAAACCACCAGCAAAATAAAATGCAACCTACTGAATGGGAGAAATATTTGCAAATCATGTATCTGATAAGAGATCAATATCCAAAATGTATCAAGCACTCATACAACTAAGTAGCAAAAAAACAAACAAACAAAACAACACCCCAAACAACCTAATTAAAAAAATGGGCAAAGGATCTAAATAGACATTTTTATAAGGAATACACACAGATGTCCAACAGGCACATGGAAAAGATGTTCAACATTAATTATTAGAGAAATGCAAATCAAAACCACAAGGAAAGTCACCTCACACGTGTTACAATCCTATGATAAAAGAGACAAGAAATAAGTGTTGGCAAGGATGTGGAGAAAAGGGTGCCCTGTGCACTGATGGTGGGAATGTAAATTGGTGCAGCCACGGAAAACATTGGAGGTTTCTGAAAAAATTAAAAATAGAACTACTATATGATCCAGTTCCACTTTTGGATATTTATCTGAAGAAAATAAAACCACTAAAAAATATAACTGCACCCCCACGTTTAGTGCCGCATTATTTACAATAGCCAAGACATAGAGACAACCTAAATGTCCATCAGCGAGTGAATGAAGAAATTGTGAGATATATATATGTCCCCAAAAATGTATACATGCACTTTGAATAATTATAAAGGCAGTGTTTCTTAAAATACATTTCATTTTCAAAACTGACCTATCAGCTGTTAAAGTGTGTATACATACATATAAATATAATAGGATCTCACTTATATTTGGAATCTAAACAACCTGAAGAACAGATTGGTGGTTGCCTGTGGCAAGGAGGGGGCAAAATGGGTGAAGGCAGGTACAGCCTGGTGACTATAGTTAATAATACTGTATTGCATATTTGAAAGTAGCTAAGAGAGTGGATCTTGAAAGTTCTTATCACAAGAAAAAAAATTTTGTAACTATATGTATGGCGATGGCTGTTCATATACCTGAAACTAAAATAATGTAAGTCCATTATACTAAAAAAAATTATTTACTGTTAGCTAGTGGTTACATTAAATACTGTTCTTTTTATTATTTTAAATTTTATTTATTTATTTAGTTATAAAATATTTTTATTGATTTCAGAGAGACAGGGAGAGGGGGAGAGAGAAACGTCAATGATGAGAGAGAATCACTTATCTGCTGTCTCCTGTACTCCCTCTACTGGGAACCGAGCCTGCAACCAGGGCATGTGCCCTGACCGGGAATCAAACCGTGTCCTCCTGGTTCATAGGTCGGCACTCAACCACTGAACCACACTGGCCGGGCTAAAGAGTGTTCTTTTTGTTAAGGAGGTAAGGAATACGGATAGGAAACATGGGTAATAACACTTTCAGATGGGAGCTTATTTTATTTTCTAATAAAGAAAACACCTTGTGGAGAAGTTCTGTGATTGTGGCAAGGTTTATGTCTCAAGTGAAGGTCATGCTTTGCTAGACGTATGAAGAGCTACGTCTTTAAATGACTTAACGGGACATGTTCAAGCAACTCAGCACTTGGCAGGTTTGACTTTGATGAGCAGGAGCAGGTGGGTGGCTCAGGCTTCTCAACCTTGAAGAGATGACTCCAAATGACTTTGTTTTTTTTCTGGGTAGTTGTAGGATAAAATGAGACTTAATGCAGGAACTTGGGGAAGGTATAACCATTGTTCAGGTGAAAGGGAGAGGGGTGTGTGACAGACAAACAGAAAGAAACAGGTGTGAGAAAAGCACAGCAGGACACAGGCCCTGGGAACGGTGCTGGCAGGGCGTCCCTGGGGTTGATGGTAACTGGTGAGAACCGTTTCTCTTTAGTACAAAGGAATGAAACGCAACCAGCAACAAATGGCGCTCACACAAGCGTGCACACTTCTGTGACTTCTGGTGGGAGGTGTCCTGTTTTTCTGCAGGCTTATGCTTTTTCAGAGCTTTGAGAGGCTTTCAATGCTTTGAAGACCCTAATTTTTCTGAGACTGTTTCCAATTGTAACCATCTTGACACCATCTTTCACTTTTTCTGATGATTCTCTTTTCTTGCTTAGCCTTTGTCCTTCTTCTGCTTCCTCTCCTCCCTTCCCTCCCTATCTGGCTAAATGTTCTGGCACTTGGTTTGTTTGCCAGGAAAAAGACAACTGCCCGAGAAGGAGAAACTCCTTCCCTCCTTCTGGGCTGTGTGAGGATCCTAGCCTCCGGGCGGGACAATGGTTCCTGTGCTCTTGGGAAGGGAAATGCCTGCCACGTACCCCTCTTTAAACAACGTGGGCAAGTGCAGGGGTCTGTGGAAGATACTGATCTGTGAAGTCATTAGCCTGTCCATCTCCTAACAGTCCTTTGATAGGCTAATCATTTACTTAACACTTGTTCTTGGGAGCTTTTGATCGCGGCCCCTCAGAGAGAAGCCCTGCACACTACCATTTGGGACCGTAAGTATGCAAAAGCTGCCGCAGGTTATGCTGGCGGAGCCCTCACTGTTGGATCGGACAGGGTGAGAATGAGGTGTTTGATTTTGGTTTTGTTTGTTTGGTATAAAAATTCTATCAGAGTCTCTTATGTTCAGAACTCTCACTGAGTTTATAAAAGTTTTGCAAACCAGAATAAAGGGATATGTGTTAATATATGTCAACACCCACATTTGTTTTAAAAATTCATGACTCCTACCAATTTGTGCTATTCTCTTTCTTCTTTCTCAATATTACTGTCACCCATTGTTACTATCTTGTTAGACATGAGTCTGTCTACATGTATGAAATGGAAAATTAACAGTAATAATATATATAACATGAGTCCTCCCAGATTTACACATAAAATATGTAATAATTTTTAAATAGTTAATTCTTTCAACCTTTAATCCATTTTTTATTTTGCCCTCCCCTACACACACACACACACACACACACACACACACACACTTTATATATATATCTGTAATATATATGTATATATATAAATATATTGTTTTTTTCTGAACCTTGTTTTTCCAGGCTTCTCCACTATAAAGTACTATTTTTCTCTGCAATTAGTGAGCAATTTGTGAGGAGATGCTTTCTGACTGCCTAAGTAGCCTGTCTCTCATTAAATTTTCATCCATTGGTAATTTCCTAGCTCCATTGTGCCAAGTGATAAATGTGGAAGTGATGGAGACAGCAAATCAGAAATGTTTTTATAAAAAGTAATCTGCAACTCTCCCTTTACTAGCCTACAATATATCTCATAGATGATATAACCTACCTATGTTTAACTTCAACTATAACATAAAGGAGAAAGGAAAGAAGAGTGACTTATAGTAAAAGTGATATGTATTTCAGGAGGAAGTCAGGTGTGAGAAATCCTAGTGATAGGGACAGCCACTCCATGCAGAGGTGGCTTACTGATAGCTCAGATTCAGTCAGGGGCATATATCAGTAACATGATTTCTGAAAATGGTGAACAACTCTTGGTAAAGTTTAGAACAAAATAGAGCACAGTAATCCCTCAACTTCAAATACATTAAAATAGTGCACAAATCATTTGATTTTAAATCTAAAACATGTACATAGGATTTGGACCATTACAAATAGGTTTTTACCTACATGGATGCCGGGTAAGGCGCTCGGCAAGTCCTATGGGATGCAGAATAGGACTTTGCACTGTGGCACCAGCCCGCTCATTCCAGGACATCGGCCACCTCTGGCCCACACCCCTAAATGTCTTTAGTATTCCGTAACCAAATAACCCCCACAAATGTCCAAAATGTCCCCTGGACGTGCTAATGTTGTTTGGGAATCACTGTTTTAAGATTCCTGCCCCTCAACCAGAAAAAAAAAGATAGAAATATACACATATTGACTTTTGGTGTTCCTTAGTAGTTGTCTCTCACCTGTATGCTAGACTCTGTTGCATTGTATAGGCCTTGGACACATGAGACTTTTCTACTTCCACAGATGCATAATGTGTTAGCTGAGCTTTGGGAGGTGAAACAGCATGATTCCCCCACACTTAGCACTTCACGGGGATGGATACAAAGATTAAAGTCTCCTTCAGAGAGACCAGAGAGACATGGGACATTTCCTAGAACTCACACCAAGGCTTCAAACACACTTCTCTCCCTCCCATTTTGTAGGGGTCTTTAACTTTGCTATCAAAGGTTTTGTCCCTGAATTTATATTAAAATCTGGAACAGAAATGTGCCCCAGTAATAAGAAAGTCTGGGTTTTGAGAGGCCATCTTGCCACATTGAAGAAGAATGATAATCCAGGACTTGAATGACCAGCAATGCAGTAGTGGAGAACCAGTTTGTCGCTAGTCTAAGTAAGAATGTTTTGACAAAGGTGGGCCAGGTCCACCTAATTCATTGATCTGCTCTAAACCATAATAATAACGTGAACTACTCAAAGGAATTTTAAGGAAGGAGAAATCTATTTGATCTGAGGGGTTTTTGTTGACTGTTTGGACAGACGTGGCAACAAAAACGCGCCACATCACATGTCGTCAATTTAGTATTGCTTGAGTCAGTTTCTCCTCTGCTTTCTCAGGCCTGCCATCAGTTTGCCTTCTTTACACGCTTTCACGCTCCAACTTTTGAGACATGATGAGTCTGACTTCTGAGCTGACCAAATGATTTCATCACATTCATGCTTTTCAGAAATCACATTTAAAAATTTTCATGTGTCAGCCGCCGAGAGCAACTAACTGGAGATGCCTACGGAGCGAAGGCCGCAGGTGGGGTGCATTAATTTTGTGGCCTTTTTCTTGTTTTTTGAGATTGTTTTGTGCACCCTACCCTGACTGAGAAGTTTCTTCCTCAGGAGCCTTCTGGGTGCTTTGACCTGGATCAGTTACCTCTGTGGGGTGTGGCCACATGACAGACTGTCCCAGCAGGACAAAAACGAGTTGATTATTTGAGCTGAATTTGCTGGGAGATTCCCTCACAATGTAAGAGTCAGAAGTCATAGAAAACTAGAGCGCACAGCTTCCACTGTCCTTTGTGGTACCATCCATTCATCCAAATGTTGTCAGAAGTCCCTTTATGCTTCCGGTGCTGAGCAAGACTGACTGTGTTCCCACACCTCCGCAGGGCAAGATGACTCAGAGAGTTCGGGATGAGGAGGTAGGTGACCTGGGCCCCCCTTCTCGTGCCATCTCTTGCCAGCTGGCATGTCTGAACTTCACTTTTTTGTGTTTTACATTGAGACACTGGGCAGCATTTTTGAGACCACGTATCTGGGAATTAAGTTTTGGGACCTCCCAGGGCAGCTGAGAGGACCCAGTGTTAGTTCCAGAGCGAACCCTCTGAATGGGATGAATGGGCAAGAGAACGAGTTAGCTGTCCTATTGTCTCTTCAACCTCAAAATGTCAACATTGAAGTCACCACATCGTAACCGTGGTTTTAGGCCACCACCTGCCCTTCGTGGTCCTCTCTGGCCCTAATACCCCAGTCTTTTGGAGTTGACAGCACCCCTCCCCCCCAGTACGGTCTTGGCTGCAGTGGCAGGGACAGATACAGGGACAGTGTGGACATGCTCTGACAGCTGACTCCGTTGTCTGCTCACAGTCCTGTTTACCAAGTCTGCCAAGATGGAGAGGAGCTAGAGTAGGTTTTCATGAAATAATTCAGAGTGTGGTGAACAAAATCAGTGGCAAATAATGAAATGGCAGAAAAAGAAGTTGATTTAGGGTTAGGTGACTCAGGTCCTAGTCTGGGCCTTCTCCTTGCCTTCTGTGAGGCTTTGGGACAATGACTTCACCTTCTAGCACCTCAGTTTCCCCGAAGGAGGCTAACCATAGCGGCCACGACCATGTTCCAGAGCTACCAGGGGAGTCAGATGGACAGTGTTCATTATGGCATCGCTGAACTGGTCCCTGTGGCACGATGAACACAAAGCAACAAATCGGTTGTTTCATGGTTAAAGAGAGGCAGTTGCAAGGAAGCTAGAGTTTATTGAACATTTATTATGAACCTGAGGTAAGGTTAAGAATTTTACATACAGCCCTACTGGCGTGGCTCAGTGGTTGAGCATTGACCTATGAACCAGGAGGTCACGGTTTGATTCCCGGTCAGGGCACATATTGGGTTGCGGGCTCAATCCCCAGTGTGGGGTGTGCAGGAGATCATTGATGTTTCCATCTCTCTCCCTTGTCCTTCCTCTCTGAAATCAATGAAAATACATTAAAAAAAAGAATTTTATATACATAATCACACTTAGTCTTCATCACAATCCTGTGAGGTAGGTATTATTAACTCTATTTTTGTCCGAGAGGCTGAATAACTTGCCCAAGATTTCACTAGTGCCAGGAGGACTTTCCAGAATTCAAATCCAGATACAGCTGGCACCAAAACCCCTGCTCCTCCCCTGGCACCCGCTGCCTCAGTCGTAGAACAAATACATATTTTGACTCCAGGCAGTCCACTCGTGATTTCTGTAGTTGTATGTATAGAGATGAAAACAACAAAAAACGAACACACCAAGAATCCAACCGTTGTATCTTAATCCAAGTAGAACTTCTGTATTTGAGGAAGGAAAGGCCAGGCTAAATGCCCGTATCAGAGAGATTCAAGCTGCGAGTTCTTCAGACACCACACCTACGTGGGCGTTGAGTCTGGGAGTGTTAGGAGGAGAACGCCAGTGGGCGGGCTGCCATGAGGTTCCACAGGGAACGTCAGTATCCGCCGGGGGAGCCCGAAGCCAAACAGGTGCGTCGGCAGGTGGCCGAATCCACAAATCCATGTGAATCTGGCTGCTGGGAAGCATTTCACATCATCCGTGACGGCCAGAGCCAAATTCACTAGATTTCAGTGAAAATGACGGACAGGAAAGGCAGAGAATTTATGAAGGAATGTCTGATGAGGAAACTCAAGTGTAAACCTCTACATGCTTTGTGTCTAGAGATCAGTGAGAAGATTTAAGAATCCGGTATTTTATTTTTATTTATTTATTTTAAAAATATATTTTTGATAATTTCAGAGAGGAAGGGAGAGGGAGAAAGAGATGGAAACATCAGTGATGAGAGAGAATCATTGATCGGCTGCCTCCTGCTTGCCCCCTACTGGGGATCAAGCCCACAACCCGGGCATATGCCCTGACCAGGAATTGAACCGTGACCTCCTGGTTCATAGGTTGACGCTCACCCACTGAGCCACAGTGGCTGGGCAGGATCCGGGTATTTTAGATCTGTTTAGTCTGTGGCCGGTTTGTGGCCTTATGTTTAGAGTAACATTTCATAACTGGCCCCTGGATTGCAGGAAGACAGAAAAACAGTACAGCCATTTCGTGTGACTCGTTATAAAACTTAGCTGGTGCTTTTTAAAAATAGGTCCAACCAAATTAGCTCTGGGCACCTGCTGGAGCTTAGCGTGTTTTCAGATAGACTTGTTTGCTATCAGCCAACAAACAAACAAAAAAACCCCAATGCAACAAAAGCCTTCACCCACATGGCTTGTTATAAAACCTGACACTCCCGATGCTTTTCCAAGCCACATCTCTCAGATCAAATCGCTGGAACACGGGAAAAAGACATGGGATGCCTTGAAAGAGGAGGGCAAATTAATATTGTTAGACTCAGCTCAGAAAGGTTGGGGAAAAGAAAGGCGGAGATGGTGGATAATGTGGGATGGTAAGCACATTGTGAAAGTGTTTCCAATTCCTTATGCAAATGTGTTTCAACACTGATGTTACAACATGGCTGGAATTCTGGAATTTTTAGTTTCTCTGGAAGGGCCCCTTAAACATATGTGGACCGCTGTCTCGTCTCAAGTGATTGGGACTTTTGTTCCTTTATTTGACAGAAGAGCTATAGATGATGTCTAAGTGAACAATGGCAACAATTACAGCAACAAAGAGTCAGAAATCATTTTATGGAGATCTAATATTTTAGGCAATAGTGAACACTGTCAATGGCTCACAGAGGATGCTAAATTCTGGACCAACATCAGCAAAGAAAAAACCCATTTCTGCAGTGCTCTGCAGGTGACTTAGGTTGCCAGGCCTCACCTGAATTCTCACCTCACCGTTTCTCTGACTGTTTTAATATGCACCTGCTTTATATAGTAAAAAGGCTAGAAGAAGCCTATCACATCACCAGGTACATATCGCTGAATAAAACATAACTGACTTACTAGTGATCACCCTGACTTTTTGAATAATTTTGAATAATTTCTTTCCTAACCACTGCAGGTTTTTGCAATCAGCTTGGTATCTTAGAAGTCCTGCTTATAATAATAACAAGAAAAACGATGACTCCTCTGCTGCCACCACTTATTAAACACCTGGTAATGCCTGGCTGGTTGAATGTTGACCTATGAACCAGGAGGTCATGGTTCAATTCCTGGTCAGGACCCATGCCCAGGTTTCAAGCTTAATCCCCAGTGTGGGGCATGCAGGAGGCAGCCAATTGATGATTCTCTCTCATCATTGATGTTTCTATCTCTCCCTCTCCTTGAAGTAAATACTAAAAAAACTAAACACCCGGTACTGCAATAGATACTTTATATGCATTTTTATATTCCTGATATTTTATACTAGAGGCCTGGTGCACAAAATTCGTGCATGGGGGGGGTGTCCCCTCAGCCCAGCCTGCACCCTCTCCAATCTGGGACCTCTTGGGGGATACCAATTGGGCCTAAACCGGCAGTTGGACATCCCTCTTACAATCCTGGACCCCTGGCTCCTAATCACTCACCTGCCTGCCTGCCTGGTCACCCCTAACTGTCCCCCGCTGCCGGCCAGGTTGCCCCCAACTGCCCCCTCCCTGCCAGCCTGGTTGCTCCTAACTGTCCCCCACTGCCCTGGTCACCCCTAACTGGCCCCCCCCACCCCCTCCCACCAGCCTTGTCGCCTCATGCAGCCTGCTGTTTAGTCATTTGGTTGTCTCTCACTAATTCCCCTGCCAGCCTCATCATAGGCAGCCATCTTGTGAGGGTCAATTTGCATATTACCTCTTTATTATATAGGATCCCTGATACTTTATATGCATTTTTATATTCCTGTAAGATAGTGATTATTAGCCCAATTTTATAAACAGGGAAATGGAGCATTTTAGAGTTCACATGGTTAAAATAACAGGAATATTAGAATTTGAATCTAAGTTAGCCTGGCTTAGAACAATGTGAAAGGAGGCATTTTCTTTGGGAGTGCCTGGCAAAATGGCAAGCTTGCTTTGCTCCCTGTCAGAGGGTTCTGAAACGTGAGACATAAATATGATATAGGAGCAAACTCTTGTTCATTCTAAATGAGGAGATGCAGGTCAGAACTTGCAGAATTCCCTAGACACCCTTCTAAACAGGTGTGGTTTAAATGAACCCAGTGCATCAGAGTAACTGAAACTGCCTCCCTTGTTTGCTAAAGGACTGGTCCCACAGAACCATTAAAATGTGTGAGTTCTCTATTGAGTTATCCACTTGTGCCCGGAAATCTTAAAATAAACTCTCCTTTGTGAATGTGAAGGCTTACTAATTCTTTCACAAAACCCCGAACCCTATAATTTTCACTAAGTACCCGAGAATGTCACGAATGCTAATATCAGAGTATTTGGGTCTGTCCCAAAGATTTTAAAATATCATTGCAAAATCAGATTCAGTATTTCCCGCAAGTAATCAAAATGAACCTTGATTTACCAAATAAAGAGAAGTCTTGTAGCAGGCACTAATGCCTGATTCGTCTTATTAATAGCAATTTAGTTGAGCATTTGGCATTCTCTGTGCCATTATTTATCAGGTGGGTTGGAACATGGCATTGTCATTTATGTCTTTGATTATTTATCTCATAATATTTAGAGATTCATTTAGCAACCTGAAAAACATGCACTGGTCTTGGATCACTTACCTTCTTTACCTGAGAGAACTCAAGCTTTGTGTAAATCCTGGTCTCTACACCTGTGGCCAAATTAGAACGCATGAAAAATGTGCTCCGTCACTTACTTATACAGCTGAGTATTGGGAAGCATCTCCCCCTACACAGTTAGCCCTCAACTAATGGGACCGGAGTTGAAAAAAATCCCATTATGATTTGTCTGAGGTTATGTAGGCTTGGCTAGAAAGACCCTATTTCATCCTTATATGGCATTTACAATTTCTAAATATATTTTAAGTAAGTAAGTGAATAGTAATGCATTTATCTCATGGTAAATGTGATTATGAGATGTGTCCTAGCTGAAGGTTTCTTTGTTGTTCCCAAGCAGATATAAATCTTTTCTCTTACTGCCCGAAGTACTTAGGTCACATTTTTTCTTATGCAAGACCACCTTCTAGAATATATCATTTCTTTGTGCATATCACCAAGAGGTACCCCAATTAATGAGCTGGATAATTACAAAAAGTACCCCTTTCTCTGGGTCAGGCTAAGGCAGCTCTGTGCCAGCTCTGTGTAGACTGGGTTTAAACCCACTGTCTCTCCTTGTTGTGCAATGGCCTTTGCTGTTATGATTCATAATCTGACCTGTATGATAGGTGTTTGTAGTGTATCATTAATTCAATCAGCAAGTGTTCAGTAAGCACCTATTATAAACCAGGCACTGGTTAAGCTCTGGAGAGTATGACGGTGACTAAGGCACAGACTCTGCCTTCAAGGAACTCCCCTCTTAGTGGGTGAGAAGGATGCTTGTCCGTCACTGTCCCAGCAGCACAGATGGCCCATCCACAGGATCAATGGAAGGGAATCTACTAAAGAGACTATTCACAGGTCAGAGTACAGGGAACTCACCAGGGATAGTGCAGGATCTAGGGGCTAGCTATGCAGGGCTTCTGAAGGGTTGATGGAAACAGTTACTGGAACCTACAGAGACAGTGGGAGGGAGGGAGGGAAGGGGAGAGAGGGAGGGAGGGAGGGAGAGAGAGGGAGAGAGAGAGAGAGAGAATATGCTCCAGGGTCCCTGCCCAGAGTGGAAATCTTAGATGGAAGGACTGGGGCACTTTACAGAGAGGGATATGGGTGGAGGAAATAAATACCCCGTCCTCCTTCTACTTCTGTCCTTGGATCTTCCCCTGATGTCCCTCAACCAGAGATCAGGAGGCAAGGACATTTATTGATCTAGTCCTTAGAGGTCAACTTCTGGGAGAGGAGAATGGGGTGGAGGAGAGTGGAGAGTAGGTTTGGAGGGCAAAAGAAGATATCTAACACACTCTGTTCTTCTTGCCTCTCTATATCAACTCCTGTCCTTCACTCAGTAAATGTTTGTGTCCCAACACAGGTAACACGGTCCCATCAGCTCCTTCAGTTAATCATTGGCAATGAAGTCATCAGTCTGGTCATATTCTCATAAAACTAGCAATCACCAGTGTTCTTCATATATGCAAGGATATGGGGGAAGAAGAGGAAAAGAAATAATTAATATAAAATGCAGCTGCTACATTTTCTACTGCTATAGCTTGTCACAAGACTTAATTGACTTTTGTCCAGCAACCATTCCATGCTTTCCCTGCTAACATCTCACCTGAACATGGTGCTTTACCTAGTGAGGTAACCCAAACCTTCATTCCTATGGGTCTGCATCCTTCGATTTTTGTCTTAATTGAGTAGCTGCAGTTTTCCATTGACCAGGGCTATTGGACAAGACAGTACCAAGAGATGCTCTAGGCCTAGGGGATCTCTGTGTTTCAAACACAGTTCTTCATGCCTCTGTTATGTAACAACAACCCAATTTCCTCCTGGTAATTGGGATCAATCACCCTGGCCAGTAGAGTGACCCTCTTTCTCTGTCTGTTGACTCAGAGGCTCCAGAATTTTAAAAAGGCCAGAGGAGAGCATCAGAATTCATTAGAAGAGTGATTGTGTTTCCTGGCGGAAGTGTGCTTTCCTTGGACACTAGGACATCTAAACTCACTGAGCTCAATGTCACGTTGATAGGATACAAAATTTCTTTGAGTTATGGGGACAAGATGAAAAACTCACTAGATATAATAGTGAGGGAGTACTTCTATCTCCTCCCTCTGGTTCCTGGAGAGACAGGACTATCTAGTGGAAGCTGGTTTAAGGCCTATATTACTACATCCGGTTGGATAGCACACCAACCTCACAGTGTGTGGGCTCCAGCTGGTGCAATAGCTGAATTTTGAACAGGCCATCCTGCCATTTTATCAAGCCAGTTTTTTTAAAAAAATTATTATTAAAAGTATTACAGATGTCCTCTCTTTCCCCCCACATTGACCCTCTTCACCCCGCCCCTACCCCTCCCAGGCTTTCACCACAATATTGTCTGTGTCCAGGGGCTATGCATATATGCATATAAGTTCCCCAATTAATTTCTCCCCACCCCCTGCCTTCCCTGTGAGATTCATCACTCTGTTCCGTGCTTCTATGTCTCTGGATCTATTTTGTTCCTCAGTTTATTTTGTTCATTAGATTTCACATATGAGTGAGATCATGTGATACTTATCTTTCTCTTGCAAGTCAGTTATTTTTGGATGGTAAAACTAATGAATGAAATGTATGTGAACTCATTGCTATTTTTCCTTTGCCTAAAGAAGGAATTTAAAAATTTAAAAATTTTTTCTCCAAATGAGCGTTTGTGTGGGACACTGATGACAAGGATGAAAGCATTCTGTAGGTCCATGTACGGAGATGCTGGAAAAAGTGCTTCAGACTAAGAAAGCAAATCTGCACCCAAAATATGAGTCTGACATGAGGACAAATTTACACCCCCTTCACTCATGGAAGAAGTCCAGTTTAACTTACCTACTTCCCTGTGACTGGCTGGAACTTTGGGAAATCGTATTATATCAAGGCTTTGGTGTCGGCAGGCTGGGCACTCAACAGGCGTGGTAGCTAGATAAGCTTGGTGAGTCCATGCACAGCCTCATCCTTGCTACTTAGGGCCACTTCTTACATGGGCCCATCAAGCAAACACTGTGAAGGCCAAGCACAGAGGCTGCCTGACACACAGAGTAGGTCATTTTGTGTTGATCATCAAGAGCCTCCTACAAAGTGATCCTTGTGGTCAGTACCTTCATACTTCACGTCCATGTCAAGAGTCCATTCACATAGCTTTTCCTTGTCACCAGTTTTCTAATTTTGTTCTTTTCAAGTCCCTGACCAGCCAGCCAACACTGTTAGTCCCTGCCCATGTGTCAGTGTAGATCTAGACCTCAACCATATTTTTCCTTCTCATGAAGCAGACAAGCAAATGTACACTCCAAAGTTGTGCCCATGCCCTTAAAGACACACAGTGCTGATCTGTCATCAGGCCCAAGCATTTCCTCCCTCTTTTTAAAAAAATTATTTCAATCTTTATTGTTCAGATTGTTACAGTTGTTCCTCTTTTTTCCCACCATAGCTCCCCTCCACCTGGTTCTTACCCCACCCCATGCCCTTACCCCCTGCCCCACTGTCCTCATCCATAGATGTATGATTTTTGTCCAGTCTCTTCCCGCCCCCACCCCCCACAGCCCTTTCTCCCTGAGAATTGTCAGTCCACTCCCTTTCTATGCTCCTGATTCTATTATATTCACCAGATTATTCTGTTCATCAGATTTTTTATTCACTTGACTTTTAGATTCACTTGTTGATAGATATGTATTTGTTGTTCATAATCTTCTTCTTCTTCTTCTTCTTCTTCTTCTTCTTCTTCTTCTTCTTCTTGTAGAATACCTTTCAGCATTTCATGTAATCCTGGTTTGGTGGTGATGAACTCCTTTAGCTTTTTCTTGTCTGTGAAGCTCTTTATCTGACCTTCAATGCTGAATGATAGCTTTGCTGGGTAGAGTAATCTTGGTTGTAGGTTCTTGCTATTCATCACTTTGAATATGTCTTGCCACTCCTGTCTGTCCTGCATAGTTTCTGTTGAGAAATCAGCTGACAGTCGTATGGGTGCTCCCTTGTAGGTAACTAACTGTTTTTCTCTTGCTGCTTTTAATATTCTCTCTTTGTCTTTTGCCCTTGGCATTTTAATTATGATGTGTCTTGCTGTGGTCCTCTTTGGATTCCTTTTGCTTGGGGTTCTGTGCACTTCCTGGACTTGTAAGTCTATTTCTTTCACCAGGTGGGGGAAGTTTTCTGTCATTATTTCTTCAAATAGGTTTTCAGTATCTTGCTCTCTCTCTTCTTCTGGCACCCCCATAATTTGGATGTTGGTACTCTTGCAGTTTTCCCAGAGGCTCCTTACACTATCTTCAAATTTTTGGATTCTTTTTTCTTTATGCTTTCCTGGTTGAGTGTTTTTTGCTTCTTTGTATTTCAGCTCTTTGACTTGATTCTTGCGTTCCTCTAGTCTGCTGTTAGGTCTCTGTATAATATTTTTTATTTCAGTCAGTGTATGTTTAATTTCTAGTTGGTCCTTTTTCATATCCTCGAGGGTCTTGCCAAGTTTATTGGCCTTTTCTAGGAAATTCTTGAAAAACCTTATAACCGTGGTTTTGAACTCTATATCCAGTCATTTGTTTTCCTCCATTTCTTTCATTTGTGATCTGTTTCTTTATCTCCACATTTTCGCTGCTTCCTTGAGTTGGTAGAGTAGTTTTGTGTGCTAGATGTCCTATATGGCCCAGTGGCTCAGCCTCCCCAGTTACCTGAGGTGGACACTCTTGGTGCACCCCTTTGTGGACAGTGTGTACAGCCTTATTGTAGTTAAGTCTTGATTGTTGTTGGTATCACTGGGAGGAATTGACCTCCAGGCCAACTGGCTGTGAGGATCAGCTGCATCTACACTGGGAGAACTTCTGTGCTCGAGACAGCCTTATGACAAGACTTGCAAAATTGCAAAAGCCTCTGTCCTCAGCTTGGATGGGGCGAAGTCTCAGGGCTGAGCAGATAGCCTTGGTTTCCCATCAGGCCTGCCCTATGAGACCCCTGGGTCTCAGTGTCCCTCAGTAATTGCTGCAAGCCTCTTTGAGAGAAAGCTGCCCTTGAGTTTTTCCCACTGCCAGACAGTCCAGTTTCTCTCCCAATGAATCTGGATTCCCAAATTCTCTCCCAGAACTGGAGTTCAGCACAGTCAGGAGCTTCCATCTTCCTCCCACTAGAGAAAGCCAGCGGCACACTCAGCAGTCAGTCTTCTCTGTGCGCACTTGCGTGCCTCCGGACCTCTGCCTTTCGCGGCTCCCCTGAGTTTCCATGTGCTCCTCTCTTTTCCTGACAATCCAGACTCCCCCTGTATGAATCTGGGACCTCAGGGTCTCACCTGGAACTGGCATTCAGTGCAGTCGGAACTGGTGTTCAGTGCCGTTGGGAGCTTCCGTCTCTCTCCCACTAGAGAAAGCTTGCCAGGCACTCAGCCGCCTGTCCTCTCCGCACGTGTGTCTCCTTACCTCAGCCTTTTGCAGCTCCTGTGAGTCTCCATGTACCCCTCTCTTTCCTTCTAGTTGTAGAATTTCCACTCAGCCAGCTTTCCTGTGGTTCTGGATGATGTCCGTACTGTCTTTTAGCTGTTGTTTTGAAATTGTTGTGCGAGGCAGCAGTTTAGGTGTTCATCTATGCCGCCATCTTGGTTTCTCCCTCCTCCCTCTTTTAAATGATCCCAGAGAACTTCCAATGACACCACAGGTTGAGGAAGAGATGTGCCTCCCAAACACACTGAGGCTTTCCAATGTAACTGAATGTGCTACTGTGCACAGTAGGTTTTATAATTTAGTGGATCAAATAAACACCCAGGTCATGATAGTTCAAATTGCTGTGTCTCTTGATGTCCCATGGTCTGGCATTCACTCTCCATCAGGGCTTGGGAATAAGCCAGAAGCTGCATTTCTTTTATTTTTTTAAAAAAGGATTTAAAAATGGATTTTTAGAAACAGAGGAAGCGACAGGGAGAAACTTTAATGTGAGAGTAAAACATTGATCAGCTGCCTCCTGCATGCCGCCTACTGGGAATTGAGCTTGCAACCTGGGCATATGCCCTGGCTGGAATTGAATCTGGCAACCTTTCGGTGCACAGGACACTGCTTAAGCAACTGAGACACACTGGCCAGGGTGACAGAAGTTGCATTTCAAATGGAGAGTCATTGATGGCAAAAGAGGGCATGGCTTGCTGAAGGCTCGTTTGTCATACCAACTAGGAGATAATACCAGTCAATTCTCTCATAGAAGAGGAGATAACTGAGTCAGGTTTTGAAGGATGAATAATACTTCCTGGATGGGTGGACAAGCTATTGAACAGCATATGCAAAGATATGAAAAAGTGAAATGAGAGAATCCTAACATAGTTTGGCATCATTGGGTTATGGGATGTAAGGAGATGCTCAGGGACCTAGTCATGGGCATCTTTTGAACCTTGCAGAGGAAGTTACTGAATTCTTTTAAGCAAAGGAGTTATCTATTTAAGAAAACATACTGTTCTTTGTATCTCTTCTGGTGCCTTGCACAGTCTCTTAACAATAATTGATCATACAAATTGTTTTGGTTTTAAATTTTGATTGGAAATAGGGTTAGTTACATATGGTGCCATTTGTCACAGTAACTTCACACCTTTTTCCTACTAGGTCTCAAAATCTCTACCTCCAAACTCAAATATTTTCTTTCGTGTGTGACTTGTTTAGCTCCCTCTATCCCTTCCTCCCTCCCTCCCTTCCTCTCCCTTCTTTCTCCCCCACCTCTCCATGTACTAGTAAATAATTCTGCATAGGGGCATGTAAATAAGAATTGGTTTTTATTCTGCTACTAGAGGCCCGGGTGCATGAAAATTCATGCACTGGAGCGGGGGTCCCTCAGCCAGGCCTGCCCCTTCTCACAGTCCTGGAGCCCTCAGGGTCGGGAGGTGACCTAGCGATCAGGGGAAGGTGACGCCCCAACACACCTCTGCTGCTGCCACTGCCGTCAGTGCAACCCTCGGCTGGCCCTAGTTACCTGAGCCTTGGGGAGCCCTGGGCGGCTGGGCAGCCACCATCTGAGGCTTGCCTGTGCCTCAGGCCTGCCCAGGGTGTCTGTAGGGCTGAAGGGACTGGGGGACTCATGAGGCAGGTGTGCGGCAAGGCCGGGCCTGCCTGCTGCCCCAGTGAGGCTGAGGGGACTGGGTGCTGCCATCTTGTGACTGTGGATGCCGCCATCTTTGAGGGTGTGGCAGTCAATTAGCATATTCCCTTTGTATTGGCTGTGGGCGCCACCATCTTTGAGGGTGTGACAATCAATTAGCATATTCCCTCCTTATTGGCTGTGGGTGTCACCATCTTTGAGGTGGGGTAGTCAATTAGCATATTCCCTCCTTATTGGCTGTGGGCACCATCATCTTTGAGGGCGGGGCAGTCAATTAGCATACTCCCTCCTTATTGACTGTGGGCACTACCATCTTTGTGATGGTGTGAGGGTCAATTAGCATATTCCCTCTTCATTAGATAGGATTAGATTCTCATCATTAAAATTTCTAGTCTATTTGGGTTCCTTGCTTAGTAACTTCCAAAAAATAAAATAAAATAAAAGGTTTCACCTCTTCACTTTTATGAGTAAGATACTAATGCAAATCTATCCCATCTCCCTGACTGGTTTGGCTCAGTGGATAGAGCATTGGCCTGTGGACTGAAAGGTCCCAGGTTTGATGATCTGGTCAAGGGCATGTACCTTGGTTTCGGACACATCCCCAGGAGGAGGTGTGCAGGAGGCAGCTGATCGATCTCATTGATGTTTCTAACTCTGTATCCCTCTCCCTTCCACTCTGTAAAAAATCAATAAAATGTATTAAAAAAATTTATCCCATCTCTTTAACTTTTTCCTACTCCCTTACTACATGTAAAAGGATGCTGCCTAAGCTACCTGAAATAGTCTATGGATAATGAACCTGTGTTTGGGTAAGTGCGCAGTGTCTTTAAAACATGAGTGAATCTACTGCTAAAATATTTATAGTTTAGTCAACATAACATAAACTTGAAGAATGATCAATTGTGGTAGCAGATATCCAAATCTTTGAAATGCCTTGAGAAATCTATGACCTTATAAGACATAGTACCCTCAGTTCTGAACCCTTGCTTCCATATTTGGAAATGAGAACTTCTGTTGTTCTGTGTCAGGAGCAGGACATAGCACCAACGAAGAGTGCCATCTGGGCCATGATCCCGGGAGGGAAGGGAAGAGAGAACAAATGGCAGATCAAAAGTTTGGCGTTTAGAGTGGGTCTGAGCGTGGTGTGCTTTGATTTCAAAGATGGCTCTGTGCCTGGCTAAGTTTTGTAGATTGTGGAACTGGATGATAACTGGCCCTAGGGAACATTGGGTTACCAGAATAGAAGGCAAAGATCAAGTTTGTGAAAGGAAGGGTGAAGGAGACATTGGCCAGTACACCAGGATTTGAACTCCCTTCGGCAAGCATTCTGAGAATGTGCGGATGACATTCAACCTCTGAGCAGGGCTTCAAATTATGGGGGATTGGAGTTGAGTCTCTGGAGACCTGGGTGTTGGTAACTCAATAAGAAATGGGTGGAGAATGAATTATTTTGCCCCTCAATCTAGAGAATGGCATGGCTCTAAAATGCAAACGTTCTCAGCCCCACTGGGGCTGTCCAAATTTTAGTGTTGTTCTTGAAAAATCAATGTAAACACCATACCTTTTATGAGTAAAACAAGAGGGTAATTTTTTTTATTGTTTGAAAACAATTAACACCCCCCCAATTAACACCCCCCCACGCCACTCCCACCCCTAAGGGCAAGCCCCCACAGCCCCAGTGTCTGTGTCCATTGATCTGCTAATATGCATGCATACAAGTCCTTTGGTTGATCTCTAACACCAGTCCCCCAACCCCCCCGCCTTCTCCCTGAGGTTGGACGGTCTGCTCAGTGCCACCTTGTCTCTGGATCTATTTTTGTTCATCAGTTTATGTTGATCATTATATCCTTCATATGAGTGAGATCATGTGATATTTATCTTTCTCTGACTGGCTTATTTCGCTTAGCATAATGCTCTCCAGTTCCATCCATGCTGTTGCAAATGGTAAGAGTTCCTTCTTTTTTATAGCAGTGTAGTATTAAACAAGAGGGTAATTTAAAAGTAAAAACATTCCCCTAAGAATTTCTGTGTTGAAAACGGAATGGGGTGGAGATAGTGATCCAACATGCATTATGTTCTTCAAGCATCATCTAGAGATACTTAGTAAACCTAAAGTGATAAATTCCCTTTGTTGGTGCTATGGGAAGAAATCTCCACAGATTCAGTCCTTCTCTAGAAGTATTTTATAAAACCCCTTGCTTTGTCATGAATATTTAGCTACAGGTTAGGAGGGAAAGAAAGAAATCTTTTTAAAAATGCATTTTTTTCAGTTAGAGTTGACATACAATATTATGCTAGCTTCGTGTGCACAGCATAGTGATTAGACATTTATATACCTTAGGAAGTGAAGCAAAAAATAAACTTGAATTAAAGATGGCTATTCCTGGTGAAACAATGAATTATTATTGTCATTCACCCCATCGCATGCTTTTATTTTGCTGAATAGAAAGGCATTTTATGTTACTCTTATCAATTGATTTTAAAACTCGGAAATTGTTTGTTTTTCAGGGGTTACATTTGGAGCTCAATAGAGCTGCACATAGCTACTAGGTAAGAACTTAGTTTTAATTATGGTGCTTACATGTCTAGGCCAAGGGTGTTTTCAGGATGGAAAGGAAGATTAAGTCCCAGAGAAGAAATTTAAGACCTTTGGGCAAGAACGAACAAAAGGAATCTTACTGTCATTTATAGCTTCCAGATACTGAAAATAATAATAATAAAAAAATATATAATTTTCTGAATGACTCCAAGTGCCTATTGGGCTTTGTGGAATAAGCAGCTAGAATGTTCTTGTGTATTGTTTTTGAGAGTAAATTTTGTTTTGTTACCCAAATTAAAGGCCCTTTTATTATAAAAAGCATTTGGCTGGATTAGAAAAACAAGCAATGAGCCTTGTTTTTTAATAGACTATATAGCACTTTCACACTTACTGTGGTTTTTGTATACATTTGGATTAATTCTTGCATTCTTAATCTCCACTTCTCTTTTCCTTAGTTTCTTTCTCTTCCTTGCCCTGAACTCTACCTTCAATCCCATTTCTGACTTTTGGGTGAAGATTGAGTTTTCTAGATTTCATTTCCCCACCTTCATTGACTTGGAAGCGAACTCTTATCTGTCCTTTGGTGATAAGATTTTTACCACTTACCTGTAAGCATATTTTTAGAAGCAACATATAGAATGAGTTAATATCTACATCCTTTCCCTAAACCAGATAAGAACAAAAGCCACTTTTACGTCCTCCTTTCAGTCCTGAATCTTCCTGCCACAATTCCACTTTCTTCTCTTTCCCTGGACACCATCTTTCATGTCAAGATCATTTGGAACTGTCACTTAACAGTAAGGGTTTTTAGCTCTTCACCACCGTTTTGAATGCATCACCCTTTTCTCTTAAATTAGGTTGTTGTCTTTAGTCAATCCTCATCAGAGGTTATTTTCCCCATTGATATTTAAAGAGGGTGGAAGGGAAGGAGGGAGAGGAAGAGGGAGAGAGAGAGGAGAGAGAGAAAGAGAGAAAGAGAGAAAGAGAGAGAGAAACATTGTTGTGAGAGAGACACATCGGTTGGTTGCCTCCTGCATGTACCTAGACTGGGCTGGCAATTGAACCTGCAGCCCAGGGATGTGCCCTCGATCCAGAATAGAACCCATGATACTTCAGTTTGCAGGTGACATTTTAACCCCGAGAAACACCAGCCAGGGCTTGGTTGGTTAGTTTTTGGTCAGGGCTGATTTTTAAAATATTCTTTCAGCTAGTAAAATGTAGGTGGAAGACTTCTTATATTATTGCATGTCTACAATAGCTTCATTTCTTATTGACCCTGAGACTGAATATAGATTTTCAAAATCATAATTATTTTACCATGGAAAATGGAAAACACTGCTTCAGTGGATTTTTGCATTCAGTATTTTCTGTGAGAAAACTCACAACAACATGGACCTTATTTCTTTGTAGCTAATCTCCACCCCCAGCCACAGAATGTCATCTTGGTGTGCCTGAGTGTTGGTCTATTTCCTTTCATCTTGCTGGACATTTGTTGAATTCATTTATTATGAGGATTTTTTAAATCTTTTCTGAAAATCTTTTTTTTTTCTTGTTAATCTGTGAGTATTTCTTCTCTCTGTTCTCTCTCTCTTTTCTTTTGAAATTTAATTTTTTTTTTAACATTTATCATTTATTTGTCTGTTGAGAGCTGTGTTCCAGGAGAATCTCTCAGTTGTATCTTCTGACTAAGTAATCATTCTTCAATTATATATTTTCTGTTATTCAGCACATTTATTGAGTTAACTCTTTTTCCCCAATAACCACAATTTTTCTTTCCCAGTTTCCCAGTTGTTGTTCGTAATGACCAGTTTTAGTTAAAGGGAGCCATTCTCCTCTCTTATTCCCCTGAGGATGTTAACTGTATGTACAGCACCTACATCTCCTAAAGTCCCGTTTGTTTATTCCATCACCTTTGCTGCTTTGGATGCTGGTTTATCCACGTGGTGGCTGTGGGGCCTTTATTCCGAGGGCTACTTTCCCTTCGGTATTTGCGGAGTTTCCACGCTCTCCTGGGACCCGAGCTGCTCGGTTAGTCTGTCTCTGCTGGACCCGATCACCTGGCCTGTCTCCAGGGTTCCAGGCGGGGCTGTGGCCCGTGGCCTGTGGGTGATGGAGGCCCCTTCCTTCCGGGTGGCAGTAAGTACCGTTCCCAGGCCTGGGACCGGGCACCACCTCTCTCTGGCTGTGCACTGCTCCCACCGTGGGACAAAGGGCTCAAGCTTTCCGATGCCTCTGCCTCCACCAATCACCCTTCTGGTTGAACCCAGATCCCCTCTCGTTCTTTTCATCTGTCGTCTCTCAGCTTGGACCCCACAGACATTATTCTCACTCTCTCCATCGGTCCTCTTCTATTGTTTTGGCTATTATTTTTTCCCCTTTATTATGAACTCATCTGCCTTGAATTTTTCAGGAATTTCTCTAATTTCTGGCCTATGGAGGGCACTAAGTTTTATTTTCTAGTGCTGTTTTCAATTACATTTTTTCTTGTCATTTATAGGAATGGAGACGGGAGAGAGATTTCAGCATATTTCCAGTGTGCGGTCCTGGTCTGATCTCCTCCTGGTCTGTTGTAAAGCATATTAGCCCGATGGAAATGAAGCCCATCAGTATATCTACCAAGTAATATCTATCCCTACCTCCGAATTCAGTGGAAATGTGTACTTTGGGTATATGTTACATATACTAACATGCATTGCATTCTTGCTTGTTAATGCCTTCAGTGTGGCCCTCTCAAAGCATCCTGAGGTATATCAGTGCTAAGACAGAAAAATGGAATGTTAAGGAGGTAAAATAATGTACCCAAAGTTTAACAAATAGCACGACACCAAGCCACGATTCATACCTAGGTGTCGCCATGGCAACAGCTGCCTTCCATTAAAAGGCATGAGGGAATGATACTGGGTGATGTCCTCACTGGGGCATGTCATCAAAACACACTAGTGTCCCTAGAGTGGGTGCTGGGAGAAATAATGAAATCAGGAGTTACTGATTATCGCGGGTAATTTGCAGACAGATCACGGAGTTGACAGCACTTTTCAATTCCATGTTGTCGCCTTGTCAACACGATCGATTCTTGGAGCAATTTGTGAACCGTTAGTTCTTTAGCGGAGGGCAGTGCATGTAAATGGCGTGTGCGCATCAGTAAACATCTGGGCAGTGCTGGCAAGTGCGGGGTTCTGTTTTGCAGTGTTTTTTCTCATAGCTCTCCGCTGAGGTTTATTTTCACATAAGCAGCAATTACGGAACGTGCGTGCCGTGAGGGTGAATGTTGTTTTGCTGGTTAGCGCGCATCGTGTGGACTGTGTGGCACGCTGTGACTACCTGCCTGTCATTTCCCAGAGAGAAAGAAGTCTTCGCAGCAACTGTGAGGCAGGATTCCAGCTCCACACAGGCGGGAGGGTAGAACACTTAAGCTTTTGTGAAGTCTGCAATGTTTTGTTCGAGGAGTTTTGGAAAATCTACCTGAATAAACACTTGGGAAACGGAGACATGAAAAGACCTTGTATTTCAGTTGAGAAGTTTTCAAAATGGAAGAGCCAGCGAATTTGAAAACGTTGTCAGAGTACGAGGGCACCCATGAGAGAAGATGGGTGGCACGGAGCTGGGTGGGCGGTGCGGGCAGCAGCCAGGGAACACTGTCCGGTTCATTGCTGTGATGCGGAGTGAAGGGACTCTACCTGCCTCACAAAGCCGTGAGATAATGGCCACAAATCCCTTAGCATTCACTTTCAACCAATCATTTGAAATGGTTCTTAAACCTCCACACCTTTCTCGCATCCCTTCCAGTGTCCTCGCTGCCCTGGGCCAGCCTGGGGGCCAATGTCAGGCCGCAGAGCGAGGGGAAGGGCCCGGAGCTCCGGCTCAGAGGGCCCTGGAGTCAGGTGTTGCCTCATGGGGGCCTTGGCCAGGTGGCATGAGACTCATGCAGGTGACTTTCTGCCTGAGGTTCTGAGTTCCAAAGTAGTGAGCACGCGCCAGGCTCATGACCGTCCATCACCCTTTGGGCGGCCTTTCTGTATGTAGGGGAGCCTCTCACAGTGAGCCGTTACTGCCCAGCAGAGAAGTTGGCTCAGGCTCCGAGTCCCTTTGCCACAGGGATGCAGGGATGGACCCAGAACCTGCCAGTTAGAGGCGTCGGCATGAGTCTGCCGTTCAGACGTGAGGAGCATGAGAAAGCATGAGCCTGTGCTTTTGGTGGCCCTGGTGGCCATGGCAGCATTTCCCTCCAGGGCTCAGCGTGGAGGTGGTTTCCTTATCTGGCCAGATCTGTGGTCTGAAATGGGGCTTTGTTTATAGAAAGTGAGGTCTGTTCTCTAGCCCTCCCGGCAACTATGTGCTACCCACTATCTCTCTTTTTTTAAAAAAAAATATATTTTATTGATTTTTTTACAGAGAGGAAGGGAGAGGGATAGAGAGTTAGAAACATCGATGAGAGAGAAACATCGATCAGCTGCCTCCTGCACACCTCCTACTGGGGATGTGCCCGCAACCAAGGTACATGTCCTTGACCGGAATTGAACCTGAGACCCTGGAGTCCGCAGGCCGACGCTCCATTCACTGAGCCAAACCAGCCAGGGCTACCCACTATCTCTTAAATAAACTCCTTTCCTAACGAATCAGCCAGAGTGAGCTCCTGCGGCTTGCAGTGAAGAGTTGCTCCTGAGAGAGGTTAAGGATCTGGTCTGGGTTTGTGGCATGGCTCATCTTGAAAGAACACCCCTGCTTTCTCATGTACATGAAGGGAGACCGGGGCTGAATTCATTCACTTAGTCAATCAGCAAACGCCACTAGGTGCCTTCAACGTGTCAGACGCTGCATTAGGTACTGAGTGTTACACGGGGAACAGACAAACGTTAGTTAGCATATAAACCCACGCGCTACAGCTGAGGATGGAGCCAGACGTGACCTGCAATCATCATTGACACAATGCTGGGAATTGTTCCTAGTCATTTGGCAGAAATTGAGGGTGAGACAGCTGGGGATAATTTATATGAAAATGACCTAATACTTAAAAAAAACTTTCTATAAAGTAGGAAGGGAAAGAAGGAAAGGCCATATGCACTGGCCACCTTGCTTCCTTTTCTCTTCTTACTTGCTTTGGGGACTGCTATGGATGCTTAGATATAGATTTTATTTCAAGTTGTGGAACATTCGAGATTGGGGAGGTGGAGGGAGTTGGACAATACTGGAACTCGCTCAGCGTTTTCTCCATGAGGATGTCTTGACTGAAGTATAAAGAGGTGCAGAAAGCTTAGGCTGACGGTCCCCCATTATTTATTGAGTGCCTGCTGTGTACCAGACACCTAGGGTTCCCATATGTTATTTCAGGCAGTTTGTTTTTCTCTCTCTTTGCCTACATTTGTGTAGGTCTCTTTAAATTACAAGTGGAAGAAAAACTGCTCAGATCAAAAAGGGGGAAATTTTGCTTCATGCAACTGAAAGATTCGGGGATAACTTCATGGAAAACTGGATGTAGGTGCTCAAACAATGAGGCTGGAGAGAGCTGCTGGGTCACAGCACATCAGACTCATCCCACCAATGGAAGGAGAACTGCTACTTCCCAAGCTTGGCAGCAAGTGCCAGGTTTGAGCCTGAATCAGTTTAGGATGGTTTTGTCCACAAATAATATAAACCTGCATAAAAGGGGCTTACATTTCTCATATAGCAAAAAGCCTGGAGGTAGAGGCAGTTTCGGAGTCAGTGATCTCGGGGCACCAATCATGGCAGGGCACCTGGGCGGAGTCTCCATGGCTCTCTTGACTCAGATGGTTGACCCAGGTACATGCCCTTGACCCAGAATCTAATCCGAGACCCTTCAGTCTGCAGGATGATGCTGTAACCACTGAGAAAAACTGGCTAGAGCTATGCAGATTTTATTGGAACACACACACACATACACACACACACACACACACACACACACACACACACACACACTATGCAGAAAATCTCTACAGAAGCCACTGAAGGGACAGACCACTCCTTATATCTCATGGGTGAATCACATCACATGCTCACTCTTTACCAATCCTTTTCAAGGGAAATACACGTACCTTGGTAGTTTTCAGCTTATTAATATTTCTTCCTTGGGGCTAGGTGTGAGCCCATGGATGTCTCTCAGGTCACCCAATAGCTAAACAAAATCCATTCAACTAGCCAGGAAGAAGTGGTGGACAGTGTGGGTACCAAACAGTATCTGCCAGTGTTATGTATGCATTCCTGAGCCAATCCCAATGACCACCCTAGTCACATGTCTTCTATGGGGTGCTGTGGAGGTGGTGGCAGTCTGCTCAACTCACATAAATTCAGAGTAAGAAATCAGGTCCCTATTATTCAAACTATGGCTCCTATGCTAATTCTCCTACCCAGGAATAACATGAAAATTCTTTATCACATTTTTGACATAATTGTTAGAAAGAAAAAAATAAGGATTTCTGTTTCTATCTTTCTATCTTAACCCAAGGTTTTGGGTAGCTCATAAATATTTCAGACTCACCATAGATAGTGACCTGGATGGTCGAGGATAGAGGAAAGCATGTGTTCAACGGGATTTCTCAAGACAGTAGACACATTTTAAGCTGCTCAACACTGTTATCACAGACCATCTGCAGAACATGGAAATATTTGTTAGCAGAGTCATTTATTGTAATGATACTTGGCACTGTGAAACTTCACTGTTATTCTGCTTCTTCACCTTGGTCTATCTTTTATAAAGTTTCCTTTTTAAGAATCCTCTGTATAAATGTAGGTGATCTGAGGGTTTTATTGAAGAGATAACTTTGTGTTGGGCACAGACATAAATACCAATAAGATGATTTATATCCCCATGTAAACTACATTTGGATTGGATGGTTAAACACTTCCATCACGATATTCTTCTCTCCAAAAATGTGTAGTAGCTTTTTGTTCTCTATGGTGACAAGCACTCATTATTCTTCCCGATTTTTCAGGAAGGAATCTGCCCTGCCAGTAATTTTCACTCAAGATTCCCATGCTCTTTAGCTTAAGCTTCTCCTTCCACATTTTGACTTGGCTGGTGCAGGTTCTGACCGTTGAAATGCCCTTCCTCTACTTTTCTGAATTCTTTCATCCCTCAGGGCCAAGCTCCCTCCCCTACTGAGCCAGCTGACACACTTCTCCCTGTTCTGTGAACTCTGAACCCATGATTACCCCATTTAAGGCAATTCAGCCCAAAAAATGTTCCACGCTTCTTTGTTTGTTAATCGTTTACATGTGTACATACTGTCCTGTCTCCTTAGTTACATCTTTGGACATAGAACAGGTATCTCTGCCTCAGATATTTTTTCTTAGCACCAGATGGATATTAAAGATATAACCTTGGGTGTCTCAGAGACATCTCAACGTCAGCATATCTGAAGTGCTACCTTTTATCTGCCTCTCCCTTCTGTTCCAACTCACTCCTGTTCCTGTTTCTATAAATAAGCTTCTAAGCAATTGCCCAATCCCCTCCTGATTCTTCCCTTTCTTTTAGAAACTCATCATCCAGCGCCTGAGTTCTGTCAATTCTATTCCTATGCACGCCTTCGGATCCTCTTCTCCATCCCTGGCCCCACTGGCTTATTCAAGTCTTTGCCATCCTTCACTTGGACTATGGCACTGGCCTTCCAACAGGTCCCCCTGGATCCAGATTCATCTCTTTCAGTCCATCACCTTTACTATTGCCCAGAGAGCATAGAGTATGTCACCCCTCAGCTTAACAACCTTCAGTTATTCCCACTGCCAGAAGAAATCAGAACTCTGACATAGCCTGAAAAGTCATTATTAATTCAGTTCCCTGCCTAGCTTTCCAGCTTCCTGTTCTATATTGCCCGATAATGAGTCCTTTGGCCAAAGGACTCCTAGTGGTCCCATGCACACCTGTGCTCATCCAGGTCAGCCAACTTGGATTTGGCATCTGTAATTCTCTCATAGTAGCAATGATATGTTTATGTGTGTCTTTCTCCTACTGTAGTATGAGGTTTTATCTCAGTGCCTGGCACAAAGTAGGAACTCAATAAATGATAGATGGGTATATGATGAGGTAAGGATGATATGTAAATTCTGGATGTGAAGGGACTGCATAGCCTAACCTACTCATTTCTCACAGATGAAGCACAGGATTGGGCCCAACACAGGCCTTCAATACACACTCATCATGGGATGGTTGTTCCTGCTCAAATCAAGGCGTCTGGGATGTTTACTAGGTTTTAGAAAAATAACCTTAGGATCTTATTCGATGCATTATTGACTAGGTTTTGGGAATTGGAGCAGGGTTTGCCTTTCCTCTGGTCCCTTTATGGGTAGAATTTTGAGTATTTCAGGCAGCTGTTTGCTAATGTGCTGGGTTTATTGTGGAGGCCTTCTGGATTGATTCTACACTTGGATCATCCACGTAATAGGTTATCAAAGGAATAAGAATGATGCATGAATTAGACTATAATTTAGAGGCAGGAATCTACTCTTCACTTCCTTTTGGATTATCCATGGCTGTATTTTAAACTCCATGCTTTGAGTGGAGGTAGGTGTAAAACTGTCAAGAGTAGACATGTATGGAAAACTCAGTGAAAGGTTTCCAGGTAACGTGTATGCGGGGAGTGTGATTTTCTAGTGATGAGTAACATCAGGAGAGACGACATCTATCTAGACACAGAGCTGTCACATGGACACAGTGCAGAGAGCCTGTGCTTCCTGGTGTCCCCAGCAGGTCCTCAAAGGGGGACCTGCTGTATGACTGTGTATTAAGCCTGTAAGCCCCAAAGCTTTCAATGGGGTTGGCTGGCTATATTAACAATAGAAAATAATCATTAATCTTAAATGTATCATTTGCTCTTCTACTTAGTAAAAGAATGACTTCTGGGGGTGGGACTCCACTCATTCTTCTAATTCCTCTCACGGTGCCAGCAAGAGATGCTATTTGCTCTTAAGCAGCTGCCTATTCTAGTCTCCTTGCTTCCCTTCCCCCGTCCTGCCTTTTGTTACCAAATCTCTTGTCCACTGTCACCTTTTGCTGCAGGCAATTTTTGTGGTTTTTGACTGCTTCTCATCTCTAATGTCATATCTTCTATCTGCCACCTCTGCAGCTTACCCTTCTTTTCCTCCTGTGTTCCACCTTTTATTTTAATGCTGTGACCTCTCGTTCTTTCTCCTGACTGTCCACAATGGGGTTTTGCTTTTTCAGCTATTTCTAGTCAAGTACATCTCTCTTTCCTTGTCTGTATTACGGTTAAAGGTCCAGTTGCTTCTCAGCTGGAAACGGCAATATTGCCCATGGTTCTCTGATATATGGAGAAGCAAGGCACTAGAGCGAACAGAGATGAGGCTCTTCATCTGTTAGACAGAAGGCCTGCATATTCTCTCCTCATCTGTTAGAAACAGAGCCATGTAACTCAAGGAAAATTCATAGTTTAGTGAGGGAGACAGAAAATGATTGTATCACTCATTTACCTATTCTATGCTAGACTGTAGGCTCTTCGAGGTGGGAACCGTGCCATGTTAACATCGATATATATTACACTATACAACACCTGCAGCTTAGTAAGTGTCCAAAGCATGCTTCCTTTTTTTATTTTTTAAAATTTCTTTATTGATTAAGGTATTACATATGTGTCCTTGTACCCCATTGCCCTCCACTCATGCCCTCACCTCTCTGTTGTCTGTGTCCATCAAATCATGCTTCTTGAATGAATGAAGAATGGCTGAATAATAAGATGTATGGCAAAGGTATTAGGGTATGATTCTTAATAGAATCATCTGAGACACATTTAAAGCACACTGATGCTTAGACCAATTACTATTATTAGTTGATTCTAAGGTACAATTTCCCCCCCACATTTCAACATCACAGAAACCAATGCTTCATTTATTTTTATTTCTTAATTTATTTTTTATTGAATTTATTGGGGTGACATTAGTTAATAAATATTGGTTTCAGGTATACAATATATCATATGTATATTGTATTGTATGTTCTCTACCCTAAGTCAAATCTCCTTCCATCACCATTTATCACCCCTTTACCCTCTTCTACCTCCCCTTGTCAATGCCTCTTTTAGATACTTCTTATAATCAATATGATAACAAGGAGTTGTGCCATAACTTAATTTGAAGCATTTTAAAAAAATGTATTTTTATTGATTTTAGAGAGGAAGGGATGAAACACAGTAAATCAGAATGTCTACAGGGAGGAGGCTGGGCAAAAATAGTGTTCAAAGTGCCTCAGGTGAGCCTGATGGACACTGAGGGTTACAGGGCTCCTATGAGGGAGACATTAACAAGGGGCCGCTTTTACAGAGACCTTTGAATCCTTAGCACAGCGCCTGGTCCATTGAGATAATCCTCATTTACTGAACCAGATGGAATTATTAAGGGCATTGGAGAAGCCATCAAAATTATAGTATGCATATACTATAGTATATAGTCTACACTACATATTCTATGTCTCTTTCCTTCTCTTCTTTCCCTCCCTCCCTCCCTCCTTCCCTCCCTCCTTCCCTCCCTCCCTCCCTCCCTCCCTCCATCTATCATCTCTCTCTCTATATACTATAGTTGATATAGCAACTGTCCTGAAAGACAAGTAGACATTTCCCAGGGGAGTAGGGAGACAAAGTCTAAGAGGACTCTGCAAAGGCAGACAGGGATGGCACTCAGAGTGTGTGTGGGTGGGTGTTATTGGAGGGGAAGCATGTTGGTGACAGGTGCAGAGGAGGCTGGGGCGGTGGTCATTTGACTCGTTAACCCAGAGTAAAGCCTGCTGGGATGGATTTGAGAGGAGGCCAATGGGCAGCTAGGAATTCAGAGGCAATTGAAGTGCTGACCCAATCTGCCAAGATTCTGAGTAGCCCAAGAATTTCTTTAATCACCACCCAGCTTTCATTGTGTTGGGGCTTTATCCTGGTACCAAGTGCTTTGTGCCAACAGTCTGCACTGCTTGGCTGGCCTAGAAGTGCACCAGGCTCCCCTCCTTTTCTCTTTCTGACCCACAGATTCACCCGTTGAATCTCCAGGGCTTCACAGACTGGATCGCTTTACTTTGGCCTCAGAGTTGAACACCTCCAGGGGGCACCACTCACACTGTAGTCTCTGTCCCACGTTTGCTCATAGGCATGCGGCATTGCCTCATCTCCCATTTGCATGTTCACGTGAGCCTCCTGAGGCCTGTCCTTTTCCAGGGACTTGGCCCCACAAACGGAATTTTAGGGCCCATGGAGGCTGTGGATGAGGGTTTTTTGATTGGGCGAGGCTGCCAGAGGCAGCAAGATGAGGTGGTTGGTAAGAGTATGGGCTCTGGAGCCAAAGCGTGAGTTTAAGTCCTGACTGCCCCTTACAGCTGTGTGACAGGGACACTTGGCCTGCTGTCTGTGCCTCTGTTTTCTTCTCTGGCAAATGGGGATACTCAGAATACCTATCACACTGAATTGCTGTGAGGATTAAATGGTTAATGCGATTAAGCTTCTAAAACAGAGTCTGGCATGCAGTAAGCACTCAACCACCTTAGCTACCGTTATTTGATGCTTAAAAAACTTAAAAAATATTGACTTTAGAGAGCGAGGAAGGGAGAGGGAGAGAAACATTGATGTGCGAGAGAAACATTGATTGGTTGTCTTCTGCAGGTACCCTGACCAGGGATTGAACCTGCAACCCCCCTTCCGTGCACAGGATGCCACTCTAACCAACTGACCCATGGCAGCCAGGGCTGCTTGGTACTTTTTTTTTTTTAATATATTTTATTGATTTTTTTACAGAGAGGAAGGGAGAAGGATAGAGAGCTAGAAACATCGATCAGCCGCTTCCTGCACACCTCCTACTGGGGATGTGCCTGCAACCATGGTACATGCCCTTGGCCAGAATCGAACCGGGGACCCTTCAGTCTGCAGGCCGATGCTCTATCCACTGAGCGAAACCGGCCAGAGCTATTTGGTACTTTTTATACCATAAACAGTCTCCTTTCTATACCATATGTGTGGAATTGCTTTCCAAGAGTTGCTTGCTATTTCTGGCCCAGTTATTAATTTGTCTGCAAAGAGGAGAATGATGGTGGAAGTGTGCTGGTAATTTAGCAACAATGCTTCTTTCAGGCTGAAGTGTGTTCCTGAATTTCCAAATTACCCACGACTGTGGGCCTGGGCCTCTGCTTTACTGCGCTCTGTTTGGCAGAATCTGATGGAATTCGCGGGAGGATACAATCAATTGGATGGGATGTTTCACTCTATCGCTCAGCATTTATTGGAACATCTCCGTTAGAGACTGTAAAAGGGTCTTCCGAAGGTCCACGGAGGGTGTTGGTGGGAAGACAAGATGGAACCTTCCCTCAAGACTGAGACTCTAGATCTCTGGTTGACAGTGATGGGTGACCTTTTATTTTATGGTAAATGGTTTAACTTTAGGTTTGGCCTCATTATACCAAGCTTATTGGGCCTTCCTTATGCCCCACGGAAACAGAGTTGCTTTGAAGAAGGAATCAGCCCAATATTGGGAGCTTCTTGTATCAAATTCAACTTTCAGAGCCAATCAGAAGCGAACCCAGTCAGGTCTTTGCAGACCCCATTTTACTAGCCATCTGTTAAAAATTTGGCTCAGATTTTTAAGTTAATGTTCATGCCGAACGATGGCAGAGGGAGCTCACCAAATGTCTTTAACCCATTTTTTAAAAAGCAGGTCAAGTTCAGCATCTGGAGAATAACTTGCAATTTGGTTGAAAAAAATTGAACAAGTGTTAACATGAAATTCAGTAAAGGGGTCAGGCATATTCTAAGTTTAAAATTCTGAGATGAATTCGTTTGGCCCAAGGCTCTGTCAGCTGTCTGTTGTTGCAAAGTCCAAGAAGTACCTGGCTTTTCATCTTTTCCAGAGGGTATCTGTCTTGTTAAGATTGTGCTGAATCAGTCTTGGTATTTCTTGATTAGAAGAACATTTTGAAAGTTAGTGGTCTCTCCACCATGAGAAGTGAGGTTTGCTGAACTGTGGTAGCGGGAGTTAGATAAGAGAGGGGTTTGAGTTCACCCCTTCTAGGAAGAAGACAGAAGAGGGGTAGAGTGATATGTTCCCCAGAAACAGACCCAGATTCAGGCTTATATGCAAGTGAGGAGTTTAAGACAGTGGCTGGGTGGGGGGGGGGATGTGTAATGGGGGGATGAAAAGGGGGGCAGAGAGGGGATCAGCTCACAGGAGGGCCAGGGGGCAAATTCATCCTGATCCTCAGGGGACAGGTTGTGCTCCTGAGTTGTCTGGACCCACAAGGTCCAGGCCTGGATGATGAACCTAGGCCTCTGGGTAAGGATAGGAGGGAGCAGATCACCCCTGCTCGGTGAATACATGTGGTATGGTAGAAAAATAAAGTCTTGTTATGTTAAGCTACTAAAGTATTTTTTATTTATTTATTTTCTCTATTGATTAAGGTATTACATATATGTCCTTATCCCCCCATTGTTTCCCCCCCCCCCCCACCTCCCCAGCTACTAAAGTATTGAGGCTGCTTGTTATTGCAGAATAACCTAGATTATCCTGGCTGATATACTTTATTAATATGTACAATGACTTCAATATCTTTAACAGAAACAGCCTTTCATGTTTCGGCCCCATTAGCTATTGGTGAAGGACCATGCGGGGAGGGCTGGGCATGGGGACATAAGTCTCAGACATGCCCAGTTCCCTGTGTTTGCAGGGACAGCAGGCTCTGGTGGCTCTTTCAGAAAGGATACTTTGATGCTGGCATTTGAAAGGGAAAGCCAGGGGGCACAGAAAATGGTAGAAAGGGACCCAGGGGCCATGGGCACTACAGAAGAGAAAGGAAAAGTGCTAGGTAGGGCTCCTTCGTTTTCTCCCTGCCTCCCTACTCCTTGGGCCAAGCTGCAATGGGAGTGGGGCGGCAGCTCTGCAACATGTGGATATGAGGGAAACATGCAGGGTGGGGCCTGAATGCTGACACAGGGGAGTCGGCCAGTTAGACATGGGGACAGGGGTCATCGGTAGAGACAGGTCTGGAGTTCAGCCCCGAGTCTCCTCTGTCTTCCGCAGAGCAGGGAGGAAGCCTGGACATTCCCACACACAGATGGATAGCACTGGGTTGCAAGCCCATTAGAAGTCAGCAGACTCCAGGGAACAGCATTGCACCAGTGGGAACCAAGGTGCAAGTGAGCCATCTGGGAGGACTGGGAGGTTGGAAGCCAGCGGCGTGAGATGCAGGTGAGGTGATGGCATTGATGGAGCACAGACAAGGCCAGACCAGGGGGCGGTCCCTTTCCTGCCTGTGTTCCTGTCTCTCTGGTTGGAAGGCCCCTTGTGCTCTGGACAGTGAGCAGGGCCAGGTTAGGGCTCAGAGGAGGGGAGACAAGGAGTAGCTGCTTTGGTCTAGTTCTAGACTTTGCATTCAAGGGCGAGATGTAAAGAGGACTTCAGAAATCATCGGAGGAGGCAGGGAGACAGGCAGGGGCTCTGGGCAGGAGCCCCACCAGGGCATAAGGAGCAAAATCACATCTAGCTGTCAGCTCCGACTCCTGCCAGAGAGGGACGATGACAGGAGCGTGAGGGATGAAGTGACTGTAGTGTCTGCCAGGCCCATCTTTGCCAAGCCTTCTCCTCTTGACCTTGGATGCCTTAACCAAAATCAGAGGCCCCTCACCTTTCTGGCTTCACCTAGCACAGAACTTTTCCATCCAGTCCGAGCAGAGCAAGCGTCTCATTTCCTCCCTTCTCTGTTATCAGCTGGCCAGCTTTCTGACTAATGAACAGCAAGGTGTTCCTACCTCCCTCCAGTGCTCATAGCTCAATGGGCTTCCGTTCCCAAGGTTATTTGTAGAGGAGAAGGGTACAGTCCTTTTGCCTTTGAAAATCATTGAAACATTTTCTTTCTTATTACTAAAACACCCAGGCTCATTTTAAAAAAAATGTATGTGGAAAAGGAAAGAAAATAAATACCAATAATTCTATAACCCAGAGGAAACATCATTGTTTTCATTTTGGCATGAGTCCTTCTCATCTTTTTATCAATACATAAACATTTAAGATGCATACACAGAATTTATTTGCATATTAACAGAGGGGCAGAGTTCTCAGCCAAAGAGATGAATGTGTTCAGACTTAGGGATTGTCTTTTATTACAAATCTCTACCATTTATTTAAAATTTATTTTTTCAACAAGTATTTGCTCAGTTCCTGTTAGATGCCAAGCATTCTGATCAATGCAGCTATTATATTGACTTACTTATTGCATGTGTAGAGAGTAAACTCTTGAGGTCTGGGACAGTGATTTTTTTTTTAATGTTGTTTTCCTAATATCTAGCATAGTTCCTGGCATGTAGTAAGTAGGTGCTCAATAAATTCTGTTTGTATAAATCAAGATACAGTGGCAATAGTTCCTAAATAGAAAATCAGGACATATGGTCTGGCAAAGCATTTTTCCTTATTAGTAGATTTATTTATGGAGAATGTTATTAAAATTAATTTATTCTATTAGCTATGTTGGAAAAGAGACATGAAATATGACAAGTTCCCCAAACTGCTTTATTCTGATTACACTTTTTTTTTGGCTGAAGTGGGGTTCTCCAGGGCCTTGGTTTTCTGTGAGCTCATGGGAATTAGACTCCATCGCCATAGCACCCTATTCCCCTTAGGACTGACGTCCATCCTGGCCGGAGGCAGTGCAGGTGCTGATTTCTCGTTCACCTTTCCCGGGAGCCACATCGGTGCTGCACCGTTTCCTGTAGGCCAGTTCCACAGAAGACAGCATTTCTCTCCCTCTTACTCCACCTTTCATGCATCTGTCCTTGAACTTGTCTTTTTATGTGCAGGCTATTTCAAGACCTTTCATCCCAGGTTTGCTTTGGCACCTGTAACCTGGGCAGCCCTTTGAAGCAGACGGCTGGAAAGGACCTGAGGTGGGCTCCTGCCCTGGCCTCAGGACACAGAGCTAGATCAAAGCAGACGCCACCTGCGATCGCTTGCAAGACACGGCCTCACTCTCCCCGGTGGTCTCCATCCCAGACTGGGGCGTTGGGAATGGTTTATTTTAACTGTGAGCTCTTGTGTTTCTGGAATGGACGTGTGGCACGAGGCCATGATGTGGGGAGGTGGGTGGTATGTGAGTGCCCAGAAAATATCAGTGTCTTCCCTGACTTTTAGCTAGTCTTTTTTTTTTTTTTAAAACAGAACTGTCAGTGTGGACAGAAACAGAACCTAGAAGCTGCTATTAATGTGGCATAACTAATGAATGATTTAAGAACTTTGAAAGCACGAGGTGTTCCGTAACAAGATGACGTTTACATTAAAAATGAACCTGGGCCAGGGAAATGTGCTGGACGTGTGGTTTATATAAGGAAAGAACATCCTCCTCTCCCCGATATAGGCCCTGCGGCTTTTAGAAGGTGGTCAGGCTTTTTTTTTTTAATGGACAGATGACTGGTTCACGCCCTGTCCATAATGCTGTGATCAATTATTTCCTAACACGTTTCATAATGTGTACTCCTCAGGGAGTTCACCCCCCGCAAATGGATGCATTTATGATTCAGCTGTTCTGCGGGAAATGGGTGACTGCATCTGGTCATCTTTTTTGTAGACGTTGATCATGATCAATTCATTTCAGACCAAGATCTATTGAGGTTGCCTCTGGGTTTCAAAGTGTCTTCCAGCCCAGCCAGCGTGGCTCAGTGGTTGAGCATCAACCTATGAACCAGGAGATCACGGTTCGATTCCCGGTTGGGGCACATGCCCAGCTTGCAGGCTTGATCCCCAGTGTGGGGGGTGGCCAATTGATGATTTTCTCTCACCATTGATGTTTCTATCTCTCTCTCCTTTCCTCTCTGAAATCAATAAAAATATATTTAAAAAGAAAAGTATCTTCTAGCCGCAGCTGGATGGCTCAGTTGGTTGGAGCATTGTCCCGCACACCAAAAGGTTGTTTGATTCCCGGTCAGGGCACATACCTAGGCAGCTGATCAATGTTTCTTTCTCTCCCCGTCCCTTCTCTCTCTAAAAATCAATAAACATATCCTCAGGTGCAGAATAATTTTTTTTTTAAAGTGTCTCCCGTTCAGAGATTTTATTTATAGGCCATGATTACTAAATACTTATAAATGTAAGTAATTAAAAACTCTCTTCTGGGCTCACACACATTCCTTTTTAGGAAACCCTGATGTTGTATTCAAGGGGAGGCCAATTGAGATAGATTTCTCTTTTAAAAAAAAAATATTTTTATTGATTTCAGAGAGGAAGGGAGAGGGAGAGAGAGACAGAAACATTCATGATGAGAGAGAATCATTGTTATCTGCCTTCCGCACAGCCCTCCCTGGGTTTTGAACCTGCAACCCGGGCATGTGCCTTGATCAGTAATCGAACTATGACTTCCTGTTTCATAGGTCGCACTCAACCAGTGAGCCATGCCGGCTGAATGAAATAGACTTCTTATATTGCCCTTTATATTTTAGGGTCAAAGGGCATATTCCTTTTATTTTTGTTCGTTTTAAAATGCATTTTTAGTAGATAATGCATGTATAGTAGGAAATACATAAGATTCAAATTCACATACAGTGAAAATGAAGCCTTCTAGAAAACTAGACCACCCAGTTTTTCTAGGCTTACTTAGAGCTATCTCCTTATTATCAGTATAGACTTCCAGAAATATTCAATGCATATCACAAATATAAAGTATATGACATGTTTTTATTTCATTTTATTTTTTCAGGTGTATAACATAATGATTTAGCATTTGTATAGCAAATAATCAGCACAATACATCTACTTAACATCCATTACCACACATATTTACAAAACTATTTTCCTTGTGAGATCTTTTGAGATCTACTCTCTTGGTAACTTTTCAGTATACAACACATTGCTATTAGCTATAATTACTGTGCTGTACATTATTCAAACAGTTTTGTATGGGATTTTGTAGCTGCATTTTGTGACTAAGATGTTTCTCTCCTCTGAGCATCCCTGCCCTGGTTCTCAAAGTCCAACACATGAGTTTTACAAATATGTACTCTCCTAAGGTGGGTATTTGAAAAAAAAATTTTGAGCTCTTAATGCCCTACTTAATGGGCATTTTTAGTGTAATTTCTTTCTTTTTATTATTAATAAGAGAGTAACCAGAATCAAAATTAGAAAAATAAATTAGTGTGATGCCCGGAATGAGTATGCTTTCGATATTGTCCAAGCATCACTTTAACTTATCATTTTTGCATATCAATTAATAGGGTGAAAATTTGGATTGGCACTGACAGATGCCTGCAGTTAAGAGAATCACATCTATAAAAATTACCCATCCCTGACCCATACGTAATAACCATGCATTAAATGTTTGTTGAAAGAAGGGTTTGGCTAGCACATCCTGTGTGAGTAATGGCAAAGGAAGGTAATGTTCAAGTCTGAAATAAATGACTTCTCCTTTGCAACAACAGGAAGGGAACAGTAATCACTCTCTGTAAATAATTTGTCACCTTTATTTCATAGCATTTTCATTGATAATGGGCAGTGGATGACTGAGTGTCATTTTTCTCAGAGGAAATGCCAGGTTAGGCCTTCCTTAAATGACACAAGTGTCCACCACCTAAAATGGAACCACACATTGAGTTATGAATAATAATAAGATTAAATCCAATCTATGGAGTAATAGAACTCTTTGGCCAGCAAATGAACATGCCATATGCTTTTAATATGAAGAAAAAGCTAGCTTTTTCCTTTCACTTGATACTATCCCATGAAGATGGTGGTAAATATTGTTGCTCATGAACATTTCCACTTCTCCTTTTGGCTAGTGCAGTAGGAATGCACTTCTGTGTCTACAGTTAGGTGGTCATATGACTTGCTTTAATTTAATCAAGGAAACATAATCAGAAGTGACATTTGTCACTTCTGAAAAGAAGGATTTAAGAGCAGGTGAATAATTCTCTTTCCTTCTTCCCCCTACTGCTCTATTAGGGTGTTCTAGATGAGGAACTAGGCCTCTTGGCAAGGATAGTATGGAACAGAGTGGTATAGTCGGAAAATAAAGTTTTGTTATGTTAAACTACTAAAGCATTGGGGCTGCATGTTATTGCAGAATAACCTAGGCTATCCTGGTTGATATAGAGGACTTTATATGTACAGACTTACTTCAATATTTATAACAGATTCACAGAAATCTGTTGTTTGGAGGTCCTATAATTTGTTCAACTAGTTGCCTATTGATGGGCCCTTAGGTGTTTCTCTTCTTTTGCCATGACAGACGATGTGGCAGTGACAGATTATGTTGTTTTAGGTCCAATCGTTTTTAATTCTTATTCTACTTTGAAGTGAGACCTTGAACCTGTTTAACCAGAAGGGGTGTGTGTGTGTGTGTGTGTGTGTGTGTGTGTGTGTGTGTGTGTGTGTGTGTGTCTGTGTGACTGGGAGGGATCTTGTGTAGTGGTTGGAGTCAGGCCATATTCAGGTTAGCAAGAATTCTTCCCATTTCACAGTAATATTTTTAATGAGATGGGACAGTGGTATGTAGGGTATGTAGCCTTTACTTTTCCCAGCTGATGAGAGTAAGTTACTGTACCTACCCTGCCTTGTAGACAGACGGCTTCCTGCAAACATGGCATAACTTCTGATTTTTCATTTAGCTCAGCCTCCCTGCTTCTCCTTGGTTCACAGAGCTTGTTCTAAATCAGGAATTATTGATTTTGCCCACTGGTACGTGTCACCTCCTTCACAGGGTCTGTGCTTTGCTCCTTCTGCTGAGATTTGCAGCCACAGGCATTCTCTTACAGCATCTTCCCATAGCCCCAATGGAAGCTCCCTGCATTGGGCAGCTCCTCCTCACATTTTGTATTTGGGGGCTGCATATGGTTTCATCAAATATCTGGTTTGATTTATATTCCCTGTTTTCTTTGTTTGGGATGATTTCCAAGAGAACAAGGGGCAGTGCCAGCTTTCTTATGTCATTTTAAAACCAGAAGTTTCCTCCAGCTTTTAAACATATTAATTTAACACGTGTCGCTCATTACTTTTAAACCCATACTGAGTCCAGGAAAGCTCATGTAACTCAGTTGGGGAGTTATTAATTTAAAGAATATGAAATTTGATTTTTTTTCATAGTAAAAAAATGATAGAGGATCAGCAATCTCGTATGGTCCAATTTACTCTATGCAGAGTTTATTCATTATGGAAAATACTTTATGTCCTCTCTGCTAAACACAAGAGGCAGGCGACCTCCTCCTGGCATTACTGGCGATCACTGCCCACTCTGTCCTGCCCAGGTCCTTGACCATCTGGGGGACTGGCATGATAGCCCTTCATTTGAAATCCTAGGCCTGGTTCCATTTGGCATGCAGCAGAGAATAGGGAAAATTTACATATTTTTAATGTTCAGCAACTCCATTGACACCACTGTTTATATTTTCTTTCAAGTCCAACTCTAATGTATTTTATGGAGAGCATATCATTTGTTTGTCTCCAAATGGCAGCATTCCCTAAATTGGAGTGCCAGCCTCATTAGAAATAGTTACATAATAAACACTGGAATGCAGCATTTGAACCTGGGGAGATGGCCGACTTCTCAGGGTGTGACCCAAGAAACAACAGTCGAGTAAATGACTTCGGTGTGATGTCTTTAGCCTGTGTGCTTATTTTGGGTTAGCATTCTGTCTAGAAGGTGCCTTCTGCAGCTCCCATCCCAGGAAAATTCTTCTAGCATTGTGGCTGCAGGAGTAGCAAGAAGACATTCTTGAGCCAGGGCAGCAAATAATTTCACGGTCACACTGAACTGGCATAAGAAAAGGGAGCCTCTATGTTGCAGCAGATTGTAGATTCTATCCAGCAGCTAGGAAGAACTGGGATCCCTTTAATTGAATAAACAGAGTTAATTTTTCCGTGCTGGAGCAGATGGCCTCTTCACTTTGTTGGCCCTGAGCACGTAACAGGGGGGTGAGGGCATGAGTGGGGGAGGGGGGGCGGGGAGGTAATGGGGGAAGAAGGACACATATGTAACACCTTAATCAATAAAGACATTAAAAAAAAAAAAAGAACAAAGGTCCATGACTAAAGAAGAGAGCATCACTTTCTTCCTACACTCCTACTTCAGAGTTTGCCTCGCCTCTGCTCTAGTTCAAGTCCACAGAATCCGGGGGTGCTGTTCCTTTGTCCTTGAGACTATCATATTGGGTATAGCAGCCGTGGTCTGTGCTGCACCTAGACCCCTCAGCATCACTGTTCTTGAACAGGCAACTGCTGCTTCTATTGCAAACCTGCCACTCTGGCACCTTCTCTGGCTGAGGGACATGACTGACCCATACCTGTCAGATGGGTGCAGGTCAGAATTGCTGGGAAGTCAACACTCCCAAGTGTAGCACTTGTTGGCGACAGATGGGAGCTGGTGGATGTGTACTCCGGCATCTGTCTTTGCCCCTCCCTCAGAATACCCTGAGGTGAGTCCTGTGACATTTCCCAGAGTTCCGCAGTGGGACTGAGCCCACTTGCCCACAGAAGTAACCAGCTCATTAGCACACCCATCTTAGCTTGGTTTCCTTCCTGTCTCATCTCTCCACTCCCTACGGTGCTTCCAGGGATCACTTCCCAAACAAGCTCCTGTTCTCGGTCCTTCTCTCAGGCTCTTCTTCTAGGAGATGCCAATCTAAAGCAGCTGGTGTTGGGAGTGGTCCTCCAGAGCAGAGCCTTCAGAGGGGATCCTGAAGTTGGTTATTCTCTGGCTAGTTAGCAATGAGGGCCCCATTGCTGGGGCTCATGTGATGGTGATAACCCCTGGTGTCCTGCAGCATCACACTTACTACAACTCCCATGGGGTGGATCAGATAAGGTACAGGAAGAAGGAGATGGGCTGGCTTATATGATATTCCTAGTGCTTGAAAGATGTAGGCAGTGGTGATTAGCTGGCTGGTGTTAATGGCCCTAGGAACCCTAAAGGAAGGAGATTATCTACTCAGACCAGATACCTATCAACTCAAGGCACAGTGGGAAAAGCAGAAGTCCTTTAGGGCAGCATTTAAATAGCCCCCTTATCTCCCAAAGCTGGAAGGCAGGCACTAGATTTGGGCGTCAATGTGAGAGTTAGAACCATAGAAAGCCTCCTATGTTAAAATCAGGACCCTGAGGTCTGGGATGAGGATGTGTTACTGAGATCTCTTTGACTGCTCTGGGCTGGCAGAAGGGAGAAGAGCAGCCTCCTGTTGACGGGTGCATTCGCTTCCTCATGGTGCTGTACCAAACTGTCCCAAAAGGGGTGGCTTAAAACCACAGAAATGTATTCTCTCACCGTTCTGGAGGCCAGAATTCCAACATCAAGGTTTGATTCCTTCTTGGGACTTCTGAGGGAGAAGTGGTTCCAAGCCTCTCTCCTAGTTTCTGGTGGTCACCGGCCATCCTTGGATTCCATGGCTTCTAGATGCATCGCTCCATTCTTTGTTTCCATCCTCACATGGAGTTCTCCTTCTGTGTGTGTGTCTTCTCTTCTTGTATGGACACCATTCACATTGGATTAGGGCCCATCCTAATCCAGGACGAACTCAGCTTGATGACGTCTGTGAAGACCCTCTGTTCAAAGAAGTCACATTCCCAGGTACTGAGGGTTAGGGCTTCAGCATAGTTTTGAGGGGACACAATCCTACCTGTAATCTCTGGAAGGCATGCAAAAGGCTCACCTGAGATGGATGTTCTGCAAGATGATGCTTGTCTTTCTCAAACTCTGCCTCTCCTCATTGCTTCCAGACCAGTGACTAGGGTTACATTTCAGTGTGACCCAAGCTGGGGCAGACTTGCTTTGTTGTGAGAAGCAAAGGGTTATTCATAGAAGGAGCTGCAGGACAGGGCTCAGCATGAACAGGAGGACGATCGCCCTAGCTGGTTTGGCTCAGTGAATAGAGCATTGGCCTGCGGACTAAAGGGTCCCGGATTTGATTCTAGTCAAGGGCACATGCCCAGGTTGCAGGCTCGATCCCCGGTGGGGGGGGGGGGGTTGTGTGCAGGAGGCAGCCGATCAATGATTCTCCCTCATCATTGATGTTTCTCTCTCTCTCTCCCTCTCCCTTCTTCTCTGAAATCAATAAAAAATATATTAAAAGAAAAACAACAACAAAAAGAATAGGAGGATGGAGGGTGTTGATTTTGAAAGTTTGGATCAGAGAAGACAGAACATAATAGACAATGTCTGACATGGGGCAGAATTTAATACATTGGCAAAGGCACGTCGAAGCCAGTCCTCCTATGTGGATGGCACAAGGTCCAGAAGCTTGGAAACAAACCTTGGCATTTAGTAAAAGAAATGGACATGCTGGAACGGTCTTGGCAGGTATTGAAGGAAGAGGTCAAAGGTCAGAAAGCTGGGTCTGTTAGAATGAGAACCACAGTGTGGACATAAACGTGGTGATTAAAGAATAAGACACTCTGGGCAGAGCTGACCAAAGACATTTGTATTTCTTACGTTTCACTAACGTTCTCCTCGATGCGTTATTGTGAAGGATTAGAATCAGTACCCACGACAGATTGGAATGAGAGCTGCCTATTACTTAAAACCCTGCATGGAAGTGGGAAAGCTGCGCTGCACGCCCCTGCTGGTGGCGTCTATGCCACCGCATAGAGACCTTTTCACTTTTTAGAGAGTTTGGAGTCAGGGGGAGTTTTGCAAAGTTCTTTCAGCCACCTCACCCCCTGAAATTTGAGGCGTCCTCTCTGAGCTGCCACCTTGAATCAGGAGAGATGTATGTATCCACCCATGCTCCTCCAAAATCCACTTTCCACGCACACAGTTCCCAGCATTTTCAAATGTCTTTCAACTTCTCCCGAGGCCCCAAGTTAAAAGCAGCTGCTTAGCTTTCACTCTATACGTAGACGCATTTATTAAAAACCCTCTTCTGACCTCTATGAAGTGTTGGTAACTCCCTGCAGGGAGTCCTGCGCTGCAGGAATAAACAAACTGGAAATCACATCCTTCCTCCCACGGTGACACAGAATCCTCAGTGGCAGCCCTGGAGGTAGTTGTTGTCAGAGCAAAAAGAGGCCCCCACTGGGAGAGGAAGGAGGGTGCTGCCTGGGACGCGGCCCAACCACCCAGCCTGGGAAATGCAGCGACAACTTAATTGTTTCAGCAACTGGTGGAGGTTAATGTTTTCTGAACAAGACCTTCAATTACCATAAAAACAGCACACACTGTGTTTCTTGCGTCTGAAGCAACACACAGCAATTAGGGGACGGGATGCATTGTGTGCAGATGCAAAGGAAGGATGGAACCTGAATTCCAAAGGACTCCACGGAACTCACTTGGTGGAGGTGCATTGGACTGATCTTCCTTGTGGAGACTGATCACGGCTTACCATGCCGCTTTTCTGTGCCTTTAGGAGAATTAGAAGCAAAGCTCTTGACCCCGAATCCTCATGCCAAGACCCCCTTGCTCTGCTTGCCACACTATTTTGGGCTCACCTCTGTGATGTCCCACATGGAGGCTGCTAACCAAAGCTCCGGGCAAGATGTCGCCTGCGGAGCTGATGTGACACGGAGGTGCTCGAGCAGATGATGTCGCAGGCAGTGCTCCCGGAGACCCACGCTAACGGAAATCTCACTGGTTTCTGAGCTGTCTGGGATTGTCACACCTGTTGTTGGTAGCTCAACTAACATTGAGCACAGAATTCTCCAATCAACGAAAATGTATGTTAAATGTCCCTAGTTATTTAGAGTAGAATGAAGGAGACTGGACACGTTACTAACCTCAAAAGGGGCTCTGCTGAGCCCCTGTGGATGGAGCCCCCTTGGGCTGTTACGAGACAACCGGATGACAAAGTGGAATGCTACCCGATACTATGTGGACAGCAGCGCATTCCAACTCAACGAATGTTTATTATATGCTCGGCGCCGTCTAAGTGTTTACAAACATTAACTCATTTAATACTGTACCAAACCTGAGAGATGGGTACTGTCCTTATCCCCCTTTTGCGAATGAGAAGCTGAGGCAACGTGGCGGGAGAGCACATCTGAAGCCAGGCCAACAGGAAGCGGAGAAGCCGGGCCTGGAACCCCCGCGGCCAGCTCATGACGGCCTTCTCCCGGGTAGCAGCCATCCCTTTTGCTGTTTTGCCTGAAATGACTTGCTCGTGTTGTTGTGGTACTGAGCTCAAGACCCCCAGGCCGTGGGAGTGCCATCCGGGTGTTAGTCATTCTTTTGCACAACCTTGGGAGCCACTGTTTCGGCTGGCTGGCTGCTCAGCATGGGAACCAGAGTGATGGCGTGCGATGGTTCAGTGCGTCTCACTTCCCATACCCGAGGCAGCTTCCTGTGTATGCGCCTGAGAGTGGGGATGGCCAACTTCCTCTTCGGATAGATCTCCTCATTGCCAAGTTGAACGCTCAACTAGGAACTCTGCAGCTTGGTTCCTTCCATCTAATGAGAAGAGGCTGACGTCATGAAGGGTACAGGGTGAGGTAAGACAGGCATGTGAGACAGATGAGAACGTCTCCTTGGTTGGAAAGGAGAAAACAGCGAGATCGGACGAGGGAGCTAATACAATTCCAGGTTTTAGGGCTTTTGGGATTACAGTTTAATGCACTGAGTGAAGGACGGAAGTGTGGGGAAGGCGGACTAAGCCACCCTCGCAGTGGACAGGTGTCGTCACGAGTGGCCAGACGGAGGGCACAGCTGGCCTCTTCTGCACGCAGGCTCCGTTCTTTCTCCTTGGAGAGCAGTCCTGAGACTCCTCACTGTAGCCAGGCTGGCTCTCAGCAGAGCCCAGAAGGAGGTGCGTGGAGCCTGCCCGTTCATTTCCCCAAACTCAGCGGTCACAGACTCCCTCCTTCTCCGGGGTGTGGGGAGAGGTGAGGAGCAGGGTAATGTTCTCAGTGGGCACAGGAGGCGATGTTTACAAAGGCCAAGTTGGCATGTAGGGGAACACACACAATCTCATAAGGAGATGATTGCAGATATAATGAGGCTAGAGCACAGCAATACACAGCTGAGGAGCAAACACTGCCGGGCTGGCAGGCACACAGGCCTTTTGATGTCCTCCCAAAGGAGACCTGGCTGTGCCCCTCAGCAGCACATGAAATGGAGCAGGGGGCAGGCGGGAGCAGCCAGGCAGGCGTGGCCCAGGAGCTGGGAGGGGCCCCCACAGCCACCCCGCCTGGTCCTGAGACCCTGGTACATGGAACTTTCCAGCAAAGGCACCTAGCATTTTAGTGACATGTTAGCCCTTAGGTTTGTGCAGATATGTTGAATAAGAAATAATAATACATATTTGCCTCGATTAATATTTTCATTCATCGTAATTCTGATTAATGATAATAAATATTTGTTGGGTTTACAAAACAACTTCCCTCATGTTATCTCATTGGATCCTCTTACCGACCCTAGGATATATTTATCATCATTTCACAAGGTGGGGGGAAATAATTGAAGTTCAAGGAAATTAATCCCAAACCATAGAGCACAGTGAATAAGGAAACAAAGAATGGAATTTAGGTTTTCTGATTCCAAACTCTGTCTGCTTTCGATAAAAACCATCCTCTCCCTTACCATGACGATCTGAAGTAAACTGACATTTTAGGCCATGTTCCATTTCTAAGGACAGATGATGGATACTTTTTTGAGCACATACTCTGTGCCAGGCATGGTGCTTCCTGCTTACCTGAATTATTTCATAGCGCCCCCTCCCCCAACGCCCCCTCCATCCTATGAGCTGTGCACTGTCATCATCCCATTTTACAGACGAGGAGGTGGGGCACTTGACCAGGTCACATGGCCTGTGAATGGCAGAGCTGGGGTTTGCATCCCAGCCTTGGACGCTGACGCTGAAGCTCTGAACCAGGCATTATGTTGCCTCCCTGAGATCTGGTTTAATCTCATGACATTGAGAGTCGCCTTTGAAGCCAGTAAGTGAGAAACCAGAGGGTGGAGCCCCATAGGTGCCTGGAAAACACAGTAATGGATCCTTAAAGGACCGGAGGCCGGTCAGGGCGCCCTCCTGCATAGTAACCTGATCTGCTGATGTGGGAGAGGATGAGCTGTGCTGTCCTGGGCGAAGCCCAAGGGCTTGGAAAGGCTTCTGGCTTTGCCTGCTGGTCCTTTTAAAGGCAATTAGAAGACAGAAAGGCTGCTTAGGAAACTGTAAACTCATGAGCTGATTTTGAAATGTCCAAGGACGAGCGTCCGTGCCTGAAAGTAGACAATGTAATTCAACACCTCTGATGAGTTCATTTTTATTATGCAGTTGTAGCGCTGGAGAAAAAGGACACTTGTTTTTTTTTTTAGGGTTTAAAAACTTAAAGTATTGTCTTGGATTCTGTCTTGTATATGTATGATTTTTAAAAAACGAAGTTGCTTCTTTTCCTCCAAATGTCATTTCCTTATTATGGCAACAAAGAGGTCTGGCAGGAAGGAGTTTCCTTGCTGTCTCTCAGCAATGACCCTTGTTCTGGGGAGATTTCTGAGGAGCCTCAGAAGATCTCAGGGCACCCGCGGGAAAACATACGATTTTCTGTTTTGTTCACCAACTTGAAAACGCTGAGAAAGTGCCAGTTCCACACAGATCGGTTTAGTCTGGCCTCCGGCCCTGTGGGTTCCTGACACCAGTGGGTCGTGACGCACCTGTTTGCTCACATTGCTGTTACAGTTTGGAGTGTTGAAGAAGTAGGAGCGGCACTGAGCTTTAGACAATGATGAACTACCAATTTCTGCATGCAGGGTGACTCTACGATTGATTGTGCCAGCGAGGAGGCTTTGGAGAGTAAAGAGGGCACCGTGCCCAGTTATATCAGGACAGCAGCCTAGATTGCAACGGTCCCAGGCAAATGGGACAGATGGTCACCCAGCTTTCCTGAGTCATGCTTTGCAAGGAAGGTTCTATAAGCCAAATGCCATGTGTTGTCAATTTTACACCCTTCCCCATGGACTTTGTTTCTTGTTTGATCAGATGAGCCATGCAGTTACCTAGGGACCCTGTGGATAGAGACGTGACATTCCCTGTTTTACTCCTTTGATACCCTTGCCAGGCTGCTCTGACTGGGGCAGCTTACTTCTGAGGCCTGCAGTGCCGAGGAGGACTGGTCCCCTTGAGTGTGCTGCCTGGAGAGCCAGGGCCAGGGGCAGCCGGCTGGGCACCGGCTCAGGGAAGTCGGGGATCACAGGCTCAACCTTTGATACTGCTCCTTCCCAGAGTACGGACGTAGAGAATTTACTTTTTTCTTTTTTTATGTTTTTACTAGAGGCCGGATGCATGAAATTCATGCAAGGGGCTCGGCCCTTGAAGCCACGGCTTCGTCCAGAAGATCGTCTGGAAGGACATCCGGAAGGACATCGGCTGTCTGGTCTAAATAGCATATTATGCTTCTATTATTAAAGATTAGAGAGAAAGGAAGGGAGAGGGAGAAAGATAGAAAAATCTATGAGAGAGAAACATCATTGATTGGCTCCTTCCTATGCGCCCCCTACTGGGGATTAAGCCTACAACCTGGGCATGTGCCCTGATGGGGAATTGTGATTCTTCCCTCCCTCCCCCACCAATATATTTTATTGATCTTTTACAGAGAGGAAGGGAGAAGGATAGAGAATTTGAAACATCAATGAGCGAGAAACATCGATCAGCTGCCTCCTGCACACCCCCTACTGGGTATGAACCCACAACCAAGGTACATGCCCTTGACCGGAATCGAACCTGGGACCCTTCAGTCCGCAGGCCGACGCTCTGTCCACTGAGCCAAACCGGCTAGGGCAGGAATTGTGATGTCTTGGTGCATGGGATGATGTTCAATCCACTGAGCAACACCGGCCAGACGAGTATTTGCTTTTCTCGTCTGAACCTCAGTCTCCCCCTCTGTGGAATGGGAATCATGACAATACCTGTTCAATCCATCCTCTGGGTTTGTTGTGCGGATCAGGAAGCAGAAGCACATGGCCACCGGCAGAATGTACACGAGGTGGTTATTAGTTTAGTGTTGCTTTCACTGCTAAGGAGCTGAGGAGCGCCAGGCAGGCTGTTTCACCTCCTGAAGCCGCCCTGTTCCTTGTCTGTGGAAAGAGGAGCCTTAGATCTGCTTCTCCACAGGATGATAAATATAGAGAGTGCCTATTCTAAAGACACACGAATTAGCTCCTCTTTAAGTGGCACTGTGTCTGGAACTGTGTAACTGAGCAATACGTGGACTCTTCGTCTGCATGGCAATCCCAGGGAGGAGATCTAGGTGTCCTTAAACGCCCACTTTAGGGAAAGGCCCTCGTCAGCTGTGGGGACCCCTCCAGGGGCTCCCAGGCAGGAGTGTGGGTGCTGACTGGTGCGGACAACGGGAGTGACAGGCATGACAGGAGGATTTGGGGGACAGGCTCAGAGTGGCAGACTGCGAGCCCGCCAAGGAGCAGCACAGGGAGCGCCTTCCCTCCCGCTGCTAAAAATACCTCTGGGAAAGTCATTTCTCTGGTCCAATTTTAGAAATCAGAGACAGAGCCTCCATATTCATGTCTGGATCCCGGGCAGCCTTCTGGTTTGAGTTTTACATTTCAAGAGAGATTTTTCTGGGGAGAGCTAAAGTGATCTGCATGGAGTTTCAGAATAAAAAGTGGAAAATACCGTTAAGGAAGAGAAGCTGTTGGGCATTCTGTCTGTGATTACCAGCAGTTTTTAAAAACGGCTTTCTCAGAGGCCTTCGAGAGGTCTAGGGACAAAGTCCTTTCAGCTGTGAGCCTGTTTATGTATGTCACTATGTAATTTATTTTCACTTAAGGTAGATTTACAAAAGGATGGTCTCCTTTTCTCTTCCTTTTCTTAATTTCCCTTCTCTTCTTTTTTTCCTTCCTTCTATGCCTTTCCTTCCTGCCCCCCGTGACTGTTTCACACTGAGATGGACACCCTCTGTGTCCGTGTCTCTCTCTGATGGAGTCTGTCTGTCTCTGTTTCAGTCTTTCACTGTCTCTCTTTGCTCACTGGCTTTCTTTCACCAAACATTTACCGAGTTGCTCACTCTGGGCCCTGGGAGGGAGCTGGGGAAACACACACACAGCTCCATGTGACTCTCCCTCTCCAAGGATCACAATGGAGTGGGAAAGACATTGACTTCAGAACCAGAACAGCAAGGGAGGCATCAAGTGCAAAATCAGGTCACCTACCAAATACCAACTTGCCCAAATCACTAAAAAAATTTTTTTTATTGATTTCAGAGAGGAAGAAAGAGGGAGAGAGATAGAGATAGAAACATCAATGATGAGAGAGAATATTGATCAGCTGCCTCCTGCATGCCCCCGACTGGGGATCAAGCCCCTAACCCGAGCAAGTGCCCTGACTGGGAATTGAACCGTGACCTCCTGGTTCAACCACTGAGCCACACAAATCATTTTACCAAAAGACTGATGTGCTGAAAGGCCATCTCACTGAAATCAATCTGCCCTAGGCCCAGAGCTGATGAGTGTTGCTGGTCAGAAATAATTCACCCGACGGTCCCACAGGAATGAGCTTGGTACTGGGAGAGGGGCCACGTTTAAGTTCTGGCTCAGTGACAGAGCGATGGTCACGAGTCCTCTGGACTCTGGCCAGGGGAGAGCATTTTGCACACAGAGTCGCAGTAATCAGAGGTGTGGTTCACTTATATAACAGCGGTGACGTTCATTTCACTCCTGACATATCCATCATGGTTCCCGTGGGGAGCAAAAGGCACCTGTAAGTTTGGAGATGTGAAGATAGTTTAGTACAGGGACATTTTTCAAGGCCTGGGTGGGATTTGGGAAACGAGGTATAGTGCAGTGCCCTGGGTTGAGTAAGAGCAGGGAGCCATGGTCTCTGTGCCGAGAACCAATTCCAGCATGTAATAATTACAAGAGTTCTGTCAAAAGGTTGATGGGACTTGGGGAGCTCAACAGGGTTGAGTCAAATGTAATTTACCTGTTGGAAACGGCTAAACAGCACCTCCCCCAAACCTGAAGAGGATAATTGTTAACTGCCAGACAGCTCAGGGCATTTTATTGCCTCCTGTTGGCCAAACACCTGAACAGCTGTAGGCTTTTCCTGAAACTGACAATGCTTCTGAACCCTTTGATACCTTACCCTTTGAAGTGTATATTTCCACCTTGCCTTTGAACAAATTGTGTTTAATAAAAGCATGGGGTCCTGAGACAAGGGGAGAGTCTTTAGTTTCCTTTAGCTGAAGCTTCTCTGACCCCCAATGCCTTTCAAAATTATCTTTTGTCCTTGGAATCTTTAATCATCTACGCACAGCCCCTTTTTCCAGAATGCTGAACCCTTTGTAAGGCTGGGACAAGAGCCCTTGCATTATGGCACCCAACGCGGGGCACCAACATGTGGAGAAATACCTTGTAAGTAAATTACAACAAGAAATTTTTTACTTTGAAAATTAATTTTCATTTGTAGTGCTAACAGCAAGACACCCATGAAAAATCACATGGTGTCAAAATAAGCCAAAGGAAAATTGTTTGGGCAAAAAATGAAAAAGGATCCCAAGTCTAATTTATAGAAAAGATTCCTTTATTAACCTTTGGTCAAGAATATGTTTGTATATTTCCAGAAAAGCCCAGGTGGATTTCTGCAACAATGGATCCTAGAGAGGAATTGACAGGACTGCTCCAGCCACAGAATAGCAGAGGCCCCCAAGAACAGAGGAGAAACAGTCCAGAAATGAAGATGGTGAAGACGCCTTGCCATGCTAGCAGTCAGCAGCTGTGCATCGCTGCAGGTTGCCCAGGACCAAACCAGAGAGGGTTGGACCTGCAATGCCACTGTTTGTCTACCATCCAGAACTGAAATGTCATTGCTGACATGTACACATAAGGAACAGTTGGACATTGAAATTGGGACTCAAAGAACTGTTAGCCCAGAAATAAACTGACTGCAGGCTAATTCCTTTAATGCCTGACAGCAATTTAAAGGGACTTGATAGAATTCTGTCTTTTCCATTGAATTTAAAAATTTTAAAACATACGTTCTTGTTAAATTTAAAAAATCAAAAAGGGTGAGATGCTGGAAACCAATTCCAGCATGTAATAATTAAAAGAGTTCCATCAAAAGGCTGATGGGACTTGGGGGGCTCAACAAGAGTGAGCCACATATGTAGTTTACCTGTTGGAAACGGCTAAATGGCACTCCCCCCAAACCTGAATAGGATTGTTAACTGTCAGACAGCTCAGTGCATTTTATTGCCTCCTGTTGGCCCAACACCTGAACAGCTGTAGGCTATTCCCCAAACTGACAATGCTTCTGTACCCTTTGATACCATACCCTTTGAAGTGTATATTTCCACCTTGCCTTAGGATAAACCGTGTTGAATAAAAGCACAGGTCCTTGGTCAAGGAAGAGTCTTTAGCTCCCTTCAGCTGAAGCTCCTCTGACCCCCAATGCCTTTCAAAATTATCTTTCATCTCCAGACTCCTTCTTAATCATCTACGTGCAGCCCGTTTCTCCAGAATGCTGAACACTTTGTAAGGCTGGGAAAAGAACCCTGGCATCTCTGAAAGCTGGGGTAGGGCCACCCAGCTGGAGGAGGGGCCTGTGGTGGTCACTTCTCATCTCTCACAGGTGCATCTCATTGGCTAAACCCAACTGTAAACTGAGTAAAAGGATACCCAGGCACACAGCAGGGGCTGAGTGGCTCTAGGGGGCATTTGTCATGCTAGGTGACAATTCAGTAATATGGCACCAAATGACCATTTTGTTCAGTCATGGGAGCACGTTTGTCATTTCAGATTTAAAGCTCAGTTCCAAAAGTTCCTTCATGGTACCAAGATTATTAATAAAGAGTTGAAATGTGCAACAGGGAGCCTGATGAAATTATTTTTAGTGAGAGAAGGTCTCAGCAACTTGCTCTGTAGGTGGCGCAGCAAACAGTTCTGGATAGGTCTTTGTGCAAAAAAGAGTCATTGCAGCCCAACTCTCTCTCACACAAGTCCTTTCACAAGGGCTAGACCTGGGCTTTCATTTCTGCTCGCTCTCCTCTTCCCACCAAGAAGCATCTTAGCTTTGTCTGTCTCCACTGTTCCTCACTGGGTTCTTTTTGTCCCTTGTTGCTGGTTGAACCTTGCCCTCATGAACAGTTCATGGCTCTCCTGCTCATCAAGCAAGGGTGGCTCCTTCTGTCCTCTGCTGGAAATCCAGACTCCCTGATGGAGAAGGTAAGGTCCCCTAAGGCTCCTTTAAGAATTCAAGGCCCATAAAACCCCTTGCCAACCCCATCTCCCACTATTTCCCTTCATACATGCTTAGTTTGGGCCCTGACCCAACCATCTCTATGCTCTGCTGGCTTGAAACTTACCCTGCTTGTTGCCAGGTAGAAGAAAATGCCACGTTCTCAATCTCACAGCACTTTCCTCATGCCCCTCTTTTGTGGCAATTATCACATTTTATGTTGTCTTATAGTTCATGAGGAATGTGTTTGCATCTCCTCCACCAGACAGCATACTGAGTGAGTTTTACACCTGCGTTTGACATCTTTGCATCTGCCTCATTCCTGTCTTGGACAGTGTAGCTCCTGAATACATATTTTAAATTGATTAAGTCTGGTGAGTTCAGCTGGAATATCAGACAAAATTGGGTTCCCTGATCCAACTCTGTATTGGAGTTATATCTGGGGTTGATGTTGAACATAGTTTATTCTTCAGATCTTTTGTAAATCAGGCCAAATATGGGACCAGCCTTTAACTTTTAGGACCTGAACAATTCCACACTCAATTCTAATGTGTGTGTGGGGGGTGTGGGGGTGTGGGGGGGAGGTGAGGGTGTTCCTCACATATCTAAGCAAGTCTTGGACACCAGCTGATGTTCTACAATTAAACTCAATTTTGACTGTCTACATGGAGATAGTATCAGATCCCACAGGTTAAAGGCTCAGTCCCAAAACAGACTGCCCTCTTTAAGACAATGATCACAAGTCTAGGTTGTCACCTGTGCTTCTAATCCACAGGCTATAGATAAGAGGTTCTATAGATCAGAGGTTCTCACCATCCCTTCCTTGGGTTCAATTAATTTGCTAGCGTGGCTCACAGAACTCAGAGAAACATTTTACTCCATCACTGGTTTATTATAAAAAGATACAACTCAGGAACAGCCAGATGGAAGAGATACATAGGGCAAGATATGGAGAAAGGGTGGGGAGCTTCCATGCACCCTCTGAGTGCTCAGATCTCCTTGAATCTCCACCTGTTTACCAGAAGCTCTCAAAACCTAGCCCTTTTAGGTTTCTACACAGGCTTTAATGCACGGGCATGATTGGTTAAATCATAGGCCATCAGTGATTGAACTCAATCACTCAGACTTCAGCCCCTCTGCCCTTCACAGAAGTCAGTGGGGCAGGAGTAAAAGTTTCAACCCTCTAATTACAAGGTTGACTTTACCATCAACCAGCCCCCATCCTTAAGGACTTTCCAAAAGTCACATCATTCATGTAACAAAACACAAATTCTGAGGGTTTAGGAGTTCTGTGCCAGAAAATAGGGTGAAGACCAATTTTATATTTCTTATTGTAAATCACAATATCACAGACATTCTTGAAAGGACCAGACGCCCTCAGGTTTTTCTGGTCCAAGCCCCAACCAGAAGGGAGCATCCGTGACTTGGGGATCTGTCTGGGTTCTACATGTTTGGCATGTTCTTTCTGAATGTGATGCCTATTGTGTATGTGACAGCGTGTTGGTGCATTTTCTTTATGTTACTTTGCTACCCTGTTAGACCAAAGAGGCAGGAGGGAGAAGGTGAGGAGCCCAAAGGAGTAAATGGCCAATTAGAACTCAGATGAAATGAGAAGGGATGGGAGACAAGTGCCAAACAGCAAGAACCAAGCGATTATCTTCAAGTGGGGAGCTAGGGTCACCCACTCTGATGTGACTGATGATTTATGACCAATGTGCTGAAGCCTCTGGGTGCTGGGCTCAGGCTCTGCTCACCTCTCCCATTACTTGGTCTTCTCCTCCACCTTTCCATGTCCTGCTGGTTCAGCCAATGATCAGATATTTATGGAGCAAAATACTGGACCAGGTATTTTAGGGAAATAAAAAGTGTGAGTTATAGGCTCCACCCTTTTTGGAGTTTGTAATCTAATTGGGAGAAAGGCATGTTTCAGGTTGAAATAGGCTTGGGAAATGTCAACAATATAAAACAACATGGAGCATGTGACCTAACCATAAGGGGAACCTAACTACAAAATATTGGTGGTTCTGAGTATTAAATTCACAGACACAAAGAAACAAGATAAACATTGATTTAAGCCACTCCTCTTTAAGATATGACCCAGTTCCCAAAAGTTTCTTATGTTTCTCTGAATAACTCAATAAATGCAAATCATACTGCAAGTCAAAAAGTTGATTTTAATGTCCAATCATAGTCTGATCTCTCTAACCATCTGGCTTATTTAGGGCCTCTTTTCTAGGGCGCAATAAAATCGTTTCAACAAAACCTAAAGGGTAAGAAATAGTGGCTCACTGGAGAGATTCAAAGTTGTCTTATTTGGGTGGAAGTCTGAGATATAAAATATTGAAAATATTTCAGTGTCCATATAGCACATTACACCCAGAGCACGACTGTGTTTCTGGCTAGAAAGGGATGCACCAATGACTGAATGGCCATCACCATCTGGTGCGAAGGCCAGCCACCAAGATACTAATTCTCCAGCAAGAATTCTCTTACCATCTGAAGTTCAGGCAGCCCCACACCAAATTCCAAGTGTATGTAAGTTGCCAAATTACATTAGTTCAAGCTAAAGCTTTGTAATTCTAAATTTATGTTAATTTGAAGATTAGTTTTCTATCATTGATAAAATATAGATCCCCTCATATGTATAAATAAGCTAAACTTTGGTTTTTAATAAATCCACTGTAATTACAAAAAAGCTACAGTTTTGTTAATCTCTTACACAATGAATTTCAAATATATTTTTTACTTCAGTCCCTAGAAGAACTATATTTTATTTTGACCTAGCACACACACACACACACACACACACACACACACACACACACACGTGCGCGCGCGCGTGTGAGCGCACAACTGGAAAAAGGTGTGATGAAATAATATTTATCTTTATTATAAGCAACATGTTCTGCTATTTTTATTCTCTTCTATTTAAAAAGACTCTGCTTACAGTGAACCAAATTGGAAAACACTGAGCTATGGGAAGAATTAGAATGAGGATGTGTGGGAAGATCTGAAGGACCCAGAGAGGTAGTTGGACTCCTAGACCCTTCAGTGAGCCCTCCTTGCCAGTCAGAGCAGCCCAGCAGCATCCTGTGTCGTGGGGTAGGGGACGTTCCCTTGCTGGAAGGCTCTGTAACTCCCTCCCAATGTGAAGCCAGTTCTTCTCAGGTCTTAGCCATTCACCATCTGACCCCCTCAAACTCATGATCCTGTCTCTAAGTCTCTAACCAGAGTCAGATCCCAGCATACCCCAGAAGGCTGACAATACACTTAGGCCAGGAAGGGGAGGCTTCCATAACAAAGCATCATAGGACTGTTACTTTCTAGCAGCAAAATCCTGTGGAATATTTGTGGAAACGCATTCTGATGGGATGCTTCCCAATCAAGAAGGAAGACATCTAATTTTAAATCAAACTGGATTTATTGGTAAGGCTGGGCTTCCCAGAGATTTGGAATTAGTGCAGTAGTTTCAGCAGCCAAGAATCATTCCAATTTTTAGCTTGATTAGTTGACAAAAAAAAAAAAAAAAAAAAGAAAACCAGAACAAAAACAAAACTGAATTCAGTAGCAGCTCACATCAAATGAAACTGATGTGCTAAACATCTTTTGTAAGAAGGTAGAGGATGAATTCCAAGAACTAGGCGTCTTGCAGGGACCTGATCATGCATAGTGTGTCACCAGGACCCTCCCTTGGCAATACCTTGGAAAAATACACTTGTGAGGGGACCCTGGATTGTTGGGAAGTTCTTTAGCTACTGTTCTCTGAAGGTGAGGATTGTTTATGGAGATGTCCTTGATTTCAGTGGGGAGATGAGGGGCTTGGATGCAAACTGGGCATGCCTTCCATGCTAATCAGCACTGTGGTCCCTTCTGAATGGAAGACTAATGCTGCCCTTTGCTCCCTACCATTGAGAGAGACAACAGGATATTTACGGATACTCCCTTGATGTGCCAATCACCAAATCCTCAACACTCTGAGGTCACCACTCTCATGACCTCCATTTTACAGGTGAGCAAAGTGAATCACAGAGATTCAGATATTCTGGCTACTGAGCTGTGGGACAAGGGTTTTGTGCCCGTGCAGTTTGGTTCCAGAGTCAAGGCCCAAAGCTTGATTCTGGAGACAACCTATGCTCAGAGGTGGATCTGCTATGAAGCGACCGAAAGTTAAGCTTCAGGGACCCTCTTTTGCACGAGTCCCTTCCCAGGTCCTGGGAGAGCCCTAGGAATGGACTCCCACGATCACGTGTTGCTGTAAAATTTGCAAAATAAGATATTTTGGTTGAAATTTGTTAGGACTGCTTTCTTTCTACTGTGACTTCTGGAACTCACATCCCCTGGTGTCTGGGGGTGTCGGAAGGGCCATGGGCATTTTGGGGATCTGGCTAAAGTGAAGTTGAGTTGGGGATTCATGTAGTTTAGTTTGGTGGGATGTATCTCTGTGGTTTATAGTCACTCTGCTGACCTACCTAGTGTCTTGAAACTGACACCAATGTTCTGGTTTCTAGCTGCAGGGCCAGATGTTCTACCCACCTGTGAAGGTGCACTGTGGAGCCTGATACAGGAAGTAAGTGGGAGGTGGAGGGTAACTAGGCCTGAGGTGGAACCAGAGCTCAATAAGGAGCCACAAGCTATGGGAATATTCTTCCAGTCATCAGATGCATATAATTAGAAGGAGAAGATTCAGTTGTCATAAATGTGTCATGCTGTTGTGTCGGCTCTGACTCCTGGCAGCTCTAGGAATGAGTAACATCCACAATGTCCTGTCCTCAACAGCTGTGCTCAGCTCCTGTAGACTCTTTTATATACCTGCAGCTTCTTTTATGGAGTCAATCCAACTCATCATTGGTCTTTTATAGATGTTTGGTCAAAAATAAAAGTTCTCCTTGTTAGGCATATACTTGCTATTATGGCACTTATCTACACTAATAAAAGAGTAAGATCCAAATTGACTGTACCTTTGTGATGCCCACCAGCCAATCAGGAGTGACTATGCAAATTAACAAAACAAATATGGTGGGTTAATTTGCATTTACAGGCGCTGAGTGGCCGGAGGCGGGTAGGGCGCTTGCATTGTTGCCATAGTGACGACACAGGCACCGCCCCAGCCACTCCTGGCCTCTGGACAGCGTAGGAAGGCAGAAAGGAGGCTCTGGCTGGAGTGAAGGCGGTGCCGGCAGCCAGGGGAAGGAAGGCCCATTCTTGCACGAATCTTCGTGTATTGGGCCTCTAGTAATTATATATGCACCATCAACCTTTTTCTTTTTGGTTGCAGGTTCAAACCAGAGTTGATCAGAATCCCTGTGCTCAAAGGGTATAACTTGGGAAGCTTGTGTGTGAAGACATATATTTAATGGAGAATTGTCTACTGAGACACGTAGGTGGAGAGGGTATATCTAGCAGCCCCCAACCCCATGGTCAAGGGTTGCTGCTTGAGCTGTAACTCCCTCAAACATTTCAGGGTTTGGTGTGAGGCAGATGGTTGAACAATTTCCTGCAGCAGATCCAGTCCAGGCAGAGAAGGCCCGACAGAAAACAAGTGATACACAGTGGCTGTGCTTCCAGATCGCTACTGACAGCAGCAGCTGGGAGCAAAAGGTGGGCCGACAGGGTGGGGAACCCACGAGGTATCCCATATGCTGGTCTTTGAGTGTCATCACTTTACAGATTACATAGGATTAATCCCTGTGCAAGAAAATTGAAATACTCTGAAACCTCACAGTTCAAATTGGAGAGAAACTTGATGACACTTTTTAAAAATTTCACCAATCCTAAAAATAAATGGAAAACAACTTTTCTAAACTTTCAATAAAAAAAAAAATTAACAAACCATGCCAGAGAAAATAATAAATGATCTTTCTTTTTTTTTGAACAGAAAATATTTGTCATATAAGAGTATGTAGCCAAAACCTTTGGGAAAAAATTGGGAGATGTGTCAGACACCTGTTGTGAGTGGTATTTATCAGCTTTCTTAAAAATCGCAAATTGTTTGGCGTTCATACCTAATATTAGCCATTTCTATTATTTTTTGTAAAGTGCCTCCTTCCAAGTTTTCCAAGCACAAGCTCTGCAGACTCTGGACATCTGCGTGTGTCACACTGGGGAGTCGGAAGGGCTGCGGGCTTTGTGTGGGGCCAGGACGGGAGCTCTGGCCCATGGAGGCAGGAGCACAAACCACTGGACAGCACAGCAGCGCTCCCCGCTGAGCATGCGTTCTTAAGAGAAATTGCGCCACTGATTACGAATTTCCACCACCACACCTGAGATTCTACCAACTGCACACAACTGATCTTTTGTAAACCAGCTGAGAATCTTCCCAGCATTTTCAATGTTACTATTTCTTTTGAGTAAATGTGCTCAAAGCCTCCCCAAATCGCTTATGAACTCAGCTGTTTGTTCTCTTTGTGTGGGTGTGTGCACATCTGTGTATACACACACACAGATTTCCATATGTAAACTCATCAGCCTTTGCTTTCCTTCATGTGTGAATATACCCTTTTAAAAAATTTTTTTCTAAATATATTTTTATTGATTTCTGAGATGAAGGGAGAGGGAGAGAGAGATAGAAACATCAATGATGAGAGAGAATCATCGATCGGTTGCCTCCTACACGCCCCCACTGGGGATTGAGCTCGCAACCCTTGACCAGAATCGAAACTGGGACCCCCCCCAGTCTGAGGCTGATGCTCTATCCACTGAGCCAAACTGGCCAGAGCAAAATTACATTTGTTTTATTTATTATTTTTATTTATTGATTTTAGAGAAAGAAGAAGGGGGGGGGAGGGAAAGAGAAATAGAGATAGAGAGAGAAAGAAACATCGATTTGTTGTTCCACTTATTTATGCATTCGTTGGTTGATTTTTGTATGTGCCCTGACTGGGGATTGAACCTACAACCTTGACATATATGGAAGATGCTCTGACCAATATATCTTTTTAAAAATCCTCACCCAAAGATGGTTTATTTATTTATTTTTAAATTGATTTTTAGAGGGAGAGGAAGGAAAAGAGAGTGAAACATTGGTTGTCTCGTGTATGTGTCCTGACCAGGAACTGAATCCTCAGCCTTTTGGTATACGGGACGATGCTCCAACCAACTGAAACACCTGGCTGGGGCCTGAATGTTTCTTTTAATTCGAGCGCACCTTTCTAAACAGTCTCTTAACAGCGTGTAAGGTGCATAGTCAGCTCTCAACCAATGAATTTGTAAGTGACAATTTGCTGAACCAAATGTAGGCATTAATTCTCAGATTCCCTCAGATTCAGAAGGCAGCTTTTTTCATTTTCCTCGTTGATTATGAGTTTCTTCCTAGCTTAGTTTGATTTTAATTTGTTGGGACTTTATTTCACAGGAAAAGGTATTCCACAGTGAAGAATTATGAAAACATGGTCAAATTGTTGCAATTCTCTTCAGTTTCATCCATTATTGAGCAAATGTTTGACTGGGGAACTTGTCAGATGGCTAACCACACTCACCTATGAAATGCCCTTTTTCTTGCACTTGTAGGGATTGAAATGTCATCTTTTGAAATCAGCATGGGGTATCATTTTCTAAAGGGCTCTTCAACTCTGAGGGAATTGAAATACCTCTTGACTACAACATGAATAGAATTAAATGCATGTGGCTCAATGAATAAACGTGTTTTTGATGTTTCTTAATGTGTTTTGTGTTCCAAGGCATTTCTTCTCTGGAGGTGTAACTGATGTGAATTTGTAATCACTGGAAAGCTCTTAAAGTCTAGCTACTTTCTACTCCAGGTGGCTCGGTTGTTTGGAGCATTGTCTTGTTTACCATAAGAATTTCAGGTTTGATTTCTGGTCAGGGCACATACTTAGGTTGCGGGTTCAATTCCTGAGCCCTGGTCAGGGTGTGTAAGGGAGGCACCCAATCGATACGTTTTCCCTGTCTTTCCTTTCTTCTCTCTCTAAAAATTCAATTAAAAAAGTCTATCTACTTTCTGAACTGATTTCAGAAATAAAAGGAATGGATTTGGGGGCTCTTTTGGGAGGGTCTCTGTGATAACTGGGATTTTGTTAACGAGTCTGTGTAGATACAACCTTTGTTGAACCAAGTTACCTATCTGATGTAGATCAGGAGTTGGCAATTCTTTTCCATAAAGGGCTACTAGTAAGTATTTTAGACTTTTCAGGTCACCTGTGGTCTCTGCTCCTTTTCCTCCCACCCTCTCTTCCACATTTCCTTCCCTGCCCCCTCCTCCCTTTGTTCTTTCCATCGAAAAAGTACAAAGAGCTTAGCTCCAGGGCTGTGCACCAACAGTCTGCAGAATGAATGTGACCCCTGATGTAGGTCATTGTATTAGTCAGGGTAGGTTGGGCTATGCTACAGTAACACCTCTAAAACTTGGGAATGGCAGCGGCTTACCGCATTTAATATTATTTCACGCTTGCCCACTTAGATGGCTCTGCTCCATGCTGCAGCCCTTCCACCTGCATCAGGATGGGGCTGGCACTGGGGTGGGGCGAGAGGCCCCTAGGGCACAACATTTAAGGAAGCTCTCTCTCTGAAGGGAAAGGGATGACTCTGGAATCATATGATTTATATATATGACTTTATATTTTAGTAACAGTTTTAGATTTACAGAGAAATTGAGAAGACAGCACAGAAACTTCCCATAATCCCTGCACCCTGTTCCCCCATAGTGTCAACCTCTTGCGTTCGGATGGTATATTTATTTCAGGTAATGAACAATATTGTTACATTAGCTAAAGCGTGTACTTTATTCCAATTGCCCTAGTTTTGCCTAATGTCCTTTTATAAAATGCCAGGATCTCAGCCAGGATCCCGCATCACATTTAGTGGTCACATCTCCATAGGCCCCTCCTGGATGGAATATTTCTCAGACTTTCTTTGCTTTTGATGACCACGAGAGTTTTGAGGCGTACTGCTCAGGAATTTTGTAGAATGTCCCCCAATGGAATTTGTCTGGTGTTTTTTCTGTTTAGATCAGTGGTTCCCATCTTGTTTTGGCCATGCCCCACCTAAGCATCTCTAAAATCCTGATGGGCCCATGCCCCCCTCTCCCAACATATAATTCTTATTATTCAAAAAGTACACTCCTATTCATGTGGAGGAAGTCTAAAAGGCCATTAACTTGGTCTAAACAAGCTTCCAAAGAACATGGCGTCCATGAAAGAGAAAAATAAGAGAACAAAAGGACAGTTGAAATGCTGAGGAAGAAATCACCAAGAAATTGTAAAAAAAAAAAAAAAAATATGAAGTGATATGAAAAAATAGCAAATAAAGTTTCAAAACATATAACAGAGAACTGAAATGCATAAATGTCACAATATATATTTACATACTATATATGAGCCCTGAGAACCATAAGAAATGTAAAATATTCACTGTTAATAAGTTGTTCTCAAATTGCCCCCCTTAAAAATCAAATTGCCCCATGTTGGGAACCACTGGTTTAGACTGTGTTTATGCATTTTTGGGAGGAAGACCACAGAGGTAAGGTGCTATTTTTGTTTCATCATATCAACATGCTTTGTCACTGTGGATGTTGACCTTGACCATTTAGTGGAGGTTGTGTTGGTCAGGTATCTCCACTGAAAAGCTAGACTTCTCCCCCCTTCCCATGCGGTACTCTTCGGAAAGGGATGCTATGCGCAGACCACACCTAGGTGGTGGGGGGCTATGTTCTTTCTCCCTCAGGGCAGAAGATGTGCATAAATTATTTGGAACTCTTATGCAAGGAGGCTTGTCTTGCACTTAGTAATTTATCCAATACTTTATGTAAGTATGGACTCCTATATTTATTTTACACTTTATAACCCAATGCTTCTTCATTGATCTGTGGCTGGAACTGTCCCAGCTTTGGTCGCTGGGCGAGTTTCAGTGGCTCCTGCGTCCCTTTGACTTAAGTAAGCACTTCGTACTTCTTGGCTCAGCAAGATCCTCCGGCTTGGGTTTTCTGCACTGGTCCCAGAATCAGCCGTTTCTCCCAGGTTCCTTTCACTGGTGAGACCAGGATCTGGGGATTAGGTGTGCTTGCTGCTCTCGGGTGCTTTTGCTTCTATATGGCATGTGTTTTAAGGGCTAGGTGTGGAAAGAGCTTCAGAGTGTGGTCCACAGACTAGAAGCATCATCCTAATTTGAGAGCTTCCGGACCCACTGAGTTCATAGCTACACTTTAAAAGATTGCTAGGCAGTTTGCACGGACTTTCAGGTTTGAGCAGCACTGCCCAGAACTCAGTCCTGTGGCCCCCACTTCAGAGGACGCTGGAAACGGGGGCTCAGGAAGAGGGAATACTGGTAGCGTGGTGAACATACTGTGTTTTCTCTACAACTGCACTCCAGTACTTACTTAGTATTTGTTGGCTATTTGCTCAGATGACTTATACTTAAAATACCTATTTTATTTTTGTTCTTGTTCTTCCATTGTATTCTTTTCCATATAAAACAGTTATTCATTTATTCACATACATACTGAGTACCTGTTAAGTTTCTGCCATTTTTGAGTGTGAGGGATGCAAAGTGCCTTCATGCAGCTGACAATTCCCCCAGGGGCAGAGGATACAGAGAAAGGATATGTCTGTGTTGGATGTGGCAACTGCTATGAAAAAAAACAAGGCTCGGCAAGGGGTAGAGTGGTGGCGGGACCAGGAGAGGTTGCTGATGGAAATAGGATGGATGGCCAGCTCATCCGAGTAGAGATCCGAATGAAGTAAGTAAGTGAGGCCTGAGACTCGTTGGGGTTATTCCAGACAAAGGGAACACAAGTGGTTTTTTCAAAAGCCAAGACGCATTCAGATTAACATTTGAAATCTCAGCTCCAAAGTCAGGCATCAAAATATTCTGGCGCTGAAAACTTTTGGGCCTGGGACTGATTTTTGTTTTCATCAAGGCTTTTGACAACATATGGCTCCTGCTATGGTATCACAACTCCTTTGGTCAGAAGGGCTGTACCGTGCGGATGCTCATTTTATAGGAGGTGAAAGAACATATTTCAACTGCTTGCAAGTGTTTTTTGATCTCAGGACTCTTTTATGATTTTTATTTATTTATATATTTTTTGGTTAGTCCTCACCTGAGTATATTTTTCCACTGATCTTTTAGAGAGAGTGGAATAGAGAGGGAAGGACAGACAGATTGATGTGAGAGAAACACATAGATTGGCTGCCTCCTGCACGTGCCCCGACCAGGACCTGGGCTGGGGAGGAGCCTGCAACTAAGGTACATGCCCTTGACCGGAATTGAACTCGGGACCATTTGGTCTGCAGGCCAGCGCTTATCCACTGAGCCAAACCGGCTAGGGCAGGATTCTTTTACACTCTTGAAAATTATTGAGGACCCCAAAGAACTTTTGCTTATTAGGCTTACATCTTATAGATATTTACTACATTACAGATTAAATCTAGGAAAATGTAAACATTTATTTATTAATTCATTTAAAAATAAGATGAATAAATCGAGTACGTATTAACATAAACATAATTTCTATGAAAATACATGTACTTTTGAAAACAAGAACAATTTAGTGAGAATAGTGGCATTGTTCATGTTTGCATATCTCCTAATAGCAGCCAGCTAGACTGGGCTCTCTTATCTGTTTCTGCATCTAGGCTGTTGCAATATCACATGTAATGTAGCATTTGGAAAACTTTTCTTGTATATCCAGAGAGCAAAAATGCAAATGATAGTTTAGCATTATTACAAAATAGTTTTGACTTTGTGGGCTCCGTTAGAGTCTCAGAGTCCTCCAGGGGTCCCCAAAGCACAGTTTGAGAACCTGTCCTTTAGCAGAGGCCAGCTCTACCACTCCACTTTGGCGGGGGAGTTATGGAACTTTTCGGTACCTGAATTTCCCCCTCTTTAAAATGGACTGAGTAACAAATTACAATTGATGTGATGCGTTGAGACTTGTGCCTGGGAACAAAAATCCTTCAGAGTCGTTACTATAGTTTTTGTGTTTTTTTTAAAGATTTTTTATTGATTTTTTTTAGAGAGTGAGAGGAAGAAACATCAGTGTGAGAGCAATACATCGATAGGCTGCCTCCCTTATGCACCCTGACTGGGGGATCAAACCACAACCTCAGTATGTGCCCTGACTGGGAATTGAACTGAAAACCTTTTGGTGCACAGGACAACACCCAACCAACTGAGCCACACAGTCCAGGGTTCATTACTATGATTGTTAAATAGACACAGACTTTGATTATTTCTGATCCACGAGAGAGTATTGTTCACATATTAGAGACCTGGTGCACGAATTTGTGCACAGGTGGGGCCTGGCTGGCCCGCCTGATCGGGACTCATCAGGCAGGCTGGCCCTGCCTCCTGGTTGAACTCCTGGTAGGCTGAACTCCCGCCTGAGGGGACAATTTGCATATTAGCATTTTATTATATAGGATAGGACTTAATTATATGTTAATTCCTTTGTCAGGAATGCAACTCCCCCCCTCCCCCCACTCCAGTCCCCTTTAAATCTTCTTGTTATGGAAAAATAAGGTGTGGGGTGACTTACACAGTGTTGTTTTCTATTTGGAAAAGATTCCTGTCCTTTTCAATATTTTAAGCTCCATTAACATTTAGTTTTCACACTGATAATCTCTTTGTGGTCAGGACTGAGGAAAAATATGTCTCCCCACTCTCCAGGATGAACCATTCCTGTCCAAGGCCGGTCTTCAAACACGGACAGATCTCATTTGTTGTTTTCTCTCACCATTGATCTGAATTCCTGAGAAGTCTGGGAAGAAAACTGCCTTTGGCCACTGTAATAATTTCTCAGGGGTCACTGACCTTGATGCTTCTTTTATATGTAACTATTTTGCATATGTATTCTAATTATCATAAAAAGTAGAGTGGATTCACACTGCCGAGCAAGGACATTATCACAGACTCATGGAATGCAGACTTAACTTTTTTGTGTGCACATTGTAATGATTCTCTCTTAATTCAGGATGCATTCCTATTCCACTGTTGTGCTTCACCCTGTCAGTTAAGATGGAACAGCTTCGCATTATTTAAGCAACAGATGTGCTTTGCATGCAAAGTCGGGAAGTCTTGCAATAACAACCTTCCATGTAAAAGAACTTCAAACGGCAATAATAACAGGTTAATCCAAGAAGCATTAGCAGCCTCCTCCTCACGCAGCCTGAAAAGGGAAGCACTTATGTAACGAATTAGTTTACCATAGTAAATAATCCACTGACATTTGTAAGAAGCATTCCTATTGGAGTCTGGACCAAATATTATGTTGCATGTTAAACTATAAATAGGGTGAATCACGGTGCCAGGCCCAGTTCTAAAATGCTATGGAAAATAAGTGAGCTCTGTCTGGGTGAAATGGGTGTTACGAGTCCTCTCGACACGAGTGTCCAGTTGCCCGGCTCGGGTTCCCTATAGCGGCCGTGGAAACTTGATGATTCATCTCACTTTCCAGCCTGACTCTCCGGGGTGGTTAAAAAAAGAGAGCGCATGTTTCTCTTGGGGAAAAAACGATAGGAGGCAGAATTCGTAAATGATACGGAAGGATGTGGATTCCATCTCACTGCAAGTGAAGGGAGAAAACAGGGCTTTCTCCGTACGGAGCTGTCAGCTACCTGCAGGCTAGGGCAGTGGTTGGCAAACTCATTAGTCAACAGAGCCAACATGTATCAACAGTACAGCAATTGAAATTTCTTTTGAGAGCCAAATTTTTTAAACTTAAACTTCTAACGCCACTTCTTCAAAATAGACTCGCACAGGCCTTGGTATTTTGTGGAAGAGTCACACTCAAGGGGCCAAAGAGCCACATGTGGCTTGCGAGCCGCGGTTTGCTGACCACGGGCCTAGGTGATTGGAAGAGTTTAGGTCAGAAAATCACATTCTGCTCAAGGCTGTCTTTGCCGCAAAGGTCTGTGCAGTTAGTGATTTCCTTCAGACCCGCACATTAGGTGCAGCAAGGGGGGAGCCCAGAGCCTAAAGGGAATGACGACAGTCTTTACATGGAGGAGACTTCTCGAGCCCACAGATTTGGCGGAAGCACACACGAGGGGCTCAGTTTCAGGCCCAATGAAGAGGGAGTGAGAAGAGGAGCAGGAAGGAGGACTGGAATTTGTAGGGCTCACCCAGGCAAAGCCAAGGAAGTAGCTGCCTTTCCAGGATGTCTGAAGGGCCCGGAGGTTCTCACTTGCCCCCTTCCTGAAATTCCTGTGTGTGAGCACATATTCGTCCATTCAACTCACTCATTCAGCATTTCCTATGACCCATGGATTGTTCTAGAAATGTAAAGATACCAGAAACAGAAAGGAAAAAGTTATATTTCCTGTCTCATGTTCACAGTCTAGTGGTGTTGAAAGAGAGCTATGAAAACAAATGATTGTCATAGTTTGGGCTGCTATGACAAAGTATCATAGATAGGCTGGCTTAAACAATAGATAATTATTTCTCACAGTCTGGAGGCCGGAAGTACCAGAGCAAGGTGCCCACAGATTTGGTCTGGTGAAGCCTCTCTTCCTGCTTGCAGATGACTGCCTTCTAAATCCTCATGTGGCAGAGAGAGAGAGAGAGAGAGAGAGAGAGAGAGAGAAAGAGAAGGCTCTGGTGTCTCCCCCTCTTATGAAGGACATGGGTGTGAAAAGTTTCAAGTGTTTAAGATGCAACTAAGAGAGGCATGTCAATGTATGCTAATAACCAGGTGTTATGCTCTGTGTCCCCCCCAAATTCATGTTGATTAGGCAGAGCCTTCATGACTGGGGTAAGTGTCCCTATAAAGAGGCTCCAGAGAGCTCCTTTTCCCTTCTGCTGTGTGAGGACACAGCGAGAAGTTCACGACTATGAAGCAGGAAGAAGGTCCTCACCAGAGGGGACCATGCCTAGATCTTGGACTTCCAGCCTCCAGAACTGTGAGAAATCCATTTCTGTGTTTGTAAGCTGCCCGGTCTGTGGCATTTTGTTATAGCAGCCAGATCAGGCTAAGACACAGGGGCACATCAGTTACAATGGCCTCTGCTTCCCCTCGAGCCTGGTGTGTTCTGTGTGTGGCAAAGCCCTTCCTCATCAGCTGGTCCACAAACCCCCAGCTTCCTTTGCAATCTGGCCACTATTCTTCCCAAAGAGGTGAAAGGGAGACTGCATCCAATATTAATGACCTCCATTGTTATAGGTTCACAAAAAAAGAAAAAAAAAAAAAAGAAAAAAGAAAAAAGATTTTGATTATCAGCAAAATCATGATAAATGGTTCTTTCTCTGCTGGAAGACTACCTCCAAAACTTTGCTATGGCTAACACGGCCCTGGGCTGTGGCTGCCGGACTGTTGCTTACCTCCCATGCACTCTTCCTGGGATGTGCAGATGACCGAGTGTGGTCAGCTACAGGGAGTTTGTGTTTTCTGCATGGTTATGATGAACTATCCATGTTGCTGGGGCAGGGCATGGCTGGACTTCACACAGTGTCCGATCAGAGGATCAGCCTTGACTCTCTGAAGCTGTACTGGGACCCAGCATCTCTCTGAGACTGTTCAAGGTGCTGTTTAAGAGTTCCCGTCCCATTGTCTAAGGACATCTGCTTAAGGACGGAGGTGTGCTGGGTGGCAGGTGTGGGTCGAAATACAGACTTCCAGGTAGGAAATCTCAGGGTCCCCAGGGCCCTTGCCCCTCCAAGGCCAGAACCTGGATGACTGAAGCAGTGGTTGGGGAGGGTCACCTAGTGTCCTGCTCCAGACTTGACCCTGGTCCACCAGATGTTCTGCTCACCACTGCTACACAGCCGTTCTGCCCCCCGCCCCATCCCCCGAGCTGCTCCAGCCAGAAAGGAGGTGAGAGTGATCAGCATTTCCCAGGAAGCCCTGACCAAGCTAATTTCTCTCTGTGGGGTGGATGATGACAGGAACACTTCTTGCCTCCAAGGGTTCTCATCTCACTCAGAATAAAACCCGGATTTCCTGCCCCGGCCTCCAGGGTCCTGCACGCGGCAGTGCCTGCAGGCCTTCATTCCACCACTCTCTGCACTGCATCGCTCCTGCCAGCCTTGCTGGCTTTCTTGCTGACCCTGGGATGGGACAGGTGTGATCCTGCCTCTGGGCGTTGGTGTCCACTCCTGGGTTGTTTGCAAGTCTTGCTCCTTCAAGTGCTCCATTCAAGCATCTACTCAGTCTTATCAGAGACCCCTCCCTCACCTACAACTCCCCCTTCTCTCTGCACCTCTACCCCCTTCCTGGCTTTATTTCTTTTCCTAGCACTTCCTACGCCTCATATACTATGTTGTATCTTTGAGACCATAGCCTAAGTGTCTCTCTCCCATCACCCAAAAGCAAGGTCCTTGAGAGCAGTGACTTGGTGTCCCCGGTGCCTAGAACAGTGCATGGCATATGACAGGGACAGCCAAAAATATTTTGGGATGTTTGCTGGCTGGGTGAGGACAGTTTTCTAAAAAAAAGTACTGTACCTCACTGTGTGTGTCTGTGTGCTCAGCCTCCACTCCCTGGGCAGCTCAGGGCCACGAAGCCTCGCCCTTGGCTGAGAGATGACTTCTTACATTCATTTGGCCCTTTCCAGCCCTGTTTGCTTTTCTGAAGCCATTTCTGCCATGAAAAGAGTATTATGGACTTTGGAGCCAGCAAGGCTTGGCTATTACCCCATTTCACCACTTAATAGCTATGCAGTCCCGGGCCAGTTATTTCACCTCGCGGGACCACACTTTCCATTGGAGTTAAATTAGGATACAGATGGCTCGCTCATGGGGATTTTCCAGGCACTTGAAGTGAGAAACTCCTGGTGCAGGGCTGGGTATACCATCAGAACTCAATAAATGTTCATCCCATCGCTTTCTTCCTTCCCCCTGGGCATTCCTGGGGCTCTTCCTCATTCTCATTTCTCGTCCCTTCTTTGTTTCTTTGTGTTCCCTGCACACTTTTCTTAACCTTTCTCCCCACCTCCCAGCTACTGTTGTTCTCCAAGGCTGACCTTCCTCTTGCTCTCCTTTTCTGCGGCTGTGTGCTCCCTGGGTCCTGTGGCCAGGTGACTGTTGACTTGTGTGTTCTGGAGGCTGCAGGGCATAGTTTCCTGTTTCTCGAATCTCTCCCGGTGAATGTTCCACACAGAACAGATTGAGTTGATGTGAAGTGACATCTCCTTTCCTCCTATAGAAAACTCCAATCTCCTGGTGGAGACTGTCCTATCCCATTGCTTTCCCACCATCAGCATTGGCTTGTCAGAGACCGAAGGCTCAGCACCTGGGGCAACATACAGAGTGTGGGCTTCTGGGAAAGAGAAGGCCCCTGGAGTGGCCTCCCCACTGGAGAGTAGGAGACAGGGACCTTGACTTTGTCTCGATCGATGTAAAGACAGCAGAGCCTGCCTGCTGTCCCCTCACAACAACCTCCCTTCTTCTGTGCATTGCAGAGCCCCCAGGTTGAACTGAAGCAAGTGATGGCCAAGCTCTACACTGAGGTGTAGCTACGCAACCAAGTCCCGTGATGTGCACAGAAGTGATGTGTGTGACTTCTGGGTTGTGCCTTTAAAGGGAGAAGGACTTCACTCAGTCGTCCCCCTTTCTGTAGGCTGGAATGTTGACATGATGGCTGGAGCCACAGCAGTCATCTTGGACTACAGAAGAGAAGCTGCAGGCTGAGAACCCGGAAGCACAAGGCTGAAGGGGCCTATGTTCCCAACACCCAGGGGGGAAGTAATGGACTGCTTGCACACGCCTGTTCCATAGGGGAAACAGAGCCTGTTTTGTTGATGTCTCTGTTGTTTTGGCCTTTGTTACAGCAGCTATGCCCTAACTAATCCAGAGAGAAAGGGTATTTTGTTCCCAGTAAGGATGGACACTCCCACCCATAGGGGAACCATTTGAGGAGGTGGTTATAACTTAGTGGGATAAGCTCAGACATTTATATTGAAGGACTGCTTTGGCATCACCACATGTAATTGTTGGGCAAGTTATAACCTTCTTAGTGCCTCAGTTTCTTCATCTGTACAATCCTATATAATAAAGAGCTAATATGCAAATGGTCATCATGCCCTCACGCCGTCATGTTGTAATGGCTCATGCACTCAACACTGGGGAGAGAGGAATGGGGACCAGCCAGGCTGTGGCCTAGGAGAGGAACAAGCCACCTGCCTCACATCCCCGGGTGCCTGCAGCTGTGGCCTGGGCAAAGCCACCTACCTACGGTCCCCTGCAGCTGCGGCTGGCCCGGGTGAAGCTGGCCTGGGTCCTGGGTGCCTACAGCCAGCCAGAGGGAGGAAAGTCTGGATCTCGGGTGCCTGTGACTGGCTGGAGGAGGGAATCCTGGATCCCGGGTGCATAGTGAGGCAGAGGTGGTTAGGGGCAATCAGGCCAGCAGGGGAGCAGTTAGGGGTGATCAGGCAGGCAGGCAGAAGTGGCTAGGAGCAATCAGGCAGGAAAGCAGAGTGGTTAGGGGTGATCAGACAGGCAGGCAGGCAGGTGAGCAGTTAGGAGCCAGTGGTCCCAGATTTTGAGAGGCAGTCGGACATCCCCCAAGGGGTCCCGGATTGGAGAGAGTGCAGGCTGTGGTGAGGGATACCAAATTTCATGCACCAGGACTCTAGTCCTATATAATAAAAGGGTAATATGCAAATTGACTGAATGGTGGAATGACCAGAATGCCCGCAGCCCCTCCCCCCAGCTGGCCATGCCCCTAAGCGGGCGCCCCCACCCCAATCGGGGATGGGGCAGCCAGGAAACTGCCCATGGACCCTCTTTCTGGCCAGCCCACCCCCTGATGGTCCCATTGGGTGGGCCAGGTGGACCCCACCAGTGCACGAATTTGTGCATTGGGCCTCTAGTAATAATAATAGAAGACATAATGGTACCAACGTCTATCTAACATTTTATTGAGCATGTAGCTTGGTTTAGGTGCCACATAGTGTTTAGGTTAAGTAAAATACTAGAGTAAATCTAATACCACCGTTAATTACTTTAAACTTTATTATGCACACACAAGTATTATCATTTGACTCTTCCCATACTGATTTTTTGTTTACTCTACTGCTGATGGGCACTGACTGTTCCTGAGGCTTGCTTTGAATCCCACAAAAGGCCTGCTTCAAAATTTAGCACATAATCAATATTTCATGAATGCTTGTGAAAGGCATAGCTTATTTGTAAGTGGGATACTTCTATTAACAGAACGACATTTTATCTTGATTTTAAAAAATTTAAATGTGTTATATACATAACATAAAATTTACCATTTTGGCTATTTTTAATTGTATAATTTAGTGACATTAAGTACATCCACATTGTTGTGCAACTGCCATTGTTGTGCAAGGTCCCCCCTCCCCCCCCCCCCCCCGCCCATCACCACTACTCATTTCCAGAGGTTGTCATCATCCTAATAGAAATTCAATACCCACTAAATAAAAAGCCCCATTTCCCCCTTCCGTCTACCCTCTGATAAACTCTATTCTACTTTCTGTCTCTATGAATTTGCCTATTTTAGGTACCAATCTAAGTGGAATGCCTAAGTTATTTGTCGTTTTGTATCTGGCTTATTTCACTTAGCATGTTTTCAAGGTTCATCCACGTTGTAGCCTGTGTCCGAACTTCATTCCTTTTTAGAGCTGAATAATATTCTATTGTATGGCTATCCCGCCTTTGCTTATCCACTTGTACGCTGATGAACACGTGGGTTGCTTCCATCTTTTGGCTATTGTGAATAATGCTGCTACCAACGTGGGTGTACAAGTCCTCGATGTGTTGTTAACGCAGAATTTGACTTCACAGCTGTGTGGACACCTGGTTTTCTCCAAGGCGGTGCCGCACGGGGACCTGCCTGCAGTGTTTCCATTGGAGACATGCTCAGAATATCCCAAATGCTTAGATACAGCAGCTGGTCCCTGGCACAGCTGTGAGAAAGTTCGCAGTGTGCTGCCATCTCCTTACGTTGCACGGAAGGACTCGAAGGGACAGAGAGGACATGGGGAGGATGACACTGGTATGTAGGGGCCCAATGTGCCCTGGCGCAAATGCATTTCTCTGTCCGCTCCTGACCTCGGCAGAGTGGGTAGGAAGGGGCGCCTCCCCTAGCCCAACAGTCAGGTTGGCGTCTTGGGGCCGAGGCCAGGTGCCCCTGCCCTGTTGCTGTGAGTGCCTTGGCTGATAATCCCTTTGGCCTCCGTACTGGCTCCCTGTTGTAGGAGCAGAAGCTGACGACTTTGAAGCTGTGTTATGCTGAAGCATGCCCGAGGAATGCAGCCATTACTCCAACTTCTGAGAAATGCAATCATGAGGATTCTCACTTAGATCATCTAGCGCCAGAGACACGGCTCCCTGGGCCTGCAGCTTTGACACTGGCTGCCAGTGAATTTTCGAGTGCGTGTCAACAGAGAAACCAGTGCGTGGCCCTGGCGTGGGTTACGTTGATCCTCAGTCGGTGAGATCGGATTCCAGGATGATGGGGTTGTGACCGTCGCTAAGGTTCACACAAAGTCAGTTGAGGACAGCACAGGCAGGTGCTCGCCTGTGTCCTTGGCTTTAGGGTCTGTCCCTTTGTGTTTCAATTGTTCAGTAAAAATTCAGATTCTTGCATGTATCGTGGTTATAAACTCCCCAGTTTCACTGCTCACTAGACTGAGTAAAAGGCCTAATAAGATACACTAAGAAAAAGAAGAATGTTGGGCTGTGTTGGGAAAAACAGGACCTACATATAATTTTTTGGTTAACTGCAGAAATGAAAGCACGTATGGACTAGAATGATTTCAAACCCACTGGCCAGGGTCCAAAGTCCTCATTTATTTTGTTTGTTAGGTTTCTAAAAAATTAACTAGTTTCTTTCTCTTTTTTTTTTAAATTGAAAAAGAGAATAGATGCTTGTTGTCTTAGCCCAGCAAATAGAAACGGAAGGAAAGCTTAAGGCTGCTGGTGAACTGGGGGAGGAGGTACAAAGGCCAGGTGGCCAGCCCGAGGCACAGGGAGGCAGGGAAGGCTGGGAAACGGTTGTGAGGTGCTGTGTTACTTCCCGTGGGCTGAGAGAAGGTGTGTTACTTCCAAAAGGCGTCAACGTAGGTTGTTTCATCGGATCCTCTGCCCATTTTTTAATGAGGTTGTTTGTTTGCTTTTTTGCTGTTGAGTTGTGTGCACTCTTTATAGATTTTGAATGGTGATGGGTAAAAGGGCTTGCGATCACTGTAGTGGAAACAGATGCTGGATTACAATGCTGGACGCCTGAAACGAATAGAATAAAATAATTTTTTTTTTAAAGAAGATGTTCTTGTGCTGTAAAACCAGTAAGAGACTTAGTCCCTTTTAAAAAAGATTTACCTGCATCTCAAAGGGAGAGAGAAAAGACGGACACTTATGAGTTCTTCTCACGGAACTGCTCTAAGAACAAAAGGGAGGAAATGTGTTTTTCCCCCTTTTTACACCAGGAAAATTCCACTTTTTAGTATCTGTATTTAACCTTTACAGAAAAGGCTATAAGATGTAACACAACTTCAATCAAAACCGCAATAAAATTTTTAAAAAATATATTTTTATTGTTGATAGTATTACAGATCTCTCCCATTTCCCTTCTCCTCCCCCCCCCCCAGCCCTTACCTACCCCTCCAAGTCTTCCCTATCCTATTGCCTGTGTCCATGAGCTATGCATATAAGTATATAAGTTCTTTGGTTTGCCTCTTCTCGTCCCCTCAGTCCCACCACAATAAAAATGTTTGATGGAGAAAAGAAAGAGGTTGCTTGTGTTCTCTTCGTCAAAGAGCAATTCCATTTCTACCATGTGAACTCTTAAATCTAGAGTTTCTTATGCTATTGCTAACCTGTCCGTTGTTCGGGCTCTATTCCTGTCTTCTCCTTCCTCCCTCCATCCCTCTTCCCCGTTTCCCTTCCTTTGCTCTTTTGCAAATTTGTGTTGAAGGAGCTTGTTGCAGGCTGGGGCAAAGAAGAGCCCAGGGCTTCCCAGCACTGTTTCTCCCTGTGTTGTGGTTCCTCTCTTTGTTGAACGCAGCAGATCCTAGTGGATACAAAGGAATGTACTTTCCTGCTGGTTCCCTTGCTAAGAGCACCGCATGGAACTAGCAGATGCCTCGCAGGGAGGAGAAGCTGTTGTGAGAACAGGAAATGCGGGTAATTGGCAAGCTTCCTGGTGTCTGAAATCCTGCTTCCACTGAGTGCAGCCTTACCCTGTGCAGCTGTGCCTTCCAGTGAGCAGGCTCTGTCCTTGGGGAATTCGAAACACATTGATCTGGGCTGTAGACGCTGATGGTTCCAGACAGTCCAATGGCCCATGTCAAGTGAGGGTTGGGTCTGTGGGGCTGGGGTGGTGAGCGAGCCAGCTTTTGGCTCTGCTTTTGCTTAGCTGTGACCCAGCTTTTCATGGCGAGGTAAGTGGGCAGGTGCCCCCCATCCTCAGGCCCAGGAAACACAGGGGAGCCAGAGTCAGGCCTGTCTCCTTTGCTACACTGCAGGCTGCCTGAGGACAGGGGAGCGGGCGTTACTTCTGGATTTCCCACCGCACCTGGCACAGTGTTCTTCAGGAGGAGAGGTGCCTGGCTCAGGGAAGCAGCAGCTTGGCTGCATCCTTGACCCTCTCTTTTCCAGCACATTCTCAGGGGAGCTCATAGGGCTTGGAGCAGGCAACAGGCTACCCATTTCCCAGGGTCTCTGCTGAGAGCAGACCCAGGGTTCCCTTCTCCTGGGTGTCTGCGGAGGCTGAAGGGGAGGGAGCTGCTTCTCCTGGGGGCCTGGGAAAACACTGACATTTCCTAGCTGTCTAGGAGGCCAACCCTGGAGAACTGTTGCCTACATGACTTCCACCTGCGATCCCCACGAGCGGGCGGGAAGGCCCCTCCTGAGCCTCAGGTGCGTGGTGCTGATTTGCTGGCTGCCGCTTAAGGCCCACCTTCAACCCTTTATTGGTTCCCTCATGCTCCCGAGGCCCTGAAGGTTGGACCTGTCTGCTTGCGAGGCTGGGGCAAGAGCATGCCACACAGAACCAGGACAGGCGAAGAAAGAACCTCTGCCACCAGATACAAAAGCCAAGCGGGACATCAGGCCCAGGAGACTCTCCAAAGTCCAGCGCTTGCCACAGACAAGGTAGGAAAGAACTTTAACCAGAAACTTCTTGAGGAGGTGACATAGAGCTTTGAAAAGGCTTTGTGGAACGAATGAACTATGGTTTTTTGTAGAAATTCAATAGATGCATTTCGACACCTCTTGATTGAATTTATTGAGGTGACGTTGGTTAGTAAAGCTATACAGGTTTCAGGGGTGCCATTCTATAATACATCATCTGTATATTGAATTGTGTGTTCATCACTTATTACTGAAAAAAAAAAAAAGCTTATCTGAGTGATTGAGACGGTCTCTGAGGGGTTTGCAGTCTACTGAAGAAAAGAGACGTCAGTAACTACATACGGACAGGATGGTGTGAGAGCTCATACGAAGTAGGAATAACGTGTTTTGCATGTAAGAAGGCAGGTGCGAGAAGTGCACGGAGGGAGTGCTGTTCCCGTGGGTCGCTGGACAGGAGGGTGTCAGCGGGGGAGAAGGAGGGGTGGTGATGCTGGGCTGGGGGAGCAGATGCGTGGGGCTGGGGGATGCCATGGGCAATGAGGTCAGAAAGTGGCTTGGAGTCAAATCACAGAGCATCTTGTTTGCCTGGCGGCTGTGGAGGTTACACCTGGTAGCACCCCGAGGGGTTCCACAGGTGTGGAAGCAGAAGGAGCGGACTTTGGCCTGTTACATCCCTCACAGCTGTGTGGCCTGGGAGGCATCTTGCGGTCTATCCTTCGGGAATGGCATTGCTAAAGGCGCCGTGTTCGGCAAACTGCAGCTCGCAAGCCACATGCGGCTCTTGAGTGTGGCTCTTCCACAAAATACCGCGGCCTGGGCAAGTCTATTTTGAAGAAGTGGCGTTAGAAGAAGTTTAAGTTTAAAAAATTTGGCTCTCAAAAGCAATGTCAATCGTTGTCCTGTTGATCTTTGGCTCTGTTGACTAATGAGTTTGCCGGCCACTGGCTCAGGGGGAAGAAATGTTGTAAGAACTGGAGTAACATAGTAAGGGGGTTTGGTGGGTCATGGCCTCCCGCTGTATGTCTGCTGTTGGAATCAACAAGCCAGAGAGAGTCCTGGGTATGTGATCTCCATTTCAAAGTGGAGAGATTTGAGGCTAACAGAGTTTAACTAGCTTGCCTAAGCTGCCTGAGCAAATGAGACTTCCAGCCTGGATCTGAGCCCAGAGCCCAGAGCCCAGAGCCCACGTTCTCCCCTTTCAAATGCACTGCTCCGCGGAGAAAGGCCCGGCCAGGGAGGGGCTGTCTAAAAGGTTTGGTGTCGCTGCTCTCAAGGAGGTGACCATCTGGCCTCTTTAACATGGGAAGTTGGTCTTTGAAGCAAAAGCTGTCACAGTGCTGTGGTGCTGACAGGCTCAGAGGAGAAGCAGTTCCCGTGAGAGGCCACAGTCGGGGGGCTTCCTGGAGGAAGCGGAACTCGCCATTGACTTGGCTGAAGAGGGAATCCCAGGGTGGGGAATGCTGTGAGGGGATGCCCAGCATCCCTCCTAGGAATGAGGAACTTACTACCCCAGCTGTTGGCCGTGCTTTGGGAAGATGGCCTTCAGCTGTCGGGCCCCCTGAGCATTGCCTCAGCTGAAGACAGCTGCCTCACTCAAGGCTCCTCCTCCTTCTCAGGAAGCCCACACCCGGTGACTGACCAAGGCCAGGGGACAGGCCTGGTCTTCCTACCCACCTTGGGACAACTCTGAAGGTGATCTCAGCCCTTAAGCTCCCCCATGGGGTCAGCTGAGGTCCTTGGGGCTCCATCACAGCCCAGCCTCTCCCTCCCCACTCCTGCTCCCACCCTTCCACAGAGGCTGGCCCAGGAGCACCCCCTAACAGTCACCTGCATGCTCACCCTGTCTCAGTCAGCTTCTTGGGGCCCCCACCTGTGACATCGGACTGCAGCTGAGTCTGTCCCAGGAGCTGTGTGGTGACAGGACAGAGGTCAACGTAGAAGGTTGAGGAAGGACTCACGAACCCAGTAATGCATTTTCTTACAGGACCTGTGGCCTGTCCCCTTAAAATTCTTGTCTGGGAGGGACACATCTTTTATGCCTGGTGGGGCAGACCTGAGTGTGTGTGTGTGTGGTGGGGCAGTGGGTATGGTATGGTTAGAGGGCGGGAGGTACATGGAGGTACCCATCTTCTACTAGTACATGCCTTTGCAGCTGCTCTTCCAAATGAGGAGAGGAGCCGAGCCTGGGGCAGGAGAGTTGGGAGGGTGTGGCAGAGAAGGATGTGAAGCCTAGAGGGAGGATCAGCGTCTGGTCTCAGTCTTTTAACCTGTGCCCCACAGAGCGCCCAGCATCTGCAAACCCCCACTCAGGAGTCCACTGGGACTTATTTCCTGTAGTTCGGGTGACAAAAGAAGGAAGTTATTTCTCATTCCACTTCATGCATATGCATTTCTAATTTGTAAAACTGAGACCCCTCAATCCCCCCCCCCCTGCCCACCCCCCCATTGAAAGCACCATCTTTCAATGAGGCCATTGAAACATGAACCTGGGAAATTTTGTCAGCCAGGGCTCAGGGCCCATTAGCAGCTCTGGGACCTCGGGACCCCAGGGACCTCGAGCACACTGGGAAGGCACACGCCTGCCCAAGTCCCTCCGAGCTGCCTGGCTTGCTTGTGGTTTTACAAACGTGGCACTCAGGTTTCCAGGGAGTTTTCTGAGGGGCTCTCTGCCCCTCCTCTGACTGAGTTCTCATGGCCAAGTGCTGGCCAGTTGGAAGCCCAAGACCCAGCAGGGCACTGGTTCCCACAGGGGTGCCGGGTGGAGAGTATCCCCTGCCTGTTCTTCTTCGTACACAGAGAACCTTGTACAGTCATGCACCCCATAATGACTTCGGTCAACATTGAACTGCATATGCGATGGTGGTCCCATAAGATTATAATGGAACTGAAGAATTCCTATTGTCTAGTGATGTGGTAGCCACTATATTAGCCACGTGTTTGTGCCGCTGGTATAAACCTACTGAGCTGCCCTTCGTATAAAAGTGTAGCACATACAGTTATGTACAGTACATGATGATAAAAATAAACAACCCTGCTCCTGGTTTATGTATTTACTGTACTATACTTTCAACCCTTATTTTAGAGTGTATTTACTATACTATACTTTTATATACTTACTATACTATATTTTCAATTGTTGTTTTAGAGTGCACGCTTTCTACTTATTAAATAGAGTTTGTTATGTAGGGAGGCAGTGGCCTCATACCTCTCATGTTTACACATTTCTGATTTAATCTCGTGCAGTTTAAAAAAAATATTTTATTGATTTTTTTTACAGACAGGAAGGGAGAGGGATAGAGAGAAACATTGATGAGAGAGAAACATCGATCAGCTGCCTCCTGCACACCCCCTACTGGGAATGTGCCCACAACCAAGGTACATGCCTTTGACCATAATCAAACCTGGGACCCTTCAGTCTGCAGGCCAACGCTCTATCCACTGAGCCAAACCTGTTAGGGCTCTTGTGCTATTTTGTACAGTAACATGCTTGTAGGCTAGGAGCACACAGCTTAGGCCAGTGGTTGGCAAACTGCGGCTCGCGAGCCACGTGCGGCTTGCAAGCCACGGTTTACCGCTCTGTTGACTAATGAGTTTGCCGACCACTGACCTAGACTCTCGATTCCAATAATCACAGGCTGTTGTTGTTCCTTGTGATTAAGCCCCTATCCAGTGGTTGGCAAACTCATTAAGCCGCAGTTTGCCGACCACTGGCCGAGGCTGTCCCACACAAGCTGTCCCACACAGCCTAGGTGTGCAGTGGGCTAACCCATGATGTTTACACAATGAGGAAGCCACCTAATGATGCTTTTCTCAGGATGCCACCGAGGTTATACGCATGACTGCACGATGGGAAAGGCCCTGGCCTCGCCCGGTGAATGCATGGGGGCCCTTTCCCTGTTTCTTCTACTCAGTCCTTCCTGAGGGGGTCCCAGGCTCAGAGCTAAGTTTTAGAAGATGTGGCTTTGTATCTCCAGCAAGTCTTAGAGATAGAAAGGGCAGACTGGTGGCTGGGAGACCAGATGACAACAAGGAGCCGATGGAGGCTTGGGAGTGGAAACCAGGGGTCATTTGAGACACACTGGAGGCAGAATGTGTGGGAGGTAACAATGGCTCCTGCAGAGAGCAGTCCGAATTCAGCCCCGAGGGCATAGTGGCTACAATGCCGTGAAAAGAAACCGGGAAGGCAATTCTCACAAACCCTGTGAGACAGGCTTCAAAAATAGACCTGGTTTCAAATTCGAGCTCTGTTACTACTGGCTGTGAAGGTGCCAGTGGCTATGGCACCTCGTGCAGTCTGATCTGTTGTTTTTTAACTTGTAAAATCTGGGATGACAATGATTACTTCTAGTTATTTATTGTGAGAAACACATTCAATGAGAAATACCCATGAAGCATTTATAATAGGTCAGTGGCCAATACATGGGTAGTCGATTAGAGCAGTTTGTGAGGGTGAACTGGGGAGACGGGGCCTGCAGAGAGAATGACGGGGTCCCGGTGAGCTGCTCAGGGGAGTCACATGGAGGAGTCCAGAGTTTGTGCTGGGGTCTTTTCGGGTCTTTGGTGTTTTAGAAGTCCAACTCTCCTAAGCACAGAAATGAACTGATTTATAAAAAAGTCTTTTATTTTTCAGGGTAGCTGTGAATGACAAGCATGAGTACTATTGATAATTTCTTTCATACTTAGTTAATGTGGTTATTTTTGTCCTTTTATTATTTTAATAACAGCTGAAATATTTTTTCAAAAGGAGATTAAACCATGACGTTGATTATTTGTTTAACAAAAGAAGTTCAACAATGTTATCAAAGATCCTAGCTTTTTCCAACATTCTGCTCCCTGATTCTTGTGGTCTCATGGTACAAGATAGATGCCATTGCCTAAGGCGTTGCATCTACATTCAAGACCAGAAAAGAGGAAGGTGCAGCACCATTGAGTCTCTGCTGTCTGTTGCTTTTATCAGGAAAGCAAAAAGTTTTCCAGAAGACTCGGCAGTGTCATTGGCCAGAGTTTGGTCATCTCCTCATCTCCAAGGGTTAAAAAAGGCCAGGAAAGCAAAAAACTGGCAAAGAGGAATGGGATTGCCTGTCAGTGGTTTCATACTCAAAGGGGAGATTTAAAAAATATTTTTATTGATTTCAGAGAGGAAAGGAGAGGGGGAGAGAGGGACAGAAACATCAATGATGAGAAAGAGTCGTTGATCGGCTGCCTCCTGTATGCCCCACAATGGGGATTGAGTCCACAACCCGGGCATGTTCCCTGACCAGGAATCAAACCATGACCTTCTGGTTCATAGATCAACGCTCAACCATTGAGCCATGCTGGCCGGGCAAAGGGGAGATTTTTAAGCAGCTGGATTTTGGTGTGAAATTTTGGCATCCGAGAATTCTGGTGTATCCAGTGATGTACCCTTTAGCTGTAGATCAGTGGACATCTTCATGGATGAGTAGGTAGCCTCTGATGTTTTTGTCTTTTTGGTTTCCTTGGGCAAAAGCTTTAATTCCCTTTCCCTTTCCCAGAAGCTTTAATTACCTCTACTTCTCCCAACCCCTCCAATTTCAATAAATAAATAATGATCTCTCCAACTAGGTACTGACAAAAAATACTGGTGGGCTTCACAATTAAACTTTGTTGCTTTTCAACTTTATGAGTTCAGTACGAGGCTCCACTGCACAGGAAACTAAGACAACAGGAAAGAGGACAAGGAAGGCCAGCTCCCCGGGAGCAGGAAGGGGACTTGCAGTCGTGACTGGCAGCCTTTCTTCTGCCCTCAGGCCTCATGGCAGGGCTGGTTCCTTCTCGTAAAGAAAAACTTCCTTGATTTGAAGATAGCTTAAGGATCCACAGTTATTTATAGTAGCTCAATCACCACATTCCTTGTTCTAAAATGAATGAGAAAAATTGTGTATTTCAGGTGCTATTCAGTGAATTCAGACTTAGTGATTAAGCAACTAATAATAACTTCGAACACCTCTGAAATAGTAAAAAACAAACCCCAAATTAGTGAAATTAATTACAAAATCATTGTTTTTGAAAAGAGGTAATTTTTAAAAATCTACTGAAGATGCATAGTGGTGTGAATGAACTTAATGCCACTGAACTGAACATTTAATGGTTAGAATTGTAAATCTATGTTATGAATATTTTACCACAATAAAAAATTCTATGGAATGTGTTTTTTAAAAAAATATTTGTTGATTTCAGAGAGGAAAGGAGAGGGAAAGAGAGATAGAAACATCAATGATGAGAGCGAATCATTGATTGGCTGCCTCCTGCATGCCCCCCAATGGGGAACAAGCCTGCAACCTGGGCATGTGCCCTGACCGGGAACTGAACTGTGACCTCCTGGTTCATAGGTTGATGCTCAACCACTGAGCCATGCCAGTCGGGCCGGAATATAGTTCTTTTGAGGGACCTGCCCTAATAAATGGGTAGAATAATTTGTAAAGAGAAGAGCAGATAGCGACATGTAAGTGGGTGTCTCTCTTCTCTTCCCCATTCTATACTCAGTACATGTCTTGATCACGGAGTGTCCTCTTGAACTTTGGACCTGTCTACCCAATGCCATCCTGTCCACTTGGCCATCTCATGAACTCCCAGGTCCAAGATGTCTCACACTGAACTTGGCATCTTCAGTTGACCTGTGCCCACCTCCTCCTCCCCCGTTCCGTGTCTTAGGTAAGGGCCTCAAACCTGGACGTCATTCCTGAATTCTCCTTTTCCCTCACTTTCCACATCAAATCATTCACCACCTCGGGCTCATCTCTCCTCAGTGTGGCTCTAGTCTGTTCATTTCTCATCACCTCTACAGTTGCCACGCTAAGGTAAATAAGGAATATAGAACTGATTTCTGAATGAGCTCCAAGCTTCATTCTGCCACCCCCTACTCTTAAATGCCTCAAAAAATTTTATAGTGCTAAGAAATTAATAAAAAAAATTTAAAATTCATTCTGGCTGGGTGGCTCGGTTGCAGCATCATCCTGTACACCAAAAGGATGTGGGTTTGAGTCCCCATCAGGGCACATACCTAAATTGCGGATTCAGTCCCCAGTTGGGGAGCATATAGGAGGCAACTCACTAATGTTTCTCCCTCTCTTTTTCTTGCTTCTTTCCTCTCTCTCTAAAATAAATAAACATCCTCCGGTGAGGATTAAAACATTTTTATTTTATTCTAGTAAGATTACGTACCATGAGGTTCTCCCTCATAGATTTTAAGTGCACAAAACAGTATTGTTATTTGTAGACACAAGGTTGTATAGTAGACCTCTAGAACTTACTCATTTTGCTTCACTAAAGTGTTATACCTGTTGGTTAGAAATAATTTTCTTAACCAAGACCAATGAACTGCTGGCCTTCTTGGATATGTTATCAAATTGCTTAGAAAACTAATTTTACAAAGGCACTCAGCCATAATTTTTGCCAAATGGAAATGAGCGATATCTTAACATGATTTCTACGTATACTTAAAACTTCCTATCTTCTACAAAGTAGTAAGCTCCCTTCCTGGTTAACAGTAATACTAACCCAGAAAGACAAAAGAGTTGGGGTGTCATGTCCCCAGAGCATGTTGTGGAAGATGGCTCTTACACTCATGTGCCAGCTGTCCAAGGGCAAGGATATTTCAGTTTTATTAATCACTCATCATTCTTATCCCACAAATGTATGTTCCAGGCACTACTGGGGTAGAGAGATGGGACAAAGTCTCCATTTACAAGGAGCACATAGCCTAGCGGTGGAGACAGGCTTGAAAACATGACCTAATGCAGTGAAGTGCTCAGAATCAAGCAAGGTGGTCTGGAGTCACTGAGGAGGGACGTTGTTCAATTGAATCCCCAGATCTGGAAAGGAAAGGTGATCTGGCTTTGAGATCTAAGCTGACTCCCAATCAAGACCCTTTCCCATTTCAGCTAAGAACATCACCGTGGGGCAGGCACGGGAGTTTGAATCTGCATTTTCCTGGCCCCCCGTGGGGTTGAGCATCTTTTCATGTTAAGTGACCATGTGTATTTTCTCTTCGGTGCATTGTCTATTCCTGCCGTTTGTGGAAAATCTTACTGTTGAAGAGAAACTCCTTGAGGCTCACAGGGCACTGGTCTGATGCTCTTTGAAGGACTGACTTCCTAACCCTACACACGGTTTTCCACAAGAATAAGGATTAGGATGTTTTCCTAGAAGCCCCTTGCTTCCTTCCCCTCTCTGCCTTCTCTCTGATAACCAGGCTTCCTCTTCGAGCCTGGCGCTCACAGAGAGAGTTGGTGGGACGGGATGGAATCTGTACGTGCCGACACTGACATCACCTTTAACTGCCTTGTTGCTTTCTTTCCTGTGAGAGCCTGGGGAGAAAGTCGGCACAGACAGAGGCGGGGAGGGGCAGGCTGGCGAATGGGAGCACAGGCTGAAAAAACGGAAGTGTGTGAGCATCACATCTTAAAGAATGTGGTCCACTTTCATATCTGGTTTGATAACGAGCTCGGTGTCTAGGAGACTGACTCCATTCATAGATACCTGCCTTCAGCCTCAGATATCAATATTTTGTTCTCATTAACCCCAAGGACTCAATCTTCGTGTTATCTGGCCCAATGGCAGTCAGAAGGGCCCTCCAACTGTGTCTGTGTTCTAAGCTGTAGGTGGCCAGAGGACAGGGTCAGAGCTGCTGAGACGAAGGGGAAGGAGCACCCCGGACTTGGGGCCACAGGCTCCTGGGTGTCAGTCTTGGCTTCGCTACCCATCAGTGGTGTTCGGTAAAACAGTTCTCTCCACCCCTCTGAGCCTTGGTTTTCTCCTGTGCAAAATGGGGAAAATAATTCCCTGAGTCATTATTAGGACTAAATAACATGATGGCTAGACATTTGTTAGGTACATCTGTGTTCCTTTTCTCTCTTCTTTATTCTTTTTGCCACACCAGACATGCAGTCAAGCAAAGAGTCTGAATGTAGTTGGTGCTTGATACTTGTGTGTTGCTTGATTACAAAGAGAAGTGGTTCTCAAAGTGGGGTTCCCTGGCCAGCAGCAGCAGCAGCACTTGGGAACACATTAGAAATAAATTCCTCACAACCTCCGTTGGAAGCTCTGCCCTTGGAATTCACCCGCAGGTAGTTCTAGTGCTGGTTAGAGTTTGAGAACCTCTGAAGGTCATCTTCCTGTTGTGGCCGATACAGGGGTGGGCAAGGTCCCATGGGCTGTAAAAGACCCACAGAATTATTCGGTCTGGCCCTGCCAAGGCATCAGGAGTGAGTTATTTAAATGTTTGGCCAAATACAGCAGGCTAATTTTTAAGTTGATAATTTTGTATGGCCCACAATTGATGTTATAAATATCTGAATGGCCCTTGGCAGAAAAACGATTCCCCATCCCTAAAACTAGTTAAAGTCCCAGGAGGTGATTTTCATCTTGTGTTAGGTTTTCTTTAAAATGGAGAGTGGAATATATTTTAAGCAGGTGAATTGTTCCCTGTTACCCATTGCAGAAAAGCCCCCGAGGTTAGCTCCCTGTGGGATTTGAGCTCATCTATCTGGATGTCTTCACTGAACTGGGGCATTAATTTCTGTTCTTTCTCTGTCAATGCCAGGACAGGATTTATCAACTAATGGATGCCACAGTGAATACTCAGCTCTGGAAGAGCTGACATTATGATGATGTTTTGCTATTATTTCTGATTACATATATTTTAATTTTATGTAAAGACAGAGCCATTTGCCTATGTTCATAACCACAGTGATTAAACATAACAGCTGGGCCCATTAACACATTTCTGCATATCATTGAAAATCTTGATTGAATATATATACACACACACACACACACACACACACACACACATATACATGTATATACTAGTGGCCTGGTGCACGAAATTTGTGCATGGGGAGGGGGGTGTCCTCAGCCCGGCCTGCACCCTCTCCAATCTGAGACCCCTTGAAGGATGTCCTACTACTGGTTTACAGGGATTGGGCCTAAACCAGCAGTCAGACATCCCTCTCACAATCCGGGACTGCTGGTTCCTAACCGCTCACCTGCCTGCCTGCCTGCCTGATTGCCTCTAACCACTCTGCCTGCGGCCTGCTCACCCCCAACTGCCCCCCTGCTGGCCTGCTCACCCCAAACCGCGCCCCCCCCCCGCCCCACTGTCCTGATCACCCCCAACTGACCCCCACTGACGGCCTGCTTGCCGCTTGGTCTCCGTGACCCCCAGCTGGGCCGATAGGCCCAGACATTCCAGCCTCACCACTCACCCCCCCTCCACCCCCTGCCTGGCCGACAGGCCTGGACACTTCAGCGGTGGGGCTGAGGGGACTGGGTGCTGCCATCTTGTGGCTATGGGCACCACCATCTTTGTGACGGAGTGATGGTTAATTTGCATATTACTCTTTTATTAGATAGGTATTTACATACCTCAGAAGGTCCCTATAACCAAGAGTACAGTCACTGTGGCAGGTCTTTGTCAGGCTCGTTTCTCACACACCTTAACTCTTTTTTCATGCCTTTTTTTCTGACTAATAGACACTAATAAATAGCTGTACCTACTGTGTGTAATGAGTGTTCTGTATGATTAACTATTCCTAAGCCTTTTATGAGAATGCATCAATACTTGCCAGTGTACCTTCTGATGGCCACTAGGAGCTTTGAATTTTGCCTGCATTTTGCTTTCGAAGAAACCCATTTAATTAAAGTACAATAGATACTATATGCAGAATACATTCCTTAGGGCAGGATCAAAGGCTGGTAGAATTTCATTTCATTGAGTTTGAAGAAACATAAATTATGTGTAATAAATGCAATTTGATGAAGTAATAAGTAAAAATTGCTAATAAAGGTAAGATATTAAGTGTAATACCTACTATATTTTGAGGGTTTACCATATGCCAGGGAGTTGACTGACGTTACCTGCTTTGATTCTTATAAAAACACTATGAGGCATTGATACAGAGAAGGAACTGATGGTGGCCAGATAGAAGGGGGGTTGGGTGAAAAAAGTGAAGGGATTAAGAAGTACGGATTGAAGTTATACAATAGTGGCAAGGATGTAAATTACAGCATAGGAAATCTATATATATAAAAGGCTAAGTGACTGACCGACCGTCCTTCTGACCATCCAGCTGACGAATGGGTCGCTACATATGATGCGTACCGTCAATTAAAAAATAAATGTTGACTTGTGCATGCACGATACTTGTCCCCGTTCCGACACTGGCCTCCCATTTAAATTGATTTGACGACAGTTTCCTGTGATGCCAGCATTTGTGATGACTATTAATAAACCACAAGGACAAACTCTAGACAGAGTAGGAATAATCCTACCTGAATCCATTTTTGGACATGGTCAGTTATATGTTGCTTTCTCTCGAGTTCAAAGAGCATGTGATGTTAAAATTGTAAATACTTCATCACAAGGGAAATTAGTCAAGCACTCTGAAAGTGTTTTTACCCTTAATATTGTATACAGGGAGATATTAGATAAGTTTAATCAATTTATCAGTCATTGTTTTTTTTTTAAACCACTTTATTGAGGTATGATTGGTATAAAAAACATGTTTCATAATGAATATGTGTGACTTGATGAGTTTAGAGATAAGTATGCATCTGTAAAACCATCACCTCATCTATGACATAAACGAATCTATCACCTGCAAAAGTTTCCTTCTGCCCTCTTCTTTATTACTGGCTTGTAATAGGAACTGTTAACATTAAGATCTGCCCTCTTAGCAAATTCTAAAGTATACAATACAGGATTGTTAACTACAAGCACTTTGCTATTAGGCATGTCTTTAGGACTTACTCATTTTGTGTAACCAAAACTTTTCTTTTTAAAAATTTATTGTTTAAGGTATTACAAATAGTATATGTATGTCTCCTTTTTTCCCCCCATTGACCTCCCCCTGGCCTCCCCTACCTCCTGGCACTTGCTCTCTCCCTCTCCCCCCAGTGTCTTGCGTCTATTGGTTGTGCTTATATCCATGCCTACAAGTCCTTTGGTTGATCTCTTACCCCCCAACGCTCCCCTACATTCCCCCTGTAGTTTGACAGTTTGTTCGATGCTTCTTTGCCTCTATCTATATTTGTTCAACAGTTTATAATGTTCTTTATATTCCATAAATGAGTGAGATCATGTGGTATTTATCTTTCACTGACTGGCCTATTTCACTTAGCCTAATGCTCTCCAGGTCCATCCAGGCTGTTGCAAGTGGAAAGAATTCCTTCTTTTTTATAGCAGTATAGTATTCCATTGTGTAGATGTACCACAGTTTTCTAATCCATTCATCTGCTGATGAACATTTAGGATGTTTCCAAATCTTAGCTATTGTAAATTGTGCTGCTATGAACATAGGGGTGCATATATCCTTTCTGATTGGTGTTTCTGGTTTCTTGGGATATATTCCTAGACGTGGTATTACTGGGTCAAATGGCAGTTCCATTTTTGATTTTTTGAGGAAATTCCATACTGTTTTCCACTGTGGCTGCACTAGTCTGCATTCCCACCAGCACTGAAGGAGGGCTCCTTTTTTTCTGCATCCTCTCCAGCACTTGTCGTTTGTTGATTTGTTGATGATAGCCATTCTGACAGGTGTGAGAAGGTACCTCATTGTTGTTTTGATTTGAATCTCTTATATGTTTAGTGACTTTGAGCATGTTTTCATATGTCTCTTGGCTTTCTGAATGTTCTCTTTCGAAAAGTGTCTATTTAGGTCCTTTGCCCATTTTTTGATTGGATTGTTTATCTTCCTTTTGTTAAGTTGTATGAGTTCCCTGTAAATGTTGGAGATTAAACCCTTATCGGAGATAACATTGGCAAAAATGTTCTCCCATGCAGTGGGCTTTCTTGTTGTTTTGTTGATGGTTTCTTTTGCTGTGCAGAAGCTTTTTATTTTGATGTAGTCCCATTTGTTTATTTTCTCTTTAGTTTCCATTGCCCTAGGAGCGGTATCTGTGAAGAAATTGCTATGACAAATGTCTGCTATTTTGCTGCCTATGGCTTCTTCTAGGATTTTTATGGTTTCCCATCTTACATTTAAGTCCTTTATCCATTTTGAGTTTATTTTTGTGTATGGTGTAAGTTGGTGACCTAGTTTCATTTTTTTGCAAGTATCTGTCTAGTTTTCCCAGCACCATTTATTGAAGAGACTGTCTTGACTCCATTGTATGCTCTTGCCTTCTTTGTCAAATATTAATTGAGCATACTGGCTTGTGTAGATTTCTGGGTTCTCTGTTCTGTTCCGCTGGTCTATATGTCTGTTCTTGTGGCTTTGTAGTATAGCTTGATATCTGGTATTGTGATCCCTCCAAGAATATTCTTTTTTCTTAAGATTGCTGCAGCTATTTGGGGTATTTTTTTTTTATTTTATTCCAGATGAGTTTTTGGAGAATTTGTTCTAGGTCTTTAAAGTATACCATTGGTATTTTAATGGGGATTGGGTTAAATTTATAGATTGCTTTGGGTAGAATGGACATTTTAATAATGTTGATTCTACCAATCCATGAAAATGGTATATTCTTCCATTTTTTCATGTCTTCCTCTATTTCCTTTTTTTTTCAGCATCCTGAACTTTTCTAAGTACAGGTCCTTTGTCTCCTTGGTTAAGTTTATTCCTAGGTATCTTAATTTTTTTTGTTTTATTCCTAGGTATCTAAATTTTTAAATGAAAAAAAAATTTTTTTAAATCCCAATGGTACATGGGATTGCTTTTTAAATTTCTCTTTCTGTGAGTTCATTATTAGTGTATAGAAAAGCCATAGACTTCTGGGTGTTAATTTTATATTCTGCTACATTGCTGAATTCATTTATTAAGACTACTAGTTTTTTGATGGAGTCTTTGGTGTTTTCTATGTACAATATCATGTCATCTGCAAATAAGGACAGTTTTACTTCTTCTTTTCCAATTTGGATGCCTTTTATGTCTTCTTCTTGTCTGATAGCAATGGCTAGTACTTCCAGTACTATGTTGAACAGGAGTGGTGAGAGTGGGCATCCCTGTCTTGTTCCTGTTCTTAGGGGAAATGGTTTTAGTTTTTGCCCATTGAGTATGATGTTGGCTGTGGGTTTGTCATATATGGCTTTTATTATGTTGAGTTATGAGCCTTCTATTCCGACTTTGCTGAGAATTTTTATCAAAAAGGGGTATTGGATTTTGTCAAATGCCTTTTCTGCATCAATGGATATGATTATATGGTTTTTACCTCTAAGTTTGTTTATGTGGTGTATCACATTTATTGATTTGTGGATATTGTACCATCCTTGAATCCCCAGAATAAATCCCACATGGTCATGGTGTATGATCTTTCTAATGTAATGCTGAATCAATTTGCTAGAATTTTCTTGAGGATTTTGGCATCTATGTTCATGAGGGATATTGGCCTGTAATTCTCTTTTTTTTGTATTATCTTTATCTGGTTTTGGAATTAGGGTAATGCTGGCTTTGTAGAAAGAGCTTGGAAGTGCTCCTTCCTCTTGAATTTTTTGGAATAGTCTGAGGAAGATAGGTTTTAGTTCTTCTTTGAATGTTTGATAAAACTCCCCTGTGAAGCTGTCTGGTCCAGGGCTTTTGTTTGTTGGAAGTTTTTGATTACTGGTTCAATTTCCTCCATAGTTTTCAGCCTATTTAGATTTTATTTTATTCCTCCTGGTTGAGTTTTGGAAGGTTGTATTTTTCTAGGAATATGTCCCTTTCTTCCAGATTGACCAGTTTGTTGGAGTAGAGATGCTCATAGTATTTTTTTTTTTTATGATTCTTCATATTTCTGTGGGGTCTGTTGTTATTTCACCTCTTTTGTTTCTGATTTTGTTTATTTGGGTCCTCTTTCTTTGCTTCTTGGTGAGCCTGGCTAGAGGTTCATCAATCCTTTTTTTTTTTTTTTAATAAATCTTTATTCAGATTATTACAATTGTTTCTCCTCCCCCCCCCCCGCATAGCTCCCCTCCACCTGGTTCCCACCCCACCTTCTGCCCTTACCTCCCCCACACTGTCCTCATCCATAGGTGTATGACCTTTGTCCAGTCTCTTCCTGCATCCCCTATACCCCTTTTCCCCTGAGAATTATCAGTCCACTCCCTTTCTATGCCCCTGATTCTATTATATTCACCAGTTTATTCTGTTCCTCGGGTTTTTAATTCACTTGATTTTTAGGTTCACTTGTTGATAATGTATTTGTTGTTCATAATTTTTATCTTTACTTTTTTCTTCTTCCTCTTCTTAAAGAATACCTTTCAGCATTTCATATCATACTGCTTTGGTAGTGATGTACTCCTTTAGCTTTTTCTTATCTGTGAAGCTCTTTATCTGCCCTTCAGTTCTGAATGATAGCTTTGCTGGGTAGAGTAATCTTGGTTGTAGGTTCTTGCTATTCATCACTTTGAAAATTTCTTGCCACTCCCGTCTGGCCTGCATAGTTTCTGTTGAGAAATCAGCTGACAATCGTATGGCTGCTCCCTTGTAGGTAATTAACTGTTTTTCTCTTGCTGCTCTTAATATTCTCTCTTTGTCTTTTGCTCTTGGCATTTTAATTATGATGTGTCTTGGTGTGGTCCTCTTTGGATTCCTTTTGTTTGGGGTTCTGTGTGCTTCTTGGACTTGTAAATCTATTTCTTTCACCAGGTAGGGGAAGTTTTCTGTCATTATTTCTTCAAATAGGTTTTCAATATCTTGTTCTCTCTCTTCTTCTGGCACCCCTATAATTCTGATGTTGGTGTGCTTGAAGTTGTCCCAGAGGCTTCTTACACTATCTTCAACTTTTTGGATTTTTTTTTCTTTTTGCTTTTCTGGTTGGGTGTTTTTTGCTTATTTGTATTTCAAATCTTTGACTTGATTCTTGCATTCCTCTAGTCTGTTGTTGGGTCTCTGTATAATATTTTTTATTTCAGTCAGTGTATGCTTAATTTCTAGTTTGTCCTTTTTCATATCCTTGAGGGTCTCACTAAATTTATCGGCCTTTTCTAGAAAATTCTTGAAAAACCTTATAACGGTGGTTTTGAACTCTATATCCAGTTATTTGCTTTCCTCCATTTCTTTCATTTGTGACTTGTTTCTTTGTGTCCACATTTTGGCTGCTTCCCTGAGTTGATAGAGTGGCTCTGTGTGCTAGGTGTCCTATAGGGCCCAGTGGGTTAGCCTCCCCAGTTACCTGAGGTGAACTCTCTTGGTGCACCCCTTTGTGGGCTGTGTACACTGTCTTGTTGTAGTTAAGCCTTGGTTGTTGTTGGTATCAGTGGGAGGAATTGACTTCCAGGCCGATTGGCTCTGAGGATCAGCTGTGTCCACGCTGGGAGAACTTCTGTGCTGGAGACACCCTTATGAGACAAGACTTGCAAAAGCCTCTGTGCTCAGCTTGGATGGGACGGAGTCTCAGGGTGAGCAGACAGCATTGGTTTCCCATCAGCCCTGCCCTAATAGGCCCCTGTTTCTCAGTGTCCTGTGGTAATTGCTGCAAGCACCTCTGAGAGAAAGCCACCCTTGAGTTCCACCCGCTGCTAGACAGTCCAGTTTCTCCCCGAATGAGTCTGGGTCCCCAGAGTCTTGCCTGAAACTGGAGGTCAGTGCAGTCAGGAGCTTTTGTCTCCCTCCTGCTTGAGAAAGCCAGCTGTGCACTCAGTTGCCAGTCCTCTCCGCGTGTGTGTCTCACTACCTCTGCCTCCTGTAGTTCCTCTGAGCCTAAGTGTGCTTTTCTCTTTCCTTCTAATTATAGAATTTCCACTCAGCCAGCCTTCCTGTGGTTTGGATGATGTCCGTTTTGTCTTTTAGTTGTAGTTCTGAAAGTGTTGTGTGAGGCAGCAGTTTAGGTGTTTACCTATGCCGCCATCTTGGTTTCTCTCCTTGATGCTGCATTTTTGTCGAATGGGGTTTCTGCATTTATTAATATGGTCATACGATTTTTGTCTTTCATTTTGTTTATGTGGTGTATCAAGTTAATTGATTTTCAGATATTGAACCAACCTTGCATCTTGGGAATAAATCCCCTTGATCATGGTGTATAATCTTTTTAATGCATTGTTGAATCTGGTTTGCTAATATTTTGTTGAGGATTTTTGCATCTATATTTACCAGGGATATTGGCCTATAATTTCATTTCATTTCTTTGTCTGGTTTTGGTATCATAGCCTTGTAAAATGAGTTTAGGTCCCCCCTCTACTCTACAATTTTCTGTAACAATTTGAGAAGTATAAGTATTAATTCTTTGAGTGTTTGGTAAAAATTCATGTGTGAAGTCATCTGGTCCAGGGCTTTTGTTTGTTGGGAAGTTTTTGATTACTGACTAAATTTCATGAGCAGTTATTGATCTTTTCAGATTTTTTGTTTCTTCCTGAATGAGCCTTGGAAAATTGTGTATTTCTAGGAATTTATCTTTTTCTTACAGATTGTCCAGTTTGTTGGCATATATTGTGTGTAGTATTTCCTTATAATCCTTGGTATTTCTGTCAATGTCAGTTGTCCTCTTTCATTTTTTATTTATTTGGGCCATATCTACTTTTTTCTTGATGAGTCTAGCTAAGGATTTATCAATTTTATTTTTCAAAAAACCAGTTCTTGGTTTCATTGATTTTTTTCTATTTTTTTAAGACTCTATTTTATTTATTTCCACTTTGATCTTTATTTTTCTTTTCTTCTGTCCACTTGGGCTTTGTTCTTTTTATAAGTCCTAGTGTAAGGTTAGATTGTTTATTCTCAAACCCCCACTATTACTGTATTACTGTTGATCTTTCCCTTTATCCATAAATATTTGCTTGTTTCTTGAGGTAGGCCTGTATTGCTATAAATGTCCCTATTAGAACTTCCTTGGCTGTATCCCATAGATTTTGAGTCATTGTGTTTTCATTTTCATGTGTCTCAAGATATCTTTTGTCTTGTTCTTTGATCTGGTTGTTAACCCATTCATTGTTCAGTAGCATGTTATTTAGCCTTCATGAGTTTGTGTGTTTTTTAGTTTTCTTCTTATAATTGACTAGAGGCCCGGTGCATGAAATTTGTGTGGGGTGTGTGTGTGTGGGGGGGAGGTCCCCTTCAGCCCAGCCTGCACCCTCTCCAATCTGGGACATCCCTCTCATAATCCTGGACCAGGGGCTCCTAATCACTCACCTGCCTGCCTGCCTGGTTGCCCCTCACTGCCTCTGCATGCCGGCCTGATTGCCCCCCTGCTGGCCTGGTCACCCATAACTTCCCCCAGCTGTCGGCCAGGTCGCCCCCAACTGCCCCCTCCCTGCCAGCCTGGTTGCTCCTAACTGCCTCCCCCTGCTGGCCTGGTCACCCCTCACTAATCCCCCAGCTGGCCTGGTGGTAGGCAGCCATCTTGTGAGGGCGTGAGGGTTAATTTGCATATCACCTCTTTATTATTTAGGATTTTTAGTTTCATATCATTGTGATCAGAGAAGATACTTAATATGATTAAAATCTTCTTAAATTCATTAAAACTTGTTTTGTGGCCTATCCTTGAAAATGTTCCATGTGCACTTGAGAAAAATGTATATTCTGCTGCTTTGGTGTGAAATGTCCTAAAAATATCAACTAAATCCATCTGGTCTAACATGTCATTTAAGGCCACTGTTTCCTTGTTGATTTTCCATCTGGCTGGCTGATCTATCCATTGATGTCAATGGAACATTAAAATCCCCCACTATTGCTGCTATTACTGTATTACTGTTGATCTCTCCCTTTATGTCCATAAATATTTGTTTTATATACAGGGTATCCCCCCCAAAAAATGAATACCCACTTTAACAGCTGATTCAATTACATTTTCAAAATGAAATATATTTTAATAAACACTGCCTTTATAATTATTCAAAGTGTGATCATGGTATCTCCTCTGCCAGGTAAATATTATTCAAAGTGTGTATACATTTTTTGTGGACGCCCTGTTTTTAGGTGCTCCTACATTGGGTGTGTAAATGCTTATAAGATTTATATCCTCTTGTTGGATTGACCCCTTTATCATTATGAAATGCCCTTCTTTGCTTCTTGTTACAGTCTTTGTTTTAAAGTCTATTTTTTTCTGATATAATACTGCTACCCCTGTTTTGTGAGGAAGGCCACTTCTGTGGAAAAGCATCTAGAATAGGTTCCAACCAGGCATTTGAGTTGGGTGGGGTGGGGTCTCAGGGAATCACCACAGCAAGGCCAATGATATTAGCCAAGTTAATGGAGAGCTCAGATTTGGCATCCACCTGCCACTACAGGCTGGGGATGGAGTGGAGGGATGATGGTGGTAACTCAACGAAGGAACATTGGCATCTGTCCTGGAGAGAGTTGCCCTGATCCCTACCCTCCAGCCCTCACCCTGAAGCCAGTAAATTCAGTTCCTTCTCATATGACCCTGGTGCTTTTGTAGCTGCTGCCCCAGCACTGGAGCCCAGAGTGAGTGAGTTTGTGAGCGAGTGAGTCTGTGCTCAGGTTTTGAGACCTGAGCTGTCTAGATCTGCAGCAGCCTCAGTCTCAGTTACAATCTCCTGTGGTTTTCACAACCAGATATTATGGAGGATCCTCCTCCTGGCACTGGAGCCCCAGGCAGAGTAGCCCAGTCTGGGGCTGAGACACCTCACTCCACAGGGCGTACCTCTGCAGGAAGATATCCCTCCTAATTCTTAAATCACCACACCATTGAGACCTGCCTGTTCCATGTCTCTGCCCCTCCTGCTAGTCTCACTGTGACTTCTTCTATATATCCTTAGGTATAGGAATTCTGTTTAGCTAGTCCTCAGGTGGTTTTCAACATTGGTTGTTGTATAATCTAGTTATAATTTTGATGTGGTCATGGGAAGAAGTCAGCCCAGTGTTTACCTACTCCACCATCCTGGCCAGAAGTTGATATATTGTACTCTTCACCAGAATAGGTGAGCAACTTTATCAATCACTAGCTAAACAAAGCTCAGGCCCTCACTTTGGGGTTAATTCTACTAGCAGTTTATCAACATCAGATTTGGGGTTCAAGAGAATACCAAGGAAATTTATTAAACGTACATAAACTGTGAAAAGAACACCGTATTTGGCCCTACCCGGTTTGGCTCAGTGGATAGAGCTTTGGCCCGTGGACTAAAGGGTACTGGTTAGATTCTGGTCAAGGGCACATGCCTGGGTTGCGGGCTCGATCCTCAGTAGGAGGCGTGCAGGAGGCAGCCAATCAATGGTTCTCTCTCATCATTGATGTTTCTATCCTCTCTCCCTCTCCCTTCCTATCTGAAATCAATAAAAATATATTTTTTAAAAAGTGAAGAAAAGAACACCATATTTGTCTAAATCTTTTAGATGCTATGTGTAATTCCTAGGTTAATCCTAGAGATCAAGTTCAAACACACACACACACACACACACACACACACACACACACACACGCACCCCAAATTAATTTATAACGTGCTTACTTCAAAATACCAAGATATCCTTGAGATGCTAAACTTTTATTAATAATATTTAGTACTTTATAAGGTTCAAAAATAAATATCATAAATAAGCACATTATTAAAAGTCAAGAAATAGAAGGATTGTGAAGACATTAATCAGATCTTCTAAGACTCCACTGTAGTTATCGCAACCAAATGGCATTAAGGGACTGATGGTAATGGGCTCATTAAACCCACCATGTTACTTTGAATTTCATATTTTCTACTTTTTCATGGCTGCTTACTGTGTCAATTTGGAATAATGCTAGCCAATATCTGAAATAAAAAAGCACATTTAGAGGCAAATAAAAATAAAAATTTTTAATAATTTTTGGCTAAAGGATCTTGGGCAAGTCATTTAACTTTTATAGAATTTGTATAAGAATTTCATGAGATATCAATGTGAAAGTTCTTTGTAAAGCAAATGTCTTGTATTCTATACCGAAAAGCACACATATCAAGAAGGAAGTCTGTGAGTGTGGTGTTTGGTTTTTACAGTGAGAAAGACTTCGCTGATCACCACTGAACAAAGAACATCCTATGGCCTGTGGTGTAATTAACCCTTATAAAGAGGCCTTTAGTGGGATTTCTATTTTTTAATGCGTTTGAGACACTTATAGGCATTTCATATATTTTCCTAGTTTCATCAATTAGTAAAAGCTAACACATACAAAGCAGTGACTAGATGCCAGGCACTGTACCAAGCACTTAATGTAAATGAGCTAATTTCATCCTCACAAGCAGCCTGTGAGGTCAGTGCTGTGGTCACACCCATTTTACAGAGAAAAAGCCAGGGGAACAGATTAGAGGAGGATTGACAATCAGGACCACAGCGAGAAGTCCATCCATCATTATGGCATTCAACCATATACATTATGTTATATATATATATATATATATATATATATATATATATATATACACACACACACACACTTTGCTACTTAGAGGCCTGGTGCACGAAATTCGTGCATGGGGGGGTGTGTGTCCCTCAGCCCAGCCTGCACCCTCTCCAATCTGGGACCCCTTGAGGGATATCCTACCAGGATCAGGCCTAAATGGGCAGTGGGACATCCCTTTCACAATCCAGGACTACTGGCTCCCAACTGCTCGCCTGCCTGCCTTCCTGATTGCCCCTAACTGCCCTCCCCTGCAGGTCTGGTCACCCCTAACTGTCCTCTCCTGCAGGCCTGGTCCCCCCCAACGGCCCTCCCCTGCAGGCCTGATCACCCCCAACTTCCCTCCTCTGCCAGCCTGGTCACCCCTAACTGCTCTCCCCTGCAGGCTTGATTGCCCCCAACTGCCCTCCCTTGCAGGCCTGGTCCCTCCCAACTATCCTCCCCTACTGGCCTGATCGCCCACAACTGCCCTCCCTTGCAGGCCTGGTCTCTCCCAACTGCCCTCCCCTGATGGCCATCTTGTGGCAGCCATCTTGTGTCCACCTGGGGGCAGACATTTGTGTGTTGGAGTGACAGTCAATTTGCATATTACTCTTTTATTAGATAGGATAGAGGCCTGGTGCACGGGTGGAGGCTGGCTGGGTTTGCCCTGAAGGGTGTCCCGAATCAGGGTGGGGGTTCCCTTGGGGAGTGGGGTGGCCTGGGTGAGGGGCCTGTGGTGGTTTGCAGGCTGGCCATGCCCCCCAGCGACCCAAGCGGAGGCCCTGATATCTGGGATTTATTTATCTCCTATAATTGAAACTTTGTAGCCTTGAGCAGAGGCCAAGGGAGGCCAGGAATCTTGGCTTCCTCCATTGCCAGGGGCAACCCAAGCCTCTTGCTCTCTCCAGCTTCATGGCTGCTGCCATTTTTGTTGGGATTTATTTATCTTCTATAATTGAAACTTTGTAGCCTTGAGTGGAGGCCTAGGCTGGCCAGGGTGTGCGGGAAGCTTGGCTTCCTCCACTGCCAGGGAAACCCAAGCCTCCTGCTCACTCCGTGGCTGCAGCCATCTTGGTTTGATTAATTTGCATACTCACTCCTGATTGGCTGGTGGGCGTGGCTTGTGGGTGTAGCAGAGGTACGGCCAATTTACACATTACTCTTTTATTAGATAGGATTTTCTTCTATGTCCCATTAATCTGACTCCTATAGAGGTTGTTAGAGAATACTTAAGTACTTTTCAGTACTTTTGGAGTAAGAATGAAATGTTGGACCTTGTTCACAAGCCTCGGGTAAGCAAACACAGGTTCGTGAACTGTTCCCAGGGAGGGGCAGACTCCATATGGAGTTGGAAAGTTGAGGTGACACAACTTCCCAGAGCACGAGAGAAGGGCGACAGGTTGCACAGAGTGTGAGCCTGGGAGCCTACTCATCATGACTCTTAAAATAGTGATTGCATTAAATGGGCCTGCAGAATATTCTTCCAGATTTTTCCCAACCACACAGTCTTCTCCTGAGCTTTGGCTTCAACCATCATGACGTGTAGTTTGGACATGAATCTGGAATCAATAATGTTTCTAGCACCCTGTGCTTTTCCCACTTGCTCCAGAACAGCCTGTCCTATGTTGCGTTCTTTTAGGATTTGCTAGGACAGTGGTCGGCAAACTGCGGCTCATGAGCCGCAGTTTGCCACTCTGTTGACTAATGAGTTTGCCAACCACTGTGCTAGGAGATTCATCATGTAAGTCGATAAATCATTTAGTAGCCAGAGGTGATCATTTTGTGCTTATTTATATGGAGGTCTCAATATACTAGCCCTCGGCAGGAGTGACACATATGGGAACTTCAAAGCACTCTGGCAGCTCCTGGGCAGCTGTTTGGAGGTCCTTTAATTATACCCCCGAGGCAGCTTGCCTAGCCCAGATCCGAGGGTGGCTTCAAAGGGCGCCCGGGGCCTGGAAGGTCTAGCGACAGCAGGTTCACTGACCTGTTCATTGGCCTAAGCTTCCAGTAGTAGGGGCCATAGCAACGTATTCATTTATTTGGGGCACAATGGTCCAAAATACTTGAATTAATGAAAAGTACCTGTGCAGGAGGGAATTGACTCCAACTATAAGTTTTCCTTAAAAACTTGAAACCCTTGCCCAGCGTGGCTCAGGGGTTGAGCATCGGCTTATGAACCAGGAGGTCACGGTTTGATTCCCAGTCAGGACACATGTTCGATCCCCAGTAGGAGGCATGTGGGAGGGGAGGCATCTGATTGATGATTCTCTCTCATCATTGATGTTTTTATATATCTCCTTCTCCCTTCTTTTCTGACTTCAATAAAAATATATTAAAAAACCAAAAGGAAAAAACTTGAAACCCTGGGTAGGGCACTAATCCATTTAATGAAGGCAAGAACCAGAGCAGTGAATCTTATTTTGCAAAATTACCTGGAAGGCCCACGATGAAAGAAATGTAGACAGAAATAACCGTGTAGTACAGATACCTTCTGCCACGTGGGTTCTTTAAGCCCCAATCCCCTCCCCCCATCATTTCTATTGTTAATTTCTCAGCAGCTCTTTCTTCCAACAACACCACCAAAATGCCACATAACTCCGGACAGAAATTTATGCACAAAGGAAACACACCTACAACTTTTTAAATAACCAACTTTTTTTTATTAGAGCAAATACAGTTGTGAAAACTGTACGTTATACATTTTGGTTTCAAGGATTATAAATAAAGGAACTCACAGGTAGGGAGTTCTTTTTTCACAGCAAGAAACTTTAAATAAACAAAGTCATGTTTTATTAAGTACACTGGCAGACTTCATGTGCTGTCCAAAATGTAGAGTACAGTATAACAACCCATTAGAAAGAGCCTTTCATGTAAAATACAGCTGTGCACATTTTAGAAAAATACCGACAATTTGGGCTTTGTTTTAAAAAAGCTTATAAATCATACATATATTTATAAATGGAACCAACATGCTTACTGTATAAACATATCCTTTCATTATCTTGTTAACCCATTGTTTCAAAGCATTACACATTTTAAATAAACACTTAATAAGATTAAATATTTTATCTTTTTTAAAAAATCAGCTTTCCCAGCGTAAAGAGCTATGGGGTTAGGAAGGAGAAGTGAGAGTATTGAGAATGTCACAGGAACTTAAACGTTTCTTGGGTAAAAACGTATTTCCTAAATTTCCAAGTCAAAGCAAAATGTAAAAAATAATTAAATATACAAGTTGTAATTTTCATTTGCTCTCTTTCTGCTTTCTGCTCTCTTCCATGTTGGTCACACCCAGGATTCTCAACATATTGCACTTCTGCAAGAAACGCCACTGGGTTACTGCCCTGCAGGTGACCAAGCACCCAGTTCACCCCTGTGCTAACACGTGAATGGTCTCTTCCGCATTGAAAGGTAGCAAATAAGGCCAAGAGAACAGGATTAAACCATGCAGATGGTGGAAGTATTCAGGAATAGCTCCCTCTCCACAATGTCATGTTTCATAGAGATCTAACAGAAACCTTTCCTCCCCTGATTTCTTTTTAAATAATTACTTTGAGAAAGACCCTGTAGTTTCTCGAAGTAGGCATGCTTCTGAGTAATAAAGGATATATTATAAAACAGCAAAAAAAAAAAAAAAATCAGATCATGTCAGAATAACAAAGGGCGGCGAAAGACAACTATTGAAACAAAAACGCCTAAGCTTTTAAGATGTGAAATAAAATTAAAAAAGGACTTTGAAAAAACACGAAAGGCACAAAATTGAGAAGCAGTGATTTTACAAAGCTTTATGCTCTACCTGAATGTCTTCAACAAAAATTTTCAGTTGGGAAAAAGAAAAATAAAGGGAAAGAGAGGAGCAGTTATTAATAGCATCTTGCTTAACTTTCATGGGAATTAACATAGCCACTGACAAGATTCTATTTGGTTGTAAAGTACGTCAGCAATGAAACTGAATCCTTTAAACACCGATTAATGCAACCCATGCAACATTCTGACTTCTTAGAATTCTGTTGTCTTTCAGTTTTTAGAATTTAGCACCTCCCGAGTGCATAAATAACTCATTGCAGTAACGTTAAAAATATTTAAAATTAAATTATTTCTTAGGAAGGTAGAATGCTTTCAAATTGCTAACTTTTAAAGATAAACAGCCTTTCACCAAAGGTTTAGGAAGACTACGTGGCATTACAAAAATGCTGTATTGTTGTCAAAATCAACACATTTCCTCTAGACTTTTGTTGTTTCTTTTCCTTGAGATGCAACGTGTGTGTGTTTCCTCCAGCCAGGACTGCACGTGGTAGGTGACCGTACATCATATTTAAATAAACAGCAAAAATAGTCGTGCACAAGCAAACGCAACGTTCTCTCCCAGAACGTTTGGGGGCGTGAAAGCAGCAGGTCATGGCATAAGACTGCTGAGTGATGCTGCTTGGTTCTCGCACCGAGACGGGAGCGAGCGCTGGAAAGGCGGCGGCAGCAACACAATCCTCCGGCCGCATTCCTCGGGTCGGTCGTTTGTTTCCCCAGCTCCCTACTGCGAACGTCAGATGGTAAAATAGTAAGGCAGCTGTTGACTTCCATCAACAACCAAACACGCAGCTCCATACGTTTCCAGTTTAGTCACACTCTGCTAGGACAGATGGAGCAGCCAGTGCCAGGAACTTCGCCGGATGGGGCTGCTTCAGCAGATTTTAAAAAAGAACGATTATTAAGTTTTGCGCTCCAACCTGCTGCCTGCTTCAGCTCCCAGAGGACCCCAAAGCCACACAGCACTCCCCCTGGAACCGGACAGGGCCTCTGGCCGCATTTTCCAAGGTTCCTGTCTCTCGAGAGCCCATCCTAATTCCAAGCCTCCTTCCCTGGGTCTGAGTCTCACCGGGGTGTGCCATTTAAAGGGCTGATGACACCACTGGGCAGAACTGTGGGCTAAGACTACTAGTTGTCATGACTCCACGCAAGGGTCAAAACAGTTATATCACTGAGCAGCTATGTGGAATCACATTCAGGCACAGCCAAAGTTACAGTGAAGGACAATAGGTCGTTGTTAAAAAGAATGGGAATTTGAACATGGGACAAGAATGCTATGTTTTGTGGTTTGTAATAGAAATCAAGGCTAGTCTTACCTTTCCTAACTCCAATCAAGTTAGAAAGTGAACAAAAAGAATGGCCAACCCGATATTCAACAGCATGACAAGGACAATCATGACTGAATTAGGGCCCTGGAAATAAAACAGAAGAAAACAATTATAACTTTTCCATTTTAATATCAGTACATAAATCAGCTCACAAAAGCAATTACTAAAAATATAAAAATACCCAACACAGTTGCGGTAAAGGAGGCATGAATAATGACAGCGGTTACAAAAGGTGTAAACTAAAAATAGCAATGCCGTTATTTAGACGGAGCCATCTCTGAACTTTCACTTAAAAATGAATCCTGCCTTGATTGAATCTAAACTGGGACTTAAAGAAACAACCTGCTACGTTCACCTGGAAACACTGGGCAGCTGTCTGGGTGAGACACAGGTCCCCTAACAAGGTTAGGAACTGCTGTGGGTTGGACAGGCACTTGTGAAGGTGCAATCCGGACGAGGAAGAGTGATTTTCCTCAGAAAGGCAGTTGGACTGTGCGAGGGAAACCTGTAGGACAGTGAGGCCTCCCAGGAAAAACGTTGGGAAAACTCAAAATAAGGTTCTCTCTTGCCTTCTCTGGGCGTCTTTTTTGGACAACACCCCTTCCTTACAAGTGGGAAGCTGAACACTTTCAGAAATTATTTTACAGGTCTCATTTTGTTGTTTCTCTGCTCATAACCCTAACCTTTCAGAGGTCAAGTTATCCTGGAGAAATTGCAGAATCCTAGTTTGATAAATACTGCTGTAATAAGTACCTCACAGCCCAAGGAACCCAAACTGGGTTGGTTTGTTTAAAAACAAAACAGTTCTGGCTGGTGTGGTTCAGTTGGTTGGGTGTCATCCTGGGCACCAAATGGTTGCTGGTTCAATTCCTGGTCAGGGACCATGCCCGGGTTGCAGGCTCGATCCCTGGTAGGGGCGTATGGGAGGGAGCCGATCTTGATGTTGTTTATGCTCTCACATCGATGTTTCTCTCTCTCTCTCAAAGTCAGTAAGAAAACAAAAAACCCCCAAACAAAAACAAACCAGGTTTATATGACCCACCTTTTCAGATCTGCCCAAGCTTGGCCTTGTTGATTACAAAGACATGATCTTGGTATTTACTATTAAAATAGTGTCTTATTCTCTTTTAAATATATTTTTATTGATTTCAGAGAGGAAAGGAGAGGGAGAGACAGAAACATAAATAATGAGAATCATTGATTGGCTGCCTCCTGCATGCCCCCGACTGGGGATGGAGCCCAAAACCCAGGCATGTGCCCTGCCTGGGAATTGAACCATGACCTCCTGGTTCATAGGTCAATGCTCAACCACTGAGCCACACCAGCCAGGCTAGTATTGCATTCTTAAATAGCGTTAGAAGAGTCCTAAAACTGGTCCCATGACTTAGGTGGGGAGGAAGTTTTGTTCTTAAAGATGAGAAAACAGTTGTACTATGTTTGACTACCCAGCGAGACCACAATGAAACCGCTGGTCCTCAAATGTCTGGTTGTAATTTTGAGGGGTTTGGGATAAGTTTAGAACTGCCATTGGTCCAGTGCTCGTCTCGCAGGGCTTAGGTCACACATCCTTCAAGGAGGTCTCCTCCCTGGAGGAGGGCCAGGTGCGTGCGCCATTTTTCTCTCTTCTAATACCTCACGCTTCATTGTCATCTTTGTTAACTGCTGTCGTCCCTCCCAGACTGAGTTCCGCAGCAGCAGCGCCCCGCCTCGTTCACCGCTGTGCACCCACACGTAGGGTGGCCCGATTCAGTCAGGCGACCAGTGTTTAATGGAAACCTACCATCTTCTGTCACCTTTCCAGGTGACATGGATGTGGTGAGCAGACTAACTCACGGCAGTAACGGAAGAACAGGGTGACTAGTAAAATCCGGGTGGTGAAAAGGAGGAAGTAAAAATGGGGCCCTTGCCATCGGGAGTGTTAGTTCCTAAACCCCACGGAAATGACAGAAAAGAAAACCCTGACTGCAGGTCCTCCTAGGCCAGGGCTGGCCCAGAGGCCTGTGTCAATCCTTTTAAATTTCTTCACAGGCGATTATTCGTTCCATTTCACAGAGCCGAGAGAGTGTGTTTCCCCAGGAGAACTCGGCCTGTTCGGACAAGTTAGGACTAGAATTCAATTTTGGTCTGCTTGCGCCAGTGCTCGTGGCCTTTTTCTCTGCATCGCTTTGAAAGCCACAGGCCTCAGTTTAAAAAGAATGACTTCCCATCAACTGCTTTAAAATGGTATGTTCACCTATGCCCATGCTTCTAATACCAGAAAAACATCGGACTTCGGGCAGGACCCGTGTCGCTGTTAGAGTACTTGTGTGGTAATCGATTAAGAGAGGACGAACCCAGCAACTTCTCAATCAAGGTGAACCTAGACCGTATCAGGTGGGAAGCTCTTAGGACCCAGGAGATGATTTAGGTGATGTTTTAATATCACAACCGCATGGAGACGAAGGAAATGCTATGTATACCACCGACTTCGATTAGATTTTGCTCACAAATGTGTTACCAATTTTGGAATCGTTTCCACTCTCTGGGGTCAGCGGATTTAATTCCCAATCCCAAAGACAGGGATATGAAAGAAGATGAGGACATTTTTCTGCTGGACATATATTTATCCTGTGATATGTTCTAATAGACACACCCACTTATCCTACCATGTATAGTGCCCTCTTTAAAGATGACTCAGTGAAACCAGCAACAAAAGGTTCAACCTGCAGCCAGGTGGAAAGGGAGTTCTGGGATGCTGTGTCTGAGAGGCAGACGTCAGGACGCGAGCTCTGTGCTCATCAGGGTGCAAAGCTTTAAGGTGAAGTTTTTTTTTTCACCAGAAATATGACTGGTGGCCAGTTGTAGCTTAAAATAGCAAAATGGAAAAAAAAAATCAGTCTTGCTTTTCAAGACTGACTGGGACAGGTGTCTTGAAGGAAGCTGTTTCAGAGCAAAGTGCAGTCTTGATTGGAAGAAAACTTCAGGCAGTTACAAAGTAAAGTGCCAGAAGTCAGAATGTGGCGAGGTGGGCTAACGCAAGAAATCAATCCCCCCCCCCCCCATTTTCTTTCTTTAAGAGACTATCCGTTCATTTAAAATGGTGAGGAATTTCCTGCTAGAGAGTACAGTTTATTAACGTTAAATGGAAAACTTCTCCAAAAACAGAAAGACCAAAGCTTAGTTTAGTATTAACAGCGAATTTTAATTATATGGATTGACTTCTTTATGTGTGTGCATGTGTGTGGTTCAAACATGGCCTGACATGTTTTTCGGTAGTTCAAAAGAAGTCCCAGGTAAATCTCAAAATGAACTTGGAAGCTGATGAGAGGAACGGCTGGGAAAAAGGGCAGGCAGTTTTCAGAAGGGGTCGAGAGCCTTAATTAGAAGACCCCTCGCCATTCTAGCTGACAAGGTTCTACAGATGCTTCTACTGACCCCTACCCAAGTTGCCAGGTTGCAAAATCCTCAAAATATTGTGGTATCACGTGAGTCTACATGCAACCCCTGTCCACAGGGTCCACAATCTTCATCAGGGGGTGACAGAGTAATCCCTGCCATGGCTCCCCCTCTCAGATTCAAGTAATTCATTTGCTCTCAGGGATTAGCCTGTGTCCCAGAAGATTTTATAGATTTCTAGGGGTTCAGTCGCCAGGGTGATCAGAGAATACTGGAGGACAGCAGGTTCTCAAATAAGTTTTGTTCAACATGGTTTCATTATAAGGTGGAAGAGAAAAAAAAAAAAAAAACAGCAAAAAACAAACAGTTCCCGGCCAGGGCCACTGTCTGCGTGGGATTTCCCCTGCATCCCAATGGTGCGCTCATGCATGCATTGTTGTGTCTCCATTGTCCCTACGAGGGAAGGTCATCCAGTCCAGAGTGGGTCCCGCCTTGTGCCCCGAGCTGCTGGGACAGGCTCCCGCCACCCACAACCCTGGACTGGAATGAGTAGGTTGGAAAAGAATGATAGTACTTGTTTTTATTTATCTTACATATGTATGTAGCTCACATTTATCTCAGTGTTGAATATTAGAAGTGTTTTGGGTCTTTATTTAGAACTTTGGTGATAGTTTCGTGACCAGAAATATGCTGGAACTTAGCTCTTGCTTTTCTCAATTAGCCTGTGGTGAATTGGTTTCGTTACCTGTCATTTCACTTAAAGTGGCCATGTCCAAGAACCTATCTGCGTACTGATGACATTAAGTGGGGACTTACTGTATTTATCAACTACTCATGCTTCAGCTAGTTCCGTGTTGAAGCAAATCTAATAATAGTTTTTGAGCCCTCACAATGTGCCCGGTGTCAGGCTAAGAACTTTATAAGTATTAGCTCATTTAATCCTCACAACAACTCTATGATAGAGGATGAAGAAACCAAGTCACCGAAGGGTTAGGAAACTTGCCTCAGGTCACACAGCAGGGACTTGAACCTAGGGCCTTTGGTAGCACAGTTCACACCCTCAGCCACTAGCCTATCCTGTCTCCATAAGCTGATTGGAATTCTAGAGCTGGTCTGGTGAGCCACCCTACACAGGGCGATTCTGACTCACACCGGATCTGCCAGCTGCCCACAGAGAGCACTGGCTGATTCAGTGTTGTTTTCCCTCAAATGTCTGCTTTAGTGTGAATGTTCCTACGAATTTCCAAGTTGTTATTTTATCAATCTCTTACTTACACAGTGTCTCCTAATCTCAAAATTGTATTAAATTGTAGTACTCCCCAGTTTTATTACTTATTTATTAATACTCACCTGAGGATATTTTTCTACTGATCTTTTAGAGAGAGTGGGAGAAAAAGGGAAAGAGAGAAACACTGATATGAGAGAAACACCATCGATTGGTTCCCTCTTGCATATGGCCTGGGCTGGGGAAGAGCCCATAACTGAGGTATGTGCCCTTGACTGGAATCGAACCCGGGACCCTTTGGTCTGCAGGCCGACACTCTATCCACTGAGCAAAACTGGCTAGGGCCTCCCTGGTTTTAAAAGTTGTTTATTGACTAACTTGAGGGTAATTCTGTCACTTCCTACATCTCTGTGAAGAAAACAGTGATCAGGTTGTGAAAGGCAGCTTTTGATTATTATGAGAAAGAGAAGGTTGTGAAAATCTTCCCACGAAGGTGCCACATCAATCCTGACTTCTGGTGCCCCTGGCAGAGAGGTGAGAGCTGCTCTGCCTCTGTGGGGTGTGGAAGGGAACCTGGGAGACCCACCTACTGAGCTGGGAGATGCTTGGCTAACTCCAAGAACCACACAATTCTGCACATAAGTTCAACAGATGCTTTTCTAAACAAGGAGACTATGAAGTTTATAGAGGAACTATTCCAGATAGCTAGGTAACTCACCCAATTGTAAGACACCAGGGCATGGCTTCCCCTGGGGCAGTTCTGGAAGTCAACTGAACCCCACTACTGGGAATCCAAAGCTACAGATTATAGGGCTTGGCAGTGTTTGAATTTCCCCCTTGTAAATCAGGCAAACTAATACTAATATAAATGTGAGGCTTTATTAATCTGTGGATAAAAATTCTGAAAGCCAAATGAGAAGTGAATTATTACATTTAACAATGTCAGTAGTGATATCATGTATATTATAGATATAATATCAGGATACTGATATATCAATGTTAAAAACTAAAAAAAGAATGCTTATTGAATAGTCAGAGTCTCAAAGTTATTCTGTTTTGAAACCATCAATCCTTATGGGGACTGACTCTCAGAAAGATAATTCAGTTAATCTGATTAATATATAGACTTAATTAAAAAGATGAGAATTTGAAAAGAAGGGTGGGAACCAGTGTTTACAGATATTAGCAAAGTCAACACACCTAAGAAGTTTCAAACATAAGTTAATTAAAAAAATGAATTTCAATTGTTTAAACCTGTGAATACATTAAGCAGACAAAAGAAACTGGTGATTGTATTATATTCTTGTTTGCTAAAATACTAACCCATACCTTTATGCAAATATGTCTCTGAAATTACTAGTAAACATTGGGTTGGCTGAGCTTCTACCATAGGCTAAACATGCAACACCTCTGTTCCAAAGGCATATGAATAGGTTGGCCAACTGTCTCTCAGAAAATACTCTGCTTCAGATTTTATAAATACTATAGAATTTGATAAAATCCAAATTCCATTTATCATTAACAAATCAAACTCATTTGATTGAGCATATATTTATCAATAACTGAAAGCTAACTGGTTGAATAACAAAAACTTAGCTTTTCAAGGCTGATGATAAAACCAGCATCTACCAGAAATGTGAAATGTCAGGAGCACTAATACTCTGAGGGGTTAGAAGACCAAGGTCGTCATGTTAAACAGTTGAAACCTGGCTTTAATTAAATAAAATCCAAATGAAATATTTATGAGGATAATTCACAATTGTTAGAAAAGATGTTTTTTTTTTGTCTAAAGGTACTGACTGTTTTGGGGAGTCAAAAGGTGGGCTAAGAACTTAGCAAATGGTGGTAGAGCACTCCTCTTAGCTAGATCTCTGAGCTTTGTAGCCATCGGGGAGTCAGCTTTTGTTCTGGACTGCATGTTTGTGTCCCTCCAGAATCCAGATGTTGAAACCCTAACCACCAAAGTAATGTGATGGTATTTGGAGATGGGGGTCTTTGGGGGGTAGTTAGGTTATGAGGGCAGAGCCCTCCTGATGGGTTAGTGCCCTTATAAAAAAGAGGCAGAGAGAGCTTGCTTTCTCTCTCTCCCTCAGCTTGGTGAGGACACAGTGAGAAGATGGCCTATGAACCAGTATGTGGGTTCTCACAAGACTCCAAATCTCCGGGGACTTGACCTTGGAACTCCCCACCCAATCTATGGTATTTCTGGGAGAGCGGTCCCAGCTGGTCGTGTTTTAACCTACCTGGAGGATGTCAAAGGTGGGTGGGTGGCTGGCTGGCTGAACATGGAGGAATTTCTGCCCAGAAAGCGTTTTCCAGTTTCCAGCTACACACGGGCTCAGCTCTACTCTAAACAGCCTTTTGTCAAGACTTTTGTGAGCCTAGCTGCCATCAAGGTGCAAGTCACCCCATGCTGCTCCCCAAAAGAACCAGAGTGAGGAAAGGAGGGGAAAACACATCTCAGACAACTTACTGAATTGGCTTCTTTTTCCGAAGTAGGGCACGCATCATTGCTTGCTGGATTCTTTGGTATAGCAAGTTCAGACTTCTTAGCTTTTGGCTCAGCTTTGCTTTCTTTGGCAACTGGTTTTGTCACAGACTTAGGGGGACTCCACTTGTTGGGTGTCGGCTTGTGCACCAGCGCCGAGGAAGAGTGGCCGGATCCTTCATCTTCCCGCACATCTTCCGGAGGGTGCTTGGGGGCGTTCAGTTTCACGTAGTAGCCGTGGTACTGAGAATGCAGCTCCCCATTACTGGGGTTGGGGACATGGTGGCGGCCAGAGTACTTGGACTGGGGTACGGCGGCTCCCATCTCCTTCGAGGGAGCCTTTGACATCAGGGGCTTGTTGACGATGGCTGTCACCTGCTCATCAGCCACACTCCTTTTGTCACGGTTGAGTCTGGCCCCTGAGCTGGGGTTCTGCTTCCTCATGGGCTGGGGGGAAGGCTGGGGAGAGTGGCTTTGTCTGGGGTGTGTCTCAGGAGTGCTTGGGGGTGTCGTGCCTTTGCGATAAAAATGAGGAGATTCCTTTGGTGAAGGTGGCTTTTCCGGTACCTTTTCTTCTGGATTTTCTTTCGCATCAACACCTTCCTGAAATCTCTGTTTGATATAATCTGGGCCTGGCGGGGAAAAGTGACAGCAGAAAGGAAGGTGATAAAAGAAGGCATAAAGGTTTCATCCTCACAGTATGCATCTACAGCAGGTCCCCCCAAAACGTGGTTTCATTCAATGCCGATGAGATGCCCTAGGAACTTATATCAATTGGCCAGTGGGAAAACTGGTTTCATTATAAGTCATTTCACTTAAAGTAATAGCACCTATGGATGAAGTTAAGTGAGGACTTGGCAAACATGCAGTAAGTCAGCTTAACCTTTCTGCTTTTTCTTTTAAATATACTTTTGAGGCTTTGACTAAGCACAAGCACATTTCATTCCCCAAAAGGTTACCTATTGCTGAAAATGTGTTTTTTACATTAACATATGTGGTATTTATACTATTCTGATGGTCATAAAAGTGAAACCATTGTGACTTCCCTAATAATTTGCACTGGCCGTGCCTACTCGCAGAACACGGAGGCAGAATTCACGTTGATGGAGCCCTGCTCACCAAACCGTGGGGTCTGCACATTCAAATTAGGTGGCATAACTACAGCACAGATCTTACACTCATATCGGTGAAATGGACTCGTGGGCTCAATATTTAATAAATTACACTGAGGCGAACCTACAGATTATATATCTATTGTGTTTATCCTCACTTGGTATTTTTTCCATTGATTTTTTAGAGAGTGGGAGGGAAGGGAGGAGAGAGAAACATTAATGTGAAAGACACATGGATTGGTTGCCTCCTGGACCGGGGCCAGGGAACGAACCCGAGATCCTTTGGTGTGCAGGCCAATGCTCTACCACTGGCCACACGGACCAGGGCAACCTATTTTTAAGGATCCTCCTTCAAAGGATCATTTCAAGTCCCTCGTTCGGAGCCACGTCTGTGGTTTAGGTTGCACGTTACAAAAGAACTTGCACACAGTCCTTCCCAGCATGGGCTTGCGCTGCAGGCATCAAAGTCAAGCCAGGGCAGTTGTCTTTGGCCCTCAGGTCTCAGGATGGTTTATAACAATCCCATGTTATTTTTATCAATGGGAATCCTTTCACTCAAAAAAGGGACTCTGGTGCATTGTTATTTTATATGGGGGATCTGGGGAGGGGGAGGGGAGGGAGTGAGGAGTAGCGACACAGAAAGTGCAGCACAAGATGGTACCAGTCATGAGCGTTTAAGGATGTCCGTGGTTCAGGCAGGGGACATTGCTGGGGCTCTCAGGGACAGCGCTCCAAGGAAGTTTCCTCCTGCTAGGGACTTCGCCTCCCAGCCCCTCTCCTAGAACCAGGTCATGCACATCCTCTGGCCACCACTCCACCATCAGCCACTTTTCACGTCACAAGCTAAAGCCAAGGTCACACAGTGCAGTTAGTCCTCTGTTCTGCACGTGGGCAGGAGTGGACAATGTCATCTCTCCCGTGTACAAGGGAGAAACCACCCCACCAACTGCTGACAGGACATGACTTGTCAACCGCACAGCATCCGTTTTCCTTTTGGCCCCGCTCCCCCAACCCTGAGGGGCCGAACACCAATTATCCTCATTGTTAAAAAGACATGCTGCCTATTTACACTTTCAATTGCTCTTCCCTTGGTGGTCTGAGTAATAATTTGTTAGGAGACTGCTATTTATTATACAAGGTTATTTTCCCAAATTCCAAGCCTCACCAAACTCTTAGGAAGTGGGCATTATCTCGACTTTACTGATGTGGAAACAGCAGCGGAAAAACCAAATGTCACAGAGCCTGTGTATCCTTAAGATGAGATAGAATACAATGTGTAAGGTAATGTTTTAAGCCCATAAATGAGAATTCCTAAGGACCCGCAATTATAATTGTATTCTAGGCAAAAACATAACAGCATTATCCCACCTTCCATCCTCCAAAGACAAATCCACCCTGCAGGGTTCGAACTTCCTGGTCCGTGTGGCCAGTGGTAGAGCGTTGGCCTGCGCACCAAAGGGTCTCGGGCTCGTTCCCGGGCCCCGGTCCAGGAGGCAACCAGTCCATGTGTCTCTCATTGATGTTTCTCTCTCCCCGCCTCCGTCCTGTCATGATCACATGTCAACAGTGGTGGTGTTTTTCCTAAGTTCAGTATAAGCGCCCTCTTTTTAAAAGTTGGCAGTTTTCTTTTAAAAATACATTGTCGACACAGAGAAAGGCCTCCTGGGTGAGTGAAGAAAAAGGAGAAACTGCAGTTTCTTTTCCGAATTTATTCTTGGTGCTGTGACAGGGACATAGCACCCTGAGGCTGGGCTTCACCCACAGGCTGGCCCTGGGGTTTAGAACCCATTGGGGTCACTTCCACTGGCTGTCCACGGAGGGGCCCCTCCTCCTCCGATTGTGGAATTGTTTTTACAGAGGCTCTCCCCTGTCAAAGCAGCTGCCCACCAAGCGGGAGCTGACGGCAAGGAGGAGACAGAGGAAACACTAACAGCGACAAGAGACTGATTATTTGGGGGTGGGACCTCAAAGTAATTCAGTTATCGTGGGTCTAAGGAAAATATAACTTTTTTACCTGCTCAAAGTCACTAATCATCAGAGAGATGCAAATCAAAACAACAATGAGGTACCATCTCACACCTGTTAGAATGGCAATTAACAACAAGTCAACAAACGACAAGTGCTGGCGAGGAATATGGAGAAAAAGGAACCCTCGTGCACTGCTGGTGGGAATGCAGACTGGTGCAGCCACTGTGGAGAACAGTATGGAGTTTCCTCAAAAAACTAAAAATGGAGCTCCCATTTGACCCAGTAATCCCACTTCTAGGAATATATCCCAAGAAACTAGAAACACCAATCAGAAAGGATATATGTACCCCTATGTTCACAGCAGCACAATTCATCATAGCTAAGATTTGGAAACAGCCTAAGTGCCCATCAGCAGATGAGTGGATTAAAATACTGTGGTACAGCTACACAATGGAATACTATGCTGCAGTAAAAAAGGAGTTCGTACCATTTGCAACAACATGGAGATGGAGAGCATTATGCTAAGTGAAATAAGCCAGGCAGAGAAAGATAAATATCACATGATCTCACTCATTTGTGGAATATAATGAACAACAAACTGATGGACAAAAACAGATCCAGAGACAGAGAAACATCAATCAAAACGTCAAACCTCAGGGAAGGTGTGTGTGTGGGGGGAGTGTAAGGGGGAGAGATCAACCAAAGGACTTATATGTAAGCATATAAACCTAATCAATGGACACAGACAACAGGGGGGTGGGGGCATGAATGGGAGGTGGGGAGTAATGGGGGAATAAGGACACATATGTAATACCCTAATCAATAAAGAAATTTAAAAAAATGTAACTTTTTTAAAGTCAGCACTTCAGGGAATATGCTTTAGTTATCTGGAAAAAGAGCATGAAGCTATCTTATATACAAAGCACATTTTCAAATGCTTTTTGTAAATATGACTCTGTACTTTTTTAAAAATAAATTTTTATTTATTTCAGAGAGGAAGGGAGAGGGAGAGAGATAGAAACCTCAATGATGAGAATCATTAATCGGCTGCCTCCTGGATACCCCACACTGGGGAGTTGAGCTCGCAATCTGAGCATATGCCCTGACTGGGAATCGAACCATGACCTCCTGGTTCATAGATCGATGTTCAACCACTGAGCTGCACTGGCTGGGCTGTCCCTACTTCTTCACTTATGCTCCCATTAATGGGCCAAGTTGGCAATACTCTGGCCACTGGAAGAACATGTGTTAATGGATTTATGTAGCTATCATTTGGACTCCATTGAAATACTCATTATGTTTATTAACCAGTCTACTCCCTTAGATCTGTAGAAATCGGATGTGTTGCTTCTTTCGACACACTTTTTCTGTTCTAAATGTGTTAGGAAAGGCATTTCTTTCGCAATTGCTTGTGACACTCTCCTAAGACGCAGTTTTCAGGCATATTCATGCGGATTTCTCTATAGGGCTTTCAGTGAAATTCAAAATCTGTTGCATTCCAAGAATTTACTAGAAGGATGGAAGTACACTCTAGCACAGGCTGCCTGATTTGAAAGGGTCCTAGCATTACTATGCATTGAATGTAGCTGGGTCAGGGAATCCATGTCCTCCACAGCTGTGGCTCCAGAGCTGCCGCCTCAGAGACACCTGGGGTATGACTCCTGGAGACTTAGATTTCATGAGGATGAAGAGAAGCCTAGAAATCTTGAGGTTTAACAAGTATTTCAGGAGGTTATAACAGATCCAGCCACAGGCGCTTGAAAGCAGCAAGAAATCATGTTGACCAGTGGTGGTCGTCGCTCCAGCCCTGCTGGCAGTGATTCCAGTGATGCGGTCATAATGGGGCCTGGGCTCTGACTGAGGATATACAGTTAAAATTTCCAGAATAAGATCATATGCATTTGAAACAAGACATTTAATATAAGGCAGAGGACAGATGTTGTTCCTGGACTACCTTCTTGGAAGGCACAAGTTGTGTCTGCTACTTGTCTGATGTAGGAATGCATGTCAGCCTCGCCAGGCCAGTGTGAAGCTGATGAGATACAGCAGTTCATGAGAAAGACTTGTCAGAACAGTGCCAGGGAGGAAAAGGAGGGCGAGTGCGAGTGCACAAGGCGTTTCCATCTGCTTTCACTGACCGGATCTATGAATCTGAAGGGGTTTCTCCCTGGAGGATTCCTGTGGGGAATCAGGTCACATGCTCACTGACATACCACGCAATGTGAACCAAGAACATTCAGAAAATGCCATTCAGCACCACTGAAAGGTTACTGGCTGCAGTGGGCAGGAAGGCTCTGAACAGCTATGGCAGATGGTAACAGCAGGGTACCCAGCTGGTTCTCACAGGTGAGCTTTAGGGGGCTGGCAATGGGCAGAAGCAGCACCATGAAGATTCCCCCGAAACAAATGTCTGCAAGGGCAGTGCTTGGGAGCAGAGGCTCTGTAGCATCAGCGGAAGTCATGACATGGAGACTGCCTTTCAGCAAAACAGAACGACGTGGAACAATTCTAAAAAGATGACAGGGCTGGCAGGAAAACCACTTTTACCTGCAATGTGGGAATAAAACCACTTTCCTATAGGACTTTGATCCCAACTGACAAGATGGCCGTGTCTGAACACAGCCACAGCAGTCTTGTCTGTGGGACGTCCATTTCTGTCCCTTGCACATGGCTGGCACTCAATACACAGCTGTGAAACTGAATGAATAAGTGGTAAGAATAACCAGAAAAAACATGAATTACTCATTACATATCAACTAGTAGATTATTCCATTTCCCATTTTCTATGAAATAGTTGGTTCAGATTTTGGCAAGTGAGTTGAGAGAAGTCGTCTGTCTATTCCAGAATGTTTCTCTTGTCTTAACCATAAGACTTACATATTAATGACAGGCATAGGAAATTACATAATGAATATGTGCTTTATCTCTAAAGATTTCTTTTAAAATTTTATTGAAGTTATTGGGGTGCCATTGGTTAATAAAATTATATAGGTTTCAGGTGTGCAGTTCTAGAATGCAGCATTTGTATATTGTATTGTGCGTTCACCAAGTCAGGTCTCCATCCCTCACTACTTATCCCCCCTTAACTCTCTTCTAAAGTCCCCTACCCCCTTTCCCTCTAGTAATCACCATACTATTGTCTGAGTTGTTTTCCCCCCCTTAATCTCACCTTTTTCACCCAGTCCTTCTTATCATTATGTCCTATCTATTTCATTGGCAATTTATTTTGTTCATTAGATTTCACATATAAGTGAAATCATATGGTGCTTGCCTTTCTCTGACTGGCTTATTTCTCTTAGCATAATACTCTCCAGGTCCATCTATGCTGTTGAGACCCCACGCTTCTCAGAGGGAATCCCTTCCGAATCTCAGGGACTGCCTGTGGGAGTGGGGTCAGCCCTTTCTGTGCCTCCATCCCTTTTACCAGTTTCAATGTGGTTTCTTCTGTAAATCTTTGGTTGTAAGACTTCTCTTCAGCAAAAGGTAAGATTTACTTCTTTTTTATGGCCAAGTAAATTGTGTAAATACATGTACCACAGCTTTATTAATCCACTCATCTAAGGATGGGTACTTGGGCTCCTTCCAAATCTTGGCTATTGTAAATAATGCTGTAATGAATACAGGAGTGCATATACTAGCGTTCTTTTGAATGAGTGTTTCGGGTTTCTGTGGGTATATTTACAGAAGTGGAGTCACTGGGTCATAAGGCAGTTCTGTTTTGAATTTTTCGAGTTAGTTCCATACTGCTTTACACAATGGCTGCATTAATTTCCTTTCCCACCAGCAGTGCATAAGGGTTCCCTTTTTTCCACATCCTCACCAATACTTGTTTTTTGTTGTTTTATTGGTGATATAGCCATTCTGACAGGTGTGAGGTGATAGCTCATTGTGGTTTTAACTGGTGATTAGTGATGTTAAATATCTTTTCCTGTCTATTGGCCATTTGTATGTCCTCTTTGGAGGCTGGCTGTACTCTGGCAGTATTCAAATTGCATGAGGTAGATTCTCAGTGAGTCGCCAGGTAGAGGTGAGTGGTGTTCACTAGGTTCATACAGTTTCAAACTCTGTGTCCTTGCTGGGTCTGAGGCCACTCAGCAAAGTCCCAGGGTATACCGAGTCTAGCTGGCATCTGCCAGGTGCCTGCAGGCCTTTGTGGTGAGATGGGGGTCTCGGAGCCATCAGGGTGAGGCAACAGAGTTTATTACTCCAAAAGGGACCAAGACTTGGCCTTGTAAATGGAGGGCTCTGCACCAGTCGGGAGTGTGAGAGAAAAATGTCCCCCGTCCTACACCACACAACTAAGTCTATCTCAGATTCTGTCAGGAGCCCGATCTCAGCAGGGCAAGGCTGCCAGGTGGATGGGGCTAGTGGATCTCCTCTGAGGAGGAGGTGCTGATCACGCTTCGGGGCGAGTTGGGGGAGTGGCCCTTGCCCCAGGGTCATGCAACTCAGTCTGTCCCTCATTCTGCCTGTACCTCAGTAGGGTGGAGCCCAGAGACTGGGTCTAGTAGATCTCCAGTTAGGGGGAGGCGCCAGTCAGGTTCACGGGAGAGTGGAAGAAATGGCCTCCACCCCAAAGTCACACCTCAGTTACTGACAGCACATGAGTCTTCCTGGACTTCTATATCCTGGTGCAGGCAGTTGATGCTGTATGGAGGGGAGTGCTCCACCCAAGGAAGACGGCTTCTGCTGTGTGGGAGAGTGACTCAGCACAGGGATCCTGGAGGCTGTCCCTTCAGCTCTCTCCCCAGAGCCACACAACCCAGACTCTCATTTGACTGTAGTCTGCTCTACCTTCCCTTTGCCAGAGCCCAGAGTGAGTGGCTGCAAATGAGATTTCGTGCATTGGCACTGTAGGAGGACACCTGTGTCTCTAGCACATTCCCTGGTAGACAGACTTCCTGATTTTCTCAGCTGGATGTTATGAGGGCGCCTCTTCCTGGCTCTGGGCTGAAGAGCCCAGTTTGGGGTTGAGACCCCACGCTTCTCAGAGGGAATCCCTTCCGAATCTCAGGGGCTACTTGTGAGAGGGGGGGTCAGCCCTTTTCATGCCTGCACCCTTTTTACCAGTCTCAGTGTGGCTTCTTCTGTAAATCTTTGGTTGTAAGACTTCTCTTCAGTTAGTCTTCAGATGGTTATTGAGGTTGCTTGCTCTATATTTTAGTTGTAATTACAGTTTGGTCCAGCGAGGAGGTGAGTGTAACATTCACCTCCTCTACTGCCATCTTGGATCCCTCCTCTCCAAAGTGTTCTAATTCATAACAGAAATGTGAACTTCAGCCCACAATAACCTATGCCAAACACCTCAGTTTTTACTTAAAATGATAAATTTATTGGTGTGTGCTTCCCAAATTCATAGTTTAGAGGTGTGGCCACAGGGAGGTAAGAAGGATTAGATTATATCATGTGTGTGAAAACCTTATGATGGAATCAGTGAACTTGCAAAAAGAGGAAGACACAGCAGAGTTCTGTCACTCCCCTTGCATGCGCCCAGGAGAGGCGAACTCATGTTCTGGGAACAGCCCTCTTCTCCCTGACAATGCCAGCATCATGACAAGGTAGGAGAAGGCTCCCCAGCACCCACCTCCCTCCCTTTCCTTTCTCTACCTGCCTCTTGTCCTTGAGGAGAATTCTCCTTAGCACCTACCTTCCTTATCCTACCAAGCTCTCATCCTAGGGAAGAAGTGTCCCCCTCACTACCTACTTATCTTTCCCCACTTACTCTTCTCATCTTTGGAAAGAAGTGGGGAGGAGGCCACCTCCTTCCTCTCCCTACTACCTGCACTGGGCTTGCTATCTCTAAAGAAGGGCTCCCTGTAAGAAATCTGCCACATTCCAGGGCAGTGTTTCTTGATCTGTTTTAAATTCATGCCCTGTCACTTTGATAAACATAAAAATTTTACACTCTACTTAAATCACTTAATATTAAAAATGAAGTATCTTGACTAAAAGGAAAGTGTAACTGCGGGACAAACAACCATACGTATATAGTTTCTTGATCTCACCATGTCCCACTCCCCCTTCCTGAGTGACCAACTGAGGCCTCTCATCTTACTTTTCCTGGCTTAGCTACCAGGAAGCAGAGCAGCTTCTTGGGCAGACTCACATTGCCACCAAAGCTCACAAGACTGATGCAGGACAGCAGAAGTCCAGCTCATTATTTTAGAACCACCAATGCCAATGTCACATAGGCCAGGGGACTTGCCCTGATACCACCGGTGCATGCTCTCCTTGTGGTCGACCTCCACCAGAAGCTCAATCAACATGAGAAGGTTGCTGGTGAACACGAATCAGGACACAGAGCATGAGATGAGTCAAATTTCTGAAGGCCTGAGGCTCAGCTAGCCTGAGGCAGCCAATTCCTCAGTGGGGTCATCTTGCCAATAAAGCCACACAGTGTTGGTGACAGCGCCTGCATCCTTCCCCATTATAGCAATGTCCTTCCAATGCAACGGCTAGGCTAGAGCTTATGTTTTGGCCAAGGCTCCTCTCTCCTTTGGACAGTCTTTACGTGGGTGCTGCCAACATTTTTCTCTGTGACTCTTTTTCCCTGTACTCCTTGGGTAACCAATTCTGTCTTTAGATATTTTAATACACTCAATCAAGTGACAAGGACATCTCGCAACTCTGAAACCCAGGTGATCACTTCTGAGCCCTTTATATATCTCTGTGTAGTATCCTGGGCTCATTGTATAATTCAACTCTCAGAAGGCGACCTTTTTCTAAATTCTTGGGGGATGATTCTCTCTACCGTGCATGTATGCAGACACCTACACCCATTCACAGCCGTTAGTATGCTTTATTTACTAGAATTTAACCCTTTACTCAAAGCCATCCCACAGGGCTTGATTCCCCCCCGCCCCTTAGTTTTAACTGAGTTGCAGAATCATCCAGTTTTGAACTAAAAGCATAAGATTTAACAAAGAGGGTAAATACGTGAAAATATCGCCAGGTCTTGAGGTAGGTAACTTATTATGAAAAGTGACCAGAACATCAGCCCTGATGGCCATCCTTCCCCAGGGTTAACAGCTTCTCCGCAGGACACATGTCCTTCCAACAATGGAAACATTTATAGGTGAGATACCTAAATTGAATGAGCAGCCTGACTTAGAAAAAATACTTAAACCCTTTAAGAGGTGCCTGACTTGCTCACCCTGTAACGTGGAGGGGGAAAGCATGAGTTACCAAGTTAAGCTCTCTGCAGAAGCTCAATCACACTCAGTACAGAAAAGACTTTCTGGACAGTTGCTGAAGGAAGGGCTGGCTGTGGGTAAAGGGGACTGCAGCCTCCCGCCCCCCTGGGCCTTGTCTCAAACAGAGCCCTTGTTGTCATCCCCTGCTATGGGGATATATTCATTACTGACCAACAACTCGCTTCCATGAAGCCGGTTTCACTCAGAAAGGGCGCAATTACATTTTCCCACAATATTCCCTGCCCACCCCCTCCCCCTCCAAATGCTTTTACAACCATAAAAGGCTTTTAAAACCATTTAGTCTGGGAAACTGAGATGACCTTCTGTATCATTTACCTCTTGGTAACACACCTAATGGAAATCTATAGGGAACCCTTTCCCCAACAGAATCCAGAAACTGCCATCTGCAGACAATAGGGAGTTTGTTTGCTTTCAAAGCCGCTCAGTCAGTGCTGATTCCTGAGGCAGTGTGGTCTCCTGACAGTGTGAGCACTGCGGGGAGGAGCCAGCCGTTCCCAGCTCTCACCTTACAACAGGCCATTCGCTAATGTACTTAGGTACCAGGGAAGGTTGTTGATGTCACACCAGCCAACAGTTTCTTCCCACCTAAAGTCACCATAAAAATTGGAAAGTTTCCCTTTCTGGACAAAACATATATACATACATGTTACATGATTTCAATCTCAGCCACAGGTTAAAAATAACGCATGCGAAGGAGAACACACACGATCCCCACTGCCACTCTCTGACAAGTCCATCACTCAACTGACCGGACTGGGCCTCTCTCATAAAAACAGTCTTCTGAACCTGGCCTTTACTGTCTTCATTCTTTGCAGAAAAAAAAACAACATCCTGTTACTTTCTCTTTCCTCCGTCCTTTATTACAGCCAAACTTTCTAGCTTTTATATGGATTTTGCTATTCTGTTCACTCTGACTTACCTTGTTCATTCAGTCACAGCGATGTCCTGGGGGTTCCAATATTCTCTCACCTTCATTGGAACCCAGTGTGTATGGAACACACATGCTGTGCAGGGTGTTAGTTATCCAGCTTGATTTAATAGAAACCAATGTGGAAAATTCTTTACCAAGAAAATACATATTTTGATATTTAGGACATTTTAGTTCTTCTTCACTTAGAAATCTATTGAACCCTCAATCAATCCCCAGAAAGATGTTGTTAAGACAATGGAAAAACACGTAAAAATGGCTATTGCCATTTTATTAACACCAGTATATTATAGAAAGGGATGGAGGCAGTCTAGTTGAAACCACTAGGAAGTGACTTCAATATTTAAACCCATTGCAAACATTTGCTTATTGCTATTTTATAACACTTGAGAGACAATCAGGACTGACTTTTATTTTCTGAGGTTGTCACTTTCTCTGCGTCCATCATGACATACATCGTCATCTCAATCTGTGCAGCGTCACCAGTCTTTAAGCGGGATGCTTCTATACCTCCTAACCACAGTCCTGGGAGCCTCAGTTCAGGTATGTTTCAGAAGGACTTGTACGCATGCGTATTAGCATAACCAATGGACACAGACACTGGGGCGGTGAGGGCTGGCCCAGAGTGGGAATGGCTGGGGAGGGGGGATCAATTGGGGAAAAAGGAGACATATGTAAAACTTTAGACAATAAAACACACACACAACATTTTGTATGTATGGGCTCTCCTCTTACTGCCAGTTTGGGGTTATTTGTTACAGCTGCAATGGCCACTAAATACGCACTTTGTTAAAATCAGATGCTTCTTTTGGATTCCTCTCTCCCGTACTGCTATCAGCTCAAAGGTTGTTGCTGGGAGTGGGGAGGCAGGAGGAGAGTCACACTGGCAAATACCCGAACCTCTCGCACTGACCCTCAGGCTTCAGATGTTTCTAACTGTGCTCCCATTTGTTTTCTAGTATTTCTGGGGTTCATGAAGCACAGACCTTTCAGATGAATGGGAAAGAATGAAAAAAAAAAAAAAAAGGAAATCAGAGGCGATGCTCTTACCTTTCCCACCACAGGACAACGCGGTCTTACCTGGTTGGTAGAAGTCAGGCGACAGCTCCCTGGCCACTGCTCTCGCGATGTCGCACTCCTGGCGGGCGGCCAGCGCGGCCTGGTCTGCGGCGTCAGCTTTGGCTCTGGCGTGTGCAGTCCTGCAGGGAGCACAAGCGGCCAGTCATCAGGGTGGGACCTTGTTAGCTACACGTGGACAAGCAAACTGGCTGCAGCCGAAAAGAAATGCTAATTGTGATCCGGCCTTGCACCAGCAAGTCTTAGTCATTTCAACAGAGACAACATGAACTAAACCAGTGGTCAGCAAACTGCGGCTCGTGAGCCGTGGTTTGCCGCTCTGTTGACTTAATGAGTTTGCCGACCACTGGGATAGGGGCTTAATCACAAGGAACAACAACAGCCTGTAATTATTGGAATCGAGAGTCTAGGTCAGTGGTCGGCAAACTCATTAGTCAACAGAGCGGCAAACGGTGGCTCGTGAGCCACAGTTTGCCAACCACTGAACTAAACTACCACTAACATGCCTCAGTCCTTTTTTCAAGGGACACGAAGGATGAGCACGTTCTGTACAGCTCGATGCAAAACTCACTGAATGGAATATCCGGTTCACTTTGGTTGCCATTCCTCTCCCCAACCATGGAGAGAGTTAGAACATGAATCAACATGGTGTTTTCTGGATTTAATTCCTATAGTAGAATTTGAATAAGGGTCTGCCCAGTGCTGTGGGTAAAGTAGCTCCCTGGGGGAGAAATAAAGTAAAACTCTGATTTGTAGCACTAATTTCACTGGTGTAAATACTCCCACCACAGCCAATTTCAGGGTACCAGCGTGATGCCCCTGAATGTGGTTGGGAAGCGTGCACACAGTTGGCTCTCACCAGCCTGCTCTAAGAATGTGTGCAGGGGAGGTTCCAAGGAGTAGCTGCTCTGTCAGCATGCTTCTTGGGTAAAACAAGAAAGAGACAGCAGAGTGGAGAGGAGGAAATGGACTTCTTTCAGTCTTCTGCCCTCTCCCAGGCCCATCCTCCCTCACTGAGACCTCTTATGCTTCTAGACTCTAGAGCAAGCATGTCAAACTCGTGGCTGGCGGGCCGCATGCCTCGTTTGTTTAACATGCTTGCTCTAGGGCTAGGGAGAAGGCAGTAGGGAGAACAATGGAACTTCTTATGGCAACAACAGGTATTTGTGGTTGACTGATTTGCTGCCTGCCTGCCTGAGAAGAGGGGATCTGGAGGGTGTATGACTGAGAACTTTGGGTCATCCACTTCCAAAGGAGAAGACCTTGTCCAGTTAGTCCTTGGATGATGAACACAAGCACCTATTTCTTATAACTTTGTAAACTTTCTATTCTATTTCATGAGCACCAGCAGGACTGCAGATACCTACTACTAAGAACTTAAGTCTAAAAGGTGCTTGGACTTATTTCAGAGAGAAGCGCTGGGAAATGGCACTGTGCCCTGGCTGGTCTTAGGAGAGAAAACACAGATGGCAGCCGGAGGAGGCTGGCAGACAGAGTTCCGGAAGAGGCAGGAGGCTGAGGTCGGACCTGTGACCATGGGGCTAACTGGTAGGAGGCCCCCTTCTCCAGTTACTTTCTTCAACTATGTCCTCTCACCCTGTGCTCTCACGGGGCGTTTCCCTCCTACGTACACCCTAGCCTGGAGGCCTGAGGTACTAGCCGTAGGCTTCCTTCCTGAAGGCTGGGATTTTAAATCTGATCCTGGCTATATGCCCAATGCACAGAACACTGCCCAGCACACAGTATTTATTGAGGGCTCACTTTATAAATAAATGAATGAATGAGGCTTCCTTAGAAATAGCTGAGTACCTTACACATGAATGGATGGACAAAACTACAGAGACAGTAAAAAGATCAGTGGTTGCCAAGGGTGAGGGATGAACAGGTGGATCATGGGATTTTTAGGGCAGTGAGACTAGTCTGAGGGACACTAGTAATGGGGATACATGACATTATGCATTTGTCAAAGCTCACCGAACTGTACAAAGAGTGAACCCTCCTGACAACCATGGACTCCAGTTCATACTAATGTATCAACATTGGTTCATCAATTGTACCAAATGTACCCGCCAACACAAGATGTTAAATAATGGGAAAACGGTGTGGGTGTGGGGAGAGGAAGCATATGGGAACTCTCCGTACTGTCTAATTACTTTTTCTGTAAACTTAATATTGCTCTAAAAATAAAGCCTTTTAATTAAAATGAAGTGGATCAATGTCCAATCGTCAGAATTGTTATTTCTGAATGCCAGAGGATGTTTTAGATGGTCTCTGTCTAACGGGTATCATGGAATGGAGACAAAATCACAAGGATTAGAACACATTCCTAAACACTGGCCTCGTCACCCCATAGGCGGCCATCACTGAGGACAGGTGACACGTCAGTCCCACGTATGGTGTCTGAGCATCTATGGGGCCTCTGTTATGTTCTTTCAACTTCCCAGAATCTCCTTTTCCCCAGGATTAGTTTTCATGTTCTCTCATGTTCTTAGCTAGAGCCTAATCATGTCCAGGTGTCATCATACATGAAACCATAAGAGTTCAGTTATGCTGCCTTGTAATAAAACCTACTACCCTTTCAATGACAAATTCACAAAACTCAAGTAACCAACAACTCACTGTGATACCATCACAACCCACCACCACAGCGTCAAATAAAATAGAGGTATTAGTTCTGCCGCTTTTCACAATATGCGAAACCGGAGCACAAATACAGCTTAACCTTTCTGCAAATATATTTTGGAAGGAGAACATCAGTGAAGCCTTAACCCTGTCCTGTTTCACTTGGTCCTTCCTGTAACACCACACAGGGAGGGGGGACCTTTCCATCCAGTGCCTGTGCCTGTGTCAGTTCTCCCGCCCGGCTGCTGAGATGAGTCCAAACCACGTTCAACCCTGAAACCTGAGGTCTGCTTGGGAGCTTTCGGTAGCCCTGGATCTGATCACAAAAAAGCAGGAGAGAACAAGAACCCACTCTGATTTTGCTGTCGCCACCAGCTTTGTGTAGCCAGACCTGATATATCTAGATTTTGCCTGGGGGGAAATCCAGACCTGACCCTGCCTCATGTTAGTGAGTTCCTGTGTTCACACCCCACGTTCAGTTCCAGAGCAACACACGGTCCCTTTAATCAGCCAGCTGGTAAGACCTGCCATTGTTCATGAGTTGGGGGGTGGGGGTTCAGGCTGGTCCATCTGGAGAGAGGAGCTCAAACAACTCACAGGGAATGCCCTGCTGCTGTCGCTGGTCACGTGGGAAACATGCATGCATAAAAGCAGCACGCATGCCCAAGAACCTCTCATTCAATCAAACGACTGCTGACACCCATAAATAAATCTTCAGACCCTCACCAATCTCCAACACTGACATCACACACACTTTCTCCCATAAAACACAGTCAACAGTAAGTGAGAAGCAACTTCTCTCAGGCATTTGTTATTGACTTTCTTTTAGGGTCATATTTTTAGAAATAAACCAAAGTTTTAACTGGTAGAGATTTACTATGTAGGAATGTAGGGATACAGACACGTGGGCAGCTGGTTAGACTCACACGGGAGCTAAGTGACTCCCTCCTGGACAGGAGTCCTGCAAAGGTCAACTGTGAAGGGGCAAAAACAGTCCATGTGGAATTTCTGAACTTTAGGCACCACCTGAACTTAAGAACTTAATTACAACTTATTTTTCCAATCAGTAAGTATGAGAATCTGAGCTTTCCCCCCCTTTAATGACTGAAATAGTGTTTCATGTCACCTTATTCAGAACAACATAGCCAGGCTTTCCCAATATTTCTTAAACATATACTTTTACTAAAAAAAAAAAAGCATATAAACAATACACTGAACATGCCCAGTTAAAAGTAACACATGGGTCCCTTACATACCTGTCCCAACTTCTAACTTTCCCTCTTTTATACATCTGCTCACTGACATAGCTGATAATGATTTTAATCTAGAAAGGACTATGATTCTCCTAAAACTCCATTCTCAGTAAATTTGGGGTGGGAATACAGCTTCATAAGGGTCAATCTTTATATGTTTTTGAATGTCACTTTTCTCCCAGAGTTGCTTTTTTTTATTTTTAAAAGGACGTAGAATAGTAACTTTAAGACAAAAATCTTAGATCTATAAACTTGTTCCATCAAGAAAACAAAAACAAAAAAACCCTCCCCAAAACAAAACAAAACAACATAAAAAAACCTGTTCCATCATCAGAAAACATTTGTCTTTCTTGCCAGAGCAGGAGTTCATGTTTTACTTCCCTAAAAAGTAAGCAACATCAAGTTATTTAGATATAAAATGTAAACTAAGGGGCTAGCTATCCCCATGGGAGTCTGATATTTGATCTTTTAAAGGCCCAGATTCACAGAGGTATGATGATACAGGCTTTGGAAGCACTAATACTCAGAGACGAGGTTAAGGCCAGTCTAGACCACATATAATCCTTGTCCGTAAGATCAAAAGTTAAACCATGTTACTTTTATCACAGAAATGTCTTTGTAGAATCATAATTTATACCACACCCTTGGTTTTTTTTTATCAAGCGGAGACAGGAGGAACCAAGATGCGTATGAAGAATGTTTACGTACCTGTTGTAAAATGCAGTTCACTGTATGTATCCTTGCCATGTTTATAAAGATCTGGGTGAGATATTCCTCGTAAAGTTCAGTGCCAGGAAGAATGTGGTCTCTGCTGATAAACCGCTGTGCTTCCTTGTATCATACATAAGAACTACATAACCTTTATTTCTCTTTTTGTTAAGCAGCCGGGAAACTTGGAGCAAATCCACCTTCCATCTGTGTATATGGTTATCTTCCCTAACTACATGGCTGCAACATTCCCCAGTGTCAGGAATGTAGGTGTGACTCATCATAATGTCCTTGCTAATCCTTTTTGGAAACTGGCAGGATATTGGGGAAAAAAATTACTGGCTCAATAAAGCTCTCTGTGTTCTGAACTCTAGCCCCTCACACTGTGGTAATGCTCAGGAACACATGTACTAACTTGGGAAAAGATGAACATATTAGTCAACTTCCTGTATAGGATTTTTTTTCTATATTCAGAACATTTTCAAGCTTGGAAAATAAGTTCTCATTCTTAAGTACTTTACAGACTTTATTCCCTAAAATTTGATCAAACTTAATAAGCTTAAAGGCTATATTCTCTGGATAGGCCGGGTCAAAAGCACAATCCTAATCCTCAATTGAAATATGCCAAATAATTGACTCTTTTACTTTATTCTGAGTTTTATAGAATTTATCTAAAATTTACTTTCACATGTAATTTGTGCACTGAGAAAAACCGGATATAAAACAAGTTAAGAAATGTTATGTTCTTGAAATAATTTTTAGAGAAAAGCCCTTTCATGTGGTCATTTTGAAGTTCAAAGACATTATGACTAAATAATATTAAAACTTCACTTTGAAATAGAGTCACCTGCAACCTACTGAATGGGAGAAACTATGTGCTGACCATATATCTGACAATGGATTAGCATCCAGAATATATAAAAAACTACTACAACTCAGTACCAACAAAGGACCCAGTTAAAAATTGGCAAAGGACTTGAATAGGTAATTCTGCAAATATGATATACAAATGGGCAATAAACATGTGAAAAAAAACTCAAAATCATGTATATGAAGGGAAATGCAAATCAAAATCACAATGAGATACTACCTCACATCCATTAGGATAGTTAATAGGAAAAACCCTCCGGAAGATAACAATTGTTGGTGGGGACGTGGAGAAATTAAAAAGCCTGGTGCGCGATTGGTGGGAATGTAACATGTTGCAGCTGTTGTAGAAAACAGTATGGTGGAGGGTAGGGCTGGGAGCATAGGGTTTTGGAGGAGGAGGCAACCTGGAGACCCCTGCGCACTGGTTCTCTGTTTTCATTGTCAAAGACATATTTTAATAAGTATCTCCCCAATGGACTTCTGTTTTAAGAGATGCTTGCCAATTAAATTGTACAAATTAAGAATAAAAAAAAGAAAACAGTATGGTGGTTTCCCAAAAATTAAAAATAGAATTACCATATGATCTGCCAATTCTATTCCTAGGCATATACCACAAAGAAGGAAAAGCAGAGTCTCAAAGAGATATCTGTACATCCATGTTCAGGAAGCATTCTTCACAGTCATCAGAAGGGAGAAACAACCCGTGTCCATCAATGAATGAATGGATAAACAAAATGTGGTGTATATGGTCATATGCTGCACAATGATGTTTTGGTTAATGATGGACTGCATATAAGATGATCCCACAAGATTATAATGGAGCTAAAAATTTCCTATGGCCTAGTGACCTCAGCTGTTGCAACACCGTAGTGAAATGCACTACTTACATGTTGGTGGTGATGCTGGTGTAAACAAACTTACTGTGCAGCCTGTGGTGTAAAAGCATAGCACATACAATTACAGTAGTGCGCTAGACCACACAGATTTGAGTAAGGGCACTCTATGATGTGCGAATGACCACAGAATCACCTTATGAAACATTTCTCAGAATGCATGCCAATGTTAAATGGTCCATGTAGTATTATTCAACCTCAAAGAGGAAGGAAATTATGACACCTGTTTCAACATGGATGAACCTGGAGGACATTATGCGTAGTGAAATAAGCCAGTCACAAAACGATGAAGGCTGTATGATTCCATTCATATGCGGCACCTAGAATAGTCAAATCCATAGAGTCAGAATGTAGAAGTGTGGTTGCCAGGGAATACGGAGAAAGAATGAGGTGCTATTATTTAATGAGTGGAGCGTTTTAGTTGTGCAAAATGGAAAAGTTCTGGAGACTGGTTACACAACACTGTGAATACACTTAACACTATGAACTATAACACTTAAGGATGGTTAAGATGGTAAATTTTAGGCTATGTATACTTTTTAAAATAGAGAAAACATGGTTACTGATGTTCAAGTAATTTCCAGAGCATCCTATGTGTCCAGAGGGTGTGAGAAGAGAGCGCAAAGGCTGGGCTCTCAGATGAGAAGTTGCATGAATCTCAGCCAGGGCATGCAGTGTGTCATCAGGGGGAAGAGCCATCAGAAAAGGAATAACCAAAGGGCGTTATGAGGGAAGGACTATCACCCTTTTCAAACACCAGGGCAGCCTCCACGCCTGCACTGTCAGCTCTTAAAGCCTGGCGCAGAGGCTGCCGACAAGCACTCGTCGAATGGAGAAATGGGAAGAAGGATAGAAACATAAGGGAAAACCCCAAGATGTCTAACTTGGTATCCAGATGAATGGCTTTGCTACAGATAAAAATTGTGCAGGTACGAATGGGAGACACTCTGAAGGTGATGACAAGTTCAGTTTTAGACGAGTAGGATCTTACATGACACAGGCATTCAGAGGGCTGCCAGGCAGAGTAAAGGTTAAGGACAGAAACAGGGAGGTGGGCATTATGATCACAGAGGATGAGTGCATGACAGGTGGATGAACCTATCAAGTCAATGAGTCAAAAACCCAAAGGACAGCCTTGCCGGTGTTGGTCAGTGGTTAGAGCGTTGGCCCACACACCAAAGAATTTCGGGTTTGATTCCTGGTCAAGGGCATGTACTGGGTTTGCAGGTTCCATCCATAGCCCCGGTCATAAATTAGTGTGCGGGAGGCAACTAATTTATGTATCTCTCTCACATCCATGTTTCTCTCTCTCTCTCCTTCCCTCCCTTCCACTCTAAGAAAAAAAAAATCAAAGGAAAAAGTATCCTCGAGTGACAATTAACAACAACAAAAAACAAAGGACTAAAGACAGAGACAAAAGTGCCCATGGGATTTGGTGAAGGACATAGTGAACTGAGAGGCAGCAGGGAACAGGTGGAAGGTGGACTTCCAATAGAACCATTCAAAGTTCTTGTTCTTGGATAAATCTCTGCTCCTGTTAGGACGTAAGTGGGCCAGATCGGAAGTTGTCCCTTCCCTGGGGCACTAGCCACTGTGACATGTGCCCGTAGAGTCTGAGGAAGGGGTGGCTTGTCAATCCTGCCGTGTGCTGGAGAGAGCTGAGGGCTCAGAGCATTTGCAGTGCTGACCCAAAGGCCACTGCAGGAGCCAGACGGTAGGGGGTCGGCGAGGAAAGGGGCGGAGGAAGTAGAGGAAGCAGGTGTCAGCCACATACTGGACACTTTTGATCCAGAAAGGAAGGAGGAAATTTGGCCAGTAACCAGAAGGATGAAGTGGGCCAAGGGAAAGGGCGTTTTATTCGCAGCTGAAGAGAACAAGAGCTGGTCAGGTTGGAAGTGGGGAAGAAAGATGCCCAGAGAAGAGAAGCAAGTGAAGAAGCTTTGAGAAGGTGACAATGGTCGGAGTCGGGTCCAAGATGAAGCAAAAGAAAGGAAATGGGAAAAAGTTAAGAACAGCTAGGTTGATGCAACGTTTTACGTTTTTCTGAAGGATCCTAAGCTTGAAAGAGACAGAACTGTGGGCTTTAGAAGCAGACAGACCTGGGTCCATCCCCAGTTTATCACATACAGGCCATGTAACTTTAAACCTTTCGAGGTCCTTCCTTGTCAAATGGTGATGCTATTGTCTAAGGAACTGTTCTGCATCAGAACTGATTTATACGAAGTACTTAGCACTAACTGAGGGTATTTCGTCGATAAATGGCCGTGGTTAGTCTTCTGTTGAAACGTAAGGCTTGGAGAAAGAACCCGGGGCTTAAAGAGGTGCTATGGGATGGCAGGAAGGAGCATTGGAATTGCTGGATGGGACCAGGCGGACCTGACTTCAGGTCTATATGATTCTGCTTCACTCTCCAGCAGGCTCTCACTCTGGGAGAAACAGGAGCCGAGAAGGTGGCTTTGACCCAGGGTAGAGACCCGAGCGAGGAGGATGTCCTCGCTGCAGGGCTTCGGGCAGGGAGTAAGGGCACATGGCAACTGCGGACCCTGGCCTGGCAGAAGCAGAAAGGATTAGGTTAGGATCAAGTGAAAAGTGGGGAGGCAATCTGACCATTGTGAAGTCTAAACATGTAGGCTATTATTATAGTTTTAGGTGCTTCTCATTTTTATTATTATTATTTTTAATATATTTTACTGATTTTACAGAGAGGAAGGGCGAGGGATAGAGAGTTAGATACATTGATGAGAGAGAAACATCCATCAGCTGCCTCCTGCACACCCCCTACTGGGGATGTGCCCGCAACCAAGGTACATGCCCTTGACTGAAATTGAACTTGGGACCCTTCAGTCCCCAGGCCGATGCTCTATCCACGAAGCCAAACCGGTTAGGGCAGGTGCTTTTTTATGAACTGAAATGAGGCTTTGTCTTTCCCCTGGAAAATTCTATAGAAACTGCCTGATTCTAACTAAATTCAAATTCTATAGGAACTGCCCGATTCTTACTACTAAAAGAAATTACTTCAGTTCAAATGATCAGCTAGCAGGCTTTTGAGAACCAAAGGAGGGGCTGAATCATTTCAAAATGGATGCATATTATATAAAATGAAACCAGAGAGAACCAGGACTACATTTTCTACTGAAACAGACACATCTGGTTGTGCCCAATAAGGACGCTGCAACCTTGGGAACCTAAGACCCGGGTAACGAGAACGAGAACGGTCACGTCAAGGCGGCTTTTATTTGCACCGCACTGTTGGTGTGCATCTTGTGCTTTACCAATGGTCCATTATGGGCACAAATTAAAGTATGACTAAGGATTAGAGCAATTCCCGACGAATGGTCCACCCCATCGTGGCAGCTAGCAGTGCTCAGGGAAGGCAGGCCTATTCTCCACTCACTGCTGCAAATGCCCCATAAATGCATGCTCTGTGGGGCTCAAATTCTCCACTGTATACATCCTTCTACATTAAAAAAAATGAAGCAACCATCACTCACTCCTCAAAAATGACAGAGATCCTCTAGTACTCCTCCTTCAACTCACAGTTGAGACACATTCTCTTAGGTAATAAAATACCCATTTTCTTTTTCTTTTTTGTTAATCCTCACCCGAGGATATTTTTCCATTGGTTTTTTTTTTTTAAGAGAAAGTGGAAGGGAGAGGGAGAGGCAGAGAGAAATATCAGCGTGAAAGAGACATACTGATTGGTTGCCTCCTGCATGCAGGGCTGGGGAACCTGCAACCAAGGTATGTGCCCTTGACCTGAATCAAACCCGGGACCCTTCAGTCTGCAGGCTGATGCTCTATCCACTGAGCAAACCGGCTAGGGCCAAAATACCCATTTTCTATCCTATAGTATATACAATAATTTTCTAAATTCTGTAACTATGCATGGCGACAGGTTAATTAGACTTGTGGTAATGTTTCACAAAAGACACAAAGATAGAATCATTACGTTGTGTACCCAGAATGAATATAATGTATGTCAATTATACCTCAGTACAATAAATTATAAAGCATTAAGAATAAAATTAACATCATAAATTAGTATCATAAAAAATGGCTCTCTAAAAAAAATCCCGAATCTACCAGTTTCCCCCTTCCCTTTGTCCTGTCTTGAATGCCTAAATGGTAACAATAAAAAATCTATTCCTCTATTGGGCACTGGATGCTGAACTGTCTGAACAAAAACTTGCTTGGGACTAGCTATGCAAAGCCATCCTGCATCTTCAGTTCCATCTCATTCAATGTACAGGTTTTGAGGTTGTTGAGCTTATGAGAAGACTGCTCTGTGAGGAATGCCAGGACAGTAGGTTATAGTTATTCTCGGCAGACTAGATTTATTCGTTTCGTGTTTCCTTGTAGAAATAGTACTTCAGTTGTAACCTACATGAATTTCATGCCTGGTCTGTAACAAGAAATCACTCGATAGTTCAACCAAGAAGTCCTTGACTAACTTCACTTTAAATCATCAGTCTTTTGCAGCAACAGATACTGGGAACAACAATCTAATGAGCCCAAAGGATTGGCTCTGATTCATGGTAACCTTCTGATTTTGAGGAGGTGGCTCTTGAACGTTCTGCTTTACCAAACAGGCGGGAAAGTACAATTAGGACTAGAAGGGCATCTGCGAGCCCCATGGCCAATTACTTTTCTTTCTGTAGGGTTTTGAGACTCAGAGAGGCTAAGGAACATATGCAAAGTCACATAGCAATTCAGTGGGATGAATGGGCAGAATCTGAGTCTCCTAACCTAAAGAGCAAGGCTGGGTGACCTCTGTGAAAAGAGATTTCTGTACTACTTCTCGATTTTGCTGCCATTTAATGATCTCATGTATGTTTTTTGTTCTGTTATAAAAACACATTCATAGCCCTAGTCCTATCTTCTTATATTCATATTTTCTCTGAGTCTGTATCCCTCTTTATTTCTCTATTTAATTCTTTAGTTTTAATAAATTTATGATTCCCATTGAAAATTAAAATTTTGAGTTTTCTTTTTAGAATATAACATATATTTTAAAACCAGTTTTGGCTGACTTTCAAATGAAATAACACAGCTTAGAAAACATCTCACTGAAAACTGTAAGAAAGATTTGGTTTTCATCAAGGCTATTCTTTAGCAGGAACATTTTTTGGTGGTGTTAAAAGTACTGCAGATTCATCCAGCTCATAGTTGCCTTCCCCAAATCACAAATTAGTAATTAACACCTCCAAATTTAAAAGGAAATATCAGATCATTCAGCTTTTTCCTGAATTCTTAAAAAGTTTTCTTCTTTTTCCTCATGAGAATCTCAAAAAATCTCCATTATGATTGTACCTGTTTTTAGCATTTGCAGTGTTAAACTGAGAAGATTTTCATCCTAATACTCAAAAGATAAAATAATAACTTGCCCAAGGGCACTGAGAAAAATGCAGGCAGAAACAATTATATAAATTAGGGTGACTGTTTTCTGTTTAGTGCCTTTAAATAAAAATAACACAGTTACTTTGGGGAAGACAAAGGTGGTTTTGAAGATGATTATGTGTACCTGGAGGTAAGAATGTATACATACTTCCCCTTCATTAAAGACGATGGTAGGAATGCAAGGCAGGATTCAAATAAAATAAAAGAAATCATGTTAAATTCTGGCTCAAATAACAGGAATATTTCCTTTTAGTCCTGGAAGATCGCCCGTGGTCTGCTTCAATACTGCATCCTTACGGTGCCTATAATACTTGGATTTCTTGACCAGGAGCCTGCTGTCTGCCTGGGTATCTACTCTAGACACATTTTGATGAACTTTTAACCTTTGTTTTTTTTCTTCAGGGTGGAATTTATTGACTCTGGGGCCTGGGATGTGTGCCTGTCAGTAGGATGGACAGACGCCGGCTGCAGTCACTGGGGAATGCAGGGTCTGCCTTCTGCGACTCCATTTCTTAGTGACAGATGCATTAACAGGAATGGAACTAGTCCTCAGCAATCTGAGGTCCACACTGAATCCTAAGAATCTCCAGAAGAATTCCGGGCAGAGAGGGAATGTTGCACCTCCCACCCCCAAACAAGGGAGATGTGATTACACTAAGGTCAGAATTTTCCTTGAGGCCCAAGGATTCAAAATCTACTCACTGCTACCTTGTCACTGGGGGAATGTCAGGCTGAACTTAGGAGGGGCAGGGAGAGTTACCTGCCAAACCAAAGCCTGCCTCCCCCAAGTTGGGAGTTGTCTAGGGTGGGTCTCAAGTCTGGCTGCTTCGCTGTTTCTCACAGCTGCCCCGGAGGCCTCCAGGTCTACCTCGGAGCATCGAGCTACTTTCCAGGTTATGTTTCCTGACTGTGCCATGTTTTAGCCAGCGATACAAGGGCTAGAAACAACTCTTTCTTCCTTTTCTTTCTTTTTAAAAAAATACATTAAGGGAGAGAGAGATAGAAACATCAATGATGAGAGAGAATCATTGATCAGCTACCTCCTGCATAACCCATAAGGGGGACTGAGCCCGCAACCCGGGCATGTGTCTCGACTGGGAATCGAACTGTGACCTCCTAGTTCATAGGTCGACACTCAACCACTGAGCCACGCCAGCTGGGCTCTTCCTTCCTTTTTAATATAATCACAGCACCTACCAAAATGACAACAGGTTTGGTATGCCCTCACCTTTGGCTGTCCTGTGCTATCTGAAGTGGGAACATGAAAATGCCTTGCACTTAAGGCAGAGAACCCTGGAGCTTTGAGAGGCTCTGTGGGGTTCTAGTCGAAACTCTAAAGTACATTTATGTACAATTGTGGACCCAAGTAATGCTGCAATGGACATGACAAAGTATGGTAATTCACATTCTTCACTTTGTTCTGGCATGAATAAAATGGGGGAGAGAAAACTCTTTGATAGCTTCATGTGGGGTTGCTTTGGGTTGACTAGTCACCCTGAAACATGAGGGACATTAAGGAAAGGAGAGGCCTATGAGAGTCAATCATAATGTTCAGAACAAGTCCATCCTTCATATATATATATGTGGATGTCGCGAAGGTACGGTCAATTTGCATCTTTCTCTTTTATTAGTGTAGATATATATTATTATATATTATTAGTGTAGATATATATATTATAGTATAGATATATATATTTTATTAGTGTAGATATATATATATCTACACTAATAAAAGAGAAAGATGCAAATTGACCATACTTTCACGACGCCCACCAGCCAATCAGGAGTGAGCATGCAAATTAACCCAACAAAGATGGAGGGTTAATTTGCATACACAGGCACTGCCCCTGCTGCTTTGGGCCTCTGGGCAGTGGAAAGGCGGCTCCAGTTGGAGCGAAGGCGGTGCCAGCAGCCAGGGGAAGGAAGGCCCATTCTTGCACGAATCTTTGTGCTTCGGGCCTCTAATAAATACACACACACACACACACACACACACTGAAGCAGAAGGAAAACTTCCAAACTCATTCTACAAAACTAGCATTACCCTTATACCAAAACCAGACAAAGATATGACCCTCCCCCCCAAAAAAAAAGAAAAAAAGAAAATTACAGGTCAATATCCATGATGATCATATGTGTAAACATTCTCAACAACATATTAGCAAACCAGATTCAACAATGCATTAAAAGATTGCCCAGCCAGTGTAGCTCAGTGGTTGAGCATTGACCCATGAACCAAGAGGTCCTTAGTTCAATTCTCAGTAACTGTACATGCCCGAGTGTTTCTATCTCTATCTCTCTTCTTCTTTCTGGAATCAATAAAAACATATTAAAAAAATAAAGATCATACACTGTGACCAAGTGGAATTTATCCCAGGATGCAAGGATGGTTCATCAACTGTAAATCAATATGATACACTGCATCAATAAGATGAAGGCTAAAAATCATATGTTCATCTCAATAAATGCAGAAAAAGCATTTCACAAAATTCAACATCCTTTTATGATAAATACTCTAAAAAGTGATAGGGAAGGAACACATTTCAACATAATAAAGGCTATGTATGACAAACCCATAGCTAATATCATACTCAGGGGTGAAAAGCTCAGAGCTTTTCCCCTAAGATAAGGAACAAGAGAAGGATGACCACTATCACCACTTCCCAACATATCATTGGAAATCCTAGCCACAGCAATCAGACAAGAAAAATAAATAAAGCAACCAAATTGGAAAGGAAGAAGTAAAACTCTCACTATTTGCAGATAACGTGATACTATCGATAGAAAAAATAAAACCCTAAAAATGCCACCAAAAAACTATTAGAACTTATAAATGAATTTAGTAAAGTTGCAGGATACAAAATCAACATATAGAAATCTGTTGCATTTCTATACACCAGTAGTAAACAATCAGAGGAGAAATTAAGAAAACAATCCTATTTATAATTGCATCAAAAAGCATAAAATATCTAAGAATAAATTTATCCAAAGAGGTGACAACTATAGAAAACATTAAAAAACAAAGCTAAAGAGGATACAAATAAATGAAAGGACACACCTGGCTCATGGATGGAAGGATTAATATTGCTAAAATATTCTTACTGCCTAAAGCAACACAAGAGTCCATGTAATTCCTATTAAAATACCAGCAGCATTCTTCGCAGAACTGGAATAATCCTAAAATTTATACGGAACCATAAAAGATCCCGAATAGCCAAAGAAATCTTGAGAGGGAAAAAAAAGTGAAAGGTATCATGCTCTCTGATTTCAAACTATCCTACAAAGTGACAATAATCCAAACAGTATGGTGCTGGCATAAAAACAGATATATAGATCAATGGAATAGAATAGAGAGCCCAGAAATAAATCCCCACTTACATGGTCAATTTATCTATGATGAAGGAGGCACAGATGTACAGTGGGGTAAAGATATTCTCACTGAAGATAAGTGGTGCTGGGAAAACTGGATGGATACATGCAAAAAAAATAAAACTGGACTAGTTTCTGAACCATATATAAAAACAAACTCAAAATGGATTAAAGACTTAAAAGTAAGACCTGAAACCATAAAACTTCTAGAAGAAAACATAGGCAGTAAACTATATGACATGGGTCTTATCAATATTTTTTGTATATGTCTCTTCGGGCAGCAACAAAAGAAAAACCTAAACAAATGGGACGACATCTAAGTAAAAAGTTGTTTTGCATAGCAACGGGAATCATTTACAAATGAAAAGACAAACTACCGGATGGGAGATGATATTTGGCAATGATATATCCAATAAGTGGTTAATATCCAAAATATGTAAGGAACGCATACAACCTAACACTGAAAAAAACAACCAGTCCAATTAAAAAATGGGCAGAGGATCTGAATAGACATTTCTCCCCATACACATGGCCCATCCTATATAATAAAAAGGCTAATATGCAAATTGACCTAATGGCGGAACAACTGGTCGCTATGACACACACGGACCACCAAGGGGCAGATGCTCAATGCAGGAGCTGCCCCCTGGTGGTCAGTGCACTCCCATAGAGGGAGTGCCACTCAGTCAGAAGCCGGACTCACAGCTGGCAAGTGCAGCCACGGTGGCAGGAGCCTCTCCCACCTCGCGGCAGCACTAAGGATGTCTGATTGCCGGCTTGAGCGTGCCTAAGCCAGCAGTCGGACATCCCCCTAAGGGCTCCCGGACTGCAAGAGGGCACAGGCTGGGCTGAGGGAACCAACCCCCACCCACTGCACAAATTTTGTGCACCGGGCCTCTAGTAGACATATAAAAAGATGCTCCACATTAGTAATCATCAGGGAAATGAAAATTAAAACCACAATGAAATATCACTTTATACCTATCAAGTTGGCTATTATCAATAAATCAATAAAAAACGTGTTGGCGACGAGTTAGAGGAAAAAAATCCCTCATGCATTGTTGGTGAGATTGTAAATTTGTGCAGCCACTATGAAAAACAGTGTTGATATTTCTAAAAAAATTAAAACTAGAGCAGCCATATGACCCAGCAATTACACACTGGGTATTTATTTGAAGAAAACAAAAACACTAATTAAAAACGAAATATGCATCCCTATGTTCATTGCAGCATTATTCACACTAGCCAAGATATGGAAGCAACCTAGGTGTCTACTGACAGATGAATGGATAAAGAAGAGGTGGTATATATTAAAAACAGAGTATTACTGAGACATAAAAATGAATAAAATCTTGCCATTTGCAACAACATGGATGGACCTATAGGATATTATGCTAAGTGAAATATGCTGGACAGAGAAAGCCAAATACTGCATGAATTCACCTGTATGTGGAATCTAAACAAAACAAAACAAATAAACAAAATAAAAAGATAACCAGAGATAATAGAGAACAAACTAATGGTTGCCAAAGGGCTGGGGGGATGGGTGCAATAAAAAAGTATAAATAAAGCTCTCTCTCACATAAGAAAAAAAAAAAGATGTCTGGGTCGCATTTTTAAAATAGATCCAGAGACACAGAAGCATGGAACAGAGACTGTCAAACCTCAGAGGAAAGGCAGGGGAGGGTGGGTGGGTGGGAAGAGATCAACCAATGAACTTGTATGCACAGATGCATAACCCCTGGACACAGACTGTAGTGTGGTGAAGGCCTGGGATGGGGGGTGGGGCAGGCTAGAAGAGGTCACTGGGGATAAAGGGGACTGATGTAATACTTTCCAACAATAAAGATTTTTTAAAAAGCCCTCCCCCACCCCCCTATTACTTAGGGGCAGGAATACAAGAGTGAGCCTGTCTCACAGAGCCCTCCACTGCCCTGTAGACAGGGCTTCTTCCAGGGAGGGCTGGAATGCCCTGGAAAATGGCATTTGTTCCACAGAGCAAGGGGTTAGGAAGCCTCTTTCCACGCAAGACAAAGAGCTGGGACAGCGACTGGAGCTCGAGGCAGGTGAGCAGCTGGCCGCTGCCATCGGTGCTGTTAAGAGCTCTTACTAACGTTGCGAAGGTCCTGCTGTTCCCCGTCTTCCTGTGGCTACCTCTCCAGGTTTCAGATCACTTTCGAAGTTGGTCCCCGAAAAAAATCACCCTGGCCTGTCTCTCCTGACACCTTTCCAATGCTGCTTCAACCCTCATCTCCTGATCAATCCCTAATGCAAGCATGTCAAACTCAAAGGCTAACAGGGGCCAAATAAACGAGACATGCGGGCCGCGGGCCCCGAGTTTGACATGCTTGCCCTAATGTTTTCTCTCTCAAATAAAAACCTCAAATACTTAATGATTCACAGATGTCTCAAAACCCTTTTAAATTCTTTGCTACTCTGGACACACATAGTTCATTCTACTTAATTCTGAAGATCATGCTCCTTTTTCTTTCCCTATTTCCGTCCCCTTTTTCTTTACATACAGGCACGCACTGCCCTCTTGCTCAGAGCCCTCTGCAATGCTAGCTGTGGAACGAAAGCTCCTTTCCCTTGCATTTCTCTCTGGCAGGTGATCACTGCTGACAACAGTTGATTTGTAAGCATGACATTTCTCTGCAGTGTGTTTCTGAAACGTCACGGTGACAGCAGCTTACAGAGAGAGCTCGCAGGGCGAAGGGAAAAAAATATAAAGATTTCCCCCCTTTTTCAGATTCTGGTCTGAGGCCGGGGGGGGGGGGGGAAGGGGGCGGGCTGTCACACCTGGGCTCTGAGGCAGCACAACAGGTCACCGTGAGCGACATGTTTTCACATGATGAAGAACTTCTTGTCATTTACCTGTTAAAATTTCTTTTCTCTGGCACCAGCTTAATTCCCAGAGAACAGCTTATCTACCTTGGTTCTAAAATTCTGAAGTTAATTTTTGAAGCAAACCTTTTTCATTCTAAATGTAATGAAAAGGCCTAGGGTTATTATTTTTTGAATCTGCTTTGTCATCTTAAAGTAACCATCAACTTAAATACAATGAGAGGATGAATCTCTTGTATCATTACAATTCCTACAGCAGTACGGAATGTTGGCTTGGTAGGCTTAATCTGATGGTGAATTTTGGGGAAGGAATACATAAATATATGTAAATATGTAATACACAAATTTAAAGTGTGGATGAAATATTTGATTGAAATACAGAGATAGATAAAAGTAGGTTTATGGTTGTGAGTATAGGAAACACAGTTTATTCTTGTATTATTATTAATTATAGTATTATTTATTATTACTAATCTCCTTTAGTCCACTCCTGTATAAATCTGAATCAACCAGTGTGAACCAGTAATATGTGTGCCTGAAGTTTTTTTGTTTGTTCTCATTTGGGACAAATATTAACTGTACTTATTATCCTCTAATAATTTTTTTGGGGGGAGGGGAAGTTTTGTTGAATCTCAGGGAATATGACAGAGTTGAAATCAAGAAAAGTAAAAAAAAAACCAAAAAAAACCAACCAAACAAAAAATTTCAGGAATGAATACTTTTAAGTGGAAATATCAGCTAAAACTCTAGTACTGATTACTACCAGTGCCCTGGCAACTAGTGAAGTCAGGGCTGCTCCTGTTTTTAAATTATAATTTCATTATGTGCGACACCAGGCTCCCGTCAAGTAAGGCTTTGTTTCAGGGTTGTTACGTAACTCAACCGATGGGTGAAAAAGGTCTTGTAGGCCTGGCAAACCTAATGGCAATGGCGCTGTCCTGGCCTGCGGATGGGAAGTCATTAAACGGGGATTCAGTAACCAGACTGTAATAGAAAAATTATACACAGTTTCATCAGCTTTTTAAATAGAAAAGCTTCTGAGTGTCTTAACCATTCTTCTCCTTTACGCTCTGGGACTTTACACGGCCGGACAGGTGAGCAGGGATGTTGGACGCGGGTGGCCTGTCTGCTGTTCTCTGAGCCTGTAGAGTCCATCTCAATCGTCCGTTTCCCTTTCCCTTAGCCCATCGCTCGGCCGAGAGCCCTCCTCCCTGCCATTTGCCACTTGTTCTGGGCTATTTTAATTCTGGACAAGTTGTGGTAGCTGCTATATTTAAATTGGCCTGTGCGGTGCAGAAACACGGCAAATGCTAGTGGCAACCTTTTCCCTTTTTGACATAACCCAGTTGTGCTCTGGCTTTGAGTCAAGATTTGGTACCATCCACACTGGCTCAGCTCCCGCTCTGCGTGCAGGTGCTCACTGCCCTTTGGGTAGGTGGGGGTGGGGTGGTTTTCTGGGAGGGATGACCCACAGCAGGGCCCAAAACTAGAGTAAACGGAGAAACAGGAACCGTCACGGAAGGAAAAGCTAAATGCTTCTGGAATGTTGGCAGAGTAGTTTTTCAAAGACCAATGTCGAGATATGAATTTTGTAGAATGTAACCCATTGATCGAGGGAGCCTTAAGGGAAACTGCTCGCACGTGAAGAGCCAGCGTTCTGGTTCCTGGGCGCTGAGAAGTGGGCTTGCTAAGACTCGCTTGGTCCTACCCTGCCCCGCACTGGCCCAGCGGCTCCTCGGCCAGCGGTTTCTGCACATCTGTGCTGGGAGGCAAACCTTTTTCATTCTAAATGAAAAAGTCCTCCCAGGGGACTTAAGCTGTCCCTTCAGAGAAGACAAATACATCGAAAATGCCCCCTCATCATTAAAAGCTAAATACAATATAAAGAAGAGGTTTTATAGATGTCCACAGCTCAAAGCTAGCCTATAGCTAGACTCTGTCATGAAGAATCAGAGAAAACCAACCTAAAAAAAATTTTTTTTACAGTCTAGGGCTTTTGCTTCAAGACCTTAACGTACAAATGCTAATACCGACACGCTCATTTCACTGGCAGGGAAATTAAAGTTGAGACGGGCTATAGGATCCTACCCATCTATCTGAAGTTCAGGATTTCTGCCTAAATGGGCCTTTTGAGGTATTTTCTTAGACTGCTGGGGCTATTACACCTTACCTTCTGTCAGCCAAGATTGTACTTGTTGTTTTTTTTTTCTGAATAAACTTTATACCCAAGCAGGTAGTAAATAAGACTGGGCTTTTGTTTTCTGGGCTGAGTAAGAAAACCATCGTGGAAATGTTTTGCTAAAAAAAGAGCATTCACTAGTCAATTCATATGAAACCACTTTTAAACGTCCCCAACAAAGGAGGGCCCATTAGTAGGTTATTTGATTACATGTAGTCAGGGTTACCAGCTTTCAAATTTCTCGACATAGTAGCCAAACAAAGATGGAGAGAATGGATGGAAACAGAGATGCCTGCTTTTACTAGCAGGCACGCAAGTGGTGCTGAATATATATATCATGCTCTGAGTATCATGAAAACACAACTCGAAATAAATCCCGTATTATCCTAGTGCTCTAAGCTTTCAGAGAGCTAATTCCAATTTTAAGAAATCACATACTGTCTTCTTTCCCAAATACTTTCCCCGATGCCCTGATATTCTTGTAGGTAAGAAAATTACCTGAGCCCTAGTTGGTTGCTCAGTGGTTAGAGCATCAGCCCGGGCACCGAAGGGTCCTGGGTTTGATTCCGGCCAAGGGCACGTACCTGGGTTGTAGGCTTGATCCCCAGCCCTGGTTGGGGCATGTGTGGGAGGCAACCAATTAATGTGTCTCTCTCACATTGATGTTTCTCTCTTTGTCTCTCCCCCTCCCTTCCAATCTCTCTAAAAATCAATGGGAAAGTATTCTCAGGTGAGAATTAACACACACACACACACACACACACACACACACACACACACACAATTAAAATTACCTGAGGACCTGAGGCCTTCCTAGTTTATCTTCTACTAAGATATAGTTTAAGCTCATTCCATTTAAAAATATTTTTATTGATTTCAGAGAGAGGGAAGGAGAGGGAGAGAGAGAAACATCAATGATGAGAGAGAATCATTGATCCGCTGTCTCCTGCACACCCCACACTGGGAATTGAACCCACAACCGGGGCATGTGTCCTGACCAGGAATCGGACCGTGACCTCTTGGTTCATGGGTTGATGCTTAACCACTGAATCATACCAGCTGGGCTTAAGCTCATTTTTAAATGACAAGGACACATGTGAGGGTCTCTCCCACCACAACTCTGCATAACTATTTAGAATAAATTGTGCATTTACAAGTCCGGAACAAGAACCTGCCACAGAAATGCTGGTGACAGGGGAACAAGTGTGTCCACAGCACAAGAGGATCATGGAAGCGTGCTGTCCCTCAGTGAACGTCCAGTCCTCTCATTTATTATCCCGACAGTCCTCTGGATCTTCCTACACAAGGACCTGAGGCGGGCTCTTCCGAACCCCTGCTCTGAGAGTGAGGGACAAAATGGTCATGTGAGGTAGGAAAGAATCAAGCAGAAAAGAGACCAATTCTGGCCTTTAAAAAAGGGGATGGGGGTTAATGATTACTAGTGCTTTCCAAGACACATTTCTAATAACTTCAAAATTATTAGTTCAATGTTGTTATATTGTGCATTTCTCTGTGCTTATTACCAGCTAACACACAAATATACACAGATATCACTCCAAGATCACAATAAACCACGGGCTGATGTCTCATGATTTCTAGGAGTGATAGGGTAAAGGAGAAGTTAAGAAAAATTTTAGCACATTTCTTAAGGAGTCCTGGACAGGAACACGAAACAGACAAATAAAAACATAGGTGGTAGGAGCCAAAAACTAAGGGCAGAGGCCACATTTCTGAATCTGGGGGTGAGGAAGAGGGGTGACTGGATGGGACAGGTCCCAGGAGTTTACACCACCCACAACCGGACAGGCTCACCCCAGGCTGTGAAGGTGTGAGCAGGGAGATGACCTGTTGCCTGGAGGACAGCCCTTGCCTCTGGCCATCACATGGCATTGGCAGGACAAGGTAAAAAGGAGAGGTGCAGTCTCTTCCTAGTCAACGCAATGACTTGTAATCCACCAAGTATAGCAGGTCCTCACTGAATAGCGCGGTGGGTTCTGTGACTTTAAGAAAAACGTATAAGGAAACGAATGTCATCACAGGCTAATGGGTATAAACAAGCGTTAAGTTCGTAGGGCATCTCACCAACGTTATCACGAAACGACTTTTTTCGAGGGCCTGCTGTACCACCATTGGAAAAATATAAATACCTGGTATTAAGTTAATCAAGCAAGAAAATATTGATGATGATGATGATAATTACTGTTAAGATTGACCAAGTGCTTTTTATATGTGAGGCCTAAATGTGCATTTTCTGTTCTAAGAACTTGACGTGTAATGTCTCCTATGATCCACTCTGGGTTATGGGCTAGTGTGTGGTGGGAGCTCATTTGAATTGGATGTCAGAATTGTGCATACACACCCAGCCAGCCCAAATCCTGCTCAAGCTCTCTAGACTCTCTGTGGGTGGTCTCCCTTCTCATTCCAGCCACAATAAATAATTGGTTTCCCTCATCATCTGAATTAATAAAGATGAACATTTTTTTCCAGGTACATTTAACATTTTTCTTAAACTAACATACGTTTCTCCTTTTCCCATGAGTTAATTCTTATATATAATAACCTTTTCGGGACAAAAATTTTGAGTTTAAATAAAAGTAGGATCGATGCTATCAAGTAATAAGTGATTAAAAGCTTCACTACCTTTTCAAATGATCTACTCCAAGAAAAGGGATTAACAAAAACACCATTGAAATCAGGTTTAAATTTAACATCTCTCTCAGACTTTGACATGCTGCTGTTTCACTGGGGTTTCAGCGGTGATACACACCAAATCCTACACACACCAAGCCTTCTAACGCAGGCACTTCGCGCCTGTGGTGGTGGCATATGAAGCCTTCTGCCTGCTGGGCCACTCTGAGGCCACCTCTACATCCACTCTGGTCCCTGCTGTGTCCTCCATCTGGAGGCTCTGATGGTTCCCTCTCACCTACGCCCCTCGGCATGTTCTTAGGTGTCACGGTATCTGTGCTATTTGGCACAGAAAACCTGCTACCTCAATCTGTGGCATATTGTTCCAGCCACAGCATAAATGTAACCCTCGGATTAGATTAGCATAGTGGAGATTTCATGGTCTCCCTGCACCGGCACTGTAGATGAGACAAGTTACTGCGGATTCACAGACTTCAGACCTGCAGATCTCTCTTCCACTGCAATGGAACACACTCGAAATGGAGCTTCTTGCCATGCGTCCCCTCCTAGCATGCTTAGGAGCATGAGTTCTAGAATCAGACTGCCTAGATGCGAATTAGCTCTCGCCCTCACTGGCCTGCAACCCCGGGGCGTTCCTCACCTAGCCGTGCCTTCGTTTCAGGAATGGTGGTAAACCCACCTTTTGGGGTTATCATGAGGATCACAGATGACACATGGAAAGCCCCAAAGAACAGGCAATGCACATAAGGTACTCAACATCATTACCAATTAATATTTGTCAATTAATTCAATAACTTAAAAATATATTACATTTTGCCCTGGCCAGTATGACTCAGTTGGTTGAATGCTGCCCAGTTTAATAACCCGGTCAGGGCACATACCCAGGTTATGGGTTCGATCCTCAGTTGGGTTGTATACAGGAGGCAACCGATCAATGTTTCTCTCTCACATCGATGTTTCCCTCTCTTCCTCCCGCCCCTCTTTCTCTCTCTCCTCCCTTCCACTCTCTTTAAAATCAATAAAAACAGCCCTGACCGGGTTGGCTCAGTGGGTGGAGCATTGGCCTGTGGACTCAAGGGTCCCAGGTTCGATTCCGGTCAAGGGCATGTACCTGGGTTGCGGGCACATCCCCAGTGGGGGGCGTGCAGGAGGCAGCTGATCGATGTTTCTCTCTCAATGTTTCTAACTCTCTATCCCTCTCCCTTCCTCTCTGTAAAAAATCAATAATATATATTTAAAAAATAAAGTAAAAACATATTAAAATATATATTAAGTTTCTGAATAAGATATTCAAATGGTTCAAAAAATATATAAAAAAAATAACAGGGAAAATCTCCCTTTTATCTGGTCCTGATCCAGCCAGAGCCAACCAGTGTTGATGTTTTTTAAAAAGACCTTTTTCATAGTTTCTTTACGTGTATACAAGAAAATAAAGTTCCCATTTTCTCCTTTTCTACACAAAAGAAAGCAATACGTACATCGTGTCTGTTCCTTTGTGAAATGCAACAAGAAAACAGCGACCAGAGCATAAACCTTACACTACGGCAGCCCTTGAATATCATGAGAGGTGACAGTGAGTGGAACCACCCAGTGAAGCTGGGGCAGCAGTGGGGTGGGGCTCTGGTCAGAAGGCCTCTGTTTGGGTCCTGGGCCCGACATTTGCAAGCTGTGCAGTCCTGGACAGATTACCTAAAAGGAGGTGTGGAGTTGGTCATCCTTATGTTTGTTGTGGGGATGTAAGATTTGTGTGCAAGAGTTTTGTAGCCCTGACTTGTATGGTTCAGTTAGAGCAGTGGTCGGCAAACCGTGGCTCGCGAGCCACATGCGGCTCTTTGGCCACTTGAGTGTGCCTCTTCCACAAAATACCATGGCCTGGGCAAGTCTATTTTGAAGAAGTGGCGTTAGAAGAAGTTTAAGTTTTAAAAATTTGGCTCTCAAAATCAAATCAATCGTTGTACTGTTGATATTTGGCTCTGTTGACTAATGAGTTTGCCGACCACTGAGTTAGAGCATCGGCTCGCGGACTGAAGGGCCAAGGGTTTGATTCCAGGTCAAGGGCATGTACCTGGGTTTCAGGTTCAATCCCCGAGCCCTGTCGAGTTGTGTGCAGGAGGCAACCAGTCAATGTCTGCCTGCCTGCCTGCCTCTTGCTCTCTCCCTGCCTCCTTTCACACTCTCCGTAAAAACCAACGAGAAAAGTAACCTTGGGTGAGGATTAAAAAAAAAAAGCCCAGCTGGTATGGCTTGGTGGTTGAGCACTGACTCATGAACAAGGAGGTCACAGTTTGATCCCTGGTCAAGGGCACATGCCCAGGTTGCGAGCTCCACCCCCAGTGTGGGGCATGCGGGAGGCAGCCTATCAATGATTCTCTCTTATCACTGACTAGAGGCCCGGTGCACGAATTCGTGCATGGGTGGGGTCCCTTGGCGTGGCCTGTGGGGATTGGACTGAAACTGGCAGTCCAAGGCCGCCTGCCGCTGCTGCCTGTCACTCCCGCTCATCCCTGCCCCACTGAGCCTGCCATGGGCTCGTGCCCAGTCAGTCCTGATTGGGAGAGGTGAGCGCCAGCCCTGCATATGGCGCCCCATCCCAAGGGAGGTACGGGGGCGGGGAGGGAGGCCCGGGATGCGGTCAGCCCTCTGGGCAGGTGGTGGGAGGATCTGGATCCGTCCCACTGACATTCAGCCGGTTGTCGGGACCCACCTGGAGGCCATTTTTATATCTTTTCTTTCTATATCATTTCTTCCTTACGGAGTGTCTAGGGAGGGGAAACGGCCTGAGGCCAACTTCCAGGAGGCCAGTGGGGCTGTCCAGATCATGCCGGTGGCACCAGTCCGTCGGTGCCTGGCCCGTTCTCCAGAGATTGGACCTGCAGGACTACTGAGGGAGTGAGTGGCTGCTGCTGGGCTGGTGGGCCACCGGGACAGGTCAGTCAGATGAGCAACACTCCCGCTGTGGGAGTGCACTGACCACCAGGGGGCAGCTCCTGCATTAAGTGCCTGCCCCCTGGTGGTCAGTGTGCACCATAGCGACCTGTTGACCCGTTGCTTAGGCTTATATATATATATATATATATATATATATATATATATATATATAGATGTTTCTATTCCTCTCTCCCTCTCCCTTCCTCTTTTTGAAATCAATAAAAACTTGTTTAAAAAAATAAGAATTCTGTAAATTGAAGATACACACACCAAGCGTTATTACCAGTTAGAAGCTACCACAACCCTTGAGGCCACTCCCCCTCCTCTGGAAACCCCAGTGGAGTGATGAGAGCACAAGTCTCCATCTGTGACCTGGAATCTGGCCGGACAGATGCCATTCCTCGTTTAGGGTCACCTCACTGGTGTGGGGTGCGCTCTGTGCCATAGCTCTATCTTGCTCAACTTTTCCAACATGGGTCCAGTTTGAGAGCTGACCCCAAAATGTGTCAACATAATGGGAGGCTGAAGGTGTGAAAACCAATGAGAGAGAGGCTGGAAGGAGAGTGGATGACACACAGGACCTAGCGGTTTCCCTTCCTCACCAGCAGCCCGACCTGCTTGGTCCCTGGAGAGTGTGGCTGTCATGTAGGCCGGCACTGCGTGCGCACTGGTCAAGGGGAAGCTGTCTGTGGGTTTAGAGATTTGGGTTCTTTTGCTGATTCCTTAGTATTGTGACCAGAGGCCTCTCACCTCCCTGTGATCCATTAGCTTCCTTGCTATAAAATAAAGGGGTTCACGTGAGAATTCTAATCCGTTCTTGTAACAAAATTTAACATATACTTTCAACAATAAAGATTTAAAAACAACAACAACAAAAATTTAGCTTACTTCCCTCTACTCCCCACACAGTGAGATACGAGGGTGCATGCTCTGGCTGGCAGGGATCCGAGATTTCCCCGCCTCCTGCAACAGGCCTTCCACCAAACCCTAGAATGCCACGGATCCCGAGAACGCCCACGGATCCCGAGAACACCTACGGATCCCGAGAACGCCCATGGATCCCGAGAACACCCACAGAACCTAAAACTACAGCTTGAAGGTGCCAAGTAAAGAGTCCTAAAGTTCCCTCCAACCTGAATGTTCAATAATTGTGGCAGCTATCCTTTTGTTTCTGAAGAAGTCTGCTTATTATGTATAAACAAAACTAGATCTCTCTTTACCATCTTTAAAAAGTGAGACTAGCCCTGACCTGGAATCAAACCCGCCACCTTTTGGGGCACAGGACAATGCCCCAACCAAATGAGCCACCTAGCCAGGGCTGACTAAAATAAATTATTTTGCTTTAGTAGGTCAAGTTAGAGATAAGGTGATTATACCTTCTAGCTAAAGTTTTCCTGCAACTTGAATGGTAAAGAACCCTAAACAATAACCTGGACATAGCAATCAAATCACCTGTGGAAGGTGAAATATGGAGTTGTATGTATTTCATACAACGTAGATCAACAGGTCTAGCAATAGATGTGTACACATGTGAGCACAGAGCAGAAACATCCTCAAGGATTCGTGGCTTCTTCTTATTATTTAAATCCTCACCTAAGGATATGCCCTCTATTGATTTTGAGAGAGGAGGAAAGGGAGGAGAGGGAAGGAGGGTGAGAAAAAGAGAGATACATGTGAGGAGATAAACATGGATTGGTTGCCTCCTGCATGTACTCTGACTGGGAATTGAACCCAAAACCTAGGTAAATGCCCTGACCCAGAATCAAACCCACCACCTTCTGGTGCCCAGATCGACACCCCAACCAACCGAGCCACCCGGCCAGGGCCTTGGTTGATTACTTTTATAAGTGGATCGCTAAGGCTAACCATAGTCCTTCAACATCCTGTAATCTGCTAATTAAATCTGGAACGAATTCACATTATATCAACCTATTTCACAAAATCTGGAAACTTGAGAAAGGCCTCAGAGAGCACAGAGTTCGATTCACTTACATAGATCAGCGCGGGCTGGAGCAGGTAAGGTTCATCACACTCACCCACACTCACGTGCACCCTGCAACTGTCTGCCTGAGGGGACCCAGCCTCGCTGGCGCCAGCGCCCACGGGACAGCATGGTGGGAGGCACCATAACAGAGCCATATGGGATGCAAAGCTCTAATAGTCCCATGCGCTGGGCTAAAGGCACTCCTGCGGCGACCATGAGGTGATGAAACGTGGGGGACCTGCCACCCTCAGGGGACTGTCAGAAGGCGCCCTGTACAGGGATGGCTGTAACTTGACGGCCAAGGATTGTCTACGCTTCAGGAAAGCACACAGGTGTTTTCCAGATGTTTGTTTTTAATTAATTACACTTCTAATGCATTCCCATATCTTATAAGAGAGTGAGAGGTATGGAAGAAAGGGGAGGGGGGCGGAAGACCCAGAGAAAGGTGGGTGATGGGAGGAGAGGAAAGACAGCAACACAGGGACTACTGTGGGTTCCACACAGCCCAGGAGAAATGCTCAGCAGGCTGACCGAGAAAAACGCTCTTAAGTCCTTGAGAGAAATGTGAAAATCACGATTTTAATATTTACATACCACTGTAATGTGTATGTAGATACACACAAACACACTCTAAAGATACAGAATTTTATGCTACTTGATAAGCATCTATATTCCAGGAATCTTGCTAAACACTTGGGGAGCAAAATTACTCCACTGAGCTCTCCCAACAATGCTTCAAGGCCGTTAGTCCCTGTTATAAGGAGGTATAAGGAAGTGAGCTCTGACAGCGGTCTGTCCAGAGAACACAGCAGCATCGGACGGAGCATGGGGACTTTTAATGATGAAGCCCACACTCTTTCTTCCACATTATGCCACCTATCAGCTGGAAGTAATTAAAATGTTATGGGGTAAATCTGCCATTGGTGACACTGTTTGCTTATTACACCGGTTTTTATATTTAAGTCAAGCATAATCCCAGTAAAATGACCTTTCACTAAAGTTGATCATTCAGATACAGGTTCTTATAAACGCTGTGCGATGCAGATGAAACTAAGAAGGAACTGGGAATTAAGCAGCATCGATAAACCTACTCTGCTTATGAGGGTGCTCCCTAGATCAGAATGCTAGCAGCGGTCCCTTGGGCATTTAAGCCTCGCCTTAACATAGAAGGAGCAGACCCCTGCTCATCCCACTGAGCCAGTTTGGTTAAGAGAGCTGAAAATACCTCATGGACAGATGTGTGTACCCAATTATTTCAGGCGTGTAGACCCAGCCCTGGTGCCCAACACACTGAAATAACCTCCTTCTTCTTCGGAAGCAAGTGTCTATAGACAAGTTGCAAACTGAAGTTTGATGAGGACATTTCAGGCTCGAGGGAGTTGGTGAGAGATGCTTCATGTCCCCCTGAGGACCAGCGTCCACGTGCCACGCCCTGGCCTAAGCAACAGGTCCAGATCTGTTCTCACCTGTCCTCTGACCCAATTACTCCCTCACATTTACTCATGCTCTGATGATCTTGGGTCCTGGGATAAATCTTAACATACACCCTCCAACACTCTGCCCTTTTCTATAACCACTGATGCCGCCCTCTCCCTTCCTAGGAGGGCTGAGCAGCAGCTCTGACATAAGCGGCTGGAAGATGGCGAGAGGCAACGCTCCGACAGGACCAAGCGGTTCCTAGAAGCCCCGAGAAAAGCGTCTGCCAAATTCTCTAATCCAACCTGGGGCAAGGCGGCGTTCCTAAGGCCCATCGTTCCCTTTACGGCCCGCTCACCGTGTCAGGCATCATGCACGATCCACCGCACACATGAACTTTCGGTGTCCCTCTGAGGAGGGTTCTATAATGATCCCACTTTCATTGGGGAAGAGACCAAGGCTGAGAGCGGTTCAATGGCCTGCCTGCCCCAGGTGGAGTCGAGACTTTGCCAGACTCCAAAGCTCGTGCTTGTCCTGCACGCCATGGCCTCAACTTACAGTATGCGCATCAAATCAGACTCCCTTCATAGTCGAGAATCTTCCTCCCAGTTTGGCCCCTCAAAGACCTGAACTATTATTAGGGCAGATGTGCGAATATTTTATTCTAAAACAAATGACCCAGAGGCTGTCTGCCCAATCCCCGGAGGCATCCCACCCCCTACCAGAAAGTATCGATTTCTTTTCTGTGCTGTTGGGACAGAGATGCCGAAGGTATTCATGCAGGGGTGGGCACTACCAAGTATCCTAAGGTGTAGAACACCATTTTAAATGAAGAACTTGAGAATGTACGCATTAATTTGAGTGGGTACCACCAGGTTTTACGAGAGGTACTTGAAGGACCTGCATCTTGGTTTTTAAAAGTGAGCTGGACACAATGTTTGTTACAGCACAGCCTGTGATAGTGGGGACCCAGAGGCCCCTGAAGCATCCCCCAGTCAGGGCGTGTCAGTCACACGGGGGGTATGCAGAGTCTGGGATGGTGTACAGCCATCAGACCAACAGCCCTGGGGGACACAGGCAGCATGGATGGATCTGAAAACGCAGCCTGGAGTGGCAAAAAAACAACAAGCTCCTAAAACTTATATACAACATGTAAATGTTATTGATGTTTTAAATTAAACATAAATAAGAGAAAATGAGCTTTGTGGTGCAGTGCCATTCATATAAACTAAAAATACGCAGGAGAGCCCAGCTGGCATGGCTCAGTGGTTGAGCATCAACCTATGAACCAGGAGGTCACAGTTCGAGTCCTGGTCAGGGCACATGTCTGGGTTGTGGGGTTGATCCTCAGTGTGGGGTGTGCTGGAGGCAGCCAATCAATGATTCTCTCTCCCTCTCCCTCTCCCTTCCTCTCTGAAATACACACACACACACACACACACACACACACTGAGTGGCCAGATTATTATGATCTCTGAACGCATAATAATCTGGCCACTCAGTGTGTGTGTGTGTGTGTGTGTGTGTGTGTGTGTGTGTGTGTGTGTGTGTGTGTGTGTGTACACACACATATACATACATACATATATATATATATGAGGCCCAGTGCATGAATTCGTGCATGGGTGGGGTCCAGCCAGCCTAGCCAGGGGGAGGGGACATGGGTGGTTGGCCGGCCTGCCTGCTGGTCAAACTCCTGGTTGAGGGGACAATTTGCATATTAGCCTTTTATTATATAGGATATACCCTGAGTGGCCAGATTATTATGCATTCAGAGATCATAATAATCTGGCCACTCAGTGTATATTCAAATGAACAAACAAACAAAAAATACACAGGAGACACAACATGTTTCCATGTATACAGAATCAATAAGCTATAATAAATATCGACTGCTGAGTGCTTACAGAGGGAAGGGAGTGGACTGGGGAAAATGGAGAAAGAGGGGAGAGAACAGAAGAGAGAGCCTTGGTGGTGATGGTGCATATAGAAGGCAGAACCGGAGGGATGTGGTCCTTCAACCTTCTACACTGAAGGGTTAAGAAAAGGCAGGAGGGAAGGAGAGAGGGGGGAAGGGAAGTGGGGGAGGAGGGAAGATAGAGGAGTTGGTAGAGGGTGGACACAAGTTGTGAATCCAGCTCAGAGCTGCCTCCACACACCCACTATTAGCTCTCATCCTACCTTGTGCTGTTATCACATGCAACCTTCGGCGTTGGGCAGGTCTGTACCACGTGTGTGGGCACACGCTCAACCCGCCCCCCACACCCGGTATGGCCGTGCCTGGATTAGAGCCAGTTTGTAGGCTTGAAGACGAAGAGAAACGGAGGATAGTACTTGTGGGCATTGGAACGGAACACTTGGATTGATTCCGAGAAAAATGCTCCCTTTTCTTTTCCTGTGTCTACAGACTGGCAGAGTTGAAACACGCGGAACACAGAGACCAAGGCAATGAAAGATGAGAGGCGAGTTAATGACCATACGTGACGAAAAGCTCGACCTCGCCTCCTTCCTCCCCTCCACCCAGAGGTTCAGGGGTGGCCCTGATCACTTTCTCCTTGCTTGGACCCCAGCCTCACGCTCAGGCCGCTGTGGAGGCCCTGGGCTGGGCTGGTAGGAGAAAGCTGGGGAGCCAGGGGTGGTGAATGAATTCCTAAACAAACTCTCCCCTGACACATCACTAAAAATAAGTCTGCTTACATGCACAACACGTTGTGGACTGGTAAACTGAACTCTCTCCTTCATCCTCTCTGGAGACCAGACGTTTCAGCTTTTAGAGAAAATGAAATGCAGGTGCAACCACGTGGCGCCCGGGGTAGTAACTTCTGATGTATGTGATAACGGCGCACCTGCCAGAAGGCTAAGGACTGGCAGAGCCCGTGGGTGGACGAGCCCCGCGTCCTTGGTCAAACGCGGATAAGGCTCACTTGGGCATTGCCTTATTTAGTCAGGCTGCTCTGCCCAAAGCCGGGCACGGTGACAACTGCGTAAGCTGTGACCGGCTCTCTCCTCCCAGTCGCTGGTGCTGACACACCAATTAAAAGGGCTCTCTGGGATTTAAACAGCCTCTCGCCTTTCCGACTAGCAACTTCTCTACAAAGAACAACGATATCACAAATAAACCCTGAATGTGTATATCTGCTTGGCAATGAATTCTCTGAGGAACACTGGAAACTAAGTTCCACTTCTTGAGGCTTTCTTGCCGCCAACCCTGAACAAATGATGAGGTCATATAAGGTGATTCTATTGGGTTGGCTAACTTGAATATTTTCTTCATAAACCACTATTATTACTGTTTCTTTTGTCTTCTTCTCTGTGTGCGTGTGAGCATTGTTTGATTGTGTTTCACAGATACTTTTTTTTTACAAATTCAAGGTTTGCAGCACCCCTGCGTGGAGCAAGCCCATGGGCACCATTTTCCCAACAGCACTTGCTACCTTTCTGTCTCTGTGTCACATTTGGATAATTTGCACAACATTTTAAGCTGCTTGGTTATTATTATATTTGTTATATTGATCTGTGATCAGTGATCATTTTTTATTTTATTTTTTCCATAACCATTTATCCCTCTATGCCCTCTTCCACCTCCATGCCCCCTGCCCCCAAATCACCACACTGTTGTCCAGTTCTTTTTTTTCCTCCTCAATCCTCCAGACGGCCCCTCCCCCCCACTATTTCTAACTGTATTATTTTAAAAAACCACCCAGGAATTATAGTATTGGAGACAGCCTGATCTAGCAATAACATGCTCTAGACCTGACTCTGCTCTCAACAGAATTCTGCTCTCAATGAATCTTACACATCTTTACCTACATACACATGTATGTATATGTACACAAACCACTATATATGTACATTATTTTCTACAAGAAGGCTAGCATGTGAGCTAGGTGTAATTGCTGATAAATGAGGAAGTTTTCTAGGTACCGACATGGAACACATTCTAATATATATTGCTAATTAAAAGAAAACCACACACACGCACACACACACACACACACACACACACACCCAACAGGGTACACAACAGTGTATTCTGGGCTACAATCCTTTATCTGCAATTCCAATATCTGAAAAACTTTAAAAACCAACATTTTTAAAAAATAAGCTTAGGGCCAAAACTTATTTGACTATGGCACCGGAAGGTAACTGGAAGGAGGCTATTTATGGTTCTGATTTATCCCCCTCTGTGTGAATACTGTCTCCCTAGAGAATGAATGTGCTTGATTACTGGGTGCCGCTCAGAACCTGTGGGGGTGTTGTGCAATTGATGCTACATGCACCGTATTACTTTTCTAAAATCTATCACAGTGCATTCTAAACATACCTGGACCCAAAAGGTTTAGAAAGCAATTCTGGACTTGTGGAATGTAACCATATGTGTCAAAGGGGACAAAATGTATATTGGTGTGTATACGCATCAGAAAAATTTTGTGAAGATGCCGATAACGTTGCTCATCTTCAGGGAAAGGAAATAATCAGCTGGGGTCAGGAGTGGGAGGGAGATTTATCATTCAGTCCAGACCATTTTGCAACTTTAAAGTTTTGAACCATAAACATGTGCCATCTATTAAAACATAAACAACATTAAAAATTTAAAAATCACCAATTCTTCCCTGGCCAGGAGGCTCGGTTGGTTGGAGTGTCATCCTCTGCACCAAACCGTTTCGGGTTCCATTCCTGGTCAGGGCACTTCCCTAGATTGCTGGTTTGTTCCCCAGTTGGGATGAGTACAGGAAGCAACTGATGGATGTTTCTCACATCGATGTTTCTCTCTCTCTCTTGCTCTCTCTCTCTAAAAATCAATATAAAGGTGTCCTCGGGTGAGGATTAAAAAAATCACAAATTCTAAGCACAGGATGAGAGCCTAATCTATTTAAAATACATCTTGTTAACAAGTCTTCAGTAAGCAGCATTTCACACCCACTGCCAATGGATCCCTCTGACCAGCCTTCCTTATTAGTACCTGTTAATTTCAGCTTCTCTTGACTCTCATTTTAAGCATGTCCAGGTCTTTCCAATGCTGCTGTCTTTTCCTTTGAACTACAAAGCGTCCTCACTTAACGTTGTCTACAGGTTCTGCAACTTTAAGCCAAATGATAAATATAATGAAACCGATTTTACCACAGGCTCATTGATATAAACAGAGTTCAGTGCCTACAGCATCTCATCAGTGCCATAATGAAATGACATTATACGAGGTTCTGCTGGACTGCTGACTGTTCATTTCTTAAATAAAGCTTTTGTCTCCCTAACCCACAAGTGGCTTCTTCAAACAGATCGGAAACTCGATAAAACTCATGTAACGGGCCAGATACACGCTCACTTATTTGTCCTAGCCTTTCGATTTCCATGGAATTTCATAAAAGTACAGGTAAAATAATCTAACTTTAAAATTTTTACTTGGCACAGTTTTTCTTACATTGGTGGTTAATTATACGGTGTGTATGTCTGGTCTTCCTAATGAGCCCCCAGGGTCCACCCAGGTAGCGAGTGATAAATGTAAGCTAAACTGAATTAAGCCTATAAAACAAAAATCATTTCCCAAGAAGGCTTTATCATGAAAAGGAACTGGGAAAAAGAATCAAGGCAGGTTTCTGAAGACCCAAGTGCCACCTGTAATGGCTGTGAGAAGTAGGGCCCTGGGCTGATGGACATTATTCTGAGATTACAATTCCCAGGTGCTGATTCAGCACTGATGGTGGAGAAAGCCCAGTTACTTTTGGTGCCCTTGCCTCTGCAAGATGTGGTCTATTAAGAATTACTATGAGTTAAAAATCGCATTTGTTCCCTGTGATATTAAAATAACAAGTTATTTACTGATTGTAACGAGTCCCAAAGGCCTAAACTAGGAATCAAAATCTTTAAAAATCATTGGCTACTAAATTTAGAAATAACACCATCCTTATCTTCCTTAGAATCCTTGGAATCACTTCCAAACGATTTTTTGAAAAGGTCAACATATTTGATTTAACAATTAGTCCAGTTTCTCCTTTTTAAGACAGAATGCAGAGGCTTTTGAAGAGTGAAATTCCATGCTGTGCAGCACGATTTCCCTCTGACTATGCATTTCATTCAATTCCACTGCTCTGGCATTGGTAACAAACCTTTGCATCCAAAGCCAAAAATAAAAATGGCATTTTCTCCCCTTTTTATCCTTAAAAATTAATCCTGGTAAAGAAATTTACTTACAAACCATGTTGATATAATTACAAGACAAAGCCAAAACATCTACATAGTTTTCAAAACAAATATATAGTTGTTTTAACTGATAATCACAGACTTTTTTTTTTTAAGCCAGAAAAATCTTGGCAAGAATTAATTCTATGTCACCCTTTTACTTTACGGATGAAAAACACCAAGCCCAGGAAGTCACAATGTATTGTCTGTGTTCTACCTGCTATGCACTGCGAGGTGCACAATTATTAATAACTGGCTGGACTTACTTAAACAAGCAAGCGCACATGTACATATAGTCTAATAAGTATGGAAACCTATCTGCACCCTATTCCTCAGGGAAGATGGGGGAGTTGGAGGAGTGCCCTGGGAGGGTTTGGCCAAGACAGGTTCATCTTTCCGCCTCCCTCCCTCGTGGGTCGCTAAGCTGCCCACACCTTCTCCAGAAGGATTTCAGCTGCACCAGTACTTCCGCCCTATAGTTGGCCGTTTACTTGTTTGTCTCACCCAAAGGGTGAGCATTGCCTTGGAAAACCCATTTCTCAAACATGCATAATGTCATGTCAACATCCATGAAGTGAACTGTATCTACAAATGACTTGAGGGTACAAATGGGCCAAGTAGAGCTGGACATCCAGCACAGTGGATGGTGGGTCTAAGGAAAGTAGGAAAGGGGGTGGAGGGATGCGAGCAGAAAGGCAAGAAAAAAGCAAGAGGCAGAAGTCAAGAGACAAGGAGCAGGTGCGCTTTTTGAGAACTTAACCAGGAAGGTGAAGCAGAGTGGAGCCCGTGGACAATTTCTCCAGGAGAGATGTGTGTGTTCTTCCTAGCCAACACTAAACAAACAGAGGTCATGTGACGACAGACTTCCATCACTGTCACAGCAGTCTTAGGTTATTTCAATAATATCCGCTTCACATATTTTCATTAAAAACTAGGACATATCTTCATGGTGCAGGGCTGACTTGGCCTTGGGCGCATCTCTCAAACTTCTTTTGTGCATGGACTGAGGATACGTCCTGGAAATTTGCTGCTTGGCCAACATGGACACAGTCACACATGGCGGGAGTGGATGAGCCATCAGAAAAGAGGCTGCCACGTGAACTCTGAAAGACCCAGCAAACCCATCCAAAGAAATACTCCCCTCCTACCCCACAGGATCCACTACACCATGCTGCCTTCAGTCGGGGAAAACACATGTTCTATAGAAACCTTATTGGAGAAGATGGGGCAACAGTGGAGTTAGATCCCATGTCATTTCTTTACAGGATTAAAAGGAAATAACTGACTCCCTCGGCTTAACAGCTTAAGTGCTGCCATGGCAGCAAGCGTCTGTATCCATCACAAAGATGCCGCCAGCTACGGTGTGGTCCTCTTTAGAGAAAGGTGGTAACATACATCTTTGAAGCAAGAACAACAAGACGGTCTAACAGGTTTGTAGTGATAATTCAAGCTTTGATATTTTTAAAGAAGGATCGAACCCCAAAGGCATTTAATTGAGAAAATGTGCACCCATCACAAATATTCAGGAGCTCTGTGGGCCTTGGGTGTATCACGAGATGTTCTCTGCTGGAAATGCTGCTGTGCCCACACCCACTTTACCTTTTGCTCTGCTTAGGACCTCTCCCCCGCCCCCGCCCCCCCCCCCCCCCCCCCCAATTTCTGCCTGGCAAATTCTTCTCATGCTTTGAGAGCCAACTGTAACCCCCTCCCCGTGAGACCTTTCCCGATGCTCCCACATGGATAAAGCCCTCCCTCTGCTTTAAAAACTTTATCCAGACCCGACAAGATTGTGAAAAACGGACTTGCCCACAGCACTCATGCCTCACCGCGCATCACAGTGACTTGCTGTATTTCGCTCCTAGGGAACAAGGTGCCGGACAGCGGGATTGTGTCCTGCTCACTTCTGCACTGACCATGCTCTCAGGAAGCATCAAGTTCACGGTGGTCCAGGACAGGGGCATAGGGCCTCCATGAATTGTCACGCACTCATGGCATGTGGGTCTGTGGGTACCGACTCTCCCTACTTTTACTCTATTCTTCTGATGCCATTTTGCAAACGACAATTGACCTAACTGTATAGGGGAAAATTCTGGTTTCAGGTATTCCCTAAAGCCTAAACAGACACACTGAGAAAAGGATATAATACGACCTCAATAATCTTATGGTAGACTGGCACACTTTTTTACATTAATTAAACAGAAAGGTATTATAAAGAGAATTTTCTACCTCATGTGAATGTTACTTTCTCACACTTTCCAGTCCGGCTATTTCTTCTGAATAACTTGACTAAAATAATGGGGTGGGAATGCAGACATGCAAGCATATAGGTGGCCAACTATGCACATCCTGTTACGCAAGGCAAGACCCAGGACGGAGGCACAGGTGTTCCGCTCAGAGCTGTTGAAAAGTCCTGCGCAGACGGCACACGGTGTGAGCCCGGCTGGTCGGAGCCTCGATAGGAAACCTGCATCGCAAAAACCTGTGCTCTGGCCACAGTTTGCACACACCTGGAGTGGCCCTCAGCCACTTCACACAGAGGTGCGGCCCTGTTCTCTTCCGTCTGTGTGATGCATCAGAAGAAAACTGGTCCTCCTATTCCAGACCTCAGGTGAGAATCTCTCCAGTTCTCCTTCTCAGAGACCTAGGCGTGCCAATGAGCGTCAACCCAATCACTGAACACAGGTGTTACCCGAACTTCACAAAAGCCCTGGGTAATGGCTCACAGGCATGATCATGTCCTCAGGTATGGCCAGTGAGGCAGCGGGGAATGACGGCACCCCAAATCTCTCTCTGTGCCCATAGTAAGAGTCAGAGCTCAGACCCGCAGTGCTTACTGGTGACAGGCACCACTCCAAGCCCAACACACGCTAACTCATGGAAGTACCCTTTCCAACCCTGTAGGAGGCTCTATGAACTACCATGCCCATTGCACAGATGAGGAGGCTAAAGCTTGGGGAGGTCAAATTGTTTGCTCGAGGCCACTCAGCTAAAAAGTGACAGAGCCAAGACTTAACTACTATACTGTAATACAGAAAGATTTCCAGAGAATTCCCTGACCTCCCTGGGCAAAAATCAGGCTGCCGTATTAAAGATTTAAATTTTCTCCCTGAATTCTCTGCCATGCAGCCAGCTCATGCTCACTCCTTCCCTGATTTTCCCGTTACGAGACTGAATTTGAGCTGACTTCGGACTAGACTGGCCAACGAGGAGAGACAGCATTTATCACACTTGAAACTATGGTACAGAGCCAGGCACACACCACACCTGTGACATATTTTTGCCAGAAATAGGATAGTTTGGACCTAACTGTTGGAAGACACTGGGGCCAATGGATAGGTATTTCCATCTTGGCTTGGGAGCCAGGGGTTGGGGGATACAACAGTGGGGGACACAGTAGGGCACAGGGTGGGTGCTGTGGGGCAGGGCTGCGCTAACCTCTTTGCTTGCTCAGATTCAGGTTCCACAACACAGCACAGACCTCCCTCTGGTCTTCCTCCCTCTGGTCTGGACTGAGGGAGTGATGGGGGTGCCACCTGCATGTCTGAGGGAGCTCCCTCCACAGTGGGAGTCCTGGGAGCCACTAGAATGGAGAGCAACAGGATGGGAGCAAGGAAGCGGCTGGGAGGGGAATCACGTGAATGGGCCCCAAAGCACCAGCCTCGGGACCTGTCAGTGACCTGACTTCTCTCCAATGCACCTCTTTCAAGCTGATAACAGGAGCCTCCCTATCTACCTCTCCAGCTGCAGCTCTAAGGGAAGCATGTGAACTCTGGCCAGGTAGACGGATGGGAGCCAAGGCGAAGTCAGCCCCAGGGAGGGAGTGAAACAGGGCCAACCGCAGCCTGGCCAGACCTGCCCTGACTCACACATGACGCAGCCAAAGGACTCCGTGGGCACCAACCCCTCTCCCCCAAGGATCCCTCCTCGTCTCTGCAACAAACGTCTTTTCTGGTGATGCCCCTGCCTCCACCTCCGCGTGGCTCATGGTTAATTTCCAGCGGCATTGCTACTTGTTTACAAATCCATCTCTGTCACTTGGTTATAAATTTCCTGGAGGACAGGGGCCATATTTTTCTCATTTTGGTCTCTCCCAAGCCACCAACGCTACTTGCTTTACACAGAGCAGGCATTCATTCACGGTTGAAACAACTACAGCATTTACTCTAACATGAAACAGTAAGCATCCACACTCCACTTCAAATGTATTACCCCACGATAATCCTGTGAGGAGTTATTTACTGCTTTCCTCCCACAGTGCAGGTGAAGAAGCGCGAGACGTGGGAGGGTTAAGCCATTTGCCTGAATCCCTGCACTGGGACTCAGGATCTGACCCCAGGCTTGGGCTGTGGTGTAGAGGAGACCTCCTTATTTCTGGATACAAACCAAGACCCCCAGTGGATACCTGAAACCACAGATAGCACCGAATCCTATAGATAGTGTGTATTTTTTCCTATACGTACAGGCCTTTCCACTGAACAGAAGCATTTTATGTCCTCTCTATTTGGCATACCTGAATTGCCAGCATCTTGTAATTTGGGGTCATTATTATAATTATTTTTTAAAATATTTTTATTGATTTCAGAGAGGAAGGGAGAGAGGGAGAGAGAAACATCAATGATGAGAGAGAATCATTGATTGGCTGCCTCTCGCATGCCCCTCACTGGAGATTGAGCCTACAACCTGTGCCTGTGCCCTGACCAGAAATCCAACCATGACCTCCTGGTTCATAGGTCAATGCTCAAATAAGGGCCACTCCAGGTGGGCATGATGTGGGGCCATTATTAAGTAAAATAAGGTTAGTTGAACTCAAGCTCTGTGTTAACCCAGATGGCTACTAAGTGACTGACAGGCAGGGAGCATCTACAGTGCGGAGACACTGGACAAAGGGATGAGTCATGACCCGGGCAGGGCAGAGCTGGACAGCATGAGATTTCATCATGCTTTTCCGAGTGGCACGTAATTGGAAACGTGTGAATTGTTTATTTCTGGAAATTTCCGTTTAATATTTTTGGACCACCGTTGACCACAAATAAGTGAAACTGTGGAAAGATGGGGGGGCGGGCGGTGAATGCTACATGGTCCTAACCACTAACTGCTAGGACTGCCTCTCTGTGCCCTGGGTCTACATGAATATAAATAACAATAGCGTTTCGGCAGGGAAGAAAGCAGCAAGAGCTCTTAATCCTCCAGCTTTGCCCTGGCAGCTACCTCTGCTTGGAGAGCCCTTTCTCTCCTTTCTATTCCTGGAAACACCTACTTGTGTCCTCAAGGCTGCTCAAGAGTCACCCCTTGAAGTCTCCCATGGTCCTTCCAGGTGTTTTGGGACCCTCTGTGTTCTTATATATACACTAGCGGCCCGAGGCACAAAATCTGTGCAAGGGGCTTGGCCCTCGCAGCTGTAGCGGCTTGCCTTGGCCTGTGTAGCCCTGGCTTTGTCCAGAAGGACATCTGGAAGGTTGTTTGGCTGTCCGGTCTAATTAGCATATTACGCTTTGATTATTATAGTCACTGTCATTTGCTAGGTCACATCATATAATACCTGCTGGTTTTCTTCTCAATCTCCTGCCCCAGCATAGGAGGGCAAGGATGGTTTCTGTAATATTCAGCATGGAGGCATTCAACAATTGTTGTCCATATCAGTTTATTTACTAACTATTAAGTGCTATTTGTTGGGTTAGGGACATTCACATACACTAATCTCATTTAATTCTCCCAACTTCCTGTGAATTGCCAGGTACCAAGTCACCCCATTTGGGGGATGAGACATCTGAGGCTTAAACAATATTTAATTAGCCAATATTTGAATGAAATCTCCCACTTTGGTGCCATCTAGTAAGTTCCCAGAGTCATTTTAGCACCCTCATCACCAAAGACAGGGAGGGGACAGTAGCATGAGAGAGATCCGGGTGTCCTCCCTCAGTGCACCTGCCGATGGGTCTCTTGGTGTCTTGCTCCTGGGTCCTGATCCGAGCCTGTTCAGGAAGAGGGTTCAGTCTCCAGGTCACTAGTCACTGGGCCTCTCCAACTGCAACTCATTCGTCCACTCACCTCCTTTCACTCAGGCTTCTGTGTATGCATTAGCCAAGGCTAGGGATTCAGTCTCACTGACCACAGAGGACTTTCCATAATGAGTGATCATTCCCATTAAACTGAATAACTCTTACGCTGTGACTTCCATATAGAGATTTTACATATATATGGTGTATTGTGCTGATATATGAACTGAGAAATCCACTTAGATCTTAGCCTTGCACTGCAGATTAAAAAAATCTCTAAGAAAGAATGCCAAGTCAAATATGACAAATCAATGAAAACCAAGTATTTAGAGTGGCAAGAAATATACAAAGTGATGAACAGCAAGAACATACAACCAAGATTACTCTACCCAGCAAAGCTATCCTTCAGAATTGAAGGTCAGATAAAGAGCTTCACAGACACCAAACCAGCATTATATGAAATGCTGAATGCTATTCTCTAAGAAGTGGAAGAAAAAGGTAAAGATTAAAAATTATGAACAACAAAGTGAAAACAAATACATATCTATCAACAAGTGAATCTAAAAATCAAGTGAATAAAAAATCTGAAGAACAGAATAAACTGGTGAATATAATAGAATCAGGGGCATAGAAAGGGAGTGGACTGACAATTCTCAGGGGGAAGGGGATGTGGGAGAGTGTGGAAAGAGATTGGACAAAAATCTTACACCTATGGATGAGGACAATGGAGGCGGTAAGGGCATGGGGTGGGGTGGGAACCGGGTGGAGGGGAGCTATGGGGGAAAAAAGAGAAACAACTATAATAATCTGAACAATAAAGATTTATTAAAAAAAAAAAAAGATGTTCGTACTACCTAAAGCAATCTATAGATTCAATGCAATACCTATTAAAATACCAATGGCATATTTCAAAGATCTAGAACAAACTCTCCAAAAATTCATCTGGAATAAAAAAAGACCCCGAATAGCCACAGCTATCCTGAGAAAGAAGAACAAAGTTGGAAGGATCACAATACCAGACATCAAACTATATTACCTAGTGATGGTTCTCAGAACTGCCTGGTACTGGCACAAGAACAGATATATAGACCAATGGAACAGAATAGAGGACCCAGAAATTGACCCAAACCATTATACTCTATTAATATTTGACAAAGGAGGCAAGAGCATACAATGGAGTAAAAACAGCCTCTTTAATAAATGGTGCTGGGAAATTTGGTCAGATACATGCAAAAAAAAAAAAAATGACAATAAATCACCAACTTACACCATACACAAGAACAAACTCAAAATAGCTAAAGGACTCGAATGTAAGACGGGAAACCATAAAAATCCTATAAGACTCCATAGGCAGAAAAATTGCAGACATATGTCATAGCAGTATCTTTACAGACACAGATCCTAGAGCAAGAGAGACTAAGGAGAAAATAAATAAATGGGACTACATCAAAATAAAAAGCTTCTGCACAGCAAGAGAAACCATCAGCAAAACAACAAGAAAGACCACTGCATGGGAGAACATATTTGCCAATGTTATCTCCGATAAGGGTTTAATATCCAAAATTTGCAGGGAACTCATACAACTTAACAAAAGGGAGATAAACAATCCAATCAAAAAATGGGCAAAGGACCTAAATAGATACTTTTCGAAAGAGGACATTCACAAAGCCAAGAGACACATGAAAACATGCTCAAAGTCACTAATCATTGAGAGATGCAAATCAAAACAACAATGAGGTACTGCCTCACACCTGTCAGAATGGCAATCATCAACAAATGACAAGTGCTGGAGAGGGTGTGGAGAAAAAGGAACCCTTCTTCAGTGCTGAGCCCCTTGCACTAATTTTGTGCATCGGGCCTCTAGTATACTAATAAACGTAATCGGCCGCTGAAGTTTAAAAACGATCTGTTCATATCATTTTCTTCTCAGGCGTTGAGTAAGTAAACATTTTATTCTTACTAAAAATGATTCATATCATTTTCTTCTCAGGCATTGAGTAAGTAAACATTTTATTCTTACTAAAAATGATTCTAGCTAGCTTTAGATTTTTGCTTAATTATCAGGGAAAACTTAGTAAGTCTGTATAGCTTTGCTGTTCATTAGTTCAGTACTTATTAATTCAGAGTTCTAAAAAGTATTTAGAATTTAAGCAAGCAGGATTTCATACTTATTCTAGAGGTTGAATGGAAGGGGAAAGGAAGAATTGAAAAAAGAGGGGGAAAAAATCCTGCAAATGTCATGAGAAAATCCAGTTATGCACAGCCTGTTTTAAGTTCTAAAGGTCCTTATACTTATTTGGTACAAGGACTATAATTATATCAATTTGCCTAAAAACTTCCTTTTTTTCTACAAAGAAATCCCTTTTTAATTTCCATAGCTTGAAAACTTAAGCTTTATATATCTCTGGCTGATTCAGAGTCCTCCTACAGACAAACATATAAAGCATGACTCAGTGTAACCCATGATTTTTTTGTTTTTTGTTAATCCTCACCAGAGGATATTTTTCCCATTGATTTTTAGGGAGAGTGGAAGAGAGGGGTAGAAATACACAGAGTGAAACATCAATGTGAGTGAGACATATCGATTGGTTGGCCTCCCACATGTCGGGGATTGAGTCTGCAACTGAGATACATGCCCTTGTCCGGAATCAAACTCGGGACCTTCAATCTGCAGGCTAGTGCTCTATCCACTGAGCCAAGCTGTACCCCAGGATTTTGAAAGAGCGGTTTATACCCGAAGAGCATGTAATATAAACAATTTTATATTTTGATTCGTTTAAGAGGTGTTTGCCACTTAGTGAAAGTATTTTTTTTCTTTTCATATTTTCCTGTTTTGTAAGTAATAAGAACACTGTTGATGGACTAGAACAGAATATACATGTAACCAGATTTCTCTTAACAGGAAAATCAGACTGCTCAAGAGAGACCCCTGTATCTCATCAACATCCCACCCCCACCTGCCTTCTAGCAGGAGAGGGGACTTCTCACACCTGGCTGAGCAAAGGGGTCCTTTCAAGCAATGAGTTGCCACTAAGGATTTGCAGAGGCCGGACTGTCAGCAGGAAAGGGTGTCTGCATAGGAAAGACCCCTATTTCCAGCTCCTGGAGGTTAGGCAGAGTCTCTGCTACAAACCAGAGAGGAGAGCCCGCAAAAGTGACAGGCCAGAGCAGGGACCAGGGAAGGCCGTAGACGGTATCATGGAACATAATACCCCCCCCCCCCCACCAAAAAACAAACAAACACAAAAAAAACCCCCAGACCCCTGGGACTGCCTTGGTTTTGATCATAAGCTGAACCCAAGTGCTCTTTGCGGACCCCCTAACTCACTCACTGTTCTCCATGCTACCTCCCTACTCCACGCAGGTAACACACCTACACACGTCCTCCTGTAGTGCAACCCTGGATGGTAAGGTCCAGGGCCTGAAATTAGCCACTGCAAAGCTTCCACATTCTTTATTCGACTACGAAGACAGGTATCTCCATGCAAGCCATGTCTGTGCTCATTCTCTCGATCCATTTTTGCACACACAGTAACTAATAAAAATGAAGGATGCCTTTTCGAAGGCAAAGAAAGTCAGAGATGTTCATTTCATTTGTCTGTATGGACTTAGTCCAAAACAAAAGCGAGCACGGGGATTCCGTGAAAGCTCTGAGTACCTTTTGACCGACCAGTTAGATCAAACATGCCAAACTCGCGGCCCATGGACCGCATGCCTCGTTTATTTGGCCTGTGTTAGCCTTTGAGTTTGACATGCTTGAGCTGGATACTGCAACGGCTCCTCTATTAACAAAGTAAATTAAAAAAAAAAAAAGGGGGGGATTTGTTAATTTGGTTTGATTTTTTAAATCATGGAATTATGCAAATAGATATGTTAGTTATAACCACACTCAAACCTGGTTCAGTACCTTGTCTTAGATTAGTGTTTTAGGATAAAATAATTCCCTGCTTCTTTCCACACATGGGTCACCGTCCTGGGAAACCCCTTATAAATTCCTCCACCCCAACCTCTCTACTCGCTTTCCGCACAACTCTTCTATGACGGAGGACAACGTGAGTCCTTGATTTTGATGTGTTCCTTTCCTTTGGAAGCTCTTACATGCACAAGCCTCGAGAGTGACCGTCCTTACAGGACTCTCATCTCTCTAAATGCCCATGAGTCAAAAGATTCCTTCTCCTCCTCCTCGGATGTCTGCACCATGATTCATGAGCCCTGTGCTCTGAGCCAACGACGCTCAGGTCCTAGCGTTTTAACTCCCTTGGACAAAACCAGCTGCATATTTGCAAATGTCAAGGGTCCAGTTCTTTATGGCTGGACACATTGATTCCTGTCCTCCATGGTTCTGTCCCAACTGCTGCTGCCTGGGATCCATTCCCCTGTGCATGGCAGCTGTGCATGGCAGCGCAAACCATTCTCCTCAGATGTTGTTTTGCTCATGTTACTCGCTTGCTGGGAACTCAGGCGGCTTCCACTTGCGCGTTGCATAATGCCTGATAGTGCTTTTCAGATCCTTGAGCAGTCAGCGCCCTTATCTAATTGTCCTCTTCTCTCCCCATGACTCAGCGATGCTCACGCCACGGCAAAGCACCGCACTGTGCATCTTAGATGACACGCGCCAGCAGGGGGTGCACGGCCCACAAGGGGGCTGAATACACTTTGGTACACATGTTTGTAAGACTTCTCAAACGCGGAGGAAGCTCTACAGTCTGAATCATACAAAAACGTTATATCCAGCATCTCTAGCCTCCTACTTTCCTGTTATGTGTATTCTTTTCTACAAACCAAAAGCATTAATTTTCAGGAATTTTAGACGAGCACCGCCGCTCTCCACAGATTTGCTGCCTTTCTGGATCATCTCTCCTGGTGGCAGGACGAGGGTGTCTGCATAGGAAAGACCCCTATTTCCAGGTTCTGCAGGCAATGGGAGTCGCTAGGACACAGAACACTAGGAGAAGAGTAATAAGGCTATGAAGCTAAAAGTAAGATCTCCAGCAAGGTACAAGACAGTCCTGCCCACGGATAATGAGCACTGCTGGGCTTGATTGCCTCTGAGCGATTTTCATTCTTTTCAGGTTGTGAGTCACCGGACACGCTGTCCTTCCCCCACCTGGCAAAAACCCTGTTTGCCCCTGTGACAAAACCATGCCTTCGCTTCCCTTCAAAATATTGCTCAAGGCTCCATTCTCTATGAAATCATTCCAGGCCAATTCCATCTGGCACCAGACATACCAATTATGCTAGGAACCCCTCCATATTCATGCCGTCTCCAATTTTTCTCCTTTTTCTCATTACTCGGCATTTCTTCAGGGCCAGCATTCATATGCACGCATGCTCATGTAGTCTCGTCTATACACATGTTTACACAGACCCTGTGTGTGGGGGATGGTCATTTGAGACTTTATTTTTCTTTCCTTTGTTGGCTTACCCCTTCTATTCCCTTGAAATACCTTTAAGATCTTATTGGGCACCAAATACAGCGGAGGCTCTGGAATGGTTATAGCTGTTACAATATAGCAACTGTAATTAAAGAAAACTTCTCAACAACAAAGTTTTGTAACAACTCTAACACCACAAAAGTAACACATCACTGAAGGTTCTGAAGGAAAAAAAAAGAAAAGAAAATTCCTAAATAATGCTTTCCTGTCCCTCATTTTTGTTGATGGAATTAAACATTAGCGATGGTTCACTCCTTAATCAGATTTTAATTATTCCAACAATAGGCTGAAAGCTCCAATTTAGTGAAGTGCAAGAATAATAAGATAATTTTGAAAGATGCTTTTTACTATCAACTTTGTACAGTAACATGAAAAAAGCCCACCCAAGAAGCTACGTCACAAGTCTTTGAAAGCGCTTTCTGAACAAGTCAACCAATTCCTGTTTAATTTCTATAAGATGGACCCTTTAGAGAATTTTGGAAACCTGCATGAAGCGAGGCAGAGCACTGAGAAGTGAAGGGCTGACAGTGACCTCTCTGTGTGATTGAACTACTTCCTGTGAGTGTCAGGTATGTGCAACCAGCTCTAAGCTTATGGAGGCCTGGGCCCCAGCCTACCCCCCCCCCCCCCCGCCCCTCCAGGCCCAGTGCAGTCCTGAGTGTGCACGTGGTGCTCAGGAACTCTGAGAAGACCAGGGCCATTGCTTGGTGACCTGCGCTCCTCACGAGTCCTTCCACGTGGTTGGTCTGTGTTAATTTGGGTTACGTTCCCAACAACTGGCACAGTGGGACACTGTCCCTTTCAGCCCACCCTCTGAGTGCGGACATGCCTGGAGTTGGAAAAGTAAATGGGCCGCGATGTTTCACTATGTTCACTTACTGAATAATTTTTATCAGAAACCTCGTTGGAACTGGCATGTGACTTCAGGTTCAAAACCATGCAAATGGAGGGGAAGTCGCCCAGACTTGGGCTTTCTGTGACAAACGGGTCCAGTTGCCCACTTCCTCAGCCCCACTCCTTGGGTGAGGATTTATGGACTGGGAAAGAGACCCAGAAGACTACTTTTTTAATATGCTTGACAAAACTCCCCCATGTTCTGGAATGAATGAACCTTTTCACTAACACTACTGAGAGCCAATGCAATATCAGACACTAGTATCTAAGATTCACTTCCATCCCTTACCCACCACTTCTGGTCCATCAATTCCTGTAAGTTTTATCCTTTGCCTCTCTACCACCCTGACCTTGACTGGGTCTTTATCCTCTCCTCCACAGGCCAGGCCTTAGGTCTTGGCCCCCTTAACTCCATCGCAAAGGCTGATGGCTCCCTTCAAATCCCTTTAAAGATTCCCCAAGGCCATCAGTAAAAAATTAGCTGCCAAACCTTCATGAACTCATTCCTATCAAAACTCAACCTACACCTACTGACCAGGGTTAGTGTGCCTAAGAGTAATGTGGGAAGCTCTGGGCCTTGCCCCGAGAAAGGTTAATTTAGCACTGGGTGGGAGGCCAGGGATTTTAGGAACCCCCTGAGATGTGCTGCAGGAGGTGGTGGGCTGTACCTGGAGAAGCACTGTCTACCACCCGATGGCCTGGAGGAATTTAACGCGGGGTTAGGCAACGGAAAGGGGGCTGGGGGTGAGGGCATTCAGGCACAGAGAGATGCTCATGAAAAGAGCCTGGACAGTGTCTGTGACAGGCTCACCCAGGCTGGCTTAGGTACTTTGCGGGGCGGGGCGGGGGGGGCGGGGTCCCCTCTGACCTGCAGCCCCACCATGCTCACAGCACCTGCCCAGCTGCAGAGAAGCACTACCGACCCATCAGCATGGTATTTGTGCTTCACGACAGGTTTTGTTTCTGATTCATCTCTGTATGCCTAGGGCCTATTGCCATGTTTGGACAGAGCTGACACTAAATAAATGTTTGCCAAATGATGTTCTTTAGCATAATAATTTGCAAGGGTGATATTCTGTTCTACTCTGCTGCCAAGAAAGAAACAGGCCAGCGGATCTTGCTCACTGGGTGGGTCCCTTCAGCACAAATCTTCGAAAGCGTATATTTCACAAATTCAAGTGCAGACATTCTGATAGTCGAGTTGCATTATTCAAAGGCAACAGATTTCTGGTCACTTAATGTGAGAACTGCTTGATGTGTGCTTCTTAAAAAGAGCTGTTTCTAACATCATCTGCGTGCTCTTCCTTTCCTGGCCTCCTAAGTGTCTTGGTTCTGCCAAGTTCTGGTCTGAGCTCCATATGAAGAGTGGGAATCCTTTTGCATTCTAGGCCCATGTTCCATGTTGTCTTTGGGGCCAGCACCTCAAAAATTCAAGAAGTCAAAAATCCATTGCAAACTCATCTTCCTCTTTAAACCCGTACCTTATTCTCAGGTCTGTATGTGACTCAACAGGACCACCGCCCATCTGGTGGGTCACCCAGAACCACACTGACTTCCTTTTCTAGGTCCGCCGCACACCTTCAACCAACCATCAAGTCCGATCGAGTCTGCTTGGGAGGCTCTCGCCCAACATTTGTTTTTTTCCATCGTCACTGCCATCGCTTAGCTCAGCCCATGGACTCTCCTTCCTGAGACTGCTAGTTAGCAGATCTCTATTTCATTTTTCTCCAGTTCTCTCTCTCCTTACTCTTCCCTAACCCTATACCACCTGTAACCAAAGTGATCTTTCTAAGTCTGACCAGGTAATTCCTGCTTAAGACTACCAAAAGCCCTCCCCTGTCTTGAGGATAATGTCCAAACTTCCCCTTATAGGTCAGTGAGGTTGCTTCTCCACCTCATCTCTCAACATCCCTACCTAGCACTCTCTTTTCCAGCCATGCCCAGTATTTTACAGTGGCCCAAGTACTCGTGGGCTGTTGTCCTTGGCACTCTTCTCCATCTTCTGGAGAACATGTGCACATCCTTTGGTTCTCATGTTGGATACCACCTGCAAAATCATGCCTCCATCCCCAGGCTATGATTACGCTCCTCCTCTGGGCTACCTAACCTCACAGCTAGGTACCAATCATCTGACAGGTAATTAAATGTTTTCTCTGTCTCAGCTAGACTCTATCGTGGGAAGGACTGAGTCCCAATCATAATTTTACATTTACATAATGTGTAATCAATTAATGTCACAAAGAAACAATTAAAATGAGTAGTGACAGGAAAAAGTCTTCTATAGCACGCACTTCATACACTTGGTGGAAGGAGGCTAGGGAGAGCAAATGTGAAGTGGGCACTGACAGCGGAAATGGCTTTATCAGGACTCTAAATATTGCAGAAATGTACTAATGTGGGAGGCAGGCTTTCTTCGGTCTTTAAGTAAATAATTATATATGCATATGTGAAATCACTTATAAAAAAATTAAATCAATGTTTCACTGAGTTTAAGAACCAAATCTTCTCAAATGGGCTAAGCGTCCAAACCAGAGTGCTAACCAATGTGTAACTGATGACAGACAAGGGCTAAGGTACCACCCGTCCAGGGCATGTGCATCTTTCCAAGGTAATCTATCAGTCCAAATCTGAGCTGATTCTCCATTCACGGGGATGAACCAGAGGGGGTGGGAACCAGTGACAGGTAAACTGGTCACCTGGTGCTCCTCCCTTCGACTCTTGAGCCCTAAACTCTAGCTTTTACAGGATATCTTAACATGTTTTGACTAACAGGCTCCCCAAAGGATGCTCAACCCTGGGCCCTAATGGATAGACACAAATGTATGAAATCTTGATATACTAACTCAAAAAAACTCTGACACCGATGTAAAACGTTAAACATTGGGGGGGCTTCTAGACCAAGCAACTGAGATCAAAATTTGATTGACTTGCTTTAGTAAAATTCAGCGAAATTTTTACCTTAAAAAGTTTTTTGAAACTCACACAACTATTTGTTAATCTCTGGCATAAGTGAATGTTTTAAAGACGCTAGAAAGTGAGTGTGTTTTCCTTGGCTTGAGTAAGTTTCTTTTGGCACTCGGGGAAATGCTAAGAAGATTGGACTTCAAAGAGTTGCACTATTTTGGAGGCAGCCTTGATTCCTTACATGTTAATTAAATTTCTGATAAAGCAGCTTATTTTGAACTGAGTACATTATCTAAATAAATGGGAAACACCAACTAAGATAGAAGGGCAACATTATTAAAAGCTTATTTGGTTAATTCTCAAGAGGCTGTTGTACTAAAGCTGAATGACTTACATAAATACCTTTGGCATTTGTTGGATCCTGTTCCTAAACACAATGTTCATATTTCATCTATAATAAGAAAAGCATCTCAAAGATTTGCAAGGCACTGGTCTTGCAAGCGTCCAGTGTGGTGTCTTGAGTGAAGTGAGATTGGCAGTCAGCTTAATCCATAATGGAAAGTTGTGAGTGGGCGGGTTGGGCTGCCCGGCAGCTGCCCGGAGGAGGCGGCTACCAGCTCTGTTAGATGCACACGGACCTCGACACTTGCCCCAAAGCAGAGTTTCTCCAGGTCAAAGCTCAAATTCATGCGGAGCACCTGGGATGGGCCACCATGCATCTGGCTTTCCGGAAGACATTACAGGAGGGGGGGTGGGGGTGGGGATTTCATTACAAATGCAGCTCTCCTACAGTGTAATTGCTGTTTGAATGCCTCCCATTCACAGAATCACAAAAATGTCATATTTCAGAGCTAAATGAGATGGTCTGCTGCAGTTTGTATTGTTGAAGTAAATGCAGATTTCTACAGTTAAAACAAGGCCAACATGTGTCCCCAAACCTAGTTTATCATCAGCACCCTGGATTATAGTTTTTTCCCCCTTTCTTTCCAGTTCTCATCAAGTACTGAATTGAACATGCTCTCCTATCCCATCCACACCACACACGGCATCTCCTCCTTGCCCTCTGTTTAATCAAAGTGGAGAGCCATGCCTGCCTGAGTCAGGGTTCAAAAAGTATATTTATCGTGGGCCCAACGTCTGGAAAACTGTGCGAGCCTCCCATTACCATGGCCCAAGACCAATTTTCATGCAATCTCTACCACTTGAACCTCCATGTTAATTATTAAAACACAGGCCCACCTCAGTGCCACACCGTTTCTGAATGGGCCTTGACTTGGAAGGGCTGGATGAAGAGTTTTTTTTTTTTAAAGAAAGATATTTAGCAACAAGATAGCCTCGGGATGTTTTACAAAGTTCTCAGAACACAGTATGTTCCCATGTGCTGTGCAATGACCTGCTAAATGGCGAGGTGATAGGGATCAGAGTTGAAGGACAGGGGCTGGGCCAGGAGTTTCTCTCTGTTCCCCGGCCAGGACTCTGGGGACGATGATACCCTAGCTTGACTCCCCCTGCTGGGGTGGGACAGAGCTGCTGCTGGCCCAGGTGATCTTTCTGGTTCCAGCTGCTCCCTCTGCACACCCCCACAGAGGGTTCTCAGCGACTGCCCGGCCCATGAAGGTGTCTGGGCCTTTGGTACAGAGAAGCGCGACTTTCTTGAAACAGCCTGGAGAAGAACGGGAGGAAGTCGCAGCAGGCTCCTCACTCTCGGCATGGGAAAGGGGTGCTCGTGGGCGAAGAGGAGAGATGCGTATCTAAGATTTTTATGGGCAATACAAAACGGATAATGCACATAAAGGATACTGGTGACCCACACTAATAAACCCAAACGCTCAAAAGAGAAATATCTTTATTTTCCTATACTGTCTTCAGAATAGTGCCCCAGTGTAGCTTGAAATAAATACATATGCCATTTCCCTGTGCATTTTCTTTCGTCTTAAAAATTAGAATTGCCTGTTGACAGTATACGGATTTCACCCAGACCTGAAGCTGGGAAGGGGGCGAGTTCTGAACTGTGCTCACATCTGCACACAGTGGTCAAGCTTGTGGGGGGTTAACTCCTTTCCTCTTGTTTATCCCTCTTTCTGTTTCCCAAGCCTGTCTTCCCTGCCTTACCCCGACTCTACCTCCACCCCGGTCTGGCTTCTTGGCCTCCTGTCCGCTTTCACTTTGGGGAATGGTACTTGCAGGGTTGATGTGCTTTCGGAAACATTAACTCTATTTGGTGATTTACAGTTTCCAAAGCCCTGTGACACCCACTCCCTCATGCAACTCTTACAGCAACCCTCCTGTGAAGAAAGAGGCAGGCTACCAGTCCTCATTCACGGTGACTTGTCTGCAACTCAGAGTCTGAGTGTTTTAACCGAGCCTTCGGGATGAGCATGGAGAAGGGCTGGGGTAACAGGTGGGAACAGGTGACAGGCAGAAAGGCAGATATGGAAGGACACAGGCGGCACAGCTACAGAAAATAATTAATACTCTCGTGAGCTGTAAATCCCCACATTTTAGGTAATTTCCTTCCAAAACTTCTTTACCTATTTAACAGCTTTTTCATTAAAATGACTTGTTAGGCATTACAAGGACATGCCTTCCTGCAGAAATGACTTATGCTAATAACTGAGAATGAACCAGAGCCCCAGAAGAAGCAAAAAATTCATGGAAGAGGTGATCTAAAATTGTTTTCAAATATACGACATGACCCCAAGACAGGAAGGAAGGAAAGACAGAATGTGAGCTGTAATTCTGATTTGCAAAAGAGAAAGAGAATCCTTCTGTCCAACAGAATTGAAGAATTTCTAATTCCTTGCCCTTCCCAAGCACTTGGGGGAGGTCAAGTTTGTTCCTGGTGGGAGGAAGTTCCACTGGGACCCATAACGTGCACGGACTCACGCCTGCCCTTGGGTTTTAATGACTAATAAGTGAAGTGAGAATCCAGTCAAGCAATCTCACAAGGGACTGTTCTATTGAGGATCATTAAAAATCTGACCCTAAATAGGCAAGACAAGAAAAATCTTTCAAGAGGAAAGATAAGCCAGCTGAACGCTCAGCAAACTTTGATTTTGAAAAGGCAGTAAGCTCTCAGGTCCTGACTTCTCATATATGTTGGTGATGTCCAATATGGAGGATGAACTAGTGCTGTTCTAGTTAAGTAAGGTGACTTTTCGGAGTCTCCGTATCTGCTTACAGGAAGTACACGCATATATTGCTGGACCAGCTCAACACCTATGAGGAATGGTGATAACAGTTTGCTTAACCTGAAGCTCTCATTCCCTGGCCCTGCCTTCGTTATGACACTTTAATGATGTTGACTTCATTGAAGAAAAGGGTACCTGCAACTCACCCTTCCGCATCTTCTGCGCTTCCTTGACTATGGTTAGAGTAGGGCCTGATGAATTATGAGCGTGATGCTTCTTTTCTTAAAACGGTGACTTATAAATGTCCAGCAGAACGGAATTAGAAGCACTGGCCGTGTTCAGACCCTAAGCAGTGAGAATTTAATTCACTCATTCATCAAATATTTACTCGGGGCCTCAGGGAAGTGCCCTGATCCAAGCTAGCTGCTGGGCATACAGAGGTGAGCAAAGCTGCCTGCAGCCTGGCTTTCTAACCTCGTTGGAGAAAGAGCCATTAAACAAACAGGCTGAAATAAAGTGACAACGTAGCCCAGTGGGGGCTGTAGACCGGGGAGATGGCAGTGGGGTGGGAGGGTATGGAGTTGGAGAGAGACTCAGTGAAGAAGAGGCTTTGTGCCTAAACCTGAGGACAGAGCAGCCTGCGGGAGGCCCAGGAGCCGGGCAAGGGCCAGGCAGAGGGAAAGGCTCAGCAAAGGGAAGCTGTCGTGGCCAAGTCATTCTGGGTATGGAGGGCAGGAGGAGAGTGGTATGAAATAGTAATATGTCTTTTTAAAGAAAGGTATGGGAAATATACTTTTCCTGAAGGATTTTTTCAAACTACGTCATTTTTTATATTGAAGTCGAAAATTGGCAAACACAGAACCCAGACCCAAGCTCTGGGAACGGATGCAGCAAGCTCACCTGTGCGCCAGACCTTGAGCTTCAGGCCCTCCACCCTCTACCTGGCTGCTCTGTTTGCCCGCCCCCCCCCCCTCCCCCACCACCCTGTGCAGCTATGGCTGGGGCCCCAGCAGAACAGGGGACTGCACAGGGCTCCCTCCTGACACTACCTGCCTAGGTGTGGCTGTTACCAGCTGTTGGGGCACTGAGAGTCCATATCATGCTAACGGGGTAATGGGAGGAGCACAGCCCTACACGGCAGGCTGGCCTGCCCCTTCCTAGACACTTCCCCCTAGTTCTGGGAGCTTGCAGCCATGCATCCCGATAGCTCCAGTGAGGCTGGCCACTCCCGTCTCCTACGTTTTCTTTTTTCTAATCTGATAAAGTGAAGGCAGTGCAAGCAAAGGCCTATGGTTGTCACTGCTTTAGGCTGGCTCTCCCGTCCTGTCACCATCTGTTTCCATCCTGGAGTCTAGAGCCAGGATTATGACAGTCAGACAGCTAGAAGGCTTCCCCAGGCAGTGATCTCCAAAAACTTAACAGAAGCTGCGCCACCCCCCCCCCCCCCCACTCTAAAGAAAAGTTTTATAAGAAGGTAGAACTCTAAACTCAGAGCTAGTACAGGGAGAATGCCAGTCCTTCAGTTACTTCCTACCAAGACGAGTTGCAAAGCTCAGTACGTAAAGTAGTCATTAAAGCAAGGGATGGGGACGACAACAGTGGAACTAAGTAAAACAGAAAGGGTTCACTGAGTGGGCATTTTTGGTTTAGTGTACCACCCAAAGAGTATTTTTTTTTTAAATTCTGGTAAGAAGGCTTAACGTGAGATCTACCCTATTAACACACGTTAAGTGCACACTAGCATATTGTTAACGGCAGACACAATGCTGTGCACAGCTCTCTAGAACTCCTCTTCTTGCTAAACTGAAACTTTATGCCTGTTGAACCCCACCTTCCTACGCCCCCCTCCCCCAAGCTCCTGGCAACCACTTTCACTCTCTGTTTCCATGAGTTTGGCCACTTTCCATACTTTCACAAGTGGAGTCAAGCAGCATTTGCCCTGTGGCTGTGAGCATAATGGACCAAGCCTTTTTGGATAGTTAAATAGTCTTTTATGAAGTTAACCAGTGCAAAGTATAACATCTTAAGCTAAAGAACTCTCGATTATAAACTGTGTAACACAGTATTCCCAAACTACATAATAGCACTCCCAACAGACTTCCAGCAGAGAGGACATGGCTAGGACTTGGGTAAGAGCTTTATGATACTAATATAATCACAGATCAGCTTTGTATTGCAAGCGGTTCCCTTTTGTTATGTAGATTCCTCCAATATAAACTAATCGTAAACTCAGTAATCACAGAAAGCATAAGAAAGTCTTTTGATGCCAGAGTGTCCTGCATGACTTACTTCCCATCAGGCAAGACTGAACTGCCTCCACTATAGCACTAGGTTGTAAGGTGGAAATGAAATGGAAGAATCCAAGAGTGTGCTAGAAATTACATGCTAGGTGTATGACTGGTTTTAGTTAGCTGAGGACCAGGGAAGCCAGCAGATTAGATGTGCCGAGCATCCTATCTACAAAGCAAATGGAAAAGCAGGTAGATACATTGCTTGGTGATCAGAGAAAACCAAAATCTAAAATAAAAGATGCTTGGCAGTGAAGACAGGAGAGACCTTTCATAAAAGTTTGTGCTGATTAACAAGAAATACTAACTTTAAATGAGGATTGATTTGAGATGCAATGGAAACCTTCAAAAACTTTTAGTATTAGAATAGGTAGCTATACATCAGGGGTGGGGAACCTTTTTTCTGCCAAGGGCCATTTAGATATTTATAACATCATTCGAGAGCCATACAAAATTATCAACTTAAAAATTAGCCTGCTATATTTGGTCAAACATTTAATTAACTCACTCCTAATGCCTTGGCAGGGCCAGACTAAATGATTTCGTAGGTCTTATATGGCCCGAGGGCCAGACATTCCCCACCCCTGCTATAAATAATGCAAAATCTCCCATTTGCCAAGCAGTGTTTCAGACACTCAGAAGTAAATAGTAGCCATAGAATAGGGGCACTAAAAAAACACACAAAAAAACACAACAAACAAACAAACAAACAAAACACCACATGCACAAACTTTATAGGTCTGGAAGTATATGAAATTGCCACATGAAAAAGTTCAAATATCAGAAATTTCATGTTTCAACCAAAAGAAAAGGTGGGTGTCTTTCATTCAATGCTAAGAATAAAAACCTGAAGACATGATGATATTTTGTGGTTTCAAAGGAGGTTTACTTCTATGGACAGTAAATGCACTGTTAATATTCTATGCTAAATGTCTGCTTCAAGTCACACACAACTGTGGTCCCTCAGCACCCACTGAAATAAGGCTAAAAAATAGTTACAATTACAACCGCCCCTTTTTCTTTTGTGTCTAACATGACATCCACCCTTCATAAAATTCTATTCCCAACAGATTTCTCCATCCCTCTGGTTGGATCCCTGAACCCAGCTATTAATGGTAAAACTTTAAGTACATAGACCTTCTGTGCCCACATACACCCTACTTCTCAATCTATTATTCACCCACCTTCTCCTCCTCACTCCAGCCTGTCTCTACTGCTCTACTTTCTCCCAACCTTGGCGCACTGACAGTCCCATCTGTCCACGGCAGGTTCCCGCCCCCCTTCCTTTTAATACACAGTGATCTAATCTTTCCTGCACAGAATGAGGCGATTTCTGTGAGCCTTCGTGCCTCTGCCTCTCCCATGTTGTTTTCAAGAATGCATGCTAGATTTTGTCATGTCACTTCCAAACTTCTGCCAATCTAGATCTTGGAGGCTTTCTCAAAACCAATGTCACCTACAAGGCTTCCGAAAACAGAACCTGAATTTTATAAATTAGGATAATTCTACAGGAGGGAGTTGTAAACACTTAGAACTGACATATTAGGATAAAGGGACTCACCTATACCAGGTATGTTTCCATGGCAGTATTTCCGGAGTACTTTCTAAAATACGTATAACTTTCTGGACTCGGAAAAAAAACACAGGGCCTGCGTGAACTCCATCACAGTAAGGGTTAGCGAAGTAATTTGTAACAGGAAGGGGACCTCAATGTGCCTTCAACGTTTTTTGATGATGGAAAGTTTCAGAAGAGTGCAGGGACATTTCTGACTCTGATTCTATTGGGCTTAATCACTTGCCACCTTTGATTCCGGCAGTGGTAGGACCTATGGGCGATGTCACCGACAGACTGACAGACAAACTGACATGGCACGACCCGGCAGAACCGGGCACGCTGCGTTTACATACCTTGAATTGGCTATTTCCACTTTGGTTCTCGCCATGGCAGCTGCCCTTTGCGCGCCTTCGATGGCTCTGTCCACCTTCTCCCTAGTTTTTGTGTTTCTTATTGGTATAAGCTGCTTCCTTATTCCACGGACCAGGACATTATTTTTGTATTTCCCCTCTTCCTTGGAGCCGTCGGGAAACAGGGTGCAGCCGTAGCCATGCCTCTTGTTGTTGACCCACTCGCCCTCGTACTTCATGCCATTGGAGCGCTCGCTGATGCCGAAGCCATTGCGCTTGTCGTTCCTCCACTCACCCATGTAGGTTTCTGTGGTGGTGGCGTCCACGTGGTCTTCCACGGGGCAAAAATCGCAATCGACATCGCCGAAGCTGATGGTGGAGTTGGCGTCGCTGGAGCTAATTCTGCTCATGGCCGCATCGCTGCGGACCGAGCTGCGCTTGCTGGAGATGGAAGACTTGGATTCGGATTTGCGGATCTTCATGCTTCCGAGGAGCGAGCCCCTGCGGAAGAGGCCACCCTTCTTCTTGCCAGCGAGCTCGGCGTCTGCTTGGAAGTTGAGCACAAAGCCGCCACGGGTGCCCGTGGGGGTGTCCGCGGCGGCCGCAGCATCGTGGAGCACGCTGCCATTGCTCTGCTCGCTGCGCAGCGAGGCCAGCGAGGTGCGCAGGGGCGAGCGGATCACCGTGGCCATGCCGTAGGGCACGCTCTGGCGCACTCCGTAGCCATGCCGCATGCCGCCAGCCCACTGGCCCTGGTAGGTACCTTGGAGAGACCAAAGCAGAGTATGAATCTGGGGTGGAGGGCGCGTGATCCTTGCCAGGGCCGCTGTCCGCTTGGACAGCCAGGCGCACAGGGCCCAAGGTCAAATCCCACTGCCTCCCCAGACTAAGGGAACCTTTTCATTTGGGAAGCTCTATCCTGCAATGGTGTCTATATGCCTTTTTGGAATTGTACAGGAGTTTCCAATAGTCTGGTTTTGCTTTTCATCTAAAAATTTATGCCAGTTTCAGATAGAACCAGTACTTTCAAATACCAAGAGTGATCCCTGGAAACCAACTTTTCACCCCTGAAATGAACACAGCAGAAATCCCTCTGATCTTCGTAAGTTATATAAATGTCTAACCCACTGTGCTGTATGCCTACAACTAATATTGAATGTTAACTGTAATGGAATTCTTTTATTTTTAAAAAGTAAAAAAAAAAAAAATAAAACCCTCTTAGAAAGGCAGTGCCAAAGTAGGAGATGAAATTAGTTCTACTTGTGCATTTCATTCTAATTTTACTATTAATGACTCTAATTTAGCTGAAAAACTCTAAAAATGACTCTCGGGTCTGTTGGTACAACATTCCAACACGATCAAGGACTTAAAATTATTAAGGTATGGGTCAAGAAACAAACTATCTTAAATTTTCTTTCTACCATGTTCAACCTTTTGAGGGGGTGGGGAAAAGTTTAATATTTAGGATTATTACTTAAATTTGGTAAAAGTTTTTGAGCTAACAGTGATTTGACAAAGACAATATATATCCTGAGTATAGTGAACCATGATGAAGAATTAGGCAATTTGTTTTAACACTGTCTCCTTCCAGGTGGAAAGGTTCTGACAGATGTGAACGAGACTCATTACGGTGATCACTTCACAAGATACACACATATGGAGTCATTATGTTGTACATCTGACACTAACATATGTCCATTATAGTTAAAAAATATATGTATATTAAAAAAAAGGTTCATCCTATATTACTTGCCAAATTTCTGCTTTCTCTGGGCCATCCGATTTCCCTAGCCCAGTGGTCGGCAAACTGTGGCTCGCGAGCTGCGGTTTGCCGCTCTGTTGACTAATGAGTTTGCCAACCACTGCCCTAGCCCATGCCACTGCATTGACTAGAAGCACTCTGAGGGCAGGAAATATCCTAAGAGGACACAACATTGCTAGCTCATGGCTGTGTGGTCTGTAGCCTGTAGGTGTTTGGTAACTTTATAGTAAACAGCTATGATAGCGAAAAAGAATACACTATTTATCCCCAGAAAAACTGAGATCAGGCCAAAGGAAACCTCCCATTCTTATTATGGAATTCATCTCAGAGCAAAGATGTCTTAACACTTTGAAACCAGATCACTTTTCAATGAATATTATGCCTTTTCAGGAAGAGGATAACCTCTAATCTAAAGAATTTATGTTCCGTAAGGTTTTCTATTAAATAAATTAGCAGAGGCACATTTAAAGAATAGCCTGGTGCAGAGTTTTAAATATTCTTAGGAAGAAATGAATGTTAAAATTAGCAAACTTAAATTTTTTTTTCCACAATCAAGGCCATTTCCTTTCAGTAAAAGCAAAATTTAAATTATAGTACCTCCCCTGGAAATATTGGGGGGAGGCGAGGGGGAGAACACTGTAAAATATGATTGTCTAACCACTAACTGTATACCTGAAATTAATACAAAATAATATTGAATGTAAGCCATAATTGAAAAAATAAACCATTTGAATACCACATTATAGCTAATTTATACAAAGTAATAAAAAATAAATTATAGTACCTCCCCAAACAAAGCTATGTGGAAATTTTAAGATTCAATTACTTCTGTATTCATAACAATTCACGGGATCATAGAAAATGAATCATTATTACGGTCTGTCTTGACCTCCTTGTTTCTGATTTTATAGAGCTACCTTGAAGTCATTTTTCATTTTAAATTGCCACATCAGATGTCCATTGTGTGGCATGAATTTCGTTTCAAAATTCTGAGCAAAAATGCTAGTTGTTTTATGTCATTGTGTTAACAAGGGCTGCACTTAAAAGTTAAAACCACAGTGGCCCCTAAATAAAAAAATCTGGACTAATTTCAAGATTATCTTCTCTTTCTGTTCATTCTGTTAATACTAGAAAACAGATAATAGCAGGGCAACAGTGAAATACGAAATAGGTCTGGTACTGAGAATGGCATATGCTGGCAGATGTGACAGTCTTAACCAGACATCTAGGAATTTCTGAGGAGGTAGGTGGGCGATTGCTTTCTCTAAGAGTACACCCCAAGGGCAGGACCAGTCATATAGTACATTTTAAGATAAGAAACTCCCTACTGAATACTAGCCATCTTCAAACATCACCACCTTAACAGTGAGGAAAATGGAATTATCGGGAAATGTCAATTTTGACTTTACCTTTGCCCATATAGATACAATTTAAATTCTAGGATAAAATGTATACAATCTGACTTACACATACTAAAACAAACCACCTTATTTTAAATATTTTGTTCTTTTAAATAAATGTGGAATACTGAGAGATTATAACTGTCTACCTTTCCTACGTAATGACAAGTTAATTTTGCCAGGGAAGTTTCCAGGGGTGCTGTTTGAATCAGTAAGTAAAGTATTTATACTTTTAAACTGCAATCATATTATCCTAGTAAATGTTTAGCAGTGAGAGACCATTAACAGCTAGTTTCTTTGAATTGATATCTCAAAAGTAAGACTGATATTTGGAATTTCCAAAGAAGTAGTGCTTGAAAGCCCAAGCAGCCTACAGCAACAGCAATAATTAGAAAGTTTTAGACTCTGTCAAGTAGGGAAGGCCAGGCGAACAGCTGGCCACATTCCCATCCTATTCTGTTAAATCACAGTATATGGTAGTGGATTTGCTAGAAACCCATTTACAGCCGAACTGTTAGTAGTTCACCTGAAGTTTAAATTATATTTAGTTTAGTCAGTGAAACTAGAAAAAAGGGCCACTGTTTCTTTATGAAGCAGGTGGGTCTCAACTTCTTTATCTGCAGCTCAACTAAAGCTCTAATAAGGTCCTCTCGGCTCCTTAAAGATAGATGCAGATTTCACAAGCATTAGACTCTTTTTTACGGGCTTGGTTTTAAATTCTGTTCTATGATTTTTCACCTGGGAGCCGATTTTCTAGTAGAGCCATTTTGTACTGGAAGGCCTCTGGTTCAGAATGAGTTCCAATCAAATGAAGACTGTTGCATGCAAACTTACATTTATATGCTACAGATGGGTGTGTGCAAGTACGCATACCGTTAACGACAATGTGTCTTCCTAGACCAGTGGTCGGCAAACTGCGGCTTGTGAGCCACATGCGGCTCGTGAGCCGTGGTTTGCCGCTCTGTTGACTGATGAGTTTGCCGACCACTGTCCTAGACATTTCCAGTGGTTTTATGACAGTTGGGAAAAAATGAAGTACAGCAGATCAGAATTTGCACCAAAAATGCTGGGCACCTCAACTTGGATTTCATGAGTACAGTACCCATTTATTCTGATGTAATATTCAGGGGTTTCTATTCAGCAACACTTCACATACAAATCACTAATAAAGCACATGATACTTCTCACATGGAATTACTACTTCCTTCCTCCTCTAACTTAATGTCACTCCAAAATACACCCAAAAATACACGGGATCAGATTTTCCCTAACTCCAACAGAGGGTGTACAGGGACAAACATCTAGTTGTGCAGAGGGCAAAAAAAATAAAAAATAATAAATAAATAAATAAATAAAACCCAAGCTAATTCAAGTAACAATAGGGAAAGTGATTAATTCCTATTTCGGCTAAAAACTTCGTATGAAGTAAGTTATACACTTCCACTTAGACCCACCTTTTATGAGTAAGGACTTTCTGATCAAAGAGTGACAAATGAAAGAAAGCAGGGAACCACCTACCACAAGTAAACTCACAATGGTGATTTTTAAGTTTTTTTCCCCCTTCTTAATTGGTGGCATATTAGTGTTGTTGTTTTTTTGTTGTTGTTTTTTTTTTTTGTAGAAAAAGAAAACCACTTTTTTATGGGGATGCCAAATTTTAAGGTTTTTAATTTTTTAAAAATTTTAAACAGAAGGCAGATTATCCACAAAGTCAGCCTGAACACTCCTCGAGCTTCCACAGACACACAGAGACCTTCACTGTGCTATGTATATATTTTTGATTACGAGGTAAAATGAATACTCTAAGCCAAGAGACCTTATTTAATGAGTAGTAACTTTAAGAGAAGACTAATTTATTTTTAACCTTCCCGAACTGAAGAGAACTATCCACAGCTTTCCTAAAAGGTTATAACATGATGCACACATTTAAAAAATAAATATTGTGTCCCACTTTTGAGCATGGAATTTAATTATATTGAAGAGCTGGAGCCTCCAATAAAGTCCAATCACAAGCTAACATATTGATAGGGCTGCCTATCAAGGCACCCTGGGCCCATTCCGAACATTTAAGGCCGTAATTAACTACTGTGGAATTTGGGCCTCAAACAGCCCATATAACAGTATTCGAGAACGACTTTTTTCTTCCTTTTAATCCATGAGAAACATGTCCTTCATTTAGGACCAAAAAATGTCCTTTTTAGCAAATCCTACCATTCTGCTGTTTTGCATTTGAAACACGGCCCGTGTTCTGAGTAAGTGAAGTATATAAATTGTATAAGTTTTTTTTTCTTTTTCTTTTTAAATAGGTAACTGCGGTTGCCTTGGGCTGGAGGAACTTTTAATTGGGTCCCTTTAATATCCTCCCACTCTGGGCTGCCTAACTCCAAAAGATGGCATCGTCTCCTACAACCCTTTTCAATGAACTATGATGTTTATTATCAGAAAAATGTATTTGCCAAAGCATAACCTACTCATCTTTCTCAGTGTATTACACAAGGAAACTCATCAGGTTCTGACACCTGTTTCAATAATGTATACCTCTCCTAATGGGAAAGAGAAAGCCTGCTCTACATGCACATAAATTCTTTTGCAAGCATTGTTAAATATTAAGGTAAGGTGAGTTTTGTTCACCAGCATACTGTTAAGGTCATGCACCTTTGTGCAAGTCAGTTTTGGGCACTGCCATTCTCAGGAGTAAAGCAGCTGCTAACTTAACGACTATCGGGCAGATATCTCTCAATTGTATATTTTAAAACCCAGAGTTCCTTGTTCATTTCTAAAATGTTTTCCTAGTGACTTGTCCATACAGCTCCAGATCAACAAACACTACCATTCTTTTGACCAAACACCAATACTTCAGGAACCGAGTGAAAACTAGTAACAAAACACCACACCCTCCGAGCTCCACCTGCGTCAGGTGCCCTTTCTGCTCCCCTCGCTAGGGTGTTTCCAAACGCACCCCAAATAAGGTACCATTCCCCCACATCCTAGTTATGGGGTTCTGGCTGCTATCTTTAGGCTACTAGAGGACCAGCAGCGAAATACGACTCCTCGTGAAACCAATCCGGGAGCGGTCAGCACCCACCGCCAGCCTCGCAAGCCCAGGGCGCTCGCTCTAACTCCCAGGGAGTGGCGATTTCAAACCCGGCCGGGAGAGGGAGGGATCAGGAACGTAATGTGACGGGCTCAAGTGACAGCGTCCTCTCTCCAGCCCAACCTCCCGGGCGGGCGGCGTTTCCTCCCGGTGGCAGCGCTGTGCTGGCGCCCGCCAGGTATCCTCACGCCTGGCTGCCCCGAGTGTGGCCACGGCGCCCGCGCCCAGAACCCGGTCAGATACCCCCCCGCAACCCCCCTCGCACCAGTTGCGTCCCAACACATCCTCCACACGGGCGCGGGAGGTGGGTGGGAGGCAGTCCAGGTGTTGTGGCGGGTTTCCGGACACGTGCGTGCCCTGTCCCCCCGCCGCCCTGCAGCCACCGCTAAGCCCACCGCGCCCGCCGGCCGAGCCACCTGCGACGCCGCTCACCTCCGTCCCCGTAGGTCTCCACGCCGTACCCGTCCTGCAGCCCGTTACTCCAGGTACCCTCGTAGCGAGCGGGGGTGCACAGGCTCTGCCGGACCCCATAGCGCCCCTTGAAACCATGGGACCACTCCCCCCGGTACATCCACTTGCCCTTCGTCTCCACCCCCAGCCCGTGCCGCTTGCCCTGCGCCCAGTAGCCCTGGTAGGTGTTGCCGCTGGGCCAGGTGTAGCCTCCGACCACCTCGAAGCCGTGCGACCAGGAGCCCGAGTACTCGCCCTGGCCCTTGGGCCCCGTGCAGATGCCATGCCCGTGCGCCTTGCCCTCCTCCCAGCCGCCGCAGTAGGTGCCGCCATCGTCGAAGTCGAACCTTCCGCCCGTCATTCGGGGGGCAGCCCCGGCGCGCTCCCCGCGGGGGCACGAACGCGGGCAGAGCTGGGCACGGCAGGGTGTAGCTCGGAGGTGGGGGCCCGGCGGGCGAGCGCACGACAGCGCCCCGGGCAGCTCGCGCCGCCGCTCGGCTCCAGTCCGACGCCGCCCCCGTCCTCCCCTCTTCTTTCGCCGGCGCCGCCACCGCCGCCTTCCTCCTCCTCCTCCTCCCTCTCCACCTCCTCCTCCTTCGCCGCCGCCGCCCTGGCCAGCGCCGCGCGCGAGAGGACAGCCCCGGCTCCTCAGCGGACCTTCAGCTGCTCCCGTCCGCCCACGTGAGCCGGGCACCGCCCCATGCCCGCCCCTGTCCCCTCCCCGGGCGCCCAGGCCCGCCCCGCGGCGCTCCCGCCCCACCGAGCCCTGCCCCCAGCCCCGGGGCGGCCGCTCTCTCCGGTGGGGGGCGCGGGGCGCGCGGGGCGCGCGTGTGCTCGCGCAAGAGGATGCGGGAGGAGGGCGAATGTCCCCAGGGACACGCGACAGTCCCCACCTGGACATGAAGGCGCGGCTGCATGCCTGGAGACAGCTCGCGGGCGGCGGAGCCTCCGGGGTTGTGCTCGGGGTTAATCAAGGTGGTTAAGCGCCTCCAAGCGCGGCCACGTGTGTGTTGAGGGAAAACTCCTGTGTGCGTGATTGTCTGCATGGGCTTTGCAATTGCATTTCTTCGGCATTCCAACTTGTGTTCTGCTGCATTTGTCATGCTCAGCTGTCGTCATGACTCAATATCCCCCAGATATATGCAAGCCTGTGATATAAATCGGTGGCAGCCTAGATATAATTGCGCAGGATGTTCTTATACACCCACCCATTTCAAAGCACATGTGTTTGCATTTGTTTAATGAAGATGCAGGGAGAGCCATGCAGTTTGAAAAAGCACAGAGTCAATTAGTTACTTTTTTTAAATTTGTAATAACGGAGAGGTTGTTTTAAACCTGTTTTTGCAGGGGTATGGGCCGTTTTCCTGGTACATCAGAGCCCACTCCCCTTAATGCCTCATTTGTTTTTCTAACAACCTTAGAAATTCTCCAGCCTGACGCTGTGTACCCTAAAGCAGACGGCTCAATGTGTGTATATTGGGTAAGTGTCTGGAATGTATACCCAATACTTTTCCACTGGTATCCACAGTTTAAGAAAGTAAACAGAAGCTTTCAAGGAGGTATATGGTGAGTAAAACACTGCTCTAAACTTACAAAGAGTCTGTGACCTACAAACCCGGGGACAGGTGTCAGCTGATCTTTCCAGCTACAACACTGCTTTGTTGAATTCACTTTGGACAACTCTTTAAACTTTTAAACGTCAGTTTCACCATCTTCCATGTGGAAGGGACACGAGTTGCTTTCCCCTTTCCATGGTAGATGGCAACTGAGTACTAGTATCCTGTGGGCGCAGGGCAAAGCCGGGCATTGGAGAGTTGGTAACAGGCAAGTTGAATCAGTCAGCTGTCTCTGCTGAGAGCAGGCATTGGTCGGAACCGCATTCTCAAAATGCCCCTGGGAGACACTTCTCTGTGTTGCGTAGCCAGGGGTCTTAGGCTGGCCTCCCAAGGACATGCTTTGCTGAGTATTCACGCGATTCCTTAGGCCGAGAGGCTTTGGATGACTGAGTGAGCACCAGAGGCTGCCGAAGGTTCTCTCCTAGGTGTTTGATAATCAGATAAAAATATAAGGACAGGTGTCGGGAAGGCAGCAGGGAAAAGTAGACTAAACTGCACAGAAAAGGAACTGAAATTGACCTTGATTGCCTCCATCTCAAGCCTGGAGCGGGCCTTTCCTGCTTATCTGGCTGAAATGCTGAAAGAAAAATCTCAGTTTACACAGAACCAAATCACCAAAGAGAATTGGAAACCCTCATCTGTGGCGCTGCCTGCAGGGCTGCCAGGAATAGTGCTTACCCCAGTGGCCTGAAATAATTCCGCATCTTGCTCAGCATCTCGCCCTGGGCTGGGGATTGATTTAGGCCACTGGGAAAACGAGGGCCCGGACTTTGCCGCTGAGCCATAACTGCATTTCTGTTATGGGATACACTAGGATCAGCAGCTAGCATAGATAGACACACTTCCATGTATTTGGGGGTTCTGTTTCATAGCAGAAACAGTGTGTTTGTAAGACAGCATTTTTTTCTCTCTTAAAACTTCTTTTTCAGAGTATCCTTGTTCCCTGATCATAGTTTCTTTTTTTGGAACCAGTCGTATGTGTTGGATCCATATAGGAACAATTAAGGTCTACGATTTTGTTTGTAAGCATGGTGGAAACATTGAATGATTTGTACTTTTCCTATGTTGCTCTCACACAAATGATGAATTTTCTGGAATATACAGCACAGGGAAAGTTTCTAGCTTCTGTAAAAAAATGTCTGGTCCATCTATGGTGGAAGGACACAGGATCATGGTACATACTGTACACATCTGGGTAGAATATGGAAATTTGGGGAGGATAGAAGACATGGCTATTTATCTCTTAATCTTTTCCTCTTCCTCTCCCAGTAATGTCTTCTTTGGAAGGAACCTTCATTAAAAGAGAAAATCCACCACCAGCTATCTGCTATTAAATTTCAAATAATCTTAATTGTAACCTGACTCTGCCATTGACTCTCTCTATGGAAGAAATTTATTTATCGAATGCTTGGTACCTCACCGAACAATATTTGGCAAAGTAACGATACAAGCCATGGTCCCTTGTACCTGCCGCCACCACAAGGGAATGTTTCCCCCAATGCACTGATGTGTTTACTGACGTCAGGGTTCAGGTTCAATGGCAACGGTTGGAGAAGATGGGAAGGTGAACTGGGAAGAGGTGCCAAGGATGATGGATGGCAGAGAGGAGTCAGGGTTAGTAATGTCCTTATTTTCCCTCTCACTCTGAACCTTTGCCCTGGATAGGGGGAGTTGAATTTAGCTTTAAGAAGGGATTAGTAAGAAGAGAATGTGAATGTTGGTTTGACAGGTGGGGCGGGGGAGGCCATTAAAGCCCAGGGCCCAACAACCGCCCCAGCAGTTTCTTTTCCTCCCTTCAAGCCCAGCGAGTAGAGACTGTCCTTCCAGAAAACCCTGTAACCGAAGGTAAGCCATTTGGAGTGTGACTCTAGTAACAACATGATGGTGAGGATGTTTAACTTAGATTTTCATCTTTTTAAGAATGAAGGAATGTTTAAAATTTATTAATAACTATTTTACAGATTAGAATTAATTATGGAGAATTTTTAATAAAACATTTACAAATCTGCCAGTGTTTATTACTTTAAAGGATGTGATTCCAAGTGTGTCTACAGCCTGGACCCTACCTTGACCCCGGTGTAAACCAACTCTGAAAGACGGACCGTGACTTACTCTATGTCAAAATGAGTATTGCTTGCACCTTTGCAATAAAGCATTCAAGAAATTTAAGAAATTTGTCTGCAGTGAATATAGATATTAAGAAATGTGGTCATAAGCTTTGCAGACAACACGAGGTCAGCAGAAGAGAGTTCCAAAATGAATGGTTTTCACCCGCCTGGCATGGCTCAGTGATTGAGCATCGACCTATGAACCAGGAGGCCATGGTTCCATTCCTGGTCAGGGCATATGGTTGGGTTGTGGGCTTGATCCTGTTTGTGGGGCATGCAGGAGGCAGTCGATCAATGATTCTCTCTCATTGTTGATGTTTCTATCTCTCTCTCCCTCTCCCTTCCTCCCTGAAATCAATAAAATGAAATAAAAAGAATGGTTTTCAAAACTTTGAAGGCATCACCGTGTGCCCGATTCTGCACAAAGTTCTTTACATGCATCAATTCATTGAAATCTCTTCATAACCCATGTGGTTAGTATTATAACCAGTTTACAGGAGAAGAAAAACAAGGTGTAGGGCATTCATGTGCCCATAGTCATTCAAGCTAGTCATGGTTGAGCAAGGATTCAAACCGAGGTTGGTCTGGCTCTTGAGGCGGTTCTCCTTATTACCCTCCTGCTTTGGAGCAAGAGTGAGAGCTTTCAAATAGGGGGAGGAAGCCCTCTGGGTGGAGAGCAAGAAGGATTGTGGAGGTGACTTTTCTCATTGTTTAGAATGGCTGCCTGGATTGGATGAGTGGTAATGCTACTGTCTAGTATGAAAGAAATGGAAGAAAAAGAGTAAATTACAGAGGTTGGGAAGATAGGTTCATTTAGGCGATGGTCAGTAGGCAGCTGGGTAACACAGGTCAAGAACTAACAATTAATGAGTTAGTAAGTACAGGCATACCTCGGTGATATTGTGGGCTTGGTTTCAGACCACTGCAGTAAAGCGAGTACAGCAATAAAGCAAGCTGTAATCTTTTTGCTGGTGGAGGGTCTTGCAATTTGTGAAAAATGCAACATCCATGAAGCACCATACAGTGAAGCACAATAAAACAAGGTCTGCCTGTAAGTAACTGGCACTGTTCTCCTCCGACCGTTATTGCTCAGTAGCACCTTCTTTTGAGACTCACACTAGTCATTCAAGCCATAAGTGCCAATCTTGTCGCCATCTTCTCTAGGTCACTCCCCTGCCTTCATCCAGGACTAATGGTTTATCTGCTCTTCCCCCACACGCTGTCCCCTGCCACTGTTCCAAGCAGCTTTATCCTGGCCTCAAGCCTTTCTCAGAGGCATGACTTTTATCTTAAAATCCTCAGATACAACCTGGACCTTACCTTGAACACAACGTGAACCAACTCTGGAAATGCACCTCGACAACCCCACTCTTTGACAACACTGCCTCATCCTCCCGCTCACTGAACAAACAAACTGACTCATATCAAAGTCCCTGTTCCTTTGATGCCCCCCCCCCCCCCCGTCCTGGCCCCACCCTGCCCTGCCCAAGGCCCTCTGAGTCATTTCTACCACACTGTCCTTTCCATAGTGACCTCCTGGTGCGTTTGCCCACCCGGTCCAACCCCAAGCCACCATTTCTCATTCCCCACTCCTAGGAAGCCCCTGTAGAGAAATCACATCATTTACTAGCTGCTATTGCAAATCATGGATGCAGAGCTCAGACCCATCCCTCCACTCGGCACCACAGTCTCTTCCCAGGTGACTTCCAGTTGCCATGACTGTCCCCAGTCTCCTCTCAGCCCCAGTTCCTTCCTAAGGGGTCTTGTCGTCTCCCTCAGAGAGGAAAAGAGCCAACACATGGGCCACCTGCCCTCTCTTTCCTCTCTTCAGAACTTAGCATCAGTTCTCATTTTCTCTCTCCTCACCCACCCCGACCCCAAGGAAAAGACACCCCTTTCCTCTCCAAGTTCTGGGTCTGTTCCTTCCCTCCATTGAATGTGCTGTAATTTCTTCCATCTATCAGATGTGATCATGTGTCCTCCATGTGAAAACAGTCCTCATTTCCAGGCACTGCTTTCACTTTAAGCTTGGGTTCTGCCCTTGAAGCTGCAGACTCCTAGGGAGAGTATGTTACGTTCAAGTATTGACCTCCCACCACTCCTTGTGCCCCCCAGCTTGGGTTCTGCCCTCCCCAGTGTAGTGGAGCTTGCCTAGCCATTGGGGAACTCCTAGTTACATCTCTTCGGTTCTTGTCCGGCTGGAGGCAGCTGGGAATTTGACAGCCGTGAGCATGTATCTCCCCTGGCTTCTGTAAAACCCGTATGCCTCTCCTCTGCCTCTTCTTCACTCACCACTTCAGCTGGCTCATGTTCTGTATAGCTTTCTCCTTATCCCTTTCCAGTCTCCTTAGGCTATCATTTGTGTTCTAGACATAAGCTTCATGGTACCAGAATTTTGTATCATTGCTGGATACCTGCTAGCTTACCTTGTACAATTAGGCACTCCTGTCCTCGGCACGAAGAGTCTAATTTAGAACTAGTCTAATTCCAGTGTAAAAGTACCAGGTGAACCTTATTTAAGTCTCAAGGGCAGTGCTTTGGTTTCTTCCCCTGACTTGTCCCTTGTGGCTCTCTGCCTGCTCTTCCTAATGGGCAGGGCTCCACGGAGACTTAGCATGTGTCCAATGATGGGGCTCACAGAGGGTTTCAGGAAAAGTTCTAACAATAAGAAGGTATGACAGACTAGAGGGAGGCTTAAAGGAGGTGGTCAGCTTGAAGACACAGAGTGGGTTGCAGGTCTGTACTGAAGATCTGGCACCTGAAACAAACCACAGCATGTGTGTGTATATATGTGCATATGTGTACATGTGTATATGATTACTGGGTTAGATTTGGAGACACAGAGAAGCAAGGCTCAGACCTTGCTCTTAAGACTATAAAACATCTCTAAAGAGGTAAGAGATAAAAAAAAGACAATAAAAGTACATGGGTGACCACTATAAGTAGCAAGTAAGTGTCAAGAGTCCTAAGAGTTCAGAGGACAGAGTGGTTTTGTGGGCTGCTGGTTGAAGCTGCTTTGGGGGATCAAGGGCATATTGTTTTGCTTCCGGATAAAGTGGAAGGGGCATCTTTCCAGGCATCTGTAAAGGAGTGGTCTTCAGCTAAGAGACAGAAGGAATGAAGGAGTCCGCCTCTGTGACTTAGAGGAGACTTCTTGGAAAAGAGGTCCCTGGGATCTGGGGAAACAAGATGACAAGCTCTTTTCTCTTGTGGTACAAGGAAAATCAGAATGCTTTATTCTGAGGCTAAGAAGATACTGGGGCAACTCAGTATTTGAAATAGCACAACTTGGGGGTGGCAAGGGAACATGAAAGTATATTTGGGAGTGTTGGTATTGAGACGGTAAGAGTTGTGAAAACTGACGGGATGACCTTTCTCTGAAGAGCTGACTGAAGAAGGGAGGCACACAATACTGCGGAAAGCACTGCTAAGGAGTACACAGCCACCAAACGCTGATCGCGGAAGGACAGAAAAAGGAAACCAATTTGTAGGCAGTAAAAGAAATGCCAGTTCTAACTGGGGGAGGAATGGTTCCCAGGGCTCTGGAAAGGTTCATGAAACAATAGCCAGTATTCCAAGTGTGTCTACATTCCAAGTGTGTCTACATTCCAAGTGTGTCTACAGAGGCTTTCTTCTAACTGAGTGACATGGGGGCTGCTCTGTCCTTGCCAAGGGTTGCAGTCCCAGCCCATGTGTTACCTCAACAGCACACCTCAAAGCTCTCGTTGGGTTCTTTTGCACTGATTTCATTCCAGATAAAGCTTCAGTTCTTCTTCCTTTCCTCACACATGCCCTCACCCTTTGTCATCTCTTGCATTTCACTATTACTTTCACATGGCAAGCACTTAAAAATTAAAAAAAAAAATTAAATTGATTTTGGAGAGGAAGGGAGAGGAAGAGAGAGAGAGCTAGAAACATCAATGATGAGAGAAAATCATTGATCTGCTGCCTCCTGCATGCTCCACACTGTAGATTAAGCCCATAACCCCGGGCATGTGCCTGGACCTGGAATCGAACTATGACCTCCTGGTTCATAGGTCAACACTCAACCACTGAGCCACACTGGGCGGGCATGAAAATCACTTTTTAAAGCTCCCTGAGAAGTAGGCACAGCCCATGGGGTAGTCTGCTCAGGTGCAGGAAGGAGGGCACTTGGCAGATAGCCTCCAGCTGCTGCAACTTCAGCTCAGCCGTGTTCACGTCAAGGCCAAGCTCTCCCAGGACATTCTCTACGGTTAAGAGGCAAATTGTGCATCGTGCAGCCCCCAACGCAAAAAAGGAACCAGGGCACTTGGTAGGTCTCTTGGGTTCTGGAAGCGACACATACCACACTTACTAGTAGAAGCTGCTCCAGCCTATACACTGAGTGACTTGGAAGGTGGGCTGCCCCCTCTGAGAGGGTTCAGAGCAGGAAGGCCTTTGCAGGAGGCCTGGGCTGTGTTGTAAGCAGCCCTGCCTCTTGGGCCCTGTGATCAGGCAGATTCGTTGGTGTTGGTGTCTGGTGTCAGGGGTGAGAAAAGATACAATATGGAGATTATGGCAAGCCCTAGTGGAGAATCACACTGAAGGTCTAGGGCAGTGGTCGGCACTGCGGCTAGCAGCCACATGCGGCTTTTTGGCTCCTTGAGTGTGGCTCTTCCACAAAATACCATGGCCTGGGCAAGTCTATTTTGAAGAAGTGGCATTAGAAGAAGTTTAAGTTTAAAAAATTTGGCTCTCAAAAGAAATTTCAATCATTGTACTGTTGATATTTGGCTCTGTTGACTAATGAGTTTGCGACCACTGGTCCAGGGGGATCTGAAGCAAGGCCATGTCATTTGCAAAAGAGAATGTTGTAGCTTTTGAGAAGCAGTTCCTGGTAAGTTACTTGACCTTGATAGAAAGGGAATGCTTGACCAAAGGACACCAGTGACATTCATCTAGAATTTCCCATTATGAGCTGGGTCTCCTTGAACCTGCCCAGGCAGAGACAGATCTAGAAGCAGTCTATTGTGAGACGGGGACAGGAGGCCCAGGATCAAGCTGGTTAGGACCAGAGGGCACGAGTAAGTTGCTAAAACTGGTCTCACCAGCACCCTTTCCCCAGCTCTCACTGTGGGAGGATGAGGTTCCATAAACCCAGCTGAAGGAGGGATAAAAGCCAGCATTAGGTTTATAGATGGACAGGCTCAGGAGCCAGATGAAGCTGCAAATGAATGGAGGCTGCATTACAGCCACGTGGGGGGAAGTCCTTCCAGGGGCCAGAGCTGTGAGTGGGGAACCTGGTCATCTATTTTGTGTGAAAGGGGCCTGAGGTGGGAATATATGTACGTTTCTGGACAATTGTCAACAGCCTGGCCATCTGTTCAGGGGCCTGGAAGGGACAGGACTGGAAGACTAGAGATGTGGAGCTCTAGGCTAGGGACATGTGGATGAATATTCAGAGATGGGCAGTATGTGTGGAGTTTTGCACTACATGTCAATGGCTTCCACGGAAGAGGCAAACCCAAGCAGATGACAGGAATTTGCCAGGCGATGGCAGCCATTCTTCCTCATCAACCAACCCCAGCCCGAAAACAAGGGCCACACGAACTTGTGGCCTTGGTGGCAGAGATGGAGGTTCTACAGGGCCCAACAGGAAGGGCTCCCAGTTATCAAGGCCGATTAAGCTACTGCTGCCTCGCTCCCATCTGCCAGCAATAGAAACTGCTCCTTGAGAACACCAATCATCCACTTGGTGGCAGGTTGACCACGTGCGGCCCCTTCCAGCCTGGAATAGCCAGTGTTCACCTGGTCTGGGTATATAGGTTCACAGGTTCACCTTTTCTGCCCACAGAGCCTCAGTCTTTGTCACCGCTGTCCAGGTATAGAATTCCACACAACAAAGCGCCCAACCAGGGGACTCACTTCACAGTGAAGGAGGTGCCAAAGTGAGCCCTGACCATAGGTCTTCTTATAGCCTGCATCCCCACATCCCTCTATTACCTATGAGGAGCTGGCCTTGTCAAATGAGGAAATGAACGGTCTCCCGAAGGCACAGGTTGCAGGTAATAATCTGCAAACAGACCAAGTGTGGCCTTCAGGATGCAGTACATTCACTAAATCAGACTTCTTGGTAGCATGATATTCCAAGTAGGAAGAACATATGGGCCTGGGAACTGACTGGTGGAAGTGAGATTACCCCACTTACCATCATATCAAATGACTTCCTCAGCATCTTTACCCTTTCTATCCCTGCAGCTCTGCACTCTGCAGGGTTCCCAGTGGACCTCACTCTTGCAAGAGGACAAAGTGAGAGTCCTGTTGAACTGCAAATTCTGGCTGCTGCCTGGCAGTTCCATTGACTCCTTGAGCCCAGGGATCAGCAGATGAGAAGAGGAATCACTGTACTGGCAGCAAGAGTTGACCCTGGGGACAATGGGGACAGAAAGGAAGATGTGTAGAACCCAGTTGATCCATTGCATGCTTCCTGGTTCTCCTCAGATCCCTTGTAGCGTAGGGTGAGAAGAATGCAGAATGCATAGAAGAAGAGGAGAAGATGAGCATTTGCAGCCCCATGACCAACTGCAGAGACTGGGCTCCTAGTTGTCTTATTAACTCCCTTTTTTAAGCTTTCCCTCAAGAAGACAGGTTGATGGCCTGACCGGTGTGGCTCAGTGGTTGAGCATCAACCTATGAAACAGGAGGTCAGGGTTTGATTCCTGGTCGGGGCACATTTCTCAGGTTGCAGACTGGATCCCCAGTAGGGGGTGTGCAGGAGGCAATCAGTGATTCTCTCTCATCAGTGATGTTTCTATCTCTCTCTCCCTCTCCCTTCCTCTTTGAAGTCAATAAAAATATATTTTAAAAAATAAGAAAGAAGAGAGGTCGATGGGAACTGCTCCCCAACGTGTGGACAAGGCAATGCTTTCAGTGGAAGGGGGGACTCTGTCCGCCATGGCTGCACACTGCTCAGAGCTTTCTTCAAGAGGACCTGCTGTGAGGAGGGCGAGAAATGAACAGGCTCGAGCTGCCGCACCTCTGGTCCTGGCAGGGTTTGTGCCGAGGCCTCCTAGACTATCTCCAGCCAACTGCTGGGCACAGTGGAGCTGGGCCGTGCCTCCTCCGACAGGCTGCTGTGTTCTGTGCTCCCCACCGACTTGTCTGAAGCTTATTCAGGGTGAACTGCGGTCTGAGGTTCCTCCACTCCCCACCCCACCCCCTTCCTTCCTGCTTCCTTTCGCAGGTTTCAGACCTGCCTCCTGACCAAGAGGCTCTCCCTACCATTCCTGCTTCTTCTGACGTTTATCTTTTGAATGTGTTCTCCCCGTAACTCTTTGGCATATCGAATGTTGTCCTGGCATCTGCTTTTTTGGAGACCCTGAGCTGAGATGCCCAGTGATCTTTTCAAAACACGCACATACGTACACACACTCACACACACTTTTGCAGGTGGGACTTGGTCAGAGAGATGAAAATCTTTTCAGAACTTCATAAAACCAAATTGAAATTCAGATTTCATGATTCTCAAAAACGAAAGAGGAAACTATATACTGATACGAAAAAATCCCCAAGATCTATTAGCTGGAAAAAAAGCAAGATCCAGACCAGTATATGTGGCATGCTGTATGTGAACGTATGTAAAAATATGTAAAGATACAAATAATAAATAAATAGGGCAGGGGGGCAATGCTCACTAAAGAGCATTTTGATTTGTTTTTATTCTAAGCCTTAAATTGTACTGCTTATTAGTAATTAAGTTGAAATGTCAATCTTTAGCATCTTAGCATGTACTTTTATTTTTCTATTTATATAGCACCTAGTTCATCATTATCGTTTGGTACAAACAGCCCCACACAGCTAGTACCATTTATATACTAAATTCACAGCACAAGTGAAAACACTGTGGGAGAATTATGCAGTTAGACACGCATTGGAAACTCACTGCTTCAGACCCTGAATTGCATTGAATGGAGAGGGAGACAGATGTTTCTGGGTTAATGATTAGTACATATTAGTAATATTTGTGCATATGAAGAGGCATTTTGGAGCTTTTAGGGTACCTAAAGTATTTCCCTTTGTGCTTCCTATTATTTGAGTTAGTGGATAAGTATTTTTAATTTTAATTTTTTTCAATTACAGTTGATAATTCAATATTAGTGTCAGGTGTATAGCATAGTGGTTAGATGTTATTACTTTAAAAATCAATACTTTACATGTGATTGAATAGAGCTGCCAGTTGGTATAGGATTCAGTAATATGGGGACAGCAGTGAGTGGACCTCATGAATTTTAGACACTCGAATGCTGTGTGGCCCGATTGGACGAGGACTGTCTGGGTAATCCAGATGGCATGAATGATTTTGGATTCACCAAATGATGGTTTCAGCGACTGCCTGCCTGGGACGGAGTAGACATTCAGTAACCTCCCACTGTACACCAGTGTGCCAGTCCTGCCCTGTTTGCTGCTTTGAAAATTTTTGCTATTTCTAAAAAGAGGTATGCACTACATTTCCTCTTCAACGCTGCAGACTGGGCTCAGTTATGCCTCATTTCCACACCTCACATCCGTATTAGGTTTCCTCTAGGACAGAGGCTTCTTCAACGCACAGGCAAGAATCCCTCAGTGAGTGTTTTCAAAAGATGCTTGCCCAGCCTTGCTGGTGTGGCTCAGTGGATTGAGCATCGCCCCATGGTCCAAGAGGTTGCAGGTTCAATCCCCAGTAGGGGGCATACAGGAGGCAGATAATCAATGTGTCTCTGTTATCTGTGTTTCTATCTCTCACTCCCTCTCTGAAATAAAAACATATATTAAAAATTAAAGATGCTTCTCTAGCTACACCCTCACTTAAAAACATCTCTGAGTGAGGCTCCATCCCATAGGTTCTAGCAGCCTCCCCAGCGACCCCAAGGTGTTTCTCTGGTGAAGAATCATTTCTGTAGGGCAAGTTCTAAGACTCCCCTGTGACAGTCACTGGGGACACTTGCTAACTATCCACATGTCCAGCTTACTCCCTTGGTGAATTCTTACCCACTGAGTTTGAGGCTCAGGAATCTTGTGGGTTTTTAACAAATCCTTGCCCAAGGATATGTTTTTATTGATTTTAGAGAAGGGGCGGGGGGCGGCAGAGAGAGAAACATCAATGGGTTGCCTGGCATGCATCTTGACCACGGGTGGAACCTGAAACCTAGGTGTGCGCCCTGACCGGGAATAGAACCTGCAACCTTTTATTGTATGGACAGCACCCCAATCACCTGAGCCACCTGGCCAGGGCTCAGGACTTTCGTTTTTAATAACGACTTTTGAGTGTTCTTATGTGGACTACTTTAGAGTCCAGAAATTGACAAAATAAATTCAAAGTTGCCTCACACTAGTGATCCTAATATGAATTGATTTCTCTTGCATGAATTCTCACTTAAAGTTCTTGGATAATTATAAATCACCAGAGGCCCAGTGCACGACATTCGTGAACTGGGGGGAGAAGGGGTCTCTCAGCCTGGCCTGCGCCCTCTCACAGTCCGGGACCCCTTGGAGGACATCCCCCGAGGGGTCCTTAGCGCTGCTGCGGAAGCGGGAGAGGCTCCGTCACCACCGCTGTGCTCACCAGCCATGAACCTGGCTTCTGGCTGAACTGCGCTCCCCCTTGTGGGAGCACACTGACCACCAGGGGGCAGCTCCGGTGTTGAGCATCTGCCCCCTGGTGGTCAGTGCACATCATAACGACCAGTCGTTCCACCATTTGGTTGATTTGCATATTAGGGTTTTATTATATAGGATGTTCTCATCATTTAAAAAGCATAACTCAAAAGTACTACATAAGAGCATGCCTACTAAGAATGTACAACAGATAGTGATACTTACAAAATAAAACAAGCCATTAAGGGGTGGCCTTGAAATCTACACCTGAACAAAAACCTGATAACTCTAGACAAGCTGGTGGACATGTAAGGTCTCCATTCCTTGCCCAAGGTCTCTGGAGGGTGGACTCAGGGAAGTGTGCTGTCTTTAGGATCTCTGGCCTTGAGAGGTCTGTCCCCTTTCTCCAGGGCACAGGGCCTGGGCTAAGCTGGGAAGAGCTTAGGGTTACCACACAGCAAGGTGCCCCAAAATCCCAGCTCCTACAACTTCCACATAGTTTAGAATTGTAACCTGATCCTGCTGGCAAACTTCGCATGGCCCTGGACTGGCGGGCACTGTGGCAGTGGGCACAGGGGCCTATCCCCTGCTCCTGATTATGGGTACCTGCATTGACTGGCATCTCTGCCCATCATTCCTGGGGACCTAGAGCAGCATTAAGACAGGAGGGGCTTAGGTTTGAACACACAGGAAGGGAATGTGTCCAAATGACCCTGGAACCGCCCCTTCCATATAAAAAAATAATAATTACGTCAGATAGATGAAAAAATATTTCTTTTCTATTATTTTGAGCAAATGGTTTGTTGACTACTGAATCACATATATCTTATGAGCTCCTCTGTCCAAGTAAAAGCTGAATTTTGCTAAAACATCTCTAGCCATTATGGGCACTTTTATACTGATTATAGTGTATATTTTGTCTTTGATTTTGTCTTTGAGACTGTGTACAAGGACTGTTTCAGTTGGTGGCTCTCTTCTATCTCAAAGGCCACATGTTACTTTTCCCCAAGATATGTCATTCTTTTGGGTTGTTTCATGTTAATGAAACCCATTAATTAAAAGACTTTAACATGTTAGAAAAAGTCTTACCCCTCCTTACAGCTATTTTAGTGATGTGAATGTAACCCTCAGGTTTTCCATGTGTTCATTTACTCGGTGTAGATATAGTGGATGTCTTTTGAATAGAATGCATCTAATGGGTATGGAGTGATTAATCACCTGCCCCCACTGGGTTGGGGAGGATATATACTAAATCAACATATCATTGAACTTTTCTGTGCTATATAAGCAAAAGTACTGCTAAAAAATAATATCAAGGGACATTTTCATTTATATTTCAGGGTCAAGAAAGGCATCTCCATCCACTCATCCATCCATCCATCCATCCATCCATCCTTCCAACAGATATTGCTCAGATGCCTCTGTAATAGAATGACATTTAAGCTGATCTCTGAAGGCTTAGTAGGAGATATTTGGGAAAGTAAATAGGAGATCAGCTGGAGATGAGGAAACGGAGAGATAGTGGAAGGGAGGCAGGGACCAGGCCTATGCACTCTAAGAGCTCCGTAAGGAATGATGACTCTTCAGTCACTCTCCGTATGGCTGGGGTAGGGCAGAGATGGGAAAAGAGAAAGAAGCATAGCTTTGGAAAGAAAATATGAAAGGCTGCTAAGTGCCAGCCTCTCCTACTGATTCTGACACACCCTCCCCCCGAAGCAAGATGTGAGCCCCCTGCTACAGAACGGTGGTTTTCAAACTTGAGAAATGTTTTTTAAGGAAAACAAAAATTTGTCCAGGCCTCTCTCCCATGGTTATTTAATTAATTTTGATTTAATTTGAATATACAATCATTGTTTATGTGTAGTTAAATATGTAAACTATAAAATAAGGTATACCTCCCTATGCTTATTTACAACATAAACCCAACATAAATTGAAAACAAGTAATACTGAAATTAACAACCTGATTTTTTTTTTTACGTGACAGATGACGTTTGGATGGAATGAAATCTCTGCTTGCATTTTAAAAAGTCACAGCGCTGTCCACAGAGGCACAGCTTCCCTGATTCAGCACAGCCGATGCCTTGAGGACTCTTCTGTGGATGGATTAGGTGAGCTGGCACCGTTTGGCTATTGCTTGATGGAGCTGCATCATCTAAATAATAGGTCTGCCTCTCTCCTCATGAGTCAGAAACAAAGTAGAAAGAACCAGTGCCAAGTCAGCCTGCACATCAACACAGGAGAGCCCTGAAACCAAGTCACTGTCCACGGTGATGGAAAACCCTAGAAAGAATGACCAGACGCCTTAGAACATGTGGGAAAACCCCCATGGGTGCGGGGACTTCTGTTTGGACAGCAGCTCTACATGTGAGAGTGGATTATTCCTGGAGGAGAAAAGGGAAGCTGTAGAGCCATGGGGACAGGATGCATGGTCCCTTCTCTCATTCTAAAAAGGCATTCTTGGAGTGGAAGGTTTGGGAGGGTCAAGAGGGATCACTAAGATTTGAGTGTAAGCAGAGACCAACTAGGGTGTGGTCACAAGTCCCTGTGGTTCCTGCTTCTGGGACACAGGACAGACGAGGTGACAAAGAGGCCACCGAGAGGTGGCTGCCTCCCTGGCCATGTGGCTGAGAAAGGCTTCCAGCACCCCAGGCCTCCTGAGCCAGGGCTCACACCAGCCCTCTGGAGTGTGGGCAGGAAACACCGGGCCCCGGAGAGCTGAGCCCTGCCCACAGGCTCGGAGCGAACAGCTCCCAGAGAAGTGTGAGCCGGGCTCTGTGAAACCCGGAGTGCCCCACAGTTGGTATAATTTACCAAGTGCACAGAGCGGCCGGGAAGAGAAACGCGCATTTCCTGACAAGACAGAAAACGGTGCCGTCTGTAATTGTGGGGTGATCCTAACTTATGCAAAACATCAACCGAAGTTACGTGTTACTGTTCCAAAGTACCACACATCTTCCCATTCACCTACAAGGGCCACTACTTCTGGGAGAGGGGCGGAGAAGGAACAGAGGAGTAAACGTAAGATTTCAAACTTGAAAGCAAATTTTCACTTGGGGAGAAATGATACACAAGCGATCCAGGCGAACGTGTGTAAGACTCAGGCTCTGCTGGCAGGAAGAAAAGGATTTGTGAGGTTCCCGAAAGCCACGAGTTGGAGAATCGAACAGAGAGTTTGCTCTGTGAACCACAGATTAGAAAGAATGTGGTTTAGGATATCAAAGCGGCTGGGAGAGATTGACGGGGGGGGGGGGGGGGGAACAATTCCAAGACATATTCCCAGGTATATTGAGGATCTGAGGGGGGAGAGGAGTCACATATTCCATTTTCGTCCTGGACATCTGAGGACAGAGATAGAGGCAGCCTCATCAGATAACTGGAAGGCACACGGGTCAGCCATGTCAGGACAGAGGGACGTGTGGGGTACGGAGGCAGACAGAGCCTGAGCTGGCCATGCAGTGGGCCCTGACACGTTGCCCTGTCCCCTCTGGATCCGGCCCTCGTGCCCACAGCAGCTTGAGTATTGGCATCGGCAGCAGGGCTTAGCCGAAGAAGGCCTCCTCGCCCAAGGCCAGGTGACCTCCGGGTCGGCCCACGTCCACGGGCTGGTGCGCTGCAGGGATACAAAGTCCACACCCCTCGCTCGCCTGGAGCAACTGGGAAAGCCTCCCAGCTCCAGAGCAACCTGTGCAACCAGCTGCTCCGCGACTGGCCGGCAGGTCTAACCTCACCCGCTCCCCTCACTACCTTCCCGGTGTTGTTTCCAAGAACGTTTGCCAGTAAATGTTTTATAGGCAAATCTTAACGTCGGTTTCCTGGGGAACCTGAGCTACGACAGGCCTCCTGGGTCTCCCTCACTCTGGGGTTGGGGGTTGGAGTGCGGAGGAAGCCCCGAGATGGGTTCTGATGACTTCACATAGATGAGAATCACGAGCTGGCGGGCAGCCCGTGGGTTGCGTGGTGTGGCGCGAGGTAAGGCTTCTAGTGGATGTCACAAAGGCCAGGATGGATGACGTGGCTGAATTTCAGAGGATAAGTGAGAGCCATGACTGAGTCAGCATTGGTGGGAGGGGCGAATGGATAGCCGCACGCTGACCATGCCTGACCATGCCGGAAGGGCCAGCCACAGGCGACCTCAGATATGAACCCTTTGGCACGTGCAGAAGAGCCAGAGGTCAAGCCTCCAAAGTCTAGCTGGGCAAGACACCCAGGGAGGCCAGTGAGGACCAGAGGCTGTTACCACCCAGATGTCCCCATCCTGAGGGCAGGTGAACACTGAGCCCACTAGATCCACATCCCACCATCCCTCCCACCACCAGAGGGAGGGAGGGGCAGACTGCATGTAGACCCCAAAGAGATCTCTACTGGACGGAAGGTGGCTCAGTTACCATGAAAGGAACAAAATGAAGAGTTTCTCCACCATCCGTGGAAATGGACGCAGAAATATGCAACTAAGAAGAGGGAGGAAAGACAAAATCACAAACCAGTTGGGGCAAAAAAAAAAAAAAAAAAAAAAGCATGTATGTGATACATATTTATAGATGTCACTTTCTTAACTCTAAGAACCGGGCCTTGTCCTAAGGGCTTTTATTTAGGTAGTTTTGTAGTTTATGGACTTTTAGGTGAAAATTTGCCAAGCTGCCAGGTAGCTGCCAGCTCATATCAAATGCCACCCTGGTTACTGAAAAGTATTTCCCCAGCAGGCAGCCAGAAACAGCCCAGTCGGAAGCACAGTCCTGTGCCTTGTCACTTGAAGTGGAACAGACAGGCCGGCGATGAGCCACAATGGAGTGGGGCGAGGTTCCTTCTGCTTCTGTTCTAACTGTGCTTGCACACAGTTTTCTCATGTCATCCTCACAAGCACCCTATGAGGGCTCACTGTGATCATCCTAAGTTTAGAGAGGACATGGAGACCACAGAGGCCCCAGGCTGGGCCATGGCTCCGCAGGAATTCAGAGCCGGGCGGCTGGCCCCAGAGCCTCGCCTGCTGCCTCTGCGACCCACTGCCTCCCTACGTCTGCTCCGTGCACATTGCAAATGGCATTTGTGTCAGGGGGCTTGAGATCTGAAGAGCCATTTTGCCAAGCTCCAGCATTGCTGAGGGCGGACGATCACCCAGGTGGATGCAGACATGGAGGGAACAGGAGCCATGATGACTGACGGGTAATGAGCAGGGGTTGTTGGTAAAGCCAGAATCACTCCCATGTGGTGTATCCTGGAATGCACGTGTCAGCAGTTATGTGTCTAAAGTCTTCATTTGGAAGATCTGTATATAGTGACTGTCCAGGAGCTGTCACCAGTGTCCTGTATCACTGTGTCCTTAGTAGGACTCTCTGCGGCTGGTCCCCGAGTCCCTTTCATGTCACAAAAGAGGAGTGTCTTAGTAAGGGACAAAGGCAAGTCAGACATCTCCCAATACCAGGCAGCGGAAAACTCAACATTTGCCATATTTCCAAGCTGTGATGATCAGTCAGGCTGTTTTTCTCTCCTTTATCCACGCTCTCTCTCCTTCACAAAGTCACCATCCATTGCCATGTATGTTAATAGGGGGGTGCACGTTTCAAACCCAGGACTGCAGAATGTAAAGTGTTTCATGTCAACAGCAGATCGACTTGAGAATACTTAAGAACGGCTCATTTGCACTCTCCTCCTGGTAGACTCTATTTGTATGCCTGGTTTTAGCCTCGCAGACTTGGAGGGCGTGGTGAAAGATGAACGGGCAGTGCTCAGCCACCAGGGGAGAAAAACGTCATCCAGCCCCCAGAATAGCAACAGCCATAAATATGGTCATGGCGCTCTTCTGCTGAGGCCGAAGCGACAGACAGGATCACATTTGTGGCACCCAGCGGGCCTCCTGGCTGCGGGGGCTGGCTCAGGGGCTTGGAGGAAACACACATAAAGTTGATGCCGACAGAGCTGTGACTTAGTGAGCAAAGGAAGAGGGGTAGGGATCCAGGACCTCCTCGCAGAGCTGGGGGTGCTCAGTACCCTTCTGGCCACAGGGGAGCACGTCCTAAATCAGCGTTGGGGACAGCTGGCTCCTGAGAGCTGAGCCGAGAACGTCCCTGCACGTCTGCCTGAGAACTCGCTGTGAGTTGTAGCTGCCACAGCCATCAGGGCACATGGGTAGTGAGGAAGGTGAACAGGAGGCTCCCGCGGTCACCGGTTATTTAAAGAGGGCCCTTCGGCTTTCAGTCCCTCCATGAGCAGAAGCAGCACCTTCGCTCGGAGAGGCCTGTACGAAGGGGCATCTCTCTCCCCTCAAAGCTCCTCACCTCTCCTTTGCAGACCCAGCCATCAAGCCTTAGCCGTTTCTGGGGCTCCTGGGGCTCCCTTGTGGTTCCTTTTTCCTGTATATTTCAGTTTCATCTACGATATGGCCACGTCTCTGGATGGTGGCAGTTTTAGCATCTTGACATTCTTTTGCCACTTGCAATAGGCAGGACTGGGCTACCACGTCTGCATAACTCGTACCGAGCAGTTGTCATTCAGGGTGAAACGTTTTCCCCTTGTGTTTTGGAAATCGAAGCATCACCTGAATGTGACCAGTTTCCCTTTTCCTGTTAAACACCTCTGCTGTAAAACAAGAGAATCCTATATAATAAAGAGCTAATTGCTAAATAGACCAGATGGTGGAATGACCTTCCAGAACGACCCGTGGGCCGCACCTTCTGCAGAGGTGGCAGGGGAGGGGGCAGTGTGGTCCTGGTGCCTCCACAGAGGTGAGACGGGGCACAACATGGTGTCTCAACCTCCCACAGCCCCTCCCCCAGCCGGCAAGACCCCGATCAGTCCCCGGGCAGGGACAGCGCTAAGGAGCAGTGAGCCTGGCTTCTGGTTGAGCAGTCCCATCGCCCCCCCCCCCCCCCCCCGTCCCTCCCACTTCTGGCTTAAGCTGTCAGTCGGACATCCCCAAGGGCTCCCAGACTGCAAGAGGCCACAGGCTGAACTGAGGGACCCCCCCTCCCCCTGAGTGCACAATTTTCATGCACCAGGCCTCTAGTTTCTTATAAAGCCATACTCCTTCTCTCTATGACCTTGGTGGATCATGGGTCTCTCCAACCAGTCCTCAATGCTATGCAGGAAGTCACTGGAAACAGGTTCATGGTGGCCACATGTCACCCATTTAACATGCACAGATTCAGTTCCATGCTTTCATTGGTCTCAGTTCCATGCTTAGGACTGTAAGGAATCTTTTCTCTATGAACCACAACTTTGCTTTCATTTGAAAAGGGGAGTCTGTAAAGAATTAAAGCAAATGTTGCTGTAGACTTTGGTATCTCAGTGTAAAAGTTAGCACTCTCTTCTATTGTCACTCTTATCTTCCCTTCTTTAGGATCTTATTAAGACCAACAAGATAAAGGAAGTAGGTTTTATAGCACCAGCTCTCACATTCCTTCTCCAGTCGTCCCTGGTGACTTTGGGTGGTTAAGAAGAAGAAAAAACACCATTCCAGTGTGTGGCAATTAGTGCCAAAGGAACACAGATGACTCTTCAGCGCCCAGGACCTGCGGCTGCCCAGAACCTTATCTTGTCCTATTTATACATCCACAGAGCAAAAGCCTCCTTAGAGCAACACTTGCAACGTTAGCATTTTCTTTCTGTAAAACTTATGTCTCTGAGTTTTTGTGCCATTTTTCTCATGTGGCCAGAGACAATGCAGGCATAAATTAATCTCTCTTATTATTTAGTGACTAAAATATAAGTACCCAATGCTTTTAAATCCATGGAAAGATTCCTTCAAAGATAAAAAGACTCCCTCAATCGTTTATTGGGAAATAGGAAGAAAAAGTCGCCTTCCACTGTGAAGATGGAGTTCCGTGCTTATGATAAAGGATGAATCATAGACAAGCACATTTAAATTAGTAAGAAAGCACTCAACTTTAGGAAATATAACTGATGAAAAACTGTAATTTCAGACCTTAGCATTAGGTATCTTATACGGAATATACTTTTTCCAAGATTGCATCTAAATATCCTGGAGGCTTTTATCATTCATAAACAGACCTCTTCATTATTGTTACATTAATGAAAGAGGCCTTAGTGATATTATTCATACTAGAAGCCCAATGCACGAAATGCATGCAAGCGGCTCGGCCCCCACCACTGCTGCCCGTGCCTCAGCTCCCGCTACAGCGGCTTCATCCGGAAGGACATCCGGAAGGATGTACGATCTAGTTAGAATGTTACCCTTTTATTATTATAGATAGATACCAGGAGAGCACACTGGAAAGGACTCCTCTTTTTTCTCCCTGACTTCTCTTGCCTTCATATTCTAAGTGTGATTTGCATACTATTAACATAATCACCAAATATTCTTGTAGTGATCTACTCCAGTGGGTACACCATGAAGTCCAGGAATGAATCTGAATGCAGCTACGAGTAGTATCTAAGTATTTTTTATCAGTTGTTATTTCTTTCTATAGAAATATTTTATTTCCACCTACTACTGACTATTTCATATGTATTTTTGAAGTAAAAATGGCTAAAATTCACATGACATCATTAGAACTGCCAAAATGAAGTGCCAAAGTCCAGCCAGCCTGGCAGCTGTGCTCCTCTGACTATAGGGCATGTTGTATTAATAGTTACCGTTTACCCAGAGTGTTAAAAAATACACATTATTTTTACTGTTCTATAGTTATCTTTTATAATTGTTATACATACCTTGTGCTAAACATTGTGTAAGATGCTTATTATTTAAAATATCATGGTTAATCTTCAATATGGTTGACTCTTGAGCAACACAGGTTTGAACTGTGTGCGTCTACTTATACTCAGTTTTTTTTCTTTCCAATACAGTTGAACTTCTGCATCCACAGGTTTTGCATCCATGGATTCAACCAATGGATCATGGAAACTAATATTTTTCGTCTGTGGTTAAAAATCTCCAGATGTGGAGAGTGGACTGTATGCATTAGTTAACTTTTTTGGGAGTCAAAAGTTATATGTGGATTTTTTTTGTTAATCCTCACCCACGGATATTTTTTCCATTGATTTTTAGAGAGAGTGGAAGGGAGGAAGGAAGGGGTAAGAGGGAGAGAAAGAGGGAGAAAGAGACATAAATGTGAGAGAGACACATCGATTGGTTGCCTTCCCCACATGCCCTCACCAGGGCCAGGGATCAAACCTGCAATCCAGGTACATGCCCTTGTCTGGGAATCAAGCCTGTGACCCTTCAGTGCAAAAGCCCAGTTCTCTAACCACTGAGCACACCGGCCAGGGCTTACATGCATTTTTTATTGTCCCTAGCCCCCATGTTGTTCAAGGGTCAACTGTATATCCCAACGAAGGTGGTATGATTATTGTACCTGGTTTATAGATGAGCAAGCTGTGCCCATGATAACATAGCTGGCAATCAGTGGAGCCAGTGATTGAATGCAGTTCTGACTTTTTTTTCTTTGGAGACTTAACAGACATTTTTAAAAAATATATTTTTATTGATTTCAGAGAGGAAAGGAGAGGAAGAGAGAGAGATAGAAACATCAATGATGAGAGAATCATTGATTGGCTGCCTACTGGCTGCCTACTGCCCCCCACTGGGGATTGAGCCCGCAACCTAGTCATGTGCCCTTGACTGGAATCGAACCTCGGACCTTTCAGTCTGCAGGCCGACACTCTATTGACTGAGTCAAACCAGCTAGGGCTTAACAGACATTTTTAAGAGCAGTGTTTGGATCCACAGCATAATTTAGTGGATGGTACAGAGAGTTCCCATACCCCCTACCCCTACATTCATGGCTTCCTTTACTATCATCATCCCACACAAAGTGGTACATTTGTTTCAACTGATGAACCTACAGCATACATCATAATCACCCAAAGTCCATAGTTTAAAATAAGGTTCACTCTTGTACCTTTATGTGTTTTGACAAATGTATAATTCCATGTATCTACCATTGTAGTATCACATAGAGTAGTTTAACTGCCCTAAAAATCCTCTCTGCTTGCCCAGCTGGTGTGGCTCAGTGGTTGAGCATGGACCTATGAACCAGGAGGTCAGAGTTTGATTCCCTGCTCAAGGCACATGTCCGGGTTGTGGGCTCCATCCCCAGAAGAGGGCATGCAGGAGGCAGCTGATCAATGATTCTCTCTCATCATTGATGTTTCTATCTCTCTCTCCCTCTCCCTTCGTCTCTGAAATCAATAAAACTATATTTTAAGAAAATCCTCTGTGCTCTGACTGTTCATCATTCCTCCCCACAATCCCTGGCAACTGCTGATCTTTTTATTGTCCTCAGTTCTGTCTTCTCCAGAATGTCTTATAGTTGGAATCATACACCATGTAGCCTATTCAGATGGACTTCTTTCACCAAGTAACATGAATGCAGCTCTGACTTTGGAGCCTGAGCCATGTTAATGTTAAGTGAATGGTAATGCTAAGCTAATGTGGAGAAATTGACCAGTGAAGTATCAATGCCAGGCACTGCTCTCATACAGTGACATGATTCCCAGGACTGCGTCATTGTGTCCAAATCCGTAATTGTGAAGTCAATAAACTGAAGAGAAGTCAGACTGTGATGTAATACATACATAGTAGAAGGCTCTAGAGTTGGCCTAGATCTGTGCTCAGGTGAGTAGTGGGCCATGTGGAAGCTGTGGGATGCAGTGGATGCATAGAATTTGGAGCTAGAAGTCTGGTGTGTTGGTTCCTATCTACCAATACTTAGAAGGGTAGTTGGCTTCATATCTCAGTGCTGATTCCTTATCTTGCAAAGGGGGCAGGTGGAAAAATCAAATGACTATTGTTTTTAAAGCATTTGCAGATTTTTAGTAGGAAATTAGGTATTATTAGGGGAATATTGGCACAAATTTGTAATAAGTGTTGGTTTAGTTTTAGGAGGATATTTTCCCCACCCTGTTCCTCTCACTTTTTCTTTCTTTCTACAAATCCTAAACAATTTGGGCAAAAAATTCCTGAAGTAAAAACAATTAGTGACTTGAGGAGTAGGTAACATTTGCATGTGACTAGTGAAATCTGAGCTGATGGCTCTGTGATTGTCCCTCACAGACTGAAGCTGGCTCTTGCAGTGGTAAGAACATGACCTCTAAATTAGTCTTCTGGGGTGAAGTCCAGGTTTTGATACTTAATGACAACAGTGTGAGTTTGAGAAATTTCCTGTCCCTTCTGTGTCTCAATATCCTCATTTATAAAATGGGTATAATTATCCCTGCCTTAAGAGATTTTGCATGTGTTAAATAAAATCCTATATAATAAAAGCCTAATATGCTAAGTGTCCGGTGGTCTGGTCGTCCATTCAACCAATCAAAGCATAATATGCTAATGACATGCTAAGGCTGCTCAACTGCTCGCTATGATGTGCACTGACCACCAGGGGCAGACACTCTGACCGATAGGTTAGCTTGCTGCTGGGGTCCTGCTGATCGGGACTGAGCAAGACAGGCCAGACATGCCCTGGAGCCCTCCCGCGGTCCCTCCCCAGGCCCGATCATGCACTGGTGGGGTCCCTCAGCCTGGCCTGCACCCTCTTGCAATCCAGGACCCCTCGGGGGATATTGGAGAGCCAGTTTTGGCTCAATTCTGCAGGCCAGGCTGAGGGACCCCACTGGTGCATGAATTCGTGCACTGGGCCTCTAATATCTATATAAATTCCTTCAAATGGCTCCTGGCACACACTAAACACTCAAAAAAAAAAAAAGTAGCAACCCCGTCGTGCAAGTGCATCTTTGAATTGCTTACTGGTCAATAGTCAAGTGTTTCCTCTGAAAGGACACCATTCCTCACAGTACAGATGATGAGAGGGTGGCCAACATGTGAAACCCTCTCTTACAGAAACACAACGTGAATTCTCTACTAAAAAATAAAGAATTTCATGCATTATTTACATTAGCAGTCATTCTTTGAGAAACGAGAAAGTTAATCAAATTATTCTAACTCTACAGAGCCTACTGAATTAATATGGTGCACTTGGTAGTATGCATGATTATTTGCTCTGGGATGCAAGAAAGACCAGAGGAAACATTTTAGAGTGTCAGAAGCAAGTCTGGGCTATTCTAAGGTCATGGAGGCTTTCTCTTAGAAGCCCAAGGTGGGTAATCTACAGTTTTTGAGGGAAAAGTGGAGGAGTCTTGGCATCTTGAGTCTATATACTGGTGGCTTGGCACCAAGCCTTTTTTTTTTTTAACCAGGCTGCTTTATGAAAATGGTTCCAGATTATCTAACCTTTTTCCCCAGCTACCATAAGTCAGCCTTTGAGTTTCACACACCATTCTGCTCCCGAGGCTTCATAGATGGGGCAAACTAGGGACTGAGAATTGGGATGATTCAATTCCATACTAAATTGGCAATTCTCAAGCTTAATATGCATCAGAAAAATTGATGGACATTTTCCCCCCATCAGTTTAAAAAACTGGAGAGCCTTTTAAAACACCCGTTGCTTGGCTCTGCCTCCAAATTTTCTGATTCAGTAAGATGTAACAAGTTCCCGGTTGCTGTTGTTTGTCCAGGGGCCACACTTTGAAAACCACTGCTGATAAATCAAACATAGGAGTCAAGTTGATTAGGGCTCCGGTCAACCAGCTAGAACCATCACAACTCTTTCACCAAATTAATGTATGCAGGTGAGCCATGATTAGATAATACTTTGAGTTTTGTAGATGCTCAAGAATATCAGACAGTAAGAATTCTTCATATTTGAGATAAAAATTCTAAAAAATAACTTCTAAATATCCCCTTTATTTTCTTTTTTATGCATACGTATTCCAATTACAAAGCATTTGCAATTCTTTGTAGGCATGGGTCAGGACGGCACAGGCAAAGTCTGGGTGCTTGGTTAGTATTAATGTTGCTTCTCTTGGGAGAAAGTGGAAATTCTATTTTTTAAAACATATACTAGTATATAAAATATTTTTTCCAATTTTGAAAAATTTGATTTTGAACTAGATAGCTTAATTAGTTAAATATATTCTTTAGAGAGTAGAGATGTTTCTGTATTCTAATTATCAAGAAAGAAAATACCAGGGGATTGGTTTTTCTTTAAAAAATAGAGACCTCTTGTGGTCATTCATAAAAGTACTTAAAAAAGCAGAAACCTAGAGTGTTCCAATTTGTCAAAAGGTTTCAAGATATTTGACTTTGTTGAAATACATTACAAAATTATATCTATCTCATAATACCTATCAAAATATATGAGAAGATCAGTAATAGGATTTTAGAACTTTGCATAACAGTAACTTTTATAAATATATACATCAGTCAGACATAACAGTCCTAGATTGTAATTTAAAATCTGACTGAAGCAAGAGACATAAAGGAAAGTGAACAAATCCTAATTGTCTAATTCAAAGAAATTTCCTGAACTGCATCTCTCTGTGTAGCCAGTATGCCTGATAGATTTTCTATTGTAATTTTATAGGTAAGGTGACTCAGGCTCAGAGAGGTTATGTGATCCGCTATTTCATAATATCAATCAAATCCATTTTAACTTCATTTATGTAGGAATATTAAATGAATGAAGAATTTCAATAAATATTAATATAAAAGACAGTCAATTTACAGAGGCATAATCTTCAGCCCAGATTTGTAAATACCAAATTCTGTCAAATGGAAATACTTGTACACATAGGATTTTGAGAGCAGTAGACTAAACAGGCTATAATTTATTATTATTGTTGTTAGTTGTTGATTGTCATTGTTTGCTGTGGCTGTTGTTGTTGGTGATCTACTCTTACTCGGTTAATTAATAAGCAGTTTTAGAGCACCTTTCATGTACCCGGCATTAATTTGGATTCCTGGGGATAATACAATGAATATTGGGCCTTGACCTTACAAAGCTCTGAATCTAATGCACAAGAAAGACATATAAACAGTATTTTCTGATACTGTAGTTTGTGCTTCAATAGAAGTATATATACCTATGTAGAGTTATTTTCAAGAAGGTGGCTATATTTCCCCCATCTTTGCTACACCTTGCAAAACTTGAAAGTCCACAAATTTCTCTTCGGTTTTAGAGCAGGCACAGTGTAGTAGAAAATAATACCTGACTAGCAGTCAGAAAAGTCGTGTTTGAGATACGGCTTTTCCACTTATCAGGATTTTGGACCAGTCTTTTAGTCATGAAACCTTATTTTCCTCATTTATAAATTAGGGATGGTAGCTACCTCAGACTATCAGAGGGATCATATGAGACTGCAAGAAATTGGTCTGTGGTCTTTAGATGAAGTTCTACATTATACTTTGTCTATAGGGTATTATAAATATGAAATACCACTGCAATAATAAATTCAGTTTTCCTAGGCTATGGTTTTGTGTGTGTTTTTTTTTTTTTTTTTTGCTGCTGGGAAGATGTGCTAGAGAAAGTGCTGTGTTTGATTGTGAGCAGATAGTACTTCTTAAGTTCAGTGAAGAGAATGAAAACATTGTAAGGGTAGTGGGTGTCTGAATCATGGGGAAGGAAGCAGAAGTAAGCTTGTCAGGACAGGAAAAGGTACCAAAAGCAGATTAACATACAAACTCATTCATTCTCAGATTTACCATCATCGTCATCGTCATCATCATCAAAATAATTTACTAAACATTAAATAAAATTCATACACTCCATAGTGTGCAGGAAAATGTTTAACAACCAATTCTCTGGAAAACAAACAAACATATGATAGATAGCACTGGCCAATTGCTATAGTGTAAATACTCCTATGATGGCTAATTTCAGGCTACTAACATGACATCACTGAACAGGGAGTTAGGAAGAGATACATATCCACATACCCTCCTTATGTATGACATAAATAATTTCAAGAGTATAGACAATAATAAACACTGCAAAATGATTTAGGAAGTAATTAGTTTTGAGTATTTGCTAGCTCTACTTTAAAATTATTTAAATGTAATTCAATTTTATTTCATTTTTAATATTGGCTATGCTGAATATCCAGCTTGCAAAATTCCTTAAATTTCATCAGTCAGCTCTCATCAGCCTGTATGCGCCAGTGGTAGCCCAACACTAGATATGTTGGTAATTGCACCAGTATGATACTAGTTATGGTAAAAGTCATCACCTCTTCTGGGAAGACTCTATGTTAGGAGTCTTTCTCTATACTACAGTCACAAGATCCTAGCTATCCAAGCAATTGCCACGCTGTGTTGTGATTTCATCTCTCTCCCTCCACACTTGACTTCCTTTGGCCATTTACTGTGACTTTTAACTCCATCTCTTCTGCATCTAGCTCTGTTCCTGAAAGAGGGAAAGCTCAACAAGTGCACATTGACCTGGATCTGGGTCCTGTTCTCCAGGAGCCCACAATCTAACTTAATGTGCAAAGACACACAGCAACAGAATACACGCACAATTTAGCAGAAGCTCTGAATAAACATGTGAATGGATAATAAGGTTTTTCTATTACATACGAGTGGATTTTAGTGGGAAGTATTGGAAAGGGGAGAGGGACATTATGAGATTTGTCTCTTCCAAGGCCCCCCCCCCCTTTTTTTTTAAACTTCAGTTGGATACCTGACTTTGTTTTCTCATGGTACCTTGTGTTTACTGTAAGACATATAGGTCTTATCTCTGTTATGGTCATCTATTTAGTTGTTGTCTTTGCCATCAGTCTTATATCTTGGGTGCCAGATATCAGGTCTTACATATCTTTGCATTCCAAGTGCCAGCATAATGCTTGGAATATAGTAGGTACTCAGTAAATATTTGCTGAATGCATTATACAAGCATCCACAGTCATATTAGTACATTAATTTACTAGTAATAATACATTTTAAAAAATATATTTTATTATTGATTTTTTACAGAGAGGAAGGGAGAGAGATAGAAAGCTAGAAACATCGATGAGAGAGAAACATCGATCAGCTGCCTCCTGCATGCCCCCCACTGGGGATGTGCCCGCAACCCAGGTACATGCCCTTGACCGGAATCGAACCTGGGACCTTTCCGTCCGCAGGCTGACGCTCTATCCACTGAGCCAAACCAGCTTCGGCAGTGATACCACATTTTAAGAGGTGTACAGTAATAACTAGTCTAGTACAAAATTATGATTCTGACCATGCCTATGAAGAGGATGTTTATAAGTCAACTGAATAACATAGAGTACCTACAACATGCCAGGCTGTTTTAAGTTTTTAACATTTTATTTAGTTACTTAATTGTCATAAAAACCTTATTAGGGTATTAAATTATCTCCACTATAAAAATGGGAAATATTGGAAAACCAGGACATGAATTCAGGTAGATCTGTTCTAAAAATTTCTGTATTTAACAACTAAGCTATTTTTCCTCACCAGTGTGTATTAGTTGTTTATGATGACGATGATGATCGTGATGATAAATTAGTTTGGCCCAGCTGGCATGGCTCAGTGGTTAAGCGTGGACCTATGAACCAGGAGGTCATGGTTCAATTCCCAGTTAGGACACATGCCCAGGTTTCAGACTCAATCCCCAGCGAGGGGCATGCAGGAGGCAACCGATCAATGGTTCTGTCTCATCATTGATATTTCTATCTCTTTCTCCCTCTCCTTTCCTCTCTGAAATAAATAAAAAAATATTAAAAATATGATAAATTAGTTTGCATGACTCCATAGTAGCTTCTTCTAATGACAACACCTAGGTCCTTACCCTGTTACTTTGTCTCGCAACTGGAACTTCCCCTCTGCCAAAGGTAGGGCTTTCCCAGAGGAACTCTAAAAATCCTGGAAAATTGCTGTTTTTATATCGGAGCAACTTCTACTTCACCTCCAAAACCAACGAGTAGTTTGCTACCAACATTATTCATTACCCACTTTAATAACCAGGGATTCATTTTAGGTTGTTTCCTCTAAAAAACGACTACTCGTGCCTCCCGGTGACTCACGTGCCCCAGAGGCTTTCTGGCTCGCGTACACCCCAGTTTTGCAGACGCTGCCCCACAATTTTCTGGCTGCAGAAACTACACTTCCCAGCGGCCCGTGCGTACGAACTCGCTTTCCAGGCTCGGAGAGGCATCGCGGGAAAACGACCCAAGCTTGGCAGGGCAGTGCGGGTGGGAGAAATACAGAGAGCACCTCGAAATGGCTCAGATGCAGGAGCAGGGAGGGGGCGCGCCCTTGATGGCGGAAGGCAAGTCGGAGGCGGAGGTTAAGCTCATTCTGTACCATTGGACACATTCCTTCAGCTCCCAAAAGGTAAAGGCCCGGGCGGAGGGCGGAGAGGGACGGGTTTCAGCACCAGGACAGCTCCCTCGGGGCCTGGCCCGCACTGGCCCACCTGGAAACAGGCCTCCAAGGCCCTGACCCCACCAAAGCTCCCTCCAGGGCCGGCGTGCGCCTTAGTGGGGGGCAAGGAGCATCAGCCTGAGATGCAAAGGCTATGCCCGAGGCGCTGCCACTCATGGAACAAGACCAAAAGCATCACTTTTGGTGTTTGGGCTGGAGGCCTTGTCTCCTGGGCCTCACAGAGTGAGGCAGAGGGAAGCGCTTTCCAACAGCCCAAACACCGATTTTACTCCATTTTGTTCCCATCCATTCTCTTTCACAAGGTCTAGCATATTTGTATTGCAGTTTCTTCTTTGGGGAGGATATAATTAGGTTTAGGGCACAAAGAAAGTATTGGTGATGGGGAGGGTGACTGAATTATTGTAGCCAGAGTCATTGTCATTACTGATCTTTTCTAATTTATAGGAACAAGACGCTAGATTATATCTGACTTGTGAATTCTAGAACAGGAATACAGTGACATGTTCTGACAAATGCATTGTTAGGCGATTCTGTTGCTCTGAGAACATCACAGAGTGCACATCCACAAACCTAGATGGTACAGCATGCTGCATACCTAGACTGTATGGTATAGTTTACGGGTCCTAGGCTACAAGCCTGTACAGCATGTTAATGTACAAAACGACATGAGATTAAATTTACACACAAGAGAAAATGATGCAATTAAGAGACAGGTAAAAACGAAATATATGAGGCTGCTGCTGGTGTAACATGACATATTGTTTTACAAGTAAACTCTAAATACCGGGATAAAAGTACAGAATAGTACATCATGAACCAGTAACACAGTCATATAGTGTCATTATCAGTATTAAGTACTGTACATAATAGTACGCATGCACATAATTATATATGATTGGCAGTTCAGTATGTTTGTTTACACCAGCGTCACCACAAACATGTGAGTAATGTGTTGTGCTTTGATGCTAGGATGGCTATGACATCACTAAGGGATAGGAATTTTTAGCTTCGTTATAATCTTATGGGACCACTATCTCATATGCAGTCATTCGTTGACCCAACGGTAGTCATGCTGCACAGAACTGTAGCTAAAAAGGATATTGAAAACATTAATAACTCAGGGAAGCACAGGAAAGCTGCCTAGTGGTATCCAGGGATGCCATTTAATTGAAAGCCCCCATGCTCTGTGGTAACCGGTGTGACCTCTTCCAGGTGCGCTTGGTAATTGCTGAAAAGGCATTGAAGTGCGAGGAGCATGATGTAAGTCTGCCCCTGAGTGAGCACAATGAGCCTTGGTTTATGCGTTTGAACTCAACTGGAGAAGTGCCTGTCCTTATCCACGGGGAAAGCATTATTTGTGAGGCCACTCAGATCATTGATTATCTTGAACAGACTTTCCTGGATGGTAATGTTAAGGCTATTTGTGATTTCTTGGATTTACTTTTAACACAAGTCTGTGTGTTCCCTCTATCCATTCTTCCCTCCCTTCCTTCCCCATTCCTTCCCTTTCTTCCCCCTTTTTTTTCTTTTTGGTTTCATGATGGTGGTTTAGTGATAAAAACTTTTCCATTTCCATAAGCACACAAAAATAAATTAGGCCAATAACATAAATTTTGTATAAACCAGTACAACTCCATTTAAATTTCATGTAAACTACAAATTTTAATGTTTTAAACTTACATGTAAAAAAAAACCAACCCTGCAGGTGTGTGGCTTCTGGTGGTGAATTTAGTTGCCTTAAAGTCAAATTCATAATAATGATTCTAAATGTACACTATGAAATCAGTCTCATCTGTTCTACCAAATGGTCCCACCTTAAAAACAATAAAAGGGAAACAGAGGAATAAGTTATAGGCAAGGGAGAATAGAATGTTGGTATACTTTTGAGTTCTTGTCCCCTGTTACTCCTGTATAGTTTAAATTTCATCTCTTGTAAGGAATTACAGTGCTTTTAAGTAATAATCACTTATTGATAGCCTTTTCTTTGAAGACTGTTCTATTCAGTCTTCAAAGAACGCATCTGAGACAGGTGCGGTAGACTAGTTATTCCCATTTTGTACATGAGGGATTACCATAGCTTTTTCAGGGTAGGGCTGGAATGCAAGCCCTTCAAATCCATATCTTGATATTGTGCCAGCTATCTTCCATAGTCATTGCCACTTACACATGTGTCACTTGTTCCTCATGACAATCCTTTGAGGAGACTGGCTTCACTGACTTGCCCAAGATTCCACAGCTGATCTGGACTGGCAGGACCGAGAACAGAACACAGGGCTCCTAGCTCTCAGCAGAGTACTCTTCGCAAAAGAAGCTGCATGGGATCCAGTTACTCTTCATCTCCCACCAGTTGTGTTGATGTTGATTGGGCAAATTAAAACCAAAATATAACGTCAAATCACTGGAAACTGAGTAAGGAAATTGGCGAAGAAAAATGTCTGAGGTACTACTTTGAAGGAAAACAAATATGGGACCTGAATGGGTCAGGGAGCCCAGGGAATTCGATGAGCAATGGGCTGCTTCTGCTCTTAATCCAAGTATTCAGTTCTCTAGGTGTTATTTAGAGGTGGCGATTGATCTAAATGAAAGAATTTAATGAATGGCTTTTTCCTTCATCATTGCCTGCCATCCCTCTGAGTCTATATGCTGGGGATTGTATTGAAAATGATGGCTAATTGATTTAATACCATTTTTATCAACTTTGAGCTTTTTGGAAATGGACAAGCCTATTAAATAATAATTGGTATTTATTGGAAAAAGTGATTACAATAATGTGAATAAAAATAATTGTACAAGAATTCTGTTTTAAATAATCACAAGCTTTAAAATGATACAGTAAATGGAAAATCATATTTAAATCTTTTGTTAGTATCTCTTAAACTACTACTACTACCATTCTCCTCCTCCTCCGCCTTCTCCTTATCTCTTCCTCCTTATGTTGTTTCTCCTCTGAGATATTGGGTAATATGAAATATGTTACTTAATAACATAGCAATGTTAATGATTATTAGGCTTTCTTAAAATGTTCCTTAGGCCTTTCCTTTTCCTTTGACTGTATAACAACAAAACTGAAACACATTCTGAGTCCTTCTCTAACAAGGAAAATACTTGGTTCTTATTGCAATTTATTGAATCAGAGGAGGAGGCACTGTGGGCTAAGTGTTAAGATAAAATTATGGAAACTAAGGACTTTAATTCGGGTGTACCAACCGAATAAGTAAGAAATCAAGAATCCTAGCTTGTAGCCCGAAGCTGACCCTAACGTATTCCAGGTCCTTGGTGACTTGACTTCTGTTTGTCCTCTCAGATTAGGTGACATAGTTTTATCAATTGCAGACATAAAGCAAGTCCAGCTGGTTCCTATTTTACTCATTCCTCTTTCCTAGGAGAGTGTCTTAGGGTTGTAAAAGATTAATATTAAAGGACCTAAAACCCATATCAAACCAGCACAAGAACAATGAGTTACATAAATGAAGACTAGTCTAATCTACAGATGAAGTTTATCCTAAAGTATTAAATAAAAAACAAACATGCAATTGTTATCACAATTATCATTAAGATACTTTATATTTATCATTAGGAACTCAGGGTGATTAGGAAAAGAGCCAGACAAGAGATAGGCAAATGTTATCCCAATTGTCAAGGAGGCGGAGTGGGGAATTATACCAATTCGTGCTACTTAAAATGTCTTCCATTGACCAGTGGCACTGGTATCACTGGGAGCTTGTTAGAAATGTCATTAACTAACACTTAAAAAAAAAGAGTCTCTTATGTGCCAGGCATGATTCTAGATATTGTGTATCTTGATTTAAGTAGAGCATTTACAATTGCTTTATATGATACCCTTGTGGAATGAAGGAGCAAATATGGCTTGATGAAATGCACATTTTCAGTTGAATAAACCATTGTATTGAAGAATATTCATTTTAGATTTCTTATACTAGGTTGCTCCTTTAGCCAAAGACTGTCGTTTTACTTATCCTATAATAATTTTTATTTCACTTTATTTTAATTATTTCAGTTGCTTGTAGACCACTCTAAAATCATAAGGTCAGAGACAGTGTCTGTCTTATTAACAACAGTATTTCCAATGCCTCATATGGTGAATATTCTTTAATAGGAACTTAATAAATGCATTTGAATTATTAAAATAAGTGAATTACTGAAAATAAATGTCAACCTGGACAGGGCTCTCTACTGGTGTTCATACAGGCTTCTGTTCTCTGAGGAGCCTAACAATTCCATAAATGACTTGAATAAAGACATAGCAGAAATATTATTAGATTTGTAAATGACAGAAAAGCTAGGATGGTTAATATGATGACTAGCTTATGAAACGTTTCTAATGGAACAATAAAATGGAAACATAACTGAGATAAAGTTTAACAAGGTTAAATGTAGTGTGTGAATGTTGTTTTTAAAAGTCATCTCCATTAATGAAGGATGGGAGACCTGGCTGGCTAATAAGTTACCAATAAAAGCCAATAATAAAACAAAAGGCTAGTATGATCTGAAATTGTTTCAAAAGTATAGGTTCTATCTAGAATATGGGGAATTGTAACCTGCTGCATTTTTAACTGGTTGGAATATGTAGCATTTTGTCCAGTTATGGATGGAACTATGAAGGAGTTGGCAAATTAGAATGATAAGTGAATGGATTTCATGAGGTGTATAGTTGCCCAGGGTTATAAAAGGGAGACTTTAATTAAGCGTATCCATTCTAAAGAATAGTGTGTAGTGAACTGATATCTCCTTCACTGTTACTATTTGCTCTCCCGTGTTAGTCTATCAGCTGGGGATTATACTAAAAATGACCTTTCTCAATCTCTCTCTGTAATCAGTATTTCCATATTTCCACCCTTATGAGATAAGTCCATTAAATAACTGCTAGTTTGGGGGGGAAATTTGATCACCAAGACAGTCTTTTCAAGATTTAGCCAAAGAAAGTGAATATTAAATTGAATGATGGCTATACTTGATTATTTTTAAAGCAGTTACATGGAAGACTGGTGTAGACATCAGCCCAATTCATGAATCACTTAAGAAAGCCAAGTAGATCTTTAAATGTACTCAGTTGACTTTTTTACTTTAACAGTGGTATGTTCCTGAGGTCAGAGGTTGGGTCAAAGGAAGAATTTAGAACTACTCCGTTGTGCAACCAAGGGCTGGCCAAGAGCAATCTCTTGATTAATTCTTTCAGTAGACATTTATTAGGTATTAATTGGTACAAGGTCCCAATTTAAAAGACCCCAAATCATTAAAAACTGACTTATCTTCAAAAATAATTTAGTTCTATAAACTTGGATGATGCCAAACCTGCTTGCAAGACATGCATGCACTATTATTACTGCTTAGTTTTCATATATGTGACAACTTTCCCTACCTGGGCATGTGATGAAGAGTAGTTACAGTAAAGCAAGCAATTTATTAATCTAGATCAGGTATGATAGTAAGCAAACTAGGAGAACTGAGGAGAAATGGATGTGACAAGTGAATATACACACTAATAATAGGAATTTAAAATCCAGGTATTTCTTATATTATTCATAATCTCTTTAATTTGGCCACTAGATAATAAAAATGTGGGCATAAAATAACTGCAAAATACTAGAACATATGCTATTTTTTACTGCCAGTGGTAACCTGGAAACAAGGATGTATTATGGTGAACATTGAATTTTGGTAATTTAATATATAATGGAAAATTCTGAGTGCATATGGTGAATTTGTATAATTTGACACCATGTAATTTTTCTTGTCTGTGTTTAGATTTGATTTTGCTAGCACCAAAGTTAAAATAACCTTGAATTATAGTTTTTAACCATACCTTTTGCTTCATGTCATAACTTAATTGTTTACTATTAGTATATTTTCTAATGGTCAGGTGTATGACTTGTTGAAGGGTACAATCTTGTTCAGCTAGTTGATGCATATTATCTTACGTACTAATGCCATCACTAAGTGATCTAAGTAGAATAGAAAAAAAATCAACAAAAGACTGAGTTAGAAATGACATTTAGTCTGTTTTCATTGAGCTAGTAAAGAAGACCTGAAAGTTCTTTAAATAGATCTGGGAGATTCTTTCTTGAAAACAGGCATAAAATGGCTCTTTTATCTGCCATCACTGGGGAATGCAGGCAATCAGAGTAGTGAATTTAGTAAAACAATGGAAGCTTATGCCTTTAAGTTCTTAGATCCTTTTTATTTTTTTGCTCTTGGAACAGAATGTAATTTTTTAAAATGGCTCAAGGCCATTGTTATTAACACCAACAATATAGGGACTTGAGAATTAAAGGGCTGCAGAATGCTTTTTATTGCTTCTTTCTGATTAAAAAAACATAAAACCTCTTTTGTTTTCTCTCCTTGTTGTTTATCACATCATTATGTCTATCTGCCTTTTTCTAAGTTGTTGCCTAAATTTAGGTGCAATACAAGACCTGTCTTGTCCCCTACTCAGTCTTTTAGGAAGTCAGATCTTATGCAAGTTATTTATTTCTTTCTTTATTTAAATTGATTTCAGAGAGGAAAGGAGAGGGAGAGAGAGAGATGGAAACATCAATGATGAGAGAGAATCATTGGTTGGCTGCCTCCTGCATGCCCTCAATTGGGGATGGAGCCTGCAATCCAGGCATGTGCCCTGACCAGAATCGAACCCATGACCTCCTGGTTCATTGCACTACACTCAACCACTAAGCCACACCAACTGGGCTATTTATTCTTATTCATTATTCCAGTGACTGCTAATCGTGGCTTCCACTACTGCAACCCTATTCCCCAATGCTGGGAACTCTTCCCATTGCCCACTTCTTAAAAGTCCTTGATTACTACCCTGGCTGGTTCTGCTCAGTGGATAGAGTGTGTGCCTGTGGACTCAAGGGTCCTGGGTTTGAATCCGGTCAAGGGCACATGTCTAGGTTACAAGCTCCAAAATTTTTATTGATTTCAACATTGGAAGAGTTCAGGCCTGGCCGCAAGGTTATTTTAACTTTGGTGCTAGCAAAAACAACCAACATCTTAGAATTACAGTAGGGTGTGTGTGTGTGTGTGTGTGTGTGTGTGTATAGTTTTAGTATATTGACCTTTAACAAATAGCCAGATCTCTCTCCAGCACAATGTGTTTATTTGAGAACAACAAAGAATTGCTATTTGGGACATGTGGCCTAATGGTGAACCATGTGCAAGTGCAGAGAAACAAGAGGAACACACTCTTGTATGGACATAGGAGGGAGTGTTGTAAACGAAGAATCCATTGGAGGAAACTGAAAGTTCAAAGATTAGTGACTTCTCATTGAGTTTGGAGGCCTCCCATTGGCGGAGCTGTTACTGGGCGGGGAGGGACCTTTTCCTACCTCCCCCCCCCTCCCGCCCCCTTAGGTGGGAGGAGTATGCTGGAGGTGCTGGTGCCTGTCTCCCTGTGGGGTCAGTAGTGAACTTTGAGAGACACGTTGTGTTAGTTCTCCCAGCCTCCCGACTCCATTGAAATGAGGGTTTTGTTTATTAATTTTCGCAGGATGGTAACAAAGCTGAAAGGACTGGCAAAAGAAGTTGATGAGAGTGAGAGGGAAGGTGTGTCTAGTTCAAAGGAAATTCCCAGCGGTGTGACCGCGGTGCTCTGGTGACAGGAGGTGGCGGCCCATGGCGCACGTGGACCTGGACAGGGCGTGGTCGGGCGAGGCTGAGACTGGAAGAGAAGCAGGACCCGCGGGTGTTTTCTGCTGTGACACAGCGTTTCGGGAGAGAGTCACATAGCAATGGTGTACTGGGTCAAGAGCATTATTTGCATGCATTTCAACATTGGCAGAGTTCAGGCCTGGCCGCATGAAGCCTCCCTCCCCAGAAAGCAGCCAGCCCTCTTTTTCCTGCTCTCTCTCACTTTCCAGGGGGACGTGGCTGCTCTCCTGGACACGAGCCTCAGGCCTGGCACCGAGGGCAGCCAGGGCCAGGAGCCAGGAATTTAACCACCTGGGAAGCATTTAAAAATGCTGGACCACTTATGGTATTAAGCTGAGGTTCTTAGAGTCCTAAAGCAGTGGTTCTTAAACTTTTTGGTTTCTGGGTCACTTTGTGTTAGAAATGATTGAGGATACCTGGGCCATATCTATCAATATCGATCACACTGGCAATTAAAGCGGAGAGAAGTCTGAAACACAAGAACGCGCAGGCCTACGTGCCATGAGCTGTGGGAGGGAGGAGTCAGGTAGCCCCTGCACAACAGCGCTGTACACGGAGAGAGAAGAGTGAAAAAACAACCAACATCTTAGAATTACAATAAAAACAGCTTTGATGCTGGGAGCCCCTGAGCGTGCCTTGGAAAAGCTCAGAGATTCTCAGATGACACTTGGCCCTTCGTGGTCTATGAATAGAATTCAGGAGATTTGAGATCTTACCTAGATGGGGGAAATTATATCTTGTTTTCACTAATTTCCAGTAGAAATTTATTATTTCCTCTCCTTTCTAATGTAGGCATAATACACAGCAGTAGCAGGAACGCTTCTGACTTTGTTACCAATAGAAATCACAGATGTGCTCATAGCGTATCAAGTTATTGCAGATATTTAAAATTATCATTTATGCTCCAATTTTTTTGAAATAATGATAGACCTGCTGCTAAATCTTGTTAATATATTAACACATAGGCACCCATATTAGTACTATATCATTTAAAATTACTTTCATAACTGTATTTTAATATCAGTTTCCTCTACACTCCTATGTTTGTATTTTATGCATTTTTTTTAAAAAAAACAACAAGAATTTATTTTCATGATTACATGTCTTGTAGATTAGCTGGAGTTTGCCTCATACAGGCTGGCCTCAGCCCCGGACCACAGGGTCAGTTCTGGTCTTCTCTTTCTTGGACTCATGATCAAGGGCAAGAATCTACTCAGAATGAGTGATTCTCATAATGGATTACTTGACCACACCGAGTGCTAACACAGCTTGTATTTCACACATTTAAGAACAATATTTTGAGCAGTAGGTGGTGGTGCATAAAAGGTTAAGAACTCTCAGCATTTCAAGGACCTTAGAAGGCATCCAGCATGTTGTACTCATGGAAGTGGGATGTGTGTGCTGTGCATTGATTGGTTGGCATCCTGGTGATACACTGAGATCAAGAGATCTTGAAAGGTCAGCAAGGAAGTGTGCTCTGATTGGGTAAATCCCCTGTTGGCAGGCGGTGTGTAGCTGACACTTCATTCTGGATGATCCTAATGCGGCCTTCAAAATTGGATAACCTAGCAGTTTGAAGAATAATCCATCTTGTGTTTTCTTCGAGAGTCAGAAATAGCCTGTTGGCTTCAAAAACCTGTGCTACTTGGTCTGGCATTATGAAATCTTCCCTGCAACCAACTCTGAATTGTCAACACTTATGAATGAGTGGGTGATGCTCAAAAGGATTCTAAGTTCAATAAATAACCCAAACTGAGAAATAAATCAATAAAACTGAGACTGTTCTTTTCATTTGTTGGAATAAGGTAGTTGGCATTTTTTTTTCCGGGCAGTTTGAGAGGCAGAAATGGAAAGTGATTCTGAAGGGACATTGCCCTCGCCTTTGGGGCATGTAATTCATCTTTATCATCCTTAGTTGGTCTCTGAAAAGTAAGCTCTTTAAAGATGTTATGATGATGTAATAAAACAGAGCACTGTATTAACAGATAGATGACTTTAGTTCTTGTTCTGCCTCTAATTAGCTGTGGGATCTTGGGAGAATTTCTTGGCTTCTATATCTCAGTGCCCTTATACTACAGAGCTTCTCCAGCTCAAATACACTAGTCCCCTTTTCTGTTGGAGATAAATACAAGACCCCCCAGTGGATGGCTGAAATTGTGGATAGTACCAAACCCTACATATCATGTTTTTTTCCTATGCATACATATCTATAATAAAGTTTAATTTATAAATTAGGCCTAGGAAGAGATTAATAACAATAATAAAACGGAACAGTTCTAACAACACACTGCAATAAAAGTTATGTGACTGGCTTTGGGACTATTATGAAATAAAGAGGGTGACTTGAACACAAGCTCTGTGATGCTGTGACACTTGATCTGATAACTGAGACAGCTACTAAGTGACTAACAGGAAGGGACAGCATGAAATTTCATCATGCTACTCAGAATGGCGTGCAATGTAAAACGTATGAATTGTTTATTTCTGGAACTTTTCATTTAATGTTTTTGAATCATGGTTGAATGCAGGTAGCTGAAGCAATGGAAAGTGAAACCATGATACATGTGTCTGCTATTGACTATAATTCCTAGTAATTTGGGAATGTATTAATTAATTTGGTAATTAAAATTTACTGTGTACCTATTTTGAGCCAAATACTAAGTATTGAGGATGCAAAAGAGAACATGGTCCTTGCCCTCAAAGAGTCTATAGTGTAGATTTTAACCAGAAAATGAGGATTCATGGAAAATCTACTTTCCAGAGATAACATATTAGAAATTCCATGAAGATTGTCATTTCACATTCACATAGCATCAATAGGGTAACTCTTGGTATTAATTGGAACCTAGGAAAGAGTAGTCCCTGCACACTTGTCTGTAATGAGCTTGCATTCTTAACCAACCTTTCCCAAGGGCCTGAAATGTATGGGGCACTATGCTAGACCTTGGACCACAGGCCCCTTACTCTGGTAGAGGTTCATGGGACGAAAAGATACAAATAATTAAGGCAATCAGGGCTCTAATGGAGTATGTTCAAAGTATTTTGTGTGTACAGCGGAAGGCACACCTGGCCCAGTCAGATGCTGGTAGTTGTAGGAGGTCAGGGAATGCTCTGTGGAAGAGCTGGCATGTCTAGACCTTGAGGGTGAGCAGTAATTTGTAAGGCGGAGAAGTGTGAGAATGCCAGAATGATCACGATTTGGGATCTGGCCTGGTACATTAGGCCATTTTGAAATTGGAATCTCTGGGCTCGGGAGATACCTTTTAAAGCCTTGATATAATATTGAAAATGTTAATGATGAGATGTTGGGTTTTTGTTTCTGATGTAATATTTCATTTATAACTTTCCCTTTAATGTTTGTGTATGTGTTTGTATATGCACTTTAGAAAAAACACCCAGGTTAATGCCTGATAAAGGAAGCATGTATTACCCACGGGTACAACACTATCGGGAACTGCTTGACTCCTTGCCAATGGATGCCTATACACACGGCTGCATTTTGCATCCAGAGCTAACCGTGGACTCCATGATCCCAGCTTATGCAACAACAAGGATTCGCAGTATGTAAAAATCTTAATAATCTGAATTCTGTCCTGAGTTTCTTTTACTTCATTTAAGATCTAGCATGAGCATTGAGAGGAGATGGGAACAGAATTGTTGAGTTTGCTTCATGGTTGGGTATGTGATAGATGGATCATGCACCCACATTAATCTGTGCTCTAGCTGTTCAGCTGGGCATTTATGGTCTCTAGCTCCAGATTTCCCAGCTCTTGGCTTTGAGGGCCAAGTTTGGATAAAACTCAGAAGAGTGACCCGTGGAAAAGTAAAGACCATGATGTGTTCTCATGGACAGCTGGACTGGGGATCAGGAAAGCTGGGATCTGTGGGGAACAGAGGCAATTGAGCTCATTCACATTTCTGGTTCTTCCCTTTCATTATGTGAGGGAGCTGAACTTCAGGCTGTTTCACTTTACTCCAGATTCCGTGATTGCAGGGTTACAGAGCTTGAATGAGCCATCCAGCTCTCTTCTATCCTGTCCTGGCCTGAGGAAGGAGTAGGGTTGCCTCAGGAGGTGTGGAGCAGAGGAAGGGTGCTCTGTGGCACAATAATTGGGGACAGGGAAATTGGGGACGGTGGCTGTGGTCAGACTCAGTGGATGTCTGACTAGAAACACGCACCTACATCTTCTAAACCTAGAAACTACATTCTTTCCAAAAACCAAGCCTCACCTTTATCATTCTCTTACGTTACTTTTTTTTCTTCTTTTTGGTATCTCTCCTCCTCCCTCTTCTCCTCTCCCTCCCCCTCCCTCCCCTTCTACACTCTCTTTTTCTCCTCTCTCTTCCTGCTTCATCTATGGACTCGTCTATGATTTGAAACAAGTATTCCGATTGATACAATTCTGTCACCTAGAATGTGTATATATATTTTAAATAAGGCTTTGCCCTTCTCTTATATAGAAGTTCCTTACAGAAAACTTGAAAGGTATGGAGAGGTAGAGCAAGTACCTTGCACCCAGCACTTACGACATTCTGGGCCTTCCCTCAGCTCCTTCCAGGGCGTTTCTCATTGAATCCTCCCCCTGAGCAGGTACTCTGATGGGCCCATGTTAAAGGCGACAAAACTGAGGCACGGAGAGGGGGAGCCTGAGGCAGAAGCAGGGCATGAACCCCCGAACTCCTGCTCTTACCGTCGAGTTTCCCCTTCTCCTTGTTTCTCACACAGAAGGAAGGAAATAATTTTCTGTTTCAAAACTGATTTCCTTATCAGGCCAAATTGGTAACACAGAGTCCGAACTGAAGAAACTTGCTGAAGAAAATCCAGATTTGCAAGAGGCCTACATCGCAAAACAGAAGCGACTGAAAGTGAGTAGACCAGGTGTCCTCAGCTGACACCCACTGTTTGTGCTAAATGTCCTACCGTTAGCACTGTTTCTAGAACATCTCCTTTTAAAGATCGCAGGTCACCAGCACACCATTTACCTTGGGCTCATGCTGCACTTTCAGAAAGAATTTTTCTTTAGTCGGCTTGATATTCAAACCTAACGACAGCTGCTTAAACAGCGGGTATTGCGCATGCTGGTTCCCAAGCACAGTTCTGAAAGGTAAGAGCAGGTTAACAAAACATTCGAGGCCTCTGTCACTGCAGGTGCTCTTCACGTCAGGCCTAGGCTGCCCTCTGTCTGTGGCTTCTCTGCCTCCTAAGGTCTTCATCAGCTACAGTTGACCTTTCTCTCTCTCTTAAAAAATTTTTTTTTTTTAAATTGATTTCAGAGAGGAAGGGAGAGGGAGAGATAAAAACATCAATGATGAGAGAGAATCATTGATTGATTGCCTCCTGCATGCCCCACACTGGGGATCGAGCTCACAACCCAGGCATGTGCCCTGACTGGGAATCGAATCGTGACCTCCTGGTTCATAGGTTGACTCTCAACCACTGAGCCATGCCGACCAGGCGGCCTTTCTCTTTCTGTTCTTTCCTATGGCCCAGCCACGCGTGCCAGCTTCTCCCATATTAAAGATGTAGCAAGCAGCAACACCCCGCCCTCCCTCAGCTTCCCATCTTCCTGTACCTTTTCTAAGCTAAAGGAGCTTCTCAGAAGAAATGGGGCACCTGCACACAACACTGCTTGTTTTCCACTCGCTCTGTACCTCACTGCCTTCAGATTTCTCCCTCACCCCAGAGCCTTCAGTTATTCCAGTTATTCACTCAGCAAAGCCTGCTGACATTCCACTCCTGAGCTGGGCCCGAGAAGCATCTCTGTGCCCCTCATCGTCTTCGCCCTCTCGGGTCCTCTGGTCCACAGGAGTGGCCAGTGAGCAGTGGCCCTGGCCCTGGGGCATTAGCACAGCGCGCATTTCCCCCCAACTTGGCTTTTGCTTTAAGGAAGCTATTGTAATTCTTCTCATTTACAATAAACAGTTCCCAACAATAGTTTATATCTGCTTTGCTCTACATCGTTTGTTTTTACAGGCTTAAGTAATCTATTGCGTTATTTTTGTTAATTAGTCAAAGCTGCTTGACCATGACAATGTCAAATATTTGAAGAAAATTCTGGATGAGCTGGAGAAAGTCTTGGATCAGGTCGAAACTGAGTTGCAAAGAAGAAACGAAGAAACCCCAGGTAGGTTCTCATTTGTATTCTTTTTTCCTGGACACCAGGAGTATTTATGGGAACAGTCTTAGATTTCACTAACAATGCTCTCTCATTATTTCCATGGGCAGTTTGAATTTAGTAAACAATCCTGAGAAGCTGAGAGCCTCCATGCCAGAGGAGTTAACAGATATTTCCTCTGGTTTAGGGAAACAATAGGTGAGCTTTAGGAATAGCCATAAAGTCGGGCCTGAAATGTCACTCGGTGAGTGCTGCTCTGTCACTATGGGAAGTGTAACAGAGTCCCTACACCAAGCAAGTTTCAGCTAACAGGGTTGTCAACTTTGCTGTCAACTGGAATAGCACCCTGGACGGGGGCAGTGTGCTTGCACCTGAGCCCTGCTGCACGACTAAGTCAGGTGCACAGGTACAATGCGTGGATGCTCCCCAGCCAGCCTGCCTGTCTGCACGTGCTGGCCTCATTTCATGCTTGAATGTAGATGAGAAGTTGTCCCTCTGCCTAAGGAAAGAATTAGAGGGAGCATTCAAGCACCTACTCAGGCTCCTCAACTAAACTAACTACTGTCATGACCTGTTTGTGAAACAGGCTAGGTTGGAATTTCACAATCATAATCTAAATTGTGCAGAAAACTTCTTCAGGGGTCCTATTTCACGTTGATGCAGACTGACGGGCAATTAGATATCAGGGCTTTCCTAAATTCAGTGTTATTGTTATCCTAAATGATAGATGGGCTTTGAGCTCAAATGACCCCGGTTCCACTTAGGGACTGAGGTGGCTGGCAGATGTTACGTCTCCCCGAGCCTGGGATACGTATGCAAGGACTTTGTTTTTAGCATAAAAGTACTCACCAAGTGGGATTGCCAGGAAAATGTACCATGGGCTTCATCTCCGGCTGTCCTCACACCTGTTCTCAAGGCTGAGACGCAAGATGCCCAAAGAGTCTGCCTGTGTGCGTGGGCGAGGCCCTAACTCTCCGTGTCCCTAACTCTCTGTGTCCCAAACTCTCCGTGTCCCTTTCTCTGATTAGAAGAGGGTCGCCAGCCCTGGCTCTGCGGAGAGTCCTTCACCCTGGCCGACGTCTCGCTTGCTGTCACGCTGCATCGCCTGAAGTTCCTGGGGTTTGCAAGGAGAAACTGGGGAAATGGAAAGCGACCCAACTTGGAAACCTATTACGAGCGTGTCTTGAAGAGGAAAACATTTAACCAGGTTTTAGGGCATGTCAACAATATCTTAATCTCCGCGGTGCTGCCCACAGCACTCCGGGTGGCCAGGAAGAGGGCCCCCAAAGTTCTTGGCACCACTCTTGTGGTTGGTTTGCTTGCAGGAGTGGGTTATTTTGCTTTCATGCTGTTCAGAAAGAGATTTGGAAACCTGGTATTAATAATTAGACCCAGACCAAATTATTTCTAGGCTTGTGGGGATCCGGTGGTGGCAACTCACCCTACCTATTTAGCTCAGCCTTGTCCACTCTGCCAGGCCCAGCGAAGAATGACCCTGGGCAACCAGCACAAACCATATCTTACTTTACTCTTTGGGTAGTTTATGCCAGGGAGGTGGCAATGAACATTACGGGGCTGGTAATGTTACGATTACTGATTTGCAAACCTAAACTAATCTCTCCTTAAAACACGTGCAAGGTCCAGGTATGTTAATGCTGATAGGTAGAGAGTAGTCCTTGAACTTAAAATGCCAGTTTAGGTTCTGAATTTTATTTTTTGGGCGGAGAGGTTATTATTACAAGCAGACAGTAATAATAACCTGAGGTTGCCCATAGCTCTTTATCTGAGACTATCTTGATATGCTGAGAGCTGAGTAGTTAGCAGTATTTGCCCCTGGAATTTAGACATCATATTTGTTACACAGCAAGGGGTGGCTTCAGGCAGAAATAAGAGAGGCAAAGGGAAAAGGGAGAGGGAGAAAGGGAGAATGAAGTCTACACTGTCCAGAGCAGAGCAGTGGAATACAACTTCCAGGAGTCTCCAGAGCCACCCAGGGCTGCCTGTCCCCTAAGGAAACATTACTGTGATGACCTGTGCCCACTGCCCACACATCCTCCCGTAGCTGAGAGCCTTGGGAAAATAAGGCTAAGGATTTATGAGGTGGAGTGGCTGGAGAAAACCCAGGCTTTCTATTTACAGCACCTCTTTTGAATTGAGTGTTAACCTTAAATGCATATGAATCACACTTACATCCATTGATTTAATAAGATGAGCTGCTTATGTACTTGGTGTGAGATGCCCACGCAAGCATGTCTGACTAGCATTTACATGAAGATATGAAGTGATATAAAAAAGGTTCCTTTCTTATCACGGTTCCCCAATTCGCTGGTGCCTATGGACTGTTGTGTTCAGTCACATGTGGCTGGGTAGTGGGTTTTGATGAGCTGGGAGTACTAAACATGCCCATTCTGCATTTGGGAGGCTGGTGTGTTCACCCAAAAACTGTCATCCAGGCCTTGCATTGGTTTATGATCATCAACAAATCTTTAGAAGGTTCCAGAGGAAGAGAAAGGTCTACTCTTAGCCCCTGGCAGTTAATTTACAGGAGATGAAGTAAATAGCTAGATAGCAATGTCACCAATATTCATTCATATACATCTAGGCATCTTGGGGGTGCCTCAGTCCATGTAAAAGGACAACCCCAGTGTGTCCCACGAACAGCCAGAGCTGCATCCGACAGTTTGGCTCGGGAGACATCTTACTTGGTCCCGGGCAGACAGAGATGCTCCAGAGCTGGGCAGAAAGGCCTTGGGAGCGGTTTCAGGTTTCTGGCAGAGAGAATAAGGAGCCAAGGGTCCAGCGAGCAACATCAGCTTGCTTGGACTGCCCCCGATTGGCTGTGCAAGACAGCCAAAGGCTGCACTGACTATTTCTCTAATAGGAATCAGTCATTCCTAGGACAAAATGATTTTTTGATGGTCAAAGGCTTCTATAATTCCATTTCATGATCCAGTTGTTTCCGAAAAGCTTAATGAGCTGGATGTTCTGTGTTTACAAAAAAATTAATAACACTTCCAGTGTGAACTCAATCCAACAATTATTAATAGACAGGCAGCTTTTATAATGTCTTAATTTTGCACTTCAGCGCACTGTTGTATAGAGTGAAATTTGTTGCTGGAACATTCCAATCCATGTACTCATAAAAGATCCACAAAACTGATTATTCGGTAGTTCTCATTGTTATTTGTTACCTTGTTAGAAGCAAGAACTCAGACATGAAAAAACCTAAATTGGATTTTTATAAAAACTACAAAGGATACTTACCGACGTAAGGGCTGTTCATTAAGAATAAAGATTAGAAGCCAGTGCTGGATTTTCCTTAAATTTATATCATTACTGAATCAGAGAAAATCTACCAGGAAGTGTCTGTAATTCTCTGATACAGTTTCATTGGAAATAAGCTTGTGTCAATATTAAAGATGATGCATCGCGGCCATTTCGCTTGTTTTATGACTACCCTTGACTACGTTTGTTTGGGGATATAATGGCCACTAGATGTCGCTGATCACCCAGCAGTCTGAGACTGGGCGTTCTTTAGGATCAGCAAAGCCTTCTGAAACGTTTCAACTGAAGATAAACATGAATGATGTCAGTTTCCGAAATGAGGACATCTTCATCAAATCATTCATCTGTAGAAAAGCCCATGTGGTATTGATTTCTGATGAACTGGAAGGGATAACACAATTTCAAGCTAAAGAGCTGAACACGTACTATCAGCAAGATTGGCACTTTTATGTGTTTCCTTTTTCATGATCATTGGTGACTGGCCCATGTGCTCCTCAGTTTCCTCAATTTGTATAACTATCACAATTAGAAAAATGCCCGAGGTACTAAATTTATGATGGCTATTTGTGTCTTAATGCATAAACACTATTTTATTGTTATTGCAATGATATGCCTTTGGAATCCCATTTCCTTAATTGCAGATAGTTGTAAATTGCTTGCTCAATTTTTAGTAGTTGTTGATATTGACACAGAGTTGTAGATATTCTGGTGTTGTGGAATGTAATAGAGAGATCAAGATACTATTCTGCCTGTAAGATAAATAAAAATAATTGGAAAAGAAATATGTACCCTGCAAGTACTAATTTTGTAATCTTATTGAGAAAACAGATGTGTTTGTTTCACTTAAAATCAAAGCATAATGTTGGAAATAGTAAAACAATATTTAGCAATAGAATTCCACATTCTCCTTATAACAAAAATTACTGACCCATGATTTATTTACATACACACAATTTTATGGTTAAAATGAATGGCAGCTTAAAGAATTACATATTGATGCTGATCATTAAAGGAACTCTTTTGTAGCCAGCCACCTCACAGAGGGTCGCATGAAAATGATAAACAATGAGAAAGTATTCTTTTTCCAAAACAGTTTTATTACATATTTACTGGGTTTTAAATATGACTCTACTTATGATATTTATGTCTATTTTGATATAGCAAATTCTCTTTCTTCTATTGACTTATAGATGATAAATATTCAAGTTACCATCCATATTTCTGGCCTTGATAAGCTTAGCTATTATTCTAATCATCAGGTAGAAACCAAGTACTACTTTTGTTTTATATTGAGCAAAGCAAATTGACCTTATTTTCCCTAAGTAGGCAAACACAAACAAACAAAAAAAAAGGAGCAATTTTGAATACCCAGGGAAATTCACATGTATACACACTCTGTAGTCTTTTCAGAAAAGAAAAGAGCACCATGGTAAAGACACAAAAATCAAATTAATGCAACGAATAATTTGGCATTTGGACATCACCTTCATATTGTTCATGCCAAGTATTTGGCCCATTTATATTATCTCCACCATTCAAATTAGAATGTCTTAATTGTCTACTAGTAATTCCCAGAACACTTGTGTTTTACTAGGTAAGGTGGTAGATTGGAAGCCAAGTGAGGGAGTATAATTTCTAGAGTGAGGATGATAGTTTTAATTGTGTATTACATAATGCAAATGAAGAGTGAGGGAGAGAAAGAGAACTCGCCTGGTGTAGGATTAGAAAGGCAGCAAGTGCATGACAAAAGCAATTCCCTGTATTTCTTGCTTCTGAGTTGCGCCCTGGGTTTTGACTTAGGAGGGAGGAAGGACTGTCATGTGGTTCAGAAGATGCGGATGGGGTAGAGCATGTGCTGAGGTATAAGACGACATGGCCATGTGGAGCTTCCAACAAAACATGCTTATGATGGGCCTTGATGTACCCTGATTTAAGGAGGGTGGTGCATCTCATTCATAGGACCTTGTCATAACACTCCTTTGGGAAGGTTAGAAGTTTCTGTCTTCAGCCTTTCACTTCATTCATTGTTTGTATACTGACTCTATGATTACAGTATGTTGTCATTAAATTCCGCTGTTAGGAGAAACCAATGGCATGGGTGAAAATAAAAAGATGTTAATGAAATGTAGCAAAGGGTCAGGTTTTCATGCCAACAGCAATATCACATCCATACATACTAGTTAATTCCTATTCAGACAGGTGATTTTTTCATACATTTTTCTGCATGTAGAACTTTCTGTGTCATCAGATTAAGCTATCTTTTGAATTTAAGAATCTGATATTCAATGAAGTCAACCATAAACATCATCAACTATACATCATAATCAAAATATGATGATATACTTTCAGAGATGCCACACTTAGTAAGTTCAATGCATGAAAGGTTGACACTGAGAAAATAATATGAACTAAAAATCCTTCCATCAAAACCCAGCATCCTTAGAACACAACTACTTTAGACTTCCAGAGAGGTGCTCACCAGAGAGATTAGAATTCAAGTAGTGATGGAAGTCATTGATAGTCCATTCCAGGCAGAGAGGACCATGCCCTAGCAAGGCCTAAGTTAGAGCAGAGTTTTAAAATTTGTGAATTATTGATATTTTGGTCCAGCTAATTCTTATGTAGAGCTGTTTTGCATGTTGCAGGATATTTAGCAGCATCTCGGGCCTGTACCCACTAAATGCCAGTAGCTCCCCTGTGATCTCCTGTTGTGACAATCTGCAATGTCCTCAGGTATTACCGCATGTCCCTTAGGGAGAAAAATCACCTCCAGCTGAAGACCACTGCCCTGCACCCACCTGAACAAAGCCAGAAGCAAGTCCTGACAAGATCTGCAGCGGGGATGGAGTTTGGAGGTGGAGTCCTGTCCATTAGCAGTGCTTGGGAAACATCTCAGGCTTCTACATATTCCCCATAACAAAGCCTAAGAACAAACCTACACAATTTAGAGGTTATTAGCCAGTAATTGAACAAGAATCAATAATCTTCAGAGGGAAGGTAACAGCTTCGGAGTCTCACTAATGTATCACTAACAATATCCAGTACACAGTGAAAGAATGACCAGACGTGCAAAGACACAGGAAAATGGGGTCCATAGTCAATCAAAAAAGTAGAAAACAGAAACACAATGTGATGTGATTCAAGTGTTGGATTTAGCAGACTTTAAAGCAGCTAAAGGACAAGATATACTCATAGAATTAAAGGAAAATGTAGTCTGATGTCAACAGATAAGGAATCTCAGCAGATAAATAAAAAACATAAAAAAGAAGAGACTGACAGCTGTCAGAGGGAAAGGGGGTCGCAGGGCCAGGTGAAAAAGGTGATTAAGCAAAGACCAAAACCAACCAACCAAACAACCAACCAACCAAACAAACAAACAGTTCATAGACACAGACAACACCATGGTGATTACCAGGCGGAAAGGAGAGTCGGGGAGGTAGAAGAAGGTATAGGAGGGATAAATGGTGACAGAAGGAGACTTGACTTAGGGTGGTGAACACACAATGCAATATACAGATGATGTATTGTAGAACTGTACACCTGAAACCTATATAATTTTATTAACCAGTATCACCCCAATAAATTCAATACAAAGAAAAGACTCAAATGGAAAATCTAAAATAGAAAAGTACTGTAACCCAAGTGAAAAATTCAGTGCAGAGGATTTACAGCAGACGGGAGATGGTAAAGGGAAAAAGGGACAGAACTTTGGAGATACATGGATATATCAACTCCTCTAATGTTCACGGTGGGCAAATGTAGGTTTACAGTGTGAGTACGTGAAACAGTTTATTGTGTTATTATTTATTAATAATTGTATTATTTACTTGTGTTTCCATTGTAAACCTACTTTTGCCCGTCCCCTGTATGTGTTATAGGAGTCCTTGAAAGAGAGGAAAGTGAGAATGGGCAGGAAAAGAATAAGTAATTAAAGAATCCCAAATTCCTTCAAATCTGATTAAAAACCTTGACTTACAAACCCAAGAAAATTATAAGACTCAATGAAAGATAAATACCAAGGAAGATACATCTTAGTTCATCAGAGTCAGACTGCTGAAAACTAAAAATAAAAACAACTTAAAAACTGCCAGAGGGGGGGAAAAGACATAATATATATGTGAACAATATGAACGTTTGCTGAGCTCCCATCAGAGACAGTGGATGTCAGAAGACAACAGAAATGTCTTTAAAGTGCCGATGGGGAAAATCCTTAGAATTCTATATCAGAGACAATACCCCTTAAAAATTGAGTGAAATAAAAACATTTTCAGATAAATGGAAGCCAAGAGGATTGGATCCAGCAGGTCTGCAAAACAAAAAATGCTGAAGGCAGTTTTCAGGTTGATGGAGGAATGATACAAGATGGAAACACAAATCCACAGAAAGAAAAAAGAAATTCTAGGAATGGCAAATAAGTGGGTGGTATAAAATATTATTTTTAGCACAGTTTCCTTAAGAGACAATTGACTTAAAGACAAAATGAAATAATAGCATTCATTGTAAGGTGTACTTCATAATATATGTAGATGTAAATATGTAACCAAAAAAGCACAAAAGTCGGGCGGAATTATACTATATTCTAAGGCTATTAGATTTGTGGAATGTAAAGTATGAAGTGTGAAGAGAACTGTGTCAAGTGTAAACTAACAAGTGGGAAGTAGTACAAGTGGGAAGTAGTAATTATGATTCTGAATAGACTGATAAGTTAAGACTGCATTGTTAGTCCTGGAAGAATATTAAAAATTAATTTTTAAGAAGAGCTTAGAAACAAATAGGAAGAATAAAAACAAAATATTAATGAAAGCTGCAACAAAATGAAAAAGCATAAGAATAAATGGAAAATAATTAACAAAGTGGTACACTTAAATGCAGCAATAATTATCCTATATAATAAAAGCATAATATGCAAATCGACCGAACAGCGGGGGGTGGGACCAGTGAGCAGGTGGTGCCAGGCCAGCCAAGGCACATGCCAGTGGGCAGAGGGAGGGGATGGCAATGGGAGGGGGGGGCAGCAGCTACCAGTGGCAGTGGAAGGGTGATGGGGGGCGGGTGTGGGGCCAGCCAATTGCTAGACGGCACTGTCCCCTGATGGGCCTGCCTGGCCACCTCCCGCATGGGGAGCGGGCCTAAGCCATCAGTTGGACATCCCCTGAGGGCTCCCAGACTGCAAGAGGGAGCAGGCTGGGCATTATTAAATATAAATGTAATATAAATGACATTAAATGTAAAATGTTCCAGTTGAAAGTCAGGGATTTTGAGATTAGATAAAAATGCAAGATACAGTTATATGAATCTATTAGAGATATTCTTTAAATGTACAGCTATGCATAAATTTGAACATAGAGGAATGGAAAGTGATATACCAGGGAACTGGCATAAGAAGGATAGTGTGACTATATTAGTCCACAAAGTAGACTATCAAAAAGTAGACTTCATGACAAAGCATTTTACAAGAGATATAGAGTGACATTTACAAATCACAAAAGATCAATTCATTAGGAAGAGATAATCATAAACATATATGCATATATAGGAAAGCTTCAAAATCCATGAAGTAAAAACTGACAGAACCAATGGAAAAAATAGTGGGAGAGCTTAACACCACTCTTTCAGTAATTCATAGAACAAGTAAATAAAAATTAGCTTGGATATAGAAGATCTGAGCACAGGATCAACCAGCTTAAGCTAACTGACATTTGCAAAACATTGCACCCAATAGCTGTGGAGTAAATATTCTTTTCAAGTGCATATGGGATGTTTATCAAAGTAGACATATACTGGGTCATCAAAGAAATTTCAATTAAGTATTACAGAGTGTATTCTATGACCATAGAGTCAAATCGGAAACCAGTAACTCAAGAATTAAGAAAATTCTAAACATTTGGAAATTAAATAACATATCTAAGTAACCCATGGCTTAAAGATTAAACCACAAGATAATAAGAAAATATTTTTAGTTGAATGATAATAAAAATACAACATATCAAAATTTGTGGGATAAAGTAATGGCAGCACTCAGAGGGACATTTATAGCTTTAAATACTGCAATAAAAGAGAAGGAAGGTTTAAAATTTTGATGTAACTTTTCACTTTAAGAACTAAAGAAAGAGAGTAAATTTAACCCAAAAAATAATAAAAAAATAATAGAGTCAGTATAGAGTTCATAACAAACAAAAAAAATTAACAAAGCTCAAAATTCATTATTTGAAAGATTAATAAAATTGATAAACCCAATGGAACAAATCAAGAAATAGAAAGATAAATAAATTACCAATATTACAAATAAAAGAAGGAATACTATTACATATCCTACCAATTTTAATAGGAAAATAAAAGGATTTTAGGAACAAAGTGTGCCAATAAATTTGGCAACTAGATGAAGTGAATAAATTTCTTGAAAAACACAGCTTACCAGAAGTGACTCAGGAAGAAGTAAAATATTGGAATAGCCATATAACTATTGAATAACTTGAATTTGTAACAATAAAAAAACCTCTTCGCAAAGAAAACTCAAAGCAGTTTGGATGGTTTCATTGGTAAATTCTATCAAGTAAAAAATGAGAAATAATACCAATCAGAAATAAACTTTCAGAAACTAGAGAAGGGAATGCTTGCAAGATTATTTTATGTGGTCAGTATAACACTGATAACAAAATTCAACAAAGATTGGTAAGAGAAGAGATCAGAGACTGCAATGGGCTGAATGCTTATGTCTCTCCAAAATTCATGTTAAACTCCCCCTTACCCGCCTTCACCATATGATGGTATTAGGAGGTGGGCCTTTGGGAGGTAATTAGGGTTAGATGAGATCTGGGGTGGGGGTACCCTTGTGAAAAGAATTAGAGTTTGCTTATTCTCTGCCATGTGAGGTACAGTGAGAAATTGGCAACCTGCACCTTGGTAGAGGTGCTCACACCAGAGCTCAACCATCTGGTACCTTGATCTTGGACTTAGTGCCTCCACAATGGTGAGAAATAAATTTCTGTTGTTTATAACCCACCTAGTCTATGGTACTCTTTTATAGCAGCTTGAATGGACTAAGGGAGAGACCAGTACCCTCATAGATTCAAACATCCTCAACCAAGTATTAACAAATTGAATCCATTAATATATAGAAAAGAATACATCCTGCATTATGGCCCAGTAGTGTTTATTGAAGGAATGCAAGCTTGTTTTAGTTTTTGAAAATGACAATATAATTAACCATGTTAACTGAATAAAGATGAAACATTATATTATCATCTCAGCAAATGCAGAAAAACATTTTGGTAAATCTCAACACACACTCAAGATAAAAAACTTGAGCATAGTAGGCATAGAAAAAAACTTTCTCAGTCTAATAAAGGCAGCCATGAAAATCCACAGTTAATATCATTTAATGGTGAAGGACTGATGTTTCCCTCTTAGATCAGGAATAAGGCAAAGGTGCCCACTGGCATCGCTTCTATTCATTCCGTGACCCGAGTATTAGTCAGTGCACTAAGGCAACTAAAAGAAATAAAAAGGATACAATTGGAAAGGAAGAAGAAAAACTGTACTTGCAATGGATGTGACTGTCTGTATAGAAATCCGAAGGCATCTCCTACAAAACCCAGTTAGAAATATTAAGTAATCAAGGTCAATTCTGGTGAGGGCCCAGAAAGAAAGGAAAGCAATAGGGAAAACCTCAATCTTAGAGAAAACCTAAGTGATCCTAAGCGGAGTTTCAGTAGGAATGTGGGTGGTAAAGGCCATTCTGATGAGGTCTCCAGCGGAAACGAGGAACATGTTATTGGAAACGGGAGGAAAGTCCGTCCCTGTTATAAAGTGGTGAAGAGCTTGGCTGAATTGTGTTCGTGTTCCGTGTTTTGTGGACGGTAGAACTTATGAGTGATGAAACTGGATCCTTGGTGAGGAAATTTCTAAGCCATGTGTTGAAGGTGCGGCTTGGCTTCTTTTGACTGCTTATAATAAAATGTGAGAAGAGAAAAATGACCTAAAAATGGAGTTGTTAATCAGAAAGGCAGCAGACCTTAAAGCTTCGGGAGATTCTCAGCCTGTGTATATTGAAAGGATCGAGAAAGCCTGTACAGGAGAGAGCCCAAAGGGTATGGCCAGGTGACCACGTGACCAAGGCAATGGGTTCATAGCAATCACATTTGATGTAATTACTTAAGTAACTGCCGATTGGCAACCCCTTGTTTTCTGTCGCTTCCCTCAGCAAACGCAATATAGACTCTGAGTAGGCAACACTACATTTCCTTATTAACGGACATATGTGTTCAATTGATTTTTGACAGAGATGCCAAAGTAATTCAGTGGCAAATATAGTCTTTCAACAAGGGATGCTGGAATAATTGGGTATCTATGTGCAAAAAAGAGCTTTAGTTCAAACCTCACACATACACAAAAAACAACTCAAACCAGATCATAGACCTGCAGGTAAAACCTAAAACTACAAGATGTCTAGAAGAAAACCTAGGAGAAAATTTTTGTGTGACAGTGTGTTTGGCAAAGATTTCTTAATCACACTACCAAAGGAACACTCCATAAAAAAGAAAAAAATAGATAAGCCGAACTTCCTCCAAATTAAGAACCTCTACTTGTTAAAAGACACTGTTATCAGAATGAAAAGACAAACCCTAATTGGGAAAATATTTGCAATTCACATATCTGATAAAGGATTTCTGTGCTGCTAAATGTATCAAAACTTTTTATGAGAAAACAAATAAGCCAACAAAAATATAGGTAAAAGATTTAACCTGACGTTTTTATCAAAGACATGTGGATAACAAGTGAGCCCATGGGAAGGTCTTTAGGGAAATGAAAATTCTAACTATGGAGATACTATGACTCACCCATTGGAATGTCCACAATTAGAAAGATGGCTCATCGCAAGTGCTAGTGAGGATGTGGAACAGCTGGAAATCTCATATACTGCTGGTGGGAATGCAGAATAAAACCAATTGGTAGTTTTTAAAAAACATATGGTAGTTATATACCAACTCTTCTGTTCCTAGTTTAATTAGGAGAAATGAAAGTATATTCCATGTAAAGACTGACACATAATCTTCATAGTAGCTTTATATGTTATAGCCCCAAACTGAAAATGATCCATATATTCATTAGTGGGTAACTGGCTGAACAAAGTGTGGTATGTGAATACAATACAACTCAGCAACAAAAGGTAACAATCAATACAAGCAGTGGCATTGATGAATATAAAATATTTATGCTGAGGAAAAAAAGCCTGATGAAAAGTTTACTTCTTTTATGATTCCACTTACATGAAATTCTACAAAATGCAAACTAATCTACAGTGTGACCCAGAGGGCTTTAATAGTCCCCTGAGGAAAACTAAATGTTAGGCAGGTTTCTCTCTGACTGTAACCCCTGACCGCCCCCCCCCCCCCCGCCCCCGCCTTGCAGTGGTTCTCAACCTTCCTAATGCCGCGACCCTTTCATACAGTTCCTCATGTTGTGGTGACCCCCAACCATAAAATTATTTTTGTTGCTACTTCATAACTGTAATTTTGCTACTGTTATGAATCGTAATGTAAATATCTGTGTTTTGCGATGGTCTTAGGCGACCCACAGGTTGAAAACCACTGCTGTAGAGCCTAAGACCATCGGAAAACACAGATATTTACATTGCGATTCATAACAGTAGCAAAATTACAGTTATGAAGTAGCAACGAAAATAATTTTATGGTTCGGGGTCACCACAACATGAGGAGCTGTATGAAAGGGTCGCGGCATTAGAAAGGTTGAGAACCACAGTTAGAGCGTTTCCTTTAGAAAATTACAATTGTCAATTCTTTCTCAGCCCCTTTGAGATGTAAATACTCTCTCATTCTATTGAAATAGTTTTTATCTTTATTGCAATAGTCTTGAATACAGTCTTCCTAGATTGTTTAACTCAATCAAGTGCAATTTTCTTTGACAACTGACAGAAAGCAGATGAGTGATTGCTTGGGGTTTGGGGCAGGTGTGAGGGAGTGAGATTATAAAGGCTCAGGAGAAAATTCGGGATTGAGGGCCCTCGCTGGTTTGGCTCAGTGGGTAGAGGGTTGGCCTTTGGGCCAAAGGGACCCGCTTTCGATTCTGGTCTAGGGCACTTACCTTGGTTGCAGGCTCCTCCCTGGCCTGGGCCCTAGTCCGGGTGTGTGCAGGAGGCAACCAGTGTTTGTGAGACACATCAGTGTTTCTCTTTGTTTTTTCCCCCTCTCTCTTCCATTCCCTCTAAAAATCAATGGAAAAATATCCTTGAGTGAGGATTAACAAAACAAGAAAAAGAAAAAGAAAAAGAAAACTTGGGGGTGATGGGCAGTTTTCTTGGTGTGTATGTGTGTGTAAGGCTGTGAGTGTCATGACTACATTTATTTGTATGCCAAAAGTTATTAAATTTTTCAGTTGATTAATTAATATAAATTATATCTCAAGAGACCTATTAAGATTACATATATCATCTTACCCCCAAATTGGCTTTTATTGTAAGACTCAATTTTATTAAAATAATTACATATGTATATAGAAACATGTGACTAACATATGCTAACAGAGTTTGGAACAAAAAACTGGAAACAATCTTTTTTTTATCAATAAGAAAATCAATAAACAAATTACGGTACATCCATAATACTACACAGCTATTAAAAGAATAAGTGGAAAGATCGTCAAGAGCAAACTGAAGGCTAACACATGTATATTATGTGATTCCATTTATGTAAAGAAATATGTAAGCACATATAAAAATTAACACAAACTCAATAGAGATTGACTCTGGAGGGTGTTAGAATTGTGAAAGGCACATGAACCCTTACTTCATCTTCCATATTGTATAAGATGAGCTGGCTGATCTTTGAGAGCTGGATCCTCTACTTTCTCCTTCATATCCTCCAATACTGGACACGACAATGGAGTATACATTAACAACTAAAAGCTTGGTCCTTTTAGATTATGTTCCAGTTTTAAAAATAGTGGCTTGGTTTTCTAGTATTCTCCAAATATGACCAATGATGGCTTTTTGGGTAATATTACGAATTCAGGAATTTAAGCATATTTCATGTGTTTCAAACCATTGCCTTTATCACCTTACTGATACTCAAACTGTCTTATCTTGGGCCACTATAAGCCTATTCAAGTTGGCTCTGGAGTTCTTATTGTGCTCATAATATAATTTGATAGCTTCCTCTATTTCTGGAATGATAAAGTGCTTCAAGTGCACATTTTACATTTCCTGCACCAGACTGGGAATCAACTATTTTTCCAAAGAGCTCTGGTTCCTGTTAATGGGAAATTGATGTGATGGTTGGTCATTGCTGTTGGGTTGATAATTTTTTTTCTAGATCTTTTCAGTAGATGGAGCTTGATATGTTCTAAAAGCATTTTTAAAAGCATGAGCTTACAACGGGACCTATATTCTAGCTAACATTGTTAGATACCTTGGATGTTTGAAAAAGGATACAGAAAATATTGTTGCAGACCTTCAGTAAATTTATAGTTTAATTGTAGTTTGCTGATTTCTGTCTAAGAATAAAAAAATGTTGAGTACGATGTTCTCAATTAATCCCTGAGTTTATCATCCTCTTTTCCATACTCTGACTTCTCTTTATCATTGCTGGGTTCAGATGATTATACTAAGTTAATTATTGGGACCTCAAAATAATATGTTTAGGAAAAGATTTAATGAAGAGAAAATGGTGGGCTGGAGTTTGTTTATTTTTTCCCCTTCACCTTTCTCAAGTTCTTCATTGAGAATTCTTTTTATTTTATTTTTTCTGAGTATTTATTTTTTTGTATCTGCGCTTGATACATACTCAGTTATTCAAGGGGAGAACTTTTGGGCTATTAATTGTGTCTATCTTTTATTTCAATTACTCCCTATTACAAATCTCTTCTTCCCAGCATTTCTATCCTTTTCACTCCCTTGTTGTTGAATTAAAAACTTAGAATCCATGAAATCTGAATTACATTAAACTAAAACAAAACAACACAAACAAACACAAAAAACTCCCCCAAATAAAAAAGGAAACGTCTTCCTCAATTTGCTTACAAGTCAATCAGCTCACAAAATGTAAAAATTTCCAATGCTTTTCATAAACCTGGGTTAAGACTGGGTCTTTTCAGAATATAGCTTTCAAATTAACCTACGTTTCACAAAACATGACATTTTGTTTTCTTGGGTGTTTGCAAGCAAACTTGAACAACCATTCAGTATTTTAGTCGGCCCCTTCAAAGTTGGGTTGGGGGAAATCTTCAAAGTCAATTCACATTTTCTCGCTTTGTTAAATTTCACCTGTTTGCAGGTCTCTGATGGCTTGCCTCCCAACCTTTCACCCAGTCCAGGCTTATTTGAAAACCACACCACATTGGCTTTAGAAGCAACCTGGGCTTGTTAACAAACGAAGCCCACTCCAACTGCAGCCCAGGTTAGTCCAAAACGCATCTCTAGACATCTCCTCTTTTTCTCCTGGGAGAGAAGAACCTGGCTGTATTTTAAGGCATAGAACTGATTTCAAAAGTTTTAGATTTAATAGTCTGTTTGAATTTTGACAAATATTTCCATCCTTAATTTAAGATGTGTTTTTCTAGCAAAAGAGAATCCAACACTGTATATAAGCCATGACAGAAATCTTCTCGCTTCCAAATCTCTCTCTTCATCTTCCTGGCCCTGGGACTTAATCACCCTTAACTACATCCTCTGACATTTGTGATCCATACCTCTTCACACTCTCTTCACATAATTGGAAGAAGGTATTTTTTTCTCTTACTATGCCAGTTTACCTTTTTTTTTTTTTTTTTGAGCCGTACCTCTTGCAGATTCACTTCTTCCATGAAGCCTTCCAATCAAAATGTATGAAATGCCAGGAAGAAAAATCATAAGCTCACAAATAGGCAACAGTCAGGGTTTTCTTCATTGTGTGAATCAAGCCAGCCTTGGTGTAGCTGTCTAGTGGTCCTCTGAGCAGTCGGTTGCAAGGCTTGCATTATCACACGGTGCACAGGGACTCAACTCTTAACACCAACTTGCAGACTTCCTGCCTCAGAAATGATGAGAATAGTGATTTCATTCATTTACCTCCTAGGAACTTATTACTTGGAATACAATCGGCTGAATTCAAACAATGCACTAAATAACTGTTTGCTTTTTCAAACATTTTTTCTGTTGTTTATTTTAAAAACAACTTGTTGAATTTTGTCCATTAATATAAAGCTTATGTTAACATTTTCTTGCCCAACAAGAAGACTGTGTGTTGACACCTCTTATAGTTTCTGGGAATCCACTGCAGTAGGGAGAATAACTACCAGCAGTAACATACTGGATTACACACTTTCTTTAAATTCCTCTCGGGCGACCTCCTTTCAACCACGGCGCTTTGTTCCAGAGCCCATGCATGAACAATTTTTATATTTTTCCAAAGTAGAAGTTGTTTTCTTCAGGTCTTTTCTTTCCACTAGGAAGTCATGTTTTCCCTGTGAATGGAACTGAAACCCCAATTGTTCAATTCTAAATTCAAAACCCACAGAATTTGGTCTAAAGTAAACAAAACACATCCATTCTCTTGTTCCTAATGGCTTGAAATTCTATCCAAGTTTTCTAAAAGTTGATTGAGTCTTACCAACATTTTCTATGAACCACACATAAATTTGGAGTTTACAGCAAACCCCAAACCTCCAGAAATAAACCCTGCATCAAGAAAGTTTCATTTGGTTTCAGGTTTCAATATAACTTTACAAAAAAAGCACTAAGCAACACTAGATGGAGATGATCCCCATTGCCAGTGGAATGTATGCATATGTATCATTGCATACCGGCACTGATGCATGTCTTTAAGTCTTGAAGCCCACTCTGTGTTTTGCAGTTAATACAACTATGCACATTTTATTTGTAGCTAAAATTCCAATACTGACTTTATAGCTTGAAATTACACAAAAGAGTGTACTAAGGAACAGCATTGTATAAATGAGGATCTACTCTAAACCAGTGGTTGGCAAACTGCGGCTCGCGAGCCACATGCAGCTCTTTGGCCCCTTGAGTGTGGCTCTTCCACACAATACCACGGCCTGGGCAAGTCTATTTTGAAGAAGTGGCGTTAGAAGAAGTTTAAGTTTAAAAAATTTGGCTCTCAAAAGAAATTTCAATCGGTGTACTGTTGATATTTGGCTCTGTTGACTAATGAATTTGCTGACCACTGCTCTAAACAATAGTTGAAGGACATTAAGGCTTGCAAAAAAATGATATACATGCTAATCTATATATATGTAAAAGCCTAAGCAACCGTTAGGACCGGTCGACTGAGCAACCAGTCGACCAGTCGCTATGACACACACTGACCACCAGGGGGCAGATGCTCAACTCAGGAGCTGCCCCCTGGTGGTCAGTGTGCTCCCATAGCCAACCTCCCACATCCGGCCAATCTCCCATGGTCCCTCCCCCTGGCCAGCCAGCCCTGAGTGGCCCCGATTGGCCCTGATCGCTGGCGAGGCTGAGGGACCCCACCCGTGCATGAATTTGTGCACTGGGCCTCTAGTTGTTAAATATTATTCAATTAACTTCTAAAAGACCTAGAATCACAGAAGTGAAAGGGACTCTAGGGAAAAAATTCTAGGGAATTTTTAATTTTTTTTTTTTTAACCCTGGTACTTCTGCAGGTATGACCAGATCCAAGTGTTTTCTGCCACAAAGAGACCTGGCCCATATAAACCTTCTCTGGCTCTTCCCACATCTTTCTCCTCCCATTGGAACAGACTGAGTCGAAACTCAGAGAATGGCAGAGTGAAAAGACAGAAGGAGCTATTTAGCACAGAGGAATGCTGCAGATCAGGAACAACCATATGTCACATTATCAAGAAAAATCTCTAAGGCTAAGACATGGACATTTGCGAGTTTATTTGTTACAGATGCTAGCGTTATTCTTACTAATACAAAATGTATTTTATACTTGTCTTCTATGTGCGTTATTATTAACAATACCAAAAAATTCAGGTATTAAAAAGAACTTTATAAGGAGAAAGTTTAATATATTTAGTGTTGTCTTAGCATTCCATCATATCTACACTAATAAAAGAGAAACATGCAAATTGACCATACCTTCACTATGCCCACAAGCCATGCCCATCACCAATCAGGAGCAAGTATGCAAATTAACCCAACCAAGATGGCTGTGGCCATGGAGCGAGCAGGAGGCTTGGGTTTCCCTGGCAATGGAGGAAGCCAAGCTTCCTGCCTGTTCTGGCCCGCCCTGGCCTCTACTCAAGGCTACAAAGTTTCAATTATAGAAGATAAATAAATCCCAACAAAAATGGTGGCAGCCACGGAACTGGAAAGAGCAGGAGGCTTTGGTTGCCCCCAGTGATGTAGGAAGCCAAGCTTCCTGGCCGGCCCTGGCCTCCTCTCAAGGCTACAAAGTTTCAATAAATAAATCCCAGATACCAGGGCCTCCACTTGGGTCGCTGGGGGCGTGGCCAGCCTGCAAACCACCACAGGCTTTTCACCCAGGCTGCCCCACACCCCAAGGGAACCCTCACCCTGATCCAGGACACCCTTCAGGGCAAACCAGCTGGCTCCAACTCATGCACCAGGCCTCTATCCTAGCTAATAAAAGAGTAATATGCAAATTGACTGTCATTCCAACACACAAGATGGCTGTCCCCATGTGGACACAAGATGACCACCACAAGATGGCCAGCAGGGGAGGGCAGTTGGGTGGGACCAGGCCTTCAAGGGAGGGCAGTTGGGGGCGATCAAGCCTGCAGGGAAGGGCAGTTGGGGGGACCAGGACTGCAGGGGAGGGCAGTTAGGGGCAATCAGCTTGGCAGGGGAGCAGTTAGACATCAATGAGGCTGGCAAGGGAGTGGTTAGGGGGTGATCAGGATGGCAGGCAGAAGCAGTTAGGGGCAATCAGGAAGGCAGGCAGGTGAGCAGCTGGGAGTCAGCAGTACTGGACTGTGAGAGGGATGTCCGACTGCCCATTTAGGCCCAATCCTGGTGAGAGGGATGTCTGACTGCCCGTTTAGGCCCGATCCCGGTAGGATTGGAGAGGGTGCAGGCTGGGCTGAGGGACACCCCCCCATGCACGAATTTTGTGCACCAGGCCTCTAGTGGAATAATATTCTTAACCACCATGAGAATTATAACACATAAACCATCTTTATATTTCCTAGTTGAGGCTCTATAATGTAAACAATTGTTCCTTTCTAGTAAAGAGATTGTCAAAAATACAAAAGAGAACCTAAAAATTTTGGGCTTGGACAAAAAAATGAGAAAAACACATTTTAAAGCCCTTCTCTCCACTTCCTTGATCACTGGCTTGGGAATCTTGGCACAGTGCTTTCCTCTCTTTAGCTGAGTGAGCTGAGTACGTTTGGGATGAGGGATGATGGGCAGACATAAGGTATGAATAAAAGGCCTCAGGGAATTTTAGATAGAAAAACTTGGCCCCACATTTCTGTTTAATGTGCATAAAATATGTAAGATATCCAGGATCAAAATGTCCTGAGCAGCCTAGAAATATGATAATGATCATTTTAGGTCTTTTTATTGGTCCCAAGGAAGAAAAATTATGGGACAGAAACTTAAAAACAATTTCCATGGATTTTTGACAATCCAAGTGTCTCATGTTGATCTGGACAATAAAAACATATATTGTCTGTTTGATTAAAAAACCAAACTCCTGCCAACAAAAAAATCATTAAACATTACCACAGCAAACAATTTAAAAATTATCATAAATCTGTCAGCACTTAAGTTCAATAAATAGGTACAAGTGTCTTTCAATAAGATACATGTTTTGTGAACACTTAAGTACTAAATTAAGTACTAAACAGTTGTTTAGCTTCTGAGAGGTGTACCTTGAGAGAAGAGAACCATTGAGGTGGTAGTCACATTGGCTATTTGGTGAAACCTGTTCTCTTCCTTACACACTGTCTCCCCCCTTCACCCCCACCCCTTCCCTTCTTCAATAATTCTGCTTTTCCCAGAGCAATGTCTGATAACATCCTCATGGTAATATTTGCCTTGAATGTGGAGAGTTAATCCACCGCTTTGGACAGAACTTTCTAATATGTCTTGACCTAGGGCCTCTTCTCAGTTTCAATGTTCAGAGAACTAGTATATGCATTCTTTGACCTCCCTAGGCAGAGTTCATCTCTCCCACCTCTGCTTCTAAAGCATTTGATTCTTATGCTCTGTTCTATACACACTCATATGTATGTGCTAATATTGGCCAGAAGGTTCAGTACCAAACCCTGATGCCATGACCATTCAGAGAGGACACTGAGAAGTATGTGGAGGTCAGCTGAGCTGGGGACCAAGAGTGGAACTGTGTGAAGAGCGAAAGACAGGGCTCTGGAAACAGGAATCCAGAGAACGTCCAGAGCTGGGGGGAGCTGTCACAGTAATGGGGTCAGGTCAGGAAGGAAACTCATGAAACCCAAAGTTGAGGGAATACCTGAAGTTGCGTCCACTGCAAAGAAAATGGGTGCATGGGGCCCAGATATTGCTTTAGCTGGCGTTTTCCATTTGTTTCATCCCTGATGGGTGTTCTTGGACCATATCTGTTGTCTTTGCTAATCTGTGAACTCCTCAGGAGCCTCTTATGTATTTTATTCATCTGAATTCATTTCAGGTGCTCAAAGACTGAGTGTTAAATGAGTTGAGCAAATTCTGGAAGATATTGTTCACCTTATTTTATAGATGATAAACTTAGGGGTTCATCAAAGCTCTTAAACATGTTAGTGAGTATGGACACAGCTCCAATACTTTAGTTAGAATGTGAAGCAATTTAGTGTCCACCAATCTTACTTTTAAGTTCAGGGACCTAGTCATACCTTATAAGCACAGTATCTGACTTATTAGTAAAGACTCCAGTATGTCAGTGAAGAAAAAAAGTCAGAGGTGGATTAAACACACAAAAAGAGGAATCTTAATTTCATGTCCTCTCTGCATGTGCAGAGCCATGAGTGAACTGGATGAGGAGCAAGAGTTAATCTGTTCTGTACACAAGACGGTTACAGTGTAGAGTGATCCCAGGAGCATGTTGTTGAGAGTATGGATGAGTACTTTGAGGTGAAGTAAAGGATCACACAGTCCTGCTTTCGAATGAATGACCCCACCACATTGCCCTTTAGTAATTTCCTGATGCTTTAGTGTATGGGGGTGTCAAGACCGCAATGCTCTAACACTGGCAGTGGGTTTAATTGCATCTTCAGTTAAACCTAACTAAAGCACATTTTTACCATGCCTGTATCTATACCTCTAGTCATGTGGTTTTAGGCTAAAGGAAAGTTTGTTTAAAAAATACACCACACACTCACATTTATTTAGCATCTAGTCTATATATCACATTGTTTTAGATCTCACAGTGACAGAGAAACAGGTTCAAAGAACTGAAAGACACCTTTTAGGTATAAGGTAGCATTTAAAAGCTAGTGGTAACAACTCATTAATGGATGGTGAAATTAATTCAGTAGACCATGATTAACATTAAAAAGGAAAGAACGGAAATAATTCAGAAGAGAACAGAAGAAGAAATAGAATACCTCATACATAGCAAGGAGAAGTATTTTTTCCCAGAACATTTTCTCCCACATGGACATACGTGTGTGCTGGGTCTGATGTAAATGGTATTGATTACTGTGTGTCGTAATCAAGAGTTTCAGAGCCCCTCCTTTAAGGGGTTTTGCTGAAAAAACACTGGAGTTCATATTACAATCTTTTGGGAACTAGAAGCTCCTCTTCCCATGTAGCTTTTTATTTTTAAAATTCCCAAGAAGGAGATACATTTAAATGTAAGAAAAGTTGAAACAAAAGCCCATGCAGTTATTGGTTTTCACAGTTCCACTGTAAAATTATATCATAAAAACAAAACTTTTAATGTTTGCACTAAAAACAAAAATATTTTTTCTCAAATATAAAGAAATTATTATTATTTTTTTTTGCGTATGTGAAAGGTCTTGAAGTTAATCTTTAAAACTTCCAATTTAGGGTATGTTTGTTTTTTTTTCAAACATGTGAATATAGTTTTATTAATTCATGTGTTTTTTAATGGGGTTGATGATTCTGCTTAATTGCTTGTTTTATTAATATTGGAGTCCATCCCACCATTATTGTTATAGTATTGACTACATTTTACTGTTTCATTTGAATAAAATTTAAAAGAAAAAAGTAAAAGAAGAGGGATTACAAACATTTAAAAGCTTAATTCTTAATTTCTTTCCCATCCAGTCAGAACAAAGACAGGGCATTTGACATGGTTTATTTGGGTGACGATCTTAATCTCCTCACTCGCCCTGGGAGAGGACTAGAATTGCAAATAAGCCCTGATGGTGGACTTTTCCTTCTCAACAAGGCCTCCAAATGTGTGTATGTTTTACATGCTTAGGTTTAGCTTTTGCTGATGAAGCACCGCCACTGAATTTCACCGGAAGTTCTGGTGGAAGTGCATAGATGATGGTCAGTAGGATCTGGGTGAGACATTGGAGCAGGTTCCTCCAGTGGCAGGGTCTCTGTTGAGTACGCCCCATTAACTTTTAGAGACCACTCACAGAACAGTGAGGATGCTGAAAGGTCCTGCCGATGCTGAAACATGGAACTCAATGGAACTGCTTTTTTGTTCAGATTAAGTCAAGATTTAAAAAAACTCAATACTTGAACTGGGTGCTATGCGTAAGGTATTGAGGCCTATGGTATCTGGAAAGCTTTGTCTTTTAGTCTCTTTATTAAAAACATACAATCTTCAAATATGAACCATTTAAAAGAGAAAGAGACTAGGATGGTGAATATTTTGGGTTTATACAGTACAAAGAAGTCAGACTGCTATGAAATCTCTATGACACCACAGCGTATAAAAGTATGTACAGTACCTACTGCTTGGTAATGATAAATGATTGTTACTGGTTTATGTATTGACTATATTATACTGTTTAGCATTATTTTAGAGTAGAATCTTTCTGCTTATATGAAAAATATTTTCTGTATAGCAGTATGACGTGTTATGCTATCAGTGGTCCCATATGTCTCAAGTTTACTGCGACTCTTGATTGCATCATTTTCTCTTGTGCTTGATTTAATCTCATGTTGTTTTGTGCAGTAACATGCTGTACAGGTTTGCAGACCGGGAGCAGTAGGCTATCCCACACAGCCTGGGTGTGTAGTAGGCTGTTCTATCCAGGTTTGTGGAAGGGCATACAATGATGTTTGCACAAGGAGGGAATCACCTATGGGCACATTTCTCAGAATGTATCCCTGCTGTTACAGGACATGTGACTATATCTACAAGCATCCCAAATGGCTCTGATGCAGGCAGCCTGGGACAAACATTGCCCTTGAGGCTTTTCAAGGGATCCATCTCAATTCACCTGGGGAGGGCATTAGATAGGGCTCTGTGACCAATTTCCAGACAGTCATAAAGGGTGCATTTGCTTAGTTCCTGTGCTCCATATCCCTCATGACCCTAGCCGGGATAGCCATGCATACATTAGAAGAATTCAGGGACTTGAAGTCCAGCTAGGCCCTCTTATTAGAGGCAAACAAGTCCTGAAATCAACACAGGGCAGAGAATTGGGAGAATGAGGCCACCTTCTACCCTGTCACCCACACCTTGAGAGAATGCAGCAATCTCTGGTGGCGAGTCCATTACACACCATCATACAATGCAAAACAACATTGTAAGATACAAGGAAGAATTTTTTTAGGTCTGTCTTTTCCCCCCTCCTCTTATTTTGAAGCATTTTTCCAATTGGAGGATACTTCAGCAGGCTGTGTATCCATGAAGGTGTCACTTGGACTCTAGGGATTGTAGTTTGGGGAATTCCATTTGATTCTGGAATGTTGAGAAAAGGATAAGAACCAAGTCCAGAGGAAAAAATTAGAGTATTTTAGGCCTGCAGTCTTGTCTTATTTTAAGAAGAGAGTTAAAGAAATAAGTACTTTTCTGATTGTCTAGGCCAGTTTGCCAGCAGAATAAAGAAGCAGGGAGCCAGGACGGAAGTTTTCCCTAGGAATAAAGCTTGCATTTGTCAAGGTATCACCAGGTACTTTCTCTAGAAAGATATTTCTCTCTAAGAGCCATGATTTCACTCTTATTAATGGAATATATACACTTTTCTTTGGTCAAAGCCTAAACATTTCATGACAGAAGTAATTGATATAGACTTTTTTTCCAATTGTGTCAACTGCAATTAAGTATAAGATCAACAGAGAAATCTATACTATGATGACTCCAAGAATAGGCAGCTAAGATCCACCGGATGAGCCAGCTTACTCACTGTTATTCAACCTTCCCTGTGAATTAGTTACAAAAAACTAGCAAAAGGTACTTTATGAAAGCCCTACTCTAGCTTTGAAAATGAATTATCTCATGATGAGTTAACTTCTGGGACTTTGCTAGTATCAATTTGAACAATCATTAGTCAAAAGCCACAGGTCACTGTTGGAAACCATGGTGCAGTAAAGGATGAAGTGGTGTTGAATTATTATGTAAAATTCCCCACCAGGCATGAGCCCCACCAAGTAGAAAAACAATTAGGAGACAGACAACACATTTGATCTCCCATCTCCCATTTGTTTGTTTCATAGTAGTAGTGGGTGCAGAATTTATTGTGACCTTAAAGGCACCCACGCTATACAAGATCTTTAAATGAGGCTGCTGCTGTAAGTAATGCTTATAGTTTCTTATAATGCAGAGTGAAGGAAACTGTCCATTTAAGGCAGAAGTGATGTTTCAGACCATATTTTCTTGGTATCACAGAGTAGTATGTTAATGCCAGTCCTGTTAGAAGTGCATGTGTGTTTATGGGGCCTGCTCCAAAGTAAAGTCTCGAGCATAGAAAATAAACAGTGTTGTTGAGTCACTGTTTATTTATCATTGCTAACCCAGAATTCATTAAATGGCACTGCCTGTCCTAAACTTTAATTCGAGCCACAAATATTCTCAATGTATTGCCATGTTGCTGAAAAGACATGTGCAGTACACATTTTTACCTCGTCTGCCTTTCCGGGTCTAAGCATTACAACTCAGCAGTGATTAAAAACAGGATTGAAACTACTACAAGGTCAGGTGAGTGTCTTGGATGTCCTAATGCATGTGGATCTGGTTGAGCAGTTAGCTTTTGTTTACGCCAAAGGCTTGATATTCCTACATTAAAATGGTTTAAAAGCCTATGCAAGCTACTGACATTTATTGATTCCAATATATTTTTGGCTCCTTGGAAAATGTCCCATGTGGAAACTTTCACAGTTCAAAATGTCTCCTCAGACATCTATTCTTTGCCAGAACACAGCATTTCGTACCCCAACAGCTCCCCTTAATGTTCTCAATGTCATATTCATGACTGGCCTCCAGGGCTGAAAGACTGAAATTCTACTCCTTTGGATAGATTTCACCCTCAAGAAGTTCACTCATGTTTTAGTCCCTCAACCTCTCTCCTTGCTCAATGTCAGGATTAATGCTTCAACTCTGCTCTATCAACACTGGTGCAGCAATTTTGAAAATAACGTGACTGTCTATTTACTTAAAAGGAATAATTGTAAATCCAAGGGAAAAATTCCGTCCACATACCACAGCAAACTTTTGGTAAGTGCAAATATAAAGGCACGAAGAAGACACGAACAAAAAGCATAAAGGAGGACTCCTCCGCCAGCATGGGCAACGCTACATTTCAACTTGGTTCAGTTCAACAAATACGCTGCCCCTCAGGGTTCCAAGAGTATCCTCCAGGGGGCTGGAAAGATGATGGGAAGGAGAGATAATTCTGAATAGATTCAAAAGTCATTGAGAAAGGGAAACATTCTCCATATAAACCAGCTGACAATACCAATATGCATGGACATCTAAGGAATACAGCTTTGAGAGGTCCTGTAGTATCACGTGATAGACCACTACCAAAATCCCAGACTAGTTGACGGCAAGTCCACGTGCAGGAGAGATCACAATAACACTGCTTTGGAAAGGCTTTGAAACGGAACTAATATTGGAGCAACAGCCCCCAGAGAGTGGACTGAATCCAACTGGTCCATTGCCTGCCTACACAAAAGTATCAATATTATCCACAGGCTAGAAAGAAGGCCAGACTCTCTGACATCACATAATATTCAGAGTCTAGGATATAATCCCAATTACTTGGGAATAAAGAACCAGAAAAATCTCAATTCACAGGGGAAAATACAATCAACAGATTAATAAGTTGAGATAACAAAGATGTTGAAATTATCTAACAAATACTTGAAAGCTGATTTTACAAAAATGCTCAAATAAGGACAAACATCCCTTAAAGAAATGGAAAATCACAGCAAAGTAAATATAAGACATAAAGAACAACCAAATGGAAATTTATAACTAATTTAAGTTCCACTCTTTTAGCAAATTTCAATTATATGTAGTCAGCTATCGCCTTCATGTCTTACATGAGATTCTTAGATTTTATTCATCTTATCGCTGAAAGTTTGTATGCCTTTACCAACCTCTTTTTCCTCCATCCGCAGCTTCTGACAACTACTTTCCTACTCTCTGTTTCTGAGTTTGACTTTTTTTTTTTTTAAAGAGTCTACATATAAGTGGTACCATGATGCAGTATTTGTCTTTCTCTTTCTGAGTCCATCCATGGTATAACAAATGGCAGAATTTCCTTCTTTCTTATGACTGAATAATATTATATATATATATGCCACAACTTCTTTATCCATTTATTAATTGATGGACACTTAGGTTGTTTCTTTACCTTGGTTAGCTGCATTAAACATGGGAGTGCAGATATTTCTTTGGTATCCTGTTTCATTTCCTTTGGAAATATACTCAGAAAAGTGATGTTGGATCATATGTAGTTCTATTTTTAATTTTTTGAGGAACCTCCATAATGTTTACCACAGTGAATACACTGATTTGTATGTCTACCAACTTCTTCAACTTGATAAAGGGCATCTACTAAAATACTTAAGAGTTAATGTCATACTTAATGGTGCAAGACTGAATGCTTTATCCCTAAGATTAGCAACAGGGCAATAACTCGCATTCAACATTGCAAAACCAGTTTTTATATTTAGGTCATTGATTCATTATAAGCTAATATTTGTTTTTAGTATGAGGTAGGGAGTCCAACTTTGGTTCTAGCACCATTTATTAGAGAGAATATTTTTTTCTCAATTGAATGTTTCTGACATCCTTGATGAAAATCAATTGGTCATAGAAGTATGGATTTATTTCTGGACTCTTCATTCTATTACATTAGCATATTTGTTTATTCTTATGGCACTACATACTCTTTTGATTACCATAGCATGGCAGTAAATTTTGATATTGGAAATTTTATTTTTATTTTTTAAGATCGTTTTGGTTATCTGGAATCCACTGCAATTCCATATGAATATTAGTATTGCCCTAACTGGTTTGGCTCAGTGGATAGCGCATTGGCCTGTGGACTAAAGGGTCCCAGGTTCGATTCCAGTCAAGGGCATGTACCTTGGTTGGGGGCACATCCCCAGTAGGGGGTGTGCAGGTGGCAGCTGATCGATGTTTCTTTCTCATTGATGTTTCTAACTCTCTATCCCTCTCCTTTCCTCTCTGTAAAAAAATCAATAAAAATATTTGAATATTAGTATTGACTTTTCCATTTCTGCAGAAAAGGGCAGTGAGATTTTGACAGGGACTTGATTTTTTTTTCAATATAATGGGAATACCATGAAAATGGAAGTGGCCAGGACTTCTATGCCCAGGTTCTGGCTCTGGCAACATAATGTAGTAGGAAAAGCTTAGCATTTGTAATTTGTAGACCCAGATTCATATTACTGGATTAATTGCTTAATTTTCAGGGCCTTATTTTCTCCACTTATAAAATGACTAGAGGCCTGATGCATGGAATTTGTGCAAGGGGCTCGGCCCATCACAGCCCGGGCTGCCTCGCAGCCCCACCCACTGGTTGTTCCAGAAGGTCCTCCGGTCTAATTAGCATATTAGCTCTTTATTAGATAGGATTATCAAAGAGGAACTCTAAGCTTCCTCTGAACTTTGTAGGTTAACATAGATTAGAGCCAAGCAAAATGTTGGAGGGAAATTTCAGATAATAAAGACTTCTAACTGTTCAGGGTCTTTAACAAGAATAGTATCATCATCGACAACAAAAACATCTGTAGTGCCATGTATTGACTATGTCAGATGTTGTGTTAAGTGCTCTGTGTTACTTAGCTCATTTCATCCTTAATGTGGCTCTCAGAGGGAGGTATTTTTATCCCCGTTTCACAGATGCAGGAACTGAACCTCAATGTATTGTAATGTGATGCAGACTATGGAGATAGTAGACAGATCTTAGAGATGGAACTAAAGACTGTTTACTTTAAATTATACTGTAATGGACTGATTCCTGGGTCCTTTCTATCATGATCATGATTAACTATTTTTCTTCACTATCCAAAAACTCTTCACTTTCCTCATCTTTGTTGCTATCACTTTTGTCAAAACTCTGGAATAATCTGAAGATATATATGGATTTCAATGGTATGGACTTTGTACACTGATTTCTCTTTTATTGGCAGGAGAGATCATTCTTGCTCTTGGGAACAGACACATTATGACTAAGCTGTGATTTATCCTATGGCCTGGGTAGAGTCAAAGCAACATCCACAAATCTTAATCTAACATGAAGCTTCATTTCCCAGGTTAGATGGTTAAAGGTATTTGAAAGACTTGAAGCTCTAGGTTAGTTAACAGTTATACAATAAAAACTTTACCCTTTTCTTAGATTCATATTTTTACTTTCAATTCTGTGTATCATAGTTACACCTGGAAATATAACATGTTCTTATAACTGTTTTATATTACTCTTCTTAAATAATGATTGCTGTTTTCCTGGTCTTTCAGGTTTTAGATTTGGGGATGCTGAATGTTGACTAGAGGGACTTTCTCTAATATTCATTTCTCTTTTTTCCTATGACTTCTATGACAATTAGTTTTCTCTCTTTGAACAACCATCTCTTTGATTGTTTGCCATAACATACTGTCATGTTGTCTGGGATTTTTAAAATTTTAAACTTTTTTCCAAATAGGTTACACAGGAAGTGTAGGGATTATCTTCCTCATTATTTAAAGTGGTTTTTTTTTTTTTTTTTACTTATTAAACACACATTTATTATTATTCTTTTATTTTTTTACCTCCCCACAGCCTCCCCTACCCTGTCGCATGCCCTTCCCCCTTCCCTCCTCCCCCCCCCCCCCCCGTCTTGTGTCCATTGGTTATGCTTATATGCATGCATACAAGTCCTTTGGTTGATCTGTTTCCCTCCCTCCCCTACACTCCCCAGCCTTCCTGCTGTAATTTGACAGTCTGATGCTTTACTGCCTCTGTATCTATCTTTTTATTCATCAGATTATAATGTTCTTTATTTTCCATAAAAGAGTGAGATCATGTGGTATTTTTCTTTCATTGCCTGGCTTATTTCACTTAGCATAATGCTCTCCAGTTCCATCCATGCTGCTGCAAATGGTAAGAATTCCTTCTTTTTTATAGCAGTGTATTACTCCATTGTGTAGATGTGCCACAGTTTTCTGATCCACTCATCTGCTGATGGGCATTTAGACGTTTCCAAATCTTAGCTATGATGAATTGTGCTGCTATGAACATAGGGGTGTATATATCCTTTCTGACTGGTGTTTCTAGTTTCTTGGGATATATTCCTAGAGGTGGGATTACTGGGTCAAATGGGAGCTCCATTTTTAGTTTTTTGAGGAAACTCCATACTGTTCTCCATGGTAGCTGCACCAGTCTGCATTCCCATCAGCAGTGCACGAGGGTTCCTTTTTCTCCACATCCTCGCTAGCACTTGTCGTTTGTTGATGATTGCCATTCTGACAGGTGTGAGATGGTACCACATTGTCGTTTTGATTTGCATCTCTTGGATAATTAGTGACTTTGAGCATGTTTTCATATGTCTCTTGGCCTTCCTTCTGTCTTCTTTTGAAAAGATTCAATTTAAGTCTGTTGCCCATTTTTTTTTATTGGATCATTTATCTTCCTTTTATTAAGTTGTATAAGTTGCCTGTAGATGTTGGAGATTAAACACTTATCAGTGATAACATTTGCAAATATGTTCTCCCATACAGTGGGCTTTCTTGTTGTTTTGTTGATGGTTTATTTTGCTGTACAAAAGCTTTTTATTTTGATGTAGTCCCATTTGTTTATTTTCTCTTTAGCTTCCATTGCCCTAGGAGCTGTATCGGTGAAGAAATTGCTTCGGCATATGTCTGAGATTTATCTGCTTGTGGATTCCTCTAGCATTTTTATGGTTTCCAGTCTTATGTTTAAGTCCTTGATCCATTTTGAGTTTATTTTTGTGTATGGTGTAAGTTGGTGGTCTAGTTTCACTTTTTTTGCATGTATCTGTCCAATTTTCCCAACATCATTTATTGAAGAAACTGTCTTGACTCCATTGTTTGTTCATGCCTCCTTTGTCAAATTATTAATTGAGCATAGTGGTTTGGGGCAATATCTGAATTCTCTATTCTATTCCATTGGTCTATATGTCTGTTCTTGTGCCAGTATCAGGCTGTTTTGAGAACAGTGGCTTTGTAATACAGCTTGAAATCTGGTATTGAGATCCCACCTACTTTGTTCTTCTTTCTCAGGATTTCTGTGGCTATTCGGGGTCTTGTTTTATTCCAGATGAATTTTTGGAGAGTTCTTTCTAGGTCTGTGAAATATGCTGTTGGTATTTTAATGGGGAGTGCATTGAATCTATAGATTGCTTTGGGTAGTATGGACATTTTAATGATGTTGATTCTACCAATCCATGAACATGGTATGTCCTTCCATCTGTTTACGTCTTCCTCTATCTCTTTTTTCAGTGTCCTGTACTTTTCTGCGTATAGGTCTTTTACCTCCTTAGTTAAGTTTATTCCTAGGTATCTTAATTTTTTTTGGTGCGATGGTAAATGGGATTGCTTTTTTAGCCTCTCTTTCTGTAAGTTCACTATTGGTGTATAGAAATGCCATAGATTTCTTGGCATTAATTTTGTATCCTGCTACATTGCTGAATTCATTTATTAAGTCAATTAGTTTTTAATGGAGTCTATAGGGTATTTTTTATGTACAATATCATGTCATCTGCAAATAAGGACAGCTTTACTTCTTCTTTTCCAATTTGGATGCCTTTTATTTCTTCTTCTTGTCTAATTGCAATGGCTAATACTTCCAGTACTATGTCGAACAGGAGTGGTGAGAGTGGGCATCCCTGTCTTGTTTCTGTTCTTAGGGGAAATGGTTTTAGTTTTTTCCCATTGAGTATGATGTTAGCTGTGGGTTTATTATATATAGCTTTTATTATGTTGAGGTATGATCCTTCTATTCCCACCATGTTGAGAGTTTTTATCAAAAAAGGATGTTGGATTTTGTCAAATGCTTTTTCTGCATCAATTGATATGACTATGTGGTTTTTATCTCTCAATTTGTTTATGTGATGTATCACGTTTATTGATTTGTAGATATTGTGCCATCCTTGCATCCCCAGGATAAATCCTACTTGGTCATGGTGTATGATCTTTCTGATGTACTGCTGGATCCAATTTGCTAAAATTTTGTTGAGGATTTTGGCATCTATGTTCATGAGGGATATTGGCCTGTAATTCTCTTTCATTGTGTTGTCTTTATCTGGTTTTGGTATTAGGGTGATGCTGGCTTCATAGAAGGAGCTTGGAAGTGTTCCTTCCTCTTGAATTTTTTGGAATAGTCTGAAGAGGATAGGTTTTAGTTCTTCCTTGAATGTTTGGTAAAACTCCGTGTGAAGTTGTCTGGCCTCAGGCTTTTGTTTGCTAGAAGCTTTTTGATGACTGCCTCAATTTCTTCCATGGTTATTGGCCTATTGAGATGTTTAGATTCTTCCTGATTGAGTTTTGGAAGGTTGTATTTTTCTAGAAATATGCCCATTTCCTCCAGGTTGTCCAGTTTGTTGGAATAGAGTTGTTCATAATATTTTTTTTTTAACAATTCTTTGTATTTCAGTGGGGTCTGTTGTTATTTCACCTCTTTCATTTCTGATTTTGTTTATTTGGGTCCTCTCTCTTTGCTTCTTGGTGAGCCTGGCTAAAGGCTCATCAATCTTTTTTATCCTTTCAAAGAACCAGCTCTTGGACTTGTTGATCTTTTGTATTTTTTTGTTTGTTTGTTTGTTTTTTTTTTTTTGGTCTCAATGTCATTTATCTCTGCTCTGATCTTTATTATTTCCTTCCTTCTGTTTACACTGGGCTTTTCTTATTGCTCTCTTTCTCCCTCTTTGAGTTGTAGGGTTAGGCAATTTATTACCATTGTTTCTTGTTTTTTTCAGTAGGCTTGTAGAGCTATGAACTTCCCTCTCAAGACTGCTTTTGCTGTGTCCCATAGATTTTTGATTGTTGCGTTTTCATTGTCATTTGTTGCCATGATGTTTTTTATTTCTTCCTTGATCTCTCTGGTAACCCAGTCATTGTTTAATAGCATGCTGTTTAGTCTCCATGTGTTTGATTTCTTTGGATTGTTTTTATTGTAGCTGATTTCCAGTTTTATGCCACTGTGATCTGAGAAGATGCTTGATATGATTTCTATCTTCTTGAATTTGAAGAGATTTTGCCTATGACCCAACATATGGTCTATCTTTGAAAATGACCCATGTGCACTTGAGAAGAATGTATATTCTGTGGCTTTGGGGTGAAATGTTCTGAAGATGTCAATTAATTCCATCTGCTCTAGTGAGTCATTTAGGATTGATGTTTCTTTGCTGATTTTTTGTTTAGAGGATTTGTCCAATGGTGATAGTGGGGTATTAAAGTCTCCTACTATGATTGTATTACTGTCAATCTCTCCCTTGATATCCTCCAGGAGTTTTTTTTATGTATTTGGGTGCTCCTGTATTGGGTGCGTATATGTTTACCAGAGTTATTTCTTCTTGTTGGATTGCTCCCTTTAGTATTATGAAGTGGCCTTCCTTATCTCTTGTTATGTCCTTCACTTTGAAATATAATTTGTCAGATATAAGTATTGCTACCCCCGCTTTTTTTTTTCCATTTCTATTCGCCTGAAAAACCTTTTTCCATCCCTTCACCCTCAGTCTGTGTGCGTCTTTTTTCTGAGGTGGGTTTCTTGTAGACAGCAGATATATGGGCCGTGTTCTCTTATCCAATCCGTTACCCTATGCCTTTTGATTGGGGAATTTAATCCATTTACATTTAAAGTTATTATTGATAGGTACTTACTGTTGCCATTTTTATTCTTTACCCCTGTGTTCCTTCTTTGCTTCCCATTTCTTTCTTTCTTTCTTTCTTTCTTTCTTTCTTTCTTTCTTTCTTTCTTTCTTTCTTTCTTTCTTTCTTTCTTTCTTTCTTTCTTTCTTTCTTTACAGCAGACCCTTTAGCATTTCTTGCATTGCTGGTTTGGTGGTAATAAATTCCCTTAGTCCTTTTTTGTCCGTGAAGCTCCTGATTTCACCTGCAGTTTTGATTGATAGCCTTGCTGGGTGCAGTATTCTGGATTCAGTCTCTTCCTTTGCATGACTTTGTATATTTCATTCCATTCCCTTCTGGCCTGATGAGTGTCTGTTGAGATATCAATCGCTAGTCTGATGGGGGTTCCTTTGTATGTAAATTTCTGTCTCTCTCTGGCCGCTTTTAAGATTCTTACTTTGTTGTTGGTGTTTGCCAATTTAATTATAATGTGTGTTGGCATCGGTCTTTTGGCGTTCATTTTGCTTGGGATCTGTGAGCTTCTTGGATTTGTGTGGGTTTTTCCTTCCCTGTAGCAGCAAAGTTTTCTGTCATTATTTCTTCAAACAGGTTTTCTATTCCTTGCTCAGTTTCCTCTTCTTCTGGTACCCCTAATATGCGGATGTTGTTTTTGTGTCATGTTGTCTCAAAGTTCCCTTAGGCTGTTCTCCTGCTTTTTAATTTTTTTTTCTAGAAGCTGCTCCACTTGTGTATTTTTTCCTACCTTGTCTTCTAGTTCACTGATGCGGTCCTCTGCTTCTTCTAGTCTACTCTTGATGCTTTCTATTGAGTTCTTTATAGCAGCGATGTCATTTTTTCATTTCTTCTTGGTTCTTCTTCATTTCCTCTTGGTTCTTACTCATATTGTCGAATTTGTTCTCCATTCTTTTCAGCCACCTTATGATCATTTATCTGAATTCTTTCTCTGACATGTTGCTTGCTTCCATTTCGTTTACTTCCTTTTCTGGTGATGTCTGCTTTTCTTTCATATGCGGGCTCTTTCTTTGTCTCCCCAGAGTCTTTCTTCTCCGGGTGTCTGGTTATGTAGTTCTCTGTCTCCTGCGTTGATTTAAAGGCAAAAAATACAACACAACCATGTACAACATACAAGGCACTGAACAGAAATGTTTTCATGATATTAATAACTTCAAATAAAGGTGACCACCAGAGAAAGGCAAATTAGAGTATAGGAGAGAAACAAGAAGAGAAAAAAAAAATAAAGAAAGGAGTGCAAAAATGAAATTGGGAAAAGAAAAAATAAAGTAAGGGAGAAAAGAAAGAGAATAAGAAAGAAAAGGGGAACTAACTATATATTTGTGGAGAAAACTCCAATAGAACAGCCACTAATCCCAAGAAATGCCAGCAACACGTATCTGGAGATGAATACAAACTACAAACAACAACTAATATCAAGTGAGATGAGGGAAAACAGAAGCAAAAAACAAACAAAAAAACCCCAACACAAAACAAAAGAATAAGCAAAACAATCCCACAAACAAGCATAAAAATCAATATAATCAACATTCAAGAAAACAACAACAAAAGGACAGAGAGAAAAACAATTTTTTGGATAGTGAAGACACAGAAGAGAGAGGTGTGTATGGACTTGGAGTAGGGGATTAGAAATTAGATATATAAGTAGGGTGATATTTTAACAAGGGTTAAAAAGAAAGAATAGGGAAAATCTAAAGCAGGAAAAGTGTAAGAGAAACAGGACACCAAAAGTGGAAAGGTTAGGAAGAGAGTGATGGCGTAAAGGTAGAGTTGAGATAGAGTAAAATGATTCTAAAGGAAAGATGAAAATGGAATGTAGAACACTAATCCCAAAGTAAAATAAAGAGAAAATAAAGGAACACTTTTTTTAAAAAAAGGTAAAATAGTAGTATTAATAATACTGATCAAAAATAAAAATATAATAATTAAAAAGGTAAAATGAAGTGAGGAAAAAAGAAAAGTTAGTTTCTTAAGTAAAAGATGAAAAAAATAAAAAATAAATAATAAATAAAAATAAAATGTGCAGTAGTGAAGGTCATTCACTTCCTCTATTGTTCTGTTTGGCACGCCTGTTTCCCAGTCAGGACAGTATTGCAGTTTCCTGTGTTCCACTGCTCTTCAGTGTTATAAGCCAGTCCTGATATTTAAGCAGGCAGTGTGTCTTAATTTCTTGTATTCCTTTGTTTGTGATTACACAAGAGTCAATTTTGCGATTCAAACCCTGGGTGGCAATGTTTCTGGATTGACCTCTGGGTCTATAGGTCCTCTCTAGTCTGTGTTTAGATCCTGCTTTCCCTGTGGCACTCAATACCGGTTTGTTGGAGTGGGCTGTCCAGAGCTGGTTCTCCGAAGGTCACTCCCTGCTCTGATCCCCAGGTTCCAGAAAAACAACTTTCCCCTGCAGTCTTCTAGGGTGTCCCCAACTGGGTGATTCTATGTATTGGGCTTAGTAATCAAAAGCCAGGTTTTAAAGAGGAAAGAATGCATGTGTGTGAATTCTGGGGCTGCGCGCAAGTCTGCGTGGTCTTTTTTTCCCCCTTGTGTCCAAGCAGCCAGCACACTTTTAAAATTTCTAGGCTGTCCTGCACCAGATCAAATTTGGGTTGCTTTTTAGAGATCCCCTCTGTTAGCAGCTCTGAGGACCCCCTTCCACATTCATGGATCACGCCAGCCCCAACAGCCACGGATTCTTCTAGGTGCAGACTTCCCCTGGTCCTCCAGCTCCTGCAGTGCATGTGCTTCTTTGTCCTGCCAGGACCAGAGACCTCACCTTATCCCAGGTGAAATCTGACCCCTCCATGGTGGAGTATAGAGCTCCTCTGAATCCACGTATTTGGGCCAATTGGGGACCAGTGTTCTGGGGTTTGTAGCTGTTTGGTGGGTGCCATAGTTGCAGATTTTCAGGCTTCTGATAACATCCACTTTCCCCTTCAAGATGGCATGGTCTCCGCGTATGAGCCGGTGGCTCTGGGAGGGGACCCAGCAGCAGTTGGGGCTGCCCGGTCAGGGGAGCCCTGTCCAGCAGTCCCCCACCTTCTCCTGGAGTATAGCTGTCCCTTAACTCACCAGCTGATCTTTCTATCTGTGCTGGGACAAGGCTCAGGACAGGTCCGTTTATTCTGCCGCCATTTTTTTTCTAAAGTGTTTTTTTCTGACATCATTACTTACCCCACATGGAAATTATAGGACTCTATCCTGATGGCACTTTGCTTAATTTGATCTTAGTACCTGTGAGGTAGATTGTTACCATAATGGCTTCCCAATTCTCTGTGTCCTGTATGTGGTTCTTTACTACCTTGACTCCGGGCTTGGCCATGTGACATGACTTGGCCAATGGGACTCTGAAAATGTGATACAAACTGAGGCTAGGAAAATGCTTGCACATCTGTGTTTTCCCTCTTGAAATGTGCACTTTTTGAAGGAGGCTGTGTTAGTGGGTTAAACACATGTGATCCTGTGGGCAGCCAGAATCCTGCCATTCATGTGATTGAGGCCATTTTCTTCCAGCCAGTCCCAGCTGAGTCACACATTATTGTAGCCATATGAGTGGTCCCCGGTGAAACCATCATAGGAGCTGCTTAGCTGAGCCCACCCCAGCCCAAATTATGGACTAACAGAATTGTGATAAAAATTTTTTTGAACAGCAAATCTTAGGGGCTTTGTTATAGAGCAATTAATAACTGGTAGACCCTATAAAAGCTCATGACACATGGCTCAGGGATGGATACATGAGTCTCAGAAGCATTCATTCTTCTTGGACAATCATTTCTCTTGTTATAAAAATAATTTATTCACAGAAGTCCTATCCTAAAGCAGATAATTGTTTGATTCTGTTTTCCAACCTAATTTGTCATTGATTTATTCTTTTTGTACCATAAAAGGACTTTTTTAAACTATAGGTTATTACTGAAAAATCCACTAAAAAGCCACATTTAGAAAGGAGCAAAAAATAAAGAAGTAGACTATTGTTTTGGGTAGTCTGCATTTAACTTTCCTTTTCAGTGTTCATTTAGAAGAAAATTGTTGGAACCTGGGTAGAACATGGGTGGACATACACTTTACTCTGCATTACCCTTTTGTAAGGAAGCTTTACAATATTGTGTCTTATGCATCTATTACCTTTTACCATTTTTTAAAAGTAATTACAATTAATTCACATAAAAATGTCTAAAAAATCCTTGACAACATCCAAGGCAAGAATTTTTAAAGAATTTCTGTGGTTACTGAAATTCTAGTTGCCATCCAAGTATCTAGAGGTAAGTATGCTTAAGATCAATTCAATATTTATCACTGAATTAGTTGCAGGGTCTTTCAATTTTCCCTAAAGAATAGTCACCTAGGAAGAAAAGTGGAAAGACTGTCACCATCTTGGAAAAGGTGTTCCTTTACAAGCAGGGGTGGGGAACATCCAGCCTGCGGGCTGATAAGGCCAAAGAAATCATTTGGCCTGGCCCTGCCGAGGCATTAGGGGTGAGCTAATTAAGTTATTGACCAAATATAGCAGGCTATATTTTTAAGTTAATAATTTTGTATGGCCCACAAATGATGGTATAAATATCCAAATAGCCCTTGGCAGAGAAAAGATTTCCCACTCTTGCTCTAAAGAGTGGTAAAATACAAAGAAACAACACAGGTTGTTTCCATGATCAGGAAAACCAGATCGATATGAGTAGGTGAAAAGGATGTCCATGTTTAATGTGAAATATGATCCCACAGGCCTCACCATCAACCTTCCAATAATAACTACCATTTTCCAGATTGCTCTTGTCACCCTCAGTTCCAGAAGACATTACATTCATTTTATGATGCTTTTTCAGGGTGACAGTCAATGTAGCATGTGACGTTTAGGTGGTTTCAAATAGAGAACATAAGGTGACTTTACACTAAAGTGAAATTTCCATCTTTCACCAAACGTGAGCTTAAAGATAGATACCCCAAGTTCTTGCCTTCTTTATAATGCATTTAAACTTCCATTCTGTTCTTTGCAGAAAATGAAATTGTTTTCTGTCTATTTGTATATTTCAGCCCAACCATTAGTAACCTCTCCTAAAATTAGTTCTAAAAACAGCTTAAATAGTGGTCATTTCTTTTGCATGATACAATTCCTTTTCTACTTACATGGAAGTAATGGGAGTCCATATTACTTATAAATAAAATAAATAGGCAGACCACTTACTGAAAATTATTTCTTAGAAATCTCTGCCTTCTGGTGTCATTATGGTATGACATAATATGGAGCCCAACACTGATAGGTATTAAGCATTGAAAAGACACAGTCTGAAATCCTTCAAAGATTACTATTTAAAACTGGAGAGGAGTGACATAAAATTTTATGACTGAATCTTGATACAGGTAGACTAACACTTCAGAGCTGACTGCTATTTTTGAAGAGAGCTAGGGAAGCATCCACTGGGAAAAGCAAGAGTGTATTTGAATTTTAAAGAGGGTAATTTGCATGGTTGTAAAAATTCCTGGAACACATCTGAATTGTAAACCATACAAGTAGATTGTATCAAAGCAGAAGGATTTGGAGTTTCCAGAAAAATAAGCAAATTCATTAGCTTTCAAAGCAAAGAGTTAAAATCTGCAATGGTATGTAAACATTAAATTTGGCTGTTGAGGTTTCTATGTTGAAGCTTAGAAAGAGACTTTTAGAAATGTTTCTACTTCGTTCCCCCCAAATATCATAAATCAACTCTTTGATTTCTCTGCATATTTTCTTCAGTTTGTAAGGCTTGAACGTACATTTGTTTTAATTTTTAAAGTAATCAACAAATATTTCTGGGCCTTCAAAAGACCAAATGTGTTATAAGACCAATGGGAGACAATGCTCCAACTTGTGGCTCAGTATTAGCACATAAATATTAATAAGTTCAAATCATCCCAGAATGTCAAGAACAGGAGAAATATATGGAAATATTTTTTAAAATGAATTTCACTGTGCTGATTCCAGGGTGAAACTCTTTAAGCTGTTAACCAAAAGCAGGCAAACACACCTTCCTCACCTGATCCACGTCATGGCACAGACTGCTCATGGGAAAATGCTTTTGGTGTTGCCTTCTGGCCTCCAATAATTATTTTCTGGACATCGGCATTAATACTCAGAGGCTGGACCTTGTCAATAATACATGACTGTCCACACAGCCAGTTGAACTAAAAACAATATACAGGGTGGGGCAGAAGTAGGTTTACAGTTTTAAGTATGCAAAACAGAGTTGATTCTTGTATTATTATTGATTAATTATTATATTATTTTTCATATGAACAGCTGTCAACCTACTTTTGACCCACCCTGTATTAAAATGTAAGTTCTGAGTACTTAAAAACTACAATGTTCAGGATCACTCCAACTTGAAGTTAGAATAACGACATGTGGAAATGATGATGACTCTGCTGGTTCAATGGGAAACAGGTAGAGTAAGAACTATTACAAAGTTTATTCCAACTTTGTTTACATAATGAGCCCATCTCATTAATCTTTTCAAATTACTTCAGTACATGAGTGCATGGCCATAAAGCTTCTTTACTCAGCCTTTTTTATTTTATGCTCCATGAGTTCAAAGGTTGGAACAAAAAGAAACCAAAATCCAGTCAGCTTGTTTATAAGATGCTAAATCCATGTGCTTGACATTAACTGTATAATCTGTGGTGCACCTTTATCACATGAAGCTCATGATGGACTTATGAAGCCATAAAGCTGTCCACTCATTAATCTGCCTCATATGTAGCAAAATGGCAGTAAATACAAGGCATAGTCCTGCAGGCAAGTGGCCCGCATCTGTCATTATTCTATTATTTGTGATTGCATCAAGTACCTACTCACTGAGCTCAAATCCTGGACTTCTCAGAAAATGCAAACTGATTGACTTGAACTTTAGTAAAATATGAAAAATACTTTTAGGATACTTTCAGATTACTAATTTCCTTTAAAGAATGGCTAATTGTAAAGAACAGATATTAACACAGATTTGCAGATGTTTTGAAGCATCCTCTTAAAAAGTATAATGAAACCTAATATTTTATGAAAAGGGAAATATTTTGCTTTTGAATGATTTAATCTACCAACAATTGTTATTGACATGAGTTTGCAATGTGTATTTCCAAATAGAGCTACTTTCTGTGCCAGGTGGCAAAATAACTCTTAATCAGCACTTTAAATATTGTAGGAAATAAATTATTTCCCATAGAAAAATCATGCTGTTTGGGGTTCTAATTTTATTGAACTCTAATTCTGGAGTTTAATATTGACTTTTGTTCCAACCCTCATGTGGCAGACATGATTAGCTCCCACTACAATGATCTGGAAACACAGCAAACATCATTTTAATGCAAACTCCAATTTATTAACACTTTTTAAAAAGACAAGCCAAAGGGATAACGAGCAGAACAGGAAGTAAGAACAGTGACTATGCAAACATCTAAGCTAGCTCTGGGTGCATGCTGATTTTGATAATATGAGGGACTTGTGTTTTATGGCTTATACAAGGACAAGAGACAAGAACTTGGTCTGTGAGGAATTCATGTTGACATCCTATATGTAAATCAGGGACTGTGTAAGAGATGCATATTCAAAGAAAATGTGAACAAGAGGAAAAACAGACACTGACACAGGGAGATAATAGGATGACTAGTCTGCCTTGGTGTAGATTTGGGTTGGGGGTGAAAAAGATTTCTATTAAAATCTATTGCCATAGACCTGCCCCATTGTGGACGTAGGTTTAAATGCATACTGTCCACGTGTGGCTGAGGAATCCTCAAACTTTAGTCATGAATGTAGAAATGTCTCCAAATATATTCCAACCTGGCTGTGTTGGGTAAAAGTGAATATAACATTTCTCCAGTGGAAGGTGTTCTCTGGCCAGGCTGTGAAGATTTCTCACAGGAAAAATTCACTGAAAAGGGACTTAACAATCCGGACTTTCAAACAGAGGAGACAGCCCCAGCTTCCCGAGCCCTGGGCCAGTGTGAGCACTTGGGCCCTGGAGGTGCTGTGATAGCCAAGCTGGTGGCCTCCAATCTGCACAGCTGGCTACATTCCAACGCCAGAGCCACACACCTAGTTCCCCCTGGAGGCCCCGGTGGCAGCCTTGGCGGAGGAAGAAAAAGAGGAGAAGGGGGTGCCAGCGCTGGCGTGAGCATTGGCTGATTTCAACACCAGCTTTTCTGGGGCGGATGAGCATACATGAATAAGGTATGAGGTTCTGTGGACTTTTCTGATCTTTACCACTCTAATGAATATTATTTCAGGAAGCGAGAAGCGCTAACGGCTGCCCATAAGGAAACTATGGCAAAGATAGAGAACATATATCAGAATAAATTAAACTTAAAGGGAGTTCAGCCAGTGATCAGCAGGAAAGACCCTCCTAGTCAGATCTGGATCAGAAAAGCGCTTCTGGCCCTGGCCGGGTAGCTTGGTAGGTTAGAGAGTCATTCAGAATTGCTCTATCCACAATGCAATTATTTAGAAATCAGTAACAGGAAGATGACTCTTCCTTTTTTAAAGCTCTATACTTGAAAGCTAAAAAGCATATTTATAAACAACTCATGACTCAAAGAAGAAATCATAATGAAAATTTTAAAATATTTAAAATTAACCATCATGAAAATACTGCACATCAAAACTTCCAGGTGCAGTTAAAAGCCACTTAAGGAAAACTTAAAGCTCTATATATTCAAAACGTAAAGGAAAAAGTTAATGAGCTAAGCTAATTCAATTAAAGAAATTAGAAAAAAATCAGAATTCAACCAGAGAAAGCTGACCTATTCTCTTAGCACTTTCAAATACACGTGTAGAACACGATTGCTAACTGCAGTCACCATGCTGTGCATTCCATCTCCAGGACAGACTTAGCTTATAACTGGAAGTTTTTACCTTTTGAACACCTTTACCAGTTTGCCATTTCTCTTTTAAAAAATTCAAAAGTACAAAAATAAATAATATATTAATATGCATCTTAAATAAGTCACAACGTGAATCCTTTTAAAACTAATCAAATTAGACAGTATGAGACACATATAATTCACAACTAAGTAAATGCAAGCACTGGACTCCTGGCTGTGCTGTGATTGACAGCTGATCCCTTAAACAAGCAAGTCCCTTACATTCTTTGGGCCTTACTTCCCGCATCTGTATAATGAGAGTTGAACCAGATAATCTCTTAGGTCCACTTTACAGCTATTAAATTCAAGGCGAACCACTTTACAGGATTTTCAGCAAGGAAAGCATGAATAGCAATTTGAATTTTAAAGTATAATTTGAAATTGAAGCCATGAACTTATACTTGGATGTTCAGTTGTTCACCCCTATATTCATGGTCATTGCTGTGTTAAGTGTCCTACCATTCCTTCTTTCCAACCATATCCACCTTCTGTTCTGATCAGTCATTACAGAAAATCATCTCTCTTCTTCTGTCACACTAACTATTCCCAACGTGGGCAGACTCACCTTCTGCTGTGTGGTAAGGGATAGTTGGATGACCTCTTATTTTTTGTAAAGTTTTTGAGTCCTCATTTAACCACTGATAAAACTATAGGTTCTTTTAGTGCAAGAAACAGAAACTGGTTGTGGCTGTATTTTGGGGGGCAGGGGCAGGAGCCAGGAGAAAAATTACTGGAAAGACTCTGAGTACCTCCTGGAATCAAAGGAAGAGAAAGTTTTAAAGATGTCTGCATTAAACTTATTGGCCTTCTCCCAAGAGCTCTACCATTTTCAAAATTCAGCCCCAAATACCCTCAAGTCTCCTGGCCACTCTTTTCCAATTCTTTAATTCCTAGGATACAGATTCTAACTGGCCCAGTCTGGGTAAAACACAGTGTAGGGGAAAAGCAGGTTTGTACTGTGCATGTGCAGGCTGGAAAGCTTCCTCGGTCAATCTCTTCTTTATATTCTGGACTTCCGCTCTTCACAGTTCTGTCGCTCAGGCCTGTTCTCACAATCTCCTCCATCCTCCTTATGTTTTCACCCACATTTCAATATGGCCACATTTCAGCCATTCCGCTTCCTGCCAGCTGTTGTTCTTTCTCAGCCTTAGTGTATTCAGAAGTCTTTCCTCGCCTTCAGTCACAAGTTCCCTTTACCCATTTCAGCCTTGCCACAGGTAACTACCTTTCTACATGCACTTCTTCCTCACCCCTTGATTTCTACTGTCCCATATGTAGATTTCCTCTGGCATCTCTGCCACTTCTCAGATTCCTGCATACATGTGGAATAAAGGCATTCACACTGCTGTGCTTCTTTTTCTTCTTCCTCCCTCTACATACATCAACTTTAAAGTCAAATGCCTTTTAAAATAATCTTCTCAGTCCAACGAAATGAATGAAAGAACAGATTTACCATCCTTTTATACTTTCTATTAGGTTCTTGAATTTACACCCAAGATGAGAGACTGTCAGTTGTAATGGCGGCTACAAGTAAAGTGGCTCTAGATACTTTTATATCTCTGTGGAGTCGAGGTGGCAATATCCATGAAAAATTCCCTGTCCTCAGCCCCAGAGAGTGCTCTGAGGGTTACCTCTGACATTATGTGAGAATGCCTGACCTAGAAGAATCCTTTCAGGGTGAGTCAAACCCTCTTATGTTTCAATGAAGAGACAAAAGTCCAAATAATTTAGGGTTCATTAGGGAATTGGGACCTTGAATTGATCAAGATTGAGTTTTCTCTCCCTGGGAAAAGGGGCCTTAAAAAAGAAATATAATTTAATTACACACACACACAAAGTACATTTCTTGCATTCTTGTGTTTATAGCCAGAGATTTTTACCTAACACACATATACACACCCATACCCTCCCTGCTTCTGCTGACACAGGCGGTCTTCACCTTTAAGTAAAGATACATTAAGCACAGAGATAACATGTGGCATTTGCCATAGTCCAGAGTTTGCATAAAATTGCCGGAAAATTTCTTGAGATTAGGGATTGAGTCTACATGAAAACTCTGGGTTGTCAGTACTCATTGAGCTCCTTTGAGTTCTAGGGTATGAGAAGTTCAGAAGGAGCTATTAATGAGCCAATAACAACAGCTGTGGTCAGTTAACGGGGTAAGAATTAAACAGAAGAATTAGAGAATGATGATTACACAACGAAATAACTTCAGACTTGAATTTTGGTCACATTTATTTCAATTAAAGTTCTGTAAAATTTCCAGTTCTACATAATATGAGAAAAAAGTCAGCCAAAATTGAAGGGAAAGAAATAACAAGAAAGAAAACATATGTTGGGTTAGGGTTTAGTATGAGATATTTTGAAATTAAAAGTGCTAAACAGTTTATTTTAGATGAATGACATTTGTTCTTTAAGACCCAAAGTAGGAACATAATTATATCAGTTTGAAATCAGATTAGTGATAAGGATTGGAAATCTCTAAGAACATCCTTAACGGATAAATATACATTCCCTTTCCTCTGTGTTTTAAAGACTTCAATTGCTCACTTTAATCAGAAAGAAGAATTTTCTATTTCTAGTTAAGAAATAATAAACCTATTAGTTTGATTCTGGGGTTCCAGGGTTTTCCAGTGAACTAATACATTTTGGCGAAAATTTCTCTTTTGTGCAAGAACAAATTTTCTTTAGTCTTTCTTTGTGTATTTTTGGGGGTGTCAAATTCAATGTCGCAGTCAACAAGCAAGCCTTTGGGGGGTCCACATTAAGTTACAATGACTCATAGAGTCATAGAGTTGAAAGGGCATCCAAAAGTAATCTAATCCTACCCTCTGCTTCCAGGAATGATACCAGAATCATGCTTCACACGGTTTCTAAAATCTAAAAGGAGGACAGAATAATCTAGAACATATGAGGAAATACGACCAAGTTACTGCTGATACTGTTCTCTCTCTGATAATCTTCTTAACTAAATCAAGATCAATAAGTGAAAACAGGTGAGGCTGTTTGCTTTTAAAAAATTTTTATAGTTTATTGATTTTTTACAGAGAGGAAGGGAGAGGGATAGAGAGTTAGAAACATTGATGAGAGAGAAAACTAAATCAAGATCAATAAGTGAAAACAGGTGAGGCTGTTTGCTTTTTAAAAATTTTTATAGTTTATTGATTTTTTACAGAGAGGAAGGGAGAGGGATAGAGAGTTAGAAACATTGATGAGAGAGAAACATCGATCAGCTGCGTCCTGCACAGCCCCACCGGGGATGTGCCCGCAACCAAGGTACATGCCCTTGACTGGAATGGAACCTGGGACCCTTCAGTCCTCAGGCTGATGCTCTATCCACTGAGCCAAACCGGTCAGGGATTCTTTTTTTTTTTTTCTTTTTTGAGGTTGTTTGCTTTTTTTTTTTTTTTTTTAAATTGTAGAGGTCTATTAAGAACTAATATATTTAGCTTGGGTATTTTCTAGCAGTCATTTCACAATGTCCTAGTGTTATGATAGCCAAAGGCACTGGCATTCTTATCTATATAGGTAAGTACACATTCTTATCTATATGCAACCAGATTTCCTTTAGATCATTTCTATTTGCTTTCAGGTCCTGATCCTGTACACATATGCTAATTTATACACCACTTAAAATAAGACTAATGGAAATTTCTCCATTATTTCTGTCAATAGAGAATGTGCCTTTTTAATTTTCACTTTCCCTAAATTGATTGAAAAAGATCTGGCTAAGAAAAAATACCATTTGATATAACCCTTGGAAATTGAACATTACACACGTAGATCAAAATACTTTATAGTTGCTACAGATTATAGTTTAAGGAGACATCAAATCAGATCCTATTCTAAGTTAGAGAGAGTCTTGAGCTATCAATTTTTCAATGGGGCATGTCAACATGAGTGCCACATTGATTCATGCTGAGTGATGCAGAGGTACTGGGAACAATTTTAAAAGGGATTTTCAACCAGTTATCCCTTAGGGGAAAAATGCTGGTCTTTAGATTCAAGAAAATGTCACATTTCAAATAAATCTGTCCAACAAAATGCAAATACAACCCCCCCCCCCCCGCCCCAACTACTCAGATGACCAAAATTAGCCTCTTGCCATTCCCATCCTGGACAGCTCAGTTACTATCCCCAGACTGTTACCCAAGCCGTGGATTCAAAGAGATGATTGCAGCACCAAAGTCCTGGAGTCTTTCAAGAAATTTCTTTTCCTTTTATATGTTAACATGTACATAACATGGAAAAAAATCCCTCAAGAGAATTTCCTAGAGCAGTGGTTGGCGAGCCACGGTTTGCTGCTCTGTTGACTAATGAGTTTGCTGACCACTGTCCTAGGGTAACATGATCAGCAGAGAAATAATAAAACAATGGGGTGAAAGGTCCAGTTGTTTCTCTGTTGTGATGCACTTTTTGGCTTCTCCAAAGGTTCCAGGGATCTGGGATTTGTAATCTAGAAAAGCTGAACTGTCTGTGAAGGGTGGTGTTGGGCAGGTTAGGAAGCACGAAGGATCTATTTGTTCTGACCACAAAGAATCCTTTGTCAGAAACTATTAGGAGGAGTCTTCTCTTAGAAACAGTTGAGCTTGTAATACAACACTTCTGAAACTGACATTAATGCACCTGTTTCAATTCAAAGGTCAAAGTGAAATCATGCATTTTCAAGTCACAATTTTGGAAGAGCTTTAAAATTTCCTTTTTTTAAAAATTCTCACTCGAGGATATTTTTCCATAGATTTTTAGAGAGGGGGAAAGACAGAAACATTGATGTGAGAGAAACACATCGATTGGTTGCCTCCCACACGCGCCCTGACCAGGGCCCAGGCCGGGGAGGAGCCTGCAACCAGGGTACGTGCCTTTGACCTGAATCCAACCCAGGACCCTTTGGTCTGCAGGCCGACGCTCTATCCACTGAACCAAACTGGCCAGGGCATAACTTTTTCCTTTTTTTGATTAAAAAGTGAAGGTGAAAGGTAGTGTTTATTGAACAATTACTATGTGCCAGGCTCACATAAATATAGGTCTATCCATATAATGGAATATTATTCCAGTTATAAAATGGGATGAAGTACTGAAATATACCATAGCATGGTTGAAGCCAGACACAAATAACTACCACATATTGCATAATTCCATTCATATGAAATATCAAGAATAGGCAACTCCATAGAGACAGAAAGTAGGTTACTGGTAGCAAAGGGCTGGGGAGAGCAGGAAGTAGGTATGACTATTAATGAGTATTGGGATGTTTTGAGAATGATAGAAATGTTCTAGAATTAGTGGTGATGGTAGCACAAACTTGTGAACATATTAAAAGCCACTGAATTCTACACTTAAAAAATAAAACTTTTCTACTGGGGCCTTCTTTTCCCTCCTAAATAACAGATGAGCTGGAATGAAAAAAAGAAGAGAGAATTAGAGAGGAATCTGCCTTCATGAATTTAATTATCCCTTATAGGTGCTTAAGATCTAAATTAATAACTTAAATACAAGGTAGAATGAGGTAATTATCATGGGGGTGAAATACCACCAAATTTTATGAAGCTTTTTTTTGGCCTTCTTTCGGTCAATTACAGTCTGTAATTCACTTACCAATTTTGTTCTAGGTGCCAGTATGTCTTTCTCATTGACAAGCTATTTCATGAGATTTCAAGCTATTTCATGCCACAAGTTCATAGCTATCAATGCCGAGACACCTGAAAAGGAGTTCATTGTTCTATTGAACATGTTTGGGTGAACATTTCTGTCGTAATAAATTAAAGACATTACCTTTTTGGGGTAAGCATTATTTTCCTAAATAACTTGGAGCATATTTTTCTTTCTTGAATTTTTGTGTTGGAGGGAAGGTTTACATCAGTGAAATGCACAGATCTTAAGAGTACAATTCAATGAGTTTTGATAAATGTGACCACTGACTCACAATATAAAACAATTCTCTTATCCTAAAAATTTTCCAATCATTAACTCTCTTAGGCAACCAATGTTCTAATTTCTGTCCTGACAAATTTGTTTTGCCTATTTGTGAATTTTGGATATGAAGTGTGTCCTTTTTTTATGAGTGGCTTCTTCAGCTGCACATAATATTTTTGAAGTTTACCCATGTTGTTTTGGGCATCCATAGTTCATTCTTTTCTTTTGTTGCTAAAGAGCATTTTATTGTATGAATATGCCACACTTGCTTATCTGTTCTTCAACTGATAGACAGTAATTTTGATAAATGCTATTATGTTATACTAGAGGCCCAGTGCAGGAATTCATGCATGGGTGGGGTCCAGCCGGCCTGGCCCCAATTGGGACAGATTGGGGCTGGGCCTGTCAGGAGGAGGAGATGGTGGGAGGTTGGCCAGCCGACCTGCCCTGATCGGGCTCTATCAGGGCTGGATCAGGGCCAGGCCAGCTGGGGAGAGGGGCTGCAGGCGATTGGCCAGCAGGCCCTGTCCCCGATTGGTTATGGGGAAGCTGATCGGGGGGTGGAGATGGCTGGGGGGAGGGGCCTCAGGCGGTTGGCTAGTTGGCCCTGCCCCTGATTGAGGTGGGGGGGCTGATCTGGGGTGGGGCCAAGCAGGCTGCAGGAAGTTGGCCAGGGTGGGGCAATCAGGGGTGGGGCCGGCTGGGGGGAGGGACTTGGTGGGCCAGCTGGCCCCAACCCGCAATTGGGCATCACAGCGACCAGTCATTCCGGTTGTTCCGGCGTTCTGGTTGCTGGCTTTTTATATATAGGCAGTCCTCGGGTTATGTCGCCATCTCTCATTTATTTATAAAAATAAAAGTTCTGCCATTTTGACGTATGTACATATGTGATTTATGTTTTTTATTATTTATTTACCACAAGTAAAGGTCAGGAATTGTCATCTTTTAAATTTTGTTTTTACTGTTTCACTTCATTACTGCTGTGTATGTGCTCCATGTGAGTGACCTAGGTGCTTATGTAGGGTTCCGATTTGCAGCGAAAATCGCATTACTTCTCGCTGTGGGAACGGATCTCTGACGTAACCCGAAGACCTACTGTATATAGATTCTTCTACAGGTATTTTTTTGTGGACACATGCTTTATTTCTCTTGATATTTATAAGAAAACTACCAATAATTTTCCAAAGTGTTATATCAATTTAAAACCTCACCAGCAATGGATGAGTGTTCTAAGTTGTTCCACATTCTCACTAATATTTTGTTTTGTTAGTCTTTTTAAGCCAATTTAGTGGATATAAAATGGTACTTAATTATGGTTTTACTTGGCATTTGTCTGATGACTAATGATTTTGATTATTGTTTAATGTATTTATCAGCCACTTGAATATCTTATGTGAAGTGGTTTTTCATCTTCTATGCTCATTTTAACAATTATGTTGTTTTGTTTTTTTATTTGTAGGAGTTCTTTATATATCTGGATTCAAATCCTTTGTCACATATGTGTAACGCAAATGTTTTCTTCAATGTATAGATTTCCAGTTCATATTTTTAACTATATTTTCAAAAATATACTTTTATTGGTTTCAGAGAGGAAGGAAGAGGGAGAGAGAGATAGAAACATCAATAATGAGAGAGAACAATTGATTGGGTGCCTCTTGCACACCACACACCAGGAACCACGCCCGTACCCAGGCATGTGTCTGGGACTGGGAATCGAACTGTGATCTCCTGGTTTTTAGGTTGATGCTCAACCACTGAGCCACGTGGGCCAGGCTTAACTATATTTTTGATGAGCAAACTTTTTTTTGTTTTATTGTCTTCTAGAAATTTTAGAGTTTTAGCTTTTCATTTAGGTCTAGGCTATTTCAAGTTAATTCTGTGTATGGTGTGAAGGAGGCTCTAAGGTTTATATAGTTATTCCACCATCATTTATTGAAAAGTCTTTCCTTTCACAATGAGATTTTCTGTAAAAAATTCATTGACCATATATATGTGGGTCTATTTCTGTAATGCATTCTGTTTTATTCATCTATTTACCTGTATTTATGATTCCTAACACCCTGTCTCGACCAGTATACTTTCATAGCAACTCTTGAACTCAAACTTGAATCACCTTTGTTCTTTTCATGATTATTTTGCGATTCTCTTATGTGCTTAAATATAATTATAATTGTCCACTTATATAAAAAACCTGTTGGTATTATGACAGGAGTTACATTGAATCTGTAGAACAATTTGTGAAGAACTGTTGTGTGTTTTTTTTTTTAACTCTACTGTCTCTTCAAATTCACGAACATGGTTTATACGTCCATTTATTAAGTCTTTTTAGATTTTTCTCAACAATATTCTGTAGTTTTTAGTGCAGAGGATTTACATGTCTTTTGTTACATTTATTCCCAATATTTTATGTTTTTTTCATGTTAATATAAATGGTATTGTTCACAAATTTTATTTTTCAACTTTTTGCTGTTACTTTTATATTGACTTTATATCCTGCTACTTTGCTAAACTTATTTATTTGACCCAGTCAGTGTTCTGTGGATTCCTTTGACTTTTTTATGTACAGGATGATACCATCTATGACTAAAGCCTTCCTTTTTTTTTTGTCCTTTCCAATTGGCATGAACTTTTTAAATTAAAACTTCAAGTACAATGTTGCATGGAAGTAGTGAGAGTGGAAATCTTAGCCCAGTTCTCAATCTCAGGTCAAAGCACTCAATATCTTACCTTTAAGTATGATGTTAGTTAGTTTTTTTGAGATAACTCATATTGAGAAAATTCCCTTAAGTTCCTGGTTTCCTCAGAGTTTATTTTAAAATCATGAATGGCTTAAATGCTTTTTCTGCATCTATTAAATTATATGATTTCTGTTTCATTCTGTTAATATAATTAATTACAATGTCAGAACTTTGTACTTTTTAAATTTAGATATGAAAAATTATATATTTCCTTTTAAAATTCTGCTTTAATTGCATAAAAAAGATACATTGTATTTATCATTCAGTTTGAAATATTTTCCTTGATTTTTTTTCTTTGATTCAGTGATTATTCATATGTGTGTTATTTAACTTACAAGTACTAGTTTTAAAAATGTATTTTATTGCTATAAATTTCTAACTTTATTGTTAGAGAATATGCTGTATAATATTTCAATCTTTTGACATTTATTAATACTTATTACATTTCCCAATATATAGACTATCTTTGTGAACACCTAATAAGTTCTCAAAAAGAATGTATATTGTTTGTCTTTGTAGTTTTAATGTTCTATAAATGTTAATTAGATCAAGGTAATTTATAGTATGGATAAAATATTTTATATTTCTTATTATTTTCTAAATGTTCAATTAATTACTGAGGAGGAGGTCTTAATTATCAAATGTGATTGTGGATTTTTCTGTACCTTCAGTCTTTTAATTTTGTACATTTGAATTAACTATTCCACATGACTTAGGAAGATTTCATATCTACTTTTCCATAGCAAGCCAATTTATAGTCAAGAGATGTTTTAATTCCAAGTTTGCCATTTTCTCCTTTCCTCATATATTATATTGGGACAAGTCATTTCCACTCTTTTGTCCTCAGCAACCACCTTAAAATGACAGTATTATAAGAGGAGAATGGAGTCTGTGTGTGTGTGTGTGTTTTTTTATGTTGAAGAAGTCCCATGTCCAGCCACAATCTTGATCTCTACAACCCTATCAACGTGCTAGTTGAGAAATTAAATAAAAAAGATACTGGTTATTCTTTTGTTGACAGTCTTTATTTTCTCATTATCTATTCCTCTGAAGAAAACACATGTTTACAAAAGTATTCTAAAGACCTAAGGGAAAATTCCTTCTACTGCCAAACCTGGGAATCAAGATAGTTATTAAGTACAGTATGTGAGTAAGAATTACTTGAGCTAATCAGTTAATTCTGTTTTTGTCCTGTTATTTAACAAATATTTAGTTGGTATTTGAGCCTGCAGTTGAACTTCTTTTTATAAGAGTTGGACCAGGGAAAAGGTTTGCCAAAATATCAACTACAGAAATGAATCTAAACACTTTCCAAATGTGATTACCTGGGAGGAGTGCAAAGTAGTGAGAAAGGAAGGAAGATTGGGGTGGGTGGCTCAGAAATGGGAGTATACTTTGTGGCCCAGAAGCGTGCATAACTTGGGTTTGGCTTCCATTGGCTGTTGGTGGGCCAGGTTGAGGGGAAGGAGCCAAAATTGAGGAGTTAAAGCCAGAAGCAAGCTAATTTTAGATCTGAGACCTTAGAGACAGAAAAGATTCACAAGATAAAATTACCAGGCCTGTTCCCCTGCCAGCTCAGGAGACATTTGAACAGAGAGAACATTAGATACGAAACTGACCTCAACAAAAGGCCAGTGTTCGGCCATTGCTCTGGGTCCTAACGTAGTGATGTGAATAAAGTTTAGTTTAAATAGGCACTATTTAGATCAAACAAAACACGTCTTCCTCTTTCAAAGAAGCTGGGCTAGAACTTATTTTGACTTTGGCGACCAAGAGGAAAGTATTCTGGAAATGTCTCCACATTCCAGATAGTGTGGTTGCCATGCTTTGCTCTGAGTGTTCCGGGTCTACAGGAATGGGGCTGTGAATGGCCATTCACAGCTGTGAGAGTGTTTGTGCCACAATATTCTGGAGGAGTGCTTCCAATATGCCAGACTGTCAACTGATACAAGTCCTCATAGCAAGAGGGGAAAGAAAACTAAGGACAATATGAATTTTTCATCGAGCTAATTTTATAAAAAAAATTTGAGATGAAGATTTTCCTATATATTCATTATTAGAATATACTTTTTGAAACAGATAGTATTGGTGTACATATTTTTTAAATTTTTATTATTTATTTATTTTTGGTACATGTATTTTTAATCACCTTTCTTGGCAGAATGAAAATTGATAAAACCTTACATAAATTTTTCCATTAAAAATGAAGTCATGACATTCAAATTCAAGGTTCAACTTCATCAGAACAGCCCAAGGGAATTTAAAAAATGAAATAGAAATATACACCATTAAAACTAAATCTCTATTGATTATAAGACAATCTATTCTTTTCAATCCAGCTAAGATAGAAAACTTAATTATCCATGGCATCAATAGTACAATGCACCCTCATATAAGAATTGTTAATATGTGAAGAGATGTGACCCTGAGAATCTATGAAATATTGTATATGACACATCTAAAGAATATTCATTCATTTAACACATAGTTAATGATTATAAGGATCCTTCCTGAGTATTTTATGTTGATACCTGATTCCAGGATTTGAAGAGTTTCTGAGTAATTTGTGAAATTATATCCCATATTCTTCACTCTTTCCCCAGTACAGTATTTCTCAAAAATTTTAAGTGTTTCAAATGATCATTTTAGACATTTCTTATCTGATAAGTATGTTTGGGTGTGCAGACCATTCTACAGCCTCAAACATTCATAGCTTGGTGGATGATCAACCAACTGAATAACCACCATCACACAGCTGATGTGCTTCTTTACATTGGGGAGGGGGCCTGTGTGCTGCTAGATGCATTCAGTTCACCAGGATGATAAGCTGAAGAGTAACAGGGGATGTATTTAGGAATCATAAACAAGCAAGATTTCGGCTCACCCTAAATATCTCCCCAAGTATTTCTCAAAGAGAATTGCTGAAATTACATTGTCACATTCTTTAGAAAACAGGCAATCCTTTCCCAAGATCAACTCCTCTTTCATTAGTATTTCTGTAGTGACTTTAGAATTCCACCCCAGAGACAGACATTTTATGGGTCTTGTATTGATGCTGTATCAATTCCCTAGTTAGCACACTTGCAATTTTTGGCATTACGAAAATACAAAGGAATAACTTGAAGTGCATGATAATTCTGTCACTGGGAAAAAGTAGATGCACAATTTTGGATTTAAAAAAATAATCTTACCTAATAATAGAGAAACATGTAAATTGACCGTATCTCCACTACACCCACAGCCAATCAGAGTGAGTATGCAAATTAACCCAACAAAGATGGTGGTTAATTTGCATACATACCTGGGTCCTGGAAACCTCCTCAGCACCCAGGTCACTCCCAGCCAGTCATCGGAGGGGCAGGGGGCCCCCTTCCCAAGCCTAAAGCCTTGGCTGGAGGCTTTAGGCTTGGGAAGGGGCCGAGCTGGAGATGGGAGGGGCGGGGCCCCCTGCCCAAGCCTAAAGCCTGGGCGGCCTGAGCTGGTGATCAGTGGGGCAGGGGGCAGGGGCTGAGCCTGGGATCAGAGGGAAGAGGAAAAAAATAAATGGAAACATATCCTCAGGTGAGGATAAAAAGAAAAATAAAGAAAGAAATGTCATATCCTATGAAAGACACATCTTGAAAATGCCTAAAGAAAGTTGTCATTTTTTCATGGTGAAGGGACTGGAGTCTGTGTTGATGAAAATACCTTGGTGGCTGCTGTGACTGTCAGTGGCTGCAGCAGCGGGGTGATGGGGCTGGTGCCTTCCCCTGATCAGCCCGGTCACCTCCCGCAAAGGGAGGCCAGACTGCGGCTTACCCATTGGAAGTGGACCTAAGCCATCAGTAGGACATCCCCTGAGGGCTCCCAGTATGTGAGAGGAGGCAGGCTGGGCTGAGGGGCCCTCCCCAGTGCATGTATTTCATGCACCGGGCCCCTAGTTTAAAAATATTTTAATTACAGTTGACATACAATATTCTATTCAATTTTAGATTTTTTTTTGTGTGTGTGTGTAAAGCAGATTCCCTTGTACCTGGAAAACCCCTAGTCTAGTAAATTCTGTTTTAGTGGTTTCATTAAATTAGAAAAATGTCTCCACCAGAAACACAGAATAACTTTTTATCAGTTTTTATATTTTGTGACTGCTTAATTTCCATTGTACATGTACAGGAAGGCAGTAGGGTTTGGGGTAAATGAGATAAAGATCTGGATTGAGAAAACTGGGTTGTGACCCTCACTAGAAATACTACTTTGGTCCCTTCACTTCTCAATGTCTTCTTTGGGTGGTACTGACACTTCACTGGAGATGGTAAAGACACACTTATGATGCTTTGTGGAAATGCTAGTAGAGAAAATAGGAAACATAGCCTTAACTATTTCTTGAAGACAGTTATAATGAATAGTATATTTGCTCTCAATTGTGTATCTTGACCCTGAAAAACAACTGATAGGAAAACCACAGGGTGAGTATAAAATAATCATGATACTGAAATAGCAGTCTTGTTGGTGCCACAGGTTCAGGGGTAGGAAAGAATTTTAATATGCTGAGCATGGGAGTTTGACCTACCATTCTGTTGTGTGATGAAGCTGAAAATATGTAACTTGGGATAAGAAAACGGTCTGTAAGGAGAGGGAAAGGAAATTTGTGGCTTTTTTTCTATTTGAAAATAATTATGGTTTCCTTTAGCCAACTCCAGGAGATTTAATAACTTTTAGTATTGGAGAAGGGTGGCCCATGCCATATGGTTATTCCTCGCCCCCCACCCACTTCTGTTTTCAAACTACAAATAGCACCATTTGGGAGCCTGGACAGTTTGTTCATTGTAAACCTACGCTGTAATTTTTCTTTATGTCTTAAAATTATATTCAATACCCCTTTCTGGCTCTTTAAAAAATCAACTGGCAAGTCTTGGAGAGAATAATTTCTAAGTGAGTGACAGAAAACTGTGCCCTTTCCGCAGACCATTTCAAAATAACCTTTGATGAGTCCACAATCCATTTTAATTACCGGTGCAACTATCCCATTTCTGATATTGTGAGCAATAAATGACCTTGTAACTCTGTGTAATTGCTTGGAATATTGCTGCTTAGATAAAGAATGCCTTATAAGGGACACCTATTCAACCACAAAATTAAGGCCGGAGTACTTTGAATTTTGAACTAAAATTCAGCCATGCAACCTTGCAGAATTCCAGTTTTCCTTTAAAATTTTCCTTCTCTGTTTGTATGGAGCAAAGGAAAAACATGATTTCAGAATGTTGTCATATTGTTTCAAGCAATTTATCACATTATATAATTCGTTTGGGCAGAATAAACATTGATTTCAACAGATATAATAATTAAGGAAGTAGTTATAATATTCTGCTTGATAGAAATAGGGAAATATATAAATAAATGTTAAACATCTGTGTGTGTGTGTTTGTTTTTTTAAACAAAGAACAGTTAAAGAATTTTATAGAGATTTCAATTTTGTCCCTTTTCCAAAGTATACTCGGGGGAAAGTTATGACTCCTTGGCAATTGACAAAAATGTTTAGAGAATGACTGCAATTACTCAGATTCACTTTGATTCAGCTACAAGGCACTAGAATTCTATCAGAAACAAATATCTTAAGCTATCAGTCTCTGACTATTTATTTTTCCAAACATGTAATTATGATCACCACCAGATTATCTATAAAACCCTTCGTAGTCCTTAGAAGTAGGATACTACTTATTTAAATTATGATAATTCCTTCTTCAAATGATAACATTCACTTTTCTTTAAAAAGAATTTATTGATTTTTAGAGAGAGGAAGGGAGAGGGAGAGAGAGAGAGAAACATCTATGTGAGAGCACAACAGTGATCGTCTGCCTCCTGCCTGCTCCCTACCAGGGATCAGGCCCACAACACAGGCATGTGGCCTTGACTGGGAATTGAACCAGCAACCTTCTGGTGCATGGGACGTTAATTTTTAGAGTTCACTGTCCCTAAATGAGCAGGTATCATTACCCCAAAATACAGTGTTGAGGATATCCCCACAGTTTTAGATAGATACAATAAACACAATATATTGTGTGCTTCTATTTTTCTTAACTCTATTAACTCACTGAAAACAGTTTACTGAGATGGTGAGTTCAAGTGAATAACTGAACTTTAGCAATTTAATCACAGTGAAGATTAAGCCACTTTATAATACTGAAATACTTGTTTTCTTAGGCTAAGACTAAATGGTAATGATGAAATAATTCCAAGGCCACAGCACTCAATCTAATTTTGTGAGGCCATGATGAATGATACATGCAAAGTGAGAACAGTGTTTATCAGGGTTGGCTCTGTGACACAGTTATACGGACACACTTTGTCACTATGGTAGCATGGGTGTCCTGGTTTGATCTGACCACACTGGGGCAGACAGGGTCTATGTGAAGAACAACTTCAAGGTCTGTCCACTCTTCAGGGAATTGTTTTATAGGTGAGTAGAAAAGAGAAGATAGTTTGAAGAAGCGAGTTCAGTTTATTTTGAGTTTAATGAGTTATTGGGACATTTCAAAGACCGGTTCTCAAGTTGTGGGGAACCATTTACACTGAGGTGATGCACTGGGTTGAGTGGTGTCTTCCCACACTACTCATGCCCACCTGGAACCTATAAGTATGATTTGATTGGGAAATACGGTTTTTGCAGATGTAATCAAGTACAGATGAGGTCTTAATGGATTAGGGTGATCCTATATCCAATATCACTGGTATCCTTATAAGCAGAGGGAAATTAAGACACACACACAGACACACACACACACACACACACACACACACACACACACACACAGACACACACGAATGCTATGTGAAAACAGACAGAAATTGGAGTGATGCATCTACAAGCCAAGGAAACCAAGATTTACCAAGAACTCTCAGAATCTAGGAGAGAGGCACTGAGCAAATTCTTCAGACACCTTGGTGACACCTTGATTTCAGACTTCTGGCCTTCAGGACTGTGAGAGAATTTCGGTTGTCTAAAGCTCTCCCCTTCCCCCCCCCGCCCCCGCCCTGCCCATTGTGGCAATTTGTCATGGCAGCCCCAGGAAATGATTCCAAGTGATAATTGGGTCTGATAGCGAATCGGTTCACTAATGTAGTAGTAATGTCAGGATAAGAACCTTGGATGATATGCCAACACTCAGAGGATGGAGATCCAAAAGAGGTAGGAGGAAAAAAATCAGAAAAGTACAGGAACTAACTCAAACAAGCTCTACTTTTCAAGAAAAAGGGAGCTTCAACTGTGTCAAATGTCACAAAAATTCTGAGGATGAGAACTGGGAAAATGGGGTTGGCAAGAAGTAGATTATTAGGTATTTTCAAGAACACATTTCTAAAAGAGCAGCATCTCTCAATCTTGAATATGCACAAGAATGACGCTCAGATCTTGTTAAAAATGCAACTCTCGGAGCTATCTTTGCAGGTGCTGATTCTGTAGATGTGGAATTGGGACTCAGGTGATTCTGAGGCAGGAGCTTCTTGGATTTTAATTGGTGAAATGCTGCTATAACAGTGAGGTCAGGGGTAACCTAGGGTTGTGTAAACCGAAACTAATATGTTTTGGGGACTTTTTCTAAGAAAAAGAATACAAAATTTTAATATAAAACTAGGAACAAATTGATATTTACTTAGCATGAGTAAAGAAATAACTAATTACAAAATTTAAAAATATTGTAATTATTTCAAATGACTAAGACAGTTTGAATGTTCTACCAATTTTCTTTCTTTCCCTTTATGTGTCTGGCTCCCACTGGCATACTTCTTCAGAATATATTGATTTTAATAGAATCAATAATTCTGAAAAAATGTACAAAATTAATCGGAATTAAGGCATACTCAAGAGTTAATCAAATGCATTTAAACTTGTATTAAATTGTACTCACATTGTACTAAGCCACACGACTGTGAATAAATTACTCTTATGCTGCCATTGGATGAGTTCCTAATGACCATAAGATTTGATTTGGAAATATGGTTTTTGCAGATGTGATAAAGTGCAGATGAGGTCTTAATGGATTAGGGTAATCCCAAATCCAATATCACGGATGTCCTTATAAGAAGAGGGAAATTAAGACACACACACACACACACACACACACACACACACACACACACACACACGGGAGAATGCCACGTAAAAATAGAGGCAGAATTTAGAGTGATGCATCTACAAGCCAAGGAATTTTTTCATTGAGACACTTGTTTCTTCACTCAATTTCTCTGTGTTGGTGGAAATTCTGTGTGTAGCTTTGAGTGAAACATCTATAGTCTTTGATCAGAACAAGATGTATCAGGTATGCTAAGATGCCATTTAATGATTTCAGATGCATAAACAGTGTTAATTCGAACACAGACATAATAGCCCTGCCATGTAGAACCTGCGATTCATTTCATTCATACTGACCTCATTAAAAAGGAGAAAATGTATAGTGTGTTTATAATTGTATGTCTCATGCTGATTAAATCCTTTTTGATAAGAGAGAACATTCATTTTGACTACGTACTTGTGAGATTTGATCTTCCATTTGTAACTTTCCATAGGCTGGTTTCTGCATCTCTACCTTTCGAATTTTGTTTCGCCTCCATTTCAACATATTTCTGGTGCCAGGTGGCTTGCAACTTCATGTCACATTGCAAATTTTACCAAAATATATGTCTATATGAACACTTTAGTAGGGCCACTCCCAAGGTCTTAGATAATAGGCCCGTTGAAGAGAGGGGTCCTTCAGTATCAGTTTCATTAGCTTTAGGGTAGACCTGACACTGAATAACAGGGACAGAAGTTGGTCTGCAGGAAGTAAGAGAGTGTCTGGTAGTTAGACCAGGAGTGCTTCTACAAGACTGAGGGTTCAGAGGCATTTAGCTGGGAAGAAAGAGGAGATGGAGCGGTGGTTAGAAATGAGGTCAGGAGCACATGAAAAGGTTCTATTTGTGGAGCTGTGGATTATATTTTTAAGTCTGAGTCATGGATATACAGAGAAGGGGGGAGGGAGGAAGAGAGGGTGAGAGAGAGGAAGAAGAAGAGGAAGAGGAGGAGGAGAAGGAAGGGAAGGAGGTATAGAAGGGGGAGGAGGAGGAGGAGAAGGAGGAAGAGGAGGAGGAGGGAAAGAATTATGGTAGCACTTTTGAAATTTCCAGTCACAGACCCTAGTCTCTTCCTCTTCCTTGGAGCTTGTCTAAATTCCCAGTTTTTCTGTGCTGTCCTTGTATGGGGGAGTGTATTTTCCATTGTTGGCCTTCCCCAAAGGAGCATCTCCCGCATGCATGTGGATGTCAGTTATTATTCCCTCTGCAGCTAAGGCTGTTGCCAAAGCTTTGTCCCATTTTGGCCTCTGGATGTCAGACCCTTCCCTGCTTCATCTTTCTGCTGCCAACTACAAAGTCTTTTTCTGTTCCACATGCCTCCTGGAGAAACCTCTCAGATAACAAGGAAAGCTTAGAGGATGGGCGCCATAACTGGATGAATTAAAAAATGCAGTACATAACGTAAGGCAGATGATTGCTATGTAAATATTTCCCCCCGGAAAGCAGAACATTAATGCTCTGCCCTCTAAAATCTATTAAATGAACATACACATTTATTTAACAGCCCTGATATTTGCCCTTGTAAGTGTTCAATATCAATTCTTAGTCACAATGAATCTTGAAATACTGCATTCCAAATAAGTTTTCTTTGGATATTCAAGGGCTAGGACTTTTAAGATATTCTGGAATCTGATGTCTGAAAATAACAACACAATCAAAAGTGCCACATTTGGCTGTGCTCATATGCTGCCAAAAAAATTCAGAAGAAAAGTGAAAAATTCACTCATTCATCTGGAAGTTTCTAAGGATCCAGCTGTTTGGCACCATGCAGACTGTTAGGTGACTAATTGATTGGGTTGTTCATATTCCACATGTTTGGCATTGTATAAATAGATCCTGGATATGTTTTCAGATAGGGAAGTACAATATGTTTTATGTGCTCACTTGGGACCCCGAGGCTAATGGTGTTAAATAGATTTTTCCTGCTTGACCCCCATGAACACAGGTCAGTTTCAATCATGTTTTCTAGTCCCACAAAAATGCAGGTGCAGATATTTTATTGCTTTTAAATCTCATAAAGTACTAAGAGATTTGAATAAGAAAAAGAATTGTGTTCCAGCAGAAAGCATTTCATCCCAAGGAATAAAATTTTCCTTTCTTTATTCCAGCAAATGAACAATAAAAAATACATGAAATCATAGTATCACCAAGTCTCAGAATAAACATCAAAACTTGACTGTTTTCTTTCTTTTAAGGCAGAATTAGGGGGATGAGATTTTTAACAGAGAGCTTTCAGTTAGGTTGTATCTAAACACACTTTCTTATTGTAATACATCAAGATTTAGAAGAGCTAGGAAAATGGCTAGGCAATTTCCACTACATAGAGTGGCTCCTTGAATTCTATTTGCTTAGAGTTAATCTTTTATCCAGTATTTCCCAGATGGGCTGTGCTATTCATTTTAAATTGATTGTGTGTTCTATACGAAGCTATAATAAAAAACTGGGAAAACAGAACCATTTAGGGTACCGAGAGCAACCACAGATGAGATATTCACAGTAATTTAGGAGACTTGGACCTGTAAGCTTTTCCTTCAATATGTCTAAGGACTTAATTCAACAGATATTGACTGAGTTGTTCCCATTTAAAGAGCACCTGCCTTTGGACCGTGGGACACTTAGAGTTGAACAGGATAAAAGTCTAACATTTCAGTTGGCCCAGGTTAGAGAATACTGGAATGAAGTAAAAAATTTGATAAAAATACTTCTTCTGTAGGGATGAAATGGTTTCTGCCAAATAGACATTAATTATTAATATTTTGAGACTCAGAGACTTAAAACAGTAACATTCTTAAGGAAAAGAAATAGAAATTAGGGATCATTTAAGGAAATTTAATTCTTCCTGCTTCTATTTGACACAGAAACCATTAAGGAAAAAATAGAGCAAAACAAAAGAAGGGAATGAAGATGATAGGATTTCTTTTATATTTGAATGATTTCAAAGCATATGCCAATATTAAAATAAACCTCCAGGTTCAATGGGAAAAAAGGAGACATATGTAATACCTGAAACAATAAAGGTAAAATTTAAAAAATAAGCTTCCAGGAATTCTAGTAAATTAGCTAGCATTCGAGTAATAATAGTAATAACAGTATAAGTGAAGATCAATATAAATAACAGGTCTGATGGGTTTAGTCATCCAGAAGAGATCAAATTATTAAAAGGTCAAGTGCAAAGGGAAAAACCATAAATATTGCTGTGTTAGGATAAACTGAGGAAAAGAACCGCACAATAGCATGTGACAGCTTAACGTTAGGATGGATAAACTAGTAATCATAAGATGTAAGTAATTTAGGTGATAAATTGTGACAAATGAGTAACAGCATTGCTTGGATTGTTTGTCAAGCATGGGCTGAAACAAATGAATGTGGTACAGTAGCATGACTAAGAGTACCTTCAAAGACAACTGCTACATATACTGAGATGCATCCCCAGTGACCAAAGTATCCTTGAAGCAGAAAAGTATCTTGTGCTGAGGCATAGTTGTTATAAAGCAGTGAGAGACCCACACCCCAACTCTCCAACTTAGTAGAAATACGAGTCAGAAGAAGGTAGTTCTGAAAAAGGGACTAAACACATGTGGAAATAGGAACATCAACATTAAAACAGTCACTGTCACAATGACCAGAAACCACTTCAGTAACTGTAATAGCAGCCAAAGCCTTCCTGTGCTGTACTGTTTGTACACACAGAAGCGGGTGTGTGCAGGTAGAAATCAGTAACTGTAATAGCAGCCAAAGCCTTCCTGTGCTGTACTGTTTGTACACACAGAAGCGGGGGTGTGCAGGTAGAAATCAGTAACTGTAATAGCAGCCAAAGCCTTCCTGTGCTTTATTGTTTGTACACACAGAAGCGGGGGTGTGCAGGTAGAAATCAGTAACTGTAATGGCAGCCAAAGCCTTCCTGTGCTGTACTGTTTGTACACACAGAAGCGGGGGTGTGCAGGTAGAAATCAGTAACTGTAATGGCAGCCAAAGCCTTCCCGTGCTTTATTGTTTGTACACACAGAAGCGGGGGTGTGCAGGTAGAAATCAGTAACTGTAATGGCAACCAAAGCCTTCCTGTGCTGTATTGTTTGTACACACAGAAGCGGGTGTGTGCAGGTAGAAATCAGTAACTGTAATAGCAGCCAAAGCCTTCCTGTGCTTTATTGTTTGTACACACAGAAGCGGGTGTGTGCAGGTAGAAATAAGTAACTGTAATAGCAGCCAAAGCCTTCCTGTGCTGTATTGTTTGTACACACAGAAGCGGGTGTGTGCAGGTAGAAATAAGTAACTGTAATAGCAGCCAAAGCCTTCCTGTGCTTTATTGTTTGTACACACAGAAGCGGGTGTGTGCAGGTAGAAATCAGTAACTGTAATGGCAACCAAAGCCTTCCTGTGCTGTACTGTTTATACACACAGAAGCGGGTGTGTGCAGGTAGAAATCAGTACAAAAGGCCAAATGTGACAGCTTGACTGTCAGTAGAGACCAACCATTGAAAGATCGAATGTAAAGAGAATAAAAATCTATAAATATCTATAAATATCTGCCACACTGAGAGAAACACCATAGAATTTAATAAGGACAATCTCAAGAGAGAATAAATGACAGTGGTACGTGAGTTGGATTTTTAAGGACAAATAAATTCCAAGGAAAGAAGATATAGATCTATTACAAAGGCTCAGATACTTTGGTCAACAACACTTTTGATCAACAAAACAATAAATCCTTTTATTTTAATTAATTTCTGCTCTTATTTATTATTTATTTTTCATCTTTTTTTAAAATTTAGTTTGGATTATTTGCTATTCTTTCTCTAAATTTATGAGGCAGATTATTAATTTATTTTTATTGATATAAAATTTAATGCCAAACATCTCCTTTAAACAGAGCATTAGCTGCATTTTATAGACTCAATTTGTAGTATTTTCATTATTATTGCTTTCTAGAAATTCAGATTATGAGTTTTTAAGTTTCCATGTGTAAAAGTCTTCTATTATTTTATTTTGTATCTACTTTTATGGCATTTGAAAAAAAAAGTATATTCTCTGTCTTTAAGATGGAAAATTCAATAAGTATTAATCAAGTCTATCTTATAATTATGATTTTTAGATATTTTATATTCTTATTATCTTCCCCTCTCCCCACACACTTAGCTTTCATGAACAGAGGAGGGGAAATTAAAATCTTCTATTTATAAGTGTTTCTATTTATCTTTGTATCCTTAAAATTTCTTCTTTATGAATGGTCCTTCTCTGTTATTGGATATCCTTAACTGTAATTCTGAAGGCATTAAGTGAAATCTTTACCTGTTTTCTTTTGTTGCATAGCAAACGACTAAAAGCCAGGGGCTTCCGACAACTGTTATGGATTTCATTGTGCATTCTGTAGGCCAGCTGGTCAGTGACCCTTGTCTGGGCCCGTCCCGCTGCCCCTGCGAGGCCTCTCCTGCAGCTGCAGCTGCAGCCAGCGGACAGGGGCCCACGGCAGCTGCAGCATCTGGGACGACTGGCTGTCAGTCAGGTGTCAGGGTGACTGGGCAGGGTGTCCATGTGCAGCAGGTGAGCCTGGGTCCTTTATGTAGTGGGCGTGGGTTCTCAGAGCAATATGGCAGAGGCTGCACAGCCTCTTGAGACCTAGGCTAGCACTTGGCACTTCTGCTGCTCACAATTGATCAGAGCCATTATCTAGTTTATTCCAGAGTCACATGATTATCCCAGTATGGAGAGACAGACTCTGTCTCTATTTTTTAAATGAGAGTCTTACCCTCTTTACTTATTTATTTTTAAAAATAGTTCATTGATTTTTTGATTTTTAGAGAGAAAGGAAAGGAGGAGGAGAGAGAGGGAAACATCAATGAGAGAGTGATATATTGGTCAGCTGCCTCCTGCATGCCCCCTACTGGGGATTGAGCCCACAACCCATATGACCATGCCCATCCAATTGAGCCACACCAGCCAGGGCAGACTCTGTCTCTTGATGGGAGGAACTGTAAAGTATGGTGGCATTTTTGCAGGAAACATATTAACTGTACTGTCACTCTAGAGCCTGAATTGGAGAATGGAGATTGTTTCCAGGAAGACTCGGCAAGTATTCAGGAAAAGGATGCTAAAGGCTTGAACTAGAATAGTAGCAGTGTGGGCAGTTGGAAGTGAGGGAGTGTGAAGAACTGAAGACTCTTTAATCTGTGATTGCTCGCCTGGATGATGTGTGAATAGCACTGTTGGTCATGAGAGGGAGTGTGTTCATAGCTCCTCTCCCCCACTCTCTTCTGTTCTGATGGAACAGAGTATGTCTATAGATTGGTCAAATTTGAAATCTCTTAATTGAGTTACATTTCTACAGTCTGATGCTTAGTGAGACCAAAATACTGGGGATTGCACTGTGTTTGTTTATCTCTTGCATGTGGTCATCCTTCCATTGGCATCATGGGGGAAGTTGGTGGGACAGAACTTTTACCCAACATTTGTTTAAAGCCTTCCAGGTAAGGAGATTCATCCTGAATCCAAGATAGCTCCCTGGGAATGTAGGAGCGAGCACCCTGATTTCAATAAAGCATTCTTTTGTCTGTCTTTGTCTTGGGATGAGACTAGCAGTTGATGTACATTCAACACTTATCATGTGTCTGGAACCATTCTAAATGCTTTTTTGCATTTTTAAACAATTTAAGCCATATAATAATCCATTTAGGGAGCTAATAGATTATCACGATGGTTTTCACTGAACAGTTGAAAAAATTGAGACAACAGAGTTTGCCAAGTTGGTGAGCTCCACAGTCAGAATGGGTTTGGATTTTAGCTCTGCCATTGAGTAGCTGCCTTTCTCTTGGGGACACCCAGTGGGCTGGAACTCTAGCAGAAATAGGGCAGGATTAGAAGGAATGGTTCCTGTTCTCGGAACACCTCAGGCAAGGGAGGGCCTAAGCCAAGGGCGCCCTGCCTCCCCTCTGGGGGCACCAGAAACAGCTCCGGTGTTGGCATCTGTGATGTGCTCCTTATGGTACAGATACCCCAATGTAGCATTTCTGACATTCTAGTTCTAAATTTGCTCTTTGACTATGCCAGCATTACCTGTCGAAGTTCACACCTGATTATAGATATATTTTCTCTTTGAACTAAAAATAAAATGATGACTTTTCATCTGCTTTGGTTTAGTGCAGTGGTCGGCAAACTGCGGCTCACGAGCCGCGGTTTGCCGCTCTGTTGACTAATGAGTATGCTGACCGCTGGTTTAGTGAGTCTCTCTCTTCTTATCGCTAATTCTTTCGGTGTTGCTGCTCTACAAAGAAACATTCATTTTGGGCAACAACCCCTCCCTTTCTGATAAGTTGTTCACCCCTGTGGCTTGGTTTTGGTCTGACTCGATTTAGGCCACAGTTCAGATTTGCTCATTACTCTGGAGGCAAAAACTAAGAATTGGCTCCTCCATGTCCTATTAAATAAGCTTTTCTCCTGTTGAATAATTTTCCTATCAATAATGCAAAACATGAATGCCCAATAAGGAGAAGAGGGAAGAGCAAGCTTGAGAGCGGCTGGGAAAATCCCCAACCTTTTGTTTGTTATGTTTGGTGATGGAAACTGATTACCTAATTTGCCATCATTTGATTCAGACTAGAAACAGCAATCAAACAATGGGGACTTGACCACAGGAGACTGTGGTTCATCAGGGGAGTCTAGAAAAGGACTTTGGTGTCATGGAGGTTAGATTTTGGGTATCAGGAGGTGGGAGGAGAGTAAAGACGCAGGATAAGGACAAAGGTGGAGGGCTTTTCATTAGATTTCCCAAGTGTTTCCCAAACTTAACTGAGGTTTGGTGGGAATAATCTTTCTTCCAGAATCAAGTTATATAATATTGACACTACTGTCTTAGTTATATGGTTATGTAGTTCTCAGCAGCGGCATCATACCTGTGGATCCGGGATCCCTTCAGGTAAACATGGCAGGCCCACCGGACAAGGAAGGGTTCCTTGATGTTTGGCCTCCACAAATGAGTATGTTAGCAAATGATCCATATGCAGCAATCCAATAGGCTTTCTAGGGGCGTTCCTCTCGCCTCCTGTTTCCTATTCTGTGCCTGAGGAATTGCTAGGGATTTGTCTCATTCACTGAGTTGTCACACTGTATTCCAGGCTCTGTCTGTGGATGGGCAGGGCATCAACTACATGTGTGAGAAAATGTATGTGTTGTGGTTCAAAAATGAAAAAAAAAGAAGTCATTTACTAGGTGTATGTTAAAAACACGACCTGGACCTTTTGTTCCTTCCGGGATCATTTTTCTTCCTTCTTTTAGAAGCTGCTCATTTGGAGGCACTGTGTTAACGTTTCTTTCTCGACAACACAGAATATGATGGCTTCCCTCTACTCATTCTACACTCGAAAGAAGCTCTGCTAGTATTGAGGGAAGTCCTTGGGTCCGTGCCCCTGGGCAGGGCCAACTCCTAACAGGACTTTGGTGTGAAATGATCCGGTTTTCATCACCATCCACTGCCTTTCTGCACCCTCTGTGACTGTAAGAACGCAATGCTCTTGTCCTCTTTCCTCTGGTTTAACAAGTGGTCATAGAGGCAGTGCGGAGTGGTGCTCATACGTGTGGATTTTGGACTCAGAGTGCCTGGGCTTGAATTCTGGTCGTGCCATTTGCTGGCTGTGTAACCAACCTGAACAAGTTACTTCCCGGTCCTAAGTGTCAGCATCTTAAAGTGAAAGCAAAAACAGTCCTACTTCATGAGATCATTACTGATAACGATACCTAAGGGAGACCACAGAGCTAGCCCTCTGCTGGAAAGACAGTTAAAGCTCCGTAAATGTTAGTAATTATTACTGGACATTAACTAGTTCTATGAGACACTGAGCTAGGGCCGTGGGGAATATAAAGAACTGGAGGTCCAGCGCATGAAATTTGTGCACTGAAGGCGGGGTCCCTCAGCCTGGCCTGCACCCTCTTGCAGTCCAGGAGCCCTCAGGAGATGTCCAACTGACGGCTTAGGGCCTAAGCCATCAGTCGAACATCCTTAGCGCTGCCATGGAGGCGGGAGAGGCTCCCGTCACTGCCGCTGTGCTCACCAGCCGTAAGTCCGGCTCAGGGCTTCAGGCTGAGCAGCACTCTCGCTGTGGGAGCACACTGACCACCAGGGGGCAGCTCCTGCATTGAGCGTCTGCCCCCTGGTGGTCAGTGCACATCAAGGCAACCAGTTTTTCTGCCGTGTGGTCGATTTGCATATTAGCCTTTTATTATATAGGATCTTTTATTTCTAGAAGTCCCACTTTGCTCTTTTTCTTTTTATTTTATATATATATTTTTATTTCAGAGAGAAAGGGAGAGGGAAAGAGAGATAGAAGCATCAATGATGAGAGAGAATCATTGATTGGCTGCCTCCTGAATGCTCCCCACTGGGGATCAGGCCAGCAACCCAGGCATATGCCTTTGACTGGAATCGAACCCAGGACCCTTCAGTCCATGGGCTGATGCTCTATCCACTGAGCCAAACCAGCCAGGGCACATTTTGCTCTTTTCTATACCTTCTATTTATCTCCTTATTATGTTAATGCTTTCCTTTAAGTTCCTCAACATATTTATAATAGCTGTCTAAAATTCTTGTCTGCTTTTAATCATTATTGTTTTTTTTAGTCTATTTATATTTCCTGATTTTGATTCCCACTTTCCTGCTTCTTCCCACTAATTGCTAAGTGTCTACATTTTTTCTTCTTCTTTTAAAGTGCAGCTTTACTTGGAAGACACTTAAATTGCCTACAGATCAGCTTTCAAGACTTGAATGTAAGTTCTGTTGGTATGGACTTATGGTGGCCTTTAATATAGGGCTATTTAGCCTTAATATCACGGCATGGCCCTTCTGGGGTCTCTATTAACTGTACCAGATATTTAAAAAAGGTCTCATTACTGTGTGGGATCAGAACTCTACCATCTCTCAATTCTTTGTTAGTACTGAGAATTGTTTAGCCTATAGCTTCCTAGTAGTTTTTTCTGTTCTCAGTAATTGTTCTTTGACAAACCACTTGAAATCTCATTGTAAGTATGCAGGACACAGTATTCAGCTAGAGACTCAATGAGACCCCATGCAGATGTTTGGGGCTCTTTATCTGGGCAATGCCCTTCTCTCTCATACACTGGCCCACAAAGTCCAGCCACTGCAGCCTCCCTGATCCCTGATCTGTTTTCCCCACTCAGTGAGACCACCATGCTCTGTTTAGAACCCCTTTCCACGTAATATGTATGATCCAGAAAGTTTCTCCAGGCAGAAAAGCAGGGACATACATATTAGGGCTCTCTCCCTTTGTTTCCCTTCTCTCAATGATCAAAATTCTGCATTGCCAGTTGTGCAATGTTTGCAAACAGATGTGTCATAGACTGTCCAGTTCTTTCTTTATTTACAATGAAGAAAGGCACCCGGGACCCGGGCTTACCTCGCAGCCCTGGCTTGTCTGGAATGACATCTAGTCTAATTTGCATATTACCCTTTTATTATTATAGATTGTATCCCATCAAACACTCAGAGTTTACATCTTATAGAGGAGATAAATAAACACACAATAAAAACAGGAAATACAGGGTGGGGGTAGACATTTGCACCATAGTTCTTCAGAAAAAGGCTTTACACAGACTCTAGACTTCTACTGAGTACTGAAGTGACAGTACCCTTTAGATAGGAAGGCATTCCTTTTCCTCCTTATTGAAGCCTACTCTCTAGAAAGAGTGCTGATTAAACCATTTGTGCATTGACATGATTTTTTAGAAGTCATCTTTTATAGAGTTATATACATTTACAACACTGTCTTTAGTTATAAGAAACTTCATACTCTTAGAGACATTGCTAAGCAAAGGGTAAAGTTTATTCTTGGGCAGAAGGATCTTCCCAGAACACCTGAAATGACACTATGTATTGGTTATGTGTTTATTTCAGCTGGCAAGGGTCATGCGTAACTCCAGTCATATTGGAAGAATGGCTTCCACTTAGCGGAAGTGGGTCAGCTAATTCTTCCTTTTTGCTGAACCAGTGTCAGGCTTTGCTTGAAATGCAGCCATTTCCCCTTCTGTTGAGGGGTGTTTATTCTGAGGTCACATTAAGGGCTAGTTGGATATCTTTTCTTGCCAGTGGTCACAGATTTCAACAGTGAAACTACTATTATGAGGAGTGTGTGACTCTGCTCACAAATGCCTGGACATATCTATGTTGTCTTTTTTTCATTGGAGAGAAGAGAAAATTGAGGTCAATATGAATTTTGTAAAATAATATGTGAAATATGCATACATATGTTAAAATTACTGATTAAAACTATAATTTGATAAAAAAGTTTCCATAGCAACAGTTTACAAAAGCTGAAAGATTCTAAAAAGTAAAGTCAGGTGACCTAAAATTATACCATGAGCTGAACAATTCCATCTAAATTCAGGTTGAATTTTGGATGCTGTTTCTCACTAGGAGACATTGGTAGGTTGTATTGGTATCAGTCAGCTTAGATATATACTTAAGTTGCTCTTTAAGTCATTCATTCATTTAGGGTCAGACACTGTAGTAGATGTAAAAGAATTCCATTGTGTATAAATTCTTTATATTAAGAACATTAGCAAAGAATGACAACTAAACAGCACACATCACATTACTGATTCTGCAATAATCTTATGTAGTTGTAAATTAGGGAATGTGGATAAGCCAACTTAACCATGACATAAGCCTGAATCATGAGATGGAATCCTTATGCTTTACCGGTCCCCAGAAGAAACATGTCTATCAGTGGAAAGTGATAGGAGATACCTAATACTATTATAGTCCTAGGTTATTTTGTTTTTGGGGAGGGGAACTAGATGTTATTTCTAAACTTGGTTCCAGGGAGTCTGTAGGCCTGTCCATAAATACTGGGGACAGGTCAAAATGAGCTTATTAATAAGACAACACAGAAAGGTTGTCGGTGTCTAGATATGCATTCTGCTTATTATTTCTGTGAGGCAAACTTCATTAATCTGAACATGTCCATTGACTTTCCTTAAAGTCCAGAAACGTAGTCATATTGATTCTTTCTCTTTCAACACCTATGGATAAATCTAAAAACCTATGAAATCTAGATCATCTCCCATTTTCACTGTCCGAGTTCAAGCCCTCGTCATTTTTCAGACTCTTGTAGCAGTTGTCTAATGTCTCCTTGAATCCCATTCTCAGACTTTCCAAGTTTATCCTTTCTCATACTAACCACACATTTTCATATACAAACTGACCCAAACACCACACTATTTAAAAGTAATCAATAGTATTCCATGAATAAATTAGTGAATGATCAGGCGATGCTAGAATTTCTGCTTTCCATGACTGAGTTTTCACTCAAAGAGCTTAAAGGATCCTCAAAAAAATTAGAAAAAGATTTTTTGAGGGCTATCAGAGCCAAGAAGTGTGAATGGCTTCACTGCTTAGTGCAGGCTACTGTGATTTTTGTCCTGGACCATACATTAAACTGTTACCTTAAGGATGATAACCAGAAGCCATCTCTCCTCTCAAGTAAGAATGCACATGAAATCCCCTGATTGGGTATTAGTGTATTCCACTCTTTCTGCTGGTTCTCTTACTCTTTTTTGGTAATATGAGTTTTTAATATCACCTAAATTAGCAGTCAACACATATTAAAGTTTATATTATGAGCAGAATCTGTCCTTCATTGTATCCCCAAGTTTCATTGTTAATTGGAGCAGCAAGAACACAGTCATATTAGAAACCTGATGGGCTTTGGGTTAGATGGAACTGGCTTATATTATTCTATCTCATAAAACAGCTATGTGCCCATTCAAAAGCCTCCTTTTTTGTTCTGTAAAATGGTGAAAATAATAGAACATACCTCATAGAGTTGTTGTGATTAGTAAATAAGGTGTGTATTAAAAAAATGTAGGAAGATGATGTCATCAAAATGGTAACATAGTTTGTTTCCAACTTCAGTCCAAACCCCCCGACCCTGAGAAGACAAACTAACAGCTATGCATAGACAAGATACCACTGTGAGAATAAGATATCCTGGGGCCAACGTTGAAACTGCGTTCGATGGAAGAGCAATTTCACCTGGACCGCATCGCCCCTCTTTCAGGCTAGCGCTGCACTGCAGTGGGAGTCTCATTAGCCTCTCTCCCTCCTCCTCCCTGGCCCCACGGTTTCTCCAGAGGGAAAGAGAGCCTGAAGTGGACATCCAGCGACCCCAGCACTGTGGGATGCTTCCTGGGAGGCCCACTCAGCTTTTGCCTCGTGGGTATTTCTGAGGGAATCTGCGAGGCTCAAGCACTGGGGACCAGATACCATAGAGACCGAGAAGGGGGCAGGGTTCACAGCGACCAGCACTAATATCTTGGTGAACCACATTCCACTTGCAGGAGCGTCCAAGCAGAGTTACCTGCCAGCGGCTCTGCCCAGATGTGGAGCAGAGTAGGTGGCCCACCTGTCCAGGGAGCGTGGTTGGCAGTCCTGCCTGATTTGGGTCTCAGGTCAATGGGCTGTATCAGCTGTGGAGTTCAAATTTGCAGGCCTGCCCAACTTTGGAACATAACCCCCAGCCCTGTCTGGCCAGGAATCCTGGCCTGAGAACCTGAGCAGTGTGGAGCCCATCTTTCTTACATCCCTGCTAGGGCAGGGAGCCATGCCACCAACCCTGTCCAACTGTAAGCTTAGTCTCCTGCCTCACATAACCAGGGAGCCTAAACAGTAACCATGGGCAGCCCCAGAGCACAGCTTATCACACCACTTGGTAGTGGAGGCCAATCTTGCTCAATTGCTGAATACAGCCTATGTCCTTACCAGGCAAGGAGGCCATGCAATCACAAAACTTAGCTTGCAGTTCCAGCTGACCAGGGAGCCTGGAAAGTGACCCCACCTGATTTTGGAGCACAGTTTCCAGTCCCAGCCAACTGTGGCACACAGCTGGAGGCCCTACCTGATCAGAGAGCCTGGCCAGTGACTTGCCCAACAGCAGAGCATGGATAGCAGCCTACCTGATTGCAAAGCCCAGCCTGTGACCCTGCCTGAACATAGAGTCCAGTCAGAGGCACTGTACATTTGGGGAGCTCAGCCAGAGCTCCCACTTGACCTGGAGCAAATTACAGAGTCCAGCTTACAGCCTCACCCGATTTCAGAGACCAACCAGTGACACCAATCCTGCCAGGGAACACAGCCTGCAACCATGTCCAATCACAGGTGATACAGAGTCCAGCTAGTGGACCTACCTGATTGTAGAGCACAGCCAGCACCTTGACCCATCAGAGAGCCTGCCCAGTGACCCAGCTTGTACATGGAGTCCAGACAGTAGTACTGTTGTATACCCCAGAGCTGTGGCATCACCTAATCAGAGATACTAATGTGAAGCTCCGCCTACCTGTGGATGATACCAGCAGATCCATACAGTAATCCAGGCTGAGCCGTCTGGTGGTCTTTCCTTACCATAGCAAACCTGTAAAGTCAGGAATAGGGGATTGCTTACTCAAATGTGCAGATATTATAAAGAATCAGGTTAACACAACACCACTAGAGGAAATTAATAAGGCTCCCATAGCTGACCTTAAAGAACTAGAGATTCAGAACTGGCTGAATTCAGAATAATCCTTCTAAAGAGGTTCAGTATGAGAAGAATGTGAGGCCAAAGGCATTTTGAGAAAGAACAAAGTGGTATTATGCTCTCTAATATCAAACTATAGCATAAAGCTACAATAATAAAAACAGTTTTGTAGCTCAATGGTATAGAAGACAGAGCCCAGAAACATAATCCATGTTGAGTTTACTTGGTATATTTTTGCTTGTATGGTCAATCAATCTGTGAGAAAGGATGCAAGAATATACAATGGAATAAAGACAGTCTCCTCAATAAGTGATTCTGGGAAAAATGGACAAATATATATAAAAAATAAAAATAAAATTGGACCACTCTTACACCATATACATGGATTAAAGACTTAAATGTAAGACCTGAAACCATAAAACTCCTAGAAGAAAACATAGGCAGTAAACTTTTTGACATAACTCTTAGCAATATCCTTTGGAGTATGTCTTCTCAGGCAAGGGAAAACAAAACAAATGGACTATATCAAACTTAAGAAATTTTTGCACAATGAAGGAAAGCATTAACAAAATAAAAAGACCACTGAATAGGAGAAAATACTAAAAAATAATACATGTGATAAGGGGTTAATATCCAAAATATATAAAGAACTTACGTGACTCAACACCAGAAAAAAATCCAATCCAATTAAGAAATGAGCTGAGGACCTGAATAGACATTTCTCCAAAGAGGACATTCATATGGCCAATAGACAGATGAAAAGATGCTCAATATCACTAGTCATCATGGAAATGCAAACTAAAACCATAATGAGATACCACCTCATACCTCACAGCATTGCTGTCAATAAATCAACAAATAACAAGTGCTGGCAAGTATGTGGAGAAAAGGGAACCCTCATGCACTGGGGGTGGGGCTGTAAATTGTTGCGGCCACTATAGAAAACAGTATGGATGTTCCTCAAAAAATTAAAAATAGAACAATCTTATGATCTAACAATCCCATTTCTAGATAAATATCCAAAGTAAATAAAATCATTATCTTGAAGAAATATCTGCACCCTCATGTTCACTGCAGCATTATTTATAATAGCCAAGACATCTATCTATCTATCTATCTATCTATCTATCTATCTATCTATCTATCTAGCTCATCTATCATCTAATCTTATTCAGCCATTAAATAGGGAAATCTTGCCATCTGCAACAACATGAATGAACCTGGAAGGTATTATACTATAGGAAATAAGTTAGACAGAGAAAGACAAATACTGCATGATCTCACTTATAAAAAAATCCCAAAGTCAGAAACAGAGAACAGATTACTGGTTGCCAGGGGTGGGGTTGGGGGAGGGAGAATTGGGTGAAGATGGTCAAATGGTAAAATTTCAGTCATATGATGAATAATATACAGCATGATGACTATAGTTAACAATACTGTATTGTGTCCTTGAAAGTTGATTAGAGAGAGTTAAGTTCTCAACACACACACACACAAATGATAACTATGTGAGGTGATGGATGTGTTAACTAACCTTATTGCTGTGGTCATCACCTCACAATGTACACATATATCAATTCATCATGTGCATACCTTAAAATTACACATTACTATATGTCAATTACTAGTATATATCAATAAAGCTTAAAAAAAAGAATGTTGTACAGTGCCGGGGACATAGTTCTCAAATAATATTAGCTATTGTCCACATTATGTATGAAAACAGGCACTTCCCCACAAATATCTCTCAGTTACCCTAGAAGTAGCAGTTTTGATATGTGACAGTGGAAACGAAGGAAACTATTTAAACAAAAATATACCTTAAAGAAAGTGAATGTAAACTCAAGGGTGGGTAGAGACAAGAAAACTAATCCTATCTAATAAAAGAGTAATATGCAAATTGACCATCACTCCAACACACAAGATGGCTGCCCTCATGTGGTCAAAGATGGCTGCCCCATGTGGACACAAGATGGCCACCACAAGATGGCCAGCAGGGGAGGGCAGTTGGGAGGGACCAGGTCTGCAAGGGAGGGCAGTTGTGGATGATCAGGCCAGCAGGGGAGGGCAGTTGGGAGGGACCAGGCCTGCAGGGGAGGGCAGTTGGGGGTGATCAAGCCTGCAGGGGAGGGCAGTTAAGGGTGACCAGGCCGGCAGATGAGGGAAATTGGAAGTGACCGGGCCTGAAGGGAAGGGCAGTTGGGGCGGGGGGGGGGGGAACCAACGCCTGCAGGGGAGAGCAATTGCGGGGGGGCAGGGACCGGGCCTGCAGGGGAGAGCAGTTAGGGGTGACCAGGCCTGCAGGGGAGGGCAGTTAGGGGCAATCAGGAAGGCAGGCAGGTGAGCAGTTGGGAGCCAGCAGTCCTGGATTGTGAGAGGGATGTCCGCCTGCCCGTTTAGGCCCAATCCTACTGGGATCGGGCCTAAATGGGCAGTTAGACATCCCTCGAGGGGTCCCAGATTAGAGAGGGTGCAGGCTGGGCTGAGGGACACACCCCCCGTGCACGAATTTTGTGCACCGGCCTCTAGTATATTTTTAAAACATTAATTCTCAGTCCTATCTTTTCCTCTCTCCTGGTTTCCAATATCTCATGAAGTCAAAGATATACTGCCTCTTTAAAGGGAATTAGGACTTCTCTGTCTAGGTTGGCAATGTAAGCTGGTTTTTCTTATCTGCCTGGCCTAATATAAATGGGAAAATGGGAAAATATGAATATTCACCATTCAGTGAAAATGACAGGTTTGGCAGTGATAGACCAGGATGGTTGAAGTCAAGTGTGAGTTTCATGAGTTCCCTTGGTCCTTTTTGCTTTTCTAGAAGGATTGGGAAGTATTGTAGCATGAACTACTTTCTAGAAAATTCAAGTGGTAGAGAGGTGAAATAGGTCATTTAGGACAAAGGATCTATGCTCCATTTGCTTCTAACTTAATCTTAGGATCTAAGAATCAAGTTTGAATTGAGCTTTGAGGTGCACCGAGAGGAAAGGCATCCCAACTTCTGAAGGAGGTAGGCTGTGGTTTGAAAGACATGCTCACCTAGCATGCTTCTAAGAAGTTACATCTTGGTCCAGACATTGGGGTCTTGAATAAGAATGGATATTTCTGTGCCAAATACCACACCCACATTCAAAATACTCCAAACAGGCCATTCCACACAGGTCATTCTCTTCTCAATACTGGCACAGAGAGACTACTCCTCTAAAATATACTCTTTTGCTGCAAGTTTTCAACTTACACTCCATTTCTTGTACATTCTGGTGATTCCATTGATAAAATATTAGAAAAATTAAAATAGACTCTGATTGCTATATTTAAAAATTACTTGAGTAAAAATTACTTCCTTAATTAATTAATTCATTCCTCTACCTTTTGCCACAAGCATCTTAAACAGTCAATAATCAGAAGAGATTGTACTTTTTCCTATGGAAGTCATGGGTAAAGAATATATGTTTTTTTTTTTTTTTTTTTACTTCCTAAGGCATCTGTAAACGATACATATACACTGTTGGATTTTTGTCATGCTCTTAAGAAATACAATTCCTAGGATTTTTTTTGTTTCCACTGGAGTTTGGGAAGTATCCTGTACTCATCCATTTTGAGTGTAACTCTCTAATCATACTTGGGCATAAGGAGGTTTCTTGGACTCTAATAAAGTAACTAAGGTTGTGGTCTGTCATGGCAATTGTGTGGATAGACCGAGCTAGCCACAACTATTATCTTCACATACGCACTGAGACTTATTTTGGTTAATGTGTTCTTATAAGCTATCTATCTAATTAGATGTTTGAAGAACATGATTCATTTTGATGCAATTATCCAGTGGGTGTATTTGCTTTCTATTTCTAGCTTACATCCAGTCTACCAATGTAATAATACCTCACCTGGTGCCAAAGATAACAGAGGACTTGGCAGAACTGGCTGCCTACACAGTGTATCAACAACAGAGCTGATCTGGCACCTGACTGTTGGGTTCATTTCAGCAAATCCATTATTAACATTTTATTAGCCAATAATGAATAAACAGGTTTGGAGCTTTCCTCTCCCCCATGCTATCTTATTTTATATAATCAACATTGTGTGGAAATTGTCTTGCTTTTCTTGTCCTGCATTAGTTTTCAAAGTAAAGTAGTCAATAAATCTTCACAATGGACTCAAACTGTACCAGGGTTACAGGCCAAAGAGAGGGTTATGGATCTGTTTTAAAAAGTTGAGGAGGAAGCCAATGAGCTTGATCATAAAAACCTTAGTTGTTGGGACTTACGACATATATGATAAATTTAAGCTGAAGCAGCTTGGCCTAGACTAATGGTAGTATAACTCGAGGGATATTAACCAGATAGACTGCTTTTGAATTAATATCTGTATATACTCAGTGATGTATTGTCCTGGCATGCATAAGCACACACAACTACAGAGGCTTTGGGGCTTTATCAGGCTATTCTATGCCAGGATCTCGTTTGATAACAGAATGATGCTTCAGGTTGAGGGACAGTTAGGGTCTCACATGCTTTGTATTTGATAAAAATACACAAAGCTGTTTATCATGTGTAAGAAATATCTCCTTCCACACCAGAAGCATTTCAGATGTCAACATGCTACTAAGTTCAGAATACTAGAGAGCAAGATGTTACCATGGTAAGAAAGACCACTATTTCTGAATCAATTTTTATTTATTAAAACTGTAAAGTTTCAATAGACATAGAATTGAGATAGGGACAGTATAAAAAGGTAGACGATAACTCAAGATCTTCCTAAATTGTCTGATAACAACTATGCTAGGACCTTAAACAAAACATCTTCTTTTTGATTAATATGACAGTGGGGAAATATGTTAACAACCATGATTTTTAATACTTGCATAGTCTTTATCTCATTTGATTATTATAGCCATTTTGCATTACTATTTTTTATTTTTTTATCGCCTGATTTTAGAGAGAGAGAGAAAGATAAAGAAGAGAGAGCAAAACATCATTGTTCCACTTATTTATGCATTCATTGGTTGATTCTTGTATGTGCCCTGGCCTGAGATTGAACCTGAAACCTTGGTGTAACTGAGCTATCTAGCCAGGGCTGCCATCTTGTATTATTAATACCTACCAATCCTAGGTAATGCCATTAGCCTCAGTTTAAAGATTAGGAAATAAGGCTTAGAAAAGTTAAATGACTTTCCCCAAGTCACCCAGCTAGTGGTAGGTGGTAGTGTTGGGATTTGAACCCAAGTCTTTAACTGAACTGGTACGCTCTTCTCACTCTCCAGTTTTGTCTCTCTTTGTGATCACTAGGGTCTGTCTTTGCTAAGAAAACAGCTCCGTAAGTGATTGTAAAAAAATTACACCCCTGTTGACAAATAGGCACATGCTTTGAATCAGTCCTGCCAATGTCCTCCTTATAGAAACCCCACATCCAGTTAGAACTCCTCTCAGATCTCCTAGTGTATCAAGACGATTCTGGGAAGAATACACAGTGCTTCTTCCAAGTCTGTCTGTTATTATTTCAATCATCATGCCTTCTGGGTTCTTGAGACCATTTTCAAAAGTCCTCAAAGCATTTTTCTTTTTATATAATACTTCTAACCAGAACATTTTAGATAAATGACCTAGGATACTTGTTCATTTGATCAGCTTTGTAAACTTTTCTAAATCCTTTCCACCTAGTATGAACTTTTTCATGAGTTCTTCTAGCAGGGCCTCTACTTTTTATTTACTTATTTAATAGGTTCTCTATAAAGGAGAACAAATATTTCCCTGCAAGAAGAATCTTCTCAAAATCTTACCAATTCAGGAAACCACACATAATGTAAGTGGAAAGAAAAGGCAGATTTTACCAAACCCATTTTGCTTTTCAAAGGGCCACTGCATCAAATAAAAATACATATGCTTTATTCTTTCTATTATCTTTCCCCCCTTCCTTTCACTTCTCTCCTCTCATTTGCTCTCTTGTGCAATCTCTTGTTCTCTGTTTTAGAATAGGATTTATGGTGGCTTCAAATGGCAAACAAAATACAGTAAGTGACACAATGATAAATTAGTGAGGAATAAAAAGATATCAATAATGGGAAGAAAGTAAAATGCTCTGTGAATTTAATACTTCAAAGGAGAAGGCTAGCACCAAGTACATTTCTTGATAAATACTCAAACATAACTAGTAAGCTATGATTTCAGCATGATCATTTTTAAGTGAATACAGATCACTGACACTCAAAAGATCTCCCAGAAAATTTAACTTCCCAATACATGTGCACATGTGGCATTATTCACATTTTGTTGTGTTTATTTTCTAACATCTCCTTACTAACTTGCAAGCTCGGAAGGGTAGGACTTTCACTTATTCAAGAGTGGAACCATGCCCATGCCCCACCGTATTTCATATACTGCTTTAAGACACACCAGCTGACCTCCATCTCTTTTCCTAAGACTTTTTTTTTAAGTTAAAGAAAACCACTTTCCCTCCACCAAAAATAGCAATAATTTGTGTATGGATACTCAGCTCCCTCACCCCTCAGGCAAGACAATTCCTGGGTACTCCCAGGTCTAAGTCCCCGTCACACACAGCAATGCCATCGTGCTTTCCTTGGCAATGCAATGCTAAATAGATTAATGGAAATATATATTATTTGGTCCAGAAAATGGCAAATGATGCTAAGTATTGCTAAGACCTACAACTGGATCTGGGGCTCACTTTTGATACCGTGGTTTAAGTGGAATATTGACAGATGAGAGTGTATTTGGAGGATAGGACTAGATGGGGATCCTGTATTGTACTTGGAGTGTTGAGGTATGATAAATGAGAAAACATTAGAAGTAAAGATTGATATGTATTTTGATATAAAAATCATTTATAGCTATACTGAGTGGCATGGATATATAATTTTATTTCCTGAAAACGAATTGTCCAAAACTGTACTAGGTTGCCTCAAGAGATATTTTTATGATTACTTGTGAGGTATGCCAGAAGAGCATCAATATGTAGACAGATAACAGTCACAGAAAGTTTTTACTAGATGATGTCCAAGTGTCCTTTGAAGTTCTGAATATTTTTGAGTCCTATAAGCATAAACACTAACCAATCTCTACTTTGTTTGATTTCAAAATCAGATCTAATTTCCAAACCATGTTTTCCACTGAAGTATATTCAATCGCACCGTTCATTTCTGAACTTGCTATCTTATGAGGTCATAATGTTATCCATTCACCTCCAACCCCACTCTCTGGCACAGAATGAAGTCTGAAGTTGTGCTTCTCAGATGAATGTGAATTTTTGAATGATAGAATTCTTTGGGGATATTACTGTCACTGCTAACCCTTTTACAAATTCACCAGTAGAGATTCTTTTTCATAGACACTTTCAATTTTTTTTAGAACCATCTGTTCTTTTGTTCTCTTGATACTGTGTTGCTCAAACTGTGGTCTGCATACTGCTGGGGTTGTGATTGTTGGATCATATGTTCTCAGGAAATTTGGTAGTTTTAGAGCAAAGGGTGATTATATAATTTTAGTCATATATATTTACCATATTTTAAATATGAGAATTGGGGTTTTTCTAGAAAGCCTGTAATAGTTTTAATAACTTCATTTTGAAGAGGCCCATCTACTATAAAGATTGTATTGGTCACTTTATCTTGCCTAATATTTTCATGTAATATAATAATTTTTATTAGTTATATTTGCAATTATATTGTTGTTAGTATTGTTTTTGCAATACTCCGAATCCACAAAAATGAATTGGTGGCTCAAAAGCTATTCATTAAAATGTTAAGATAGTGATAAAAATAGTAAAATAAACCCTATGATTTATGACATGTAAATTTGAATAGCAAACAAATTTTGACCTCAATACTTAGTATGAACATGTATGGGCTGAGTGGGTAAATCTGCAAGTGTTACTGTTTTGCACAAGAAAAAATAAAATGTAAATAGGATGCATGATAAATAGCTAAAAATGGGGTATTATTGTCGTTGAGGCCTGTTTGTCCCTTGCTGTTATAAACTTGTCAAATACAAGAATAAAGCCTTGGAATATTTGCATAATTACAAAATCAAGGTAAGGAGGGTCTAAATACAAGTCAGTGATCTGCAATATGGAATGTGTGAACTTTGTCGCGATAAGTAGTGATGAGCCCCAAACTTCCAGGTAGCCAGAGTTGCACTTACCATGGCAAAATCAATTATAAAGGACACAATTTTGGAGAAAACGTAAAAACTTGCCACTAACATCTATGCTTGTAAAGAAGGCAGGAAAAGAGTTGGCAAAATCCCCTTCTCAAAGGACACAGTTGGAAGTTGTGTAATGCCAGTGGCCCAGTCTGCAGAGCCAGGTGTGTGCCAGCAGCTACAGGTCTGTGGTGCTGCTGAGTGAGCGTCATCTCTGGCACATGAGGGAGAAGTGTCTGATGCCTTCCTGTCTCTTCATCACTAAAAACCCGTCTCACAGTTGAGATTTTCTAAGTTAAACATTGCTTTGTGATCCATGTTGGGAAGGGTGTAGTGGGATCAGAAGTAATGGGGTGCCCGCTATATCAGGGAAGAGATTAATAAGACAAGGAAATTTGGTTCCAGTTCAAGAGGGTGATATAGGAAGATCCTGAACTCCTTCCCTCCCACAGACACACTCAACCTACAGCTGTCTATGGAACAATTTTCTCTGAAGAACAACCAAAATCTGGCAGAGTGACCCCTTCGCACTGGGCAAATGAGAGGGAAACCGCATCAAAGTGGGCAGGAAAGGCTGAGATCAATCTCACCACAAACCCCACCTCAGCATGGTGACCATGATCAGGAGGAAACTCAAAACCCAGAGCTTCTCTGAGTGAAGGATTCATACCCCACATCAGGCACCCCAACTTTTAACACCAGCATCTGAGAGTCAAGCCCCCAAATTTCTATTTGAAGACCAATAGGTTTGTGCCCACAAGACCCATAGGTCTGTGGCATACTGAGATTGGCATAAAAACAGACGCATAGATCAATGGAACAGAAGAGGATCCAGAAATAAACCCACACACATATGGTCAATTAATTTACAACAAAGGAGCCAGGAATATATAATGGGGAAAAGGGATTCTCTTCAATAAATGGTGCTGGGGAAACTGGACAACCACATGCAAATGAATGAAACTCAACCACTATTTTACATCATACAAAAAAAAAAAATAACTCAAAATAGATTAAAGACTTGAATGTCAGACCTGAAACCATAAAACATAGGGGGCAAGTTCCTTGACATCGGTCTTAGGGAGGAATTATTTTTATTTATATTTTTGAATTTGAAAGCAAAAGCAAAGGTAACAAAAGCAAAAGTAGACAAGTGGGACTATATCAAACTAAAAAAGCTTCTGCACAGCAAAGGAAACATCAACAAAATAAAAAGGCAACCTACTACTAAATGGGGAAAGTATTTGCAAATCACAGATCTGATAAAGAGTTAATATATAAAATATATAATGAGCTCATGTAACTCAATAGAAAAAAACAAAAAAAATTTACCAAAAAATGGGCAGAGGATTCAAATAGATGTTTTGCCAAAGAAGACGTATAGATGACCAACAGCTACATGAATAGGTGCTCAACATCACCAACCATCAGGGAAATGCAAATCAAGACCACAATGAGATTTTACCTCATGTCTATCAGAATGGCTGTTATGAAAGAGACAAGAAATAACAAGTGTTGGGGAGGATGTGGAGAAAAGGAAACTCTTGTGCAGTTAGTGGGAATGTAAATTGGTGTAGCCACAGTGAAAAACAATATGGAGTTTCCCCAAATAAAAATTAAAAATAAAAATAGAAATGCTATATGATCCAGCAGTTTTACTTTTGGGTATTCATAAAACAATGACAACAACAGCAAAAAAGACACAAATCACTAGCTTGAAAAGCTGTCTGAACACCATATTCACTGCAGTATTCTCTATAATATCCAAGACATGGAAACAATCTAAGTGTCTACCAGTGGGTGAACAGGTAGAGAAATTGCGGCATATATACACAATAAAATATTATTTAACCATAGAAAGAATGCAATCTTGCCATTTGTGACAACCTGTAATAGTTTTAATAACAAGGCATTATGCCAAGTAAAATAAGTCATATAGATACAATATATATAAATATTGTCTGAGCTCACTTATATCTGAAATCTAAAAAAGCTCATAGATACAAGAACAGATTGGTGGTTGCCAGAGGCAGAGGGTGGGAAGTGGGTGAGACAGGTGAAAGGGTCAAAAGACACACATTTTCAGTTACAAAACAAACAAATGCTGAGGATGTCATGTACTGCATAGTGACTGTGGTTAATGATACTCTATGCTTTTTTGAAAGTTGCTAAGATAATATATTTAAAAGTTCTCACCGCAAGAAAAAAATTTGTAACTATGTATGGTGATAGATGTTAAGAAGAATTATTTTGGTTATTACTTCACAACATGTACAAATATCAATTATGTTGTATACCTGAAACTAATATAATGTATGTCAATTATACCTAAAAAAATAAAAAAGACAAGTAAGTTTTTCCTCAATGCTTATCCACTTCATTTCCAGATAATGATTGGTGGTCAACAGTATCCTCTCTGTTTTGATTCACTTTTGAAGGAAATAGTGAGAGTCAGAAATATGGTCAAGTGATGACCAATGAATGTATAGCTTTTCAGTGTTCAATGCAAATAAATATATCATGAATATGTATGTCTGTTTTTTTCACACTAAAGTATACTGGTTTTGGGAGTAAAGGTGCTCACATTATTAAATTAAGTTAATATTTTAGAGCAGTTTCGGTTCACAGCAAAATGGGGTAGAAGATACAGAGATTTCCCATACACTACCTGCTCCCACACAAAAATAGCGTCCCCATTATCAACATCATCCACCAGTGGTACATTTGTTATAACTGATGAACCCACATCGACACATCATTGTCATCCAAAGTCTATAGTTCACACCTAAGGTTCACTCTTTGTGTTGCATAATCTATTCATTTGGATAAATTTATAATGACATATATCCACCATTATATTATTATACAGAATAGTATCACCAATCTAAAAATCCTCTGTGCTCTCTCTAACCATTCTTTCCTTCCCTAACTCTGCTCATTTCCCCAGCAACCACTGATCCTTTTATTGTATCCATAGTTATGTCTTTTCCAGAATGTCATATAGTTGGAACCATTCAGTACGTAGCCTTTTTAGATTGGCTTCATTCACTCAGTAATATGGATTTAAGTTTCCTCCATGTCTTTCCATGGGTTGATAGCTTATTTTATTTTATTTTTTAGCACTGAATTATATATTCCATGGTCCGAATGTACCACAGTTTATTTATCCATTCACTTACTGAAGGACATCTTGGTTGCTTCCAAGTTGTGGCAATTATGAATAAGGCTGCTATAAATATCTACGTGCAGGTTTTTGGTGGATATATGTTTTCAACTCCTTTTGGCAAATACCCTGAGACATGATTGCTGAACTGTATGTTAAAAGTATGTTTAGTTTTGTAAGAACCTCCAAACTGTCTTTCAAAGTAGCTATACTATTTTGCATCCCCACAAGCAATGAATGAGAGTTCCCACTGCTAAGACCCTCACTAGCATTTGGTGTTGTCAGTGTTCTGAATTTTGGCCATTCTAATAGGTGCATAGTGGTATTAAATTGTTCTACTTCACATTTTTCTAAAGACATATGATATATAACATCTTTTCTTATGCTTATTTGCCATCTGAATACCTTTTTTGGTGAGGTGTCTGTTAAGACGTTGGGCATGTTTAAAAAACATTTTTAAATTGATTTCAGTTAGGAAGGGAAAGGGAGAAAGAGATAGAAACATCAATGATGAGAGAGAATCACTGATTGGCTGCCTCCTGCATGCCCCACACGGGGGATCCAGCCCACAGCCTGAGCATGTGCCCTGATGGGGAATCGGATTGTGACCTCCTGGTTCATAGGTCAAAGCTCAACCACTGAGCCATGCCAGCTGGGCAGTTTTAAAAAATCAACTAGTTTTCTAATTGTTGAGCTTTAAGAGTACTTTGTATATTTTATTTTATTCTTATAATTTATTTTAAAAATATTTATTGTTGAAGTTATTACATATGTTTCCCCTTTCTCCCCATTGACTCCTTCTAGCCCGACTTCACCACATTATTGTCTGTGTCCATGGGTTATGCATATATGCATACAAGTTCTTTAGTACTTTGTGTATTTTAGATTACAGGGTTTGTTTTTTTGTTTTTTTTTTACCCAGATATACTATTTGCAGATAATTTCTCCTAGTCTGTGGCTTGTCTTCTCATTCTCTTGATATTGTCCTTCAAAGCAGTTTTTAATTTTAATAAAGTCCAGCTTATCAATTATTTCTTTTATGGATCATGTCCTTGGTGTTGATTTAAAAAGGTACCACAATATTCAGGTGATCTAGGTTTTCTCCTACATATCTCCTAGGAGTTGTTTTATAACTTTGCATTTTACATTTAGGTCCATGATTTATTGGAGTTAATTTTTGTGAAGAGTGTAAGTTTATTCTACTTTTTATTCAAGTTGTTTGCTATCTTATTGTTGAGGTTTAAGTGTTCTTTGTATATTTTGGATAACAGTTCTTCATAAGATATGTCTTTTGTAAATATTTTCTCCCAGTCTGTGGCTTGTCTTCTAATGCTCTTGACATTGTCTTTTGTAGACCAGAATATTTTAATTTTTAATGAAGTTCAGCTTCTCAATTCTTCCATGGCTTGTACCTTTGGTGCTTTATCTAAAAAAATCATTGTCAAATTCAAGGTCATCTAGATTTTCTTCTATATTATCTAATAACAGTTTCATAGTTTTGTTAAGTTTTAGGGACAATTTATATCTGAAAAACGTTTGGAGATCTGTGGTGAGGGGTTATGCCAGAATATACCCTTTGAAATGAAAGACAAATTACAGCCTTGTGCTCCTGCTGACACGAAGAAGGAGGCATAAACTCTGTTGGGTCATAAGCAAACTGCACGAGCAGTTAGTCCAGATGTCATCCACCTTGGCTGACTCTAGTCAGAGCCCCTTCTTCAGTTTGTACCTGTGACCACGTGGGGAGTCCTGAGCTTAATTTCACAGATGGGCCTGCTTGGTATGTGGATACCAGCTTGCATGGATGGCAGCTGTACTAAGGCCTCAGGTCTGCTCTTGAAAGATGGTGATAGGGAAAATCCTTCTCATAAACCACTTTGTGGGGAAAGAGAAATGGTAAGAGATTAGAAGGTATATAAAAAATCTGGAAGGGAAAAAGCGGGAAGATTAGGGCCAAGGAGGTCCACGGGTTAACATATGGGAGTGGGCACAAAGTTGGAGATCCTTATACATGTCACACCCACCAGCACACATCCTTCTTGCACCAGGCAGTGAACCACCAAGTAGACAAAATCACCTGGCTGACTGCTGCTTGCCAATCTCTTATCACCGGCCACCCTAGTGCTGGTTTGATAGGCATGAAAGAAATGGCTGCGATGGCAGAGATGACACTACACGTTGTCCCAGTGGCATGTACTCAGGCACCAAAGCTGATCGAGTTGCTGCCATGGATGAATGTCCAATTTGCCAGCAATGGAGACTTTCCTCAGTTCCTTGAGGAGACCAACTGACCACTGAGGACAAGTTGACCGCAAGGGAGCCTTCCACCCTGGAAGGATTAGTGATTTGTGCTCACAGAGCAGACACACTTTCAGGTATGGACTTCTCTTCTCCGAACCACTAATGAAAACTTATGGCACGCATATCCGCCAGCATGGGATCCTACATTGCATTAAACCAGGGGGTCCACTTTACAAAAAAGCAGGTATGGAAGGGGACTCGTGACTAAAGATTCACTCCTAATGTCACATACTGCACCACCCAGAAGTTGTCAGCATTTCAGAGGTTTGGATGGAACACCAACTTGGCGGCATAGTCTGTGGGGATGAGGCAATGTCTTCCAGCATGCCAGATATATACTCATGTGTATAAGAACAAAGAGGAGATCTTTATTTGCATGCATAACTCTAGTCAGTATTCCTTTCCTCTTCTTGGTTTTGGGCAAGGTTAGAGTTTAACTTAATATCATACCTTATAGGAAAACAGAGTTGTGCCAAAAATCTTTGCTAAGTAGAATAGTTATAGTCTATAAATCAGTCCATGCATTGGAAATCCATGTTGTGTTTTGATTTGCTTTATAAAAAGAGAGGTTGGCAAAAGAGCCCAGGCCTGGACAATATAGCTGTGGACAACACAAATATTTTTCAACCCACTGCTCTTGCAGATTCAATGGCACCTTGTAGAATTTGAAATGAGTGTGTGGATTCCTGGTTTCCTTAAAGGCTTCTATTGCTCCCCTGGCCTTTAGAGGGTTTCCAGATGATATATTATTGACTCATGTGAATGGATGATAATGGTCTAAATCTGTCTACTGTGCAATTTGCTAGTTGGTTCAAAAACAATAAAGGTGTTTTGTGTTAAGATTTAAAGTTTTGTTCGGAAACAATATACCAACTTTTCTCTCACCACTTGCTAAGGCTGAGTTGAAAATACATTCTTTTGCCAAATTCTACATAAAGAAAGGTAAGCTCTTCATTCATTAATTTTATTACTTTTGATTAAACTCAAGGTTCTGTCAAACATTTCCACTCTGTAAAATACATTTCTTATCCAGCTTTCACATTGACAAAGTCACTTGCCCTGTATAACTTACTACTCTTTAAAATGCTCCTGTGTTAATTCAAGTTGAAATCCCAGTTTCACCATGAGAAGAGACTTGATTTCCCCCACTCCACTCTCCTGACAGGACTATACATATACCATCCACATTTTTTGAATAATCACATTGAAAATGTTCCCAGACACTAGTGGCTGTCTGTGAACAGGAGAGTTTCATAATGAGTTAGTGCAATTATCCAGAATGTTTACATTAAATATTGGGAGAGAGCCCAGACATTTTGGCTTGAATACCTACAATGATTCCTAGACTGACTGAATCCAGAGGAAGGCTGCTTAATTTTCCATATCATAGAGGGGAAAATTCTAACATTAAAACATTAAAACTCATGGTGTATAGAGACAGGCACAACTGAAGTTTAGATTGGTCAAAAACTAGAATGTTGCCTAGCTGGTTTGCTCAGTAGATGGAGCATAGGCCTGCAGACTGAATCTTGGTTGCAGGCTCAATACCCAACCCCTGTCAGGGCAAGTGTGGGAGGCAACCAACTGATGTGGCTCTCTCACATCAATGTTTCTCTCTCTATCTCTTCCCCTCCTTTCTACTCTCTCTAAAAATCAATGGAAAAATATCCTTGGGTGAGGATTAACAAATAAACAAACAACAACAAAGAACACCTAGAAGGTCTGGGGACAGTTGGTCCCCTGCAGATCCCAAGCTAGTCCCCTGAGTTCCTTATTCCTCTTCTGCAGTCCTGCAGAATAACTCTGCCTTTTTCTCTCTGTGCTTGCCACAACTCTGCTCACTTCTTGGAATTTTATTTCCTCAAATCTCGACTGACAGTTTCTCTAATTCCCTTTGATTCTTACTTTCATCAAAGAGATTCACATGAATCTTCCATTTTTCAGGAAAACACTGACCATTAGCTATGTGGCCTTCCACAAGATCTTTAACCTTTCTGAAGCTCAAATTGTCATAGTTAATGGAAGGATGAGAATGACTACTTCAGGGTTATTAGCATTTTAAATGAGATGCCTTGCATAGCGTTTTAGTAGGTATGTAGTAAGTAGTTCTCTCCAACACAGCCCTCTCATTTTGTTCCTATACACAGTAATATAATTTTATGTTGGTGTAATAATGGATGGTTTATAAAATATTTTCATACATCTCATCTTATTTGCTGTTCCCACACTAATTTGAGTTAGATAATTATGTATTATTTTCTACTTTCAGATAAGGAAACTGAAGGCCAGGGAGTGTCCACACTCACATGTTTTAATTGCAGAGTAGGAATGGGACGGGAGGCTCGACACCGATTTCCTGAACTGTGGTGTTTAGTAGAACCATCTACCTGGCTATGGTACTGGAAACCAAAGGGTGAATCCTGGAAACGATGTCTCCAAATATCGATTAATCAGAGTCAGGGGAAACAATCAGAAACCAGATGGCCATTCTAAATGGTTGCCCAGACTTAGGCAACAAAATTAGTGAAGAAAGCACAGCCCAGAAGGGCCATACCCAGGAAGAGCCGAGGTTCCCTGTGGACACAGGTGCATTCAGAAACGAACAGACAAAGTTGAATGGAAGGAAGGCACCATTAAACTGCTTCTACTGGGACTACTTTCTGTTGTCCAATTAGCTTTAGTTACTACAGGGTGGGGGAAAAGTAGGGTTACAGTTGTAAATATGGGAAACAGACTTTATTCTTATATTATTATTCATTAATTATTGTATCATTCTCATACAAATAACTGTAAACCTTCATTTCCTCCAACCTGTTTATGTGTAGACACCACCTAAATGTAGGTTTTTCTGATGAACATAAAAATCCACTAAAAAAATCTACTATTTAATGTGCATGCATACATGGAAACACTACTTTGGGCTTTTAAGAATGACATACCTATGAATGTATAAGATTACCTTATTCTCTGCCAACTATTTTTTGTTTGTTTGCTTTTTTTTGTTAATCCTCACTGAGAGATACATCGATTGGTTTCCTCCTGCACACGCCCTGACCAGGGCCGGGGATTGAACTTGCAACCCACATACTTGCCCTTGACCGGAATCAAACCCGAGACCTTTCCATGCTCTAACCACTGAAAAACTGGTAAAGGCTGTCATCTATTTTTTTAAAAAAACATGTTATTTAAAAAGAAGATTTTTTATTATCAGTTTATTACAGAAAAATCATATAGGCGTTACTTTTCTTGATTAAAGTCACACAGTCAAAACCTAACTTGGATCAGAATTCCATAGTATTTACTCTTTTAAATACTATGTAATTTCATTTCTTCTATGAGTGCCATTTGCAAATTTTATTATATTATTTCATTGTTCATCTATTTTAATAAAAATAGTTTATGTTACTAGTAATCATATCAAATATCTGGATTTGTAATTTAAAATTATTAAGAGCTTGTACATTGATTTCAGAGAATTCACTTACTTATTAAATATTTATTAATGGCCTATTTGTACTAGACACTCTTTTATATTCTGAAAATTTGAAAAATAAAATTACCTGGTCATTAATATTTCCAGCAGAAAATACTCTGATCTAAACCATCTGCCTAACAGAACCTGCATAGGTAATTTCTAAATTTTCCATTTTTTATTAAATTCCAGTAGCTGAAAATAAAAAATTTAAATAATAAGAAACCTGGCATTATCCATGACAGAGAAAAATAGGTCATCTTCGATCAGTGGCAGCTCAGTTTTATCCAGTTATACATACTGCTACGTAGAAGACAAATGGCAAATGTTTTGGGTTTCTCTGTCATCTCCTAGTGATTGGTAATGTTATGTTGCATGCTATATTCTGGGAGATTTTGAGGCTGTATCTAAATTTGGTGGTGGTGGTGGGAGTGTTGTAAATAATTAGCCATGTTTAAAAAACATGGCAAAGGGGAATATTTGTGCCATTTATTTGCAATCTCTGGCTCAGATAAACCATAAACTGCGTCCTTCCCTATCACTTCTATTTTCACTTTACTACAACTAACCAGTGCTTCCATGTGCCTGAAATCTAGTGGAACTCAGTATTATTGTGTGTGGGTAGATTGGATTTGAATCTCAGCTTCCCTAAGAACTAGTATTAGCATGAGCAAGTTGATTAATTTCCACGTCTTCAGTTTAATCATCTATGAAATAGACACCTATCTTCTATGGACTTTTTAAATTGAAGAGCCATCATTTTATTTGAAGTTATGTAGCTCCCTTTTCCCTCATTTAGTACCAATGTGTGCTTGGGAATATAACAACATTTTTATTTTATTTTATTTTTCCATCACCATTTATCCTCTCTATAAACTCTTCCACCTCCACCCACCCCCATCCCTACCCCCATGATCAGCACACTGTTGTCCATGTCCATTAGTTCTCTCTCTTTTGTTTCCTTTTTTGTTCAATACAGCCACCTCCCCAACACCCCCACCCACCAGAGCTGTCTGCTGGCATTCTATCTACAAGTCTGTCTCTATTTGGCTTGTTAGTTTAGTTTGTTCATTAGATTTCACATATGAGTGAAATCATATGGTACTTGTCCTTCTCTGGCTTATTTCATGTAGTGACAGCATGGATGGACCAGGAGAATATAATAACATTTTGATATTGGTTTTAGATGGAATTATCTTTGGAAAAACACATCCTATCTAATAAAAGAGTAATATGCAAATTGACCATCACTCCAACACACAAGATGGCTGCCCCCATGTGGTCAAAATTGACTGCTCCCATGTGGACACAAGATGGCCAGCAGGGGAGGGCAGTTGGGAGGGACCAGGCCTGCAAGGGAGGGCAGTTGTGGGCGATCAGGCCAGCAGGGGAGGACAGTTGGGGGGACCAGGCCTGCAGGGGAGGGCAGTTAGGGGCAAACAGGCTGGCAGGGGAGGGCAGTTAGGGGTGACCAGGCTGGCAGGGGAGGGCAGTTAGGGGTGACCAGGTCTGCAGGGGAGGGCAGTTAGAGGCAAACAGGCTGGCAGGGGAGTGGTTAGGGGGTGATCAGGCTGGCAGGCAGAAGCGGTTAGGGGCAATCAGGAAGGCAGGTAGGCAAGCAGTTGGGAGCCAGCAGTCCTGGATTGTGAGAGGGATGTCTGACTGCCCGTTTAGGCCCAATCCCGGTGTCCACATGGGGGTAGGATCAGGCCTAAATTGGCAGTCAGACATCCCTCGAGGGGTTCCAGATCGGAGAGGGTGCAGACTGGGCTTAGGTACAACACCCGCCCCCCCGCCCCCCCCCCCGCACGAATTTCTTGCACCAGGACTCTAGTCTATTACATAATACTTCATGCATTCATAGAAGGTTTAACTTCATCTACATTAATGTAGACAACTGAGAAATGTTTATTTAATTTGTATGCAACACTATGTGACTTTGTAAAATTGATGTGCAAAGGTATTTTATATATTTACTCATATTAAAATGTGGGAAAGGTAAAAGTACAGAGGCACAGTCTAAATGAGTTAAGTGAAAATGAAACATGAAATTAAAATAAAATATAAGAATATAATATTGCAGATTTATTTGAGCGATTCCGTTTACTGTGAATTTTAGATAAGCCCATGCAGAGCTGGTCTTTTCTCATAGGTAGCTTTCTCTTGTGCTGGCCACATGAGTGAGGGTTCCTTTCAGAACTGCAGCCTGTCCTCGCTTGCCCTCTGCTGGGCTACGTCTTTGGTGTACCAACACCCAGGTCCCAAGAGGAGCCCTAACCAAGGAGGGCTGCTCACTTTCAGAGTAAATTGGGTGTCATTAGAAGGAAAGCACACAAACACACACAGAGATTATATTTCAGATGCCGGCCTTCTAGTGCTTTATAGGCATGATTTGCTTTGTGAACTTACTGTTCTAGAGTCCTGTACCACTTCTACAGGCTTACCAGTACAGGCAGGATCTGCTCATTTCGTTCTTACATTTAAACACACACACACACACACACACACACACACACACACACACACACACACACACACGCAAGCACGCATGTGCGCAGAGTTGCCATCATGTCAGGTGCAGCTAGAGGCAAAGCAGAATGGCAATCTTTGCCTTCAAGGTGGTTACATTCTCCTGGGGAAGCCCACAAATAAACAGGTAGTTTAATTTCAGGTGGAGACTAGCATTGTGCAAAAGAAAAGGGAACAAAGAGAGACACCAGCTCTGTGAGGGGTGATGTGAGTGGTTGTGATTTGGGAGTTCAAGGAAAACCTTCCAAAGAGATGATGTTAGGCCTGAGACATGGGTGATAGAAGCTGAAGTCCAGGCACACGGGACAGAAAGGAAAGCATCCTGCCAAAGGACAGAGCTTGATGTGGTTAATGGAGAGGAACCAGGCCCAGGCCAGAGGGACCAGAGCACAATGAATGACCAGGAGAGTCTGAAATCAAGTGGAAGAGGTATGCAGGGGTCAGATCACTACAGGACCTTGAGATCATTGTAAGAAGTCTTTTCAAGTGCATTGGGAAGACATTCAAAGTTTTTTTTTTTTAAAGGAGTGACGCCATTCAATTTATGTTTTTAGAATGTGTCTCCGGGTGTCCTGTGGAAACAGATGTTAGGGGAGCAAGAGCAGAAGCAGAAAGCCCAGTCACCGGGGCGATGTGAGCAGGAGATGACAATGTGTTCCACTGGGCTGATGGCACTGGAGATGGAAAGAAAGGTTGCCATTCAAGATAGCTCCTTCCCCCTGGGGCAATCTGGTGAAGCTTATAGACCCTTCTAGAATAATGGTCTAAAATGCATAATATTCAAAAGGAAGTCAATTGTGTCTAAATGTAGTTACCAAAATATTAAAAAAAATTCGTGAAATAATATATTTGTGGCTTCAGTCATACAGTAAATAATAAAAATTAGTAGTGGGTCTGATAACCACTATAACTTAAAAGTAGTGATAGACAAACGTTATTCCAACACAGCTAAAAAACAGTCATAGGTATGAAAATATCTGTAATTTCTAATGGTAATGAAGTGCAAGGCACTGCTACTATGTTGATTACATTCATTCTGCAAGGAAATGTCAAATTACTGTCTGAAGCTACTGAACATAAAGACATAATTATTTGCCCCTTCAAGATTATTGATCTCCTGCCTCAATGGCAGAGGTGAGAGGACTTTGGATAATCAAAAGGTGAAGAAGAGAAAGGATGTAGGGATAGATGGTATTATCCAGGTGTGTGCCTTCTGTGCAGACAGGATGGAAATACAAGTGCCTGTGCTGGGCTCTGGGCAGAAACGTGTGTTTGTTCAGAGATGCGAGTATGTGGGAATTCCATTTCTTGAACTGAAGAGGCCAATGTAAAAGAAAGCTATTTTAAATTGTGCTTCAGCTATACCAGTGGTCGGCAAACTGCGGCTCGCGCACCGCGATTTGCTGCTCTGTTGACTAATGAGTTTGCCGACCACTGCTGTAAGGCATTACCCTTACCCAGAAGTTTTGACTTCAGGTTAAAGACATTAGTACATTATTAAAATGTTTTTAAGCGTTTTTCCCTAGCAGTGGTTGGCAAACTCATTAGTCAACAGAGTGGCAAACCGCGGCTCACGAGCTGCATATTTTGCCGATGACTGAGTTATACCATAATAGGTCCTTTGGCATGGGAAAGGCCCATTATTATGTAAAGTTTAACTCCTATGGGTTATTACCCTAATCAGAAAGATATAAAATAACATTGTGTAGCTTAGTAAGTAGATTTTAAACAACTGTTTTTAAAAGGCTGCCAAGAAATTGAAACACAAGAAGCCACTAAGGAAAATAAATAATGGCAAAACAAATCAAAAGTCTTTGGTTATTCATTTTTAAATTACAGATACTTGGGAGGAGAGAGAACACATCCTATATAATAAAGAGGTTAAATGCAAATTGACCATCACTCTAACACACAAGATGGCTGCCCCCATATGGACACAAGATGGCTGCCACAAGAAGGCTGGCAGGGGAGGGCAGTTGTGGGTGATCAGGCCTGCAGGGGAGGGCAGTTAGGGGAAATTGGGCCAGCAGGGGAGCAGTTAGGCATTGATCAGGCTGGCAGGGAAGTAGTTAGGGGGTGATCAGGCTGGCAGGCAGAAGCGGTTAGGGGCAATCAGGCAGGCAGGCAGGCAGGCAAGTGGTTGAGAGCCAGCAGTCCTGGATTGTGAGATGGATGTCCGACTGCCCATTTAGGCCCAATCCTGGCAGGGTCCCAGATTGGAGAGGGTACAGGCTGGGCTGAGGGACACACCTCCCCCCCATGCACGAATTTCATGCACCGGGCCTCTAGTAATAAAGTTCATGCTTATAATAATTAAAATGGAAGGTGTCACTATTGCATATGGTTTCCTCATTTTAAAACACAGCACAGACACAATAAATGAAATATACTAAGTTTCCTTTAAGAATTTCTCTAGTTAGTCCAGTTTGTTCAAAATACTTCTTCCATTTTGCAAGATAAAGAAAACTAAAGAATTTCACTGAAAAATAGACATATTTTCTTGTTCAATATGAGTAGAAGAGTTAAATAATTAAAATACTAAAGGACTGAGCCAGTTTTCCTGGAAAAATGAACTCCTGTTCCCACAATGGTGGAGATTGTTATAACTTTTTGAAATTACACTTGCAAGGTTAATGACTCTGGAAAAAAAATGTTAAGCTAAATCTTTGCTTTCTAAATTGATTACAAATTGGAATTTCACATAAGTTGAAGGTTTCTATGTTAATATAATTCGAAGATAATATTAAGACTTGACATAAAAAATATTCCTGGCTGTTTCCATTTCAGAGTTATTCATGCTGCCTTTGTGGTTGAATGAGAATTTACTGCAGCAGGAATTACATATGCAGAGCCAAAAGCAATATACCTTTACTGTCCTCAGAGCCCTGTGAGTTCAAAACCTGTAAAGTTGGACTACAATGAAGTATCTATATGGTAAGTAGTTACCAGAGGCAAGACGAAGTTAATTTCTTGAGTCAGAGCTTGAATTTCTACTTTGAAATCCAGATATTGCCTCTTATTTCATAGCAAAACTCTGTAGAATAAAGCAGTATAAAAAGAACAATAAAGCATTATAAAAAGAACAAGAACAGCCATTTTCTGCTCTTTTAGCCATTTGAAGATAAGAATTTATAGGCTTTTCCCTTCTCCATATAAAATTGCATACTCTAGCCAACTTGTGAATACTTAATGCTCATTGTGTTTTTTACATTTAATGAGAACTCCATCGAGAAAAAATTTCCATTACTCAATGAGATGTTTTCCTTTTCTCCAACTATATTGCCTGTGAACAAAAAGCAGAAGATCCACTCACCAAAGTGCTCACAATGATGGACACTGAAAATGCTGTTTTATCTTTAGAGATATACTTTTGTTTGATATCTTGAAACAAAATAAATTATGATTATTGGTAATATGAAGTCTTCCAAGTCTGTAACTGTGCCCCTACTCCCCAGGATAATCTAATTACTTTTCTTTAGTCTTCTAATATTAATCAATATGTGTTTAATTTTTTAAAAAGTACTATAGCATAGTACCTAAGTGTATGGCTTAGTAAGTACCATATTTAAAGATAGAATTGGGTGTAAATTTCAGCCTCATCATTGAACAGTTCTAGGATATAAGGCAAATCACTTCTCTAATCCTAGGATTACTGAACTGTAAAACAGAGGCTATGCCTACATCTTAGGGCTTCTGTGAGGAGTAAACAAGACAGACACACACACACACACACACACACACACACACACACACACACACACCCCACACACACGCCAGGAATTGAGAGTGCCTGATACTGAGCAGATAAACAGCAAATGGTAGATTATATTAAGCTCCTGCTCTCAATTATATAACAGGTAAGTATGGTGAATATTCCTGATGCTAAATATGTGAGAGGAGACTTACTACTCCTGCTATGGTTCTTGAAGAAAGTCCTGAGGTCCTGAGTTTTGGTTTCTTCTTACCAGGTCAGAATTACCACTGGTTGTGTGGGATATTGCAAGTAATTGATCCATCATATATATTTTCTCACTTGGTCTTATTTCAAGCATATGGGCTCCCACTGATTGGAAGTAAAATTATAGGATGAGAAGGAACATTTTAGTACCTGCGTATTTATCTCAGTTTTCTGAGTAATCAGAAAAAGTAAAGGGAGTTTCAAAGAGGAATCGACCTTATGGAATAGTTACAGGTAAAAAGAAATCATTATAACCCTATGGGGGACCGCTGTCTAGCCAAATGAGATTCACAGGGATGACTTCAGATGAGGCAGATGTCAGGAATGAAGAAAATGATGTAAACGTTAAGAGCAGGCAATGAAAGCTGCATATGGGAAAAAATATGTGGAAGAGAATTGAGAACAGATGGTTTACTTTGAAAGAATACCTCTGTGCGGGCCAAGGGAGGAAACTATGCTTTGTCCAGAAGTTCAAGGGCTGTTTGAGATGGCTTAGCTAGAAGAAGAATTCAGTATTGTAATTTAGTTGAGTAATATATTGGCAAATTTTAGGTGTGAAGGTAAATGTGAGAAAGTTAGAGGGACTAGGTCCAAATCTTTTGTTATTATCTAGAATACTTTACTTGAGCAGTAGAGGCTGCCATATACCTGTTAGAAATGAAAATATACACTCAACAGCTATCTATTAAGTGCCTCACCTCAAAGTTGTTAATATGTTGGCTCTACAAGACATTTAGCAAGATATGTATATAGGTAGAATTTAAATATGTTGGGAAATTTTATTTTATTTTTATTTATTTTTCTTTTTTATCATTTTTTTTTTACTGATTAAGGTATTGCATGTGTACATATCTTCCCATTGCCCCCCACCCCACTTCCATACATGCCCTCACCCCCCAGTGTCTTGCGTCCATTGGTTATGCTTATATGCATGCTTACAAGTCCTTTGGTTGATCTCTTAATTTTCCCCCTTCCCCAACCTTCCCACTGTAATTTGATACTTTACTGCCTCTGTATCTATCTTTTTGTTCATCAGGTTATAATGTTCTTAATTATCTGTAAATGAGTGAGATCATGTGGTATTTGTCTTTCATTGACCGGCTTATTTCACTTAGCATAATGCTCTCCAGGTCCATCCAGGCTGCTGCAAATGGTAAGAATTCCTTTTTTTTTATAGCAGCATACTATTCCATTGTGTAGATGTACTATAGTTTTCTGATCCAGTCATCTGCTGATTTGTTGCTGATTTGTTGCTGATTTGTTGCTGATTGCCATTCTGACAGGTGTGAGATGGTACCGCATTGTCGTTTTGATTTGCATCTCTTGGATAATTAGTGACTTTGAGCATGTTTTCATATGTCTGTTGGCCTTCCTTCTGTCTTCTTTCGAAAAGTATCTATTTAGGTCTGTTGCCCATTTTTTAAAAATTTCTTTATTGATTAAGATATTACATATGTGTCCTCATCCCTCCATTAACACCCCAATCCCCCTCCCCCACTCATGCCTTCACCCCCCTGGTATTTGTCCTTTGGTTGATCTCTCCTCCTTTCCCCACCCTCCCCTACCTTCCCTTTGAGGTTTGGCAGTCTGATCGATGCTTCTCTGTATCTGGATCTGTCCCTGTTCATCAGTTTATGTTGTTCATTATATTCCACAAATGAGTGAGATCATGTGATATTTATCTTTCTCTGACTGGCTTATTTCACTTAGCATAATGCTCTCCAGTTCCATCCATGTTGTTGCAAATGGTAAGAACTTCTTTTTTACTGTAGCGTAGTATTCCATTGTGTAGATGTACCACAGTTTTTTAATCCACTCATCTGCTGATGGGCACTTAGGCTGTTTCCAAATCTTAGCTATGGTAAATTGTGCTGCTATGAACATAGGGGTGCATATATCCTTTCTGATTGGTGTTTCTAGTTTTTGGGAATATATTCCTAAAAGTGGGATCACTGGGTCAAATGGGAATTCTATTTTTAGTTTTTTTGAGGAAACTCCATACTGTTCTCCACAGTGGCTGCACCAGTCTGCATTCCCACCAGCAGTGCAAAAGAGTTCCTTTTTCTCCACATCCTCGCCAGCACCTGTCATTTGTTGATTTGTTAATGATAGCCATTCTGACAGGTGTGAGAAGATACCACATTGTTGTTTTGATTTGCATCTCTCGGATAATTAGTGACTTTGAGCATGTTTTCATATGTCTCTTGGCCTTCCTTCTGTCCTCCTTTGAAAAGAGTCTATTTAGGTCCTTTGCACATTTTTTGATTGGATTGTTTATCTTCCTTTTGTTAAGTTGTATGAGTTCCCTGTGAATGTTGGAGATTAAACGCTTATCAGTGATGGCATTGGCAAATATGTTCTCCCATGCAATGGGATTTCTTGTTGTTTTGTTGATGGTTTCTTTTGCTGTACAAAAGCTTTTTATTCTGATGTAGTCCCATTTGTTTATTTTCTCTTTAGCTTCCATTGCCCTAGGAGCAGTATCGGTGAAGAAGTTCCTTCGGAATATGTCTGAGATTTTGCTGCCTGTGGATTCCTCTAGTATTTTTATAGTTTCCCGTCTTATGTTTAAGTCCTTGATCCATTTTGAGTTTATTTTTGTGTATGGTGTAAGTTGGTGGTCTAGTTTCATTTTTTTTTTTTTGCATGTATCTGTCCAATTTTCCCAACACCATTTATTGAAGAGACTGTCTTGACTCCATTGTATGCTCATGCCTCCTTTGTCAAATATTAATTGGGCATAGTGGTTTGGGTCAATTTCTGGGTTCTCTATTCTATTCAATTGATCTATATGTCTGTTCTTGTGCCAGTACCAGGCTGTTTTAAGAACAGTGGCTTTGTAATACAGCTTGATATCTGGTATTGAGATCCCACCTACTTTGTTCTTCTTTCTCAGTATTGTTGCAGCTATTTGGGGTCTTTTTTTATTCCAGATGAATTTTTGGAAAGTTTGTTGTAAGTCTTTGAAATATGCCGTTGGTATTTTAATGGGGAGTGCATTAAATATGTAGATTGCTTTGGGTAGTATGGACATTTTGATGATGTTGATTCTACCAATGCATGGACATGGTATGTTCTTCCATCTGTTTATGCCTACCTCTATCTCTTTTTTCAGTGTTCTGTAGTTTTTCGCATATAGGTCTTTTACCTCCTTAGTTAAGTTTATTTCTAGGTATCTTAAATTTTTTGGTGCAATGGTAAATGGAATTGCTTTTTTAGTCTCTCTTTCTATAAGTTCACTATTGGTGTAAAGAAATGCCATAGATTTCTTGGCATTAATTTTGTATCCTGCTACATTGCCAAATTCATTTATTAAGTCTAATAATTTTTTGATGTAGTCTTTAGGGTTTTCTATGTACAATACCATGTCATCTGCGAATAAGGACAGTTTTACTTCTTCTTTTCCAATTTGGATGCCTTTTATGTCTTCTTCTTGTCTGATCACAATGGCTAGTACTTCCAGTACTATGCTGAACAGGAGTAGTGTGAGTGGGCACCCTGGTCTTGTTCCTGTTCTTAGAGGAAATGGTTTTAGTTTTTGTTCATTGAGTATGATGTTGACTGTGGGTTTTTCATATATGGTTTTTATTATGTTGAGGTATGATCCTTCTATTTCCACCTTGCTGAGAGTTTTTATCAAGAAGGGGTGTTGGATTTTGTCAAATGCTTTTTCTGCATCAATTGAAATGATTATGTGATTTTTATCTCTCAATTTGTTTATGTGATGTATCACGTTTATTGATTTGTGGATATTGTACCATCCTTGCATCCCTGGGATAAATCCTACTTGGTCATGGTGTATGATCTTTCTGATGTACTGCTGGATCCGATTTGCTAGAATTTTGTTGAGGATTTTGGTATCTATGTTCATGGGGGAAACTGGCCTATAATTCTCTTTCATTGTGTTGTCTTTATCTGGTTTTGGTATTAGAGTGATGCTGGCTTCATAGAATAAGCTTAGAAGTGTTCCTTCCTTTTGAATTTTTTGGAATAGTCTGAGGAGGATATGTTTTAGTTCTTCCTTGAATGTTTGGTATAATTCCCCTGTGAAGCCATCTGGCCCTGGGCTTTTGTTTGCTGGGAGCTTTTTGATGACTGCTTCAATTTCATCCATAGTTATTGGCCTATTGAGATTTAAATTTTTTTTTTTTTATTATTTGAGGTATTACAAATAGTAGTACATATGTCTCCTTTTTTCCCCCCATTGACCTCCCCCTGGCCTCCCCTACCTCCCAGTACATGCCTTCACCTGCCCCCCCCTTCACCCCAGTGTCTTTTATCCATCGGTTATGCTTATATGCATGCGTACAAGTCCTTCGGTTGATCTCTTACAGTTCTCCCCCCGCCCCCAACCTCCCCTGCCTTCCCGCTGTAGTTTGACAGTCTGTTCAATGCTTCTTTGCCTATTGAGATTTTTAGTATCTTCCTGATTGAGTTTTGTAAGGTTGTATTTTTCTAGGAATATGTCCATTTCCTCCAGGTTGTCTAGTTTGTTGGAATAGAGTTGTTCATAGTATTTTTTAACGATCTTTGTATTTCTGTGGGGTCTGTTGTTATTTCGCCTCTCTCATTTCTGATTTTATTTATTTGTGTCCTCTCTCTTTGCTTCTTGGTGAGCCTGGCTAGAGTTCATCAATCTTGTTTATCCTTTCAAAGAACCTGCTCTTGGTTTCATTGATCTTTTGTATTGTTTTTTCGGTCTCTATGTCATTTATTTCTGCTCTGATCTTTATTATCTTCTTCCTTCTGCTCACTCTAGGCATTTCTTGTTGCTCTCTTTCTAATTCTTTGAGTTGTAGAGTTAGATGATTTACTACCATTTTTTCTTGCTTTTTGAGGTAGGCCTGTAGAGCTATGAACTTCCCCCTCAGGACTGCTTTCATTGTGTCCCATAGATTTTGGATTGTTGTGTTTTTGTTGTCATTAGTTTCCAGGATGCTTTTAATTTCTTCTTTGATCTCATTGGTAACCCTGTCATTATTTAATAGCATGCTATTCAGCTTTCAAGTGTTTGAGATTTTTGGATTTTTTTTTATTGTAGTTTATTTCTAATTTTATGGCATTGTGGTTTGTGAAGATGCTTGGTTTGATTTCAATCTTCTTGAATTTGGGGAGACTTTGCTTGTGACCCAATATGTGGTCTATTTTTGAAAATGTCCCATGTGCACTTGAGAAGAACGTATATTCCATGGCTTTGGGATGCAGTGTTCTGAAGATGTCAGTTAAGTCTATCTGATCTAGTGAGTCATTTAGGATTGCTGTGTCTTTGCTGATTTTTTGTCTAGAGAATTTATCCAGTGATATCAGTGGTGTATTAAAGTCCCCTACTATGATTGCATTGTTGTCGATCTCTTCCTTGATATCTTCCAGGAGTTTTGCTATGTATTTGGGTGCTCCTGCATTGGGTGCATATATGTTTATCAGGGTTATATCCTGTTGTTGTATTGATCCCTTTAGTACTATGAAGTGGCCTTCCTTATCTCTTGTTATGGCCTTCATTTTGAGGTCTATTTTGTCAGATTTAAGTATTGCTACCCCAGCTATTTATTCATTTCCATTTGCCTGAAAGATATGTTTCCATCCCTTCACTTTCAATCTGTGTGAGTCCCTTGTTCTGAGGTGGGTCTCTTGTAGACAGCATATATATGGGTCATGTTTTTTTATCCATTCAGCCACTCAATGTCTTTTTATTGAACATTTAGTCCATTTATGCTTAAAGTTATTACTGAAAGGTACTTGTTTGTAGTCATATCTATTTTTGTGTCTGTGTCCCTTCTTACCTTTTTATTTCTTCTTTTTACAGTATTCCCTTTAGCATTTTTTGCATTGCTGGTTTGGTGGTGATAAACTCCCTTAGCCTTTTTTTTTTTTTTTTTTTGGTCTGTGAAGCTCCTGATTTCCCCTTCAATTTTTATTGATATTCTTGCTGGATAAAGTATTCTTGGATTCAGCCCTTTACTTTGCAACACTTTGCATACCTCCTTCCATTCCCTTCTAGCTTGATGTGTTTCTGTTGAGAAGTCATTTGATAATCTGATGGGGGGATCCTTTGTAGGTAATCCTCTGTCTCTCTCTTACCGCCTTTAAGATTCTCTCTTTGTCGTTAATATTTGCCATTGAAAGTATGACGTGTCTTGGTGTGGGTCTTTTGGGATTGATCCTGCTTGGGACTCTGTACTTGTGTAACTTTTTTCTTCCCCATATCCGGGAAGTTTTCTGTCATTATTTCTTCAAATAGATTTTCTAATCCTTGCTGCTCTTCTTGTCCTTCTGGCAGCCCTATCATACATATGTTACTTCATTTCATGTTGTCCCAAAGCTCCCTTAGGCTTTCCTCCTTTTTAATTTTTTTCTCCAGTTGCTGTTCAGATTGGGCTCGTTTCTACACCTGATCTTCTAACTCACTAATTTGATCCTCTGCTTCTTCTAGTCTACTGTTGAAACTTTCCATGGTGTTTTTGATTGTAGCTATATCACTTTTCATTTCTTCCTGATTCTTACATAGGTTGTTGATTTTCTCATCCATCTGATGTATGAATTCCACGACCATTACTCTGAATTCTTTTTCGGTCATGTTGCATACTTCAATTTCACTAATTTCCTTTCTTGGTGACTCCTCATTTTCTTTCCTCTGGGGATTGTGTCGTCTCCCCATTCTGACTATCATCAGAAGGTTCTAACTTTGAGTTGCGTGGATCTGGGCCGTGTGCCATGGGAACTTCGCACCACCTGAGTGTCACTGAAGTGCTCCAACACTAGGACATGTGGCTGCCGTGGGTTGGTGGGAACCAGGCTCACCCAGGGTCAGTGTTACCGGCATTCAGTGTGGTCTCATGTGTGCACCTAGAATCATGGACCCCGCCTGACCTGCGCTGTTGGCCTGTGCCGAAAATGAGTCCCCTAGCACGTGCCAGGAGTCAGAGTTTCCCTGTGTCTGCACCAAGAATTGAGTATCAGACTCTATTGCCTCATGTGGCTTCTCACTGAGAATCAGGGTCCCCGTGTGCATATAATAATTGGGTCCCCATGTGTACCAATAATTGGAGTCACTGACTCTTAGTGTGAATGCGCTGTGAGTCAGGGATCCCAGGCGCACACGGTAAGAAACAGAGTCAAGTCACAGTGGTGCTCAGTGCTGCCTCTTGCTGAGAGAATCTGGGTCCTGGTCACCATGGGGGATTGGGTTGCACAGTAGCACTGTAGCGTGCCTGCACTGTGGAAAACAGACTTCCGTGTGTGCTGTGGAAAACAGACTTCTTTGTGTGCTGTGGAAAACAGACTTTCGTGTGTGCTTTCCCATAATTGAAGTCAGGTGGCACTGTCGCCCTGCGTGGGCTTCGGGTTTGGTCGCCCGATTGCATTGCGGGGAGCAGATTCCAGTCTCTGTGCATGCGCAGGTTCAAATTCCTGTAGCAGCACTGTGGTCCGTGTGCACACACTCCCAAGCTTAAATTCCCATAGGGGCGCTGAGGCCGGAGCGAGGAGAGGGTCTATCAGTTACCATGGCACTAACTGTGATCCTGCAGGGAGGGGGATAGGCTCTTTGACTCACAGAAATCTGCGGCCCGGAAGTCTGGATTCTTGGTGTCTGTTGGTCTGAAGCTGTGGTCGCAGTTCTCTGTCCCCAGTGGCTGCAGGGCCCTGGTTTGCATCTGAGATGTGATTGGGCAGTGCTGAGGCCAGGATCCTAGTCTCAAGCAGCTCTGTTTCTCAAGATGGTGTGGTCTCTGTGCCCGCACTGGCTGCCCAGAAGTGTCCACTTTGTGCGTGAGGCTCCGCCGCCTAAGACTGCCCGGTTTGGCAGCCCCTTGGAGGACCTGCAGAATCTAACAGTCCCTAGCTCATACACACACACACACCACAAAGTTGGGAAATTTTATAAGAAAGGTGATCATTTCTCTGTTTACCCAGATTTAGACTAGGTAGGCAGGAGGAAAGAAGGTTTGGAAAGCATAAATAATCAAACCAGTGCTCGCTGGTTTGGGTCACTGGATAGAGCATCTGGCTTTCGGACCAAAGGATCCCGGGTTTGATTCCAGTCAAGAGCACGAACCTCAGTTGCAGGCTCCTCCCTAGTCCAGGCCCTGGTCAGGGCCCATGCAGGAGGCAACCAATTGATGTGTTTCTCTCACATTGATATTTCTTTCTGCCCTTCTTTCTCTCTGTCTCTCTCTAAAAATCAATGGAAAAATATCCTCGGGTGAGGATGAAAAAATCTGATTATCTGCACAGACCCTTTGCAGGGGAAGATAGCTGAGGGACTATATATACAATGGAAAAGAAGACTCATCACATTAGTTGAAGATGAAATTTCAAATTTAAGAGTAACAATATAACATGGAAGAGACAGCGAGAAAGCAATTCAACATGGTGGCAGGAGCAATGGAGAAAAGGAAAGACTTTGACTGCAAGAAGAGGTGAAAGCATACACAGAGTATGGCTCAGGCAGTCTCCTTCTCTATTAAAGGGCTCTGAGGGAAAGTTTTCTAGTCCTGGCTGTTTGCCTAAAGACAAAAATTCCAAAAAATCGAAAAAAAAGTGTCTAATTTCACTCTCCCTTTACAATGAGGACTGTAGGTATGAAAGGCTGAGTGAAATGTGAAACCCTAAACTCAGAAAACCTGATCTTTGCATGAAGGGATTTTGCAGATGTAAGACAAAATTGGAAGGAAAGAAGTAAGAGGAAGTTTGGTGACAGAGACTAAATGAAAAGAAAGCCAATGAGCCAGAGGAGGATGTGATGTTCAGTGACAGTCCCTACTTACGTTGTATCTTTAATTTTTTTCCAGGGACTTTCAAAGAGCAAAGGTAAGTTGTTCAAAGAGGAGAGGTAAGTAATTGTAGAAAATCAGATTAGGTACTATTTAGTAAACTTTGTGTGCTGAAGGAATCACATTGGAAAACCTCCTCTTTTCCCTCCAGGAAAGATTCTTGCTATATATTTTATCTATTTTAAAGTAATAAAAGTGAGTGAGATATCTAAGGCTAATAATAATTTACATATGAGGAAATAATTAGGAACAATTAAAATATTCCAAAGTGGAAATCTTTCTTAATACTAACTGTCGGTCCTTTTCTGTTCATTATTCAGAGGGCAGGTATTGGTATTTATTTAAAAAATGATGGGACAGAATAAAAAATGAGACAAATTATTTGGAAACATATGTAAGGTGGTAGCAAATAATGCTAATATAACATCCATTTGACAAGAGAAAGGAACATTTGCAAAGCATTTGTCCTCTTCTGCCTCCCAGTTATTGGTAATGAGAACATAAAATTAGAACACATATAACAGATGAATTTTGTTTACTTTGATAAACTTTTGCAGAGCCAGTAGTTTAGGTGATTACATTATCTTTTTATGATTAGATAAAAAGACAAGACAAGCCATAATTCAAAATCCTGAAAAATAACTTCTAATGAAAACAGACTCACAAGACAATTGGATGACAGCTAATAGGCCTGGATTTTAAAATAACAATGCTTATTGTGTCACGTAAATAAAAAATCAAAATTGAAAATTTTAGCAAAAGATTAAAAACCCTTTTAAAAAGCTAATAAAAACAACAGAATAAAAAAATTCAAAAACTGAAATTAAGACTACATAAGATGGGTATAACAGCATGTTAGAGACAGTTGAAGGGGAAATAAAATTAGAATGTTAAAAGTTAAAACTGAAGAAATATTTTAGACTGAAGTAGAGATAAAAAAAAGAGGCAGAAAAAGCAAAAAGAGAATTATATACTAAAGGGGTATTGAGAACAATTCTTATATACATGAAATGGGAATTGCAGAAGTTAAAATGAGAGAAAAAAGGGGTAGATGCAATATTTAAAGAGGCAATGAATAAGGATTTTTCAAATCTTATTAAAAATGCTACGCATTTAAGAAGAGCTAGAAAGCTCTATCAAAACAGTTAAACAAACAAACAAATTACACCTGAACACAGCATACTAAAATGTCTAAAAGTATAAAATAAAATAAAAAACCTTAAAAGTAGACCTAGGAAAACACAAGACTACCTTCAAAGGATCAACAGTAAGACCCAAGAGCTCATTCAACAGAAAAAGGTGGAAGCCAGAAGACAATGGGATATCTTCAAAGTACTGAAAGTAAAGGACTGCCAAGTAGAATTCTATACTCAGCAAATTATCCTTCAAAGAAGAGAAATAAAGGCATTTCCAGACAAAAAGAGCTAAGAGAGTTTGTTAGCAGCATACTCACACTGAAAAACACTTAAGAGTATTATTCTTCAGGCAGAAGGAAAATAAATGAAAGCTCAGAGATAGTGAAAATAAAGAGCAATGGAAAAGGTAGATATACAGGTAAATCTGAATAAATATTAGCTATATAAAACCCTAGTAATAGCTTGTGGGGCTTAAAATATATGAATTAAAATGAACAACAATAATAGCCAAGGATTTAGTTGGGGAGTAAATGGAATAATGCAGAGGGATAAACCTAATTTATCTTAGTCAAGAATGGATGTTATAATCTCTGTAGTGCTGTAAATAGAATGTCCTTTAATTTAAATAGCTATACAAAACTAATTGCTATTATTTTTATTTTTAATCTTACCTGAAGATATATTTTTAAATTGATTTCAATTGCTTTCCATATGCACCCACCAGGGGATTGAACCCAAAACCTACTGAGCCACCTGGCTAGGGTCTAATGGCATTTATATGACAGGGCAATTTTAGAGTAAAAACACACACATGCACATATACACATGAAAAGTAAAGTAATTACTAAGTTACTAAAAAATATATTAAAATAATGAAATCTGATTAGAAACAAAATAATAAAATACTATATAAGAAACAATAAAATATGAGGCAAGAGATAAGCATGAAGGAGGAAGGACAAATAGAAACAAATAGTGGGATGGTATACATATATAAAACAAAATATGCCTGTCATTACACTAAATGAATTAGAGGTGATTGTCAGCCTAGATTTAAAAACTACACACGAGCACCATTGTGTACCACTACATATAAGGACATAGAAAAGTTTAAAAATGAAAAGAAAGAAAAAAAATTGACAGGTAAAGATTAAAAAATGCTATCAGAGATAAATTAATAAAACACAAGTAGATTTCAAGTCAAAGATTTTACCAGACAGAATGAAAAACATTTCATAATGATAAAATGTTTACTCCACTAGGAAGATATAGCGATTCTAAAACTGTACACACCTGATAATAGAGCTTCAAAATATACCTAGCAAAAGCTGACCAAACTAAAAAGAGTAGGCAAATCCATAATCATAGCAGCTGATTTTAACAGAGCTCTTTCATTAACTGATAGACCTGAACAGACAGAAAGGTGGCAAGTTTTGGAAACTAAACAGCAAAGGCAGACCATTGAATAAGTATGGTGATGGGACTAGCTTGGAAGTCTTCCCTCTCCTCCGTGCTCCCACATGGAGGATTTTAAGAGGCATTTCTCATGTGTAACTGCAAAGACAGAGGCAGTGGTTATGCTGTTCTTACCAGTCCTGAGAGCTGATAATGGTGCTGCAGCTAAATTTATATAGTTGTTTATTTTTCTAAAGTACTTGTCATAAAATTCCCATATCTGCGATGCTTATCTTTCTTTTGTAGATTAAAAAATGTCAACTTAGATAATTAGTGTTTTGGTCATGTTAAAACTCAAGTCTTTTGACTCCAAATCATCTGTTCTTTCTACCAAGATATCATATAAAAGCTGTCTTGTTAAGAACATTGAATTAGCCCTAGCTGATTTGGCTCAGTGGATAGAGTGTCGGCCCATGGACTGAGAAGTCCTGGGTTTGATTCTGGTCAAGGGCATGTGCCTGGGTTGCAGGCTCAATCCCCAGTGTGGGGCGTGCAGTAGGCATCCAATCAGTGATTCTATCTCATCACTGATGTTTCTATCTCTCTCTCCTTCTTCCTTCCTCTCTGAAATCAATAAAGTATATTTTTAAAAAAAGAACATTGAATTAGGATCAACCTGAGTTCAATAAGCCTCCATTGCTGTTTATTGAGTGCCTGTGACATGCTTTCTTTTGGAGGGGTGCTGTATAGCAGACTGAAATGAATGTACAGGCTGCAGACCAGGGTCTGGGAATTGCCTTGTTGGTCAAGTAAGACACATAAATTTCCCTGGTCCTCAATTTCCTCATCTTTAAAGTGGGGTGAGAGTGCCTAGTTTATACAGCATTATTAAGAGTCTTAAGGGGATGACATCTGCATTTCCCAGGTTACACAGGGGATGTCAAGAAGAGCATCACCAGTCAGCATTTCTCTGGTTCCCTCACTTGCTCTGTGAGGATCCTACAATTACGGACGTCTCAGACTCTTTCCTACCTAGTCTTTTAAAAAATTTATCTTTATTGTTGAAAGTTATACAGATATCCCCCTTCTCCCTATTGACCCCTTCTAGCCTGCCTGCTGCCCCTGCCCCAGGCCTTCACTACACTATTTTCTGTGCCCATGGCTTATGCATATCCTATCTAATAAAAGAATAATATGCAAATTGACCATCACTCCAACACACAAGATGGCCACCCCCATGTGGTCAAAGATGGCTGCCACAAGACAGCCATCATGGGAGGGAAGTTGGGAGGGACCAGGCCTGCAGGGGAGGGCACTTGGAGGGGACCAGGTGTGCAGGGGAGGGGAGTTGGGGGCAACCAGGCTTGCAGGGGAGAGCAGTTGGGGGTGACCTGGCCTGCAGGGGAGGACAGTTGGGGATGACCAGGCCTGCAGGGGAGGGCAGTTGGGGGCGACCAGGCCTGAAGGGGAGGACAGTTAGGGGTGACCAGGCCTGCAGGGGAGGATAGTTAGGGGCAATCGGGCCGGCAGGGGAGCAGTTAGGTGTCGATCAGGCTGGCAGGGGAGTGGTTAGGGGGTGATCAGGCTGGTAAGCAGAAGCAGGTAGGGGCAATCAGGCAAGCAGGCAGGTGAGGAGTTGGGAGCCAGCAGTCCTGGATTGTGAGAGGGATGTCCCAGATTGGAGAGGGTGCAGGCTGGGCTGAGGGAAACACACACACACACACACACACACACACACACACACACACACACATACACATACACACACACACACACACACACACACACACACACACACACACACACCTCGTGCATGAATTTTGTGCACTGGGCCTCTAGTATGCATATAAACTCTTTGGTTAATCTCTTCCCAACCACCCACCCACTACCACCTTCCCTCTGAGATTAATCAGTCTGTTCCACGTATCTACTTAGTCCTTTTGAAAAACAGTGGAAGTACCGGAAAAAAGAAGTAACCTGGGCATGAATAAATGCAATAAAAATGTAGCATATATGAGAATAATTGGTAAATTCTAAAGTAATGTATTAAAAAAATGGAATTTCTCTTCAGTGTCTAGGATACAAATATAAATAATATCTGGTCCTGCAGGCAAGATTGTACCTACCTATTAAAGAAAAATAATTTGCTCTTCTGGTTATATGTTGTCTGGTGCTTCATTACCAGAAATGCCAAAGTAATGCTGACAATGTTCAATGAAAAAGGAATATATTAGAAGGGTATCAGCCAGTTCATGGCATTGATGGAGGTGCTGGGGAACCATGTTCAAGAAAGTGCTCAGTATAAAAGAGAAGGCAAGGCAAGATTATCTCAGGAACAGTGTGCTTAGGACGGTCCCAATAGCACCAGCTCTGGAAGGCCCTGCCCAGTGAGCCGTGAGTTCCTGGCTGCTATCAGTGCAGCAAATCACCCTGGACTATCCTTGAGCTGTGGATCATTCTCTAAACAAATTCAGAGTCCTAGGCTTGAGACACTGGTGCACTCCACTGAAATGCAATCCCTCTCCTAACTGCTGGACCTGCCTCCCTTCCAGGTATGGTCCTGCCTCCCACCTGCCTTGGAATTCCTCACAAGCAGGAAGGGTATTTGGATGTTGGTCCTGAATGGCCAATGCCATTTTCAGGTGAGAACGAGAAACAAGGGACCATGCACTCCAAATGCATGCTTTTGATAAATGAAAAACATAATTTCCAGAGATGGTATAAACTTGCTAGAATTTTCATATAAAGTTAGTGGGGAGAGATAAGACTAAAATCTCACTATTTCCAATTCCCACTTTTTTCCATCTCCCAAACACCTTGAGGACTTTCCCTTCATTGACTTAATTTCATACCTTTTATAGATGCTTAAGAGAAAAGATGAACAGATGGTAGATTTCAAAAGCCAATGCCATTTCCTGGCTGTGTCATGGATACTATTTGATACTATTAGACTTAGGTTGGGCTACACAGAAGACGGAAAGCTATGACAGTGTGGTAACAAAACTGGGTTATTTAAATACAAGGAAATTAGTAGTCATTTTACTTTGTAAGTGCATTTATTAAGAGGTAAGATGAGAGATAAACAGGTAAAAAGAAGGTAACTGTATCTTACATTGAATATATAAAGTATTTTAAATGAATTCACCTTTAATGGGGTACAGATGAAATTCTGGGATAGACTGGTGCAGCCACTGTGAAAAACAGTATGGAATTTCCTAAAAAAAAAAAAAAAGTTAAAAAATAGAACTGCTGTTTGACCCAGGGATTCCACTTCTGGGAATATATCCTAAGAATCCTGAAACACCAGTCAGAAAGAATATACGCACCCCTATGTTCATAGCAATATTACTTATAATAGCCAAGATCTGGAAACAGCTCAATAGATGAATGGATAAAAAAGTTGTGGTACAATGGGATACTATGCAGCTCTAAAAAGGAAGGATTTCTTACCCTTTGAGACAGCATGGATGGGCCTGGAGAATATTATGTTGCATGAAATAAACCAAAGAAAGACAAATATCACATGATCTCACTTACATGTGGAATCTAAGGAACATAATAAACTGATGAAGAAAGCAGGTCCAGAGGCATTGATGCATGAAACAGACTGACATATCTCAGAGGAGGGGGTGGGGAGAGATGGGAAGAGAGTAACCAAAGCTTGTATGCATACACGCATAACATATGGACACAGACAATAGTGTGGTAAAGGCCTGGGGTGGGGCAGGGGCTGGGAAGAGGTTATTAAAGGGGGGCGGATTTGGGGACATCCGTGATACTGTCAACAATACAAAAAAAGAGAAAGAAAAAATAAATTAAAAAACTTAACACATAAAATCTGAGGGAAAATATTTTGTGGTGTTTCTTTAAGAATTGTCAAATTAATTTCTTTTTAAAGGTACATAAACACACACTCACGCACAACCATTTCCTTCATGGCTAAGCCTTAGAAATTCCAAGTTATTTTTGGTGCCAGTTTTAAGTCCGGAGGAAGTTTTAAGGCTGAGTTGAGACCCCCTGAAAGCAGAGGTTACAATGGAAATGCTGACAGAATCCCTGCCATGGCATTGGAGTACAGTTTTATTAAAACAATAAACAACTTTTGTTCAAGTGCAAGTGACTGTAAAAACAGCAGAAAAAGGGCCCCTTCCTGAGTCTAATTCCTAATCTCGCTCTGTTATTTCCTTGCTGGAACCCTGGGCCTGAGCTTGTTGGGCTGTGCACGCAGTTATTGGCCTGCAATCAACCATTGAACCCCAGCTCCTTCATAAAAAGGCCAATGAGACAGCAGGAGAGGGTGCTGTGGAGAGGGTGCTGGAGTGGATACGGAGTGTGTATTCAATCAGGGTACATTTAGAACTGACACCAGACTCCAGGTTTTAATTTCCTAAGTTCCTTTGCATGTACTTCTATTCCAGATGATTATCTAACAAATCATATGGGCCTTCTTCTTTATTGCCAAGTAACATATCAAGGTCTAAATAATACCTCAGGTGGTGCCCACTGTGTGTGCTCAGGGGACAGAAGGAAAACAGGGGGAGGCCAGAAGGCTCACCTCCCAGCATCATGCAGTCAGCAGACCAGGCAGAGCTGGTTCATGCTTCTCACACCTGAAGGTTCCAAAGCGAGTCTCAGTGACCCCAGGAGGTGTGGGGCCATGAGGACAATAAAAGTGCTCTCCTCCCCTGCCCGCCTGCTCCCCAAAGAGCCACTGTGCACAGTGTTTGCAAATGACATGTCTAGCAGGAGAACAAGATCATCCTAGAAACACGTCTCAAGGAAATGAATAAATATCACTGAAGCCAAACTACAATGTGAAGGGAATGGGGTCAAATATGATGAAATTCCCCCCCTCCCCCAAAGGCATTACAAAGAAACCTCGCCTCTGCAGAAAGGCACTGAACATAACAAAAGCGAATGAAGAGAGGGAGATGTTGGAAATGGGTAGGCTGCAGGCAAAAGGTCAGTGGACGGATGAGAACTTTTCCATTGCCCAGATTAGCACCACTTGGGGTGAACTGGGGTGACTAAAATTCATGATGGCCAGTGCAAACCCCAGAACAATTAAGTGAAGGTTTGGGGCTGAGATGAACATTTGTATTTTTTTAAAGCTCCTACGTGATTCTGGGGTACAGCCTAGGCTGTGGACTACTGACAGAGAGGGACCTAGAAGCCCCAGAAGTACTGAACTTTCAACTGAAGGAAAACTACAGATGTTGGTGGCAAGACATTTCCTCTGGGCAATTTACTGGGCTCCTTTGCCTGTTAGCAGCATTCACAATTGGGTCCTCTGGCTCACAGTCCAATTGGTAGAATGTCTATAGCAGATGTTTGAATGACATTAACAAATGGAAGCTTCCAAACTTTTCCTTGCCTAACAAGTAACAGCAGGACCTTGTTTAGATGATGATCAGTAGTGATCAAGTTTAATATCCTTAAAATTTCCATTTCTTCCTCTCTTCTATGAGCTAGTTGACTATTGGATGCACAAAGCCACGTTGTAGATGGCAGTAAGCTGGTTTCCGGACTAACTGAATAGTCACTTGAATTGCTACGCATCCCATCTCATTTAGTTATTAAGACTGAAATTATGGAAGGTGGTTGATTCTTCCAGCCATCCAGATGATCCCATCCTGAAGGACTGTTCTGCGTTCAATCAATTCTTTCTTCATCAGCTACTCTCAGGGCCAAGCTGCTGAAGCAAGTGGATACATTTGGAATGTGGAAAGGACAAAGTCAAACCCAACTGGGACTCACCCCAAAGCCTGTGGAAGCAGTCTTTTCCTCGTGTGCTTTTAATGTTTCATGTTTTAGTCATATTTTCATGACTATAAACTGTTACTTTGGGCAAAGAGTTGTTTCTAAGCAGCCGATGAATTGCATAGATGTACCCAGGCGGATTACTGATTCATTTATAGGCAATGTCTTTCAGCCCGCATGCCTCTTACTCCTCCCACTGTTCCTTATTAATACACATGAAGGCGGGGCATGTGGGGTGGCCACTAGGAGCCAATGGTTGGCAGCCCTGGCTGCATCCTTCCAAGAGCTGAAGCAGAACCAGAAAGGCACTGAACATAACAAAAGAGAATGAAGAGAAGGAGATGTTGGAAATGGGTAGGCTAAAGTTCATGAGGTCACTGTCCACCTGCAGCTGGACCACACTATGCTAATCAGCAAATGCCATCAAAGAGCTGCCCTTCTCTGCACTCCAACCTAGACACAGGGCTGATGAAGCAGGCCACGTGATACGTTTAGTTTTCATCTTTCTTGGAGACATCTCAGAATACTCAATGAATAGCTCCCTCCTCTCCCTTCAATCCCTTTGGGAGCAATCCATGGTTCTGAATTATTTTTAAAATGAAAGTCATGATTTCATATATATATATATATGTATTATTGATTTTTTTACAGAGCGGAAGAAAGAGGGATAGAGAACTAGAAACATCGATGAGAGAGAAACATTGATCAGCTGCCTCCTGCACACCCCCTACTGAGGATGTGCCCACAACCAAGGTACATGCCTTTGACCGAAATCGAACCTGGGACCCTTCAGTCCGCAAGCCGACGCTCTATCCATTGAGCCAAACCGGTTTCGGCATGATTTCCTTTTTGAACTGCCTTCATCTTTGAAGCATAATTTAAGTGGGCTGATGGATGAGACAAGTTTATGTTTGCCATGATCTATTGTCCACAAAGAGCTGTGATGAAAGTGATCTCATGAATTTCTCACACCTTCTTTGTAAAGATTCTGGAGTGGATATTGCTAACCCTTCTAGACAAGAGAGGGAAAATGAGACTTACTGATACTGAGAGATTTGCCTCAGCAGTCAAATGTGCTTTTAAATGTGTTTTACCAACTCTATGGAATTTCATGTTTTGTTTTTAACAATAGAAGGGCCTAGCCACTGGGTATCTCAGAACACACTATTCTGAGCAAGAGAAACCCAGGTAAATGTGACCTCAGGATACTGAATTCCTTATGAAGTCATTTTTGGAAGTTGAGTTGAGACTTCCTATCCAGAAGGCCGCCTGAACCCTGGACTCCTGTCATGGCTGTCCCATCTGTGTCCTGCTATCCCACAGTCCCAAGTCAGACTCAGTTTCCAAAGGCATTTAGTCGCAGAATTCCTGTTTCTTTACAATGAGCTCCCCATTAGTGTAGGGAAACTGTCAACCAACCAAAAAGCCTCCCTCACCAGGGGGCCGAAGTGGTTTTACTCTCTGCAGCAAAGGGAGAGCTGGGATGGCAGCAAGATAAAGGTGTCCACTGGCCTGTGGGTGGCTAGTGACCAGTGGCTAGTAGCTTTCCCCAAAAGCATGTCTTCAGGCAGATCATGGCGAAAGGAGCTGAGAAGAAATGCTAACAGTGGTGGCCAGGAGGCGGGGTCTGAGAGCATTTCCTGCTTTATCTGCAAGCTCTCAGCATGTGTGAGCACAAAAGCTCATCCAGGGACTGAGTACCATCGGGACCACGTATTCAGCCCAAGAGATGCAGCACCTGTGTCTCAGAAGGAAGAAAATCAACGGCAAAGGGGTTCTAGAAAAAAGTGGGATGCAAACAGCACTGGACGCCAGGTCTCCCAGGTCTTCCAGAAAATGCAGTGTCCTTGCCTGGAAGGAGGAGGTATCGCAAAGGTCAATACCACCAGGCCTCCTCAGGCTCTGCTTGTAGCTGTTTACTTTAACTCGTTTTAAACTTAGCTGTTGGAAAACATTTTGTATTAATTAGATTCAACCTCAGAGTCCTAGAAAAAGGGTGAAAAACATTTTTAAAATATTATCTGAGAAATCATGTGCGTGTTGTGGGAGGTGGTATGCCAGGGATCCACAGATATACTATTTTTGGTAATCATGATAAAAATGAAGGATGATAAACATACTTTATGAGACGTACTTTTTATTTTGGTGTTAATAGTGTTCAAAGGAGTTTGCTTTGAGGAGTTCTAGGCCTCCCAGGTCTTTTCTTTACTGTAGTATTTTAAAATTTCCCTTCTAATTCTTCCATCCCAACTTCCTATTTAAATGAGAGAGAGATAACTGAACAGGATGGACATAATAATTTATTTAAGTAAAACTCCTATTTTTCAGAGAGCAAACTGAGGGTCAGAGAAGTTACTTGATTTGCCCAAAGTCACACATCTGGTTAGAGGTAGGACTAAACCAAATCAAATATGCAGTGAATTCTTGTTCCAGTTCTTTTTTCTTTCTTTTTTTTTCTTTAGTCTTTCCAAATAGACAGTGAAAACCATTCATAAAACAGGTGGGGGGAAAAAAAAGCAGACAAGAATGTTTGAAGTACAGGGCTTTCCCAGAATGTCACAGACACTCAAAATCAATGGCCACCTTTGGCTGACTTTGGTTTTCTCCAAATTTTCCTTTGGAAATCTATTATAATTCTGGATGTTATTTCTGAAGTTTTGGTGCATCTTAGTTGTCAATTTAGAAATGGATGGAATATCAATATTTAACCACTCTTACTTTTCTGGTAAAATCAAAATAAGAATGCAGCAGGTCCTTAAATAATAGCATTTTGTTCAACATCATTTCATTATGCCATTGAGGAAGTGCCCTAGGAACTTAACTCCTGTTTATAACAATTAGCCTGTGGTAAAATAGTTTTGTTATATATCTGTTCACTTAAAGTCACAGAACCTACCAATAATGTTACGTGAGGACTAACTGTATAGGTATGTATGATACCTATACAGTTATATGTAAGATACCTATACAGTTATATGTAAGATACCTATACAGTTTACTTGCTTGTATCCCCACTATTCTGTAAAACTTCATGAAGACAGAAGTAAATGGTCTTGTTTACTGTTATATTTCTGGTGCTTGGCATGCAATAAATGCTCAGTAAATACCAGTGCACTTTTTAGGCCTTTCTCAAACTACCTGCCTTGAAAGCCAGTAAGCACTTGGGCATGCACTCAGCATATCTGACCACATAAAACATTTTTCAGGTCTAGAGTAAATATGTTTTTAAGAATATGCTGAAAGAGGCTAGCAAAAGCATTTTCCTTTCTACATTTGTGCCAACAATTTGAGAGCAACTTTTCTAGTAGTGAGAAAAATATTCATTCATAGGCATGGCTTCATCTAGGATAGAGTAGTGTTTTTGCAATCATTCAATAAACATTAATTGGTTATGTTTTTCAAAGTGATTTTGCATGCAGCTTCTTTTGATTTTATAAAGTGCATATGAAATAGGCTAGACTGGCATTATTATTATCATCATCATCATCTTTAGCTTATGTAGGTGGGAAGTGCAATGATTTAGACCATTTCCTGTCAAAGAGGATACTAAAAAAATAATTTAAAAAAATATTAAGTTGTTGAGAATATGGACACAGACCTTACTCAAATTCCCCAAGCCCCATGCTTCCTCCTGAAGAAAAGCCATGGCTTTGGTAAATTACTCATAATAACTTCCACCCTTTTAAATGCATTGGAGATCATGGTCCAGTTTCTATGCCTCCAAGGAACTGTAGAGTGATTCGAAGGAAGGGGAAGTTAGCAGATTCATGGAAGTTTTCCCTTTCTCTATGCACTCTGCTCCTATAATAGGAAATTTGGTGGCCTCTGTTACATGCCTTTGATGTCAAATCTACTCTTTCAAAATTGTATAATCCTAAAATCCCTAGTTTACAACTAGCTATATGTTGGTCTTGGGAAAAATGTATTGCAACCAAGTGCTAAAATGACAATGGAATTTGGGTAGTTCCTTTGAGTTCAAAGTAATAAGATTTCAAGTCAACTTAACAAATGATCATTGAGAACTATCTATGGTTAAGGTAGACCTTGTCTTTACAAACCTAAGTAAGGCGTGTTCCCTGTCTTTAAGAAATATGTAGTTTCATGGAAGGGACTGACCTAAACAAATTATCTGTGAATGCTTGTTGAATAATCAGTGCTATTGGGGTGCACAGGAGGGATTAATTTTATTTGGTCACATCAGGGTCATTTTACAGGTGGGACATAAACTGACCTTTAAAAGATGAAAAAGATTTTGTTAAGTGATAACTGTCATTCCACCTGAAGGATATGGTATGAGCGAAGACCCAGTGGCATCATGATGCAAGGCTTTTAAAGGAAGGGTAGGAATCTGTTATAGTTAAACTCTGAGGAGGAAATGATGGAAAATCAATATGGGAAAGCATATTGGACCACAGTGTTGAATCCTTGAATATCAGATCCTACTTGTGCTTTTGGCTCTTTCAGAGGGGAAATCTGGTGGGCAGATGTAGGTGGTAGGACTTAAACATCATCTCAAACATGACTCCAGGCTTTGGACCATATGTGATTAAGCTGCACCCATGTTATTTTGATGTGTGATTTTAGCAGACTTTTACAGGAGATGGATCTTTCACACAAAGACCATGTGACACTTACCATGTCATACATAATAGATATGGTGAAATCAATGACCTACTGCAGGGCTTCTCATCTTGACTGTGTATGCAAAACACCTGGGGAGCTCCGTCAATGCAGATTCTGATTCAGTATGTCTGGGCTGGGCATTTTTAATAAGCTCCCAAGTCAAGAGTCTGGTCCATGATTTGAGTAGCGAAGACCTTTTTCACTGAACAAAAGCCCTGTCTTTTATAAGTCTCCGAAGGAGCCCTGGTGCTGTTTGGGTATTTGTGATACAGGGAAAATTATTTAACCTTGCTGGCTATCTTGGCTTTCAGGCAATTGTCATTTTAAGAACATTGATGTTAATACAAAGAGTTTGCTTAACCTTAGATGATTATGGAAGTTAACTTGACTAAGATCTTCCAGCAAATGATTACAAAGCACCAGATTAAATGTAAGATAAGTGACATCACTTAAAGTTGGATATTTTCGTTGGGACTAAACGTCTAGACATGGAAACAATAAAGGAACTTTAGCGATGTCTTATGTAGACATATGCTACCTGCCTTGGTCTCAGCAGAATCAGAAAATGGACCCCTTCAGTCTAAGAGAAGTAGATTTTGCCTGGAAAACCAAAGTTTTAGTTTTATAGTACCTTTATAATTGTGTCATTATTGGAAAAAGGTGTGGAACATCCTGATCTGATCACATCACTTCAGACTCTATAAACACTGCTGATTCCCTGGGATCACCAGCCAGCTGGTGTCCTCATATTCCCTGGACATCTCCAATTTATGTTCATTAAATCAGTTAAAGAACAATGACTAGCTGTACTTCTCCACACCACCATTTGCCCTGATTTCCCACTTTTGCTCTCTTATCAGGGGTACACAATATTCCACTGTGAATTAAATTACTCAGAAAGATTGAGACTGTTGGAAATTTTAAAACAAGCCAGAGTTTTGTATCTGACAATATTTCTGGAAAAAAGCTTTTCCACTGAATCTCACAAGAACAAGGTAATTCTATCTTTAAAAAATTTCTTGCTGCAGGATATCTGCTGGACAAGATGGTTCATTTTTGATTCTCATCACTGAGCTAAGAATTTAAGACCAGACCATTTTGGCTGGTTTGGCTCAGTGGATAGAGTGTTGGTCAGTGAACTGAAGGGTCCTGGGTTCAATTCCAGTAAAGGGCATGTACCTCGGTTGCAGGCTCCTCCCCAGCCAGGGCCCTGGTTGGGGCTCCTGGAGGTAGCAATCAATCAATGTGTTTCTTTCACATCAATATTTCTCTCTGTCTCCCTCTCTCTTCCACTCTCTCTAAAAATCAATGGAAAAATATCCTCAGGTGAGGATTAAAAAAAAAAAAAAAGTCCACACTATTTTGTTATGGCATTGTTGAGATTAATGTTTACTTAAAAAACAAAACAAAACAAAACAAAACCCCATCATTTGTTTAAGCTACCTCCTACTAATGGGTACTCAAAGACCCCCAAAAAAGACCCCACAATAACAAAAACAAAAACAAAAACCCCCAAACAAACATAAAACCTTTTAAGTCATTGAGAACTGGATCCCTAAAGGAATTTGAAGAAATAGATTATGTCCTCTAAAGAAAAGTGTGTGTGGGGGGGGTGGGGGGTGGAGGGGTGGGGGGAAGAGGGGGGTGAAAGAGAAAAAAAGAGAGAGAGAGAGAGAGGAATTAGGGCAAAGTTTGTCTGATTAAGCTAGCAAGTATAAAATTATTTGAGGGTCAAGTAATTATACACACAAATTTAGAACTGGGTTTCATCTTTCACAAAATAAAAAAAAAAATAGTTTTCATTTTTGTTTTGTTTTGTTTGAGAGACACATCTTAAAAGTACCAAGCACTTTTTTTATGAGTAAGGATTAGTCAGGAAATAAAACAACTCCAAGATTTTTCAACAAAAAAACATGGAAAGAAGTAATCTCTAACCAAAGAACACTTATTCCCAATTCAAGTATCTTGATATTTCAGTATGTTGGCAGGCTTCATAAAGGGTTTTAAGATTTTTTAAAATGAACTCCTCAAATTGTGCATGGGTGAGTCATTAAATACTAGTTACACAGAATAAGAACCCCAAACACATATTAAATTTTCCTGAGGAAAACCAGTGTATGGTCAAATTATGCCTGGATGAGAAATCAGAAAATTAATATTAGACTCCATGGTTGGCACTTACTGAATGACCGACTACTTACCTACCTACTCATCTACCTACTTGACATGTAGAAGTAACTGTGGTTGAGTTCTTCAACTTTTCTGATCTTCAGTTCCTCGTATTTAACACGGGACTGAGACTACTTGCTCTGCCCTCTTCCAAGGGCTGTCTTGGAGACTACGATAGGACAGGAATGGGAAAATGCTTTGTGGATGTTGAAGTGCTACACAAAACCAAGGAGAGACAGTGTTTGTGCCACAATTGTGCAGTCTAGCGAATACGCGGAGTTTCCATTTGCAAAAGTTACTATGTTCATTCTGAGAGTCACTGCAGATCAAGCTCCATGAGAAGTAGACTCTGAGATGGAGGAGGTTTGTTAGGGAGCGCTCTGGAACCCATACCTTGGAAGGGAAGAAACAGAATCGGGCTGAGGAAAGAGCTGAACTGTGGGGCCAATTTCAACGGGGCTTTGGCTAACACCATGGGAGCTCTGAAGCTGGTGTGATACTTCAGAGTTGTCCAAGGCGGTGCAAGGGACTGTGTGTCCATCAGCCATTGTGTATAGGCTTCCCTGGGAAGGGGGCATGGGCTTCAACAAGGTCCAGGATATAAATTCATCCTTCCTGGCAGGGGATTCTGGTTATAAAGTGCGTTTAGCTAAAATATTAGGATAGTCAGATGTTTACTTCATTTAGGCTGTATTGTGTTAGTGTATCACTGTGTTTTGCTTGATTTCTACTTAAATAGTAAGAGTCGCATTAAAAATGTTTCCTTGCAAATACAGTTAGAATGGTTCTTCCTGATAATTGGTCTTCACAATTCTAGAAAGCCACATTTTGTTTCAAATTTTATGATAAAACAATTTACGAAAGTAGTATTTTTAGCTTCTAGCATTAACTTAGCATCTTCCAGTGAAAAATAATTGAACTGCTGATTTAAGAATCTTGCAGGACCCCACTCTCTTTCCGAAGACAGGGCGGCCATGCACATGACTGTGCTCTACCTGTCAGGACAACATTGTCACTTTCCACATAGAGAGCATCCCGCGTGACACTCAGGATCAGCCATGAGGATCAGCCACGGGAATAAGGCTCAGAGAGCGCCACGATTTACACAGGGTCACAACAACAGAAAATGGTAGAAACAGCATGAGCACACAGCTTTCTGGCCTGTATAGTTCTCCTTTCTCTCCAACACATTCTCTCCAAATAGAGGGTTGGCCTCCATGTGATTTGAGTTCTGTGCTTAGCTTTATTCCCTAAGTCAGGGATGGTCAGCTATCACCCTCCGTCATTTCCTGAAATTAAAGTACATTCATTTTTATCCATCTGTTCATTTGATCAGTAAGTATTTTCTGAGTATTTATAGGGTGACAGGGTTGTAACTAGGCTCAGGGGTATGAACATAGACAAGACACAGCGCCTGCTCTCAAGAAGTTTAATGTCTATGAGCTCTGGCCAAACGCCTGCTTCCAAAAGTGTTTGGATATAGAGCGGGTTTCTTTCCATTGTGCTAAGGAAGAAAGGCTCTGTTACATACTATTTTTTTTTTTTTGGTTTTGAAATCTCAAGTATACTTTAAAAATTGTGATGCACATATTACAACAACAGTCAAAGAGTGCAGCGTCCATGAACGGGAGTACCATCATGCCAGGCTCCATGACTTCTAAGGAGTGGAGGTGGAAGATAGGAGGAAAGAAAGATTTCTAGAATGTTCTAATTTTTTTTCTGAAAATAAAACAAGCCCCCCAAATAGAAAGCTACACATCCGTTATAATGCAGAGAGTGAATGAATATCTTACACATTATCTTGAGAACACTTCTGCTCTAATGTTTCAGTTGACAATTCAGAAGAAACCCCCACTTTCAATACCTGAATAATGACACGGAATAATGATTTTATAATGACTATGTAACCAAAATATAGGAAGGTGCTGGAGAGTCCTAAAAAATTATTATGGAATAAGCGAAATAATACCTCTGAGGTGATTTCAGTGTCTATTTGTTTTGGCATTAAATTTAGAAGTTGCTAAAAGAAAATGTGCCGATTAGAGCCACCTGCGCCAACTGTCATAGCTAGAGCTGGAAAATGCCATTGACTTTGACTCATGTAATGATCAGCGAGGAGCCAGACTTGTTCAAAGTCAATTGAAATTCTGTATGCTTCATAGTAATGGGGACTACATACTGAAATACATTCATGTTCCTATTTGCTGCTGGCTTTAACACCAGTGATCAGGAGTTGACTTTTCTGTTCAAGAGCTATTAAAATGACTTTATATGAACCAGGCTGACTAAACAGTCCTTTTCCAATATAATGCTTTTATATTTGGCCGAGCTGGCTTTGGATTGCTAACAAAATGACAACATATGAGATAGTGGAGTTGTTATTTTTTTAAGGACAAAATATATTATTTTTATTTTCTAAAAATACATTTTTATTGATTTCAGAGAGGAAGGTAGAGGGAAAGAAAGATAGAAACATCAATGATGAGAGAGAATCATTGATCAGCTGCCTCCTGCATGCCCCACACTGGGGATCGAGCTTGAAAGCTGGGCATGTGCCCTGAACAGGAATCAAACCATGACCTCCTAGTTCATAAGTTGATGCTCAACCACTGAGTAACACCGGCTGGGCAAAATATATTATTTTAAAAATAAAATTAGGAATGTATGTTATCTTGGCTTTTGTTTTTTTACCGCTTTACCTTTTATTTCCATTGAAAATACTTAGCTTATTACCAGATGTCCAAATTTTGGAGGTAAAGAGTAAATAGCATGTAAAAGATGATGTAAATATTTTCTAGATACAACAACTTGAGGATCTGAATGAACTTTTTGGATGGCAGGTGGAGTCTACCATTGTGTATTCCAAAGAAGTTGCAAGATAAGCTTATAATCAAACAGTGTGATGACTTCTTATTTAAAAAATAATCAGTAGATCCAAAGTTACATAAACTAATAAGAATTTTTTGTGGTCACATCTCTAGAAGCAGGTAGTATTGACTGAGCCAGGGTGTATCTTTCATGCACACAACTTCCTTTATGGTGGCAACAATTTTATTGGGAATAAAATAGATTTTTGTTACTATTGGCTAGTATAATTTAGGCCTAAGATTAGTAAATTACATTGATATGACTATTTTAGTAAATGAATATATATTGATGTTAGAGGAAATATATATTAGATGTATCTATAAAAATATATTCTGTTATTTAAAACTCTCAACACCTGAGATTAGATTTTAGATCATAGACAAATTCCACATTTTCTGATTGTAAGACAGTTTATATTTTAAATATTCAGAAAATATAACATTAAGAAGAATAAAAAAGATGCTTTTATTTTTTTTACAAGAAAATATTTTGGAAATTATTACTATTGGACTCCCTTAAGGAAAAATTATGTCACTTTTAGCCCATTTGGGTGTGTTAAGAGGATAACCTATTCTAGATTTTTTGCTTTAAGGGGACAGATTTTCTCAGAAGAGTCTATATACTATAAACATGAAATATAATTCTGTTTGTAATATGAGCTTCAGATATGTAAAAAGATGATGAAGCCAGAATTCTTGCAAGATCTTTGAAGTTACTGATAATCACCAGCTTTTAAAAATGTTTTGCATTTTTAGAATACTTTTTGAATGCTTCCATTTTTTACTCACTAAAATAGTGTAAATTACTCAACAGCTTAAAAATTAACTGATTATTTGATTAACAATGAACAATGTACAAGGAACATATTTTCCAGAAACAAGGGAAACATCTTGGGCTTCAACTTCAGTAACTAGATTAAATAAACATTTGACTTCCCCTGTAATATCAGTTCCATTTTCCTGACATGTATTTGTGAATTTATTTAATGGAATGGGATAATCGTAGATAATAGCACTGGCTAAAAGGTAACAGTCTTATTGATGTAACTACCAATGAATTTATAATTGTAGACTGAACAGAGGTATGAAATCAGCATGCTTTGTAGTGTACAGACCATTGGGTATGAGATCTTGTAGGATCTTATTGCTTCCATCCTCTGGGCTGAAATATAAAGTCAAAGAAACCAAATATCTGGGAGATTATAAAATATAATAATTAATTTTATGTAAGCAAAATGCTTGTATAATATTCTTGAGTTATGCATGATGGGAATGGGTAGGAAGGAGGAATGCAAAGTTATTGCCCCTGAATCAAGAAAGGGGTAGGGAGTGTTTCCTGGAACTGTTAAACCCTAACTCCATCACCTAATACAATGTCTGATTCCTAGGTACTCAAAAATATTTTTTGAATTGTATTAAGATGAGAGAGAGAGAGAGAGATTAGGAAGACCAAAAGAAAGGAAGAGAAATAAACAACATACTTTCTAAAGATTCTGAAACCATGAATTCAAGTGTTTGCTTTTCATGACCAATGGTTGTTAATTTCTCTGAATCTCAGTTTCCTCAGCTGACAAATGGGGAAAAAAGATCATCAACTTCACAGGACAATCATCTGTATATATAAAAGCCTAAGCAACCACCAGGACTGAACAACCGGAACGACCGGTTGACCAGTTGCTATGATGCACACTGACTACCAGGGGCAGATGCTCTCCGCAGAAGCTGCCCCATGGTGGTCAGCGAGCTCCCACAATGGGAGCGCTGCTCAGCTGACAGACCCGTCCCAGCGGCCCACCAGCCCAGTGGCAGCCACTCACTCTCTCAGTAGGGCTGCAGGTTCAATCTCTGGAGAACGGGCCAGGCACCAACGGACAAGCGCCACTGGCAGGATCTCCACAGCGCAGCCTGGAAGTTGACCTTGGGCATCAAGACTGCTTCCCGTCCCCAGATGCTCCACAAGGAAGAAGCAATATAAAAGCAGCCACCAGGTGGCTCCTGACAACCCGCGCGGAGGTCAGCAGATGGACCCGCATCCTGGGCCGGCAAGGCTGTCTCACTGACTGCCCAGAGGGCTGATGGCATCCCAGTCCTCCCTCCCCCTGCCCCCGCCCCCACCGCATCCATCCTCAGGACCCCACCCATGCATGAATTTGTGCAATGGGCTTCTAGTCTGAAATAACGAGATAATCGGTAGGAAAGTTGTAAAACAGACAGTGCTACTCAGACGTAAGATGTAATTGGTGTTATCAAAGTTATGGCAGTTGGCAAAATCTTGGTAGGCGCTTCCTTTTACAATGTGCAAGAAAAAGAGCTGTACTGGAGGATTAATTTTAAAGTACCACCTAATGGAAGTATTATGTCAGACCATATCCATTATGAATCTGGTTCTCTCAGGAAGTGTTATGCTCTGATGTTATCTCATCCACTTACGTGCAGTTCGGAAGCCAACAAGCTTCTGCTGAATATTGGAGGCCATTTATTTGGTCTGCTGCCTATTTCATTTAAATTCACTGTATTCACCTTCATTTCAACTTGTTCTAATCACAAAACAATCCTGCGTTTGTTCCTACTCCCAAATTTGGCTTATTTAGATAATAGGTTGTTAACTTGAGATAATAACTTATAATCTTAGGCGGGTGTCATGGAATCCCCAAAACAGCAGACCCTAGACTATCTGAGTGGGTCAGAAGTTTGTAAGGAAACAAATCCATTCTCTCATTATGTGCATGAGATAGCAGGTTGGGGAGAGGTCAAGTTATTTACACATGTTCACACAGTCACTCCACAGAGCTTGGAATAGAATTCAGGTATACAAATTCCTATTTCACCTTTTCATTAAACCAAGTCAATTCCCCAAAGGCTAGAAACCTTGAAATTCTGTATTGGAAAAATATATAATTGCTGGATATTTGAATGATATAAACAGTAGTCCAAGATGAATGATGAAGTCCACAAAATAAAAAAAATTAACTGTGTTTCCCTAGAAAGATATGTATTAGCACCTTGTCTTTACTTTGTATTATGAATATAACATTGATCCTCTTGCTATTTCCAACTACAGCATCAACGCTAAACATAAAAGGTCACCCCTGACAATTGGGAGGGTAAACATTAATGTAATTGAGTATTTGATTGATTCTGACACACAATATACTCTCCAGTTACATGTTATTCTGTACCTTTCAATTAGAAGACTAGATGCTTCTTTAACTTTGGGTTTGGAGGTCATCCATTGCCCTTGAGGTTAAAATATAGCTCTGTCTCCAATTCACAGAAAAATCAGACAGAAATATATTAGAAATAACTGGCAAGCAGGTTGGACACTGGAAACAGCAGAAAAAGACTGGGTATTTGTTGGAGAGAGTGCATGCAAAGACCTTACATCATGGTCCTGGCACCCACTGCTGGCTCAGCAGCTTGTGTTAGTATGGGTTCTGCTATAAGCAAACCAGTATCAGGTCCCTCCCTCCCTCTCTCTTCCCCCCCCCCCTCTCTCTCAGCTACTCCAATCTGGAAAACATTAAAGCAACAAGATAATTCTAAAGAAAAGAGGAAAAAGCAGAATAACTTCAAGTCAGCACTGTGTCTGAGACCTGATCTTTATAAGCACATTATAAAACATCAAAGCCAAAACTGAATAAATGGAAAAAACATGGTACTTATTGGAAATAGAGAAATAAATTCGACAATATAAACTCTTCACATGCACATAATGATATGCAAATATTGTCCCTTTTTATAGCAATTCACAAGTTACATGAAATAAAGATTTTGAGCAATAGGCAAAATTAAGAAGTAGATCCCGAATGATTTATAGAAAAATGATCATTTACACGAGGTTTTAATTAATGCCTGGAATGATGTTACTTGATGTTTGAAGATGCTTGGTGAGAACTAAGCAGAAGAGACCATTTTCCCCCTCTGGAATATTAGTTTAATAAGGGCAGAATGTTTTTAGTTTCCCAATTAGAAGAGTTGAGACTAATCTTTGATAGTTATCTATATATTTAAACAGTTAGTGACTTGAACACCATAACAACCGGAACAACCAGTCACTATGACACCCACTGCAGCCAGTGAACTGGCCCGATCTGGGGGTGAGGCTGGCTGGCCAACCCCCCCTCAGCCCTTCCCCCTTGCCGGCCCCGACCCCAGTCAGCCTCCACAACCCCAATTGGCCTGCGGCCCCTCCCCCAGTCAGCTCCACCCCCAATTGCCCTCCCCCACACCAATCACGGGTGGGGCTGGCCTGCCCACCACCCACAGCCTCTTCCCATGGCCTCTCTCCATGGCTGGCCCCACCCCAATTGGCCCCCCACCCCAATTGGGGGTGGGGCCCGTGGGCCAATCACCCTCAGCCCCTCCTCCCAGCCAGCCTGGCCCTGATTGGGGCCAGGTTGGCTGGACCCCACCTGTGCATGAATTCGTACACTGGGCCTCTAGTTTAGTAGTAAAAACTGCATTTTATTGCACCTTTGTGAAAGCAATACAAGGTACTTCACACACACTGTCTTCCCTAGTCATCTCACGAGCGTAAAGAGGACTGGCAACCTCACCATTTTCACAGTACAGAACTGAGTTTTGTAAAGTGACACAACTTGCAATGGGCAGAATTAAGATTCCAATCCAAGATTCCAGACTCTAGATCTATCCCTTTCACTCCCTTGTACTGACTCAATACATCCCTTCTCACTTGGAAATTCATGATTCCTGGGACCTTCCTGAAAATGTGAGGTTACTGAATGTTATCCAAAACCAATTGCCTACCTAATATGTGACTTGCTTCCACGGCAGAGAGAGGCTTGACAAGTTCAGTCAGAGCTGTTTCTATTACAGCCCATTCTATTAGCCAGCTATACTGGTACTTCTTAGGAAGCTGTTCTTAAACAGAGCGAAATGTCCTCCTGCCTGCTGCCTGCTGATTGCTTTTCGTTCCGCCATACCACCCTGAACGTGCCCGATCTCGTCTGATTGCTTTTAGTTCTGCTCTTCGGACCAATTTGGGTGAAGCTTTATACTCTTCCACATTACCTCCCTTTTTCATTATATAAGACAATATAATGACCCTTACCCCTGTGACTCTCTTCTGGGCTCTATGTCTTCACCAACTCTTTAAAAAATATGATACAATTTTTCATACGCTTCATCTTTCTTATTCTCCTTATATTGCTCAAATTTGCCACTTTCCCTATAAAATCTAATACCCCAAATTCAGTAAACTGCTAAGATGTGTCCTGATCAGTAAAGAACATGATGGATTTTTTTTTTTTGCCAAGTTTTAAAAATTTAACTTTTATTATTGTGGTCCAGCTTTACACTTTGGCTTTTATTAAACTTAGGGTTCAATGAAAACCTCAAATCTATTATTCATAGGAAATCTCACCAAACCAAGATTCCAAACATTTATCATTTAAACATTCATTTGGGCCTCTATTATTTTAGTTGCTAGAGAGATAATTTTGAATTCTGATTTTGCCAATGTTCCCCTAGCCAGGCAAACCAAGGAACTCCATACTGGCTCCATATTTGATAAGCTGCCTTCAATGTCTTTATTCTAGGCATTGATAGCCAAGCTGAGCAGAAGGTGGTTATCAAGCTGAACATGGTCAGGGCATTTTGATGCCATAATGATTGGAGGGTCAGTAGCCAGAGCCCTTCTCTGTCCTCCGGTGCTTTTGTTCTCTTGATTTCTTTAGGAAGCTTCCAAGAACAACGAAACCGCTCAATGCTCATCCCGCTCAGCTCTCATTGCCACTTTTAGCCATGATCACAAACACCAGCTTAATTCTTCCTTTTCCTCCTAAACCAGAAGGACCTAGCAGAAGATGGGCATAGAGTAGGCATTAAGTCAATATTCACAGCTTTGTTCACTCTTATTTTCCCTTTATCTCCTGCTGAAGTAAGTGATGGCCTATTGGTAAATAACCCAGAATTCTTCTCCACAATACACTTGGATGTTCTTAAACTTTCAATAAAAATTTTCAAAATTGAACTCATTATCTTACTTTTGATCCTTTTTCTTCTTGGCCATGCCGGTTCATGGCCTCACGTTCTCTCTGACAGTCAGATTCTAAACCTTATTATCATTTTGGACTCCTTTCTATTACTCACATCTAAACTGTGACTGCATTCCTAAATTTTATTTCTAAACCTCACCCATATTGAACCTTTATTCTTTATTCTTTTCTTCTGGATCATGGCATTTATCCCTGGTATGAAAGGATGGCTCAACATGAGGAAATCAATAAATATGGTAAATGACACTAATAGAATAAAAGATAAAAATATATGATCATCTCAATAGATGCAGAAAAGCCATATGACAAAATTCAACATCGTTTATGGTAAAAGCTCTCAACAAATTAAGTTTACAAGAAGCGTACCTCAATATATTAAAGGCTATATATGACAAACCCATAGCTATCATCTTAGTCAATGGTGAAAGACTGATAGTTTTCCCTCTAAGATTACTAGTAGGAAAGAGACCAGGGTGTCCACTCTCCCCACTCCTAGTCTATATAGTATTGGAAACTTCTACCAGAGCAATCGCATGAGAAAAAGAAATAAAGGCATCAGACTTGGAAAGGAAGAAATAAAATTGTCTCTACAGATTATATGATTTTCTACATAGAAAATGATAAAGACTCCACCAAAAAACTGTTACATTTTATCAACACGTTCAGTAAAGTTATAAGATACAAGTTAACATACAAAAATCAGTAGTGTTTCTACACATTAACAATGAATTATCTGAAAGAGAAATTAAAAAATCTCATTTACAATACAAACAAAAAGGATAAAATGCTTAGGTATACATTTAACAAGGCGGCAAAATTTGTCTGCCTGGAAAACTACAAAGATATTGGTGTAAAAATCGAAGAAGACACAAATAAATGGAAATATATTCCATGCCCGTGGATTGAAAAAATAATATTGTTAAAATGTCTGTACTACCCAAAGGCATCTATAGATTCAGTGCAATCCTTGTCAATATTCCAATGACATTTTCTGCAGAAATAGTAAAAAAAAATTTCTAAAATTTGTATGGAACCACAGAAGACCATGATTAACCAAAGCAATCCCAAGAAAAAAAGAGCAAAGCTGAAGCCATCATACTTACAATTTCAAGCTCTGTTACAAATTACAGCAATCAAAACAGCATGGTACTGGCATAAAAACAGACAAATAGACTGATGGAACAGAATCCAGAGCCCAGGAATAAAACCATGCATATATGGTCAACTAATGCTTGACAAGGGAGCCAAGAATACTACCTGGAGGAAAGACAGTGCTGGGAAAATTAGATATTTACACACAAAATAATAAAATGAGACCCTTTCTTTTATCACTCACAAAAATTAACTTGAAGTAGATTAAAGACATAAATGTAAGACCTGAAGCCAAAACGTTCCTTGAAGAAAACAGGGAAAAAGCTACTTGACCTGGGGTCTGGCAGTGCTTTTCTATACCTGATGCCTACAGCACAAGCAACAAATAAACAATAAACAAATCAACTACTTCAAACTAAGAAGCTTTTGCCCAGAAACACAAATAATCAACAAAATAAAAAGGAAACCTACAAAATGGGAGAAATATTTGCAAATCACACATCTCACCAAGGGTTAATATCCAAAATATATAATGAACCCACGCAACTCACTAGTAAAAAAGAAAACACACCCAAATAATCTAATTAAAATGGACAAAGGACCTGAGTAGGTATTTTCCCAAGGAAGATATTCAAATGGCCAAAAACATATGTAAAAAGATACCTAACATCACTAATTATCAGGGAAATGAAAATAAAAACCACGAGATGTCACCTCCCAGTTAGAATGGCTCCCATCAAAAAGGGAAGAGGTAACAAGTGTTGATGAGGGTGTGCTGCGAAGGGCACCCTTGTGCACTGTGGGTGGGAACGAACACTGGTACAGCCGCGATAGAAAACAATATGAAGTTTCCCACCACATTGAAAAAAGAACTATGACATGATCCAGCAATTCTACTTCTGAGTATATATCCCAGGAAAACAAACTTGCTATATTAAATACATATGCACTCCCTTTGTTTACTGAAGCATTATTTATAATAACCAAGGCATGGAAACAACTTGTGTCCAATGACAAGTGAATGGATAAATACATATGTAGCATGTCCCCAAGAAAATGTACAAATACTTTAACAGCTGATAATGCACTTAATTTTGAAAATGAACTATATGTTAATAAACACTCACTTTATAATTATTCAAAAGGTGTATTCATGTTTTTGGGACACCCTGTATATGCGCACCCACACACACACACACACACTCACAGGAATATTATCCTATATAGTGGCCTGGTGCATGAAATTCGTGCACATTAAAAGGGAATTAATTAGAGGACATATTTTAATATTTCTATTTGCCCTTTCTATATAATAGAAGTGTCAGAGATGAAAGAAAATTAGTAAAATGTCTATGAAAACCTCCCTTCTGTCAGAGTCTAGGGCACACCGTAGACCCAGAGTCAAGTCCTTGCCCACTGCACGCACCTTGAAATTGCACAAGACCCAGACCCAGCAAGCCCACCCCTGTCAAGCCCCATAGGGTGGGGGGTGCAACCTCAGGTCCCCCGGCCCAGCACTGGGTCGGGGACACAGCCTCAGGTCCCCCTGGCCCAGTGCTGAGGCAGGGGGTGTGACCTCAGGTCCCCTGGTCCGGCCTCAGGTCCCCTGACACAGCCTCAAGTTCCCCGGCCCCAGCACGAGGGCACGAGGGCATAAGGGCATGGTGACCATTTGCATATTAGATCTTTATTATATAGGATAATAAAAGGCTAATGTGCAAATAGACCGAATGGAGGAACAACTGAACAACCAAACAACTGGTTGCTATGATGTGTGCTGAAGAGAGAGGGCCTGGAACATGGCAGGTGTCAGCTGCGGTAGGATGGTGGAGCAGGTGAGCGGGGGCGCCAGACCAAGGCGGGGCACCAGTCACTGTCATAGGGGCAAGCCTCTGGTGGTTACTGAAAATTCTTTGCTCCTGCGCACCATGGTCCCACCCAGTGCTCGCACCCAGCAGCAGATGCAAGAGGTGGCTGCCAGCCCTGATCGCCCCTCAGGGTTTCTCCACGTCCCTCTGCCCCTGAGGGGTGATCAGGGCCGGCAGCCACCTCTCGCATCTGCTGTTGATGACAGCCTCACTCACACCCACTGCTGGCGCCAGAGCTGCCCCTCGCACCCACTGCCGGTGCCAGCCCCACTCGCACCCGCACCTGGCACCAGAGCCACTGCTCGCACCCACTGCAGGCGCTTGGCACCAGTTCCGATCCCTTCCGTCAGGGGGTGTGAGCAGCAGCTGCTGTCCCTGATCACTCCTTAGGGCTTCTCTGCCTTCCCCTGCTCCTGAGGGGAGATCGGGGCAGCAGCCACCAATCACACCCACTGCAGGCACTGGCCCCAATTGCTCTGTGCAGTCAGCGGGTGTGAGCAGGGCTGGCCCCGTCAGCACGTGGTAGTGGCAGTGGCGGGAGTGGGGCCGCCGGCAGACAGGGGACAGGGGACCAGGGGCATGGAGGATGGGCTGAGACCCACTCCTCTTTTCAAGGTGCATGAATTCATGCACTAGGCCCCTAGTTTACCCATAAAAAAGGACATCCTGCCATTTGCAACAACATGGATGGTCCTGAGGTCAAAGTGCTAAGTGAAATAAGTCAGACAGAGAAAAACAAATACTGCATGATCTCACCTATATGTAGACGTAAAAAAACTAAATGCAAAGCAGAAGATGTGATTACCGGTTACTTGAAATGGGTGGTTAGTGGGGTGAGGGTATCCAAAGATACAAACTTCAGGTTACAAGATAAATACAAGTTATTTGGGATGCAATGTACAACATGATAAGTATAATTAACACTGCTATATGGTATATTTAAAAGTTCCTAAGAGTAAATCCTAAGTTATCATCACAAGAAAAAGATATATTTTTTGTAACTAAGATGATGGATGTTAACTAAACTTATTGTGGTCATCATTTTACAATATATGTATGTAAAGTCATTATGCTGTACACCTTAAACTGCTACATTGTTGCATATCAATAAAAATAAGAAAAAAAGTTTTTGTGTGTGTGTTTTTTCAGTTTTTTTTTTTAGCATAGGCATGTAGGCATGGGAAGATATTCAAGCTACATTTTTTTTTTTTTTTTTTTTTAGTGACAAAAGGAAGGTGCAAATAACCAGGGAGGTAAAAGATCTCTAGTTACAAACAGAAATTGCAAATAATATACATTGTGTGAATCTGTTACCATCATAATTAGTTAGTTATTAATATTAATATTAACAATAGGAAGAGAGCAAAAGAAAGGTCAGATATTGTAAGCATGGTCACTGGGGCAGCTTTGCCAGGAAGCTGCAAATTCATGCCCCACAGGGAACCACTGGTCCATTCCCTGCACATCACTGGGGGAAGGGATCACATGCAGGGGAAAACAGGCGCATGCACAGGGAAGTCGGGGTGATGTAGGGAAGGTGTTTGCCCGTCAGTCTGGCTTGGGGAACAAAGGTCATTGGCTAGGAGGGTGGAGCCACTGCAAGCTTGGAAATCCTGAAGTATTCGTTGGTTAAGCTCCTAGTTAAAATGCCCAGACAAAAATTCTCTCTCTTGTTCCCCTTGTGTTGCCCCTGCTTCCTTGCACTCACTTGCTCCATGACCTGTGCTAGTTTACCATGGGCCCCTAGAAGCAACGTGGCCCTAGAAGCATAATGCACTGCACCTGGGAACACAAGCCAAGCTAAGCAGAAGCTGAAGTGGACACTGGACTGTGCTTTAATATGGAGCGGAGACGCTGGGCACTGGCTTTGATTCCCACCCTGCTGAAGATACAACTGGACTTTTTCCAGGATGGGGCAAAGGCAGATAGGACCTTGGAGGGGAACTCCCTTAATGTTTCATCATCAATAAAGCTTTCTCTGATACCTCATTCTCCCGTGGGGGCCTTAGGACATTCTTGTTCCCCCAGCACCCCAAGAGCTCCACTTCCACCAGCAATAGGTGGGGACATGGAGGGCACCCCACTGATAAACAGTGTGCATATTAGTACATGGATATAACAAATCTGGAGAAATTCCCAGTCAACTTTGGGCACTGTTTTATTTCAGAGGGGATTAGCGGTGATGGTGGGAGGATTACTGGGGCCTCAAATGGTAGGTATGTGTATATTTGTACGTACCCAGGTGTTTTTAAAGACTGGGAGTGTATGCAAGAATGACACATGGAATCTAATGAACAAAATAAACTTATGGATGAAATAGATCTGGAGACATAGAAGCAGGGAACAGACTGACAAATTTCAGAGGGAAGGCAGGGGTGGGGATGGAGAGAGATTAACGGGGGAATTTATATGCACATATGCATAGCCCATGGACACAGACAATAGTATAGTGAAGGCCTGAGAACAGGGTGGAGGGGATCAATGGGAAAAAAAAATCAAAGTGGAAACGTGTAATACTTTTAACAATAAAGATAAATAAAAAAAGAGTATATGAAGTTTATAAACAGAAATACGCATTACAATTGTTTAAATTATGATGAACAAAATCACATATTCGAATACAAGCATATCTGGTATTCAGAGATATTAACCATGAGAAGAAGAAAGAGAAGGTATTGTTCTAGTTACCAAAACCTTATTTTCTTCATCAATTTCTGTGTCTGGGCCTCTGCCCTGTTGCTCTGTTCCCAAGTTCCTCCTTCGAAAGCTTGCCCATAACTTCAGCTCCTCTAAGACTAGAGATATATGCTGCTCTTTTCTAAGATATTGGTATTATGAAAACATCTTTGCTCTACCTTGTTTTAATGCATGGCATATGTTTGCTTTATTTTTTATGTTGTTAGATAATGGCCCGGAGATCTCTGCATCTGTTTATGAGTCTGGTCTATTAGCTTGACACCACCAGACACTGAAAATTAAAATCCCACAGTCTTATTAAATAGCTGCATCATATATATTTAGGCCTGTTGACAGTCTACTTACTGTTTTCCTATGTGATTTTCATTGTTTTATGACAATAGAGACAATGGACATATCACCAAACATTTCATTAGCTTAGTTTCAACGCCTCCTGACCCAGTGGGTGGGGTAAAAATTCCTAATGGGGTCAACATTATTTCTTAGGTTTCACAGTAAAAAAATGCATAGCCCAGGTGAAAAGGGCAGAAACTATGATGGAAAGAAAACCGTATCTGACCTGGTTTTCTACACTATCTCAACTGCAAGTTACATCCTCTTCATTCCACGTATTTCGTATTTAAGGCTGATTTCTTGGGTTGACTTAAGAAAGAGATAAAGATGCTTCATTACTGAGACAGAGGGCCGGAGACCAGAACACAGGTTTTATTAGAGGAGAAGACCCTGCCGGGCTATCTTCCAGATGGAAAAGAGCACACGTGCCGGGGTGAAGGCACCTTTTGAGGGGAGGAAAGGGAAGGGATGGGGCTTAGGGTACTCGGCACACGCTGATTGGTGGTTTCATATAAGGCACATAATTAGGGACTTTAGAAATCGGGGGTTAGAGTATTTGGCAGGTGCTGATTGGTGGTTCAATGTACAGTCCATATAAGGTGCCTGGTTAGGTGTTCAGGAATGTTCGGGCTGCAGGTGGAGTTTACGTCATTCTCTGTCCATCAGTTGGGGGAAGGGAGGATCTATCAATTACTAATGGCCTCTAGAAGCTTCTGGTTTCAAGTTAGTTCTTCACTCATTCATATATTTATTTCCCAAGCCAGCTGTCTTCCTCCTGTCATGAGAGGAAAGGGCAGGACACTGAAAGAGAACTTTTCCTCTCTGCACTCTGGAGGGCTCCCTGTTCAGCTCCAGAGGAAACTTATTCCTTTTTAAACCTGATAAATAGGAATCCCAAGAATCTCCATCCAGCAGATTGCTGATGGCATTCTACTCTAACTGAAAAAGGCCTCTGGGTTGTTCTATTTAATTGATGCGATTTGCAGAACAATAAGTACAAGCTTCCTAAAACATTTCTGCCAGTAGATCCTAGGCTGTCCTAGAATTGAGCCAAAAAGTTCTTCTGAAGTTCCTCTTCCCAAGCTGCTTTCAGTTAATTTAAGGAGAAAAAAAAAAGTAAAGTAATAAATTTCTGCACAGTGGTCTTCATAGCACAAGACCCTAAGTCACTGAGATACTTTTCATCACTGCGTCTACATTGAAAACGATAGCTCTGCACAACTCTATGGGAAGCTATGGTATGCTGATTAGTCAAAGTAAACAAATCAGATGCTTTTCATCCTCAATAAGCAGTAGAGCCATTTGCTTCCTCTCCTCTGTCCATCTGATACGTTGTCCTTGTTAATAGATCTCTAGAAGCAACTATTATCAGACTGGTTCATGAGAAACACAGCAAGTGTATCAGTGGGCTCAAAGTAATCTTTTCAGATGCTGTTTAAAATGTGTAGTCACCAAAACGGGTCCATTTGAAAAGTGAAAAAGAGCAAAGTATTTTTGGCTTAGGCTAAACAAAGTTTGACTGATCAACTTATAAATAAATGTCACCATTTCTTTGCATCTTGTCCTGCACACCTACCACCAACCATTTCCTGTTCATGTGAATGACAGCCTTGAAGATCAAATATATATACATATATATATATATATATATATATATGTATATATATTTTTAGTCAGATTGGACACTTCCTTTCCTATACTTTGGAATTTAAAAAATGCGGTAGTTTTATTTTCAGGGGAGGGTAGAGGAGAAGCAAGGAACCGAAGCATTTTTTTTTTTTTTTGCCACTGTTTGGACACAATCATAGTTATATTCATTTGCATTCTACATCTAGCTTTTTTTGTATTCTTTTTTTTATTGTTTTAAGTATTACAAATAGTAGTACATATGTCTCCTTTTTTTCCCCCCATTGACCTCCCCTAGACCTCCCCTACCCCCTAGTACATGCCTTCACCTGCCCACCCTCCCCCCCCACCCCAGTGTCTTATATCCATTGGTTGTGCTTATATGCATGCGTACAAGTCCTTCGGTTGGTCTCTTACAGCCTCCCTCGCCCAACCTCCCCTGTCTTTCCAATGTAGTTTGATAGTCTGTTCAATGCTTCTTTGCCTCTGTATCTTTTTCCCACCATTTCTTTCCTTTAAAAAGTTTTGCCTTTGCAGACTAGAACTAAACATATAATAACAAAACAAAACAAAACAAAAAAATGTTTGAGTCCCAATTTCAATGTCCAACAGTTCTGAGTCCCCGTTTCAATGTCTAACAGTTCCTTATGTGTACATGTCAGCAATGATATCTGGACGGTGGGCACATGTTGGCAATGCAGGTCCGACCCTCTCTGGTTTGGTCCTAGGTAACCTGCAGCGGTGCACAGCTGCTGACTGCTTGCGTGGCAAGGCATTGTCAGCGTCTTCCATCTCTGGACTGTTTTTTCCTCTTGTCTTCGTGGTTGAAGCCCACCTGTCAGTTCCTCTCTGTTGCAGGAATCCATCTGGTCTTGGCATTGTTTTCTGAAAATATACAAATATGTTCTCAACCACAAGTTAATAAAGGAATCTTTTCTATATAATTGATTTGGGATCCTTTTTATTTTTGTTCAAACCATTTTCCTTTGTCTTATTTAAACACCATGTGTTTTTAATGGCCATCTTGCTGTTAGCATTACAAATGAAAATTAATTTGGTAAAGTAAAAATTTTCTAGATGTAATTTGCTTATAGGATATTTTCCCTTACATGATATTGCCCTACTATCCTCCCCGCCTTGTTTTATTAATGGAGGTTTTTGTAAATTTTATAATGCAGTCTTGATAACTTTAAATTTAAATTTTTTTTTTTTTCCCACACATATGACTGCTTTAGGTTCATTGCATATTCAGGAATTTTACCATGAGATGAACTACCAATAGAAATTTTAGTTATTACTTTAAGAACAGCTTTTTGTCCAGTACAATTAACTTTACTTGAATATTCACTTATTTCAATTAGCCTATTTAAATTAATCTGAAAACTTGATTACTATTTTACTGTCAAATTTAATACTCTACCAACAATCTTAGTTTACCCTGTAAATATTAGTGGGAAGGATTATTTGCATTCTTGAGTGGGCACTGAGCATTCCAGATGCTCAGCTGAATTTAGATATAGGGCAACTGCTGTCGGCCAAGTCTCTTGTCTGTTACCTGGGTCCCGATCTGAGCTGGGCCAAGTCTCTTTCTGTTGCCTGGGTCCCGATCTGAGCTGGGTGTGGGAAGCGCGAAGCAGCCATGGGGGCAGGAGACCTCCTTCAGAAGGGGCGAGGGTTCAAGCCCCTGCAATGTTGGGGGGATGAGGGTCTGTGCCCCACTTCTGTTGTCCCCCCTCCCCCAAGTTCTCTCCTGATGGCCCCTCTGCGACTGTGCCTGTCTTAGATTGTTCCTTCCTTGAGGAATCTTACCCATCTCTGGCTAACCAGCCATCCTCCGGGGCCAAGCAGGGTGGTGTGAGGTTCAGTTCTGTCTCCTTGGTAGCCTATGCCCCCGTGTCCTCCACACCCAGCACCTGCCTTGGGAACCCCTGGCCTGCTGGCAGGGTCCCGGTGCTGATCTCATATCTCGGGGAACTCGGGTTTCTTCTCCAGTGAGGGCCCAGTAAGTACATCTAGCTCTTTAGAAGGTATTGTTCATCCATTCACTGTCAGTCAGTGAATACATACATATTAGTCTGCTTCGGTTGCTGTAACAAAATATAACAGATCTGGGGGGCTTAAACCTCAGACACTTATTCCTCACACTTCTGGATGCTGGAAAATCTGAGATCAAGGTTCCAATCAATTTGGTTCCTGGTGAGGACTCTCTTGCTTTTTGGCTCATAGATAGCTGTCTTCTTGGGGATGCATTGGGGAAAAAGGGGGAGGGGGGCGCATGGGTAGAACTCTCTGGTGTCTCTTCCTCTCCTTATCAGTGCAGTAATACTATCATCAGGACCCCACCCTCATGATGTCTGGACCTAAATTACCTTCCAAACGTCCCAGCTCCCAAAGCCGTCACATTGGGGGGTTAGGGATTAAATATATGAATTTTGAGGGAACACAAACATTCAGTCTATAATAACATGTCCAGTGAGTACTCACTAGATGGTGGAGGCTGTGCTGGGCCAAGTGCTCAGTGATGAACAGGACCCCCTGCTTAAGAGTTTAGTGGGTAAGACAAGAAATGAGCAAATGTGTTGGATACGTGAAGTATAGGGGATTATGAAGACATGTTGCAATGGGATAGTATCTAAGTTGCTTTGTGAAATGTCTGCTATTTTAATAATATTTTAGTTGTAAAAATTAATAGACCTCACATATTTTCCTTCATTTGTGTCTTTAAACTTTTAAAATATTTTTATTGATTTAAGAGAGAGAGAAAGATAAACATTTATGTGAGAATAGAACATTGATTGGCTACCTCCTGCACCCCTTCTACTGGGAATTGAGCCCACAATCTGGGCATGTGCCTTCACAGGGAATCGAACCAGCAACCTTTGGTGCCTGGGATGATGCCCAATCAACTGAGCCACACCAGCCAGGGTTGTGTCTTTAAACTTTTAAAATAATTTATTTACAAATGCCATCAAAGCGAGTGACTTTAAAACAAGGGATTTCATTATATCAATATTTTGTGCCCTGCATTATCTTAAATTTTGGGTTTAAGAGTCCCAAATGCATAGGCATGTATGACCTTTCTGTGTGAAAATATAATGTAGCATTTTCACAAACAACAGAATTGCATTCAGTGTCTCTTTTTTTATTTGTCTCTTCCTTTAGAAATCAGTATTAAAAAACCTCCAACAAGCCAAAGTCCAAATCCAGACAGCTTCACTGGTGAATTCTATCAAACGCTCAAAGAAGAATTCATACAAATCCTTCTCATTCTCTTCTAAAAAATAGAAAAGAAGGGAACTCTTCCAAACTTATTTTATGAGACCAGATTTACCCTCATAACAAAACTAGATAAGGATGCCACCCACAAGAAAAAATAATATTACAGGCCAATATCCCTGATAAACATAGATGTAAATTCTTCAACAAAATATAAGCACACAGAATTCAATAATACATTAAAAGAATCATATACCATGATCAAGTCAGATTTATTCTAGTTATGCAAGGATGGATGGTTCAACATCCCCAAATCAGTCAATGAGATACACCATATTAATAAAATGGAGACTAAAAATCATATGATGATCTCAATAGATGTAGAAAAAGCATTTGACAGAAATCAACATTCTTTCATGATAAAATATCTTAAAGTGGGTATAGAGGAAACATACCTCAACATAATAAGGGCCACATATGACAAGCTCACATGCTCAACAGTGATAAGCTGAAATTTTTTCTTCTAAGATCGGGAACAAGACAGGGATGCTCACTCTTTCCACTTTTATTCAATAAAGTACTAGAAATTGTAGCCAGAGCAATTAGACAGGAAAAGAAAGAAAAAGCATACAAATTGAAAAGGAAGAAGTAAAACTGTCACTATTTGCAGATGATATGAAGGCCTGGGGCAGGGGGCAGGGTCAAGCTAGAAGGGGCCAATGGGGGGAAAAAGGGGACATATGTAGTATTTTCAACAATAGAGAGATACTTTTGAAAAGTATAGAATTTAAATAATCCTCTGGATTTTCTCTCTTTTTATTATTATTATTCTTTAATCTCACTCAAGGAGGGAAGGAGGGAGGGAGAGAGAAAAACATCGACACGAGAGAGAAACATCAATTGATTGCCTCCACTATGAGCCCTGACTGGAGATCGAATCCACAACCTAGGTATGTGCCTTGATCGGGAATCAAGCCTACAGCCTTTTAGTGTATGGGACAATGCTCCAATCAATTGAGCCACCTGGCCAGGGATTTTCTCTTATCTTTACGTATGTCCAATACCCTGCACATAACAGGTATGCCATTAAAATATATAAAAAAAAGATTTCCAATAATCTTTGGATCATGATAGGAAACTCCTTTTTCTAGGCCTGCTCTAGGATTTCACTAAGGATCAAATTTGCATTTCCATGCAATAAAGCACCCAGCCCTAGCAGACTCTCTGACAATGTCGTGTGGTAGATGTCATCGAGAATGAGGTGAGAGAGTAAACTGCTTGGCGTCCTCTTCCACACTTCTGGGAGACATCGTTTTGCTTACGAAGGCCAAGGCCAAGAGAAACTCTGAGGATAGCTGGAAATCAACAGCCTTTGACTCTTTGCGGAGCTTTTTGAGGGATGAGCCTATCTAGGGTTGTGTGAGAGACACATTGCCTTGTCCCCAGTCCCAGTCTGGGAATCTTACTCCTGATGAGTAATACAGAAACATTTTCAACCTGAGGGATTCAATATATTTTGCTATAGGGTTATAATTTTTAGATAGTGCTTGGGTAAAGTAAAAGAAGTTATGTGTGTGTCATGTTAAGAAAGCAGCAATTAGGAAGGGGTGCCATGATAAACATTGAGAGAACTTGCCAAGTTTTGCTAAAAATAAAACCATAGCTATTGGTTTCCCCTCTCCAGTTCAGGACCCATAGCACTCATTGATAGGACTCTGGCTACAATCTGGCTTGCCCAACATTAATGTCTGATTTCCCGTTTGCTAGGAATATGATGTGACTTGGCCCCTTCCTCAATCCTGTGTCTCAGTTTGCTCATCTGAAAAATGGGGCAATGAGAGTATCTACCCATTAGGGTTGTAATCCTACCTTAAGAGGTTGTTGTGAGGATTAAATGAGGTAATTCATTTAAAATATGTAGAGCAGTGTCTAGCCCATGATAAACATTCAATAAATATTACTTATTATGCAAAGGAGTTTTAGAACCAATACAAACATTTACCAGGGAATTCAGCTACGTCTGGTTTTACCAAGGAGACCTGGAACCCTCTTCTGCTAACTGGAGAACACTATAGGCTTTCTAATAGTCTAGTAACCTAAATGTTTATCTAGGGCTCTCTCTAAACTAACAGGCTCTGCCCTAAGCCAATGTATTAAGCAGCGAATATTTCCAGAAATTCTTTAAGTTACTTTCCAAAAACACACACATGCAAAACACACCCCACAAAAGCCTCTGGTCATGCAGCACCATTGAAGCAGCATTTAGTCAATGGGTGCACCGCGGACTGTCCACTGGGAACTCCAAAATCATTTTCTAACAGGTGCATGTTTTGTGTCCAGGCACCTCTGAGTGGCCTTAGTTTTTTCAAGCCCTATGCTGGGCACTTGGTACATCAGATCACAGGTTAGTTTGAAAGAGGTCACATTCATTCATTCAAACCGTTTCCTATTCTGACAACAGCAACAGTTAACAATGGTGAACCCAAGGCTGGGCAGAAAGGAAGGAAAGAGAAAAGACACCGCTGATGGAAATAATAGTATTGTCTGAAACAATCAGTTCACAATGTAAATCACAAGAAAGTATTTTTTTTTATGTCAGGTAACTAGTAGGCGGGAGGGACATGTGTACTGCCCCCTGCTTTCCCTGCAACTCTTGGCACAGAGTGCATGTTGGTGAGGGACAGACTTGTCTTATCTGAGGCTGAAACCCGAGATGCTCCCAGGAGGACAATAACTGTGAAGAACAAGCTAGCAGCAAGTACATGTCTGGCTCCCTGGGGCAATTCCTCAGAGCCTACTGATGAGGCAAGTTTACAGAATCCACCCTCCCCACGCCAGCCAGCCGCTGACACCAGCACCTCTGGCAGAGAGAAGCATGGCTGTAACTTACATCTGTGGCCAAAAGGGCGGGTCAGAACGGGCTTGATGTGGTTTATCTCAGAAGGGAAACAGAAGAGAGTTCTGACCTCACCCCTAGCTTGGAGGCTTTACAGAGCCTTGGCAGACAGACCTTGGCCTTGGGGTTAAGTTAAGCTCGCAGAAAGCCCACGTCAACAGAGGGGAACTCTGTGACCACCTGTGTACTTTGGCTGGAACAGTGTGCATGCAACAAGTGCACAAGGAGGCCTGGGAAAAGTGCAGGGAAGCAGAAGTCAGGGAGGAGAAGCTGCATCAGATGGCTCTCCTCACGAAACCCATGAGCATCACTGAGTGATACAGCTCCGAGGGCTTGGCTGACCTGCTCAGATTCCCTCCACCGCCTCTCGTGAACCTTGACGGAGGGCAGCTGCCAATTGGCAAGTGATATAGAGGAATCTTGAGGTCAGAGTTGACCAGGTGATCTAAGGTTAAAAAAAAAATAAAGGAAAAGAATCTCAGTACCATTGAGGATGAGTGCCTGGGAGGGTTGGAGGTCAAGTGGAAAGTGAAACTCTGAAGATGAGTATTGAGCTTGAGTCAGGGAGGTCCCTGACAGGCCGGTAGCTTCAGACGGATGCCGTGAATGTAGAAGGGGCCCGTCTCTAGTTCCTTCTAATGTGGGGATGTTTAGGTGGCACATGGGGGCCATAGGAGAGGAACAGAGGCTTAAAGAAGGTGTGCGGGCAGCATCAACTCAAGATTTCTTATCTGCACACTCAGGAGTGTTATGACAGCTGACTTTAGTTGGGCAGCAACTTGAAAATAGAGTATGGTCTAGAAAAGTAATTGCTCTGAGACCATTCCCTTCAGCTAGAGTTTGAAGACGTGGAAAGGAAATGTGACTTCAGGGAACTTTCCCGTTGAGAAGCAAACCTGCACAGCACGCTGACCACCTCAGTTTTGTGTTGCTTTGGTTTTATAGTTGGTGGCTTTGAAAGGTTAACAAGTTCTACTCCCTTTGATGAACCAATAATAAAAATGCCATTCACTTCTGAGTGCCTTTCAGAGGTTTCGTGTCCTCACCTCATTTTCTCCTAATGAATGTGTGAGATTATCAATCTAATTGCATAGATGAGGCTTATTTTATGGACGGGATCATAGGGCTAATGAATAGCAGCTACAAGACTAGAAATCCAGGACTTCATTTTTATTACAACAAAGAAAATGTATCCTTTTCTGAAACTTAAATAAAACTTCCAATACTATATTTTGGTGTATCATATACTTGTTTTCTCCCCTTTTTAACTCTACTTCAGAAAAGATGTATATGAAAGTGAGTATATGAAAAAAAAAAGCCTAAATATTATAATCTTATACTAAGGACAGATTGTGTATCAAGACCCTCAGCCTGCAGTTATTCAGGTCCATCTCCTATGGAATTGGAAGCTTCTGAGAGTCAGGTGGTCATTTAGAGTTCATTGCCTCTGAAAGTATTTGGTTAATATTTATGTCACCAGACAAAGTATTGTAATGGTCTAAGTGGTCATCTGAGGCTTTGAAAGAATTGATGTACTCACACCCTCATTTGCTGACTTTGGTGTCTGCACTTTTAATACTATTTTCCTCCAATATTGGTTTCCTTTGATTATGATTATGTTTCTTGAGGCACAGAGCTCACTTCAAATGTGCAACAGAACCCAAGGGCCCTCGGGCATCAAGAGGCCGTTGTTCCTGGGAGGATGTGCATTTTCTTCTCTTGGCATTAGAGGTAAGCATGTGGGTGCCCTGGTCAGAGGCCAGAAACATGGGCAATTACCTCACTGCCTTTCCCACAGTGGCATAGCTGAGTGCTGAGAAAATAATTTGAACCACATCTTAAGTCAAGTAAGTTCATTTTAAAAATTAGATATATGCTTTCAGGCTTGATACCAGACCAAGAGAGGAGAGGGCAGAGGTTTTTCTGAAACTACAAGTAGAAAAAGAAAATATAAACTCTTGTGATCAGTGGCAACAGAGATGGGCTTTGGGGTTAACTCGTCTCAGCATTCTTCATGGTGTTGGCAATAAGATTAAGAGGTTGATTTTAGGCCCCTATTCTTAGTAAGGACATTTGCAGATGGAAAAACGGTTACTAGGACCCGGGCATGTCTGGCGCATAATTCCAAGCTCAGGGTGCTTAGTCTGGATGGAATGTTGGATGAGACAAGGTGTAGATAAATCACTGAGGTTCCATTTGAGGAACATGTACTAAAGTCTCCTTATCCCTCCTCCACCCCCCCAAATATCTCTCTGCTTCATTAAATCTTAGCACCATTTTTCTTTCTTTAGCACTTTTATAGGAAGGCTGGGTATTTTATTTGCTTAAGGGGCAGCTAATCTGGAGAACAATAATTAGTTTTTTGAAGAAATCGGTTTATCTGATTGTTTCACAGACACCTAGTAGAGACGAAGGATCTGTCTAGGGAAAACTATTTTGTGGAAATTTTGAATTGGGCTATCATTTGGGGTAGGAGCAGAATAGGTTCTGAGAAAAAAAGTTAAGACTCACGAAAACATAAGAAATCTATGGTTTAAGAGGCAAGGGCTGGGGGCCGTGGAAAGGTGGGGTGGAGTTAGAGGGAGATGACAGGAACTTTCTTTTGGGGTGTCTTGGATGTGCTAGTTCGGGGTGATACATCAAACTGTGCTTGTCTTGCTGCTAACTGGAAATGTTACTGTTGTAATTAGCTAGTCCTATATAATAAAACCTACTATGCAAATTGTCACCTTGGGTGGTCATTCAACTGGGAGACCGGGAGTCTGACCACTCGCTATGATGTTCACTGACCACTAGGGGGCGGCGCGGACCATGGCAGATGTCAGCGATGCGGTGCTGGCAGTGGGCAGCAGTGGAGGTGCTGCTGGCCCTGATGGGCCCTAACCAGAGTGGGACCGTGGCGGGATGGTGGAGGTGAGCAGGTGGTGCCAGGCCAAGGCGGTGTGAGCGGAGGCCCGATTGCCCTGCTGATCACCCTGCAGATGATGACCAGGGGTGGCAACAGGGAGTGGGGCCGCCACCTGGCTCCCAGGCACTGAAGGAGCCGGGTGGGGTGCCCTGACCTGATTGATCACCCCCCAGGCAGGATGGTGGAGCAGGTGAGGGTGCGGTACCAGGCCAAGGTGGGGTGCTAGGTGAAGTTGTGAGGCTGGGGGCATGAGCTGGGGCCCAATCTCCACAGGCCATCCCAAGGGACCCCACCTGTGCACAAATTCATGCACCAGGCCTCTAGTTATTAATAATAAAGGAAAGAAAGCAAAGGGAAGTCAGACATTATAAGCATGGTCACTGGGAAGCTTCACCAGGGAACTAGAGCTTCACACAGTATTTTTCCTCCAGGGCATTAACACCCCTCCTTTCCCCCATCAGATACTGGATTGTTGGGGAGAGAAAGGAGAAACAGGCACATGCACAGAAGTCAGGTGGCCCAGGAGAGGTGCTTGCCTGTCAGTCTAACCTGGGAACAATGGATTGGCTAGGGGGTAGACCCCATCAGAAGTGCGAGAAATATTGGGAAGATAATTGGTTAGTTTGAAGAAGCTCCTGGTTAAAATCCCCAGACAAAGTGTTCCCTCGCATTCGCTCTCGCTCTGTGACCCACACTCCCCAGTGAGCTTATGCATTCTCTCTCCATAGCCTGAGAAACTAGGGGAAATGGCCTTTATTCTGTTCTGCTGAAGACACGGTTGGACATTTTCCGTGGCAGGAAAGACAGAGATGGGACCTTGGAGGGGAACCTCCTTAATTTTACATCATCATTAAAACTTTCCGCAAAACCCGGCCTCCCATGGGGGCCTCAGGAAGTTCTTTTCCTTGTGGCACCCCAAGAACTCCACTCCCACAGGTAACAGAAATATGGGTCCTGAATTCCTGTGACATCCATGCTAATTGGATGTCACAGGAACACAAATGGTAGCTCATGTCAAGTTGAGGCCATTCATGGGATTTTTGTACAGTGAGAAGGCCAAGGCCTGAACAGAACATACAGGGTGAGGAGGGTGAGTGAGGGAAGAAGTGTCAGAGATGAAGCATTTCCACGGGCAGGAAGACAACCAGATAGGTAGAGAGTTTTAAAGAGGAGAAAAAGGTAAACAATGGTAAATGCCATGAGAACCTAACCAAGGTAATGGCTGAGCAGTATTGTTTGAATTTGAATATAAATGAGATCCTGCATTTCTGCTAGAGAAATATCAGTGGAGTTTTGAGGATGGAATCCACAGTCTTGTAGGAATCATCAAGTAGCTGGGGAAGTAGAGGAGAGGGACACAGTGGCATCGAGTCTAGATTCACAGACCAGACATCTCCGGTGGACTCCCTGCTCTGCCATCTAGTGGCTGTGGCCTTGGGCAATTTTTAACCTCTTTGTACTTGATGTTTCACATCTGAAACAATGCAGAGATCATGGCTGTCAGGATCAAATGTGTTATTTGGTATGTACAGCACTGAGAATTATGCCGTCTACGGTAAGTGTTTTCTATTATGCTTTGATGAAGCTTGTCTGAGAAGGAAAGTTGAGAAGGGTGAGTATTAGCCTTCTATTTTCAAATTACCACATGCTCGAGGCTTAAAACAATAGCCACTTATTATCCCACAGTCCTGTAGGTCAGGAAGCCTAGCAATGCTCAACTGAGCTCCTTTCTCTGCTTCTCAACAGTGTGCAATCAGGGTGTTGGCGGGGCTGCCTTCCTGTCTGCACGGCCTGGGGAAGAATCTACTTCCGAGCTCATTCATGTTGTTGTCAGATTCAGGTCCTTGTGGTCATAGGGCTGAGTCCTTCTTTCCTTGCTGGCTATCAGCCCCTAGAGGTCATGCACGTTTTTGCCAAGAGTCTCTCTCCATCTTCAGACAATGTATGTGTTGATCTCTTGCACTTCCAATCTTTTCTCATGGAAGACCATCCATTTTAAGAGCTCACCTGATTAGGTCAGGCCCATCAGAAATAATCTCTTTCTTAAAGTCATGTGTGCCACATAACATAAGCTAATTATAGGAGTGATATTCTGTTCTTTTCATAGGTTCCTCCTATATTCAGATGGGAGAAGATTATACAAAAACATGGGTCACTAGAGTTAATCTTAGAATTCCATGCACCACACTGCCAAAGGCTAAGTTTTGTGTGGGTTAGATGGTGTGTTTGTAGGTAGAGGGAAAAATAACAAGTGGAGAAAGAGGTATTCAAGATAAAAGAGAAAAAAGAGTGATTTTCCCCCCTAGAGTAATGCTTTGAAAAGAAGTGGTTACTACATCAGGATTGAGGACAGAAGTGGAGGGGGAACATTGGGAAAAGCAGGGACATTCTGAGACATCAGGGAAGGCAGTTAGAATATATATTATCATTGCATTACTTGGTGCTTAGCAAAATAATCTCAGAACCTGTGGCATATAAAAAATAGCCAACGATTTCTCATGCATCTGTAGGGTCCAGTTGATTTTGGCTGGGCTCCCTCATGCATCTGTGGTTCATCTGGCCCAGGTACACGTCTGCATGTTGGCTCTGCTCTATGGTTCTTTCATTCTCCTTCGTGTCCCAGTGGGAAAGCCAGGCAAGTCCTTCTTGTGGGGACGGCAGTTGTAGAAGAGCCCAAGCAGAGGTTCAAGCTTTCTTGAGGCCTGGGCACTGGTACTGTGCCATTTCTGCCTTGTTCCATTGCCCTAAACTAGTCACATGTCCAGCCCAGAAATAACACAAAGGCACCAAAGAGATATGGGCAGTGAAGAATGGACGTCATCAATAGTAGCTTGGCTTGATTAAAGGACGTGTAAAGGGGATTTGTGACAGATAAAGTAAAAGGGTCATTTGAGGCTATATCAGAAAGCCATTTACCATTAGCTGATGCGCTGATAACTTCCCTCCAGATCCACCTTCAGTCCTTCTCTACTTTATGCCTCACAAGCTGCCCTTACGAATTGTTCTCAATGGTCACTTGGTCACCGGGTTCTATTTGGGTTCAGGCAATAGGAAGTGCTAGGGGTGATTAGCACAGGGAGGCCTGGGTTTATTCTCTGGGTTCCTTCCCCACAGGCAGTCCCTCTCCCTATGTCACCACGTCCAGGTTCTCCTACTTTCTCCTTCCTCTTGCCTCTCCATGGTTGCAGATACTGAGGCTCCCATTCTCCCTAGCCTTAAGGTCCTGTATTACATGCTACCCACACTTAGTAAAATTTTTTCTAAACTCTCCTCAGTGATCCAGTTTGAGTGTGCCATCTATTTTCTGCTGGGACTTGGGACTTCAGTTAGTAGGAAACAAGAAACAAGAAAGTGTTAGGAGAGGGCTCTGAACAGACCTGTGTTGTGGGAGATTAATATGGAAGCCACATATAGAGTGTATTGAAAGGACCATGCAGGAGACTCACAATTGTCCCGATTAAAAAGTACAAGGACCTGGACTAGACACAGGACTGTGGGGATAGAAATGACACATGGGCAAAAGTAATTGTAGATTCAGAAGTGGTCAATATCATGGTATTTGGTAAGCATTTAGATGGTCAGAATAGCATTTCTAAAATTTCCAGCCTTGGGAATGAGGAGATTAGCAATAACATTAAGAAGAACTGGGGATCACAAGAGAATAAAACATTCTGTTTTCGACATTTGGAATTTTCCATGTGATGCTCAGTGCCCTGCATGTAATCGGAAATGTTCAGCTTGGGAGACAGACAGATTAGGGCTGGAAGTAATTTGGAAACTGTCCACATAGACTCAACAGTTGAAGCCATAAAATTAGATAAGATTGCCTAGAATTAGATAGAGAGAAGAAAGGAAAGAAAAATGCAGAAAATAATGACATTAAGGAATGAGAAGAACAAGAGAAGCCAGAGATAAAAGAGTGATCAACATTTAGAATGAGAAGCAAGAGAGTACTGTGTTTTGGAGATTTTCAAGGAACATGCTGGTAATTTTTTAATGCAGTGTCAGCATTAGGAGGGTTGTGGTGGAACCCAGAGCACAGTGGGTTGAAGACTGATGAGAGGTAAAGAAGTACAACAGCAAGTGTAGACGATTAGTTCAGGATTTGAGGCTGTTTGCCTACTAAGCAGGGATCTCAAGCCTTTACTGTAAAGGACCAGAGAGTAAATATTGTAGGCTTTGTGGTCCATATGGCCTCTGCTGACTTACTCAACTCTGACATTGTTGAGCAACATCAGCCATAGACAGTCCGATAAACAAATGACACAAGCACTGTGCTAATAAAACTTGATTTACAAAAACAGATGGAGGGTGGGATTAAGACGACTGGTCACCATTTACTGACCCCTGGATAAAGGTATAAAACAAGCTCAGCCATTGTCAAAGAAAGTGCAGTAGTTGAGACAATACGTCAGGTTTAGGGAAGGGTCTTATGATTATCTTGTATAAAGAGATAGTAGTCACATTGAGATGAAGGGCAAGAAGCCGATAGAATGAGGGAGGGCCCAAAATACAGGGTCCAGGCTTGGCTTGGAAACAGTTCTGAGACTGGAGGGAAAAGAAGAGAGAAGCAGATACATGGATTGTGTTTCAGTTTAATGTTTACATTAGCCCTTCTTTTAAAACTTTTTTTTTAAAGAAACTAAATTTTTTAGGGATTAATAGGTTTGTTGGTTTTCTTTGTTTTTGTTTAATTTTTAGGGCCAGGCCTCCTAACATGGGTTTTGAGTTCTCTCATGAAAACCACCAGGTGCCACTTATTTAATTCTTAAGTGTGAACATTTTGTTTTGTTTTTAAACTCCTTTAACATCCAATCTTCTTCAAGTGAAAGATCTCTTGATGAAGTTTTTTCTGTGATATATTTTCACATTGGGGGCAAATACACTGCAGAAACATGGGGAAGCATTGGCAATCATGTCCATGCAGTTAGTAATATCCTCTGAATATTTTTCATCTTGCTTCTTTGCCCATTCTGCATGGATTTCTTGTTAGCCAACCAATGAATGTATCCCTTGATAAAAAAAAAATGTAGGTCAATGGAACTTTGTGTTTAAATGTAGTGGAGGAATAGTTGTTTGAAAATAAATTCTTTAGAAAATTCATTTGTGATATGAATCAAGCCCTCTAATTCATTCAATTTGAACGCTTTTCTATATGTAGACTTTTTAAAAATATATATTGGTTTTTCTTAAACCAAGGCACACCACCCATATTATGTGCTTATTTTACTTTCTCTCTCTCTCATTATCAGTTGGGTGTCTCGGGATTAGGTCTAAACAGAGAGGAAACTTAAAATGATAAAATAAGGAATAAGTCCATTCATACTAAACCTTTTAGCTTGTGCTTAAGAATAATTTTCAGCCTTGAATTTCAGATAACTAAATACTTTCAGTGATCTTGGGATATCAGCTGGGAACTTCCATTTGTCACAGATCTAGTCTATCACTTGGAGCAGTCGATCTAAGATTTGCTTTTTACTTCTCCAGTTTACTCTTCCAGGGCAAACTAACACCAGGTTCCAAGGAGAGAAGAGGCACAAAGAACTGTTAATAATGGTCCAGCACAATCCATAAAGGTCACTATGACATATGGTCTGAAGCACAGTGCTACCCTCTATGTCTATAATAAAATGGTTTTTGTGTCTTTTTCTGAAGCATCACTTTAAAAAAAATGATTGATTTGAGAGAGAGAGAAGAAAGGAGGGAGAAAGAAAATCGATTTATTGTTCCACTTATTTTTTAAAAATATATTTTTATTGATTTCAGAGAGGAAGGAGAGGGAGAGAGTGACAGAAACAGCAATGATGAGAGAGAATCATTGATTGGCTGCCTCCTGCACGCCCCCACTCGGGATCAAACCCACAACCCGGGCATGTGCCCTGACCAGGAATTGAACCACTGAGCCATGCCAGCGGGCTTGTTCCACTTACTTATGCATTTGTTGGCTGATTCCTGTATGTGCCCTGCCCAGGATCGAACCTCTTGGTGTATAGGGACAATGCTCTAACCAACCCAGCTACCTGGCCAGGGTTATGGGAGCATCATTTTCTAAAACCAGTCTTCACTACTTAAGGTAAGGTCTTCAGTCAAAGTTTAAGCTCTAATTTAAGAACATGAATCCCTTTGTCATTCTGTGTTGTATCCAACAGTAGACCTGGTCTCCATCAGTAGATCTGGTCTCCATATCTTGGGATTATCTTCTTCTTATATGGCACCTAGAGTCCAATTTAGGGTTGAAGCAAAGGAGCATTGAACTGTCTGTTGAAGATCCTAAACAATCCAAAAGTCAAAACAAACTGGATGAGGCATTTTGGGTTGGAGTGCACATTCGTCTCAGGAGTGAGATAATGTAATGTGCATTGCTGTGTTGAGATTAATTCAGGCTCATGGGGCTGGTTGAATCTGGCAAGGCTTACTTTAAATGTGGAGTGAAAAATACGTTCCCAGATTCAAATATGTGCAGCAGGTAATAGGTAGCTAGCTGTGCCAAAACCATTTGTCATTTTTAAATTCAATTTCAAAAAAGGCATTTAGCTTGCCAGTGAAAGGTGGTTCAGCACAATGAGAAGCAATTTGTTGTTGTGTGAGAGCACCGGAGTAGGACTTGTGAGATCTGCTCCGTATTAGCTCTGAGGCCTTGGACAAGAGACAACATTGTGAGCCTTCATTTCTTTAACTGTCAAGAGGACAAATGATGTTTTCCTTGGGCACCTGTGATCTAGAACGGCCAAAAGGTGATGATGTGGCTGATAAATTATGAACTTCTATGTATTTATTCACCCAGTAACATTTATAGAGCATCTATGGAGCACTGTGCCAGGATTAACAGGCGGAGTATAAACACAGATACATCATATATCTGCCTTTTAAGAATTTATGATCTTATATGGTCAGTGTGTATGTGGGAGGATCGGAATGTAAACAAACAAACATAATCTATTGCAAATGCGTGGGAAAAGGATACAGCAGAGGTTTAAGGGGTTGACTCAGTTGGAGGCACCAGGAAAGGATTTTTGCAGAAAGTGATCTGAGTAGTGCTAGCAGACAGGAAAGTGGGAGGTGGGGGTTGGTAGAGATTCTTTCAGGCAGAAGCCAGTGTAAACAAAGGTGTATGTGCATGAAATCGCAGGGCTCATCAGGAGAACCACAAAACTACATGTATGGGTTTCCTTTTCTTGACTAATTTGTCTCAGATACACTAATAGATATAGTGACGATATTGTTAATGTCAATAAAAACAAGGGCTGATGCATTCTTTATGAGAGCCCATAGAACATACTGATTTTTATAGCTGCCTTCTCTAGATAGATTCAAAAAGGCTACAGACAGTGTCAAGAGCATGATTTGGAATGGGTTTCACCCTGGAATAAGGAGTTATGGACAGTGTCTCTTAAAAATGCTATGGTGTATAAAAGATGTCATTTGTTTCGTTCATATAGGATAATAATTTAAAGTGATTTTTTAAGGCATTCATTTGTCACACTTATATATGTGAGAAAAAAATAATTACGTATTTTTCAGAAAAAATTACTCAAATTACCAAAGATAAATTTAAACTACAGTGATGAAAAATTTCTTCTCCTTACACAGCTGCTCATAGTGGCTCCCATGAAACAGTCCAAATAGAATGTTTCTACTTGGAGCGTGAAAAAAAAGCTTATGGAATCTTGTTCAATTGCATCACCATCTAACAGGTGGCAGACGTTTCTACTTAAAATTCCTTCTTGTGTTGGCTATTGCATTTCCCATTATAATAATCATTTCTAAGCCTCAGGGGATTCTATATATTAAACCAGAGTCCATTTCTGAAAGAAATAGGACCATATTGTCTACCATCTGTGCTTCTGATCTTCTTTTCCAGAAGAATATTCATTTTAATTTGTCCCCTGAGTTCTGAAAATTCTCCAAGAATTCTCCATCCCCTTATGACCACATTTCCACCATTTATACTTCTCTTCCATTACTGCTTGTTCTCTAAACACAGATTTGGTTCTTTCCCAGGACTTTTGACTTGTTTGGGTCACCTTGTCATGCACCTAGTTTCCCCCTCACTTGGAACTTGGTGACTTACAACTGAGTCATGAGTTACTTCCTTTTCTTAAATATCAGCTTGAAAATAGAACCATCCTTGGAAAGATTAATTGGAAGAAGAAGCATGTCATTTTCTAAACTGGTAAGGTCAAGATCTCCCTTAGGACTTAAAGTCCTTCAATTTCTAATTTTCTTATTTTGTTAACCTATTGGAGATAAAGATAGGGAGAAGTATACCTCAAAATCCAGGATGTTAAGTGGTAATTCCTCTAATTTCTTGAAATTAAGACCTCTTTCCACTCTTCTTTCCAAATTAATTAAAAATATTTTAACATTGGAAATTTTGCTTATGCTATAAAAAACTGTATCATTTTGACATATTTGCCTCATTGAACTTCTTTATTTGTAAGTCACTGAAATCCATTCAAATTAAGTTAATCTTTTTTAAACTTGAGGAATAAGGCAGAGGATCCTCCAAGGGAGCCATTTCAACTCAAGGAAGATCATCACAATTTCACAAGGGACTGGTCTTAGGAACTGGAGGACGTCAAGAATTAAAGTTACTTTCTCTGTGTGACATGGTTATTTGTTGCTGCTTCACTTTTTTTTTCTCCCTTCAGACTGGGTTTCTTAAATTATCTATATACAAAACAGAAAATATCTGCTCCCATACTTTAAGGCCTCCCATGCCAGGAGTACAACAGAAGCTAACTATGCTCTTTTGTGAACCAATTCCAACAATGAAATAGCACAGACCATTTGGAATTTAGGTATGGAAAGGAAACCATAAGGAAGAGAAGAATTGAAATTAGGGTTGAAAATTGTTTAACAAACACAATAGGTAGCAATACTGTGGAATAAATTTTTTATTCATAAAAAGAGCATACTCCATAGCTGACTGAAATGGATGGTTGGAACATTAATCAATTTAGGTTTGGTGAGGGTAGGGTTTACTCAAAAAGCGGGTGCTGTATTTACTTATAGCCCTGCTTACAGTACATGGGGGCAGAGAGCCAGCCAGGGGCTCTACCTGTCTGTGGAATAATGCAGGTGATGCCATCTGGCCAGAGAATTCATGTGTAGTTATGCCTGATTTGGCTCCCTGAATAACACATCCTTTTTTGTTGTTGTTAATCCTCATCTGAGGAGATTTTCCCATTGATTTTTAGAGAGTTGGAAGGAGGAGAGAGAGAAACATTGACGTGAAAGAGACACATCCATTGGTTGTCTCCCGCTCGTGCCCTGACCAGGGCCAGGGATTGAGCCTGCAACCTGGGCATGTGCTTTTGACTGGAATTGAACCTGGGACCTTGCGGTCCCAGGGCTGACTCTCTACCCATTGAGCCAAACAGGCTAGGGTAGCACATCCATTTTGCCACCTTGCCTGGGCAATGAAGCTAATGTGTAGTCCCACCTACAGCTGATTATAGTAGTACCCAGTCCTGCCTGACTAGGAAATCTGGCCAGACATTCCCGGCAACTGCAGAGTTCATTCTACAGCTGTGCTTGGGCAGGGCACCAAGCCAATAGTCCGAACCAACTGTTCCCAGCCAGTGGCAACACCCGCTTCCCCACTTCAAAGCTCAGCAGTGACCGTGCCCTGAAATAGACCCCAATAGCAAGTTCCACCTGCCCAAAGATGCCACCAGCTGACCCACCTGGAACCCCAAGCTGAGCTCACTGGTGAAGGAATGTCTCTGCCAAAGCAAACCTTTAAAGCCTGGAAGAAGAGACCACTTTTTCAAGAGAGCAGAGACCAATGTAAGGATTCAAGGGCAACAAAACAATCAGATAAACATGACATCACCAAAGGAAACAAATAAAGCTCTAAGAACAGACCCGAAAGAATTCAGAAAGATCCTCCTAAAAAAAGTTTAGTGCATGGCAAGAAGACACATACAAACAAGATTAAGAAAACAATGCATTAACAAAATGGGACAAAGAATGTCTTTATATAATGATAAAAGGGTCAATCCATCAAGAAGTTATAATAATTATAAATATTTACACACCCAACATTGGGGTGCCTTAATATATAAAGCAAATGCTAATGGAACTAAAAGGAGAAATAAACAGCAACACAATAACTTTTGGGGACTTTACTATACCTCTCTCGACATGGATGGATCATGAACACTATCAATTAGAAAAAGTGGAATTGAACAACTCTATAGATCAAATGAACCTAACAGACATATACAGAACCCTCCACACAGCAATAGAATACATATACTACTTAAGAGCACATAGAACGTTTGCCAGGAGAGACCATATTTCTGGCCAAAAAATAACTTTAGCAAATTGGGGGTGATAACAAGTATATTTTCTGGCCACAATGGTATGAAATTAGAATTAATAGCAGGAGGAAAGCTGGAAAATTCACAAATACATAAAAACTAATGAACATTCTCCTGAATAACCAAGAATTCAAAGAAGAAATTAAAAGGAAAATAAGAACATGCTTTGAGACAAAGGAAAATGGAAATACAATATGCCAAACTGTATGGAAGGAAGCAAAGCAGTTCTAAGAGGGAAATTTATAGCTATATACACATACATCAAGAAAACAGAAAGAGTCCTAGGCAGTTTGGCTCAGTGGATAGAGCGTTGGCCAGCGGAATGAAGGGTCCCAGGTTCAATTCTGGTCAGGGGTATATGCCCAGGTTGTGGGCTCGATTCCCAGTAGGGGGCATGCAGGAGGCAGCCGATCAATGATTCTCTCTCATCATTGATGTTTCCATCTCTCTCTCCATTCCCCTCTGAAATCAATAAAAAAATATATTTTAAAAAAAGAAAACAGAAAAATCTCAAATAAACAATCTAACTTTAAACCTAAAGGAACTAGAAAGAGAACAAACTAAGTCCAAAGTTAGAAGAAGGAGGAAAATAATAAAGATTAGAGCTATAAATGATATAGAGAACTGGAAAACAATAGAAAATATTAACAAAACTAAGAGTTGGTTCTTTAAAAAGATAAACAAAATCAACAAACCTTTAGCTAGATAAACCAAGGGAAAAAAAGGGAGAGGAACCAATTGATAAAATTAAAAAAAAAAAAAGAGAACACATTACAACTGATACCACAGAAATACAATGAATCATAAGAGACTATTATAAATAACTATATGCCAACAAACTGGGCAGCATAGAAGTAATTGACAAATTCCTAGAAACAACATACCAAGTTTGAATGAGGAAGAAACAGATAATTTGAACAGACCAATAATGAATCAGAAAATTGAATCAGTAATCAAAAATCTCCTAACAAAGAAAAGCCCAGGACCAAATGGTTTTAACAGCGAATATTTAAAGAAGAATTAATGCCAATTACCAAACTTCCAAAAATGGAAGAAGAACACTTTTTAACTCATTACACTAAGCCAGTGTTACCCTGATACCAAAGTTGGATAAATAGATTATGTAAAAAGCCAAATTCCAGGGTTACATCCTAGATGAATACTTAGGAATAGATTTGAACAAGGAAGTAAAATATTTCTATGAAAACAGTAAGACACTGAAGAAAGAAACTGAAGAAGACAAATAAATGGACAGTTATCCTGTGTTCATGGAAGAATTAATATTGTTAAAAGATCCATACTACCCAAAGCCATCTATAACTTCAATGTGATCCCTGTCAAGTTTCCAATAACAGAAATTAAAAAAAGAAATCCTAAAATTCATATGGAATCAGAAAAGGCTCCCAATAGCCAAAGCCATCCTGAGAAAGATGAACAAAGTTGAAGCCATCACACCTTCTGATTTTAAACTATATTATAAAGCTATTAGAGGCGTGGTACACGAAATTGGTGCACAGGGTAGGAGGGGTCCCTCAGCTCGGCCTGCACCCTCTCCAATCCAGGATCCTGCGGGGATCGGGCCTAAACCAGCAGTTGGACATCCCTCTTGCAATCTGGGACCGCTGGCTCCTAACCGCTCACATGCCTGCCTGCCTCATCATCCCTAACCCTTCTGCCTGCCTGCCTGATCATCCCTAACCACCTCTGCCTGCCTGCCTGATCGCCCCTAACCCTCTAACCACTCTGCCTGCCTGCCTGATCGCCCCTAACCACTCTGCATGCCTGCCTCATCATCCCTAACCCCTTTGCCTGCCTGCCTGATCATCCCTAACCACCTCTGCCTGCCTGCCTGATCGCCCCTAACCACCTCTACCTCGGCCCCCACCACCGTGGCTTTGTCTGGAAGGAGGACTGGATGACCTGAAGATGTCCAGTCTACCTGGTCTAATTAGCATATTATCCTTTTATTAGTATAGATAGGAATAAAAAACAAAAACAAAAAACATGGTAATGAAACAACAACCAACACATAGACCAATGGAACAGAATTAGAAATAAACTCCTTGTATATACAATCAAGTAATATTTGACAAGGGGGCCAAGAATATTCAGTGGAGAAAAGATAGTCTCTTTAATAAATGGTTCTGGGAAATTGGATATTTACATGCAAAAGAATAAAACTGGACCCCTATCTTACACTACTCATAAAAAGTAGCTTGCAATCAATTAAAGACTTAAATGCAAGACTTGAAACCATTAAACTCCTAGAAGAAACCATAGGAAAAAAACTTATTGACATGGGTCTTGGCAATGATATTTTGGCTATGATACCTAAAGCACAAGCAAGAAAATAAAAATGTACGCAAGTGGTATCATATCAAATTAAAAAGCTTCTGCACAGCCCTAGCTGATTTGGCTCAGTGGATAGAGGGGCAGCCTGCAGACTGAAGGGTCCCAGGTTAGATTATGGCTCAATTCAGGTTAAGGGCACATGCCCAGGTTGCAGGCTCGATCCCCAGTCGGGGGCATGCAGGAAGCAGCCAATCAATGATTCTCTCTCATCACTGATGTTTCTATGTCTCTCTCCCTCTCCCTTCCTCTCTGAAATCAATAAAAATATATTTAAAAAAAGAAAAGAAAAGCTTCTGCACAGAAAAATAAATGGTCAAGAAAATGAAAAGGCAATCTATGGGTTGAGAGAAAATATTTGCAAACCACAATCTGATAAGAGGTTAATATTCCAAATAGATAAAAAAAAAAAACTCATACCACTCATTAGCAAAAAAACCCCAAATAATTTAATTAAGATGGACAAAGGACCTAAATAGACATTTTTCTAAAGAAGACATACAAATGGCCAAAGGATACATGAAAAAATGCTGACTATCATTAATTATTAGGAAAAGTCCAATGAAAATGACAGTGAGATATCATCTCCTAACTGTTAGAATGGCTGTCATATAAAAGGCAAGAAGAGGTAGCTAATGCTGGCGAGGATGTGGAGAAAAGGCAACCTTTGTGTAGGTGGGAATTTAAATTAGTGAAGCCACTATGGGAAATAGTATGGAAGGTCTTCAAAAAATTAAAACCAGAACTACCCTATGATCCAGCTATTCCATTGCTGGGTATATATCCAAAGGAACTGAAGTCACTGCTCCAAACAGGGAGCTGCACCCCACGTTCATAGCAGCACTGTTCATAAAAGCCAAAGTGCAGAAATGACCGCAGTGTCCACTGATGGGTGAATAAATACATAAAAGGTGGCATGCATGTATACACATAATGGAATACTACTCGGCCATAAAAAAGAAGGAAACTCTGCCATTCACTACAACATTAGGTGCCCTGGGCACCTTACGCTAAGTGTTCCTTGGTATATATATTTTTTATTTTGTTTGTGCTGACTACTTACATTTTGGTGTTTCTCAGTTCTTATATTGATAATATTCTTTATTCCAAAGTTTTACATTTCTTAAATTATTTGAATAGGTTTTGTAATTTTTCTAGTTAACCAGATAGTATAACACAATTTTAGTTTTATCAATTAGGAAAATACCTATTGTATTATCCAGGATTCATTTGGCTCAAATCACAGCCCTGTTATGCATCCTATGTAATTCATTTCAAACTTTTAGCTTATATTTGAAGTTTAAAATTAGCATCATTGTATATTGTTACATATTTGATAGCAACTAAAAATTTTGTAAACTTACATTTAATTAACAAATATATGAGTTGCCTCTATTGCCAACAACACATGATTCTAATTATTTTAAGAACTATAACTATAATTAGACATGGCTTCTGCTCTCAAAATGATTTAACTTAGGGAAAATAAGACCTACATAATAAAATTAATGCAAAGTAGATGTGTTATAAAATGTAAGGGAATAACAGAACAGAGAGGATTTAAATTGCCCTGGAAGCATAAGACACTGAATGCCCTTTGAGCTCCACATGGGACAGACTTCAGATCGCAGCCCTGGAGTTTGAAGGAATCCCCAAGAGATCTATGGGCTCGTCTTGGAAGGATAGTTGGAATTATGATTGGTGATGAGGCAAGTGCTTTCCAGTTAAGTAGAATGAGCAAAGGGGTGGGATTCCAGGGTGGGAAAAACACACAAATGCTTCTTCAAGCAAACATGGAAAGATAAGGTGGGAAGTTTGATTAGACCAATACAATGGCGTGCTAGAGTTGGCTGGTAATGTCATGTGAAAGCTAATTGTTAAATTTTCAAGAAATTTTTTAGATAGCTGACATCATTTCAGCAGCTTAAAATTAGCCATGATGGTGGGAGTATTTATACCATGGAAATTGTCAAATGTTACAAATTTGGGCTGGGGTTATTTTGGATCTGGAAATCTGGATGTGGAACATTTATCAGCACACCACTAGATCCATCTGGCCCTGTATGCCACACCCTCCATATAATTCATCTTATGATAATGGATTTTGATGTTTTACTGTTTTTAAGAAAGACACTTTGGAAAAGAAAAAAAAATAATTAATTAGGCACAAGCAAGAGTTAAATGTAAAAATGTTTCTTAAAAACAGGAGCATTTTATTAGGTGAGATAAAAGCCATAAATGTGTCTCCCATTGCACTAAACAGTCCCAAGATGGGAAAGAGGGTAAGACTGGTGACGTAGGGCTCACTGACATGATAGAGACAAGGTCTGACCAAGAACAAAGAGCAATTGCAACGAGTGGACAGGTTGTTGTAAAGCCTATGGGGTTGGCCAACAAACGGTTCACATCGCTACTGAGCCTGGGGGAGGGAATGAACTACAGTGACTGAAAGAACCGCTTGCCTTCATGGTGTTCTTACTCCCCGATGGCGGGGGAAGGCCCTCTGCCAGCTTCTGTGTGCTGGATTGCTCTCTCTCCTCACTGAGTAGACCTCCATGTGAAACAGATTTCAAATGACAGCCTTGGAGTTTGAAGGAATCCCCAAGAAGCAAAGAGCTCCGTTCCACAGATCATTTCCTGTTCTTCCTGCCTGACCAGAAGGAACACTTAGTTATTAATTGTTTTCATTGGGAATGAGCTTGTTTACCAAAGAAGAGGCATTCTGTGAATAACTTAGTTTGAGTGACATTCCAATAACCATAAAAGAAGCATGAAAAAATTCCCTGAAGTCTTAACAATTGGCTTCAGGCATTGAGACCTTTAGGAAACAAAGAGAATAAAACAAGAACTGCTATCCACTTTGGAATCCAGGGTAGAGATTGGTGACCTGCATCACAGTCGGGCATCAGGACATGCATGAACTCCTGGAAAGGCAGACCAGACTTTGTTGTGTGCCCATGTTTCTTAAAAGAGGATCCACAGTTGTTGTTTTTTCATATTCTCAACTGGATCTCTGCCAAGCCCCTTGCCCGTCCAATCTGCCATTCTCTCTGACACACTTAAAGGTCAGGAAGCACTGGTTGGTCATTCCTATTTTTAGGAAATAGAGGGAAGGCTCATGTCCCTTTATCAAAAAGAAGATTGATTGATTACAGATTATTCTTTTTAAGGGACTGGACATGAGGAAGGCTTTTCAATATTTTCAGGCAAGAGATATAGGTTTATATATTCTCTCTTTTGATGCTTAGGAAATAAGTGAACAAGGTATGATTACTTCTATACCCTGAATTGAGAAGTTAAGGCTCAGTGGTTCTTAACCTGGACTGTACATCGCCATGGGACTTTCAAAGGATTGTGATGGCCAGCCCAGCCCCCAAAGATTCTGCTTTAATCCATCTGGCGTGGAGCCTGGTTATTTGCATTTGTAAACAGTGATCAGGGTGGTTCTCATGTGCGTCTCAGTTTGGGAACCCCTGTGTTGGGTTCATTGCTCTAAGAATAGAATGTGCTTTTGAAAGCTATGATTTTAACCCCTGCGCTATGAGACTGTCATGACTTCCATATACATACCATTCTGTCAGACAACTAATAACAAGTTACCACTGAGGTTAGTAAGACAGGGAAGTAGTATCGACAGGAACAATATTTTTAAAATTTCTTTCTACTTGAGTAGTAATGGGATACCCGAAAGAGGAATTTTTTGACAAAAGTTCTAGAGCAATGAATGACATAGAGAACAGGAAGAAGGAGAATTGCTAATAAGAACTGTCACTAATTCCAGAAAAAGTTGCGACTTTAAATAAATTTTTAAAAGTCAGCACGAAATAAAATTCTATATAGTAATTATCAAAAAAGAGCAACTTTATTCCAAACTTAAAACGCAAGGTTTTTGGTGATTTGAAAACCTGTTTTTACTTTGCTGCATTGGCTGTGGTAAATGCCCTTACCCCTCTACCCTCCAAAGTTGTATAGTTTATATTTTAGGTTATCATAACTTACCAGTTTTACATGATGGGGTAATAGTCCATCAGATAGAATTTTAGCATTAAATAGTTATGATACAATACAGACACAGCAAAGTCTACCCAGGGAGAAACCTTGTTATCTGACATGAGAACTTCACTTCAAAACACGGGCAAAGTACAGCCCCAGGTGGGCGATGAGAGGCAACCTGGAACTAAGCAGTGGAACATTCGATGTCCCTGCTCTCTGAGTTGATTCTTTAGGACATTTCACAGTAAATCATTAAAAGGTTTCCCAGTCATTGTGGTCTTCTGGCATTTAGGAGGGAACTGGAAATAGGCTTGTGAGTTTCTTATTTTGAGTTATGAGTTCTCTCAGGAATTTTGTAAGAAAATCTAAAGGAGGGCTAGTTGAGAAGAAAATACTTGGAGACCATACTCTTTGAAAATAATGTCTGTGTTTTGGGGAGCCATGATGAGGAAAATGTCTGTAGCATAACTGAAAGCACATTTCAGCACTTTGTAAATAACGAAATAATTTGTATTGAGAGTTCCAACACAGAAAATTTATTTTTGACAGTCAAAATCTCAGATTTGAGTGAATAACAAACTGGACTCCCACAAAAATTCTGAAGAGCACTGGAAATGGTTGTAATAATGGTAAATATAAAATTGTATTTTCTTATTATTTATATCCTTTAAAAATAAACTTTAAATAAATTGTAGCGTGCAATAAATAAATTATATCAATGTTTTTTGATGTTTGTAACATATATAAGAGTAAAATGTATGACAACAAAAGCACAGAGGAAGGAGGGAGATGTGAAAGAATATTATTATAAGCTTCTTTTGTGAAATGTGAATTAGTATACTATCATTTGTAGGTAGACTGTGATAAGTTAAAATTTTAACTATAAAACCTAAAGCAACCATTAAAATTCCACACTAAAAATGTAGCTAGTAAGAACAAGAGATAAAACAAGAAAATCCCAAATTAATCCTAAAGAGGGCAGAAACATAAAGCAAATTAAGCAAAGAACAGGTGGGACAATTAGAAAATAGACAGGGAGATGGCATATTTAAACTCAACCTATATCAATAATTATATTAAACGCAAATGACTCAAAAGCCCCAATTAAAAGGCAAAAAATTGACAGATGGCATAAAAAGCAGTATTTCAATACATATAGCCTATAAGAAATGAACTTTAAATATCATGACCCAAATAGATTGAAAGTTTTTTAAAAAATGGGTAAAGGTTTACCCTGGTAAAACTAATGAAAAGAAAGCTATATAATGTCAGACAAAGAAGATTTCGGAGCATAAATTTAATACTGCGGATCAGATAGCTTCATCACATTGACAATGGGAGTGAGTTCTTCACAGGGGCATAACAATCCTAGATATTTATGCACCTAACCATGAAGTATCAAAACATATATAAACCAAACTGACATAATAGCAAGGTGATAGAGGCAAATACACAGTTTTGTCAGGCACTCAACTCCTCTCTTTCAATACTTCATAGGAGAGAGATTTAAAAATTGGAAGAATATTGAAGTCTTAATAAACTATCAACCATGTTAAACTATTTGACTTTTTTAAAGCACTCCATGCCAAAAGCAAAAAACAAAACAGAATACACATTCTTTTCAAGAGTACACTAAATATTTACCATGTTCTGAGGCATAAGTCAAAACTCAACAAATTTAACAAAGTATTTTGTCAAAGCACAATTAGAAATTACTAACCTAAAAACCTCTGGGAAATCCTTGAAAATTTTGAAATTATAAACACAGTTATCAATAAGCTTTGGTCAAAGAAAAAAATGAATGGGAATTAGCAAGTGTTATTAACTGAATGAAAATGGAAATACAACATATCAAATTTTGTGAGATGCAGTTAAAACAATACTTACTGGGGAATTTATGACACTACCTACCTATAATAGAAAAGAAGAAAGACTCAAAGGAATGACTTTGGCTTCCATCTTTAAAAACTAGAATATAAAGAGCAAATAAATTCCAAAGAAACTGTTCTTTATGGTATAAAACATAAAGTTCAGAGCCAAAATTAATGAATAAAAAATAAAAGAAAAATAATAAAACCAAAGGCTATTTGAGATCAATAAAATAAACTTTTAGCTAGTCTGATTAGGAAAATAAGAGTAATAACATATGTGACCAGTATCAGGATTGAGAGAGGTAACATCATTACAAATTTTACAGATATTGAGAGCAATATTTTAAAAAATATGTAAATAAATTTGACAACTTACAAGTAATGGACAAGTACCTTGGAAGATCAAAACTATCAAAGTTTACTCAAGAAGAAACAGATAACACAAATAGTTCCATATTGAGTAAAATAACTTAATTTGTAGTTAAAACATTTCTCATACAAGAAATTATAGATCCAGGTGGCTTCACTAGGGAATTCTTTCAAACATTTAAGCAAGAAATAGTATCAATACTCTTCCAGAACAGTTTTTAAAAGAAAATGTTTCCCATAAATTCTACAATGCCAGCATTACTCTGACATTGAAACTAGTCAAAGATATAACAAGAAAAGAAAATAGCATACAACTGTTCCTCATGAGCATGAATGTAATAATTCCAAACAACATTTTAGTCAAATTTAACAATATATAACAATGATAATACACCAAGACCCCAAGAATGTAAGGTAGGTTTAACACTTGAAAATCAATCATTCTAATTTACCAAATGAGCAGACTAAAAAAATAACCAATTTTCTCATCTCAGTATATATAGTCATTTGAGAAATCCAATATCCATTACTGAAAAAATTTTCAGCAAACTGGGACTAGAAAGAAGCATCTTCATCCTCTATGAACATTTATGAAAGAACATAGTTAATGGCAAAAGACTGAATTATTTTCCCATAAGATCAGGATATTCATTCTCACCATTTGTATTCAACATAGCACTGGAAGTTTTAGGTAACGCGCGCGCGCGCGCGCGCACACACACACACACACACACACACACACACACACACACAAATAGTCATTGAAATTGGAAAGAAAGCAGTAGAACTGTTCTTATTTGTAGACAAAATAATCAAAAGACAACAGAATTAATAAGGGTTGCAGGATTCAAGAATAATATACAAAATTCAATTCCAAGTCTATATGCTTATAATTAGCAATAATAAATTGAAAGTAAAATTCAATACTATTTATAGTAACATCCCCAAATATGAACTACTTTGAGAATTATCTATAAAAGATATGTTATACCTATATAGTGAAAACTATAAAATATTGCTGAGAGAAATTTTAAACTCCTAAAAAAAGGGGAGATGTAGCATGTTCATAGTTTTGAAGACAATATTATTCAGAGATCAAGTCTCTCCAAATTGAGCTAAAAATTCAGTGTGATCTACCAAAATCCCAGTAGGTCTTTTTTCAAGAAAAAATAGAAATTGACATGCTCATTCTAAAATTTGTATGGAAATACAACCTCACCCCCCCCCCCAAAAAAAAACACACCACAAAAACACAAAACCCAAATGTTGGAATAGTCAAAACAATTTTTAAAAAGAGGACCAAAGTTGGAGGAATTATACTATCTGACTTCAATATTTTTTAAAGGCTATGGTAATAAAAAGTGTGAAATTGACATCACAAAAAAATGGGTCCTGAAAAAGACTCACATGTATATTAATTTATTTTTGACAAAGACACAAAGGCAATTCAATGAACAAATAGTCTATTCAATAAATATTGCCTAACAGTTGAATAATCCCTATACAAAAAACAAATACTTGAATTCTACTTCACACCATGTACAAAAATTAACTCAAAATGGAGAACAGATCTAAGTATGAAACCTAAAAACATATAACTTCTAGAACAAAACATAGAAAAAATTAGGTTGGGTGAAAATTTTTTAGATACAACACCAAAAACAGGATCCATATAAGAAAACATCGGTAAACTGAATTTTATCACAATGAAGAAAGACAGCTCTTACAAAGATAATATTAAGAAATGAAAAGACAAGTCACAGACTGAGAGAAAATATTTGTAAGTCACATATGTGATAAAGAATTTATATCTAGAACATACTAAAAAACTTTCAAAACTCAAAAATAAGAAAAAAGCAATTACTTCAGAGGGAAGGCAGGGGAGGATGGGGGGAGGGGATAGAGGTCAACCAAAGGGCTTGTATGCATGCATTTAAGCATAACCAATGGACACAGACACAAGGGGGATGAGGGCATTGCTGGAGGGGGCAATGGTGGGAAAAGGAGACATATGTAATACCTTAATCAATAAAGAATAAAGAAAAAAGAAAAAAGCAATTAAAGATGGGCCCAATATTTGAAAATGGACTTCACCAAAGAAGATTATACTGATGGCAAACTAATACATTAAAATATATGCAAAATTAAAACACTATGCAATATCACTATACACCTATTACAAATGTGTAATATCAACACTGACCCTGCCAGGCTTCGGAGAGAACGTGGGGCACATGGAACTTTCATGCACAGCTGGTGGGAATATAAAATAATACAAATATTTTGGAAAAGAACTTGGCAGTTTCTTAAAAAATTAAGCATGCATCTATCATATGACATAGCTATTTTTCCTTTTACTTACTCATGAGAAGTTAAAGTGTATGATCATGAAAAGAACTGTACATGAATGTTCACAGCAGCTTTACTTGTAAGAACCAAAAGGTATAAACAAACAAAATGTCCATTAACTGATGGATTGCCAAACACACGTGCTTCATATATACAATAGAATGCTCTTCAGAAATAAAAATAAATGAATCATTCATCCATGCAACAATATGAATCAGCCTGAAAACACTCATGTTGAGTGAAAGAAGCCAAACAAAGAGAGAGTACATACAATATGATTCCATTTATATAAAATTCTAGATAATGTAAACCTATATATAGTGATAAAATTCAGATCACTGGTTGCTAGGGAGGCAATAGCAGTGGAAAGTGCTAAGCATGGGGCAGGGGGTAGTAGGAAGGAGAAATTATTTAAAAAACACTAGGAACTGTTGGGGGTAGTGATATATTCATTACTTTAATTGTATGTTCATTACCTTAATTGTAGTAATAATGTCATGGATATATATTTAAATGTGCAGTTTATTGTTTGTTAATTATACCTCAATAAAACTGAATAAAAAAGCAGTCTTCCAGGTAATTCTGGCACCTGTTAAAATTTGAGTAAAAATCTAGTTCATCAGTTTAGGGTTTCTCAAATGAGTAAATTTCAAAATTATATCACATACACGCTTCTTTGTCCAGTGATGAAAAATGAAGACTAAAATTTAGGAGGTGATCTTGAACTGTTTTGGGAAATATTTTGAGATATTTATTTCAGCACTTCTCATGTTATTACATTATTATAGTGCCTGTAGCTCCACCATTTCTAGCTGAGCTCACTCTGAGGTGTGAGAGTCAGGATCCTAATGGAGAGAAGACAGACATCAACTCAGGATGGGAGAAAGCTGTAGTTGGGTGGATGAGCGCTGTCCTCTGGTTGCCTTCTGTTTGGACACAGGCCATGCTCACTGTTCCGTAATTTATAGATAACATGTGCAAGAACCAAGATGCAGTTGCAAGCATGAATTATACTCTGGCTAGCCACAGAAGAAAAGAGGAGTATTTCTTCTAACTGCCCTGCCCTTTAGAAAGTTTGAAAAATGGACCATTTGTTTAAATGATTTACTCACTAATTCCACCTAAGTCTTAGGAGTCATTTTATGATGCTAAAATATATTTATTTTAACGTGTTTCAGTTGTTTTTTTTTTCCTCGTGTGGTGGAGTAAAAGAAGCAGGAAAATAATCGAAGATGTATCTATTAAAAATAAAATGTTCCTCTCAAGCTCCTCTGAGATCCCGAGGTCCTAAGACACAGGTGCGGGGACTTGCAGCAAGTGGAGAGCCAAGAGAAAGATGCAGAGCCGGGACGGGCTTGGAAAACCATGGCGTGCAGCTGGGCTGTGTTGGAGGCCAGGTCTCACAGAGGACAAGCAGCTGTTTCAACCACACAGCGAAACCCCGGAAAAGGGAGCAAAGGGGGAAAAGGGAGCAAAGGGAGATCCCTGCTGGAGAAAGGGGCTGCAGCTAGTTTTCTCCGAAAAGGGGCACTTCCGAGGTCGACCTATGAACCAGGAGCGCACATGCCCCGGTTGCAGGCTCAATCCCCAATGTGGGGCGTGCAAGAGGCAGCCGACCAATGATTCTCTCTCACTGTTGATGTTTCTATCTCTCTCTCTTCCTCTCTGAAATCAATAAAAATACATTTAAAGAAAAGCCGAGATGGAATTCTCTGGTTTGATATTTGAAGGATTGGAGACTGGAAACTACAGAGACAGCAGTTGTGCCTCTGGTCCTCAAAATACATGTAAGCACCTGAGCAAGGACGAATACTTTATATTACATAATATTGTAGAGAGCCATTCATCTCGGCTTAATATTCACCAGTGATGAGAAATCAAATCAAATCAATTACAGCATTTTGGAGATTTTTTATCTTAAGCACAAAATAGCTACATACCATTGGAGAAGAGGCAGTACATGTTTTCAGGCTAGAAACAATGACTGTTTCATCGATATGAGACTTAACCTGAGTGGAGAAGAAAGGAATAGTCTGAGTTTTTAAGCCATCAAGATTTGTTGATCTGGTTTTGAAGTTTTTTATGTGTCAGTCAGGTCTAATCAGACGTTATGGGCTGTGAATTGAGTAGAACTTGTTGTGCATTGAATTTTAGGTATATTTTTTTAAAATTTTAAATTATTTTTTTGTCACTATTTATCCCTGCAAAGCCTTCTCCATGTCCTACTCCCGCAATCACAGCTGCCTTGTGTCCATGAATTCTTTCTTTTTTCTTTTTTTGCTTGATCCCTCCATTCCCCCCTCAACCTGCCCTCTACCTGTGAGTCTGTCTCTATTTTGCTTGTTAGTTCATTTTGTTCATTAGATTCCACATATGAGTGAAATCATATGGTACATGTCTTTCTCTGACCAGCTTATTTCACTTAGCATAATACTCTCCAGGTCCATCCATGCTGTCGCAAAGGGTAAGATTTCCTTTTTTTTTTTTTTTAAATGCCTGAGTTAGTATTTCATTGTGTAAATATACCATAGCTGTTTGTCCACTCATCTACTGATGGGCATTAAAGTTTCTTCCAAATCTTAAATAATTATATAAATTTAAGAAATTCCAATAAATAATTTCATGTATGTTCCTCAAAGTCAAATAGATGATTTGAATAGTTGTTTAGATGTTTTGAATATTCTGCTTTCACTGAATTACCTAACCTTTAAAATTTTGTGCTGTTTTCTCTCCTCTGACTTAGAAACTAACTTGTAAAGGAACTACTGTCATGCCCACATAATGATGTTTTGGTCAACAATGGACCACATATTCCACAGTGGTCAAATAATATAATAATGGAGTTGAAAAATTCCTCTCACCTAGTGACACTGTAGCAGTTGTAAGGTCATGAAACAATGAATTACTCAGGTGTTTGTGATGGTGGTATAAACCAATCTACTGTGCTGTCAGTCATATAAAAGTATAGCACATACATTTATGTACAATAGATAATACTTGATAATGATAATAAATCACTATGTAACTGGCTTATTATTTACTACACTATATTGCTTATCATTATTTTAGAGTGGACTCTTTATACTTATAGAAGAATTAACTTCTATACAGCAGTAGGCTATGTTATACTATCAGTGGCCCCCTATGTCTTGTGTTTACCATGTCTCGGATTGCATCATTTTCTCTTGCACTTGATTTAATCCCATTTTGTGCTGTACAGGATTGTAGCCTAGGAAGAGTAGGCTATCCCACACAGCCAGGTATATAGTAGGCTATGCCGTTTAGGTTTGTTTGAGTGCACTCTATGATGTTTGCACAAAAATGAAATCACCTAAGGACATATTTCTCAGAATGTACGGGTATTGTTAAGCTGTACATGACTGCATATATTACTGAATCTTTTCTCTCATCAGCTACTGGGCTCTGTACTGTAAAAACACCAATTATACTCTCAGATAGTCTTTGTTGGCCTTTTGTAGCTATCAGTTTTTAATTTCTTTGAAAATTTAAAACATTTTCTCTGTGTTCACAATTATTATCTTACACCTGTTCTTCAAGGCAGCAATTTAAATTTTGATAGTGGTTATCTTGTTTCTTGCTTTTCTAATTGATTTATTGGGTCTATAATTGTGCTTTTAAATGACCAATTTATTGCCTTATCCTTTTAAAATAATATATTTGAGTTCTAATTTTATTGAACTCATAATCTCATTAAGTTTGTTTATAGCATAAATTCCTTAAAAATAAGTTATCTTTTATTTCTTGGATAATTTTTTTTTTCAGATTGGGTTCCTTCTATAGTATTTTCCTTAATTTATATTTTTTTCTTTAGTTCTATTCTAATTTCTACTCCTTTTTGTTCCTTCTCTTCCTTTCATTTTTCCATTTTAAAAATGTAAGCCTTTTTTTTTAACCTAGCAAATTTTAACAATAAGAATTTTCCTGGCCAACTATTTGCTCTGATACAGTGTGGGTGAATATTTCTTGACCCTGTCACTACTATGGATTACATTGAATATATTTAACTGAATATAAATACAGCAAGAAGAGACTGAAGCTATGCCACAAGAAAATCAAGGGGTACAGCAGAGGCTAGAGCCCGAGGCCTATTGTTACCATATTGCAAATGCCATCATCTCTAGGTATGTGGGTGAAGGGGGCAAGTCAACCAGCCACTGTACAGGCTTCTTATCTGCTCATTCATGAGATCCCTTTTAATGTTTTATATTCTAGACCACTCTATCCAGACAGGTGAGAACCATTTTCATTGACTTTGATATATTCTCTTAGTTTTGTACATTGCCCTAGAAAACGAAATCCAGGCATTGATACCCATCTTCCATTGGCTGAGATTCAGAACAGATCTTTCTCTTCTCATGATTTTTTTTTTACATTTCTCCCCATATTCCTGCTCCCTACTCAAGCCATTTCAAATGGAGGGAATTAATGAAAATTCTCATGATCTTCTCAACTATCTTTCCTCAATATTTCTTCAAAATGACAGAGCTCAGTAAGGAGCTGACACTTCCATCTCTTTTTCACAGGCCTTCCTCCCATTGTTCAGAAACTGCTTGTGAATTTTGACAGCTTTGTTTCTTTCGCTTTTGGGAGGAGTCTCTGTGACCCAGATTCCCTTTGCCATTCTTACTCAGGACTTGAGTTCTTTTAAATTAATCTATAGATATTCAGAGTTTCCTTCCAGGGTCAAAAGGATTCTGTGAGAAAGGCTACACAGTGGTTCCTTGTCTCCTTTACCACATCTCCCTTCTCTCTCTATGAAGCAGCATTTACTGAATGTTTCCTTAATATAAGTACCAAACCTTAATATCCTTAGTGTAGAACTTGTATCATGTTCATCTTTATATTCCCAGCACCATCCCAGAGGTTAGACCTTACTATATGTTTAATAAATGGTTGCTAAATAAAGAGAGAAGTTGAGGTCACATGAGTCTCAGAATAGAGTTTTTTACTTAGGTCTTTGTTGCAATTGCTAAATAAACTGTTTGATGATCTATATGAACATTGAGCAAGCCAGTGAAAGCGAAATCTTGTCTAAGGTTCCTTGAGTCAACAATATTAGAAAGGCAAAATTTCTAATCACGAAATTAGACAAGTACTTCCTTTTACTCATCTCAGGAGCACTGGGGCCAAGCATTGCCTGGTGACACTCCCCATTCTGTTTGGCCTCCTGGCTATAGTACCTTTCCAAAAACTATTTACAGCGCTATCAAGAAGAGCCAACTTGTGACTAATTGGCAATGTTTTGAGAAGAACTAATATATATTTGAACTTTGGTGAAGTTGGAGATCATGGACAGTCTGGTCCAACTGACTTTCCATTTTGCTCTGGGAACAATGAGCTACAAACATGTTGTATAGTTGCTAGGGCACCACCCAATAGCCAAATGATTCTCTTCAAATTAAAAGCATATCATTCTTTTCAACATCATTGTTGCCATAGCCAAATTCCTGGGCTTAAGTCACTTTACCCAAAGTTCCAAAAAGGGCTGATTTCACTTCAAGCACGTTATTGATCTTCCTTCTGGGCAACCAGTGTGTTGTGATTAGGTTGACTCACACTATAAATACACTGGAGGGTTTTGGTGGGACCTGTCTGTTATTGAAATGAAGCATTTGCTACTAACCAGGCCCTCATACTATTAGGTACACAACCAGCTCTTCACTTATTTATATTTTAAATCCAGATTCCCAACTATTTTCTCCCTGACCTTTGCAAAGAGTGAAGAATTTCCTGGAGTTTGTACACTTGACATGTACTAAAAACACGATTTACCCACTCACAAAAATGCCTGTAAGTGCATCGGATTGACCTGTTGATATTTCTAATTTTGATTCATAGTTATAAGGCATTTCCATTTAATAATTCCCTTGTAAGCATGATGGCACTTTTGCATTTGGGTTCCATTGCTTTATGTGTTCCTGATACTTAAATGCTTTGAGGCTTGTTCTTTCTGAGCATAGCTGCCTTTGTGATTTCATACATTCCTCACACAGTCTCTAAAATAATTCCATCAGAAATCTGAAGAAAGAAGGAAATACGATTCTTCACCGTTAGCTGCCAGGAGGTATGGAAGTAGATCAAGACAAGCTGGGAGAGTGCAGATGAGTGGAGCAAAGGGCAAGTGCATGTATTCTCAAACTATTCAGATGCAGGAAGAAAAATGGTGACTTTTTTTTCTCTTATAATCTGCCATTATGGGACCTGAATATCCTTCTGAAAGTACACAAAAATGATAGAGCACTGAGGTAAACTGGGAGACATTTACAGACCTCTATATAGTGTTTGATGGCATCGTTATAAAAACTAAAATACAAAATTTTAAGGAATACATGACTATTAATTGTGATTAAATGTCACAAATTTTGGAGAAAATTGAGCTTCTTTTTGTTTCTATTTCAAGGGCTATCCATAATTCTTGTTGCAACAATTAGCTCTCTGAAATCCTGATAGATACCATCATTGAGAAATAGTTTACATAAGTAGTTAATAAATTTAAAAAATGTTTTTGAAACCATTTAAAGATTTTAAACAATGGAGAGCTTGTTTGGAGGTTCTAGCAGGGGAGCACAGCTACTTGTATACCCGTGACTGGTCCTCTCCTCTGGAGGGAAGGTCCTTCTCTTTGAGAGCTCGGGCGTGTGCAGCTTGGGGAGGGACACACATGGATGGGTGAGGGAGGAGGGGGACACCCGCCTAGCCAGCCAGAATAGCAGACTCAACCCTGGTGATAAAAGGTTGTCACAGCCAGATCACCCTCACATCCAGATTTTAAACAACTGAAATGACACTTTATCATAACTTCTTTTTCTTTCACCAATGAGTGTAATGTTAAAGGTTCAAGTAATAATATAAGTTGAGTTTGAATCCAATTGGCCTTTTTATATTGAGCATTTCAGATGAATAATGAGTCTGTATTTTTTATGCATACAGTAGCCTTGGATGCCTTCTAATGGTACATTAGCCAAATGCAAAGATAAATATTTGTGCCCCCTCCCTGTAACCATGAGGCCAAAGAGGCTCATTTCCTTCCTCCAAACCTCAGACCACACTCCTGGGCTGCATTTATCCCCTGTGGGCACCTGAGATAGAAACCTCCCCAGCAGCACCGGGCAGCTGCTGCTGACGTGGGTGCCCAGGTGAAAAGCATCTCCCTGAATCACTCAGCACCTCAGCCCAGAGCAGCAATTTGGACTTTGCTTCCATTTTATTGCCAGCAGGAATCACTAGACACCCCTTTAGAGCCCACTCCTTTGGGGCGGTTTCTTAGGATCTTCAGATGAGGCTCCTGTGGGTAATAAGATTTTGGTCCTATTTTGTATGTTGGGAGGTTGTGATGTGGCTGCTCAGGCTGAGTGGATCATGCCCTTGCAGCAAACTATATGCTAAAGTACAGACACAGAACCAGTCTCAACCGGGAGCACCTTCTCTGTGGATGGAAATATGAGGGTTCCAGGAAAGGGTACCAGTTTCTTTCAGAGTGTGGAGAGCATTCTTAAGACACAGAGTGGAACTTGACATCAGATCTATTACAAAAGGCCCTGGATAGAAGTTTCTATCTCAGGGCTCCACGGAACAGGCGCTAACCATCTACCATGAATAGAAAAGGCCTGGTCACCACCTGGGTGCATCTCCTTCCATGTTTTTGAATCATTCATTATTTTCAGGTCTTGTTAATAAGGCCAAAGTCACCATCATTTCACACCTGGACACCCCCACATCCTACTCTGCATGCCCCTGCTCCCCTCCCCCCCACACCAACACATGCTCAACAGTGCAGTAAGACTGATCTTTTGCAAATGCCAACTGGATTAGAACACAGGCCTGCTTAAAATATTTAATGTCTTACCATTTTCCTTAGGAAAAAGAACAAAAAATCTTTAATATAGCTTTAAGGTCTGTATGTTTTAGCTTCTGCTTAGCTCTCCTGCCTTCAAATATTCCCATCTCCTCCTTGATCCTTGCTTGGCAGCCACTGTGATCTCTTTGAACTTGTCCTGGTCCCTCTTTGCCTCTTACTCTACCCATAGTCTCTGTACTACTCATTCATCTTTTTAAAAAATATATATTTTTTTAAATTGATCTTTAGAAAGAGAATGAGAGGGATAGAGAGATAGAAACATCGATAAGAGAGAAACATCATTGATCAGCTATTTCTTAAACACACCCTACTGGGGATCAAGCCTACAACCTGGGCCTGTGCCCTGACCAAAATTGAACCAGTGACCTCTTGGTTCATGGATCGATGCTCAACCACTTAGCACACCAGCTGGGCAACACTCATTCATCTTTTAGACGAATGCCATCTTATAAAAATCTCCTCTCTAGTCAGATTCCCCTGCTTTATATTTTCAAGAAATCATATGCCCTTCCTTTAGGCAGCATTATAGTTCACTCATTGGTGTGACCACTTGTTTAATATCAGTCTTCCACTCTATTGTAAGCTGCATGAGAACAGGGACATTTCTCCTTTGTGTTCCTCATTCCATCTCTAAAACTAGCACTTAGTAAGCCCCTGACCAATGGCTGATGAATGTTGCTGAATAACTGAAAATATGGGTTCACAAAAATTCCACCAAACTAAATTACTATATGAATAATTGGATATTATTCGAAAGATCTTGAAAAAATAATGCAAGTGGAATAAATTTATCTAATGCCTATTTCAAAAGTTTCAGGTAACACTTTCCTATTTTTGGTCTAGATTTATAAGAAAAGGAAAATTAAGGCTATTCCCTGAGTCATTTAAATCAGAGATTTAAAAAGAGTCCAATTTTACGTTTACATGAGCTAGGTAATGAAAGGGAGAAGTAAAAGTGAATTTTTTCTATATCACCTGAATTACTGTGTCATTGTGGGTGTCTGTGTGACTATATATTTGTGTGTTTGTTGTTTTTACATGTGCTTGTGTACAGGGGAAATCTAGTGTGGCATCTGCATTGAATTAAAGTATGGAAGAAGCTTTTTTTTAAAGTTAAAATACTTAGTAAAACTATTAAATCTCCACTTTCTTAATGAGTTGTTTACATGTTAGCATGATTACAATCAGGGATTTGAAGGATCTGAAAAGCCTTCAAGTTCAAATCTATCAAGTTAATAGCCATTTAAGTTTGCTGAAAGGTTGAGTTGATTGCTGGCTTATGTCTCCACATCGTGATAAGAAATGCTTCTCCCTTTCCATTAGCGCTGGAATTTATGCGACTGTGGTGAAAGTGGGAGTGATGCCCTCTGATTGCCTTGTTCTGCTTATTCTCATTGTTGACAGTCAAGAGGAAGAGAGAATAATTCATGTTTGAATTATAGACCAGTTAAAAATTAGACAAATATCTATTACAAAAGATTTGGCGTTGGGGCATTGGAGAGGGATGGAGAGATAAGGGGAGCCTAAAACCAAAGGAAATAAGGCAGCGGGAGACCCAGCAAATCTTTTGACAAATGCCTTTGTATGAAAGCTGAAATTAAACATTTTTTAAGGGCCTGCATGGTCTTAATGCAATACAACATTACCTTGAGACGTGAGAGAAAGAAAAAAATATGATCATCTCTGGATCCAGGTAAAATATTAAGATATGTTCATGTGGCTCAAATGAAAGACAGAGTTGAAACACACTGCCAGAATCTAGGAGATTCTGAAGGCTGAAATAGTGATGGGTCCCTTCTGTCAACCTAACGTGGTGTTCCCTTGAGTCAGTGAAAGCAGTCCTCGGAGAAGCTTGTGTTCAGTTGTTTCTGTTTTTGTAGATAATTGATGTTTGGGATTAGAAAACCAGAAAATGGCGCATTAGGTGGGAGACTTCTTATTGCTTTGATCTCCACGATTCAGGCTCCAAATGGTTTAATAGAGGATGTTGAGTCTTGGGTGATGATCAAGGGTTATCAGCTCTAACAAAAGTGAAGTGTAATTTCCAGGTGTTTAGTAGTTGGGTAAGGAAGGTACTTTACAGAGTTGGAGAAGTGTTACAGGACACCATTCGAGGGAAGGTGATGTTGTGTGATCCTGAAGGGGTCTTCGGTGATGACTTTTCTCTGAAAATTGTCTAAAGTACAGAGGAGCCTGTGATGGTACAGGAAATAAGAGAATTTGGGGGGAAAGAAGAAAAAGTGAAATCCTGCTACATGATACAAGGCTGCATGGTTTTCCATTAATCTGGGGCAGTGGTCGGCAAACTCATTAGTTAACAGAGCCAAATACCAACAGTACAACGATTGAAATTTCTTTTGAGAGCCGAAAACCGACTTCTGTGCATGGGTCACGAAGTTTCAATCTAACTGTACGTGTGCGCCCGCACGTGGTATTTTGTGGAAGAGCCACACTCAAGGGTCCAAAGAGCCGCATGTGGCTCGCGAGCCGCAGTTTGCCAACCACTGATCTGGGGGAACATTCATATGAAGAAAAAAATCTGTTATAGACCCCCCCCCCCATTCACCAATTTATTGATTTGATATTTACTGAGTTCCTCTTTATGTCAGCCAGTGTCTTAATTGCTTTCATATGCATTTTTTCATTAAATTAATTCACCACCCTAGTATGCTCTTCTAATTAAACATCACATAAACATTAAAAAAAATTAAAGATGTTGGCAAGTAACTTAATTGATGGCAGAGACTCTTTCTCCTTTAGGCAAAGAAAAACTATTAAATACATAAGCAATGTTTTAGCTGCTGCTCACTCCTTCCTCTTCTTCCTTCCTTATTGCTTCCTTACTCATTACTTGACTTGGAAAATTTTATTGCATAAATGTTCTGAGCCAGAAAGTGTTCTTGATACGAGGGATTCCAAGGTGAACGAAACATTTCTGCCATTGAAGAGCATCCAGTTCAGTGGAGAAGCAAAGCCACAATTAGAGGATTGCAAGTGGTAATAAAAGCAGAGGGTGCAGGAGCAGCAGAGGGCACTGAGCGTAGCTGGGAGGTTATTCCTGGAAGTGTTCTGGAGCTGGTGATGCAGGGTGTGTGTGTGTGATTGAGGTGGTTGGAGAACGGGAGAATAAACAAAGGCCTGGACACATGAAACAACCAGGGGGCTAGACTTTGTCCTCCAGTGTAGCATCAGGCCGGGACCTCTTCTTGAGGGGGTTGGTGAAGGGACTCCTGTCAGCTGAGGGTAATTCGTGGAGAAGGGGAGCTGCTGTGGGGCTTCAGCAACCAATGCTCACAGAAGCCGGGGAGGGGGTCCTGGTCCTGGTGGAGGGGCCTGGCTGGTGCACCTAGCTACCAAATGAACCACAAGGGTGCTTGAGAGATGAGTAACAGAGATATCCAATGTGAGTCCCGCTTTCAAGAAGCTTGCATATGGGTTTTCCAGGAAACATCCTTGGCCACGTTCTCAAAACTGACATTTCTCCCTAAGCCATGTCTACTACTCTCATTTGCAGCTCATCACCACCTGATGGCCTGGTGACACCCACACCCTCACATCCAACCAGGCATTTCCCTGAATAAATGTTTATTGAATGAATAAATGTACTAAGATTCCTCCAGCTGGAGAAAAAGGAAAAGAGTTGTTCAACAGCATAGGGAAGTGAGGGATGTGGGAGGACAATGGATTTATTGTGCCAGTTCAGATCGGGATGAGACACAGGTGAACTGTTCTGGTTGTTTCTGTTAATAATGCTATACACTAATTTTTTGGGTTTCAATCAAAATAGTTTCTTTGTGTGTGTGTTCAGCTCAAAAAAGTCACTCTAGATAACCCCGCCCCTCCCAAACCTGCTCCTCCCTGTCCATTTTGTTGCCAAGAGAGGAAATCTGACACATTTAATTAAATGACTGAAAATCAAGTTCCTCTTTTTCCCCCCAGGCTGAGGTTGCTGCTGGCTCTGGATGGGGGCGGAGAGCAGGACAAGGCAGGCTAGGGTTGGTGTCCTGATATCTGCAAATGTCCATCTTTCTGTCCAAGCAGAGAAGGGGAGGAAGAGTGCCTGGGCAAGGCTTTCCCTCAAGAAAGAGAAAGGGATCTTAAAAGAAAGGACAGAAGTGCTAAAAAGATTTCTCAGAAAAATAAATAAAAAGAAGCCCATTTCAGCTCACAAATCTTTGACGATAAGGACTTCTGGGACAAATAGCTGGAGAAAACATGCGACTGAGTTCTCAGAAGCAAGCCCTCTAAAAGTGGAAGGAGAGAGGCTGGCTAAAGATTCCTGGCAGTGAGCTACAGAGAACACAGCCTATGGTCCACATCTTAGCAGTCTGCTTTGTGCTACACCAAACACTGACAAGAAGAGTAGAAAGTGTTAAGGAATTACTATCAGTTAGTGGCTCCTACATGACAGTGACTGCGAGGTGTTTCATATACACCACCTCATGTGATTCTCAGACCGATCATCCAACCATCTTCATTATAAAGATGAGGAAACCAGGGCTCAGAGAGTCAGTAATTTGCCCAAGTTCATACAGTTCCTCAGTGGCATATTCTTTCATCTGTACTTAAAACTTGTCAAGTGCACCCAAAGCAGATATACCACTCCATTTGTCCATAGATCTAGGATTTCAGGGGTGATCAGATTTTTCTGATTGTGATGGGTTTTGAAAAGAAACTTTCCTATCAGGGTACTTTGAGGACAGTGCAATCATAGTCATGCCACCCCATTCTCAAAATAAACATGGGCCTTTGGTGCCTGGTGGGTTAGTGAGTCTCAGCTTACTGTCACCCCCTCTGTGGGGTCATATGTGGGGTAGGAGGGAAATCAGATATGCATCTACCTCTTAGTTTTCCAACAAATCCTGGGAGAACATTAGGTACAAACAAGAAACAAAGATGGATGAGTTCTCACTATCAGGAAACTCAGTATAGTGAGATGCATTCCACATGCATATAAATAAATATAATGTGAGATGAAGCTTAGAGTCCCTTAGAGATATTTGAAAGAGTAAATTTTCAGCTATTGGGGATCTTTGGAGTTTCAATGAGAACTCCATTTGTCCTGGGTCTTAAACACTGGATGGGTTTGGGATCCAGAAATATGGGAAGAAAGAGAATTAAAAGGGGAAAGAGCTGTAAGCAAAATCACCAAGACAATAAATGAAAGACACATACAGAGCAGAATTTGTTCTACTTGGCTAGAGAGTAGGAATATTGTGGAAATAAGATTGGAAATTCAAACTGGGGCCACATTGTAAGACCTCCAAAGCCAGGCTGGGGATTTGATCTTTATTTAAAATGCTGAGAAGTGTTATCCATCAGTGTTGACACATAATTTGTGGCTGGAATATGTAGCTGAATTTTATTAGTCAGTCTGTGTCATCATAACCTCTGATAGTAAACCTTTGGTCACGACTGTATACTGATGTCGAAGGTCTTCAGAATCAACTGCCAAAGGGAAATTTACAGCAAAGCTTTAAGATTTAATTCTTTTTGAGAATTTTCCTTTGAGGCAATATAAAAATCTGATGTATTGTGTGTTGACTATCCATTTTAAAATAAGTGGTGGAATGCTTTTGGTTTGCCAACTGCTGAAAAGTAAAATAATGACACATTAAGTAATGGAAATGTGGGAATTAAAACTTTCAAAGAAAGAGAAAACAAACTCATCATTTCTTTCCTTATCTCTGGTTTGATATCAGGCCCCCTTGCTTGTTCATATCTTGTCCTTTGAGATGTCCTCAGTTGCCTCCACTACAGTGCTTTCTGCTTTCCATGGGGGTGAAACACCATTTTGGAATTTAGTAAGACAGTCTTGGACTTGGCAACTGAAAATAATTGGAGTGCTTTCATTTTATTTCTTCTAGAGGAAGAATCTGGAAGGTTCACAGGTTGACCTCTGCTTCTCTTTTACCTTTTTGTCTCGCTTACCTTGTTCCAAGTCCTGCTGGAGATCCAGCTCTTAATGTGTTTCGGACTCTAGGCTGTCCCAATAATCCACTGACCTTGCAAATTCTTGTTTTTGGATTGAGTATATTTTCACATTTTTCTCTGAAGACCGTTTTAAGCCAGCTGACAGCCTGAGTTAACTAAGTTCCATATATAAGTTTATGCAGGAAGGAGAGGGAGAAGAAAATATGCAGGAGTAAAAAAATATTTGAATGCAGTGAAATAGTTTGGATCCAAAATATGTCAAGCTATAGTGATTTTTAAAAAGATCTGCAATTCACAGAGTACTTTATAACCCTCCCTGCCAAAAACTCCAGGTATGCATCAGTGTCTTTCATCGTTTTATGGCTCTGAGTGATGTTCCGTGGCCTATAAAGGAAATACATGGATTGTGTACCTTGAGGTAATTCCCAAGCCACATCTGTACACTGATATGAGTGCCCAAGTGTCCTCACTGATTTTGTGTGTCTCATCCATTCACCTACTAAGCCTGTATGAAGCCCATTTTATGTATCCACCATACTAGGTACACAGTGGCTGCACTTTCAGAACTTTATTGTGATACAAGTAAACTGGAACTATGTCATGAGGTCGATTTAGAGTGTGGGGCCCGAACGTCTACATTTTTAAGAAGCTCATAGGTATGCTAGTCAGGGGACCACACATTGAGGAGCAAAGCTCTCTGGGATTCTCTTTATTAAAGAAACTCACAACACAATGAAGACTCTAGGCACGTGAAAAGAAATAGAAAACACTTTGACTATAGAAATGCAACACGTTTCATTGAGAACAGAAAGGAGGTAGGATTTATTTTGTGAAGGGTAGATGTTTAGGAAGGTGTTCCTAGAAGAAGAGACTTTTAATGCAGTGGGTCTAGGAAGGTGTGAAGGATTGCAGCAGGCATAGGGGATATCCTAGACAGAAGGAACATGTCAGAATTCATGGATGTCCACAGACTCAAGTGGCTGGGACTTAGGGTGCACATGGAAAAGAGGACTGGAAAGGAAGGAGCTTAATTAGCTTAGTTCTCACAGTACACATAGGTAAACCCATCCAGGTATCTTTGTAGGCTAGAAAGTGGGGGATACAAGATGAAATGAAACACACAACCCTCACACATATACACACACAAATGGTCCTAATCAATTTGTCATTTTGCTTGCTCCCAAATCAATTTTATCTGTGGAAGAAACAGTCGCTTTTAATGGTGAATTTTTGTCCAGAAGCCATGTTTTCCCTTTATAACTTGGAGTCTCTAAGGGAAATATAAAAGCACTCTTTGAAGAGCATTCATGAGCATCACTTTGAAAAACATACATGAGCTTTTGGAGACTCTTCTAGGCAGACTGCTCCAAAGCTGCCACATCCTCTTGACTTATTAGAATTTAGCTGCTTTGTGAATGGGTCCCCATGTTTCCAGATAAGATCTACAATTTTTATGATGCTCCTTTATGATTTAGCTCCAGTTGTTTTCTAGCACATCTCTTACTATATTTTCCCAAGTGCTTTTCTTACCATAACCCTGGAGCATTCATCCTTTAGTCATTGAACAATAAAATGTATGCAATGCCTATCCTGCTTCAGAGGACTTTATCGACTGTGGGTCAATGGTGACACCGAGCAGACCTGCAACCCAACTTAAAGGAGCTTATATTACAATGGAGATGACTGATATTTACAAGTAAATGCAATATATTGTAATGAATGTTATGAAGAAATGTAAAATTACCAGAATCTCACACTGAGACTGAGTGTAAACATTCCTGAAGAAGTGATGGTTGAGCTGAGACCTGAAGAAATAATGGAAGTGAGCCAGGATGTGTGTGAAGGGAATGGGGGAAGGAAGGAGAGAGAAGAGCATCGAAACAGTGGAGCAACACAGACTACTGAGAAATTAATCTTCAAATAACTGTTGGAAATTCAACATGTTTGATCCTAGAGAGGGAGAATGGTGAGAAATGAAGACCAGGCAGGGGCTGGCTGCAGAAGGCTCACGTGCTCTGTTAATGAACATGAACATACTGAGTGCAACAGAAACACCACTGAAGGGTTTTATGCAGGGAAATATGACCAACTCCACATTTTGTCTTAAATGACTGCAGGATGAAAGATGACTTAAGGGGATAAAACCAGAGGTGAGAGACCAGCTCTTAGAATTGCTCAGATGCAATATGATGATGCTTTGAATGAGTGTGGTGGCAGTGACTCTGGAGAGAAGATATTTTCACACTTCAGGACTTCTTTAGGGTAATGGGAATACAGGAGAAAAGTCAGTGTGACACTAAGATTTCAGGCACAGGCAGATGGTATTTATTAACATGAAGAAGCAGCATGGTCTGTAAGGGGCGAGGAAGTGAGTTCACATTTGGGCTTGTGCTTGAAGGGCTTTTGGTATATTTACATAAAGGTGTAAAGAGTTCAGTGGGGGAGATCTAGCTTAAAGTTGAAACTCTGAGGGGTCGCCAACATATGGATAGAAATTAAATCAATGGTAATTGATGAGATTGCTTTGGGAACATATATCAAGTGAGAAGATGAAAGGGTTGAGAACTGAGTTTGGAAGACCATCAACATTAGAACATGACCAAAGGAAAAAACAACTCTGTAAAGGAATCTGAGAATGAGCCACTGCTGATAAGGGAAGATGCAGAGAGAATGATAACTTGAAAGACAAAAGAAGAAAGTATTTCAAGAAGGAAAAGTATTTCTATGGGTCAACAAGTTTGAGTGGCCCTGAGATACACATCTGAAATGTGTTCTCTTGAGGGCTCTATCCTAATGGGTGACCTTGGTCAGTTTCAAAAGACCACTCTCCTGCCTTGCAGCCCATGCTTTCATTGTATTTTCTGTCCTTCTACAGGATTCCACTTATTTTCTAAGACCCCCATTAAGTAGAATCTGCTTCCTAAAAATCTTTTCCATCTTCCATTGAGGATACTTTCTCTCAGTTTATGGAAATCTTTGACTTTTATATACCGAATGTAGCCTTTGTAACAGGCTTTTTATCATATGGACATATATCTCCTAATAACCTAGAATGTCCCTTGAGGATGGATAGAGGATGTTAGTTGAATTAATCAGGATTGCATGACTAGTCACAGATAGCTTTTACTAGTCTTTGTAGGATTTTAAGACAGCCATCCTGATATAGTCCCAGGGTTCTGAGAGACAGGAATTCTGTTTCATTTCTGTGAATGGCTTTATCCTCAATGTTTAGCTCATGATATGTAAAAAACACCAATTCAAAGATTGCATGCTCTCTTTAATATTTTTATTTTTGTTTGGTGGAAAAATATTTCAGTAATGTCCCTATTGGAATTTTCACTAGTTTTATAAATTGCAGGTTGCATCATGGCATGGTCATTTCTTGGTCTTTACCACTTTAAGTAGTGGTGATGATAAAGACCCTGCAGAGCCATTGGGCATTTGTGTCTATGGTACTATCTGCAGGGGGAGGCACTGGGAGTGCTACATGCTAGTATTTCCTCCTCCCACGGACACCTTGACTGGGAGCCTTTGGAGTCATGGTAACAACTATGTGGGTTTTTTGCGCCTCAGTCCCACCATGGCTGCTGCTGCCACAGGCAGCTCCTTTAATGCCTTTAGCTTATTTATGTTTGGTCTCTTATGTACCATTTCACCCTGGCTTGTTTAATTCCCACTTTGAACACCAAGATTGTTTAAATTAATTACACCCATTTGAACAAGGACCTTCTCTCAGTGGGGGATGTGGAGGCCATGATTCTCTCCCTTTCCCCACTTCTAACCCCTGAAAGCAATCCAAGGAGAAAGGCAGACCATCCGTTTTCCAGCAGTTATACCCTACCCCCAACAGGCATTCACTTGCTTTTCATGTTCTTATAAGGATTTAGGTACAAATTAGGGAAAATAAATGCCTGCTTTAGACCCTTCCTTTGTACCATTTCCAGGGAGAGAGATCTGACAAGATCCCAGGCAAAGCTCTCTATAAACACCCTCCTTTTTTTTTTTTTAACCCAGCCCTAAAGAGCTACATGCAGAAAAATAACCACTTGAAACCCTTTGCCCCCTGTTGAGATTGCTGCCAAAGCTTTGCCTTAGCTCGCTGCAGCGAGAATAAACTGGGGGAAAGGTCTGAAGTTTTCGAGCAGGGCGACTGCCGGCTCGGCTTGTTTAGTTGTTGAAATCCGGCCTCTGCCAGGAGGCTAAGAGCAGAGCCACCCTGTTCTTGGAGTGAACTGCAGTTCTGCTTAGGTCACAGGCTTTTTACGGCCAACAGCACGGAGATGGGTCCTTTTTCATGGTGTTAAGTGAAACCGAGATTCAAAGGGTGAGTGTGATCATGGTCAAGCTGTGTTGACAATGAAGATAGTCCGTGTAGGAAATTGCTGATCCATGTATACTAACGAGTTACTGAAAATAAAAACGGCCTTCCTATCATCCTTCCAGGTGAATGTTCTTTAATGAGTCCCAAGAAGCCTTCGCATTTATCTGGGGTGTGTGGTGGCCGTGTTCATATAGCCAGAAAGACACGATCATTATCTTGAGAATTCAAGGCTGACAGAGCAACTTGTCAAGGCAGCAAAAGCATAACCATTTTTAAGTCTTCATGGGCTGATTATGTTGAACTGAAACATTCAGTAACTCTTCCATTTGCTTTGGTTAAAGACAAAAGAAGCTAATTTTTTTTCTTGTTATTTTGTCTCTGATGAACTGCAGAAATTGCATTTGTATTTTTTTCTTATCTCTTGAAACATTTTATGACTGATTAGAAAGGAAAATAGAACAGATTGTGGCTCAATTTCTTTTCAGTATAAAAACAATTATAAAAATCGAGGAAACATTTCATGTTTCGCTCTAAAAAAAAAGACAAGCCAACATAATAGAATATTTTTTTGTGAATAATTCTGAATTAAGGTACATGAGCTTATCCCTTTTAAAATAGATTATAATAGCAAAATAAGCTTCTTGTAGTTCTATCCAGCTACCTAGAGTATCTCTTTTAATCAAAAGTACATTTTTAATGTTCAGAGGGTGAAAACATCTAGGCGTTTCTTATGGTGCTAAGTGGCCTGATATCTGACCTCAGCTGACATTCTAGAGGCAGAAGGAGGGCAAAGGCCTGGAGTGGGGCGGAGCTTGGTGGGGGACAGGGGTATGAGTGGTGCCCGTGAGGCAGTCGGGTGTGGGAAAAGTAATGATGGATAGTGGTGGTGTGAATGACTGGTGTGATATGTGCAAACAACTTTTCAAATGTATTGTTTAACCATCCCTTTTATAATGTGAAACATTTTATCATCTTCATTTTAATCATGAAGACACTTAGAACATTCACAAAACTTGCTCAGGATCACAAATGGGTAAGTGGCAGTTGGGGTCTGAACACTTTTCCATGACCCCACAGTTAGCTCACGTTCCTTCTCCTAGGTTGATATTACAGTGGATACTGCATGGCACTTGGCTGCTTCCAAGGGTTGGATACCTCAAGAAAATGGAATTGTGCCAATGTCTTTTGTGAAATCTGAAGAAATGTGTAGATGATGGGAAATTTGATTTCTATGCATAATTAATCTATTGTGCCCTATAATGACTCTTGGGCATTTCATTCAAAAAACATTTATTGAGCAGCTAGCTACTCAGTGCCAGGCAGTTGTAGATGCTGAAGCAAAAGAGGCAGCACATCAGAGATACTTTCCAAGAACGTCAATGAAGACATTCTCGCCAGTTTTGATCTAAGAAGGTTGTATATCTGGGGAGATTATATTAATAATTTTCAAGTTGCAGCAAAGTTTTAAAACATACTAGTGGTATTTTACATATTTGCTAGCTTCCAGGAAATTGCAATTAAATACAGAACAGTAGTGTTTAGGAGAGAGCACTACCAAGAAGCAGCTGCCTTGTCTTCTGAGCCTGGCTGTGAATCCATTTCATTTGACTACACAACAGACTTATCACAGACTCACGCCTGGGTTCCACGTGTTTCTCTGGAGTGGAACAGCCGAGCAGCCTGGAGCTTCCTTCCACTACACCGGTGACCGGCTCTCACCAGCCTCACGCGGCCTCGTTGCTTGTCCGGTGCGCAGAGCCCTTGTCGCCTGAATCCTAAACGTGACTTTTGCCTACTGGCGCTGGCGAGATTCACAAGGCAGGGCGGCACAGTTCTGAAGCTACCTGGCCTGACCACCATGAGGAGCAGGTCACCTTGACCCTTTTTCTTAAGTGCCTCCCCTCTACAGTTTGCAATACTATACTCGTGAGCTAGCGCACACATCCCCAGGCATGTGTCCACGTTCCCTCTGGGAGCGCCCTAACCCTTTATCAGAGCCTCAAGTGGGGAGGGTTCACAGGTAGTAATGGCCAATAATAAGCCATTACTTCTTTCAAGAGAAAACCATTCTCATACTCATTCCAACCATCGCCCTCGCCCCTAGCTGTGCCCTGGACAATGGATTAGGGATTCCATCATCTCTCCCCTAACTATGGAAACAGGTATGGTTTCTGGGTCCTCTTCACAAGCACCTACCAATTTGAAACCCAGTAGAATTTTAAAAATTCCCTTTAAGGCTAGAAATCATTTGAAAGAATGAGTAACTTGAAGGCAGAGTTAGGAGAAGAGGGGCAGAGGAACATGCCTGCTCTATTTGCCAGTGTTTCTGGAGGACCTGAGGTATTTTGTAGCTCTCAGTTTACCCATCAGCCTTTCCTCTAAGCCTGTTGGTTGACAAAATGACTTCAGTCCCAAATGTTTCTGCACCAAATAGAGAAAGAAATATAAAATTATTTTAAGCATCACCGTGTATTTAATATGGTCCCAGAAAATTTAATACAAACTGAGATAAGGATGAGACAATAAGATTTGGAATATAAAATATTAGAAAAGAAGCATTTTAAAAAACATCTTACCCTTTCAGACAGCAACAGATGGTCTTGAAGAGTATTATGCTAAGCAAAATAAGCCAGTCAGAGAAAGATAAGTATCACATGACCTCACTCATATGTGGAATCTAATGAATAAAATAAACTGCTGGAAAAAAAAATAGATCCAGAGACATAGAAGCATGGAAAAGGCCGAGGAATTTCAGAGGTAAGGTGAGGTTGGGGGAAGGGGGTGGAGAGGGATTAACCAGGGAATTTATATGCATAACCCAGGGACACAGACAATAATGTGGTAAAGGCCTTGGCGGGGCTAGGGTGGGGTGAGGGAGTCAATGGAGAAAAAAAAAAACACAAAACAAATGAAGGAAACATCTGCAATACTTTCAACAATAAAGATAAATTAAAAATAAAGAAACTTGTTTAGATCTTGGTCTTGAAAGCTATCAAGACTCTTCTCTCTGTTTTGAGCTTAAATAAAAAAACCTAGTTTCCAAAAAATAAAAGAAACCTGTAAAACTACGTAACAAAGTTGCCCTTATATGGACAGTTCTCTTAAACTCCCACTCCTTCCTTATGTCTTCCTCTTTGCCACAATGCAACTCATAGTCTAGTGGGGGCTTCAAATAAATAAGCAGTCCATACAATATAGTGGGGTTAGTGCCACGAATGGGGAAGTACAGAATGCCACAGGTGTGCGAAGAGGGTGCCTTACACAGATAGAGAGACTTAGGGAAGACTTCCTGGAGGAAGTCAGATGCTTACATTTAAGTCTTTCCATGATTACTCCAAGTACACTGTGAAGAGTGGGCTGGGTGGGAAGGGAGCAGAGACAGGGAGATGATTCAGAATGCCGGGGTAGTAGTCTAGACAAACGGAAGGGTGATCTGAATCGAGAAGTAGAGAAAAGAGGGCCGTTTGAAGAGGTAGGAGGTACAATCTACACTAGTATTTCATGGGCCATAAGCACGGAGGGGGAAGGTACTATTGAAAGTGATGTTCAGTTTTCTGGTTTGGACAACTGGCTGGATAGGGATGCCAATGAGAGAGAGAGCAAATATAGGGTAGTGATAGTGAAGAGATGATGAGCTTGGGTTAGGACATGCTAAATTTGAGTGACCTGTGGGAGAACAAAAATAGGTGTTGTGTATACTGCTGGGTATCCATGTCTAATGCTGGAGATTCAAATATTCCGATCATCAGTGAATAAACCACACTGAAATCACAGTAATCAACAGCGTCCCCACTCAGGGTACTGCCAGCTATTGGGTTGCTGAGTTTGTGGTTGAGCTGGCTTTGGTAATTTAAGAGATAATGTTGATAATATGATTAATACCGATTTTTAAGAAAGAGGGAAAGAAATAAAAAAATCTGCTTATTCCAAGACACTAGTATGGGTTTCTTGAACCACTTTATAAAGCTTTGAGTATGTGGTCTGGAATATCTTATGGAAATAACACCTTGAATACATTTTTTGTCATTTCTTTTGGTGTGGAATTGCATTTTTTGGTTTTAATTTTAAAATATTTTCCAAAAATAGTGCTGCGATTTTGGTAGTGGGATTTACAGAATAAATGAAATAAAGATGATAGCCGGGATGGCTCAGTGGTTGAGTGTCGTGGTTCTATTCCCGGTCAGGGTACATGCCCAGGTTGCAGGCTGGATCCCTAATTAGGGGCGTGCAAGAGGCAGTCAACCAATGATTCTCTCTCATCATTGATGTTTCTCTCTCTCTCCCTCTCCCTTCCTCTCTGAAATCAGTAAAAACATATTTTTAAAAAGTGAAATAAAGATGGAAAAAACTTAAAGGAAAATGAAGTGTTGATCATGGTCTTTCCAGCATGAATATAATACCCACAAATATATATATACACATCATATACCATTATTATTAGACACTCTGATTGATTGATAAGAAATGCCTTAGTTTTATGCACCTGGTTTTCAAAATATTTCCATTCTATAATTTCTTTTAAAATATTTTGTGTTTATAAAAATACAAGTGTGTTATAGATCCACTCTTTTGCCTCATTAGTGCCTGTGGGAGTTAGTCACATGAGATAATTTTCCCATGGGCAGTCTGGGGAGTGAATGTGGAGAGCTCATAGATGCACACATTCAACATTACAGAAGAGCAACTTTTCAGGGCAAGTGTTTGTTGGATTCGGATGTGTTTATATGTTTAGATAATACTTCACGCTCTTTTTCAAAGAATGCTGTATATCCAGAGATTCATCAACATTTGGCCCTAACTTTCATTACCCTGACTTTGATCATTTCTATTAAATGCCTCTTTTGTGTGTATATTTGGAAATATGATTTAAATTTTTGGTATTGCTAACATGATCCTCTTTATGATTTTGAGTATTTCTACAGTAGATGACATTATTTTATATTGATTATATTAATGAAGTTTCCCCCCAGGTTTATTGACAAATAATTTGTATACAAGAAGAGTCACTCACAGGGGGTCAGGCTGATGAACTTTCGCAATTACGTACAGTTTGTAACCACCACCACTACTGAGATATGGAAAATTCAGAAGCCTTTCATCACCAGCTTCAGCCCATCTCCTTCTCACCGTAGTTTGCCTTTTCTGGAATTTCACATAAATGCAATAATACAGTATGTATTCTTTTGTATTTGACTTTTTTGACCTACTATTTTTGAGGTTCATTCCTGCTGCATGTATCGGTAGTTTATGCATATATATTGGGAGATGTTATTCCAATAGTATAGATACACCATGATCCTTTTATATGGTCATCAGTCGATGGGCATTTAATGTTTTTATTCCCAGTTGTTAACTATTTTGAGCACTGCTGCTATAGACATTAAATACAAGTAATGTGCAGACATAACTGTCTTCATGTCTCTGGGGTAAAAACTTAGGAGTAGAATTTGGAGTTGTACGACAGGTATGTATCCTGTACACGGTAAGGTGTGGTAGGTAAGACCTGCCAAGCTGTTTCCCAAAGTGGCTGTAGCATTTGCATCCCATCAGCAATGCCAGAGTGCCGTGGGTCTCACATCCTCAACAACACGGTGCTGGCAGTTGTTTACATTTGGGTTATTCCCCTGGGTATTTGTAAACTTTTAAATTCTAAATTAGCATGTGACTAAACAACGTTTCTCTATTAAAAAAGACAGAATGAAAGTAAATCTTCTTTGAGTTCTCAGCTACCAGCGCTTGGAATATATACGCCCTGGTTTTATTGTCCTGAAATACTTTCCTTTTCATAAAGTGAAATATTAACTTGTATCGCTTTCAGTTCGATAATTCAAATGCTGTCATTTTAATGTGTCTCATCATCAATCTATTTTATTGCATTCAGTGTCATCCCTCATTATCTTGGACAAAAATGCTTTTGTTTCCTTTCTGACTTGGAAATCATGTGTGTGTGTGTGTCTATGTGTTTTCTTCTTCTTTTCTTATGCTTGGAACGGGTTGGTAATAAATTCTTTTGCTTTTTGGCTTATTTTTTTTCTATATTATATTATATGAGGCCACCAGAGCTATTGGGAACTGACTGGTTTCAATGATGTATAATGTTGTCAAGAAGCTCTTATTCTCTTCAAGAACATTTGCTTTACTTTAGATATAGTTCCACTAAATTATGAGGTGGACAACTACGTGTGACAGATAATGGAAATCTGTATAGAATTCTTCGTTAGTTAAGGTAGCTACCCCCACTCAGTGTGAATATATGGTTCTGAAGTGATTGTTTTGTTTGTCATGAAAAGTATAAACATTTAACAAATATATTTCTGGCTATTGTGTTATGGATACTTTTTAAATTTTTGGGGGGTGACATTACACAAGGTATTAGTTCTCTAAGGAGTCTACAATGTAGTGGAAGAGAAAACAACAAAAAACTTCTCTAATAACTCAAGTTAGTATATGATGTTGAGAGAAATTATGTCTCCCCATTCCTGAATTTTAAAAACCCCATATCAAAGGAGCTTAATATTCCTGTGTCAAGACCTTGTTTCTCTTCTGTGAAGACATGGAGCGAGCTGCTCTGTGTTGGTCCTTGTCCACACTTCTTCACGACCTAGGACTTACACAAGGGTTCTGGTTATTCTGCTCTTTCTGGACCAGTGGGAAGCGAATGCCTTAAGTGCAATCAAAGTGTGGACTCAGCCCAGCCAGTGTGATCAGTGGTTGAGTGTCGACTTATGAACCAGGAGGTCACATGCCTGGGTTGTGTGCTTGATCCCCAGTTTGGGGCCTGCAGGAGGCAGCCCATCAATGATTCTCTCTCATCACTGATGCTTCTATCTCTCTCTCCTCCCTTCCTCTCTGATATCAATAATATATATATATATATATATATATATATATATATATATATATATTTTTTTTTAAGTGTGAACTCAAACTTTCTTGTGGATGGGCTATCCTGAGGCACAGTTAAGAGGGGAGGAAGGTAGCAAACCCATCTGGGCTTTCTTTGGCTTTTTAATATACCAAAACTCTCAGTTTTCCACTCCAGTCTCAGTGGTTCTTGAACAGGCAGACCCATTCCTACCCTAGAGTTTTAGCATTGACTATTCCTTCTTCTTTGAATGCTTTTCCCCAAATATCTATACACCCACTCTCTTTCATCCTTTGCCTTTATTCCTCTTAGTGAGACCAGCTCATTATGAGACTTGCATTGAAAATTGCATCTCCAGATGCCAGCACACCCAACTTCCTTACTCTGTTCTTTTTCCCTTAAACACTTAGTAGCTTTTAACATACCATAGAATTGACCTATAACGTTGATTTTCTGTCTTCTCCTAGGAATACAATCCCTGATGGCAGGGATTTCTGTCTGTTTTGCTTCTGGTGTTTCCTTAGTTTATAGAATAGTGCCTGCCACATAATAGATGCTTAAGAAATATGTGTTGAATGATTGTGTTGAATAAACTTTAAATTTTTAAAAAATTACCAGTCAATTAAGTTTTCACCAAGAAGGGCACTGAACAAAGTATGCAAGTTATTCTAACTGGAGACTGAATTATAGTCATCTCCACAATTTCAATCAAGGAAAGTTTTATTTAAAATAATGCAGTAAATTCTTTCATATTTAGCCCAATGAACTTATCTCCTGAGAGGCCAAGGAAACACACAGAGATTCACCTAACACAATTTTATCAAGATTAGTGCCTGAACATCATGTGTACTGCCTTTCCCCCCAAAGAAGTAAACCTGGTCTTTTGTTTTCCGTTTCCATCCAAACTTGAGTGTTTGGGTGTACGAGCTCACTGGTCTTGGCACACAGACCTGTTTCTAAGAAAGGCTAACTATGCTCATAGGGAAGACTCAAAGGGCTTCTTGGACCACAAGTAATTTTTGAGCTACACATCATTTTGATGAGTTAAGTATAATTAAATAAAAAACAGATGGATTACATATCTATTGAGACTCACACATTTGAAAAACAAGTGAAACATTTCTTGTGTTTCATATCCTCAAATATAAAAGTAACATGTATAGTTTGAAATAGAACTTTCCTAGTTTTTACCATATTTTGACTTGAAGGTCGTGTTTGCTATGTGCTTTTTTGATGGGGAGTCTTTGCTATTTATAAACTCTATAACATTTTCAGGGCAATTGAGTCGCTCTAATCTCTCAATTTTTGAACCAAGGTAAATATTTTGTTAATGTAATTAGGATAGTCTAAAGTTATTCATGTTTTTTTTATTTGAATATAAGGCATAGCAAATAATTTGTTTTGTTTTACTTAGCATTTTATTTAGTGTTCTTTTGGTTACGGGGAACATAGACACATAGACTAATTTAAGAAATAGACATTCTACAAAGATAAAGAGACATGAAGACCAGTGTACTTGGGCAGGGCTACGTACATCAGCATCTCCACAATCCATCCTCAGGGAAAATGGAACTGGGAGGCCACTAGAAATGGCTAAGATTGATTGTTCTCATGAGGGCTTCTCTCTGCTCTTCTGAATCATTTCCCCTTACTTTGCTTATTACTGACCTCATAAATCCAGCTTCAGGTTCAAATGACCCATAGTGCCTCTGGCCTGAGTTTACTCTATCATCTTTCAGCTTAAACTGTCACAACCATCTGTCACAGTCTCTAGTTTCAAATTTCTTTAAAAATTTTTTTTATTAAATTTTTTGGGGTGACATTGGTTAATAAAATTATATCGATTTCAGGTTTACAATTCTGTAATACATCATTGGTATATTGTACTGTGCATTCACCATCCCAAGCCAAGTCTCCTTCTGAAGGAGCACTCTGATTGGCCCAGCTCACTTTTGATCCAGGCTGCTGATCACTGAACCCTATGGGTGAGCCATGGGGTAGAATTGAGAAAATTGTGGTTGAGAAAGCTGGGTTCTCTTTACGAAAGGGAAGCATGTGGAAAAGGTGCTGAAATTGGTGCTCAGGTTTAAGTGCACAAAATATAGACTCTAGGATTCACCAGCCAGAAGATAATTTCCAGTAACATATTTTTGCCAGATTTGTTCTTTGGGAAATAAAATATTACTTGTTTCTCTTTTCAAGAATTGAGATATTTTGGATTTTTGAATTTAGGATGCCAAAATTGGAAAGGGTGTGGATGCTTTCAAAGTACAGAATTCCATTTAATCTGTCTGGATTTTAAGAAAACAACAACATCAATTATATAACTGTTTAGGAATACGTCTTTGGAGATTGCACCAAATGGTGTGTTATTGTACCATTTTAAATATAGTTGCTCTCTTTCTTTTCCTAAGATCTCTGAAATATTCCCTGAAAAAGGAATCTTGGATTTGGTCCATGCTAAGGTTATACAGGGTTTACATTAAAAAAAACAAAGACAGAGTTGAAAAATTGAAGGAGATCCAGTGAAAACCTGATAACAATTGGAACAGGTTTTATTTTGGCTGGAGAAGGCAGAGGAGAGAATAAATAATAATTCAAAAAATACATAAGTCTGATGTCGGATTCAGACAAAAATCTGCTCTGTCAGCAAGTGGAGTTCAGAAAACCCATAAAAGGAAGACAATAACCAGCATGGGAAAGCACACCAAACAAAAGGGACAGGCAGACCTGAATTCTGACCTTGGCTTTGCCAGTTTACAGCTGGTTTGTCCTGATGCCCTGGTTATGAGAAAAAGCTTGGACTAATGCCAATATAGGTCCTTCCCAATACTAAAGAAAAATCTCGTGGAGGGCCATCTGGGGCCACTAGCTGTGGCTGTAAAACTGGTTCATTGCGCTTTTCTAAGAGGTAACATTCTGAAGATTCTTACTCTGCCCTTTGTCCCACTGAGTAAATACATTTATGTGAAATTTTATGGAGAACAAAGATTTTCCACATCTTGTATCATGCTCAACCTAGAATTTAAAGTTCTATCACTCACACAATGGCATTAAGCTACACTAAAAACAAACAAACAAACAAACCAAAAGAAAAGGAAAATCTGATTCAGTTGGCCAAATTTGAGGTTATAATTCAGAAACAGAGTCAGAGATATTTTTATACCTCTTTTAACTAGACCCCAATGCATTCCAATGCTGGATAAGAACTATTATTCAAAAAGAGATGCAAATCAGAATATCCAACTAATGATTAATTAATAGAAACCACCTACCTTGGCTTGAGACTAATTACAAAAAAAAAGGGGGGGGGGGGCGGGATATTGCCAGTGACAAAAATAAAGGTTTATCAATCATAGCACTGAACGGATATACTAGCAAACCCTAACAATATAGATTACAAACTACCCTTAGGCTCCAAGAAACACAGGACATTTCCTCACAGCCAATCAAGTATTAGGAGAGAATATTATGGATTTGAAACAGGAATTCCCTGAAGCAGTCACTAACATCGGCATTTATTCCTGGCTCTCACATTCAAGATTATAATATTAGAGCCTCTTTTGAGTTCTTAGTAGTTGACTTGAGTAGTCATTTTCTCTCCCACAATAATGTCAACCACAGGCATCAGTTCATTTTTGTAAATATATCCACTGGATATTTGTCTATTTAGATGTTCCAAGGACACTGTAAAATCTTAGTCTCTGGAAGAAAGGGTGGGCCTCCATACAGAACTGGTCTCTTCTAGAAGAAGCAGTGCGTGGCAAGGTATAATTTGAAGACTAAGAAGTCCAAACTGTTTTTCACTCCAAGAACAGTTGTTATTCAGGTGAAGAATTTTCCTCTTTGGCTTAAAAACAAGCCACACCCAGATGTTTAAAGGATAAAAAACACCTTAAAGTCTTAGTAAGAATGAGCTTATTACAATAGTTTCCTTCATGATAGGAGGGACTCAGTGCAGTATGGAGATTTTTGGCTCTTAAACAGGGGATGTAAAAAAAAAAAAAAAGGCACCCAAAATAAATCTTTTTCCACTAGAAATGACTCATACTTTTATATGTATCAGCTATAATTTTATGATTTTATATATTATATGGTATTTTGGAAAATACTGTTTTAAGATGCATGATAGTACCACATACTTTTATTATGCTAGCGTTCAACGTGATCACCAAAATTATAAAGTAACATAAAATTGCATCCTATTTCAATCTTGAATTATTAAGTAAGCCATAAAACAAGAGAGTCTAAGTTTATCGACCATAGGATCCAGAAGTTCTTTAGCATTATTTATCCATACCGACTATTGGTAATAAGAAAGTACCAATATGGTAACCACATATTTAGAGGAAGTGAATATACACAGATGCAAATGATACCAACTGATTTTGCCCAGGGGTAAAAAAATAAATGTCATACCAGAGTTCAAGTAATGACAAAGTTTATTGGGTGTACACTGGCATGATATGTCTCTGACTTTGATTCTTTGGTGTACATGCCAGGGAGGATAAGAGAGGGAATGTAACTTGTTTAAGAACACGGTGTTTTTTAGACTGTTGTAGTTTTACCCATCCAGATGTGTACAGCCTACTGATATTAAAACTACAATAGAGTTCATGGTGTCTCTTAGGAAATATTTGCTGAGCCAGGATGAAAGGTTGGATGTGCTTGAGACAGTGTCTAAACTCTTTCCTTCTAAATGGAGTGAAAGAGAAGCCACTTGCAGTGCTTCCTGCTGGTAACAAGTACACGTTCAAAAGCAAATCCCTGCAACAACCCCCTTACAAACACTGCTAATGAGCCTAACTTACTTTTATAAAGGAAATCATTTCAGTTTTACCAAAGCTGCAGAATCTCACAGGGCAAAGAGTTATTCGGTGAACTTGATTTCATTTAACCAAATAAATATCTTTATTCAATGTTCTTTGGGAATTTGGAAACACATGAAAAAACCCCCAAACTTAAGTAGCATTTACCTCAGACTATTCATATTGGGGATTTTGCATTTTTACAAGTTTGGATGCCCACACTGCACTGTATCTCCATGGTTTTGAACTCATAAGCACTGTGCACTCATGAGTTAAGGTGATGGTGATTAAGCCAAACACTTCAGGGAGTTCTCTCACACTCAAGACAAAAATCATTTCCTTTTCCATATTCCACCATGAAAGCATGGCTAGTGATATAGGTGATGGGAAAGAAGGGTCCTCCAGTATTAGGGACTGTGGTGGCAGCTTAAGGAAAAATTGATTTAATGATTCAGTATCTTAACTCAGCATGGCTGGGTTCTGATCCCAATTACTGATTCCATCCTACAGAATTAAACCTATACCCAGGAAGCTTATCGATTTGAATTTTTCTATTCCTTTAGTTGTTGTCTTTTTTATCCTACATCTTGTCAACTTTCCTTCCTTCCACCCCTTCCTTCTGGATTTTGCATTTGTAGTTTGATACAGATCCACTATGAAGCTTCGTTGAAGGTTTCTGGTAACCAGAATCATATTGACACCTCCAAACATATCTCCTTTTCCTCAGGATATAAAAGTCACCCCCACAGTCTTCTCTGAATTGCTTCTTTTCTATTATAGCTTGCTTTCGAACCCTCAAGGATCCTCTATGCTTTCCCTCGTGTAGTCTCCCTACTGCGATTTTTATCTCAATACTGAACACCTTCTCTAGGACAGTGGTTGGCAAACTCATTAGTCAACAGAGCCAAATATCAACAGTACAACGATTGAAATTTCTTTTGAGAGCCAAATTTTTTAAACGTAAACTTCTTCTAACGCCAATTCTTCAAAATAGACTCGCCCAGGCCGAGGTATTTTGTGGAAGAGCCACACTCGAGGGGCCAAAGAGCTGCATGTGGCTTGCGAGCCACAGTTTGCCGACCACTGCTCTAGGACACTGCTGGGTTTCCAATTTGCTTCTCTTACCTTTTCCTCCCTAATTTGCCAGAGTGGTACTCTTCTACAGCTGAGGCCCTACCCAGAGCCAATACCATTATTCTTTCTTTGATGATGCCATATAGACCTGAACTTGAGCTGCATGTCACAGAGTTGCAGGATACTGAGTGTGGCTTTTGATCTCAGCTTTCTTTGCTTCTCTACCAAGATTAATTTCTCAAGATTAATTTCACTCAGCTTCCTGTCCTTAAATGTCACCCAAAACTGATAACGCTCTGGGTGGATGGGAGAAATGGGAAGTGTTGCTCAGATTTCCCTTCAGGAATGAAGGGCTTATTATGCCAGCTGCTGGCAGGGCTGCCTCCAAAGTAATCTTAGGTTGTCAGCTATGTTCAGGGATCACCTCATCTGCAGAGAGCCACCTTCCTCAAAGCCACACCCCAATCATGGAGCATCTGGTAGCCATTGACTAACTCATGTCATGGGTTTTAGAAGCCTGTCCTTTCCGTCAACTCAGAAATGTTCTGGAGGCTCATTCCATCTTTAGAACTCCTGTGTGGGTGTTAAATTATAGTTCAAGCTCTCTCCTGCCCTAGTCTTTCTTCTTCTCTTCCCTTTCACAAGAGTTGATCAGAGAGCACTTGTGATAACCACGTACACATGAAGTCTGTCTCAAAATCTGCTTCCTGAAGAACCTAACCAGCAACACTCTTAAATTCACCCTCAACCTTATTTTTCCTTGAGCTTCAGATTCATAAATCAAACTGTTTAATTAACATTTCTGCTTGCACTTCTAAAAGTCATTCCATTCTGTCCAACCTATGAGGGAAGGCGAGGAGTAAGGGGGTAAGAGATCAACCAAAGGACTTGTATGCATGCATATGAGCATAACCAATGGACACAGACAAGGTGGGGAAGGGAGTAGGGCATGTGCTGGGGGGTCGGGGAAGCCAGAAAGAGGTCAGTGGGAGAAAAAGAAGATTTATGTAATACTTTAAACAATAAAGAATTTAAATTAAAAAAAGAAGATATTCAAAGAACTAAAGCAACAAAAAAAGTCATCCCAACCTTACCATGTTCAGAACTGAATTCCTGAAAGCTCCTCCTCTTATCACAGTTTTCTTGTCTAGTGAATGCTCTGCCAGCCACGGAGATACTTTTATCCAACCCCTAATCATCATCCTTGAATTTGGTCTCTTTCTCAAGACCCAGATCCTACTGATCAACATCTTGTTGGCCTCACCTCCTCAGTGCATCCCAAATTCAATCACTCTCGCCTTCCTACTACTACAGCCCTATCCCATTGCCATCAGTTCTCACCTGGCACATGCCCATGGGCTTCTGACTATGTCTCTGTCTCCCCTCTTGCCCCTCTAGATATGTCTCATCTAATGCTTAAATGAGACCTTGTCATTCTCCTGAGTAACTCTAATAGTTCCCCCTGCAAGAATCAAATCCAGACTTCTCACCAAAGCTCCACATCATACATATCTCACTATCTGCTGGTGCCTTGCCATTTCCCAGGCACGTCAGCTTTCTCTCTATCTGTTGTACACACGAATTCTTTCTTTGTCCCAGAGCATTTACATTTGCAATTTCTGCTGTTTGGAAGGTTCCTATCCAAGATCTTTGCTGGCCTCCTTCTCCCTCCTTAAATCTCTAATGTCACTTTGAAAAGGTCATCTTGACCGCCCAGATAAAACAACTCCCACAATCTTTTATAATTTGATTTCATTTTATCCTCTTTATTTTTAAAAAATATACTTTTATTGATTTCAGAGAGGAAGGGAGAGGGAGAGATAAATAGAAACATCAATAATGAGAGAGAATTGTTGATTAACTGCCTCCTGCACACCCCACAATGGGGATCAAGCCGGCAACCTGGGCATATGCCCTGAGTGGGAATCGAACCTTGACCTCCTTGTTCATAGGTTGATGATCAACCACTGAATCACACTGGCCAGGCTCATTTTATCCTCCTTATGGCATTCGTGTGTTCTGATAGTTGTTGCAAGGGACTGAGTTGTGTCCCTACAAAATTCATATGTTGATGCCCTGAACCCCAATGCAACTATATCTGGAGATAAGGTCTCTATGAAGTAAGTAAGGTTATATGAGGTCACAGAGGGTGGGGCCATAATCCAAAAGAACTGTGGGCTTTATAAGAAGAAGAAACAAATATATATATTCATAATATTCAGGATGGGGCAAAGAAGTGTACAGTTGTGAGAATGCAAAACAGTTTATTCTTATATTATTATTTGTTAATTATTTTATTATTTTTTCATATGAACAGTAGTAAACCTACTTTGGCCCCACCCTGAATTTCTCTCTCTGTCTCTCTCTCATCATATGAGCATACTGCTAGAAGGTGGCCATCTGCAAGCCAGGAGCACACCTTACTAGAACCCAACCATGCTGGCATGGCTGGGTACATGGGACTTCTAATCTCCAAAATTCAAGCAAATGAATTTCTGTTGTTTGAGTCATGCTGTTTGTGGTATTTTGGTATGGTAGCCCAAGCAGACTAATGTATTTGCTTACTGGTTTATATGTTTATGATCTACCAGTATATCCCGTCATATCATACGATAGCAGACTTCTTGGGTAGGGTGGCGTCTCCTTGCTCATTACTGTAGCTCCAGTGCAAGGAACAGTGTCTAGTGTACTGCAGGCACTTAGTAAGACTATATTAACTGGCTGCATGATAGCTGCCTCGAAAAATAGTTAGGTTGAGGAAAAAGACAGATGTATAAATTTAAGTGCTGCAATTTCTGGCAGGTATATAGCTAGAGAAACTTTCCTAGCTTAGATCATTAAAAAATATAGACCAACTATGAAACATCTATTTAAATTCATAAAATTGTTAGAGAAAAACTCAGGATCTAAAATGACTGAAAAGTACAAATGTTGAGGGACTTGGCAACTGCTCTGAGTTGATGTCCTAATCACTGAGAAAGGGAGGGAGAGATTTATGTGTATTCTGGTAAAAAATAAAAGTTAGATAATTGAACAAATCCTGGAAAGACTTCTAATATTTATACAAGCAAAGAGAAGAATGTATCAAGAAGTTGGTATAAGTTTATCAGGCATTGATTAAAACAAGCCAACTGGGAAAGGCTTTGAAAATTTCCTAAGAGTAGGGCCAGGGTTGGAAGGTGAGGAGAGATTTCTATACGACTTGAATACAGGATTTAATTTTTCACAGGAACATATCTTCTTCCCTCTTCCTTCTCCTATTCTTTTTTCCCCTCTCATTTTTCTTTCTCATTTGTTTGTGATTCTTTCATCTGTTCAGAAGATATTTGATGGACCACCCTCCACGCGAGACAGATGCAGATGAAGGGGCCCCACCTGCAATGAGCTTGGGGTCCAAGTAGGTGTGTGTGTACCTGTGCCTCTGAGTGACACGCATGTCTGTGGGAGGGAGTATGCAGGGAAGGGAAGTGGGAAAAGGCAGAAGGGAGGCCTTTATGGCTCTGGCATGTAATCTTAAAGTTGCTCATTTCCTTTTGCTCTCAGCTATCTATAAGATATCTGGAAGAAACTCCTATGCATTTTGCTTGTTATGGCTTAAGTAGCCGAAATGTTTTTCTATCACTTAAAGGAATCCTGTCATTTTTGGTTGACCAGAACTGATTCTTTATTTGAGGTATTTTTATGCATGTTCTAAGTATAGCTTTTCTTGCTTTGTAGTTTTTGCAAGTCTAATTCTGGTCTTAATGGATAGGTTTCTGTTCAGTGAAGTGGTATATCTGAGTTCAATAAAACAACTACTTTAGGTACTTTCACCCTCACTTAAAAAGTGAGGAACTAAAAGTAGAATTTATGTTCTCTCTCATCTGGGGATATAAAAATGCCATTAACATCCAACTGTTCTTAAAACCTGAAGTTTGAACATGGGGCTGTTTGAAGAGGAATTTGCTGGTAACAACGAGGGGACTGAAACTGAGAGAAGTATGCGAGCTGTGCACTTCGCGGCCGTTGAGGTTTACCTAATCACGGTCTTTCACGGTCAAAGATAACAAAGCCTCGGTGCTGCTCTGCGCAGTATCAACGCTTCGGATTTTCTGATCTGCTCACTAAGGTTGCATTTTATCATTTTCTTTCTCAAAGATTCAGTTCCCATTAACAGAAACCCACTAAGAGGAGTCCACTTTGTGGCTTCAGTGGCCTACCAATCCAAAATCTGCAGGTCAACTTAGGAGAAGAAAAACGATCTCTTTCAAGATGGCTATTACTGCACAAGCAGAAAAAAATATCACTAAGCGGGGTATCTTTTTATAATGAATTTTAAGTCAATAGTAGTATCAGTCTTCTTCTATAATCCCTGCTAATATTAAACCCCAAATTGCTTTGGCAGCATATGACCACATAGCTAAGATTACTGCTTTATCCACATACTAATATAAAATATTTATTAAATCGTATACTTGTAATTCCTTTAGTCTTACATTGCTTGGCCTCGGTGTCTCACATTTTCCCCAAGATGTCAGGAGACAGAAAATGTCACAGATGTTATCTAACAGAGAGCGTGCTTAGCTGGGTTTTGCATGCCTGGCATTCACTGAACACAGGGAAGACACAGTACATTCACATGGAAGAACCCTAAGCACAGGAATTCAGTGAGCTGTCATGCAGGCCACTCGATGGCCTGGTGCGTCTCAGCACAGTTTGAGGAAGATGCAGAAGTGAAGATAAGCTCAAGGATATCACACCGTATGATCATACAGTGTCGGGAATGGGAAGGACCTTTGGCTAAATAGTGCTAGACTGAATTACTAGTAATGATGGCTAAGTAGGTTTCCAGGAATCTCTCCTGAGATCTACTATTGGCCTGCATGCAGGAAAAATGAGCATTCAGGTGATATGTCCAATGAAGCTTCAGGGAGATAGGAAGAAAAACTCAGCAGTCAGCAATTTATAAATACTTAACTATTATTCAGAATTTACAAATCACACATTTTAATATCAGAGAAAGTATTTTTAGATATCATATTGCATGGTTTTCACATCTGCTGAATTCTGTTCAGATCCTGTTGAGTATTGCTTTAAAGTGTGAATGGAACTAGACTCCTATTTTATACCTTTCACAAAAATTAACTCAAAATGGATTAAAAATTTAAATGTAAAACTGAAATCATTAAAACAAAATAAATGTAAAAAACCTGGAAACTATAAAACTCCTGGAAGAAAATATAGAAAAAAGGTTTCTTGACATGGGTGTTGGGATGATTTTTTGGATATGGCACCTCAAGCACATGCAACAAAATAAAAACTAAACAAGTGGAATTATGTCAAAGTAAAAAGTTTCTGCATTTCAAAAGAAACTATCAATAAAGTGAAAAAGGCAACCTATAGAATGGAAAAAAAATATTTGCAAATCATATATCTGAAAAGAGGTTAATATTTTAACATATATAAAGAATTCATTCAACTCAACAGAAAAATACCCTCAAAACCTAATTTTTAAATGGGCAAAGGACTTAGACATTTCTCTCAAAGAAGAAGTACCAATGGCTTATGAACACATCACTAATTATCAGGGAAATTCAAATAAAAACCACAATGAGATATCTCCTCACACCTATTAAAATGCCCATCATCAAAAAGATAAGGGATAACAAATGCTGGCAAGGATGTGGAGAAAAGGGAACCCCCATGCACTGTTGGTGGGATTAGAAACTGGTGCAGCCCCTGTGGAGAACAGTATGGAGAATCCGCAACAGTTACAAATAGAACTACCATATGACCCAGCAACTCCACTTCTGGGGATGTATCAGAAGGAAATGAAAACGCTCTCTGTCAAAGAGATATCTGTACTCCCATGTCCACAGCAGTGTTAGTTACAGATGAATGATATACAGAGTGTGAGATATATACACACACACAAGCTCTTTATGAATATTATTCAGCCATAAAAAAAACCTTGTCATGTGCAACAACATATATGGACCTAGAGTGCAATAAGTCAGAGAAAGACAAATACTATATGATTCACTTATATGTGGAATCTAAAACAAACACAAAAACCCAAACTCATATAAAAAAAAGGAAGAGATCAGATACGTGGTTACCAGAGGTTGGTGGCTGGGTGGAGAATTGAATTAAGGTTTTCAAAAGGTACAAACTTCCAGTTATAAGATAAAGAAGTACTAGGGATGTAATGTACAGCACAATCACTATAGTTCACAGTGCTGTTTGGTATATTTGAAACTTAATATATTAATTTTAAATATATGTGTGAGTTCTCATCACAGGGAACATTTTTTCCATCCTTTTCTTTTTTTCTATATCTATACAAGATGACGGATGCTAACTAAACATTGTGGTAATTGTTTATCAACATTTGTAAGTCAAGTCATTAAACTTAAAAGCAGTGCTATAGATCAATTATATCTCAATAAAAAAAAGGGGAAAAGTTGTAGGCTTATCCATTAACAAAGAATTGCCTTTATCACAAATATAGATTGAATTATTCAGAGTTCAGTGGGAAAGTCCCATGCTATGTTGGCTTCCTGACTGGGTGATATGCTTCCTGGTCAACTACCATTATTGAGAACACAGCTGCAAGATGGATGATGCCTTTTTTCAATCCACTGGTGACACTTCTCATCAATGAGACAATTAGTAAAGGAAGAGGAGAAAAAAAAAATAACAAAACAAAAAAACCATTGTGGGTTTTATTGAGAGGAAGGAACTCCAGCTGTTTGGATTGTTATGCATTATTCAAAAGGGCAGACTCTCTTAAACTATGAATGTAACAGATGTTTGCAAAGGCCTCCTAGCCTGAAGGGAAAATAGGGTCATGATAACCATAAGGAAATGACAGAATCTGTGGAATCTCATTTCTCTTTCAAATCCCTCTCTGCTGGGATTTAATAAGTCCCTGGGGGGCTACGACTGCCCTTTTCTTCCTATGCTTAGTATTTACCTTCTCCGCTGATCCTGTCATTCCTCATGTAGGTGAGGATGTGCTGGACTGGTATTCTCTTCCACTCCCAATGTTGACTGCCAGGATTGGCTATCAAAACTGGCTCCCTATCTAACTGCTCAACTCAGTGACATCCTTTTATTACCTACTAGAGGCCTGGTGCACAAATTCGTGCACCCATGGGTCCCTTGGCCTGGCCTGCAGGATTAGGCAGAAACCAGCTCTTCAACATCCCCCAAGGGGTCCCAGATTGTGAGAGAGAGCAGGCCAGGCTAAGGGACCCCATGGGTGCACGATTGGGGCGGGGGAGGGATGTGGGAGGTTGGCCAACTGGTGAGGGACTGCGGGAGGGCTCCAGGGCTTGTCCAGCCCATCTCACGCAGTCCTGATCAGCCAGACCCCAGCAATAAGCTAAACGACAGGTCGGAGTGTCTGCCCCCTGATGGTCAGTGCACGTCATACACTGTTGAGCAGCCTTAGCATTATCATTAGCATATTACACTTCAATTGGTTGAACGGCCAACTGGATGACCAGACACTTCGCATATTAGCATACAGGATATGAGGAGATGCACTGAAATAGAGGTTGATACCCTTTTAGCTTGTGTTATACTTTATTTCTAGGCTCAAACCAGGGTAGATCTACACATAATTTTCTTCAATTATCTCTAAATTTCAAAAATTTTTTATCCCTTAATCCCTGCTCTTGGGCAAGTTTAAGAAATATAGTGTAATTCAGTCATATTTGTCTCTCCTTTAAAACTATATGTTTTTTTTACAATAAGTTTGTAAAAGTTCCCTTTATTCCATTACATCTGTCCCTCCTTTCAAACTGTGATATGTTTTCTTAGATTAAGTTTGAAGTCAGTTCCCTTTATGTTTGGATTGGCTTGTTTTCTATCTGGTACAGTGTCAGATAGGTTAAGCAGTATTTATTTATCCTACATTTTTAAGTCAGTTTTGGGCTTGGAGTTAACTGTTATAATCAATCCATCTTCTTTTTAATTTTGGCCATGAAAAATCAAAGTCTTAAGCAAGTATGATCAAGATCAGTCTATATAATTCTTATAGACATTGCTAACACACCTGGTTACACTATACATAGTTTAGACCGGTTACACTTCAGATTTTATTTTGTACTATTCATCTAGCATAGAGAAGGCAAGTAGGATTTATCTTCTATGCCTGGATCATCGTGTTGAAAAATTGCTGTGCTCAGAATGAGTGTACGATTGATTAGTTATTTCTTAATAAGATGTCGGTTATAGTAATAGCTATACATTTACTACCCCCAAGCTGGAGTAATAATTTCTAGTACTGGTTCACTTCTCACTCCTTATTCACGCCAATCCCCTTCTCTTGGGTTGTAATGATTTAGTTTAGTGATTAATTATTTAAAGAATCAGAGTGTCATAATGGTACATAATACAAAAAGTAAGGGGAGGAATTTCATGAAATTAAACATAATATCAAAAGGTCTGAATTTCTGGCCTTCTAACAACTTGTGCACTAATCAGACAAAAGATAGCACATTGTAAGAGTTGAGCAACATAATTAATCAAGTTAAGTCATTAAATTTACATGGAGTCATGTATTCATTAGAGAACACACATTCTTCTTAAGCACACAAAGAACATTTTAAAAAGTCAACCATGCATGTATTATTAACCCAAAAAGCAAGTCTCAACAAACAACACAAACCTGATAACATGCAAACCACATCACACTGGTATCACACAGCCCACCTCAAGTCCAGTTTTTGAAATTGCAACAAGATAAATTAACATATCAAAAAACTGGATATTAAAAATCACACTTCTAAATAACTCATAGACCAGGAAGAAGAGTTAAAATAAAATACAATAATCTGGAGAACTGAATTATGATTAATTTGTCACATATCAAGACCTGTAGTGTGCTGAAAAAGAAACATGTTTGGGAGCGATAGGTAGTGTAAATGTGCTGATATTTGAAAAGAAGAAAGACTAAACCTGAATGAGATGGACATTAAAATTATTAAGGAAAAGGAGGCTAGAATAAACCCAAGAAAAGCATGATGGCTGTAACAAAGAAAAATGGAGAAATTAGTAAAGGCCAAAGTGATTTCTTTAAAAGATTGAACAAACCTTTTATGAGATTGAGATTAAAAAGTTACAAATAATATTATGGATTTATAAAGATCATAACTAAAGACAGAGTAAAATTAAGAATGTATTAGATTTTTATAGGAAACTTAATGATACATGTTTTATAGCACTATGAAAATGTATTAATTCCTATCAAACATACAATACAAAAACTGACTGAAATGAAAATAGTTTGAATTGTCTAATAATCTGTAACTAATTGAATCTATAGTTAAAAATCTCACAAAGTAAACAACTGGCTCAAATAGTTTTATAGATCAGTTCTACTAAATATTCAATGAAGAGAAAATAATTCTCATACACTTTTTCAGAGACTAGAAAGAATGGCAATAGTTCTCAAGTCATTTAATGAGGTCAGTATAATCTTCATACAAAAGCTAAACATGGACATTATAAGAAAATAATTGAAAGTCTTACCATTTGTTTACCCAAAAAAAAGATAACTCATAATGAGCAAGTCAGGTTTATAGCAGAAAGAAACACACATGCTTTAAAAATCTAGGAATAAACCTACAAAAATTACAGGAATACAGTTTGGGGAATGTAAGAGTAAATATTTTAAAGATGACAGTTCTTTCCAAGTAACTTATATTTGGTAAAAACCTCACTGAAAATAATAATCATCCTATAAATTTCACACACTATTTAAAGATTAAATATGATAAATGTTTTATAGCACTAAGAATCAAAATGAAGGATAAAAATCATATAATCATCTCAATAGATGCATAAAACCTTATGATCCTCTCAATCATAGGAAGCATTTAAGGACATTTAAAATTCCATCATGAAAAACTTTAAATCAAACTTGAAATAGAAGATATTAGAGAGAAGAATAGAAGAATCAAAACCTACCAACAACCTGTCATATAAAATTCTGAATGGTTAAATGTTAGAAGTGTTCATTCTGAAATTAGCAGCAAGATAAGAGCATCCACTATAACATCTTCTATTTAGTGCTTAAATGTAGGACTTAGCTAGCACAGTATCAACGAAAGAAATATAAAGTTACGGAACAATATTCTTATAAACCCAGATGAAAAACTCAACAAAATAGCAAACTAAAATTTAACGATACATTCAAAGCATCATACACCATGGTCAAGTTGGACATATTTCAGGGATGTAAAAATGGTCCAACATCCACATTATCCATCAATGTGATGCACCGCATTAATAAATGATGGATAAAAATTATATAATCATCTCAATAGATGCATAAAAAGCAGTTGACAGCATTCAACATTCATTTAGGATAAAAACTCTCAACTAAGTGACTATAGAAGGAACATACCTCAATATAATAAAGGCCAGCTGACATCAGACTCAATGGTAAAAAGCTGAAAGCTTTCCCTCTAAGATCAGGAGGAAGGCAAGAAACCTTATTTTTGCCGTGTTTATTCAACACAGTGGTGGAAGTCCTTGCCAGAGTCATTAGGCAAGGAAAAGAAATATAATGCATCTAAATTTGAAAGGAAGAAGTAAAACTGTCACTATCTGCAGATGACCTATATAGAGAAAACCTTAAAGACTCTATAAACACACACACACACACACACACACACACACACACACACACACACACACTGTTAGAACCAATAAACAAATTAAGTAAAGTTGCAGGACACAAAATCAATACACAAAAATATGTTGGATTTATATACACTAATAACAAAATATCAGAAAGAGAAATTAAGAAAACCCATTTATAATTGCATCAAAAAGAATGAAGTACCTGGAAATAAATTTAACAAAGGAGGCGAAAGACCTGTATATTGATAACTATAAGATATTAATGAAATAAATTAAACATAAATAAATGGGAAGATATTCCATGCTCCTGGATTGAAAGAACTGATATTGTTAAAATGTCCATACTATCCAAAGCAATATACAGATTCAATGCAATCCCTATAAAAACTCCAATGGCATTTTCACCTCTGAAATAGCCACTTGTTAGAATGACTATTATAAAAAAGGCAAAACAACAACAAAGTTGGGAGGATGTGGAGAAAAGAGAACCTTTGTGCACTGTGGGTGGGACTGTAAATGGATGCAGCCACTATGGAAAACAGTATGGAAGTTCCTTAAAAAATTAAAAATAGAATTACCATAAGATCTACCAATTTCATTTCAAATCCAAAGAAAATACAAACAATAACGTAAGTATATAAATAAATAAAATGAAATATTATTCAGCCCTAAAAAGAAAAATATCTTGCCATTTGTGAAAACATGGATAGGCCTCAAGGGCATTATGATAAGTGAGATATGTCAGGCAGAGAAAGACAAATACAGTATCATCTTTCTTATCAAACAAAACCAACAAAACCTAAGCTCAGAGAAACAGAGAACAGATTGGTGGTTGCCAGAGGTGTTGGATACGGGGGTAGGGAAAATAGGAACCGTTTTGTTTATTTCTAGTTTAAATAAATTTTTAAAATGATCAGTCTCTAGGTCCTGTTACCAGAGTTTTGATTTAATTTTTCTGCAATAGTCCCCTGGCACTCATGTTTTTAAGAGCTTCCGTGTAATACTTAAATGAAGGCCCGCTTGAGAATTATCACCGTAGAGTCCTGGAGTTTTTCTAGCTCACAAATTTTTAATTGGAAACATCTGGATGCAATCCAGGCGCCACCGAGAGGTTTCTGGCTAGACAATTACACAGGCCATTCAACTCCCAAGCAGATTTGTATGCTCCAAGTAAAGTGAAAAATAGATACAGCCTTTTGTCTCAACCCAAATTATTTAAAATCCTAAGTCCCAAGGATGGTCTCTCAAGATGCGGGTAGCTTGCCTACTTACAAATCTGGGTATACCACAAACTTTGCTATTTGGTAAAGAAAAAAGAAAAGAAACAGATATAAAATCTATGAATATTCTAAGAAAGAAGCAAAACTATCTTTATTCCCAGATCATGTCATTTTCTACTTAGAAAACTCAAATATATCTGTAGGGAAGCGATGAGAATTCAATGGGCAGTTTGAAATGCTGGCTGCATATAGTAAGATCTAAGTACAGTAGTAAGTTGCAGTCTAATGACGACCTTCTGGATGAAGCCACGGTGGGGGGGTCGAGGCAGAGGCCTCCACTGCAGCTGCGGAGGCCGAGCACCTTGCACGAATTTCGTGCATCAGGCCTCTAGTGTCATTCAGAATAGAGCTAAACAGGTATCCAAGAGTAAAGCTAAAATGGCTACTTGAGGCTTTTGTACAAATAGCTATAAACTTCTATGACAGGCATTAAAGAGTTTTAAACCAAAGGAGAGATACAACCATGTATATATATGGGTAGGAAGACCAATGCCACCAAGATGTCAATTTTCCAAAAATGTAATTTTAGGTACGGTGCAATTCCAGCAAAATATTTTTTAAGGATTTTTAAGTCTGACATATTTATTGAAAAAATATAGGGTGTCCCAAAATATGGAGGCACACACATTGAATATTTATTAAAGCAGTATTTATTAAAAGACATTTCATTTTCAAAACTGAGCTATCAGCTGTTAAAGTGCGTGTGAGTACGTTTGGGGGACACCCTGTATATATATGGAAGAGCGGGGTCAAAACTAAGCCAAGCCATTTTTGATGAAATGGAAGATGTGCTCACCAGAAAGCAAGATATTTTTGAAATAATAATTATTAACAGAGTCTGGTATTAATTCAGAGATAGGACCAATGACCAATAAATGGTGCCAAGAGATGAGAAACAGACCCATACATTTCTGGTGATTTGATATCCGATGGAGATGTCCTTGCAGATCCCTGGGGAAAGGGACATAATCAATAAATGATGCTGAGAAATTTGGTTGTCCTATTTGGGGACTGGTCACACGGTACACATAAAACCATTTCCAAATGAGTTGAAAGTTTAAAAGGCAAAGGTCACCTTCAAATGTTTAGAGACTAACATAAAGTTGATTATCTTTATGAGTTCAGGATTTGAAAGTATTTTTAAAGAAAGCATGAAATCACTAAACAAAAGAGGAAAGACTGATATGTTTAACTGCTTTACAATAATAATTCCATTTTCTCAAACTGCTAGTCAAAACCTGAAGAATATACTTTCAAGAAATGTAATTTAAAATAAATTTGCATTAAGAATATGTAAAGAAATGTTGCAGATGACTTAAAAGAAAAAAAAAAAAAGAAGACAAAATCCCAGTAGTGAAATGGTCAGAAGATATGAGCAGACATTTCAACAAAGGAAAAACATAAACATAGGAAAACACATAAAACAGAAAAACTTATGAAAAGATGCTCAACCTTATTAAAAATGAGGAAAATGCAATAAAATCCACATGAGATACAACTTAACACCCACATATTGCCAAAGATGGAAGAAGCCAGAGTGAGCCAGGCACTTTGAATTCTCACACACTGCTGTGGTGGAGTGCAGGGTGGGGAAAAATAGCTTGACAGTTGTGAGTACACAAAACACCAAGTTTATGCTTGTATTATTTTATTTATTTATTTGTTTGTTTGTTTGTTTATTTATTTATTTTATACTAGAGGCCCAGTGTATATGCACCAGTGGGGTCCCTCAGCCTGGCCTGTAGGATCAGGCCAAAAACGGCTCTCTGACATCCCCCGAGGGGTCCTGGATTGCAAGAGGGCACAGGCCAGGCTGAGGGACCCCAGTGGTGCACGACTGGGGCTGGGAGGGACGCAGGAGGGTGTCCAGCTGGTGAGGGACCGCAGGAGGGCTCCAGGGCATGTCTGGCCTGTCTCACTCAGTCCCAATCAGTCAGACCCCAAGCAGTAAGCTAACCTACCGGTCAGAGAATCTACCCCCTGGTGGTCAGTGCACATCACAGTGAGCAGTTGAGTGGCCTTAGCATACCATTAGTATATTATGCTTTGATTGGTTGAATGGCTGACCGGTTGACCAGATACTTAGCATATTAGGCTTTATTATATAGGATTTTTATTCATTTCCGAGAGGAAAGGAGAGGGAGAGAGAGATAGAAACATCAATGATGAGAGAAAATCATTGATTGGCTGCCTCTTGCCTGCCCCCTACTGGGGATTGAACCAGCAACCCGGGCCTGTGCCCTGACAGGAATCGAATTGTGACTTCCTAGTTCATAGGTTGATGCTCTACCCCTGAGCCATGCCAGCCGGGCTTATTTGTTGATTATTGTATTATTTTCCATATGAACAACTGTGAACCTGCTTTTTCCCTCACCTGTATATTGGTGCAACCACTTGGAACATGCTCTATTTTTTTTTTTTTTTGCTCCTACTGCAATCCAAGCTATCTGCTTCTAGATATATAAACCTGAGAAACTCTGATTTATGTTCACCAAGGGAAATGTACAAGAACTTTTTATAGGGCAATGATCTGTAACAAAACATAACTGGAAACAACCCAACTATCCATAGATGGGAGAATAAATCAATAATTTATGACATGTTTACACAATGAAATAATACACAGCAGGGCAAATGAAAGAACTATAATCGCATACAGAACATGGTTGTGTCTTAGCCATAATGAGTTTTAGAAGATTGAATACAGTATGATATTACTTTTATGAAGTTTGAAGCCAAGCAATATTAAATGCGTGTTTGCATATATATGTGTGTGTAATAAAAGCCTAGAACTAAGGCATGATACATACAAAATCCATAATAGTGGTTGCATGGAAGGGGGTGGAAAGGAGTCCCAGGTGTTTTACTAATTGGCTTCACAATGTATACATCTGGTATATGTATTTTTATGTATATATCAAATATTACAAAATAAAATCATCTAAATATTTGTTATTCAGGATAACAATTTTAAGGAGAAATTGGGAATAAAGGAAAGAATTTAGTAAAATATTTAATGATTTTGAAGATGACTGATATTCTCATTAAATTACTTGGTCTTCCTGAGTTTCATTAATACTTGTAGGCACCTGAAACCTGAATAATTTTGTTAACCATGTCACCCCAATAAATTCAATAAAAAAAAGAAAAAATACTAGTGAAAAATTGAATTCATTAACATGATCCCTAACTGAGCACAAACTATAAGTTACATCATACAAATAATTGTGAGGGTCTTGAAATATAGTGCCCCCTGCTTACTTGTTAAGTAGCCACAGAAGAACTGGACTGAACTATTAGGTGAGTAGGTTATCAATCTACTTTTGATATCAGTATTTTGGGCCTATAAACTAGCACCTGCCATCTCTTTAAGTGAAAATCTTTATTTCTCTTGAGTTGTCCTAAGTAAAAAAATCAGTTATTTCCAATTTCCTTAAAAAATGTATTCAAATAGAAGTACTGGTGTCTTGTCCAAGGGTACCAGTATCCTTAAGCTATGTAACTACACTGAGTGGCCAGATTATTATGATCTCTGAATGCATAATAATCTGGCCACTCAGTAGATATCCTATATAATAAAAGGCTAATATGCAAATTGTTCCCTTGACCAGGAGTTCGACCAGCAGGCAGGCTGGCCAACCACCCATGTCCCCTCCCCCTGGCCAGGCTGGCCGGACTCCACCCATGCACGAATTTATGCACCAGGCCTCTAATACACACACACACACACACACTGAGTGGCCAGATTACTACTCATTCAGAGATCTTAATAATGTGGCCACTCAGTGTAGTTAGACCACACCATGAATGCATTAGTTAGCCATTGCCACAGTTACGCTATGCAAAAAGCTTTCATACTCAGTGGCTTACAACAAGCACTGGAATTTCTTACTCAAATGTCCACTTCAGGCTGTGGATCTGAAGTGGTCTTAGCTCTACATGCCTCCAGATTCTTCTTGGATCGAAGATTACCTCAACCCTACTCTTTTCAGGGAAGATCACATGAGTGCAAGCAGCCAAACCAAGCATATTCATGGCCTTTACTGTAGTCATGGCCACTTACATTCCATTGGCTAAAGCAAGTCAGACATCAAAGCTTCACATTAATGGTGTGTGTGTGTGTATTCTGTTCCTCTTCTCATATACTGCAGATCACATGAACAAGTAAAGAAATTAGAATAATCCAACTGACTCCCAACACTCATATGATTCAAAATCAAAATGCAAGGGTTAAAAGAAGCATTTAGAGTAAATACAAAATATTTTTTATCTTTCTTTGCTTAGTGACAACTTTCAACCTCATTTCAGAGAATGAACCATCACTAAGGTTATAGATTCTCTCAATTTTCATACCCTTTAGAAGGAATGTGTGTTCAAATGAGATATCAGCAGATAATCAATCAGTGACAAATAAACCAGGTACGTTCTTTTGCCATTCTGACAATAGATTGGAGAGAGTAATCTAAAATTCAGCATGACGAGTTTGGGGTTTACCTAATGAACGACAGCAGTTGGGATGTTGTGGAAAGGGCTCTAATTTTGAAACCAGACAGATCTGGTTCTGAATTCTGGCCCCTGATGATTGCCAGGTGTGAGCTGGTAAATTGCTTAGATTCTCTAAGACTCACAGTCTAGGGCAGTGGTCGGCAAACTCAGTAGTCAATAAAGTCTGCTGATCTTTGAACAGCTATGTGAAATGCTTAATATAATATCTGATAGTTGACACTCAAGAAGTTGCAGTTATCATTCTGGAACCATTTATCATATACCATGAGGAGTTTTTTAGACTTTCCTGGATGTCTTTTAAAGCAGAATTTCTTTTCTCTAAGATGGCTAAGATATAATTTCACTTGAAAATAGGATGATATCCTCCTGGGAACTCTTCAAAATCTATGATTCAATGATTCCAAAAAGGCCATTATTTATTCATTTCAGAAAACCATTTGCCACACTGCTGCATACTTTCAGATGTGCAAATAAAGGGATCCCAGCTGGTTGCTTTATTTTCAAATAACTACAAAGGAAACAGTAGAATTTTGGCTTCTTGGAATTTTCCTTTGAAAATTTTCACAACCATGTGTGGTTGGAATCTGGCATTTATCTTTTGCTTCCACTCTGGAAATTTATACAGCTCTCTAGCATTTGGTGTGGGTCACATAACTTTTCAATTCTCAGTCCTAGCCTTCCACTTGCATAATTGCCTTCCAGTGTGAAAAACCCAGATACCATAATAAGTCTACAGAGCAAGACTTTAAGCACAGCAATAGCCCATGGATTAGAAGAGTTCTCACAGCCAGATTACTCAGAAATAATAAAGAAACAGAAACCTTACATAAGACATTATTTTACGTGAATGACCAAGCCTAAGTGTGTAGGATAAAATCAGTCAAATAAATTTTATAATAATTGATTTTGTAAGCATAATAAAAATATATATAAGCTCATAGTCAGAAAAACATACCAGTTTTCAAATGATCAGATGAGCCCTATCAATTTTTAAATTAAATTTTTTTGTTTTGGGGACTTTCAAAACCAGCTGTTTAAGACCATCTAGGTGATGATGTAAGATGACATCGGACATTTATTCCTCACCCCCTCTGCCTTTCATTGCATCCAGGACAACTGCTCTGCCTATACTTTGGAAAAAAAAAGTGATCCTAAGAAAAAGTTTATAAAGAAACTAAATATCAGAATATTTTCTTTCTTTTTGGCTTAAAAAACACCTTTTTTTTTCTTCCTGGTTCTTTGTCCTCTATTTGACAACTTTTTCAAAAGTGAATTTTATAATTCCACTTCCTCTTAGAGCCCTTAGCAACTTTTAAATTCCACAGTTTACTAGGTCTAGCTCTGATCCCCACTGTCACACTCCTTGACATTGACCCCTTCCCTGCCCAGAAAGATAGTACCTGCCTCTAACTTACAATTTTGTGAGTCAAATATTACTTACTTTTAATATTTAATAAAGTCATATTTATTTTGTTTGACTTGATTGATAAAGAGCATAATTTACAGGACTTTTTAACTTCAACACTTTTCTTCCTTCTTTCTTCTCTTCCTCCCTTCCCTTCTTTCTATCCATCCAGTGCCAGGCATTCTGCTATGAGCCAGAATACAGAAAACAAAGAACAGGAAAGCAGCAATTACAGCCTGTCACCACTTGGATCCAGGCTCTGTCACTTACCAGTTGTGTCACCATGGCCAACCTCCTTGAATTTTCTGTCCTTCGGTTTTCTTACCTGCAAAACAGGAATAATAGTACCCTATGTCAGAGCTGTTTTGAGAGTTAAATAATGTATACGTGTATATGCTTAGAGAATTCATAGATTATCCTGTAAACAGTGCTGGTCCTGTGCCCTCAGACCTCTCTAGTTATCATTCCTGTCCTGGTCCTTGGCTTTCACCAGGCTGACCACTCACCCTGATAAAACCAGAGGCCAGTTCATATTGAAAAGTAGTGTAGTCACAAACATGGCAAAGCCCATTAAAAGATAGGTTCACGATAATCTGGTTCTTTTTCTTTGTAGAATCTCTTTTCCTGATGGACTTTGAAGGTCAGAGGCAGAAGTAATTCTGACTTCCAGGGGGTCACTTTTTGTAACATATTCTCTGTCAGAGCTAAAAATGATATAGGTTTATAGGGCATTAACATCTTGCTTCACTTGATATGAGGACTTTTCAAAAGGTTGATTGCTGCTTATGGGGCTAAGAGCTGTGAACTGGGTGCTCACATGACCACTCCTCATATACTTCTTTGCCTTGTGTTTATGCAGTCTTCCAACATAATGGGATAGTTTTTTAATAGTGATGGCTGACGAGTATTCAGGTGTATGTTTTAGCAGAATTAAGATGGTATAAATTACTCGTTAAACTCCGTCATCAGGATTTAAATGTATCACCATATTTATATACACTGTATAACAATTGTTTCATTAACTTATTAATGAACAAACATTTATTACCACATACTAGGCACTCCGAACACAGATATGAAAGATAGAATGTAGAAGACAGTTCATGTTTTTAAGAAACTGACCATCTAATGGAAAAGGTCAGAAATAAACATTTACCAGCCATGATATTAACACTAGTAGAGGTAAACGCAAGGCATTAATGAAGAACTGAGGAGAGGCTGAGAGAATGTGCACCCTTTATCGTGTTTTATGGTCACTGAATTTTCCTCTTTGGTTTAGTGATACATAAATGTGCACAACATGCTATAGCACAGCTCAATATACAAGTTTGAGTCTTGCTTTTCAAAATGAGGAAACGAATAAGAATTGGTTTCTCACATTTAAGATAATTGAAAAAAGAATACATTACCAATGAGTTATTATTTCTACTTTGTATGGAATAAAAGGTTTATTTTTCCTTAATTAACCATTTCTTTTGGCCTGCTGGTTTCATTGTTTTGATGCTGTGTAGATACAACCACAGATATCTGTAGTTTATAGTCTGTAAAAGCTTGGAGGGGATGTGTGCTTGGGACCTGTCTTAGAAAGAGGGTTTGTGACAAGTAGGGAGAAAAAGAGCTCTAGGATGGGAAGAGTCATCTCTTATTTGCAATTTTATGAGACATCAGAGTTCTTAAGTCACAAGAAACAACCAAGTCATTAGAGGAGAAAAAATATGATTTTCATTATACCATGAATTATGTGATTTGCCTCTATTTTTCCCTTCTTGCCAATCCAATTTGGTACGATTGCGAAACTCTATTATTAATAAACATTGTAAGCCCTTTTATTTCAGAAGGTCATTTTGGTTACCCAATAAATGTCTCATGTAGGACTGAGTGAAATGATTTAAGAGCTTCTTTTCCTTTGTCCAATACTATTAGTTAAGTAAGTCTAAAAATCTATTATCAGAATTTAATTCTTGATATTTAAGACTTTATAGTATAATCTTTGGACATTTATTTCCTATAGAAATCAAACGCCTTTAATTTAACACTTCTGTATTAAAAGCCCATAATATGAAATTCAGGGTAGAAAATTTAAGAAAAGATGAGTCCCAGTTCTTGCAGCTTTCCATCTAGAAAAGAAAGAATCGCATATGAGCAATATCTATTATCCATATACAATCTGATAAGAGCAATGACTTACTCATCCACTAACAACAACATTACAACATCTGCCATGTCTGAGCACCATGTGAGATTCTGGGGACACAGCCATGAAGAAGGCGGGCACATTACATGGCCTCACAGTTTGGTGGGGCCGACAGATATTCATCAGATGCATTTTTGAGCCTTCACTGTGGGTCAGACACTCTAAAACCAAAGACAGAAAATCCTCCCTCAACATGATGACAGTTTGTTGAAGATGGACCATAAATTAAGCAATGACTAAGCGTCATGATCCGGTACTAATAGAGGTGTAGGCAGCACGATACAGAAGGACAAGGGGGAGGCCAAGGGAAGTGCATCCATCCATCATCCTACTCACTAACCACTTCTTTTTCTGTGTTTTATTATGTGCAGCATAAATATGGGCAACATTTTGTAGCGCAGCTGACACCCATGCTTGATGAGCCACTTATTACGTGCAGAGTGCCACGGAGGAAATGAGAATATAGAAGGAATAATTAATTCTCTTTGGTGTCAGCAGGGAGAGCTTCATGAAGGATTGCTAGTGTTCCGGCAGAGAAGGATTCCGTGCGGAGAGATCCCTGTGAACTAATTTATGGAGGCAGGAAAGGGGAGGTGTTTAGCCAGCGGTGAATAGTCCTACATGGGCTAGATTTGGGGTTAGAGAGAGTTAAGCCAGTGAAAGTCTTTATTAAATGCTCTTTCAGGTCTTCAAAGTCTTGAGCAAACTTCAATATAGGATAAAATAAAATGAAGAAGCCTAGTACCTGTGAGGAGGTATCAGAGGCACTCAGAAAAAAACACACAAAACAAAATACATAAACAAAAAACAAACAAACAAAACACTGAAAAGGGAAAGCCCTGGGAATCTGGGGCAAAGTTTACCTCTAAAGCAGTTTCACAAATGTGCTTCAACTCAGGTATAACGTTTATTCGTTGAATCTCTACATTTTGTTGTGAATTTCAGTACAACCTACTCTATGTAAAGTGGAGAGAGAGATACAGAGTGTTGCATGACCACAGGGAAGGCAGATGTATTCCCCACCCACAGGCCCTCAGCAGTAGAATAAGTGCCCACACAGAGGATGCAGGGGGCGTACAATAGAAGTGGCTCTGACCTGAGATCTAGAAAGGGGTCACAGATCTGCCCAGGGCACTCTAGAGCCTGGAGTCCACAGTGCGTTTTCGATCAAATCTTATTTCCTTGTGGCTTGTATTAAATGGAGTTCCTGGAGACAGGTTCTGAGATGGAGAACTGCCTACTGAAGATTTATGCAGTAATTCTTTGGAAAGAAAAAGGAGTGGGGGGAAAAAAAGAGAAACGAACCTGTAACGTGGTTGCCCTGAGGACTCTGGGAGCTCTGCAGCCCTTCGCAGCAGCACTAAATTGAGTTGATGTGGCCCGCCCCTGAATATAGGCACCCGTCAATCACCGGCTGCTGAGACCACGGAGATCTCTGGGCTAGGCAGTTTCCTGCAGGTGGGAGCGATTCTCTGTGATGGACACAGCCTGGTGCTGTCAACAACGTTTAATTCCATACTTAGAACAATAGCCTTCAATCCTAGGATACGTTTGTTTGGTATTTGATTAGTTTGCAAACTATAGCTGAAAGTCATTAAGTGCTTACTCTCTTATGAGTCACTGTGGTGAAGATTATCTCATTTAATTTTCCTAACAACCCTATGATGTACGTAAAACCAGTGTATCTAAAGTAAAGTACGTTTACTTTATGAAGGCTGAGGAAACTAAAGTATTTTTAGAATACATGACTGTCAAAGATCTGTTAAGTGGCAGATGTCTTTAGAGCCTATAACCTAGTATCATGAGACATATACTACATTTTTATGTATATATTTAGGGTGTCCCCCAAAAATGTATGCTCAATTAACAGCTGATAACTCAATTTTCATTCCTTTTCAGGTTTAACTGATTTGAAATAATGAGTGAAGCCAGACTAAGTTTTGAACAACAAAAAATTTACCCTAAAATGTCACTAGACTTTTTTTTAAATACATTTTTATTGATTTCAGAGAGGAAGGGAGAGGGAGACATAGAAACATCAATGATGAGAGAGAATCATTGGTTGGCTGCCTCCTGCACGCCCCCTACTGGGGACCGAGCCCACAACCCAGGCATATGCCCTTGACTGGAATCAAACCCGTGACCCTTCAGTCCATAGGCCTACACTCTATCCACTGAGCCAAGCTGGCTAGGGCACCCACTAGACTTTTTTAAAGGGGATGCATAAAAGATAAGGTCTATAGTACAAAACAGGCAACAGTTGATGAATTGAAAGCCCACAAATACCGAACAAAATAATTCTTGATGTTTTTGATTACTCTGCTTTGCGTTATCTGCAGTGCCTGGACCAGAATAGTCAGCAGTTCGTAAACAGGCATTGATAAAAAAAATTCTTCATTTGTGTAGATTCTTTTAAATTTTGAAAATGAAGTGTATGTTAATAAACACTGACTTTAGAATCATTCAAGTGTGTGTACATTTTTGGGGACACACTGTATATAGACAGACTGTGATGGAGTGGTTAACACATGAGCATGTATTGTGTTGTGTATGTGTGTCTGTGTTTGTGTATTATACATATGGTTGTGCATTAATAAATATGTACAACAGAGAAGATTGATCATCAGAAAAATATGCAGCTACAGACAGTGAGGGTATATGTAACTAAAAATAACAAGCATCAAGCCTTACCTGCTTTCATTTTGAGTGATTATATGTATATATACATATATACATATATATGTGTGTATGTATATATATACACACACATATATATATAATCATATATATATCATTTATTTCAAAGAGGAAGGGAGATGGAGAGAGTGATAGAAACATCAATAATGAGAGAGAATCATTGATTGGCTGCCTACTGCACGCCCCACACTAGGGATTAAGCCTGCAACCTGGGCATGTGCCCTGACCAGGAATTGAATTGTGACCTCCTTCTGGTTCATAGGTCAATGCTCAACCACTGAGTCACAGCTGCTGGGGTAGAGTGATATAAAATAATCTACTATGTGCAGAACACCATGCTCAGTTCTCTAGAGCAGTGTGAATGAACTTGACTTTCTTGGGTATCCAAAAATACAGACAACTGTGCTTTCATTTCTAGGTCTCTCATTCAGCTACCATGCTAATCATTCTTCTACACTTTTTGTTTTCTAACACTTAGTAGAAACGTTTCATCCACTGAAGTCTCCTACATGTTTCATCCTTTTGACTTGCTATACTTTTTATTTCTTCAATGTAATTTTCTAATAACTTCAGGAGAAATAGTAGATAAATACATCTTATTCTCACAAACCATCCTCTCTCAATAGGCTAGGTCTAGGACAAGCGCTTCGGGGCGATTGAGATGTTAATGTGACTGGAGTTGATGTGAATGATACCATGTTCTCCAAAGCACAGGACCATATTGTTAAGGAGACAGCTGCACTGTCAATGACGGTATGGAAGCTCCATTCTGGTTCCCATTTTCTTTCTTTCTTCTTTCTTTCTTTCTTTCTTTCTTTCTTTCTTTCTTTCTTTCTTTCTTTCTTTCTTTCTTCTTTCTTTCTTTCTTTCTTTCTTTCTTTCTTTCTTTCTTTCTTTCTTTCTTTCTTTCCTTCCTTCCTTCCTTCCTTCCTTCCTTCCTTCCTTCCTTCCTTCCTTCCTTCCTTCCTTCCTTCCTTCTTTCTTAATGGAAGTGTCAGGATCAATGGGGCCAGTTTTGCATCAGAGTTTGATGGACTACTGTTAATGTCTGACCCAATTTAAATGCCAGTACAAGAAAATCTAGAATACAGACATGCCAAAAGTTTCACAGAAAAAATTCAGTTGAATTTTTATGTTTTCTGTAACTTCCTCAGTTAAGTACTTTTGCAGACACTCCCTCCACCACCACCACCCCGCCCCCCCCCCCCGCCCGTGAAAATGAAAAGAACTTAATGTTCTTCCATATGGTTCAAGTTGAAAGTTTTAGTGCTAGCCCTCTCTCTCTCCGCCCTATTTGAAAAAACAAAGAGCCTCAAACATTGTACTGGGGCTGAACTTCAGATATTTTCATTCCAAAATTAGGACTTAAGGTTGTTTCCAAAGAGCACTACCCTGGTTGAATTTATGGCCTTTCATGCCCTGGACTGTTCCCTTCCGAGGGAGGGCTCTGCCCAGGACTCTGATCTTTCTGTAGTTGCCTATGAGATCTGAAAGAGACAGGGCTCCAGTAAAACCTGGAGAGTGTGCCTGTCGTCAAGGGATACGACCTCAGGCAGAAAAACTGGGGGGGAAAAGACCATGTCAGTTTCTATTTCCAAGAAAAGCAGTTGCTATTTTGATAACAGTAATGTCCCTTTAGTTCAAAGTCACCAGCTATCAAAACAAGTTGCAGTTCACAGCAGACTAATTCCTTTCCATTACGGAGAAGCAGATCCCAGTGTAACTGAGTCTAAATAAAAAGATATTTATAGAGAAAACTCAGTTCATGAGGAGCAAGGAGAAATCAACAACAAGCTGGGCTTCTTAAATGTTCAGGCGAAAAAAGGCACCCTATACAGTTTATACCCATAGGATTAAGAAATCACTGGGAAAATTATCTTAGAAGAAAATGATGCTCTAAAAGATGATTTGCCAAAGAGATAGGTAATCATCTCTCAAAGCAATCATCTATCAAAACAAAATACAGAATCCCTCCTGCTCCGGCCCATGTGTTACCCGCTCAGAACAGCTCTGCTCTGCACTCGGTATGAGGTTTGAGCAGGAAGTATTATTGTCTGGCATTAGAGCCAAGGCAGGATCCAGCTTGAACCTCCAAGTCATTTCACAAGGAAGTATGAAATTGCAGAACAATGTGGGTGGGCAATAGGCTTGACCTGACTCTCATTTACTGAATAAACACAGACTCCAGTAGTTGTACTTCTGAGAGCTTCAGCAGGGGCATTGCCAACATATAGCACTTGGGCTAGAGATGTTTGGATCCCATCATAAATCTCCATGAACACTCCCCTTCAAGTCACCCTTAATACACGTACAATCTAAACAACCTAAGTGAAATCAGGTGTGCTTGCTCCAGTGTAGTTTCAAGACAAATCAATTAGCCTTCTCTTCCAGAAAACTTTTAAGTGCTAGGTCCCTCCTATAGGGAATTTCTGGAGCTGCCATCCCACTAAACTTTAGTCCAAATCTTGAGATTATATGCAACGTTGGTTTTTGCTGGAACAGGGTACTAGCGGCCCCCTTGCTCCTCAATCCTCTTGTATTCCCATTACAGTTGCTGGCAGCTAGAGCAGGTAAAGAAAGCCATATTGTTTGTGTAGTATAAAAGATGACTTCTTAAAGATGTGCAGACAGCAAAATCCATGCTTGAGCAATTGTGAAAACAAGAAAAACCTGAAACCAATTAGTGATCTATTTATACACGTAAAAAAGTGGAATATGATTTCTTACTGTATGGACTGGACAGCTCTCAAGTCTTTTCTTCCCAAGCTTCTTGGCAGGGAGGGACATATTCTGCAGAGGAAACCACAGGGGCAGGTTTTGTGAGTTGTCTGAAGTGGACACATATGGATGAAGCATGCCCACATTAGGTCAGGTTCACTTTTTTAAAATGTATTGGCTAGCAAACAATAAAAAAGAATACAACACAATTTTTCATTTCATTACATTCCTACATTTAAAATTATGTGCAACCAGTAACATGTGGTCACTGTAACCAGTGAAAATTCAATATTTATAAAATAACTATACTCTAAGCCTATGGATTTTCAGCCAATGTTTGAATTAGGGAACTTGTGAATACAATTCTCTTGAATGTTGATATTTTTAATCACATAAGAACACTCATTATCTGACCTAAACATGTGGAAGATACTCTGCTGGGTACCATGTAACGTGGCGGTGGGGAATGTCTGGCCTGAGAGTTGCATAAGGCCCCCCCAAATCATTTGGTCTGGCCCTGCCAAGGCATTGGGGGTGAGTTACTTAAATATTTGACCGAGGATAGCAGGCTAATTTTTAAGTTGATAATTTTGTATGGCCTGTGAATGATGTTATAAACATCCAAATGGCCGTTGGCAAAAAAAGGTTCCCCACCCCTGGCGTAAAGCATGTGCAACAGAAGCGTGGTATTGGAGGTGGGAAAGACTCTTAAAATCCATTGGGTCTAATGGCCATGTCTGCCCTGGTGAGAGTTGAAGTCTTATTCAGAGTGCATCCCTCCTAACACAGTGATAGGCACTTTTATAAATAAAACACCAGAAGTAAAAATAAAATAGGTACAAGCAATTAGGATAGTATTTTTGATGTGGTCAAGTCATAAAGGTATCAAGAAAACGACATGATCAGACGGAGTAAATAATCAGAATTTGTTTTCTTAGCCACTCAAAATATTCTCTCTCTAGCCATAATATTACAATAGTTTCATAGCTTTATGTCCTCATAGTATGTGACTCCTTGGATTTTTTTCAAACTACAACTATGTCTATTGAGCTACATTTCATAAGCTATCAGTTAACTGGACAAAACTCCTGGCCTGGTGTAGCTGGAGGGCTTTTGTGTATGAGGCATTGTCTGCTTACTAAGCCTAGTTTGTACTTTCAATATAAACTGTTGAGTGGATATTGCCTCTTACAGGACATAGAAGTTGACCAAAAAGACACCAGAGATACAATGAACAACAATTCTTGTGCGAATCATGCAGTTCTCTTATGCTTGAGATAACATTAAAGAAATCAGTTGAAGGCAAGAATGGAACTGACAGAGAGGGGTATATAGTCTTAAAAAGAGTTAGGTCAGCTCAGGAGGTGCTCATGATATTCTTGAAGGTGGACCTTCATGATGCAAACATTGAAGAGAACTTTCCTTGGAAGAAGACAAGATGAAAGAACATTAGGTTCCAAATGTAAATGGAACACCCCTCTCCCCCCCAAAAAAAAGTTAAAACAAAGGGAGACTCAGGGAAGTCCCTTAATCGAGACATCTTGGCTCTCCCAATCCATAAACCATTTTGCTCCAGGGGATAGTTCCAACCATAAATTTTATGAAGAGACCCTATGATCTGGCACCATGAGTTGGCAGACAATTGAACCCACTCCCAGGATCTTAACCTTCTTTGCCAGGGAAGTCATCATCTGAATGGGAAAAACCATTGCAAAACTTTCCCTTCATCTAACAAGAATGACTCATTGTAGATGTATCACAAGGAAGTGCTTTGTTCCAGACACAGTTCCTAGAAATAGTGGGGCATTCCAGTCCAATAGATGAAAACCTGCCTCACAAGAACCAAAGCAGTGTGTTTGCATCACTTGTCTATGAATTCAAATTGCCTGCTTTCACAAGAAGGAGATGGGGCTTCCAAAAGAATGGATAATCCCAAAGTCTCTGCGGATTACCTAGATTGCAGAATGTTTACAGCAAAATTTCAATCCCAAGAGGTATCTTTCTTATCAATCTTGGACCCGTCCTTTGTCGCTGCTCTCATTTGTTAAATGAAAGCACATTTTGTCAGGCTAAACAAAGTTCAGTTGAGCATTTAAATCTATTGCGCAATTACGACAACTTAAAAATTTTAATGCAACTTTTAGATTGATTATACAGTTATGGATATACAATGTGTTAGTAAATCTTAAAATTTTTAAATAAAATTACTACTTAAAATTTTTAACTAAAAAATGCATGGTAAATAGCCTGGCCCACATGGCTCAGTGGTTGAGTGTCAACCTATGAACCAGGAGGTCATGGTTAGAACCCTCCTGACGCAGTCTTGCAGGTCTCTCTGTGTGCCTGCATGACACTTTCCCAAGTATGATTAGGTATTTATGTAATTAGTAGTTCAGGGTACACTCTGCCTACTGTACTGTAAGCTCTATCTGTACTGCTCACTGTTTTCCGTTTCCTAACACAATGCCTGGTGCAGGCAGGGCAATTTCAATCGTTGTGCCGAACAAACAAACCGAAGTGCAGCTAACTAGACAGTATTAGGCACCTCATCAATGCTGAATGGGATAATGCCTCAACTCACTGTATTAGGCCTTTTCGCAAGGAGGATTTTGAGGAATAATGGGGAGAATTTCAGTCCCAGTGACAGTCCTGTGGGGAAAACAAGCCTTCTCAGCATGTGGATGGAACTGTTGCTTGTGTCCAATAACAACACAGACCCTTCCTCCTAAATGTGGTCTTATATTAAGGGTGCTCACAGGATTTACTTTATTCTAGACCATGCTAATTTGCCCTCATGATTGTATATTAGTAACCAAATGGAGTAATGGCTGCATGCTATAGGAAATGAAAAGGATACAATTAACCTCCTTTTGCTCCTTAAAATACAGAATGCCTTTGGTTCAATTCAAGTGGAAATTATAACTACAGATATAAACTCATTTGAGTGCAGGGCAACCATTGATGGAAAGTGGCTGAGCTCCTACAGCTTCCTGGGGCAAGGCACTGAGTACCCTGTGGGACAGTTGCAGCTGGGAGGAGCAAATGCGGCTCTCAGAAAGGTCATCCATGCCTCAGGTGGGTGCTCTGTTAAGAGAGTCTGGAGAATGTGGCATTTAAGGTGTAGACTCAGAAACTAGACCACGTGAGTTCAAAGCCCATACCTGACACCTACTATTTGGTTTTCTTCTGGGCAAGTTACTTCAACTCTCTGCACCTTGTTCTTCTTATCTCTAAAACAGAGATGATGGTAGTACCCACTGCATAGGGTTATTGAGAAGATTAAAGAAGTTAATGCAGGCAAAGTGTGTAGAAGAGTTTCTAGAGTAAATGTTTCCTGAGTAGTGTTTTATTCTTATATGAACACACTCTTAGAACATATTTTGAGAAATGCATCCTCCTAAATAAGTCATTTTTAAAAATATATTTTATTGATTTTTTTACAGAGAGGAAGGGAGAGGGATAGAGAGTTAGAAACATCGATGAGAGAGAAACATTGATCCGCTGCCTCCTGCACACTCCCTACTGGATATATGCCCACAACCAAGGTACATGCCCTTGACCAGAATCGAACCTGGGACCCTTGAGTCTGCAGGCCAACGCTCTATTCACTGAGCTAAACTGGTTAGAGCTAAAAGTCATTTTTAAGAGATTATCTTAAATTGGGTTCAGAAGGTTAGCATCTTTTGGGAGAAAAGATAGAAGGAACACAGTTAAGAATCAGTAATTATTTTTGCCAGATGTCAATCAAAGTTTATGAATTCCTAAGAGATTTGGTGGAAACTCGTTTACTTTCTAGGGCTTCTATCATGTTCCTAAATTAGGTTCCAAGGATTTAAATGAGTCTCTTTTTTGAGTTAATTAATTGCAATAAGGATTTATTGAGAATCTCCTAGGATCAGAATACAATTGAAAAGTTCCCTTGGCAGGAGTACCACCAGAGTGAGGGAACTGTAAAATTTTCTTTCCTGTTTTCCAATCAGAAAGGGTGGTTGGATATGAACTCAGGTGCTCCTAAATATATTCTCATGAATCAGAAATTATATTTACTAAGTGCTAATTTGTTGTAAAATTAACAATGGCATACATGGGTGATATGTATCCTTTCATGGGTTTTATAAAAGAAAGGAAATTATAATGGTAAAACCATACAGCATAAGTTCATAAGGTGAATAAAAGTTATATAGATCTTTTCAATGAATCCAGCTCTATATTAAATAATTTTAAAGGACTGAGAGGAACTAACAGGTGTAATGGTTTAATTCCAGTGTGGTTTTCTTCTGTTTTCCTTTTGTTTCTCTTAAACTTTCTGCAATTGTGTGTGCTGGGATTTCAGGATGTGAGAAATGGGATGGTTGATCTAGAATAATTTCTCAGCAATAAAAGCCTCCTTTTTGGAGACTTACTTTTTCCTGTTCTGTTGTTTTTATTGCCACCAAACACATCTTCCCTGAAGGTGAAAGAATAGATGTGAATTTTAAAAATGGGATACACATTTAAAATATATATTTGTATTGATTTCAGAGAGGAAGGGAGCGGGAGAGAGAGATAGAAACATCAATGATGAAAGATAATCATTAATTGGCTGCCTCCTGCACACCCCACACTGTGGATTGAGCCCATAACCTGGGCATGTGCCCTGACTGGGTATCAAACTGTAACCTCCTGGTTCATAGGTCAAAATTCAACCACGGAGCAACACCGACTGGGCAAGACAAACATTTTTGAAAGAGAATAGGTTCAAAGAAGAATGAATTCTTTTTCTACTACTGTTAGTATAAAATTAACATGATCTTGACCAGGAAGCATGAATGAACTAGAGTGCATGAAAAATCTGATGACTGACAAGTCAAGGTCTACAGCTCCTGAGCGGTGGGTCCTAGTGCAAATTACAAAGTATTGTTGACTTTTAGGGGCCATGAAATAGCTAAAGAAAGATACAGATTTGTATGGCAATAGAATCTTAGGAAATTTTTTTTTTTAATTCATACATGGAAGAGAGGCAAAGGCATCTTTTGCTTAATTGCAATAAATATTCAAAATTAGGCTCACATCAGAAAGAGATAAACTTCTTGCCAGTGGCCTTACCATGAACTCAATGATGCTTGTCCTGAAAAATCCCATTCTGTTTATTTGTCAGCTGTCTATATTTGGATACTCAAGTGAACACCTTGGTCATTTGGTTCCTCTCCAAGGCATAGATGATAGATAGATAGATAGATAGATAGATAGATAGATAGATTTTTAATTCAAAGAAAGAAAGAAACATATTTGTCTTGCTTAATCTATTAGTTTACAAATGGAGGGTGTAACTTTTCCCAAGCAACAATATTTCTTGCCAAGAACAAACAGAACCCCATAAAAGCAATTTGCAAAAAAGGCATGTGTTGATCCTAGAAGATACTTTGCACTTGCCAGTGAGACTAGTGGGAAGGGTCATAAACTTAAATTCTTAAATTCTCTGGGCCCCATCTATTTCTTCCCCAAAGGCTCCATGGTGTTCAAGTTAGAAACGCATACAAAACTGGCTTGTCAACTGTCAATAGTTTTTAAATGCTTGTATCTTAGGTAGGATCTCTCCAGAAAGACTTCATAAAAAGAAATTTAATGCAAATAATTTTTTGAAAAATCCCGCAAGTTCTGTAGAATGGGAAAGTGAGACCAATATAGGGTGGGTTAATATACAGATTATTGCCATGGACTAGTGGAGCTCCTTCCCACTGGGACCTCTGGGGACAGCAACATACCTCACAAATGGCCACCTTAACAGCAAGGGACCTGGTGTTGTCTCCTCTCCCGTCACCGGATACTAGTCTACCTGAAGGTGTTAATGTTCCAACACCTTTGGCCAGTCCTACAATGCTGACCATGCACACCACAGAAATCCCTGGGACAGCGGGAAATGCATGCTTGTAAGAGGAAGTCCTGAGAGGGCACCAGAATGGTGGAACTGGGGGAAAAGGGGAAGAGTATCCCTGGTGACTGCTACAATTACTTATTATCATGAACAAGCTTTATTTTTTAAAATATATTTTTATTGATTTCAGGAGGAAGGGAAAGGGAGAGAGAGATAGAAACATCAATGATAAGAGAGAATCATTGATCAGCTGCCTCCAGCATACCCCCTACTGGGAATAGAGCCCAGAACCTGGGCAAGTTCCCTGACCAGGAATCAAACCATGACCTCCAGGTTCACAGGTCAATGCTCAATCACTGAGCCACCACAGGCATGAAACAAACTTTAAGTCTAGACTGTGTCTACAGCTGGGCCCATTATAAAATTTATAGAATGTTATACACAGTACTAGAGGCCTCGTGCATGAAATTCATGCGGGGGGGGGTCCTCTCAGCCCACCCTCTCCAATTTGGGGCCCCTTGGGGGATGTCCGACTGCCAATTTAGGCCTGATCCTCAGGACATCAGGCAGTCGGACATCCTTCTCACAATCCTGGACTGCTGGCTCCTAATCACTCACCTGCCTGCCTGCCTGGTTGCCCCTAACTGCCCCCCTCCCCTGCTAGCCTGATCACCCCTCACTGCCTCTGCATGCTGGCCTGATTGCCCCTAACTGCCCCCATGCCTGCCTGGTTGCCCCTAACTGCCCCCCGCTGCTGGCCAGGTCACCTCAATTGCCCCCTCCCTGCTGGCCTGGTTGCTCCTAACTCCCCTCCCCACCAGCCTGGACACCCCTTACTGCCCCCCTGCTGGCCTGGTCGCCCCCAACTACCCCCCCCTACGCCCCCCCCCCCCAGGCCTGGTCACCCCTCACAGCCCCTCCACCAGCCTGGTCGCCCTCGCAGCCTGCTGTTTAGTCATTTGGTCGTCCCTCACTAACCCTCCTGCTAGCCTGGTCACCCCACACAGCCTGCTGTTCAGTCGTTTGGTCGCCCTCACTAACCCTACTGCTGGCCTGGTCATAGGCAGCCATCTTGTGAGGGCATGAGGGTTAACACATATTTGTGAAAAAGATGTGATTTAGCAATAGTACTATGTTAACAAAAAAACCAAAAAATAAGCACAGAAGTTTATGAATCTGCCAACAGTGGTTTTTCTACCTGTAGTGGGATGTGAAACTTCATTATTCTCTCACATTTATTACATGCCCACATGGCGTTGAACCTGTGTTCACAGCTGGTTGATGGGAGAAGTGTGAGGTGGGATGAAGTACAGAATCATGAACTATCGAGGAGTCCTGCAGGCTATTTCCTGTTCTTCCCTTCCTGTAACCCGCAACCTTGGATGACTGTCACATAACCGTTTAGTCTAGAGTTCACCCTTTATAAAATGAGAGTTTTACCCACACACTTTCCTCATCATGTTGATCTGGAATGAATAATGACAATAGGGAAACCTTAACAAAGCTGGCCATTCTTCTACAACCCCCTCCTTTCAGGCACTTTGCGTGGACAGCAAACATTGGAATTCTGATGTCCTCAAGTGTCCTGATCTACTGGATGCTGGATTCCCTCCTGCTCTTCTCAACTCTCTTAAGGCTCTTAAATTTGCTAGATCCTCCCAGCGCATCCACACCTGTAATTACTACTCTGGGAAGCACTTTTAAAATTATGCTAAAGGTCAGAAGGTCATAAAAGTTCCTTTTGTTGCTATCTCTGATAGCCCATCTTGGCCCACATGCATTTTAGTTGCTTTTCTTCAGATCAGGTTCCTGCCTTTGTATTCTAATTCATCAGGAGTGCTAGTCCAGCCAGTGGGGCAGGTAGTATTTCCCATTATGATGGGGACTATTGGGCTCTTGCAAGGGCAGCATTACTCCCTAATTCAGTGGTTCTCAACCTTTCTAATGCCGCAACCCTTTAATACAGTTCCTCATGGTGTGGTGACCCCCAACCATAAAATTATTTTCGTTGCTACTTCATAACTGTAATTTTGCTACTATTATGAATCATAATGTAGATACCTGTGTTTTCCAATGGTCTTAGGCTCTACAGCAGCGGTTCTCAACCTGTCACGACCCACAGGTTGAGAACCGCTAACAGGGCCGCCTAAGATCATCAGAAAACACAGGTATTTACATTAAGAATCTGGGAAAAGTCCTCTTTTCCCAGATTCTTAAAATATCCCATGGCCAAGGCAGTCCTCAGAAAAAGGAGTCCTTTCAAGATTTTAATCAAATGTAAAGGAATAGGAGGAGTCAGATAAAGTAAATGAGATGAAACCCCCCAGGGCATAACCAGGAACTTGATGGAGGAAACAACTCAGAACTGAATGGATTTACACAGTAGCCCTGGGCCATGGTGCTGTAGACCATGCAGTGTCCCCTGTTGTCATTCATGGACCAGGAGAGTGAACATTAGATGGTATGGCTTGGGTGGGCTATTCTGCATGTGGTAGGACCATCTGGGTTTCATGTAGAATACATTTCATGCAAATATAGTCTTGCTGAGGAGCAGGGACAGAAAGCTGTCCTCTGTTTATAGCACTAAGTGATAGTGCTCATGAGCTGCCCAGTATATTTTAGGGTTTTTTGGCATAACTCATGTTTATATTAGTTTTTGGAAGAAACTGGCTTTTACTTTGTTATCTTTCCAATGCCAAGTTTGAATAGAAAATGAACATTACATCAGTTTGTTTCTTGGTCCTTGGGAAAAATTCTAGCCAGAATGGACAAATTCAACCAGGGTGCCAAGGGAAGAGACAGATGATGTCTGTTAAAAAGTGTGGCATCAAGTTTTACACATTTTGTTTGGAATATGGTGTTGCCTCCACCCCAATTCTGGACCACCGCCCCCTCCCCCCCCCACACACACACTCTTAAAAATTTTAAGTTAAAATCTATTGAATATACACAAGATAAAGATTTGTGTAAGCATATTCTTATTCTGAATATTTGGCAAGAATTTAATTATTCTTTAACAATCTGCCCCTTAGTTGTGATTATACTGATTGAAAAAGTCTCATCCAGAAAGCAGTATCTAAAATGTGGGTTTGCAGGAATGCTTTATTATACTTATTTCCAGGATTGCACTTAACTAATTATATTACTTATTTATTCCAGTGAAATATGAAGAATTTATGGATAAATAGGCCCAGAGATAAAACACTGTACAATATCACATTCTTCCTTTGGTAGCCCAAGGAAACCAAAGACTATATGTTCAGATATTCTATGACATGATTACCATTATGTTGTTTTTGCCATAATATGAGCAATTTTGTCATTTTTGGTTTGGGAACAATTACCACAACAAAAGACAAGTTAGTATGTTAGATTTTTCAATATAAAAAAATATTTATTTGCATTTTTTCTAGTTTAGTAGTTAGTATGTATCTACTGACCTGGTTAATTACTGAAATCAAGCCTTTAAACCTTATTCAACATACCCAAGATAGGGCAACAACACTAGTGTACATCAACAGATGAATGGATAAAAATGATGAGAGATCTATGTATTATTCAGCCAGGAGAAAGAAGGGAAACCTGCCATTTGCGACAATATGGATGAAGCTTGAAGGCATTATACTAAGTGAAATAAAGCAGAGAAAGAGAAGTACTGCATCATGGAATAATTTATATGTGAAACCTTACAAAATGTCAAACTCATAGGAACAGAATAGAAAAGTGGTTGCCAGGGGTGGGGTTGGGGTGGGGTTCAGTGGAAGAACTAGGGAGAGACTGGTAAAATGATAAAGGCTTTCAGCTATAAGATGAATAAAGTCTGAGGATCTCATATAAAGTGTGGTGACTATTATTGATAACACTGTATTATGTAATTGAAATTTGCTAAGAGGGACAATGTCAGTGTTCTCACTAAAAATAAATAAATGAAAAGTAAATACATAAATATAAACATGTAAAATGATGTATGTATTAATTAAGTAGACAGTGGGATTCTTTTCACAATGTATGCATATAACAAATCAGCATGATGTACACTTTAAATATCTTACAATTTTATTTGCCAATTATGCCTCTGTAAAGCTGAAAAAAGTAAAACAAAAATAGGAAAAGAAAAGAAAAATGAATCCTTTAAATGGAGATAAAATACAAAAAACAAAACAATAAATTAAAGAGCTCTGTGTGTGTTTGGATTATTTGAATGTCATGATTCTTGGGTGTGGTGACACTTGCTGGCCTCTCTCCACGGTGTTGTCAAGGACCTTGTTCTATATTTCTAAGATGTTCGGTTGATGGCACCTGGTGCCAGGAATTCACTCTCATTGTAGAAGGAGCTTTCTCACCAGTCATGCATCTGTAAAGTGCCAACCAAAGGGCTTGGACCCCTCTCCTATATTTGGTATCACACACACTGTCTATTGTTTTGAGTAGGGGCTGAGGCAATAGAAACTTGTTTTTTCTGTGGGGCTTTCTATGGAATGAGAATATGTAGGAGGAAAATAGTACATACTAGTATGATACTTGCCCAAGGAAGTTATTTATTTGTGAATGTCATAACAAGCCAAATCATTGCTCAAGCTTAGAAAGTGGTTGACCGTGGTTGGTGTGGTCTGCTATTTTCTGTCTCTGAGGTAATGCCTACCTTTGCAAGACACTAAGGTTACCGAGTCCAGGTTGAGATAAGTTGGCTTGGTCTGTGTTCCTTGATTTGATAGCTTCAGGAATCTGAGATTGCTAAAAGGACTTGGTTGTGGTTTTATTTGTTTCTTTCTTTGTTTTTTGAAGGACTTCCAGATAAGATAGCTAGTCATACATTTATTCACTCATTCAATAACTAGTTAACATTTTTTAAAATATATTTTTTATTGATTTCAGAGAGAAAGGGAGAAGGAGAGAGAGATAGAAGCATCAATGATGAGAGAGAATCACTGATTGACTGCCTCCTACACTCCCCCCACTGGGGATCGAGCCCCCAACCCAGGCCATGTACCCTGACTGGGAATTGAACTGTGACCTTCTGGTTTAGAGGTCAACACTCAACCACTGTGCCATGCTAGGTAGGCACTCGTTAACATTTATATGGGCCATGTATGTGTTAGATAATTGATATACAATGGTGTGTGATCTTCCCTATCTTCAAAAACAGATGGTCTAGCGGGGAATACAAGCCAATAAACACACAATTGCAGCACAGTTTGCTAAGAGCAAATGCAGGATGCCAAAGAATGTTTAATGGGGTCAGTTGACCGCTTTGGAAAGATCAGGGAGGCTATGCAGGAGAAATGAGAGCTACAGGCACACAAATAGGAACTAACAAGTGAAAGAGGCAAAACACGAAGGAGAAAAAATAGAATAGTCGAAGCAGAGAATTCAGTTTTGCAAAAACCTAGAGATGATCATTAAAACTTAAAATCTGGCCCTAGCTGGTTTGGCTCAGTGGATAGAGCATCAGCCTGTGGACTGAAGGGTTCCGGGTTCAATTCTAGTCAAGGGCACATGCTCAGGTTGCAGGCTGATCCCAAGTAGGGGGTGTGCAAGAGGCAGCGGATCAATGATTCTCCCTCATCATTGATGTTTCTATCTCTCTCTCCTCCCTTCCTCTCTGAAATCAATAAAAATATATTTTTAAAAAGGAATTAAAAAAAACACCCAAAAGATCTTAAAATCTGCTGTGCCATCCTGGTTAACTTGCAATAACAAGCATTATATGTTTTCTTCCCAGTTTTCCTTGTTGTTTTGGTCAGAATGAACCCTTACTGCATAGGAATTCTTACTATATTGTTGCCTTTGGTGGTCAAAGAGTTACCAGGCTTTTCCCTTCAGATAAATGGATTCCATTAGGAGCAGATGTAATTCTAATCTGCAATGTCTAGAAAACATTCAAGGGATTATTTGGATTAAAGATATCTAAGTATTTAAAGAGAAAAATATTATCATTACTTTAATAATACTTTCCCAGGTTGCAAACTAATAACTGGCTCCAACAATCACATCTCTGTAACTGTTCACACATTTCAGGCATTTAACAGCCCCAAAAGAAACGTCAACAGCTGAATTGCCTTGATTTGATTGCTAGAGACTAAAAGGTTTTGTTTTAATACCAAAAATCAGATCATGAGAGCAAAAGTTAGATAGGAAGGCTGAACTTGAACCAAGTTCAAACGCTTCATTTAATATGCTGTTATTAAATCTCATCATATCTGCCACACCATCAGTTGTAAGGTGCAGCATTATTTCATGTAACATTAAAACACAGATTAATAAAAACACCACCATTTAAACTCTGACATGCTATCCAGTTATAAGCTGCCCTCCAATTTCAGAGATGTTAAAATGTGCAATAATGTGTTTCTTACAACTGACGAATTATGGTTAACACCAATGATAAATATTTCAATGGTGAGCTTGATGGTCATTTTTGTCTATCTGCTTTTAAAAATTAAGAAGAAAAATAGAAAAGTCATACATCTAGATGCTTTGTGCTTCAGATCCTAAGTGTTGGAAGGAACATAACAGAATTTGATCTTGAAATGTACATCATAGGCTTCTGTAAAATAATGTAGAGGGACCATCACTTAAGAGAGATTTGCTACATGCTGAATCTGTGGGTTTTTGTCAGCTTCCTCTTGATTTCCCCAAGTAGGATTGTACCGACTCATTAAAATGTACATTCTCCTTGGGCCTTACCACTCTTGAAAGACTTTTGTGCTTTACAGTCATAAATGCATGAACATAAAGCTAGTAGTTAAGGAAGAGTGACTGTAGTTTCCTAGAAAGAACTAGTGAGAAATTTGGGGAGTGGGGTAGGAATAACCCAAACTGGGAAGTGCAAATAAGCTTTTCTTTTTCTCTGACTGGTATGCAAAGTAATAGCTGAAGATGAGTGAAGAATAAACATAGAAGCCTAATACACACCCGTGACTCCTAAAGCTTCTGCCAAATCTCATTTAAAACCACTGCAAGCATCCAGGTGGTAAAGACTCCTGGAAGAAGATAAGACTGTGGCCCCCAAAGATGTAAAACAAGGCTATGATGTATTCAATACCCCTTTTTCCTTTCACTTTCCCTTGATAATGTGAGACTAGTTTTAGAGGATCAGACAGGTGCCCGCCTGCCACTGCAGCACAAAGGTAGATTTCCTTTGTTATGACATAAACATTTTATTATTATAAGTCAGGTGCTCTTAGAAGAACAATGGGACGAAAGGAAACTATGCTCCTTATGGAAAGAGCTCCTACTGCTCACAAGAAGAGTGAGCAGGCAGGTCACAGATGAAGAAACGCAATTTCCAATTACACCTGGGGAAAGATGCTGATTCTTACCAGTGATGATCAAAGTACACTGTACAGCCCTGACGGGTTTGGCTCAGTGGATAGAGCGTCGGCCTGCAGACTGAAGGGTCCCAGGTTCGATTCCGGTCAAGGCCATGTACCTTGGTTGAGGGCACATCCCCAGTAGGCGGTGTGCAAGAGACAGCTGATCAATGTTTCTCTCTCATGGATATTTCTCTCTGTCCCTCTCCCTTTCTCTCTGTAAAAAATCAATAAAATATACTTTTAAAAAGTACACTACACATCTATTTTGCCTGTGAGATTAGCAAAAAGTTAAAATAATTGATAATATTCAATATTAGTCAAGGTGTGGATAGGAGTAGATATTGGTGTATGTTTATTGATGGGCAACTTAATGTTTCATATTGGAGCTTAAAACTTCATATTGATCAACAAATCTACTTTCATGAATCAACCTGCAGATACACTCAGATGAATTACATGGAGTTTTGTATGAGGATAGGCATTGACGTAATTTTATAAAAGCTAAAAATTAGGGGTTTGTGGTGTACATATTTGCTTATTTAAATAAAATTTTTATTGAATTATAACATAAAAAGGAGCATGAATTATAAGTGCACAGCTTGACAAATATCACAAAGTGAATATACCTGTTCAATTATTTTCTTAGATCAGGAAATAGAAAAGTAGCTGGAACTCAAAAGACCCCCATGTACCGATCCCTGTCACTATACTTCTCTTTAAAAGTAGCCCCTCTCCTGGTCTAACCTTGCAGATCTGTCCTGTCTGCTTTGAAACATATAAATGCAATCATAGAGGAAGTGTTTTGTGCTTTGATTCTTTTACTCAGCATTCTGTTTGTGAGATTCATCCATGATGCTATGTGTAGCTGCAACTTGATTTTCACTGATGTTGCTAAACAGGTAGGTTATACGGTGGCCACAGGAAGGCACATCAGAGGTACTACAGGGAGCAGCACCGACTGGGGCCCACTGTGAGGAGGCTGTGCTATCCAGAGCCATTGCTGAGATAGCCAAGATCAGATTTGGCTCAGGACGCATTGCAGGGAAGATTTCAAAACAAATCCTGGTGGGTCGTTGTTTCTACCCCTCCTTTTTCCTTCTAACTGTGGGTCAAGGAAGCTTATGAAACAGACTGTGACTTTGGAATATGTCAAATCACAAGAGAGATAAAGGCGACCTGTGCTGGCGCAGTGACAGCCCCCTGACAGCAGCAGCTCTGAGTGACCCCTCCCCCAGCAGCCCCCCTGTCCTGTGCCAAAGCACACAGCTGTCCAGGAGCCCCGCTGACCCCTGCGAGGTCTTGGAGGATGCCAGATGAAGGATTTACTGTGGTTTCAGAGGAGATTTGGGAGAGAGAGCAAAAGTTCAGAGAATAGTTGAAAACCACACCTACTCTCTCAACTCATTTTAGTTCCTTCTTCCTGGTGTGTGTGTGTGTGTGTGTGTGGTGTGTTCAGCTCTCAAATAAATTATCTCAGAGCAAGAAATTATTGTGCCAGATACATTTGTCAATGGCCTGACCAGATGACAATGGAGAGTCATCTGTATCTTTGTTCATATCACATTTTTGCTCCTTACTAGATAAGCAGCATTTACTTGGCCTCCTTATGCCTTAGTTTACCCAGACATGAAGTAGGTATGAGACCCCAATAAAAATACTTCAAATAAGGTGGTTGTGAGGGTGGAACACAATGTCATGTTTAAAATAAATGTGTAGCCCAGTTCTTGGCCACAGACATAGGAGAGACATGATAAATGTCAGTGTTCGTTCTCCACTCCTGGACCCTCTCAGTGGCTGTCAGGGACCATTCTCTATGTTGGGTCTGGGCAGGAACAAGGCAGAGTCCTGCTCCCAAGAAGTTGTTTACCTCTTACTTGTAGGATTGCTTATCTCACAGGCTTTTAAATGGAAAGAGATCTTAGAGAGTATCTAGTCCTCAATCTCATTTCCCAATGAGGACACAGCAGTCCAGCGGGAGCAGGTGACTTGTCCAAAGTCCCGCAGAGAATAGAAAGCAACGTGCTGGAGAATCCAAGATGGCGGCGTAGGTAAACACCTAAACTGCTGCCTCCTACAACAATTTAAACTGCAACTAAAAGACAAAACGTCTATCACCCAGAACCACGGGAAACTGGCTGAGTGGAAGTTCTACAACTAGAAGGAAAGAGAAAAGAGCATTGAGACGTGCACGAGCGCTGAAAAGCTGAGGTACGGAGGCGCGTGATCCGGGCTGGCTGCGGGCGACTGGGTGCGTTGCTTTTTTCAACCCGAACGGAGACAAGCCCCCAATTACTCTGAAATCCAGTCTCTGGGGAGACGCGGGGGACCCAAACTCCTACGGTGAGAAGCTGGACTGTCTTCCAGTGAGGGTGGCTTGCTTGCAGAGCTGCGCGCAGGAATAATTGTTTACTGCACTGGGGCACGGGACTCGCGGATGCCATTGGGGACGCAGAGCCGGCTAACTAGCAGCCATTGCTGTTTGCCACGCCCTAACCTAGTGACAGCCTGAGGCCCCGCCCTGCACAACCTACAAACCCACCCAAGCTCCAAGCAGCTCAATTAGCATAAGAAAGGCCTGCCCTATCACAGCTTAACCTAGCAAACTTGCAGCCTGGGTCAGACAGCTCCAAAACCTCCAAACCCCAAGCAAAGAGGTGAAAACTGCAGCTCTCACTGTAGCTCCTGCTGAGTGGCCTCAGACAGTAGCTGACCTGCACCCCATTGGAGATCCAGAAGCCAGTGTACCTAGTGGTCAGTGTGAGACACCAGATTTCAACTCCTCACATCCATAAGTGACACATTCAAGAGGCAGACTCAGTGAGCACCAAAGCCCCACTGAAACAAGTCCTGCCCCATAAGTGTGTCTTCAGCGCAGCAGTTCTTCCATTATAGACACAGCGAGTGCTCACAGCTAATTGGCCTGGAGGTCAATTCCTCCCAGTGTACCAACAGAAATTAAGGCTTAACTACACCAAGACTTTGTTCTCAGCCCACAAAGGGGTGTACCAAGAGCATCCACCTCATGTGATTGAGGAGGCTGAGCTACTGCCCCCTATAGATCACCTACCACACAAAGCTACTCCATCAACACAGGAAAGCAGCCAAAATGTGGAGACAAAGAAACATGTCACGAATGAAAGAAACGGAGGAAAGCAAACTACTGGATGACATAGAGTTCAGAACCACATTTATAAGGTTACTCAAGAATCTTCTTAAAACCGCTGAGAAACTTGATGAGACCTTCAAGAAGCTTAATGAGAATGCCAAAAAAATGGAAAAGGATCAGTCAGAAATGAAGCATACACTGTCTGAAATAAAGAATATGCAGAAACTCAACTATAGATCAACGTACCCCAAGAATCAAACCAAAGATCTGAAATATGTGGAAACAAAAAACATCCAACCAGAAAAACAAAAAGAAAAAAGAATCCAAAAATATGAAGATAGTGTAAGGAGCCTCTGGGACAACTTCAAGTGAACCAACATCCGAATTTTTGGGGTGCCAGAAGAAGGGAGAGAGCAAAATATTGAAAACCTATTAGAAGAAATAATGACAGAAAACTTTCCCTACCTGGTGAAAGAAATAGACTTACAAGTTCAGGAAGCACACAGAACCCCATACAAGAGGAATCCAAAGAGGACCACACCAAGACACATCATAATTAAAATGCCAAGGGCAAAGACAAAGAGAGAATATTAAAAGCAGCAAGAGAAAAACAGTTAATTACCTACAAGGGAGTACCCATACGACTGTCAGCTGATTTCTCAACAGAAACTATGCAGGCCAGAAGGGAGTGGCAAGAAATATTCAAAGTGATGAACAGCAAGAACCTACAACCAAGATTACTCTACCCAGCAAAGCTATCATTCAGAGTTGAAGGTCAGATAAAGAGCTTCACAGACAAGAAAAAGCTAAAGGAGTTCATCACCACCAAACCAGGATTACACGAAATGCTGAAGGGTATCCTTTAAGAAGAGGAAGAAGAAGAAAAAGGTAAAGATAAAAATTATGAACAACAAAATGACATCAAATACATACCTACCAACAAGTGAATCTAAAAATCAAGTGAATGAAAAATCTGAAGAACAGAATGGACTGGTGAATATAATAGAATCAGGGACATAGAAAGGGAGTGGACTGACGATTCTTAGGGGAAGCAAGTGTGAGGGGTGCGGGAAGAGATTGGACAAAAATCTTACTCCTATGGATGAAGACAGTGGCGGGAGGTAAGGGCATGGGGTGGGGTGGGGAATCAGGTGGAGGGGAGCTATGGGGAAAAATAAAAGAGGAACACCTGTGATAATCTGAACAATAAAGATTTATTAAAAAAAGAAAGAAAGCAACGTGCTCCCAGCTCCCGTGCCCCACGCACCCTCCATTGGCAGCACCCTACCTCAAAGTCTGCTCGCTGCGGTTGCTCAAAACATCGTGAGACAGCCTGAGACCTAAAGGTGAAGTTTCACAGAAAGAATACATTTCATCACTTTGTGAAATTCATGATAAAGCACAGCCTATTTATTGTGCTGACCTTACACATATCTTCATCGACCTATCAAAACTAATTGTTCCGGGTGATTCTTTCCAATACTGGGAACTTAAAAATATTAGGCAAGAATCAAATGACGGATGCTGTTTCCCAATTTTGCTTGTGAAATAAAAAGGATATTGGGACTTTAGTAGTGGATTCCTTGTGCCGAGAATGAACTTTATAGCATCTCTTAGTGCAATGTGCAAATTTGATACAATAGGCAATAAATAGGCTTGTCCCTTAGACATCAGCATTCACTGTCTTTTTAAAACAAGTGATGAATAGTAGAAAAATTCTAGCATCAAATTAAATTCTTTTGCTATACTTTTATTTAAATGTGTTTTTTTATTGATTTTTAGAGAGAAAAGAAGGGAGAGGGATAGAGAGATAGAAACATTGATGAAAGAGAAACATCATCAGCTGGCTACCTCTTGCACATCCCTTACTGGGAATCAAGCCTGCAACCCTGGGCATGTGCCCTGATCAGGAATCAAACCCGTGACCTCTTGATTCCTGGGTCGATGCTCAACTGCTGAGCCAAACAGGCTGGGCTATACTTTTAGATAATTGAGAGTATCCTCCAATTTTATATTTTGACACAGTAAGAATAACTAATAAGTAGTGAGATGGGGTAGGGAATTCCAAGTTTATATGTAAATTCACAAACATACTGGCTGATTAAAGTCTCTTGATCTGTGAAATGTTCCCAGTTTTAGAAAAACAGTCCCTGAGTCCCTTGACTCCCAAAATACACTTTTGGTCTCTCTTTTTCCATTGCAATCTTATATTTATTTAAAACAAGCCCAGTAGTACAGACTCTTCTACTTGCTGAAGAAATACTTTATCTTTCTGAGTATCTCAATGAAACTCTAAAGAGTGGGAATATATAATTTAAAAGTGCTATTGGAATATGATATATTTAATCATTTTGAAAGAGTCATAAAAACTCCATGTATGGCATTATTAAAAATGTTTTCTGGGGGAATGTGGGATAGGGAATAAAGAAAAATCTTGCAAAGGCTTGCAGCAATTTGCTAAGAAAACGAGAAGTCTATGAAAGTCTATTGCATGGGGAAACTTCAAGTCCCAAAAAAGTGTGTGCATTTCAAGGTTGTGGGCGTCATGGAATTTGAACCTGAGTTCTCAAAAGCAAACATTACTGCTAAGAAGACCACTGCCCAATAGTCCAATAACTGGTATTTGGTCTAAGTCTGCATGTCCACGTGGCATCAGAATACCTGGATAGATAGCAAAGAATTGCTTGAGTTTTCTGTATGTTTGGGGTTGGAAACCACCTTGGTCTCTGCTCAATGACTCCCCTGCCCCCATTCAGGGTCCTTCATTTTCCATACATGTAGGCCTGACCATTACAGAGGCTATACTGGGCCTCTGAGCCACATCTGAGCCAGGGTAGGAGCTTCTTGCTTATTAAGGCACTGATGTTTCCTACCTGCTACTCATACCTCCTCTTACCTCTCAAAGCCCACACTTTTTGGCCTTATGTCCTTATCGCTCATAGCCCAAGTTCTAATTCTTTCTTCTCCTGGCCTGAGTTCATGAGCCTACACCCTAACTGCTCACCATCTTAAGCTGATCAATATTCTTTTGTTGACTACCATAAAGTGGTCGGCAAACTGCGAGCCACACGCGGCTCTTTGGTCCCTTGAGTGTGGCTCTTCCACATAATACCACAGCCTGGGCAAGTCTATTTTGAAGAAGTGGCATTAGAAGAAGTTTAAAAAATTTGGCTCTCTAAAGAAATTTCAATCGTTGTACTGTTGATATTTGGCTCCGTTGACTAATGAGTTTGCCGACCACAGCTATAAACAACAAAATCTCCAGGGGTCTTTGTTTGTTTTTAAACCCACAGTTTTTGTATTTGTTCCCCTGGCCCTTCCTGTTCAATTCTGCCCTATTTTCCCCAATCTTAGTATAACAGCTTTGCTATACAATGCCAACCTGCTAAATATTGAAAATATGTTGCTGGGTATAGTGAATACATAGAGTGAATTTTTAATTAATTCATTTTTTGCCGTTTGCAGGCACATGACATTCAAGGCCCTTAATCACTCTCCTCCTTCCTGTGTCATATTCCCATTTCTCTTCTTTCCAAAACTCCTCTTTGGCAAGGAGGGTTCTGATCATCATTCCCAGTGGGCATGGTACCCTCATCACCCTGGGTCAGAAGGCCGCCAATGTCTTTCTCTCACCTCCTATCCATACATTTTATTCCTAATGTTCTTTCAAAGTGCAATGTAATCCTTCCTTTTCAGTACAAGCATCTATTGAAGTCTAAAGTCTTCATGCTCTGTCCCCTCAATTCCTGGTAGTACTTAGTCTCCGAATTACTTAGTTCTTATAGCAAGTGCCACCTAGAACTGGCAGAGGTCCACAGTAGAAACCAGTAGTAGAAGAAACTGTCCTTACTTTTTTTTTTTTTTTTGCTCTACATCATTTATCTATTGTGCACTCATAACAGAGTTGCTACTCAATAAACCTTGTTGAGAGAAATAGTCACATCAATAATCTTGTTTTCTACATGCAGAGGTTATTTTCACAAAATGGTGACATGTCCCTCAAACTCACCGACTTCAAAGATAACTCCACTTTAGGCTCATGGAAAAGAGAAATTATTGATTGAAAGTAGAGTAGCTTCCTACAAAGGGCAGACACTGTAGATTTTCTGAAAGAAGGTAAAATTGTGCTGATGTTTGCATGCATTTAGCTCAACTCGTTTAAGTGGATGTTGGTCATTAGGAGATCAAAATGTTTGAACTTGAAGGAAACAATATGAAAAAAGACCAAATGAGCTTGTTTAAGATTTTCCCCCTGAATACTAATGAATATAATAGAAAAGTGCTGAGGATATTAAGGTTTTTAAATTCATTTCAAGAAGGGTGTCAATAAGTAAAAATAGCAAACATTTTTTCTAAAGCCAGCCTGTGAAAAATTAAAGCAGTGTGTATGTTTATTTGTTTTTGTTTTTATTTATTTATTTTTTGCTGTTCATGATAAGCAATTGATGATGTGCTGGATGTTTTGAGCAGATGCAAAGGTACCATGAGATGTTTCCTTATTTCTGTGTAGTTTTTGTTTCTGATATGATGGTGACATCTTTTTGTTGGCATCAACTCTTCAATTCAGATAATCTTTTCACTGGTTTGTATCCAAGTTGGGAAATCAACTATAAGCTGTCCTCACAGCATGCCAGGAATGTGGAATTCTTGACATATGAATGCTCTCCTGGGTTTCTCTAAGCCCTTTAAACTCTGGATGCACTCCATCGACAGCTTCCGAGTTGTGATAACTATCTACTTTTTACTTCTAATTTGAAGATTTCTTGAGTTATAAAATTACATTTTCCTTGGAGCAGATATTTCAGAGTGTACTGAGATGGCAGAGCCTTGAACTTTCACAGGAAATGGGGAATGCAAAGGTCGTGTATATAGTCATAATAATGTCTTCACTGATTGGGAAAAGTTAATAGCAAATAAATTTTAGTTTGAGTGTACAGCACAGAAGGAATCCATATGTGAGTTATCTTTGAGGATGTGGTTACAAAAAACTATATATTTGGATGCTGATACTTTTGAAATCAATATTTGGGACACATCATAAATACTAAAAACAATGAACTGTGTGTGTGTGTGTGTGTGTTGCTTGTACACTCTTCCTCTAGCCACAGGTATCTTTGCCATTTATTCATATAAAAAAATGTTTAGGGAAGAAAGTATGATGGAGAGGATGGCAAGTGGCTATCTACTTTTCATTATTACATTAATGTTTAGATTTTTAACTATAATTATGCATCCAAGTATTATTTATGTAATTTGAAAATAATTTTTAAAACATATTCTGCAGTATTATCCAGAATTATAATTCTGTGAAATCACAGAACAATTCAAATTGATTATTCAAATCTGATTATGATATTTTTAAAAGCAATTGTTATTTTCTAAGATTATTAATTCTATTTTTGCTCTTTTTTAAATTTAATATATCTTTATTGTTCATATTATTACAATTGTTCCTCTTTTTTCGCTCATAGCTCCCTTCCACTCGGTTCCCACTCCACCCTACCCTCTGCCCTTACCCCACCCCCACCCCTGCACTGCCCTCATCCATAGATGTACAATTTTTGTCCAGTCTTTTCCCACACCTGCCACACCCCTTTCCCCATGAGAATTGTCAGTCCATTCCTTTTCTATGCCCCTGATTCTATTATATTCACCAGTTTATTCTGTTCCTCAGATTTTTTTATTCACTTGATTTTTAGATTCACTTGTTGATAGATATGTATTTGTTGTTCATAATTTTTATCTTTACCTTTTTCTTCTTCTTCCTCTTCTTAAAGAGCACCTTTCAGCATTTCATGTAATACTGGTTTGGTGGTGATGAACACCTTTAGCTTTTTCTTATCTGTGAAGCTCTATATCTGCCCTTCAATTCTGAATGATAGCTTTGCTGGGTAGAGTAATCTTGGTTGTAGGTTTTTGCTATTCATCACTTTGAATATTTCTTGCCACTCTTGTCTGGCCTGCATAGTTTTTGTTGAGAAATCAGCTGACCATCGTATGGGTGCTCCCTTATAGGTGACTAACTGTTTTTCTCTTTCTGCTTTTAATATTCTTTGTCTTTTGCTCTTGGCATTTTAATTATGATGTGTCTTGGTGTGGTCCTCTTTGGATTCCTTTTATTTGGTGTTCTCTGTGCTTCCTGGACTTGTAAGTCTATTTCTTTCACCAGGTGGGGGAAGTTTTCTGTCATTATTATTTTTTTAAGTGCACTTTATTAATTGTTTTACAGAGAGGAAGGGAGAGGGAGAGAGAGTCAGAAACATCGATGAGAGAGAAACATTGACCAGCTGCCTCCTGCACACTCCCTACCGGGGATGTGACCGTAACCAAGGTACATGCCCTTGACCAGAATCGAACCTAGAACCTTCCAGTCCGCAGGCCAATGTTCTATCCACTGAGCCAAACTGGTCAGGTCCTGTCATTATTTCTTCAAATAGGTTTTCAGTATCTTGCTCTCTCTCTTCTTCTGGCACCCCCATAATTCTGATGTTGGTATGCTTGAAGTTGTCCCAGAGGCTCCTTACATTATCTTCATATTTTTGGATTCTTTTTGCTTTTCCGGTTGAGTGTTTTTTGGTTCTTTGTATTTCAAATCTTTGACTTGATTCTTGCGATCCTCTAGTCTGCTGTTGGATCTCTGTATAATATTTTTTATTTCAGTCAGTGTATGCTTAATTTCTAGTTGGTCCTTTTTCATATCCTCGAGGGTCTTGCTAAATTTATTGGCCTTTTCTAGGAAATTCTTGAAAAATCTTATAACCGTAGTTTTGAACTCTATATCCAGTCATTTGCTTTCCTCCACTTCTTTCATTTGTGATCTGTTTCTTTGTCTCCACATTTTGGCTGCTTCCCTGAGTTGATAGAGTGGCTTTGTGTGCTAGGTGTCCTATAGAGCCCAGTGGCTCAGCCTCCCCATTTACCTGAGGTGGACACTCTTGGTGCACCCCTTTGTGGGCTGCGTGCACAGTCTTGTTGTAGTTAAGCCTTGATTGTTGTTGGTATCACTGGGAGGAATTGACCTCCAGGCCAACTGGCTGTGAGGATCAGCTGTGTCTACAACTGGGAGAACTTCTGTGCTGGAGACACTCTTATGAGACAAGATTTACAAAAGCCTCTGTACTCATCTTGGATGGGGCGGAGTCTCAGGGTGGAGCAGACAGCATTGGTTTCCTGTCAGCCTTGACCTAATAGGCCCTGGTGTCTTAGTGTCCCGTGGTAATCGCTGCAAGCACCTCTGAGAGAAAGCCGCCCTCGAGTTCCACCTGCTGCCAGACAGTCCAGTTTCTCCCCGAATGAGTCTGGGTCCCCAGAGTTCAGTGCAGCCTGGAGCTTTTGTCTCCCTCCTGCTTGAGAAAGCCAGCTGTGCACTCAGTTGCCAGTCCTCTCCACGCGTCTCAGTACCTCTGCCTCCTGCAGCTCCTCTGAGTCTCAGTGTGTTTTTCTCTTTCCTTCTAGTTGTAGAATTTCAGCCAGCCTTCCTGTGGTTCTGGATGATGTCCATTTCATCTTTTAGTTGTAGTTTTGAAATTGTTGTGCCAGGCAGCAGTTTAGGTGTTTACCTATGCTGCCATCTTGGTTTCTCCCTTCTATTTTTGCTCTTATGGATTAGATTTACTCAATAAACATTTTAACACTTGCTATGTACCATGCACTCTGTTAGGCATCAAGGATACTAAAATAGGTAAGATAAAGATCCTGCCTTTGAGAAGCTTGTAATTTAATAGTTAATATGAAAAGAAGCCATAAATAGTATGAGTAAAGCAAAGTTCTATAACTGCTATGCTAGAAAGCTAAGTAAAATGCAGTTATTTATTTTTAAAAAAATATAGTTTATTGATTTTTTACAGGGAGGAAGGGAGAGGGATAAAGAGTTAGAAAGATCGATGAGAGAGAAACATCAATCAGCTGCCTCCTGCACACTCCCCACTGGGTTTGTGCCCGCAACTAAGGTACATGCCCTTGACAGGAATCGAACCTGGGACCCTTGAGTCTTCAGGCTGACACTCTATCCACTAAGCCAAACCGGTTATAGCAAAATGCAGTTATTAAATCATCTCAATAGTTCATGAAAGGAATGATAATGTGGGAATGAGACTCAGTACACTGCCAGATACCAGATGTAGAGTTGAGTGTATGGCCAATTCCTTCTAGAAAAGTGGAGCATTGCTTTTAGCAAGTGGATGACATGGTCTCCAGATATTTGGTAATTATGTGTATTGGCACCCTCCTCAAATCTGAGGTTTGGTTGTGACACTCGAATATATTATTTCCATTTGAATGTAATTAACTAAAGATTTACTTGCTCTCCCCAAACAGTTATAACAGTTCATCTGTATTTTAGTCAATTCTGATTATTCAGAGAAACATTCCATACGGTTGCTGCAAGCACTGAGTTAGCATCTTTGGAACCATGCTGTGAGAGGAAAGAGTTGGGTTCCTGAGAGCCTCTGATCCTATTTCTGTCAACTGATCAATATATAACCTTGTTTTAGGTGTGTTTCTGTATATGGACACCTTCTTTAATATAGATCGCTTATAAGTAATTAATTTGATAGTCATTGAATGATTTAAATCCAGGGACATTGGAGGTCATTTGTGTTATATACAGTTACTTTGCCAATATCCCTTTCCAGATAACCTCTTCCCTGTATAAACACTTAGCAAATATTTTTTAAATATATTTTATTGATATTTTACAGAGAGGAAGGTAGAGGAATAGAGAGTTAGAAACATCAATGAGAGAGAAACATCGATCAGCTGCCTCCTGCACACTCCCCACTGGGGATGTGCCCACAACCAATGTACATGCCCTTGACTGTAATTGAACCTGGGACCTTTCAGTCCACAGGCTGACCGCTCTATCCACTGAGCCAAACTGCTCAGGGAACACTTAGCAAATATTTTTAAACTTCTACTGGAGCCTACTGATCTTCAGAACCTGCTTTGCCTGCCAGGCTAGCAGTTTTCACGCCATATTACCTTTTGAATTGTACAAACCAGTCTGAGCTAGCTGAGAAGGGTTTACCATTTTCCTGAACCTGGGAAACATGACTGTAAATTTCTTTTGGGTTTCAGTTTCACAGCAGTGCTGTCCACTATGCTTTGCTTTAACAAAAAGTGATGTCATCTCATAAATCCACAAATTTGGCTTCTTTTTCATACCTTTTAAAGCTTTTCTCCCCTATACCTTCATTATGAATTATGGATGTCACTTTAGCACTTTCCAGAGCAGCCTCACCTACAGATCACTGAGTTTTCTCTTCCCTTCTCTAGATCTACTGCATTGCTGGTTCTTTAACCTTGAACTCATACCTGAGCAAGGCTGACCTAACACAGATATTTTCTCCATGAGGCACAGGGTAACCTTCTTGCTCTTAGGAACATTAGATACACTTCAGCACGACACTGGGGGGTGGGGGGTGCATTTTAAATAGCAAAATTACCAAGCAAAAGCACAGAAATGTGAAAAATGTGACACTGAGTAGATCCCAGGAAGAACATTTGTTTGTAGTTTAAGAGCTGAAGACAGAGGGCAGAGAGTTGCCTTGTTCAACCTCAGCTGGGGACACAGTAAGAGGCAACTCAAATGCTTCCCTGCTCTGTGTGTGTCTGAATGATCCTGAAAGTGCAGCAGGTGTTGACTTTGGGCTACAAATAGTAGATTTTAGGAGGTAGCAGATGTTGGTGACATGGAACCCACAAATGATGAGGACCATTGTATGTCATTTAGAAACACTGCCTTTTCCAGTCACTTCCTATCTCCCAATTGTATTACTGAGTTCCAGGACTCTGAACCAGTAACTAACTAGAGCAGTGGTTCTCAACCTTCCTAATGCCGCAACCCTTTAATACAGTTCCTCGTGTTGTGGTGACCCCCAACCATAAAATTATTTTCGTTGCTACTTCATAACTGTAATTTTGCTACTGTTATGAATCGCAATGTAAATATCTGTGTTTTCTGATGATCTTAGGTTCTACAGCAGTGGCTCTCAACCTGTGGGTCGCAACCAGGGTCACCTAAGACCATCAGAAAACACAGATATTTACATTGCGATTCATAACAGTAGCACAATTACAGTTATGAAGTAGCAACGAAAATAATTTTATGGTTGGGGGTCACCACAACACGAGGAACTGTATTAAAGGGTCACAGCATTTTGAGAACCATGGAACTAGAGGGTCATAAAATATTAATTTAAAGGGGATTTCCACAAGATTACCTTGTGTTATAATCATTCCTTTGTCAAGAATGTGCTTATATATTTTATACCATGAGCCTTAATGTTTTAAATAGAAAAATGATAAAAATTTACAGATGTGTATGGCTAATGATAGTTTCTGTAGTTTCATACCTATGAGTTTCAATTGTATTCCCATATAAACAACCACCTAAAATGTTATAGCCTGGTTAAAAAGAAATGTTACCTACAGTTCTGTTCAGATTTAATGTTAGAATCTATAAAGAACCATATCTGGTTAATTTTCCCTTAATTTTTTTTTAAATCCTCACCCAAGGATATTTTTCCATTGATTTTTAGCGAGAGTGGAAGAGAGAGGGAAAGACAGAGAGAAATATCAATGTAAGAGAAACATTGATTGGTTGTCTCCTGCACGTGCCCCAACCAGGTACTGGACTGGGAAGGAGCCTGCAATTGAGGTACATGCCCTTGACTGGAATTGAACCGAGGACCCTTTGGTCTGCAGGCTGGAGCTCTATTTCCCTGATCTTTGATTTTTGGGAAAATATTCAGGCCACACATCTACCTCTGGGTGAAGCACTGACCATGTTAAAAATAAATGAAGTTTTATACTTTTGCATCCAAGTAATTCAAAGTCTTTGCTGTGAACCTCTTAGAAGTTGCCCCATGCCCTGTCCATCTGCTGTGGGAGCAACGGCATCATGGAAAGCTCCCTAATCCTATTCCTCCCCAAACCCAACCATGCTGCTTGTTCACTGTGCTTCCTTTGATTCTATAGCCATCATCTCTTCAGATATAGGCAATATCAATTTTGGGGGGAAGGGGGGTATTATTGACAAATTATTGTGAAATCCTTGAAATTGACCAAATGGAAGAGATTTGGGCAGAGGTTTCGTTCAGAGGCAATAAAACCTGTGTGTTAGCCTGGAATCCCTTTGATGTCATGGTACAAAATTTGATGGTGGCAGAAAATGAGACATGATGGAGATGCTGAATAAGGTGTAAATGGGGAGAGAGGGGGACACTCTCTAAGAGAGATAACCAATCGTTGTAGGGAAACCTACAAAATTTCAACAGATAGCAATGAACTTCTGGACACATGGTGGAATAAGCATAAGTGAAAAGGTTAACAACCACCTAAAATACTGGGTAAAATATAATGATTAATTTTAAAGACTAGGAAAAATCAAATGATAGTGAAATCACCAGGTATTATAAGAAAAATAAAGAAAGATCAGCCCAGCTGGCATGGCTCATTGGTTGAGCATCAACCCATAAACCAGGAGGTCATGGTTTCATTCCTGGCCAGGGCGCATGCCCAGGTTGTGGGCTCGAACCCCAGTGCGGGGCGTGCAGAAGGCAGCTGATCAATGATTCTCCCTCATCATTGATGTTTCTATTTCTCTTTCCCTCTCCCTTCCTCTCTCTCTGAAATCAATAAAAACATAATAATAAAAAAAGAAATATCAGAGTCAGAAAAGGAACAGAAAGCTGATATCAAGGCATTTCAAGTGCATCTCAGAAAGGGGATAGGCCCTAATGACTGGAAATGGGTTTCAATAACCAGGAGGCTGGAAAAATGATTGCAAACACTGATAAAGAAGACAAGCTTAATCTGAGAGTCTTACACAAAACACAAAATTTCTAAGGACTTCCAGCCCTCATGTCCTAGAAGAAAATTCCAAAACAATTAACCAGTAAAACCGTAAACAGATTTGCCATGTATCTGGGACTTGTGTTGGGGAAGAAAACAAACTCTGAGAAATGAAAATGCTAGGTCACTGCTAGTGTGTCTAAATTTGTATACCTGGATGGTGAAGGTTAATATGATCTGAGAAAGTAACCTTAAAACCTAGTCCAAAATCACTGAAATCCCCTGGGTCTCCACCAAAAGCAAGCGACAAGTCATCATTTCCTAACTCGGGGCAGTTTGGGCTCCAAAAAGTTTTTAAAAATCAAGCTAAAAATAAGTCTACTCTAATAGATTGCAAACCTTACAAGAAAATCACTGTGAGGAAGAGTCAGCTGATGTGAAAACAGATGAAATAATGACACAGGTAACATACTAGAACAATCTGAAAGAGATTAGAAGGTAAATGTATTTCCAATAGGACATTTACAAAAGAAAAGCCATATTAATACAAATAGCTCACATACATTGCTGTTTTAATCTATAGTCTCAGTTTGCATTGAGAGCTTGCAAATAAGAAATAAGCCCCTAGCTGACTTTATTGCAGAAGCTAAGAGTGAGAGTTGAGAAAGTCAAGGTTGTTTTGGATATGTGATGAATCTTTTGGGTTTGGTTTTATGTCACAAGCATCCATCCAAAAACTATAAAGAAAATCTTATTGTACCAGGAAAGAAAAGCAATCCTATCAGGAAATGAAAGATAAAGTTGAAAAGTTCAAACAGGCAAAAGTGAAGTGAGAAAAAAAAAACTATAGATTAGTATCAATGTCTAATAGAAATATTTTGAATAGAAATACAAGATGTGGAAAGTTTTCTCCTATGAAAAGTTCAATAGTTTAAGATCTCATTAAAAGAAAACAATAACAATAATGGAAGTGAAATATTGCTACTATAGAACATATTTTCATGATAAATGGTAAATTAGTATTCACCATTAAATTTCTACCAATTTTCATTGCTTTACATTTTATGTAGTCTATTATCATATAACTTTTAATTTGGAGAAAGATCGTTGTGTATGAGGTAAAATTATGGTGGTTTTTTTTTTTTTTTTTTTGCACTGGAAAAAGTGTTATAATAAACACTAGAGGCCCGGTGCACGAAATTCATGCACAGGTAGGGTCCCTAGTCCTGGCTGGCAATCAGGGCCAATTGGGGCCTTCCTTTCCCCAGCTGCTGGCTGCCAGCTGGGGCCTTCCTTCATTCCGCACCACCCCTTGGTGGTCAGTGCATGTCATAGCGAGCAGTCGAACTCCCGGTTAGTCGAACTCCTGAGGGGACAATTTGCATATTAGGCTTTTATTATATAGGAGGATTGCAAAACTAGAGAAGACAAAGAAAACAAAATGTGTGTTCTAGGAACACTGTGGAAATTAAGGAATATCTACCTTTCAATCTTATGAAGGAAAAGCACTGGATGTGGAAGAGTATAACTACCTAGCATTTCCTCATATGAGATTATTTTCTTGACAGTGTCTTTCAGTTAGGCATAGAGGGGTACAGAGAAAATAGAGGAAAAAATGGAAGTCACAACAAATAATAACCTTAGCTAACTCTTTTGCCAAGATGACTATATGTCAGGCATACTTTTAAGCACTTTATACATATCAACTCATTTTAGTTCTCCCAGCAAATCCATTAATTTAGCTTTCATATTATTTTTATTCTATAGACAAAGAAAGTAAGGCATACACTTCAATTGCTTAAGGTCACAAGGGCAGTAAGTGGGGGAGCAAGGAGTCAAACCCTAGCAGACTGGCCCCAAAGTCCATGAATACCATGGATGGCTTCCTAAGGATGCCATGATTAGGAAAGTGGTTTTGTTCTGGACTTTGTCATAGATACTGGGTAAATCCAATGGATTTGCTTATTCACTCAAAATGTATCAGACACCACCTTTATGTCAAACATTGATAGATACTGTGCAAGATGCAAAAGAATGAAACAACTAGAATCAGTTTCTGGTAGAAACAGTTCAAGCAATGGAGCTGTGCATCATCTCTAATTCTCTTATGTATATGGAATAAAAATATCAGCTCAATTAGACTCACTTCAGTTCAATTGCATACAACTATATTGATTAAGCATCCGCCTACATGCCAAGCATGAGATGGTAGGTATAGGAAGATGAATAATCCAGCCCTAGACTTCAGGTAGGTCATGTCAGTGGAGGGACAGATACATAAATAACTCCTAGAGAAGATGTGATACAATAAAGGACTTCAAGTGTCCTGGGAATGCAGTTGGAAAGGTGATTAATTCTTAGAGGAAAAGTGTATATATGTTTATCAGAGAGAGACAGAGAGAGGAAGAGACATACACAGAGAGACAGAGATGGAGACTATATTTATGCAAAGCATAAGGGGAGAGAGTAGCTGAGCAGAAGGGGAAATGGAGTTTTTGGCGAGGAAACAATGTGAAAAAGAGAGAGAGAGAGAGAACCATGGAAAAGCTCGATTTATGACCAGGGCTGGTGAAGGCCCTATTGCCCAACCTAAATAGTTAAATTTTATCATGCTTGATGTGAAGAGAAATGGGAAGTTTTAAAAAGGGAATGATGTGATCAAGAAATGACCTAGGCCAGAGGCTGCCAACCTTTCGGACCTCGTGGACCACCAGTTGGTGACCGCCGTTTTAGAAGATGCTTTCTGTTTCTTTTTTATAAATTCAAGAGACAATAACTATGTAGGTTCAATTCAAGGAAAAACAAAATGAGAGACTCACAATAGTAGTTTTTACCAATTAGAGTACAGTTTGAAAGATTAATCAAGTCCTCATCTACTAGAAAACCTAAAAAGCTGCAAGTAGATTAATGGATCAGGTTATTTTCTGAAAAACATATTTGGGCACATCTTTTCTCTTTACTTACCTGACTAATGTATACATGGCAGGGCAGGCAGAAGAGAATAGAGTGATATTTTTGGCTAAAAGCTGGGGTACATCTAAATTAAGCAGACCTCACCCAGAGGCTAGACTTTAGCTACATTTTTAGAGACTTTTACTTCCAATATGGAAGACAATATTTTAGGAGGAAAAAAAAAGTATTCAAACTGGGCCCAATACATTCTATTCAGTTCATGTTCTTTCTAATCTATAATTTATCTTCATAATACCTTTGGAAGCAGTCAAGTCCTACAGATTCATCCCCTTCTGAAAACTTTTCTCACAATGTGTTTCTTTATAGTTAGCACTGGATCTATGCACTTATTTCACTTTATACTCATGACCAGTTTTGCTCTTTGAAGGCTTTGTTCTCATTGTCCAAGTCTATTTCTGTGATTTTTTTATTTCAGAAGTAGCAAGAAGGCAATGGTTTCTACTAAAAATGTTATGTTTTTGAGGTACTTTCAAGAGATCCTTTCTCCCTCTGGTCTCATGCTGAAAGATTGAAATAGACGCCAAAATCAAAGGCAGAAACTCAGAAGTTGGCTTATTGCATGTAACTTGATGGACCTGTTAAATAATCTTTGAGGAAACCAGATTCCAACTCTACCAAACACAGTGAAGGCGCGAGTTCAGAAAATGATGCTCTTGGTTTGGAAAAGGCCCACCAGCACCAGTTTGTCCATAAAAGGGTTCAAAGCCACGGAAGGCTGGAACATTCACTGTCCCATAGGCATTTTCATTCTTTCTTGTTGGAAGCCACTCTTAGAGACCAAGAACCAGGGCAAACACAATGTACCTACACAAGGATGTCGCAGATGGCCTCCCAGACAAAAGTTCTAATCTGTGGATTTGTATTAGATCTTCTGCTCTGTAGATTATAAAAACTATATAATGAGACATTGCAGTTCAAGCCAGCTTCTATCTTCTCTCTTGGAGCTTATGAACACATTACAATATAATTCCATGAGGAGAAAATTAGGACTCTAGAGACTACCCAGGAAAGGTTTCCCTTCTTTGGCTACTCCCATTTTCGTGGCTAAAGGTATGGAGTCTGCATAGATTCTGCAAAGAGACACATGTGAATAGATATTTTCTTTCTACCATTGTAATGACTTGATAAAGGCCATCTATATGGTGTTCCTCTGTAGAGAGTATAATTATGTTTTCTTGATAGTGAGATGAGAGAAAAATTAGGTTTGTTGAATTTTAGGACATTTCAAAGTTGATGGGTCAACTTATTTTTTTCTATGTTAATTGCAAAATATAGGATAATGATTTTTCTAAACTTCATATACCAATTGGATGCTATTTTCAGTGTCTTAACTTGATAGCTATAATAGTTGTACAAAATATCTATCATAATAAATGCACTTTATATATGCATGGCCCATGAATACAGACAATGGGGTGGTGAGGGCCTGGGACAGGGGCAGGGGAGGGCTGGAGAGGGTCAATGGGGGAAAAAAGGCAACATATGTAGTACTTTCAACAATAAAAAATTAATAATAAAAATAATGAATACACTTGGAAACGAGAAAGAAAAGCAAATATTTATGAAGTTTATGTAATATATCGAAAGGTGTCAGAACAAGTGTATAACAAGGTAGTTTAAAGTCGCACCATACTGTCATTATCCTATCAGCAAACATGTCTTTCATATTATAAAAAATCTCAAATGGAAAAACCATGTTAGTTAACTCTGTAATTCACTTAGATTCTCTTTTCTGACCGAAAGCTCTGTGCACTGAATTATGGACATACTAAATCGATAACTGTCCTGAAAGATCTCAGAGGGGAATGGATGATGCCACTTTCACTCACCAAGTATATATTAAAACGAAGCAGTTCTTTAGTTGAAGTAGAATCAATTAAAACCAGCTGTTAAGTAACTGTCAAAAAAAATGACTGTCCAACTGGTGAAAATATCTCCAGATAATGATCAGGTTAGACATCATAAAGACAGCCTTAAATAAGCACTGTAAGCTATTTTCTGGAGTAGCTTTGACATGCATTTTGAGACATTTCTGAACTAATAGTCCATTCAAGACTCATACAAATGCATGTCCTTCCTCTCCTGCCTTAGACTTTATGAGCTGAAATTGGAGTTGGTTATGTTTCTCTTTTCTCTTAGAGTCACAGATCCCAGTGGAGGGTCAGCTTGACATTTCAGTTTGTTGGAACAAGCTTATCAAATGATTCTTATATTGCAATGAAAGATGATGGTTTCATTTGGGTATAATATCAACTTTAAAACATTCTCAGAAATAAGCATCTGATCATTTTGCAAAGGTATCTAGCAGTAATATTTTATACCAAGCAAATAGTTTAGTCACATATGACTTATTTATAATGAATTAAATTTCTAAATGAAAGTCAAGACTATGATTTGAATTTTTCCCTAGCAAATTCTATTCCCTAAGTAAGATAATAGCTCAGTTGTATAGGGCCAACTGAAAGAGAAAAGATTTTCTCAAAGTGAAAATCTGTTTTTCCTTTCTCTGGAAAATTCAGCATCTGAGCCATGTTGTAACAGATTTTACAGCTATCAATAAGCTAGTCTTACGTGTGTATATTATACTTGCTCAGCTAACATATTATAAGATCTAGTCTTGCCAGTGTAATGTTAAAGATAGACATATCAATTTATAATGTCAAGTATTACATTTAAAACAAATAGAAGGTCATAACAGGAGCTAGATTTTATTTTGAGAGCCTTGTACTAATTTGATCTGAGTGTTTTCTCCTAGAAAGGACAGCTAACGTCATATTTAGTGTGAGGAAAGTGTCTTCCCACAGTTTCAAAGAAAAGAGGACCATCAAGACTTGTTCCTTATAACTTTATATTTCTCTAGGAATATAGATTAAAGTATAGTTTCAGTAACTTTAGTAGATAAAGAGAGCTAAGTATCAATGATTGCAAAGAAGGAGCAAAAATTCATCTTGCAACATACTTATTTTCTTCAGACATGAGAAAAACAACAGAATTTTCCCTCCCAAATTATACACTGTTCACAACATTATTGAATTTCTATTAAGAACTTTGGATATCCTAGATACAATTTAAAAACTACAGTCCTTATATTCAAAGATTCTGTTTTGTTTTTTTTTAATTTGCCTACTCACTAACATTATTAGTAACCTCAGAATCAATAGATGAGGCTCTTCTGTGGTGATGCTGGACATGGGCATGTGCAGAGTGGCAAAAAACTTGAGTTGCCTGAGGTTGATGTTCCTATTTGGGTGAATGAGGCCACTTGGGGCCCTTTGGCTTCAGCCTTTTTCCTGGAGACCAGTGCCCATTTCTCAGTCTATTTAGTGCTATGCTTTTCCTCATTTTTGTGCTTTTCGTGGGTGATCTTGTTTAAAATTGCCTCTGATCATTATGCTGAGGTACTGTCTAGTGTTGCTGTGTGTGCAAAGGTTGTGATGTGCTTTGCAGAGAAAGTACACACGTGTTAGATAAGCGTTACATAAGTTACAGTGCTGTTGGCCGTGAGTTTGGTGTTAATGAATTAACAACATATATTAAACTAGAGGCCCGATGCATGGAATTCGTGCACTGAGAGGGGGTCCCTCAGCCTGGCCTGCACCCTCTCGCAGTCTGGGAGCCCTTAGGGGATGTCTGACTGATGGCCCCGTGGGGAGCAGCCTAAGCCATCAGTCAGACATCCTTAGCGCTGCCATGGAGGCAGGAGACGCTCCTGCCACCGCCACTGCACTAGCCAGCCTTGAGCCTGGCTTCTGGCTGAGTGGCGCTTCCCCTGGGGGAGCACACTGACCACCAAAGGGCAACTCCTGTGTTGAGCATCTGCCCCCTGGTGGTCAGTGTGCATCATAGTGACCGGTCATTCCATGGTTTGGTCGATTTGCATATTCGGCTTTTATTATATAGGACTAGAGGCCCGATGCACGAAAATTCATGCAAGAGTAGGCCTTCCTTCCCCTGGCTGCCAGCAGCGGCTTCCCTCTGGCACCCAGGACCCTGGCTTTCCTCCAGCTGCCAGCAGGCACCTAAGACCCAGGTTTCCCTCCTCCAGCCACCAGCAGGCACCCGAGACCTGGGCAGCTTCCTTCCAACTGCCGGGACCCAGGCTTCACTCAGCCGCGGCTTCGTCCGGTATGACGTCCGGTCTAATTAGCATGTTATCCTTTTATTATTATAGATTATTTAGATAAGGGGGCTTCAAACAGAAACATATATAAAATGAGGTTATGTTTTGATGAGTTGATAAGTGTTGTCACCAGAGGTTCTAGGAACCTACCTCTGTATTTCCCCTGGTTGCAATCGTTCAGTATTCTCTAATTTGCTATTTGTGATGACTTTATAGACATAATTACCACAAAAAATAAGAATGGGTTCTAGCACATCTTTTTCCATAAATTATTTACAAACACAAGCAAAAAGACATCTTATATTATGATAAAATGAACTAAAAGAACTCGCATGTAAACATTTATAATTACAGTGATATATTGAATTCGGGGAAATATTTAGGGCTATGACTGAGAAATAGGCATTGAGATGCTGTATAATAAGTACAATCACTGTCTGGATATCATGACAAAGGTTGATTCACAGAGATTTAAATCTCTGTCTGGGTAGCTCAGTTGGCTAGAGTGTCATCCTGATATGTCAAGGTTGGGGGTTTGGTCCCCAGTAAGGATACATATAAGAGTCAACCAATGAATGCATGAATAAGTGGACCAAAAAATCAGTATTTCCATCTCTCTCTCTCTCCTATCCTCTCTCTGTAAAAAATAAGTAAAAATTTAAAAATAAATAAATATAGAGACCTAATTAAACTAATGTGATGTAGTTAATATCTTTGTCTTATCTTTTAAAGGCTCACTGAATCCAAACACATTGCTAGATACTGTTTAAAACAGTCTAGGATTTTACAAGATCCATTTCTAGTTATTAAATTCAAAATCATAGTTCTTAATGAAGGGGACGTGGTCATCTTCACCACTGGCTCTCATTTGGGAGCATTTTTCCTCTCGTGTCAGGTGCATTTCATGCATGATGCCCCCATTTAGCCCAGCTACCAGGTCAACACATTTTCTAAGCTCGTTAACAGTTTGAGAGCCTACCAGAGTTCCTGAAGAGTTCATTGGGAAGTAAGTGGGCGGGAGGGATAGTTTCTCTTGGACTTTTCAGCTCTTTTCAATATTGATGTGCAGTGGTTAAAGTGCCTGAGCCATTGCAACAAGCATTTGATTGTACTTTTGTTGAATTTTTAAAGACATAAGTCCTGATTGCAAACAATCAGGAGAAAGTTAGATTATTTATAAATAAGAATGATGGCAATAGCTTCTCCTTACCACTTATTATGAACAATATACAAATACGTCAATGATTAATTTTTCTCTTGGCTACGGGCCAGGACCGAAGTTGAGCAAACACACTTTTCGTAATATGTAGCAGCTGAAAAAACATTCAGTTAAAACTGGCTCAATTTTATTTGCCTTTAAACACTATCCCTGACAGCATCTCAGATTTACCTGCGTGACTCCCTCAAAGGGCAGCTTTGTACACGGGGATATTCAGCGCCAAAGATGGAAAGAGTGGCCATGTTACATTGCAAACCATGTTAAATGGGGGAAATGGATTTTCAGCTATGAATCTCGTCAGAAGAAATATGTTCTTTTAAACACATAAGGTTGAGACATTTAGAAATATTAGTTTTCTTGATTAACTCAACTAGCTATTCTAAAATTAAAGTTGAAATAATTTCAGTATTGGGTGCATGGGGTCCAGAAAAATGAATTTGTAAGTAAAAGTCAATGACTTAGTCATCAAGACTAAAGACTCTGCCTTTTAATATAGAAATAAGCTGCCAGGTGAGTTCCTAGATGCTCTTTTTCAGTATACTGCTAAGATCCTCAATTAGATTTTTACTCTACTATTGCAAAGTGTGTATAGAAGTGATCTTTAATTGGTTTTCCCCAAGAATTTTTAATTATAAAATACACTATCAACATTGCAGAAGTGGTAAATGCTACAGAGATTCTCTAACTCCATACTAAGGCTGAGGAACATTCTAGAAAAAGACTGAACTACTATTGCAATTACGATCCTTCTAATCTTATTGAGACTCTCTGGCATTGTAATGTTTTTATTTTACTCATCTCTCATTGAATGGATGCCTGCTCACATTTCGCACTATCGCCAACCATTGTTGCTTCCCTCCAACTCCCAGGTCAAGGTGAAAGCCCTGACCACAGATGGCTGGATGAGAAATGTCCCACAACCTTTTCCCTCTCTCCAAATTCAGTCATCTCACATACGCTTCACTTTTTCCAAAGTCTCATCCAATAATTATTCACCATCTCCTTGCAGCTATCTATGGAAAGCATTCTCCCTAAAAATATGCTCTTTCCTTACTGTATTTCCTTCCATTCAACAAATGTATCAATGTGATAAGCCTTAATGTTGCATGCATTCCCCTTGGTAATCAGGGTCTACTACTTGCACTCTGTGAAATTTCTTCCTGGGAAAAGCAGAGGTTACCAGTAACTGCCTGATATCAAAGGAGAATGAGCGTAGATTAGCAGTTAAAAATCCAGGCTGTGAATCAGCTTTTGTTTAAACTGTGTCACTTTCTGTGGTGGGCAAGTCTCTTAACCCCTGCATGCTGCAATTTCCTCTTATGTAACATGGAGGGCAGAACAGTGCCTATTTCATAGCATTGCTATAAAGGTGAAATCAAACAATATGACTAAAACACTTAGAACAGTGCTCAACACACAGTCCACACTCTACAGTTTCTGTCAAATCAAATAAACCCAAGGCACATTTTTTCTTTGTTTCCTCTCTCAGTCTCTCCACAGCATTTCATATTATTGGTTACCCCAACTTCATATTATAAATTTTACCTTTGGTGAAATTGTGTAGCCTGGCTGGTGAACTGGTGGAAACCTCAGAAGATCCAGAGAATCTGGCTTGATGGTTATTATTTAATTGAACCTTATTACTTGTAGGTTCAGCTTAGAAACAGGGATATGAAAAGAGGGGATTGGAGCTATGAATTTAGGGTGCAGAATTTTGAGAGTTTAATCAGTAGGAGACTAGGTTCTGTGGAAATGAGGGAAATAGGGGGTACGGTGGAGAGGGGATGACTTGGAGTCGAAGAGGTCTACAAACTGAGGCTGTTGGTTTAGAACGGTTTTCAGCCCCAGACTATAGTAAGTGATGAAGCCATAAAACAGAACTGGGGGCCATGTATCCTCAGAGGATCCCCACAAATTCGTAGGCAATGGAAAGGGAAGGAGGGGTACTGAATCAAATACACTTCAACTACTTAAGCGCTAACACATCCTGGGTTATTTGAACTTTTTACTATAGCCATCGTGCTTGCCTCTTGGCCACTGAAGTTTTTATTGTTAGCAACTCTATCACAAACTAGGCAGAGAAATAAATATTTAACCCCCTATGTTTGTAGTAGTTAATGGGTCTAATATTTTTAAAGGACCAGGTGGGAGAATAAAGGGAAATGTACATCTAAATGTATCATCCTTAAAGTAACACATTTGGGTTCTCTGTTAATTTTATTAGCCATTGCTATCTTAGACTTGGCTGCTCCTCATTCTCATAATGTCCCAGCAGGACATGCTGTGATCCCTTAGTCCACTTTCTGGGACAATCAAATAGAGAAACGAAGGAGCTTCAGTGAGGTCGTCCGGGCAATGCACAGCTGAATCAGCATGAGAAGAAACAGTCTCTCATTCCCCCTCAAACCCCTACATCTTCTAAATCATAACAGCCTTCATGGGAAACTAATTGTGAACAGGTTCCTAGGGATTAAAGTGGTCTTCGAAAATTAAAATGACCTTATATTTTTAAAAATTCAAACACAATTTTATTTGGGTCTTTATGATGACATTTATATATTGACAGTTTATTTGCTGCTGAAACAGCAGTAGAATAGTCTTTGAAGTGATGGGTTATGTGTGTATTGGCGGAGTTGTAGATAAACAATGCCAAAAGACTCCTAAAAAGATTAAGTTGTTAACCACAAGTATGTGTTTTAGTTGGGAAGATTTATTTGTCGTTGACCATATTAGCCATTGTAGCTAACATGGGCTCTGGGAAATTCATGCTTTGGTGATGAGCCAACATGCAGTTCTTGTAGAACTACACTTGAATTTGTAGGATAGATACAGATGACACTGCGGGTTTTCTCAACATCAAGCAGTTAATGAAGAACTCACAAAATGTTCTGCTGGCTTCTGGCCTTTAAGCTTCTTCTTAGCACTTTAAGGAGATTAAACTCTCAGATGCACTGTCTCCCAGCATTCTGCCCATCTGTTTCCCTGTCTTGGTTCACGCACTAAGATGTGGTGCTCCTAAAACATGGTTTTTATGGCCATCACTATGTTTTAGGACTCTTCTACCAGCCACTTGAGATAAAAGATGATGGAAATAGGGATAGAGGTGGGGATGGTAGAAATGGAGTGATGGCATTTACTCAGGTCCAATCATGTGGCTGGGTAGCAGTCTAAGACTCTATTCCATTTCAATCCCACTTGGATGTATTGCAATTCAATTCTAGCACTAGCCACCTGGAGTTAGTACTAACCCACAAGTTGAAGGGCCCAGTCCCTATTAAGGTCGCCCTTATTTCATACATCAGCCACCTTGGAATCTCCAATATGTCTGCATGTTTGCATGACCAGCTCTATATATTTGGAGGTTCTTGTGACCACCTCAGGTTCAATAATTTTCTAGAATGCCTCAGAGAACTCAGGAATTCTTACAATTTCTGTTTCATTATAAAGAACACAAATCAGTTTCTTACTGCATCTACATGTCAGGATCATTTCTTTTCTATGGCAACTTTTTAATAATAACCCTTGCCCAAGACATTGGCTTTTTTCTGGATGTCATAATCATGGTACTGATGATGATTTCTAAGCCTATGAGCATTTACATGAATTATCCCAGTTAATCCTCACAATAACCTAATCCTAGGGAACAAATTTGTCTCTTTATTACAGACCAGAGGCCCAGTGCATGATATTTGTTCACTAGGGGACATTGGGGGGGGCATCCCTCAGCCTGGCCTGTGTGCTTAAGCCGGCAGGCAGACATCCCCCGAGGGGTCCTGTCGCAGAGGTGGGAGAGGCTCCCACCACCGCTGCTGTGCTCGCCATCTGTGAGCCTGGCTCACAGGGGAAGCGCACTGGCCACCAGGGGGCAGCTCCTGCATTGAGCGTCTGCCCCCTGGTGGTCAGCGCGCATCATAGTGACTGGTCATTTTGCCATTCGGTCGATTTGCATATTAGCCTTTTATTATATAGGATAGGGAAAGCGAACTTGGGGAGATTAAATCAATTGCTAAAGTCATGTAACTAGTGGTAAGCAGTCTCAAAACTTTAACCTAGATCTGATCAACAGCCAGGTTCTCCAGTGAGAATGTGATTAACAGTCAGAGAAAGAACTGATATAATATTTAAGAATCTTTTGTTTTTGTCCCAGTTAAATAATCCTAGCTTAGGTATGAGGTTGTTCTGTTCCTTTAAAAATCAGCTTGTAACTTCTAGCCCCCTAGTTCTTTTAGAAAAAAAAAAAGAAAGAAATGGTTATTCCTTTTTCTCCAAGATACCAAAAAATGTCAGACCAACCTTCTAAGAAATTTGTCAAATATTCGGATGATCCGATACAGTGTCTGTATAATGACAACACAAAGAATAAATAAGATATGGACTGTGTCAGAAATACTCATTCTTCAATGGTCAGGGCCTGCTGACTTTTACAATCTGTTGTGTACAATGCAGCAAAGCTTTATTCTAGATTGATCTTTCCCAATGTTGAAATAGTCATCGCTCATATTCAACTGTTCCTCTCAGTAAGATTAATTAAAATGTAATTTGGCCTCTGCATCTTTTGAATATGGTATACTTTGAAATATAAGAATTTCTTACCCAGCTGGTGTTGCTCAGTGGTTGAGCATTGACCTATGAACCAGGAGGTCATGGTTTGATTCTTGGTCAGGGCACATGCTTGGGTTGCGGAATCCCCAGTATGGGGATGCAGGAAGCAGCCAGTCAATGATTCACTCTTATCATTTGTGTTTCTATCTCTATACCTCTCTCTTCCTCTCTGAGATCAACAAAAATATATTTGGGAAAACATTGAATTTCTTTAATGCTTCACTATATAAAAATGCTCTGATATCTTAAAATTCCACTTATTTTCCATGTTAAAAAAAAAAGACACCTTTTAATGATTTTCCTTCCTATTTCATTGCACAAATCCAGGATAGCATTTAAAAAAGTAAAAATTACCTAGCGAGAACTATAATTAAAATTTCATTGAATATTCTTGCATTTTTTTTCTAGGCCTATGTGTGACTGTTTCCCCATAATATTAAAACAATAAACACACCGTTTTGTAATCTGCCCCTGTCACTTTCTATATGTTTAAGCACGCTTACATTTTACTTCTATGGCAAGTCACAAACAGCACCCTCTCAGCCCATTGTTGCCGCTCTCTGATGGAAGACGGTTATTCATCAAAACCCGGGACCACCTACCACAGTCACTCTGAAGAGCGGAGACGGGCGGAAACTCTGGGTATGAGGCTTTGTCACCCCCAAACTCTGTGCGCTGGTCTCGGTCCTGCTGCCGGTGTCTTGTGCTAACCTTGCTTCTCCTCCTCCTTTACTTACCGTCAAGGTCCCTTGTTCTTATTTGGGAGGCGATTCTTCCCCCCAGCAGATATTTGGTGATGTCAGGATACATTTTCATTCTCCTAACTGGGGGATCAGCTACTCCTATCTAAGCAATGGAGGCTAGAGTGCCACACATTCTGGAAGGTCAAGGCTGAGAAATCTGGGCCAGTTGGATGATACTGTCATTCTCCCAGACTAGAAACCCAACTAATTAGCCAGTGGGTCCTAGTAATGCCTTTGGTAAGACTTTTTATATGTATTCTTTTAACATATTGTGTGCTTTCTATGTACCACTGAGTTGTCCTCAGCATTTTGTATTTATTTATTTATTTATTTATTTATCCCCTTTGTTAATCCTAAGAACTCTGTGAGCGATAATCTGCTATCGTGTCTATCTTGTGGATGAGGAAAACTTAAGTTCAGGGACGTTAAATTCCTTGCCAAAGATGAAAAAGTACTATTAAGTACAAAAGCTAGGATTTTAAACCAGGGCCTGAGCTCATAACTACTGCGTTTAAAAATACTTGCTTTTTCACCTGTACAGCTACCACCCTACTCCAGACCCTCACACACAATCTTTACACTCTCACACTAATTGCTACCTGACCCCCATCATGAACTGTCAGTCCTTTGCTGGTGTCATCTTCCTAAAACACAGTCTGCTCCTCTCACTCCCCTGCTTATAATGTCCTAAATTCCTTCCCGCAGATGACACTGCCCCACTCTCTCCCTAACCTTAGCTGTCACTGCATCTGCTCCCCACGACCTGCTGAGCTACGCATGTTCCCAATGCTGCCATTCCCTGATGGATGTTTTTACTGGCACTGAGCCCTCTTCCCATTGTCTACCTGGTCAAAATCTACCCAGAGCATTGGTGCAAAATTAGTCCTTCCTTTTGTTTCAGTTTTTATCCTATATAATAAAAGGCTAATATGCAAATAGACCAAACGGTGGAACAACCAGTCACTATGACGTGGCCTGACCACCAGGGGGCATGTGCGGAACGTGGCAGGCATCGTCCACGGCAGGATGGTGGAGCAGGTGATGGGGGTGCCAGACCAAGGCAGAGCACTGGCTGCTGTCATCAGGGCGAGCCTCTGCCGGTTACTGAAAATTCTTTGCTCCCGCGCACCACGGTCCTGCCTGGCACTTGCACCTGTTATTGGCACTGGCCCCACTTACATCTGCTGCTGGCGCCGAAGCCACCGCTCACACCCACTGCTGGCGCCTGGCGCCAGCCCTGATCACTCGGCGCCATCAGCGGGTGCGAGCAGTGGCTGCTGGCCCCAATCACCCCTCAGGGCTTCTCCACCTCACCCTGCTCCTGAGGGGAGATCAGGGCTGGCAGCCACCTCTTGCTCCTGCTGCCAGAACTGGAGCCACTGCTCACAACCACTGCCAATTCCAGCCCTGCTCACACCTGCAGCTGGTGCTGAAGCCACTGCTCACACCCGCTGCCAGTGCCTGGAGACAGTCTCGATAGCTCAGCGCTCTCGGTGAGTGTGAGTGGCAGCTGCCGGCCCTAATCACCCCTGAGGGCTTCTCTACCTCCTCCTGCTCCTGAGGGGTGATTGGAGCAGCAGTTGCCACTCCCACCCACTGCTGGCACCTGCCCCAATCGCTCCGTGCGGTCAGTGGGTGTGAGCGGGGCTGGCACCATCAGTGTGTGGGAGCAGGGCTGCTGGCAGACAGAAGACTAGGGGCTGCAGCAGGAGAGGCCAGATGGGGGCGCGGGGGGTGGGCCAAGACCCGCCCCTGTGCCTACCGCAGCCTCACAGCCCACAGTTCCTTTAAAGGTGCACAAATTTGTGCACTGGGACCCTAGTTGTGATATAATTTCAGACTTAAAGAAAATTTGCAATAAGGTGGGGGGGAGAAGGAGACATATGTAATACCTTAATCAATAAAGAATTTAAATTTAAAAAAAAGAATACAAAAAGTTCCCCTATTTTTCTCTCACGTAGATTCGACAGGTTAACAGTTTACTATGTTTACTTTAGCTCTTGATCTCTTTTAAACTCAGTTGCAGACACAATGCCCCTTTGTCTGTAATTAATTTAGGACATATTTCCCAACCACAGTAAAATTATCAAAATTTATCAAAATTATCAAAATCAAATTATTAAAATAATCAAAGAATCAATATTGATATTATAGTAGTATTTAATCTATGCACTTTGTTATGATCTTTCAAATTAGAAATTTTTTAAAAGTATTAAGACAATATACTTCAGTTCATTTTGTTAATACCCAGTACACCCTTGTGATTCCCAGATTTTAAGTTTGATATTAAAACTGGTGGACAATTAGCAGTACTCCTCACTTCCCAAACAACACGGAGTTTATTTCTGCATTTATTTCTCTATGGTAGAACACATGTATCTGCATATCACTAATCACTTCAACAATCTAATAAATCTACAATACTAAAATCATCTTTCAGATGTAATTTCAGACATGAGGGTGAAAGAAACTGCTCAGGAGAAACTGAAACACAATGAATTATTTAACTGTAATGCTCATGAGCCCATTGGTTCTTCCTTAGATTATACAGAGTTATTTGTTTATTTAGCTTGAGCTATCTTACTACCCACATAGAATTAAACCTCTGGACAGTTTATTCCATTTGTATAGGAAAGCACTAGATTGTCTGCCTTTTAGGGAAGCTAAAGAATGGGAGGAAAAAATGATGAAATAAGCTTTTCAGAATGTGAAATGTATTTGTAAGTGATCTAAAAGGCCTTTTTAAAGGTTTCTTAAAGCTTTCATCTATTTCTGTTGTTGTGTGCCAGGACTTCCCAGAAGGATGACACTTCAGCTACTAACTACCACCATCACCATTATTGCTGGTGTAACAATAATAACATTTTCCATTCACCAGGGCTTACTATAGGCCAGGCATCAGACTAGTACTTTACATAGAGAACATCTTCTTAGCTTTATAGTTATTTTTATATTATTGTCCCTAATTTACAGGGGAAAATTAGAGCTACCAAGAGGTAAAATACCTTGATCAATGAACAGGGTCCCTCCCACCAATATTTCCCCCCCAAGCACTGGCTTTGGATGACTCACAGAGACAGATCTAGGCAAAAAGGAGATGCAGATTCTAGTTTCTAGACTCATTTCATTGTCTTAATTAAATATTTTTAGCTCTCTGGACAGTACTGGCAAAAACAGGACATGCAAAATTTCTCTCCAGATTTCTACCCAGCATTAAAAATACTATCACATTTATGAATAATTTTCTTCTCATCTTCACTCACTGAGCATTTATGCTGCACTAACAGAGACTCTACCTTTTTACTATTGTTTTAAAATATACACTGAGTGGCCAAGTTATTATGATCTCTGAACACATAATAATCTGGTCACTCAGTGTGTGTGTGTGTGTGTGTGTGTGTGTGTGTGTGTGTATTAGAGGCCCGGTGCATGAATTTGTGCACGGGTCTGGCCAGCCTGGCCAGGGGGAGGGAACATGGGCGGTTGGCCAGCCTGCCTGCCTTTCAGTTTGGCTCAGATGGTATTCATTCTTTGACAGATAAAAGCAAAATAAAAAGCTATTCTTTGGCTAAACAGCACAATCCTCTCTATTATTCCCATCTCTACAGATTGCTTGAAAAGTGCTGCATATTTGGAATTGCTCTCCTAAGAATTAAGCCTGGACAAAAAAAGCCCACTCCATTCTAAGAAAGAATCCAGATCGTGGCCAGGAAGCCGAGGCAGAGGAGGCCAGGGGAAGGGAAAGAGTGAGAGGAGAGGAATCCAGGTCTCTGATGGGCATGCCCTGACTTGGGAGCCCTTTCAGGACACAGACATAACTCTCTTTGCCAATAAATGATTTTGCATGAGACCTCTCCTTGCTCTTTCCTGTGTGTTCCTTCTTCTGTTGCCTTAGGTCTATGACTTTTCATGTGTCACCATCATGGGCATCACTGTTATTAGAACCATATGTATATTATAAATACAACCAATATTTATTTACCTACTTATAGTCCCTAAATGTGTTTTTACATTAGGTAGTAACTAGCATTAGGATCATGCATGGTTGGTTGATCAGGCCAAGTATACTAGTAGCATCTTCAATATTTTGATGTCTCTGCATTCCACTTCTAGTCTGGACTTGCCCTTCCTTGGTCTTTTACCTTCCATAAGGGCACAGCTTCCCCTTTCTTACTCTTAAGAGTTCACCTTATTAATTGATCAATGGACACATTCAGGTTGTTGCCTGAACACCATATTCCTGCTTTTGTGAAACTTATAGCCTCATGAGAAAGGGCAGTAAATAATTTCCTTACCAAAAAAAGTGTCTTCAGTGAAAGAGAAGTAGAAGCTGCTGGGAGCACAGCTCAGAGACATCTAACCTCCTCTGAAGAGTTTGCTGTCCTGAGCATATGAAGTTGACAATGAGCCCTGACATGCGTGGGAGCACTGTAGGTGGTGATCAGAGCTGATGCAGCCCTGAGGCCTGAGAGGACCATGCAGGAACGTCTTTCTCATCAACGTACAGACACGCTCCAGACCTATCTCACACTCCTGGGGCAAAGATCCCTGGGACCCATTCTCTGCTGTAGATATCATTTTCATGCTCTAAATTCATCCCCAGGACAACTCCTGAAATTCCATTTTTACTTGTCCTCTTCTTTCCCCATTTGCTTTGCATTGGATTTTTAAGAAATGGACTTTATTGTCTAGATTTAGATTAATTCAGGTTTATAGAAAAAAATGAGAAGATAGTATAGAGTTCTCATATAACCTGCATACAGTTTTCCCTATTATCAACATCTTACATTGGTATGATACATTTATTACAATTAATGAATCAATATGGATACATGATCATTAGCTAAAATCCATACTTCATTCAGACTTCCTTAGTTTTTACCAAATGTCCTTCTCCTGTTCCAAGATGTTACCTAAGATGCCAATTACAGTTAGTGGTTAGATCTCCTTAGGCACCTCTTGGCTGTGGCAGTCTCTGAGACTTTCCTTGCTTTGGATGACCTTGATCATGTTGAGGAGTGCTTGGCAGGTATTTCTTCAAAAACTCTTATATTGGAATTTGTCTGGTGTTTTTCTCCCGGTTAGATTGGAATTATGTGTTCTTGGGAGAAGACACTAGGGATGAAGTCCCATTTCATCACATCATATCAAGTGTAGGCTGATGACACCAACATGACGTCACTGCTGATGCTGACCTTGATTCTGGCTGAAGCAGTGCTTGTCAGCTTTCTCCACTGTAGTTACTCTTTCTCCCCTTTCCACACCGTACTCTAGTAGGAAGTCACTTTGCATAGTCCACACCTAAGAAGTGGCCAGTTATTCTCCTCCTTCTTGAGGGCAAAGTGTGTACATAAATTATTTGGAATTCTTCTGCATGGAAGATTTATCTCTTTCCCCCATTTCTTTATTAATTGGTAATCTATTTATATCGGTATGGAATGATGGACATTTATTTTATACTTGAGGTTGTAATTCAATGCTATGTCCTTTATTTTGTTGTTCAAAATATTTTAGCTATGGGCAAATTCCAGGGACCAATCTAGAGAAGGAGAAAAAAACACAAAACCTATCAATGGAGGTAGAAAATAGGAATTTTAAGGTATGAAAAAGAAATAGCAGAACTGAAAGTTAATACAACTTATTGAGTTGAGATAAAAGGAAATGAGAAGAGGAAGAATAAATGGGAAAAGAAACAGATCAGATGTTAGAATAATTTTAAAAATGTGTCAATTAAGAGCATTTTGAAAAAATAAAGAGGGAAAGAATCTGAAATTAGAACTACCTTCAGCAATGCAGAATCCTTGTCTAGTTAGGTTAACCTATTGATGTGGGGAATGAGTAACGAAAATCCAGAAGGTAGATAGAGGGTTGAGGAGGTGAAGAGCATATAACACTCATTACAGCTATGGGCAAGACAACTACATGGTTTGTGGCCAAAACAAAAAGCACAAAAATGAGAAAAATGTTGCACCAAAAATGAAATGGTCACTTGTTTACAGTAGGAGAGCTGCTTTGACCTTCTCTGGAAATGCACTCATAGGTTAATTCACATTTTTGGCTGCTTTGTGCCATGTCCAGGAATTACCACCAAAGTGCCTCAAGTATTGACCTGGATTTACAAATAAGTTTTAGGGAGTAGGCATGTTTGCACATATTTGAATCACAAGGGCCCATGAATAACAAGGATTGACTGTAAATACTATCAACAGTCTTCACCAAACCCTCTCCTCACTCTGTTTTATTTCTATATTCTTGATCTGGCTTACAGTTCCCAGGAAAGAGCCCTTGGGACCCTCACCTTGGAATCTGATACCTATCATCTTTCTGTGTCTTATAGAGAAGTGGGTTTAACAACAGGCATTACACACATTTGAGATTGCATCAGCCAAGATTTGCCATTGCAAGGAACAAAAACCAAATCTGGGCGACTAAAGCTAAAAATGTATTTACTAAAATGATGCTGGGGAAAACACAGAACCTTAGGGAAAGCTCAGGTCCTGGCTTGGAAAATAGGCAGGAGCAAGTGAAGTTGGGCTGCAGCCAGAACCATAAAGGAAACTACAAATGAGACCAGTCTGCTGCCACTGCCCGTGGCTGAGCTTCCACCACTGCCCGCTGTTCATTGTTTCTGGATCCGATGGGGCCACCTGCTCATGATGGGGATACTTCTTTTATTTTGACAGTTCACTACACAAAGTCCAGAGAAGGTACTTCTGACTGACTAACAGATGGGAGACTGTGAATTCTACGTCTCCATGCAAGGGAGGTTGTAAAAACAAGGACTTGGCATTTTCATTTTCTCTAGGAAGGCTCTGTCTCCCACCAAGACTCAGAAAGCCAGACATTTACTATGTGCAGAAAGAGGGATCCGCTACGTGGCAACCAGAAACACAAATGAACATGAGGATTCATGCTCATAGACTTTAATGACTGTTAGAATCGGAAGAAAATGCCAAACTCATCTACTTAACTCCCTTTCTATTAAGAGGTCTCCTTCAGAATGCTATGGAAGATAATCTCAGCCTCTGCCTGGATTTTCAAATGAGGGGAACTTTATACACTGCCAGATTCTGATGCTCTGCAATGCTTGTCCGTGAGATTCTATTACGATTTTCATTTCATGGAATCATTTTCTTGTTGGTTTCCTCACCATACAGTTTGTCTTCATCTAGATGGACTGTAGTTGTTGGAGTTCCTGCTTTTGGTATGGTACTTGGACGAAACTATAATATCTCCACGTGGGCTGGCAAGTGTAGAGGCTATTTCATTAACTTAACGTGAGCAGGTGTTGGCTCATTTGGCTCATTCATGTAGCCGTAGTATAATGATGACTAAAGTAAACTAAAACACTTAGATGCTTTCACATGAACTGCTACCAAAGCCAGTTCTATAACTGGGTCTCTAAACTTAATTATTTAAAAAGACCAAATTGAGGTTTTTGCATGTATCTTTCCAGATTTAATTGACTTAGTTTTAGCTTAATGATCTGGTTTGTTGATATAATTTGGGGATTTAAGTATTTTTATTGTCTTTGATATAAGGGTTTCCTTCTAGGGCTGTACCACTTATTAATTTATTTGGCACAATTTTCTATATTTTTTCATCCAAGTTACTAATAAATTATTGAACAGGAAAGGATTACAACAGAGAACTATGACAGTCCACCAGTCTTTCTTGAGGGTTGACACTTTATCATTGTGCAGCCTTTTTAATTTTTTGTTACTCCTCAATTGAGGATATTTTTCCATTGATTTCTTAGAAAGAGTATAAAGGAGGGGTAGAGACAGAGAGAGGAACATCGATGTGAGAGAGACACATCGGTTAGTTGCCTCCCACAGATGCTCCCAACCAGGGCCTAGATTGAGCCAGGATTGCAACCACGGTACATGCCCTTGACTGGAATCAAACCCAGAACCAATGCTCTATACACTGAGCTAAACTAGCTAGGCCATTGATAAAACTTTTTAAATCTCATTGCTCAATCATCTTAAAATAAATCTGATTCTGATTAAAAACCATTATTGTCTTGCCTTTGCTCTTTCTATAAAGATAAAAGCCTCCATTCACATGGCTCACAGGCCTGGCACTGTCTGGCCTGTGCTTTCTTCCACCACCTCTGGTGCTGCTTCCCTTTTTCTCTGTGTTTTCCTCTACTGCTCAACTCAGCCTCAGGTCTCAGCTTAGGCACCATTTCCACAGGAAGCCCTCTCTGGCACCATAGATTTATCAGTTTCCAATGTTGAGTCTTCTCATAGGATCAAATTCCATTTCTTTAAAGATCCCTGCTTGCAGTTGTATATTTATTAGTGTCATAATGTGATCTGACTCCCCCACCAGACTTAAACTCCGGAAGAGCACAGACACAGGCAGTGTTTGCTCATACCAGTAATTATATGACAAGTGTCTGAAACACTTTAGGTTCACTAAAGCATCTTGTTGAATGAATGATAGAAACTTAATGAATAGTGTGACCCATGGATCCTACTGAAACAGTAAAATTGCAAATGAGTGAAATAACTGCAGGAAGTAAGTCATCTCCCACTACTTCCCTGATTTATAAAAACTCCAACTCAGAGTTCCTTAATATAAGCACTATTGCCAGGTGAGCTGAATAATTTTTCATTGGCGGGTGGGGTATTTGGTGTATTGTAGGATGTTTAGCAGCATCCCTGGACTCTACCCTCTAAATGACTGAAACATCACCCCTTCCAGTTGTAAAAATGTCTTTGGACATTGCCAAATGTCTGAGGGTGGGGAGGGGTGCTGAGTAGGGAACAATATCAACTCACTTGAGAAATTTGGCTAAAGAACTTTGTCATCTTAAGGACATACTACTTGCTTAACTGTAATTCTATATAATAATTACATATAGTAATTGTATGTGGAAGACGCACAAGTTGGGGGAATTAAGTAGGGGCACTTTGCTATTCAGTAGACAAGTATGAGGCCAGAACTGTTCACTCAATATCTTATTACAATCAGGAAAGTTTTCATTACTACTCAACTCCAAAACGATCTCCCATTTCAACTTCCTAGAAAAATCACTGCATTTTACAGTTAATAGATATATGTTTTATTTAAATCTTCTGTCTGTACTTCATTAAAGGAGAATTTCCTAGGGTATTATATTGTTACAGAAGACTGGAAAAAAAACCAAGCCATGCTTAGAGAAAGGGAGTTACATTTTGTTAAGCGTAGGGCCACAGAAAAATGTGCCTTTCAAATTCTGCCCCCCCCCCCCCCCCACACACACACACACATGGAGGAAACCTTTTCTATTTATACTTTTCCTAGCTCTTTTCTCTCACAAATTGGGAATGAGACTTCTGGGCCATCTGGGAAAGAAGGTCTATATGCTGGGAAGAGGCCATGAGACCATATCTCAAGGCCTGGTCTGGTGTCAGCACTGACAACTCTGTGTGGGGCATAGTCCACGGCCTCTCTGGAATGGAAGTAGTCTTATTTTCCTTATTATTTAAGCAAGCAGGCGTTTACAGAAGCCAAAATAGCAGGGTTAAATTTTCAAACAGCAGTTTTTATATAAGATGGATGCTTCATTCCCCACTGGTTTTATGTACATGAGTCAAATCATTGACTCTTTTGGGTCATTGTTGGCGAGGGAGTTATATTGACCCCTGAGGACTATTCTCTGCTGAATAAAGTCAGTGGGCCTGTTTATAAGATAAGGGCCTGGAATGAGGGCCAGGACTAATCTTTAAAGGGTCCGAAGAGTCCTCTCTATTTTGCCTGGGCTGTCTTAAGCCAGGTGTGATGAAGCCATGTCAGGATCCTGTTGACCTTGACTGCTGTGGTCCTTTCCAGGTAGGAGTCAGTCCTTGTGTGGCAAATTTCTTTACCCAAGCAGAGTCACCAGGGTGGAAGGATGGACCGGATCAGAAGTTGGTATAGGCAGAGTACCTTGGACATGCTTCTGGACTGCTTTCTGGGTAGACTGTAAAGCCTGTAAGAACTTGAGTAAAGTTTGGTTATGGATTTCAGCTTTTCTAGATTGGGTTTCCATGTAGGCTGGTGAGGTGGGTAGGTCAGGGTTTGGGAGAGTCACTAGAATCTGTAGAGGCCCCACTGGTTTTAGGGCAGCCTCCCAGGCTGCTTCATCTGTAGCCTCATTCCCTATTGCTTCTGGGGAGTTCCCTTGTCTCACATAGGTAGAGATGGAAAGACTTAATTACATCTGGTAGTGCTAGTTGGCTCATCATCCTTGCTCTGCTCATATCTGTCTAACTGCCTAATATATTACCTCAAGGATCCTGGCTCTGAATTCTTTTAGGGAAAATGGACATCAGTGGGCTTTTCTAGCTACTTCTTGCTGAGGCGGGTCAGAGGTTTCTCTCAGAGCCAAGAGATCCTTGCTGTCTGCCAGACGGACAATGAGGCCTGGGCACAGAAGGAGGTGGGCTTGTGACCTGGCAGAGACAAACTGTAACAGATGGTCTGGTGGAAGGGAAAGAAAACCTTTCAGTTTCAATAACTTCTATTGAAATAAAATTTTTCTCCTTAAAATTACCCCTAGGTTTATCAAAAGAGCCAAATCAAGACTAATTTATCTATTGTATTTAATTTGGCCTGATTGTTTGCATAAACATAACAAGAATGGTAACTGACTACGTTTACCGAAATTTCATGATTGACTCTTAATGTGCCCCATAGGGCCAGGAAGCCAAGCCATCCAGCTGCCGTCAGGCCTGTCTGTAGTATCTGCTGAGTTAGGTGAAGTCCTCACCTGTAGTGGCTCTACCCGGGCCCATGCCCTAGGCTTCAAGGCCTATCTCATCCCTTCTACTCATTGTGGCTCAGAATGCATGGGGGTCCCGTAGGGACACAGAGTCATCCTTATTGCTCCCCTTGTACTCTGACCAACCGCCAGTGATGGTAGGGTATGGGCCTAATGCTCCAGCACGAGCTATTTTCAGGGCTACCAAGCAGGATACCAGGCTTTCTTCATGGCACTCTTATTAGCTTCAAGTCTTCAGAGTTCAGGTAGGGTTCTTTAAAACATGATACTCCAGTCAAAGTTTCTGATTAATAAAACCACTATTGGAAACCGGTCTTATTGAATTTATGCAAAGAAATGTATTGCCATGATTTATTTATTAAGTATTGCCAAATTTTGGAGGAATTGTATAAGGAGAAAAATATACTGACCTGCTTTAAGACAGAATTTTCCTTGCCAGTCTTTTTTATGAACTTTCCAAAGTAATATTTTTCTAAATGTATTATAACAAAACAGTAACTGTTGGATTTCTTTTATTAGTCCCTCCCGAAGTACTTTGGTATAACTATTTACCCTCTGTAAAGGGAGGCAGAATGTAAATTATTTACTCTTCCTGGCTTACTGGCCTGTATTATTTGACTTCCTTTCAACATTTTTCTTCTCCTTATTATTACATACACAACCTTTATAAATTTTACACTTCCAAATTAGCCTTCAAACCTTCTTTCTATGTCCTTCAAAAATGTATAACCATGCCTCAGACCTTCTACTCAGTATTCCTTATTCTTTGAAACCTCAATCCTTTAATGATTCCTAAAAAGTAAACAGCAAGAATTTCTTAGATTAACATTTATGATTAGACCTTCTGTGATAAAACTAAGAGCAGGTAAAAATATTTCTTTTTGAGAGACAGAGATTTTTAAAACTTAAACTAGTTGTAACATTAACAATGTTATATCTTAAAGTTCCTTTGCTGAATAGTCTACCACCGCCCAAGAAGTACCCAGTAACCCTGCCCTGCCAGGCTCAGACAATGAGATTTTCTTTATGTGTATTGGAAGGGTTAAAAAGAAGAAAACAGGGCAGAAGAAGATCCACTGTGTTTTGCAGAAAGCCTTGAGTCTAGTATAATTCAGATAAGTAAGAAACCAAGGATGCCAGCAGAGCGGGTTGTAGCCAGCAAAATCAACAAAAACCTATATCTCCCTGCTCTCCCCGCTGATGCCCCCCCCTTTTCTGCATTAACCATTTACTCTGTCCTTAGCAGGGGAAATAAGGCAAGTGGTCTGATATCCTGTATAATCAGACTTTCTACACTTAAGGAACAGCTGCTCTCCCTCCCAGATTTTCCTTCTTTACTCCAAGGCCCCAGAGGATCTCAAATCCTCCTCCTCCTTTACCACTTCTGATATCTCCAACCATCCCCCAGTCTCCCAGCCTAGGGCTTCTCTATCTCAGCAGGCTGAGAGTGAATTCCACCACCTCTACCCTTTCTCACACCTGCTCTGGAGCAGTTTTTGTCTCTCTTCCTTCCCCCAGAGACCCACTGTAAATCTATCAGGAAGGGCAGGCAGGTCGCAGTTCTCAGGACCACATGATTCTCTGATTGCTAGCAGGGCTGAAAAAGGCAGCCTACAAAGCAGCTAATTATGACTAACCTTAACCCAACAAGCCTTTGTTTAAACTTCTCTGGATTGGCAACCTTCACAAATTTTATACCCTTAAATTAACCCTAGAATTCCAAAATTTTAAACTAACACAGCAAAGTTATAAATCAAGGAAAAGCAATTAAAAGTTCTCTACTGTCTTCCCTCTAAAGCAGGTTTGCACTATCTTTCACACAGACTCTCACACTTACATTTATACACCAGATAGTCTGAATTTTTTACTTCTACCAGATATTTACTCAGAGTTTAAACAGTCCACTTGATTCCTGATTAATTGCCTGAGGAAGTCCTTGACTTCTGGGGAGGTAATCAAGCTCCCCCTTCCACTCACTCGGAGTGGGCCTGACTGATAGGGCCCCTACCTTACTGATTCTGTCAACAGGTCCAAAAGTGTCCGTCCACTCTCTCCAAATGTCAGCTGGGTCCTAGGCTGAGGTCTGGGAGTGCCCAGGGTCCCCTGGTTCAATTCTGCTAAATCAGCAGAGCGGTGCCACCCAGAGGCCTGTCCGGCTCCCCCGGGCCCCAAACCCGGTCCACTCATCGGAGGCCAAAAGACTAGCATGCTTGGCCTTCTTCTCAGTCAGGGAACCATTATGTTACAGAAGACTTGAAAAAAACATGAAGCCACACTTAGAGAAAGGGAGTTACATTTTATTAAGCGTAGGGCCAGAGAAAAATGTGCCTTTCAAATTCTGCCCCCCCACCCCCCCGGAGGAAACCTTTTCTATTTATACTTTTCCTAGCTCTTTTGTCTCCCAAATTGGGAATGAGACTTCTGGGCTTTCTGGGAAAGAAGGCCTACGTGCTGGGAAGAGGCCATGAGACCATATCTCAAGGCCTGGCCTGGTGTCAGCACTGACAACTCTGTCTGGGGCATAGTCCATGGCCTCTCTGGAATGGGAATAGTCTTATTTTCCTTATTATTTAAGCAAGCAAGCATTTACAGAAGCCAAAATAGCAGGGTTAAAATTTCAAACAGCAGTTTTTATATAAGATGGATGCTTCAATATGAATTCTAAGGCACCTTCAGAGGCTAAGTTAGATGATTGACAACTGATTGGACATGAGTTGCAGATTTTAGGCTATAGTAGGCAGTCTCCAAGGATGGCCTCTGAGATCCCATGGCTTTGTGTTATCAAAAAACTAATAAGGCCTCCTTAAACATGAGATGATTCTAATGTTCTTTATATATTTTGTTGCTTTCAGTGATTGTGGAGAATGACATGGGAAATGCTATATGGTGAAAAGTCATCAACTAAGGAGGATGCTATAATTTTTCCCATATTCCCTTCTTTATCCTCCTCATCTTGAGACCAGTCAATGCAATCATGAGTAACATATATTATCTGGATATTATGTATGATAGGAGCATCAGATTTTAATCAAGAGATTCCCAACCCTCGTTATTATGAAGGACAATGTTTATTACATACCAGGCATCAAGAAAGTAGGGCAAGAAATGTTAGTCTATGTGGTGGCATTCATTATGACATATGAAATGACTGCAGAAAGGAAATGATTCATATATTACAGAGGAACAAAAAGAGTTACTGGCATTACCCAGCTGAGCCAACTAAAAGCCAGGAGCATATTAATTATTTTTTTCCTGGCCATTCCTGGAAGTATTCCTCCACAAGCTCACATTTTCTCACTGAAATAACAAGAGTTACAATGCTGGCACCATTGGTCAGTTATGTCTAATGCATTTCATAAGTTTATTCTTCCAAGAAAAAGTTAGGAAGGTAGAAACTTTAGAGCCACCATCAAGCATATCCAATTAAACTAAAGAGGAAAAAAATGTTATGTCTCAAGATTTAACTTTTGTGTTGATTGGCCATAGGCCATCAGAATAAACTACAGAGATGTATGTGATTTCTAGGTACAAACTTCGGACTCATACACTGACTTTAAAGTAGAGAGATTACAGAGAGAAGAAAAACAATTACCTCAAAAGTTATGAGAGTGTTAGATCTCCAAAGCATAAATAAAATGTGGAGGGTTAGGAAAATTCCTAATGAGGTCTACAACACAAGGCAAACATGGAGATGTCCATTTCTTGGCCACTATATATACATTTTTTGATACTGGGCCAATCCTTATCAAACCGTTCCACAAGTCTAGAAAAGACCCATGCCAACATCTTCCTCTCAAATGTCAAAAGCTGAACATAATCTTTACCCTCTTGTGACCATAGGAAACCGACAAGAGTTTTAACACTTTCTGGGTGATGCATGTATACAGCTGAAACAGATTGTAACAGGTTCCTGCTGAAAAGGATAATCCCCAAATGCCATTAACACTGCTACGGGCCGGCAGGTAATGGTGAGTTCAGAACCTTCACCCGAGTTCATGCTTGGGTGATGTTGCCACAATAATTGCTTAAAATCAAATCGCTATTGTGAACACTTAAATCATGATTCCATGTTACTAGGGAACCAAACTAGTGAAGAAAATAATTCTTCATACTTGTTAAATAAAAGAATACAGCTTTTGTTTTGACAGTAAATGGCAGAGAAATTCACTGTAATTGAACCACACAAACTGTATTATTCTAACCTAATTGATTGGTCCAGTGGGAGAGAAAAAAAGCCAATTCTATAAAGCAGTAGAATTGATGGTTTTAAAAATGGAACTGACTTGTTCATTAACTAGATGAGCTAAATGGGCTATTTTCTTTCATAGTGTGAATGATTTGTAAAACCAAAGACTATGATATAGGGAGACACGAGGAATAACGTTAAGAAAAAGCACCACTTAACCAATAAAATAATGCTTATTCTCCCGGTGTCTTATTCTCCAACCATCTTTTGCTTGGAATCATACTGGTGGTGAGTACACGTAAGTCATGCTGGGGATGGGAAAGAAATTGAACTGTGCCTGGGAAAACATACCAGGGGAATGTTTGTATCCTTTTGGTCTGTTTCAGCTGGTATAACCTTTACAGTTATCTTCTGGGTAAGTCTGGGACATTTACAGAAATAACAGCCACAGTAACACTGAGCTCCTGCTTGGAACTCAGTGTCCTGCGAGGTGATTTATGTACAGTATTCAACTTTATCCTAACAATAAAAGTTAGGTGAACATGATCATCCACACTGTACAGAAAAGGAAGGTGAGGCTCCGAAGTTAAACAGCTTGCTCAAGGTAAACAACTAGTGAATAACGATGCTAAGACTCACTACCAGTTTTATCTGATTCAAGAATAACTGTGTGACACGGCTCTGTTTAATTATATATGCATAGACACATGCATATATAAACACATGTGAATATATATGTCCATATGTGTGCATATATTTCTATGTACAGTTTTATGGCATAATGTACTAAAGACAGATAAACACCGTAAATCTAATGCTAACTTACCATGTGATCTTTTTATATCTTTGGCTTTTGGTTTCTTCAAGTTTTCAAAATTGGAACAACTTGTCACCAAATAATATTTAAAACTATTTGAGATTGTTGGCTTAGAGTGGCTGTCAAATTATAGGACAAATCAAAGCCAAGGGGAAAACGCACCCTGGGAGAGAGAACAGGTTCCAAACTCTGCAAAGGGGGTCAAGGAGGGCGTGTATGCTCCAGCAGCCATGGCAGAAAGCTGGGCTAGGGAAGGGATACGCGTCTATGTTTTCTCTGCTTTGTAAGTATAAACAAAGCAGAGTTTGATGACAAAGGTCTTCCTGGCTGTACTTTTCTTCCCTTTCTCTGCCAAGTTCTTGGAGGCACCGATATCTTGGAAACCAGTTTGTGAAACTCAAAGGCCCTACTTGGAAATAAATGGAAATAGCCACTAAAGATATGCAAGGAGGACTCTGGGATGCCTTTATTGACAAGGATGCTTTCTAAAGCATCAGAAACAGATTCTTTCCATCGAGACCACCCAGGTGCTCTGGCTTCCAATGGCAAGACGACTTGACATTTGTCTTTATTTCCCTGTTTTCGGTTGAGATGAAAGCCAGACACTTGGGGGCTTGGGAAAATACCATGTATGGCTTGTTTTAATGAATTCTCCTCTAGGATTCAGTTGCCAGCCTGTAGAGCTGCCCCTTTCTTCCTCCGCCCCCAGCCCCCATGCATGTGCCCTGTGGCCAGAGATCCAAAAACTATGAGCCAAAAGTATGTTCAAGAGAAATACCAGGAAAATGTTGTTTCTTGTGGCATGGGTAAAGCAAACAGAATGAAGGCCAACTTTATCCTAATCTCAAATCTAGACCCCTGAAGAAGGAAGGTGTTAGCAAAGCCAAGTACAGTAGGGAGAACATTCCTGCTTTCCAACAGGGAAAATCTAAGTTAAAGTCTCTTTTCATGGTTTTAAAATGAAATATATCACTTCTCATATTTTTAAAATGAAGACACCCCCCCCCCCATCCAGAATAACTTATCGGAAATTATATTGTCATGAATAAGTACATGAATGATTTAACCTCTTGGTTCAAAAAGTTGTTACTAATTACCTGTTGAAACATGAGGTATTCTTGTTTTTGTTTCCACTCTATAGAGCTGTCACATTATTTTGTCACTGTGTACACATGTGACTCTTCCATAGGATATGGCCTCATTTGGGGCAAGGGAGGACCTTTTCACTTACTGGTTCCATCACTCCAGACATATTTATTGGTTTATAAAGCTTCAGACTCCAGGGTCTTAGGACAATTAAGTAATTGTGCTAACAAGCATGAAAGTAGTTATGAAATATCAAGCCATGTCAGTAGTGTGGCCAGACTATGTCATTACAGTTCAGAGATGGCTGCAGTGTTGGGGGTGATGGGGAATCAGGAGATGTTCAAACCAAAGGGATGTTTATGCAGGGCACTCAGAGAGACGGCCGAATGGGTAGAGGAAATAAAAAGAACCTGAAATAAGAAGAGGGTGCAGGAAATGGGAAATTAATTATCTTCTGTGAGATGACCAGCCATGAAGTGCAATTCTAAGCATGGTCGGAGGGAGCGTGTTATAGTGGGAAACAACAAATAGACCAGTTTCAGAGTCAGATGTGTCCAGTTTCCGAGCGTGACATTGATTCTTACCAGCAGGGTACTGTCTTAGGTGCACAGCTTAACCTCTGTGCAACTGGCATTTCTGGCTACAAAACAATACTATTGGTACTCCGTTAATATATTATATTCCCACTGCCTTCAATATTGCTTTGCATAAAGGAAGAGGTCAAAATAAATATTTGGTGAATGAATGCTCACCCAAGGAACAAAAGTTAAAGTGCCAACTACACAGGATGCACTCAGTAGATGTTGGTTCTGTAGCTTTCTCCTTTTGCATCACACAATCTAGACTCTTTTTACCTTTCCATAAATTCATTTCCCATTATTTTTCTACAAACAACTTATATTCTTTCTAAGTATATTCTTCACTGTTACATATATAATATATATAATCCATGTCTGTAACTGTCCCTCTTCCCATATTATATTTTCCTCATCTCTGTATTACTAAAACCTTGCCCACTCTTCAAGACCCAACTCGGACACTAGATAGCAAAGAAGTCCCTGACCCACACCAGCCAGCTTAGCCCTTCCTCCCTCTGAAACTCCTTCACAGTGTGTACACATTGTCCCTTTGACATATAACCTTGACAATTTTGTCCTGTCAATGTTCACTCGTGCACATGATCATTTTTTTTCTTCAAAAAGCTTTATACTTCTTGAGCACATTCCAAAATCATCTTCTTTGTTCTGTTAGGTCACACATAGTATCCTGCTTCTGCAGAGAGCAGACAGTGAATATAATTTGAGGAGATTTAAAGTTCTGATAAAACTTGAGTCATTGCCATTGTACCAGAAAGACTTCACCTGTTTTGATGGTGGGTTAGTCATTCTTCTCCAGAAAACAGAACCAATACGGTATTTATATACATTAATAGACATATTTGTGTGTTCATGGAGATTTTAAAAAAATTGGTTTACTTACTGTAATTGTGAGAGATAGCGAGTCTAGAATCTGTAGGGCAGGCCTGCAAGCTGGAAATTCAGGTTGATGTTGCACTCTTGAGTCTGAAATACTCAAACCAGGCCAGCAGACTAGAAACTCAGGGAGAATTTCTATGTTCTGCATTTCAATGGTGCAGTCTTGAAGCAGAGTTCACTCTTCTTGGGGAACCTCAGTCTTTGCTCTGTAGGCCTGTAACTAACTGGATGAGACCCATTCACATTAGGGAGGCTGATTTGCGTGCATGCGCACACACACAAAACTAAAAATATTACATAAGAAAAGAACTATAATCCAAAATGTCAGCTATATAAATGAGTATTACAGATGAAGGGATCAGATTTATTAAAAGTAAAAGATTGTAAGACTATGTTGATAGTCTTACGCTTGCTAAATGAACTGGTTAAAACTTGAAGTTGTTAAATTAAGAAGTAAGATTTTTATGTTCAAACAATTTAACCTTTAAAAATGATTTAACAAATCTAGAATAAATAAATCCAAGGAACACAAAAGGAAGGAAGGTTAAAAAATGTTTGTATAAAGTCTAAACAAATTGATTAAAAAAGAAACACACAGACTTTAATAAGAAATAGGAAATGGGTAAGAATCATAACTGTGCAATTCACAAAATAAAAAATAAAAATAGGTCATATATGTGAGATCCTGTTTCAATTTATCATAATGTAAAGAAATACAAGTTAAAACACTAAAGATATGCCATATTTTTCTTATCAGGTTGACAAACTTTTTTTACCAGCACAGTACTCAGTGATGGCAAGATAATGGTGACTTGGGCTTCCTAATACAACACTGACCTTAAACTTTCTAGAAAGCAGTTTGGCAATATGCATCAAGAGGATTCAACAAGTTTTTATCAGTTTACAGACTAATACCACATCTAAGAAACACTATAAAGCAATGGTCTGATAAATAAATATGTATCTTTGCCAAAGTTTTTATCAACAAGTTCAACAACTGAGCAGTTAATAAAAATCTCCAGATAATGGTATAGTATTCAGAAATTAAAATAATATTTACCAAGATACTTCAATAACGTGGGAAAATAATGTTGTGTGAAAAAAGGACAGTGAATATCATTTGCACAATTGTCTATATTTTAAAAAGTCTTTTCAAGATATTCAGAGCCCTCAAAATTAAGGAAAAATAACAAAAATTAATGATATTTTTTTTCAAAACACGTTTTCACTTGAAGATTGAGTATTGTAAGGTCCTGCCTCCATTGCTACTCACATCATCTTTAAATGCTTCAGGGTTAGCTCAGTGGCCCTGTGATGTGTGACAGAACACAACACATTCCCGTGGTAGCCCCAGAAGTGTTATTACCCAGGTGACAGCACAACTTGGAGCAGGCATGTTGGTGCCAGCGACAATGACCATGCAACCTGCCCACAGTTTAGACACATTTCGGAGTGCGGGCTTGGGGTTACAGTGTGGACTGACCCTTTCTCCACAGACACAGTCTTCGAATGCAGATGAAATCATGCAAAATGAGTTGAAAACTCTTCAACCATTTTTCTTGTTGTTCTTAGACTAGAGACAACATTCTCTTATTTATAAGTTGACCATACATCCCAGTTGGTCTTCTATGGTCCCATTTTACATCATTTTCCTGGAAAAATTTATAGTGTGCCTTTTTACTCTCAAACAGGTCCTGCTCATATAACAAATTATATGTCACATGTGTCTTTGGTCCACAAGGTTTAGGATGTTTGGCCTCAATCAGCCTCCCTAAACTCAGCTCTAGTTCTACCTTGCTGCAGCTACTCTGGCCTTCTTTAAGATGTTCTGATTTAGTAGACTGACTTCATAGAGCTTGTGCTTTTTGGTGGGAAGGCAGTAATATTTATGCTGCTGTCGGAGGTGGTTAGAAGTTAAGCCACAAGAAATGGGCAGGTGAGGATTCGTTTTTGTTATTTCCTTTGATTGGCATTAGGAAGAAAGATACTGTTTTGAGTTTGGAGCAGGAGAGGCAGGGCTACCGTGGAAAATATAGGGCTGCACATGTTTCCTCCATGCTGGTATAAAAATTGATACAGCATTACCAAAGGTCTAAGTGTGTGGATATGATTAACAGGAACACATGGGAATAAGATATGGCAAGCCCAGCCTCACTGATTCAGTTAGTGGGGAGAAGTGAGAAGGAAGAAAAGAAGAAGCCAGACCTAACAGTATGAAGGGCCATAAAACTGACCTATCTAAGGAGCTGGACCTAGTGGGAGCAGTAGATGGTCAGTGAGCATGAGATTTCAGACCTACTTTATTTTATCCTGTATAGCTTTCATGAATATAGATCTTCCCTGGCCTTGGAAGAGCCTTCGATTATAAGACAGACTCATAGAGGCAATATGCTGTATTTCAAGTTATACTCATGGTGATGGGAGAACTTCATCCATTCACAGGAAGAGACACAGGACATGAAATCCAGCCTACTAGTCTGCTGGGGGAGGAGCCTACCAACACCAGAAACAATCTGGGCTCAAGGTGTCTTCATTCCTTAAGGGGCATGAGCTTCCTGTCAATCAAGAGCTCAAGACAGGAACTGTGCCCTGGGTCACAAATGGAGTGTTGAGAAATCATGCAGAATCCTGAGATCTCGGGATAGAGTTGTTAACTAGAATTCACCATTGTGGGCAGCAGATCTATTCTAGACCCATTAGATACAGAATGTAGCCCACAGATAGAACTGAAAAAGACATCCTACTGAGGGCACCTAGATAAGCAAAAGAAAAGGAAACAGGGCAGAGGGCAGCAATGAAGAGGAGACAGGGTCTTAGGACGCTTGAGATGAGGGAAGTGTGTAATAGGGACTTCCTTCACTTAAAAGTCCACAATTTGTAGAAACTAAGCAGTAGGAGAACTACTTTTGATACTATATTCCTTTGCTTTATTATTTAAATAATAAATGCCTTGCTATGAATGCAAAACCAGAAAAGCCCAGTCTTTTTCCCAGCATTGTCATAATCATTTTTAAGCACAATATTAGGAGATAGGATAAAATAAATAAGGTTTTTAGAACAGATGTTTTTTTGCTACTCTGCCTGGGAACAGCTGATATATATGAGGATCCAGTCTAAGACCCAGTTCAAAAATAATATTTTAGTTGGACCAAATCCTCTTGTGATTTACACCTAACATTGCCCTTTAGTCTGACTGAGGGCCAAATTTTAGCAACAAAAAGAAAACGAGTGTAATTTCCTGGTTCTGAGTAGCACTGAAAAGCTTAGAAGGAGATTAGTCTAAGATCAAAGGGAGCTTTTCTATCTATCATCAGATGTCTGTGAGTTGATAAACTCTGGTTCTAACTCTAAAATCTAGAATTTCCCAGGTATAGTGCTAATCCATTTAAGATAAGTAACTGAGCTGCAAGAATGAATCATGTACCTTCCCTCATGAATCCTTTGAGCACTTTCAATAATGCTCTGGGGAAGTTGAGAAAGCTAGATTTTGAAAATATTAAACAATTCCTAGCTTTTCTCATGAGTCTCTAATACTTTTTACTCCTGCGGTTACATGCTCTACAGGTCATAGCTCTTCCTTGCTTTTTCCTCTGAGTACTTTCCCTAATGTTCTTTGAGAGCTTCTGCAACCACCATTTCATTAAATTTTCACATTCAATTCAAATAGGTGAAGTTATTTATTGCATATATTTTTATGTGGGAAAATCTGAATTCTTTATTTGGGCTGATCTCATTCACAAAATAAACATTAATTTTAATTACTTGTATAAGAAATAAAAATAAACTTCTTACCAAAGAAAAAACCCAAACACAAAAAGATGAAAAAGAAAACAAAAAGTAAATTATTGGCTCAATGTAAATTATGGTTGGACTAGTCACTGTGAATTATAGTACAATTCACTTAAAATATGTGAATTAATTAAGTATATTGAATTATATCTCTGCTTTACCTTCAAATTAATAAAATATATGATTCTCCCTTTAGGGAAAAGTTATGTTCATTTTTGAACTCTTAATTTACATATATTTGAGGAAAATAGTTAGCTTTTGCTTAATTGGCTTTTCAATAGGAAGCAATACACCCTTCTCCCAAGTGCTTTCGGAATGTAGCATCAGAAGACAATGTAAAGAAAAAAGTAAATCAATTGAAAAGGGAAAAGGAGAGGAAAAAGAATGAAGGTAAAGATTGAAAGAACCAGATACAGGACAAATTTTAATGCTCAAGTAATGCAATGATGATATTATCTGTGGGTCTACACTAGTAGATCATCAGTTTTTAAAAAAATCGTAGTGTTGACCTTTTCCCAAATATTTCATTAGGGTTTTTGTTTAAGAACTGCAACATACTGTTCAGGTGTGAAAATGGTTTTTTCCAGTCAATTATTCCTATAGTTTCTGAATTGCATTTTTTAAAAAGTAAATTTTATTTTTTAAGGGAGTCCACAGAAAAACAACCCATGAATCGATATATCTAAGCAACCATGATAAACTTGAATATTTTGATTTTTTATTAGTGAATATTTCAGGTAATTTTGGTGGCCTGGACGTTATTTTGCTTTTTAGACTTTGAACTCACTACTATTCTAGATTTTATCAAACATAATGCTCATCAATTCTTTAAAAGACCTGAAAAGAAAATTCTTGTTTCATTTAGACTATGTTGTAAAGTGAGTGCAATTTTTTTCTTACAAATTTTAAGTGATTGTTCTTAATACTTAATTCTAAAACCCCTGTAGAATTAACCTTATGCAAAAATCTTAGGTCAAAATCAATTATAAATGTTCCTGTACTTTATAATTTTTTTTTTAATTTTGAAAACTGCCAATAATTATTTATCAAGTAAGTAATTGGTTTTTTTAAGAAATTTTTTTTCTGGGGGCAATTAATATTCTGCAGCAGTGTTATTGCCTATATTTGTGAACATGAGTAAAAATTCCTGTTGGGAAACATAGATTTAAGATTCTAAAGATGTTTGAAATATGTTAGCAGGCAAGGTTCTCATACTTATCTAAAACATATCAAAACAACCTCTTGTTGGCCTCAAAAGAGACTTAGCCATCTAAAAAAGTTTTCCAGTTATACCCAATCCAGCAGAGTATAATCAGAAAAAGCACTGAACTTGGAGTCCAAAGAACTTGGCTGGAATCCCAGCTTCAAATTTATTAGCTCATTTAATCTTTGACAAGTTAATTTACCTTTTGAAATGTTAATGTACTGGAGTGTAAATTTAGGATAATAATACTTACCTTAATGGGCAATTTCAGGACGTTCCTGATATAGACCTAGTACATGTTAGATGGCCAATATATAGTAACAGTCATATCGGATGCTAAATTGACATAATGGAAATAGCCAATAAGATTGATAATAGACCATCTTATTTTTTTGTGTACTATGAGTCTTTACTTTGAGTCATCTGGAATATTAAATCTCAACCCCAAATTATTTTGATTCCAAAATTAATATTATTCGTGTTTAGTTTGGAGAATTAAGAATAGTGGAGATTTGTTTGAACTTTCCTAAATCCATGGGTTTTGGATAGATGACTAATCATCTCTATTGTTTTAAACCTTTCCATTACCTTTTCCAGAATTCTAGAAGCTTTAAAGTACTTTTTGTTTCTTACATCTATGTTGGTGATAGAAAAAAAATGGACCAGTATTGTTAATAATTATATGAGATCGTAAAGTGAGAATCATGCTATTACACATTGCTAATACAGAGAGAATTAGTCAATTTTATTTACTGAGACAGAAAAGAAGAAACACCCATTTTAACGGAAGATCTTAGATCAAGACCTAAGGAGAAAATGGGAAAATGTTACTGATTTAATGTCTATCCAAATATTTGAATTTTTCTCCTCACACATTTGTCCCTTCTCCTTCTTTGTCTCAAAAATACCAGTATCACTCCTCTATACTAAAAGGAAGAAATAATTGTAAGAAAGCCAATAATCAACACCTAAACATTGTTCAACTTTATTATTCTCTGCCTTACTCCATTTTTCTAATTTCTTATTTTCTCTAATCTTTCAATAATAACACATGGAATTTCATATTACACTGGCTTTTACAGCATATGCTTCTTTTATATTTTCTTTATTTCCATTTATGTCCATTCCTTAGGGCTCACTAACTATGGGTCCTCATTGCTTAATTCATTCTCCAAAGCTGGTTGGACCATTTGCTATTGCTATTATGCTAGGCAATGTCCGAGGCAACAGGATAAGATTCTGTGATTTCATCAATGTATTTACAGTCTGATAAGGGAAAATAAGATATATTACCCAAGTAACTATCTGTATTTTTAAGGATTCTTAAAAAATCAGACCTCAATCCATTTTTCTCTCCAACCTTCCTAACTTAAGCTTTTTAAAAATATATATATATTTTATTGCTTTTTTACAGCGAGGAAGGGAGAGGGACAGAGAGTTAGAAACATTGATGAGAGAGAAACACCGATCAGCTGCCTTCTGCACACCCCCTACTGGGGATGTGCCCGCAACCAAGGTACATGCCCTTGACCAGAATCGAACCTGGGACCTTTCAATATGCAGGCCAACGTTCTATCCACTGAGCCAAACCGGTTGGGGCCTAACTTAAGCTTTTGATATAGTGTTCACAAATTGTCTCTTAGCTTCTCTTTCTACCCGTCCCCCTCCCCCAATCCCACCCCCCCACACATACACTGTATGACTTTCACATCATTGCTCATGCCACTTGCTGGCCATGTCCTTCCTCTTTAATCCCAATCCAAATTGTAATCATGTCTTTCTAATTACATCTTTAATAAAGGCCATATTTCTCTGCCTCAATGAAAATTTTTCCTACTTACATTCTCATTTATATCCGAATTTTCATTGCATTTGTAACCTGTATTACTTAGCATTTGACCATGTTTCTATGTATTGCATTATCATTTTATGTTTGCAAGCTTTGCTCCCTTTAAGTGCAATGTCTATATAACGTACTTAATACACATAAATATTCAATAATACACACAAAACTCTTGATTAACTGGTAAGTTTGCTCATTCCACTTTTTCAATATAAAATATCACAGGCTTTTCCAAGGATAATTTCAGACTTTTGGACTGTGGTACTATTGTTATTTTAAGGCTATTAGTATTCTGCTCCCAAAATATAATACTTTAGCGGGAAATGACCTACAGTATCTGTGTATATAGCTCATGAGTCAGGGAAGGTATGAGGTAATTTCCCAGCAGAGAGACAGCAAGACTAATTATCCATGTCTGGGATTTAGTTAGTAAATGAGAGAGAGAGAGAGAGAGAGAGAATATGAAGGTGGAAGAACAACTGGACACCTTTATACACCTGAATTTCCTTCCAGGAGGTCAAGATAGACCAGAGTTGTACATAATATGCATATTCCTAACCAGTGGAACATATCTATATTCTAAAATTTTTCCAAATGAGCAGTTCATAAGATAAATCGAAAGTATTGCATAAGCAACGCAGAAAAAGAGGATCATGACATCCCACTACGGATTAGACTTGGGAGACCAGGCTGAGGATTTCCCACTTAAATTGAAGAAGAAAATTGGCAAATGAGCTGTGTGAGCTGTTGTCCTGTCTTCCTAAAGTCCCATATGAGCTTTGCACCTCAGCAGTGACCATACTACAAACGATCTAAATAAAACTCATACATACCCTTCCTTTCTCTGGTAAAAGCGTAAGGGCTGTGGTTTCTTTTATTATTATTATTATTAGGATATTCATGTTTTGTTTTAATAGTAATTAATATTTTGGCTATCTTATTATGATCAACTCTCTAGTCAGATAATCCAATCAAAGAAATTTTGCCATGAGGTACCCTTCAGAATTCACAAAGATGAGGTTCTCCGATTCAGTGAATGGATTATTCGGTGAGCAGGTTTTTCTTTTCCCACCCACAAATGAAGCGACAAGACAGATTTGTTTAATTACACTAGCAAATAGTACATCTGCAAATATGTATTCTATAATGTAATTATTTGGTGTTTATATGTAAGTTGGTTAGGATACCTGGGCATCTTGTAACAGTAAAAAAGATGAACTATTAGGATTCAGTAGAATTTAACAATCTTTGGTAAGTAAGTGGTAAGCCCTGTTCTCAGTATCAGTAATCACTTTACTTCCTCAAAGGCCATTGAAGGATTTCTGTCATCTTCTGCACTCATTTAAAATACAGATAGCTGCTGTTCCCTGCACCAGGCTGGGCTCTTCCTATAGACTCCCAAAAGCCACTTACGTTGATCTTAACCTGAGCTACTTAGGTTGACCTTAAACCTAACCATTTTTCATGATATAAAAAATCTTAGGGTCTTTAACATCTGCATCACGTGGGAATTATTTCTTGTGGCTGCCTGAAGTCTGGAAGCTTTGAATATAACCTACACTGAAGTTAAGAAGGCAGCACCAGATCCTCTGTAACAGTGTTTTTGGGCTTCTAAATTCAATTTGATCGGCTTTGTCCCAACCTGAACGGAACAAAACACCCTCTACTTTTCATTCTCTGATTTAATATTTCATAGTTACTATGTAGAACATCTACGTGGTTAAATAAGTCACATTTGTTATATATCTCCGTAAAAATATCTTCCCGACTCCACTTACCTTAGGGAAAATTCTTTGAAAATGTGATAATTTTTTGACCATTGTTTGTTGTAAGTTCTTAGACTCCACAACCGTAATGAATGTTTCCAGTGCTTTTCCCCTTCCTATAGATCTGAGATTCTGTCAAGTATTGCTTCTCTCTTTTTTTTTTAATAAATCTTTATTGTTCAGATTATTACAGGTGTTTCTCTTTTATTTTTCCCCATAGATCCCCTCCACCTGATTCCCCACCCCACCCCATGCCCTTACCCCCAGCCACTGTCTTCATCCATAGGAGTAAGATTTTTGTCCAATCTCTTCCCGCACCCCTCACACCTGCTTCCCCTGAGAATCGTCAGTCCACTCCCTTTCTATGCCCCTGATTCTATTATATTCACCAGTCCATTCTGTTCTTCAGATTTTTCATTCACTTGATTTTTAGATTCACTTGTTGGTAGGTATGTATTTGATGTCATTTTGTTGTTCATAATTTTTATCTTTACCTTTTTCTTCTTCTTCCTCTTCTTAAAGAATACCCTTCAGCATTTCATGTAATCCTGGTTTGGTGGTGATGAACTCCTGTAGCTTTTTCTTGTCTGTGAAACTCTTTATCTGACCTTCAACTCTGAATGATAGCTTTGCTGGGTAGAGTAATCTTGGTTGTAAGTTCTTGCCGTTCATCACTTTGAATATTTCTTGCCACTCCCTTCTGGCCTGCATAGTTTCTGCTGAGAAATCAGCTGACAGTCGTATGGGCACTCCCTTGTAGGTAATTAACTGTTTTTCCCTTGCTGCTTTTAGTATTCTCTCTTTGTCTTTTGCCCTTGGCATTTTAATTATGATGTGTCTTGGTGTGGTCCTCTTTGGATTCCTCTTGTATGGGGTTCTGTGCACTTCCTGAACTTGTAAGTCTATTTCTTTCACCAGGTAGGGAAAGTTTTCTGTCATTATTTCTTCTAATAGGTTTTCAATATTTTGCTCTCTCTCTTCTTCTGGCACCCCAAAAATTCGGATGTTGGTTCGCTTGAAGTTGTCCCAGAGGCTCCTTACACTATCTTCATATTTTTGGATTCTTTTTTCTTTTTGTTTTTCTGGTTGGATGTTTTTTGTTTCCACATATTTCAGATCTTTGGTTTGATTCTTGGGGTACGTTGTTCTACAATTGAATTTCTGTATATTCTTTATTTTAGACAGTGTATGCTTCATTTCTGACTGGTCCTTTTCCATTTTTTTGGCATTCTCATTAAGGTCCTTGAAGGTCTCACTAAGCTCCTCAGAAGTGTCATCAAGTTTCTCAGCCGTTTTTAGAAGATTCTTGAGTAACCTTATAAATGTGGTTCTGAACTCTATGTCATCCAGTAGTTTGCTTTCCTCCGTTTCTTTCATTCGTGACATGTTTCTTTGTTTCTGCATTTTGGCTGCTTCCCTGTGTTGATGGAGTGGCTTTGTGTGGTAGGTGACATATAGGGGGCAGTAGCTCAGCCTCCTCAATCACCTGATGTGGACGCTCTTGGTACACCCCTTTGTGGGCTGAGTGCAAAGTCTTGGTGTAGTTAAGCCTTAATTGCTATTGGTACACTGGGAGGAATTGACCTCCAGGCCAATTAGCTGTGAGCACTCCCTGTGTCTATAATGGAAGAACTGCTGCGCTGAAGACACGCTTATGGGGCAGGACTTGTTTCAGTGGGGCTTTGGTGCTCACTGAGTCTGCCTCTTGAATGTATCACTTATGGATGTGAGGAGTTGAAATCTGGTGTCTCACACTGACCACTAGGTGCACTGGCTTCTGGATCTCCAATGGGGTGCAGGTCAGCTACTGTCTGAGGCCACTCAGCAAGAGCTATAGTGAGAGCTGCAGTTTTCTCCTCTTTGCTTGGGGTTTGGAGGTTTTGGAGCTGTCTGACCCAGGCTGCAAGTTTGCTAGGTTAAGCTGCAATAGGGCAGGCCTTTCTTATGCTAACTCCGCTGCTTGGAGCTTGGGTGGGTTTGTAGGTTGTGCAGGGCGGGGCCTCAGGCTGTCACTAGGTTAGGGAGTGGCAAACAGCAATGGCTGCTAGTTAGCCGGCTCTGCGTCCCCAATGGCATCCGCGAGTCCCATGCCCCAGTGCAGTAAACAATTATTCCTGCGCGCAGCTCTGCAAGCAAGCCACCCTCACTGCCAGACAGTCCAGCTTCTCCCCGTAGGAGTTTGGGTCCCCCGTGTCTCCCCAGAGACTGGATTTCAGAGTAATCGGGGGCTTGTCTCCGTTCGGGTTGAAAAAGCAACGCACCCAGTAGCTCGCAGCCAGCCAGGATCATGCGCCTCTGTACCTCAGCTTTTCAGCGCTTGTGCATGTCTCAATGCTCTTTTCTCTTTCCTTCTAGTTGTAGAACTTCCACTCAGCCAGCTTTCCCATGGTTCTGGGTGATAGACGTTTGTCTTTTAGTTTTAGTTTTGAAATTGTTGTGGGAGGCAGCAGTTTAGGTGTTTACCTATGCCGCCATCTTGGATTCTCTCTCAAGTATTGCTTCTCTTTACCTTGGAGAACTTCCTTTAGTATTGCTTATAGCGCTGTCTACTAGGGATGGGTTTTCTCAAGCTTTTTTGATCTGAAAACATCTCTCTTTTTTTTGTAGTCAAAGGATGATTTTATGAGATATAGAACTCTGGATGTTTTTTCTAGCACTCTAAAGATGTCATTCCATTGTCTGTTGGTCTGTGGGTACTGTCATCTTCCCCTTTAAATAATATTGTCTTTTTTTTTTTCCTCTCTATCTCTGGCTGCTTTTAAGATTCCCCCCCTCCCTTATCTTTGCTTTTATCAGTGTATGATATGACTTTATGTGATTCTCTTGGTGTTTATCTTCCTTGGGGTTTCTTGAGGTTGGAATTCTTTGAGTTCACATTCTCACCACTTTGGTCCACTCCTATGAATAATCCATAGGTTGATATTAGTTAAAAAAAAAAATCCCAGAATTAACCTGAAAAGATCTAGCTTTATCACTATATAAATAAGAATAAACAATAATAAGGAAAAAGACAATAATAATTTTACATGGTGAGATAGGTAGGACTATAATATTTCTTAGTCTGGACATAATATTATTTTCAGTATAATCTAAGATTGAGTTAATTTTTCTAGCAACACTTTTGTTTCATACATTTTGAGGATTTTATTACATGAACTGCTGTCACAGAATGGGATATTGGAAATTAAGATTGTTGACATGCAACAGTTCCTACTGATGACAAAAAATGTGAGACTAGGAATGGGAAGTTGTAAAAAGTGAAATGAAGGTGAAAGCTGCTAAGGTCAGAATAAAGAAGCCCGATTTAGTAAGAACTTTTTATGAAGACAATAGGTTGAATTTTCTGAGGATGATAGACTCCCCTAGAATAATGTCAGAAATTTGAGTGAAAAAAATGGCAGCAGATCAAGTATCAATTTCTCAGTCACTTGACGGTGAGTTACCAGGAGGCAGAATCAGTGATGAAGGGACAAGCCACATAATTCTTGTTTTTTCCATCACTTTTATCACTAGTTTATAATTTATTTATTAATGGACTTATTTAAAGTACTTAGTGGATGATATTTTAAGAGTGATCTACTTCTTTATTTTTGCTTCCTTCTTTATACCAGTTCTTTTGTTCTATAATAATTTTCTATGTAATCTTCTACCCTCAGCAAAGTTACCCCTTCAACATGATTTTATCCTAAATAACATGGTTCTGCTGAAAATTTATGGAACTTTCATATCCAATTTTAACCCAATAATCTACTCAGTAGCTTTCTGTACACTTACACTCTAGTAATCTTTTTTTCCCCCCCAAATCTGGCAATATCCCATTCCACACTCTAAGCTAGAATAAAAATTAGCAACTTATTGCCTATTATGTTTAATTTGTTTTCCATACCTCTGGATCACAAACATGCTGTCTTCTCTATACGGAATGTCCCCTAACCTATCACTAAAACTTCTCCAACTCCATGTGAACTACAAGTCAAGTAACATTTCTCCCAAATATTCCTAGGCTAAACCCTAACATCATATGACATCAAACCCATTCTGGTCCCAAAATTACTCTAGTGTCCTCTCAGCACCTCAATCTCCCAATTGCTCAGGTCACACTGTTTTGTCTGAAGCTGCTGTTTCTTTGGAGTGCATAGCTTGAGGTTATGTCTTAGGTTTTCTTCTATCCTGTACATAGTGAGTGTGTGATTGCCTTATGATTCATATCCCACCTATCGATAAAAATGAAACAAACCTTCAAAAGCTTCTCTATAATTGATTTTTTCCCATTAATTAACAATTATTGAGCAAGGATTACATGCAGTGTTTTAGACTATGGAGAGAAATTTAAATTGGGCGGAGATGTTTGCCTATTTTTCCAAGAAAAATTGGATGCGGTAATTTCTAAGATAATTTTCAGCTCTCACATATAATTCTTGAAGCCACATGCAAAGTCATTTTTCTCTCCTTTTCTCTGAAAGTACAATAATTTTCCAGGTTTAATTTCATGCAAACAAACTCAATAGCATCAGCTAGTCAGCTATTGTCTTATGAAACTTACTGTCTGGACTAATTTTGTCTCTTAACTTCTTTTATCTAACCTCTTTTTTTTTTCAAATACCTCATTGAATTTAAATATCCCCTATCACCCCACTCAAAATAATTCTCTTTACGGTAAAAGAATATTAAAATATGTATTTGTCAAGCAGGTCCAAGAATGTATTACCATCCTGTTTGTTGTAATCTCTCAAAAGAAGCCTACATCTGCTGCCTTTCCTTCTTCACTTGAACTCACTGAAATCTGGTTTTCGTCCACTACTTCACTGCTACTATTTCCAGAAGTTCATGAAGAAGTTATTTCTAAGTGCAACTGTCCCTTTTCAAACCTTGCCCAATTTGATCAAAACCAAATTCTGATATCCTGGCTCCAAATGGCTACTCCCCATGCATTTTATCAAAGTAATGCTATCTTCTCACTCAGCTGTTCCTTGAAAACTTTCCTTGTTTTTATTTAATTTTTTCAGATACCTTTTTGTTAAATCAACTCTACCTTCAACCAAGTTTTATTTTTGGAGTTTGTTCCACTGAACAGCACAGTGTTATTCTCTTGGTTCAATTATTTATAACCTGCCACTTGGACTTATTACAATAATTCTTTAAAATTTCTTCTCCTTCTCCTCCTCCTCCTCCTCCTCCTCCTCCTCCTCCTCCTCCTCCTCCTCCTCCTCCTCTCTCTATGAACCCAGCATTCATGTTGTGACATGAATTATCTTCTTTAACACAATTGCCATCGTTGTTTACTCACTCAAAACCTTGATATGGCTCTTCACTTAGTAGAGACTAAAGTTCACATTTCTTAGCATAATAGTAAGTTCCTCTCTAATTTGGAAATTATATAACCTTCCATTCTCAACTGCCCATCCTCTCCTCTTCTATTAGAACTTTACATTCTAATCACCTCATTGAACTTTCTATGCCCCAAATAATGCAGCCCCTTTAAAAGCCTCTTGCTTGTTTTGGCTGTTGATCCATATTCTCTACCTGTTGAAATTCTATTTTTCTCTCAAGATTCAGATAAGATGCTTCTTTCTATGAGGCTGTCCCTATTGTTCTAATGAGAAATTATCACTCATACAGTGCATCTCGCATAGTGCTATAATTCACTATTTTAAAAAATTGACCTTTGCTTGACCTATGACTATGGTGTTCCTGTATCTTTTGCTTCCCACAAGTAGGAGTGGTTTGAAGGAAGGGACTGGATCTACCCATGGTGGAGCTCCAGTGGCCAACACTTACTTCTAATTCAGAGAAAGGCCTCAATACATGTTTGCTGAAGGTCTCCAATTGCCATTTAAATAATATTTTTCAAATGTATCATGTTCTCGATATGAATTAATTAATTTTGCTCACCATATACTAGTATTAAAGCACAGCTTATCGACTGAAAAACAGCCACACAAACAATCTTTACTTCACCTGACAGGACCTGTGAAGAACATGCTCTTCATAGTCTACTGTACTCGCAGATATGGCAATGGCAGGCCCACGACACAGCTTTTCCACTAATTCTGTAGGTATACATGAGCCCCTGCACAAGTGTGCATCGTCAGCAAACTGTAGAATGTAGAACAGAAAATGTTTACATCCTGAAATTCAACACTTAACAATTGTTAGTGACACTTTGGAATTAGTGGTATTCAGGGATGATCTGAGGAAACTGTTCTCCACATTGAAAGGGGACATGATTATCAGACACCATGTGAATGCAGCAAAGGGAAACGGGCCACTGCAACTCTCCTTTCCCGCTTTGTAATTTTGCTGTCTCCTCGCTTCAAAGCGGACCATGGCACTCCCCCACGCCCTCTCCGCCATAGCATTATCAATACAACAGCCCACACAAGTAAGAAGAGTCAACTGGCCTTTGCAATTCCTATTGCTGACAAATTTCCTCTGGCTGCCTTTCCACATGTTTATAACCATCAACACAACCCCATTTGGCTAAAGTCTTATTAGAGATCACATCTGATGTGAGACCCAACCTCAGCCAGAAGAACTGATTTGGGACACTTCCAGGGATTATCTTTATTGAGGAAGGAGAGGTTGGGTGACCCAAGGTGCTGGAACTCCTTACTATCCTAGAGCTCACGATCTGAGATCTTTTGGCTCAGAACCTCTGCCAGAGTGAGGTTGTGGTTCTCTGAGAGATGGGGTCATTGTTATTATTCTTCCAGCCTCCAAGGCAAAATACATCGTATGACCAGCCATGTAGGCAATGCCAAAAACCACCTGGAAAAGACCCACAGTTGTCACAGGGCCATTTTGAAATGTGAATCACTGAAACTGCTGACCACTACAAAACCATGACAATTTTACTTTTTACCCTCAGCCAGATGATGGTTAAATAAAAGGACCGAAGAGAAGGCATTTAGAGGAAGAATTCAACTTGCTAAAAGTGACATTTATTTTCTTCTGACTTACTATGGCCCACATGATGTTATTCTAACTGACCTATTTAGAAATATTTAAGAGTAATATAACAAGCAGTTGGTGGAGGATTGGCAATTTTCTTAAGCTGGTTCATGCGTCACTCTGCTTTTGTTTGTCCAGCTGCCAGGATAAATTATGATCTGTTGAAGCAGATCTCGCTTGGCACCCTCTAAAGTTGGCTCGGACATTTGGACAGTCACATGTATCTCTTTCTGAACAAGTACATCATTCAATGGACTCGTGCAACTCAGATGATGCACAGAGGTTCTGGAAGCACAGAGCCATCAGTACTGGTGGGAAAATGAAACAAGGAGGAAGACCAAAGGACATTTGAGTCCGTCCAGTTCTAAATGTTCCTCAGTGTGCTAGGACAGTGTGACACCAAGACCTCACTGGTGTGCCCAGCCACCTGGGCTTTCCCACAGTCCAACTGAGTCATGTCACTGCCCATGTGCCCTACATACTCCTTCTTATTTCCATCCTATCAGTTCTTTCCTCCGCCTTTTCCAGCCCGAAACTTCTTCGGGATTTGGCCTGCGCTCTTCTGGCAGTTGGTCTGGCCATCTCATGCAGAGACTGAGAATGGCCCTTATCAACAGCTGTGGGAGACTTTCCCTTAGTTACAGTGGTTTCCTTGTGATCCTCATGCTTCTCTCTTCCATGATATTCAATTCACACTCATTAACCCCAAATTTGGTTCTCTTACTCTCTTTGAATATCTTCTCAACTATGTACCATTTAAAGAAAATTTGAATACTCTAAGAGCATGTGTTTTTTGTTTGTTTGTTTTCCATTTATCAAGATTCTGGACAGTCTCCTTCCTTAAGTCTCTTGTCCTCCCACTCCCCTACTCCCACAATTTCCTCCCTCTTCTCGAGGTTTTCAGGCATAAGCAGAAATGCCCTAAATATGCTATGGTGTGGTGTGTGTGTGTGTGTGTATGTATGTGTTATATGTTTTCCACAGATCACTTCTCACAAGAAAACTGTGAGGTAGATGATTAGCCCTCCTCTAATGAGAGAATGTCTAGGCTTGAGAAAACATCAGTAATTTGCAGATAATCCTGGAACTGGGAAGCGGTGGAGAGGGATGTATGCTGGAGGGCAGGTGTGTTTCCAGAAGACATGCTGTCCTACTATATTGTCCACACTCTTCCTGCCCCCCAGTGATACATGGAAACCCTGTAAAAGAGGGGAGGCTGCACCTGTACAAGCATCAGGATTTTAGAGCTGGGAAGAAAGAAGACTTACTACATGCCTGATGGCTTAATTTCTACCATTTTCTGGAAAAGAAAAATGACATTTCCCCTGTTCTATGGTCTTTCAGTGCTTGGGTACCACTTGTTACTTTTCAGATCCTGGGAAGTAGACTTCAGGATGTGGCCCTAGGCCAAGAACACAGTGTGGAGGAGTTAAGAGATTACTCGACTGACGTTACACCGTGGCGGGAATATGTACACAGCAAAAACTGTTTCATAAACAACTGAAATTTGCAAGAAAAGTGGGTTAAGAGATGATTTTCCCACCACAATGTTGGGAAATTGTTCTGTTTGCTTTAGTTAGTGTTAGTCAGAGATAGAAAAGGCATGTAGTCTTTTGTGCAAGACAGTGTCACTGCAAATGTTAAAGGGCAGTCACTGTAAAAAGGGCATCTTTTATTTAAGTTGTTAAGAGTTTGTATTATTCATAATGTAAACCTTTTTATATCATTTTCTTCCACTCATAGTGTGAGATGTACTTCACATTAAGCTGAGCTATGTTCTCTTTGACTCATATATCTAACTCAACAGCTACAAAATTATTTACTGAGTTTATATTACTTATAAGGCACTTTTCTAGGTATAGTGAGGCTGCCAATGATAGAGTCCTTGTCCATAAGGGATTTATGATTTTGTGGTAATCTACATAAGACAGAGGAGAAATAATAAAGCATATAATGGAATAAAGAATAAAATGGTATCAGTTATGGATGAGATGAATATTTGTTTGCCTTCTCCATCTCGTCTCCAAAGGCATTTGAGATGATTTGTTGAAGTAGTCCAGGAGCCTGCAGAGATCTGTAAGGTGAAGAGGGTGTGAATCTATGCGACTGGGAACACATCCTGAACAGAGTCACAGAGACTGGAGTAGGCATAAACATTGCCTTATGTGGAGGCAACTGACCTGACCAGCCTAGTGTTAACGGGAAATAGGGATGGATAGTATGATGAAGAAAGGGTTCATATTCTGGAAGTAAGAGTCTTTTGGAACTTTAAATAGAGGAATAATAAGATGTAAAGGTGTTTATGAAATTCTGGAAATAACCGGTTGGTTACATGGGCATTAGGAAAAACTGAAGTCTAACAGGTAAGCATTCATTTGAGCATCCCCTATCATGAGTGTCTAAGGTGGGGTGATAAAAGGCCCAGTGGAGAGCGAGAAATGGATATTCATGTACTCATGAAGGGAAATTGGCAGGTTTTGGCTGCATTGCATACTAGACATGAATAGGAGACCAATGGTGAAACTAGTAGAGACATAAGGTGAGAGAAAATATTTTATGAAGCCTGTGATAATTGGTCTGGTATTGTTGGGATCAAAGTTATCTAACAGAAGGTGGTGTGAGTCTGAGGTTGGGATTTGAGTGAGTGGCTCAGTCTGAGGGGAAAGATGTCTGGACAGCTTTCTAAAGGAGCTACTATGGAAAGGTCAGGGTCCCAGGACCTGGGACTGAAGGCCTGAAAGGGGAAGAAATGAACTGCCTCACCTCCAAAATTATCCTTTTCTGAAAAGTAAGAAATTAAGCTGCAAGCTTGAAGATTTAATGTTTAAGAGAAAGAAAGCTCTTATTCTAAGAGTGGGAGAGGAAGAAACTTAATTAGAGAATAGGCATACATATTTTTTAAAAACCCAATGTCTTTATGCAGAAATGAGGATAAATTAATCCACCCATTTATTCATTTATGCAGCCTGAGTTTATCATTGTCTTAGGTAGGATGTCAGCCCAGTGGGAGATCTGAGATGAACAAGAGACGGTCTTCACTTTACCTTATTGCCTAGTGAACAAGGTAAGTATGAAATCAACTGGCAACTCTAACTGCACAAACAACTACAACCTTCTTTGAAATTAGTGGGTCTCATAAGACCATAATGCAAATTCTTGAGCCTATGGAGTCCTATTAAATCAGAAAACTGGGCCAGCAACCTTTGTTTTAAAAGCCCTTCAAGTGTTTCTAATCTTGCTCAAGTACGAGAATCTCTGCTCCAAGAAAAGAAATCAGGGAGCTCCCAGACCCTACAAGCCTCTGGGGGTAGGTTGGGGTTTGGGAGGCCCCTGGGGCAGACCATCTTTGCCTTTCAAGGGGTACATAGCAAAATCCATTCGGGTATCAGTGTGCTTATGGGGAAAGGAAATAAAAAGTTTATTTTAGGTATCAGACGTGCATGCTACCATTGACCTTTTGGACACAGATGCTTTGCATTTGTTGCCTATTTTACTAGGGATTCTAAGTTTCGGCATTTTCCATTAGGAAAGGAGAAGTGGGGGTAGCATAATAGAGAGTGAGAAGATGAAGTGGTAAGTAAAGCCTTGAAATTTCTTTAAAATATGCATTATAATTAGTCACCATTTGGGCATGGAACACCAGCTCTACACAAGATCATCTTTGAATCAGTCAAGACTTTTATTTTCTAGCTTATTGAATTGTATAGCTTATTACATTATGTTTGCATATTTTATGTAAGCTTTAAATGCAGTTAAGTTAGAGTGAACCATAATGTGTGTGATCATAGCTAAAGAATGCCAACCTGGTTCCTTCTTCTCCTTATCTTCCTCATTCCTTCATCCCTTTCTTTTGATTTTCTCCCTAACACTTCCTAACATCTCTTGTTTTCCAAAGACTATTCTCTCCCTACCACTGCATCTTTAAATGGCTAGTACACTTTCAAGGATTTTAGTAGCATATTTATTTTGAAGATTATATTTACTTCCAGCCTTCTAAGAATATTTTTATTGTTGACAGTATTACAAATGTCCTCCAATTTCCCCCTACCCTTTATCCCCTCTTCCCAGGCTCTGACCCACCCCAGGCCTTCATCAACACTATTGTCTGTGTCCATTGGTTATACACATTTGTATATAAGTTCTTTGGTTAATCTCTTCCCATCTCCCCCTCCTAACCCCATCCCCTGTTTCCTTTCACAGATCTGTCATTCTGTTCCATGCTTCCATGCCTTTGGATCTATTTTGTTAATTTATTATGTTCATTAGATTCCACTTATAAGTAAGATCAGGTGATATTAATCTTTCTCTGATTGGCGTATTTCACTCAGCATAATATTTTTCAGGTCCATCCATGCTGTTGCAAAGGGTAAGAAGTCCCAAGAATAGTTTTAAAGGTCAAGTGCTCTTTTGGGGGTAATGTTTTAGCCTACTAAATCTCATGGGATACAGTCTTTGTTTATTTCCAAATGCACACTCTTACTAACTACCCACCTAGAGGTAGCAATATGTAACTAGGGCCTCAAACAAGACATTGCATATTCTGGTTTTGCTTTTCCCCCCTAGATTTATTTCCACTTCTTCCTCTCATTGATATAGACTCCTCAACTTTATGCATGCTTCCTTGCCTGGAGTGAGAAGATATACTAAGTTAGTTATTTACATATTAACTAACTCTCTAGTATTGATTGGCTTCTCCACAGAACCTGACCTACAGTATATTCTGTCTTACTCTCATGTGCCGCAGAGTCATAAATCCTGACCATTCCCCAGTCCCCAGTACTATGGCTCCAAATCCATGGCTTGATATTTCCAATTGGATATCATTTCAGACTCAACACATACACATTAAGCTTCTCATTTCACTCCTCAAATGAGATTTTCTTCCCAAACTCTTGGTCATAGGTATGTTTTTAAAAAAAATCCTGGCTTAACACCTTATTATTGATCTACCTATTAAACCCTATTTCTTGGTTATATCTAATCACTCTGTCCCACAGAAGTGCTATCTTTTATTTTTGTCCCCTGTCTAATTTCTACCCATTTTCCTTATGTGGAAGACAAAGTCTCTGTGAAGGCTTTGTTTTCTCCTCCATTAATTTTATTCTTAGCCATCCTTTATATTCACCTCATTTGCATTTCTTGACAAGAAATTCCCAATTAACAATATTTGCAGATGTCCTTCCATTTAAAAAACTTAGATGACTTTCTTCTACTACATAGTATAGGAATATATTTAGTTGCAAATTCAATTCTATAATTTGTAATAATTCAATATATGTCTTATTTCCACAATGAATATATAAGAAGCTTAAGAGCATAGGCTGGCTGACTTATTTTTATTATTTTTGTTATTGTCTTAAGTGCTCAACAAAGGGTTAAAAATTGAGAGAGCATCAGATAATTGTTTAGTAATTGATCATTTATTTGTAGAAAGCTCACTTTGCTCGAGAATGATGAAATACTATAGAAACTATGAGATCAGCCTTTGCCCTCAGAAAGATAAAGGTTTATATCCCAGTGGGAAATTTTTCTAGCTCTGTGAACTTGAGAAAATTGCCTAATCTCTTTAAAACTATTTACTTAGCAGTAAAATAGGAATATATGAAAACATTCTCATAGGTTATGAATTGTCGTGAGGATTCCATTTTATCTTAGAAGAGCTAGTCTCAATATATCATGGAAATTATTATTATCAGTAGTTGCTATTATGAAAGAATATTGAGCGATATTTAAAGTTTATTTAAAAATGAATAAGAGCCATATTTAAAGAAAGATAATAATTTAAAATCATGGCTTGCAAAAGCACAGATAGACCTGGAATATATAACCAGAAGGACAAGCAGATATTCAGTGGTGGGCACTGACATTGACTCTCAGGAGTTTGTTAACCCAAGCAGAAAGGAAACAGACATTTTCAAGGTTTGCAATAGTCATAAAGGAAAAACACACAAATTTGTCACAGAAATGAAGTTCATCCTATTATCTATGGGAAATTAGCTTTTCATGCTGAGACTTAATGGTGAAAACACTGCACAGTGCGGTTGGCAACACCCTTACCAGTATCCCTGGGGTTATTAAGAGTGTACTGTTCTCCTCTCAGGCACAGTACCAATGCAGAAGTCAGTTAAAGCAAGCCTGGAGCAGGGTCAAAGAAATGTGGCTCTCTGTTGGCATGTGGCTTCATCCAGGGATAACACCAAGATCACAGGTTAACTCAATGTGTTTTGGGTAAATGCTCAATAATTCAGGGTTTCTCCTCCAACCTCCTACGCAAGATGACATCAAGAGAAGAGGAAATCTTGGACAACTTCATGAAGATAGAACTGTTTAATTTTGTGTCTGTCTTTATGTCTCCTGCATACTAATTTGCTTAAGTGTCAAAGTCTCCTGTATGCCTAGTAGCTGGGCATTATACTAATATCTGCTCTTGAAACCGTAGTGGGTGAAACTTGAATCTATCACGTAGGACAGTCCAAATCCAGTGGTCCTCCCTTGCTGATTTGCCCTCAATTCAGCTCTAACTGGTGCCACAGGTCTTCTGAATTTCAATCAAGATATTCATTCTCACTTTTCACTTGGGCTCTCCAACTCCATCCACCTGTAGCTTCTGTTACAAGGTTACACAGTCCTTCATTATTGTCCCTCCTCTGTTCCCCAAACCTCTCTGCCACTGGAGCATGCTGAAGATTGCTATCTGTGATACTTGTGATCAGAGGGAATTTTATCACATCTTACATTTGCTCTTCTCTCCACTGAAATATGCAACGCTACCAATGACACCCTTTCACCAGTTGTGGGAATCCCATATTGGTGTGGGACGCCTGCAAAGTGCTCTTCTCCCAAAAGCCCAGGTAAAAGTGAGTCAAAGCCTTTATACTTTAAGCTTTCTGTTTTGTATACATGAAGTGCCTATCTTTTGCCATCATGCTTTATCTCCCAGGATTGTGACATGCAGTGATGAGTTAGGCTATTGCATCTCACTTCCTGTTTCTCTTCTTACTATGTTCTCTGGATCAAAGAAGGCTTTTTTGTCTTCCTCTTCTGTCTAGATGGGACATCTCTTATGGGATAACCTGCTCACCCTGTTACCTTCACTGGGGCCATAGTGGCAGGCAGGCTTTGTGGGAACATGACTTAGTGGAAACAGAATAATTATTTCAGTTTGTAATTTTCAGAATATTAACCCATTATGTATAATTTTGCTCAGCAGACTTTTTCTTAACTGTTGATTACCCCATAGTCCAAGGTTACTCTCAAATGTCAGAAATGGCACATTTTCAAGAGATTTCAGTGTACTTTCCATCACCCTTCACAAGGGCAGCCTGATTGCACACCTCTAATCATGGTCTTTGTGAATGACAAATAGTGAATTTCATGAAAGATAATCTGCCTAATAGTGCCAGGCATCTTAATACCACCATCTCTTATCTGAATTTCTAAACAGTTTACTGGACAGTTAGCAAGACTTTACCACAAAGTTTATCCAGACCTTCTTCACAGTGAAAGGACCAAAGAGAATTGATGACTCTGGCCAGAGTGCAGATGGCTTTTGGAGAGCCCAAGTTTTTTCTGGCTGTGTGCTGAGGTCCTGGATTAGAAAAAAGCCATGCTGATACAGCATTTGTTCATTTATCAAGTTTAACAAATATCTTTTGAATGCCTACTGTAGGCAAAGTCTGAAATTATGCCATGAATAAGTGCGTTACAATCTCTTCGTCTACTTGACCACAGCATGGACCTCTTGGGCATTATTTTGATATATTCCTGGCACATGGAAAATAAATAGCCAACCCTTGTGTCACTGTACTGTTCTTGTTTTCTAGCAGCAACTTTATCCTAAATATTAGGAGAAATAAATACATATATATTTTTTTTTTTCTAGAATAGAACTTTAGAGATTCTTGTCTCTGTAGAGTAACCACATAATTACTGGAGGATTCTAACACCCACGTTCTTTTTCCCTTCACTAAGTAATCAATTGCCATACCCCAACTCCAACCATTTCCCTCTAAATATGTTTGACTTTTCATGTGTTTCACCGGATATATCTGATACTTTATACCTGAATTTATCAATGTAATTGTATGTATTATCTGCTTAGCATGAATATGATTTTTATAACTTCTGGAGACAGAAGTTATACATGCAATTATATAATCTTTTAGACCCAATAAATTCCAAGGGATCTGTAAGCCTCTTAGTGGAGAACAACAGAGCTCCCTAACTGGCTGTTTTACTGATACACACACACAGTAGCTGACTGAAAAGTTCCTTCATGCTTACCCTCCTTTGGGGCTGGCAAAGTCCATTAATGGCTAAAGTCTAATTAAGGTATGAGATTCTTTTTGATCCTGAAGACCCTTTCGTCTTAAGAGCCTTGAGGTTATTATCCAACATTTCTGAAGAATGTCTAGAGGAGGTAAAGCAAAGTATGTACCTGTTTTCAGGCTTGATCTGATAATTGAAGGGAAGCCTTCATCTTTCACTGGCCTGAAAGAAACCATGAGCAATGGTGTTCATGCACTTGGTTTTAAGGCAACAACACAAGCCCTGAGATAAGAGTTAAGGCTACCCCTCTTTATCCAGGGCCAATAAATACCCAGACTAGTAACCCATTATATCCATAGCAGCAACTGCTACACACATGTTCACTCGGGGCTCATTTCCTCCACTGAATCATAGGAAGATGAAAACAGCCTCAAATTCACTAGGACAAGGTAGGCAGACAGGACCCTTTAAAACATAGGAGGCTTATTCTAGAGTGAGATTATTAAGATGGAATGTTCTAGTCAGAAACTCCTGTAACATATCCAACCCAATGAGAGAGATCCTAAGGAAACTCAACGTTGCTTCACTTTATCTCCATTTCCCATTTTGCCAGTAGACAGATATACTTTAACCTGAATGGTTTACCAAATTAATTTTAATTAGCTAACTTTTAGTTTAACCAGGTTGCAAATGTATATATACATTAAAAGTCAAAAAGTTTTATGAAGTTAAAATAAAAAATAGAGTATCCCATGTTCCTCACTCCCCACTTATATTTCTGCTCACCAGAAGCAACTGTTTTCACTTCTTTTAATCGTTTCTTTTTGGTAGTTAACTCCTTATTTCCAAGTTCTAGGCAGACTTCTTGATTTAAAAAAAGACACAAAAAACTATTTTCTAAAACTGTCTTATGGTAGCCGGCCTTCAGGATGACCTTCGATGAGCATTCTCACCGGCTGCTTCATGGCCTTGTGAATTCTCCTCCCATGCTGAACAGGTCTGTGTCTCCTGTAACTACCAGGACCTTGTGGAAATGCTGGTGTGTGACTTCCACAGGTCGGCCTTAAAACACTGGATAGTCTACCTTGCTGTCTTGGATTACTCCCTCCGGGGGAAGCCAGCTTCAATGCTGTGAGGACACCCAAACAGCTCTATGGACAGGTCCATGTGGTGAAATCCATGTGTGTTGGCCTTTTGCCAACAGCACCCACTTGCCAGCCAAGTGAATGAGCCATCTTGGAAGCTAATCCTTCAGGCCTACTTAAGTCCCAGCCAACATTCTGACTACAACCTTATGAGAGACCCTGAGCCAGAACACCAACTGAGCTACTCCTAAATTCCTGACCCATAGACACTGTGAGGTAAATATTTATTGTTGTTTTAACCTCTAAGTTTTGGAATAATTTGTTGTGCAATGGTTGATAAGTTTCACTACATTTCCTGTAATAAAAGGTGAGTATTTAGCTCCCTTCTAAACCCTGCCCCATTTTCTTTATTACACATATTCTCAGTTCTTCCTTCATCCTTCCAATAGAATAATTTCATAACTTTTGGTTCTCACACTATAGATTGTCTGTATTACTATGTATATAAATATTCATAACAGAGCCACTTAATATGCTGTGATTTTTATCTTCTTTCTCCTGCAATGTTTATACACAAAATATTATATGTTTAAAAAGTCTACGAAATCTATCAATTTCATTTTTTTCTCTTGGAAACACTCTAGATTGAAGCTCTTTATGATTCTATTTCACTACAGACTGGCTTTCCCTGCACTATTTCAACATTCTCGCCTTGAGAACTCCCTTAATCATCATCATGGCAATCCACTGTTCTAATTTTGTAGCACCAATTTTTTGGATTCCGTATATACCTCCTTCTTGATTTATTCCTGTAGCAAATTCTTCAATAGCTTTCCAAAAAGGGTACATGAATGGTAATGTTTGAAAACCTTGTATGAATATAAACAATTCTATTCTACTCTTACATTACATATTTCACTGAACAATTCCTCCTTATTATTTTGTATTATTTGTTTATTTTAGAATCAAACTGAATCAGAGACTTAAAAGAACTGCTTTGGAAACATGCTTTTCAGAACCATTTCTGACGAGAATGCTCAAGTTTGGTCACACTTTAAAAATTTTTAATTTTTACATTATTTCAGTGCAGAAAACCAAAAAGTGTTTTTGTTTTTTACTTGAAGAAAAATAAACACAGAGAAATTAAAATAATCACACAAATATCATTATGCAATATTTAGTTGCTAATTATTTTTTGTAAAAAAGACCATAAAAAAGAGATAATGATGAATTAAAATACAGATACTTGAATATGGTTTCATAAAACTGTGTAATAAAATTATAATGGAATATATACACAAATGGCATTACATATGTATTTTATAGAATTTCTCAAAAATATTTTGAAAATGCAGTATTTTGGTATTACATATCATAATTATGTTTATTATATAATATATAAAATGTATATATTATGAATATGTAATACATAAAAGTATATGTATACTAGAAGCCTGTTGCATGAAGATTCGTGCAAGAATAGGCCTTCCTTCCCCTGGCTGCTGGCACCAGTTTTCCTACAGCACCTGGTACCCAGGCCTTTGCTCTGGCTGCCACTTTCTGCCTTTGCTCCGGCCGGAGCCTTCAGTGTTTGCTGCAGCTGGAGAGCACTCCTGTAGCTCCCTCCACCCCCCACCCTCCCCTTCACAGCAGGCATCCTGCCCCGCCCGGCCACTCCAAGCCTGCATATGCAAATTAATCTTCCATCTTTGTTGGGTTAATTTGCATACTCACTCCTGATTTGCTGGTAGGTGTCATGGAGGTAAGGTCAATTTGCATATGTCTCTTTTATTAGTGTAGATATCCTATATAACAAAAACCTAATATCTAAGTGTCTGGTCGTCTATTCAACCAATCAAAGTGTAATATGCTAATGATATGCTAAAGCTGCTCAACCACTTTCTATGACGTGCACTGACCACCAGGGGGCAGACGCTCTGACTGGTAGGTTAGTTTGCTGCTGGGGTCTAGCTGATAGGGACTGAGCAAGACAGGCTGAACATGCCCTAGAGCCCTCCTGAAGTCCTTCCCTAGCTGGCCAACCTCCCATGTCCCTCCCTGGCCCTGATCGTGCACCAGTGAGGTCCCTCGGCCTGGCCTGTGCTCTCTTGCAAGCTGGGACCCCTCAGGGGATGTCCAAGAGTCAGTTTCAGTCCTGATCCTGCAGGCCAGGCCGAGAGACCCCACTGGTGCATGAATTCGTGCACTGGGCCTCTAGTGATATATAACTATATGTAGCATATATTTATCTATAGTATTAATTAGATAAAGAACTTGAAATTTGAAATATTTTGTATGTTTATTCTGCATATTTTCTTTTTTTCTAAGAAAATGTTTTGTAAGAGTTTATTTAAGCCAAAGTTCTGCACATTTTCTGAATCCAATAAATTCATGATCATCTAATGTGTATTTCTACAGAGTAAAATGTAGAAATGCACATTCGACACCAAAACTCTGTACCATTCTTGCAAAGCTTCTACCTTTTATCAAATTACCCCCTATATACACTTTAGGTTGATTAGTGGTTATAAATGACTAAATATGTTTTTTAAAAAAAGTTTGCAAAGGTCTTTTAGGCATCTATATGAGACTTACAATTAAGTAATAAAATAATTTATTAAAGACAGGTTAATGCAGTGTTATCTTACTGTTTGCTAAGATCTTTTATCATATACATATCAAAGGCAGAAAGGCTGCCACCCCACCCAATGAACAAACACACTTGGGGTGCTGACTTACTGAAGCTAACAGAAAAAAGAGAGTGGTTAATTGGCCTTGGTGTGGCTGGAGTAGAGAAATAGATAAGGAAGGTTGCAGCAAATAAGGCTTAAAAGGTAAACTGATTATCTCCTCAAGGACCTTGTAAGGCCAATCATGCACTGGAACTTGATCCTATGAACAATGGAGAGCCAACAGAGTTATCTGTGAATGAGTAAAATGATTTGATTTGATTTTTAGGAAAGTAACCAAAGACAGCATTGATAATGCATGAAAGGAGATACATTAGCATAATCCTAGATAAGATAACAAGATTAACTTTAAGCAGTCATAATAATAATAAAAGAAAAAAAGGGGTAGATTTCTGAGACATTTCAGTGATAAAAATCCCATGTTTTGCAGAGCCCGTAGATTTATTTAAAAACAATTTGAGAAAGAATGAGGAAAAGAGGATGATTTGGGCTTGTGTCCTGGGGATGACCAGTCAAGTATAGTTTCTGTTTATATGATGCATTGCAATTAACAAAACACTTCTATTTATACTGCTTTCCATTGTTTCCACAATCTTGTGATAAATTCATATGCATTCAATAATAAATAGGGTTTATGAAGAAAGCCTAAAAAGGCTCTGACTACTACCGAATCATTTCTTTGTGAGATGTGATACAAAGTCACCTTTTTTCCTTATTGACTTATGTTCTCCTCTTCAAAGATACTTGCATACCTGTATTATCTTTGATTCTTCCCATGATATCAGACAAAGGGACTTTCACAAAGAGCTTATTTAATGGGCATGTGTGTTGAAGGTGATATCTGTGTGTTTCTGAAAAAATTTAGACAGTACTTCTCAAACTTTGAGTAGATGGATCATCTGAGGATTCTGATAAAATGCTGATTCAGACTCAGTGGGTCTTGGATGGGGCCTGAAATTCTACATTTCTAACGAACTCCCCAGGATGTCAATGCCACTGGTCCTTGGAACACATTTTGATTAGAAAGGATTTTGACTAAAGCCACACACACACATCAAAGTATCTCTGCTAAAGCAGGTGTGCCATTCTGAGACAATTTCAATGTACCTGATATCAATTTTTAAATCCCAATCACTTTCTCACAGGTTTCAAGGTGGATATTACTGGCTGCCAAGAGTATACATATTTCCTCTGGGTAATATAACTAAATGCATTCCACTTCTGTCTCCATTGGCAAGCATTTCCTTGAAGGTTTCTAAATATGTCAGTGGTCTTTTCAAGAAGAGATCTCATAAAGAACGACCTCATTGCTACTTGTCCATTAATAGTTCTTTTACTGACAACTTGGATGCATGCCTCTTAATTTTGCAAGTATTTTAAAATTAAAATTATGTTCAAAGCATTTTAAATACTTCTTCTGGCAATAACATCTGCCTGGAAGCAGAATCCTGAACTCTCCTCCCACAGGTCTTGTTATTTTTTTTATGATTCCATAGCCTTGTGGGTTTACTTAATAGTCCCAAATTCCACAATATAATCCATGTGTGCTGAAAGATATCTAAAATCATTGACATGCCTGAGGGTCTTAAGATTAAGCAACTATCAGATGTGCCCTCATGTAATTGGGCATGTTTAGGTTTATCCAGAAATCCCCTCTTTCTTCCGCCTCCTCTTTCCCTCCACTCTCTCACAGTAAACCCATTTGTGGCTCAGACAAGTTTCTCCAGGAACGCTTTTTTTATTCCCACGGAAGTCTCTCAAGTCAAATCCCAAGAGATAGAACAATACCTCTTTATGTGCATGACAAAGGTTTGACCTTGAAAGCAACTGGTGATATGTCTGAGGTTCTAAGCAAGAACTCAGCCACCCTGGAGAAAGAAAGGCTCATGTCCACTGTTTAGGCATTAAAAGTCCTATTGTCCCCTATATGCTGGACCGCTATATGGCATATGTTGGAAAGTATAGGCTAATCAGCGCTGTCACTAATTTCACAAAATGTCCTGGGACCTTTGAGCTGGATGGCTCCTAAAGAGTATGTGATCTAACATCCTATTCACTTCAGAGATCTTTAAAACAATATCCTTGAGATTCATTCAAGGCACCACGAGTCCTTCCTGAAGGGTGAGACCCTAGCTGGACAGCTCCAGCTGTTAAACATCTGCAGCTGTGAGCGGTCACGTGCATTTCCTCCAGCTGTGCTGATGTTCCACACTCTCCCTATTCACCTCCTGCCCTTACATGGTCTTGCCTTTCCAACACCACAGTGCTAAGTCTTATTTACAGCTTTCAGTATTGCAAATGGAGCTTTTCTAAAATGACTCCACTTCAGTGAAAAGCTTGATACTCATCAAAATATAGCAACACCTGAACATTGACACCTGCCATCAGACATCCCTCCTGGCACCTCATCACTGTACTTTGAACTTCAGTGGCACTTCCCGTTTCAAACATGGTTCTGCCCTCCTGGGGAATTTGAGGAAGTCAGCCTCACCATGAATATGCACCTTGCCCCTCCCACTTTTTGATGCACTAATAAAGAGTTAACGAACACGCATCAGGCCACACATATTGCTGGAGATCCAACTGGGAATAGAGCCCAGGAAACTTGGCTCTCAGTCTGGTGTGCTTCTAACCACATGACCATCATTTCTGACGGCTGTAAATTCACATAGTACTCCTCCTGCAGAAACATGCAGGAGACAGCACTTCGGCACCCTGGACAAACCAGTGCATTAAGTAAACGGAATAATGTGTATTTTCCAGGATTCCTGCTGCCACTCACTGTGAATAGGCCATGTTTTGTTAATGTCACCAGGACACATGGCATTGCTGAGGGAGCTTTCATTACACATTGTCCTGATATTCGAGTTCTTGGCTCTTGTCTTGCCGGACACGGATTTTGCTCCCAAGGCATCTTTCTAAGAAGGCACTTCTGACTGCTGGCGGTGGCAGCTGCTGCTGCTGCTAAATTTTTCATGGGCTCTGTGCTGTGCCCTCCAATACGCTTCCTGAGAAGCTGAGCCACTCACTCTCTGCTTAAAATTTTAACTATATGCTCCTAAACCTGAAACAGATGTTATCTTGGCCGCTGTCCTTTGCCATGGGCTTGTCTATTTGCATTACACACAAGGCAGGTAATTTGCTGCCTCACTTTGTAAAGAAAGAAAAGGGGGTGGGGAGATGAAGCAAAAGATAGAATAAATATAGAAATTAGAGAAATAAAGCCACATGGAGACAGAGAACTACCACGTGAGCATCTATTATCCTAATATCATATACTATAGCTTGGCTACCACTGACTTGCCTGGCATCTCTTTTGAATCATATTTGTGGCCACCCAGATGAGCTATGGGAGCTGATCTTTTGATTTAATATCAGCTTGCTCTTTTCAGCTCCCATGTCACTTACCATCTTAAAGAATGTACTCCTTGTTACTCAGGCATCTGTGTTTTCAAGAACTCACATTCTTTTTTTTTCTTCTTTCTTTCTTTCTGTATGGGAACCAGGAACTAGAAACTATTAAATGGGGGAAATTAACCACTCACAGTAAAGGTAGAAGCCCAAAGAAAAAGGGGTTTGTCTTTTATGGTTTGTACTTTGTAAGTTGTGGGTGTGACTCAATTTCCTCACCACCCACATAAAAAAGGTTGCCACCCAATCACTGTTTTTTTTCTTTTTCTTTTTCTATCCCAAACCCCTCCCCTTTGATTTTGGCTGGGAGAGACCCTAAGAAAGACTGCCCTTTCTGGACGTTGCCGACTGTGACATATAAAAGCTGTTAGCTGCTCCTGTAGCCAGCAGCATTTAAACCTTGCAGACGTTTACTCTCTGAGTTTGTAATAAGACACACTCCTCTTACAAGAGTTCATACTACAACTTAGCAAAGACTTTACATTTTTGGAAGAACAAAATACTCATTTTGGCATTGTGCAGAGGTAAGCTATTTAGCTCAACAAGTTTATTTTGCATGCATTGATTTTAAAGTAGCTCACACTTTAAATTTTTTTTTTTTACTTTTAGAAATGAGTTTGGATGGTTATGGCTCGTTTGTATGTTTCTCTCACTTGATATTCCAACGTGTCTGGGAGACATCAGCACATTCTCTGCTGTTACCTGCAATGCATTTTTTTTCCCTCTTCACTCTCCAGATGAATTTTAATTTCTAAAGATTTCCATCTGAAGATACATATGCATTTTGTGGTTCAGGAATTTGGGACAAATGGCTCTCATGCTCACATGCATTTTAGGGTTAGTAGTCAGACTGTTAATTTTTCTCTGGCTATAGGAAATTCCTCTTAGGAGTCTGCCTCATTAACACCAAGCAAAATGCAGAGATTACTATAGGTTGTCTCCTAGGCTTGAATTCAACATGTGTTTGGATTTTTTTTTTTTTTTTGAGAAAACCAAAGCAAACAATGCTCCCAAATAATAACTTGTACCTCCATATTCTCTGGCCCATTTCCCCCCTTTCATAGACCCTAATTCTACCTTTCTGATTTAAAGCAAAGGAAACTCGGTGCCTTCCTCCACCCTCAAAATGACAGCAACCTCTGCCGTCAGCGGTGCGCTCCTGTTCTCCCTTCTCTGTGAGGCAAGTGCTGTTGTCTTACTCAATTCCACTGACTCATCCTCGCCAACCAATAACTTCACTGATATTGAAGCCGCTCTGAAAGCTCAGCTCGATTCTGCGGACATCCCCAAAGCCAGGCGGAAGCGCTACATTTCGCAAAATGACATGATCGCCATCCTTGACTATCATAACCAAGTCCGGGGCAAAGTGTTCCCACCGGCCGCCAACATGGAATATATGGTAAGAGGAATTTTTCTTTGCGTCCTGGGTGAGAATGCTTTATTCTCATCGTACATTAGAAGGACCTAAGGAGTGTTTGTATGAGATACGGGGGCACTTTTTACCTACTTACAAGAAGTAGGAATTTAAACCATAACCTTGTGTGCCTGGTAAGCTTAGGCGCTGTCCTAATTACAGAATGAAAGGGGAGCGGGGAGGCGTCTCATGAGCTTTTGTGAGTTCCAGAACCATGAATGAATCAGGTCTTATAGAAGAAACAAAGGTAAAGAGGGAGGTGTGTTGACTGGTCACAGCTGGAAGGTCCACTTTAAAAAAAAATCATGGAAAATTTTGGGGGCTTTGTTTAGCTAATAGCCACATGTCCCAGTTAAGACATTTATTGAAAATCATTTTTGTTTTCAAATTATAGGTTTCGCGGGCATGATTTATTGTCTGGGTAGGAGTCCTTTCCTTTCTTGGACAGAGCTCTTTCTGATGCTCATGTACAGTGTTCTGGGGAACACGCTGCTCCTGCCTCCTGGTGATTTAGTGCTTTGCCCCGCAGAGAAGCAGGGGAGCCAGTGTGCACTGCCTGGCGTTCTGTTCCAACTTGCTCTGCTCTGAACACATTCTTTGCTCTCTCTTAAAATACTCCCTGTACCGAAATCATTTTACTTCGAATGTTTCAAATAGGGACGGTATTGAAAGGATAGATGTCTTTTTAACATTTCTTGTTGGTTTTGAATTTATGCAAGGTTATGGTTTAAATTCCAGTACCTTCCAAGAGCACAGCTTGGAGCCTATTTAAGGCAACGAAGACCACCAATATGGTACTTCTAAGATGGGCTGTGTGTGTGTGTGTGTGGGGGGGTGGTATACCACTAACAACTTTTCATAAGTGCTGACCTAAAATTTTGGGATTCTGATCAGATGATAAATTCCATCTATTTTATTCAAGTCTGCTTTTGAAGTTGGACTAATTGCAGCTATCACTGTCAGAAGGCAATCAAAGGCATGCCAAGCATAGGAGAGTCATAGTTCATAGAAGTGCAGTTTACTCTATAAAAATTCATGTTCCTTGGATTTTTAAAGAAATACAAAAAGAAGATGTAACCAGTCCTAGTGCATGAGGGGCAATACAGCCTCATGATTGAGACTGTGGATTCTGGAATCTAAATGTGTGGGTTTAAACCCCAGTCCTGGAATATAAGCTGAGTGAATTCACTCCCTCATTCATTTTTCATCATCTCTAATATGAAGATAAAGGTAGTATCTGCCATACAGGGTTTGTCCTGAGGAATGTATAAGTTGAGTGGTGGAGCAATTAGACCAAAGCCTACTGCAAAATAGATGTTCAATAAACATTAACTTTTATGGGTTTCCATGAACTTCTTGTGAAAGGTGTCCAGCAAAAACCTATTCAAGATCTAAAGTAGTAACAGTTATGCACATTGAAGAGGGGTTTCTAGAAGGTGATGTATAGACACAGAGAGAAGAGAAACAAATATGTTTTCAAAATTACCCTCAATTATGGAGTAATATGCATAAGGTTCAATTAAACGCAGAAAGGTATAATATCCAGATGTGGGTTTAGGGCGGGGATCACATTGCTATGCAGTCTGAGACTCAAGACAACTGAACAGGCTTTGGAGATAAGCTCATCTGAGTTGAAATCCTAACTCTGCTGCTTACTCTATTGTCTTGTATATGTTACTTAAACTGCTGAGACTCAATTTTCTTATCTGTAAAGTGGGAATGATAATTTACATAAGAACCCATCTGTACATAATGCAATTCACTATTTTTATGATATGGAGGGAAGAGGAACCATCATGAATAAAGGCATAGGTTGGGTACAACACAGTAGAAATAGAATGAAGAAAGCCACATTTCTCTAATTCTCTCTCTCCCCACTGATCAAGAATTAATTCATTCCACATGTTATTTATTTAATTGCTTCTATGTGCCAAGGACTTGGTTAATTGTTTCCACAGATGACCTCATTTGATAGCTCACATTTTCCCTGTGAGGTTAAGACTGTGGTCTTCCTTTTACCCTTGAAATCACTGAGACCCAGACAAGTTCATGAATAGGCCAAGGTGGTGTGGGTTGTTATCCATATGGAACTGGACCACCGGGATTAGAATTTAGGTCTGTGTAATTTCAAAGCCCATGCTTGAACTGGTAGCATCTAAGTATTTAGATCTAGCAAATGTTCTACTGGAGGAAACCCCCAGAGATATTGGGATATCTTTGTGTCCTTCTTCACATTGCCAGCTGAAATCCTATAGCATTCATATTTTATTTGACATTCCCCTATTTTTTTTTTTCCAGATACAGGAGCTATTACATACAATTTACTTTTTAAGAACCAGATACAGTGCTGGTTAGATGATAGATGCTCTGTAAATCCTCCTTACCTCAGGAAAGTTAATGAAAAATAGTAGTTAGAACAGTTAAGTCTTATAAAGCAACATATGACTGTCTCAATTATCATGTAAAAACTGCATTTAACTCTAGCCAGTATGGCTCAGTTGGTTGAGTGTCATCCCATGCAACAAGAAGTCACTGGTTCAATTCCCAGTCAGGGCACATTCCTGGGTTGCAGGCTTGCTCCCCAGTAGGGAGCACGCAGGAAGCAGCCAGTAGGAAGGGATTATGTTCTGAGCTTGCATCCATGCTTCTCTCTTCATCTCCCTTCCTTTCTCTCTCTCTAAAATAAATAAAAATGTATTAAAAATAAACACTGCAGATAGTTCATTTGCATAAGTATTTATTAACTTAATACATAGGCCCTATTCTAAGCATTAGGGACACATTCATGAATAAAACAGACCCTCCTTAGTCATCTAGGGTGGGGAATCAGACAGTAAACACGATAAATATATACAGTTCATGGTACATCAGAAGATAATAAGATTATGAAGAAACAGAAGCTGATTGTGATGAGGTTGTGACATTTCATAAGGTTGTCAGAGAAGAGCTCAGTGAGAGTATCCTGGAGAGAGGGGAGGGAGGGAGCCACACTGATAGGTGAGCGGTCATTCCCAGCAGAGGGAAGAGTAAGAAAGGACCAAGGCCCTGAGACAGGAAAATGTATTCATTCCATTAAAAAATATGATTTATGTAGTGAAACTGTAGACCTCCCTGAATAAACTGACCTGTGGAAATAATTCAATGGACCCCTCAAGAAGACTCAGAGAAACTACTGAGGGAGGTACAATATCATAGGTAGCTTGTAGGTCAGGATATAAGTGACTTTAATCTCTAAGCTCAGGTGAAAAATAAAGATCTCAATTGAACAGTTATCATTGTCTTAACTTGTTCAACGTTGACTTGGATTGTGAGCAATTTGAAAATGAGTTCACTTCCCTGCTCTACTCTGTATCTCAAAAACTTGGGACACTTAGCTCACTATGACCACCAGCCATGTGTACAAATTGTCCCCATCAGTGAGTTATATCACCATGGGAGCCTCATGGAAGGCAGTCTTCAGCTCAGGGCTTTTCCTAATGGCACCAGATTGATCAGTAATCTCTCTCATCCCAGCTTCTCTCTCGGAACCTTTTCCTATGCCATTTATTCTTCTTCTAAAGTTTCCTCATTAATGTCTGCCATTAACTATAATCCTACCCTTTGAGTTGTAATCAGAATTCATGTCCTTTATTGATATTTCCTATGATCACAACCTCATTTGATTTCTCCTTTGAAGCACCATAACCTATACATCTATTATACTGCTCTCATCAAAATCAAACTGGATTTACAGTTATTTGTATATTTCTGAAAACTTCTTCATTTTAAGCCTTCAGGGTGCTAAGTCTATGTTTAGTCATCCTTTTATCTCTATTTTTAAGTAGCATTAATTTTGATATGACAGTCAACACTCCTATCTATGGGTTCTCCAACTATGGATCCAATCAACAGTAGATAAAATATATTTGAAATAGCCTATATTACATTGTTACTGACATATACTATATTGTTAGACATACAATATGTAGACTTTTTTCTTGTAATTATCCCTTAAATATTATAGTAAAACAACTATTTACATACCATTTACATTGTATTAGGCATAATAAGCAAACTTGAGGTGATTTAAAATATAGGAGGATGTGTGTATCTTATCTGCAAAGACTAGGCCATATATGATAAAAGGATAATATGCAAATCAACCAAACTGCAGAACGACTGGTCGCTATGATGCTCAATGACCATCAGGGGACAGATGCTCAATGCAGGAGCTGCACCCTGATGGTCAGTGGGCTCCCACCGGGGGAGTGCTGCTCAGCCAGAAGCCGGGCTCATAGCTGGGAGCGCAGCAGCAGTGGCAGCACTAAGGATGTCCGACTGACAACTTAGGCCCACTCCCCATGGGCTCCCAGACTGCGAGAGGGTGTAGGCCAGGCTGAGGAACACCCCCCCCCCCAATGAGTGCGCAAATTTTGTGCACCAGGCCTCTAGCCTTAGCTCATAAAAGGATAATATGCAAATTAACCATCACTCCATCACAAAGATGGTGACGCCAAAGCCACAAGATAGCGGCGCCCAGTCCTCTCAGCCCCACTGGAGTCCCCAAGTCCCAGGGGGCAGCTGCTGAGAGCGGGCAGCCTGAGCAGCCTGGCAAAATGCTTGCTTCATTGCCACGGTGACAAGGCAAGTGTTTCGCGCCCAGCCATGGATAGGCCTCTGGCCAGGCCTGGGCGTGGAATGCTTGTGTAAGAAGAGAAGGAACTGGCAAGCTAGCTGAGCAAGAGTTGAATGGCCCCCGACTCCCGGGCAAGGTCAAGTTCGGGGTGGAGGATAGTGTGACAGGAGGGGCTGCTGGTGGAGGCACAGGGGTGAAAGCTGGCTGAGAAAGAGGAAGGAAGCCCTTTATCGGAGTTCCTGAGAACAGGGAGGGAAATCGTTTGCATTTCCCAGCCACGGATGGGCCTCTGGGCTGTGGAGAGACTCTGGGCAGTGAGCATGGAGCAGCCAGGCCCTGTAGAGAGCTACTAGTGCACAGGTTTGTGCGCAGGGCTACTAGTTTAATATAAAGAGCATCCACGGATTTTGTTATCTATAGGAGTCTTGGAACCATTCTCACACAGATACCAAGGGGCAACTGTATAATTTATATTTTTACAGAAATTTTATCATCATTTATAATAGCATTTTATCACATGCACCCAAAATAAGTGTTGCATAATTTCAAAAAGTCATAATATAGATAGAGCTTAAGATATACAAGTCAAATTTATTTCCTCTTGGCTTCTGTTCTCCAATTAGTTTATTGACATATTTCCAGAGCTCCTTGGACACCAGCTGCTTTTCATTCTTCCTAAGGGCAGCTTAAACCATGACTCTAAACCACAAACCACACTAGTTTCTTAGAATAAGAATTATCCCCAAAAGAATGAAATTGCAAGACTCACACATGGAGTAAAATTTGTACAATCTTCTTTGAATCCAAGTCAATTGAGTAAATTAACTTTAGAAAATTTGAAGTCCCTCCCTGAGAATATGAGATCCAAAGATAACAGAAACCTCTGTCTTTAAAGTATAAAACAAAACATTAGAAAAGAAAACAAAACAAACAGGAAAAAAACCACTAAGCATATAATTCAGTATAATACACTGCTGCGTAAGATTGATGTAATAAAAGAGGTCCAGATAAATACCATGGAGAAGTCAAAGAAAGAAGTGATAATCTCTCGTTGAAAAAAATCAAAAATCTCTTTGGAGGAGGGGCATTGAGACCCCTGATCAGGAAGAGGCAGGGTCGGCTCTTACGGTAGGTTAAAGCGAGGCATGAACAAAAGTGCCAGGGGAGAAATCAGTCCACCAATCAGATTTAGGGGGAGCTTGAAAGGAGGCTGAGGATCACTTAATACAAAGGAGTTCCAGAGACTGTGGGAGCTTAGAGCAGGGTCAGAAGTGCATTTTAGAAAGACGATCCTGGCAATTGATGGACTTTGATCAGCAATGAAAGTGACAGGAGAGGTGACAACCACTGAGTCAGAGATGCCATAGCTTTAGGCACAGGTAGGGGGGAGCTGGCACCTACATCTATACAGTGACAGGTAGTAACAACTCACTGGGGTGTAGAGTGTGAGAGAGCAGTCCTCACATCTAGTAGAGAATGGTGGGAAGGCAGGTGAGGGGCAGTGTGAAGATAAGGATGCACTTAAAGCTGAAAATAAAAGGTGTAATGTAATTTCAAGAAGCCAAAAGAGCATATTGATAATGTGGCCTATTTCATGTGTTTGGTGCCAGCAGATGTTATTGGCAAAGCTAAAGGAACATGGCCTCCTATGCTTTTCTGGAAAAGAGAACAATACTAGTTACCAAGTCACAGCAGGTAGAAACATAACAGAAAGCATGACTCAAGTGAATGAATGGAGAATAGATTAATTCACCCTCGGAAATAACCAATAAACTACTTGCCTACAATGATTTCTGACTTGGGAATAATGAAAAATGCTGATTTCATTTATTTGGGTTTCACATAGAAGAGAATGTAGATAATATACATTGCTTTTTTTCCTTCATTCAATAGTTGACTGAACACATGTGATGTCGTTATTATTTTGAAAAAATAAAACCACGTATTGTCCCAGATGGCGCAGTTCCTCTCATTCGAGAAGGATAACTAAATTTCTTGTTATAAACATGAGAAATTGGATGTGTCTAACCTAAATCTTTTCGACGAATGCTTCTCTGACTGCTCGAAGGCCTCCTGAGAGTCGCTGCCAGCCTGCGGCGAGCGGAGAGGTGGCTGCTGACAGGAGGCCTGGGTCCAGCTCTCTCTGCATTCCTGTTCTAGATGCAGAACCTTTCAAGTGTCTTGGCTTCAGATGGAGACTGGGCACGCTTTGTAGGAATTTTCTTTCAAGGTGCACGTTGCTTAGTATCACTTGGTGTTGTATGTTCGGCTCTCCATGGATGGAGCCAGCTGAGGGAAGCTTAAGAACATTTGGTTTGAGACCATTGGGAGACAGACTCCAAAGAAGCACAAATGCAAACACATGAACAGGATGCAACGCAGAAGGTCACCATTAGGTGGAAGACAGGAAAGCTGCGATCATACAGAGGCCACCTGTAGGGTGACCATCTTCCCCAAGAGCCAACAGTGCTTTTTTGGGCAGCAAAGGGTACTTGACGAAATACAACAGTGCAGGAAGAGAATTTTATTGTATTCCTATTGCATATTGGTAGAACGTAGCATCATACCTGGTCCACAGAGAGCACTCGGTGAACATTACGGAACAACTGAATGAAGTACTTCTGGGCATGAGTGTAAAGAGCAGGTGGCTAAAGCGCATGGAGCATTCAATACTCATGCCGCAATATCTAGCCGGGTGCCTGGCACTCTGCTGGGGGAATGAATGGGGAGCTGAGACACCTCTCCTTAGGAGTGCTGTGCACAGACCAGTGAGTGGGCAACACAATGAGCTGAGTGCCAATGGGTGCTTTGGATCACAGGGGGTGTACCTAGACCAGATTTGGACTCAGGATAGAGAGGCCGGGAAGGCTTCTAGAAGACAATATTTCAAATGTCAAATATGAAACGTAAATAAACATTATACAGGAGGGCATTAAGGAAAGAGAGAACCTGTTGTAGGGGTTAGAGCATGTTCCAAGAAGGCGCTTGGTGTGTTGAAGGCAAGGATAGAAATTTGGGGTAGCTTGGCGGGAGTGTATTAAGGAAAACTCGATCTTTAATGAGGCTGGGAAGGCAAGCAGGAACTTGTTGAGTTTTATTCTAAGATCAAAGATCATTCATTGAAAGTTTGAAGCAGGGAAGTTATATCATTCATTTGCATTCTGGCTCCAGCATGAGGAAGGGGTTGGAGGGAGGCAGAAGTAAAGGCAAGGAGCACAATCCAGAGGACATTATTTACCTTGTCAGTCTGGGTGAGCAATAACTGAAGCCTCGTAAAGTTTAAGGCCATAGGGATGTGACCAAGTACAAGTAGGGATCAAATCAATGGGGTAAGTGATTGTGTGAGGAAGCAGGCAAGGAGCTGCCTTCAGTTGTGAGCAGAACAACTGGGTTTCTCTGAGTTGAAGAACACAAAGTAAAGAGTGGAGGTCTCTAAGGGCTGCAGGTGTACCATCCAGGTACTCACCTGGTGAGGCTGAAAGAAATAGCTAGCGTGTGTGGGAGGGTACATTCTTCCACTGCAGCAATTTTCAGCCGGTGCCAGAATTGTTAAAACATGCAGCACCTAACTATTTAGTCAGGGGCACTGACTTCTTTTCTCTCACATTGTCAAATTAAAAAAAAAAGAAAACAGCCAACACAATAGTAGCTGTCCAGTGTGAATGAATCAAAATTATACCTTTGTTTTTTGTTAGATTGGCAAAAAATTAGTGTGCTGCAGAATTGTAATTAGCTTATGTGTGCCATGAGATGAAAAGAGTTGAAAATCTCAGCTCCACTACAAAGAATGTTGGATGGGCATATGCTTTGCTAATCAAAATGGACCACTTTGCATAAGGGGTCCGAGAGTATCACGGAGACAGCATGGATGGATGCTTTTATGTCTGGGAATCAACTCAAGAATGTTTGTAAGAAAGCTTCATGTTTTTTGTTTGGTTTTTTTTTTGAAGAATAAGTGCTGAGACTTAAATCAACACACATTCAAAGCTGTTTCAGGGGCCTAAATAGCACCAGGCCCACAGAGGCCTTCTGACACATTCAGAATAAGGTCTTTCTGGAAACTATCCAAAACACTTCAGAAAACTAGCAGCTGACTGGTCTGGCGGTGTGGCGTCCTAAGTTTAGTTCCTCTGAAAACCTTTTAATAGCCAGTCAGTGGCCATTAAACAGCTGGGCGGAACTTGAGATGTTAAATTGTCTGTGAGAATTTCTTAAGAATGGTGGGGAGGGGCAACGAGAAGAAAGACTTACAGCTCAAACTGGTCAAGAAAGAATGTTTGGTACAAAATCTATCCTAGAATGAGGTTTGGAGGGATGTGGCTCCAATGTTTCCAGTCTATGCTCCCCATAGTGTCTAAAATTGGGCATCAAACATTTTTTTTTTGACACAAAGATGAAAGAATGCCTAAAAAGTTGTGTTTTCAAACTAAACTTTTCGTGACTTTTAAAATTTCACACCACATACTCCAAACGGAAACAGTCCAGCAATGTTACTTCAGGACACATGTTTTTTCCCCTAAAATGTGCATCAAATCACATTTCATAATTGTGTTAAATATGAACCTTCTCCCCAATCCGGGACTCTGCATTCCAGGGAGATCTAGCTTCCAGTAGGCTGTAGGTAGGCAGAAAGGCATTCCACTTCTTCAGTACAATGGCAAGAGCGGGGGTTTGCATGTGTAGCACAGAAGAGTTTAATAATCGAGGAATCCGTTTTTTAGATTGTTGTGACACTGAGTACAGGGGAAAGAGTTAACCACACGTGAAAAGGTCTTCCTGTCTCATAACTCCAGAATCAAATGATAGCCGATGGGCGTTATATTTCCCCAGAGAGCAGGGCATTGCTAGAATCCATCATGAAACGGTCTTAAAATTTAGAGACACAACATATGTGAAAGAGGGGTTTAAGTTGGGGAATTCATAAGTTTTAACACTTCTAAGATTCCCCAAATTTTTATCTTCCACTGTCTGATGTTATTTTTCCCTGGAAGCAAGTTCCTTGTTATCTATACATAATTCTGCTTCTGATTATTTAGTTGCTTTAGGGTTTGCTTGGCTTTCCTTTATCTGGTTGCACGCTTAGCTGAGATTAAAACTTGGTGGCTCTCAAACTTTAGGCTGCCAGATAATGTGATCACAGCTTCCCATTTTAGGCGGCTTTCTCGTTCACTACCATCCAGGGCCTGGATCCCCAGCACTAATAATACCCACCGTTACATACACCCTTGTGCTGTTAGAGCTGGGTGCAATGCTCTCAGTCACTAGTTCACCTAGCCTTCACCACAGTCAGACAGGAAACCTGAACGTGGGGAGCATGAGTAAGTTGGCCAAGATCAGAGGGCAAATAAGACAAAATGTTAAGAACGCAGTTCTGTCTGACCACAAAGTCCATGCTTGGAAAGACGACAATACACACTCCTCTTCATGTGTTCATCTCCTGCTCTAGGAAATTTCCCTACATGCATTTCATTTGAGGACAACACTGGATATTAGAAAGTATTTCTTCACATGGAATTGAACCTTGCTCCCTGTTCTTCCTTGGACACCATGTGGGAAAATTCTGCATTAGAATACTGCTTCAGGTCTTTGAAGGCTGTGAGCATCTAGGTCTTTGACCCCTGAACCCAGTCACCCAGCTCTTTCTTAGCCTCCAGCCCTTTTGTGTTCACTACCTGCTGTCTAAACCACTTCTGGCCTCCAGAGTGTTGCTTCAGGGAAGACTGCACAAAGAGGTTTGCTTTCTGAAAATCCTGGGAAAGGTAAGAGTTGTGTCTTTAAGGAGATGGAGATTCGAGGTACTCCCTCGCCACTGACTCCTGGCAAGCAGTGTGGCTCTGGTCAAAGATGGGCTTTCACCTGGTTGGTGTCCCTGGCTGGGTGCTAACCTGTGTGTGTTAGTTATTCTGACAGTGAGGTACCTGGGATGGAGGTGACCTACCAGCTCACAGTAGTGATGACACATTTGTCCCCATTTGTTCTGCTTCGGCAGAGGCACCCTAAAGGGAGGTTGGCAGAGTTGGTGGCCAAAGTCTTCTGCAATTTCATTAACTAAGTCATGTGTAGGTCAAATGAGTGTTTTAAATACAAGTTTGAGGTTATAATGGAAAGAGATGGCCTTACTTTAAATTTTTAAACCCTTTCTTTCAAGTTTTTAGGCTTTTCAGGAAGCGATGCAAACTGCTCTTCCACATGTTACTTTCGGTACCTCAGTTAGTAAATCCATTTAGGAGTTCCCATGTTGTCTAAACAGGCACTATGAACACCATCTGTCATCTCAGTATTCATACCCATGGAGCTGTGGACTACATGTCCCCTCCCCTGGAATTATTGTCCTCAGAATGTGAGCTATCAGCTTGTTTGTACAGCAGTATTCAGGACCGTGTTCTACCCCTTCACCCACAAGTCTTTCATGTGTAACCATAGCAGACATCCGCACAGAGCATTTCACTGTCACTGGGTACATGAATCAATAACAGACGAGGACTGAAAGGAAGGATACTCATATGAGGGCTCATACGTGAAAATTAACAGACATTAACTACCAGAAATGCCCCTTCTTCCAAAGCCCCTCATTGGGTGTGTGAGTGCAGTGGGGAAAGAGAGGTGGGTAGGGGTGAGATAGGAGAGAGGAGGCCCAAAGTTCTTTCTGATCAGAATGACACACCACCAAATAGGGCTTTAGATAACTTGTTACCCAGGAGAGTAGAGTCACTTTGCGATACACATTCAAGATCCCCAACTCTGGCCCAGGGGTGGGCTAGGCATCTCTTCTTAACTTCCCCTGGAGATCCTGGAGTAAGTTCCCAGGTGAGAACTCTAACACAAGCTTTAAGAATTATCTTAGGTCAATGTTCAGGACACAAAACTAAGCTGAGAAAAGTATTTTGTGGCTCAAATAGCCACATATTTAACAAGAGACTATACACTGAAACAAGGATGAGTCTAACCCAAAAGAATTATTCCAGTGACACTTGCTATGTCATCACAATTTCACTGAATGTTCACTCAGCACCTGTTTCCAAACAACAGCACGTGGGCGCTCTGGGGGAGCTGCAGACGTGTGCAACATGGGACAAGGCTTCCGGGGGAATGTACTTGATTGACTAAGGACACTTCAAAGGAAACAAACTTTTAGTAGCACCTGGTTCTTTCAGAGCTTCTTCGTATAACGCAGCGTATCTGCTATACAGGGATGGGCAGAAGTAGGTTTACAGTTGTGAGTACATGAAACAGTTTATTTTTGTATGCTTATTAAAATTGTATTATTTATTTGTATTACAACTGTAAGCCCACTTTTCCCCATTCCCACTCCCATATACGTATATTGAATTGTATAATACCAAATTTATGTAATTTATTGCAATTTGCAATTATTTGCTTATTTGTTTGGTAGTGCTTTTGTTGCCCGTCTCTTCCCTAAGCTGTGAGGCAGAGTCCCTGTTAGTCTTGCTGACAGTTGAATTCATAGTACCCAGTGCCTCCCAGTAAATATTCACTTCCTGGCTATCTCAGTGAATGAGTTACCTAGAATCCTATTGGCTACTATGGAAACTTGCATTCTTGCACTTTCCATTGTTGAGGACAAAGCAGCCCTCCCCATGGGGTAAGTTATTGCAAGGAGGTTTGAGGCAAATGCAGGGACAGGGCTGCTATGTCCTGCCACCATCCATGGACATGAGGTGGGAAGAGGACTCCTTTGTGTAGGCGGAATGGTGACAATGACACCCTACATCAAGTTCATAAACTGCAGGCCCATCAACCACTCTAGTAGGTATGTTTAATTTGCTCTGTATAGTATTGAATTGTACATAATTTTATATTTTTAAGAGTTAACTGCCCACGTGTAAAAGTTGATACATTTCACATGTATATCAGGATTTTTAGAGAGATTGAGCCCACTTCCTACTTGTTAGCAATGGCTTAGAGAGGGGAGGAGTAGCCTCTTTGGGTGCAGCAAATTTACTTATTTCTGAGTCTCTCTTTCTCTCTCTCTCTCCATATAACTGTCCAGAAGTCAAGCAGCAGGTGCACTTTGTAATCTTATACCCAATACTAGATTTAGTCATCTTCATTAGTAGACCATCCCCACAATGAAATCATTTTGTTTAATTATTATTTACAGAGTTTGGACATTTTCAGCACTTGGCTGAAGTACAGTTTCACAGCCACTAAAGCACTAAAAATGTTTCCATTTTTTCCTAATCACCAACCTTATTTAAGTACTTTTACCTAAATCCTAAATTTATTTTTTTGCTTTTATGCCCTCGTTTACTTATACATATGTTAAAAGTCCCTTTCAGTAATCCAGATAACAAATGATGGTGGTGTTGACCGGGTGTGGCAATAGTACTTATCTTTTGTATATACGGTAGTTTGAAGGCAGAGTCAGCAATATTTGCTGGTGGAGCAGATAAAGATTATGAAACAAAGAAAGCACAGAGATGACTACTAGATTTTTAGCCTGAGCAATACAAGAGCAGTTGCAGTATGGAAACAGCCATAGATATATATGAACAGGAAAGCAGATAGATTGGTGACCCCTGAACTAGAAGATGGGCTATGCCATTTGCTGATAGGAGGAAGACTGCAGGTTATGGGGGTGGGGTGGGGAAGTGGGGCAGGGTTGTGAGTATTCAGAGCTCAACTTTGGACAAGTTAGATTGAGGCTTAAAGTACCTAGGTTTGGAATTCAACTGAGAGGTTGAGATATAATTTGGAGTGATAATACCAACCAACGTAAAGGGCATGTCAATCCACAGACTGAAGGAGATTATGTAGGCAGTGAATACAGATAAAGCAGGAGAGAGAGAGGGAGGGAGGGAGGGAGAGAAGGGGGGGGGGAGCCTGGGACCCCTCCAGCACATAGGGGTTGGAGGGATGAGAAGGAACCATCAAACATGGAAAATCAGCAACCAGAGCTCAACAGGCAAGTACGGGGTGGTGAGACCAAGGAACGGGGGTGTGCCCAGGAGGAGCAAGTGGCTAGATCATGCCAAGAGCTGCTGATAGACCAAGGAAGTTGGTGACCAGGCCATTGAGGAAAGCAGTTGGGAAGAGTGGAGGTGGAGTGGGGAACCTCGATGCGGGGCTCAAATAAGAATAAAAGAAGAAAAACTGGAAATTCCCAATTAAGACAATTCTCAAGGAATGTTATTGTTATAGGAAGGAGAAGAATACTGCAATAATCAGAAGACAAAAAGGGTGAGGAAAAAGGGCTTCATTGGTTTGTTTTTAAGAAATGTGTGCTGTTAGCAACGATCCTTCCAAAAAAGGGCACTTCTCATCATCTCTTTACAGAAATTTACCCCACCTACCTGCAAGGTGGCATTCTTCTTACCTGAGGGGAGTCTTCATTATCTTCTTTTAAACATTTACCAAATGCTTAGGACCCCACTTAGGTAGTTTATGATATAATTTAGTCCCGTTTTTTATAGGTAGTGTTGTGGCTTGAGGGAATTTTTAAATCAAGTTCCTTCAACTCTCTACTTCTCTTATAAAGTAGAATCAGTTTAACATCATTTACTTAATGGAATGAACACCAGAAATTTCCCTTCCTCTTCCTCTACCCTAGCGCACCCCACCCGACCCCAGGCTTCCTTCCCAGTACTCAGTTCTGCCCTCCTGTCTGGTGAACGCTGGATCTCAGCTCTGAGTTTCCTTTATTGGCATTTCTACCTAATGGGAATAAACCCACTCATTTCAAAACAGAACTGCAATCATGCCCCTGGTTTAAAGCTGCTTTAAAGTGTGTTAAAAGCATTTTCCTGCCCTCAGGGGAAATAATTTTGTCATCACTTACGTTCTCTTTAATGGCTCTTTCCCACTTCGGTAAGCCAGTCCTCCTTCCCTGATCTGGCCAATCCAGGAAAAGGTCAAACGGTCCTAGCTAAGTCATTTTTTTAAAACTCCAAAACGTGTCTATCGGCATTGCCTTTGCTTTTTATCTTAATATGCAAGGAATGACCACATAAATTTCCAGGAAAATAATGTCTACAGCATATACCATACTGTCACCAATACCATTACTATCATAACCAGTTTAGAAATATGTCTCCAAAGATGCAAAGTACGATTTCTTTATTTAACATTTGTTGTCTTTGAAGATGGATTTCAACTGTGCATTACCTTTGTCAAGAAGTATCTTTTGCTTTGTCAAGTACTATTCCTGGCTCTTCCTTAACTTAACTTACATTTCCTAACCTCTGGCTGTATCCATAAAATTAGCAGGCAATCACATTTCCTTAATGTTTGTTACTAACAAATTTAAAAAATTAAATTTCTCAAAACAGCATTGATAGTTTCAATATATTTGATCTTTAAAGTATTTCGATTGATTGAAAATAATAATTTCTATATCTGTAATGTCTTAAAAGTCTAAGGTATACAGTAACTCTCAAGTTCTAAATTTTGCAACACTGTTTAAAAAAATTTAACAAGTCTTCTAATTTTCAATTTAAAAATCACCAATATAAGTAATTACTCAATATGTTTATTGAAGTTACAAGGTTAACCTGTTGCTTTAATAAGCCACATTCTCTTAACCATTACAAATCTTAATAATATCAAATGTGCACAAGTTCTTCATCCAGATATAGCTGTCCTTTTTAATAACTTCAACTTGATTATTTCAAATACTTCTACATTTAATCCTTTGCTTGAAATTAAAAGATGATACCAATTAAAAAACAGTCTGTCACATCAGATAATGTTAGGGATATACGCCCAAGTCTAGCCTCAATTTTAGGTTGCCTCCAGCTAGCCTCAATTTCTTGTTGTCCAGAGATATTGACTGGGATTTAAGAAGAGAGAGGCAGATGGCACCATGCTCCCTGAGTCTGGCTGCCACTCTGTTGTGGATACCAAACTTACAGAAATGCCCGAGAAAACAACTTCATCCCTGGCCGGAGCGTGTCTTTCTCTATTCTCCTGTCCGTTTGAGAATGTCAACAACCTTCTCCCAGGATGGAAAATCCTTTCACTCGGTTTTGTATGTCTCTGGCTCAAGCCCTGAAGACCTCTGAACTTGATGAGAATCTGCATTCTTGTCACATCCCTCCTCTCTCTTGGAGCCACAAGTCTTTTAGATATTTAAATGACATCAGTTTGAATTCTGGATATCTCTCATGTCTTAGTCCAACTATGTGGTTGCCATAGACAAGATGCTGACTTTATAAGCAGAAGAGCTCATGGTGAACATTTGAGCCCAAAGCTAAATCAGTTTATGAGCTGAGCAACTAAGTGGTTCTTAACAACAAAGAATGGAAGAAAACCACTTGGGTCAATAGGGCACACCTACAAGTATATGTATGCTCCAACATTGTCTTAAGCTAGGTTTATTTTGTGATTTATCTGATTTAATTATAATATCTTCTAGTGGGTCCAATAAGTACCTTTTAGTATCTATGCATATTCTTAATTTTTGCTTCATTTTTAAGAGGCAAGATCAGATTTTAAGTGCTACAAATAACTTACCTTTGAGAGTATCCTATCTATTTATAAGGAATATAGAATGTTGAATCTGGTTGAATAAAAGCTAAGTATCAGGTGTTCAGTTTTTTTTCCCCACCAACATATATTGTATGTTTACTAGGAATTCCACAGAACATTAAGTGAGTGCACATGGGTGCCCTTCTTTGCTCTGTTGCTGTATTTGTGGGGGATAATACTAAAGTCATTTCAAATAAATGCCACAGGTACTCAGACAAATTCAGCAGATGCCCATCAAGCAAACAGAAATGTATGCAGGGTGTCCCAGAAAAATGTGTACACACTGTAACAGCTGATAGTTCAATTTTGAAAAGGAAATGTACTTAAATAAACACTGCCTTAATAATTATTCAAAGTGCATGTACACATTTTAGGGGGACACCTTATATATCAACTTAAATGCTTAGCAATTTTCATCTTCATTCCCTGAATCTTTTATTGTTGCTGTTGATCCTCACCTGAGGATATTTTTCCATTGACTTTTAGAGAGAGTGTAAGGGAGGGGGAGAGACATACAGAGAGAAACATCGATGTGAGAGAGACACATCTATTATTTGCCTCCAGCAGGACCCAGCGGGGGCCAAGAATCAAGCTTTCAACCAAGGTACGAGGTATGTGGCCTTGACCAGAATTGAACCCGGACCATTCAGTCCATGGGCTGACCCTCTATCCACTGAGCCAAACTGGCCAGGGCCCTGAACTTCTGTAAGTTGTTAAAATTCTTTCACATGGTTACACTGGCAACATTCATTGTAGTTTAGAGCTTCTGATTAAGAAAGAACAGATAATCTTGGGCCATTAAGAAAGAATAGATAATATTGGGCCACTCCCTACAGACCCAGGTTTTTTGTTGAAATTTCCTATTGTTATTAAATAAAGTAACCATTGCTTGCTATTTTCAAACTTGAAAGACCTCTCATCTAATTAATTCAATCAAATACCACTAGAGATTAAGGGGATACGTAATTTACCCACTTTCTCATGGGAGTTATAACCGAAGAAGAAAGACAGAGACAGCAAAGGCAGATCTTGATTTTACTAATAGATGTGACTGATGTAATCCTCAAATTTCAGCGCTCCCCCCTCCAGCTGGATATGTCCCTCTCTACAGGATGGTATGAGTCCTGCTTGGGGACAGAGGCAAGAAAGAGTACAGGACCTTCTGGCTTACTCTGCAGCGGGCATCGAAAGGACAGTTGATCATCTCTTGCATGGGGAGGGAAAGTGACCCACTGTCTGTGTGGGACCTGGCCAGTGCCCACCAAGCTTCCAGCATCTGCCTTCAGGGACTTGGAGACAGGCAGAAACCCCTGCCATCAGTTCCCTAAAAGTAAATGCGAGAGAGAGAGAGAGAGAGAGAGAGAGAGAGAGAGAGAGAGAGAGAGAGAGAGAGAGAGAGAGACCTTATTCCTCCTCCCCCACAACCACTTTCTCCAAATTTTTAATTGTGACTTTTGTACACAGAACCCCCTAAAAATGTAGGCATCAGTAATAATACTTTGTCTTCCCATCAAAATCCCCTATCACAGTTAAAAAGAATGCTCACATAAGATACTGTTCAGGCATAAACTTTTGGTTTATTTTTTTGACATATACAATATTTTGTTTTTAAATATGTGAATGAGCGTAAAGATAGGATTATATATGCTAAATCCTCAACTGCCTTAAATGTTTTTAGTAATTTTGAAAAGAAGTTTACTCTCTCTGGGGTATGGAAAGGGCTAGCACTGAGTAAATCATAGACCCATAGAACACATATAAATCATAGATCTTCCTGGCTCTATGCTGGGCTATTCAAGTATATTAAGTCATGAGAAGTTGACCTCATTCAATCTTATTTCACAGGTGAATTAAGTGGGAGACAGAAAGAATAATGAACCTGCCCTCAGATGATGTTAGCAGCAGCATCAGGGTTAGAACACAGTACCTTTTACTCTTAGGTCAATGCTATTTGTGCCATGCCATGCTGATATTTCAGGACAAGACTCTAAGTGTTTTTAGCAGTTATTGGTTGGTGTGCACACTATGTAAATAATATGTAGATGCGTTTTTTCTCAAGTGACTACAATTAGCTAAGAACCCTCCAGGGGACAAACTGGGTTGATGCTATTACCATCTGGAAGTCCTTTGTGAATTAATTGCGTTGTTTTGTATTTTGAACTATAACCTATATTTTATTCACAAACATCAGAAGAATAGGTAATAGATAAGTTCACCAAACAAATGCTTTTAAAAGTTCATTTCAGTCCTATGATTCTACAATTTTCATTATCAATTTATTATATGTTGTTGATATACTTTGCCCAATTTTTACAAACAAAACAAAGAAGTTTGAAATAGTGATTCATATAGTTTCTGTCAAATAGTGATTTTACTGAGCTAAGAAATTAACCATAAAAAAGTAGTACAAAATCTTTTTCATAATTGTAAAAGAGCATGATATCAATTTAGAGAAAAAAACAAATACATAGACACTAGCTCATAAAATATTATAGAATGAGCATTACCCTTATTTTTGATACTGTATTTAACATTATTTATTAAAATGATATTATGTAATATTTTGCCACATTTAATTTAATGCACAAAATGGGCAAATTATATTCTGGAAAACTAAAAGTGTGTCTTGCTACAGCTCCTTGTACATGGGCAAAGGAGAAGTAGTATTTTCACCTCAGAATTACTCTAGATCCTTCTAAATAATTCTGATTTTATACAAGTTTATTTTTTATTATCTTAAAAATATTTTTATTTATTTCAGAGAGGAAGGGAGAGATAGAAATATCAATGATGAGAGAATCATTGATTGGCTGTCTCCTGCACATCCCACACTGGGGATTGAGCCCACAACCCAGGCATGTGCCCTGACCAGGAATCAACCATGACTTCCTAGTTCATAGGTTGCTGCTCAACCACTGAGCCATGCCGGTTGGGCTTGTGAGCTTATTTTAATGCAATTCTAGATCAATGTATCTGTGATGGGTTGTTTTTCTGATTTAAAACAACATCTGAGTAACAAATCTCTTTTAAGGGCAGCTGCCATGGCCTCTACAGTGAAAGTGTCTCTTGAAGAGTTCATCTATTTCGTTTTTTACTATTTTATTTCAAAGTCACTAAATTACTTTTCTTTTAGTTAAATGTATTATTTCATTAAATAAATCTATGTATCCCATTATCCTTGAGGAAAACTATGGCTTCATAATGTTATGGTCAAACAGTCCCATGAGTTTGCTTGGTAACACATAGTAAACTAATAGCTATTAACCGTAATGCAGGGGAGTCTTGCTTAGCTCCACACAACCTGGTAGAAGACAAAGGCACCAAAAGGATGATAAGATAAGGAAGACTATGAAAAGCAGGAAAACAATGATTAGCAGAAGGACATCTCCACAGGCCTCATCTATGGAGCATCATTTGAATTTGAGTAATATAAGACTGTCACTTCCTTTTTCATACAGGGACTTACCTTCCAAAATATACTAGTATCTACTGTCTAATCACAATTTGAACAAATTTCTTCAGACAGAATAGTATATCAATATTTAAATAATTTATAAAATAATGTCATGTATTGAACTTTTTAGTTCAAACTCACTTTTATAAGAGATAAATGCTTCACTAAATTATATTTTCACTAGGGAGAAATTTTGAAAGCTTTTTTTTATATTTATGTACAAGAATTAGAAATATACACCACTTTGTGTTTTGTACCTTGCAACTTGCTAGAAAATAGATCATCATTCTAGTGTTGCTTTATTGTTGGGAGGTCCACAAATGCTCAGAGCTTGATTTCCCCATACAGCCTTGGAAATGAGAATGTCAATCCATATAGTAACTATTACAAATGTAAACTAAGTCTAAGGCTCATTTAAATTTTACCCCACAAATATTTTAATTATAGAAAAGTCATTATACACCCATAACACCCTTGCCAGTTTAAACCACTTTGTTTTCAAGAACAACTACTATTTTTCATAATTTATTTAATTACATCACAATGCACTATATTTTTATAGCTGCCCCATGTAGCATAGTCAAGTTACTTTTTATCATAGTTTGTTTCCAGTTCATGCCAACTAAAATGTAAATCTCACATTATTATTACCAAAGATTCAAATGATATAAAATGTGGAAGTTCCATGGGATTTATTGCATGCTAATATAGTTTCACCTTTGAAAGTTTCAGTATAATATTAGACATTATTAATCATGATAAGCTGATTTGAATAACTTTGATCATATTAGTTTTGAAGATATTTTAATAGCATGGTTCCTTGTTGCTGTGAAGATGACCTCTAGGGCAATCGACTGATTTTGGGGGATTCGAATTTCAGTGGTCAGTATGCGGTGACCCCAGCTTACACCTAGATGAAGTATTTTTGTTAACCAACCCTTTACTGAAACTGACATCTAGCCTTGAGGTCTAGGGACCCTATAAAAACAACAAAGTTTTGGTGGTATAATCATATCACATTATAAAACTTCAGGTATCAGTGGCCTGGATTTGCTTTGTTTGCGTCAAAACAGCCTCAGGAACCAGCACTGAAAGAACGTTAGGGAACAGCAGCACCTTTTCCTGTTCCTCTTCCTTTTTGTTTCTTGCCAGCAAAACCTGGCAAAGCTAAAGGCTTTCTTCCCCCTTCACAGGTTTGGGATGAAAATCTTGCAAAATCTGCGGAGGCTTGGGCCGCCACCTGCATTTGGGAACATGGACCTTCTTACTTACTGAGATTTTTGGGCCAAAATCTCTCTGTGCGAACTGGAAGGTAGGAAGCGGCTTCCCTGGCACCCTTTATAGCCACACGTCACTGCTCACAGACTCCAAGGGGGAGTGGCACCAATTTCCAGTCATAGCAGCAACTATTGATTGAGTGTTTACTATGTGCCAGGCAGATGCTGGACCCCTGGCCATTTTAGATATCTTCAAGGAGTATTTAATTGGATAAAGGGACCTAATACGACCAGTTTCCCATTTCACCCTTGACGCACCCTCCCTCAGCTTTGACAGGATCAGCATGTGCTATACTCTGTATCCTGTCTCTTCTCCCTCAAGAAAATCCTGACAGTGGCAGAAGCCATGCTTGTGTGTCTGCAGTTTTGCTCTGGTTGCATGTATCTCTATTATAAAAATTACACATAGTCACATATATGGGTATACACGCATACGTATACACACGTATCTGCAAGTATATGCAACTATGGAAAAGCTGTTCCCAGTGACGGGATAATTTTCCTACCACTGTGGAAAGTCATCATACAACATTCCAAAGGCCCAGTCCCTTGCATGTGGGGGAAGGAAATCAGGTGTCCTACTTTTAAAATTAAAGTAATATAAGTTTAAGAAGAAAAAAAAAATGCACACTGAATTCTAGTATCACGACTACATCTAATATATCAACTCCTAATTGTGTGTAAGATTCTGATGGAAGAAATGTTTGGCATAGATAAAACAAGATAAAACGGCAAGTCCTGAAATATCTGCATGTCTGTTTTTTAAGCCAGCAGATGTATACTTATGCAAATATAGGATCACTTGATCCAGCTCTGGGCTTTCTTATGTTGGTCCTACTTGAAGGAATAAAGGGTTCTACCAGGTAGTGATGGTAATTGTAAGGGGTGGGTATGCTCTTGATTCATCGTGAATAATCTGCATTACGAACAATTAACTTACAATTTAACAGGAGTCTGCTGAGTATCACCACCGCTGTGTTCTAAGTTCTCACTGTTTATCTTGATATCTAGATATCGCTCTATTCTCCAGTTGGTCAAGCCGTGGTATGATGAAGTGAAAGACTATGCTTTTCCGTACCCCCAGGACTGCAACCCCAGATGTCCTATGAGATGTTTTGGCCCCATGTGTACACATTATACACAGGTTATTTCAACTGTCTTGTTAATTTTGGGGTCATATCATACTTTTAAAAACTGGTCTTAACTATTTCTTTAAATTTATCTTTATTGTGGAAAGTATTAAAGATGCACCCTTTTCCCCTCCACTGACCCCTCCTCCCCACTCTTGCCCCCTCCCCAGCCCTTCACAGCACGATTATCTGTGTCCATGGGTTATGCATATTTGCATATAATTTTTTTGGTCAATCTCTTCCCCACCCCTCCTTCCCTCTGAGAATCCTCAATCTGTTGCATGCTTCCACGTCTCTGGATCTATTTTGGTGAACATGCATGTTCTTAGCTCTGACCTCAGTAATGGTATATTGGTTTATTTTCGCAGATGGTTTGGGCCACCTCCAATCGGATCGGATGTGCAATTCATACTTGCCAAAACATGAACGTGTGGGGAACTGTGTGGCGCCGTGCAGTGTACCTGGTGTGCAACTACGCCCCAAAGTAAGTCCCAGGTGGCATGCTGCTTCCTGGATCCTTTCATGATTAGTCAATATCTTCAGTCTGTTGGGTATTTTTTTTTTGTTTTTTTTTAATGTGCCTCTTGTTACCTTAATGAGGTGACTTTTTATTTTATTTTATTGATTTCAGAGAGGAAGGGAGAGGGAGTGAGAGATAGAAACATCAATGATGAGAGAATCATTGATCGGCTGCCTCCTGCCCACTGCCTACTGGGGATCGAGCCCACAACCTGGGCATGTGCCCTTGACCAGAATCAAACCTGAGATCCTTCAGTCCACAGGCCTCTATCCACTGAACCAAACCAGCTAGGGCAGTCTGTTGGATACTTTAATGAGAAGGACTTAAATACAAGGGCCTCTGGTCTTGAATCCTTCATTATTCCCATAAACCTGAAAAAAATGAGCTGAAAGACTTCTTTGCACAAGGAAAAGGATTCTGGGCCAAAACTGGTGGCAAAACAATCTGAGTATGGAGATTCACTAAATTCCCCTCACACTCTTTCCTTTGTCATGGCGATTGTAAAATAAACTCTGTTCTCCCAGGCTTTTGATAGCTACATAAAAAAGCATCAGAACACAATCTTCTAGGGAATTTATCAACACCATAATATTCCCACCTCTCAGTGCCAAAATGCCAACTTACTTTTTTTCCCTAGGAAAGCAAAACAAGCCTTTCTTCCTTCTTTGTTTTAAGAGTAAAATTTAAAACTATAGTTTATTAATTCCATAGATGGCTAGGGAGGCATTCAATATTGGAAGGGAAGATTTACAAGCTATGACTTCTTTTTCAATTGAGGCTTTGCCATGATTTAAATTTCAGTATTAAAAAGTATTTAGTAATTTCATCCTATGGCATACATAAAAATGTTGTGAAATTGATTAGAGTTTCTAAAATATGGACATATTTATGAACATTTTTTGCAATAAGTAAGCATGTGTTAACATTCGAGAAAATGCCTTCTTGATAACAATAACTCTTCAGCTGATAAAAGATTGCAGTATTTATTCATGAGTCTGTTCCCATTTGGAGTAAATACCAAAATGTGCAAAGGATTTATGACATTCTTGGTGCTTTCCAAAGTAAGTCCCAAAGATTTTCTCTAGCACTGCCAGTGTGGGGAGGAATGAGAAATGTTTCACAAACAGCTGCATTACTCATGTATGTGCTGGTGTGCCAGTGTTTTTGCAGCGTTAGAGAAATAGCAATTTCCCTAATGGACCCTTCTTCACAATTATTAGAAGAGTAAGATTTGGAAAGTAGAATGTGTCTGCTTTATAAAAAGTATGGAACTGTGCATTTGATTGATATTTTCAGTCTCACTCCTTATATTTTCCTGGTAAGCTTTTACCCTTGTTTCTGACACAAATAAGCCAAGTATCCTCCCCAGATGATGAAAGACATTTATATTTTATTCATTTAATTTCTCTGTTTTGGGCCAATGACTAGAATTTCTAATACTATCAATGAAAGATTTTATTGTTTTATGGGCCCAAGAGATTAAGATATCGTGTTCATATGCTATATTTATTGTAATAAAAGACCATTATTTTGAAACCTAGGCAATGAAGAAAGTTTTCAAATCCTGACTGATATGTGAATATGATTCTTCTAATGCCAGTATGAAGTTATCTCAAGCCTAATAGTTTTTCAGGGTAAAAAGTAAGAAGGGACGGGGGAGAAAGAGACAGAGACAGGGAGGGAGAATTTAATTACGTGCACTAGGATTAAACAATAAAAGAATAAATAATAGTTTTATTAGTTGGCTGATTTACTACTGAATATAATTAGTTATTCTCTATTCGATAAAAATCTGTGATTTATGTAAAAGTATATAACATATAATTACTAGAGGCCTGGTACATGAAATTCATGCATGGGGGGGGAATGTCTCTCAGCCCAGCCTGCACCTTCTCCAATCTGGGACCCCTCGAGGGCAGTCAGACCTAAACGGGCAGTTAGACATCCCTCTCACAATCCAGGACTGCTGGCTCTCAACTGCTCGCCTGCCTGCCTTCCTGATTGCCCCTAACCGCTTCTGTCTGCCAGCCTGATCACCCCCTAACCACTCCCCTGCCAGCCTGATTGATGCCTAACTGCTCCCCTGCCAGCCTGTTTGCCCTTAACTGCCCTGCCCTGCAGGCCTGGTACACCCCAACTGCTCTTCCCTGCAGGCCTGGGTCCCCCCCAACTGTCCTTCCCTGCAGGCCCAGTCACCTCCAACTTTCCTCCTCTGCCGGCCTGGTCACCCCTAACTGCCCTCCCCTGCAGGCTTGATCACCACCAACTGACCTCCCTTACAGGCCTGGTCCCTCCCAACTGCTCTCCCCTGCTAGCCATCTTGTGGTGGCCATCTGTGTCCATATGGGGGCAGGATCTTTGACCACATGGGGGCAGCCATCTTGTGTGTTGGAGCGATGGTCAATCTGCATATTACTCTTTTATTAGATAGGATAGAGGCCTGGTGCACGGATGGGGGCCAGCTGGTTTGCCCTGAAGAGTGTCCCGGATCAGGGTGGGGGTTCCCTTGGGGTGTAGGGTGGCCTGGGCCAGGGGCCTGTGGTAGTTTGCAGGCCGGCCACAACCCCTGGTGACCCAAGCAGAGGCCCTGGTACCTGGGATTTATTTATCTTCTACAATTGAAACTTTGTAGCCTTAAGCAGAGGCCAAGGCAGGCCAGGGCTGCAGAAGCTTGGCTTCCTCCATCGCCGGGGGCAACCCTAGCCTCCTGCTCTCTCCAGCTCCTTGGCTGCCACCATTTTTGTTGGGATTTATTTATCTTCTATAATTGAAACTTTGTAGCCTGGAGTGGAGGCCTGGGCCAACCAGGGCAGGTGGAAAGCTTGGCTTCCTCCATTGCCAGGGAAACCCAAGCCTCCCTCCTGCTCTCTGTGGCCACAGCCACCTTGGTTGGGTTTATTTGCATATTTGCTCCTGATTGGCTGGTGGGCGTGGTTTGTGGGCGAGACTTGTGGGTGTGGCGGAGGTATAGTTAATTTGCATATTACTCTTTTATTAGATAGGATTACAGATAATAAAATTGTACTTCTAAATTCATGTTACTAAAATATGTGCTGTATAATTTCAAGAAGTGTATAAAATAAAAAGAAAAATATCAAATTAAGGTAGCATAATCTTGATAAAGATGTAGCTTGGGTAGAGATACCTAGAGAAATAAGATTTTGAATATAGAGGGAACTTAGGACCAAGGAGGGAGCTGCACTCATCAGAGAATGGATCCCCTCGGATGTTTCTGAGCAAGCGTATGTCATCAAAATTACACTTGAAGCTTCTCTGGAGGTCAAAGTGTAGAATAAACTCAATTTGGTGGACAGTCTTAGAATCTCATATCATGTTGTAATATGAATAGTTAACCAGCATGTTTTACATGTGTGTAGATAAATGTTTTATAGATAAGTGTGAATTTTTAACTGACTGATTTAAACTGATACCTTCATGCCCTATAGAAATAGGTTCTGAGTCCCTGCTTGGTCTTGTTTGGGTCTTAAAGACTCTGAGAACCACCTGTCTCATGTCCTAGCCTCTCACCTACTGTCTGATTTTCTACCCTGACTTTTATATTGACAACCAGATGTTCTCCTGAACGTTCAAGTTCCTTCACATTGTTGGCTATATTGCTATTTCCCAGAACTCTAGTTACTAACCTAGGCTATGCAAATACATTAATTACTCTTTCCTTTGTAATTAAAGGACCTAAATAACAGTAAGGTAACTCTCCTAAATAGTGAACTGGTGTATTATTTTGATATTGGTGATCAATATAGATAAAGAAAATATTGAGAACACAAAGTAATTCAGTTAAATGTGTTTATTATCAAAAAATGAATAGCACTACTATAGAAAGGTCTAGGAGTGTATTTATGAGAAAATGTTTTGAAATCACCTTTAATTGCTTCTGTGGGCCATCATTCTCTTACTACGAAAATGGAGTTTTCGATGCCTCATTTTATAAATAATGAGAATCTACAATATTTTACAACTTCAGGAACAAATTTTGTGAACATTTACAACTTTTTGTGTGTGTTTATGACAACTTTTTGTTCATTTAATAATTTCTAAGCCTCCCAGAAATGATGACATGAGTAGGAAGTTGTCATAAGGAAAAAAAAAGTTATAAAGGTGTATAGACTCATATATTTTTATTATCCTTAGAATCTTATTAGTGTGAGCTTTTTAAAAGTGAATCTGGCCTATGTGCTCCAGAGGATGGCTATGGGAAAGAGACAGATGTGGTGGATTGGAATGAGCATTAAGCTTGGTGTCAGATGACTAATTATGTCTCTACTCATTGTAGCGAGTCACTTATTACCTATAAATTAAGATACTATTAAGTCAGCGAGAGTGTTTTAAAAGTAAGATATATAAATAAATTACTGTATAAGTAAGAAATGGATATAACTTTCAGTGCCTTTCCAAAAATGACAAACTTCTCAAAAACACATCATGTCAATACATGTGATCGTGTGCTTGACAATGATAAAAAATTTTTTTATTCTCATCCCATGATATTTTTTCCATTGATTTTTTTTAGAGAGAGCAGAAGGGAGGGCGGAGGGGGAGAGAGAGAGAAACATCCATGTGAGAGAGAGACATCGAGAGAGACACATCCATTGGTTGCCTCCTGCAGGAGCCCGACTGGGGCCAGGAATCAAACTAGAAACTGAGGCTGTGCCCTTGATCAGGAATTGAACCTGAGACCCTTTGATCAGCAGGCTGACCCAATGCTCTACCCACTGAGCAACCAGCCAGGGCAACAATAAAAAAATTTTAAATGAGCAAGTAACATTAATGCTACCATTGTTTCCTTTTTTTTTTCTCTAGGGGCAACTGGATTGGAGAAGCGCCATATAAAGTAGGGGTACCATGTTCAGCTTGTCCTCCGAGTTATGGGGGATCTTGTACTGACAACCTTTGTTTTCCGGGAGTAACGTCAAACTACCTATATTGGTTCAAATAAGCTTACCGGCTCCTCCAGGAAGTTGAATGCTTTCTGGGAATCATAGATCTATATATATATTGAGTTTTGCACATATTATACATATTTTATAACAATCTTGTTTTTCTTTTATTAGTCCTTGTATAAATCAGTGTTTGTCTAGTATGTTTGTTTAATCTTTTGAGGTCATCGGAACATCCATTTCTATTTTCTGATCTCTAACCCTAAATTAAAATATTGTATAGGTAGTATTGATATCGTCGATGCATCCACTTCTAAAACTTGCTTTCCAAAAGAATTATGTTATGTTCCTACGGAATAAAAAATCTAGTTGATCTGTAAGGTATGTGTGTGCATATATAGACATACACATGTATATGCATTTATATGTCCATATATACACACACAAACATAATAGATGATGTAACACATTGATAATAATATGATTCAGTAGTAAACTGATGGGGAACTTAAAATATTCTATTCAAAATATATGTGAGGTGGTGGGACGTGTCCAGCACCCACCTCTGCAATACCCACAAAATAATAGTTTGCAAAATAACCCTCAGTGATATCTGGATATACTAAATTAATTAAGCAATCCCAGCTTTCATTCTGGAGACATTTTTTCTTATTTGGGTTTACAAAAGGTTATGCTCCAACTATGTGAGGTTCAAATCCTACCTTTTACTTAATCTCTTCTGGTTATGTTCTCATAATGCAAAGATAATGAGATTCGGTTCCTGCCTTCAGAAGCTCACAAAAACATTCAGGAAATAATACAGCCCAATGCTTTGGCTGTACAATTATTATTTTTTAGCAAGTTGATGTTCATGTAGCTGTGAGGACGTGAACACGATAACGCTGTCCACCTGTAGGTGGAACATGGGATAAGCCACACTGTGCAATACATAAGGCTCCTGATTAGCGTGAAAGTTTAGCTACAGTGCTTGGAACCCAAAGAGGCAGGGACGAATTAGCAACTGCCCAGAAGACACTGGATTGGCGTAGACAGTTGTGCCTTTGGAAGGCAGAAAGCTATACCCTAAGAACACGGAAGCAGCCCAAGAGAAGTAAGATTTAGGAGACAGGTATGAGAGTCACAAAAACTCTGGGTGCAGAGGTTCAGAAGGGCCTATCCGGAGGGTCTGGTGCAGGGGTCCTCAAACTACAGCCCGCGGGCCACATGCGGCCCGCCGAGGACATTTATCCGGCCCGCCGGGTGCCGCTGCCTGTCCTGCTTAGCAGCCGACTCGTCCCAGGCCCGCAGTGCGCATAGGAATTTGTTCAGTTTTTTTTTAAACTATAGTCCGGCCCTCCAATGGTCTGAGGGACAGTGAACTGGCCCCCTGTTTAAAAAGTTTGAGGACCCCTGGTCTGGTGTATCGTGAGTTCTGTCAGCAGGAGGTAAAGGATGCCAGAAAAAAACACCTCGGTACCAAGGACGCCTCCATTGCTTCACTGTTATGGTGGGACTTGGGGCTCATATGAAAGACCCTGGGTGCACACCACAGACAGCAATGACGTGTTAAACAGCCCTCTTCGGAACAACTTTCTGAGGACGAGTTACCAGATTTTATTTCTCTGTAGACGATTACATTTCCATTGAGTTCTAAATTAGTTTGATTATGGAGATCAAAATTACTACGAAAACTTCAATCATGCGATTTTGGAAAGGCAAACATTCAGGAAATCGCTTTCAGAGAAAACTCAATTACCTGGGTCAAGACACTTAATGCTACACACCGTGTGTGTGTGTGTGTGTGTGTGTGTGTGTGTGTGTGTGTGTGTGTGTGAGAGAGAGAGAGAGAGAGAGAGAGAGAGAGAGAGAGAGAGAGAGAGAGAGAGAGAGAGAGAAGTGCTTAGGTTGTATATTACTTCCATAGAATTTCTGAGTAAGAAAACATGGTTAGTTCCAGAATGCAAATAACAGGAGGAAGCTATTGTTTAAAATTCCCTGCACATTTGCAGTTTCTTAGGGTGGATGCATTGAGAGGATAGATAGTTAATGAAATCCATTCAATGCGGGAGAAATACCCATCTGGAGTTTTGACGTACATGATGACAAATAATTGGCCTGATTCCTTTTACAAACTGGATATGATGACCAAAGGTTTTGATATCCTATTATTCCGCTTCTGTGGGCACATATATAGACTTTATTAAAAATACATATTTTGGAGACTTAAATGAAGAATAGAAATAATTATATGATTCAGGCCCCAATTCAAATTTTATCTAACATGCAATAGGCAGTTGGAGAGAAATCTCATTGGTAGGATTTTGGCTTGATTTCTGTAGAAAATGTTTTCCATCCCTGATTTTGCTGCACCGAAGTAGAAAAGTACTATTCAACCAAAGATGACTATGCTTACTTCCAATTCTGTTACTGGTTTACTCATGTGGCTTGGTTTCTTCGCTCTAAAAATGAACAATGATATTTGCTTCACATTTCACAGAGGTTGTTAGGAAGGTAAAATTATCATAGTAATAGGATTTATGAAGATTGAAATTATCATTAACATGAAACTTTTAAGATAAAAGTAAGTTTTTTTGTGAGCTTTTCCTTGGCAGAAACTCTAATTCTTTGCATTTATTTCAGCTTCTTATACAGTGGCTGTAATGTAATAGATGTTTCTATGAATGGGTTTTCAGCATTAACTAAAAACTCTAGAACTGCAACAATTTAGAGGAATCCCACCTTTCCATGTTTTATTAAGACAAAATGTCTTCAGTACAAAGCTTTGAAAGCATCAAAAATCCAGATGAATCATCAGACATATCAGATGAAGACTAGGGTCTACACACTTATAACTTACTCAGCAGTCTGTTCCAAATCATGGCTAGCTAAGTTTATTTATAATTTAACAACTCAGCTGAAAATGTAACGGGTATGTTTGTTAGTCTCTCTATACTTTTTAAAGTTAGTAGTATAATGTGGCCACGTAAAATGTTTATTTCCCAGGCTAAAGCAAATGACAGTTTGCTAGTAGCCTGTCATATTTTTACAGAATGCAACGAAGGTGCTAGGATAACTATTTCTCTCTGTAATTCCCAGAGGCAGAAAGGGTCTGGGGATAAGCTATTTCATAAGAGCAGCTTTAAACAGTCAGTATTGAAGTTTTTATTTCAAAAGGTTTCATTCAAAAGATACAGTAATTGGCAAACATATTCTACAGCGTGGATCCTCTCTATGGTATAGTTTTTTCATTTCCATCTTTTTTTTTTTTTTTTTTTTAGTAAAAAGGTAAAAAAACTGTCACATTATATATTTTTTGGCTTTCGTGTCATCAAAAGACTGGGAAAATGATAAATTTTGCTATTAAACTGATAGATTTCTTAATAGAATTGTATTTGGGTTTGGTAGCCAACAGTCTTAATGTTCCTGGTTTTGACAGATAAGCTTGCTTTTACAATGTGGCAGAACCAGTAATTATTATCCCTTTTGCTTCTGTCCAGCAGTTGAAGTATCATCACTTCTTTGGGCCATCAGAGTATCCCTACCGATTCATTTGGCAGTGAGGTCATACTCACTTGAAACCATGGAAACAGCCATTTGAAAGCTCCAGGCAGCTTTGGCACAGGGTTGACCAAACACTAGGGCAAGTTCAACTAACACAATTTACTCTGAACATTTGATTCGAGACCATATTTATACACACATAGATATACATATACATGCACACACACATTCACACACACACACACACACGCACACACACACACACTCATTAAGACATGCTTATGTTGAATCAACTTATAATATCTACATAAGCAAATCTCATACACAGTTAGGCCAGCTTGTGTTTTGTGTTCATCCCCTGCTGATTGCATGAATGATAAGCCGAACAGGTCATTTGAATGTATCCATGGAGGAAAGTGATGCTCAGCCTGAGGTCTATGTTCTCCGCCTCGTGTAACAACATCCCCGGGCCCTGAGATCTCCCAGGATAAAAATCTTGACATGGATGGAAGCCTTTATCTACTGAAGTGTTTAAGGAGAGTAGAGTTAGATTTCTACCAGTCTAACATTATCCTTGCTTATGTATGATTTTTTAATATTGCCATTATATGTATGGGAAAGACATGTTTAAACACATGCAAAATTATTTTTTTAAATTATGTCATGGTGTTACTTTGACTTATGAGAGGCCAATCAAGAACTTAGGAAGTTTAACAATGAACTGGCTAATGGTGCTGAAAATGCATTACAAACACCAAAATTGTTACAATTTTGAGGTTTCTTTGCAATGAAAGTTTTTATTAGGTGTGAACTATCATTTATTTTGGTGCTAAATATATGGTGCTAAATGAATTGTTAGTGTTAATAGCTTTAGTAAGGCTCTTTTTAGTCATTATTAAAAGTGTTATTCATTCAATTCCGATTCAGAAATAATAATAAAATCCTGTTAAATTAATCTTAATCAGAAACAGGCCGGTGAACTCTATTTTTAATCTAACAGCCCAAAAATTATTTTAGTGTTACAGAATGTAAATGTATTTTTCTGAAGTTACTAACTTTCTTTTAAGGCATTTCTTAGCTTGGCAATGTCCAAATTCAAATATTGCCTAAAGGTTAAACACCTACCAACCATACTGCAGGCACTGGCGCCCTCTGGCGTTTGTAAAAACAAATTCTTGATGGCTACGTGGCCTGAAACAAAAGCCCTTTCTTCTGTCCAATAAAAGTTTAAGTTGCATAATTTTATAATTCTCAAATACGCTCTAAATCGGACAGTATTTGGAAATGCTTGACTCTTTTGACATACTTTTCTAAGATGATAAGAGCAATACTATATCTTGGTATCCCCTTTGCTAAATAATAATGTTTTTCATGATTTTCCAATTCTGAGGTGCTTATTACAGTGTTGTTGTTGTTTTCTTTTTAAATAGGCATTACTAAAATATTTTATTTGGTTTACATGTTAAATACAATTAGAGTTAAAATTAGCAAACAAGATTATCAGTGCGCTCCACATGCAGAAGCAATAATTTATTTTTACTTTACAGAGCGCGTAAGATAAAAAGGAGATAGGTTAAAAAAATTAATTCCACATAGGAAAGGATTATCTCCTCACCTTGCCTCGTTGGTCTATCATGTGATAATGTTCTTTAAGGTGAACTATTGGGCTAATAATACAATTTTAGTATTCCGTTCAAACTATTTTTGAGCCTAACCAGTGTTTACAATCACATCACCTGTAATTAAATGGGCCATATTCTCAGGTGAACTTTCAGGTGAGGTATGTAGTTGACTGATGTGATCACCTGTTTTGAAAGAGATGTTTCTTAAACTATGTTAACTTAACCTAATGAAATACGCTTTGAGGCTATTTTCCAAATTAGTATGTTCAAACTTATTTTAAAGCAACAGAACCCTTTCCATGATCTCAATGACATACGAGTACAAAGCTCTGACATTCTATACACAAGAAATGGATTTGCTTATCCCCCACACCTTCCCCAGTGCCTTGGAAGTTTCTTCCCGGAGCCCCAGGATTCCATCAAACAGGAAAAATAATGATGTAAATCATTCAGTGCCCCAGCCCATTGTCTCTAAAACAATCAACTAAGGAAAGAAACCAAGTTTGAGGCTCGGAATTATTTCAGTGGTTCTTTTAGATACCCACATCACTTTGCATATGTTAGAAAGCCTCTTGTTTGGAGAATTAAATGCTGACTTTAACTGGTGCTTGCTATAGGTTACATCATCTTGTGTTACTTGACAAACAGAATTTTGGTACCATAATATTTTAAGAATTAGAGATAATTGTGATGCACATATGAAAATAATGTGTTTTAAGGTATCTAAATGTTTCAAATATGTACATAAACCTACCATATACTGTATCATTTTAGATATTTTTATTAAAAAGGTTAATTTGGATGAGTTTTATTCATTACCTAACACTGTGGCCATGCTTGGTGCCTGCAATGATGTGATATAATGTCATGAATGTGTACATACATAGAAGCTGTGTAAACCTCTGTCCTTATAAAGTTTATCATGAATCGCTTTTGGAACTCAGCTATATTGGTTTTTTCTTTCAATAAAAGATTATAATTAATTGTTTTGTTTTTTCAATTTTTTCTTGTTTTTCAATAGAGTCCTAAAGTAGATTCAGAACTAGAGGGCATGTTAATTTTGATAAGAGATGACTTATTTTTCTAAAACAACAATGCTTATTTTTTTAATGCATCACTGAAATACACATCTTTCCCCCCCTTTTCTTTCTTCCCATCCCTTCATTCTCCTTTCCTTCTTCCTTTCTTTTTCTACTTACATCCAAAGTAACTATCAAGAAGTTCTGGCTGAGGAAATTGCATGAGTTGAACATAGATATTTTCATGCTTCCCACACAGAGGGCCTCGGGAGAAACCATTGTGGTCCGGGGGAGAAGCACCAGCTGACCCAAGGCTGTGATTCCCAGGGTGGCTCTGCCCTGCAGAAGGGTCACTCCTTTCTGCTGTGATGGTAGGTCCTACCCAGTCCGTTGAGATGGACCCAAACCTAGAACTATAACTTCCTCCTTGCCATATTTCACACAGAGTGAGAAAACTCACTAACACAAGACTTCTCAGAGGGTCATTCCCAGGAGGCCTGAGGCTCTCACTCAGCTTCTCTTCCTCTTGCTCATCCTCCCTTCTCACTTCACTTGCTTTTTAAAAAAACTACAATTTTATTGATTTCAGAGAGGAAGGGAGAGGGAGAGAGAGATAGAAACATCAATGATGAGAATCATTGATTAGTTGCCTCCTGCACAACCCCTACTGGGGATCAAGCCCGCAACCCAGGCATTGCCCTTGACCAGAATGGAACCTGGGACCCTTCAGTCTGCAGGCTGACCCTCTCCAGGGGTCCTCAAACTTTTTAAACAGGGGCCAGTTCACTGTCCCTCAGACCGTTGGAGGGATGGACTATAGTTAAAAAAAAAAAAAACAACTATGAACAAATTCCTATATGCACTGCAGACCCGGGACGAGTCGGCTGCTAAGCAGGACAGGCAGCAGCACCCAGCGGGCTGGATAAATGTCCTCGGCGGGCCGCATGTGGCCCGCGGGCCGTAGTTTGAGGACCCCTGCTATCCAATGAGCCAAATTGGCTAGGGCTCACTTCACTTTCTCCTCCCAAGTCTCCAGGTTCCCACCCACATGTTTGGAAAGTTCCATCTATCTCCACAATGAATGGAGACAGGGCTCCATTCAGAGTGTGTGTGTGTGTGTGTGTGTGTGTGTGTGTGGCAGATTCCAGCCTCAGACAAGGCCTGATGGATGCAAAACAGTCTTAACCTTCTAGACTTGCACACCTCTGGCGATGCACATGTGGGGGGCATGGTGGGTACCTGGTCTCATTCCTTCATTCCTCCTTCCCCTCAGTGGCAGCTATGGGAGACAAGCACATGAGAAGCAAGCACACCCTGACAAGGCAAACATGGGCTTTCCCAGAAACAATGGACTATGCTCTTGGGAGCAAAGCCTCTTCCCTCTATGGGTGACTCTGACCCAGTTCCTTCTGAGACAGTCACCTGGGCATTGTAGCGCCAGGGGCACAGATTCCTTCCTGAGTCCTGCTTACACTGTTAAGCCAACACTGGTCCTGTCCTAGCCAGCCGGAGACCCGTCAACAACCTGAGGCCCAATTCTCACTGTGGATGAAAGAGAAGCAAGGACCTGGCATGTGGCCTTAATCTGTAACATTGAGAATTTACATTACATTACCGTTTGACTTAGCAATTCCTCGTCCACAAATGCATTCCAAAGGCACACTGGCAATTCATAAAATGACATGCATACATTAACCATTATAACATCATTTGTACTAGTAAAGGGCCAGAAACAAGTCAGAGGTCCACCAAAAGGGGGTGGACTGAATGATATGTCCACATAAGGTGATTCTATGCAATTGAAAAATGGAATAAGAGAAATCTCTATGAACTGGTAGAGAGAGGGCTCCCAGGATGATACTAAGTGCAGAAGCATGGTACACAGGAGTATAACTAGAATGCTACTCCCATGAGAAAGGTTAGGGGGAATAATGCATATACATGCACATATGCATTTGTAATACAAACCTGTTTTTATTTGCTAAAAGAAAAGTAGAACCGTAGCTTTAAAAGGATTAAAAATGATTATTTCTAGGAGTAAGAAGGAAACAGGATGGAGGGAACAAAAATATTTCCAGTGACTTTGAAACAGCATTTTGAGTGCACATCCTTAATGGAATATCTTGTAAAGGCAGAGTTGCAAAACACAATTTTCTTCAGCAGTCTGCCATTAGCATTATTAGTGAGGGGAGGAGGAGTGGAGTAATGCAAGGAAGAAATAAGGCTATTTGTTTAGACCAATGTTTTCAATGTAAGCAAAAAGAGGTACAATTTTTTAAAAAGTTAACTAACGACGAATCATTAAATATTAACATGTAGATGTCATTCTGAACTCAAGATATAGTCTTTTTGAACATTGGTATTTGTTAGCTTTGAACGGTGGAAAGACCTCGGTGCAACGGAATCCCAGGAGTGAGCAGCACATTTGTTACCCAGGCTGTTGCCACCTCTCAGTACCGGTTGGCACCCCACAGGCTGCAACCATCCTAATCCAAGCCCCCATCGTTTCTCACGTAGGTTAATGGTGTCCAAAGGGGAGTTTGTCCTCCTGGAAAGCACAGAAGACGAACCATTGAGATAAGTGCTTAAAAAACCTCAAGAATGGCCCTAAACCGTTTGGCTCAGTGGATAGAGCATCAGCCTGTGGACTGAAGGGTCCCAGGTTCGATTCCGGTCAAGGGCATGTATGGGTTGTGGGCATCTCCCCAGTAGGGGGTGTGCAGGAGGTAACTGATGGATGTTTCTCTCTCATTGATGTTTCTAACTCTCTATCCCTCCCCCTTCCTCTCTGTAAAAAAATAAAATCAATAAAATATAAATATATATATATTAAAAAAAACAACCCAAGAATGTTTACTTATGTTTAATTTTATTGAGGAAATCAGAAAGACATTATTAAGATTCCCCACAGGTTAATGGACTGACAGGACTGCCCTTCCTAGGTCCATGCATGTAAGGGCTGCGTGTCTCCTGTGGGCAGTGGGTGTCCCTCCGAGGCGTGCCTCACATGGCTGTTAGCTCTCAGGGCTTTTGCACATCGTGCATTTAGAGACTCGGGGCTGAGAATTAATTAATTTTGAAACCCAGCCTCTATTAAACACTGACAAACATTCTTAGAAAATTCCTGCAGAAGCAAGATTTAAGAGGATTTAATAATGAAAGCACACACTAACACAAAGGAAATTTAACAAGTTGATCATTACCTTGCTTCTGATAGCAAGCATTTATGAGGTAAAAACAATAATGATCTAATCGGGTTCGACCAACTGGTCAAAGAATTAATAATTTTTAAGACTATTTGACATGGTAAATATTCTATTATGCATTAATAATGAACATGTGCCTTGATATATTTGCTGGTGAAAGCTAAGCAGTTATGATTAGCAAACATTTTTAAACCAACATAAATGTAAAATGTAGATTTAAGTCATGTCCTAAATAAAACTCTTCAAAATCATTAAACACACTTTGTTATATGGCTTTGATGAAAAATTTAAGCACAAATAAAATTTAAAATTAATCTAAAAGTGATCAGAGAATATCAAAAGAATGTTTTGGTGACGGCAAATGTTTTTACAACATTGATGAAATCATTTGAAGGTTTTTATAATTTTTTCCGCATATTTTATTTGTTAATTTCTATGTCACATTGCATACAATATATGAGTGCATGGTATACTGTCTAGTATATATTATCACTTGGTAAAATTTATGTTTAATATAGTGGGGTGCAACATACAAAACTGTTTATAAATATGGGCTCAGGACCCAAATGTCTGGAGGTGACAGGTAGGAACACTGGCAGCTTCTTAACACATCTCTGGGCTCCCCCTTTTGACAGTCCCTCCTCACTGCGTGGGGACTGGTCTTTATGAAAGTAAAGCATGGGCAGTGACTTCACTGCAGGAAACTTCCGGTGACATTCCAACGCCCTGGGCAGACTCAATGTTCTATCTGCTTACAGAGTTCTACAGGGCTGGTTTCCACTTCATCCACCCGCATCCTTCTCTCCTTCTCTCCTCTTTCTTTCTGCCCAATTCACCCCCTCCTTGGGCTTCTTCACACTGACCTCCCAGAAGGTCACGTGACTGACACTCTTCCCCTTCACCACTCCCTCTCTTGCTCCCTTCTCAGAGCACTGTGATCACTGAGCTGAGATCTGTGGTGGTAAAGTGCATTACACATACTAGTCTCCTGGTTGTCTCCCTATTAGAGACAGGAGGTCCCCCTAGGCCTGGCTGGCGATCAGGGCCTTCCTTCGTTCTGCGCTGCCCCCTGGTGGTCAGCGCACGTCATAGTGAGCAGTAGAACTCTCGAGGGGACAATTTGCATATTAGCCTTTTATTATTTAGGATGAATGAATGGAGTTGTAAAGATAAATGAGGTAACGCACATAAAGCCTTATGCACACAGTTTCTGGTAATGAATGAACAAAAATCGTGGTTTTTATCACCACTGTTATTTTTTCATAATGTTGTGGAAAGTAACTGGGAATCTATGGGATCTCTATCCTTAGAAAGAATGAACAGAATTAATTTATCAGAGAAGCAGTTAACCAAGCCTGTTTTTCCAGAATACTAGTATCCCTCATCTGATACTTTCCTTAAATCTGCAACTGAAATAAGAATTAAATTAATATCCTTTAGAACAGGTCCATATAGTCTGAGTGGTCAACTGATGACACATTCGCCCAGAGAGACATTTTTCTGCTGGCCCTGATTTCACCTTTATATGGAAAAGAATTAGGCGAACAATGAAATGCTGAGAGAGCAGCACCAACTTCTGCAGCTTCTGCTGCACTGTTTGCACTGAAGAACTAGAGGAGGCTACAGGAAAAGAGGTAAAAAGTATGGAGATTTGTGTTGCGGGCTGTGCTAGTGCAGTAGTTTCATGTAAATCAGATAGGGCAATCTGGAAATGTCCGAATTCATGGTCGTGTTTGAAACCTGGGACTTTCCATTCCCGAGAGTTCCTGCACACAGAACAGTGAGAAAGTCAGAGTCTGTTTCAACCACATTCATGAACTCAAGCTATTAAACCAGTGAGAAGGAGAAACACATTTATATTTTTAAAAAATGAAGGCTAAGGACATAAAAAACTTTTTGGAGATAGAAAATAAAGTGATAAACCATGCTATATGACAACTATATGAAATTATGATTATGTTAGTAAGTTTTCAGATAAATTACAAATAATCCCCGAAGGAAAACACAATGCCCATGTATTTTTAATATTTTATTATTTGTTTGTTTACTTATTTTACACTGAGTGGCCAGATTATTATGACCACCCCATCAGTACTTCGTTGGGCCACCTTTTGCCTTCAATACTGTGGCGATTCTTCTTGGCATTGACTCCACGAGATGTTGAAAGGTGACGCGAGGAATCTGACACCATGCCTGATGAATAGCACTGTCCGGTTCTGTGAAATTTGATGGTTGTGGAACCAGCTGCCTGATGGCTCTTTTAACTTCGTCCCACAAATGCTCAACTGGATTGAGATCTGGTGATTGTGGAGGCCACCTAAGCAAGGTAAAGTCTCCCTCATGTTCTTGAAACCACTCCTGCACAATACGAGCACCGTGGCATGGCGCATTGTCTTGTTGGGAGAAGGCATCTCCATTGGGATACGCCATCAACATGATAGGATGAACTTGATCAGCAGTGATACTTAGGTATGTTGTGCTATTCAGATGTTGTTCCACATGAATTAAAGGGCCCAAATCATTCCAGGAAAACATGCCCCAAACCATAACACTGCCCCCATCAGCTAGAAGGGTTGTACTCATGCATGTGGGGTGCATGCTTTCATGCTGTTTCCATGAAATTCTCACTCTGCCATCTGCATGATGCAACTGGAAATATCATTTATCCGACCACATGACTTTTTTCCAATGCTCGACTGTCCAATCCTTGTGTTCCTGTGCGAATTGGAGACGTTTTATCTTGGTAACTGCAGACAGCAAAGGTGTTCGAACAGGCCTTCGGCTTCCATGTCCCATACATTGCAGTGTACGGCTAATTTGCCTACAAACGTCAGGTGGTCATAATAATCTGGCCACTCAGTGTATATATTTTTTGCTAATCCTCACCTAAGGATACTTTTTTCCCCACTGATTTTCAGAGAAAGTGGAAGGGAGGAGCAGAGACACAGAGAGAGAAACATTGATGTGAGAGAGAACATCTACTGGTTGCCTCTCAAACACATCCCAGCCAGAGCTGGGGATTGAGCCTGCAACCAAGGTACATGCCCTTGACTGGAATCAAACCTGCAACCCATAAGTCCACAGTTTACCCTCTAACTATTGAGCAAAACTGGCTAGGTCAATATTCACCTATTTATTAATAAATAGGCACACCAAGAATAGGCAACCCTTCTATGTTATCTTTATAAATAAGGAAGAAGGATTTTTAGGCAGTGTTTCTCAATAGCCGTGATGTGACATTTGGGTGGGAAAATACTGTGAGGGACTGTCTCATGTCTTAAAAGGTATTTATCACCCCTGGCCCCTCAGAACACTAAACAATGCCTGTGCACCTTGTCCAGGTTCTACAGGATGGTGATAACGCGAGCAGCATCCCTTGTGAAATGCCCTCCTGGAGGGGCGGGGGTGCAGTAGACCCCTGATTGAGACCTTCATGAGTGAACAGTCACAACCAGACCCGACTGATGAACTCATTAAACTCCTCTATGGCTGCTCATTCCTACATTTCATTGCAATTATGCTCATACTCACTCTTTCCCCCCACCCCACAATATTTTTTTACTCCCTATTCTAGAGTTGGGTGGCATGCAATGAACAAAACAGATAAAAATCCATGCCTCGTGGTGGTCGGAATATGTCAGAGGGTAGTAAATGCTGCAGAGAAAAATTTAAGGTGGGAGGAGGGGAGGTACTGTTTCACATAAAGGGTCAGATGAAGCCTAAGGGAACATGTCAGCAAAGATGTGGAGGGTTTTAGGGAGACAGCCATGTGGAGCCTATACCTCTGTACATTCATATGATCTCCACTTACAATGGTTCAGCTTCATATATTTCAACTTTACAGATGGTGCCAAAGCAACACGCGTTCGGTGGAAACTGCACTTGGAATGTTAAACGTTGACCTTTCCCTGGCTAGGACATGTGGTACATTCCTCTCTTGTGAAGCTGAACAGCAGCAGGAAACCACACCTCCCCATCAGCCCCGGGATCGGAGGGTCAACGACCAGGACTCCACAGTGGCCTGAGTCACTAGGAGCCTTTTTGGGGTATTGTGTTCTGAGCACATTTAAGGTAGGCCAGGCTAAGTGCTGATGTTCAGTAGGTTAGAGGCGTTAAGCACACTTCGGCTTAATGGTATTTTCAACTACGATGGCTTTATCAGCCATAACTCTATGGTAAGATGAGGAGCATCTGCACCATGTGGATCTCTGGGGAAGAAGTTTCCAGACAGAGGAAGTGAGGACAGAGCCCTCCTGCAGGATATGGCCCCTGGGCCCACAGACTTGCAGCAGAGTTAAGGAAGAAGGCGGTGTTGCAAAGAGGTCAGTGAGGTCCAAAGTGCCATGATCTGACATTTCAGAAGGATCACCTGGCCTCTATATTCACATAGTGTCGCGAGTCAGGGAGGCCACCTTCATTAGGACCTCGTTCTGTCCGTCACCCTTTTTTTTGTATTTTCACCTTTCTCCCAAGTCCAGAACAGCACAAGAAATAGTCACTATTTTATCTGCCTTTTAGCCCCTCACCACTCAGATTCATAAATGTGCCACCTATATTCACTGACTTCTGATCCTTGTTACCCACTTAATCCTTGGTGTCTTCCCGTTCATTCATATATTCCACACATATTCATCAAGCACATTTTACATGCTAAGTACTGTTCAAGATAACAATCAGACCTTGTATCTGCTGACCAAAGGCTTCCAGTGAAGTCGTGGTGGGGAAGGGGATGGAGTAAAGAAGCCAATGCATACATCATAACATGCCCAGTGGATATAAAGCCCAGGGGATTTAATTGTTATGAAGAAGAATGAAGTAGGGGAAGGAGATAGAGGATGATGGGTTGTGGGTGTTTTAGATGGTTATGGTCAGGAAGGGTCTCACCTACGAGATGAAGTTTGTGCAAATACCTGAATGTTTGTTCTTTATCAAAGGAAATTGGCTGGAAGTTTCCTCTGATCTATTTATTAAAAATAGATAGCACTTCTTACTATCTCCTATCTCCCTGTTGCACTCAAGGCAGTAATTCGTTCCCTTATTCTTGAAATTCTTTCCTTGGATTCTGTGTTCTTGACCTTCTACTATCTCTGGTTCCAGGGAAGAAAATAGGTTAAATATGGTTCAGAAAGTGAATTTATGGGACAACTCATTCCTAAATCAGTCTTCCTGAGACGTAACTCCCCTCTTCGAATATTTTCTTTGGCTTCTTGCCCCCTCCAGCACAAATGCAAACAATGTGTCCTCACATTTAATTCCCCGAGCTGAGCTGAGACCTCATATTTCAGTTTTTTCCTACTACTCTTTACACATCCTTTTTATAAATGAACAAAACTAATTAATATCACTCATACTCTAACTTAAACATTTCAACATCTCTGTCTAGTCTCATGATTTACATTGTCCAAAAACGTGTACGTATTTGTGTGTGTTGTGTGTGTCCTTGTTTGTATTTGTGTATTTGTGTGTGTTTGTGTATTTTTGTGTTTGTATATGTATTTGTGTGTGTGTGTGTGTGTGTGTGTGTGTGTGTCCTTCATAACACAAGTCCTTCTCACATGGCATTGATTTGACCTCCTTTGGGATTCTTTGGTTCCCCATTTACAAAGCTTTTTGTTCTCTTTCCTCTGAGCACCAATAGCACTTGAACTGTATCTCTGTTATTGCATTTACCTCCTTGCCTCCCCTATTGCATATTCACAAAATTCTAAAAATATTTTTGTTATACAAGTCTGTGCTAGGTCATCTTTGTGTCTCAAGTATTAACACAGAACAGCCATGTTCTATTGAAATAATTGATACTTTTGTGGTCATTCTATCACGTAGTTTCTTCTGTAGTCACATACGCGCAGGTACACGAGTGACCAACAGATGCCACTCTTGTAACTATCAGCAGTAGTATCATTCTGCTGAAATTGATAGGAACTTAGAATAGTTATGTCATAGGAGCATTTGATACTGCCTTTGCATTACTTACATTAAATATAGAAGCAACAGTCAATGCCCGTTAACAAAATCTATGCAGAGAATATGTGAATGATTTTAAGTTCCCTAGCCTTTGACAAAGTAATGTAGATTCTTCCAGTGGACAGGCAAGTGGGTGGCGATTTTCTTGAAGATATTTGAGAAAGAAAAAGTCTTGTGTACATGCATAAGAGAGAGTATGAAGTAGCCCCCACCCCAAGTTCCCTCGTGCCAGAAGCTGGTTTTCTACCTTTTGAAAGGTATTATGTACCAGCATAAGACCTCTGCTCAGGGACCAACCACAGTGCCAGCCGTGGTTAGTGGAAATGTTTATTTGTTCTGGGAAGCAAAGCTAGTGGGAGAAAAAGGCAACTTTCGAACAAGTATTTTAAAAAGAAACAGATCTGAGAAATCTGCTGACATTGAAACTTTTAAATCAGGGAAGATAATAATGACTGAATGGAAAATAATCTTCATACCCTCGTATTTTGATTTCAAACACTGGAAATTCTTTTATGGTCTAGAATTGCTGCCATCGCGGCAGATAATGATGCTTGATTGGCAGTTGTTTCTTGGAGCTATTCGCTAAACCTCAGGTTCAGTGATGGCAGCAAAAGAATTAGCTGGGGAAATTAAAGATAACTATTTTTTTAAAAAATTGATATCAGAGAGGAAGGGAGAGGGAGAGAGAGGTAGACACATCAATGATGATTGAAATCATCCATTGGCTGCCTCCTGCATGCCACCCACTGCGGACTGAGCCAGCAACTGGGGCATGTGTCCTGACCAGGAATCGAATCCTGACCTCCTGGGTCATAGGTTGATGCTCAACCACTGAGCCACACCAGCTGGGCTCTAAAGATAACTACTTCAGGTGAGAACCTGTCGGCGCATAGGTTTGTAATTCAGTTTGCTCTGCCAACAAACTGAAGTGATTTTAGTAATGTTCGCTGGCACCATCTCCCACCGCTGCTGGTAGCCACCCTCTGCAGGAAGTGACCGGCGGGGTGATCAGGGTGGCAGGGGCAGGGGATGTCCCTGCTGGCACTCACCTTGGCTGGCATGGGGCCTGTGGGCTGGGAGCAGCTCCTGCATTGAGCGTCTGCCCCCTGGTAGTCAGTGTGTGTCATAGTGACCAGTCGTTTCACGGGTCATTCTGCTGTTCCGTTGATTTGGACAGTAGGCTTTTATTATATAGGATGTTACCTTGCATATTTTTCACTTGTATTTAATGTTCCCCAACTCTCAGTCTACCCTTTGTTCAACCCAGGATATCCAATTAGTCTTTTGGAATAACAATATGCCATTTAGCCCAAAATCAAAAACCACCTACATTTTATCGCATTGTACTTAAATGACATATTATTTGTTTTTATAGTCATATTGGAATCTAGTTAGCTCCATTATCTAGGATTCTGGATTGAGAAACTATTCCTATTCACTCAAAAAGATATTCAAAATAATTAAAACCATGTGCATGTTTTTGTTATATATGCTAAATGCTAAAGACTTTTAACTATACATAAATGTCAATGTACTTTATTATTATATGGAAATATTATATTGGAATTTTTTTCTCAACACTCTATCCATGAAAGCTCAAATTTATTAGAATATATACTCTTTTAAACTTGTTGGAGGAAACCTCTGTTTGTCAAGACTATGGACATTGGCATTGCCACCAACAGTGCCTGAGAGTTCCCTTTTCTCTACATCCTTGCTAGCACTTATTATTTGTTGATTTATTGATGATAGTCATTCTGACAGGTGTGAGGTGACATCTCATTGTGGTGTTAATTTGGATTCTTCTCATGATTAGTGATGTTGAGCATCTTTCATATGTCTATTGGCCATCTGTATGTCCTCTTTGAAGAAGTGTCTATTCGGGTCCTTTGCCCAGTTCCTAATTGGATTGCTTGTCTTCCTGGTTTTGAGTTTTATAAGTTCTTTATGAATCTCAGATAGTAATCCCTTATCAGATGTTTCAGCGAATGTGGGTTGCCTTTTCATTTTGTTGATGGTTTCCATTGCTCTGCAAAAAACATTTTAGTTTGATGTAGTTACATTTGTTTCTTTTTTTCTTTTGTTTCCCTTGTCCAAAGAGACATATAAGAGAAAATATTGCTCTGAGAAATGTCCAGATTTTACTGCCTATGTTTTCTTCTAGGACTTTTAAGGTTTTGATCATAATGTTTAATTCTTTAATCCATTCTGAGTTTATGCTTGTGTATGATGTAAGAAGATGGTCTAGTTTCATTTTTGCATGTATCTGTCCAATATTCCCAATGCTATTTATTGAATGGACTATCTTTCTCCCATTGTATTTTTTTGCCTCCTTTGTCAAATATTAATTGACTATAAAGGTGCAGGTTTATTTCTGGGCTCTCTGTTCTGTTTCATATATAGGAGTGTTTTTGGCACAAATGATAATATGTGTACACTGTGTGGCCACTTGCTTTTAATCATTCAATATATTTTGGAAATCCGCCCAAATCAATAAACACAGACCACTGCTTTTCATGAATACAAAATGTACATATTTATATGGACATATAACTTAATCTACTTATGGACATTTCAGTTGTTTTCACATTTTGTGACCATAAAATGCAAAAATGAATGCTGAAATGCACACTGTGCATTTATCCATAGATTGAATATATATGTAAAATCATTAAACCAAAGGGGAAGTGCATTAAAATTTTTTAAAATATCACTTAATTTATCTTAAATTCACATCCATACACCCTGGCCAAAATGTTATTTTACCAATAATTTTCAGTTTTTGCACACTTGATTAGAGAAAAATGATATCCCATTATACGTTAATTTTTACTCTTCATCTTTTGGCTAGTTTTAACATAAATTTAAAATAATTTCAAATGATTACCTGTTTGTTATTTTCTGATTGTTATTTTATTTCCAAATTTGATTAACTTGAGAGAGAGAGAGAGAGAGAGAGAGAGAGAGAAACATCAATGATGAGAGAACATCATGGATCTCTGCCTCCTGTATGCCCCCTACTGGGAATTGAGCCCAAAACCCAGGCATGTGCCCTGACCAGAAATGAAACTGTGACCTCCTAGTTCATAGGTCAACCTTCAACCACTGAGCCACACTAGCTGGGCAACTGCTTTGATTATTAAATACACTAGAGGCCCAGTGCACAATTAAGTCGTGTGTGGTTAGGGTCTCTAGGTCTACCTGCAATCAGGGCCATGTCCACTGCCCAGCGTCGCTCCTCCACCTCCGTTGTCCCTGTCCTGTGAACCTCCACGCTCACAGCCCCCACCCCGCGAGGCTCCTCAGCCTCAGCTGCCCCCACCTTACGACGTTCCTCCGCCTCAGCTGCCCCCACTCTACAATGCTCCTCCGCCTCAGCCGCCCTGCGTATCTCCATGCTCACAGCCCCCAGCCCACTCCTCTGCCTCACCTCCACCACCCCCGCCCCACGATTCTCCTCCACTTCAGCCACCCCACGAAGCTCTATACTAACAGCCCCCGCCCTGCGAGGCTCCTCCACTTCAGCCACCCCAAGAAGCTCTATACTAACAGCCCCCGCCCTGCGAGGCTCCTCGGCCTTCGAGGCCCTGCCACGGTGAGAGCAGGACCAGTCCTTTGGTTATTTTGGCCCACAATTCCCTCCTCCCTCTGCTGCGTCGTGGGCAGCCAGGGGCCTACAGCTCCAGCTCCCTCAGCTCCCTAGCCTGCTGTTTGGTTGTTTGTCTGGTTGTTTAGGTCGTGACGGCATCTGGCTTTTTATATATTAGGATTAGTACTTTGTTTGGAGTATCTATTTTTTTAAATCTTTTTTGTAGTTTTTATTTTTTTGGTAAACTTTTTGACATTTTTCATGTAAAACTTGCTAAACTTTTTGAAATAAAATTAATATTGCTACATTTTAATAACTTTTAGTGCAAATATCGTTCTAGAGCTATAAAAAATATAAAAGTTTTCCCTTTTTGCAATGCTCTGAAATAGTGTAAACAATAGTAGAGTTACCTCTTTTTAAAGTTCTGGTAGAAGGAATATTTACCATTTGGTCGTGCCACTTGTGTGTGAGGGGTAGATCTTTATGTACTTTTTCTGCAATTATTGATATTTTCCATTTTCTAGCTGTTCTAGTTTTAGTTAAAAAATTGCTTTAATTATACTTTAAAATATAAGTGCATAAACTTGAGCAAGATAGTGTCTTATATTTTTAATTCCCAAATAGACGTGATTACTCATTCAACATATGTATATTGTGTATTTGTGTCTATATTTGTTCTACTCTTAAAATTATATTTTTGTTGCTTCTTAAATTCATTAATTCTATTTTATGTCCATTTCCTTTCTTCTGTGTTTTTGGTTCATTTTGTTACTCTTTTTCTTAGTCCTTTAGTTGAATTTTTATTTATTTTATGCTTCTTTAATTTATGTGCTGAGTAACTCTATTAATTTTCTCTGATATTGCTGTATTTGATAGTTTTTTATATAGAGAGTTTTCTTTAATGTGCAAGTCTATATATTTCTCATTTAGTTTATTTACACATTAATGTATTATTAAGAGAATGCTTTTCTTTTAATTTGCAGGGGGAAAGTTGTGTATTATATGTTTTATCTCATTTTGCTCTTAATCCCCATTTCTGTTTTTTTATGGCTAGAAGACCACATACCATTTCTACTCTAAAAAATGGAAAATTGTCGTTTAATCAATTTTTAACTCTGTTTAGTGTAACTATGAAATCAACTCTGAATTCTCCCCCGAGCCCTTTTCTCTTTCCTTTCACCATGGGTGATAGGAGAAGTATGATGTGTCCAGAATTAATCATGAGAGGAGTATCTGATATGTGTGCCATCATTTTTTTTTTTTTGCTGACCTTTAATCAGGTAAAGATCTCACCCATAAACATTAATCATTAATTGAAAGTAATTGGTTTACTTGAAAGAGCAATAGATGGCTAAATAGCTAGCTGGCTAGCTAGCTAGATAGATGATAGATAAAGAATATATATTACAAATTGAAGTAGAAACATAGTAGTTTAATTGATTAGTAAAGAAAAATAAGTATGGATCCGCAAGTCCCAAATATAATAATTAACAATATTTTTGCACTTAAAAATATAACATAGTTTTTTTAGTAATCATGCAAGCTATCCATAGATAACTTCGTAGCTAGAATAAATGAGAGCTCAGAAATCCTTAAGAAATAAGTTGTGTTCACCCAGAGAAGAATAAGAACAATTCTAACAGTGTAGGGGGGAAAGGTTTTTTTTATTTTTTTATTTTTATCGTATATATGATTTTGGGGGAGAAGCCTACAGTCCGGTCCCTGAGTGCCAGAATTGCTAAGTCTGTGGGAAATGTCTGGAGTGTAGGCTTACAAGTGTCAGCCAATGCCAGTAAGCTGTAGGGAAAACACTGGGGAATCCTAAAACCCTTTGAGCAAGGTGTAGAAATAGCTTTCAGGGCCAGAAGAGAAGAAGTGACCATTCACTGGAGGAGAGCAAGGATGCATAACATGTGGCTCAAAGAAGTGGGGACTGTGGCAAGACAATGGACACTGGCAGCTGATGCACTGGGGATAGAGGCCACTGAGCAAAACGGGGTTACAGGCTGAAGCCAGCAAGGACATGCGAGGACCAGATGATGAACACACTTCCCTTGATGCCAGGACAATTTACAAGCCACCCGCCTCCCTCTCTGCTTCTTCCCTAGGTATCCTGAACCAAGCATCTAGATCACTCCCTTTGCCTGGTAATAAGGGAAGTGGAGGAAGTAGGAGAAATCCTTGAAGAATCCAAATAGTTATTAAGATCTAACTGCTGAATGAGACCTAATTGGTTCCGAGTTCCGTTAGAATAGCAAGGTTACATTTTCTAGTACAACTGGAGTTGAAGTCATAGGAACAAAGGTGACGTCAGTTACGGAGAAACTAAGAAAAGTATTTTTAGCACATCTGACTTTCTGACTGTGTAAAGTATATGACCACATCGACCTTCCAGGTGTGTGACCTGCTTTGGAGAACCACGTATTCTGTTGGTTCTTTAAGGTATCTGCCGCAGCAGAATGATTTGTCCACATTTCCTCGCCTCCATTATATGGGTCACCTGCCTCTCAGTTACACTTGTTAGAAAGTGTGGAATTACCATATAATAGTCCTTCATTCTCTGCATCCAATTCTTTTTTATTTTTTATTTTTAAGATTTAGTTTTAGACAGAGTCCCTACCATTTATTGAATCACTATGTAGCAGGCATTCTGTTTCACATTTAATACACATTATTTCATTTAATCTTTAGAATCTCGGAAGTCAAGATTTTAAAAGTGAGCAACTTAACTAAAAGATCTCTCTGTTATTACTATTATTGCATTTTTAATGATTTAGTTGTTGGATCACAAAGACTAAAACTATACTACACTATTCTTCTAGCCAGGACCAGATAGAAATAGAGAGTGAGGCCAGCCACGACCTTGAGTTTATGACATTCAAAGACCATAAATCTTCTACGATCAGATCAGCACAGATTATATAATTTCAACTATTTGAGAGTCTGGGGAACTTAGCAAAAATCCTCAGAGGAAAAACGAAGTCTTCAAAGAGAGAAATACTGAGTGTTCTAATATAGTCCTATAAAATGAGGAGGTAATTGGGGTCAATTCAGAATCTTTGAAAAATTGTGCCCAATCCTCTACTCCACCACCCCACCTCTCCATCCTCTCACTCCAATAACATGGGGACAAGGAGGGGCTGGCTAACGACGCCCGGATGCTAAATGCAAACACAGATGGAAAGGTTTAACTTTGCTTATGGGTAGAATCAATATTATATAACTTCCAACAGAGCATCACTTCCCAAAGTATTCTCCATTGAGGAAAAAAAGTCCCACAATTAACTGATTCTGGGAAATGCTCAGCACCTTGGGTGTAAACTTTGTACACTGCAACCCCGAGAAACTTTGCAATTTAACTTCAATTAACTCAGTTTCCCCCAAACTTATTTCACCATGGAATCCTTTTTTGCATGTAAACATTTTTATTTTTTTTATTTTTGTTTTTTTGCATTCTAATCATTTGAGAAACACTGGCTAAAAAATTATGTTTCAACCTAGCCAAACAGGACAGCAAGGAAGGGACCAGGGAGCAAGAGAAACCATATGACACAGTGAAAGCAAAGTTGCCTGCAAGTTGGGTAAAGAGTAATTTGAAACTTGGGACGAAAACTAGGGACCAGGAATGGCAATATCTTTTATCTCCAAGGTTGCTGAGGAACCTAATGGAGAAAGACATTCAACCCTGAAACCAGAGTGTAAAATTAATGTGTTTATATGCGATGGGTAACCCCATAAAATAGTTTCTAAGATAGTCTGTGATTCACAACAGCTCCTGAAGCCATTTCTACTTGGTTGGTCTCTTTACCCCGTGAGTTTTAACCAAGTCAACCCAGTGATTGAAAATGCTTGTCTAGTGTCAGCCAGGAAGACTGAGGTGACTTTTAATTATCTTAGCATAGCTCTTCTGTGCTCTGGAAGCCATTAAAAGAAAATTCTCTGCCAAAACCGGTTTGGCTCAGTGGATAGAGTGTCAGCCTGCGGACTCAAGGGTCCCAGGTTCGATTCCAGTCAAGGGCATGTACCTGGGTTGCCGGCACATCCCCAGTAGGGGGCGTGCAGGAGGCAGCTGATCCATGTTCCTCATCTCATCGATGTTTCTAACTCTCTCTCCCTTCCTCTCTGTAAAGAATCAATAAAATATATTAAAAAAAAAAAGAAAATCCTCTTTATTCCCATTTGTTTCCATCCTTGTTTCACTAGTAAAATCTTTTGAAAAGTGCCAGCCTACCTGACAATAAGAAAGATATATATGTTTTTTAATAAACTGCATCTACAAATACTTAAGTGTGTGGTGATGTGCGTGGTGGACTTAGCAATTCGATTCACCCCAAAATTGGTAGAGCCGTACAATATTCTTAAGGTAAACCACATGGGCCTGAATTGTTAGGGAGAGTTTATGCCTTCCTCCACAGGGGCTGGCTTCCTTTATGTTTCTCCTCAGTTGGTGGGCCAAGTCCTCACGCGTGCCCTCTGGTAATAGTATAACAGCCATAAAATATTTATTTCACACACACTGTCCAACAAAAAGTCTCTTACTGCATTCCTACATGTTATATTCTAAAGACACAATTTCTTCACATGGAATGTGTATTTTTAGTGCTAATCACACCTTTATGTACCACATGTATTTAAATAAGACTAAAATAGAGGAACATATTTATTTCTCTGTCAATAGACGTCACAGAGTTGTTGTTTTTTTTTAAAGTTCATACTTTTTTTTGGGGGGGGGTGTGGGGGGAAGGAACCAAAAAATGGAACTCCTTTTCAAGTATAATAAGACTCTTGGAAAATTTATCCAATATAAGAAGAAAGTAAAAAAAAATAAAATAAAATAAATAACCCACACAACCTCCAATTTAAAACACACTAGTTTGATTTCCAATATAGAATTTGTGTTCATATCTATATTTAGCAACATTACGGTTGTTTTTTTCCATTTGCTGTCCTCATAATTTCGTAGTTAACCTTCTTGTTTTCTAAAGAGAAGTTCTGCCAAAACATGCTGAGCGAGTTGTTTGTTTCTAAACCCCAAGAAATCAAAAGTAGCAAGTGAACTTTATTATTATGACATTTTAATTATGAGTGCACTTATGTATTTTTTTCTTTTGATCTTTGAATCACTTTATGTTCCTGGAGTTTAAATTTGTGAGCTTGGGAGATCATAATCATTTAACTAAAGAGTAATGCTAACCCACGTTTACATATAAATAAAATTATGTAAATAAAAGTTATCCCCTAACTCTTCAAAATAATATTAACACTTTAGATTTATGTAGTGTCAAGACTTCCTTATATAAAATTCCATCTGATTACTGAACAGCTTGTGATTCTACCAGGTCAAGTATTGCTCTTCCTCGGCCCCTTTGGTTTGTTTGCTTGTTTGTTGGCTTTTACTAAATAAGAAAACTGAAGCTCACAGATAGAAAATGATTTATCCAGAGTCATGCAAATATAGGTGCTTGCTCCAGATCTAAAGCTAAAAATGTCATCTCTGTTCCCATAACAGTAGGTTCCCTCTTAGTGTGTAAACTGCTTAATTCAGACTTAAGAGTGACATGAAAAATGTAACTGCTCCTTCCTAAGCTGGGTATTAATTCAAAGAAACTTTTTAATGGGTGGCAGGAAGGAAATGAGCTCCCCACCCCCCCCCACCCCCATCTCTCATGGGGTAAGAAACTAGTGAGATGGATTCATGGAACTGTGGTATCATTTCTTTCTAAAAAATATCACTTCCATGGTTGCCTACTGATTGACCACTATGCATCTGGCTGTATGCCACACATTCAGGATAAAAAGATAATAGGACAAAACTCTGGACTTGAGAATGCCATACTCTGCATAAATACTACCCACAGAGATAAATATCTATGATAACATGTGATAAATTCTTTATACCCTACAAAATTCCGTGGGACAATGGCAGGACCGATCTGTTTCTGTGAGGCGTTATGGCTTAAATGTTTGTTTCCTCCCAATAGTCATGCTGAAATCCTAACTCCCAATGTGATGGCTATTAGGGGGTGGGGCCTTTGGGAGGTGATTAGGTCATGAGGGTGGAGTCCTCATGAATAGGATTAGTGCCCTTATAAAAGAAACCCTACAGAGTGCAGAGTGTCCTCTCCCTCTAGTTCCCTCTCTTCCTCCCTCTTCTCCAATCTCTCTCTCTCTCTCTCTCTCTCTCTCTCTCTCTCTCTCTCTCTCTCTCTCTCTCTCTTCCACCTTGAGAGGACAAAACCAGGAAGAGAACTCTTGCCAGGAACTGAATTAGCCAGCACCTTGATCTTGGACTTCTCAGTCTTCAGAACTGTGAGAAATAAGTGTCTATTGTTTAGGCCACCCATTCTGGGCTCTTTGTTATAGCAGCCCGAACTGACTAAGACATACACAATTTGATATGTGTATGGGAGTGAGGAAAAGTCTACAAGATCTAGAAATATAAAATGATGTATGAGTCTTGAAAGAGGACTGTGCAAGGAAAAGTCCCTGAAGTTTAAGCTTCTGTAGTGTCTCAGTGACCTTGATAACAGAAGAGGAAGGAGATGTTGAGCAGAGTAATCAGAGAGGGGAGGAAAAGACTAGGTGGCAATAATGGCTTAGAGGCCATCAGGACAGCAGCTGAGCATCCAGGAGAGGAAAGAAGAGAAATTAGCCTCTTACAAAGAAGGCCTCAATGACACTGTCAACCACTCATGTGCTTCCCTGTTTAAATTAAAATGGGTGAACTGAAGCAACTAATACCCTTTTCCCAGTTAAAAAAGAATAACATACCACGATATTTCAAAACAAATTTTTGAAAGGTGATATCCCCAAAATATTCTGTCTTTAAAATGTGAATTTAAAATAAGTTTGGATAGAAATGATGAGAATGTCCTCTTATATGTAACAAAGTCTTATTTCAGAAATATGAATGCATTACAAATAGTAAGGATGTAGTGCCAGGTGAACAAGCCATTCTGAACCCATGACATTAACTGAAAAACAGGACAAATTGAACAGAGGAGATGGCATGTCCTAATGGGACTCCTAGCTGAGAATTCGTTAATTAATTTATTTATTCAATAAATAGTCATTGCATGCCTAGTAGGGGATGGGCACTGTTCTAAGTGCTAGAGAAACAATCTTAAAGAAAACAGTAAAGAATAAAAACCCTTGATTTCATGGATCTTTTGTTGTGGAGAGAAAACTGTGAGAAAAATAACAAATAAATAAATGAGTAAAACTTATAATATGCTGGATAGTGGTAACTGTTTTGGAGGACTGTTAATACACTAATGAATAAAGCAGGAATACGGAGGGAGTGTGCTGGGCAGATGAGAGTGGTAAAAGTGCAGTTCGGGGAGGCCTCACCTTTGGAAAGATTGAGCAGAGGGAGTAAGAAAAGGAGCCATCCTAGGAGAGGGAAGAGCTAGTGACCACATGTGTGATGGTTACAAATTCCACAGTAAAAACATATTAATAACAGGATTTCAATGCATTTGACTTGCAGCTTAATAGCTATATGTGTGTAGAAATATAGACATATTATAATACAGAATATAGCTGATAATAAATTGATATAATTATAATGGACTCACGTCTTCTTTTATTATTTTATTGAGGTACAGTTGACAAAATTATCAGATATTTAAGGTGCATACTGTGATGATTTGATGCACATATACACTGTGAAAGAATTCCCCCATTGTGTTAACACATCCATCTAATGAATAGGAATAATTCAAGTCCCAGTGAGTGAATTTCTTCAATAAGTAATATTCTTTAATTTTGTCTGAATTATGTTCAGCAATCTGGGAATGTAATTCTTTAAACTCCCTGAGCCTAGCTCCAATTTTGATTTATTCAGTCTTGAAACAGGCTCTATTCTACTATTTTAAATCTTTAAGTAATCTGAATACCAGCTGGGGACACCTTGTCATTTGAGATTTGCAAACAATTAGTTTTAACTCTCTCTTCCAAGTTCCTTTGGGTGTTTGATCTCCCCAAATTCTAAGTAGCTGGTGCTCTTTCTCAAGTTCAGGTCTTTCTCCAGCTTCCTGTCACCTTCAAGGGTCCATTCTTAATTGGGTCTCATTACATCCTATTAACTGTACTCTTTTGTTTCCCCAGGGCCAAATGTGGTTCCCAATTGCCCCTTACGTTTGGTTTCCACATAGAACATTCACAGTATGAATTTTCATGTGCAAGGGCATCTACTGACTTTGGCTGCAATAAAATTACTTGGCATCACTTCACAATTTTTTAGAGATGCTCATCACTGGAATTGCTCAATCCTGGTGATTTTCCACAGATCTCCACAGACACCCACCTCATCACCTGAACACTGTGTTCTCCGTCCCACGTCCAGCTCCTTTCTTCTGTGTTCTCCTTTTCTCCAAAACTTCCACGTGTTTTTATTGTCAGAGAAGTTCAGCTTTCTCTTTGCTTTCATCACTGCAAACTATCCCTTGAGTTTTTCATATTCTTTCATCTTTAGATATATATAAAGTCACCTGGAGAGCAATTATACTCTCCATTTTTTTATTCTCAGTTTTGAATTTTTAAAAAAAATCACTTTTCTCCCTGTACATTTACTGTAACTCTTCAGAACAAGGAGGATGGAGATGATTGTGATGATTATTATTATTTCTATTATTATTATTTTACAGAGGAGAAATCTAAGGCTTAAAGAAGTATTTTGCCCAAGGACACACAGTGGGTTCAAGTTTATCTGTTCCCAAATTCTATACCCCATCTGAACTCATTGGCACCACACAGCAAAGCCATGGCCAAGTACAATAGGTAGCCCTTTTAGATGGGATTCTGGAAAAGTGTGCTATCATATTATTGTGCATCTGGGATATTTTGAGCAGGTCGTGGATGGCATACAGAAACTGGACTCACTTTAGGGAAGTCCAGTGAATATAATAAAGTGGATGAAGGGTCCTCATGCATGCAATAATAATTTTAAAGTGAAAAAATTATGGTGATTCAGTGATATAACCCAAGACTGTCGAATCAGAAATCCTGTTAATAGTGTGAACATTAACTTTTCTAAATCTGACCACTGCATGTTGAAATTAATATGTGGGAGTTGAGATAAGGCTTGAGAAGCCCTATTCAGGTATAAATTTAAGGAATACTTTATTATATAGAAATTGATAACATTGACAGCCTCACTATTCCAAACACTACCATGAACTTTCACTGCTGTTTTTAAACTTTTAAAGTAGTTTTAAGGTTTGACATCATGATATGCAACCTGCCTCTTCCAAAATACTTTCCGAATCATGACCTCATCTGTAATTTCTCATCCTTTATGTTCTAATCAAATGAGAACTATTGTTCACAAGTCAAATATTCTATTTTAATAAATATTTTTACATAGGAAAAGGATTCTGTGAATGGCTAACATCTGAAGAAAGTTTTAATGCATTTTATATAACATGTGGGAGTGTTGACAATAGGTAATTATTCAAACATGAAGTTAACTCAAACCCAAACATGAGCAGTGATTTCTAGTATCTGGTTCTTCTAGTATCTTAGGGGAGGGTTATCCTGTGGCAATAATTAAGCCAAAGCATCCTTTGAAGTAAATGATAAATCTCAAATCTGAAAAGCATTTTCTCCAAGTCAGAAACAGTGCTGCCCCATTTGCTACAGTCTGTTTGTTAGAAGTAAGTCACTTGGCCAGTGCATACTCAAGGGGACAGGATTAAACTCCGGGATCATTTGGGACCATTTTAACTTAACGTGTGGCCACCACAGAGACAATGAAAGATAGAATTTGCTTTGTGACCACTATAAGAGGAAAGGCATTTTACATTCTTTCTACTTGTTGGCAATACTTAATTAAGGTTGAATGTTCAATATAAGAAAAATAATAGCGCAATGCAAAAGTAGCAAATAGAGACTGGCACAAAATAACTACTGGTGGTTGTCTTAATAAGTTATAATTCTGAGATTTTAGGGGTTATCTGGTAGGCCTGTTCCAAGAATCACTTCCCTCCTTTGATCCTCTGTTTCATTATCTTATCATTTTTGTTGTCACCACTGCTGTTGTATCCTGCTAAAACTCAACTTTCAAATTTTTAAAAATATAATTTATTGATTTTTTACGGAGAGGAAGGAAGAGGGATAGAGAATTAGAAACATCGATGAGAGAGAAACGTAGACCAGCTGCCTTCTGCACACTCCCTAGTGGGGATGTGCCTGCAACCAAGGTACATGCCCTTGACCGGAATCGAACCTGGGACCCTTCAGTCTGCAGGCCAATGCTCTATCCACTGAGCCAAACTGGTTAGGGCTCAACTTGCAAATCTGACAAGTTATAGCATTCTCTTATTTTTCTTAGCCTGTATCAGTGATTTTCAATCTTATTCATCTCATGACACAAACTAATTACTAAAATTCTGTGTCACACCAAAGAATATATTATCTTTTTGGCCAATCTGACAAAAGAATAGGCATCATTTTTACTCATTCACACTGGATAGCTATTGTTGTCATTTTTAAAACTGACAATCTAAGGGGAAAGAGGTCAGTACTCCTGACTAGTCAAATATTGTGTGTTTTAAAAAATTCTTGTGGCACACTAATTGAAAATTTCTGGTCTATATCATTGTCATTTAAAAAATCCCTTTCCTGCCCTAACCAGTTTGGCTCAATGGATAGAGCGTCGGCCTGCAGACTGAAGGATCCAAGGTTTGATTCCGGTCAAGGGCATGTACCTTGGTTGTGGGTACATACCCAGTAGGGAGTGTGCAGGAGGCAGCTGATCGATGTTTCTCTCTCATCAATGTTTTTAACTCTCTATCCCTCTCTCTTCCTTTCTGTAAAAAATCAATAAAATATATTAAAAAAATAAAATAAAATAAAAATAAAAAATCCCTTTCCTGCCCTACCTGATTTAGCTCAGTGGATAGAGCATTGGCCTGCAGACTGAGGGGTCCTGGGTTCGATTCTAGTCAGGGGCACATGCCTGGGTTTTGGGCTCGATCCCCATTAGGGGGCGTGCAGGAGGCAGGCAATTGATGATTCTCATCATTGATGTTTCTCTCTTTCCCTCTCCCTTCCTCTCTGGAATCAATACAAATATATTTTTTTAAAATCCTTTTTCTATATCACAGAACTATTAAAAGTGAGGATGAGATAATATATGTGGAAATTTCATTAAGCTCAAAAGAGTGAGGTACTGTATAAACACAAAAACCTTCTAGAATATCATTAAAAAGTACAATAAAGGTAATACGTATTTGAAATTATTTTAGAAATGTGAGATAGTAAACTGCAAATGCACACTTAGGTCTCTATTCTGATGTTGCTTACCTATGTATAGTTTAGTAAACAGAAGAGTGACCTTTAAAAACGATATTTGAGAGGAGACGTACAAATTAACCACCATGTGGTCATCAGAAAGCCGTGTGCAGCCAGGACCTGACACCCACACACTTACCACCACCACAGGGTACAGACAGGGCTGGGGCTCTTTGTGCTCTGCCTTTGGTCACTCTGGACACAAATTCTATTAACAGCTTTGCCGTAGGCACGATGTTGGGTCGTAAGAACTGAACGCTGACTTGTCCCTAGTAAGGGGTTTCACTATGTCAACATTCTAATTAGCATCCACATGGAAGGTGCCTGTTATTGTTGGCTTGGTTGCCTCTGTAATCCGGACAAACCATTCGATTGAAGAGTACTGTTGATGTAGTGTATGGCAGCCTGTGGCTTTCTTTGAAAGGGTATATTAAAGCTGGATCCAGATTACAAATGTTTAACCTGGCAAATAACACTATGACCTCTAAAACAAATATTGTGTCATTAATATAGCAGTGTCCACAGATGGGATTGGCAACCTAAAATGTGCTGTCTGTAAACATTTTCAAATTATAGTTGAGGTCCTGAATTAACCCTATTCGGCTCACGGGTTGAGACGACAGCCCAATCATTATAAAAGAACAATTGAAGAAAGAGAGAGATACCATTATTTATAATACATATTATAAATTCTATGGAGTCTGTGGTTTTTAAGTCAGATGTAATGTTATTTGAATATTACCTGTTTTCACCCCGAGAGGTCAAAATTTTAACATGTCAGAACAAAGAAGAATTCAGAATGATTAAATCCATCATTGCATCATAGAAGGAGTTTAGAATTGGAAGTTACCCTAGAGCTCACCTATGTGGACCCCTCAATTTACAGATGAAAAGACTGTGATTCAAAGTGGCTAAGTGACCCCGCAGAAATGAAGTTGAAATGAAGAACCACAATTGTACTTTTACGCTCAACAAATTATCTGCATATATATTAAAATTTTTCATCATGGACTTTGAAGTCGGTGGTTAGAATTTTCTTTCCAGCAATAAATGTAAGCTGAGAATTGGTATTTTAACCTTGTGTTATCTAAAATTTTACGGAAGAAGTGTTACCATTCTTATGAAAACAAGCGATGGTGCTAAAAGTCCGAATCACCGATAGGCAAATATATGCATTGGTTTTACGTTGCTCTCTGCACCTGAGATGGCCGCCTTGCGTTTAATAATGCTTTTCTCCCCTGTTCAGTGTTTTCCTCAGTAGGGCAAAGATCGTTAAGAAAGTCCCCTGGTTTCTGGCAGTAGCTGTTCATTTGTATAACCTGGCATCATGGCCTGTGCTGCCTTTTTATCTCCGGGACTCTCCAAGCTTGGCCTGCTCTGTGCTGGGTCTGTTGGTCTGCAGCTGTTGCTTCCTGGCTGACTGCAGTTATGATCCACGAAGTGAGTTGTGCTTCAGTGTTTCCTTAAACTGTGTTTCTTCTCTTTTCCCATCTTCCTTCTGTTTGATGATCCACTTTATTCACACCACAGCAACTACCTGAATCTCTCCTGCCATCCATTATTCATAATGTCTGTGTGAACAGAATATTATTGCACTGGGCTTTGCTTCAACGATGTATGTTTTTATTAAATGAACTGGGGTGATATTGGTCAATAGGATCAAATAAGATGCAAGTGTAGATTTCTGTGATACATGACCTGCATATTGCATTGTGTTCCCACTATCCAAAGTCAAATAATCTTCCACCCCCCTTTCCTCTGGTGACAACCACAGTGTTGTCTGTATCTGAGTTCCAGTTTTATATCCATATATGAGTGAAATCATATAGTTCTTGGCATTTTCTCACTGACTTATTTTGTTTAGCATAATATTTTCAAGGTTCATCCATGCTGTCACAAATTGAAGTATTTCATATTTTCTTATGGCTGAGTAGTATTCCATAGAACGTATGTACCACATCTTTGTCCAATCCCCTATTGAAGGACACTTTGGTTGTCTCCATGTCTGAGCCATGGATAATGCTGCAATGAACATAGGAGTGCATATATCTTTGTGATAAAGGTTTTTGAGTTTTTCAGGTAGGTACCCAGAAGAGGGATTACTGGGTCATATGGTAACTCTAAATTTTTTGAGGAACCACCATACTGTTTTCCATAGTAGGCTGTACCAGTTTACATTTCCACCAGCAGTAAATGAGGGTTTCTTTTTCTCCACAACCTCCCTAATATTTGTTATTACCTGTCTTATTGAAAATAACCATTCTATCAGGTATGAGGTGATATCTCATTATAGTTTTGATTTGCATTTCCTTAATAGTTTGTGAAGCTGAACATCTTTTCATATATCTGTTGGCTGTTTGTACATCCTTATGGGACAGGTGTCTGTTCAGTTCTTCTCTGCCCATATTTTGGATTATTTGTTTGTTTCATGCTGAGCTGTATAAAGTATCACAGTTTAAATTTCCCTCACCTGGCCATTCCAGAAAGAAATGTTAGTGAGGGCCTTTCCATTCTTGATCAAAGCACTCCCAGGATTAAACATGAGAGAAAGTGAGCCATGGTTCGGGGTAGAAAAGACCATTTGATTGTCTTATAGAAAACACATAAAAAAGACTCAACTTCTGAATCCTTCTCTGTGCATCTCAACTTCTGGACTTCATACTGATTCAGCTTTTTCTTTTTACTCTGTTTGAACAACAGTGCTATCAACATATTACTTCAAACATTCTTGAAAAGGCAGCAGCTGGGAGAGTGTATTCCAGAGAAGTGCATTCCTCTTGCTTCCCGGTGTTCTTTTTCTCTACATGCGTCTCACTATCTAGTACAACAGAACAACCAGCTTCAAACCCAAACTAGTCAAGCACACAGAAATCTGAACCACACAAATTCAGTCCCTAACCACAAGTACTTTTCCATGTAGGAGGAGAGAGAATCCGGACATGAGATTACACCACAGATGTTCACATAAATGCAAAGGTTGCCACAGAAGCATGGAGGAGGGACTTCTTACAGAAAAGGAGTGACAAGCCATGTGCTGAACAGTAGGGTTTAACTGCATAGAAACCGGGAAGAGTATTCCACGTTCTAGAGAAATGGATGCAAAGGTACAGAGGCATGAAGACATCTGGCCTGAATTCTGAGCAGGCTGCTATCGCTAAAAATGAGTGCATTATGGACGAGTAGAAGTTTGGGCTGGAGAGGCGGGCAACCACCATAAAGGCCTGGTGATCATGCTGAGCAATCTAGATTACATCCTGGAAGCAAAGGAAAAGTACTAAAAGATCTGTGAACATTATTTTCTGAATTTATAGATTTTCCAATAAGTAAAATATTTACTGTAGAAGGGTAGAGGACTACAGAAAACTGTAAAGAGAGAAAATGTCCTCATTATCCTAGTAGTACATCCAGAGAAAAATCAATATTTAAATATATTTCCTCCTACTGTATTTTTTGTTCATATTTTATATGGTGTATATTATATTTGTCATATGATTTAAATCGTTTTAAGTCTTGCTTTATTCTCTTAATATGTTGGCATTTTATTTTCCATTGAATATTTGTCAGAATCATAATTTTCAGTATTTTGAATTGGATTTACCATAAAGTTACTTCATCATCCAATTATTGTTGGTTGGTTTATTGTTTCCAATGTGTTATCATTATATATAAATATGACCCATGTGTCATTTGAGGGCTCCCCTCACTTCCTAGATCTTGGTAAGTGTACTCTGATGACTTGCTAACTCCATGAGCTCTGGAGGACTAAAACCCTCCCAGATTCCTGAAGACTCCTTGGATTCTTTTGTTATTAGAGCAGAGATTGGTTCTCCAAGTGTAGTCAGTCAGAGCTCTATGTGGCCAAAACTATTTTCATGGTATTAGTAAGAAATCATGTGTCTTTTCATTCTCATTATCTCATGAGGGTGCAGTGGATATTTCCAGGTGCTACACGACATAAGATGACAGCATCCTTCTCAGGGCTAATGGGATGCTTGATTTCAATGTCTTGATGTTTAAATTTTTTCAGGTTTGATTTTGAATACAGTAAAAATGAAGGTACAACACACAGAAACAATAGCCCATGAGGGTCCTGAAGTGTGTAAGGGGTCATGAGAGGAGAGGGTATAAGGACCACTATGTTAGTGCAATGAGGCATTTTTCCAAAACAGGAAAGGTCTCTGAGAATTAGTATGGTGCCAACTCTTTTTTAAAGAGTGTTCTCTATGCCATTACACAGCTACTATTTAGAAGAAAATTCCTAATAGTTTAACTTTAGAAAGGAGTAAAGCGTACAGTGTGGCATCCTCATATTTTTTCTTTAGAAAGTTAGTGGAGAATGTGCAGAAATAATGTGCAGAGACTAGTTAGGAGCCTGTAGGCAAGGTGAGAAAGGATACAGCGGCAGCAGTATGATGGCAGTGGGCAGGATAATGAGCTAGAAGAGCAAGGCACAACCCTATGGAGGTCTGTTATCTTCATTTCACGGATGAGAAAACAAGGGGGAAATGGTGAAATGGATCTTCTGACTCCAAGTCTCTTGTTCTTTCTACCATAGCAGAACTCTTCAAAACCAAGGTGTCCTTGGGAACATCTGTTGTTGACCTGAACTCAAAGGTGATACAAATCTAAGAACTCATTCTTCACAGAACTCTTTTTCCCCACCATTCTCTAACCCTCTGTAATACATTCACTTACCCATGAATATTATCTACATGGTTCTGTGAGTTTGATGTGTTTCTCATTCTTTGTCTCTGTCTCTACCCCTGTCTCTGTCTTTCTCTCCCTCTCTTTCTGTGTCTATCCCTCTCTTTCTTTTTACTTATTTGTTACTATTACTGCCCATGTAGAAGTATTAGTTGGTGGTCATATGTGAAACACACTGGCTTTGCATATGTAATCTTCTTTAATACTTCTTTGAAATTTATATAATTACTCTGTTCCACAACAGCTATATCTGCCATTAGAGAACAGTCCTTTGTAGAGGAGGACCTGGGCAAGTGAGGCTTTGTTCAGAACTTCTCTTATGAGTGCGAATTATGACATCTGGTATCTCTTAGAGCTAGAAGATCACCTCCAAATGTTAGTTTGTGATTTATTGGTTAGTGTAGTTCCCTGTAGTGATATGGAAACTATTGATTTGACTTTGACACTATGAAGATAAAAATAGAAATTATTAGGTCATGTACATAGAATACTAGGTGTTTGCCACCCCCACTGACTTTTTGGAAGATTTCTTCCTCTGAAATATTAATTCTGCAGTCATTGTTCTCATTTGAAGTGGCTCATGATGCAGCTATAGCTAACCAATATAAAGACATACTTTCTTTTTATATAACAACTAGAGACCCGGTGCATGAGATTCGTGCACTTGGGGGTAGGGGGCACTCAGGCCAGCCTGGGCCCTCTTCCAGTCCAGGAGCCCTCATGGGATGTCCAACTGATGGCTTAGACCCACTCCCTGAGGGGAACAGGCCTAAGCTGTCAGTCAGAAATCCCTAGCACTGCTGCAGAGGCTCCCGCCACCATCGCTACACTTGCCAGCTATGAGCCCAGCTTCTGGCTGAGCAGCGCTCCCCCTGTGGGAGCACACTGACCACCAGGGAACAGCTCCTGCATTGAGCATTTGCCCCCTGGTGGCCAGTGTGCATCATAGCGACTGGTCATTCCGCCGTTCAGCCGATTTGCATGTTAGCCTTTTATTATATAGGATCCTTATACTTGCCATAAAAAATAATTACATGGTCCTATTATTCAGAAAAAAATAGCATTACCTTTCAAATTTGATGATACTAATCTATTCATTTCACCAGAGATATCTTTGGATGCATGATGTAATGGTCAACTATGAAATTCATGAGTCAGTGTCAAAATAAAATACCATGGTAACAGTAAAAATAGAATAGAGTTCCAGGGATAAAGAATTGAAGAGCACGTTGAAAAGCAGTCATACATATACTGAATTTATAGAATCATTTAAAATAAAACATTGGAAATGTGGAGATTTATATGTAATTCTAAAATTATTCCTGTGAGACAGGTAAAACTACTATCATTTATTTTACATATGGGTCCAACCAGGATTAAAGAAATTAAATCTATATATACAAAAGCCTAAGCAACCGAACAACCAAATGACCAGTCACTATGATGCGCACTGACCACCAGGGGACAGGTGCTCGATGCCAGAGCTGCCCCCTGGTGGTCAGTGTGCTCCCACAGCCAACCTCCCATGGCCGGCCAACCTCTCACAGCCCCTCCCCCTGGCCGGCTGGCCCCGATCGGCCCCCATCGACCCCGATCACTAGCCAGGCCGAGGAACCCCACCCGTGCACGAATTCATGCACTGGGCCTCTAGCAGTGTATAAAATTTCACTAAGCTAAGAAGTGGGTAGAGCACAGATCAAATCCCAAGTTTCTCTGGTTCCAAAGTCCATGGTCATTACTACTATGCCAGAGGTTCTCAACCCTGGCTGCATATTAGAATCATTTGGGGGAGCTTTTTTAAATGTCAATTCTCAAGATCCCTTCCTGGAAGAATACCAGTAAATGAGTATCTTTGGGGGTCTGCAAGGAAATGGGTTATTTTTTATAACTCCTCAAATCCTTATAAAAATGAAAAGCTAGACTTGAACTCCATTATGCTTTGTACTTACAATGAAATGGCTAATCCCTATTACAGACTTGAGGGCTCTTCATGACTTAAGCTGCCCATCTCCAGACTCCTCTTGCACTTATTTCCCTCCCATAGAACACTGGCATTATTCAAACAGAGCTTCAATCTTTCCAGAAACGTCAGCTATGATATGGATCTAGAATTCATAAAAAGACTTTTTGAATCATGTTGATTCTCCACTTGAATTTACTACAAACTTGTTCATGTAACCCCAAACAAGTCCTTTGATGTCACAAAGACACAGCATCCTAATGGACTCAGCAGGTTTGGAGCTATTTTGAACCAAGACCTTACAGTATTTATAAAACAGATTATAATTCTAAAGAGACTACAGGTTCCCATATCCATCCCTCAATCCATCATTATTCTCATTCTTTCTCAGTTTATTGATGCAGATAATCACTGCACTTCTCCCTAAATAAGTCAGCATTTTTATCATAAGCTAGTGCTCCAATTTATAATTTACATGCAATTGATGGGAGTTTTTAATTGGTAGTAGACTAGCAGCTTACCACTGAGAGCATTCAAGTAAGAATTCAAGACTTGACAAATGTTCTGTATTTCACTGCCATCTATTGGATTTTGGTTGTTTCCAAAATGTTTTAAGTTTTTCATGTGCAGATCAATTCACTTTAATTTGTTTTTATTATTTTTTTAATCCTCACCTGAGGATATCGCCCCCCACCCTCACCCCCATTGACTTCTAGAGAGAGCAGAAGGGAGAGAAGAGGGGGAGAGAAACACATTGACTGGCTGTCTCCGGTATGAGGCCCTAGCAGGGCTGGGGAACCTGCAACCAAGATATGTGCCCCAGGAATCAAACCCGGGACCCTTCAAATCTCAGGCCAACTCTAATCACTGTGCAAAACTGGCTAGGACCTATTTACTTAGTTCTTAAATTCCATTACACACATATAGCACTATTACAATTGATAAACACAATTGTGCTATGTGCAGTTCTTTCTCCTGTATGTTTACAAAACTACTTAGACTCAAAGTACAAAGCATAAAGAAAGAGACTGATGAATTGTTTTCTTCAAAATGCAAGAACACCTGTATAACAAAGACACCACTAATTAAGTTTAAAAAGTGATAAATAGGGCCCTAACTGGTTTGGCTCAGTGGATAGAGCATTGGCCTGTGGACTGAAGGGTCCCAGGTTCGATTCTGGTCAAGGGCATGTACCTTGGTTGTGGGCACATCCTCAGTAGGGAGTGTGCAGGAAACAGCTGATCGATGTTTCTGACTCTCTATCCATCTCCCTTCTTTGTAAAAAATCAATAAAATATATATTTTTAAAAAGAGATAAATAGGGATAAAATATTTGCTGTATTTTTTAAACAGTCAAGTATTACTGTTTTAATATGCACAACAATTTCTAAACCTCCTTCAGGAAAACACAAACCTCAACAGAACAATGCCAAAAGTCAAATATAACTATATGCTCAACCTTACTATTAAATTTTCAAAAATAAGGAATCAAAAGTTTGGCAATTCCAAATGTTGGTGTTCTTATGAAGAACAGAGGTCTCAACTGCTGATGGGTGTGTAAGTGGCTAAAACTCTTTGGAAATTAATTTTTTCAGTGATAGAAATTTTGAATGCCCTGAAACAAAGCCAATCCACTTCTCAAAGTCAATCATGGAAAATTCATACGCATGCTCAGAAGACATGTGAAAGAACAGTCATTGTTCTCTTCCTTGTAAAAATAGAAATCTGGAAAGAATATACATGTCTATCTTGGGAAGAAGGAAAACGCATACTGGTATTTCTGAAATGGGAAATAGTACAGCAGTTAGAATAGCTACAGGCGTTGGCATGGAGAGATGTCAAAATATAACACATGGTGGGTAGCTGGTTGGTCAAGATATGTGCAATGCAGCCCTACTTATGGGAAATTTTATATGACGGAAACATTTATTTAGAGGCAGAGATAAGTGACAAGAATTGTGGATTTTAAGGGTTATGTGGTTGCCCTGAGGAATGAAGGGGGGGAATAGAGTTGGTGAGATGAAGAAGAGAACTTCCTAAAAGTTTTGTGCAATTATTTTGTTTGGTTTTTTTAAATATGTTTTTATTGATCTCAGAGAGTAAAGAAGAGGGAGAGACAGACATATCAGTGATGAGAGAGAATCATTGATGAGCTGCCTCCTGCATGCCCCACACTGAGGACTGAGTCTGCAACCTGGGCATGTGCCCTGACCGGAAATCGAACTGTGACCTCTCGGTTCATAGATCCATGCTCAAACACTGAGCCATGCCAGCCAGGCTGTAATTGTTTTTCAATTAACAAAAGGAAGAAAGGAATTTTTACTTTAATAAAGGCAGTTTTAATTGTACAGTGAAGCAGTGTTCTTTTATTTTCCACTAGAACAGAGCAAACAGTGAAATCGGAGGCAAAAGCACATTTTGCTGCTAATAAGAAATCTCACAAGGCAAACTAAAGTTATGTATTTCAACAATTTGAGCAACACAAGCAGATGAATAGATGAGCTGTGGCTGAGGTAGAGAAAAGCAGCTGGCAGATGGGAGAAACAGGAAGACTGAAAAACTCCTTTGTGAGGGATATCAGGAAAGGGACAAGACAGGCCTAAGCAGGGCTTTGTAAAAATAGGTAGAGACAGAATATGCTTTCCTTGTTTTGAAAATAGAAAGTTCATTTATTTAGACAATGTCTGTCTGTCAATCCCATAACCCCATACCGATTTGTCAAAACAGGGCACTGAACCATCTGGTTCTAATTATTCATATCTGCTGAACGTTCTTGTTTCTCTTACTGGAGGTGTCACAGGAGTGGAACTATATACCTAACACTGTATTGCTCTTATTTATCTGCTCCCCATGTCACAGAGACCTCCTTACAAACCAATTGGTCATATGATGATAATAAGCACAGTTCTAAGAAGGCAGATGGGAAACCACCAAAAACCAAAGGATGTTTGTTTTTAAATATATTTTATTGCTTTTTTACAGAGAGGAAGTGAGAGGGATAGAGAGCTAGAAACATTGATGAGAGAGAAACATGGATCAGCTGCCTCCTGCACACCTCCTATTGGGAATGTGCCTGCAACCAAGTACATGCCCTTGACCAGAATCGAACCTGGGACCTTTCAGTCCGCAGGCCAACACTCTATCCACTGAGCCAAACTGGTTAGGGCAGGATGTTTGTTATTATTAGGGAGGAGAAGAACAGAATTTCCTCTTCCTCCTCATTTCTCTCTCTGCCATTGTCATCATTGGCAGTTCCTTCCATGGAAATTCTGAAAAATTAAAAACTGATTTCCTAGGACTTCAAGCATTGCTATGAAAAGTGGAGAGTTCTGATTTAAGACAATAGTTACTAAATGAAGGTGAAAAATAAATGTAATGAGTCATATACACCCTCCTGGTTGCTTCAAGTTGAAATGGGAACTCATACATTTCAGCCCATGAAAATAACACTGGCATTAATGATGTTCTTACACCTGTGCCATTCAGAAATGTCCTTCTGTAATTTTCAGATATAAAATCTTGTAAGGGACTAAAGAACTCAGTGAATTCATAAATGTTTGCAGTTTATCACATCTGGAGTAAAATCCTGTGGACTTGGGGATTATCTTCATTTGGTTATTGCAGCCAGTTAATCATGCTGTCCTCTTATTTGTATTCTCATCTCTCCTTTCAAAGGGCCTTGGCCAAGACCCCCAAGCCTGCTAAGGATCCCCCTTTTCAATCAGCCTTGGCAGTATAATTCAAACTTAGATTGTTTACTCCTTCAGAGGTGAGCACACACCGGAGCCATCTACAATCCTAGTGTGTTAACTGAGCATGCTATCTAGATCAAATTTACTACTGTAAAATTATCTTTGTGTAATATACCCATACAGCTTAATTGTGGTTAATCTCCATCCACATTTTTTGTCTCGATGATCTCATCCCATATGAACAGCATTGAATCTCATCTATATTGTAATAGGCCCAAAATTTGTATGTATCTCCATCTTAGAACTCTCTCATGAACTCCTGATTTATTTTGTCTCCACTTGGATGTGACATCTGAACTTTAATATTTCTGTAACTGAGCTCCTAATATGTCCCCTCAAACTGCTCCACTTTTCCCTCTTCCCAATCTTAGGGCACTTTCTATCATTCAAGCAGTTCAGAACAGAAATCTTGGGGTCCTTTTAGACTCCTCTTCCTCATACATCCTACTTCTAAACCACCAAGGAAATCTCACCATTCTCCCCTTAAAATACAGGGTAGGGCAAAAGTAGGTTTACAGTTGTAAGCATGTGAAACAAGTTTATTTTTGTATTTTTTAAATATATATTTATTGACTTCAGAGAGGAAGGGAAAAAGAGAGAGAGAGAGACATCAATGATGAGAGAGAATAATTGATCAGTTGCCTCCTGCACACCCCCCACTGGGGATATAGCCCACAACCCAGGCATGTTCTCTGACAGGGAATCCAACCATGACCTCCTGGTTCAACCACTGAGCCACGCCTGACTGGGCTATTCTTGTATTTTTATTTATTAATTATTATATTATTTTCCACATGAATAACTGTAAACGTACTTTTGCCCCCACCCTGTATATCTAAAATCTGACCACTTCTCATCACCTCCAAGATCACTAAACTTGTCCAAGCCATCAGTATCTAAGGCCTAGTTTACTGCAATTGCTTCCTACCATATCCCAAGCTCCTGCCCGTATATTTACAGTCCATTTAAATACAGCAGTAAGAGGACCTTTAAGTATCTAAGAATTCCCATTTTACTCAGGGCAAAGCCAAAATCTTGCTCTCATAACTTGGCCTCTCTTTACCTCTCTTATTCACCTTCCACCTTTTCCTCTAATGGTTCCACATGTGTTCCTTCTTGTGACCTTTCCTCTGATTATTCCCAATTCCTTCCTGGAATCCCAGGTCCACAAATATCTATTGGATTAATCCTTTACTTCCTCTAATTATTTGCTCAAATCTCCTTTTTAATGAGGTCCACTTTATTTGCCTATTTAATATTATAATTTACTTTCTTTCCCTGATTTATGACTGTTTCTGTCTCTATCTAAAATACTATATAGTCCACTTTTGATTATATTATTTATTAGCTGTGTTATTTCTCCTAGGATGTAATATTGAGAGAAGTTAACTTTATGTGTTTCATTCACTGATGTATCTCCAGATGACTATAACAGAACCTGGCATATGGTAGACATTCAGTTACTATTTGATGAATAATTCTATCTTGGTGCTCCTATTAAAGTAAATATTGCTACACAAATGCCATGGGTTATTTAGCTCTATTATTGTTCAAATATCCTGCAATCTGTCCCTGTATCCCTCTACCCAAATAGTAGGTGTTCATTAATGGAAAATAATCACAAATGAATATATGACTAGGTTTAAGCACTGGAAAGATGTAAGATAGCTAGAGAAGTACTAGTTATTAACTAGCACAGGAAGCTATCTTACCTACCCATACATGTAGGTATAATTTGAGAAGACTTGGGTTGGATCTCTGACCAAACTGATCTCCTTTTCCATTATATAGTTTCAAGTACTATACTTATTAGTATCTTTATTTATATATAAACACATTTATGATGGGTTTATTTTACATGTGCCATGTCATCTATTGGGAATAAATAATGTATATTTTAGTATATATTACTATATATAGATTGACATTTATATATATATTACCACTTTTTGAGGAAGCTTTAATCTAGCCACATCATCTAATGAAAGAAGAAAATCAACAGGAGCACCTGTAAGATGGCAGGTGCTTTGACACATGATTTACTTTTCAGCACAAACCATGGAGATTTGATTTATTTCACCTATTTTACAAGAGGGGAAGTGAGGTACAGAAAACCCAGCTTGTCAACCTAACAGCGTGCTGTGATCTTAAGTCAAAAGTCCTGATTCCAAGACCAGGACTCCACTGCCATCTTCCCACTCGGCCCCTAATTCTTCTCACACTACCACTGGAATGATGTCGCAGTGGAAAGTAATAAATGGTTACTCTGCTCTTTAGTCATCTCATGTCAACCCTACTAACAATAAACCCTTTCATGAAATGTTAAATTTGTTAACTTTGGGACTCTTTGGCTTCCTACTGTAATTAATAACTCACCCTCTAAGGAAATTCACACTGAAATGAATATTAGCTCACATATGATTTAAAAACATACCAGAGGATAGGATAAAGAGACTATTTTAATGTCTAAGATGGAAATTGCTTTCTTTCAAAATTCAGGATTCAATTCTAAATAAACACCAGCAAGAAAAAAGAACCAAAGCCAAGTAAAATCTGTGATTGAAACAGAAATGTAGAATGGTAGTTTCAAGGGGGGAAATCAGGCTCTTTTATTATTAACCAATGACACACAGTTTTCCTAGAAATAATTCTTAGATAGCACTCTTCAAAATTTAAGTTATAAGAAGGTCAGTGAGAGGGCTGATTGTCTTATTAGTTTCCAGAAATTCCCTCATTCATATCTGAATGACAATGGATTTCTGTCTCATCCTCCTGGGTGAAGCAAAAAACATAAAAAATAAATTAGATGACCTACCATGCTTGTTGAACTAGAAGACATTTCAAAATACCTATTAAGTATTATACACTTTGTCTAAAAATTTTTTTCATACATTTTCTCTGAGTCCTGCCACTCTCTTTTAAGGTTATCTCTTCTGTTCAGTCATTCAAATAATTATATAGCTTCCTTTAAGCATTTCCTGTTTTTTTGCTTTTTAACATTAACAGAAACCTAAAAATTAAGATAATTTTTTCTAATTGTTTGAATCATTTGTTGATAGAATCAATACTTTTGAATATCCAGATTATCCAAGAATTTACCAATATTTACTCACATGATCCTAAAAGATTAACTCAATTAGTTTTTTTAAATGAATTTAGAAATGTAGTTCTAAACATACTAAGATTGGAACAATCTTTCTTACTGAAAAGCTGATCTGTCAAAAGTTAAACATAAAATTACCATACAACCTAGTAGGAGATACCTGACATTAGGTATCAAAAACCCAAGAGAAATGAGACATGTTCACACAAAGACATGAACATAAATATTAATAGTACCATAATTCATAATCTCCAAAAACTGGAAACAACCTGCATGTCCATCAACTGATGGATGGTTAAGTAAAATTTGCTATAGTTATCATATGATCCCCAATAACTGTTCATTTGACCTTTAATCTTTATATATCATACTAGAGGCCCAGTGCACGAAATTTGTGCATGGGGGTGTGTGTGTGGGGGGTGTCCCTCAGCCCAGCCTGCACCCTCTCCAATCTGGGACCCCTTGAGGGATGTGGGATTGGGCCTAAACGGGCAGTTGGACATCCCTCTCACAATCCAGGACTGCTGGCTCCCAACTGCTCACCTGCCTCTGCCTGACTGCCCCTAACCGCTTCTGCCTGCCAGCCTGATCACCCCTAACCACTCCCATGCCAGCCTGGTCGCCCCTAACTGTCCTTCCCTGCAGGCCTAGTCGCCCCCAACTGCCCTCCCCTGCTGGCATGGTCATCCTAACTGCCCTCCCCTGCAGGTCTGGTCACCCCCAACTGCCCTCCCCTGCTGTCCTGGTCACCCTTAACTGCCCTCCCCTGCAGGCCTGGTCCCCCCCCATCTGCCCTCCACTGCAGGCCTGGTCCCCCCCAACTTCGCTCCCCTGCTGACCTGGTCTCCCCCAACTGTCCTCCTCTGCCACCCTGGTCACCCCTAACTGCCCTCCCTGCTTGCCTGATTGTCCACAACTGCCCTCCCCTTCAGGCCTGGGTCCTCCCCAACTGCCCTCCCTTGCTGGCCTGGTCACCCCTAACTGCCCACAACTGCCCTCCCCTGCAGGCCATCTTGTGGTGGCCATCTTGTGTCCACATGGGGGCAGCCATCTTGTGTCTTGGAATGACAGTCAATTTGCATATTACTCTTTTATTAGATAGGATCATCAGTAAATAATTATAACTTTTTCTACTTTTTACCAGTATTTTTACCATTTTGTAACTATATAAGGTTATTGTATTAGCTAACATTTCTGGAATGATGGTTCAAAAAAGTGGCAGAAGATGACCTGGGCTTGTTTCTCTTAGGGGCTGAGACTGCTCTTCATTTACCAAGCCCAGTTTCCTTGTCTTTTTCTGTGCAGTTAGACCATCCTCCTTTGACAGTCAAGTGGGACCATATAATTGGATGGGATATGGGCAGAAGTAATCTACATCACTCCCAAGTCTGTTCCCTAACATCTTCCAAATTACTTTCCTACGCTTTCTCTTTTCTCATCCCAGTCTAGAGGCCAAGAGTACAGAATCCTTAGTGGACTTTGTGGACAAAGAAAGGAGGAGCCTGACTCTTGAATATTTAGAGGACAACTTCTGGGCAGATTGCCAGACTGACAACTCTCATACCAAATTCCCATTAGCAGATTTTATTGGGAATGCCACTACAATTAGAGGGCTTCTTGTTTCAATAATGACCTTACTCTGATTATTACACTTATTTTAATGGGAATAATGCTAATCCAAACTCCCTAACAATTCTGAAATGCATAGAATTTTCAAAAACATTCTCTGATTCCTATGATTAACTTCGTAAGTCTAAAATAAATCTAAGATTTATGAAGTAACTTTTGAATTATATATGAATATCATATCATTTTAACTGTCTTTTTTGGTAATGAATCATATCCATAGGTTATCCAATGTTCTATCACACTGGGTTCCTAGAATAAAATTCTCCTCACCATACTTAACCATTTCATATTACAGTATATTGATGAATTCACTTTGCTGAATTTTCTTTTCGATTTTGAGTCTTAATCAGTGATATTGACCAGTTGTTTTTAACTTAACCATTATATTTTTAAATGTATTTCCTATAATGTTTTTCAGAATTTTATTTTTATTTTTTTTCCATTTTTTTTATTAAGGTATTACATATCACCCCATTGCCCCCGCCCCCCCCGCCCCGAATCCCACACATGCCCTCACCCCACAGTGTCTTGCAACCATTGGCTATGCTTATATGCATGCATCCAAGTCCTTTGATTGATCCATCCTCTTATCTCCCCCGCCTCTCCCTAAACTTTCCGCTGTAATTTGACAGTCTGTTTGATGTTTTACTGCCTCTGTATCTATTTTTTTGTTCATCAGTTTATAATGTTCATTATTATCCACAAATGAGTGAGATCATGTGGTATTTATCTTTCATTGACTGGCTTATTTCACTTAGCATAATGCTCTCCAGTTCCATCCATGCTGCTTCAAATGGTAAGAATTCCTTCTTTGTTATGGCAGCATAGTATTCCATTGTGCAGATGTACCATAGTTTTCTGATCCAGTGGTCTGCTGACAGGCATCTAGGCTGTTTCCAAATCTTAGCTATTGTAAATTGTGCTGGTATGAACATAGGGGTGCATATATCCTTTCTGATTGGTGCTTCTAGTTTCTTAGTATATATTCCTAGGAGTGGGATTACTGGGTCAAATGGGAGTTCCATTTTTAGTTTTTTGTGGAAACTCCATACTGTTCTCCACAGTGGCTGCACCAGTCTGCATTCCCACCAGGAGTGCACGAGGGTTCCATTTTCTCCGCATCATCGTCAGCACTTGTCGTTTGTTGATTTGTTGAGGATAGCCATTCTGACAGATGTGTTACCTCACTGTCGTTTTGATTTGCATCTCTCGGATACTTAGTGACTGAGCATGTTTTCATGTGTCTCTTGGCCTTCCTTCTGTCTTCTTTTGAAAAGATTCTATTTAGGTCCGTAGCCCATTGTTTTTATTGGATCATTTATTTCCTTTTATTAAGTTGTATAAGTTCCCTGTAGATGTTATAGATTAAATCTTTATCAGTGATAACATTTGCAAATATGTTCCCCCACAAAGGGGGCTTTCTTGTTTTGTTGATGGTTTCTTTTGCTGTGAAAAAGCTTTTTATTTTGATGTAGTCCCATTTGTTTATTTTCTCTTTAGCTTCCATTGACATAGGAGCAGTATCAGTGAAGTTCCTTCAGCATATGTCTGATATTTTGCTGCCTGTGGATTCCTCTAGTATTTTTATGGTTTCCAGTCATGTTTAAGTCCTGTATCCATTTTGAGTTTATTTTTGTGTATGGTGTAAGTTGGTGATCTAGTTTCATTTTTTTGCATGTATCTGCCCAATTTTCCCAACACCATTTATTGAAGAGACTGTCTTGACTCCATTGTATGTTCACACCTCCTTTGTCAAATATTAATTGAGCATAGTGGTTTGGGTCGATATCTGGATTCTCTATTCTATTCCATTGGTCTATATGTCTGTACTTGTGCCAGTACCAGGCTGTTTTGAGAACAGCGGCTTTGTAATACAGCTTGAAATCCGGTACTGAGATCCCACCTCCTATATTCTTCTTTCTCAGGATTGCTGTGGCTATTCGGGGTCCTATTTTATTCCAGATGAATTTTTGGAGAGTTCTTTCTAGGTCTGTGAAATATGCTATTGGTATTTTAACGGGGAGTGCATTGAATCTATAGATTGCTTTGGACATTTTAATGATGTTGATTCTACCAATCCATGAACATGGTATGTTCTTCCATCTGTTTATGTCTTCCTCTATCTCTTTTTTCAGTGTCCTGTAGTTTTCTGCGTATAGTTCTTTAACCTCCTTGGTTAAGTTTATTCCTAGGTATCTTAATTTTTTTGGTGTGATGGTAAATGAGATTGCTTTTTTAGTCTCTCTTTCTGTAAGTTCACTATTGGCGTATAGAAATGCCATAGATTTCTTGGCATTGATTTTGTATCCTGCTACAGTGCCAAATTCATTTATTAAGTCTATTAGTTTTTTGATGGAGTCTTTCGGGTTTTTTATGTACAATATCATGTCATCTGCAAATAAGGAGAGCTTTACTTCTTCTTTTCCAATTTGAATGCCTTTTATTTCTTCTTCTTGTCTAATTGCAATGGCTAATACTTCCAGTACTATGTCAAACAGGAGTGGTGAGAGTGGGCATCCCTGTCTTGTTCCTGTTCTTAGGGGAAATAGTTTTAGTTTTTGCCCATTGAGTATGATGTTAGCTGTGGGTTTATCATATATAGCTTTTATGTTGAGGTATGATCCTTCTATTCCCACCTTGTTGAGAGTTTTTATCAAGAAAGGGTGTTGGATTTGTCAAACGCTTTTTTCTGCATCAATTGATATGACTATGTGATTTTTATCTCTCAGTTTGTTTATGTGATGTATCACATTTATTGATTTGTGGATATTGTACCATCCTTGCATTCCCGGGATAAATCCTACTTGGTCATGGTGTATGATCTTTCTGATGTAGTGCTGGATCCAATTTGCTAGAATTTTGTAGAGGATTTTGGCATCTATATTCACGAGGGATACTGGCCTGTAATTCTCTTTCATTGTGTTGTCTTTATCTGGTTTTGGTATTAGGGTGATGCTTGTTTCATAGAATGAGCTTGGAAGTGCTCCTTCCTCTTGAATTTTTTGGAATAGTCTGAGGAGGATAGGTTTTAGTTCTTCCTTGAATGTTTGGTAAAACTCCCCTGTGAAGCCGTCTGGCACCAAGTTTTTCTTTGCTGGAAGCTATTTGATGACTGCTTCAATTTCTTCCATAGTTATTGGCCTATTGAGATGTTTAGATTCTTCCTGATTGAATTTTGGAAGCTTATATTCTTCTAGGAATATGCCCATTTCCTCCAGGTTGTCCAGTTTGTTGGAATAGAGTTGTTCATGGTATTTTTAAAGAATCCTTTGTATTTCTGTGGGGTCTGTTGTTATTTCACCTCTTTCATTTCTGATTTCGTTTATTTGGATTCTCCCTCTTTGCTTCTTGGTGAGCCTGGCTAGAGGTTCATCAATCTTGTTTATCCTTTCAAAGAACCAGCTCTTGGTTTTGTTGATCTTTTGTATTGTTTTTTTGTTTGTTTGTTTGGTCTCAATGTCATTTATCTCCACTCTGATCTTTATTATTTCCTGCCTTCTGCTTACACTGGGCTTTTCTTGTTGCTCTCTTTCTAACTCTTTGAGTTGTAGTGTTAGGTAATTTATTACCGTTGTTTCTTATTTCTTGCAGTATGCTTGTAGAGCTATGAACTTCCCTCTCAAGATTGCTTTCACTGTGTCCCATAGATTTTGGATTGTTGTGTTTTCATTGTCGTTTGTTGCCATGATGTTCTTTATTTCTTCCTTGATCTGTCTGGTAACCAAGTCATTGTTTAATATTATGCTGTTTAGTCTCCATGTGTTTGATTTTTTTGGATTGTTTTTATTGTAGTTGATTTCCAGTTTTATGCCACTGTGATCTGAGAAGATGCTTGATATGATTTCTATCTTCTTGAATTTGAAGAGACTTTGCCTATGACCCAACATATGGTCTATCTTCGAAAATGACCCATGTGCACTTGAGAAGAATGTATATTCTGTGGCTTTGGGGTGAAATGTTCTGAAGATGTCAATTAATTCCATCTGGTCTAGTGAGTCATTTAGGATTGATGTTTCTTTGCTGATTTTTTGTTTAGAGGATTTGTCCAATGGTGATAGTGGGGTATTAAAGTCTCCTACTATGATTGTATTGCTGTCAATCTCTCCCTTGATATCCTTCAGGAGTTTTTTTTATGTATTTGGGTGCTTCTGTATTGGGTACGTATATGTTTACCAGAGTTATTTCTTCTTGTTGGATTGCTCCCTTTAGTATTATGAAGTGGCTTTCCTTACCTCTTGTTATGTCCTTCACTTTGAGATCTAATTTGTCAGATATAAGTATTGCTCTTTTTCCATTTCCATTCGCCTGTAAAACTTTTTTCCATTCCTTCACCCTCAGTCTGTGTGGTCTTTTTTTTCTGAGGTGGGTTTCTTGTAGACAGCAGATATATGGGTTGTGTTTTCTTATCCAATCCGTTACCCTATGTCTTTTGATTGGGTCATTTAATCCATTTACATTTAAAGTTATTATTGATAGGTACTTACTTGTCACCATTTTTATTCTTTACTCCTGTGTTCCTTCTTTGCTTCCTATTTATTTCTTTTTTTTAACAGCAGACCCTTTAGCATTTCTTGCATTGCTGGTTTGGTGGTAATACATTCCCTTAGTCCTTTTTTGTCTGTGAAGCTCCTGATTTCACCTTCAGTTTTGATTGATAGCCTTGCTGGGTACAATATTCTTGGATTCAGACCCTTCCTTTGCATGACTTTGTATATTTCATTCCATTCCCTTCTGGTCTAATGAGTTTCCGTTGAGAAATCAGTAGCTAGTCTGATGGGGGTTCCTTTGTAGGTAACTTTCTGTCTCTCTCTGGCTGCTTTTAAGATTCTTACTTTGTCGTTGGTGTTTGCCAATTTAATTATAATATGCATTGGCATCGGTTTGGAGTGCATTTTGCTTGCTACTCTGAGCTTCTTGGATTTGTGTGGGGTTTTTCTTCCCTGTATCAGGGAAGTTTTCTGTTATTATTTCTTCAAACAAGGTTTCTATTCCTTGCTCAGTTTTCTCTCCTTCTGGAATCCCTATTATGCGGAAGTTTTTTTGTTTTGTGTTGTCCCAAAGTTCCCTTAGGCTCTCCTCCTGCTTTTTAATTTTTTTTTTCTAGAAGCTGCTCTACCTAGGTATTTTTTCCTACCTTGTCTTCTAGCTCACTGATGTGGTCCTCTGCTTCTTCTAGTCTACTCTTGATGCTTTCTATTGAGTTTTTTACAGCAGCAATGTCATTTTTCATTTCTTCTTGGTTCTTCTTCATTTCCTCTTGGTTCTTATATTGTCAAATTTGTCTTCCATTCTTTTCAGCCACCTTATGACCATTTCTCTGAGTTATTTTTCTGACAGGTTGCTTGCCTCCATTTCGTTTACTTCCTTTTCTGGTGCTGCCTGCTTTCCTTTCATATGTGGGCTGTTTCTTTGTCACCCCATGGTCTCTCTTCTCTGGGTTTCTGGTTATGTAGTTCTCTCTCTCCTGCATTGATTTAAAGGCACAAAATACAACACAACCATGTACAACATACAAGTGACTGAGCAGAAATGTGTTCATGATATTAATAACCCCAAATAAAGGTGACCACCAGAGAAAGTCAAATTAGGGGATAGGAGAGAAAGTAGAAGAGAGAAAAAAAAGAAAGTAAGAAAAAAAGGAGTGCTAAAATGAAATTGGAAGAAGGAAAAAAAAGAGGGAAAAGAAAGAGAATAAGAAAAGGGGAACAAACTATATATATGGGGAGAAAACTCCAATAGAACAGCCACTAATCCCAACAAATGCCAGCAACAAGTACCTGGAAACTAATACAAACTACTAATGACAACTAATATCAAGCGATGAGAGGGAAAACAGAAGCAAAAAACAAAACAAACAAAAAAACAAAAGAAAAAAAGAATAAGCAAAACAATCTCACAAAAAGAGCATAAAAAATTGATATAATCAACATTCAAGCAAACAACAAAAGGACAGAGAGAAAAACAATTTTTTGGATAGTGAAGACAGAGAAGAGAGAGGTGTTTATGGACTTGGAGCAGGGGATTGGAAATTAGATATATAAGTAGGGTGAAATTTTAACAGGATAAAAAGAAAGAATAGGGAAAAATCTAAAGCAGGAAAAGGTTAAGAGAAACAGGACAACAAAAGGGGAAAAGTTCGGAAGAGAGTAATGGTATAAAGGTAGAATTGAGATAGAGTAAAACAATGCTAAAGGAAAGATGAAAATAGAATGTAGAACACTAATCCCAAAGTAAAATAAAAAGAAAAAAAAAATGACACTTTTTTTTAAAAATGGTAAAATAGTAGTAGTAATAATACTGATTGAAAATAAAAATGTAATAATTATAAAAGTAAAATCAAGTGAGGAAAAAAGAAAAAAATTAGTTTCTTAAAAGATGAAAAAAATTAAAATTAAAATATGTGCAGTAGTGAAGGTCATTCACTTCCTCTATTGTTCTGTTTGGCACGCCTGTTTCCCAGTCAGGACAGTATTGCAGTTCCCTGTGTTCCACTGCTCCTCAGTGTTGTAAGCCAGTCCTGATTTTTAAGCAGGCAGTGTGTCTCAATTTCTTGTATTCCTTTATTTGTGATTACACAAGAGTCAATTTGTGACTCAGCCCCTGAGTGGCAGTGTTTCTGGATTGACCTTTGAGTCTATAGGTCCTCTCTAGCCTGTGCTTAGATCCTGCTTTCCCTGTGGCACTCAATACCAGTTTGTGGGAATGGTCTACCCCAGAGCTGGTTCTCTGACAGTCACTCCCTGCTCTGATCCTCAAGTTCCAGAAAAACAACTTTACCCTTCAATCTCATAGGATCACTCGACTGGGTGATCCTATGTATTGGGCTTAGTAATCAGAAGCAAGGATTTGAAGAGGAAAAAGTGTAAATGTGTGAATTCCAGGGCTGCGGCGCAAGTCTGCACAGTCACTTTTTCTTCCTTGTGTCCAAGCAGCCGGCCCACTTTTAAAATTTTTAGGCTGTCCTTCTGCATCAGATCAAAATGGTTTGCTTTTTAGAGATCCCTTCTGTTAGCAGCTCTGAGGACCCCCTTCCACATTCACGAATCATGCCAGCCCCAACAGCCACGTATTTTTCTAGGTGCAGACTTCCCCGGTCCTCCAGCTCCCGCAGCGCGTGCGTTTCTCTGTCCTGCCGGGACCAGAGACCTCACCTTATCCCAGGCAAAATTTGATCTTTCTGTGGTGGAGTGTAGAGCTCCTGTGAATCCGCATGTTTGCACCAATTGGGGACCAGTATCCTGAGGTTTGCAGTTGTTCGGTGGGTGCCGTAGTGGTAGATTTTTCAGGCTTCCAATAACATCCACTTTCCCCTTCAAGATGGCACGGTCTCCACATCCGAGCTGGTGGCTCCAGAGATTGCTCTATTTATGATAATGGTCTACCATGTCCCTCAGATTCCTCCTGGCAGAGGGCAAACTTTTTCTCTAATGGCCATTATAACAAAGCTCTCATGCAGAAGCAAAAGTAGAGTTCTCCATACCTTCCTGCAGGATCTTAAAGTTAACAGAGAGGCAGAGAGAGATCCACTGGCACTTTCTGCAAAGAGAACCCGCCCAGATGCCTCCTGGGAAGCTGAGCTTCTCGAAGTTCTCACTCTCTACTTAATCACGTAATCTCGTAATCCTGGAGCCCGCCATGCAAGAGCCCGCCACGCAAGAACCCCAGATTTTATTAACTTTGTACATATCTTCAGAAAATATTTTCTGTGGATCATTTTCAATAGAATATGTATATTTATTGCTTGAAAGTTTGAGAGAACTTTACTTTGAAGTCATCCTGAGTCAGTGTTTTTGCAGCGGTATTTGGTAACAATTTCAGTGTATCCCATGGTCATTTGATATTCAAATATTCTAGCTCTGGTCAATTTTAAACATTGTGATTCTTATGAAATTACCCATTTTTATAATTAATATATTTATTTATCAATTCTATCTTTGTCTTCATAATTTGAACTTATGAATCAAACTTTTTACATGAAATCAAAACAATTCCATAGCCAGGTCTCAATACATGCACAACATTGTTATAAACAGCATATTCTAAACTAAACCTCCTTAGTCTTCTTTGTCCTAAATAAGACAATCAGAAATAGGATTTATCTGGACATTCCTCATAGAAAGCTGACTTCTACTCTCCAAGGTGAGGCAATAATAAACAGAACTTGGAACTATTGCTAATCACAGTTAGAGCAGAAAACAGCTAGAATTACCCTCACATGAATATGATAGAATTGGTGTCAACAGAAAAGTACCAACCCTGAAAGTCAAAGACTAATCAACTCAGTAGATTGATGCTCAATAATTATTTACAGAATAAGTAAGTGAGTGGGAGCCCAAATCACTACTGTCCATAATCTCTTGGATATTTCTGTCTGCTAGTTGGAAATTGGAAAAGAAAGTAGTTTTCATTTTTAAACATCAATATATTAAAAATGACAACACATGGTTCTTATAGAATATGTAGGTTCTCTAGGAGTAGATTAGCTCAAATGGGAAGGGCCCACTCTTTAATTCTGATCCAAACCTAGGATTTGTTAAACAAGAGTCTATTTGCTTAACTTTTATCCAATTATCAAATGTGGTCTACATCTATTTATTAATACTAGTTTATCATTATAAAATACAGTTTAACATGTCTCTATACCAAAAAAATGCCATATTATAAGAAACTGGGAATAATCCACTGGCAGGGGGTTGGGGGGTGGGGAAGGGTAGATTCCCTAAAAATATTCCCTAGATATCTTTTTATATAATTTGTAAAACTAAAATCTCATTTAAACCTAGTTTGGATAATTAAGTGATTAGAGATCCTGACATGAAGATGGAAGCACAAGTCTTCATAGCTTTCTAGCAATACAAACTTTTCATTCACCACCATTCCACCAGTGAATGCCCATTAGCTAAGCAGATGGTGACAATTTAAGAAAGCAAATATAATGTTTGTAGCACAAAGAAATCTGTTTCAACTTCTTTTGCCAAGGACATGACTTTGTAATACTTCTAACATGTGTACCGATTCTGATTGGTGTCACAGTGCTGAAAGATAGTGGTTCCATGGGCACTATTGATTTATGGTGTGTCCCCATTTCAACTCTTATTACTATCCCTTAGCCTAGAAGTAGCAAGTGTGCCTTTTATTGATAAAATAGAGTGCTCCAAGACTGACTTTCTTTCTACTGACTGAGTAAAGGCAGGCCACGTGGTCATGTAGGCAAGGCAATTCTAAAACCTAACAGGTCAAAGTGTTCTTGGCCCTTCTTTCTTCACAAAGACAAAATGAGAGGGGAGGGCAGAATATGCCACACATATATGTAAGTTACTGTCCAATTTTCATACATGGTTCAGCAATGGCAAGGTAGCACTTGAGTCCTGTCTGAAAATATTCATCATATGTCCTGCTGTACGTTTCTTACTTCATCTGTCAGAAAGGTGAAGCTTTATGCAGGTGACTGCCTGTAATTTGTGGGTCTAATTCTATATTTCAAATCTCTTAACTTATCCCTAAATGCACATGTTGTCAAAACAATCCCCTAAAGTGATGATTAATTTAGAAAAAGGCAACATGTGAATTTTGGAAATATTGTTCTTTGAAGAGCAATGATGAGACAATTATGCATAAGAGCATATGGCTGAAGTTGTGGGTGCTTGTCCAGTGCATAAAAGATACTGCAATCTGTATTTATACTAATGAATGAACAGGAAATCTATGTTCTTTGTTCATATTCAATGATAGGAAAGGACATCGAAGTGCAAAGTTGGTTAGTTTACTTGAAAATTAAAATTATGTAACAACTTTCTTGAGGTTAGTGATGTAGATAGAGTTCTAAAAATCATATTTTGTTGTTGTTTTAGAAGGGAGCGCTTCCTTACTTTCTGGCAAAACAAATGCTCCAAGTTCATTTTTCATGTGCTGTGTCCTAGCCTTTGATATGACATTTTCCCAAGGAGCTCTGATTCTTCCCATTGGATTATGTCACTTAGAAAACAAGATCTATGATTTAGTACGTTTTAAAATAAACATTTTATTTAAGAATAGTTTGAGATTTAAAAATAAAATTATAAAGGTGGCACTGAGTCACCATATATCCCATACCTAGTTTCTCATATTTTTAGCATTTTATATTAATTCTAGAGGCCCGGTGCATGGATTCGTGCCCTGGTGGGGTCCCTCAGCCTGGCCTGCGGGATCAGGCCAAAAGCAGCTCTCTGACATCCCCCAAGTGTCCCGGATTGCGATTGGGCTCTCCCCTCTCTGGTTCCAGGTGCATCACCCCAGATCCGCCACTGCCAAATGATGGCAGCTTGGCAGCTCCTGCGCTGAACGTCTGCGGCCTGGTGGTCAGAGAGCATCATAGCTACTGGCCAGTCAGCCAGTCGCTTTGGCTTTTACTTATAGAGATGACACATTTGTTACACTCCGTAAACAAACATGGATACATCATAATAAACATTAAAACTTGTGTTTAATTCCAATGTTCTGACCTGACCTTCTTCTGTTCTGAAATCCCATCTCGGATACCATATTACATTCACATCATATATTTTTAGGCTATGACCTTTTCTCAAACTTTCCTTGTTTTTAGTGACCTTGACAGTGTGGAAGCATACTGGTCCAGTCTTTTGTAGAATGTCCTTTTATTTAAGACCTGTCTGATGTTTTTATTATGATTATACAGGAGTTATCTGATTTGGGGAGGAAGACCACAGAGGGAAAGTTCCATTTTCATCGTATCTATCAAGGGCACATACTCTCAACATGATTTATTAATATTGATGTTGACCTTGACCTTGTGAAGTTACTCTGTTTATGCTCCTTCCCACACTGGACACTGTGGAAGATAACCACTATGCACAAGTTCACACTGAAGGAGTGGGAGTTCTGTTCCCCTTGGTGAGGGCAGATTATCTACACACATTATTTGGAATTCTTCTGCATGAGAGATCTGTCTATTGGCCCCCATTTATTTATTTATTCAAACAATTCTATCAGTATAGACTCAAGAATACTTACGTTATATGTTGAGTTATAACCGTATCTACTGCATTTTCTTGCTCAAATTATTCTAGATTTGGACAAATAAAAAACAATTTAACTCAACATATACATACAGAGTTTAAAAATAAGTCCTCTAAAATGAACTATTCTCATAGTAATTAGCTACTATTATTGTGTCTTTCTACAAGTCAGGCGCTGTAGTTAATACGTTAAGCATAGTGTTATTACTGAAAACACTGCAGGGCATCTTAGAGATGAATAAGTAAGGTTCTGTCACGTGATCCCCATTCCCTAATCATTTGCTCACCTCTAATATTCTATGTACATGTTCAGGTTCACTCAGATATGTAAGACATGTTCCAAAACAAGGTGTGAAAAGGAAAAAAAAATATTTAGCTTCTATAGATTTTTTTTTTTTTTGTATAAAACCAAACTGATAGCCAGGGAATTTCACATCAATTATTTTTTTGGTAATGTCAGATTTTTAGTTCTGAAGTTAATAACTAAAACTTTAAGCTAATGTGTCATGATTATATTGAGTATAGGCCCTTTAAATTAAACATAATGGGGTTAAAATTAATTTGATATAATTTAGCTGTTCTCTAGTCCAATTTGCAGGGTTGTCCACCACATTAAAGAAGATTTCAAGATCATATATATCGTTCCAATATACATGATCTGAATTATACACTTTCATATGGGTGAAAAAAATCTCTTTTTAAGTAGGTGAACCAGAACCTTTCTTTTTGATAAAAGTACAAAAGTATTCTGTAATACTTTTGCACAGTTTTAGTATTCACTGAGTTTTCTCAAGATGCAGCTACAGTATACAATGAGGGGAGATTTTGGTCTGAACTTAATGAAGAATTGTTTACCTTTTTTAAAACCATTTTTTTCTCTCTGTGTGTAAATTGATAGCTTGTTCTTTTCTTTGTTGATTAGTATCCCACGTCATTTAATTTCAACTTGAAAATTTAATGACAAAACTAAATATGCAATGCTCACTGTAACAGTAAGAAGAAATAAAATGAAAGTAATTCATAATAAAACTGCATTACCTATCTGTCTGTCTATCTATGTACCTATCTATAGTAAGAAGGTCACTAACTATAAGTTTCTTAACCCACGTTGAAAAGACTAATTAACATGTAGATATAGTAAAGGTAGCTCATTAAAGAAATCATTGTAGTAACACCTATGAAGAGAGACATATTTTGTTTAGAGAAGTACTTTGAGAGCCCACTTTGAATAAGAACATTCATGGCTGCCTAGCATCCCTGGCCACTGGCCACCCAGGCCAGGAGCATCTTCCCTATCTCCCAATAAACAATGAAATCCCCATTCTAAACCCTAACACATTTCAAGAATGGTCCTCTAGAGGGCGCCAGCCACCTCATGACTTCAGAGCCAAGCTGAAGAAGACAAAACGAGAAATCACTTTCTTACAAGTTCTTTGTTCTGCTGATTCTGGGATGGTTGCTTTGCTTGCCTTCCCCAAGGTTCTGGTCTCCTGCCATGTAGCACGGGCTTTCTCTTACTGGTCTCCCAGTTCCCTGTTTCACAGCCCACGGAGCACGTCGATGGGTGGGTGCTTCTTTCAAACTAAATTCTCAGGGCCACAGTTTTTCTTCCCCAAAGGAGCCTCATTCAGGTACTTTCCTGAATGACTCTTCATCTCTGTACCAGGTGGTAAAGTCATAATTTCTCTTTTTTCCTACATTTCATATTTATTACACTGCTAAATAACTATTAGAGACTCTAAGGACCATTTACTGCCTTGATTCTCTGGGGGTAGGGGAATGGGGGGAAATTTTTACAAATCCCAAATCAATGATTTACAAATTGACTTTAGACCCAATCCATTCATAAATAAATGACGCTTAGTAATGACGAAGAGTCAAACAAGACAGAAAAGAAAAAAAGAAAGTTTATTTTCATAGTTTGTTCCAAAGTGCTAGGCTTGCTTTCCTTTGATTTTAAACTGGTTCTGTCACATGATCTCCATTCCCTAATTGGCCCTGCTGAGCAAGAGTCAAAATTAAATAAATATGACCTCAAGAGAAAGGCGAGTGTTGGTAATAACTTCTCTCGAACCTCTTTATAAAGGAGCCAAAAAGCATATTTCTGCTTCAGTGGCTTCCTCTCTCATCCACCCCAAGATGGTGCTTACCAGACATCTCAAATTTATTCTGAATCAACATTATGTGCAAGAGTAGTAGTCAGGGAACACTTCATGTGTTTTAGGGTAAAAAATTGTCCTTGCTTACCAAAGGCAATAAACAAACAAAAACCTACCTGTCACCCTAAGAGGTCCTATTTTAAAGCACCCTCAAAATTCTCAGCCTAGGGGCTCATCTAATTAATTGTAATCTATTTTAAATAGTTTATCATAATATTCATTTCTTTGAGTCATTCAAACTACTCTAAACCAAATGCCACACATCCAATATTTCATTTGAAATATATTGATTTACCAGAAGAGGGAGCAATCTAATCTCTAAACACCTGATCAGTCTGCCTTCCTCTAATTTGTATAAATATAAAACCATTGAATACTAGCTATTGTTTTATGTGAATGTGTTTTGGCACTTTGAAATTTATCATTTTTAAATAAAAGGTAAGAAAAATTAAAGTTTCTAAATTGTATTAAGAAACTGCAATACATTTTGAGGAACAAATCACTTTTTAATTGCCTCCCTTTCCTGAAGAAATTGAGTGAGTATTGATACAGTTAGGATGAAACCATAGAAAAGAGAGAATGTCAAAGGTACTTTAATAACTGCTCATTTCTTTTTTTCATTGCGCTGATTCCATTTGTACCATGTAACCACTAACAGACTAAGCGATGTTGGGTGATGTTTTCAATTTACTTCTTGTTTTTATGATACCTTAATAAATATAACAGGTAGAAATGAATTAATTGTGGATCTAAAATTATTTTGAACTAATCACTTAAAGATTGCAATAAAGGGATAATATCAGGTATAAATATTCCTTACTTCTTGTCACTTTTCATTGCCAATTACAACATTCAACATATTGTCTCAGAAGACCTTATTGAAAAACGTGTCAATGGTTATTTTTCAACTTAAAATGATGAGGAAAATGTTTATTTTAGCCAGATGTGTCTTATGACTAGGTAAGATGCCCTGGAGATTAATTTCCTCTGCATTTGTTCTTAAAATAATGAATTACCTGACTGTAATAAGTATTAGAATTCTAGGAAGTATATGAAACATAGAACCATGAATATACAGGGGAACATGCAAAGCACCTGTTTTATTTACATACAGATGGGTTGCTGCAAAGGCTACGGGGAGGGTGACTGTACCATAGACATACTACCATCTCTGAGGCCCGTGAATCAGGAAGAGTGAACCTGCCCTTCAAAGCTGTTCCCGCTTCCTCCCTCTGCCCCTAAGAACCAAGGGTGTTGCCATATTTCTGAATCTGTTCCTCAGTGTCTCTTTTGAGCAAAGAAGCACTCCTCCGCTCCTTCAGCCTTGGGAGAGAGCCTTGGGAAGCGTGGACGCGATCCAAGGGTGTTACTGGAATGAGGGCTCCACAGGCCAGGTTAGTGTGAGCATGGTTGTGGTTTGGTTTGCAGAGTTGTGTGTGTGTGTGTGTGTGTGTGTGTGTGTGTGTGTGTGTGTGTGTGTGTGTTCTTTAGTTGCCTTGTGAAGCTGTCCCCATTTGACCCTCCCGTTGCCTTTTGCTCCTGGCCTCCATGGGAGGGAACGAGAGGGCCAGATGTCACATGGCGCCCTCTCTTCCTCCATGCCAACTGTACCCTCTGGTTTTAACGGCAGGTATGTTGTGTCACTCTTCACGCTGCCCAAGGCGGGGAGTCATGCTTCCAACCGCCAGAGCTCCATGGAGCACACGGAAAGAAGTGTTAATGCTGTCCCCACGGGCAACCCAGTTCACACGTGTCACATCCAGGCCTCCTTGGGCGCACCGCTGAGTAATCCAGAGCGGAACAGTGCCTGTCAGACCACTCTGGCCTCAGACGGGGAAGCAGCCCCCTAACCCATTAGCGGGGAGGAATAGCAGTCTCTCCAGAGGTAATAAAAGCCATGTCTGTCAGGCTAAGTTCCTTTAAACATCAATGAAATGGCATTTGGATTTTAATTTCTTTCACAGTGGAAGAGCATGCGCTTTGGCAGGCAGCTCATGTTCTTTTCTCCAATTTCCACTGGAGAGGAGACTTGAAATGCTGGCCAGTTTTCAGGGAGGCCTGACAACTCTCCTCCCTTCCCCACCTTTTATCACCAACTTCCTCACTGCGCACTCCCCTTGGCATAGTTCCCAGGGTGGGAACAAACTGAACCCAGGCAGAATGAGCCTGGGGCTGAACCAGATCAAGGCCTAGGCTCCACCCCCCTGCATGGCCCTTCCAGGCACTCAGAAAAGGCACTAGCCACAAGGCCACACTACACACTGTGGGCTTTTGTGTTCAGTTTGCAAAGTATTGTATTTTGATGACAAGTAGTTAAGGGCTCTTCTCCATCATGCTTTGCCTTTTGCAGGGAGATGTTGATGTGGCCCCGGGGTTGTTAAGTAAATAGGAGTTGAATGGAGCAGTTATGTAGTTTTGAGTAGATAGTTCACAATCTCTCCTCACATAGTTAAGTGATTGCTGGCTGTCTGCCTTAGAAATGTCTTCTTTCATCAACTCTGCTGCTGGGAAGACTCTCTCTCTATTATTCTTTAGGAAATAATAAAATATTTTTGTCTTATGATGAGGCAATCAAAGACTATTCACCCAAACCCTAGAAGATGAAGTATTACACGTTGTCATGTAAAATGCATCGTTACTTTTCCAGCTATATTCGTGGTGCTTGTTAGCTCTTTTAAACTTGCATTTTGTGGTGATTCCTAATTTATTTTCACATTTTTAATCACTATTCACCACTGAATTATTTTTGTTTCATTTTTCTCAAAGAAGGTCCTGAGGCTTGTCTAAGCTGACAGATTTTTCAACAAAAGCTGACTCAGGCCCTGCCTGAGTCTGAGTGGACTCCTGGCCATACCTGGTGACCTGCTGCTTCCTGTCAGGACTTGGGCACCGTGTACCATGCACCTTATCACAGTTTTCTCCTGTCTGCAACTTCCTGCACTTCCCAATGTTCCGCATTCTCTCCAATAATGACCAGGCAAGGAAATAAGTGTATGATGCAAATATTTTCCCATCCCATTTTTTCCTCCCTCCCTGGGACCCTAATAGTGTCCCAGCAAAGACCCCTTAGCGTGTTTCTACATCCTTTCCACTAAAATGACTTTCAACAAACCCACAAATGTCAGCCTGGGATCCTTTACTCCTTTGTAGGGTGATGTATTTCTGTGGGACTTTGATATAAAGAGCTACCAATTCTGCTTACTTCTAGGTTCCTGTATGGATTAGGTCAACATCACCACCAACACATATTTAATTGAATGCTCACTATGTTCAAGTTCTGAGCTAGGCAATGGGAATTTGGGGCTCACTAATTCCTAATGAGGAGAAATGTTTTCTTTTTCTTTGCATTGATAAGGTACATTATCCAACCTTGGCAGCAGCTGTTGTTGGGGTTCTTTTATTTATTTATTTTTTTAATATATTTTATTGATTTTTTACAGAGAGGAAGGGAGAGGGATAGAGAGCTAGAAATATCAATGAAAGAGAAACATCGATTAGCTGCCTCCTGCACACCTCCCAATGGGGATGTGCCCGCAACTAGGGTATATGCCCTTGACCGGAATCAAACCTGGGACCTTGAGTCCGCAGGCCAACACTCTATCCACTGAGCCAAACCAGTTAGTGTTATTGGGGTTCTTTTAGAGATGATGAGCAAGCCAGGGCTCCGAGAGCCTCAGAGAGCTTATGTGACTTTTCCAAGTTCATGCTGCTCATAAGTGGCAGAGCATGGGCTGTGTCCTCTCTGTACTCCCTGCCACAGCCTTCCTCTGTGCCACAGAGGCTGCCCACCAGTGTGTCCCCTGACTCCGAGTTAGTCATGGCTGGTGAATGGCTGGTCAGAACAGTTTCTTGGAGCATATCAGACCTGGGTTCTAATTCTGATTCCCTCAGTTGCTATCTTTGAGCAAATCACTTAACATCTGCCAGTTTCTGTTTCATTGTTAAATGTAAATAATTATCGTAACTTGCTATAAGTATTTATAGAGATACTAAGAGCATGAGTTCTGGAATGAGATTGCTAATGATAAAGGTGAGGAGGCAGTAGAATGCACACATAATCTAACAATTATCTTGGGTCAGAACTCTCTTTCTCTCTCTCCTCTCTCTCAATTTAAAAGGTGACAGACAGGGGGAGAAACCTAGATGGTGGCATAGGTAAACACCTAAACTGCTGCCTCGCCCAACAATATCAAAACTACAACTAAAAGACAAAACGGACACCATCCAGAACCACAGGAAAGCTGGCTGAGTGGAAATTCTACAACTAGGAGAAAAGATGAAAGCACATTGAGACTCAGAGGAGCTGCAGAAGGCAGAGGTCCGGAGGCGCGCACGCAGAGAGGACTGACTGCTGAATGCACGGGCGGCTGAGTGTGCGGCTGGCCTTCTAAAGTGGGACGGAGGGAGACAGAAGCTCCCGACTGCACTGAACTCCAGTCCCGGGCAGACCCTGGGAAACCAGACTCATTCGGGGAGAAACTGGACTCTCTGGCAGCAGGTGAAACTCGAGGGCGGCTTTGTCTCAGAGGTGCTTGCAGGGATTACCAAAGGACCCTGAGACCCAGGGGTCTCACAGGGCAGGGCTGATGTGAAACCAAGGCTGTCTGCTCAGCCCTGAAACTCTGCCCCATCCAAGCTGAGCACAGAGGCTTTTGCAATTTTGCAAGTCTTGTCTCATAAGGCTGTCACCAGCACAGAAGTTCTCCCAGCGTAGACACAGCTGATCCTCACAGCCAATTGGCCTGGAGGTCAATTCCTCCCAGTGATACCAACAGCAATCAAGACTTAACTACAACAAGGCTGAGCACACAGTCCACAAAGGGGTGCACCAAGAGTGTCCACCTCAGGTAACTGGGGAGGCTGAGTCACTGAGCCCTGTAGAACACCCACCACACGAATCCACTCTATCAACTCAGGGAAGCAGCAAAAATGCAGAGACAAAGAAAAAAATCACAAATGAAAGAAATGGAGGAAAGCAAATGACTGGATATAGAGTTCAAAACCACAGTTATAAGGTTTTCAAGAATTTCCTAGGAAAGGCTGATAAATTTAGTGAGACCCTCGAGTATATGAAAAAAGACCAACTAGAAATTAAGCATACACTGACTGAAATAAAAAATATTATACAGAGACCTAACAGCAGACCAGAGGACTGCAAGAATCAAGTCAAAGATTTGAAATACAAAGCAGCAAAAAACACTCAGCTGGAAAAGCAAAAAGAAAAAAGAATCCAAAAATTTGAAGATAGGTAAAGGAGCCTCTGGGACAACCTCAAGCATACCAACATCCGAATTATGGGGGTGCCAGAAGAAGAGAGAGAACAAGATACTGAAAACCTATTTGAAGAAATAATGACAGAAAACTTCCCCCACCTGGTGAAAGAAATAGACTTACAACTCCAGGAAGCACACAGAACACCAAACAAAAGGAATCCAAAGAGGACCACACCAAGACACATCATAATTAAAATGCCAAGAGCAAAAGACAAAGGGAGAATATTAAAAGCAGCAAGAGAAAAACAGTTAATTACCTACAAGGGAGCACCCATACGATGGTCAGCTGATTTCTCAACAGAAACTATGCAGGCCAGAAAGGAGTGGCAAGAAATATTCAAAGTGATGAATAGCAAGAACCTACAACCAAGATTACTCTACCCAGCAAAGCTATCATTCAGAATTGAAGGGCAGATAAAGAGCTTCACAGATAAGAAAAAGCTAAAGGAGTTCATCACCGCCAAACCAGTATTATATGAAATGCTGAAAGGTGTTCTTTAAGAAGAGGAAGAAGAAGAAAAAGGTAAAGATAAAAATTATGAACAACAAATACATGCCTATCAACAAGTGAATCTAAAAATCAAGTGAATAAAAAATCTGATGAACAGAATAAACTGGTGAATATAATAGAATCAGGGGCATAGAAAGGAAGTGGACTGACAATTCTTTTTTTTAAAATACATTTTATTGATTTTTTACAGAGAGGAAGGGAGAGAGATAGAGAGTTAGAAACACTGATGAGAGAGAAACATCGATCAGCTGCCTCCTGCACGCCCCCCACCGGGGATGTGCCCGCAACCCAGGCACATGCCCTTGACCGGAATCGAACCTGGGACCCTTCAGTCCGCAGTCTGACACTCTATCCACTGAGCCAAACTGGTTTCGGCTGGACTGACAATTCTCAGGGGGAATGGGGTATGGGAAGGGACTGGACAAAAAGTGTACAACTATGGATGAGGACAGTGTTGGGGAGGTAAGGCCAGAGGGTGGGATGGGAACTGGGTGGAGGTGAGCTATGGGGGGAAAAAAAGAGGAACAATTATAATAATCTGAACAATAAAGATTTATTAACTAAAAAAATAAAAGGTGACAGACAGATGTAGACAAAACTTTATTATCTAACTACATTCCTCTGTCATCCTTATTCAAGGCAACCTCTACTCTAAGCTGGTGAATATTTCTATGCATACTGTATAACTTATTTACCCATATTTAAATTTGTATCAGTAACGCCATGTACTTAGCAGATTTTCTGGCATATAGTAAGTCCCAATAATGTTAGTGTAAGAGTCTCTCTTTTCCTGCACCCTACTGAAATGTTAATATTGCCAATATGATGAATTTTAAATGGTATATATCATTTTAATTTGTATATTCCTCATCACTAATGAGGTAATGTATTCCATAAGTTTATTAGGCACTCAATTTTCTTCTTCTATTCTTTGATCATTTTCCATGTGTTGTTTTTTTTTTGTGTGTTTTTCTTAATAGTTTTTCAGGTCCTTTGTTTATTCTGAATAGAAATCTGTAACTTACAAAAGTTATAAAAACCTTCTTTTAATCTCTGATTTGTCTTTTAATTTTTTAATGGTTCTTTTATCATACCAAAGCTATTAATTTTTATCATAAGTAAATCAAGTTTTAGATATTGTAGTTTTTCTACCATGTTGGAGCAATTCTTTCCTTAAAACTGATATTAAAAAGATATTCCCCTCTAACTGGTTTGGCTCAGTGGATAGTGTCAGCCTATGGATGCAAGGGTTCCAGGTTCGATTCCGGTAAAGGGCACGTGCCCCAATTGCAGGCTTGATCCCCGGTGGAGGGTGTGCAGGAGGCAGCTGATCAATGGTTCTCTCTCATCATTGATGTTTCTGGCTCTCTCTCCCTCTTCCTTCCTCTCTGAAATCAATAAAAATATATTTTTAAAAATATATTCCACATCTATGTATTCTACAAATTTCAATTTCCCCGATAAACGCCTTTAATACAACTGGTATTGTCGTTGTTTGTGATGTGAAATAGGTATACAAACTCATTCTTCCATAATGAAGCAATTTTTTCACAGCAAGATTTATTGAATGATCTAGTCCCATTTCTTTCTATATAATGCCACACCTGTTATATACCATATTTCCAAATGTGTGGGCTTATTGTGTTCTGACCCAGTGGTCAAATGGACAGTTCCTAGACCAGCAAGCCTTTTTAATGATAGGTAGAGAGAACTTTGCTAATTGCTAATAGAATATAACTAACAAGAAGCTCTGTGGCCAAGCACATGGACAGCACTAACTATTTTTCCATCAGGTTACATTTCAAGATCTTTAGCAAGCATGCTTCTGTTATGCAGACATCACCATGGGGTGCTATCTACAAAAAATGGCCCCCTGTCAACTCACTGCTGCCTTCTTGACATGCTGACCATTTTAGTGGGTCTTAGAGTCCTTTAAAAAAGACACAAGAGTCCTGCTGAGTTTCCACATGCTGACCATGGTGCTCACTTACAGAGGTGATCGCTGGACAAAGATGAACTCGGAGAGACAGAATCACAGAAAATCTGCTGTCAGTGTTCCTTATTAAAACGCATTCCACCACGTTTTATCAGCCTTGGTGTTCCCACTTGTGGGAGGAGGCATTGCTCTTCCTAATACCTCATAGTTTTCTAAGTGTCTTGGCCAGGAGAGAAGGGTGCCTTCAAGTTCCCTTCTTTGTTTGAATTACACTTGTTTCCTACATTTTCTAAAATCCAAAAATCCTAAAATCTTATGAAGCTACTGCTTGAATCATTGTATTTATTCAAGATTTGTCATTGGGAGAATTGGTGGCTGTGTAGATGAACTTTATTCTGGTTTGTGCTCCGAAGTTAGAAAGAATATGACTGCTATATGGAAGGAACAAAAATCCTCATTCATTTATGAAACTTTCACCCCCACCCCCCACTAATAAGGTTCAATAAAAACAATTAAAATATATCTGAAAACATTCCTAGATAGAGTACCGGAGTAAACCCATTGGCTCTCATGTTATCAACAGACAGTTAACCCATTAATTTCATCAAAAACCTTTCCCCATTGGTGTTTTTCTCCCTCCCTTACACTATGAGCACCTGTGGCAGGTGAAGTGTCTGGTGCTGATGGCAGTCAAAGGCCATCACTCTGTTGAGGCATGCTCAGAACCTCATCTGATGCAGCCTCATGGACCAATACTCAGGTTTCATCCAAAGTAATGGCATAATTTCACTAGAAACTCAATCAAGTGGCAGGTGCCTTGACTAGAGTCCTAAGCATTAAACTTTTAGACAGAATAAATACAAAGTTCCCAGGTTGGCTTTATTTGTAAACTAGTCTATGTAGAAAAGCAATACCTTGACTATAGAAAATAAAAATGAGTATAGAGAATGTCCCTATGTGCTGATTCTTGCTCTCTGTAGGTGTTTTTATAGTGTCGATTACTAACGGAAAGCAACCAAAGTCATGTAGACTCATGAATCATTAACTCGTAATTATGGAGTATTCATGAAACGCCAAGACAGAGCTACCTCTGTGTAAGATTATATTCTCCCTTAGACAGCCCCAGTAGTAAAGTGATGCCAGGCTTATGCCACAAACTGAAGATCAATAGCAAAGTGTATTTTACTAAATAAAATGTCTAAAAAAATAACTCCGAAAGAAGTTTCTTAATCAAATGCATGTTTAAGATCTAAACATGTTAATATTAAAAGTAAAATGAAATGTTACAAGGGTAAAAAAGAAATAGCAGATAGAACAGTAAGAAGGGAAATGCTGAAAGAAAGAGTACATTGTATAACTTGGAATCCTTTTCTCTTCATGTTTGCATTCCTTTAATTCTATTCCTACCCCTTGGTTTAACAAAGCAAGCCAAGGGCAGACTTTAAACAAAGTGTGAGAGGCCAAAAGTAGAACTGGAAATCTGGTCTGATAAGATAAGGGCAATTTGCCCTGGCTGGTTTGGCTCAATGAATAGAGCGTTGGTCTGTGGACTGAAGGGTTCTGGGTTGATTTCCGTCAAAGGCATATGCTCAAGTTGCAGGCTCGATCCCCAGTAGGGGGCGTGCTGGAGGCAGCCAAGCAATGGTTCTCTGTCATCATTGTTGTTTCTCTCTCTCCCTCTTCCTTCCACCCTGAAATCAATACAAAATATATTAAAAAAAAAAAGGGGGGAGGGGGCAATTTGTTCAACATTTGGGAGCTTCATCTTTTTCATAGATGGTTTGTGAGCTTAACTGTTACTGACAGGTAAGCTATAAGCTTCAAATAGAAATTGAATCCGTCTTCTAGGATTTGCAGAAGTAATGGTTCTTCTTACATATTCTTTTCCAGATGTTCTTTTTATAACTACAGGCGATCTTCATTTTCAAATATTCCAAATGTATAATTAAAGTTACAGTTTCACCTCAAATTTAAAGTACTAAATCTTGAATAAACTTGGATAGACTGCTGCCTTGGCAAAACTTGTCTTGAATTCCTCTGATTCCTCTTTCAGCCATCCTGTCTGCCATCTGGACAGAGCCATTCTTCACATCTCAAAACATACACACCTACTTCTTCCTCCCTGGCAGAGCCTGACCCTACTTTCAGAACACAACTTCTCTTATATAATACTGTCCAGGGCAGAAAGCCTTTGTACTTCATTTTCTCTTTTCCAATATCAAGAAATATGTCTCCCCTTGGATTTGAGCCTATACACTTCCTGTTGTTCATGTCTTCAGTCAAATGAATATACTTTTTTGCACCATCAGACCCTTCCAAACTCAAGAATCCTGCTCAGGATGGAACCAGTCTTTCAAGGCTGTTTTTCCATCATGTAGAAAACCATAATATTTTAAAACATATAACATTATTAGTTCTTAAAATAGAACATTATCCTGGGATTGGCTAGGACAACTTTACCTACCAATTTTTTAAAGCAAGAAATTCTTTAGAGATCTGATGCAATTATTCAAAAAGAGGAGCAATCTCTAATACTAGGTAATTGTGGAGTATCATGATAGGATCTTTCATCCTATTATTCTAGTTGGTTAGAGCACCTACACACCATTGCTTTTTCATATTTATTGTTATGCTAGATCAATCAGCATTTGGCCAAGGCTCACAAAAAAAAAATATTTTCATGCATTAAAATTATTTAGCCATGAGTGAGTTTTAGAAACTTTGAAACAAAATGCTTGTCACATATGTTTTCTGTTCATCTGCTACTTCTTTTTTTAAAAAAATATATTTTTATTGAAGGGAAAGGAGAGGGAGAGAAACATCAAAGATGAGAGAAAATCATTGATCGGCTGCCTCCAGCAGGCTCCCCACTAGAGATCGAGCTGAAACCTGGGCATGTACCCTTGATTGGGATCAAACCTGGGACCCCTCAGTCCTTGGGCCAATGCTCTATCCACTGAGCCAAACCAGCCAGGGCCATCTGCTATTTCTTATCTCTTGTTCCCTACTTCCAATTTTCAAAAGATTATTTACTTGTACATTTTAAAAAAAAAAAGGAGCAGTGGGGTTTAAGCAGGAGTGGTGGCAGGGAGAGGGATACGACGGTAGGCTCCTTAGCCTTGAGGAAAAGGTGTATCATCACATTCTGTGCCAGTCACTTAAACTTTCTAAACCTCAATAACATGTATTTCAAAGGGGTGTTATGTATTTATCCATCAGTCTTTTGCTGTGACTGCTTTGTGAAAACACAACATTAAACTCTTGTGTATTCAGGGATCAGACAGGTTGGCTCTGGTCTTGGCTGGCCTCAGTGGGACTAGGCTAGACTCCTGGACTTTGATCGGTTCAGTGCTACCAAAGCTTAAGGAGCCACAGCCACCAAGGAAAACACCTCACGACAGAGGCAGAAGCTCCAAGAGGCAGGTGACAATTTCTAAGCCTCCAAAAGCTTCAGATCCAACGGATAGGAGAAAATTTCCAAGCCTACGAAGGCCTTAACTTCCACTCACATTCTAACGAGAAAAGCCAGTCACATGGCCAAGGCCAAAGTCAATAAAAGAGAAAGATTTGTGGGCAAATAATTCAATCTAAGACCAGTTATAATATTCTTGGTTTTCAATGAATGCTTAAAAAGAGAGAGAGAGAGAGCATGTCCAGTGTGCAGTGGTTGAGCATCAACCCATGAACCAGGAGGTCAGTTTGATTCCCAGTTAGGGCTCGTGCCCAGGTTGTGGGCTGGATGCCAAGAAGTGGGTGTGCAGGAAGCAGCTAATCAATGATTCCCTCTCATCATTGATGTTTCTATCCCTTGCTTTTCCCTTCCTCTCTTTAAAATCAATAAAAACTTAAAAAATAAATAAAAAATTGTAAAAGCCATGTCCTTTAAAATGTCACATTTTTATACCTACAATATCAAATGGTATACCTAAATTCTAGCAAGACCATGCTAAATTTAATTTTGCTTGTTATGAGTTTATTATGGGTTTAGATTGGTAGATACTGCTTTTATGTAAACAAGCTTATATTTTAAAGATCCTAATATCTGGACACCAGTGTAAATAGCCCTTCTACTTTAAGATCAAGGTCTTCTCAAGTCTAGGAACATGTCTCAGTCTTAACCTTGGCTTTTCCTCAATATTTCAAGGATCCATGGATTTTGTAGAGTATAGATAGAATACTTCTAGAGAAGGACTGTTTGGGGGATTTCTTGGAAGAATTAAGATTTGAGATGAAACCCTGAATGGAAGGGGCAGAGAGATACATGTACCAAGAACAATGTTATAATTTGGGGAAGAACTAAGACCAAGGGCATAAAGAGAGGAATATTTAGGAGACAGTGAGATGCCAAGAATGGGTACCTGAGTTAAGGCAATGGCACTTTCTGTGGACATCACAGTTACACAATGTACAGGTTATGAATGTCTCAGTTCTGCTTATAAAAGCTGTTTACTTAAACATGTCTTTTATTTGTCCACCTGCTGTTTATTATTTACTACAGGCCCGGTGCACGAAATTTGTGCACAGGGGAAGGGGGGGGGTGGTTTCCCTCAGCCCAGCCTGCACCCTCTCCAATCTGGGACCCCTCGAGAGATATCCAAGTGTCCATTTAGGCCCAGTAGGATCGGGCCTAAACGGGCAGTCGGACATCCCTCTCACAATCCAGGACTGCTGGCTCCCAACTGCTCACCTGCATACCTTCCTGATTGCCCCTAACCACTTCTGCCTGCCAGCCTGATCACCCCTAACCACTCCCCTGCCAGCCTGATTGATGCCTAACTGCTCCCCTGCCATCCTGTTTGCCCTTAACTGCCCTCCCCTGCAGGCCTGGTTCCCCCCCCCCCAACTGCTCTCCCTTGCAGGCCTGGGTCCTCCCACCCCCAACTGCCCTTCCCTGCAGGCCCAGTTGCCCCCAACTTCCCTCCTCTGCCGGCCTGGTCACCCCTAACTGCCCTCCCCTGCAGACTTGATTGCTCCCAACTGCCCTCCCCTGCTGGTCTGATCGCCCACAACTGTCCTCCCTTGCAGGCCTGGTCCCTCCCAACTGCCCTCCCCTGCTGGCCATCTTGTGGTGGCCAACTTATGTCCACATGGGGTCAGTCATCTTTGACCACATGGGGGCAGCCATCTTGTGTGTTGGAGTGACAGTCAATTTGTCTATTATTCTTTTCTTAGATAGGAGGATTAGATAGGATAGAGGCCTGGTGCACAGGTGGGGGCCAGCTGGTCTGCCCTGAAGGGTGTCCCGGATCAGGGTGGGGGTTCCCTTGGGGCATGGGGCCGCCTGGGCAAGGGGCCTGTGGTGGTTTGCAGGCTGGCCACACCCCCTGGTGACCCAAGCTGAGGCCCTGGCATCTGGGATTTATTTATCTTCTATAATTGAAACTTTGTAGCCTTTAGCAGAGCCAAGCCTCCTGCTTGCTCAATGGCTGCAGCCATTTTTGTTGGGATTTATTTATCTTCTATATTGAAACTTTGTAGCCTTGAGTGGAGGCCTGGGCTAGCCAGGGTGTGCAAGCCTCCTGCTCTCTCCATGGCCACAGCCATCTTGGTTGGGTTAATTTGCATATGCACTCCTGATTGGCTGGTGGGCGTGGCTTGTGGGTGTAGCAGAGGTGTGGTCAATTTCCATATTACTCTTTTATTAGATAGGATAAAGTCATTGTTTACTCAAACCATTATTTTGTAGTTATTTCCTTTTGTTTTGGACCAAAGTATTTCTAAAATCTCTGTTAATTCCTAGGCTTATTTTCAGGAGAATAGCTAGAGGTAAGATATAGCAAATGACAAGTTGCACATTTTCTTCCAAATTTTCAGTGCTTTGCCCTATAATTTATCTAATTAAAATGTTATTACTCTCTCCTATTATTTGGGGAAATAATGTGTTAATATTCAAATATTGCATACATATACACATATATACATGTTCACTTTTCATGTGTATATAATTTTTAATTTTTATATTATATATATAATTATTTCATTGTGGAGGGTATGTATTTGTAGGAAACCACTAGGGATTTAATTGTTTCACTTTTGTGAAGTATAATTCTTTAAAATTGCTATTGAAGATGGACTGCAGGTTTTTTTTGCCAACTATTTCTGCATGGGTTAGCTAATGACAGGGTGCAGGTTTTCTCCCTATATTAGGATGGGAAGCCTGTCTCTGACATTCCCTCTGTTGATGAAAGAGTAAACACTTTTCCTTTTCTAGTGCTGGCCTTTCAGCAGCCCTTCCCCATGGACCTGAAGGCCACGTCCCACCTGGACACAGGTGCAGCTTGTCTGCAGATCAGACACAAAGTCATCATCAAAACACGAAGCTGCAGCCCCATTCCCATGTATTTCAGAGATATTTCTTTAATTGTAAAAGCTTTTAGCATTACTTACTGCTGATGTAGGTACATTCTGACTTAAAGAAATTAAATTCAGTGTTCCAACTGGGATGAACAGTATGTTTATCAAGGAATACGTATTTTCAATTTTGCAGCTACGGTCCCTGCTGTGACTGTAAATGCTGATGAGCTAACACAACACACGTGCCAGACCTTAGTCTATGCTAAACAAACTTACAGAATATAAACCACTGGTAGATAAAACACAGCAGGATATCTCTCAAGTAGAGCATCATTCTGAAATACAATTTTTAATAACTACTTATCCCCTCTCTTTTATTCTAGGAAGCATCATTTTCCTGTGACTTTAGGAATGATGCACTGAAAAGAAGGAGTGGATTGCATTTTTTTTTTTTTTTTTAAAGTTCACATCCATGAATTCCGGTGATGAATGGCTTAGGGCAGTGCTCCTCCAACTTCCCCAGTGAAGAACCATTGCTGGTTGTGGGTCTGCAGATACTGGGGAGAACAGCTGTGCCATGCCTGTATTCATTTTAAATTAATCTGAATGGCCCGTCTGCTTCAGAGATCATTTATGACAAAAGTGTTTGTTTCAGCATAAGACACTTCCCTTCAAAAACCAAACTAAACAAAAAACAATCTCCAGGTGCTAGTCATCGCTAGCATGATGAGTTTGGTTTATTTTGTGGATTCTAGTGTTCCTCCCCCCAGGTTTATACAACCAGAGACATGCATGTACTTTTCTCAGAAGTACAGAATACTGCAGAATTCCAAATTCCCAATTTTCAAATTTTCCATCTAACATACACTGTAAGTACATTAGGTCACATAAACATGGTTTCTTTCCTCAAAAAGCTTTTGGCAGAGTTGGAGAGATAAAACAAGTATAGGAATAGCTATAATGCAAATAATAAAACACTGATGAGATATAGAAGAAAATGAAGTGGAGAAAATGGCTGGCTGGATCAGTGAAAGTCTTTGTGGAGAAGTTAGAATGGACACTCAGCAATGACTGAGTGGAAGAGACTTCACGCAGTGAAAACAGTATCAAGAACGGCACAGAAGCACATACAGAAAATGTTGCATTTTTCTCTCAAACGCAAAGAGGGCAGCACTGGTAGAAGATAACTTAAACATAAATCATTGCACTTAGATCAGTCACACTTAAATGACAAATAGGTCCTCCGCAAATTTAAAAATAAGCTTAAATTCATCACTTTACACCAGGAAACAGTAGCGAGTCTGTAGGTTACGGCATCAATACAGCATTTACGTTTTTAAATAATCTCATTGAAGTATCATAGTAAGTCCAGGTTAAAGGACAAAGGCATATTCCATCTCTCAATTCTGAAATGTCTGCTTTCTCCAGAACAAATGTACAGTTTTACAGTGATGACTACAAGAACTGCAGGCCTTGCATATAATCATTGCAATCTTTCTTTAAAAATTCATTTACTCCCTTGTCATAACATAACACAGAAACCCCTTCCACATGGATGACAGACTCAACTGGAGAATGTACAAAATAAAGCTAGAAGAAGACATGGGAGACTTTTCTGCATGACTTTGAGATAGGCCAATATTTCTCCAACAGGTCGCACATACAGGAAAGACAGAAAAAGTGGACTTCGTTAAAATTAGGACATTCTGCTCATCAGGAGACATGATTAAGAGAGTGAAAAGTCAAAGAAAGAAGAGGAATAAGAAATTTCTAATGTACTTTATATATAAAAAACACATGTTCCCAATGTGTACAAAACACACACACAAATAAATAAATATGTTTGTTAGAACCCAGAGTTCTGCGCCCAGCTAAAAATCCACTTTTTAAAAAGTGTAAATGTAGGGTGAGGCAAGATGATGTTTGCAGTTGTTCGTATGAAAAATAATACAATAATTAATAATAATACGAGAATAAACTGTGTTTTGGGTACTCACGACTGTAAACATGCTTTACCAACCCTGTATGTGGACAGAAACACGTCACAGGAGTGTTCTCGTTACAGAAAACCAGAGAAGAACCAAGCAATACTTAGAGTTACATTTACTACGCGCGGGTCCAGAGGAAAACGTCTCTCAAATTCTGGGCCCTAACATGGAGGAATTTTCCCTATTTATATGTTTTTACCTTCTTTGTCTCCCAAATATGGGGTGTTTCCGGCCTCTTTTTTTAGTTCTTAAAGAGCCCGTATGTGCTGGGGCCTTGAGACCTCAACCAAAGGCCTGGCCTGGTGCCAGCACTGATAATTTTGTCAGGGGAAGGTTTAATGGCCTCTCTGAAGTGGGAGTAGTCTTATTTTCCTTATTATTTAAGCAAGCATTTACAGAAGCCAAATAGCAGGGTTAAAATGTCAAACAGCAGTTTTTATATAAGATGGATGCTTCATTCTCAGCAGCATTATTTGGAACAATCCTCAACTGGAAACAACTCAAATATTCAACAGCAGAGGGTAAACAAATTGTGGTATGTTCATCAAGGAAGAAGAAAAAAATCACTGCTATAGGTAACAACCTGGGTGAATCTGGAACAAAAGACACAAGACACAAAAAGAAGGCAAGCAATGGAATTGTCCCCTGAATGAGTCCATTTCTGTCAAGATTAAAAGCAGGCAAAACTAATTTTAGAAAAGAAGCTGAAATAGTACTTACCTTTGGAGGGGCTGCATCGGGCAGGGGAGACCTTCTCTATCTGGATTGGAGCGCGTTCCACACAGGTGTGTTAACTTTGTAAACTTTCATTGGCTGTACATTCAAGAGAAAGACTATGCGTGGCTTCATATATGTGTGCATATATTGTTGACCCATGAATAACACGGGTTTGAACTGTACTGGTCCACTTACACGTGGATTTTTTTCAATAAAACATTTTGTGTCCAGGCCTTTTGCAGTGGGATTCAACCCACTGCAGATCGAAAACAGCATTTTTGCAGTAGCTGAGATTCCTACCCATGGCTGAGATTCCCACCCATGGAGTCTCAGCCACGGCCTCCCAGGTGTACAGTTTCAACTGCAGATTGAAAACAGTATTTTTGCATTCCCTGCCACAGATTCCCACCTGCAGACGAAAAATAGTTTCTGAACCAAAGTTGGTTGAATCCTCAGATGAAAAAGGCAGACTGTAGCTATGTTTTCTGGAAGTCAAAAGTTAGACCAGATAGACTAGGTGGAGGCGGGTGCTCCTAACCCCTGCATTGCTACAGGGTTAACTGTACCTTCAGGTCTTGGGATAAAAATGGAAACTGCTCTGTGGTCAGCAGACTTGAAAACTGTATCACCTGTGAGAGGCAAACCCACTGTACATTGCCAGAGATATTATACATTATTTTCTACCATGTGCACAGAGAGTTACTTCTATTCAAAAATTAAACTTCTAAACAGAATGGTATTTGAATAAAGCCTGTTACATTTCTAAAATAGCAACCATAAAGCCTCCACTTTGGTTTTTAGAATAATATTTAACTCTTTTATGTATTAACTCATCTTAACTCACGAAGTTATAAAGTGAGATAACAACTGTTACTACTTGCCTTTAAGGAGGAAGGGTCCAGGGCTCATAGAAGTAGCATAATCAAGGTTGCATGACTAGGGACACGTCAGGAAACTAATTTGGACATCTTAATTTAAATTTACATACTTTAAAACACTGCACTGTGTCTGCCTCCCCAAATAACACAAACTCCATTTTTTAAATATATTTTATTAATTTTTTACAGACAGGAAGGGAGAGGGATAGTCAGAAACATTGATGAGAGAGAAACATCGATCACACCCTGCACACCCCCTACTGGGGATGTGCCCGCAACCAAGGTACATGGACCCTCGGAATCGAACCTTGGACCCTTCAGTCCACAGGCCTACGTTCTATCCACTGAGCCAAACCAGTCAGGGCACAAATTCCATGTTTACATCCTCTCATGGAGGACGTACTGACTAACTTAGTGGTCTTAGAGCAGCCTGGCTTGAGATTGAGGTTTGGGATCCTGCAACCTTACAGTGGGTGAAGTGCCTGAAGATGAATACACAGCCACCTTTGCAAAGTACACAGAGAGAAAACACACCTATGAATATATGTCAAGGTAACTCCTAAGTATGCCCGTGAGCAGAAACTATGAGCAGCAGCAGCATGGAGGAAATATGATGTCACCAGAGGAAAGTGTCTTCTTTGTAGAAATATATCAGAAAAGTTCAAGCTGCAGGTAACAAGTCATCGTGGCTTAAACAATACATTGGTTGTCTCTTACCACCAGAAAAACGGAGGATAGGAGTTCATGACTGGTCAAGGGCAGGAAGCAGCAGGCACATCTGTCTTTCTGCTCCGCCTAGGTAAGTCTCTGTCCTCAGGATAGTCTCCTTCTTTGCAGGATAAAATCTGCATCTTTAAGTTTCACACTTACACATCAGCACCTGAAGGGACATTTTCTCATTTTGCATCTCTTTCTATGGCAAAGGAAAACCCTTGCCAACCCCCCTCCTCACCCTCAAGTTCATTTTTTCCTTCCTTTGACTGACCAACATTCACCTTCTAAGGATGCTGGTTTCACAGCCCATGCACGGGGGAACACCCCAGCTCATTGGGAGTTATGGGTTTGGAAGACAGGGGTTAAAGGCTGGTTGGGTTAGGCAACCAACCAGTGTCTGCCACAAGAAAGTAGTAATGCTAAAAACAACCAGGGCTTTACAAGTAACAGCCTCAGCCACAAACCAAAGTGCCACTCTTACATGAATTCTGTGTGGAGGTGTTTTCTTCCGTCTACATACATATTTCTCAACAACAAATAAAAATGTGAACAGTATCATCTTTGAGAGTATTGTGTTTGATTACGCTTTAAAATGGTATTTCCAGGTTACGTGTATATATTAAATCAGGTATGTTAATGATGACCACAGTGAATGTTTAAATCATTCCTTTACATAAAAGTATGACCTGCAGTACCATACTGGAAGCCAGCAGAAACAAGGAATATACACTTCTTTTTTTCTTGCCTGGAGGAAGTTTTGGCATTAAAACCTAAAACCAAATCTTATTTTCTTTAATGTAAGCCTGTAAGGTGTCTGATGTATAATGTGTATACAATATGCACAAAGTTCATAATGGAAACATCCCAGAGTCAATGCATTTAATTTCATTTCTTTATCATCTTCATTGCCTTCTTCCTAAACTGGATTCTATTTGAAAATGTTTCAAGTAATGTTATTACTTTTAACGGTCTTTGATGCTCAGTGTGCTTTATAATACCTCATTAAAACTGCAGTATAGAAACATGCTCTTCATCTGCTATAATAAATGATATTTCTTTGATCACAAACTTCAGGGTCGTCCATCACTTTTAGGGGGAAAGAAAGCCCATTTTCTGAACCCTGTTATAACCCTCCTTTTAAATATAAGCATGAGGGTTATAAATAATTATTTGTAACAGTCTTTTTGTGCTTAAGCTGCTATGAAATTGCAAAATTACACCTTCTATGAAAGTATGTTGCCAAAACCTTTCACCTTTGTGACCTTCTGGTCGGTGATGCTGCCCTTTTCTTGATCGGATCTCAATTTTTAGGTTTGATGAAGTGTAGTTGGATGGTGGAGACAGGCAGCAGCTTGCGATGATTTTCGTAGTTACTATCAGAATGTTTTACTTTATTGGATCATAAACTACATACTCTAGCATTTAGAGATAAAGAAAATTCAAATCATCACTCACTACAGGAGTGAAGCAAAAGTAAATTGTTTCTTAATTTAAAAAATGTACCCATAGAAGTCACACCACACTCAGCAGGGTGAGACTTTGTGAATTTAGAATTAATAATCTCCCTACTCCGGATTACAGCATGAACAGCAAGGGAACTCACTCGCTCATTTCACCATCAATTCTAGGTTTGGGTTTTGAATTCCTGTCCACATAGCTCTGATAAATTAGTTGACGGTACGCTTTAGATCAACTCCATAAATGTCTACATCATCATCATAAAAAAAAAAAAAAAAGTGCTGTGGTCAACTTGGGAAGCGAATGCCACATATGTGAAGGATGAAGTGGGCTCTCAACTGTCCGGCAATCCTGAGTCAGAGATCAACCTTCACGCTATGAAACCCCCTCCCCATCTGGTCACCATCAAGGTTTAAAGGAGCCCAAAACAATTTCTGAATTCTGCAGAATGGCTCTTAGAAACAGAGGCGATCCCTTAGGGAAAATACCTAAAAGGAAAGGCCCTTCTCTCCTCATTTCCCCCCTCCGGCGCCCCAGTTCCCCTCCTGCATCTCCCAATCTCCCTGCGCAAAGATTGCTAATACCACCCCTCTCCCTCCGCCAGTCTCCCGGGCAGCTCCTTTTCTGCAAGGCTTGTTAAAAACCATTTTTGCATCTCATCTGGAAGGAACCGGGAGGTGGGGAAGCCGCGAGGGGCTGGAGAAGTTTGGGCTCTCCTAGCACACACCTCCCACAGGGTCCCCGCAAAGGCCGAGCGTCCTGGTTCGCGGAGCCCCTGGAGAGGCGGGCGGCAGCTCCTCGCTCCCACGGCTGGCGCCGGTCCCGGGCTGGGAGAGGTGGGGGTGGGCGAGAAGGGCGCTCACGTCACGTGCGCGCGCAGGGACCGCAATAAATGCCCGGGGCTGGAGCGAGCGGGGGAAGCTCTGGGCGCCCGGCTCTGCGCACCGCCGCCACTCGGAGCAGGAGTCCCAGGTCGCCGCCAGCCTTCGCCGCCGGGATCTGCTGCTGCCCCCGCACCCAGCTCCTGCAGAGGGCGCTCGGAGACGCTCGGGCGCGCACCCAGGCCAGCTAACCAGGCGGCACCCTGCGCTCCAACTCCAGGCTTTAACTGGAGAGCTTTGCCTGCTCCGCGGTGAGGTCCTCCTGGAGCGCGGAGGCCCAGACTCGAGTCCCGCTGCAGTCGGCGCCCAGGTCGCCCTGGACGCGCGGCGCCCAGTCCTTCCCGAAGGGGACTCTCCGAGTGCGGTGGCCCGTGGAGCAGGGACGGCAGGCCGGCCGGCTCATTTGGGCTCCGCTCGCAAGGGGAACTTCACACTGGAGAGGTAAGGATAGTTTTAAAACGCATCGCCCAGTCGCCACGCATCCTCCTTTTCTTCCTAATCCCTACTTTTAAATAAAACCAACTTGCAGAACAGACCCGAGGGCGGGTGGGCTGCTCGGGCAGCAGCTGCGATGGAGACTTCGGGGAGCTGGTTCTAGAGACTGTAAATTTCACCCCCTCCTTCCGGCGCGCGCTTTCCTCTTGGGTTGAGAGAGCAGTGCGCCTGAGGCGTGCGGCCAGGAAAGCTCTGATGTTGCGGGTGAATTGTTTCCATCGGATGAGGGCCACAGGGTAGGCTCACTTCCAGGAAATAATGATTGAGGTATTCTTGGCTAGCGTCTGGGTCAGAGGAGGCTTCCTCCAGTGACCCGAATCATGCATTCACATTCGTTCGCTGGGCCCTCTGATTGTACTCAGGGACATATGTATGAATACCATTTTGTATTTCTTTAGAATAGCCCCCTCAGTTTCAGAATGTTGCGGACATTCTGAATGTGAACTGTAGCTACGTCTCTGGGATAAAAGTAAAGCCTCAGAACACAGAGAAATATGGTCTACATTGATATAACACATTCTACATAGGCAATGCCCTTTGCAGGCTGTCTGTGTAATTATAGCTATTTGGAGCCTTGTAATTCAGAAATGATTGTCCAGCTTTGACTCTTTTTGGCTACTTTTGCTATTTCTTTTTGGCCTCATTTATTTATTTATTTGGAAAATGTATTGTCTGTTTTTGGGAAACAATACATTTCATTGTGTTAAGTTCTTTGGCGGAAAACTGGGTGGGATTAGTTGTTTCAAAAGTGCATGTCCATTTGCTGGCATTATATATAGAGAAATCAAACTGGCACGCTCCCTTTGCAACAGTTGTTTTACTTTTATTACTAGAAAATGCACATCTGCCTAGATTTTCACGTTACTCACACTGCATATCATTATAGCCACAAGGAGTGGAAGAGCCTGTCTTGGAGATTTTCCCAGGGAAACCCTGAGATCATTCATTATGAAGTGTACCACGTGGGAGTGGCTCAGAATGACCACAGTGCTGCTATTCATGGCTAAAGCAATTCCAGCCATGGTCATGCCGAATGCCACTTTATTGGAAAAACTTTTGGAAAAGTACCTGGATGAGGATGGTGAGTGGTGGACGGCCAAGCAAAGAGGGAAAAGGGCCATCACAGACAATGACATGCAGAGTATCTTGGACCTTCATAATAAATTACGAAGTCAGGTGTACCCCACAGCATCTAACATGGAGTATATGGTAAGGAAATTTTTCTGATGGTATGTACAAAGAAGTGTTTTGTTTTGTTTTTGTTATGCATTCAACCTGCTTGGTTAAATGCCCTCGTGCTACTATTTAATCTTACCATTTGTCCTGTATGACAAAAAACTCACAAAAGATTTTCTTCGAGAGTATCTTCCTATGCGTATTCTTCTGTGAGTGTTCATTTCATTCTAAGAGCTTTTAGAATTCCAGAGTGGAATTAAATACCATGAGATGTCAATGCTTCTACTAAGTGCTCTAAATTCTTCTCTCACCAGGAACATTCTGATTCTGAAAATGTGAACAGCTGATGTATTTGCTTTTAAGTGACTTGGTAGAACAATTACTTTCTAATTCTTAACTAATGGAACATTCTTATGAGTGGTGGATCTGAAAAATCAGGGACCAATAATTTGAAGAAGCATTGTGGATTGCTGACTCTAGACAGTCTGGGGCAAAAGTAGGTTTGCAGTTGTCTATATGGAAAATAAAACAATAATTAATAAATAATAACACAAGAATAAACTCTGTGTTTTGCATACTTACAACTGTAAAATTACTTTTGCCCCACCCTGTATATATGTATGTATGTGTGTGTATATATGTTTAACTTTTTTTCAAATGGGCCCTTATTTCTTACAAATATGTAAGTGACCTACTATAAAGACTACATTTTTGTGGTGGATTTATGTTGAGTGCATAGTGAAGGCTTTTTTGTTCTTCTGGATTTATTTGTGAACTTTGAAGCGTGAAAATCAGCCTGGGCAAAAGATTAAATAAAAATATGTGACCTATCCTAATAACCTTATGTGTACTCTTACAGTATGGTAGCAAGTTGGGGAACCACATTATTTTTTAAGACTACTAGCATGTAAGTCATTAATATCCTAAAATTTTAGGAAAAAAATTCAAAAATCTATTATACTCCTTGCATGAATTAGGAATGCACAATCAAAGACTGATAATAAATAACCATTAAACTTATTTAATGACTATTGAGAAAACATTTCTCCTGGGATACATTGCAGAGTGCAGTTAATTTCAGTGCATCCTCTTTTTCCTTTTTTTCTGCATTTACATTCATTTTGATGGGTAACTCCCACAGAACATGGGACTTTAAAGTTCGTATTACCTTACAAAAATATGGCATTATATTATTTTAGCTTTCACTGCGAGAATATTTTACCCTAAAGAACTCAGCGGAGATTAAGAATTGGGCCTCAGCAACCAGGCTGTCTGGGTTTAAATTCTGGCACTAATACCCTTTAGCTACGAGGCTGTGGACAACTTATTAATTAATTTCTCTCTCCTTCAGTTCTTATGTCTACTAGCATGTGTACTCACTTCTGAAGGTTGTTGTGAGCGTTGAATGAGACAACTTATGTAAAATTAACTCAGTACCAGGCATATTGCAAGGTCTCATGAGGTGTTAATAAAACATATACCTAGCAGAAACTGGTTTGGCTCAGTGGATAGAGTGTCGGCCTGTGGACTGAGGGGTCCCGGGTTTGATTCCGGTCAAGGGCATGTACCTTGGGTTGCGGGCGCATCCCCGGTGGGGGGTGTGCAGGAGGCAGCTGATCGATGTTTCTAACTCTCTCTCCTTTTCTCTCTGTAAAAAATTAATAAAATATATTAAAAAAACAAACAAACATATACCTAATTTTATGTCTCCACATATTGTTTAAATAGAATATCTGAGGAAATTGTTAGCTCTTTACAAAATTCTCTGCAGGAAATGACATCAGTAATGTCTCACATTTCTGCTTTGTGTGTATGCTGAAGTGTTTGTCCAAACTAAACAAACTCCATGACTTCTTCATCTATAAGCTTTCAAACAGAAAGCCAAGTATGGGGTCTTCCCAAGGCGGCCACTGTAGGCTATTCCACCTGGAGAAGGGTTCCGTTGCTTCTTATTTAAAATAAGGAAGAAGTTGGGAGTTCAAACCCACAAAAAACAATCTGAAAATATTTATGTGTGTTTCAAGTAATATGGAAATAATGAAAGAATAGTTCTGTGCTTCGTTCTGATGTCTGACTTCCAAAGAAAATAACTGTCTATTGTATGGTGTCTGATTTGGTCTGTTTATCCGACTTGCTTGTAAGTTTTACTGGTTTCATTCTATCCTTGAAATGCAGATTCAGAAACCAGCCAGGGAACTGTGACTTGGCAGTGAACTGGGCTGCTGAGGAGTTCAGTGCCCAACTGTAATACTGGCCCACATTTTCTGGAATACACATTTAAGGGGAGGATAAAAGAACAATATTATTTTATTCGAAATATTGTTCATGTATGTATTACATAGTAAGTCCAGATGTTTACCAACCTTGTGAAAACATAATTTATTTGAAGAGATTTATTTTTTTTATTGTTTAAACCAGGGGTCTTCAAACTACAGCCCGCAGGCCACATGCGGCCCGCCGAGAACATTTATCCAGCCCGCCGGGTGCCGCTGCCTGTCCTGCTTAGCAGCCGACTCGTCCGGGGTCCGACTCGTCCGGGCTCCGCAGTGCTCATAGGAATTTGTTCATAGTTGTTGTTTTTTTAAACTATAGTCCGGCCCTCCAACGGTCTGAGGGACAGTGAACTGGCCCCCTGTTTAAAAAGTTTGAGGACCCCTGGTTTAAAGTATTACAAATAGTAGTACATATGTCTCCCTTTTTATCCCCCGATTGACCTTCCCCAGGCCTCCCCCCACTGCCCCGCGCGCCCAGTATTTTGCGTCTATTGGTTATGTTTATATGCATGCATACAAGTCCTTCGGTTGATCTTCGAAGAGTTCTTTTTTTAAAAAAAATATATTTTATTGATTTTTTACAGAGCGGAAAGGAGAGAGATAGTTAGAAACATCGATCAGCTGCCTCCTGCATGCCCCCCACTGGGGATGTGCCCGCAACCCAGGTACATGCCCTTGACTGGAATCGAACCTGGGACCTTTCAGTCCGCAGGCTGACACTCTATCCACTGAGCCAAACCGGTTTCGGCTGAAGAGTTCTTTTAAAGTGAATTTATTCTAAGAAAAAAACTGAATGCCAGCTGAAGAGCTGTTACCTGTAAAATCTGCAATTCTCTATGCTAAATGTCACCACTTTTACTCTATAGGTCATGTGACATAACAGTTGGAATAGCCAGTTACCTTCTTTACATTTGGTGCTTATTTGGCTCTATTCTTTGTCCTGGAACCTATGGCAGCCAAGCCACATTCACACTTATTAAAATACATCCCTACCCCTACTCTTATGCTCATTTAATTATTGGGGTTAAAAATTGACTCTGGGAAACCACATCTTCAGTTGAAAGAGCTTACAAGCTGATTGAGAAGAATAGACACAGTTGGAAAATTTCGAGTAAGCAGAGAGAACCACATTCTCTGTCTGTATGAATGATGCTAAGAGAGCACAGGCTAAAGGAATATTCCCCATGGTGAGGGTTAATGAGTGGGGAAGATGCCCGGGACCAACACCCACTGTGGCAAAGGGTAGAGGGCATATCTCAGGCAGAGGTAGAGGATGAGGAATAGCAGGTGGCAGGCTGGTTGGCAAGAACGGAAGCAGTTAGACTGATAAAAGCACAGACCTGTGGCAGGAGGGGAGAGTGAGTTACTGATTATGGAAACCAGTGATCCTAAGGAGAGAGATTACCCACATTAAGTTTAGGGTAAAATGAGAAACTGGAGCTTTTAGGTCATCGAATGAAATTGTTGCTGAAGAGGCAGTTGATTGCAGAGGGAAAACATACTGTCTTTGGACCTAGATGCTGCTTCCTAGTATGTGTACTCCAACAATCAGCAACCATCCTGGGCTTTGTTTTCCTCACTGGTAACATTGCTGTAAGGATGTAAACCCCACAGGCTGCAGTGAGGTAACACACTTGAACTGTTGAGCATATTCTCTGTCTTCAAACCTTTTCTTTCCATGGGTTGTCAGACCCCCATCTCTTCGTTCTTTTATTTTCTGGGTTGTTGTTTTTTGTGTGTGTTTTTTTTTTCATCACATGTTCTTGTTTCCTGCTCATCTCTTAACCCTTTGCTCCCCAGGTCTTCTCTCTAGGCCTGCTCCCTTCCCTTGGGACCTTATCTACTTCTTCGATTGTAAATATCATCCATATATTGATGGCTCCATAGTCTAGATCTCCATCCAGCCATCTTCTGTGAGATGCATTTTCATATTTTCTATTGCCTGGGCCATCGCTGTGTAATATTACCTGACAGTTACTTCAAGCTAAGGTATCCAAAAAGAAAATGAGCTTTCTTACCCTTTACTCCACTCCTGCCTGTCCTCCCACTCCGCTCCCTGGATTCTCTCACTGCCACCTGCCCAGTCCTCTCTAAGCAAACAATAACAACAACACCCAGAAAATCAGGCACATCCTCAACTCCTGCCTGCTTTCAACTCACTTCCACTCGACATACACGCACAAGCATAAATGCACAATTCCGTGCCAATTCTGTAGATTCTGTCTCAGAAATGTCTTTTGAACCCATCTCTTCTATTTCACCCTAACCTTTGCTTACCTCAAGATTGCCAACCATGGCTCAGAGCCAGCAGACTATACCAGTTCCTTCCTACTTTCTTTCTACTTTAGTCCCTCTTCCTCCATGTTACTAAATCTCTGTTTTCCCTCAAACGAATCTGGGGTGGTTACTCAGCTGCACAAAACTTGTGTTAGCTCTCTGCTGCTCACAGTTGAAGCCCAAGCTGATGAACTTAGAAAAGGAGGTGTGGTCAATCCAATATGCCCCTTACCTTCAACTCCCTTGCGTGTATTTGAATCTGTGTTCGCATTGAATTATTCACTGTTCTTAAAGGGGGCGGTACTCTGTGCCTCCTTGCTCAGTTTTCCTGTGTACCCAGAATGCCTGTGCTTCCTGTCTGCTCCCAAACTCTTCTTCAAGACCAAGTACAAGCATCTTTCTATAAGACTTTCTCCGGTGCACTCATTCCCTAGCCCACTCCTTCTGTGCTCCTAAAGGATGTTATTCAAGCCTACTTAGTATTAACATTTTGTTGCAATTAAATATTTACATGTCTGTTTTCTTTTCCAAGACTTTGAATTCCTAGGAAGGTAAGGATTGTGCCTTATTTCTCTTTATAAACCTGGGCCTGATGCATAGAAGAAGTACTCCGTAAATATTTGTTGATTAAATATTGTTGAATGCTCAATAAATAAGTATTGAATGAAGGAGTGGATGGAACAATGGAATTATATATGAGATACATGTGGGGGATAGGTAAGAGGGATTAAAATAAGAAAAGGTGTGTAAGGTAGGATTTCACCAACACTGGAGATACTGATCTGGAATTTGGAAACACTAGAGATGAAGTTGAATAAATACTTCAAATAATGCAGGATTTTTCCTACTTTAAAAAATATTCACGCTGTACTATAAATTGTCCAGTAATGTAGAGCCACTGAGATTATGGTAAAAATATCTAAAAGTTCTGGAATTCAAATAATATAACAAATTAATGGGTATCTCTTGCTACAAATTTTTAACATAGATGACTAAATTTTTAACATAGTTGATTGAAATCAACTAAATAGTTCACCGTGTTACAAAATGTACCAAAGTCTAGAATGTGCTTTAGCAACCAGGACACTGTACCTAAAAAAGACCCAGGGGCCAGTTATCTGAGCCATTTTTCACTGTTATAACTATTCCCAGGTATTCTAGAGAACATTGGTAGGCTGTGCAGGGAGGGTGGATGGCTATGCCTGCTTGCTCTTCCCCGACCTGTGGGTGAGACTTGGAACACACATTTCCAAAGATAGAACACAATGCAGCTGGGTACCCCTCCTTGTGCCAGGCAGCCGGAGGAGGCTCTGAGCCAGCCGAACAGTGGCCCCTGGGGCATGTCGGTGGCTTGGTGCCTGTTTGCCACCGACATTCTCCCTAAGGCCATGCTTAAATTGGAATTCAAGTCTCTTCTTCTGGGCTTCAGTCCAGCAGATAATTCCAGAAACTGGACACGAGACAGCCTTGTTTGACGAACAGGGTGATGCTAGTCTGAGTTTTGCCCTATTTCTGACCTTCCATAGCCTGGATGCTAGCTTGAAAAAGTGTTCTTAGCTTTTGAGTTTCTCTGTTTACTCTTGTGGAATTCCTGCCTGCGGACTGCATTTGCCACTAGAGACCGATATTCAGAATAAATGCAGACAAAGAAATGATGGACTCAGGACTCATTTAGGTAAAGCTCAGTGTTTACACATTTCTTATCTTGCTAAAAGTGACAGGAATTCACTGCAATTAAGGTTTTATTGCCACGATTTCTAAAAAGATCGTTTTCTCCCTATACACTGGCACTTGCCTGGTAATTTAAAAAAAATCAATCATTTCAAAAATATCTGCACCTATTGTTATATGATACTAGAGGCCCAGTGCACAAAATTTGTGCATGGGGGACGGTGGGGGGGGGGGGGTGTCCCTCAGCCTGGCCTGCACCCTCTTGCAGTCAGGAAGCCCGTGGGGGATGTCTGACTGATGGCTTAGGCCCTAGCACTGCTGTGGAGATGGGAGAGGCTCCTGCCACCGCCACTGCACTCGCCAGCCATGAGCCAGGCTTCTGGCTGAGCGGCACTCCTCCTGTGGTCAGTGCATGTCATAGCAACTAGTCGTTCTGCCGTTGGGCGATTTGCATATTAGCCTTTTATTATATAGGACTAGAGGCCCAATGCACGAAGATTCGTGCAAGAATGGGCCTTCCTTCCCATGGCTGCTGGTACTGCCTTCGCTTCAGCCGGAGCCACCTTTCCGCCTTACCCCGCTGCCCAGAGACCCAGAGCAGCTGGGGCGGTGCGGAACACCTGCATCATCACCATGCCCCGGCTGCATATGCAAATTAACCCACCATCTTTGTTGGGTTAATTTGCATACTCCTGATTGGCTGGTGGGCATCACGATGGTACGATCAATTTGCATCTTACTCTTTTATTAGTGTAGATAATTTACATGCCTTGAAAGGTACATGAAATGCCTTTCGGGTTTCAAAGAATATTATCATTATTTAAAGTTATTAAGGCTTAAAAGTCTCTGTTTGCATTAGGTTATCTAATTTTCCTAAGGTAATTTTATATTAATAATATCAATCCATCTAACAGGAAGATAGGCTATTGCAATAACCCATCTAATAATATTGTTTAGATACAATAAAGTTATGTGTTAAGTATCTTGGTCTACAGAATTAAAAGTTCACAAAACCTTAATTTGAATAGATAGTTGTTTTTAAATTTTTTTAAGACACCAACACTTTCAAATTAATGTATTTTTCCTTTTGAATGTTGTACTGTAGATGGCAATACCTGTGGGAAGAAAGTGACATTCTATTGAATTTAGTATTTACTTACCCTGGAGTTCTGGGAGATTAGAGATTCCTCCTTAAATGTAAGCAGCAAATCTAGGGTCTTAGCAAGCAAGGCAGGAGGGAAGTGGTTTAACAGAAGAGTCCAACACTCAGAGCCAGAAAAATGCCACAAAATGTTGAAATTGTTACTGCTACTTATTCCTTCCAGGTATTAGGAATTTACCATATGCCAGGCACTGTCTAGAGCCCAGTAATACACAACAAAATGTCCTTCCTGCCTGGAATAGGAGTGAAAGACCTTGAATCTGCACACTCAGCAAGTGGCCCATGGCTGGCAGAGTGTGAGGGTTTGAAGAGATGTAGGAAACCAGGCCAGGGGTCTAAGGGAGGAGGCCAGAAACTGACCTGGGGAAAGGCTCACTTTTAGTCTGGGTGATGAGAAGACATTTAAGCTATTTGAACAGACTGACATATATATGATCTCACCTACTCAGAATCACTCTGGCTTTGTTGAGAATTGACATCTGGTGGTGGGAGGTGGGGCAAAGGTATGAACAGGGAGACAGGCTATTGCAATAATCCATCTAACAGCTGATGGTGGCGAGGGGTGGGGTGGCTAGAAGTGGGTGGTGAGAAGTGGCCAGAGTGTGAACACATCCTAAAACCCTTTGCTAATCACATCAATCTCAGAAAATTCAAGGAGATGATGGCAGGACTAATGAATGAAATTAACTTGGTCAGGTGCAGGTCTAAATCCACCCAAACCCTAGCTGCAGTTTTTAAAAACCAGTGGGAGTTTCCATTCTGGTTTGTTGGGGGAATATTCCGGATCTTTCACTTATAGTGACTTCGAGAATAGAGAGATTCCAGAAATCACCTGGTTACTCAATACCCATTTTGCCAGACAATTTTAAGAGAGGAAAGGAGTTGGAACCCACCTCTGCCTCAAGTGCCCACTGTTTTCTCAGGTGATCTGCCCTCCCCTTCCAAAAACCAGTCTACTCTCCCTCCCTAAGCAACAGAAGATGAGAACATTAGCATGAAAAGCAGAGGAGGACAGTGGGCCAATCCCTGTTCAGTAATTATGTATTCCACTTACAGTAGGCTAGGTCAGCTATGATGTTCAGTAGGTTAGTTGTATTAAGTGCATTTTCGACAATGATACTTTAAATTTACAATGGGTTTATAAGGACATTAGTAACCCCATCTTAAATAGAGGTGCATCTGTACTCAGAGACAATGAGAGGGATTGAAGGGGGGCGGGGGTTGAGTAATACAGACCTAAACTCAGCTCCCACCCTCTGATTTCCTGTCTGTGTCTTCCATTGGCCAAATCCAACTGGAATCCAGGGCTAAGAGCCTGAAATAACTCAGTATGTAGAGTTGAGCCTTTTGGGACAGAGAGCAGGCACTTAGGAGCTCAGAAAGGCTATCTAGGAACAAATGAAGAATACTTAACACAGTATCCTTTCTCAGGTTTTCAAGTAAGGACTTTTGAAAACCATATTTTTTAAAACTATCACCGTAGTCATTGTTTAATTGTTGAAGAAAATTGAGTGAAAATGCTATGGGTATCAAACTAGCTTTCAGCTTCCTAGCAGCTTGGGAAACAGGAAAATGTAGGGCTTACGCAGCTCCCAATGACTGTTTGGAAGCATAACAATTTATCATTCTGAGGCAAGAATTATTAGTGAAGACCTAGTATAGGTTTCTCAATATAGGCACAATGAGCAACTTAATATAGCCGTTTCACTAAATGTCTGTAAACATATACATGTTAATGTTTGTTAGTTTTAATATTAGCCTTTGGTTTAAATTGTGGTTATAGTGTTAAATTGTAGGTTTCAGTTTCTATGTGTCCATAATCTGTTTCTTGTATTAACTTCTCCAAGAAGTTTTTCATTTGCTAATCCATCTCTTTTTATTTTTGAAAATTAGAAAAGCATCCCTGAGTACATTAAATACAAGCAATTAATATTTTATTTACTTTCATTACCCAGGTTATTATTATTTTGATATTCAGATATAAACTAATGCATAAGTAGATACTATAGAGTCATTTATTATTAGAGCTTATCTTTCCTTTCATATGTTTTTCTGGGCTTGACTTTCAGTTCAGTCTTGAATCTATCTAAGATGAATGGGCTATCAATAAACTAAAATACAGGTGTTCCTTTTTATAAGTTGAGTCCATGCGTAAAGAACTGATAATGGTACTTTCTCAATTACTAAAAAATTTCCTTAAATACTGCATCTCCTCAAGCATCCAGAACATAGTCTTGAGAATTACTAACTACTCCTATCTTAAATGACAAGAAACAAAATGAAGACATCATAGCTCTGAAGTCAACACAAAGATATGGCATTTACAGAAGTAATCCAAGTTCAGCTATTGAAGGGTTTCTGAATCAAGACCCAACGCATTGGGTACAGATCTGTCTAGTAATCTGTAAATTATGGGATTAAGAAGGCTCAGAATGGGGTGAGATAAATGGGATATTGTCATTGGAATGACTTCCAAGAGGAGAGAGAATGTGAATAGGACTTTGGTGAAAGGATGAAGTTTAAGTAACTAAAGAGGCAAGGAGGGAAAAGAAAGAACTGTTCCTTTAGGGAGAAATCTCTGATGGACTCAATGCCAAGACAGATGAATGAACAGGAGCTAGAACCTCCTCAAGGTGCAATTATGCAGTGTAGGGTCCTAATACTTGCCTGGTCTTAGAAATGGTGTACCTTGGGTTTATCTCCTGGTCTACCAAATCAGAATTTCATTTTTAAAAGATCTCCCGGTGTTTTATAAGCTTTTTAAAGGTCCAGAGAGGCAGCTGTGGTGCAGTCCATGTTGGAGGAGGTGGGGCATACGTGCCTAGGTAAGTTATGGCCAGTCTCCTGAGGGCCTTGGCAGTGAGTGAGAATGGATGAATTAGCAGACGTTCTGTAGAAATGTAAGGATTGTGTGAAATGAATGGCTCTGCTGCCTCACGAGGACAACCTACCCTACATCATGCATGCAGACTGTCTGTTTTATAATAAAAAGCTGATATGCAAATTGTCCCCTCAGGAGTGTGACCACCCACTATGACGTGCACTGACTACCAGGCGGTAGGGCAGAACAAAGGAAGGCCCCAGCGGGCAGCCGGAAGGCCCTCATTGGCCCTGATCGCTGGCCAGGCCTGGGGACCCTACCCATGCATGAATTTCATGCACTGGGCCTTTAGTATTGAAATAATGGGTTTAACTAATCATTTTGTGAGTTTATCTACCTATTAAATTTCCATTTCAAGAATTATTTTAATTTTAATACAATGAAGAGGCAATTCCCTCTATTTTTATATGGCTGCATTTTTAAGGCTTTCAGGCCTTGCTTTAAAGTGGATTTTAAGTAAAACACCACCCCATCTGTCTCCTGTCTCTAACTTTCAGGAGACCCTAATAAGTGCATTGCCCCAGGTAATTCGACTTTCTCAGTACCCGGCAAGGCCTGTCTGCCCAGTAACACAGGTGTTTCCTTTGAAATCTGAGCTTTGTGCATTTTCCCTGTAACTACAAAGTCTTTTCAAAACAGGTGAAGCAGTGTAGTTAAACACCTGAGGTCATTTCGGAGTTGTCAGGAATGTATTGCTATTTTCAACAGCGCTTTTTATACCAGAAGACTTTGTCACAAAAACATCATACACTCTTTCAGCATGTATGCACTTATTTATTTATTTCACTGATGCTAGTTTCTTTACAGTTCTAATCACACCACCAACAGGGAGAAAAGAGGGTGGCTTTAAAGATTTTATAATGAGGCATTATTTTTGGAATTTAAATCTGAAATCTTGTGAACTGTCAAATGTGTTGCTTCCATAGAATAATGAATTCTTTATTGAAGGTCAAGTTATCGCTGTGGAGAAGATCACATTGACACTTTTTCAATTCAATTCTTGAATTGCACTTTCTGATTTAAATAGGAAAACATAACAGTGATTTGGGAGGGATTTCAATTTGACATAGAATGGATAATTTGCAAATCTGTTTTTTCCAGAAGTGGTGGCCCAGCAAGAATTACCCTTTAAAGGTGGTATTTAGAAAGAGATAACTGATATGTCTGATTTTCTTCAACTACTTCTATTCATGAGCTGGCTGAAAAAATCCTGCAGTTTCTCTTAGCTATGGGGGGAAATTACATGTAGAAAACTGCTTTATTTCAAAGATGTTCCCATTGGGTTTTAGGACTAAGCTGAAGAGAGACCTGGTGTTAACTTTTTACTGAGAATATTTACTAAGAATGATTTAAGAGAGAAACGGAAAGGGAGGGAGAGACAGAAACATCAATGATCAGAACCATCTATCGCCTGCCTCCTGCATGCCCCCACTGGGGACTGAGCCTACAACCGGGGCATGAGTCCTGACCGGGAATCAAACCATGACCTCCTGGTTCATAGGTCGACGCTCAACCATGAGCCACACTGGCCAGGCTCAGCTGTCATTCTTAAAGAGACTAACTTGTGGTTTACTCTGAGTATTACTTAGCATACAGATATCCAAGCCTACTGCTGCTTCTACCATTGCTGTGGTTCCTGCTTGTAAATTGAACACCTAAAATGCCCCTTCTAAAGCTCAGGGACCATCGTGGAAGAGGTGGGCGTGTGAGATAGTAAGAGTCAGATAAGAGGGGGGATTGTAACCATGCAGAAACTTCACTTCTTCAATATGAACTTTCTCCTTTCTTTCCTTTTGATTCACACTGGCCTCATCCAGCACCCTGAGTCCCATGACTCCTTCTCCCCTTCATATCCACTCCCTTCATCATCAAGCCCTCAGGACAATGAGGTTCTGGTCAGAATCAGTTGATCTTAGGGACAAAACCTGTGTTCTATTTGACCACAGTCACAGAGTTTCAATCAAAGTAGAGATGACACCCGGCCAGTGTTGGAGCGTTGACCCGTGAACCAGGAGGTCACGGTTCAACTCCCGGTCAGGGCACATGCCCAGGGAATAGGAAGATTATTTTACAGTTTGTGGTGTTTTACGAGCACTACGGGTATTCCGTAAGAGACTATAAGTACAAAATAATAGAATTTTGAAGCTAAAAAAAAAATGGAAGAGGGTTATTTCAGCTTCCTAATGTTACAGATAAGTAAACAAACCAAATTTGACATATTCAAAAATAAATTTGAAAATATACAATTTCAGTAGTCAGGAAAATTTTGCCAGAGTCTAACACGTATTTTAATTACCCATAACTTGAGTAATTTAGACAAATTCAAGCATACTTTTAGCTCCATTAATGTAAGAAAAGGAAAGGAAAATTTATCACGAATGGCCTCACCTGCAAATGTCAGAAGTCATGACCCTAGGGAAGGGGGATTCTCAATACCATTGGAAGCTGGAGTGCTATTATTTCCAACAACTCAGAACTAAAGTAGGCTTGGAGATAAGAGGGGGCAAAAGAATTCATTTTTCAATTGTTTTCAAATGCTTAAATAGTTTTTAAAATAATTTCAAAATACTACTTACGGTTGTCAATAGTAGGATGGTAAGACCATAGCTTCCAGCTTAGATCTGGACTTCAGTGAAATTGCCTTTTCAACACCACCTTGGTTTCATGTTACTACTTTGCCAGAGCAGTGCATATTTTAAAAATCCATATGAAATATTAACTTGTATCATGAACTGGTGTTGTTGTCATTAATTAGGCTATGTAATGGTATGATAGTTCAAGACCAATTATTATTATTAATTTATATTTATTGTTGAAAGTATTACAGATGTCTCCTTTTTCCCCCCATTGACCCTCTCCCCCCCCTGCTCTTGCCCCCCACCACCTTCACCGCACTATTGTTTGTGTCCATGGGTTATTTTTTGCATTTATCTTGGAAATCCATGCTTTTATGTCTCTGGGTCTATTTTGCTCATCAGTTTATTTTGTTCATTAGATTTCACATAAGAAAATGCTCATCTTTAGAAAAATTCTTAGTGACTAACCTTGGCCTTCAACTCTTACTTAATGTACTATAATAATAATTTTTAAGCTATAAAGATTAAACAATTCTCAGGACATGCATTTTCAAATGATGTGAATTTAGAAAAAGCTCTAAATTAATATGACTAAGGACTGGTTTTGCCTCATGTACAGTACTGATTTTGCCCAAGGTACTGGCAACTGGCAATAGTAACTCTATTTCAAACTACATTGTTGAGTAATATCCAACCTTCTTTGATTGTCTGTTATTAAAGCAGGATAAGCAGGTATTCGAGTAGGAATCAGAATTGTATATGCTCATTCATACTTTCCAAAGTATAGCAGCCAATGGAATTGTCTGTACATGTCTAAGTAGCTACATAACTTCCAATTTCTACATGTAAAACATTTTAGCACCAAAATTACTATATATTTCTAGGTTTACTTTTGAAAGCCCTTTGGTAATATTTAAGATCTCTCTCTCTCCCTCTCTCTCCCTCTCCCTCTCTCCCCCCCCCCTCCCCTCACACACACACACACTGTAGAGCCTCCAGGTTGAATTAGCTTAAAAATAACATTGGAGCCAAAGAATGTCAATTGCTTTCTGTTTCTTTTAGTAATAAAACTTCATTCGATGCTTTACTGGGCTCTAAGAAGACACAGCCTAGGATGTAGGTGGAAAATAGAGTGTTTTTCATTTCTATACACCTCAAGTACCCATCTTATAAAGAAACAGTAATTTTAAGTGCGGTTTGGCTTTAAATTAGTGCTGGGTGAATAGTTCAGGGAGGAAAAAAGCCCTTCAGGCCATCTTGATTTAATTTACAACCTGAATTTAAATAGAAATGTATAGAGACTAACCTACATTTAAATGGGATTGGTATGAATTACTGGTGGTCTTAAAACCTGACATATAATGTTGTGGCATAAAAATATACATTCCATGTTGTTATGGTAATATTTCTTCTAGGACAGCTATATTTTTAGTATGTATTTTTTAAAAAGAATCTTCTTGATTTGTATTATTGAGCTTGACCTAAACACCTGTGCTTGAATAGATTTTTAAATAATCACTTTAAAAATTGTCACTAATTGCCCTGACCAGTTTGGCTCAGTGGATAGAGCGTCAGCCTGCGGACTCAAGGGTCCCAGGTTCAATTCCAGTCAAGGGCATGTACCTTGGTTGCGGGCACATAGCCAGTAGGGAGTGTGCAGGAGGCAGCTGATTGATGTTTCTCTTTCATCGATGTTTCTAACTCTCTATCCCTCTCCCTTCCTCTCTGTAAAAAAATCAATAAAATATAAAAAAATTGTCACTAATTAATATTTATTAAATACTAGAGGGCTGGTGTATGAAATTGGTGCATGGGTGAAGGATGTTTTAGGCAAAGGAAACAATGCCAGGAAGAGCAGGGTTTGTGATGGGGAACAGAGGGATCAAGGGTTTTGAACTTCGTGGATATGGGAATTTGTTGCATGTTGTTCAGACAGAGGAATCACTTCAGTGGATCTGTGTCCACTTAGGTAATCCTCAACGCTTGTTAGAGTAGAGTGGAGGGATGAGAGATGAGGCAAGAACATTAAGGAGAAGGCTAATGCAAAAATCTTGAGAGATGGTGAGCAAACAGACTAAGATGTTGATTTTACAAATGAGTTCAACGGGAGAAAACATAGGAACTGAGCAATACTATATTTTGAAGAAATGTCCAAACTATACATATATATTAAATGTTGGTATCTGTATTTTGCTTTTGTTTTGAACTACAGACATGGGATGTCGAGCTGGAGAGGTCTGCAGAGTCCTGGGCTGAAACTTGTTTGTGGGAACATGGGCCTGCAAGCCTGCTTCCATCAATTGGACAGAATTTGGGAGCACATTGGGGAAGGTATCTTCACATGTAACTTTTTTGTTTCTGACAACATGTTTGAAATGAAATGCTTATTAATTCATGTAGCACGTTTTCAAAGGCTTGGTGCCAAAAAGGAAAACAAATAATCACACCAACATGGATAATAAAAAAATAAATATACAAGGATGATCAACAGTATTTGAGACTTGTTTTTATTTTAAATCATTGATATAATAGTAATGAAATAGGTATAGGTATTTAAGATTAATGCCTCACACAAAATCTCTCTACCCTCCTATATCAACCTATTTGCAATATTTGGTTCTACATTTTCTACAACTTGACTTGCTCTTTGTGCTTATGTCATTTCAAATAGATATAGGCCTCCAACATTTCATGTCCAAGCATGGTACGATGAAGTGAGAGACTTCACCTATCCGTATGAACATGAATGCAACCCATATTGCCCATTCAGATGTTCTGGTCCTGTATGTACTCATTATACACAGGTATGTTTGGGGTACATTATACTTCATTTCTCGAAGTTGAATTTGTGTAACTATGGGAGAACATAGGCTACTGAACTTGTGTCTTTCTTATAGCTTTTGGCATGGTTATTAATTATATAGTTATTGATGTATGTAGAATAAGCTTAGAAATGTCTACAAGCAATGTAAGTAATGATCAGGAAAAACTCTCCAAACACATATACTTAAAAAGGCTTTATTGCAATGATTTTACATGTGAAATATTTTAAATATTATAAATGCAAGTGGGGTAGAAATTTACTACGTTCAAATTCAGATGTCATTATTTTATATTTTCCAAAGTATGAAAGTATTGTTTTATTTACCACTGATATCCGGTATTTACCTGTGTGCAGCATTTAATCTTTTTTTATTTTGATTTAATGCTTATATTTGATATTGGATATGTTTTACTTTGAAATCACACACATGAAGGCAGATTCAACTAGATAAAGCTCACCACAGTTCAGAGTTTCCAGAAGACCTGTGGCTGCTTATTAGGGAAAATAAAGCCGAGAATTTGTCCTCTATGCCTTTGAGTGTGACAAGATCAGTACTGAACTCCCCAACAACCAGTGGCCCAACGAAAATATCACGTTGTATAAGAAATGTGAACACCTAAATTTTTGCTTCAGTACTTTCTGTTTAAGATGAGAAATTCTGTTCCTTTGTTAGGTAAGTTTCTTCATAGAAACATTAACACAGAATTTAGGTTTGTGAAAATATAACTTTTGAATTATTTAGTAAATGTATTCTGAAGATGCTTTTTATAGCCAGACAGTTATTCAGCTGTTGCTCTGTTATTTTAATTGAATTAAGCGTTTTCCCAAGTCTTAGGAAAAATATCCTTTTGGATATTGCCTCATTTCATTTTGAATGATAAATATTTGTTTCTCAAATTGTGTTTTATATATTTCCCTCTCGGATATGTTGGGTCTTACTTCATCTCCACTCGCCATTCCTGAGCCTTTCATTTCTCTCCCATAGGTGGTGTGGGCAACAAGCAGCAGAATAGGCTGTGCCATTAATTTGTGCCATAACATGAACATCTGGGGGCAGATATGGCCCAAAGCTGTCTACTTGGTGTGCAATTATTCCCCAAAGTAAGTAGACAAAAGACCAGTGCCATACGTAAATTCTTCTTAATAACATGAAAATAACTTTATATTGCTGATTTTTTCTCATTTTTAGTGTGTACTATTGAGTAAAATATATAGTTTTAACTCAGTTTACTTAATACAACAATAATTGTGGTTGCCTGATGCGTAAAGTCAGTACTTCAAAGGAATTAAGAAGTTGAAAATATGATCCTTGTGAAGACAGGAATCATATTTGTGCCTTCATTTTTACTATGACACTGCATAAATATTCAATAATTTTGGTTTGTTAGAGATGAACAACTGCAGATTAACTGAGAAATGCGTTTTTACCTGTGTAAAGACCATTCAAATGATGACATTGAAAATATCACACAGTCATATGTAGGGTCAAAGCTAAGTCTAAAATCTGTTTTTATTAAAACTAATGGAATATAGATGAATATTCCATAGCAGGGTTTGGTGTTCTGCCAAAGTTTGATTTTATAATTTTTAACAATATGTATAACAAATTACTTGGTATATTTCGAAAGAATGAGGCAGCAATTTACATTTAAACTGGATAACCAAAAGATTCTGTGGTAAAAGATATAAATGTCTTAAATCTACACATCAAAATCCTCACTTAGAAGATTCTTAGACAGTAATATTTTGCAATGTCTTATAAATGATGCGATCAGACAACCTCTTAAGAGTACTACTGATCATCTCTTTCAGGGGGAACTGGTGGGGCCACGCCCCCTACAAACACGGAAGGCCCTGTTCAGCTTGCCCACCCAGCTTTGGAGGAGGCTGTCGGGAAAATCTGTGCTACAAAGGTATGTGCTCTTTTGTCCTGGCCCTTAGCTTGGTTGGTATTTTAATTTAACTTGTGCATTAATTACTGTTTTAGAAAAAAACAACTGTGTATTTAATTACTCAAAAAATTTCCAGAACTCTGTTTCAGACATTTTGAAGACACTATTTAGAATATTGAAAAATATGCTTAATAGTGACACCTTGTATACCAATATGCATTTAAAGGAACGTTTCATGATTATTCCAGATAGCTTCTAATTGTACTTGGAAATTTATCCCAGAGTGACAAGTATATTTACATTCTTAATAGCGATCTTGGTATATTGTTGACTGGCATTGTCTCCATAACTAATCATTTTTTGAAGGAGTTATCAATTTAACACAATTTATTTTTAGCACTTTAAAAGCTTTTGCCAAAATACTATGATTCTTACTCGAACCATGCTCAATCAATTGTACGGATGCTCTGCTCCTCACTGTAGAGTATACAATTTCTCACGCCAAAATACAGTATTATACAAAGCAGTACCCTCAAATGCATTTGATGTCCTAAAGTAACAAATATGGTGTCCTAACTGCAGCACAGGAAGATAAACTGGATATGGCAAAGCTTCGTGAAAGGCATCATGCTTTTGTTGGGCATCCATCCATGTGAACATTTTTACTCCCTTGTACTTTTTTGTTAATGATGACTAAATGAAGACTAATGCAGGCTGAGTGTATTAGAAAATCTAGGAGTAACGCATCCCCGCTCATAAGGAGATGTGCCCTTTTTTCCTTCATGACTCAATGCTCATTCGCTATAATAAGTGACCAGAAGTGACCAAATGTTTCACTCTGTTCTATGAGCCATTTTAAATTCCTAGAAACATTTTTCTTTGTATGTGAGTCTGTCTGTTCTCTGACCTCTTTATCCCCAAACCTCCAGCCTACTTACCCCTCCCCCAGTGGCCACTGCATTTTACTTAACCTTACTTTAGCCTGATGTCCTTTTTCTAGGTTCTGACCCCTTCATATAATCCAACCTGGAAAAGATATTATATTCAAAGTTCGAAATTATTCTCTGTTGTCAAAGTTTAAATTTCTGCACATTGAATTTCCTTCTGAAAGAGGACAACCTTTTCAGGAAAGCTGATGTAATAAATAACAAGGGTGTATCAATCCTTCTTTGGGCTGAATTCCTTATTGGAGAATTTTAAATGTGATCCTCCTGAAACTATTAAGAGGATGATTTCCTTTGGGAAAACAAATTCAAATTCACTAAGCCCTGACTTTATTAGATCACTGGGTAGACTTCACAGTGTCTTATGAAAACTAATCACCGATAACATGAATTGTACTGATTCTTTGCTTCTCACAATACAAGCAAAGGTTAGAAAAGACTCCATTTAAGAGCCAAATGGTAGCATCAATAAATCAAGGGCTCAAAAGCTGATGTGTGTTTCATTCACTCCAATGTATTACATACGAGCACCTCCTTAAGTCAAAACCTGTGCTAAAAATAGTACTGACCCACTGGAAACAGCATGGAGGGACCTAGAGTATCATGATAAGTAAAATTAGCCAGTTCGAGAAAAGACATGTATCATGTGTTCCCACTTATATGTGGAATCTAATGAACAAAATAGATCCAGACATTGAAGCATGCAACAATCTGATTTATTTCAGAGGGGCCGGGGGAGCAGGAAGAGGTTAACCAAAGAACTTATATGCATATATGCCTAACCCATGGACACAGACAATAGTGCAGCGAAAGCCCAGGGAGGGCGAGGGAGTGCGGTGGAGGGGGTCATTGGGGGGGCGGGGAAGGGGGACATCTGTAATACAGTGAACAATAGTAAATTTTAAGAAACAATAATGATTTTTCTAGTTTTAAATGTTAAACAGGTATGTCAAGATTTACCATTATTTGATCATTTGTACAAATTTAAGTGGGATTCATATTCCTTAACTCCATTCTCTCTAACAGAAGGATCAGACAGGTACTACACTCCCCGTGAAGAGGAAACCAATGAAATTGAACGGCAGCAGTCACAAGTCCATGACACCCATGTTCGGGCAAGAGCAGATGATAGTAACACAAACGAAGTTGTAAGCACGCAGCAAATGTGTAAGACTTCTGCATTATTTACGAAAATTTTAAGGTTTAGCCCAGCCAGTGTGGCTTAGTGGTTGAGTAGCAACCCATGATCCAAGAGGTCACCGGTTCAGATCCGGGTCAGGGCACATACCTGGGTTGCTGGCTGGATCCTCTGTAGGGGATGTGTGGGAGGCAGCTGACTGATGTTTCTCTCTCATTGATATTTCTATCTCTCTATCCCTCTCCCTTCTTCTCTCTAAAATCAATAAAAAACATTTTTTTAAAAAAAGGTTCACATAGGTGGAATATCCATCTATATTTTATCACCTTTAATATTTTTAGAATGGTAAAAGCTTGCCATTATATTGACTGTGAAGAATTATATAGCACCTTTTACATTTTCTACATTAATTTTTTTCTTTTAGCTCAAATTGTTTCTTGTGAAGTAAGATTAAGAGATCAGTGCAAAGGAACAACCTGCAATCGGTAATATTTATTATTATTGTCAAAATTAACTGGCAAAAATGTCAGAAATATTTTCATTTTTTTGCTGACATTCAGAGAAACTAAAATTTGTTCCCATTTTCTTTCATTTAGATATGAATGCCCTGCTGGCTGTGTGGATAGTAAAGCTAAAGTTATTGGCAGTGTATATTATGAAATGGTAACTATTAGAGAAATACAATTATTTGGGGATAGAGTCCTTTCATATAATATATAATTTTTAATGTGTAAAATTTATATAAGCATAGATATTTTGCTCAGAAATGCTTGTCAAATTTAAAGTTATGTAAATAGTAACTAGTTGTCTTTTATGCAGAACTCTAATATTTTAATATCTTTTTCTCCTCCCCTTTTCACCAAGCAATCCAGTATTTGTAAAGCTGCAATTCATTATGGTATAATAGACAATGATGGCGGTTGGGTAGATATCACTAGACAAGGAAGAAAACATTATTTCATCAAGTCCAATAGAAATGGTATTCAAACAATTGGGTAAGTACTTGCCTGCTCTTTTGATTTTAAATTGTAACAATAAGGAAATACATTATTTTGGGGCAAAGCATAGAAGAATTTATACAGAGAGAAACTGGTCATTTTCAAGGTTCATTTTGGCTACATTTCCATAGGCAAAAAGAAGAAAAAGTATTGAAATTAAAGTTGAATGCTTTGCTTCCAAAGAACATCCCAAAACTCCAAATGTTTTAGTTTTCATCAAGAATGTACAAATTTATAGTGATTTTCGATGTGAGCCAATAAACTTTTCAGCTCTGACAGAAAATATTGCAGAGAAGGCTTATAGATTTGCTTATTCTCCCTGCCCTGTTTAGGGGAGAATAGTTTATTTTTTACAACAGTAACTTTGTTAATAAACTGAGATTAGTAGATAGCAAAGAGCATTTTGAAAAGTCACTAAGTTTCCTATATAATAAAGAGGTAAGATGCAAATTGACCCTCATACCCTCGCATAAGATGGGCACCACAAGATGGCTGGCAAGGGAGGGCAGTTGGGGGCAACCGGGCCAGCAGGGGAGGGCAGTTGGGGGCAATTGTGCTGGCAGAGAAGTGGTTAGGGGGTGATCAGGCTGGCAAGCAGGTGAACGGTTGGGAGCCAGCACTCCTGGATTGTGAGAGGGATCACAGATTGGAGAGGATGCAGGATGGGCTGAGAGACACCCCCCCACAAAGCACAAATTTTGTGCACCAGGCCTCTAGTATAATAGATCACCTTTCTTTTGTTCATTTAAATGTAATTTGATCTATACTAATAAAAGGGTGATATGCTAATTAGACCGGGAGACCTTCCAGACAAAGCCATGGTGGCGGGGTCAAGGCAGAGGCAGTTAGGGGCGATCAGACCAGGAAGGGAGGGCAGTTGGGGGTGATCAGGCTGGCAGGGGGTGGGGGGTTGGGGTGAGCAGGCCAGTGGGAGGGGCAGTTGGGGGTGAGCAGGCCATTGGGAGGGGCAGTTGGGGGCAAGCAGGCCAGTGGGGGGGAGGGCGTTGGGGGCGAGCATGCTGGCAGGCAGAGTGGTTAGGGGCGATCAGGCAGTCAGGCAAGTGAGCATTTAGGAGCCAGTGGTCCCGGATTGCGAGAGGGATGTCCAACTGGATCGGGCCTAAACTGGCAGTCGGACATCCCCTGAGAGGTCCCAGATTGGACAGAGTGCAGGCTGGGCTGAGGAACATCCCCCTGCCACCACCGCCCCACCTGTGCATGAATTTTGTGCACTGGTCCACTAGTCTAATATAAAAGCAGTGATTCTTTTAAAATGTTTCTCCTGTTAAGAACATGAAATATGTTATTCCAAAACCCTGTATATTTTCAGATGTGCTCGATAAAGAGTAGAAAAATAGGGGTTTGGGAAATATTTTTGTCATGTCTCTTGCTTCTGTGTAAAAAAGGGAACATTATTGAACCTCAGATGAAATGCCTTTTATTAGGAAATGTGTCAGTTTGTTGTTGTTTTTGGTACATGTACCATTGCACAAAACTCCACAGTAAAGTTGAAATTCATAATGATAAGATTGTATCTAAAACCCTTGCAAACTTGTGGAATGAGATCCTTTGTTGACAGTTTTGACCAAAGGCTTGATGTGTGGTTGTCAGCCATTACCTCTCAAGTAAAAACTTTATAGAAACATTTATTAACTGATTCATTCTGCAAATATTTATTAACTTCCTTGAATAAATAGTAAATATTAGTCATTATTTTTAGTAAGGCAAACACTAGATATTTGTTTTAAAAACATTTATCCTATTTATTTGTTTCCTCTTAACTCCTGTTTGATTATGTTTATTATGGAAACTCTTGAAATTGAAAGGTGTGCATATTAAAGCCTTCCCTTTTGCAGTAGATGCTTTTCTGAAAATCTGGCTATAGATAAACCTATGAAATTGTTGACATACCTGGTATACCTATTTTTGTTTTCCTATTTTTTTATAATGCATATGATAAAGAGGAATTCATTCATTTACAGTAGGCATTTTACTGCATACTAGGGGGATTAAATAATGCACACTCTGATAAGGTACTTATTATTTAGTGTTTTTATTACACTGCCTTGTGTTTACTATTGTGAATAGATTGGTTCTATGGTGACAGAGAATTAGTATATGGAGAGTTTTAATTTTAATAAGAAACAAATATATAGATAAAAATGTGTATTTTTTTATGATATTCTCTAAGTTTTTGAGATTGATAATGAAGAGATCATTCACTAATATTAAGAATGCTATTGTTTGGTTCATACTTGAAAGTAATATGGATTTAGCATAAAGTAGATGATGTATTCTTATATTACTACTTATTTAGATATTTAAATAAGAGGGTTTAAGAAAAAAACAAAGTATTCATAGACCTAAAACATACCAGAAGTTGTGTGGACGATGATACTTAAAAGAAAATGATTGACATTTTTTGTTTTCATCTTCAGCAAATACCAGTCTGCTAATTCCTTTACGGTCTCCAAAGTAACAGGTTAGCACTTTTTTTTCCATCTCACTTTCTTATGACTGTGTTGCATGTTACTGTTTCCAAAGAATTTGCTTCTTGTTTGTGTTTCATTTCTGTAGTTCAGGCTGTCACCTGTGAGACCACGGTGGAACAGCTCTGTCCATTTCATAAGCCAGCTTCACACTGCCCACGGTAACGTTTTCTAAATGTCTGCATTCCTCCTTACCAGTGAACATGTAAGGTGCATCTATCCTGTGATAACTGTTTTGGCCCGACATTCTTGTGTCTCTAGGGCTCAAAGGGTGTGTGATCTCAAACTGTTAGGCAGCAGGGAGCAATGGGCTGTCCCAAAGGCCACGCATTCCTAGTGTTCTTTCCCCAAAGGCCAGAGTGGCCTCTGCTGTGTGGGCAGCAGGCTTGTGCTGTAATCGGGGTGTTCACACGTGTACCAGACGTCTGGCTCACTGCTCGGGATGCTGTAAACACGGATCAAATATGTTTATTATAAAAGTATCATCTCCTCTTACTGGCGCGTCACTTATTTTGGTCTCATGAGGCTCACAGACTTAATGAAGATCATGGTCTGTTTTATAATTTTAGAAAATGTTGTGGAATTTCTTTTTCAGCTATTTCAAACCCCTGTACTTATACATTGTACTTGATAGAGAGAAGAAACAGATTGCTAAGTAAATCTGGGAAATTTTAACTTTATGATACGGGGAGAGAAAGGGAAGAATTTTAGACTTTTTCATTGAGATGTTTTTTAGATACTTACTACATGCCAATATTATGACAGGCCTTCTCTCAGGCTTGTGACAGGTTTATGAGGACTGAACAGTAAGGATTGCAGTGGAGCCTTTCAGCATGAATCCTCCCTGGAGGAGATGCTCAGTAAATGGTAATTTTATATCCATGGAACAATCTATAGCAATATTGTTCTGAAGGGAAAAGATCATTCAAGTAAAATATTAATAAATAAGTTTTTTATTTTTTTTACTTGTTTTAGGAAGGGAAATACCTACCTCCCTAAAAGGGAAAAGATATATATATTTTTTAAATTTAACTTTCACTGTCACCAGTATAACAAAACAGTGGAAATAATGATTAATGGATAATTTTGACCCTAATTAACCTGTTAAGCCCCCATCCTATTTTATTTTATAGACCAGTAAAACAAAGGCTTTCTTTCCCCCTCTCATAAAATGTTTAATATTTGCATAAATTAGTTCATAATGGTATTGTTTGTATGTATTTTATGACTTTTAGGGAACCATATTGTCGGTGTATTTGTTTATAATTTTATATCACTTAAATAAATTGAGGCATAAATCTATTCTGAGAAAAAATTCTGAGAGCAGATGAATGAAAGGATATTAACTCAAGACAAGCATGAAGAAACAACTTATTTATGATGGCCTCAACTCTAGATGTAAATTTGGAAACCAACAGTTTATAGATGATAATTAAAACCATGAAATTGGATGAGACATGTAAGATGTGAACACAGAGCAAAGAAACTATAAGATCTCCAAGTCAAACAATGATTCAGATTTTCCAAGTTATCTGTTTAGTAAATTCTACAGTCACATTGGGTACCAAACATCCAGATACTTAAGAGTTACTTCCTGGTGTTTCTTTCTGCTCTGAAGCCCTACATTAGAAACCTTCCTGGTAATTTTGTTTTTATTTTTATTTTTTTTTAAGAAAAGAAACACATTTGTGCCAAAGGCTAGAAGTGGCTAGTGTAAACAGAAGCAAATGTGTCTTTTTACATTTGACCTATTTCGGAAGAAAAAAAAAGTAGGGTTTAGAATGCTGAGTTTACTTTTGTGTAAGCACATCTGTCTTCTTAGTAATAATAACGATTATAGTAACCATCTACTTACTATGCATAAAAAATATTTATTTTTCAGAGTATACTGCCCTCGTAACTGTATGCAAGCAAATCCACATTATGCTCGTGTGATTGGAACTCGAGTTTATTCTGATGTAAGTATCCTACTTTAGGCAGTTCTCAGCATTTGTGAGTTTGTGTGTGTGTGTGTGTGTTGAGTGTGTTGAATGTGCATGTATGTATAGGTTCCATACACACACATTTAAATGTGTATATGTACACTTCTTAATTTATTAACTAATTTATAGAAGTGTTTGTTAAATGCACTGCCACTAAAGGCCATATGAAACTGCTTCAGTATATTCTTACATTTGTCCTCATTCTGGGTGCGCTCATATACTGCAGCCGTGCCTCTTGTCCAAGGTTTCACACTCCATGGTATCAGCTACCTGCAGCCAACCATGGTCAGAAAATAAGAAATAAAATTTTTCAGAAATGAACAATTCATATGTTTTAAATTGCATGCTGTTCTGAGTAGCTTGATGAAGTCTTGTGATGTCCTGCTCTGTCCCACCTGGTATGTGAATTATCCCTTTGTCCGGCGTCTCCATAATGTAGATGCTCCCCTCCTGTTAGTCACTTAGTAGCCGGATCTGTTATCACGTCAACTGTTGTGGTATTGCAGGGCTTGCATTCCGCTCACTCTTTCTTTACTTCATAACGACCCCAAGTGCAAGAGTTGTGATGCCAGAGAGAACACCTAAGGTGCTCCTTTAAGTGAAAGATGACCATAGTACAGTAAGATATTCTACAGGGGTGATGGGATGGGGGGGAGAGAGAGAGACATCACAACCTCATTTGCATAACTTATTACAGTCCATATTTATAATTGTAGTATTTTATTATTGATGTTACTCTCTTACTGTGCCTAATTTATAGAATAAACTTTATCAGAGTGTGTATATATGAGAAATACATAGCTTATTAGGGCTCAGTATTGCCTGTGGTTTCTGGCATCCACCAGGGGTCTTGGAGTAGCCTCCATGGATGCGGGGGGTGGGGGTGTTACTGAACAGAATAGGGAAACAGATTCTGCACTGACATACATATTCTCAGAAGAGTTAACGATCAATAATACTGAAAAATGAATATCCATATATAAACATGGGTGCACAGTAATTTATTTTGATTACTTTTTTCCTTATATCCTACCCATATATCTTACATCACAAACTTAATGAAATTGTCTTGGAGGCATTCTTGGAAGGAAAATGCATTTTGCTTTTCTTTAATCTTCCTTTCGGTTCTTCAGCATTGGAAGTATAAACTGGATAATTAAGAATTTGTCCAATGTATGAACAATATCTTCACTGCCAAAGGGGGATTTACAAAGTGGCGTAGAATGACAAACAGATAATACGCTAGAACACATACAACAGGAACCCTGTTGAGGGGTGCTGTAATGGATGGCATTCCTGGGACCAGACAAGGTATATGAGTTGTGTTGGCTGTGGTGCGGATGAGCGCCGCTGGAGCCAGGTTTCCAGCATGAATTGGAAAAGGGGACTAAGGAAAACATTCTAAGAGGGGGGACTGGCTCCCATGGAGACATGCAGGGAGACCACATAAGCTGTAAGGGGGTAGAGCACATAGGTTTGCTTGTTGCTGCGCTGATGAGAACAGAAACAGAAAAGGCTACAACCAATTTAGTGTGATGTAGAGGGATCCAGCTCTTGAAACATATAAATGGATAGTCTGAATGCATGCTGATGAGTTTGGATTTGTGTGGGAGACATTTAGAAACCATTACAGATTTCTAAACCAGAGAGTTACAAAATCACACTTAGGAGACAATAATCTTGATTCATATATTCAGTTGAATTCTATGGAAATACGACTGTGAAGAGAGGTCTGCAATATGTATGTTATTACCTTATTTCTCTGGGTGAGTTCCTTTTAATACAGGCATTTCTTTCAGGTCAGCTTTACCTTTGAAATTATTCTCCACATCTTCGTTCCCCCCAAGCTCCAGCTCTACAATGTGCTATCTGCAGCTGGAATGTCCTGTTGATATTTAACTTGTTGGTGCTCATGTTTGTTTATATCTTACTAGAGGCCTGGTGCACGAAATTCGGGCGGGGCGGGGTGGGGGGGCGTTGTCCCTCAGCCCAGCCTGCATCCTCTCCAATGTGGGATCCCTCTCACAATCCAGGACTGCTGGCTCCCCAATGCTCACCTGCCTGATTGCCCCTAACCACTTCTGCCTGCCAGCCTAATCATCCCCTAACCACTCCCCTGCCAGCCCAATTGCCTCTAACTGCCCTCACCTGCCAGCCTGGTAATCCCTAATTGCCCTCTTCTGCCAGCCACCCCTAACTGTTCTCCCCTATAGGCCTGGTCACCCCAACTGCCCTCCCTTGCTGGCCCGATCACCCCTAACTTCCCTCCCCTGCCAGCCTGGTCTTCCCCTAACTGCCCTTCCCGGCCAGCCCCATTGCCCCTAACTACTCTCCCTTGCCAGTCTGGTAACCCCTATCTTCCCTCCCCTGCTGGCCTGGTCGCCCCCAACTGCCCTCCCCTGCAGGCCTGGTCATGTCCAACTGTCCTCCCTTGCAGGCCTAGTCCCTCACAACTGCCCTCCCCTGCTTGCCTGATTGCCCACAACTGCCCTCTCCTGCTGGCCATCTTGTGACAGCCATCTTGTGTCCACATGGGGGCAGCCATTTTGACCACATTGGGGCAGCCATCTTATGTGTTGGAGTGATGGTCAATTTGCATATTGCTTTATTATATAGGATTGTTTCTGTTTAAAAACATCTTTTTTCTAATTTTCTGTTAAAAACATGGTCACTCTTCACATCCTAAATTGTGACTACTTTCTCTTCTTATCTAAGGATAATGTTGCCCTTCTTTCAACCCTATTGCTTTGTTTTCTCCTAATAGCACTTAGCTGATTCTGTGAGGTATTATGATTGTTTTCCTACCTCTTCTACTAGTTTTTAAGTCCCTCGAGGGCAGTAGCTGGGCATTGCATGCATCACTTTATCATCAACGATTTGATGGGTGCCCAGTTGTGATCAAGACAGACTGGCTCCCTGACTTGACTTAGAGCACAGAGTAACATCAGAAACTAAGCATATACCTTGCACATAAATATTTGTCGAAAAAATAAATGAATTCATGTATATGAATGAGCATATCTCAAATATCTAGAATCATCAGAGAGTTTCAAAGAAATCATTCTTTCCAGATTGTCCCTTTAAGCAGCAAAACTTTTCATTTTAGTTGAAAATCTTTCCTCCACAGTTCTATAGCAATAAGAAATCTCTTTGCAAGACTGAAGGATTTGTTAGGACTTATATCCTGAGATCATTTTATCTTTATGCTTCAGGGAAATGGGCAGATAATTATGTATTATTACGTAGATCCTTTTAAGCATAAGTTGGAAATATAAAGATTACTATTATTGGTAAGTGCCGAGAAAGAGATTCACCCATCACCTGCCAGTCTTCCCACCACTACAAAATATATTACATCTTTAAATGCAAGATATGGAGAGATGAGAACCAATCTACCCTCTTCCCTCCTTCTTCTACCCTCTCCCATTCCCTGCCTTTCTCTCTTTTCCTCTGTACAGTTACAACTTAGGTGTTTTATTGCTGTTAGCTTTTATTTCTCATCTGTGACAGATAAAGTTACTTATTGCCTTCATTAAAAATGTTCCACTGTTTTCACAGATAAATTCTTTTTCCCCCATGATGTATTAATGCTTTTAAGTGTGGACATGAACAGAAAATCTCTTCTGATCTCTGAACTCAAATCGGAATGCCTGCTGACTGCATATTTATGGGCAAAACAATAGTTTCAAAACATATTACATGCTTGGATTTAGTAAATGCTGTCTAAGCACTTTTATTGCCTTGGGAAAACATGCTGATAATGCCTCTTTTGACAGAGCAAGATAAATACTGAAATGTGTAAGGAATTCTTTTTAATTCCATCTGTTATGAACCATATTGGATACAACTATTAATTCAGCTAGGGACTTTAACTGATGGATAAAAATGCCTCCTGAGAGTAAGGATGTGTGGTTTAGATATATAGCCTTTTGTAACTGATTAAAATATGAAGAGGATTAGCCAGCTTGGCATTCTGGCTCTCTGATCTAATAAATACTGACGGACGCCGCAAGGTTCAGAGCACAGTAATAAAGCAAGGTCATGTAAGATGCACATGCTTGTGGGGACTTCACAAAGCACATTAAGCCCCTCACATGTGCGTGAAGATGAGAGAAGAGCACACCAATGGGTTCAGAACAGGCCCATGGGGAAAGGAGGTGGATCACTTCATGCTGGACCAGTTGGTGTTTCACTGTGTAGGATTTCCTCTGGCTTACGCAGCTATCTTGAATTTCGGCAGAACATTTGCATTAAAGCAAATGTTAAAATTTAGAGACGCCTTCGATGGGCCAGAAAGAAAGTTGATTTCTAGAAGTCAGTCACTGAAAAAATTTCAACATGCTGGATCTGAAACAATTTTCTCCTCCATAGAAATCCCATGCAATTCAGATTAAGTAACTGACACAATGCAGTGATCACAGAGCGAGCGGTCCTGGTCCCTCCAGTCAGACATCACACGGGGGTGGCCATAGACATTGCTCATCTAGGTGGAAGCTGTGGTTTTTCTTCATATTTGTGGGCGGGGGGGGGTGGGGGTCGGTGGAGTGGGCTTACTGTTTGGAGCAAATTTTCTCTGAAGACATTATATTATTTAATAGGGAAAATCTCCCCATTTAATATATACCTGTATTTTGGAAAAGGGACCACAGAGATATACAGAGGCATGTTTGAGTTGTTTATAAGGCAAGCTGAAGATAAATGAGGTACTGGTAATCCAATCCGTGAACATTAGGTCAGAGTGACTCCAGTAGGGACTAGCGAAGGTGGAGATCTGAGAATGATCAGTAGGCCCAGAAGAGGTCAGAGGAGTTGATCTGCATTTTATTGCTTCAACAACAGAGAAAGCCTGCCATTTGGCCAGGCTTGTGTTCCCTAGCATAGATGGGGAGAGCATCTCATCACTGCCGCCACCCTTGAGCTCTGCCCTCAGACGGGCTCAGAAGTGGCTTTAACTCTGTGACTTTCGAAACCTTCCTCTCTGCACAAAACATCATCATCCGGCTGCTGCGTACTCGGTCCAGCAGGAGAGTGAGCGGGCGAGTTCAGCTTGGGTTTTCTAACGGCAGGTCTTTCCTTGTCCCCTCAGCTGTCCAGCATCTGCAGAGCGGCGGTACATGCCGGGGTGGTGCGCAATCACGGTGGTTATGTTGACGTTATGCCTGTGGACAAAAGAAAGGCTTACACGGCTTCTTTTCAGAATGGAATCTCCTCAGAAAGGTACATTTACGATCACATGTGTAATCTCTCCATCCTTTGGTGCTTGCTTTACAAGCAGCTCCTTTCTGTGTGGGTTTGAGGTTAGTGGCTGAGCAGCATTTCCTTTGCTGATTGCAGTAGTAGGTTTTCCAGGGATGGGAGAGGCCGTAGTACCAGAGGTGCCTGTCTCCTGCAGGCTTACAAAAATCAAAATGAAAATCGGATTACAAGTCAGAACCACTCCTTTGTTAACTGATCTTCTAAGGAGGAAATATCTTTCATCCTCTTTTGGATTTTCTAGATTAGGTTTTTATATGTAATTCTTCCAGATGAGCAAGGCACTGAATATCTCTCTAATCCAGTTATCTGATAAAATATTTGACCAAAAAAATGAGTCTGATTTTCCTCAGAGCCAAATTTTCTTTTTGATTGGATGTTGGGTGCCTCCTACAACATAAGTGAACTCTTTCAGGTCATCTCAGCATATCTGGCTCATTTGTATATATTTTGGTGGTTTGAGAAAATTCATGGGTCTTACTTTATGAAGCATTAATAAATGTTGAAAGAACCTATAGTGACTTTTCAAATCACTGGTACTTGTGGACGTAATATTAAATCCCATATATTTTGTGTAGATACAGAAAACCCTCTAGCTTTTAGATATGGAGAGAAGGTCTACATTATAGTAAGGTTCCTTTAAAGGACACCAAAGGGTGTGCCCTGCAGGGCCAGGGTGGCCTTCCACAGAACCATCAGGGTGCCATCTCCAGGAAAAGACTGATTTGTATGTAGCATCTTTCAGATGAGACTATGTCAAGGTGACGTCTCTGCAGCCTGGCTTATGGTCTCCTTAAGCAGATACGCTATATAAAGTCAGTTCTTGAGTTATAAGATTCTGATATGCAGTTTTATAAGCTAAGCTGAGTAATGTGGTTTCATTATACCTGTCATCTTTCTTTTCTTTTTTAATCCTCACCCCAGGATATGTTTTTTTTAATTATTATTATTTTATTTATTTACTTTTTTTAGAAAGAGAGGAAGGGAGGGAGAGAGAGAAACATTGATGTGCAATAGAAACATGGATCAGTTGCCTCCCATACATGCCCTGGCTAGAGATCCAACCCACAACTTAGGTATGTGCCCTGACTGGGAATCGAACCCATAACCTTTTGGTGTATGGGGCAATCCTCCAACCAACTGAGCTACCCGGCCAGGGCACCTCTCATATTTCTTAAATTTATTTTTAAACAGTAAGACTGAGAATAGTTATTTCTGAGAACCTGCTATGAATTTCCCAGATGCTGCTGGGCTCTTCAAGTGCATTAGCGCAGTTCCACCAACAGCACTGTGCAGGTGATTCTGTCAACACTAATGGTGACAGAGTATTAACTGAGGCTCAGAGAGGATATGTGGTATGTCCACAGCTATATAGCTGGTCAGTCTCAGAGCTCAGGTTTACACTAGCTCTGTAAGCTCAGAAATCTACATTTTCCTAGTATTATCATGGTGTACAAAGAAAACACATTCACTTCTAGAACTTAGTCAATCTGTGTCCTCTGAATAAAATGGCTTCCAAGTGGCCATCAGCTTGTGTGGAAAACCTGGCTCCTATGTTTGTGGTGTGTGCACACCTTTTCTTTTTTTTTTTTTTTTTTTTTACTCTAAAATTTTCCCCTTTCTTATACATGAATAAACATAACAAAGAATCCTACTTTGTCTCCCTCTTAGCATTTATTGTGTTGGTCTCCAAAGTCCTTTTTATCATTAAGAAAGGAAAACTATATGCTTAAAAACGTTGTGTAAATATTGTCATTTAAAAAAATCCTGTACACAATTAGACTTCAAAAGTATACATTTAATTAGAATAAATAATGATTAATGGCATTACTAATCTGTTTTAAACTTTAGGCATTTAAACAAAACATCCCTTGATTGATATTGGCAAATAAAATATAAGCAATTTAAGTAAGAGTAAAATGCATGATTCTGTATTGCTTTTCACTTGTCTTAAAATATCTCCAAAATGAGATTGAGTGGTGTGTGTGTGTGTGTTTTCATTTTAATGAAAAAATTCTTAGGACCTTCCAGATTTGACCATTAAGTTTTCTCACTAAGAGTTTTCTTAAAACTGTAGATGTTAAAAAATCTTAATGAATATGATAGCCATAAAATTTAAATTTTGTCAGATTTCGAAAATGATAATGCTAGGGCTCCAGAGTATTGCTTAAATGTCACCATCTTTTTAACTTGCCATTCATATCTGACCTTGTCAGTCAGGCAGTGAAGCTGGGTCTCAGTATTGAATAGCAGCATCTCAATATTCCCCCAGGGAAACTGCCCTGCATCTGCTAACTGCTCTGTTGGAACCAGAGGTGGTAAATCTATGAAAACATGATCTGGAATCCGTGAAGGTCGATATAAAATACTATTATTACTACTGTGCATCTTAAGTTTCTTTAGTGAGCTTGCAACTCAGCATATAACCAAGATTTAAAGAATTGTGTCATCATTCTAAAGGTTTTATTGGTCACGTAGGTGCAAACCTACAGAACCCATACCAGAGACCAAAAAAAAACAACAAAGAAAACCCCAACCAGTTATGGAATGAGAGTCCTCAGTAGAAGACTATAAAATGTCAAAATGTCTCACTTCCTGCCTGGCCTACATAGCTCAGTTGGTTGGGCATTGTCCTGGGCACCAAAAGGGTGCCAGTAGGATTCCCAGTCAGGGCACACGTCTAGGTTATGGGCTCCATCCCCAGTAGAGGGCTTGCAGGAAGCAGCTGAATGATGTTTCTCTCAGTCTCTTTCTCTCTTCCCCTCTCTCCCCCCCCCCCCTTTTTTTCTCTCTAAAAATAAAAGTACATATTTTTAAAATTAAAAAAAGAATTATGTCATCCTCGTTCTAGCTTTCCAATAACTATAAATTACAGCAGCCTAAGACAGGTGACCATCTGGCCTCACAGGGTGGCTTACTTGACTGTCATAAGAAAGCATGATTTATTTGAGGGATTATATGTAGAGGTGACATCAATGTACTGTTTATATTTTTGCAGTTTACAGAATCCTTCAGGGGGAAAGGCATTCAGAGTATTTGCTGTTGTGTGAGATGGATCACCTGGAAGAGGAGCGTGAAGACTATCCCAAACACCATATTTCTGAAGTGTATAAAACTGTAACGTTACTGTACAGAAGGTCGCAACTATTTTCAGCTATCCCCCCCCCCAAAAAAAAATGCAAAATGCATATAAATCTTGATACACAAAATCTGTAAAATAAAACATGGGACATTATTAGCTTTGGAAAAAGTAATTGATATGTAATGGTTTTAGAAATCCTGTGTTAAATATTGCTATATTTTCTTAGCAGTTATTTCTACAGTTAATTACATAATCATGGTTGTTCTACATTTATATGTTATATTATATGGTGCTTTGTATATGCCACTAAATAAAATGAATCTAAACATTGAATGTGAATGGCCCTCAGACAATCATCTGGTACATTTTTAAAAACAATAGTGACAAAAATAATAACTAAAAATGAAAGAAACGGTGTTATTACATTTCTCCCCAGTTTGATACTGTGCCATTACCTACTCCAAATAATCTCAAATTATTTTTCACTTAGTACCTGTATAGTTTTTTTCTTCTGTTAAGTTTAGGCATATAGGATATTAAGTCCTGGTGCTGTACTTCTTGTTTGTATAAAAAAAATTCCTTAATATCCACATAAATCTGTTATACTGTTTGATTCCCTGGGAATGGCTTTTGTAGAAAATGCAATGAAGTCAGAGCGATGGTGGAAAACATTCCTTGTGGTCACACAGTAAACAAAGGGGTAAGCATGGGTAGCCAGAGCTTTTTGTGTGTTGTTCTCACTGACGTCACATTTTCTTTTGTATCCTGGCAAATACTCCTGCGGGCCAGGAAGTATCATAGCAAAACGTTGAACAAAGATGAACTAATGTATTGCATCACCATTGCCACTGATTTTCCTAATGGTGGATGGCTGTGTGTATAAATGTTGCCATATTATGGTACCTATAATGGTGATATATTTGTTTCTATGAAAAATGTATTGTGCTTTGAGACTAAAAATCTGTAAAATGTTAATTTTGGTATTTTTTTCTGCTGGTGAATTTACTCTTTCCCTGTACACATATTAAAATAATCATGTTTCAAAGTATTATTTCAGTCTCTTTGGCATCCTTATTTTGATTTAGAAATCATTTTTAATCTTCAAAATTGTTATCTTTTAAATTTGGGTTGTTGACAATATAAATAACATCCTTAATACCAAAAGTCTGCAAAGACAACCTGAGTAGGTTATGTGAAAGGAGAGATGATCATAAGTTTAGAAATACTCTATTAAGGGGAAATTTGAATAAAATGAGGGAAATGAACTTCTAAAGTAGAAGAAAACAATCTGGAAGATAAAAAGTGATTGTAAAAGAATGGACAAGACAATAGATACTCAGTAAGTGTTTAAGAGCAGAAAATAGATATAAATTACATAAGTCAGGGAAAGTAAAAAAGATGGATAAAACAAGAAAGAAAAGAAAGGAGGACCCCGTATACACAGCTGCTCAAGAGCAAACTGTGAAGATAATGAACATAATGATCAGTTATCAAATATTGGCTGGGAATTAAATGGTTCAAAATATAGGTAATCAAAACTTAAAGCACTTATATATTAAACATTTCAAAACTTGAAGCAAATTTGATGGGAAAAATTTTTCCCAATGACTCATTACGCTTACTTGAACAGCATGATTGAAATCTAAACTTGAGCTAGATTCATCTATTTCTCACTTCTCCCCATCAGTTCAGCCAGGGTTTAAGTATTGTCCCTAGTTCAGATATTTATCATCAATTTCCTATACTATTTCAATGTTTCCACTGGAGCCTCCTCATTTTGTTAAACTCCATTCCTTTTCAATGCATTCTTAATTTTTTCACTGGAATCACTCTCTTTTATAAAAAAGTGGCCATCACTTAAGAAAACCAAATCATCTTATAAAAGCACTAGAGGCCTGATGCATGAAATTCATGCAAGAGTAGGCCTTCCTTCTCCCGGCTGCTGGCGCTGGCTTCCCTCTGGCACCTGGGACCCTGGCTTCCCTTGCAGCCCTGGCTTCATCCAGCAGGATGTCCAGAAGGACATCTGGTCTAATTAGCATAATACACTTTTATTACAGATTTAAAGACCTCTGTAGTCTTATTCCATATTGATTTTCTATGCTCCTACACAACGTGTGGTCTTGAGTGAGCTGCTCAACTTTCAATGCTTCAATTACCTCATCTGAAAAATGGGACAAATAACACCTCTAGGGATTGCTCTAAGAATCAATTGAGATATTACGTGCTATGTACTTAAAAGAACATCAGAGTATGTGATCAACTTGTGTTAGTTTTTATTAATAACATAGTAATTATTTTTGTTATTTACCTTGGGGAAACTATGCATCTATTATACTACACTACTTATCCTTTAGCACTTAAGTAAATGTGGAATCCTCCAGGGAGTTCCCAGAAATTATCCTGGAGATATATATATATATATATATATATATATATATATATATATATATACAGTGTCTGTCACGACCAGGATGACCAAAGGACCAACTGGTCATCACCCCCCAGCCCACAGGGGACTGGTGAGCTGCAGTGGGCAGCAAGCAGTGAGCAGCGAGCACTGGGCCAGCCCCTACCTTCCCCCTGCCAGCAGTGCAGCAGAGTCCATGCCAGGCAGAGGCAGGAGAGGCGCATCCCACACCCTGCCAGGTTCTCAGACCCCTGCACGAAGCCTCAGATGCCAGTTCTCTGTTATCTGCCACAACTCCATGGCCCCAGCGTGGCCTGGGCAGAAGTTTTGCGCACCTCACCTATCTTGCCTGGGACCAGTTTCTCCATCTACTCTTGTTTCCTTCTGCCCGCCTGCCACTCAGACACCCGAGCCAGGGACTCGCTGTGGGGTAGACCCCCTGCCCCCAAGGGTCTGGCAGCTTTGGCAGCACCTGAGCCCACAACCTGCCCCTGGGAGGGTGGGTCTGGGCTAGGGATCCACAGACCCTCCTCTGCAACATCCCATCCAGCAGTGGGGGAGGGGGCAGCCTCCCTCCTTTCCAGCTCCATCCCAGTGCAGAGGCTGGGGCACGTCTCCACACCCAACACCCTCCGAAACCCTGGGAAGAAGTGCCTGCCCACCCAGCCGGGACCGGCACCTCAGGCTCCCCACCCTCAAGAGCCCTCACCAGCCTCGCCAGTGACTGCCGCTCCCCTCAGCCACCAGCCCACTGGCAGGGGAAGAGAGGAGAGGAGGAGGGAAGCTGTTGGTGTGACTCTGTTGGGTTCAGCCAACCTGCCTGAAAGCTCTCCCTGTGTGCCTCCCTGCTCCGCCTCTGCTGTGGGGACCCTGCCCCTGACACACATTCGTCAGGGTTGCCGCCATCTTGGGAAGGTCAACGCCCAGCTGAGTGCCAAGGCCTCAGGCAGTAGACACCCCATGGTCGGCATGACAAAGAGGTCATGGAGGGTCAAGACACTGCTTCTGGTTGAAGCAGGTGCTATGGGAGCAAAGGGACCCCCCCCCCCCCCAAAATGGTTATGTCCAACAGCCATCTAACTCCACACATGGTGTGCGAGTTAGTCATTGTTTGAACCAAATTTGGTACTGGTGTGCCCCATTTTAAGCAGACCCCCCCAAATAGACTTACCATATTGATAATTCACTTTACTACAGAAAGAATGCACAAAGATTCTTGAAATAAGCAAAACATTTTGCACCTCATTGTATGAAATGTTTAAACATCATCTATATGATAAAAGCCTAAGTGACCATTATGGCAGAATGACCAGAACGAGGTCACTGTGATGTGCACTGACCACCAGGTGACAGACACTCAACGCAGGAGCTGCCCCCTGGTGGTCAGTGCACTCCCACCAGGGGAGCGTCACTCAGACAGAAGCTGGGCTCACAGCTGGCGAGCACAGAGGCAGGAGCCTCTCCCGCCTCCACGGCAGCGCTAAGGAGAAGTGAGCCAAGCAGTAAGGAGCAGTGAGCAGGTGGGCAGGAAGGAGCGAAGGGTCCTGGACTGTGACAGGGATGTCTGACTTCCAGCGTAGGCCCACTCCTCCCGGGGGGGTCCTGGACTGTGAGAGGGTGCAGGCTGGGCTGAGGGCCCCTGCACAGTGCACGAATTTCATGCACCGGGCCTCTAGTTAAAAATAATCTCTGAGTAAAGGGAGCTGATATTAGCAAAATCTAATATACCCAATTCAAAATGTCACTCAGAAATGCATCTACTATGTAAAATCAAAGTATGGGATCCGGGGTTTGGAAAAAGCAACTTTACTCCACTCTACCTGCTCATCCCCTCAGCCTTATGATTTGCACAAAAATCTCAATAAAGAGATGGAGCAGAAGGAAAAGTAATGCCTCATGGCACTGAAATTTATCAGTTTCTTCAACAAATATTTATAAAGTTGTATTAACTTTGTGCCTGTATTATAGAAACACAATACAGCTCTGTCCCTGTCTTCAAAGGGCTTACAGTCTCTGTGAGTTCCCGGTAAGGTAAACCCGTAAACAGCCAAAGAAGGAGCATGTTCTAATACAATTCTTACTGTAAAAATTACTGAGTAAAATATTGTCCTCACTCTCCCTCTAGAACAAGAATTAAAAAGAGCAAATAAATACAATGAATGAATCCGAACTCTTTTTGGGACTCCAACCCTCAGGGACTAACACAGGTTTTGTTAGGCCTAAAGTTTACTGAACCTGAAGGACTAATTTGGAGAGGGGGAGGGATTTTTAAAATAAGGTTCAAAAATGACTTTATTTAGAATAAGAAAATAAATTACAAATAACTGTAGGCTTGGGGAATCTGTCCCTTTCTCTTTTAAATCATTTCAGGCAGGTTATCCAAAATGCTGCTGTTGGCAACTTGCTTGCTCTCTCCCTTAGAACAAATTCAACCCTCACAGGGGCTCTGAAGTTTCCTTAGCTTTATCATAAAAAAAAAACAAAAAAACAAACAAAAAAAAAAAACATTTCAACAGCACTCCTTTCTGGACAAAATTCTTTCTTTTTAATTTTTTTAATTTTATGACAGTAGTAAATGCATAGTTCATAATGTATCTTTTTTTTCCCTAATAGGTTTGTAGTGTAGTGGTATATCATTTTTAAAAAAATATATATTTTATTGATTTTTTTTACAGAGAGGAAGGGAGAAGGATAGAGAGTTAGAAACATCTATCAGCTGCCTCCTGCACACCCTCTACTGGGGATGTGCCTGCAGCCAAGGTACATGCCTTTAACCAGAATCAAACCTGGACCATTCAGTCTGCAGGCTGACACTCTATCCACTGAGCCAAACCGGCTAGGGCCATTGTTGTTTTTATTCTATTGTTGACACTATTATAGATGTCTCCCATTTCTCCCCTTTCCTCTTCTCCACTCAGCCCCCCCCCCCCCACCTCTGGCTATCATCACACTTTTGTCTATGTCCATCCCCCCGCCTCTGACCTCTGTCAGTCCCTCCCATTCTATATAATAAAAGGCTAATATGCAAATTGACCAAACTGTGGAACAACCAGTCACTATGATGCACACTGATCATCAGGGGGCAGACGCTCAATGCAGGAGCTGCCCCCTGGTGGTCAGTGCGCTCCCACAGGGGGAGCGCTGCTCAGCCAGAAGCCGGGCTCACAGCGGGCAAGCGCAGCGGTGGTGGCCGGAGCCTCTCCCACCTCCATAGCAGAGCTAAGGATGTCTGACAGCAGGCTTAGGCTCGCTCCCCTGAGGACATCCTCCGAGGGCTCTCAGACTATGAGAGGGCACATGCCTGGCTGAGAGACCCCAGCCATATGCACATTGGGGACGACCAGGTTGGCAGGGAGGGCTGTTAGGGGTGACCAGGCAGGCAGACAGAGGTGGTTAGGGGCAATCAGGCAGGCAGGGGAGCAGTTAGGGGCATTAGGCAGGCAGGCAGGTAAGTGATTAGGAGCCAGTGGTCCTAGATTGCAAGAGGTATGTCCGACTGTCAATTGAGGCCCAATGCCTGTGGGCCTTGTGGGGTTGGGCCTAAACTGGCAGCTGGACATCCCCTGAGGGGTCCTGGATTGGAGAGGGTGCAGGCCAGGCTGAGAGACCTGCCCCCTCACCCCTGTGCACAAATTTCATGCACCAGGCCTCTAGTAATTAAATAATGGCTTTTAATATGCCCTTTTAATTTGACCATATTAATTTTTTACTCCTCACCATAGGATATTAATTTGTAAAAATTTGCCTTGTATTATATTTAGTTACTTAAACTTAAGGATAAGCTCCATGAGAATAGTAATACTATTTATCAATTTTTCTACTCCCGAGACACAGTGATTTTTCTTTCTCCATGGTGGGTCAATATTACCAAATGAATATTCACTTATCCCTAATTTTATTTTTGATGACATAAATGAATATTATTACATATTATCACAGCAAAAGATACATTATTACAGCTAATGAAAATTTATGGATAAACATTCTAAGTGTGTATTTAAAACAGAGGTCAAGGCTTATAAAATAGTATTAACATTATTAATTTAGTTTTCAAAGTTTATTAGGACACATTTTAATATGTTTAATGTTTTGTATCTAATAAAGCAATCTGTGCATTTTGAGCAAAGCAGAATTCACCAAAAGTTTTTTTCTCCTAATTTGTTACAGTTGGAATATTATAATGTATACTTTTCTACTCAATATTACGTTTTTAAACCTCGAACATTTCTAGGATTTCTAATATTTTTTAAAGAAATGTCAACTCTTTTGAAGAGCACAGTTGGCTAAGCAAAGAATCAGTTATCCTTGGCAAACATAACAAACTTCAAATTTTGAATTTAAGCTAATTTATTGCACAAAGAATTTTATTGTTTTAGTTAATTTAAAATACTTATCTGAGGTGATACTTCAACCCTGGCACCATAATATTAAAGAGTTGAAGAAATAGTTTAGCCAAATAATCTGATCCTCTTTCACTAATTTGTCGGAATTAAAGGGTAAATTATATCGGTCTGAGATTTTTAAAAGGCAGGCAAACTCTTTAGAACTCTGTTCTTATGCTGGGCAATTAGATACAGTACTCTTTTCCTTTTATCATCCAATCCCTATGTCACGTTCCACAACATAATCAGAGTATAAAACAATGCCAATAAGCAAACATCTTTTCACTAGGCTATTAAATTATGAAAATAGCATTTTCAATGATTACTAAAAACTTTCTTTCTCATGAAAACATAATTGTCAAATACATTTATGACTATGCTGATGAAATGAAAAGCAGAGAGCCTGTAGAAGACTGTATGTGACAAGCTCAGTTTTCAGAAGGAACCTGGGTAAACAAATGAAGTGGAAGTCAAGGCTAAATATTTAAAAGTGCTAGAAGTGATCAAAGATAACATTACAAATGTAAAATCCCAACCTGATTGAACTCTTAACTAACCCTAAAACAAAGGAGTTTCTTTAAATCTGTATGAGAATAACTTGATTAGGAACAATATAGTGAAAAACACCAATAAACAAACAAATAGCCGCTCCTGAAGCTTTCTGCTTTCATTCATTCCAAAAATATTGAGTCCCTACAATTTGTTAATGGACTGGCTGATCACTGTAGCTATGCTTGTAAGCAAAAAGGCCCTCAGAAAATTATAATCTCACAAATAAGATATTAAATAATCACAGATATAATATGATTATAAACCACGAAGACTGCAGAACTGTATAGTTACAAACAAAATGTTAATAGAATGGTGGGAGTATATAAAAGTGGGACTTGACCTAGTTGGGGAGAGGAAAGATGACTTTACTGTAGAATTGATATTAAAGCTTAGATCTGAAGGATGAGGAGGAATAACTATGTAGTGTTGGAGCTCAGAGATGCCCAAATTGAATAATACTACAGTATGACATATTAATATGCTCAAAAGACACTCAGGTATTCAGAATATGAGCAGAAGAGCAAAAGAATCAAATACATCCTATAATAGTACCAATCTTAGAGTTTTAGTATATTTTAAAATAGATTATCATGCTAAGTGAAAAAAGTCAGTCAGAGAAAGATAAGTATCTTATGATTTCACTCATATGTGGAGTCAAATGAACAAAATAAAATAACAATAAAAGCAGACTCATAGATACAGAGAACAGACAGATAGCTGTCAGAGGGGAAGGGGTTTGGGGGACTGGGTGAAGGGATTAAGCAAAAACAAAACAATCAGACACATACAATAGAGTTGCCAGAGGGAAAGGGGGTGGAGAGATAGAAGAGGGTAAAATGGGGATAAATGGTGAGGGAAGGAGCTATAACTTTGGGTGGTAAACACATGATGCAATATACAGATATATTATAGAGTTGTTCACTTGAACCCTGTATAAGGTTATTAACCAATGTCACCCCAATATTCTCGGGATCTAAAGAGTTTGATTATTATATGATTGACATGTCTAAATCATGGATTACAGATGAATGTAAAAGAGAGAGGAGTGGGGATGGCATGTACTGAGCACCCAACTATGTGTTAACACTGCTTTACTTTTCATATGTATTATTCAATTCTCATAGCAAACCTGTGAGACAAGATTATTTTTCCCAACTCATGTATTGGAATGCATATTCTAAAAGGTTAAGCAACATTGTCCAGGGCCTTGAGTTTGAGAAATGTAATTCAAGTCTCCATTTATCTAATTCCAAAGTCCATGCTCTTGCTAGTAGGTCACCCCTGCTGGATATTTCCATGGAGACTGAATAACTTCACTAATTTCTCCCACACCAGGCTGAGTACTACTGCAGAGAATTTTATAATCCTTAACTACGCCAAACATTTTTTTGATGAGGGAAGATCTGCAAAAGAGGAATTAGGGCTTTAATTTTCTTTAGACGTGGCCTATAAGATAAAAACACACACACAACAACAACAACAAAAACACAAAACATTGGTTCAAGGAACACCGGAAAAATTGAGGTTTATGTTCCATAGATTTAAAATTAGTGGACTACTTTTACAAGACAATAGATTAAATACTTCCCCTCCCCCAATTCATTAAAAGGATAACAAGGAGGAATAAAATAATATTCTCATAAGAGCATGACTACCCTGAAAATGAAAGGCAGCTGGAATCATACAGATGATTGATTCAGAGCCTGCACAAGAGAAGGCTGTAGCTGATAACAGGGACTTTCTTAATGGTAGAGCCATAAACCAAAGTAATTGAAGTGAGCTTCCTTACTTCCATTCAGTTGGCTTCCCCAATTTCATTCTTTTTTCTCCAACCCCAACCAGCCCACATACCCTCAAATAACCTCATATGACCAACATTTCACCACACTCAAATAACTTTAAATCAGACCCTCCTCATTCAGGAAACAGATTGACAATAAGAGATACCTGCTAATAAAACCAGTTCTTCAAACTTATATGTGAACAGAGGAAAGGACCATGGGATATATGCACAGATAAGCAAATATCACATCAACTGACACCAGAAGCAGCAGACATTTCAGAGTAAATAGTATCGCCAAAATATTATCATTAACTAGAGGCCTGGTGCATGGATTCGTGCACAGATCCGTGCACGGATTTGTGCTCTGGTGAGGTCCCTCAGCCTGGCCTGCACCCTCTCACAATCCAGGACCCCTCAGGGTATGTCAGACTGCCAGTTTTGGCACTATCTCCATAGGCCAAGAGGGATGGGGCCGAAACCGGAAGTCTGACATCCCCCAAGAGATGTAGCAGTGGGTGAAGTGACAGGCAGCCAAGGAGGAGCCCGAGCCCCGGCTGGGCACTGCGCTGCTCCTGCTCATTCTGACTCTGCTGCACCTGCCGCCGCTGCTGGGTAGTGCTGCTATGGAGGAGGGAGAGGCTTGCGCTCACCAGCCATGAGCCCAGTGTCTGGCACCTGTCAGCTGAGCGGCGCACCTGCTGTGGGAGCACACTGACTACCCAGGGGCAGCTCCTGCTTGAGCATCCGAACCCTGGTGGTTGGTGCGCGTCATAGCTACTGGTCAAACCATTGACTGGTCGCTTAGGGTTTTATATATACTAGTATAGATGCCCTCAAGAGGACTCTACTAAACCCATAAAACAAGAAAAGGCTAGCACAGAAAAGAAACAAAACAAGAAAAGTACCAGGTCTCAGAAAGATGAGAACATCTCAGAGTTAGCTAACTCCAGGAAGTAAAAAAGAAGACATGCTTCAAAGTTGTCTAAAAGCAGGAATGTGTGTGGTGCTATCTCAGTGTGTTTTTACTTTGCATTTACCTGATGATTAATACTGTAGATGGCCGCCTGGGAAGGCACATGGACATTTCCTTAAATTGTTGTCAGCTGAGCCGGAGGCGATTGGCAGAGCCATGTCTCGGTTGCACCCTCCCCAAGAAGGTGGGGGGTATTATCAGTACTGACTTTTTACCTTTGTCCAGATGTCGGGGAGCTGGCTTTGATATGTAAATCCAGGCAAGCACCAGGAATGCTAGGGCCTACTCAAGAATGCAAATAAGCTCCTTTGATCCTAAGTTTTGGTGATACTTCCTGGTATTTGGGGGTATAAAATAAACTTGCTGCGTGGGCTGGGGTCCCTGCCTCCCCATCAGAGAGGGTGGCGTCCCACCTGGCTCCCAGCTTTGTTTCTATCTTTCGATCTGGTCTCTTTCTTTCTTTTATTTCTTAATCCCCAGCTCCTCTACTCAGGAACTGGACCCGCTCTCTGCACTGGACGTGGAAAAGAGAGAAATGCCTACAAATACTGTTGAGCATCTTTTCATGCATCATTTGTTTATCTATTCTGTGAAGTGACTATTCAAATAATCTTTTGCCCACTTTAAAATTAGACCGGTTTTCTTTTTATATTGATTTATAGTAGTAAGAGTTTTTAAAATACCTGTTACAAATCAATTGATCACATATATGTAGATCTATTACTGGACACTTTATTCTAGTAATGTCCAACAGAAATTTAATTTATAAGTAATATATGTATATAGATATTTATATAATTATAATGATATAATATTTAATTATTAAACACATTAAATTATATAATTGGTTAATAATTTATATAATTATTAAAATTTACATATCTATAATTAAGTTATATGAATGATAAAATTTATTTTCCAATATATTTAATTTATCTCCACAAGACCCAGACCCAGGACAGACTTAAGGGAGACTTCACTTATATGACCTTAAGTTTTCTAATAATCACAAAATAAATTAAAAATTAATTTTATTTTAATACACTTAATACATTTGATACTAAATGTTTCAAAATTATAATTTCAACATGTGATCTAATAAAAATATCTGGTAATAATTTTGTTCAGGAGACTATTTCTTTTTTAAATATATATTTTATTGATTTTTTACAGAGAGGAAGGGAGAGGGATAGAGAGTTAGAAACATCGATGAGAGAGAAACATCCATCCAGCTGCCTCCTGCACACTCCCTACCAGGGATGTGCCCGCAACCAAGGTACATGCCCTTGACTGGAATTGAACCTGGGACCCTTCTGTCTGCAGGCCGACGCTCTGGCCATTGAGCCAAACCAGTTAGGGCCAGGCGACTATTTTATTTGTTATTAATATTACCACTCCAGGATTATGATAGTACTTGAATTATACATTTTCAGTCATCGGATTACTCAACATTTTAAAATTTTCATTTCTGAGAAGTATTATCATTGGATATAAAATTCTTTGTTAGCAGTTGTTTGCTTTTAACATTTTAAAGAGGTCATTTTAGTGACTTCCGATTCATGTTATTTTCTGAAGAGACCTTTCCAATCATTCTATTTGTATTCGTTTCTACATTAATAGTTCTTTCTGTGGCAGCTTCTAAGATTTTCTGCTCCTCACGATGTAGTCTGACCTCATACTGAGGTTTGGTGTATCTGGATTCTCTATTTTAGGTTCCCAGCGACACGGGAATCTCCACGCTGCTACGCAACGCTGGATTATTTCCTGAGTTCGCGCTGGATTATTTCCTGAGCTCTGCAAATGGCTCCATTTATCCTCAGACTGCTGGTTTCCAATGTCTTGGACGTTTACTTGAGTGACCAGGTTGGTGCTAAGCAAACACTGAAAGTGACCCCATGAAATGTCGGACCGTGGGCAGGCCCTGCAGGCCATTTTCCTGGGGCCCACAGCTTCCCCCCACACTCCTTGTATGGCGTGAGGAAGGTCCTTCGGGCCAGACTCCTATGGCCTGCGCAGGGGAGCCACCCAGGGTCGCTCTGGCAAGGGATTCGCTGGTGTCTTCATCACTCGTGGCTCTGGCCTGCCTGGGAGATCCCGCGAGATCTGCTCTGCAGCAGGAGGACCTTGCAGTATCCGGGTATCCTGGAGGCGTCCCCACCTGTGGCCCCGCCTACACCTGCCTGGCTCCTACCTGCCTGGCTCCTACCTGCAGCAGGAAGACACGCATGCGCAGTTCAGCAGTTCGCGCCAGCCGCCCCCCCAGCTCCAGCCTCAGGACTTCGAGGCCTGTGCGAACAGATGCTGACCCAGCCCTGCGGGCCACCTCCTGGGACCAAGCGGTCCCCGCTTACGATGCAGAGTGGGGGAAGTCGCTGGAGCCATTCCCTTTAAGTCCGGTGCAGGGAAGACACCCATGGTCTCTGGGGGGTTCAGCTCTCCAAGGTGTCTCTCTAATCGGTGGACTTCCCGACAGACACTGCCTTGGATGGCAGGACTAAGGAGAGCTGGCTTTAGGGGTACAGGCGCCTCTCTTATGGGACAGGCTGGACCTTGGCACCGCAGCGTGTGCCCCTGAAGTCCCAGCCTGTGGTCCGGTCTATCCCTCCACTGACCACACCGGCTGGACCTCGCAGTAAGAAAAATGAGCTAAACCCTGTCTTTGCACTTAGCTGAGAGGTGAGTGTCCATTTATAGCTGTTAAGTCCAAATAACCTTTACTTTAACTTGAAGAATTCCACCAGAAATCTTTAATTGACTTCAATTATCGTACAGAAGAGGAAGAAAAGAATTGGCGACTTGTTACTGCTTAATAATAAAACATTTGTAGGAACGTGGCTTATTGCTCTGGCGCTGCTAAGACGTTCAATGGGAGGAAATAATTATGATAATATTATCCAGAACAGATGTGCTGGAAATTGTCCCATAACTTTGATACGGTTTTAGCTCCTTTGAGAACCATGGTTGGACAGCTCCTGCCTTTTTGTGTGTGTGTGAATTGATGTATGTGTATAAATTTACATTTTTCAGAGATTGATGGTGTGTTAGATAAATGTTCATCTAACCACCATTCATTCTGCCTGTTTGCAGATGGAACAAAAAAGGAATATGAACTGACTTGGCCAAAGTCAGAAGGAGCTGTAACTGATTTTAAATAAGGTCTTCAGATGTCCAATAATATTTTCTATGTTTCCCTGAGAGAAAGCCGGAATAAGAGCACAAACCAAATGTTAGAGTCCTATTGCCTAAATACCGTTAATGCATCCTCACAAACTTCAGAAGGTATCAAAAGCTAGTGATTATATTACAAACACTCTACATGTATGAGCACCATGCTAATAGAGATAACCATAAGTAGGTAGTTTGCATTAATTTAAAAGCATATTTGTTTGTTGCATCAGAACTTTTTGTGAAATTGATTTCAGAGAGGAAGGGAGGGGGAGAGAGAGATAGAAACATCAATGATGAGAAAAGAATCATTGATTAGATCCCTCCTGCATGCCACCTACTGGGGATGGACCCCACAGCCCTGGTTCATGGCTATTCTCAACTATTGAGCTACACCAGCTGGGCAGAACTTATTTTTTAAAAATAAAAAAAAAGTCTTTCAACATATATCCTCTGAGACATAAAAAGGTACTAGACAACTGGCATTTCTGTGTGAAATCCTCAGAAGTCTATCAAATGCTTTTAAAAATAGTACTGATAATAGGCATTGCCATATGGTGCTTATTTGGCACCAGGCACTGTCTGAGCAGTTTATAATCACACAATCCACACTGTACAGCGAGGAGAGTACTGTTATTATCGTGTTCATTTTATAGATGACAAGAGGAGTTCGGTTACTTTCTCAGAATCACCCAGAAAATAAATATTGGAACCAGGATTCGAACTCTTAAAATATGGCTCTAGATTCTTTGCTTTTATTATCTCCTCTCCCACAGCCAGCACATGTTTTATTTGGTATAGAGGGTGTCTAATCTCAGTATGCACATATACTTTTCAGAACTTATCAAAAAGCAAATGCCCAGAAGTCATCGATGCAGGAGGAGCTTCTAATAACCAGGCAGACAAGCTCTCCACCAGGCTGCCGAGAGACCTCACCTAAAAAAGGTAAGTCCCCTACGTGATACCCTGGCCTCTTGGTTATATTTCCTGTCTTTCTTCCCCACACCTCAGCCTCTGGTCAGTTGTAGGGGACATGACCCCATGCAAACCTATCAAAGCATTGCCCAATGAAGCTTGTGTGCTCCTGCCATCTTGTGCTTATGTATCTTCCTTTGATCAGCTCTGAAATGCTTTGTGCCCCCTACACTTTGTCTATATTTTCCATTTGTCTGGTGTTTTTTTTTATTTCTGCTCTCTTGTCTTCTTTGGATGAATCGGGTATATTTAATTATTCCATTTTTTCCTTCTCCATTTTCACTTTGTATTCTTTTAGTTTTCTTACAGTGGTAATTTCCAGAAACTGAACTATGAATTTGTAATATATTATAGTCCATCTTAAATTAGCACATTTGTCGCTTCTTAGTGCAAGCACCTTCGAGCAGTTCAACTCCATTTACCTCATTCCTGCTTTTTATGCTCCAGTGTTTTCATAATTTTACTTCTGCCTTACAAAACAATGCTGTTCATTGAAGTAGTCAATTTTCATGTATGTTTACCTTTCCAATGTTTGTCTTTATTTCTGAAGTTCTGTTTCCATATAGTGTCATCTTTATTTAATATGAGGAATTATCTTACAATATGCATGAGTGCAGGCCAACTGATTGTGTATTGCTCAACTTTTCTTTTTTGTACATTTGGTAGATCTTGACCTTCATTTTTGAAGGGTATTTTACTGTAAAGAGAGAGAATTCTAGGTGAATTGCCTTTTCTTTTTGATCACTTTAAAGATACCCCATTGTCTTTCGCCTCCCATAGTAAGGATGACCATTAAGATGTAAGTTTTTGCCCCTTCCGCGTGGCTCAGTGGTTGAGCATAGACCTATGAACCAGGAGGTCACAGTTCAATTCCCTGTCAGGACACATGCCTGGGTTGCAGGCCCTATCCCCAGTAGGGGGCATGCAGGAGGCAGCCAATCAATGATTCTTTCTCAATGTTGATGTTTCTGTCTCTCTCTCCATCTCTCTTCTTCTCTGAAATCAATTAAAAAAAAAATATATATATATAGTTTATATACATTAAAATAAAGATATAAGTTTTATTTTTGCTTTTTTGAAAGCAATGTGTGATTTTCTTTGGCTGTTTTTAAATTTTTCTGTCTGATATCTAACTGGTATATAAAATATATAAATCACCTGTAGATTTCTCTCTTTTTCTTATTTTTCTTTGATTTTTTCTATTCTTTTGGCATGCCTCATATGTTTGGATTGGATGAAAATTGTATAAATTCCAAATGATACTATCTTCCTCCAGATGGGCTAAATTTTCTTTTGCCCATGAAGGCTAGCTTTCAGTGGTCCTTAGGCCTACTTATTTTAGTTTTGTCTTTATTTCCAAGGTGCGATCCCACTATGAGAGCATAGCCCTTCTGGGGTCTCAGATGAAAGCCTTAGGCACTTAGCAAAGCCACCCCACCTTGGCAGAGTGAATGCCAGCCTTTCTCTCAATGCCCTGTGGCTGCTGCCATCTCTGGTTTAGCACTCTAACCTCCCAGATGCTAATTTTACTAAGTTTTTAAAATTTTTTTTGAGTCTTTCCTGTAAGTGCAGTTTAGGGTAGAAGTCAGCTGATGATTTAGGGGAGAGCTGTGTACGAACTATTGAACTTCATCTCTGAGGTTCCTCCTTTCCTGATGACTGTGAAGTGGGGCAGCCCCCAGATCTGGCCTCCGTGTCTCAGCACAGTAAGGCTTACACTTCTTGCTGTTTCCTTTCTCTGATATTTGGAAAATGATTTCAGTGAAGTCTTTCCTTCCAGAAAGAATGTGAATTTCTCATTACATACTTCCCTTCTCTCAAGGATTTTAGCCCTTCAAGCCCTGCCTATACTGGATGCTTTCCAAAACCTTTAAATCTATGTTTTATACATTTTTTCCCCAGCTTTTTCATTGTTTTCTACTGGAGGGTTAGTTTAAAACAAGCTATTTTAATATGGATGGAATCAGAAGGCTACAGATGTTTTTTGTTACAAATAGTGTTTTATTCAGAAAAGGTAACAAAATCCATGGTAACAATTTAAAAAATTCAGAAATTAAAAAGATATATGATGAAAAGTATACTAACATGACCCCAGTTATTCTTTATAATTCAACGAAGCTTTGTTATACATTTATAATCACAGACAGGCATGTGTTTATGTATTTATGAATTTGTGCATACATGTGTGTGAACTTGTTAACTATTATACCACTTTCTAATTAAGAAATTTACGCTACTTTATTAATTTAAAACACTTTCACCACTCTTTCTTTTTATTTTTAACTCTTATATGTTTATGTTAAATTTATCAAATATTTTCCTTAATTATTTCTCAATTTTGTGGCATCTCACTTAGAAGGCCATTCTTACTTCAAGCATTATGTTTTTAAAAATCTTCAATGTTTTCTTGAAGCCCTTGAAGATTTTCATTTATTATGTTTAAATGTTGGATCAATCAAACATTTATTTTGGTATAAGGACAGGAAGGAGAAATCTCACTATAATTTTCCAAATGGCTATCCATTCTTTTCTAATACTGTTTTTTTGAATTCATCTTTCCCAAATAAATTTGAAAGTGATGCTGTATTTGAACTAAATTTCTATAAATAGTACTTGATATGATTGTTGGCTCTATCTTCAGATCTATTGATCTAGAAATCTATCGGCCAGTACTAACTTATTTTATTTATTTGCTTTGTAATATATTTCAGTACTTTATGTGTCTGACTACTGATGTTTAAAAAAAAAAATCCCAGCTAGTCTCACATGTTTAAATTTTGATAAGACCTGTAAAAAGTCATTATTTTGTCTGCTAAATATTCCAGTTTGAGAAACACTATATTATATCGGATGCCCTGTGCTTTGCTTTGAGTTATCATTCCAGTTCCCTGGACCATAATTCCTATACATTTTATTAAAGTGGATCGACGGTATCTCTAGAGCTTATGACTTGAGATCACATGTCATATGCAGTCCACAGTGTGGTGGCATGTTTCTTGGCACCTGGCAGAGTCCCTCCAGGAGGGATCATCCTTTTCTGTTTTCTGTCACAAAATTAGCCTTAGTCTGTCTGAGTAGGACTTAAATAACATAAGTGTATGAAATGTGTCACAAAGAAGTTCTTAATGTATATAGGCACCAAGTTGTAGTCAGCTCAAAAAGGAATAACCAGGTATGTTTCTACATAGATTTGTTCTCAGTTCTTAGCTCTCTATCTCTTACAAATATTCCTTGCATATTTGAAAGGACACTTAAAAATACATTTATCCATTTCAGTAATCTCCAATATGTGTCTCAACATTAAATGTTCTCACTTAGTTCCTAGCTCATTTTTATCTACTACATATATTCTTTGCGTTGTTGTACTAGTAAATAGTAATTCTTCATACAATGCTGAATATGCACAAATTCAAGACTTTGCCACTCACTCTTTTAAATTATGATTCTAACCTATATTATATTAAAGTAATAAATACTATAAAACTCATTTCATAATAACACCAGTTTCACCCTAGCTGGTTTTGCTCAGTGGATAGAGCGTCGGTCTGGGGACTGAGGGTCCCAGGTTTGATTCATGTTGGGGGCACATGCCGCGTTGTGGGCTCGATCCCCAGTGTTGGGCATGCAGGAGACAGCTGATCAATAATTCTCTCTCATTATTGATATTTCTATCTCTCTCTACCTCGCCCTTCCTCACTGAAATCAATAAAAATGTATTAAAAAAGAATTCTAAAAAAAATGACACGTTTCTTCTACATGTTTTAATAGATGTAAGTTTTCTTATGTTAATGTTTGTTATTCTAATGAAAATGTCACAGAATAATACCTGAAATTTCAATAGTGTTACAATTTACAATTTTTTTTCACATATAGTATTTAATTTGATTTTGACAAAATCTTCATGAAATAGATAGATGTTCGTATTTACAACTTACAACTGGGAAAAGCAAAATGCAGAGATGTGAAGTGATTTTTGACTCACCCTCTATTCAGTGTACTTTGAAATTACTTGATAATAAAATTAGTCATTTTGCTTTAAATTATTGTTATTAATTTGTTTATTTAAATTTTATTAAGAACCTAGGGAGGATATTCTGAACTTCTCCCTGCATTTATCAGAATTGTGAAATTATTGAAATAGTGACATACAAATTTTATCTTAACTTTTACTAATAGCAGAATATTTTATTATCACAGAAGCTTCATTTCAAATATATTATCTTTTTCCCAATCTGAAGCCTATGACATTTTTTTCACTAGAATAATAAGCCATGAATAATCACAAAAACATGGAAAAGTATTATACTCATACATTTTGATAAATGATTGAAGACAGAGGACTCCTGGTATATTGTTTTTTTCTGAGCGTAAACAGATTTATATTAGGGACTATTTTAAATACCCACTTATGCTTGGAAGGTAAGCATGTATTCATTTGGTTGATGGCAAACTGAAACACAGGGTTTCTGCAGTCACATAGGTAGGGTAGACACTTCAGATCAAGTCAATGAGTCATCAAGTTTTGCTCACAACAAGCTAAGAGTTGAGCGTTTTCATTGTGTCATGTCATTGGGCGAATCCAAAATCTGGGAGATTAAAAAAATAGTGGGAATATGTTTTGGTTGGTAGATTAGGCTGGAAACCTAAAATTAAAAAAGCAAGGTAAACATAATAAAAAAATGAAATCAATGAAGATACAGAAGAGATTAAGAGTCTAGCTAGGTTTACCAGTCCACAAGGTCAAAGATGAATGTAGCCGTGGAGGCTTGCATAGGAGAGATACCACATAAGTAAGTGTGTTCATGCGGCTCTTGTGTATATTACTCTGGGAGAGTTTATCACTCTTCCTTTTCTTGTTTTATATGAAGAAGTAGTAAGGCATGTGACCTGGTGTAAACCCACCTAAGATTATCGAAGGGGATATTAGTCCATAGCAAAGCAAGATCTATTTTGAATGTGTTACAGCTCCTACATGACTTGTTGCATTATAAATCAGGGTTTAATTGACTGCTGCCATATTTTAATCATTTAAAATGTTGTTTATTCATAGAATAGTGTCCACAAATACTTGCAAGTTTTTAATTTATGTACAAGAATACACACACAATATATGCACATTAAGATCCATTTATGTATGATCACAAGACAAATGAATGTATCTTATAATATGTATTATTTCCTTTTATCTGCCCATGCTCTATTTCCTCACCATACCATAAATGTTAAAATTATAACATTCAGCATGATATTACAATAAATGTGAGTATTTTGCAAACAATTGAAAACCTGACTGAGAATAGTAAATCCTTTATTTGCTCTTTACCAAAAAACATTACTAAATAGAAACTCTATTGTATATGCTGAATTGTTGTTCCTTCTTCATAAAACACATCTTGTTTAAACCATTTAAATATTTTCCTTATGTCAATTGAAGAAATATAACAATCCTGAAAGAGGAATGTTCCTTTACAGTGAAAAAAAAAAAAATTGACCAACCCACAGATAATTTCTGCTGATTCTAATGGCTCTTCCCCAGGTCGTTGGTCAATATGACGGTGTGGTTGACAGTAGTCTCCAGTGTAGCACTGGCAGAGAAAGCTAGCCTGGGCATGCACCAGCCAAGTATTCTTCCACGTCCTCACACGCTGAGTAAATCTTTGCTTACTGGCAGCCTTGCCCCCTGGTTGGAGCCCTTGCCTGGAAAGGAGAAACAGATATAGATGTGAAAACTTGGGCTAGGGTGAAAGAGGAGAGATGGAAGAGTTCAGGAAAAAACAAAGGGAAGGATATGATAATTCTTTTCCATAAAAATAAAAAATAATGTTTTAGAATGATGAATCAAAGTGAGAAATGTTCATATATAATTCATAACCATGTAACTGTTGCTTTTTTGGATTTTTAAAACCATACACTGAAAAAAGTGTTTAGATAAGAGTATTGATAGTGAACAAAATTCAAGTACAAACTTAGGTCCACATAAAAAGCTGCACATGGGTGTTTATAGCAGATTTATTTATAATTGCCTAAACTTGGAAGCAACCAAGATGTCCTTCAGTTGGTGAGCAGATAAGTAAACTATGAACAATTCAATAAGAAGAGAATGAATTGTCTAGAGGGTGTTGGGGGAACTGGTTTATGATATGAAAATTATAATATGCATTCCAACCTAACAACATTCACAGATGAATATAGATTAACTAGAGGCCTGGTGCATGAAATTCATGTATGGGGGGGTCCCCTCAGCCCATCCTGCACCCTCTCCAATCTGGGACCCCTCAGGGGATGTCTGACTGCTAGTTTCGGGCCTAAACCAGCAGTCAGACATCCCTCTCACAATCCTGGACCGCTGGCTCCTAATCACTCACCTGCCTGCCTGCCTGGTCACCCTTAACTGTCCCCCCCCCCCCCCCTTGCCAGCCTGATTGCCCCTCACTGCCTCTGTGTGATGGCCTGATCGCTCCTAACTGCTGCCTCCCTGCCGACCTGATCACTCCTAACTGCTGCCTCCCTGCCAGCCTGGTTGTTCTTAACTGTCGCGCCCCCCCCCTGCTCCGCTGGCCTGGTCACCCATTACTGCCCCCCTCACCAGCCTAGTCGCCCGTAACTGCCCCCCTGCTGGCCTGGTTGCCACCAACTGCATCCCCCCTGCTGGCCTGGTCTCCCTTAACTGCCCCCTCCCCCCCGTTGGCCTTGTTGCCTCTTACTGCCTCCCCTGCCGACTTGGTCGCCCCACGCAACCTGCTTGTTCAGTCGTTTGGTTGTCTCTCATTAGCCCCCCTGCCAGCCTGGTTGGAGGCAGCCATCTTGTGAGGGTGTGATGGTCAATTTGCATATCACCTCTTTATTATATAGGATTAATGTCTAATGTCCTAAATATGAAAGATAAAATATGGAAGATAAGAAAACTTATGGAGAGAGCATATCTTGGTGACATAAAAGGAAAAAGGGCTTCTTAAAACCAAATTGACTATCACAACCAAATTGATTATTTTAATCAAACCCAAATTAAATATTAATAATCAGGATGAGAGAAATTATTTTTAATGACTAGACTCTATAGGAGATTATTATTTAGAATATGCAAGAACCCTACAAAAGTTTTGTAAAATATACCAATCTCAGTAGGAAAATAGGCAAAAATCAAGAGAATTTACAAAAGAGGAAATTCAGTAGGCCAACAAAAATATGAGGACACAGCCTAACTCATAAGTGAGAAATACATATTATAAGAATAATGAGATATCACTTTATACTTATTGAACTGGAAAAATAGAAAACTGGAAAATGATGAGTGTGGACGGGAGGGGGATATGGACTTCTGCTGGTGCAAAGATTGACTATTGCAGCCGTTTTGTAGAGCAATCTGGCAATACTCGGTCAAAATACCCATGTGTGAGCCTTAGCTGGTTTTGCTCAGTGGATAAAGTGTCAGCCTGCGGACTGAAAGGTCTTGTGTTCTATTCCGATCTAGGGCACATGTCTAGGTTGTGGGCTCGATCCCCAGTAGGGGGTGTGCAGGAGGCAGCCGATCGATGATTCTCTCTTATCATTGATGTTTATTTTTTTAAAAATATATTTTATTGATTTTTTACAGAGAGGAAGGGAGAGGGTTAGAGACTTAGAAACATCCATGAGAGAGAAGCATCAATCAGCTGCCTCCTGCACACCCCCTGCTGGGGATATGCCCTCAACCAAGGTGCATGCCCTTGACTAGGAATCAAACCCGGGACCCTTCAGTCTCCAGGCCAATGCTCTATCCACTGAGCCAAACCAGGTAGGGCTATCATTGATGTTTCTATCTCTCTCTCCTCCCTTCCTCTCTGAAATCAATAAAAATATATTTTAAAAAATATGCATGTGTATACTTGACCTGTTCCTGCTTCCTTACAGATTTCTACTTGCCTCTTTAGAATTGAAGTGTCTTAATTTGGTGCACATTATGAATTAAGGAACATTGCATATTTACCAATGTGTGTTTATTCATCTCCTCTTTACTTTTTTTCTTTTTCCCCTCTTTTCATTCTGCCTACCAACAATAAGACATGTAATGTCTATATTAGTTTATTTTGCATAAATGTGTCAACCGATAGTCATTGGCACAATTCATCCCCAACAGGAATCCTGAGTTTGGGGTGTGGTGAAGAAGGAAACTTTATTCAGTGCAAACAACTCCATTGTGATATAGCAGGGCTATGAGAATAGCAGGGGTGTGGAATAGCTGGTAGTGTTACAGCTCTATTATGAAGCATCAGGGCTGTGGAAAGGTATGGCTTTGAGGCAGCCCTTGGGGGGAGAAGGGGGAGGGAGTAGTGCTCTAGGGAGAGGCAGCTCATTGGTGAGTCTAGACAGCTCTGCTCTGTCCTATTTGTCTGCTCTGTTCCATGCCATTCTGCACCACTCTGCCCTGCTCCCCTCTGCCTTCTCTGCTCTACTCTGGTCTGGGGAGACTTTTTCATTGTTTCAGCTTCATCCAGGGAAATGCAGTCTTCAGTCTTTGGTAGAAAGGGAAAAAACGAGCTCTTCAAGCAGAGGAGGCTGAGTTATAGAGACAGAAGTCCTTGCCCCATCCTTGATTGGTCTGTCTTACGAGAATTAAACAAAACAAAACAAAACAAAACAACCCAACAACAAAATTCTGTGATCTACAGGATAAATGAAGAAACTCCTTGAAAATTACCCTCCAAATCCTTTCATTGATCCAAAAAACACTGTTCTGATTGGTCAGTATGGAGCTGCTATGATTGGTTGGTGAAGCTGCTGATGGGATTATATTTATGTAGTTTCTATTGATGGGGAAATTCTCAGTCCTATTGGTTGAAATACAATTCCAGGAACTCCTTGGTAAGGGCTGGCTCAAGGGTTAGGAACAGTGCCGGCAGACACTTCAGTGTGGGAGGCTGGCAGTTCAGTGCAGGCTTCTCCCTGAATCACAGTATGTGTAAGAAGCTCCTGTTTAGAAATGGCTGCTAGGCTTCGTTTTTAAAATTTGAGCCCAGTTAGCCACCTGGCATCCTTATTATTTCTTAGGATCCACAAATGCAAAATTAATGTTAAACATTTGTTGGAAGGATGTTATAAGTTTGTTCTGGTCCAGAACAAACCTGGTCAGTGGTAACAGGACCTTGTTGCTTGGATTCAGATGAAATAAAAAAAAAAAAAATTAAGGCGATTTAGATCATATGGAAACCATTTCCAAAGTCAGAGGGGCCACAAAACTTCAGTTTCTCTTTTGATTCAGCATGTATGGAACTATTTGCTGTTCCTGGAAGTTAAGAAGCTACAACAGTAGAGGTTGTTTTTATTTTGTTCTAAAAAGTAAGTATAAGTGAGCAGAATAGATTAAGTGCTTAGATGCTTGCCTCATGTCAATTTATAGTCACTATAATTAGAAAGCATATAATTTTTAAAAGAAAAATATAGTGCCTGTGACTATATCAATGCTATTTTCACTAATAGTGTGTGACCATCTAGGAAACTAGTTCTGCCTCCTTCATTCACGGGCCCGAGTACTGTTGAGACCTTGTTGTTTATCTCTTTTCTGGGGTCATTCCCCACTGTAAGGTTAAACCTATGTCCCTGCTGTGAACACATTTCAGCCCATCTGAAGCGGAAAGAACAAAGATGAGGATAAACAACCTGTCTTTCAAATGATAACAAGGACATTATCCCCATTACTGTTGTTCACATTCTGTTAGTCTGAATGTTCTCTCATAGAACCCCCTAGCTTTGTGGAAGCTAGGAAATGGGATTTTTTTTTTCTGAATGGCAGTATGCCTGGATAAATATTAGGTGTGGCAGAGACTAGTTAGCTAGCTGTTTAGCAAACCCGTTTTCTTTCTTTAAAATCTTTATTGTTGAAGGTATTATATATGTCCCTTTTTTTCTCCTATTGACCCCTTATATACCACTCCAGGCCTCCACCACCCTATGGTCTGTGTCCATGGGTTATGCATATATGTATACTAGTTCTTCGGTTGACCTCTTCCCAACCAGCAAACCCATTTTCTAATGTTTACTAATCTAGTGTGGAAAAGATAAAAACAGATTGTAGATGTGGGCAGCTAGTAGTCTGAAATGCCTTACATTATTTATTGTGAGATTGGATATGAAAGCAAGTTACAACCATCTATTAAAACCCACCTTAAATATAAATACACAAATATATTAAAGGTAAATGGATGGAAAATACGGAAAAATGGATGGATAACTAATCAAAAGCCAAAATAGCTAAATTAATATCAGGAGAAGTAGACTTTAGAACAAGGAATAATAGTATTCATATAGTATGAAAGAGACATTTCATACTGATAAAAAAGTCAATTTATGAAGAGACTATATAAATTGAAAATTTATATTCACATAATAATAAAGCTTCAAAATACATGAAACAAAATCCAATCTAATTGTAAAGAAAAATCAGAAATCCAAAATTATGTTTGGTAAAAAAAAAAAAAAAAAAAGCATTATTTTCCTCTATGGTCAGGAGCAAGGCAGTGATATCTGCTCTTACTACTTCCATTCAACTTTTTACTGTTTAATGTTTTGGGGGTCCAAGGAGTTATTCCCCAAACCAAAGTCAAGAAGTCATGTTTTCTTCTTTCTAGTAGTTTTACAGTCTCAGGTCTTAGGTTTAAGTCGTTAACCCATTTTGAGTTGATTTTTGGATATGGTGTGATATAAGGGTCCAATTTCATTCTTTTGCATGTTGTCCTTAGAATAAAAATAGGGCAAGGAAAAGATATAGAAGTCATCATATTTGGAAAAAATGTAATATTGTTTGTTTGTTTTTTAATTTATTTTTTTATTGTTTTAAGTATTACAAATAGTAGTACATATGTCTCCTTTTTTTCCCCATTGACTTCTCCCTGACCTCCCTACCCCCCAGTACATGCCTTCACCTGCCTGTCCTCCCCCCCCCCCCCCAGTGTCTTGTATCCATTGGTTGTGCTGATATGCATGCGTACAAGTCCTTCGGTTGGTCTCTTACAGCCCCCCTCGCCTAACCTCCCCTGTCTTCCCAATGTAGTTTGACAGTCTGTTCAATGCTTCTTTGCCTCTGTATCTTTTTCCCACCATTTCTTTCCTTTAAAAAGTTTTGCCTTTGCAGACTAGAAATAAACATATAATAACAAAACAAAACAAACAAAAAATAATATTTGAGTCCCAATTTCAATGTCCAACAGTTCTGAGTCCCCGTTTCAATGTCTAACAGTTCCTTATGTGTACATGTCAGCAATGATATCTGGATGGTGGCAATGGTGGCAATGCAGGTCCGACCCTCTCTGGTTTGGTCCTAGGTAACCTGCAGTGGTGCACAGCTGCTGACTGCTCCTGTGGCAAGGTGTTGTCAACGTCTTCCATCTCTGGACTGTTTTTCCTCTTGTCTTCGTGGTTGGAGCACACCTGTCATGTAATATTGTTTTTGTTCACAGGAGTCATGATCTGTGTTGGAAAAAAACAACAACAACTATCTTAAGGATACTACAGAAAAAAAAAAGCTAATATAATTGATAGTCTTATTAATCACTTGCACACAGAAAACTCTGCAAAGGACATATTAAAGACCTAAGTAAATGAAGAGATGGATGCATCCAACCTCCCACATGGTATGGTCCTCGCTCTGGGACCCATTCTGCCAGAGCACTATCTGGACCCTGCCTGCTGACCCTGCTTGAGAAAAGAGAGCATGCAGTGAAATATTTTGACTCAGCGCTTCTACTTACAATGTGACTCATGGTACTTCCGCTCACATTTCATTAGCCAGAGCCACTGGTCAAGTTTTTATTTAAAGGATGCAAGGAAATACAATCTTTCCCCAGGAAAGGCACCGGATATTTTGAATAGTAGTGCAGTCTATCTCAACATCCAAGTTATTGATTAAAATGAAAAGGGGAAATTGCTCTGGGGTTTAAGGATTGCCTTTTTAGCACTGGAACTAGTCAGTGGTTTTTTGTTTTGGGAAGCAAAATTCTCTAGTTGAAATTAAGGTCATTTCACACATTAGGGTAATTTTCAAGGAGTTTCTTCATTTATCCTGTGGATCACAGGATTTTGCCCCCCTTTTTTTTAAATTGGGTCATTTATTTTATTTTTTTGGCTGTTGAATTATTTGAGTTCCTTATATATTTTGGATACTAACTCCTTATCAGATTTATGGTTTGCAAATATTTTTCCCATTCCGTAGGTTGTCTTTTTACTCTGTTGATCATTTCTTTTGCTGTGCAGAGGCTTTTTAGTTTAATATAATTCAATTTTACTTTTATTTCCTGTGCTTTTAGTGTTATATCCAAAGATCATTGCCAAGACCAATATTAAGAAGCTTTTTTCCTGTGTTTTCTTCTAGTACTTTTATAGTTTTAGGCCTTAGGTTTAAGTTTTTAATCCATTTTGAATTGATTTCATATATGGTGTGAAATAAGGATTCAGTTTTATTTTTCTTGAATGTTGGATATTTAGTTTTCTCAGTACCATTTATTGAAGAAACTGTACTTTCCTTATTGTGTGTTCTTGGCACTGTTCTTGAAGATTAATTGACTGTAAATGTAGAATTTTTCTGGGCTATTTCTTCCATTGCTCTGTCTGTTTTTATACTCAGACCATGCTGTTTTGATTACTGTAGCTTTGTAGCATATTTTGAAATCGGATAGTGTGATGCTTCCAGCTTTGTTCTTTTTGCTCAAGATTGCTCTAGCTATAATGAAGGATAAAAATTACAAGATCATTTAATTTTGTCAAATGCAGGAGAATTATTTCACAAAACTCAATACCCTTTAATGATTAAAAACAAGCCTCTCAACAAATTGAAAACTCTCAATATAAAGGAATATACTTGAACATAACCTATGATGAGTCCATAGCTAACATCATACTCAATAGTGAAAAGCAAAAAGCTTTTCCTCTAAGATCAGGAACAAGACAAGATGCTCACTCTTACCACTTCTCTTCAATAGAGCGCTGAAAGTCCTGGCCAGAATAATCAGGCAAGAGAAAAAAAAAATAGAGGGCATTAAAATAAAAAAAGGAAGTGAAATTGTCCCTACTTACAAATGACATTATATTGTATATATAGAACATCATAAAGATTCCACCAAACCACTTGAGAACTAATAAATGAATTTAGTAAAGTTGCAGGATACAAAATCAACACACAAAAATAACTCACATTTCTATATACTAGCAACGAACTATCTGAAAAAGAAATTAAGAAAATAGTGCAATTTATGCCAACATCAAAAAATATTTTGGAATAAATGTATTCCAAATGGGGGTGAAAGATCTGTATGTTGAAAACTATAAAACAATGATGAAAGAAATTAAGAAGACACACATAAATGGAAAGGTATCCTGCATTCATAAATCAGAAGAATCAGTTTTCTCTTAATCACTTTTTTTAAAAACTGTCTTGATAGAGAAATGAAAAGAAAGTGAACAGATCTGCCTTATTTTTGATCTTCTTCAACCATTGGGTATTTCCTTTTCTTATTCATCTTATTTCTTAAAACATGATTTAAAAGCTTTATTATTTTGTAAGGAATTTAAAAAGTTAATCTTAGGTAATTCTATGTTCAGTTTTATTCACAAAATTCTTATATGTCCACGATTTCCTCCAGTTTATCATAGTTTAAAGGTCCTCCTTTCTATCTTTTGAATACATTGAATTACATTTTTATTCATCTTTATTTTCTGGTCCTCTTAATAGCCAATAGCATTTTTTTTTACAAATATAATTCACTTTTTGTATAAAATTTATAAAATGAAAACAAATACTTATTCACTTCTTGAATTTATGGCAGACAGGGTGCCCCAAAGGCTCTCTTTTAGAAAGTGAGGGGGGAGAAAACATTGGCAGGAAAGCCCCATGCAAAGCAATTCTTTCTTCCTGGAAAACTGTGGGTATTAGCAATTTCTGATGTTTTCATTAGTTGAAAGAAAACACCAAAGTCATCTTTCTGTGGTTTTGTCTTTTTTAACATAAATCTGAGTTTCCATTTTTCTAGGCAGCAGTTTCTTGCTCCTCAGTACTTTCCTCTGGCAGGGACGCCAGGCTCTGAAGAAAGTTTTGAATGAAACTGCTCTGGTGTTAGATAACCAGAGGGTTGCTAATCCTGTAAGAAAACTGATTCATGGGGGACCCTTTCAAACTGTATTCCTGTCCCCTTCACAGTCCTGTTATCCTCCCGGCCAGTGGTTTTACTACATCATAAATTTGATAAATCGCTTTCCTACTTAGAACTCTCATGCTGTCTATTGTCTGCTGGGTGTCCAAGCGCCTCTCCATCCATGTAAAGGTCCATCTCCACGAAGTGAGCTCTTCCCCATTAGCCATCTCATCTGCTCCTCTGGCCTCAGAACATGTGGTCAAATGGCATCCAAGTGCCTTTAGATCGCCACTGTTTGCATGATGCTTTTCACCTCTGAACTTCTGCTTGTTGGCTTTAGGAAGTCTTTCCCATGGGAATAAAAAACAACTACCCACATATTAATTGAAGGCATCCATTTAAATCTACATGATATTAGAATGAACTTTGCTCAAACCCACAGACCTGTATTCTGTTTCTGTATGTGTAAGGTCAGGGGCAGTATTTCAGAGTTTTCACTTAGACAGCTGTGCATTCGAATGTCTCTTTTTAAATGGTGACTTTGTGTGTGTGTTTTTATTGATGTCAGAGAGGAAGAGAGAGGGAGAGAGAGAGAAAAAAAATCAATAATGAGAGAGAATCATTGATCGGCTGCCTCCTGCACCCCCCCTACTGGGGATTGAGCCCACAACCCAGGCATGTGCCCTGACCAGGAATGGAATCTAGACTTCCTGGTTCATAGGTCGACGCTCAATCACTGAGCCATGCTGGTGGGATTTAATGGTGATTTTGGATCCAGTTCAGGCCTTTTCGAATGTTCAGTTTCACTCATGTGTCACTTCCAGAACTGTTTTCTTCGCTTGGCTCCATAGCAATACAGATGTTGGGGATCAATACAGATGTTGGGGGGGAGGGGCGGAGGAGATATCACTTTTCCTGAGTTTCCTCAAAAGCTAAAAAAAATTGTGCATGTAGCAGACTTTATCTCAGTCTAGAAAAATGGAAAGCATTTATATCAAAATAACAAAAATGATTCAAAATTGATATAAGTTCCTGTCATTTATAGTTCTTTAGGCATCACATTATTTGAATTTCTCAATGTGTGTTTTTTCCCCAGGTTCTTCAACACCAGCCATTTGCTTTATACTTTTTAGACCTTGTTATCCTTCTAATCCCCATTCTAGGCTTTTTATTCTACCAGGAGACTCAGATTCTCTCACCTGCAAATAGAAAGCAATTTCCACATAATCCTTGACTCAGAATGGCTTCTCATGAGTTCATTTAATTAAACAGATTGGACTTAGAAGTTTTGAAGTTTAGACTCATTCCACCCCCCCCGCCCCACTTCAACAATTCTCCCTCTATGTATTGAAGTTTAGACCTATATACTAGTATTCCATTTGCTATGAATTAGGCTAGCTCTCATAGATGCATGGAGGAGAAACAGTATCTTTAGAATTTAAAATAACCAATTCTTTTCTCTCTTTTGATCCTTACACATGTGCCCTCATTCTCTAAGCCAGTGGTCAGCAAACTGCGGCTCGCGAGCCGTGGTTTGCTGCTCTGTTGACTAATGAGTTTGCTGACCACTGCTCTAAGCACACACCCTCTGGAATATCTCTCAGCAAGATGGGAAGCTCCCAAAGGCAGTGTGTTCTGTGTTTTGTTCACCATATTTCAAGTGATTGAATATTATGTGATATATACTAGTAGTGGCAATAAAATATTTTAATTAAATTATATTTTGGCTAGTTGCTGCATTTTTCTGAAAGTTTTTTGCTTCTTAACGTTATCTCAAAGCTCAGGATTAATGGCTATTTAATTGTATTGCTGAATACAAGAATATACTTTATTTATATGTACCTAGCATTCTAAAAATACTCTGATGCAAATTAGTTTTGCATAATCCTTACATGAACTTTGTGGGGTAGATAAAATAGGTAATATTATTCCTGCTGTTTAGATCAAGACACTGTGACACAAATATATTATTGTTTTTCTGAAAAAAAATATAGTAAGTTGGACTTCAAACTTTTCTGAAAAAAAAATAGTAAGTTGGACTTCAAACTTAAAATGTCTTTGTGTAGTATTTTTTTTCTAATAATAAAGGGTATATGCATTTTTTTAAAAATTGGAATATCTTATTTTTGCCTCTAAATTGCCTGGGAGATGAAGAAATTATAATCAGAGCTGTTTAATAAAAGCACACCATGATGCAGAATTGCTCTTTTCAATTAATATTTTAAAATCAAAATTTTCTAAGGTTGCCAATTTCTACAATTCATTGAGGTGAAAGTGACTTAACATAAATTTAACCATTTATAATGAATAATTCAGTAACATTTAATACATTCACAATGTTGTGCAACTACCACTTCTATATAGTTTCAAAACATTTTCATCACCTAAAATAAAATCTCATACATATTAAATACACTATTTCTCCCCCTTTCCCCTGTCCCTTGGCAACCACCAATGTTCTTTCTGTCTCTATGAATTTACCTCTCCGGATAGTTTCTATAAATGGAATCCTACAATATGTGACCTTTCATGTCTGGCTTCTTTCACTTAGTGTGATGTTTTTAAGGTTCATGCATGTTATAGTATGTATCAACTTTTATTCTTTTTTTTTATGGTGAAGTAATTTTCCAATGTATATAGTTTCCACAATTTGTTTATCCATTCAACCATTGGAGGACTGTTTCCAACTTTTGGCTTTTGATAGTGCTGCTGTGAACATATGTGTATATGTATTTGTTTGACTCCCTGTTTTTAATTCTTTTGGTTATGTACCTAGGAGTGGAATTTCTAGGTCATATGATCACTTTGTTTCTAGCTTTTTGAGAAACTGCCAAAGTGTTTTCCACCACACCTGCACCATTTTACACTCCTACCAGCAATATATACGAGTGCCAATTTCTCGTATCCTTGCCAATCCTGGCTATTTTTGTTTTTATGATTATAGCTATGCTAGTGGGCATGAATTGGTATCTCCTGTGGTTTTGATTTCATTCTCTAAATGACAGATGTCCTGAGCATTTTTTCAAGTGTGTTTTTGTCATTAGTACATCTTTCTTTGGAAGAATGGATATTAGTAAACACTTTCTTTGGAAAAAATGGCTATTCAAGTCCTTTGCCCATATTTTAGTTGAGTTACATGCCTTGTGCTCATTGAGTTGTAAGAATTCTTTATTTATTCTGGATGCCAGGTGCTTATCAGATATATGAATATATTTTCAAATACTTTTGCCATCTGTAGATTGACTTTTCCCATTCTTAATAATATATACTATATTTTGGTGCACAAAAGGTTTTAATTTCAGTTAGGTACAATTTGTTCTTTCTTTTGTTGTTCATAGTTTTGGAGATATATATGTATATATGTATATGATAAGGTGTGTTTAATTCATACATAATAACACCTATATATGAAATATTCTTTGTATTAAACCTACTACCCTGTGGATTTTTGAATTCTGTCTTTGAAAAAGTCATCCTATAATATGCGAAGTGCTTGGTTGTCTGGTCAGCTGTTCAACCAATCAAAGCATAATATGCTAATGATATGCTAAGGGCGCTCAACGGCTCACTATGATGTGCACTGACCACTAGGGATTAGATAGTCTGATGGTTAAACAGTCGCTATGATGTGCACTGGCCACCAGGGGGCAGACACTCTGACTGATAGGTTAGCTTGCTCCTGGGGTCTGGCTGAATGGGACTGAGTGAGACTGACCAGACATGCCCTAGAGCCCTCCCATGGTCCCTCTGTGGCTGGCCAACCTCCTGCATCCCTCCCCACCCCGATTGTGCACCGGTGGGGTCCCTCAGCCTGGTCTGCGCCCCCTCACAATCCGGGACCCCTCAAGGGATGTTGGAGAGCTGGTTTCGGCCCAATCCTGCAGGCCAGGCCAAGGGACCCTACTGGTGCACGAATTTGTGCACCAGGCCTCTAGTTTAAGTATAAATGGATATCTGCCCCCACAACATGAAAACACTTCCACAAGCATAATTTTTTTTTTTCAAAAAGTCTCAGTTTGGACAAGGAAGAAGACTCTTGAATCATTATTTTGAAAAATAATTTCATTTTCTCACTGAATTGTAAAGTCTTTCTGAGATTACAATAAAACACAGTCTTTTAAAGGCTATTTAAAAATTTTCATTTTCATTTTTATTTTGCAACATAGATAAAAACAATAGTAAAACATCAATATTACATTAGCAGAAACATTTAACTAAGAAATCCTGCCTGGTCAGCATGGCTCAGTGGTTGAGCATTGATATATGAACCAGGAGGTCACATTTAGATTCACTATCAGGGCATATGACCTCGTTGTGGGCTCGATCCTCATGATGTGGGGCATGCAGGAGGCAGCTTGATCAGTGATTCTCTCTCATTATTGGTGTTTCTCTATATCCCTCTCCCTTTCTCTTATTCTCTGAAATCAAAAAAATATATTAAAAATAAAGAAATTCAGGTATTATTACCCATCCTCTGATTATGATTTATTTATAGACACGTAACTCAGATATTGAAGGCAGTGTTCAAAAGATCTGAAAGCATTTGTCTGTAAAACTCCATGAAATCACATAAAAATTAGCTGCTATGAGAACAAAAATATCTACAATTTGTTTCCTCCTGCCACTTCATAGATTTCTTAGTATGTCTTTGTATTAATAGTTACTTATGGAGAAGGTATAAGATAACACAGAGCAAATCTGTTGCTAAAAAGTCAAGCATACAGCGTTCTCAGTGGGTGTCTGTGTTCCTTTTCTCTATTATGAAAGTGTTTATTGTGTAATTACTATGTAATAGGCAGTGTCCTGGTCCCTATAGGTATAGAAAAGTTCTTTTTTTCTTCTTCTTTGCACTCTCATTATAATGACAGAATACACATAATAAATATATTTACAAAATATCTAAACAAGGTAAGAAGAAAATATATATAGAAAGTGTTCGATAAGTTGTAAAAACAAAATTCAAAATGAAGTTCACTTGGTCTCATTTTGAGGAGGAAGCTGTTGAAAACTTGGTGACTAGCAGCTTTGAATATATAACTAGTCGTTTGCATATACTTCCTAAAGCAGAATTGAAACTAAACAGCTGGCAAAGCTAAGGTGAGACATTATCGCAGACACAATGGCAAAGGTATTCCTTGGTGTTTCATCCCAGACACTGGTAACTTCTGGCCAAGGGAGTGGCATGTGCCTACTTAGAACTGAATCATCTTCTGTCAAGCTCGGAAAGAAAGCGCTGGTGCCACCAGGAGTTCCTCTGGGCAGACGTCATTTGGGTTCTCTAATTTAATAGGGTGCAAATAGATCCTAAAATTAAAAACCCAGTCCTCTGTTTATTTCTTCTGTTTGGGAAGCAGTCAATAAACTCCACAAAACATGAGCTCTGTGCTGTGTTTCCAATGTCAGCTGCCCCTGCAGCCAACTTCTGCTTGCTATGAAAGGATTCCATTGACTTTTACCAACCAGAAACACAGAAGACTGACTATCCAGGAACCCCACTTTATTTTCAGTTATGGCTTCTTCTGTTTCCATATTTAAAAACAAAAAGTCTTTCTTGCCTCTGGTTTTCCAGTTTAGCCAGGTCTTCAATTTTACTAACAACAATGTGTTTATATGGTATTTCAACCCAAAGGAAGCCCAGTTCCTTACATGAATATATACATAGTCTTTCCTTCTTCTCCTCACCTTCCCATCCCACAGCCCTATAAACACAAATCATGTCATTCATGAAGTATGAATTCAAGGGTGGAGTATGCTTGATGTAGAAACAGCATATAACATTGGGTACTATGATTGACTTCATATGGGATTGCTGAAAGACCAGTGTGTGTGTGTGTGTGTGTGTGTGTGTGTGTGTGTGTGGCGGGGGGGGGGGGGGGGAGGCGGATCCATTGGAAATCGAATAAAATTTGGTATGAGGTATGAAAAAGAAATATATTTTAGGATTCAAAGAGAAAATTATTAGCTAAGGATTAAAGATATGAATGAAATGAAAGAGGAAATCACATTAATTGGCAAAACTAACATAAAAACTATCTATAATAATGAAAGCATAATATGTTAATTAGACCGGACATCCTTCTGGACATCCTTCTGGATGACCTTTCAGACGAAGCTGAGGCTGTGAGGGAAGCCTGGGTCCTGGGTGCCTGCCGGGGGTTGGAGGGAAGCGGTACTGTCCGCAGGGGGAAGGAAGGCCTACTCTTGCATGAATTTTGTGCATTGGGCCTCTAGTACTTTTATAATTATGGCGTGCAATATCGAATTTGAGGAAAATACATTATAATGATCACCTGTGTCTTTTGGAACAGTAGATTAAGTGGATAGATACTTTGTCTGATGACTATTAAAATAGTTGAGTTTGATTCTGATTAGAATTTTGAAAATAAGAGCAATTAATAAAAGCTAACAATCCAACCAGGTGAATTTTAATGGTAACGGAAAATTATGTTTGATTCCTAATTATAATACTGAACTTGGATTTGTGTAGTGTAGGCATCAAAATAAACACAAGCCCTTCTGACAATTTTAGGAATAAAGATTCTTAGGCCACACAACTCCCCACTCCCCCCGCCCCCCCCCCCGCCCAGGTATCAAGCAAACACTTTTTAAAAAGTAACAAAACCATAAGGAGAGATCATTCGTTCCTGTACCCCTCCAGGTTCAACAACATAAATAGAAATAAAATGCATCTGCTATAACAGGAATGGTGAAAAAAGAAATTTAGATTTATCTTCCTTAAGTATTCCCAGTTATATCCATATGCTTGTCAGAAAAATCAGTAACTACTTAGTGTATATACAAATGCATGACATATTATTATCCTAGCAATTAAGCTTTCTCACATCAAGGCACAATTTATTTTTCTTACATTATCTTCCATTCTTCTTGATACCCATCATGCCATTAAAAAGAAAAAGATCTTGTTAGGACAACAAATGGCAAGTCCACTCACCATTCTACCCACGCACTTTGTTTCTAATAGGTTGCTCTGTCTCATCATTCGGTTTTGCATCTGATATCTAGTTTGTTATACCTCTGCTGAAACATTCATTTAGTAGTTTAACATTAAAATTTCGGAAGTCACAGACCCACCGCATCTTAGTTCTTAGATGTACACAGAACTTAGAGGGCATTCCGTTCAGTTCCCTTGTATGACAGGTGAGTAAAGATCAGAGAGGGCAAAGAACTTTTCCAAGTTCACACAGTAACTTAGGCAGCAGAACAGCGACAAAGCCCAAATGTTCTGTCTTTCTATTCTAGGCTCTTTGCCAGACACATTTGATGTGCCCATCAATCTTTTCCTTTCATAGAAGTTTATGGAGAACCAATATGAGGACTAAACCAATCTATAAGTAGATACGCTGTTATTTATTAAGTAGCCAATATAATGTACACGTGTGTGTCTACATGAAAATTTATTTTATCTGAACCAGATATAATGAGTAATTTTGTATATTCTTCTTTAGACTCTTCTGTATTTCTTAGATTTTTTTAAAATCACAGAACCATTATTACTTTTAGATTTGAAGAAATAGAACCTTTAAAATGATTTTTTCTCAGAGATAGCAGGCTGAAGCTTGGGGACAAGGTGGGGCTGGAGGGTGGAAAGATGGAGCAAAAAAGAAAAGGAAAAGAGAAAGAACTCATGGACATGGACACAGTACGGTAACTGTAGGGGGGTGGGTAGAAGTGGAGGGCATGGGGGGATAAATGGAGATGGAAAAAATAAAATTATGTATTAAAATAATTTAAAAAATATTTTTTTCTTCATTCTATAATATGGGAGAAATGGCTAATAGGAATACTAAAGCTTGTTTACTGATGAAAGAAATAAATTATTTTTAGACATTCTATTTAGTGTGGATATTTTCAAAATTAGTGTGTTCTTAGCTTTGGGTCATGCAGGGGTTTTACAGTAGGCCAACACAAATAGGGAAAATAATCTGTTTCTCTAGCATGGGAGGAGACTCACACGGGGTAGGGTTGACTCCCATGAATTGAAACAAAGTCCCAATCATAATGTGCATAAGACTGTGGCAGACTCCTGTTTGAACAGGGCTGAGATGGAGAGCCACTGGTCCCTGCTTAGGTTTAGAGGAGCAGGAGTTCTGAGCTGCAGTGATACTAATAATCATAGTCAACACAGTCCTGACTCCAGGCAAGTCTCTCTGGGCTAAAGCAAGACTCAACCAATGACAGAGGAGAGGCAGGCAGTAGGACAGGGGAGAGGATGGTAAAAGTGAGGTGGTGAAATGATGGGAAATATGGAGATGTGTAGCACTGTTCTCCCTACCCCTCCCTCCTGAACTCAGTCTCTCCATCAGTGCAAATCATGGGTTTAGGACAGGAGTCCAACCCCAGAGGGCAGAGAAGTCCAGAGGTTTGGACAAACATTAAGAGGTGTGGGGGTAGAAAAGGATTTGGAAGGAAAATCCAGGTCAGGGAGCCACACTGTTCGTGCCAGGTAGTAGAATTCAGTGCCAGACCTCACCTGTTGGCGGGCACACATGTCCTTTTGTACTGGCACGCAGAGTGACTTTGGTTTAGGTCCTGAGCAGAGCTTTGCCTGCAAGTTGAAAAACTTCAGGTCATGTATTTTGACAAAAATGAGAAGATAGAGGCCTAGGATAGATGGATACCTAAATGCAAAGACAGGTTAGCCAGTGACTGAATAGTTTTCTCACTATTGTATAAATAACAGTAGACCATTTAAGATGAAAAATCTTCCTTAAAGCTGTCATTTATTGAATTCATGTTGTCTCCATCTCTATAGCATATAATATACATACAGGTGTTGAAATATAGATTCACCCAAAAGAACTGGTCTCTTGGCAAATGTGTTTCTGTTTGAGGAGTCAAAATAAGTTGTTACTGAAGATATTTATTTTACCTGAAAAAATCTTTCAATCTGAGAGTATTATAGTCATAAATCATATTGAATGTGATATCACCAGCAAGATTAATACCTAAGATTCTTACTATTCTAACATTTATTTTACATGTTTGTACATATTAATCCATATCTTTGCAAATATCCTGAGGGTAATTATTAGTATTCCAGTGGTTGGCAAACTGCGGCTCGCGAGCCACATGTGGCTCTTTGGCCCCTTGAGTGTGGCTCTTCCACAAAATACCACGGCCTGGGCGAGTCTATTTTGAAGAAGTGGTGTTAGAAGAAGTTTAAGTTTAAAAAATTTGGCTCTCAAAAGAAATTTCAATCGTTGTACTGTTGATATTTGGCTCTGTTGACCAATGAGTTTGCCGGCCACTGGTATAAATTTGGGAAGGCAGGGGAGCGGGGAGCGGTTAAGAGATCAACCAAAGGACATAAATGCATGCATATAATCATAACCAATGGACACAGATACTAGGGGGGTGAGGGCATGTGCAGGGGTCTGGGGGTTGTCTGAACCCCTTTTTGAACTAACCCCTCAGCTGAAAAAATAAAAATTTTTAAAATATATTTTTATTAATTTAAGAGAGGATGAGAGAGATAGAAACATTAAGATGAGAGAGAATCATTGATCGCACTGGGGATCAAGCCCTCAATCCAGGCATGTGCCCTGACCGGGAATCAAACCATGACCTCCTGGTTCATAGGTTGACACTCAACCACCGAGCCACATCGGTTGGGCAGGAAACCAAAAGTTAAAGAAGTTGTTCAAGATCATACAACCAGTTTATCTTGTATTTTGAACTCCAGCCAAGTTCTTTTGCCTTTAAATAAAAATTTAACATAAATAATTGATCTTTCTAGATAACACAGCCCTTCCTAGCTAATATCTTCTTTTCCATTCCAGATAAAAGAATCCATGAAAAACAGAGGAGATGAAAACATTTCTTAATAAAAACAAGGATATTTCCATCTTTGCTCAGTTCCTAAAACTCAAACAGGTCACTCGAGGAAGGCAACTTGAACCTGAATGGCTCGAGCTTCACCGCATTGTGGGTACACACGAGCCTCTGTGCACAAGATTTCCTTGTTGATGATTCCTCTCGTTTACACAGCTTCTAAGTCATCAACCCCCAGTCACACATGGCTTAGATGTTCCAGAAATATATTCATGGACAAAGCCCCGCAGATTTGGTGCTAAAATCCTCTGAGGAGGATGTCTTGTGCTTTTGTAAATTTGAACTGGAGTCTCAACTCCATCCTAGAGCTGCAATGAACTGTGAAAAAAGAGCATCACCATTGAAATCAGGGAACCCAGGTAAATTTCCCACACTCTTCCCCGTGAGATTTGAGGCAAGATATTTTATCTCTTTGAGCCCCATTGTATAATATTGGCAATATAACACCAATCCAAGGAGATGACTTGGGGGTTTAATATACATAAATGTGGGAGAGCTTGGTTTACTATCCACTTTGATGTAGGTTTAATGCATTAGATGGGGCTCTTTTGGTTCCCAGGAGCAGAACACATTTTATTGTAACTGACACAAAACAGTATGCATTGCAAGTCTCAATGCAGCACACCTGGATCTGATGCTGGCCTTGACTCCGTTCCCCGGTGGGTACGTCTTGCCTCTCTTCTTGGCCCTGCTCTGGTGCTTTGCATGCAATCTCCCCACACAGAGGACAAGGTAGTAGCCCACAGGCATACAGCTTGAGATCTAACAGGAAGAAAACCCTCTCTCATCCTGGGTCTAGGTGGTACGTTTCAAGAAAAGGTTCTGATCAGCAGTGGTTGAGTTGTGTGTCTAATTCTTTGATTTCTGCACACAGCTTGGGTCACATGGCTATGGTTAAGGGAAGGCATCCCAGAATCACATGGGCTAAGGGAAGGGCAGTTCTGCTCTGGAAAGGGGTTTGCTGGGCAGAAACGATACAGTTGCCTACCATAACTCTGCAACTGGCAGATATTAAAACCCACATCTGCCACATAACTGTTTTTTTTTTTTTTTTACTGCTTTAACCTTCATTATTCTTGGTCCCCATTAATGGCATTCAACACTAATCTATCAAACACTTTTTGCGCCCCTGCTCACCGCCTGTGATGCCAAGTACTGGGAGAACAAGATAGACATGGCCCTCAATATCTCTGCCTAGTTGGGGAGACTGTGGTGATACAGTGAAATGCCACCTAGTGCAGTGTGGGCCTGGGTTGAGAGAGGTGTGGCTGGTTGGGCCACGCTTCATGAAGGACCAGTGTGTAAACGGATAATAATGAGCTGGGCAAAACTGGTGAGAAAGAACATTCCTGTACCATTGGGCCATCTGGTATTCTTTGCTACATATTTTAGCCTTCTCCAATTTTGATTATAAATTTCTTTTTAAAAAATATATATTTAATTGATTTTTTACAGAGAGGAAGGGAGAGGGATAGAGAGTTAGAAACATCCATGAAAGAGAAACATGGATCAGCTGCCTCCTGCACACCACCTACTGGGGATGTGCCGGCAACCAAGGTACATGCCCTTGACCGGAATCGAACCTGGAACCCTTCAGTCTGCAGGCCGATGCTCTATCCACTGAGCCAAACCAGTCAGGGCTATAAATTTCTTGATAGTTATCACATCTTATAATTCTTCGGTACCATTGGCAGTGCTTACATAGAATAGGCTACCTTCCTGACTCTTGCTGTCTAATCCACTTCATGTTGGTGAGCACTGGTTTTCACCCCTGGCCATCTGGAATATTGTTTCTTCTTTCCTTAGGAAAACGAGCTAATCATTAATAGTAATGGAATGGCTATGAAGCAGATTGTCACTTTTCCTGGAGAGTTTTTCAGATTTCACCAGGTTTTAGTTTTTTCTCTCTCATGGATTCTTAATATTACTCTAGTAGTGCCATTTTAGCCAACATATGAACCTACAGCCATTCATACATGACAACTCCCAAGTGATGCCTTCTCTGAACTACCCCTTCAGCTGAAAAAAAATTTTTGATTTTTGCCAACTGCTTTGGTCAAACTTTTGTTAAAAAAATCTTAACTTAGGAAAATAACATCATAGCTCTGCCATGCCAGTCAAAATACCACCATGTCCAGAAAATACACTCGTGGGTGGCTTGATTTGCCTAGAACACCTAATTAAATTTTCTCTTCCCTCCCCAATGACATACTCACATTCATCAATTGGTTGCCAGTAATGCATGAGTGTGTAAAACCACTGATCTTGATTTTGTCCCAATGCAAGAAAGACAATACTGATTTTGAGGGAACCCAGATTAAGTTCTCTCTGTCCATGTGTATCTGTCTACTGTTGGTGTGAGTGGCTTTAGGTAGATGCATACATAGGCTGATCAGAATATTTATTCTTAATGTATCATATATTAGGAATATTCATATATTTAACTATATCAGTTCACTCAATCCCCACATGTGATTGAAGGAACACAGATATTTTCTCTGTGAGTGTGAGGTAATTGATCTTTTTTCTTTTGGATATTGGATATGAGAAGAGAATGCATAGTGTGAACATGCTATCTCTGGAAACCGTCTATCAGCACTTTGTCTTTTCCAGGCCCGCTTCACCAATTCCACTTCCAATGCTGTGAATTTGTTTTATGCACTTGCTTTTCACAGAAAGAAACATGGACATAGCCATAGTCATCGACTCCAAGAAGTCATTGGTAGCAACATCTCTCTTTGAAACCATTTAGTTCAATGACACCCAAAATATTTGTGAAAATGTTAAAGGAAGTCTTTTTAAACACACACACACACACACACACACACACACACACACACACACACACACAGAGTTCTCTTTCTGGGACAAATAGGGGGTCCGGTGGTCTTTCCTTGGTTGGAGTGTGGAAATAGAGTGTAGAGTGACACTGATCTGCATGGCATGAGTACAAGGGAACCCAAAATAAGGAAATGAAATGTCCTTGATTTAAAAAACAATAGAGTGCACAGGACCCTGGGGCCCAAGATAGGATACACGAAAACAGAAGTTCTAAGACGTGGGTACAGACTCAGATTCAAGTTTCTAGCTTGCCTGGAGTGTGACCCTGAATTAAGAGGAAGGTGTGTGAAGAATACTCTGGTGGTACAGACATTTCTCTGAATTCTGGGAAGTCAGGATTCTTCACATTGACACATGCTTTTAATGTGCTCGGCATGGCTCTCAGGACAGAAAGCCTGTTCCCACCATTGCTTCCCTGGGCCAGGCCTGCTCCAGTGGACCCAGAGGATGCTTCACAGAAGATCCCTCAATTGATCTCCAGGAAAGGGCCCTGGCATTCAGAGTGAAGAGGGGAGTCTCTGTGGATTGAGAGCAAAAGGCAGAATTGAAGTATCTAATTTATTGCCTTAAATGGAGATTGAAGAAGTCTGAAAAAAGCAAGAGAATGACTCATTACAATGAAAAGTTTCTGGGATCTATTCTGCTGCTCACAGGTCAGATTACACAGGCAATGTAGAATGGGTCAGATGGCACCTTCCCCCAGCTGTCTTCCCGTTGGCCTTGTGCCAGTCAGTGTGCTTATGATAAGGTGTTTGCCCCCACCCCCTACCCGTTTTACAGAAATAGTTCTGAGTAGCCTCTGTTTTGCTTGGGTATTGATTAGCTGTTAGTATTTTAGGGCTCCTGGGAAGTTCCATGATTAAACAGACATATTAGATGGAGAAGGACAGTAAGACAAGGCTAGGAAGAGTTGTGCTTTTGATGGGAAAGATGTTCATTCGGCACAGGGATGGAGTTCTCTGTTTTGACATCTGTGTGTGGACTGTGGACAGTGGAATGTGGACATGGACTTGGAAAATCTGAACTTCCTCCAAATGAAGGAGCCTGTTGAGACCCATGGTTGGAAGTGGTGATTATGAGAATGGTGAGTGTCCTAGATAGGGACTGGGTGGGATTACAGTGGCCACCTCCCGAGTGGCTCATGGACCTTCCCTTACGTTTGTGTCTTGGCTGGAAGCTTGGAAAGGAAATGTGCCTGCTCTGGGAGTATACAGGCACCGAGCCCTTGGAACCAATTTAATTGCAGTCTTCCTCACACAAACATGTAACAGTATTTGGCACATCGATATTTGTTGAAATCGATTAAATTTCAGACATTTTACTCTTTTTTTTTTCTGTTGTTTTTATTCATCTTTCTTAAATGTATATATAACTCACATTTATATTAATGTCTAATATTAGAAATGGTTCGGGTCTTTATATAAAAGTTTGGTGGTGTTTTGTGACCAGAGATATTCTGATAGGAACTTAATTCTTGTTTATATAAGTTTGTCTTTGATAAAATTGGTTTCCTTATTTTTTTTAAAATTTTTATTTATTTATTTTTTTTCTTATAAATCTTTATTGTTTAGATTATTACAGGTGTTCCATTTTTTTCCCCCCCATAGCTCCCCTCCACCTGATTCCCCACCCCACCCCATGCCCTTACCCCCCGCCACTGTCTTCATCCATAGGAGTAAGATTTTTGTCCAATCTCTTCCCGCACCCCTCACACTTGCTTCCCCTGAGAATCGTCAGTCCACTCCCTTTCTATGTCCCTGATTCTATTATATTCACCAGTCCATTCTGTTCTTCAGATTTTTTATTCACTTGATTTTTAGATTCACTTGTTGGTAGGTATGTATTTGATGTCATTTTGTTGTTCATAATTTTTATCTTTACTTTTTTCTTCTTCTTCCTCTTCTTAAAGAATACCCTTCAGCATTTCATGTAATCCTGGTTTGGTGGCGATGAACTCCTTTAGCTTTTTCTTGTCTGTGAAGCTCTTTATCTGACCTTCAACTCTGAATGATAGCTTTGCTGGGTAGAGTAATCTTGGTTGTAGGTTCTTGCTGTTCATCACTTTGAGTATTTCTTGCCACTCCCTTCTGGCCTGCATAGTTTCTGTTGAGAAATCAGCTGACAGTCGTATGGGTACTCCCTTGTAGGTAATTAACTGTTTTTCTCTTGCTGCTTTTAATATTCTCTCTTTGTCTTTTGCCCTTGGCATTTTAATTATGATGTGTCTTGGTGTGGTCCTCTTTGGGTTCCTCTTGTATGGGGTTCTGTGTGCTTCCTGGACCTGTAAGTCTGTTTCTTTCACCAGGTAGGGAAAGTTTTCTGTCATTATTTCTTCTAATAGGTTTTCAATATTTTGCTCTCTCCCTTCTTCTGGCACCCCAAAAATTCGCATGTTGGTTCGCTTGAAGTTGTCCCAGAGGCTCCTTACACTATCTTCATATTTTTGGATTCTTTTTTCTTTTTGTTTTTCTGGTTGGATGTTTTTTGTTTCCACATATTTCAGATCTTTGGTTTGATTCTTGGAGTACGTTGATCTACAGTTGAGTTTCTGTATATTTTTTATTTCAGACAGTGTATGCTTCATTTCTGACTGATCCTTTTCCATTTTTTTGGCATTCTCATTAAGGTCCTTGAAGGTCTCACTAAGCTCCTCAGAAGTGTCATCAAGTTTCTCGGCGGTTTTTAGAAGATTCTTGAGTAACCTTATACATGTGGTTCTGAACTCTATGTCATCCAGTAGTTTGCTTTCCTCCGTTTCTTTCATTCGTGACATGTTTCTTTGTCTCTGCATTTTGGCTGCTTCCCTGTGTTGATGGAGTGGCTTTGTGTGGTAGGTGACCTATAGGGGGCAGTAGCTCAGCCTCCCCAATCACCTAATGTGGATGCTCTTGGTACACCCCTTTGTGGGCTGAGTGCAAAGTCTTGGTGTAGTTAAGCCTGAATTGCTGTTGGTACGCTGGGAGGAATTGACCTCCAGGCCAATTAGCTGTGAGCACTCCCTGTGTCTATAATGGAAGAACTGCTGTGCTGAAGACATGCAGGACTTGTTTCAGTGGGGCTTCGGTGCTCACTGAGTTTGCCTCTTGAATGTGTCACTTATGGATGTGAGGAGTTGAAATCTGGTGTCTCACACTGACCACTAGGTACACTGGCTTCTGGATCTCCAATGGGGTGCAGGTCAGCTACTGTCTGAGGCCACTCAGCAGGAGCTACAGTGAGAGCTGCAGTTTTCTCCTCTTTGCTTGGGGTTTGGAGGTTTTGGAACTGTCTGACCCGGGCTGCAAGTTTGCTAGGTTAACCTGCGATAGGGCAGGCTTTTCTTATGCTAACTGGGTTGCTTGGAGCTTGGGTGGGTTTGTAGGTTGTGCAGGGCGGGGCCTCAGGGTGTCACTAGATTAGGGCGTGGCAAAGAGCAATGGCTGCTAGTTAGCTGGCTCTGCATCCCCAAAGGCATCCGCAAGTCCCGTGCCCCAGTTCAGTAAGCAATTATTCCTGCGCGCAGCTCTGCAAGCAAGCCACCCTCGCTGGCTGACAGTCCAGCTTCTCCCCGTAGGAGTTTGGGTCCCCCGCGTCTCCCCAGAGACTGGATTTCAGAGTAATCGGGGGCTTGTCTCCATTCGGGTTGAAAAAAGCAACGCACCCAGTCGCCCGCAGCCAGCCCGGATCACGCGCCTCTGTACCTCAGCTTTTCAGCGCTCGTGCACATCTCAAAGCTCTTTTCTCTTTCCTTCTAGTTGTAGAACTTCCACTCAGCCAGCTTTCCCGTGGTTCTGGGTGATAGAAGTTTTGTCTTTTAGTTGCAGTTTAAATTGTTGTGGGAGGCAGCAGTTTAGGTGTTTACCTACGCCGCCATCTTGGATTCACTCCAGACATTTTACTCTTAACCTTATGTTTATTCCAGCACTGATGCTAGAGGCTCAAATGATGCTTTCAATCACTCTTTCCATCTATGTCTCACATTTACTCATCTGTGAAGCTGTTGGTAAAGTAGCCCGATTTCCTCTTTAAATTATCTTATAGCTGGGTGAGGTGTCAGCAGGCATCTCAGGCGTATTTCCTTCAGCACACTGGTCCCATGAGGAAGAGAGCCTTCTCTGCCATCTCTACTGGAATTTTTCCGAGGTGGGGGTTACTATTTGGATAGACTTGGGTAAATGGCTATTCCTGAACTGGGCATACTTGAGCAACCAAACTTAAGTAACCCACCCATTGCCATGGTTTCTGGGGAATGGGAGGTACGTTACTGTGATTGACAGCTCTAGTTAAACCTCATGGCACGGGGGAAGAGTTATCCAAAAGAAAGAGGTTCTTCTCAGTAGAAGGAGAATGATGTGGCATCCTGGGTAGATAAAACAAAAGCCACCATAGTCTACTACATATGTATTTTCCTTAAAACAGGAAATTTTATATTTAGAATTTTTTAAGTGAGGTTCTAAAGTTCTCTTTATGCAAATTCTAGTGTAAGCTAATTCACTATAGTCATGCTCCATTGAAGAACAACCTCAATATGTTCTGAAAAGTGAGTTGTTAGGTGATTTCGTCATTGTGCAAACATCACAGAGTGCAGATACACAAACCTAGATGGTCTAGCCCAGTGGTCAGCAAACTGTGGCTCACGAGCCACATGCGCCTCTTTGGCCCCATGAGTGTGGCTCTTCCACAAAATACCACATGTGGACGTGCACCTACAGTGCGATTGAAACTTCGTGGCCCATGCGCAGAAGTCGGTTTTTGGCTCTCAAAAGAAATTTCAATCGTTGTACTGTTGATATTTGGCTCTGTTGACTAATGAGTTTGCCAACCACTGGTCTAGCCTACTACACACACCTAGGCGGTCTGGTATAGCCTGTTGCTCCTAGGCTACAAATCTATTCGGCATGTTACCGCACTGAGTACTTACAGGCAATTTTAACACAATGATAAGTATTTGTGTACCTAAAGATATATAAATAGAGAAAAGATACAGTAAAACTGTGGTATAAAGATAAACTATGGTGTGCCTGTGTAGGGCACTAACCCCACAGAACTGTAAGTAGCTTTGGGTGAGTTAGTGAGTGGTGAGTGAATGCAAAGGCCTAGACAATTACTGTATACCACTGTACACTTTATTAACACTATTCACTTAGGCTACACTGAATTTATAAAAAAGCATGAGATAAAATCAGGCACAAAATAATGATTCAATCAAGAGGCTGGGTAAACCCAAGATATATAAAGCTACTTGCTGGCATAACAAGTCATACTGTTTTACAGCAAACTATTTTCTTTTTGTAAGTAGAAAGAGTACACTAAAATAGTGATGAAAAGTATAGTATTGTAAATACATAAACCAGCAATATAGTTGTTCATTATCATTATCAAGTATTATGTACTGTACACAGTTGTGTGTGCTGTACTGTTATACGCCTGTACAGCAGTAGTTTTGTTTACACCAGCATCACCACAAACATGTGAATAAAGCCTTGTTGGGATGGATATGACATCACTAGGCAATGGGAAATTTTTAGCGCCATTATAATGTTATGGGACCACCGTTGTATATGAGGTTTGTCTTTGACCGAAAAGTCAGTATGCAGTGCGTGACTGTGTCGTATATTTCATCCCAGCCATTATAGGCAAATGACAATTACTGGTAATGCTTTTCAAGACAATTTAAATTGAACTAGAAAAAACATAAAGCCAAAAGTTATAAGAATATGGAAAAGGTTGATAAAATAATGGAAAGTAACTCAGGCTTTGCAATTGCACCATTTAAAGACCCAGGATCTGGTGCCTCAAAAGATGTGGGAAAATAGATGGAAATTGGGTGAGCAGCTGGATTGTGATGGCAAGCGAGTCAACAACTGTTAAGTCTAACATTTCCCTAGTGCAAACTCTAGTTATCTTTCACCTTGATGAAATGGAGCTCTAAGTAGTCTCCTTGCCTTGTTTGTCCCTTGTTCTTTGTCACTGTTACAAATTTATGATCATTATAATGTCTCAAAAGGCTGTGGGGATGGAAATACTAACCACAGTGAGGAATATCAAACTGGTGTGTCTTAGAAACTGGCTCTGGATGGCCAGAGAGCTCTGAGGTCAGGAAGAGCCTGGAATTGAGATGACCGGGCTGAGACACAGTCTTTCTAAGGCAAGTAAGTGAAAGTAGGCATGACCAAAAGATGAAGATATCAATGGGGATATTGAAACAGGAATATTAAAACAGTGTGCCAGCAGGTGTCAGGTATCATAATCTTGTGCGAAGGTGAGCGTTACAGTTAATGCCTGAAGCAGGGTTCATAATCCATAGAGGGTTCATGGAGAGAACAGAGGGGGACCAGGAAAGGTAGTAAGGCAGAATGTAATGCAGAGGTGGCCCATAACTTCCGTTTCTTAATGCTCCATATAAACCCCCAAATGTTCACACCAAAATCAAAATTTTCTTATTCTATTTGCTTTTAATGTATAGAAGTTATTTGTTTTACTTATGGAATATTTAGAAAAAGGTAAAATTCAAATTATAGACATAATATTTGTTCAATATATATATATATATATGTGATTTTTAACTCAGAATAAATTTTTGAAATTTGATAATCCAGTGTGAGTGACAATGATAATTTAATACCATGGATGTTTTTCCCACTCTGTATTTTGTTTTTATCCTCTAATTTTGGTTTATTTGAAAAAATAAACTTTTTATAAAATGCATAATTAATCATGTTATTATTTAAAATTTATTCATCTTAAAACATAAACATTCTAGAAGACATACTTTTTCTTATGATAATAAGATACTACAGAGAAAAATGCAGCTTTTGAAATTTTTAACCTTAAATTTATTCCCTGTGCCAATGGTTTTTTGCTGGCTAGGATAACAGATTCATTTTTTGCTTTCACACTCCACTGGCTAACACAATGGTTGGCCTGCAGTGGCTGCTCAGTGAATATTTGTGGAACTGAAATGAAATGAATCAAGTTGTTAATATTTTCTGGTCACATGAGTGAAATTAAGAAATATACAGCTTTTCTCAGTTGAGTTTAGGAGGTTTTCTGATACCAATAATTAAACATTTGCCTTTGGACCAGATTTGAAATTTGAGTTGAGATCACTAACCACATATGACCTGTTTCTTTCTGGAATACATGACAAAAATTTTCAACTCCTTGCCAATTCATTTTTGTAAAGGAAATGTGTGGATTAATAAATGTAGAGAAAGCAGTAATGTACCCATTTTCAAATGGATTCCTAATTAAAATTATTGCATATTAAAATTGGTCAGTGTTTAATCACTCAATACAATGACATGAAGCAGTACGTGGAAGACATAAGAATTCTTAAAATGGAAATGTTGTACTCTACTGTGGATCAAAGATCATTTACTCTTAGGAGTGAAGCACAGCCCAAGTCCATTCAGTCTCATTTGTTCGAATTCTGTGGTCAATAAGCAGCCTTAAGTTTACTCATTTTGTTTCTTAGGCATTTAATTGATGCCTTTGGAAAGAGCTATATTTCACTATAGCAATAAATATTCTGATTATTAGTATGCCATTATGATTGAGGAAACTAAAATTCTGTCATTTTATTAGTTTACTTGAAAACGTTATAGGTAAAAATATGATCACCTGAGATGTGTCATCTTATTTGGGAGAAGAGATGAAATCTATAAAGCTGAGGATTAGTTCCTGGAGTAGTAGTTAGCCTCTGAGACAAAATCACTAGGAGAAACAGAACTTGAAGAGGCTTATATTCTCTCTTGATATTCAGTTACAAATTTTTTCTTATAAAATACTTTCTATCAAAATTTGAAAGTTAAGAAGGCCAAATATCAGTGACGAGTTCTTTTTTCACACGTGTCCATACTCAGGTTGATGAATTTGGGGTGAAGCTTTCTCCTGGGAAATGTTGATAAGGAAATGCCAAAATCTTAGGCTATATTGTTATCAGTGAAACAATTTTAGATGAAAAACTTAATCACAACCTTTCAGAAGAGCACTCAAGGCCTTCGCATGTCTGTTCTCAGAACATAAACAGCTGTACAGTCTAAGCCGAGTGCTTATCCAAGTCAGTCTCTGAACTCAATATACCTCATATGTGAAAAAAAGAAATCCTTTTATTTACACGGGGCAAGGAGTAAAGCAGCCTAACACAAAATTATAGAATGGAAACCTTGTAATAGCCTCGGCTTTCTGCTCCACCATCTTGGCATGAGGTCAGCCTTGCTTATTATGATTGGCGCAGGCCATAGACTGGCAAGTTAGCCTAGTGAGACTGGAGTGAATCTGGCTGTTTACATCATTAAATTTTGAATGATGGCATATTTTACTTTTTTCTGCCAACTTTACCGTTGATAAATAAATCTTAGGATTAATAATTCGTTAGCTGTGACAATCAGGAATGAATCCAGAGAAACTAATTCCATATTATTTATTTAACACCAAGTTCTCCAGCTCTCCTAGGGGGACTCTGAGTTATTAGTGTGTATTAAGAGCAAAAGCTGAATACAGTAGAGTTCCAGTGAGCACTGAGTTCACTCCAAGAGCTTATATAAATGTTCTCGTTAAGTTGCAGCTCTACACTCCATTAGGGAACTGTTCTCTTCAATTCCAGCACAACCTTTCCAGTGGTTGGCATATCTATCCCCGGGCGAAGGCCTTGAGGTCAATTTTACACCTTTAAAAACATATTAAAAGGATAAAATGAATCCCCTCCCCAAATCATTAATTAAAACATTCCTGTAGCAACTTTAGATTGGGTTGGTACCCCCAAGATGAGTTTAACCAAAGAAAGAGCTGGAAACTGCCCCTACATTTCACAAATCTCTTTGGAAAAATATCATTGGCATTAAAATCAGATAAGTGGAGGTTGGAATGCTGGCCCTGCTACTTCTTGGCTGTGTAAATCTGAGCCTCCGTTTTCACCTCCCAGTGATGTTCTGAGTAGAAGTGAAACAGAGGAAGAAATTGCCTTGTAAGCAGCATGGCATAGTGTAGACATTCTGCTGTGTCTGCTGTCAGTTCTTTCTCCTGGTAATATGAGTTACTTGAGGACAGAGATTTTCATATTTCTGGTTAAATGCTATAACAATGCATGAGCATACTGCCACGAAAGAATGCTCAATACGTGTTGAACAAGTCTTGGTTTCTTCATTACTAAAATGGAAGGAGGAAATAATTCTCTGCTTATCTTCTAATTTAAAGATATATCATAATTATCTTTTTCCTATTATGAGGGATGTAATTTTTAAGGTGTGTGTGTGCATGTGCATATTTTGTGACATAAATTTTTAAATTTGACTTGATTAGTACCTAAATAAAAATTATTTTGTATAATTTTATTGCATCAGAATAAAACAGTATTTTGCCCTACCCAGTTTGGCTCAGTTATTAGAGCATCAGCCTGCTGACCAAAGGGTCTCAGGATTGATTCCTGGTCAAAGGGTATGTACCTTGGTTGCAGGCTCGATCCCCTACCTGGGTCTGGGCATGTGAGGGAGGCAACCAATTTATGTCTCTCTCTCTCGCATCCTCACATAGATGTTTTTTTCTCTCTCTCTCCCTTCCATTCTCTCTAAAATCAGTGGAAAAATAATCCCCAGGTGAGGATTAAAAAAGAAAAGAATGAGACAGTATTTTAAAGCTCTTAATACAAAATAAGGCTCTTAATAACAAAAATATAATTTCGACTATTTTTTCAGTTTGTGCCCTCAAAATAGTGCATGAGAATATCTGTTTAACCACACTTATCAGAAATGAATATTTTTATTTAATAAATTTTGCTAACATTAACAACTTAATTTTCATTAAAAATGTTTTGCTGATGTTAAAGACAATTTAATTTCATTGTCTCTAGCTACCTTTGGTTAACTAAAATAACTGTGTAGTCTTCCGAAGACTCTTGCTGAGCAAACTCATGGGTTTTGATCACTGGTAACTTAAAAGAAGTTCTAACTATCTAAACTGCTCAGTAAGCAGTGACTGGATGGGTGAGTGAATGAAGTTCTATACCCTCAGCACGGAGTCTTATGTCAGCAACTTTAAACACTGAAATTTTCAGACCTAATTTTCATTTAGAGTTGTAGCTTTCTATGTATTGCAAGTATTATGTATTGTGAGTATTATACTCATATACTTTATGAATAGTTTTCAAAGATGGGGTGGGATAAGAATTATCATAGGAATTAGTCAATGTGCTATGGGAGAAAAGAAAGACCTAGGAGGATTGAAATACGGGCTCTGATCCGGACCTTGAAATAATATCTCAGGGGTGAAAATGTTCACTAATAGAGAAAAGAACTTCCTTGTAAGATTTTTTTTAAAAAGGATGTCAAGTATGTGAGATTAAGAGCAAGTTATGAAAGATTCAATTATTAGAATAAATGTATAGTTGTGTGTTTTTTAAAACAATGTATAGCCATCCAAGTTATTTCATTATGCTGTGGACTTTATCATTTATGGTTTTCCAAAGCTAACTCAGGCAACAATTCGTAGAAGGCACAGGGCCAATAAATGTTTTGATAGAGCCTGAACATGTAGATAAATAAAGGAGATATATTTAACTTTGTAACTAAATTAGGAAAATCTTTCCTATCTTAAAACTCTCTCTTTACTTCTGTGACAATATAAAAAAGAGGCTACTGGTGACGAATAGCTGTTCTTAATATGCAGGATTGCTTATAAGCAATATGCAAATATTTCTCTCTTATATCACTTTGCTATAAAGTTAAAGGGTATCCTGAATTTGTACCTAATTCAGAGTATAGGAAAATGCATGATTTAAGCTATGGCAATCTTGGTACTTCTGACAAATTAAAGCTTTTCCTGAGAACTCTATTATCTCCATTGATGACAATGAAAAAGAAAAGCCATTCAAAGAATTTGTAGCATTTATGTAAGAAGTCAAGTGGAACCTACAGCCAACATCATAATCAATGGGCAAAAACTAAAACCATTTCCCCTAAGAACAAGAACAAGACAGGCATACCCACTTTCACCACTCCTGTTTGACATAGTACTGGAAGTACTAGCCATAGCAATTAGACAAGAAGAATAAATAAAAGGTATCCAAGTTGGAAAATAAGATGTAAAACTGTCATTATTCTCAGATGATATGATACTGTACATAGAAAACCCTGAAGACTCGATCAAAAAATTATTAGACTTAATAAATGAATTCAACAATGTAGTAGGATACAAAATTAATGCCAAGAAATCTATGGCATTTTTATATACCAATAGTGAACTTACAGAAAGAGAGATTAAAAAAACAATCCTATTTGCCATCACACCAAAAAAATTAAGATACCTAGGAATAAACTTAATTAAGGAGGTAAAAGACCTATACTCAGACAACTACAGGATACTGAAAAAAGAGATAGAGGAAGACATAAACGGATGGAAGAACATACCATGTTCATGGATTGGTAGAATCAACATAATTAAAATTTCCATACCACCCAAAACAATCTATAGATTCAATTCACTCCCCATTAAAATACCAATGGCATATTTCACAGACCTAGAACAACTCTCAAATATGCATCTGGGCTCTAACCGGTTTGGCTCAGTGGATAGAGCATTGGCCTGCATACTGAAGGGTCCCAGGTTCAATTCTGGTCAAGGGCATGTACCTTGGTTGCAGGCACATCCCCAGTAGGGGGCGTGCAGGAGGCAGCTGATCAATGTTTCTCTCTCATCGATGTTTCCAACTCTCCCTATCCCTTCCTCTCTGTAAAAAAATCAATAAAATATATATTTTTAAAAAATGCATCTGGAATGAAAATAGACCCTGAATAGCTGCAGCAATCCTGGGAAAGAAGAACAAAGTAGGAGGGATCTCAATAGCAGATATCAAATTATGCTACAAAGCCACTGTTCTCAAAACTGCCTGGTACTGGCACAAGAACAGACATATAGATCAATGGAATAGAATAGAGAACCCAGAAATCGACCCAAACCACTATGCTCAATTAATATTTGACAAAGGAGGCATGAACATACAATGGAGTCAAGACAGTCTCTTCAATAAATGGTGTTGGGAAAATTGGACAGATACATGCAAAAAAATGAAACTAGACCACCAACTTACACCATACACAAAAATAAATCAAAATGGACAAAGGACTTAAATGTAAGACAGGAAACAATAAAAATCTTAGAGGAATCCACAGGCAGCAAAATCTCAGACATATGCCGAAGCAATATCTTCACCAATACAGCTCCTAGGGCAGTGGAAGCTAAAGAGAAAATAAACAAATGGGACTACATCAAAATAAAATGCTTTTTCACAGCAAAAGAAACCATCAACAAAACAACAAGAAAGCCCACTGCATGGGAGAACATATTTGCCAATGTTATCTCTGATAAGGGTTTAATCAACATTTACAGGGAACTCATACAACTTAACAAAAAGAAGATAAACAACCCAATCAAAAAATGGGCAACGGACCTAAATAGGTGCTTTTCAATAGAGGATGTAAGGAAGGCCAAGAGACATGAAAACATGCTCAAAGTTACTAATCATCTGAGAGATGTAAATCAAAATGGCAATGAGGTACCATCTCAGACCTGTCAGAATGGCTATCATCAACAAATCAACAAATGACAAGTGCTGGCAAGGATGCAGAGATAAAGGAACCCTCGTGCACTGCTGGTGGGAATGCAGACTGGTGTAGCCACTGTGGCGAACAGTATGGAGTTTCCTCAAAAAACTAAAAATGGAACTCCCATTTGACCCAATAACACCACTTCTAGGAATATATCCCAAGAAACTAGAAATACCAATCAGAAAGGATATATGCACCCCTATGTTCATAGCAGCACAATTTACCATAGCTAAGATTTGGAAACAGCCTAAGTGCCCATCAGCAGATGAGTGGATTAAAAAACTGTGGTACATCCACACCATGGGATACTATGCTGCTGTAAAAAGGAAGGAACTCCTAACATTTGCAACGGCATGGATGGATCTGGAGAGCATTATGCTAAGCAAAATAAGCCAGTCAGGGAAAGATAAATATCACATGATCTCACTCACTTGTGGAATATAATGAACAACATAAACTGATGAACAAAAACAGATCCAGAGACAGAGAAGATTGATCAGACGGTCAAACCTCAGAGGGAAGGTAGGAAGCGTGGTGGTAAGGGAGAGAGATCAACCAAAGGACTTGTATGCATGCATAGAAGTGTAACCAATGGACACAGACACCAGGGGTGAGGGCATGAGCAGGGGGTGTGGAGGGGTAAGGGGGGATAAGGACACATATGTAGTACCCTAATCAATAAAGAAAAAATATTGTCAGAATAAAAAGAAGTCATGTGGAGTACTTGCTTAGAGTTTACCATTCATGTCAGTAAAATAACTTTTAATAATATCTTCAAAATTCAAAATCCTTATCATTTTCTCCTGTTCTTTTCTTTCTTTATATCTTGTCAAAGTAGGTTTTATATATTCAACTGTCTGTGTAGTTGAAAGTGTGTAATTAAGGAGGAGTGAATTTCAACAACTTGTCATTTTTAGGGAAAGTCATTTTTAAGCCAGTTTACTGTACATGACTGAATAAACATAAAAGCAGGATACACGGTGCTGTACAAAAACATATTCTGTGAGTTGGTAGGGTGGCCACACAGGCTGGTCTGCCTTAAGTGACTGGAAAATAAAGCCTTCTTGTTTTGAACTGATCCACATTGCTTTGGGGGTAATAAACTCAGTGGTTGTATTAAAAAGCAGAATTGGCTTTACAATCCATCACCTAACTTGATTTCAGGTTTCCTCTGCTTGATTTTAACCTCTTGGGAAGGCCTCTTCGCTTTTGATGACATTCACGACCCTTACTCTCAAAGAGTGTGAATAAGGACATTTCTGTACTGCCTTTCAAATAAAGATTCCCATGAGTCACAGGGGATGTACTCATAGGCATCTCTTATAGTTCAGGAAATGCAATCAAGTGAAGAAGTTAAGGAAATTGCTCAAGGGCATTCAGCAAGTTTGACTCCAAGCCAGCAACAGTAAACCGACCTTCTCACTCCACATTCTTAGCACAAATGCCAGATTTCATCATTCATTTCAATTGAAAGCATAAGAAAGCAACCGTATAACAACAGGTTTTAAAAGGAAATATGGTTTTCATCTGAAACTAATATAACGTTCTACATCAATTATACCTCAATAAAAAAGAGAATGAAACAAAAAACAAACAAACAAAAGGAAAAGGAAAATAAAGCCTAGAGCAGAAGATACCATTAAACTTGAATTTAATTCACACCCTTCTTTAATCTCTTCTTATGTTCTCAAAAGTCTGTTACAAGAAGAAAATGTGAAAATTTTGATCAAGAGACAATTTGGAATGGTGTAGGTGATATGGTAATAGTACTGCATCAGTATTATTATTTACATTATTCAATTCAGTTCAATGCAAATGCTGGAAAGATTTACCCAGGAACTGCATGAAAGCTACAAACATTTTTTTGATGTTGTCCTTGTCTTTGAGGATATGATAGTCTATTAGGAGAGATAGACATATAAACACAATAAAGTCTATGAAGCATTAATATCAAAGAGTGTATAGAGCATTATAGAGGCTTTAAGAAGGAGTTCAGACCTTAAACTGTGGGTACAGGAAATACTCTCTTAGGAAAAGAATGGTTGGATTGAAGTTTGAAGGACTCTAGTCTTAGCCAAAAAAAAAAAAAATGTCAGAAGAGAATCACAAGCAAAAGGAATAACATTCATGAATGCAAAGAGATGTGAATTACAGATGTCATGCAAGGGAGTCATGATTGCTGAAACTAGAGAGGCAGAAAGGGAGTACAAAAGACTTTGTATGAGGTGCTAAAGATGTTACTAAAATGTTTTTAGGAATGGGAGCCAGAGGAGGCCTTAAACAGCCATGTGGTATACTTTGCTTGTTAGGTAGCTTATCCTGGTTGCTGGGTGGAAGATGAATTTAAAGAGGGCAAAATTAAGTGGGTGATGCAACAGTTCCCCTCATTGCTGATGAGGCCATAAGAACATTGTAATCAGGATGGAGAGAAGGCAGATAAAAAAGAGACACAAGTAATCTGGACACAGATCTTCTATTCTTCACAAGAATTAACTCAAAATGTATTATAGACTTATGTGAAAATGCAAAATTATAAAACTTTGAGAAAACATAGGAGAAAATGTAGGCAACCTTGGATATGGTGATAACATTTTTAGATACAGTATCAAAGGTACAACCCGTGGCAGAAAGAATTAATAAGCTAGATTTCATTAAAATTAAAAAGTTCTGCTTTGTGTAAGACAGTGTCAAGGGAAAGAAGATTGTGAGAAATTACCAGTATTTTGCCAAATGCGCAGCTGATAAAAGTCTATGATCCAAAATATACAAAGAATTCTTAAAATTTAACAGTAAGAAAGTAAACAATAACAAATATTTGACCAGACAGTTACTCAAAGAAGGTATACAGAAGGCAAATAAGGATATAAAAGATGCTCCACACAATAGGTCATCATGGAACTGCAAATTAAAACAACAGTGAGATACCTCCACATTCCTATTAGAATGGCCTAAATCCAGGACACTGACAGCACCAAATGCTGGCAAGGATGTGGAGCAATGGGAAGTAACATTCATTGCTGCTGGATGAAAATGGTCTAAACAGTTTGGAAGACAGTTTGGCAGTTTCTCATAAAACTAACATGCTATTACTAGACATACTAGCAAATATGCTCCTTGAAATTAACCCAAAGGAGGTGAAAACTTACGTTCACAGAATAATCAGCGCAGATGTTTATAATATCTTTATTCAAAATTCCCAATGCTTGAAAGCAGTAAACATGTCATTCAGTAGGTAAATGAAATGTGATATATCCAGACAATATAATATTACTCAATGCTAATAAGAAATTAGCTACTGAGCTATGAGAAGACATGGAGTTTTCTTAAATGCCCATTGCTAAGTGAAAGAAGCCAATCTAGAAAGCTTGAACAGTGTGTGATCCCAACTCTAAATAAAAGTTTTTGGGAAGAGGACAAATTAAATTAGGATTTGGGAAGACATACCATTGACTATATTCTCTAGGTAGCTCCAGAGACGTGACTCTGAACCTCAGAAAATACATCAGAGTTGGAAATATGCCAGCTCTGAAGAGATAATCCAGGAAATGGGTCTGAGGAAAACAAATCGTGAAGCTGGAATGAACCGTGAGATGCACCTGGTATTAAGGTTCTGGCACAAAAAGAAAAACATGAAAGAGTCAAAAAAGGAATGGTGAGAGATGAGGGTATATAAATTAGTCACTTAAATAACATAGTAGTGATTGTATAGTAATTTATTTTTCCAAATATTTTTTATCAGAAATTTCACTTCTTCTCAAGTTGAACATAGGAGAAGCAAGGTGCCAGTTCTTACTGTTTTTACTCCTTTTTAAAAATTAATAAACTGATAATTTCTTCATAATTTCCTTCACAGGTTCTTTTTATTTAGTGCAATCGTGAATGACAATATCATCTTCATTGTGTTTTCTACATCATTTCTAAATTGTTTTCATCTATCCTAATTGTTTCCATTTCTTTTATAAATTGCTTACACGAATAATTCTTCTTAGTATCAAGATTTGCATATCCAACTCTGTATTGAACATTTTCATCAAGAAAATCCATAAACTTCTCCTCCTGGTTCATCTCTGTCAATGGCAACAGCATTAATCCAGTTACCAAAATTCAAAATTAAGAAATTACCATTGGCCTTCTTTGACCTTCAGTCCCTATATACAACCAGTTTTCAAAGTCTATTTCTTTTCCCTTCTACCTTTCAAGTCTTTCCACTGTTTTCATTCCATCAATGCCTTTCAGATTAGGATACCAGTTTTCTTCCATAAACCATTATAAAACCATTTCCTGATTCTGCTTTTAGTCTTTCCCCTTATTTAGTCCATTGTCAACACTGCAGACAATTGAAGCATTGTCATCTCCCCCCTTGTTTAGAGCCTCCCCATTTTCCTGCCTAGGTCCTTGATAAATGTCAAAGCTCTTTTAGGGCATATATGGCTCTTCAAGATGTGGTAACTCTTAGTCCAAATTCATAACTTATCTCTTAACCATGGTCCTACCAGGTGAAGCATATGTGGATTCCTGAACAAATATGTTAGTTCTGGGCTTTCCATTCTATTTGATTGTCACACCCCTAGTTTTTTTCCCTTTTGTAATTTCCATCACGTACACACACACACACACACACACACACACACACACACACACACACACATTCTAGTAGTGGATGTGATACCGTTGTAATAACCTGGTTATTAATCAACAGGAAAGGAGCAAAGGGAAGGCCATATAATATAGGCATGACATTTGTACAACTTTTCCAGGAAGCTTCAGTTTAACACTCTTCATATCTCGTTCCCATTGAGCCTGGGAAAGGGACTGGACATGCCCAATAAGGTCTGAGTGACCTGGGAAAGTGCTTGCTTGTCAATCATACCTGGAAACGGCATTGGCCAGAGTAGGCATGGAGGCACGGGCAACACAAGCACAGGAAGGTTTGATAGTTACACTCCTGAACAAAGGGAGTCCCCTCCCTCCCTCTTGGCCCTCGTGTTCTCCTGGCTCTCTTGTTGCAGGGGGCATACTCCCTTACATTTGCCTGTGGATCCCACCCAATGGACTAATGGACTTTAGCCTGATGCTACATCTGACCCAGCTCCTTCATGGAATGGAAACTCTGGACGCTGTCTATACTTTTAGCTATATTGAAGGCCCGGCTACACGTTTTCCAGGACTAGTTTAAGGGAAATGGGGCTTTTAAAACTGAGGGATATAATTTCATGGGAATAAACCTTTCTACCACATCTCATTCTCTTGTGAGTCTTAGAAAATTCTTTTTCTCAAGGTATCTCAAGAACCCCACTCCCACTTTACCATGGCTCTATAACTGACATGATGCTTTAACCTAGAGTCATTTAACCTAGAATATTGTTGTGTGGCCTATTTTCAGTGTTCTGACATACCAGCCCTGGCTATCCTAATCTCACTTCTTGTTCTTCACCCTCAACTAACCCATTTTAAACAATTTTTGAAGAGGTGTAGAAGTAGATTGAGAAACACGTGGTGATTACACTGACTTCTTACTTAATGACTCAAGGTAGTTAAACTATTAACAAAAAAGCTGCACATACCATCTTTGGAAACAATTACAGAACTATATACTTTCTTTATGGTGAAGCCTGATTACATTTTACCAACTGCCTTATTTGCCCATGGTCAAAGACTTGCCGATCTTCTCATTTCTGCCTTGGACATTATTTTTTAGCTCCCTTTTTAATTGTCAATTTTATAGTAATACTGATATTTCAAGTATATATGACTAGATTGGAAATGATTTTTTTAAAAAGTGGTTCTACCCTGGCTGGTATGGCTCAGTTGGTTGGAATATTGTCCCATGCACCAAAAGGTGACAGGTTCATTTTCCAGTCATGGTACATACCCAGGTTGCTGGTTTGATCCCCCATCAGGGTAGGTACGGGAGGCAACTGATCAATGTTTCTCTCTCACATTGATGTCTCTTTTTCTCTCTCCCTCTCCCTTCCTCTCCCTCTCTAAAATCAATGAAAACATATCTTTAAAAAGTGGTGTTTTTTTTCCTGTTTGCCTTTGTGCTTGGCTTAATTATGTATATGCATATGCCAGTACTTGCTTAAAATACACTTGTTGGCCCTAGCCAATTTTGCTCAGTCTTTAGAGCATCAGCCAATAGACTGAAGGGTTGTGGGTTCGATTCTCAGTCAAGGGCACATACCTGGGTTGCAGGTTTGATCCCTGACTCCGGTCAGGATGCAAATGGGAGGCAACCAATTGATGTGGTTCTTTTACATTGATGTATCTCTTTCTCTCCCTCTTCTCCCTCCTTCCCACTCTCTCTAGAAATAGATGGAAAAAGTATCCTCAAGTGAGGATTAAAAAATATACACTTGTTGGAATAATATGTGAAATCCTTCATTATTAGGCAGCATCATGCTTAAAAAACAGTTAACACTTTAAGATCTTGGAAAGTTTCCAATGTCCAATGATAAATGGACATGATGAAAATGGAAATGAAATTGTCCAATGATCTTGTTGTAACGTGGCAAGGCAGTAGTTTCCAAAGCATAGTTCCCAGACCAGCAAAACTATAATTTATATTCAATTAAATTTACCAACTTTAAGTACAACATGTTTTGACAAATGTAAATAGTCGTAGAAGATACTACTACAATCAAGACATGGGGTAGTTCCATCATCTCAGTGAATTCTGCTGTGTTCCTTTAGCAGGTTTCCTCCCTGATCTCAATCTCTAAAACCACTGATCTTTCTGTCACCATAAGTTTACCTTTTCTAGAATTTCTCTTCCTTGGAATCAAATAGTATGGAATCTTTTTGTGTCTCACTTCTTTCACTTTGCATAATGCTCTCAAGAGTCCTTCATGGCTGCATGTATTAGCAGTTCCTCTTTGTTAATTGTTGAATAGTATTTTACTGTGTGAATATGCCACAATTTGTTTATCCATTCATGAGTCCATAGACATTTGGTTTATTTCATGTTTTGGCTACTATGGAAAAAGTTGGTATATTTGCATACATTTTGTGTGAATATGGTTTAAGCATTCATGCTTAAATACCTAGAAATGTAGTGGCCAGTTTACATATTAGGTATATATTTAACATTTTTAAGAATCTGACAAACTTTTCCAAAAAATCAGCTTTATTATTTTGCATTTTCAACTGCAACATCTGAGAGTCCCAGCTGTTCCACATCCAACCAACTCTTGTTCATCTTAGCCATTGTAGTGGGTATAGTGTAAACTTCGATTTTTCTGTTGATATTCCATGTGCTTACTGGCCATTTGTGAATTTTTTTAGTGAAGTGTCCAAACCCATGGTCCATTTTTTATCAGGGCCTCTTTTTTATTGTTGTGCTCTAATAGTTCTTTATATATTCTGGAAACAAGATATGTGTTGAGCAATTTTTTTCTCTCATTTAATTTTCTTAAGGGTATTTCTCAAAGAGCAGATTTTAATCTTTTTTTTTCAAACCCTTCTGGTGTTGAGCTGGGTCTGAGTTTGTTGGTTTAGTTCCCATAGGTAACCCAGGAGACTCAAATTCCTCTAATGGTGGCCTGAAGCCACATGGTCCTCAATGTGAGGGCCAACATGCTTGAGTGTTTCTCAGTGCTCCCGCTACCCTTCACCTCTCAGTAGGCTCACCCACCACCTGTGCCACCCAGGGGTCTGTGCCATCTTCGTCCTCCCCCAGTGACAGTCAGCTGTTAGTTGTTCTTTGACGTAAGACTCAAGATCTGCTGCAGGATGTCTCACCCTGTGTCCCCACCGGCTGATGGGGTGGGGAAGGTTTTCTGCCCTTTTCCTTTCACAGAGGCAGCCGGCGTTTGCTGGGGGTAGGGGGCAGGAGCCTTTCTTGCCCTTCTCCCAGTGGCAGAGGCTGCTTCTCTCCAAGCGTTGTTAGGTCGGCAGTGGGCTGCTTTCTTACCCTTCCTCCAAGAGCAGGTGACTGTCCCTTTTTTCCAAGAAGCATCAGCCCTGCAGGAGGCTTTCAAGCCTGCAGATTCAGCGGCCTCTGACCTCCCTTTGGAACTCGCAGGGCCGGTTTGAATGGGCTTCTCTTGGTCCATCTACTCCACTCTCCAACCTTGGCAGGTCTTGCCCACCTGCACCACCAACTCTGTCTGGTTCTGCCTTGTCCCACCTCCTCCCAGGCTCCTGTGGAGCTGCACAAACAGGTGGCAGTGGTATGGATTCCCGTGGGTCTTAGGCTCAGGCTACATTCCTATGTGTGCCAACACTCAGCCTTTAAGAAACTGCTTAAGCTTTTATATTTTTCTTCTTACTTTCATGATTGACATCTCTTCCTTTCCCTCATCGACGTACTTGTCATGTTTTGGAATTCACATCACTTCATTGATTTGTGACCTCTGGTCTCTCCTAGGACCCCCAAAATTATGATTTTGGTGACTATGTACATTTTTCCTTAGAGTAGGAGGGACATTCTCAATGACTATTTATATCCTCAGTCCCATTTTTTAAAAATTTAATAACCCTTTATTGTTCAGATTATTACAATTGTTCCTCTTTTCTCCCCATAGCTCCCCTCCACCCGGTTCCCAACCCCACCCTCTGCCTTACCCCCCCTCCCCACTGTCCTCATCCATAGGTGTACGATTTTTGTCCAGTCTCTTCCCACACCCCCACACCCCTTTCCCCTCAAGAATTGTCAGTCCACTTCCTTTCTGTGTCCCTGATTCTATTATATTCACCAGCTTATTCTGTTCATCAGATTTTTTTATTCACTTGATTTTTAGATTCACTTGTTGATAGACATGTATTTGTTGTTCATAATTTTTATCTTTACCTTTTTCTTCTTCTTCTTCCTCTTCTTAAAGAATACCTTACAGCATTTCATATAATACTGGTTTGGTGAACTCCTTTATCTATCATTCAGAATTGACTGCCCTTCAATTCTGAATGATAGCTTTGCTGGGAAAAGTAATCTTGGTTGTAGGTTCTTGCTGTTCATCACTTGGAATATTTCTTGCCACTCCCATCTGCCTGCATAGTTTCTGTTGAGAAATCAGCTGACCATTGTATGGGTGCTCCCTTGTAGGTAATTAACTGTTTTTCTCTTGCTGCTTTTAATATTCTCTCTTTGTCTTTTGCTCTTGGCATTTTAATTATGATGTGTCTTGGTGTGGTCCTCTTTGGATTCCTTTTGTTTGGGGTTCTGTGCACTTCCTGGACCTGTAAGTCTATTTCTTTCACCAGATGGTGGAAGTTTTCTGTCATTATTTCTTCAAATAGGTTTTCAGTATCTTGCTCTCTCTCTTCTTCTGGCACCCCCATAATTCTGATGTTGGTATGCTTGAAGTTGTCCCAGAGGCTTCTTACATTATCTTCATATTTTTGGATTCTTTTTTCTTTTTGCTTTTCAAGTTGAGTGTTTTTTGCTTCTTTGTATTTCAAAACTTTGCCTTGATTCTTGTGATCCTCTAGTCTGCTGTTAGATCTCTATATAATGTTTTTTATTCCAGTCAGTGTATGCTTAATTTCTAGTTGGTCCTTTTTCATATCCTCTAGGGTCTTGCTAAATTTATTGGCCTTTTCTAGAAAATTCTTGAAAAACCTTATAACTGTGGTTTGGAACTCTATATCCAGTCATTTGCTTTCCTCCATTTCTTTCATTTGTGACCTGTTTCTTTGTCTCCACATTTTGGCTGCTTCCCTGAGTTGATAGAGTGGCTTTGTGTGGTAGGTGTCCTATAGGGCCCAGTGGCTCAACCTCCCCAGTTACCTGAGGTGGACACTCTTGGTGCACCCCTTTGTGGGCTGTGTGCACAGTCATGTTGTAGTTAAGTCTTGATTGTTGTTGGTATCACTGGGAGGAATTGACCTCCCGGCCAACTGGCTGTGAGGATCAGCTGTGTCTACAACTGGGAGAACTTCTGTGCTGGAGACACCCTTATGGGAGAAGACTTGCAAAAGCCTCTGTGCTCAGCTTAAATGGGGTGGAGTTTCAGGGCTGAGCAGACAGCATTGGTTTCCCATCAGCCCTGCCCTAATAGGCCCTTGTGTCTCAGTGTCCCATAGTAATTGCTGCACGCACTTCTGAGAGAAAGCCGCCCTCGAGTTCCACCCACTGCCAGACAGTCCAGATTCTCCCCAAATGAGTCTGGGTCCCCAGAGTTTTGCCCAGAACTGGAGTTCAGTGCAGTCGGGAGCTTTTGTCTCCCTCCCACTTGAGAAAGCCAGCCACGTACTCAGTTGCCCACCCTCTCGGTGTGTGCGCCTTGGTACCTCTGCTTTTGCAGTTCCTCTGAGTCTCAGTGTGCTTTTCTCTTTCCTGACAGTCCAGTTTCACCCCATATGAGTCAGGGTCCCCAGAGTCTCGCTCAGAACTGGAGTTCAGCACAGTCTGGAGCTTTTATCTCTCTCCCGCTTGAGAAAGCCAGCAACACACTCAGTTGCCAGTCTTCTCTGTGCGCGTCTCAGTACCTCTGCCTCCTGCAGCTCTTCTGAGTCTCAGTGTGCTTTTCTCTTTCCTTCCAGTTGTAGAATTTCCACTCAGCCAGCCTTTCTGTGGTTCTGGATGATATCCGTTTTGTCTTTTAGTTGTAGTTTTGAAATTGTTGTGCAAGACAGCAGTTTAGGTGTTTACCTATGCCACCATCTTGGTTTCTCTCCTCATTCCCATTTTCTTTACACAAGTATCCCCTTAAGAAAAAAATAAAAATTCTTCAAATTTTATATCTTATAGCCAATGACCTATATTTCTCACCCCCTCACAACCATATTTTAAAAAATATTTTAGGGAGATTCAATTTTAAAAAGTTTGTAAAAATATAGCAAACAATGTAGCTTCCATAGCATGTCAAGTACTAGGTTTAAGCAAACTAACCCTAATTATGTGGTCTTCCCATTTCAGAATATAAAACCATCTTTGTTAAATTAATTTTTTTAGTACTTTTACAGATCATTAGATTGAAATGTCAGAGTACAGGAAAAAGTTAGGTCAATCAAAAGTAGATAATTATACTTCATCTTTACAATCAGACATCATCCAGTATTGTTGGGTAAATATTAACAATAGAAAAACATATGGCTCCAATATTCATATTGATCAAAGATGTAAAACTTTTAAAAAGTTTTTTTATTGATTTCAAAGAGAGAAAGGGAGAGGGAGAAACATTAATGATGAAAGAGAATCATAGATCGGCTGCCTCTTGTATGCCCCCTACTGGGGATCCAGCCTGCAACCTAGGCCTGTTCCCTGACCAGGAATGGAACCATGACCTTCTGGTTCATGGGTTGATACTCAACCACTGAACCACACTGTTTGTGCGAGATGTACACTTTTTAAGAAAAAGTTTGTTCATATATCTTAGGACGTAAGGAACATATTTCAAAGAGGAGCTTCAAAATTCACAGAACTAAAGATGTGCTGAAGTAAAATATTCTTTAGAATTAAAAATCAGACTATCTCTAGGAACAATGCTAAATATGAACTAATAAATGCAAATTTTATATCTATAATCCATTCAAGATTTGGAGGTTTGGTTTGGGGAATATTCAATTGTTTAATTAGGAAAGAAAATTTTCAAACATTAGCTTTTTTTAAAATAACCATTTCTATTTCATTTGGCAACAGAAAACATATTTTCCTTTTTACCTAGCAGCTAAATCTGGTTTCCAAACTTTATTCCAGAAAATTATTTTAGGCATAAATTCCTGTAACTTTTAAATTCTTTTCATGAAAAAGTCTCAATTCAAGCCTAGAAAAATCCTTTTATATTTTGGTTTTACATATAAATCCTAATAGATATCTCTAAGGTTTTGAATGATCAACCCAAATCCCATCGCTCTTAGTTTAGAGATGATTGTCTTTTATGGAAATCATTATGTCTCCAAACTTCAGTGAAATTATAGCTTGCTAATTTATTAAAGGATAAAAGTAACGAAACATACAAATCTTACCTGTAGGTTGTAAGAAGTATTTGAGTCCATTACATTTCCATCGTTTCAAAGTAGAAACTGTATTTCAAACTAGATACATTCCTTAAATGACATTTTAAAAAAGAGAGTCCATGTGTATATGACTTCTCATAAACTCTTCTTTTCACTTAGTCATTAAAATAGCAAGAGGTTAAACATAATGCCCCAAATAAAGTTTTACATATTGAAAGAAAAAAAGTTTCTCACTTAGAGCTTTCATAATATTTATGAAATACATTTTTAAATAGGTTACTTTATATTTTTTGTTTTGCATGTTGCTTTCCTCAAAACACTAAATTTAGATTGCATTTAACGAGTTTTGACCAAATTTTAAATTCTCAACCAGTTATAACTGTTAGTGAGAATTGATATTGGAACATCATATTATCTCTAATATTCATTACGTTTGTTTCTATTATTCATCCATTATAGGAAAATTCTACCATAAAGTTTCTTAGGTAGGATTCCTATTCTTATTTTCTTCATACAATTAGAATTCCTAATATGTTAACCTTCTTATTTTATTCACTCTTAATTTTCAATAGAAATTTTGACAATAAGTTAGTTGTATCCATATGATGCTAATATCAGACAATACTGTAGAAAAGAAAGATAAGGAAGAGAGCAAGAATGAGAGAGAGGGAGAGATCCAGTTAAATCGAAACATTCTCTGTAAGCATATGTAAAACTAGTTTTATTTCTGATTGTTTAGAACTAAATCATGCTTCTTGAATTTATTCTGACTTTAAGACTCCGTTTGCTTGATATTTAAAATGTGAATAGGTTTATGTTATTCAGGGATTTTTAATACATTTAATTTTTATATTCTTACAAGTCCATGTTGTGACAAATAGTAGAATTTCTTTCCATTTAAAGGCTGAATAATACTTTATTTATGTATGGACCACATGTTCTTTATCCATTCATCTATTGATAGACCTGGAAGACATTATGCTAAGTAAATTAAGTCATTCACAGAACAAGTAGGGCATGATTCCTCTAACACGAGTAAAGGTGTAGAAGTAGGTAATAGGTAATAGAACAGTGATTAGCAAGGATGGAGTAGGCAGGTATGGGAGTTGTTCAATGTGTGTAAAGTTGCAGTTACACAAGATGCATATGCTCCACAGATCCACTGTACAACATAATGCCTCTAGTTAACAATAGCATATTATATCATTAAAAATTTGCTAAGGGGGTAGGTCACATTTTTTTTTTAAATGTATTTTTACTGGTTTCAGAAAGGAAGGAAGAAGGAGAGAGGTCCAAATATCAATGATGAGAGAGTCATTGATCGCTGCCTACTTCAGAACCCCAAAACCTGAGCATGTGTACTGACCAGGAATTGAACCCTGACCTTCCGGTTCACAGGTCGATGCTCAACCACTGAGCTATGCCAGCTGGGCATAGATCACATACTAAGTGTTTTTACTATAAAAAACACACAAACAAAAAACCAACAAAGAGATATAAGGAAACTTCTGGAGGCGATGGATATGTTTATTACCTGGACTGTGTTGATGGTAACCTGAGTGTATACATATGTGCAAACTCACCAATTGTATCCATTAATTATATGCAGTGTTTTGCATACCAGTTATCCTATCTAATAAAGAGGGAATGTGCTAATTGATCCTCATGCCATCACAAAGCTGGCAGCGCCCACAGCCAATAAGGAGGGAATATGCTAATTAACTGCCATGCCCTCAATGATGGTGGTACCCATAGCCAATAAGGAGGGAATATGCTAATGGACTGCCATACCCTTGAAGATGGCAGTGCCCAGTCCCCTCAGCCCTGCCGGGGCAGCAGGTGTGCAGCCTTGCCATGTGCCTGCCTCTGGAGTTCCCCAGTCCCCTCAGCCCCCCAGCCGCCCAGGGCTGGCCCAAGGTGCAGGTAACCAGGGCTGGCCGAGGCTTGCGCTGCCAGCAGTGGCAGCAGCAGAGGTGTGATGGGGGTGCTGCCTTCCCCTGAACGCCAGGTCACTTCTTGCCCCTGAGGGCTCCTGAACTGTGAGAGGAGGCAGGCTGGGCTGAGGGACCCCACCTCCAATGCATGAAATTTCATGTTTTTGGGCCTCTAGAACCTTATAAAGCTAAAAAAAAAAAAAAGGTACTTTTCTTAGACTCTGGAACCTATCACAATGTGAATATTAGACCAGAGGCTTTGAGATTTGTTATTCTCAATTTCTCAGAAACGTGTTAATGTAATTCTTTGATTAAGGTTTTTATAAGGAAAACAAGTCATTGGCTATCATTTGTTTGACCAGCATATATTAATTACTTCCAGTGGGCTGGAAGTACAGGCATGGATCTGAAGCCATGAAATATATTCAGAAAAAAAAAATGCAGTTATCAGAGTAGATGGGTTATTTCTCTGAGCCTTGAATTGACATTTTCTGAAATAAAGTCTCTGGTCTTGGACTAGGGGAATTTATTAGATCCAATTAGTCTCTCCCAGTGGGCTGAAGCTTCTATTATGTATGATTCATTTTTGTACAGAGTCCCTGAACCATTTTTGTATAGTGATTCTTATTAGTATACCTTGACTTATGAATGTACTATAGCAAAATCTAGGATCCCTTTGGTCAAGCCTGGCCTGGATAATAAATCCAATTATGAGCTCTTTCCTGTGACTTTCTTACCCCACCAGGACTGTGGAGGAATCCTGGACTAAGACTCTGCTCCTTTACATAATGACAATTTTATTTTATTTATTACTAGAGGCCCGGTGCATGAATTCGTGCATGGGTGGGGTCTGGCTGGCCTGCGCCAATTGGGCCAGGACAGCCAAGGGGAGGGGACATGGGAGGTTGGCTGGCCAGCCCCACCCCCGATAGGGGTGGGGGGACCTATCATGGGTAGGGCCAGCCGGGGGGAGGGTCCCCGGCGGTTGGCAGGCTGACCCCGCCCTCTGGTCAAACTCTGGTTGAACTCCGGTCGAACTCCTGGTCGAGGGGACAATTTGCATATTACCCTTTTATTATATAGGATTATTTTAAAATATATTTTTATTGATTTCAGAGAAGAAGGTAGAGGGAGAGAGAGATAGAAACATTGATGATGAGCCATGGCTGGTTTAGCTAAGTGGACAGAGCGTCGGCCTGCAGACTGAGGGGTCCCGGGTTCGATTCCGGTCAAGGGCACATGCCCAGGTTTCGGGCTCAATCCCCAGTGGGCGGGGGGGGGTGCGGAGGCAGCTGATCAATGATTCTTTCTCGTCATTGGTGTTTCTATCTCTCCCTCTCCCTTCCTCTCTGAAACCAATAAAAATGTATTTAAAAAGAAAAAAAAGAAGAAAGAAACATCGACGATGAGAGACAGTCATTGATTGGCTGCCTCCTGCACACCCCCTACTAGGGATCAAGCCCACAACCCGGGTATGTGCCCTGACTGGGAATTGAACCCTGATTTCCTGGTTCACAGGTTGATGCTCAACCACCGAGCACCACCGGCCAGGCAATAATGACCATTTTATATTTCTTTTCAAAATGGAAAATAGTAAGATCTTACAGTCAACAACAAGGCAAACACAATAATATTGATTAGAATATGTGCCCGCAGCTAGTTCAGAGAGGGCTTAGTGACAAGAAGTGGAAGTGTATTTCATCTGATCTGGGTGAGCATTCTTGGGGAGAAAGTCTATTTCAGAGCCTAGAAAGTTGTCAGAGGTGTTTTTACCAAAAAGTAGGAAAAGAATAAATAATGTAGAACTGTTAAATCAACATAAAATCTCCTTTTATACTATTCCATTTGCTTATTTAATAAATTTTTCAAACAATCATTCAGAGCTCACTAGACCATGACAAATTTTTTTTGGTCATTTTCATATATATTGCATTAGTTTTAAATAAAAAAGAAAGTTAACTGTTGGTTAATGGCCTGTGAAGGAAAATCTGAACACTCCAGCCTTACCCCTGCCACCCACAGAAGCGGAAAACATTTGGATATTTTCTCTATTTTTTTCCTTCAGAGCTTCTAATGTGGTTACTTCATCTTTGACTTACATCTTAAATAATTTTTCGCAGCAGAATTACTTTGTGAAGTTCTGATTTTGGAAGAAGGAAAAGCCCTGCTGTTTCAGTAGGTATTGGCTTCCACATACATCTTCTGTATGTAAAAGCTTGAAACAGAATGCCATAGATTCAAAGTACAGCAACATTAACAGTTAATTTATTCATTAAAAGTGCTTAGCCAGTCATTACTGAGATTTTTACATGCTAGACAGGGGCAAACCTAGGCTTGTGGAGCTTGAAGCTCATGCTGCTTGGGTTGCCTTTATAAGATAAAGGATGTGCCCTAGATGGTTTGGCTCAGTGGACAGAGTGTGAGCCTGTGGACTGAAGGATCCTGGGTTCGATTCCAGTCAAGGGCACATGCCAGGGTTGTGAGCTGGATTCTCAGTTGGGGGCCTGCAGGAGGGAGCCGATCAATAATTCTTTCTCATCATTGATGTTTCCATCTTTCTCTCCTCCCTTCCTCTCTGAAATCAATAAAAATATATTTAAAAAAAGATAAAGGATGCAAAAATATGACTGCAAAGTTCAGCATAAGAGGAAGTGTTTCATGTTGAATAAAAATCATATTACAATAAAGCCAAACACTTACTCATGACTCAAACATTACAAAATCCAAAATATAACATTTTATGTAGTAATTAATTGCATAACACACCTCTATAATAGTCTTCTTATACTTTTAACTGCATGCACTCTGATAGCCTCTTTATATAGCAGTTGTTTTATAATATCATTTCAGTAGAGAAAAGGATATATGTTTATGTTTTTCTTCTAGCCTGGTGCAACAATTCTTTTAAATCATCCTCAATAATTTAGAAAGGTTTATTTGGGCCTTAGAAATCATTCTTAATAATTTTGTAGATCATGTTATAATTGTTGTCAACTTTGGGAAACCACAATTAGGTTTCTTTCACATATATCCCACTAAACCCAGACTAAATGTCTTTCCAACTCAAGTTCCATTAGGAAAATTAAAAAAATATAGCCACAACTTGACCAAAGAAGTGTAATGGAGAAGTCAGACTGAGACGAGACAGTGTTCTTAACCAAAGGTAGTTAAAATATCTTCGTTTTGAAAATTTTACAGAAAAATATGAATGTGTGGACACATTGTTAGGGCCCTTTCCATTGCTCCTCTAGGGACATGAATACAAGTATAGGCAAGAGAACAGCATCCTTGTGTTTTTCCAAATTAAAGAGAAAGAGTTGACTATTTCAGCAGTACATGACATGGTATAGAAGTTTTCATAGATATTATCTATCAGAATAAGAAAGCTCCCTTCTGTTTCCAGTTTGTTGATATTTTTTTATAATAAATGGGTCTCATATAAAACTGGGGAAAACTTCATCCCCTGTGGCTATTATCCCAGTTTTATAGATATATTAGAGGCCTGGTGCACGATATGCATGCACTGGGCAGTGGGGAGGAGTCCCTCAGCCCAGCCTGTGCCCTCTTGCAGTCTAGGACACCTTGGGGGATGTCCGACTGCTGGCTTAGGCCCTCTCCTAAGCCAGCAGTCGGATATCCCCCGAGGGGTCCTTAGCACTGCCACAGAGGTGGGAGAGGCTCCTGCCACCAATACTGTGCTTGCCAGCTGTGAGCCCAACTTCTAGCTGAGTGGCACTCCCCCTGTGGGAGTGCACTGACCACCAGGGGGCAGCTCCTGCATTGAGTGTCTGCCCCCTCCTGGTCAGTGCGCATCATAGCAACCAGTGGTTCTGCTGTTTAATCTATTTGCATATTAGGGTTTTATTATATAGGACTAGAGGGCTGGTGCATGAAATGGGAGTGGGGGAGTGTCCCTCAGCCTGGCTTGTCCCCCTCACAGTCCGGGAGCCCTTAGGGGTAAAAGGCAACCCAGCAATTAGGAGAAGGTGACACCCCATCACACCTCCGCTGCTGCCACTGATGGCAGTGCAAGCCTCAGCCGGCCCTGGTTACCTGAGCCTTGGGCCGGCCCTGGGCAGCTGGGAAGCCACCATCCAAGGCTTGCCTGTGCCTCAGACCAGCCCTGGGTGGCTGGGAAGCTGCCATTCGAGGCTTGCCTGCACCTCAGACCAGCCCTGGGTGGCTGGGAGGCAGAGGGGACTGGGGTACCCCGGAGGCAGGTACGCGGAGCAGCTGGACACACCTGCCGCCCTGGCGGGGCTGAGGGGACTGGGCGCCGCCATCTTGTGGCTGTGAGTGCCGCCATCTTTGAGGGCATGGCAGTCAATTAGCATATTCCCTCCTTATTGGCTGTGGGTGCTTCTATCTTTGTGATGGCATGCTGGTCAATTAGCATATTACCTCTTTATTAGATAGGATAATTGACATATAACATTGTGTATAAGTTGTAATGTAATGATTAGATACATGTATATGTTGTGAAATGATTACCAAAATAATAACAGCAGTTAATACATCCATAACTTTAGGTAGTTCCCATTTTTGTGTGTGGTGAGAACATTTAAGATCTAGTCTCTTAGCAATTCAAGTATTTCATAGTTTTGTTAAATGTAGTCACCAAAAAGTAACTTAGTAATAACATGAAGTCCTTTGCATAGCTGCACTTCCCCAAGAGTTAGCACAAGCAGAGTAGGTTGATGCTATAAGCCAGCAGTGTGTTAAACCTATGCCATGAGCTTGCGGATGGGAAAATGCCTTTGCTTGTTCCCAAGCCTGGGAGTTTCTTTCTGGGGTTCCACTGCCATCCTCACATTAATGGACTCTGTCTCTTCCTGGATCTCCTCCTCCTTTTAGTCTGCCACTGCTCTTTTTTTTTAATTTTTTTTTTCTCATCTAGAATTTGTCAAAGCTCTCTTACAGCCCCCAGCAGAAAAGGTGGACCGGTATGAAACGCCCCGAGCAATGAGAGTGTCAGTGTGAAGGAGTGTCTGAGAATGAGACCGAGGGAAGGTTTTTGTTTGGTTTTGAAGGTTGAGTGTTAGTCACTGGATGGTGGTAGGGCAGACATTAGGAATAAAGATCTTCTAAATAAGAGACTTGCTGGAACAGCCAGTGGTGTTGTTTTTGGAACTTGTGTGTCCTCATAGGGTAACTCTGAAATCAATTTGTTTTTGATCTTATACTGGTACACAGGGGTCTGAAGTAGCTGGTATTAAACAATGTTCAGCTTTTGACTCTCTACTCCAAGCTATTCCAAGGCCTGTTTTGTAAATCCAAAAATGCTTTTAGGGACTTTCTAAAACCAAGATCACCTCCCTTTGTTTCTTCACACTTTACTGGCATAAAGCATTTCCAGAAGCATTGAAATTATAGCCTTTCCTTAAAGTAATTAAATTCTTAGCATTGGTGTTCCTCTCCTGCCGGGACATAGAAAGTATGCTTCCCTATTGGAAGGCAGAATCACAAGAGTGAGATTCTTTGGTTTAAAGTCACATAATTAACTTCCTGTAATATTATGAAATGGATTTTATTGTCTTTGTTATTCTCAACATTCAGTTGAGGAAATTGATGCTATGGATGGTCAGTAACTTGCCTAAGGTGTGACATAAGGATATGATATCTTTGATGTTAGAGCTGTGATTTGTTCAGAACTTTCTAGGAGAGGCACACACATGTGAATCCCTGGCACACTCTATTCCCTCATTTCTCCTGGATTTTCAATATTTTTAATAGATAAATCATACAATGGATTTTTGCTCATGTCTTTTTCAGGGCAAAACTGCAATTAATAATAATTCTGAAGTGTGAAAGTCTTCAGCATAAAATGCTTCCAGGAGTGAACTCTCCTACCTTTTGCCTTGGGGGAAAGAAGTGACCCATAGTTTGTCCTGTTATAAGGGGCTGATGAGACCAACTGCTGCCTAGATATCCACTCTCCTCACCCAGATCTGTCTATGCTGAACCCCAAGGCTTGCGGAAGAAACTGGGACCAGCCCCTGGGTCGGTAAGCTCAGTTGCAACAAGACTTTACTGAATGTTGACATTGTTGATTGGCACGTTGCTGGAACCTGATTTCTTGACACGTGTTCCCACCACATCTGAGTGTAACATGCAAGTGTAATATATTTGCAGACAGAACACAACCAGCTAGCTTATTAGGAACACACTTGGAGTCCAGTGAATGTCTTAGAACTTTGTTATTGTTCCAAAAAGATTTCCTTCAGATGTACTTGATACTAACATGGCTATCTAGATGTCTATTGTGTGTGTGTGTGTGTACATGAGAGAGAGAGAAAGAGAGAGAGAGAGAGAGAGAGAGAGAGAGAGATATTTGTTGCTGATAGAGGGAAATAATCTCTTCGTTACAGGAGGAAAATGGAAGTCTACCATGTGGAAGGCATCTTTCTTACTCACATTGATCACCTCTTACAGCATCACTTCAGCCAACCAGGGTTGAGGATAAAGTGAAGGTCACACAGTACAGGGCTCCTATTCTGCTATACTTACATAATCACAGTTACTTTTTACAAAAACTCCATGAACAGATATGTTAATGATCTTTCTTACAAATGAGGACACTGTTTTAAGAGAATAATTAATTTGTCAGAGGTAGTACAACTAAAAATTGAATTTGGAATTGTGTCCAGTTAGATTAAGTAAATTGCCAAAGTTGGTGTGCTAGGGTTGACTTTGGAATCAATCTAGGTCAATATAAATCCCAACACAAGGTTTATGTCCATAATACTCTACCTCCCCTTTTATGTATTTTAAAACGAGTTACCACATGGCTTCTTTCATACCACTGTGCTTATTGGAATCCAAGTGTTTTAGGGTTTCTTTTCTCTATAACTAGAGGTCCGTTGCATGAAGAGATTTGTGCAATAGGCCTTCCTTTTCTTTGCTTCCAGCACTGGTTTTCCTCCGGCACCCGGGACCCAGGCCTTCGCTCCTGCCGGAGTCTGGCATCTTTGCTGCAGACTCAGGCTGGAGTCTGCCATCTTCGTCTTCACTGCAGACTCCAGAGTCTACAGTATTTGTCTTCGCTGCGGCCAGAGTGCCGCTTCTGTAGATCCCTTCGCCCCCGCCCCCCTCACCCTGCCCTCCCTCTCATAGCAGGCGTCCTGCCCCACCCGGCCACTCTGCACCTGGAGCAGCTGGGCAGCCGCCATCTTTGTCCTTCTAATTTGCATATTCCCTCCTGATTGGCTGGTGGCTATAGTGGAGTGATGGTCAATTTGCATGTTTCTCCTTTATTAGTGTAGATGTTTAGTGATGACTCATACTAACCTAGCAATTATGTGAAAATATAAGCATCAGAAGCCCCAAATTAATGGAAGTAAATGTTTTTCATTTCTGGATAAATTCATATTTGTTTAGTAATTTTTGTTTAGGTCAAATAACTTTCTTCTATGCTGATTTTTCTGGGTTGCAATGCCCTGTATTATATCTTATCATACCTCCAATTTCTGGAAGTTCCCACATGTCCACATCTGTTTACAAGGTAATAATGAGATTTACAGACTACAGAGAAAGGGAAACATCTGCTCTGCTCTCACTGATGGTATGAATCAGTTCCTGGGACATAGCAGCTAATCAAAGGCCTATTGAAACTTAAAATGAATGATTTAGATCACTATATAACATTAATCATGATCTTGAAATTCTCTGTTAACACTCTTGAGATTGAATGAAAGGCTCTGCTGTCTTTAATTGTATCTAAAGGTGGCTTTTTCTTATTTTGAAAAGTCAGGCAGATAATATTGTTAAAATTTAGTCCCTCATGGGTGGGTTTACCATGTAAATATGTGGGTCATATAAACATTGTTTTTAGCTTTAAAAAAATATTGAGGTCTTCACTGTTTCCAATTGGAAAATGGAGCCAAGCAAATGGACATTGGGAACAAGATTATACAAAACACAGTGTTCCCTTCAGCTGGCTTCTCCATTTACTCATTACAGGCAGTGTATTTACAGAACAATGAAAGGAAGGAAAATGATCATCAGCAAACCGTCTAGACACTCTTGTAATCTATCATTGAATCCAAGAGATGTGATTGTTACTGTCATTACCTAAGAGGCAAAAAACAATCTGAAGTTTACACATGTTTACAAAAATCATGGCTTACTTTATCTAGTAAGTAAAGAATTAATTATCATTGTCTAATTGATACGAAAGTATGTCACTCGCAAGTTAACCAGCATTTTCTGCCTGCCTACATCAAAGCAATCCGTGTACACAGCTTGGTGCTAGTCCCATGTTTCTCCTAATGGTAAAGCAAAGGTCACAGAGCCCTGGCCCTAAAGAATCCAGTTCAGCAAACCCAAGTCTGGGCTGGAGCATTTGTAATCACAGTTTCTAAAAAGTTCCTAAGTGTTGCTGGTGCTGCTGGTCTGGGGTCACTGTCTTAAGCTGTGAGGAAACTTAAGAAATAAACTATCATTTACAAATAAATATTTAGTAATTTTTCGGAGGAATAGTACTGCTTCCAGATTTTCAAGTAGCTGCTTCATTTCTCACGATAGTGCAGAAGATGTCCTATACCTTCTCAAATTTATACCAGAAATCCTTACACCTGGATGGGCTTTTTAACCTGAAGAAGAGAGGGTCACAAGAAACAAGGTCTTGGGTATCATAGAGCAGAGAGAATGGACTGTGTGTGTTGTACCAAAGCAGAATGATAATAAATAAAGAGATTAAGAGGAGTCGAATTCCGGCATCCATGCACTGGCTGACCTCGTGACATGGGTTTTCTGCCTATAGGAATATTCAGTCAGCACCTGAATGACCATCTTGCAGAAAAGCCATTGAGACTAACCTCTTTCTTACTTACAAATCTAAGAGTCTATATGTTTTGATAAGTCATGTAGATTTTTTAAAAATGTAGGTGAAAAGTTCTGCATCCAGAAAAATAAACACTTCATGCACTTACACCCTGTTTATAAGAAGTGTTTAGACACTCAGATGTCCTACATGGTACCTCCTGCCAGGACTAAGGCATTCATTTCCCCAGCTGCTGGTGGCTGACAGCTCTCAGCCAAGTTAGAAAGTCTTAAGATCTTGCCTGAGCTCAAGAGGAGCATGGCCTAGCCTTCCTCTGGGAGGATTTCAACTCACATCCAGTCACTAGTTGGTGCAAGTGTATATAAGCCCATCAACTGTCCTCAGCTCTGGACAACTCACAAGAACCATTCTAGCTCTAGAGCTTCCTCAGTCTGAGTAGCTGATGACTTTGCTGCAAATGCATCCTAATTCAGCTCCCCTCATTGCCCAACCAGGTGTTGATCCCGAGAGCACCTGCCCATGAGCTAACCATGCAAATCTGTGTCTTAGAGTTCACTACCTGGGGAACCCAACAAGTGAACTTTCTTTGTAGTATTAGTTTCTTTTAAAATGTATTTTATGTTTCCTTACAACTGCGTTCACTCAGTCAACAAAAAACTGAGTGTCCCAGAGTCGGTCACAAAGGAATCGTGAAAGACAGAAACCGATCTACTTTCAGCAAAAATGGATTTAGTACGAGGCATTGGGTCCTTTCAAACTGTTTGACTGGCTGGGCCCCCATGACTGACTGCCATCTCTGCCACAACCCAAAAGATGGCAATGAAATCATAATGTTGTATACCGTACATATATACAATTCTTATTTTAAAAGATATTATAAAAAGAGAAGGTGTGGAATCCAGAAGACTTGTCTAATTGATATGTGCAGATCTCAGCATCTTGGGTGCAATTCCAAGATCAGAAAGCAATGGCTGGAACCATTGGTTCCAAAGCCCCAACAGGCCTGCTAGATCCTTCTCTGCAAACTGGAAGCCTTGTACAGTCTCTACTTCTTTCCCCATCTGACATAGTTCTAGATTCAAACAGATGCAAGCATAGGATTCAGGAACATAGGTCACATCTGGAAACTTACCTGGAATGTGTTCTGGAAAAGGTTTGTCTTTGGCTCTCTGGCTTTTGTAATATAGGACATCACCCCAAAAGGAAGTTGGGACAGAGGAAGTATGAGCCTGTCTGCTGTATCTACCTCACACAATCCTGCCTTCACCAGGTTTATATTTCCGACAATAGGAAGACAATAAATAAATAAATAAATAAATAAATAAATAAATAAATAAGGCAGGCAGGTTAATTAGTCTTAGATAATGTTTTATTATAAGATTACCAAACTTTAAAAGTAAAAAATGTTTAGGTTTGACAAAAGGCATCCCAATTTATTCCTTATAGCAATTCATATTATAGTGTCCACGTTGTACGGTTAATTGGAATACGCCATTTGGTAATGTTTGCATGGAATGCTTTGGGCCTCGAAGGACAGTGTGCAAGTTTAGACGTGTGTGCCACCACTGGTAAAAGAATTCTACTGGACTCAGCAAAACTGATTAATTAAATTTGGAGAGTTTATGCTGTGGAAATTAAACTTAATTTGGGCTTGACCTAACTCAGATTTCTCCAGATTTTCAAAGTGAAAAAGGTTAACATTGAAGAATACAGAATACAGGTTATTCTATCCAAGAGGTTCATATTTTGACCAAAAAAAAAAAGTAAAGAAACTTTTTGCTGAGTGAGCCTGAGCAAATAATACAAAATTGAGTATAAAACATTGTTGTTTAAGCTGTTCTTGATGAAAGACAACTTTGAGAACCTAGAAAAGCTATAAACATTATATTGGAGAAATGTACACATATGTTCATATACTGGGTGGGGCAAAAGTAGGTTTAAGGTTGTTCATATTGAAAAGAATACAATTAATAATAAATAACACAAGAATAAACTTTGTGTTTTGTGTACTCACACCTGTAAATCTACTTCTGCCCCACCCTGTACATGTACATACACAAATATCAGCTGTTTCACAGACACTTTGAACTCTGAGTTCGAAACTCCTGGGTTCTTGGCTTAAGACGTTCTAGTCTAGAGTGGAATGCTTTCATAATTTCTGAGGATTTTGTGAGTTTTCAGTTCTAATGTATACATGTCATGTAGTTACATGTATAATATTTAATATGTACATACAGTTATCCCTCCGTATCTAAGGGGGAGTGGTTCCAGGACCTCCGTGGGTACCAAAATCCACAGATGCTCAAGTCCCTTATGTACTAAAATGGGGTCGTATTTGCCTATAACCTACACACACTCTCTTGTATACTTTAAACCATCTCTAGACTTTATGGCACCTAATACAATGTTAATGTTATATGGATAGTTGTGATGCTATATTATTTAGAGAATAATGACAAGAAAAAGATGTCTGTTCATGTACAGATGCAACCATTGTAGGCCTAACTACCTAGTCCACGTCAGCTGTCAGCAACAACGTAACTTTCTTTTCAAATCTTTCCATCCACCATTGGTGCAGATCCATGGATACAGAAGTGTGGATATGGAGGTCCAACTGTACATATATGACACATACACATATATACAATTGAAATATGTCCTCCTGAATTTCATGCTGGAAAGCAAGTGTAGGCTAAGTCAGTTGTCTCAAAAATTGTTACTATGCACCCTCCTTAGTAAACTATTTTTGAGATTTTTTCTGCTACCAAGTTTCTCTGTCTGTTACACACTAATAAAATAGAGGCAGGTCACTTAATACTGACTGAGAAGGGGTATCATCTTGAGCAAATCACGCATCTTTAAGCCTTTGTCTTTATAAATTTCATTCATAATGAGGTTGTATCCTGTTCATTGCTAAGATCTGTAATTATTTCAATTGCTACTAAATTATAGATTATATTTATTGGATTGTTTTTGATAGGCACAGACAATATGGATAAGAGCAGGTCGTGCTTGTACATTATGCCTCCACAATATGAAATACTAAACTGAAGCAAAAGGGAATTTCCTTATGCTCTAAACCTAATGGACAAAATGAACGAATGTACTTCTCCCTTTTTTAAAAATGATGTTTTTATTGATTTTAGAGAGAAAGGAAGGGAGGGAAAGAGAGAAACATCAATGTGAGAGAAACATCCATCGATTGCCTGTATGTAACTCAACAAGATCCAGTTCGCAACCTGGGCATGTGCCCTGACTGGGAATCAAACCAGAGACTTTTCAGTGCACTCAACAAGTGAGCCACATGGCCGGGGCTGAATGTGTGTTGCTTTTTAAAATATATTTCTTATTGATTTCAGAGAGGAAGGGAGAGGGAGAGAGAGATAGAAACATCAGTTATGAGAGAGAATCATTGATTGGCTGCCTCCTGCATGCCCCTTACTGGGGATCAAGTTTGCAATGTGGGCATGCGCCCTTGACCAGAATCGAACTCAGGACTCCTCAGTCTACAGGCCAATGCTCTATCCACTGAGCGAAACCGGCCAAGGCTAAAAGTGCTTCTCTTTAGGAATAAATATAACTTTAGCACATGCTAATGATGTTATCATGCAGTCTGTGACCCGGGCCCCAGGGTACTCAGAGCAGCATAGACAGTAATAATGCTTCATAGGACCCGGTCTGTTTGTCTGTCTGTCATCCTAAATTTGCCAAAGGAATGTGGTGGGTAAAGGACTGAAGTAGAATGCTGTGGCTGATGCACTTAGGCCTGGGATTGCCTGGGGAGGGGCCTCAAAGGCACCGATTAGCCAGAAAAGTATTAATAATGAGAGTGACCATCATAACATTAGCTCAGGGCATTGTGTGCAAAGCTAAAGAATATCTGTGCCTGCATGTAGGGAGCAGATTTAGAAAACTTGGTTTATTTTATTATTATTGTGGGATAGAGTGCCTGAGGTGAAGGGCTAGGTGGCCAACTAAGGGGAGGTGCTGGAGTGGGGAACCTTATGGCATCTGATAGCAGGGCCCTGTGTTTATGTGGGAGGCAGCTGTGTAATTTGCTATTTCATTTCTGTGTTTGGCTCCTGCTGCAACCAGCTGACAGGGAGGGCCCCTCTGGTGTTTTGAATCAAGAAGAGGATAAGACTTACTCTGGCTTCATTCAGATAACCTGAACATTTTGAGTTTGGTTCCTGGCAAGAGAAATGTGTACCTTGGGGTTTATTTTTTTTTTTAAATTGCGGTGGTATGTTGGCTGAATTGGTCTCCTTTTAAGACTTGGGAATTTATTTATGAAGTAGTGCCTGGACTTAAGAAAAGCAATATCTACCTATGGAAGGAACTCTTGTCTCATTTGAAAACAATTGGCATCTATGAACAATGGTTGCTTAATAAGAAAATAGCTATAGGCAAGTGACAGAAATGATTAGATATTGATTGACATAATATGGGTCTTTCTCTTAGCTTCAACCTGATCAACTAGAATTTGTTACTTGAATTTAGAGTCATTGTCTCAATCATGAAAAAAGAGAAAATGTATGTCTTTTGTCTTTGAAGTAATCTACTTTTTCTTTAATTTTCCTATTGATGTGCATTGCCTTGCTAATATATTTATATATGTATAAAATCTTAGGTGTTCAGTTCAATTAATTTTACATGCTGGCCACACCTTTGTAACCACTACCCACGTCAAGATGTACACCATTACTAAAATTTTCCCTTGTGTTCTCCTAACCCTCACCTTCCCCTGACACCCCAAAGAAAACAACTGTTTTGACTGCCATCACACAGATTGTTTTTGCCTTTTGGAGACATTTATATAAGTGTAATCATAGAGTATATCTTTTTGTGTCTGGCTTTTTACACTCAATGGGACGTCTATGAGTCTATCAATGTTGCTTGTAGAAGTAGATTTTTTATGTTTGCAGCCATGCAATATTTGTATCAATATTCTTTTTTAAACTATATTTTTATTGTTTTCAGAGAGGAAGAGAGAGGGTGAGAGAGATTGAGAGAATCAGTGATCCGCTGCCTCCTGCACATCCCCCACTGGGGATTGAGCCCGCAACCCAAGCATGTGCCCTGACCAGGAATTGGACTATGACCTCCTGGTTCATAGGTTGATGCTCAACCACTGAGCCACTCCAGCAAGGCTCAATATTCTAAAATGATGCACATTTTTCTATTCATGGATATTTGAGTTGTTTACAGTTTTTCACTAAATCAAATAATGATATTGTTCATTTTTGTGCCTAACCTTTCCATGAACATATATACACATTGTTGACATCTAGTGTACTTGCTGTGTCATAAGGTGTTTGTATGTTTTGCTTTAGGAGATATTGTCACACAGCTTTCCAAAGAGATTGTCCCAATTTATACTCTCACTGGCAGTACTTTCCCCAGCATTTCTGGATTTCTGGTGGCGTATAGTGGTGGCAGTGTGTGTGTGTGTGTGTGTGTGTGTGTGTGTGTGTGTGTGTGTGTTTCATTTAATCTTTTTGTTTAAGACTGTACTTTGTTTAGAGCAGTTTTAGGTTCACAGCAAACAAGAGAAGGTACCGAGATTTTCCATGTACCCCCTGCTCCTACACATGAATAGCCTCCTCCTTATAACATTTTCCACCAGGTGTTACATTTATCACTACTGAAGACCTACACTGACATGTCATGATCAGAGGCCACTGTTTACACTGAGGTTTGGGAAAGTGTATAATGACATGTATCCATCATTACATCATGCTACAGAACATTTTTCACTGCCCTACAAATCCTCTGCTTGTTTCCACAGGTTTGCCTTAGCTAGAATATCATGTAGTTGAAGTCATTTAGTATGTAGCCTTTTCAGATTGGCTTCTTTCACTTAGTAATATACATTTAAGGTTTCTCTCTGTCTTTTCATGGTAGGTAGCTCATTTCTTGTTAGCACTGAATAATACTCCATCGTCTAGAAGTATCACAGCTTATTAATCCATTCGCCCACTGAAAGACATGGTTGCTTCCAGGTTTTGGCAATTTGGGATAAAGCTGCTGAAAACATCTGTGTGCAGGTTTTTGTGTGGACATAAGTTCTCATCTTCTTTGGGTAATTACCAAGGAGTGTGATTGCTGGATCATATGATAAGAGCATAGCGTATGCTAGTCTTGTAAGAAACCACCGAACTGTCTTCCCCAGTGTCTGTGCCATTGTGCATTCCCACCAGCGATGACTGAGAGCTCCTGTTCCTCCACGTCCGTGCTGGCATTTGGTGTTGTCTGTGTTCCAGATTTTGGCCGTTCTAAGAAGTGTGTAATTTTAAAGCTGCTGGTTTAGTTTGCATTTCTCCGATAACATAGGGTATCGGGCATCTTTTCATATGCTTACTTGCCATTGTATATCTTTGGAAAAATATTTGTTCAGATGTTTGAGCCATTTTTAATCAGCGGTTCATTTTCTTATTGTTGGGTTTTAAGAATTCTCATTTAGATCTCTATACCATCTGGAATCAATTTTTGTGCGTTGAGGTCATGGGATTAAGATTCATTCTTCTTACTTTCCCCCCACTGCAGTGCAATGTTACCTTTATCATAAGTTGATGGCCATATATATGACTGTTTCAGGACTCTATTGTATGCCATTAATCCGTTTTTTAAATTCTTGTGTCAATATCATAAAGTCTTAATTACTGTTATTTGTTTAAAAAAGTCTTGATGTCTGACTTTTTCTTATTCAAAATGACCATTTTGTATTTGAATATGAATTTTAAAATAAGCTTATCAATTTTTAATAAAAATAATGCTGTGATTTTCATTGGGATTACATTGAATCTATATGTAATTGGGGGAAGAATTGATATATTTACAATATTTAGCAAATTCATCTATTTATTTAGCTGATTTTTCTTAGCAATATTTTTCTTTTTAAATTTTATCTTTATTGTTTAAACTATTACAGATGTCCCCTTTTTTCCCCTTGACCCTCCTCCCCACTCTTGTCCCATAATTTTATGTACAAATATTTTGCACAGTTTTTATTAGATTTATATTTAAGAATTTAATATGCCTGATGCTAAAACTAATGCTTTATTTTAAAATTGTTTTTGTCTATTTTTATAGCAGTCATGCTAAATATACTTATTGATCCTAATGTTACAAATTCTTTTGGATTTTTTGCATGCACTATCATTTCATTTGCAAGTAATGTCCATTCATTTATTTCTTTCCAGCCTTGTAATTTTAATTTTTAAATATTATTGCACAGGCCAGGGTATCAGGCATCCAGTACAAAGTTGAATATAAGTAATGATATGAAACTTTTTTTTATCTTGTTCCCTGTCTTAATAGGAAGTTTTTGATATGTAGTTATAAACTATAATGTTTGCAGATATCCTTAATCAGATTAAGAAAGACTGTCCTCTATTCCTAGTTTGCTAAAAGTTTTTATCATGAAAGGATATTGAATCTTGCCAAAAGCTTTTCCTGTGTCTCCTGAGATAATTATGCCATTTCCCCTTTAATTCTGTCAGTGTGATGGAGTACTTCTTAAAGTTAAACTTCCCTTACCGACCTAAAGGAAACCCTCTTTAATGTTGTTGTAGGATCTGTTTTATGATTTGATTTGCTCATATTTTATTTAGAAACTTTCAACCATGTTCCTGAAATAAATTGTCTGTAATTTTCCTTTCTCATAATGTCCTTTTCAAATTGTAGAGTAAAGGCGATGCTGACCCCACAAGGTGAGGTTCCTTGTTTTCTCTTCTCTGAAGTGTGTGAAATGATTATTTCTTCCTAAATGTGTGGGAGAATTCAGCAGTGAAGTTATCAGCATCAGGGCTTCCTTTTTAAGTGAAAATTTTTAATAACATATTCAGTTGTTTTAGTAGAGAATAGGGTAATCTGAACTTCTTTTTTTCTTTCTGTCAGCTTTGATATATTTTACCATTATTTTCCCCCTGGGGAATACTTTTTCATTTTATTCAAATTAAAGAAAAAATAACTAGGACCATATTTTATTATACAAAGTAAATTTTTAAATAAATCTTATAAATTGCATCAAATATATTAAAATATATTAATATATAATATTAATAAGATATTTTACCAATAAGTCAACCTCATTGTGCTACTTTGATCAAATATCAGTTTCCCAGTGAGATATTAGATCAATTAAAATAAGATGTTTTTGATTAATATAATGTCTTCCACATTTCAAAACTGGAAAGCCCCCATAGTTCTAAAAAAGTATTTGTGTTTGCTATTCGTTGGTCTTAAGAGTTTATTTAAATTTCCTTGATCATCTTCTATTTAAGGGTAAAGTGCTTGCTACCATGAAAGGCTTCTTAACAGTTTAAAGATGAATTGCATATAAAATCCATGGCTTCATTGTCTGTCAATACCATTAAATATACCGTATCTATTGCCTATATTCTAGCCACTGTCTAGAACCGTGGTCCGCAAACTGCAGCTCGCAAGGCTCTTTGGCCCCTTGAGTGTGGCTCTTCCACAAAATACCACGGCCTGGGCGAGTCTATTTTGAAGAAGTGGCGTTAGAAGAAGTTTAAGTTTAAAAAATTTGGCTCTCAAAAGAAATTTCAGTCGTACTGTTGATGTTTGGCTCTGTTGACTAATGAGTTTGCCGACCGCTGGTCTAGAAGTTCAGATCGTTTTTATTGCATGTGCATTTATTCTTCTCAAACATTTAGATTAAAAAACAACAACAACACATACACACAAAGGCTGTCAATTTGGTCTAGTATTTTCAAGAGATTTAACGCAGATTCCAATCCCTCCAGAAATATCACCCTAGGTTGTAAAATCCCCTCCGCACTGTTTACCTTTCTTTCCTTAGAAATGGGTTCAGAGTAGAGCAAACCACAGGTAAACTCCTAAGGTTTCAATAGGGATGGGGACATGAGGTGAGGAATAGTGAGGGCAACGTTCAGGATCTAGGTCAAGCATATTAGTGAGGGCCCCACCAATTCAAATTTAGGGGAACTTGTCTGAGGTCCAGAGGCAGGGACTACACAGGCTGCCTTTATGAGGAGCTTGGTTATACAAGCTCTGGGTCAGCTCCCATTCTTTGTGGCTACCCAGGCCAAGCCTATTTAGCTGGCCGGGTGGACCAAGGAAAGCAGTGACTACTGGGTGCTTTTCATTGCTAATCCTGGGCTTGACTCACGCTGTGACCTCTCTTGGTGTGTTTCTTCAGCTGGAAAGGGAAGATAATAATAATGACCTATTTAACAAGGTGTGTTGTGTGGATTAACAGCTAATAACATGTTTCCCAGGACAAGGCAGCATTGAGCTTGTAAATACTAATAGAACGTTTCTCCATACTACAACGTACATTAGTGCTTCCCTTGAAGAAAGCCCAATAGGCCAGAACATGAACACACAAAGCAGTTGAAATAAGGTGAATTTTTACTTGACAGGAGTAACTTCATTTTCTAAAAGAATACTGTCCAGTTTTCCTTTGGATAGTTGGTTTACCCCTGTGCATTTAAAAATTATTTTAAAATTTATCCATATCTAGTCTATTATTTTAGTGAATAGTACTCTGATTACATTTTTTTCAGTATGCCTGGATATGATTCCCCTCTCCCCCAAATTTCAACTAAGTATAAATATCATATAGTGTGTCACCTGTATATAATCACAAGGTTTCTGTAAAAAACTATACTTATGCAGGTCCTGTTGGTATTTTTGTTGCTTCATCATGAGGGAGTCCTATATTACTTGGGGTAATTGTGTTAAACTTATTATTTTGAATTTATGCATAGCTTTCTAGGACTTGATAATATATCGCATCAGGTACTTTACTTCCAGTCATTTAGCCTTGAATCAGCTGTTAGCAGTTGAAATGACATATGCCCACCAAATTAATTCTTTATTTAATGCATTCCATTTCCATTTGTCTGCTTTTGTTATTCATAAAGATGAAGAAAAGTCACAGATGCAAATGAAAAGGAAGTATAAGTTACTTTATTGAGAGGAAATAATAGGTAGTGATCATTTCTAGCCACCAAAAAGGATTTAACTGAATTTTGGAACTATTTTCACCATTACCAAGGCAGGATCAAATACAAAGACAAGAAATTATGCTGTTAAATGAATCTGCAAGTAAAAAAAAATGAATCTCGTGTTTAGTAAATATTGTTAAGATAATTTGAAAGACATAAAAAGGAATGAATGACTAGGCATTTAATTGAAATTTTGCTCAGGTTGTGCCCTAATGTTTCCTTACAGTGGTATTTATAATTATTTTTTTGTACATTAGTGGATATTTTAGTATGCATTTGAGAGGATTTATATAAGACATCTTATTTGATCTTTACAAATGAACTACTTTTTAAACTCTTTAGTTCATTTCCTTATTTTCTTGAGTGATGTGAAGAGTATATATAGTTTTTTTCTTTCTATGGGAGGAAAGAGGAACTCAGTTTGTTCAGTTATTCATCTTCTCATTTTTCCAAAAAATATTTATGAAGCCTTACCTATACCTATGCAATATTTAGTTTAAAATTATACTAAATATGATTTATACTGTAATTATCTTTGAAATATCAAGTGCTCCTCACTATGCTATTTTGCTTCCATTTCTTTTACCGTCTAGATTTAGATTATACATGCTAATTCTTCAGTCCTTCTGTTCTACTGCATACAAAGCTAGATATAAGACAGACAGAGAATTGCCTTAATATTGAAGTAGTTAGGAAATCCTTGTGTGTGTTTTTGTTGTCAGTTCATTAAAACATCCCATCTAGAACTAGATATCAATTTTCTTAAACAACGTAAATTAAGATAAATCACAATATTATGGGAACTCTGTAATCTTGTCACCATGTACAATGTTTAGTCTGTGCCAATGCAAGAGTCTCAGGATCAGGTCTTTGCAGAAAAGGTTCTGCCAGAGACTGTAACTATTGGAGATATGATTTGGAAATTAATTTCTTCTGTGAGGTAATTCTTAGACTTTGAATAAATGTAATATTCTACTCCCATTAGACATTAAACACAAGAGACTAGAGACTTGGTGTTATTCACAACTGCTCTGCTAGGAGTCCAATATTTTCAACATTATTTCAGAATGAGTCTATATACAGTTGAGGAGGTGAGACTATTAGCACAGGACCTTCCTCAGGGAACACCACACAGATTTCACCACTCTGATCCCAGGCATGTGTGGTTAGAGACCATATTCACCCTAAAATTCAAAGTATAGCCCCTTATATAAAGGAACATCTGTCCCAAAATGCCAATGGTGCCAAAGTCAGTACTTGAGAAAACCAGGTCTAAAGTAAAGGAGTCACCAATACTTCTTTTATTGATTAATAAAATATTTTAAAAAATAACTACCCTTTCATAAGCAAAAATTTTTCAAGATAAACTGATTATCTGATTTTTGTAGTAGTTTCTGTTATAACTATAATTGTGTGATATTTGAGGTGACTGTAGTTATAAGGCCACAAGTAGGAAAATGTCATATTTCATTATCTTGAATCAGTAGTCATTTTTTGCTTTGCTCTGTTGGTTGGCATCATTGAAGCACTGAAGAATTTGGTAGCTTGTACTCCATCCAGCACAACGTCATGTCTGAAGATTACCCATATCATAATGCCTCCCACACTTACCAGCAAAGCAGCTTCGCAGACATGACCTCTTTATGCTTCAGTTACCTCTTGTAAAATGGACATAACACCTCGATTAAAGCATGCTTGTGTATTAGAGATAACAGAAATGAAGAGCAAAGCACATTGACATACAGCAAGCACCTAAAATATACTAGCCACGATTATTTCCTATATAAGCTCCTTTTTCCTGTTATTAGTATTTTACTTGCAAGTGACCCAGATTTCACAGGATGTTGACGGTATTTGAGGATACACAAACAAATCTCAGAAAAACTGTTAGGAATACACCAGGGATGTAACAATCTATCTGATAAAAAAAACACAAACCCTTAATTACATATCTGAATAATATCAAATTATATTTCATAAGAAAATAATAAAAAATGAGAAATTGTCATGTTTTCTGTTACTTTGTATGCCTTGTATTAGTATAGTACATGCCTGTTCCATCATTTTCTGGGTTTCTAAGGGCCGTGTGTCTGCAGTTGATGCAATTGGAACACTAGATGGCACTCTTGTATCTTTAAAAATATATATATATATATTTTATTTCAGAGGGGGAGAGGGAGAGATACAAATATCAATGATGAGACAGAATCTTTGATCAGCTGCCTCCTGCATGCCCCCTACTGGGAATCGAGCCCACAACCCCAGTGTGCACCTTAACCAGGAATCAAACGCTGACCTATTGGTCAATGCTCAACCATTGAGCCACACTGTCTGTGTGGGTGGCATTCTGGTATCTTTGATTCAGTGAATACAATTACACTTTTCATTGTTTGCAAACAAATTAGGACCACTGTTCAAACCTTTAATGAACAGGATTTTGCAGGATCATCTGATGCACTCTCATATTGTTTCTGTGATATACTCACCTAAGTGGAATATACATACCAAGAACTTGTGACACACATAGACTCTGCAGCTATTAAATTTACCAATACATTCCTCCATCTCATTTAATGGTGAAAGGCTACCATCAGTTTTACTATAACTGTACCACTAAAAACTTACTTAATACACCTATCTGGAAAGGTCTTCTTTCTTCAAGAAAACTTCCGTAAGAATTAGCTCTTTGTGTTTGTTTTCTCCCCGATACCCTAATACCTTAAGATTTCATATTCTAAGAGTTACCGTCAGATCAGACGGACTATGGGCGCAGTCCCACAAGATGGCCCCTCCTAATTGGGAATGCCAATCACAAGTCCCAGGGTGTCACTTGTACTTCTTACCTGTGGGCTATAGATCAGGTTTCCCATGACTCCCACCTGAGATTCAATAATTTGCTAGAATGGCTCATAGATCTCAAAGAAACATTTTATGTATTAGATTATTGGTTTATTATAAGAGCATATAATGTAGAAACAGCCAGATGGAAGAGAGAAGTAGGGCAAGGAAAGTGAAAAGAGGCAGAGCTCCCATGCTCTCTGGGTTACCACTCTCCCCCCATTTCCACTGTTCATTAACCTGGAAGCTCTCCAAACCCACACTTTGGGGATTTTTATGGATACTTCATCATATAAGCATGATGGATTATGAATTCCATTTCCATCCTGCTCTCCTCTGTGGAGAATGGGAGTGGGATTGTGGGGAGGCTGAACATTCCAAGCTTCTAATCATGACTTGGTCTTTCTAGTGACCAGCCCCCATCCAGGAGCCCACAGTTGCCTCATTAGAACAAAAACCACTCCTATTAGGCAGGAAATGCCAAGGGATTTAGGAGATGGGTGTCAGGAACCAGGGTCCAAAGACTAAAAACTAGGACAAAAGATGCTCCTAGATCTTATCACACAAAAAATGTTGAGAGTTTTGGGGCTCTGTGCCAGGAAACGGGCAGAGACCAATATATTTATATATATTTTTCCATTATCTCACAAGGCTCTACATAGTAGATGCTGTAAGGTGTTTGTTATTTGCACAAATATACATAAACATATAATTTTAAATGGGTATTGGAATGTCAGGCTAAGGTTAAATATTTTCTATTTGCAACTGCTTATTTTTTACAGATCAGTGTTTTCTCACATATTTCTAATTAAATAATTTTGAATATTTCCATTTTTCGAATAATAGTGCTCTAAAATTAGGTCCAATGCATGCGCAAAAGTGTAGATTTTGCATCTGGATTAAGTAAACATGTCACTCATTCTTGTGTGTATAACCCTGAAATTACATTGACTAAAAATATGGGCTTCATAAAAGTTCTTATATTTTGAAACATCAATTAGCACATTCTCTTTAACTTTCATTAATTGGGTTCTGGAAATTCTCAAATGTTAAGTGTGATGTGTTCAGATAGCCATAAATTGAGAAACAATGTGTGTAATCCTGCTCTTGTCAAAGGTGTTTGACTTTGAACTGTACCACACAGAGCTTTGAAAATTTTCAGGTATAACATATAACTTTTGATATTGTGGGACTGTAATTTTAGTATTAACAGATCCCATCTGATTATCTTGGTTTGAGTTTTGCTTTTTGGTTTTGTGATTTTTTTTTTATTCCATGTATACTTAAACTTCAAAATAACAGGATCTGCCTGAATATTCATCAGTACGTTATTATTGGTGCCTCTTTAAAGAAGTTGGAGTGACTTTTCCCTTCAGAATCTGAACCTGTCAATCACTCAACAGGCCTTTTTCCCCTGTTTCTCTGTGCCAAAATCCACTACTTGTAGGTTGTTTGGCTCTCTGTTAGCCCTCACAAGCTGAAATCCGACACTGAATAAACCATCAATATTTTTATTATAAAGTCTCCTGCTTTTATATCAGAAAGGTGGATCATGCGGCGCTGAGTGAAATCTCAAGAACATTCATTAAATGTCAAGAACCCAAACTGACCTAAGATGCATTTTTCTAAATGGCACACTTCAAGTCCTTAGAGTTGAATTCAGTACTTCTCACCTTCTTCGTATCTGTGACCCATCCATCAGCGGCATTAGCGAGCATGTGAGCCCTGAATGGGCCATAGAGGAAACACGGGCCACCACCCAGCATTTTCCTCCGCCCAGAAGTTCATGGAGCTTTTGTTCGGCAGTGCTCTGGAGCTTGCTATCCACATAAAGCCAAAGTATGCAAACAAGACCACTTTAACGGGCTTCACTGGTGGATTTGGGGTTAGTTTCCCTTAGTTCATCATTTCTAAAATGTACTCGTTGAAACACCATGAAATTGAATGAATGTTTTGCTCAATTTTGGTTTAAAAGAGGTGGTTTACCTTAGGTAAGTGAGCCCTAACTAGATCCTAGTTAGAAGAATGTAAAAGTATATTAACAACAGACTTGCCCTGAGGTGAAACCTTAGCTTTTCTTTGTGTGTGTGTGTGTGTGTGTGTGTGTGTGTGTGTGTGTGTGTGAGAGAGAGAGAGAATGTGTTTAAATCTTTGTTTTTCCCAGGTTAAAAATAATTGTTAATTTGCTACTGACTCAAATTATAATTTCATTATGGTATTTATATTTAACCTTCAGGTCAATTGTACTTCAAATAGTACATTATAGGTATATTCTTGTAGAGATAATGACCATCTTGAGCATAATGATGGTTTAATAAAGGATTTATATCCCTAAATTGAACTAATAAACATGAGTTTGTCCTTATCAATTGGATAGATAGCATAGAGTTTGGAGATATATCCTCTGGCATTTATTTAATTTTTAAGATACACTGACATAAAAATCACATTTTCCATTATATTTTATTTATACTATTACCTATTCCTTGGAAAACATTCTATTTTTATATTGTTTATATAGGCTCTCAATATGCAACATATAGTATACTAGAGGCCTGGTGCACGAATTTGTTTTGTGCACAGGTGGGGTTTCTCGGCCTGGTTTGTGATCGGGGCCTGATCAGGGCCGGCTGGCCAGGGAGTTGAGGGGGAGGAACTGCGGGAGGTTGGCTGGTGGTGGGAGGTTGGCTGGTGACAGGAGGTTGACTGGTGACAGGAGGTTGGCTGTGGGAGTGCACTGGCCACCAGGGGAAACTCCTGCATTGAGCATCTGCCCCCTGGTGTTCAGTGCATGTCATAGCGACCGGTCAACCGGTCATTCAGTCAACAGGTCATAACAGTCGCTTAGGCTTATATATATATAGATTATACTTTATAAACATAAATTTATATTTTATTTATAAGAGATAAGCAACTTGTCTAAAATGTGTGAATGACAAGAATTTCTCCCACTCTGCTGACAAAGGAGAGGGAGCACTCAAGAGTGGGGACAAGTTGTTCCTAATCTCGGTTTTATGCAAAGCAGTTGTTGATGGAGAGAAATTCGTACCTCAGGATGACCATCACCATGGCACCTTTGCTGGGGTCCGGGCTCTAACTGAATCGCCCTTCACATATGACACCACCCATGAAAAGCCCACCCATCTGGTCTTTTCTAACTTGCTGCTCCTTTGATGCTTTTCCAGCTACTGAGCCAAACTCCTCTCTCCCTTGTACAAATTGATGGAATCATGACACATTAATATCAGAAATATCTTACTAAATAAGATAGGACAGTTTCCAAGTTAGAAGTCATCCCATCCCTCCAACCACCTCCACACCAGCCAATCAGACTCTACTTCACTACTAGTATTGGCAAGTTCAGGGAATCAGCAGAAATCCCATTTGAATCTCGAGAAAGCACAGCCATCAGGAACTTCATACTCAAGATACCCAAATTCTACAGCAGAGCTGAAAGGAAAGCCAACATACTGCATAAGTGGAAACATGCAAATTTCAAGCCACATATATTTTTCTTTACATTAACAAATCCACTTTACTCTCCCTAGAGAATGTCTACCTCTAGACCTCAAACATAACCCTTGTCTGAGAGGGCAGAATGTATTTGGCTGAAAGTCAAATAGGATCTTTGCACTGTAAGGAGGCATTTCCTCTCCTTCAGGATGGGAGGGAGAGTTAAGGGAATGGGGCACCTATTTACACACTTGCACACACACACACAAACACACACACACAAACTTACACATGCACACAATCTTACAGTTACACACATTTAACACACCCTAGCACACCTACACACACACACAAACACACACACACATGTTTACACTTGTACACACACACTCATACACCCTTACACAGTCACATATTTACACACATACTTACACATACTTAAACACACATGCACACACAGTTACATATGCACACTGACACACACACACACACCCTTAAACCTACTTCCCTGCTGTAACCTTGCAAAGTTGGTCCAAGTTGTGAGGAGGAATGTGGGAATTAACCTATGCACTCTGTTTTTATAAAATGTATATTTAGAAAATAATTTCTTGACAAATAAGAAAAAAAGATGGAAAATAAATTCTAATTGATGACAGAGTTTCTCCATGATAAAGAATGTTCCAGCATCTTTTTTTTTAGATAAAGAAGTTCACTAATTTGCCCATGGTGTAGAACAGCTTATGTTTTATTTTCAGAATCCAAAAGAAATACTAGTAAATCCAAAGTGTTACTTTTCTCCATTTCTTGGTCAAACAGATGGGAAAGAGGAATAAAATAGGAAGTCTTTACTTGAAAAGATGAAAAGGAAAATATATTCATGTAACAGATATTGTGAAAAATTCTCTTTCAAATCTAATGTTATTTTTTGGTATAATCAAGTGCTATGTCCTAGTAAATTTTTCACAATATAGTTTAAAACTCTTGACTAAGGGATTTCTATTTCTCTAATTTTAGTAATTTTAATTAGGTGTTGTTTTCCCAAACCTTTATAGAAATTCCATTTTCTCCTGGTAAATTTGGAGATACTTTCTCCAAAAGAAAATCTGTTTTTTATTTTTATGAGTAAGCATTTTCTTGGGACTTTGAAAAAGGACTCCAGCAATACAACAAAATTACTTTACAAGGAAAAGGGAAAACATTGCAAATTAAATCATTAAATTAAATGCTGAGAAAAAAGTAATTCTGTCTTATTACTTACTTTATCTTATTATTTTAGAAATATTTGCCTCTGATATAAAAGCAAAAAAAGGAAGGTGTGTCTAAAATTTTAGGGGTCATCAAAAGTAGTTTATATTTGAGGATTTTTATTTTTTTAAATCAATACAGAATAAAAAATAATTTGCAATCATCTAACACAATAAGAAAAAGTTTATGCTTTACAGCCCAGATATTTATGCTTCTAGAAAAACTCTGATAATACATATAGAAATATTTATTGCAGCATTCTTAGTATAAACAAAAAAGGAGGTGTTATTAACTTAAGGTTCATCAATAGGGGATTGATAAAATACATTATATTTATAAGTTGGGATATAACCTATCAGTAAAAATGAATGAAACTAAAATCAATGTATCAAAAATAAGTCTCAAAGCACAATGACAATAGAATTGTAAAATGATAATATGATGCAAAAATGTATGGTACCATCTATGTATTTTTATACTAGAATACAAAAACACTACATGCTGTTTACAATATACCTATATGTATATGCAAATGTTAAAAAGATTGCAAATAGATATACTAAGTTCAAATCCTGCTACAAATCTTGCTATGTAAAGACTGCCTAATATTAAATACACCAAATAATCAATAAAGGGGATTATCTTAAAGTAGAGGCCCAGTGCACAAAATTCGTGCACTTGGGGGGGTCCCTCAGTCTGGCCTGCGCCCTCTTGCAGCCTGGGAGCCCTCGGGGGATGTCCAGCTGACGGCCTAGTCCCGTTGCCTGTGGAGAGTGGGCCTAAGCTGGCAGTCAGACATCCTTAGTGCTGCTGCGGAGGCGTGAGAGGCTCCTGCCCACCGCCACTGTGCTCGCCAGCCATGAGCCCAGCTTCTGGCTGAGCAGTGCTCGCCCTGTGGGAGTGCACTGACCACCAGGGGTCAGCTCCTGCATTGAGCATCTGCCTCCTGATGGTCAGTGTGCGTCATAGCGACCGGTCCTTCTGCCGTTTGGTCTATTTGCATATTAGCCTTTTATTTTATAGGATAACTAAAATTTTACTAAATTAATTCCCTGGGTTTTGTTGTGGTTATTGCTGAGAAATTCTAAAATAAAATAAAAATATTCAAATAAATATAATGCATAACCATTTACCCATGAGAATTTAACGTTGTTATAATTTGGTCAGACCTGTTTTATCTGTTTTTATGCACTCACTGTCATACATTATAGGTAAATTTTAAGTCCATACCCCCATATCTAGTTACTTTGTCTTCCTTTGAGATAAATATTATTATAACCCTCTGTCAGGATTAGCTAGAGAAATTTAACCACCTAGGAAACAAGAACTAAATTAATTCTCTACAGAGGTTGACTGTAATAATAATAATAATAATAAAACTTAGTGGATTCATTTAGGTAACAAAAAAGGAAGAAACATAATTCCCTACTCCTCAATCCACTTAGCAGGGATACACATGAGAACAAGTACACTGGCAGTATAATGATAGTCAAAGAGTTTATAGGAAAGAACAGAATGTTATAAAGTAGAATTTATCAGACCACTCATTTCTTAGCTCATGAAATCATTATACTTTAACTTAGAATTACTTAATTTTCCATTAAGATAAAAAGATAATATCTAATAATTCAACTCAATATGTAATAAGTCAACTTGTTCAGTTTCCTGAATATAAGACACTCAATAAATATTAATCATTTCTTCCATCCCTTGAGTAAACATTAAAGAAACACAAAACTTAAATTCTTTAGTAGAAAGAAGAAAAATGTGTGTTTTTTTTTTAAAGCTATGTTTAAGTACAATGAACATGGTTATTTTAAGAATTTGGGTAAGTTAAACAACAAAGGGAAGTATGCGAAGAGGCTACAAGAGAGATCTCAGATTATATTTATGTGCAGGTAGTGGCTATGTAAACATGTATAAGAATAATTTGAATTTCATGTGCAAAGAAATACTCTCTTGGAAGGATGTTAAAAAAGGACATGATGTGGGCAAAGCATTGCATTTCAGAGATGATTTTGGCAGACGTGTCCGGAAGCGTGCTATGGAAACAACATGGGGTGGAGAGGTGAGACTCCGCATATGGAAGTTTGGAGGCAAAATACATTCACTCACATGTACAGGGTGCCCTTGCAGAACCAGAGGAGAGGATGTTAAGGAAGGAAGAAACACTAACAGAATTCTTTCAGTTGGCATCTAAAATAATACCAAGTGGTTGATTTTAGAACAAGGTGTCTTCAAAGAAAAACATGGGGATGGAAAGCTACAGAAGCAGAGGGCAGAAAGGTACCAATGCCAACAGTTGGTAACATGAAAGAAATAAATGTAATTTATTTACATTGTAGAAAATTTGAAAATTAAACGTGAGAAAAATATTAACTTTTCATTCTTCAACCCAAGACTATTAATTTTTGGCATGTAATTCACACACATCCATATAGTTTTTATGTAATGTACATACAGTTTTATTATATAAATTTTAATTAGCTATATTTTGACTATTTGCATAACATTAAATATTCTGCAACAGGATTTCTCATACATTATTCTGTTAACCCTTGTTCCATAAAATCCTAATAAATTATCTATAAAAATAGGGTTAAGTTAAATTTAGAAGCATTCCATACAATAGCTTTTGCATCCTTCTATGTTGTGAAACACACTGGTTGTTAAATTATTAACATCTGAGGATTAATGACAGCTAATTTAATTTAATAGATTTTTGCACATTTATTTTTCATAGAATATATTCCAAGATTGAGTGTTTCTTAATAAAAATTTGATAAATATTGTTATATTTTAATGTTGATACTTTATTCTATTCTGTAGATACAGTATATTTAATCAGTCCACTATTTTGGGAGTTTAAGATGGTTTGAATTGTTTTATGTATTTATAACTTTTGAGACTTATTTGACTATTTTCTTTGGAGCTTTTCTATCAGTGTATACCAATAGCAACAGTTCTAAAGGTGTATTGTTATATCATTCTTCAGAGAATTTATACTACTTTATTTTCTTTTCAGCATTTTTTGCATATCTGCAAGTTTTTTAAATATATATTTTTTATTGATTTCAGAGAGGAATGGAGAGGGGGAGAGAGAGAGAGAGAGAGAGAGAGAGAGAGAGAGAGAAGCATCATTGATGAGAGAGAATCATTGATTGTCTGCCTCCTGCATGCCCACACTGGGATGGCGCCCACAACCCGGGCTTGTGTCCTGACGGGGATTAAACCATGACCTCCTGATTCATAGGTTGGTGCTCAACCACTGAGCTACACCAGCCAGGCCCTGTTTGCAAATTTGATAGTCAGTTACAAATTGATTTTGAAAAACAAAGCGTTTATCAAAGGTGTTTTTATGCGATAGGTACAGCTGCTTTTACTTGAAAATTGGTGCTTTAACATTAAATTTTTAAATTATTTTTTGTCTTAATAAATGAAAGTTTGGGAAAGAAGCTTCATACTTGGAATTAGAGCTGGTTAGGTTTCCCCAAAGTTACATAGTGAGTAATAGCACTGGATCTAGGACACAGGTCTCCTTAGTCCCTGTCCTGTTCTCCAAACCACTAAACCACACTCCCTCAAGAAAGAGTTTCCCTGTCCTGCACTCAAACCCTGCCAATAACAGGGAAAGTGCAAAAAATTAATCATCACACCGGTGCAGACAAGAAATCTGGGTTTATTTCCAGCTCTGCCAGTCCCACTTATGTGAATGTGAGTACTCAGCTTATCTAGAATTCAGCTTCCTTTTGTGTAAATGGAGAGGGTCCCTTACCGAACAGTTTATAATAGTGAATGTAAGAATATTATACTTCCCTAGATATAAATTTATATAGATTATGTATGACATCACTTCTGCTTTCAAATAATAGCCTTCCTTTCTTCTTTTTTCACCCTGTTAATTCCTACCTGAGGATATATTTCCCATTTATTTTAATTTTTTTAGAGAGAGTGGAAGGGAGATAGGGAAAGAGAGACATTGATGTGAGAAAGACACATCGTTGGGCTGCCTCCCACACGTATCCCGACAGAAGCTGGATATCAAACCTGCAACCCAGGTACAACCCTTCGATCTATGGACCAACTCTGTAACCACTGACCCACACCAGCCAGGGCTAGCCTTCCTTGCTTTTTAAAGTTTTGGATATGCTTTCTCATTCTGTTTACTGTAAATAATGTTTAACCCTTTATTGCAGACTATTATTAAGTGGCAATTTTTTAAATTTACTCTTTTTATTTTTTTATTATTTTTTTCTTTATTGATTAAGGTATTACATATGTGTCCTTATCCCCTCATTCCCCCCCAAACATCACCCCCGGAACATGCTCTCACCTCCGTAGTGTCTGTGTCCATTGGTTAGGCTTATATGCGTGCATACAAGTCCTTTGGTTGATCTCTCCCCCTTACCTCCGTCCTCTTCTACCTTCCCTCTAAGGTTTGATTGTCTGATCGATGCTTCTCTGTCTCTGGATCTGTTTTTGTTCATCAGTTTATGTTGTTCATTATATTTCACAAATGAGTGAGATCATGTGATATTTAACTTTCTCTGACTGGCTTATTTCACTTAGCATAATGCTCTCCAGTTCCATCCATGCTGTTGCAAATGGTAAGAATTCCCTCTTTTTTAGTGCAGCGAAGTATTCCATCGTCTGGATGTACCACAGTTTTTTAATCCACTCATCTGCTGATGGACACTTAGGCTGTTTCCAAATCTTAGCTATGGTGAATTGTGCTGCTATGAACATAGGGGTGCATATATCCTTTCTGATTGGTGTTTCTAGTTTCTTGGGATATATTCCTAGAAGTGGGATCACTGGGTCAAATGGGAGTTCCATTTTTAGTTTTTTGAGGAAACTCCATACTGTTCTCCACAGTGGCTGCACCAGTCTGCATTCCCCATCTGGAGTGCAAGAGGGTTCCTTTTTCTCCGCATCCTTGCCAGCACTTATCTTTGGTGATTTGTTGATGATAGCCATTCTGACAGGTGTGAGATAGTACCTCATTGTCGTTTTGATTTACATTTCTCAGATGATTCGCGACTTTGAGCATGTTTTCATATGTCTCTTGGCCTGCCTTACGTCCTCTGTCTAAAAGTATCTATTTAGGGTCATTGCCCATTTTTTGATTGGGTTGTTTATCCTCCTTTTGTTAAGTTGTATAAGTTCCCTGTAAATGTTGGAGATTAAACCCTTATCGGAGATAACATTGGCAAATATGTTCTCCCATGCAGTGGGCTTTCTTGTTGTTTTGTTGATGTTTTCCTTTGCTGTGCAAAAGCTTTTTATTTTGATGTAGTCCCATGTATTTATTTTCTCTTTAGCTTCCATTGACATAGGAGCAGTATCAGTGAAGAAGTTCTTTTGGCATATGTCTGAGATCTTGCTGCCTGTGGATTCCTCTAATATTTTTTTCCATCTTACATTTAAGTCCTTTATCCATTTTGAGTTTATTTTTATGTATGATGTAAGTTGGTGGTCTAGTTTCATTTTTTTGCATGTATCCAATTTTCCCAACACCATTTATTGAAGAGACTGTCTTGACTACATTGTATGTTCTTGCCTCCTTTGTCAAATATTAATGGAGCATACTGGTTTGGGTCAACTTTTGGGTTCTCAATTCTATTCCATTGGTCTATATGTCTGTTCTTGTGCCAGTACCAGGCTGTTTTGAGAACAGTGGCTTTGTAATACAGTTTGATAATCTGGTATTGAGATCCCTCCTACTTTGTTCTTCTTTCTCAGGATTGCTGCAGCTATTTGGGTCTTGTTTTATTCCATATGAATTTTTGGAGAGTTCTTTCTAGGTCTGTGAAATATGCCATTGGTATTTTAATGGGAAGTGCATTGAATCTATAGATTGCTTTGGTTAGTATGGACATTTTAAGGATGTTGATTCTACCAATCAATGAACACTCTATGTTCTTCCATTTGTTTATGTCTTCCTCTATCTCTTTTTTTCAGTGTCCTGTCGTTTTCCAAGTACAGGTCTTTTACCTCCTTAGTTAAGTTTATTCCTGGGTATCTTAATTTTTTTCATGCAGTGATAAATGGGATTGTTTTTTTAATCTCTCTTTCTGTAAGTTCACTATTGGTATAGAAAAATGACATAGATTTCTTGGCATTAATTTTGTATCCTGCTACATTGCCAAATACATTTATTAAGTCTAATAATTTTTTGATGGCGTCTTTAGGGTTTTCTATGTACAGTATCATGTCATCTGTGAATAATGACAATTCTACATCTTCTTTTCCAATTTGGATGCCTTTTATTGCTTCTTTTTGTCTAATGGCTATGGCTAGCACTTCCAGTACTATGTTGAACAAAATCAAGAATGAAAAAAAATCTTTAAAGAATGTATTTATTAGTGGGAAATGAACTAGTACAAATATACTTTATATCTGTTTTTCCTCATCCATTATTGTACTTGCATAGTGTTCTATCAAATGTAACATATAGATATACCAGAATTTACTCAGTCACTCCATGTGTGGATATTTATACTGTGTCCAGTCATCCTATCTAATAAAAGAGTAATATGCAAATTAACCACCACTCTGCTATACCCACAAGCCATGCCCATCAGCCAATCAGGAGCAAGCATGCAAATTAACCCAACCAAGATGGCTGCGGCTAGGGAGCAAGCAGGAGGCTTGAGTTTCCCTGGCAATGGAGGAAGCCAAGCTTTCCGCACACCCTGGCAGGTCCAGGCCTGCACTCAAGGCTACAAAGATTCAATTATCCTATCTAATAAAAGAGTAATATGCAAATTAACCATCTCTTCACCACATCCACAAGCCACACCCACCAGCCAATCAGGGAAGAGCATGCAAATTAACCCAACCAAGATGGCTGTAGCCACGGAGAGAGCAGGAGGCTTGGGTTGCCCCGGCAATGGAGGAAGCCAAGCTTTCCACCTGCCCTGGCCAGCCCAGGCCTCCACTTAAGGCTACAAAGTTTCAATTATAGAAGATAAATAAATCCCAATAAAAATGGCTGCAGCCACTGAGCAAGCAGGAGGCTTGGCTCTGCTCAAGACTACAAAGTTTCAATTATAGAAGATAAGTAAATCTCAGATACCAGGGCTCCGCTTGGGTGAAGTGGATAGATTTAAGATATATTTGGATGATAAACTCAACCTGATTTCACAGTGGAAGAATTTTGGTGTGAGTGAGATAGAGTAGTCTAGGATAAAGCTCAAAGTTTTTGTTTCGGTTGACTGCATGCATAGTTATAATAATCACTAGGTGTCAAAAACAAAGAAGAAACATAAGGGAGGAACTGAAAAAGCTGGGAAGAGATGGTAGGTTGAGTTTTTGAAATGTTGAGTTTTAGATGACTGTGGGACCTGAAAGTGAAGGATCGGTAAGAAGTTGGATAAATGGATCTGATTCCTAAGAGACTTTTCTTGGCCAAGGTCAATGATTTAAATATCTTTAACACAGATGAGTTTTCTTCAGTAATTTGTGAAAGTACTGTAATCATCATTACTAAAAGTGACATTGTAAGAGGGGAAAATGGACAAATACTGAAAGAAAAGTTTCTTTCTCTATAATATTATATATACAGATGCATTTCAATGAACCTATTCATTTCAACAGAAACTCTGGGGATGTTGGGCTTGGAAAGAAAGCTTCAAACAGTTTGTGGGTAGGTGTAGCTTGAGGCCAGATTTTCTGGTCAACCAACTATGACAATTATAGATGCGAAGGTCTCCTTTACTGATGATTTTTCTACAGCAAGGCCAATAGGCCACAGGGTTTTCCCTAAACGAAAACAATTCTTAACATGCCTTTCCCTGAAACCTTACAAAGCAACAATGGGGAGAGAGAAGGGAACAAATGCATCTAAATTCACACAAGACAAATGATGCTAATGCAGAGGTCTGGCAACAGAGAGCTTCTGATCTATAAACCACAGCACGTTTTGAAATCCCCTATCTACTGAACTTTCGCGAACTTTGAAAACATGATGTAGTCATGTATTTGAGAGAGTTAATGAAGGAAGTCAAGAGCAATAAAAGATCACAAGACAAGGAGGTCAGTCTAGCCAAAGAAAATGGCGATAAATTGTAACCAGGTGTTTTTGTTTCCTGATGCCTCAAGTACTGCACACTCAGCTTTCTCTGCTAGAAAGGGCGGCTTGTGAAATTCCATACTGCATTTGTCAGCTTCAATAGTTCCTTGCAAGATCTCAGAAGTATTTGCTTAATCTCACTGGCCTAGGAGGCAGATGAGATAAACCATTTTGAAATTACATACATGATAAAATAAAATCCAATGTTCAGTGTGATTTAGGAAAGTCATCGGAATACCTTGTTGGTGTCCTGATGACTGTCTGCTGTAACCATTGAGCACTAAGCAGGTCTAATGGTGTCATTTCTCAAGTGCACGGGCCAAAAGCCAACTTGTGAAGCATCCCATCCTTATCTGCTGACTTTGGCAACACAAATACTACAATTTCCTATGAATGTATTTCACACATTATTTATGTTCTCTATGAGTTTCTTCACAAGGCCAACCTTTCTTTAATTGCACACTGGACTATTTGTGGTAATGTTTTTGTATTGGTCTTTGTTTTAGGCCGTATTGTTTCTCTAGGTGACACAGACAGAAACATCCAAAGAACTCTCCAAGCTAAGGGAAGAGGATAAGGCAAAGCCTGAGATACAGGCAGAGGAACCACCTGTGAAGGGGCAAAGCGTGCGAATGTTTTCTAGTATTGCGTCTAGAAGCAGACTGATGGAATGAGGCAAGAAACAGGTTCTTGTCACCCAAAGGGATACAAGGCAGGATTCCTACCTCCCATCCCAAGTTTGAGGCAAGGGATAAAAATGATAGAAAAATCAACTGTGTTCCAAATATCAGTGCAGAATAAGGAAGAATATTTTTCTTATTCTGCACTGCCAGGAGGTGTACCTTTCCATGTTATCATTTTCGTGGAGGTGTTCATGAAAATTTGGCTCCCAAATTTACTTTCTTCCAGGTGTTTCAGTTTTTGGACATGGGGCTTTAGGGAATGGGTTACTCAGAGCATTGAGTATTTTCATATCTGAAGGCAGGATATTTAATAGGAATGTGACAGGAATCCAAGGAAGGTCCATCTGTTTGATGAACCGTATCTCAAGAATAAAAACTAATAGGCAGAGTTGAGTAAGAGCTTCAAGTTTCAATTTTAGAAAGGAAAATTAATTATTTTCTAGCAACCATGAAGTAGGAAATTTATAATTTTGGCAACTTATGTCTATTTAATTTTGTGGTAGCTTTTTTTTTTTTTCCTTTTAGTGATTTAGCTATAAAGTCCACTGGCTTGTTTATTTTCAGTGGCAACAAAGAAAATAATAAACAAAGGCAACAGCATCCTCATCTCACTTCGAGTTTGGGAAAAGAGAAATTCCCAAAAGATAGATTGACTGGTTGCAACCACTAACGTAGAAATAAAGAACCACTAGTCCATTTGGCAAAGTGGAGAAAGACAAAAAGGGGGTGGAGGTTGTGGTGGCGTTGAAGATGGGCGCTGGGGCAGGGCGGGTAGAAGGCCTCTGAGCATCTGTGGTAACAACTCATCATGTTACTTTCAAACAACATCAGTATCTCATAGACATTAGGAAGAAAGGAAAATTATGTTTGTTTTTCTTGATGAGGATACTAGAGAGAACAAGCTAAGTGCAAGAGAGAACAACTTTTAAAATACACCATTGTTTATTAGTTAGATAAGGAATATTTCCAGTAATCACTATAATTTGTCACAGGTCAGGTGAAATGTGCAGTTAAACCTCTCACTACTTTTGTTTTTAAGCTGCACTGCGTGGCAAAATAGGATATATTGGTACTAAAACTACATCTCATTAACTTCTTTGCTTCAGCTATTGACATGACAAGTTGTTTTTATCTTGAAACTGTGCTAAAATATACTTGGCTTTGCCAAGTCTCTAAAATGGCTCACTGTTTTCTTGCCAGAAAACAAGAAACTAGCAATTTTTAAAATGGGTAATAATTTATGCTGTAATGACCTACACCTACCTCATTTGGGATAATATAATGCTGTTTCATTTAAATGTTTTAATGTATTCAAACAATTTATTACTAGTAAGAACTGCTCAGTTGACATTCAGAAAACTGACCTCCTTTGTCTGTGGGTACATAGCAGGTACAGCAGGGGTAGGGCTTGGTGGTGTTAAATGCTCTCCTTGACTGCACAGCACATTTACCTTGTATTTGATGGAATGGAAATCTCCAGCTCAGGACTGGATATTATTTGTTTCAAGTTTCACTATATGGGATATAGTGCATTAAAACAATGCTGATTTCATTCTAGTTATTATACTGTTTGTATTGATTTTGGGGCAAGTTAGTAATAGTAAACAATTAGATAACGTACTTACTCAATGCACATAATTCAGTCTAAATAACATGGGTTAAAGGCATAAGCCAAGTAAAAATAAAAACTTAAATAAAAAAAAACTTGCAGGTAGAAGACAATGATGACTGTCTAAGTTTGCATCTTTCAATACGTCCTCCTCAAACAATTAAAAACTGTAACAAGAAAAGCAATGGCACAACAATGATAACAGCAAAACAACTATACCAAAAAAAATGTCTTAAGCATGACTTTGAAGGCAAAGAAAAAATGACCAAACTTCAAAATAACAGTAAATTAAAAAAAGAAATCTAATCCCAGGAAATAATCTTCACATGTTAGCACTACTTCCAGTCTTTACAATGAACAAGGATAGGCCAAGAAAAGCTCTAGGGAAAAGAGAAGAGAGGGGAATTTGAAGGACAGTTGGGTAATAAAGGAGAAAATTTAGGGTATTACCAGACAAAGAGAACCAAATGTCAGAGACAGATGACCTACAGCCCAACCACAAAAATAGAAATAACAAGACCCACTAAAGGTCTGGATTTGTGTGTGTTTTTGGATGTACTGACGAACAAGATGCCATTGAACTAGACATTCTGTAAAGAATCAATAGTGCACAACAATGAACAAAAGAAAACTCAATAAATCTATACAGAATTATTATAAAAATTAGAAAACAAAATTCAGTAAACTTGGATAAAACTCTCTATATCCCAAAAAATAATAAGAAAGACATATAACAACAACAAAAAAACACCTGTAAGACAACACTTTAGACTAAGTTACAAATACTCCAATAAGCATTTAGAGATATGAAAAAAACACACCTTGAATTAGAAATTTAAAAATTAAGAACAGGAAATGAGAAAAAGAAATGAAGGGAGGATGATTAAATTCATTAAAGAAATGGAAGAGATTGAAAAATTACCTCAGAAATTAAAGCAAATACATGATGTCCAGAAGAGAATAAAATGAAAAATCTCATAATAATTTAGGAAAGGCGAGAGAACAACCAAGAATAAAAAAGTTAAAGTGAAAAGAGCCAATAAGAACCTGGTAGAAAGAGAACACAGGAGAAGACCTAATCTATATATATATAAAAGCCCAGCAACCAGAACAGTGGAACAACCAGAACAACCAGAATGACTGGTGGCTATGACATACACTGCAGCAGCCAGCCAGCCTGATCCGGGCCCCAATCGGCCCCCTTTCCTGGCTGGCCAGCCAATCTCCCGCAGCCTCTCCCTCCCACCAGCCTGGCCCAATGGGCCCCCATCGGGGTGGGCTGGCTGGACTCCACCCGTGCATGAATTTGTGTACCAGGCCTCACTCAAGACTACTAGTAAAATAGCACATTGACACTCAATTAATATCTATAATTGGGATGAAAGGGAAATTTCCAAAACTACCCTGAATCTATGTATTTAAAAGGCTCACTGAGAAAATGGGAAAATTATTTGGAATCATCAACCTGAGAAATATGCTAGTAAAACTATTAACAACAAAGAATAAAAATGATCAAGGATTGAACAAATTAGATCAAATAAATTTCAAGAAAAATAAGTATTTTGGAAGGAGAATTTTTGAAATCATGACACAATGCCTTTCTCTTCTTTCTGAGAGTTCTTCAGTTTGTTTTGGAAAGTTTCCAGGAGTATTTGGGAGATAACCTTAGTGACCAATGAATGTGAATGATGAAATTGACTGAATTGGCTAAAATTTTTTGATGAAGTAGACCAATAGAAGTGTATTTGATGGCAATATTGGGAAGCTTAAGTTCAGAAACTTTAAAACTCTAATAATGAAGGTTATGGTCCAAAGCAGTGGTTCTCAACCTTTCTAATGCCGCGACCCTATAATACAGTTCCTCATGTTGTGGTGACCCCCAACCATAAAATTATTTTTGTTGATACTTCATAACTGTAATTTTGCTACTGTTATGAATCATAATATAAATATCTGTGTTTTCTAATGGTCTTAGGCGACCCTGCTACCCACAGGTTGAGACCCACAGGTTGAGAACTGCTAGCAGGGTCACCTAAGACCATCAGAAAACACAGATATTTACATTATGATTCATAACAGTAGCAAAATTACAGTTATGAAGTAGCAACAAAAATAATTTTATGGTTGGGGGTCACCACAACATGAGGAACTGTATTAAAGGGTCACGGCATTAGAAAGGTTGAGAACCACTGGTCCAAAGGATATAAAATTGCTATAAGAAAAGTTGGGCTTGCTCTGTTTCCTGTTTCTTCCCAGTCTTATGATCAGCCCATGTCTCCTAACATTCAGTAACTGCCCCTGAGCTTAATCTTCACTGGATCAATTCTCAAATATTCCTGAATTTTTCATACTCCAGGACCATGAAGCTGAGGATTCAGACCAGGGTCACTATGATGAATTGGAAATGTTGCAAAAGAGAATTATAGAGTTGACTTATGTTCCTTTGAAGTTACTTAGGTAATTGAAAAATGACTTCTTAATTAAATTATCTTTTTTTTTTTAGTAATTATTATCTGAACCAAAGAAGCGTCTCTAAGTCAGAGAATTGCAGGTTAGGAGCTGGGGAGGACTTTGCTTTAGCAGTTGGAAGAAAATTATTTCACCAAGATGTGGAGGATTATTTTTGGAACTTCTTAAATCACTCTCATCTGGAAAGTGTAAGTATTTTTATCACTTGAGAGTGAAGTGTCAATGGGAAAAAATAGATATATAGCTCCTCATATGGTATAAATATTTTGAATTTTGAATAGTCTTCAAGGATCTCTATCTTTTAGCATTTCTTATTTTTATAAATTAAAGTTCTTTTAAAAAAAAAACTTCTTCCAAAATCCCAAGTACATTTGTTGTAAAAGAAAATATGAGGACTGTATTGTTTATATATTTGCACTAGAGGCCTGGTGCATGAAAATTCATGCACTTGAGGGGGGGGGGTCCCTCAGCCTGGCCTGCCCCCTCTCACAGTCTGGGAGCCCTCAGGGTGGGAGGTGACCCAGCCATCAGGGAAGGCAATGACCCATCACACCTCTGCTGCTGCCACTGCTGGCAACACAAGCCTTGGCCGGCCCTGGTTACCTGAGACTTGGGCAGCCCTGGGTGGCTAGGCAGCTGCTATTTGAGGCTTGCCTGAGCCTCGGGCCAGCCCTGGGTGGCTGGGGGACTGAGGGGATTGGGGGACTCCGGAGGCAGGTGCGCAGAGTGGCCGGGCCCGGTCTTGCCGCTCACCTGCCGCCCCGGCGGGGCTGAGGGGACTGGGTGCCGCCATCTTATGGCTGTGGGCACTGCCAGCTTTGAGGGCATGGCAGTCAATTAGCATGTTCCCTCCTTATTGGCTGTGGGCACTGCCATTTTGCAATGGTGTGAAGGTCAATTAGCATATTCCCTATTTATTAGGATAATTTGAAATAAATATATAACTTGAATTTATATATTTATTTAAAACATTTAGACAGAAATATAATTTGAAATACTCTGTCATTGTTCCCTTTCTTCCTTTCCTCCTTTCTTCTTTCTTTCCTTCTTGAAAATTTCAGACCAGTAAATACTCAGTAGGGCTGAGTAAGGTAGGTACTCCCACAAATAGAGGGAGAAACCCAGTACAGAATGTTGTCATGCAGTCATATTGGAAAGAATATCTACTTGGGAATGGGAATGTATATGTTGGAGCTCCCTAGTTTGAGGTATTGAAGTCACAGGAGTGAGAAGAGCACTGTGTGAGGTATAGCTGCAGCAGTCACCCAGCAAAGTGTGTGGGTACTGAGGAGGAATGCAGAAAGCATCCACACTGAGTAGCAGCGGCACTCACATGAGGTATTTACGTTCAGATGAGACTGATGAAATACAAAAAATCTAGTTGGAACCAGATTTTTTACTAATGCCCAAGGCCCCCAGGAGGCCTTGGGCATTTGGTTCCTCTGTACCTGCAAGGTTGCCCGGAGTCCCCCACATTGAAGTGGTACCCACAGGTTGCCTGTTGAAGAAAAGAATACTAAGTATGTGAAGGGAGAAATAAGAATGGGCCTTGTAGATAGTGCACACTGCCAGATAGTATGCAGTGTGAAGGACAAGGTGTCGCTTTGGTGAAGTTGCCACCAAAACGCTCAAAATGTGAATCTAACCACAAGAACACATCAGATAAATCCAAATTCTAGAAAATAACTGACCTGGAGTCTTCTCAGGTCAAAATCATGAAAGTCAAGAAAAAGTTGAGAATTTTTCAGATTGAATGAAGAAGGCTAAAAGAGACACAGCAACTTAATGGAAACGTGACCCAAGGCAGTAGAATTCCAGGGCATTATTGGCAAAATTGACAGGGCTCTGTGGATTAGAGATAATAATGGATCATTGTCATTCTTCACAAGTATTTATTATTTTTAGTAATAAATTTAAATAACTTTGCCTTAATGGGATACATAAGACTTATTATTGATAAAATAGAATTAATAAAACATAAGTTATAAAATTATAAGTAAAATATTTTTAAATGACTTAACAGGTAAATTATATTGCATTCAATGAGAGGAATTCTTCTGTAGCTATATAGTCATTGTCTTAGGAAAATCTACTGTTTTATGAGATATAGAGAAAATCTGTGAAAACTCAACTCTTGAATAGGATTAAAAACTCAAGACTTTACCAAAAAGTCCATTTCCTGCAAAGGTTTTGAGCTATAATTCTGTTTTAACTCTCATCCCTGCTTATTTGTTTGAATAAAAATGTTTTCTCTTATGTATCATTCATCTTCCTAAGAAAAGTAGAACAATTAAAAAGTTAGATTTAGAAAAGCAAACCAAAATATGTTACAGAGGTTAACATTTCTTGTTCAATGATTTGAAATTGAGTTATTATTTGGGATAATTTTTAAGTTCCAATATAATTAACTATGCTGAGTTATCAGTTCTAATGGAGTGAGGATTTCTAAGAGTAAAACGATGATTGCAAAACAGAGATTGTAACTCCATTTTTTCCCCTCTTGGATCCTCATGATTTTTGGACAAAAACTTGATCTACCCCCACCATTATATCTACTGCTGCCATTTTCAGAGACAGAATCTTCATCTGATTCCCAGAGTTCAAATTCATGATCTTCACTGATCAGACACTCTGAGCTGTCAATGAAACATCTAAGGAGTGGTCTTGGTGATGGTGATAAATAGGGCTATTGAGCATAACCCAGTTTCTTGTGCTTTTGCCTCTTCCCCCCAATCAGTTCTCCTTCCCTCTGAATTTTGGTGCTTCATCCTCTCTTCTACTAACTTGCCACTTGGCTCAGAGAGACATTTGAGTCCTATGGTTCTTTAGTGCCAATATTTTCCTGCTATATAGACAATTTAACCATAATCACATGCAGTAATGTGAATGGGGACATCATCCCTCAACCCATTTTTAGGCAGATTTCTTCAGGGTCTGTCAAGGATTTCTTCATATTGGAAAGAACTTAAGACAATCTATCACTTGTTCATAAAGTATACAAGGACCACACAAAGAGGATTGAGAACTGTATGGATGCCCTATTCTATTGGTCCTTTCAATGGTATAAATCAGACTGAATGCTAAAATCCAGACTTGTCTGGAGTCTTAAAATTTTAATTTCACTGGCATTCTCTGGCTATGTAAGTTACTTGCCCATTGTGTGGGAACTAAAAGTTTTCACATAATACTGATGAGGACTCTCCTCCTTGCTTGCAGACAGCTGCCTACTTGCTGTGCCCTCACATAGTTGTACCTATGTGCTCATTCATCCCTGGTGTCTCTCCCTCTTCTTATAAGGACACTAGTTCTAATAGATTATGACCTCTTATGATATCACTGTAATTTTTATTACATCCTTATACGCCCTATCTCCAAATACAGTCACATTGGGGGTTATGGATTCAAGATACGGATTTTGAGGGGACAAAATTCAGTATACAAATGAGCAAAATTCATAACACAAATTACCATTTACAATCAACTTGATAATAGGGACACTGACTTTGAATCCTAATTTAGCAAAATGTTATTCCCTCAAGAAAGAATTGCATTTTTTCATTAATAGACTTCTATTACAAAAAAAGAAGCTGTACTCAATTAATATTTTTATATTTTGAATTTCATCAATACAATTATTGTGGAATTTGTTTTCTCTTGTTATGAAAGTACCTACATTACATTATTGATTTTGCCGCTTGGCCTGCAAAGCCTAAAATACTTATGACCTGTCCCTTGACAGGAAAAGTTGTCCCCCTGGTGTTGCCCAAGCAGGGTTGGCGGATTCATTTCTAGTCTTCAAGCCTTTGTCTAAATTATTGACGCCTGCCCAGGAGAACACTTGCTGCTTCGGACCTCTTAAGTTTTTGCTATACTTTACTATTGCGCTTTAGCTCTCTCCCCACAGATCCATCTCTGCCATTAGCTTATTTTGTAGACTCTCCTGAATTAGTTTGACAGGCATGGCATCAGCTCAATACTGTTTTAAATGTTTTAGGATTAAAGAGGTGTTACTTAAAAAAAAATCCACAGGCTCAATTTATCAAGGGAATTTTCTCACAGTTAGCTCAAGGGGCCCCAGATCTCTAGATGGCTTCAGTAGCAGGAATGTTTAATCCAGATCTGGGTGCCAGGCGTACAAGGGGAGGCCTGGAGCAGGAGCAGGCTGTTCTTTTTTTACTGCATTCACCTGAATTTTTATATACCTTGTAGATTCACCAGAATAGAAGGAATTGCGGTGGCAACGTATGCAAATTCTATATTCTGGTTATTTGTTTGCTCTGAAATATATTTGGAAATATATTCAGAAAATCTTGCTCCTGAAGGGACCCTGAATTCATGTGTAGTTTACCTTTGCCTTATCATATACTTGAACAATAATATAAACGAAATAATAACTGAAATTTAGCAAACATTTACTATGTGATAGCACTTATTAACAATATATTTAAGATGTAGATATTAACATTAACTTTACTATACCAATGAGAAAAATGTCTTACAAGATATATATATCTCCCACTTGGGAGAATTGTGTCTCAAGCCCTGGGCTGTTTGATATTAAATCTGTACTTCAACCACTCCATTTGATTGCTTCCATGTACATTTTCATACAAAAACTATTCTAAGCAAAAAATAGAAAAGGAGTCATGTTTTCCCTCTGTGTAGTAATAAAACTATGCTTTGGTTACTCAGGACAAATTAAAATCACTGGATACAATGTCTGAACTTCTCCACTGGTATCAAGCACCGTCCCTCCTAAGATCTAGCAAAGGGATTGTTCTTCCTGCATTATGTCTATTCAACCAGGTTTCCATATCCTGGAGGAAGCAATGCTGCCTTTATACCTGATCCACACGGTCATGTGTCACCCACAGCAGATGGACTCGGGTGTCATTCAGACACTTACCAGCCATGTGCGAGAATAATACTGAGTGTTGGTTACGGAGAGTTTTCTCTCAGAGATCCATGTCGATTCTTTAAATGTGACCTCCATTGGCCTTCCTGGTATATTGCTGGATATCATGGTGGGAAGGTGCACTTACTTTTTGATCAGCAGGTATCCCACACCATAAAGGAACATGGATGTAAAATAATTTATGAGGGAAGTGGTTTGCCTCACCCCTCATCAGTAGCATGACTAATTCACACCCATCCAATGCAGCCTGTTACATAAGCACAAAGGAAGACATTTTAATGTGTGCCTAAACTATCAGTATGGGCCTACAAACGAAATAAAAGTGACAGTAGTAATTAGTATTTCTGATTAAGTGTTATTATTCATTCTAATTGGGAGTATAGAAGTATTTTTAATTATTGTGTCTCCCAGGCTTAGAAACAAGCATTTCAGATTGGCAAGATGAGCTCATGCATTTATGTTGTTCTCTCCCAGAATGTCAATAGGATGATAATAAAGTTATTTTTAAGGCATTAACTAAAAAAAGAGAGAGAGAGAGAGAAAGAGAGAGAGAGAGAGAGAGAAAGAGAAATATATAAGCTTGAAAACTCTAAGTTAATAGCTAATTAGCAGACCCTAAGAAGCTACCAGATTTTTAACCACCAAGGAAAAGACTAGAATTGTTTCTTTGGAGAATTTAAGGAAAACAAAAAACATCATAAAACAAACAAATCTAAAGATACTCATGTGTAAGAATTAGCCCAACTAGTTTATCGTATTGTGGAATTTGTTTCACAAAGCTTCTGAACAGTTTTTATAGTGTTGTAACTCTTAAATATGAGCACGTAATCAAAGATAATCAAACACTTAATGACAGCCTCTTATATGGGAAGAAAATAATAAAAACAAATTTGGAAGAAACAAAACATGTAAGGAATAAAAACAAAAGTTAAAAGAACTGTTTTTGTCTAAGAAATATGAGAGGAAAAGATGCATCTGTAGAAAACATCAAAAAGGCTATACAAAGTAAAAAAGAAAAATTAAGGAAAAGCATAATAGTAAAAAAAAGAGATGGAAAGTAATGTGAGGAAATGCATAATATAGATCAAATTGAACAATGAGTAAAAATAGAAATATAAAAATATTAAAGAAACAATCCATGGTTCCAACATTTAAGTAATTTAAGTCACAAAGAGAGATAAATGTGGAAAATTGAGGCAAAGAAATGATCAAAAGTAATTGCATAATTTTTTTAGCATTGGCATATAAATATTCAGAAAGAAAATGGTTACTAACTGCCAAACAAAATGGATAAAAACTTACCACCAAGACACATTAATGTAAAAGCCCAGAATGCCACACACAATGAAAAGATGATGTAAGTTTCCAGAAAAGAGAAAAAAAAATCTTTCATACAAAATCTTGAGTATCAGAATGATGTTGCTTCTCATGAGAAACATTGAAAACTGGAAAACAATTTTCCTTTATAAATCTGATAAATGATATTCAAACTGGAATTCTATATCAAGCCAAACTATTCATCTAGTGGAAGAGTAAAATAAATATATTGTTATACAGGAAAGAGCTCAAATATTTAATTCAGATAGCTTTCTTTAAGGAAGAAAATCCCATCAAAATGAGAGAACAGATCAAGAAAGAGAAAGACATGGGATCTAGAACTAAGAAGTATAATCAAAGGAAGAGACCTAAGGAGCAACCAGTCCTGATTGCAATATTAGGTCAGAAGATTTTTGATGATTTTCTTCAAGAGGAATTGATGCAACTGAAGATAATATGGGTTTTATCAACTTACACAAAGCTTCCTAGCAATTTTCCAAAGAGGAAAAAAGAAAGAAAAAAAGAGAGAAAGAGGGACAAGGGAGGAAGGGAAGAAAGAGGGAAGGGAAGAATGAAGGAAGAGAGGGGAAAAATGGTGGCAGAATAGACAGACATGTCCCGAGCCTTGTCCCGGAGCAGATAGAAAGAACGGCTGAGGGTTACACGGGGAGTGTTTGTTGGTGAGTTGAGGAACAGCTATACTCCAGGAGACGGTGGGGGACTGCTGCTGGGTTCCCTCCCAGAGCAATCAGTTTGGATGCAGAGATTGCACCCTCTTGAAGGGGAAAGTGGATGTTATCAGAAGCCTGAAAATCTACAACTATGGCACCCACCAAACAGCTATGAACCCCAGAACACCAGTCCCCAATTGGCGCAAGCATGTGGATTCAGAGGAGCTCTACACTCCACCACGGAAAGGTCAGATTTCACCTAGGATAAGGTGAGGTCTCTGGTCCTGACAGGAGAGAAAAGCGTGCACACTGGGGAGCTGGAGGACCTGGGGAAATCTGCGCCTGGAAAAATCCTTGGCTGTTGGGGCTGGCGTGATCCATGAATGTGGAAGGGGGTCCTCAGAGCTGATAACAGAAGGGAACTCTAAAAAGCAAACCATCTTGATCTGACGCAAAAGGACAGCCTAAAAATTTCAAAAATGTGCCTGCTGCTTAGACCCAAGGGGGGAAAGAAAGACTGCACAGACTTGCGTGCAGCCCTGGAGTTCACACACTTATGCTGGCTCTTTTTTATTTATTTTTATTTTTTATTTTTCCTCTTTAAATCCTTGCTTATGATTACTAGTCCCAATACATAGGATCACCCAATTGGGGACACCCTAAGAGACTGCAGGGGTAAGTTGTTTTTCTGGAGCGTGGGGATCAGAGCAGGGAATGGCCATCAGAGAACCAGCTCTGGGGCAACTCACTCCCACAAACCTATATTGAGTGCCACAGGGAAAGCAGGATCTAAACACTGGCTAGAGAGGACCTATAGAACCGGAGGTCAATCCAGAAACACTGCCACCCAGGGATTGAATCACAAATTGACTCTTGTGTAAACACAAATAAAGGAATACCAGAAATTAAGACACACTGCCTGCTTAAAAATCAGGACTGGCTTACAACACTGAGGAGCAGGAGAACATGGGGAACTGCAATACTGTCCTGACTAGGAAACAGGCGTGCCAAACAGAACAGTAGAGGAAGTGAATGACCTTCACTAATGCACATTTTTTTCATCTTTTACTTAAGAAACTAATTTCTTTTCTTTTTTCCTCACTTGATTTTACCTTTCTAATTATTACATTTTTATTTTCAATCAGTATTATTACTACTACTATTTTACCTTTTTTTAAAAAGTGTCATTTTATTTTCTCTTTATTTTACTTTGGGATTAGTGTTCTACATTCCATTTTCATCTTCCCTTTAGCATCATTTTACTCTATCTCTACTTTATCTTTATGCCATCACTCTCTTCCTAACTTTCCCCCTTTTATTGTCCTATTTCTCTTACCATTTTCTTGCTTTAGATTTTCCCTATTCTTTCTTTTTATCCCCTGTTAAAATTTCACCCTACTTATATATCTAATTTCTAATCCCCTGCTCCAAGTCCATAAACACCTCTCTCTTCTCTGTCTTCACTATCCAAAAAATTGTTTTTCTCTCTGTCCTTTTGTTGTTTTCTTGATTGTTGATTATATTGATTTTTTATGCTTGTTTGTGACATTGTTTTGCTTATTCTTTTTGTTTGTTTGTTTGTTTTGTTTTTTGCTTCTGTTTTCCCTTGCCTCACTTGATGTTAGTTGTTGTTTGTAGTTTGTATTCATATCCAGGTACTTGTTGATGGCATTTGTTGGAATTAGTAGCTGTTCTATTGGCATTTTCTCCCCATATATATATATATAGTTTGTTCCCCTCTTCTTTCCTATTCTCTTTCTTTTCTCTCTTACTTATTTTTCCGTTTCCAAATTTTATTTTTGCACTCCTTCCTTTCTTATTATTTTTTTTAATATTCTTCTTTCTCTCCTATCCTCTAATTTGCCTTTCTCTGGTGGTCACCTTTATTTGGGGTTATTAATATCATGAATACATTTCTGTTCAGTGCCTTGTATGTTGTACCTGGTTGTGTTGTATTTTGTGCCTTGAAATCAATGCAGGAGAGAGAGAACTACCAGACACCTGGAGAAGAGAGACCATGGAAAGACAAAGAAACAGCCCACATATGAAAGAAAAGCAGGCATCACCAGAAAAGGAAGTAAATGAAATGGAGTCAAGCAACATGTCAGAGAAAGAATTGTGAGAAATGGTCATAAGGTGGCTGAAAAGAATGGAAGACAAATTTGACAATATGAGTAAGAACCAAGAGAAAATGAAGAAGAACCAAGAACAAATGAAAAATGGCATTGCTGCTGTAAAAAACTCAATAGAAAGCATCAAGAGTAGACCAGAAGAAGCAGAGGACTGCATCAATGAGGTAGAAGACAAGGTAGGGAAAAATACCCAAGTAGAGCAGCTTCTAGAAAAATAAAAAATAAAAAGCAGGAGAGCCTATGGGAACTTTGGGACAACATGAAACAAAATAACATCCGCATAACAGGGGTTCCAGAAGGAGAGGAAACTGAGCAAGGAATAGAAAATCTGTTTGAAGAAATAATGACAGAAAACTTCCCTGATATAGAAAAGAAAAAATCCAAGAAGTTCACACAGTCCCAAGCAAAATGAACCCCAAAAGACCGATGCCAAGGCACATTATAATTAAAATGGCAAACACCAACGACAAAGTAAGAATGTTAAAAGCGGCCAGAGAGAGACAGAAAGTTATCTACAAAGAAACCCCCATCAGACTAGTGACTGATTTCTCAACAGAAACTCATTAGGCCAGGAGGTAATGGAATGAATTATACAAAGTCATGCAAAGGAAGGGACTGAATCCAAGAATACTGCACCCAGCAAGGCTATCAATCAAAACTGAAGGTGAAATCAGGAGCTTCACAGACAAAAAAGGACTAATGGAATTTATTACCACCAAACCAGCAATGCAAGAAATGCTAAAGGGTCTGCTGTAAAAAATTAAATAAATAGGAAGCAAAGAAGGAACACAGGGGTAAAGAATAAAAATGGCGACAAGTACCTATCAATAATAACTTTAAATGTAAATGGATTAAATGACCCAATCAAAAGACATAGGGTAACGGATTAGATAAGAAAACACGACCCATATATCTGCTGTCTACAAGAAACCCACCTCAGAAAAAAAGACGCACATAGACTGAGGGTGAAGGGATGGAAAAAAGTTTTTCAGGCGAATGGAAATGGAAAAAAGCCTGGGTAGCAATACTTATATCTGACAAATTATATTTCAAAGTGAAGGATCTAACAAGAGATGGGGAAGGCCACTTCATAATACTAAAGGGAGCAATCCAACAAGAAGAAATAACTCTGGTAATCATATACGCACCCAATACAGGAGCACCCAAATACATAAAAAAAACTCCTGGAGGATATCAAGGGAGAGATTGACAGCAATACGATCATACTAGGAGACTTTAATACCCCACTATCACCACTGGACAAATCCTCTAAACAAAAAATCAGCAAAGAAACATCAATCCTAAATGACTCACTAGACCAGATGGAATTAATTGACATCTTCAGAACATTCCACCCCAAAGCCACAAAATATACATTCTTCTCAAGTACACATGGGTCATTTTCAAAGATAGACCATATGTTGGGTCATAGGCAAAGTCTCTTCAAATTCAAGATGATAGAAATCATATCAAGCATCTTCTCAGATCATAGTGGCATAAAACTGGAAATCAACTACAATAAAAACAATCCAAAAAAATGAAACACATGGAGAATGACAGCATACTATTAAACAATGACTGGGTTACCAGAGAGATCAAGGAAGAAATAAAAAACATCATGGCAACAAATGACAATGAAAACAAAACAATCCAAAATCTATGGGACACAGTGAAAGCAGTCTTGAGAGGGAATTTCATAGCTCTACAAGCATACTGCAAAAAATAAGAAACAATGGTAATAAATTACCTAACACTACCACTCAAAGAGTTAGAAAGAGAGCAACAAGAAAATCCCAGTGTAAGCAGAAGGAAGGAAATAATAAAGATCACAGCGGAGATAAATGACATTGAGACAAAAACAACAACAACAACAAAAAAAAAAAACAGAAATCAACAAAACCAAGAGCTGGTTCTTTGAAAGGATAAACAAGATTGATGAACCTCTTGCCAGGCTCACCAAGAAGCAAAGAGGGAGAATCCAAATAAACGAAATCAGAAATGAAAGAGGTGAAATAACAACAGACCCCACAGAAATACAAAGGATTCCTAAAAAATACCATGAACAACTCTATTCCAACAAACTGGACAACCTGGTGGAAATGGGCATATTCCTAGAAAAATATAACTTCCAAAACTCAAATCAGGAAGAATCTAAACATCGCAATAAGCCAATAACTATGGAAGAAATTGAAGCAGTCTCAAAAAGCTTCCAGCAAACAAAAGCTCGGTGTCAGACGGCTTCACAGGGGGGTTTTACCAAACATTCAAGGAAGAACTAAAACCTATCCTCCTCATATTATTCCAAACAATTCAAGAGGAAGGAACACTTCCAAGCTCCTTCTATGAAGTCAGCATCACCCTAATACCAAAACCAGATAAAGTCAACACAATGAAAGAGAATCCCTCATGAACATAGATACCAAAATCCTCAACAAAATTCTAGCAAATTGGATCCAGCACTACATCAGAAAGATCATACACCATGACCAAGTAGGATTTATCCCAGGAAGGCAAGGATGGTGCAATATCTGCAAATCAATAAACATGATATATCACATAAACAAATTGAGAGATAAAAATCACATAGTCATATCAATTGATGCAGAAAAAGCATTTGTCAAAATCCAACACCCTTTCTTGATAAAAACTCTCAACAAGGTGGGAATAGAAGGATCATACCTCAACATAATAAAAGCTATATGTGATAAACCCACAGCTAACATCATACTCAATGGGCAAATACTAAAACTATTTCTCCTAAGAACAGGAACAAGACAGGGATTCCCACTCTCACCACTCCTGTTCGACATAGTACTGGAAGTATTAGCCATTGCAATTAGACAAGAAGAAGAAATAAAAGGCATCCAAATTTAAAAGAAAACGTAAAGCTGTCCTTATTTGCAGATGACATGATATTGTACATAAAAAACCTGAAAGACTCCATCAAAAAACTAATAGACTTAATAAATGAATTCAGCAATGTAGGAGGATACAAAATTAATGCCAAGAAATCTATGGCATTTCTATACACCAATAGTGAACTTACAGAAAGAGAGGCTAAAAAAGCAATCCCATTTACCATCGCACCAAAAAAATTAAGATACCTAGGAATAAACTTAACCAAGGAGGTTAAAGACCTATGCGCGGAGAACTACAGGACACTGAAAAAAGAGATAGAGGAAGACGTAAACAGATGGAAGAATATACCGTGTTCATGGATTGGGAGAATCAACATTATCAAAATGTCCATACTACCCAAAGCAATCTATAGATTCAGTGCAATCCCCATTAAAATACCAATGGCATATTTCACAGACCTAGAAAGAACTCTCCAAAAATTCATCTGGAATAAAAAAAGGACCCCGAATAGCCACAGTAATCCTGAGAAAGAAGAATAAAGTAGGTGGGATCTCAATACCAGATATCAAGCTATATTACAAAGCCACTATTCTCAAAACAGCCTGGTACTGGCACAAGAACAGACATATAGACCAATGGAATAGAATAGAGAATCCAGATATTGACCCAAACCACCATGCTCAATTAATATTTGACAAAGGAGGCATGAACATACAATGTAGTCAAGACAGTCTCTTCAATAAATGGTGTTGGGAAAATTGGACAGATACATGCAAAAAAATGAAACTAGACCACCAACTTACACCATACACAAAAATAAACTCAAAATGGATACAGGATGTAAACATAAGACGGGAAACCATAAAAATACTGGAGGAATCCACAGGCAGAGAAATCTCAGACATATGCCAAAGCAATTTCTTCACCGATACCGCTCCTAGGGCAATGAAAGCTAAAGAGAAAATAAACAAATGGGACATCAAAATAAAAAGCTTCTGTACAGCAAAAGAAACCATCAATAAAACAACAAGAAGGCCCACTGTATGGGAGTGCATATTTCCAAATGTTATCACTGATAAAGGTTTAATCTCCAACATCTACAGGGAACTTATCCTATCTAATAAAAGAGTAATATGCAAATTGACTGTCACTCCAACACACAAGATGGCCATGCCTATGTAGTCATAGATGGCTGCCCCCATGTGGACACAAGATGGCCACCACAAGATGGCCGGCAAGGGATGGCAGTTGTGGGTAGTCAGGCCAGCAGGAGAGGGCAGTTAGGGATGACTGGGCCACCAGAGGAGCGCAGTTGGGGGTGACCAGGCCTGCAGGGGGAGGGCAGTTGGGGGGACCAGGACCACAAGTAAAGGCAGTTGGGGCAATCAGGACTGCAGGGGAGGGCAGTTAGTGGTACCGTGCTGACAGAGGAGGGCAGGTGGGGGCAACAAGTCCTGTAAGGGAGGGCAGTTGGAGGGAACTAGGACTGCAGAGGAGGGCAATTGGGGGGACCAGGCCTGCAGGGGAGGACAGTTAGGGGCGACCAGGCCTGCAGGGGAGGGCAGTTGGGGTGACCAGGAGGGCATTGGCGGCGACTAGGAGAGAAATGGTGCGCCTACGTGCAAGGCGTTTAAGGGAAATGAATGCAACACGATTATAGTAATCAATCATTAGTGAAAGTTGTAGTTCGTTATTAATAATTATGTATAACAGGATATTGTAAAAATTGTTACGAAATTTTTATTAAAATGTTTCTTATATGCCGTTATATTGGTTGGGCCACAAAAATGTCCTTTATGGGCTGCATAGGGCTTGTGGCCCTGGAGTTTGACATGCTTGCTCTACAGTAAGAAAACCCACATCAACTCTGCTGAACAGTTAAGGCAATATTAGTTTTATTTTATTGAAAGCATCCAAATTCACTACCATTCGCATCTCAAATATAGGTTTGAGAAGATAGAGGAACCTAATCTAATTTGAAAGATTATGAAGGTTTTTGTTTGTTTGTTTTTAAGGAATATGTATTTATTTTGGTGTTGAAGGATAAGAACCATTAAGCAGCAAAGAAGGGAGAGATTAGCATGTGAAAGGCATCTGCAGAGAAAAAAATTGGAACTGAATTCAGCTGCCAAAGGATGGGGGATGGTGGGGAAGTAGAATCAGGACTGATGGGGTATAAGGACCTGTGGGGCCAAGTGGCTCAAAATGAAGCTGGATGGTGGCAGGAACAAGATCATTGAGAGCCTGGGAGGTCATGAGAAGCATTTAAATTCAGAAAATTTTACAAGACTTTCTTTAAGAAGACAAACATGGTGCAACCAAGGAGAATATAGGTGAGGACTAAAAAGAAAAAGGGAAGGGAGAGAGAGAGAGAGAGAGAGAGAGAAGAAACAAACCAGTTATTAATACCAAAGCCAACAAAACGAAGCACAGAAAAGGAAAATTTTCATAATGCTATTTATGGCTTATCAATGTAGTATATTTTGTGGTAATAACATAAGCAAGATTTTGAAACAACTCTTGTGAGGAGATTGAAGAAGACAGCACTGTTTAGAGAGCAGAGAAATATTTTCACCATTTTCCTTGTGTGGATTTCTTACAGAGGGAAGCTGGAAAACTTGAAGGGAAAGTTCAGTGTGAAAGGTATTTATTTATATGCACATGTAATAGCCATAAGGGACATTATTTAAAATTTTGAAAGTTTTGCCAAAAGGAATAACCATTGTTAGTCTATGAAATATTTTACTTTCTTACACTATTTTCATTGTTCTTTTCTTTACATATTAGACTTCCCATAATGATATCCAGAATAGGATCAAATTTGCCCTAGGAAAGCAAGTTGACTTATAATGTGAGGAAAGCTTCCTTAATTGTCAAACATTACACTTGCATTCTTTTGCAGATCATGCCTATATTTTCAGTCAGGCTGGAAGGTTTTATATTATCTTTAAAATTTCACTTAGGAGAAGCATTGAAGAAGCTGTTTTCAACCAGATTGTCTGTTTTGGCCCCCGGAGTATTAAATGACATGTCTACCTGTGGGATGCAGCCTGGCACAGGTATTTAAATATAGCCCAAGTGAGTTAAAAAAAAATCTGGTGGATTTTGTGTGTCAAACCTTTTAGATAAAACTGATAAATGCAATGGTTCAAAAAGCTGGGTCAAATAAGGAAGAATATTTTTAAAGTACTTCTTAATGGGCAATGACAATTTTAAGGTCTTTCTCAGTGGAGAAAACTCAAGAATGGAAAACATCAGAAATGCAGTAGGTGGAGCCGAAACCGGTTTGGCTCAGTGGATAGAGTATCGGGCTGTGGACTGAAGGGTCCCGGGTTCGATTCCGATGAAGGGCATGTACCTGGGTTGCGGGCACATCCCCGGTGGGGGGCATGCAGGAGACAGCTGATTGATGTTTCTAACTCTCTGTCTTTCTCTCTTCCTCTCTGTAAAAAAATTAATAAAATATATTAAAAAAATAAATGGTACTTGTTTAAAAAAAAAAGAAAAAGAAAAAGAAACACAGTAGGTGGAATATAGATAGAAGAGTAAAAACAGCCAAAACACTGCGATAGATTAGCCAAATTTTGCCTCATAAATCACTGGCACTGTTGAAGTAAACTCATACCCGCAGCCCAATCCAGGAAACTCTTAGAGCATCCTTAGACAGGCTAGGGCACACTTTGGAAATGTGAAAAACTTTAATGTTGCATTCATACAGGATTTCTCTAAGAGATTCAGAAGTTTCTGATTTAAATTTCTGGTATTGGTTGGAAAAGTACTCCTTGCTAATTAATTATTGTGATTTTGGATTAAGTTCTGGACATCTCTCAAGTAAATTGTTGTGAGGAGGATCAAGAGAACAGGAGTAAATAAGAAAATGAGAGGAAGAAAGGGAGGGAAGGAGGTAGGGAGCAGTGAAAGAGAGGAAGAGAAGAAGAAGAAGAAGAGAAGAGGATGATGATGATGATGATGATGAAGAAACTGCAGATGAGCCTAAAGAACCAGGGACATCTAACAATCTCAGACCTTTCCCAAGAACGCATGTTGTGTCATTGTCTGACAAAAGGTATTACAATGCAATTATATAATGGAGATGTAACCTGGTGTCTGGGGCCATATTCCAGGGAAGATGAGCCTAGTCTTCTTATCCCAGACTATTATTTATAATTCAGAGACAGAGGCCAAGGCAAAAATGCCACAAAGATAAACCCTAAAGGGTTAGGCAGGCCTATTGCTAAGAGAGAAAGTGAATACTGGGCCCAGGTTTTAAAATTATCCTATACTGGAGGCCCGGTGCACGAAATTTGTGCACTTTGTGTGTGTGTGGGGGGGTCCCTCAGCCTGGCCTGTGCCCTCTAGCAGTCCAGGAGCCCTGGGGGATGTTCGACTGATGGCTTAGACCCACTAAGCCATCAGTCAGACTTCCTTAGCACTGCCACGGAGGCAGGAGAGGCTCCTGCCACCACTGCTACGCTTGCCAGCCATGAGCCCGGCCTCTGGCTGAACAGCGCTCCCCCTGTGGGAGCACACTGACCACCAGGGGCCAGCTCCTGAATTGAGCATCTGCCCTCTGGTGGTAGGTGCACATCATAGCGACGGGTCATTCCACTGTTTGGTAGATTTGCATATTAGCCTTTTGTTATCCTATATAATAAAAGGCTAATGACTGAACGGTGGAATGACCCATCACTGTGATGTGCACTGACCACCAGGGGACAGACGCTCAATGCAGAAGCTGGCCCCTGATGGTCAGTGTGCTCCCACAGGGGGAGTGCTGTTCAGCCAGAGGCCGGGCTCATGGCTGGCAAACGTAGCAGTGGTGGCGGCAGCCTCTTCTGCCTCTGCAGCAAGCAGACATCCCTCAAGGGGTCCTGACTGCAAGAGGGCACAGGCCAGGCTGAGGGACTTCCCCCCCCCCCCCCGGGCACTAATGTCGTGCACCGGGCCTCTAGTAATCTGATACTATTCCTAGTGTTGGTTACCAATGTATTCCTTCCAAATAAAAATCACAGATGGGTAGTTATCTTAAAGGACTCATGGGTTTTCATTGAGCCTGATATCAAAAGGGAGGGGAGAAGACCATATTTTGCTTATGTCTAGAAGTAACTTTTTTTAAAAATTGAATTTATTGGGATAACATTGGTTAATAAAGTGTATAGGTTTCAGGTGTACAATTTTATGATACAGCATATTATACTATATTGTGTTCATCACCCCAAGTCAAGTGCACGTTCATCACCTTTTATCCCCCTGATACCCTCTACTCCTCCTTCCTCCCTCTCTCTACCCCTGCAACTGACAAACAGGAAGTGTGCTGCTCATTTTATGCAAGTCACATAAGCAGAGACATGTGCAAGTCAAGTCACAGTTGCAGAGACAGCTTGTGGAGGTAACCTCCTGTAATGGGCTGGGTCTGTGACCAGCAGTGATGGACCAGGAAGGTACTCCAATCACATGGAATTAGTACTTATTAGCCTTGTCCCCTGGGATGCAGGGTATGTCTTGGATTGTTAACTACTGATATTGGTTCCCCTCCTTACTTTTACTGAAATAGAAAGTTTTTTTCCCTTTTTTTATCTTCAACATCATTTTATTTCAGGCACTTCAAGTGTGTTAAGAGTGATTACAGTTGCCTTTAATCACACAGGTTTGTAGAGTCACAGCTAAGTGTAATAGTTGAAAGGAGTGAAAATCATTAAGTAATCCCAACCTTGGAGCCGAGGGCACAGCTAGGTGCAAATTTCAGTTGCCAGACTTTTTCTTTATTAATAAAACCAGCATTTGATATAAGGCAGCAATCTTCCCAGCTAGAAAACCATTTCAGGCTTTCTTTGTAGACCTCATCACCCAGTTGTTATAGTTTGGGGCAAAACAGTATGTAATCTGAAATTTGATAGCCATTTTCACCAAAAAAAAAATTGCTTTTCTGATACTGGTTTCATCCTTCCACTTTTTCTTAATAGCATGTGTGGCTCTGGGGCTACAGTAGTAGAAGCCATTTTACAGATTCAAGAGATTCAATTTACAAACACATTAGAATGAAAGCCACAAGTTACAGATGGTAAAGAGACATACAGAGGAATGTAGGTCATTGATGGCATCATGGAGACGATATATTAGCACTGAATTGTCTAATTCTGGAGTCTTCATTGGGGAAGAAAAATAACCCACTGTTATTAGGATAAACTGCTATTAATGGACTTTGTTAAAGCAATGACCTCACTGGAATTGTGAAAAGGGCCAGGGGAGTAGGTGAAGTATAGTGTTTGTGGGAAGTGTCTGGAGTGTGTTCTCAGAGCCAAAAGTTGGCTGCAGCATGCACTAATTGTTTCCTTTCTCAGTGCCCTCTTTTCTCCTTTGAAAAACTCCCTCGCTTTTGAGACATTACTCTCCTCCCCACCATTAAAAATCCCACTTCAAAATATCTGAAGCCACCATTTCTTAAATAATTTGCTTTCATATTCATGGCGACTAGTGGAGTTGTGAGCCATGGAATAATATGGTTACATTCATAATACCTCCAGTCTTGTAATGGAAGCAAGAAGGAGCAATACTTTCAACAATAAAGAATAAAAAAAATAAACTAAGATAAAATGGGGGGGGGGGGGTGGAGGGAAGAATCAGGTTGAACATTCACACTCCATCCTGGGAATTTTCAAATTGGAGGTGAGCGAAGGAAGAGTCATTTCCTCCCTCATCAGAAGTTTGAGGATATGGACTTAGAACTTATATAATCCTATGAGGAGGGGATATTAAATTTAACCCAGTCAGAGAACCAAAGATGGGAGACACTGAGAATTCTGTGAATGAGTCCACGGACCTATTTCTCTTTGCTCTTGTGGCTCCATGAGTCAAAGAATCCTCTATTTGTTTAAGTTAGATCAAATTGGATGTACTGTTCTTGCAGTCTAAAGAGTTTGATGCTATAAAGTAGAGGCATCAGGTTTTATTTCTAGCTATTTTAAAATACAGACTAATTTCAAATTTGTGGTATTTATACTTAATAACTTAAGTCTTCATGCGGTTAAATGGCCTCTCATTGACTGATTTGTTACCCTCTGACAGAAATGTGTGAAGTATAATCATTACTTCATTTAAAAAAGTCCCATGACTGAAATCATAGCCAACTAGTCAACAGATTTAAATTCATTAGAGAACTCAGACACAGTTATGATTAATAGAACTTACTGTAAAACTATAACTCCTAGTAACTGCGACAACTTTGAAAATTAATATTTTTCCCTCTACCATTTGGATTTCTATTTAACAGTTCAGGGTTTGGATAGCCAGTTTAGTTATATTAACCAAACACAGTTAATTAAGTTCCTTCAAAAAGTTCGTGCCCAAGAACATTTTTCTTTTAAATAAAGTTAGGAGTAGAGTTCTTAAAAAAAGACTTCACTTTCTCTTTCTTGTTGTTATAAATCAGAATTTTTTAAACTTCAGCAGCAACAGAAACAAGCAAACAAAGACCTTGAAAAGAAAACATCTTAGAATACCCAGTACTGGATAGAATATTTTTGTTTATAATATGTACAGAATATTATAACTACCTACACATTAATATGCACAAATTTTGTTCTAAGACACAAGGTCAACAAAATTCAAAATTTATAACATTTCAATAATAATATTTAATGTAATAGATCATATGCTGTTTAACAGAAAAACAGAATTAGCTCTCAAAAATTGATATATGATACTGACTGCTATGGATTCTTTTGTCATGAGTGTATTGCACCTGGGCTGTGATTGACTCAGTTCTCCCTCTGTTGACATCTATCTGAACCATAAAAATCTTTATACAGTACACCAAGTCATTTTGATTTCATTTGGCTTGGCACAAAATTTCTTTTGCATATTAAGCTTGTCTCTATTTTGTCATTAATAATACATAATTCAGTGAATGGTGGCATTCTCATGAGGTTAAAAACTGTTTAAGAAACTAGTTTATTCCATATAAAAGTATGCATTGATTAAAATTATACCTGAAAAAATGCTTTTTCCTTATAATTGTAAAAAAAGGTTCAGAAAAATGCAAATGCAGCTTTGGGACAATTATTACCATTTTGATTTTAGAACAATCTAAAATAATTAAGTGTGAAACTTTTGGGAAATAATTAAGTGTGAAACTCTGTATCCACATTACAAACACAAATGCACAGCTGAGCCCCAAAATTGTATGGTCATTAAGTATTAGTGAATATGTGGAATACTATTTTTCGATTACTAGCAATATGTCAGCAAATAAACTCCATGTTTGGCCATAATGAGGTAATTGAGACTCGTATTAGCTGCTACTGTAAGTAAGTGGCAAATTGAAAAAAAAATACAGAATGAAAGTGTTTCAGACAGTGGACGAGAATAGCATAGGAACTAGATCTCTGATAGAAGGGCAAAAACAAGTTAGCCCTACAATTGCCCCGAATCTCTGCCTGGAGGAACTTTTTATACTGCACTACGTGAAGGGAGATCACAAAAGATGATGGCAGTTTTACCAATCTTGGGGGGAAATTACAACAAATCTGGAGGACTTCTACCATCCTAGTTCAAGACTTACTATTAAAGCTGCTGCAATCATCTGTGCAATATTGGTGTCCGCATATGTTGGTGGGTCATTGGAACTAAACAGTTTACAAGTAGAGCAAAACAAAAACATTCAATTAATTTAAAAAGCATTCCTTCTTTCTTAATGTTTTCAGTGGGTCTGGAACTTGGATTAATATTTATTTTATTTCAGCACTTTAAAGAGGTTGATACACTTCTTTCCAGCCTTTATGATTTTTGTTAGGAAGGTGGCTGGTGTTCCATTTCCAGTTCCTCTCTGTGTAATGGATGTCATTTTTCTTCAGCTGCTCTCAAGATTTTCATTGTGGTGAACCAGTGATGGTTTTCTTTGATTTTATGCAGTTTGGGTTTCCCGAGTTTAATGAATATAAATGTATGTTTAGAAGTTTTCAAACATTATTTTTTTCAATATATTTTTCTGCTTGCTTCTTTTTATTTATCTTCTTATACAACATTGCACTTCTAATTGGGTTTTTGAAATTTTCCCACAGATCTCTGAGTATATGCTGATTTATTTAGTTCAATCTCTGTTCTCCCAATTGTGTAATTTTGATTGTTCTGTCTTCATTTACTCTTCCCCCTCTATCAGTCCCATTTTGCTGAGACTATCCAGTGAATTTACTACTAAAGAGTGTATATTTCAGTCTAAAATTTATAGTTTCTTTTTTAAAAATATATTTTATTGATTTTTTTACAGAGAGGAAGAGAGAGGGATAGAGAATTAGAAATATCGTTGAGAGAGAAACATTGATCAGCTGCCTCCTGCACACCCCCTACTGGGGATGTGCCCACAACCAAGGTACATGCCCTTGACTGGAATTGAACCTGGGACCTTTCAGTCCACAGGCCGGTGCTCTATCCACTGAGCCAAACCAGTCAGGGCTAAAATTTATAGTTTCTTATCTTTAATAATTCACATGTCTTCGCTGAAACTTTCTGCCTTTTCATTCACAATGAGCACATTTGCTTTTACCTCGCTAAGCAGAGTTAATATTGTTATTTTGAAGTATTTGTCACATACATTTTAGCATCTCTGTTTCCTTTGGGTTGGCATCTCTGGGTTGTCTTTTCCCTTGAGGTTGGGTCCCATTTTCCTGTTTCGATTTGTGCTAAGTAATTTTCTTGTCTTTCTTGAACTTTGTAAATATGATGTAGTATGGATTCCCAATTCTAAGCTCCAAAGTGTTGATATGTTTGTTTTCATCCTGCAGTTAACTTGGTGAGACACAAATCCGGGCAGCAGCTCAAATACCAGCTCCGTCTTCAAGCCTTGGTTGTCAGCTGCTAGCAGTTTGCCCCACACAGAAGTGGTTCAGGGCACAGCATGGACTTATGGTGAATGTAAGCATGAAATTAGGGACCTCTGGTTCTCTTCTCTGGAGCTTTCCTCTCCTTCTTCAGAATCTGTTGTTGCTATAGCAGTCTTCTGGTTCCAGAAAAATGGTGCCGTTTCCTATCAGAATCTGAGCCCCATGACATTACAGCAGGTCAAAGTGCATGAAAAGAAAAGAGAAACTCACTGTTGCTCCGAGTTTTGCCACCTCTCCATAGCCTGATTTTATTTCATTCTCCGGAACCTTTTTAAAAACTATATGTATAACTTACCTACTCCTCCCAGCACCTATCCACCTCCCCCCCCAGGTCGTCAGCTATTTTTCTATTGTTCATAGGCCGCCTTTACTGGTATGGCTATTATTTATGGTAGAATCAGATTTGTAGGGGCTCCCCTCTCCAGCCCACTTGTCAATCTATTCCTTACTAACGGAGAAAAACCCAGGCAAATGTCTGCTTCCTTTTTATATGCCTGCAGCATGTTCAAGTTGGGACCCCATTGGAGCATCTTACATCTCACACTTAGAAAGGAAATAGCAAACATGTCCACCTGCAGAGCCTGAGGATTTCCCTGATTTCTTCATTTAAATGGAGTGTAAAGACGGGTAAGGGTAATGTGTGTCTATGGCCAAAAGAAGGCCCAGAGCTGTGTGTTAACTCTTTATTGCCCGACAAGCCACTCTCAGTTCCATTGTCACGCTGCCCCCGGGGTCCCACCGGTTTCACAGTTTTCCTTGGGTCTTTCTCTTTCTCTGGCAAATGCAGCCTTAATGTGACTTGATAGGGACAGTGACTCTCTGGCCAAACATAACCTGCATCTTGCCAGGCGTTCTTCTGCTATCACAGGCTGTGCTCCAGAAAACCAAATTCTTTCTCCAACACCATAAATATCGTGGACTAGTCACTTCTCACATCTTCTCTCCTTTCCTCAAAATTATAAGCTGGAGGAGTGAAATTAAAGTCAAATTTAAAAAATTGAAATGAAAATGATTTAAATTTCTTATTCAGGGTTTTATTTTTTATATGTTTTTAATGAGTTAAGAGAGATGAAGGGAGAGGGGAAAAGGGATAGAAACATCAATGATGAGAGGGAATCATTAATCAGCTGCCTGTTGCACGCCCCCTTCTGGGGATTGAGCCCAGAACCCCAGCATATGCCCTGATCTGGGAATCAAATCGCTGCTCATTTTGCTCCGTATCTTTTAGAGTTTCATTCACTGGAATTTCTCCATCAGAAAGAAAGGGGATGGCATTCTTTCAGGGATATCATGGAAGAGATTCCTACCCTACTGTAAAGTTGGATTTAATAACTCCCAAGTTCATTTTCAGCTCCAAGGCACAGTGATATACTCTGCAACGCCTCACATCACATTGGAAAGGAGCTTTTTTTTTTTTTACTTAATTATGTATTTTAGAACTAATAAACCATTTGAATACATAGAAATTGTTCAAAGAATGATGCACCTTTTCATAATATTCTGAAAATCACAAAATTAAAGGGACCTAGGTTAATAATAATAAAGGGCTGACTTTTTGCTTCACTATACAAGAAGTCTGCCATTAGCCTAACAGAGGCACCACACAGAAAAGTCATTCTGTAGGGGAAGAAGCCAAAAAGAAAATTAGCCCTGTGCTGAAAGAGAGCCCATTTCGGTTGATTTGATGATATTAATGGCATTTTCCTCCTTTCCCAGTATTGTAAAGCCTAAACATTTTAGGGGCGCATGGATCCTTGCCTGGAGGGAGAGATTAGATTGCTCTGAGCCCTTTGTAAATTTCAGAGCGTATGTCATATAGTAATTTGATTCTCAGACTTTACTGAGTTTAGGGAGCTTCATGCCTTTGATCAGAAGCAGTGAAGCGAGAGCCACTCGGGGCTCCACTCCTGTCTGCCAACCACTGGGCCTTCATCATAGTTCGTGCTGCCAAGTGGACAGAGACCGATTATTTTTTGGTGCCCAGTTTCTGAGTCCTGCCGTGTAGGTAAGTCTGGCCCATAAAGTTGACTCTGTGTATACAGTACTCTGAAATGGCATAATCAACGCATTTTTCTTTCTGCACACGGCAGCATAAGAGAAGAACATGCTCTATTAATTGATCTGCTGAAACCTTGGTCCACAGGGAAATAAATCTTTCAACCCTTGAGTTATAAGAACTGTTTTTCCAGGGCAGTTCAGATCTTTTCATTTGCTTTTCTGTGCAAAGCCAAAGGTTGGTTTTCAGTCTTCCTATATATTCAGGAACACGAGAAATCATTTTTATCAACCTAATGTTTTCATGCTTTTATACTTTCTAATATTAGATTCTCCTATTGTACATGGCCAGCATACATATCTACTACAATGATCCCATTTAGAAGAACAGTAGGAGCAGAATAAGTGAAGGATACATCATTGCTCTCCAGTCTTAACCAACACACCAATTACTGAACCATTTCTATTACTGAAGAACAATTGAAAACCAAATCATCGATAAAATTGAAAAGGTGTCTGTGGCAGATTGAATCATTGTGTCTTCACTTTTCACCACTCTCTGTATTGAAACCCTTTGTCATGTAATTTTGCAAGTCTTCCCTCGAAAGGGTACCTCAGCTACCTCAATTTCTCCCCCCTTGGGTTTGGCCAATGGATATGAGTGAATGTTACATGGCTAAAGGCAAAAAAAAAAAAAAAAAAAAAAAAGGAATAGCATGAATGGGCTTGTTCCCCTGAACTTCTGCTGTCAGGAGAAGAAAATGCAGCTAGTCCTCTGGTCACGGAGGCAGATGTACTTGGGAGAGAGCTACATGGCTGAGCTGGGGCATAGAGTCAGTCCAGGTCAGCTGATCCTCCACTGACACATGAGCAAGCTTCACTGTCAGTGAAGTGTTTCAGCTGGTTTTCATTCAGACACAGACTGGTGAACATTTCTGAGGAAATACCTTTTTCTTCTATGACTTTGGGATATTTTATTATAGAGAATATGTTTTAGATGCTGTGCACTTTTAAATATATATATATTGATTTCAGAGAGGAAGAGGGAATCATTGATAGGATGCCTCCTGCATGCACCCCCACTGGTGATCAATCCCGCAGCCCTGGCATGTGCCTTGACCAGGAATTGAACTGTGAACTCTTGGTTCATAGGTCGGCACTCAATCACTGAGCCACTGTGATCGGGGCTGTGCTGTGCAATTTTGATTAAAATAATTATCACAAGTTCACATTTACTGAAGTCCATGTCTTTAACTCATAGTGGATCTCCCTAATGATATTTTCAGAAACTCAATTACCTTCATTACTTATAATTCTAAAAATGTAATCATAAAGTAAAACTATAAATAATTATTAGATAATTAGGAGGCCCTGAATAGCTCATTTTCATGGAATTACATAATCATCCACTGTAAAGTAATTAAAACTTTCAGTGAAAACTGCCATTTTAACATACTAGCAAAACTTGGTTTAGATTTTGATAAGTATTAGCAATATGTGTCTATATAGTATACCTCATTTACTAGAGTTCAACATTACAGGTTCACATCATTCTTTACAAGATCCCTTGTGGCACTGGATCTTTAGCTGGTGGGAGTCTCGAGGGTATGTGTTAACTTGGATATAAAAGAAACAGTGGAAATGATATTGGTGTTGACTATTAAATGAAAGCATTTCAAAGTTAAGGGGAAATTCTCATATCTATAGGCACCCAAAAGTATTTGTGACTTATCAATGTAATACTCAGAGAGATAAACATTTTGTTCCCAGAGCCATTCTACTTCAAAACCCTTACTGCTTTGTCAAAAGTTTGCGTATCTGTGTATTCTCATTTGGAGGGATCTGAGTTGGAAGTTCCATGCTTTAAATACCACCTGGGAGAGGCCATGTTGGATATAGTGCTGTCATCAGTGTCCACTGAACAAGCAAGTAAGGATTGCCTAGATGAATGAGTCCTTTCAGGGAAGGCAATTTAGCAGCCATGGCAGGAAACTTCTTTTAAAGTTCTCTGGGAAACCAGAAGAGACACCGCCCTCATTCCCACCCCCGGCCCCCTGGCAAATCTGACCAAGTTTTGTCTATTGTGACTCACATACATTTCTGCAATTCTCTCTCCAAACCCATTCTATGGAATTATTGCCAAGCTCATTCATAATCATGCTTTTAGTTTATGACATTTTCTGCATTTTTTGATTGTTAGTAACCATCTCCAGGCCATCCCCCTGAAGTTGGGGACCCTTTGACAGGTAGTGTGATTACTAGTATTTTCTTCACATCTTAACACTCATCTTCTCTCAATACTACTGAGGGAGGAACTTCTCTGTCTGTGGGTATGTGTGAAGAATAAACACTCAGGCGGATAGAACAAAAAATGAGATTTCTGGCAATGAAGGAAATTGATTCAAGCAGTGATACTAAATGTTAAGACTGTGTCACCCAGCCGGTATGGCTCAGTGGTTCAACATCAACCTATGAACCAGGAGGTCACAGATTGATTCCTGGTCAGGGCACATGCATGGAATACAGGCTTGATCTCCAGTAGGGGGCTTGTAGGAGGCAGCTGATCAATGATTCTCTCTCATCATTAATGTTTCTACCTCCCTCTCTCTTCCTCTCTCTGAAATAAATAAAAACATATTTAAAAATTATGATATGACTGGTTCTGGTGGATGACTGACATGGATGGAAACCATAATTAAATCTGTTCAAGTAAAGCACTATAGAAATATTTTCTTCATTAACCTGACAATGGTACATGTATTTAGCATTTGGGGATCTTCTAAAGATAAAAAATGTCTCAACTTTTTCCTGACTAGATATATTCTCAAAATCAGGAATGTCAATACCCTGGAAATTAACCTTGCTATCAGATGTATTAATTTAACATTGCCTTCTAGTGACTATTTTTCTCTCTCGTTAAAATTCAAATGTTTTATCTCATCCTCTAACATTGATAAAAAACTTTCTCAGTGAAGTAACGAATAATTGGCATCTAATTACCTTAAAATATGTTCCTGGGAAATGTGGGCATTTCATGAAATCCCTGGATTTGTTATAAATTTTTGTTTATAATTCTAAATTAGTGCTACTATGCTCTTTAAGCTTTCCACTACTTTATAAACAATCTTGTTGGCCAAGGAATATTTATAGTGTATATGCCAAACTTAATTCAACTAAGAGCCTGGATTTGTTTTTCAATGTTTTGAAAACTGCATAAATTTTGATGATTGACACTCAGGGTGTGATTCTTTTTCCTGGACTGAAAAATAAATTAAATCTTTCTACTTTTGAATAATAAACACCACAATTTAAACAGAGTAAAAGGGCTTTGGTTATTTGTTTTTCAAAGTACATTCACTATTAGAAAGTAGACCTAGAAGAAATAACCTTTTATGTGAATTTGATTTAAAATGTTCTCAGGAAAGATAGTAGTGACTTCTGTTAATACTCTTATAGTTTCCCTAATATTATCAATGCATTTCTCTTGATCAGTTAAACTCAACATTATTAGTATTGTAGCTGCAATTTTTTCCCCTGATATTACCCTGTGGTTAACTTGTCAAGTAAACAGCATATGCGACTTAGTCTACTAAGTTATATGTTTTGAATCTGATTCATACATTACCTCTTAAGCATATTTCCATATGACTATGGAATCTTATCTATATAGTACTGATTGTTAATTGAATTTTTAAATGATTTTATTAGTACTAATAGCCTTTACTTCAACATACTGCAATCATAAAATATTTCAGATAATTTAGTAAATTTCTTAATTAATTTTTTCATTGGCAAACGGAAGCCAAGATTTTAATGATGCTTTAAAAAAATCCAGACAAGGCAGTCCATGAAAGCCATATGCAGTTTAGGTAAAGCAGTAAGGACTGTCAAAAATAGTGGAAAATCACAAATATCATGATAGTAAATCATGAAAAGAAAGACCTGTTGGATAGTAGAAACCATATGTAGAAAACAAACCACATTTCATCAAATAAAAATTATCCAGTTTTTGTTTTAGCGAGAAAGTTAACTCTTCATTCAGTCACATTATGTCTCCTTAGTTCAGAGTTCCAGTAACTGCCCTCAATACCCTTTCATTATTTTACTTTTGTTCTTTATATTTATTTTGCGTTTGCTTCTTAACAGTAATGTTTTTGTCCATCTGTTCTTTGAGTTTCCTCTAGGAATTGGGGGAGGGCGTGCTTGTAAAAAATCATCACTACTTTCAATACAGACAAATTAGGGTGAGCTAAAATGAGCATTATTAAGCTAATCAGTGAAAACAAAGCAAAACAAAAAGGCCTAAACAGGCTACTCCACAAAAAGGAAAGTGGAAAAATAATAAGAGCCATCCACCATCATGACTTATCTGATCTCTCCTTCCTGGTCCTTGATTAGATTAATCCCAGGACGGAGAAGCTGGCAAATGGAGCCATCATTAGTTACTCCTCTCAGATAATGGCCTGGCCTCACTGGGTGTCCTCTTCAACTGCCTGTTCTGAGGTGCATCTAGAATGTGGTGTGGACAGTGAATATTGGCATTAATGTGGGTATCAGGTGTCACCTCAGCAGTGTCACTGCAGGCTGGCCATGATCTGCAGCTGAAAGTCACAGCCAGAGTCAGCTCCCTCCATTAGAGTTCTCCCTTAACCAGTGCTCCCAAGCCTTCCCATCCTTATTCTTACATTCATTACAACGACTCCCAGTCGGTTTAGCCCCTGAGGTACTGCACTATTCATGTGTTTTCCGTAACGTCTACCCCTGCCTTGCAAGTAGTCACTTTAAGAAAATCTCCTCAAACATATGTGTAACATTTATTTCTTACTAGGACCTTCACTGATACACAAGTAACAGACATCTAGGTATCTGGTAGCCATTCTTATGACCAAACTAGAGGCCCAGTGCCTGAAATCGTGTGTGGATAGGGTCCCTAGGCCTAGCCTGCGATCAGGGCCATCTTCTGCCCCCTTGCCAGTCCCCAGTCCCGCCCTGCCCCACCCACACCTGTTTGCCATGGTTCCCCTTTTGCCATGCTGCAATTGGAGCCTGGGCCAGTGTGGGGAGGGACCGAGAGGTGGTCAATGCACCTCATAGTGACTGGTCCTTACGCTTATGGTCGCCGGCCTTTTATTATATAGTACAGTGGTCGGCAAACTCATTAGTCAACAGAGCCAAATATCAACAGTACAACGATTGAAATTTCTTTTGAGAGCCAAATTTTTTAAACTTAAACTTCTTCCAATGCCACTTCTTCAAAATAGACTCACCCAGGCCGTGGTATTTTGTGGAAAAGCCACACTCAAGGGGCCCCATGTGGCTCGCAAGCTGCAGTTTGCCGACCACTGATATAGTATATGAAAGAAATATATATATAAGTAGCCACTCAAAATTTAGTCTATATGGAATGTAACCTAAGATTCATGGAAAATAAAATAAGATACTCCATGCAAATATTATTTAAGAAACACCAAATAATACTGTAAAAAAAGGGGGGGGGCCAATAATCCTCTCTAGAATTTGGCTGACCTCATATTTCCTCAGTCTTTCCAGAGTTTGTCAAAATACTATTAGACTATTCATGTTTATAAAACTTTATTCAGTGACCTAAATGAAGTTTGGTTAGAGGAAGCCTCACTATATAGACTTTCCAATTTCCAAATGAAAATTTATTTTGATTCTTAGCCAGTTGACTTGGCAAGTGAATAAAATACTTGGCCATTATCAGATTGCACTAAAATTTGAACTTTGCCAAAACATACATTTGTATTATTTCCTTCTTTAAGTTTGGGGTTAAATGAATATTTTTTGCATCTATTTTATCTTTACTTCTTTAACTAAAAAATAAGTGTGTGTGTGTATGTGTGTGAGTTTATCTTTTTCTTCTTGCAGGTTGCTTTTCATTAATCGATGTCATTATATTCCTATAAAAGTACATATAAACTTATTTATAACTTTGAAATCAGGTGTGTGTTTTTTTTCTCTTTATTTTATTAAGGATGAAAGTTCAACAGAAAGCAGCTGATTCATTTGGGTTATTATTACTATCATCAGTCACCTCTCTGCACAGAAATGCCTCTGTGATGCTCCCTGACTGTTCATCTGGTTTCTCCTTCTGAACCAACTCTCTCCTCGCCTGACCTTACAGAAAAATCCTTGTTTTTATCTCTGCTTTAACTTTTCCACCAGTTACTTCTGAGATGGCTGGCTTGGGCAGGGCCTTGAACCTGCCATTTGTCTGAGAGCATTCTGAATTTAAAGTCTTTAGTTGAGTATCCATGATGAGCTTGAGTAGATGTTAGAGCAGCGTCCAAGCTAGTCTGTTAGCATTGTTTTACAATTCAGAGAAGTGGTAAGATTTTTCTCTAGAGGTTAAAACTCTTCACTAAGGGACAGACATTTTGTTTCAACCACTGGTCACCACCTTTTGGGCAGGATAGCACAACCATACATGATCACCATACATATGGTTAACCTACACTGAGGATAAAAATAGGTAAATTAGACACTGGCTTTGCTTTTGAAGATTCATGACTGAACTTGGGAAATAAGAATGTATAGGAAAGATGCAAAATACAAATACAAAGAAGTTCATCTAAATTGCTTTGCTATTATTATTAACTGTTTTGTGAAGAAAACAAATCAACCCTGCAAACACTTCTTGGAATTGTCTTGGTTTTGCAGCAAAACTCTATCTAATGTAGTCTGTGTACACTGCTACTCTAGTTTTAAGTGTGTATATGTGTGGGTGCTGATCATTTTGTTTTTTTCTTCTGAGGTGGAGAAGGAAAACAATTCAAGCTGAGAAATTTATTATTAAATATTCATTGTTATAAATTATGTTAAAATATTGTTAAACCATAAAAAAATACAAAGTCTGTAATTAAGGTTTGAAAAATATGTGCTGTGGAAACCCAATTTACGAAGCTATTATCTTAAAAAGTTCACAGATTTTCACAGCTCTTACGTAAAAAAGAATAGCAAGCATAGGGGCTAAATTGCTGTGGTTTTGGAAAATGCGGCCCCACCAGACATACTTTTCCTGACTGACTTCTGTTAGTGAGTCCTGAGAACAATGAACTAATCTTAGCGCCCCCAACGTGCATATGGTGTACAAGACTTCTGTTCAGGGCCAGAGAGAGCTCACATACTTTCATTTAGACCTTGTGCTAACAGTAAATAAAGCTTTCATTTTTGCTCACCTGTAGTCTGGTAGTTGCACTCTAAGAACCCGAATATAACATTGCTTTGTTGTGTAAGTAAGGTTTTCACAGCAAAGATGTACTCTGCGTATTGCAGGATTTCAGGCGAAGCAGATAACGTGACAGGAGCTCATTCTATGGCCAATTGCTCTGATCAGCAAACGCGCAAAAGGATGCGGCATATTCGGCAGGTAGCCTTGACTTGGTGCAACCCAGAGTCTGCCTATGAGAACTGAAGGGAAGAGAAGGTGAAGAGAGGTAAGTAAATAAGCAAACAAACAAAAACCTTGGCCTTGTAGGGAGTGTGGATTTTTCCTAAGAGGTGGTTGAGAACCAGAAGTCTTTAAAGAGCAGATGGACATATCAGATTTGGCTTTTAGGAACTAACTGGAGCAGTACTGGGGTGGGCTGGAGAAAGTGAAACAAGAGTAAGAGGGTGAAAACATACCTGAGGTGGTTGCCACAAATAAGTCAATGATTATCAACCTGGGATGATTTTGTCCTGCAGGGGCACTGCTTCAGTGCCTAGACAAAGTTGGAGGGGTTTGGCGGTGCTTCTGGACAGTCTAGAGGACAAGGATGCTGCTGAACCCTATAAATATATAACACAAACCCCAATCTTAAACTCTTCTCCTGACCAAAATGTCAGGGCCCAGATTGAGAAAACCTGCTTTAAATAGGGTATCACACTGAGAGTTGGATTTTGTTTCAATCATGTCTAATGATGTTGAGCATTTTTTCATGTGTTCAGCTAATACTGTTGAGCATCTTTTCAGTTTTTCATTGCACTGATATATCTTCTCTGGTGATGTATCTGCTTAAATAATTTGCATATTTTTAAAAATTGCGTTGTTTTCTTTGCTACTGCATTTCGAGAGCTCTTTACATGTTTGGGATACCGACCCTTTATCACATATGTGTTTGGTAAATATTTTCTCTCATCCATTGCTTGTTTTTTCATTCTCCTAACCATGTCTTTTGGAAAGCAGAAACTTTCATTTTTCATGAAGACTAATGTCCCACATTTTTTTCTTTATGAATTGTTCACTTGACGTTATATTTTGGAAATCTATGCCTAATTCAAGGCCACAAAGATCTTCTCCTAAGCTGTCTTATGGTTTTAGGTTTTTTATTTAAATCATTGGTACACTTTGAACTAATGTTTCTATGTGGTGCAAGGAACAGATCATTGTTTTTTATTTTAAATTTATTTATTTATTTATCTATTTATTTGGATATGGGTATTCAGTAGTTCCAGAAAAGTTTGTTGAAAAGAGTACCCTTTCCCCGCTGAGTGCCTATGCAACTTTGTAAAACAAAACAACAAACACCAATTGATCATATGTACGTAGAACTATTTCTGGATTATTTATTCTATTCCATTGATCTACTTGTCTATCGTTATTTTATGCCAGTATCACTTTGTCTTGATTATGTGACATACTAATGAAGTCAGGTAGTGAAACTCCTCCAACTTTATTCTTCTTTTTTCAAACTCATTTGTCTCTTCTAGGTTCTTTGCATTTCCATGTGAATTTTAGAAGCAGCTTGTCAATTTCTGTAAAATGCCTGCTGATATTCTGAATGGGATTGCATTGATCTATAGGTCAACATGAGAAAAATTATCCTAAACATTTTGAGTCTTCTGTTTCATAAGAGTAGCATATGTTCCCATTTATTTAGATCTTTTAAATTATTTCATCAAAGTTTGCTAACTTTTAGTGTACAGATCTTTCAATGCTTTGTCAGATTTACCTCTAAATTTTTATATTTTTGGTGTTATAATTGGAATTTATTAAAATTTCAGTTTCTAATAGTTCTCTGATATTCTAATGAAATACAAGTTAATTTTTATTTGTTTATTATTTATCCTGCCACTCTGAGAAACTCAGGTGTTAATTCTAGAAGCTTTTATGGAAATTCTTTATGATTTTATACACTGACAATCATGTCTGCAAATAAGGACAGTCTGAGAGCTTTCTTTCTAATTTGGATGCTTTTTTTTTTTTCTGGCCTCATTGCACTGGATTGACTATGAATTGTTCCTTAGTTTCCAAAATTAGGCAATTTTCCTTGTTTATGGCTGTTACTACTATCTAATTTATTCACCCTGTGGGTAGATAGTATATTTTGTATAACATTAATTCTTTTATATTTATTGGGTGAGACTTATCTATAGTCTCAATACATATGGACCATATTGTTATGTTTTTGATGTACACTTGAAACTATTTAAATTTACTATTTTCTCTATCAACTATTTGTGAAAAGCGTGTTGAAATATATGACTATTCCCGTGATTTTGTCTATTTCTCCTTGCAGATGAGTCAGTTTTTTATTTATATGTTTTCAAACTCTGTTATTTTATGTAAAACTTAGGATTATTATGTCCTCATGAAGAATTGACCCGTCATTATGAAATTACCTATTGCATTTCTAGTAATATTGTTTATCTAAAATCATTTTCTTTTAATTTAAATTCTTACATTACTCTCCTTTTCCCCCCGCACTGACCTCTCTCCAGCCGCCCCCGCCCCCTCCCAGGCACATGCCCCTTCCCCTCCATCTGTGTCCATTGGTTATGCTCATATGCATGCATACAAATCCTTTGGTTGATCTCTTCCCCCTTCACCCCCCCTCTTTCCTCAGAGGTTGGACAGTCTGTTCAATGCTTCTGTGACTCTGGTTCTATTTTTGTTCATCAGTTTATGCTATACATTATATTCCACAAATGAGTGAGATCATGTGATATTTATCTTTCTCTGACTGGCTTATTTCACTTAGCATAATGCTCTCCAGTTCCACCCATGCTATTGCAAATGGTAAGAATTCCTTCTTTCTTACAGCAGCATAGTATTCCATTGTGTAGATGTAGTCCACTCATCTGCTGATGGGCGCTTAGGCTGTTTCCAAATCTTAGCTATTGTAAATTGTGCTGCTATGAACATAGGGGTGCATGTATCCTTTCTGATTGGTGTTTCTAGTTTCTTGGGATATATTCCTGGAAGTGGGATCACTGGGTCAAATGGGAGTTCCATTTTTAGTTTTTTTGAGGAAACTCCATACTGTTCACAGTGGCTGCAACAGTCTGCATTCCCACCAGCAGTGCAAGAGGGTTACTTTTTCTCTGCATCCTCGCCCAGCACTTGTCTTTGGTGATTTGTTGATGATAGCCATTGTGACAGGTGTGAGATGGTACCTCATTGTTGTTTTCATTTGCATCTCTCAGATATTAGTGACTTTGAGCATGTTTTCATATTTCTCTTGGCCCTCCTTCTGTCTTCTTTAGAAAAGTGTCTATTTAGGTCCTTTGCCATTTTTTCATTGGGTTGTTTATCTTCCTTTGGTAAAGCTGTATGAGTTCCCTTTAAAAGTTGGAGATTAGGGGGAGAATCCAAGATGGTGGCGTAGGTAAACACCTAAACTGCTGCCTCCTACAACAATTTAAACTGCAACTAAAAGACAAAACGTCTATCACCCAGAACCACGGGAAAGCTGGCTGAGTGGAAGTTCTACAACTAGAAGGAAAGAGAAAAGACCTTTGAGACGTGCATGAGCGCTGAAAAGCTGAGGTACGGAGGCGCGTGATCCGGGCTGGCTGCGGGCGACTGGGTGCGTTGATTTTTTCAACCCGAACGGAGACAAGCCCCCGATTACTCTGAAATCCAGTCTCTGGGGAGACACGGGGACCCAAACTCCTACGGGGAGAAGCTGGACTGTCTGCCAGAGTGGGTGGCTTGCTTGCAGAGCTGCGCGCAGGAATAATTGTTTACAGCCCTGGGGCACGGGACTCACTGATGCCCTTGGAGACTCAGAGCCGGCTAACTAGCAGCCATTGCTGTTTGCCACGCCCTAACCTAGTGACACCCTGAGGCCCCGCCCTACAAACCCACCCAAGCTCCAAGCAGCTCAATTAGCATAAGAAAGGCCTGCCCTATCACAGCTTAACCTAGCAAACTTGCAGCCTGGGTCAGACAGCTCCAAAATCTCCAAACCCCAAGCAAAGAGGAGAAAACTGCAGCTCTCACTGTAGCTGCTGCTGCGTGGCCTCAGACAGTAGCTGACCTGCACCCCATTGGAGATCCAGAAGCCAGTGTACCTAGTGGTCAGTGTGAGACACCAGATTTCAACTCCTCACATCCATAAGTGATACATTCAAGAGGCAGACTCAATGAGCACCAAAGCCTCACTGAAACAAGTCCTGCCCCATAAGCGTGTCTTCAGCACAGCAGTTCTTCCATTATAGACACAGGGAGTGCTCACAGCTAATTGGCCTGGAGGTCAATTCCTCCCAGCGTAACAACAGCAATTAAGGCTTAACTGCACCAAGACTTTGCACTCAGCCCACAAAGGGGTGTACCAAGAGCATCCACATCAGGAGATTGGGGAGGCTGAGCTACTGCCCCCTATAGGTCACCTACCACACAAAGCCACTCCATCAACACAGGGAAGCAGCCAAAATGCAGAAACAAAGAAACATGTCATGAATGAAAGAAACGGAGGAAAGCAAACTACTGGATGACATAGAGTTCAGAACCACATGTATAAGGTTACTCAAGAATCTTCTAAAAACCGCTGAGAAACTTGATAACACTTCTGAGGAGCTTAGTGAGACCTTCAAGGACCTTAATGAGAATGCCAAAAAAATGGAAAAGGACCAGTCAGAAATGAAGCATACACTGTCTAAAATAAATATACAGAAACTCAACTGTAGATCAACGTACCCCAAGAATCAAACCAAAGATCTGAAATATGTGGAAACAAAAAACATCCAACCAGAAAAACAAAAAGAAAAAAGAATCCAAAAATATGAAGATAGTGTAAGGAGCCTCTGGGACAACTTCAAGCGAACCAACATCCGAATTTTTGGGGTGCCAGAAGAAGGGAGAGAGCAAAATATTGAAAACCTATTAGAAGAAATAATGACAGAAAACTTTCCCTAGCTGGTTAAAGAAATAGACTTACAAGTTCAGGAAGCGCACAGAACCCCATACAAGAGGAATCCAAAGAGGACCACACCAAGACACATCATAATTAAAATGCCAAGGGCAAAAGACAAAGAGAGACTATTAAAAGCAGCAAGAGAAAAACAGTTAATTACCTACAAGGGAGTACCCATACGACTGTCAGCTGATTTCTCAACAGAAACTATGCAGGCCAGAAGAGAGTGGCAAGAAATATTCAAAGTGATGAACAGCAAGAACCTACAACCAAGATTACTCTACCCAGCAAAGCTATCATTCAGAGTTGAAGGTCAGATAAAGAGCTTCACAGACAAGAGAAAGCTAAAGGAGTTCATCACCACCAAACCAGGATTACACGAAATGCTGAAGGGTATCCTTTAAGAAGAGGAAGAAGAAGAAAAAGATAAAGACAAAAATTATGAACAACAAAATGACATCAAACACATACCTACCAACAAGTGAATCTAAAAATCAAGTGAATGAAAAATCTGAAGAACAGAATGGACTGGTGAATATAATAGAATCAGGTTCATAGAAAGGGAGTGGACTGACGATTCTCAGGGGAAGCAGGTGTGAGAAGTGCGGGAAGAGATTGGAGAAAAATCTTACTCCTAAAGATGAAGACAGTGGCAGGGGGATAAGGGCATGGGGTAGGGTGGGGAATCAGGTGGAGGGGAGCTATGGGGAAAAATAAAACAGGAACACCTGTAATAATCTGAACAATAGAGATTTATTTAAAAAAAAGTTGGAGATTAAACCCTTATCGGTGATGACATTTGCAAATATGTTCTCCCATATAGTGGGCTTTCTTGTTGTTTTGTTTATGGTTTCTTTTGCTGTACAAAAGTTTTTATTTGGATGTGGTCCCTTTGTTTTATTTTCTCTTTACTTTCTATTGCCCTAGGAGTTGTATTGGTGAAGATATTGCTACGACAATTGTCTGCCATTTTGCTGCCTATGGCTTCTTCTAGGTTTTTTGAATTCCTATCTTACATTGAAGTCCTTTGTCCATTTTGAGTTTATTTTTGTGTATGGTATAAGTTGGTGGTCTAGTTTCATTATTTTTGCATGTATCTGTCCAATTTTTCCAACACCATTTATTGAAGAGACTGTCTTGACTCCATTGTATGTTCTTGCTTCCTTTGTCAAATATTAATTGAGCATAATGGCTTGGGTCGATTCCTGGGTTTTCTGTTCTGTTCCATTGATCTATATGCCTGTTCTTGTGCCAGTACCAGGCAGTTTTGAGAACAGTGGCTTTGTAGGATAACTTGATATCTGCTATTGTGATCCCTCCAACTTTGTTCTTCTTTCTCAAGATTGCTGCAGCTATTCAGGGTCTTTTTTTATTCCATATGAATTTTTGGAGAGTTTGTGTATTTTCTGATATAGTGTAGCCACTCCAGCTTTATTTTGAATAGTTAATATGATGTATTTTTCTGTAAGCTTTTACCTTTTTAAAAAATATATTTTATTGATTTTTTACAGAGAGGAAGAGAGAGGGATAGGGAGTTAGAAACATCGATGAGAGAGAAACATCGATCAGCCGCCTCCTGCACACCCCCTACTGGGGATGAGCCCGCAACCAAGATACATGCCCTTGACCGGAATTGAACCTGGGACCCTTCAGTCCACAGGCAGACACTCTATCCACTGAGCCAAACCGGTTAGGGCAGCTTTTACTTTTAATCTATTGATATCTTCATATTAAAGAAGTTTTATATATAGTATATAATTGGGTTTTACTTTTTAAATTCAACTTGAAAATCTCTGACTTTTAAATGGAGTAATGTTTAAACCATTTATATTTACTGTTATTAATAATATGGTTACAATTAAATCTTTCACCTGATTATTGGTTTTCTATGTATTCTATCTGTTCTTGTTTCACTTTCCTTCTTTTATTCATTATTTTATTTCCTTTGCTGACTTATTAGCTGTAACATTTTGTTGTTATTTTAGTGTTTGCTATAGGTTCTTGAAGTATCCCTGCTTAATTTTGTACCTTCATTTCATGTTATATCACTTTACATAGATTAGAAGAAACTTAAGACAGTACAGTTTCTTTTCTGACCCCTTGATCTCTGTTCTATTGCTGTATGATTTACTTCGAAATGTTATGCACATCACTGTGTATTTTATTATTTTTTTCTTTGAATCGTTGTTAATCATTTATTAAGATTCAAATATAGTAAGAGGAAAGTTTCAATTGCAGAGTTGGTTGCCATTTCTGGTGTTCTTTATTTCCATCTGGTATAAGTTCCTTTCACTCCAAAGATATACTGACTGGTCAAAGAATTCCAGGGTGAGAATACTGTAAAACTGTTGTTCCCTTATGGTGTCACTTGCTTTGTTTCCAATGAAAAATCTGCTGCCATCTTTATCTTTGTTGCTCTGTGTTATATCATTTCCTTATAGCTGCTTTTACTATTTCTCTTCATCTCTTCTTTAACATAAATTGCTTATTATATACCATAATATAGTTCTCTTCTTGTTTCTTGTCCTTGGGATTCCCCGAGCACCCTGAATTTAAGGATTTATGCCTGTCAACTAATTTGCAAATGTTTGGCCTTGTTTCTTCAAATATTTTTGTTCTGTTTTCTATTCATTCTTCTCCTTCACGGGTCTGGGGAAGAAAGGATACTCAATGTTTGGAAAGTACCCAATGCTTATGAAGAAGAAATGGGCCTGGAGTTGAATCAGTAGAGGATCCTAAGAGGATTCCTTAACATCCAACAGGCAGATTGAGGAAACAGTTTTGTTTTGTTTTTTAAATACATTTTTATTGACTTCAGAGGAGGGAGAGGGAGAGAGAGAGAGACAAATGTTAATGATGAGAGAGAATCATTGATCAGGGTGCCTCCTGCACGCCCCCTACTGAGGATTGAACCTGCCAGCAACCTGGGCATGTGCCCTGACTGGGAATCAAACCATGACCTTCTGGTTCATAGGTGGACGTTCAACTTCTGCACCACAGTTGGGCCTTACCTCTAATATACCACAGGCCGTCCCCGAGCCCTGGACTTCTGGAGAATATGATCTGACCATATCATCACCTCATTTGTCTAGCAAAGTGACATCTATGAAATGGCACTGTGTACCTTTGTAAATTACCAAAAATTGCTTTTAATATAAATCTTTGAATTTTATCATGAAAAAACATATACACTCTTAAAATGTGGCTCAGTAAAAGTAGTAGGATTCTAGCTTAAAGTGGTTCCTACTTTCAGAAAACTTAAAATCTAGTTTCCCTTATCTCTTATTGATTTGGAGTTAAACACATTGCTATATTTAAAAACCTGATCCTGGAGGAAAAAACAACTTCTAAATACTGGCAGAAAAGTGACTTTTTACGTGAATGCACACATTTAAATTAATTTTAAATATTTATATTTAAATAACAATGATTTAAATATAAATGGGGCTCCATTTTCTTATTTCTTAGACAATTTGTGACTGGACAATAATTCTTGGTTTACAGAAAAATGTGGCAGATGTTGTGTGCCCTCTAGTGGCCACAAAGTAGATCTTTACATCTTGCCGTAAATTTCAGTGATTTTGTCAAGAATGCATTTCACGTCATAAATTAATTTCATTTAACTAACATCACATCTTCAATATCCCATTGATTCTCACGTTATCTTAACTGCAATAGTTCAAATGCAAATTACAACCTCTTAGAATATAGGTAAACTTATCCTATGTGCTTCTAGAGAACATTCAGTTTCAAACCACATAAAATTTTGTTAATGTAACAATAAAAGCCACATGGAATATATGCAAATAAAATTCAGATTAAATTTTCCTCAAAACATATATCTATATATATGTCTCTCTCTATATATCTATATATATATGTCTATAGATATATATCTCTATATAAATATATATATCTATAGGTATATATATGTCTATAGGTATATAGACACACACACACACACACACACACACACACACACACATATATAGAGAGAGAGGGAAAGAAAGAGTTATTTTAAGGAATTGGCTCTCATGATCACATGATCCTGGTGAGTATGAACTCCATAGGATAGGCAGCAGTCTCTCAATTCATATAACACTTAATGGTGAAACCTAGAATGTAAGATCTACAGGGCAGGACAGAAGACTTGGACACAGGGAGGAACTTTAGGCTGCAGCCTTAGATAGAATTCCTAAGTAAATATTCTAGTATCTATTTTGCCTGGTAATAACAGACCACTTGTAGCTATAATGTGCCTGGTATATATTTTTCCATCCATCCTTTTCATTTTATTTTAAATAGTATTATTTTTAGAGAAGTTTCAGGTTCCCAGTAAAATGGGGTGAAAAGTACAGAGTTCCCATAGACCACCTGACTCCACACACACACAGCCCCACTATCAACAGCCCCCATCAGAGTGGTACCTTTGTTATAGTTTGTAAACCTACATTGAAACATCACTATCCCCACAGCCCAAAGTTTACATTAGGGTTCACTCTTGGTGTTGTGCATTCTCCGGTTTTTAACTATGTATAATGACATGTATCCACGGATACAGTATCATACAGAATGGTTGCACTGCCCTGAATATCCTCTGTGCTCTGTTAATTTCTGCCTCCCCTCCAATTCTGGCAAGCACTGATCTTTTTACTCTCTACAAGGTTTTGCTGTTTCTAGAATGTCCTGTAGTTGGAACCATTTCTTTGGGGTTTGGGGTTGTTGTTGTTTTTTATCCATTTTGACATTTGTATTTATTAGATGCTTGAGGAATATATTTTTCATCTCCAAGCATTTTAGATTAGTGTTTAGTTATGAACATTTTTCCTATTACTTAAATGCCTTAGCATGTAGAGAATGATTTTGACCCTACAAGGCAACCACCAAAAGGGTTTCTAATAGGGTCTAGTTAATCAAATCATTTGTTTTAAAACCATCATTAAGATATATGTACATTTTTAAGTGGTGTGCTTGTGGCATATAATAGTATAATATGGATTTCTAGACATTACATGATTGAAAAATCTTTTCCTTTTTTTTTTATGTACTAGTACTAGACATTTTTGACACACAACTTCTGAAACTTGTTGAAAAAGTTAAAAGCTGATCTGTGTGGTATCTCTCTTCTTCTGACCAGGGAAGCCAGGATGCTGACACTTGGCCTAGAAAGGGATGAAACATACTTGCTAGTAACTTACAATGTGTTGTTTAAAGTCCAAAACTTGCCAGGAGGTGTTACCAGATGGGTCTGGGTCTAGGGCAAGTCTGCCCAGGGACTGTCGGTAGTGGGTGGGTTCTTGACTTTGTGTAGGAAAGATTTCACAACATGAGTCCAGAGGGCTTTTGAGATTATGCTTATTAAAGCTGGGGACAGTGGTCCAACTGGAATGGTTGAGCATCGACCTATGAACCAAGGAGGTCACAGTTCAATTCCTGGCCAGGGCACAGGCACAGGTTGGGCACTCGATCCCCAGTAGGGGACATGCAGGAGGCAGCCAGTCAATGATTTGCTCTCATCATTGATGTTTCTATCTCTTCCCCCGCTTTCCCTTCCTCTCTGAAATCAATTTAAAAAAAAAAAAAAAAAGATGGGGACAGTGAAACAAAGGCAATGTTTAAGATAGAAGAAACAATAGGAGAGGAAAGTCAGAGAAAAGGGGGACTTGTTGACAGGTTCAGGGGGTTAGCCTGGGTTGAGCTGCCGCTGCCCACGGATCCCTGGCTGCAAGTCTTTTGGAGTCTCTTAGAGTTTCGGAGATGCATGCCTGTGGGGGAAGAAGACAGGGAAGGGGAAGGAGCGGGCCTGCTCCCATGGGGAAACATGCTGTGGATTCTTTTTCTTGAGTATGCTACGTTGCTATAATTGTGTGTGCTATCTGTTAGCATACCCCAGGCCATGACTGGGTAAAGTCATTCTAAGAATTTCCATCTAGCACGTCCCATTACAAACAGGATATGGAACAGATTTTCACGACTCCCCTTTCCCCAAATGTCTGCGGAAAGGAAGAGCTTTCCCATCCTCCCATTCAAGACATCGCACACATTCCAACAATGCATTCTGGTAGACCTGATGCATGACCATTAACAAATAAAACTTTGCTCAGTAATTTCTAGTGGAAGCCATATTTTCATTTTAAGTCATTGACAATTTACCACATCCCTATAAATTATTTATTATGCAGCCTTTTTACTTTTTATTAGCAGGTTTCGGTATGACAGTATACTATGAGCCAGGGTAGAACAATTCCAATAAAATCTTTTTGTCATGACATTTCACCCACCCCAATGCCAATGCCCTGGAAACCCGGCCACGGAGGGCACCTCCCTCTCCACCCTGGGGCAGCCTGACATACCTTCTTTAACTCACTTCAACTCACATTGTTTTAATCAGTGCTGGTTATACAAAATTCATCATGACTAGGATAAACGGAACAAATTTTTTTATCGTTTTTGGAATTTGTGGAGCAGCTGTATCACATACGCTCTTAGCAAGCTATTAAATGTTCAGAGTTAGTCCATCTATCACTTCTATTGCATGGCATTTAACTTCACCATCTGAACACTCCCACCCACCCTTTTGAGTTGTCCTGAGGTTTTTTTCATCCCTTTTCACCTCAGTGTTCCTTTGTTTCCCCAGATATCCCTAATCTTTTTTCCTATCACTTCATGCTGTAGGAGGGGTGGAGTCAGTGGATCTGTGATAGATTTTCTCAAGTGCTTTTTACCTTCAACAGCAGGATCACACAAGAATCCCAAACATGTGAGCCCCCTTTATTACATGAGTAATTTCTTGGGTAAAAGGCCTAAAATTGAAGCATATTTTATCATAATATAATCAGTCTAAAGGCGCTTGCATTTTCAACATTCTAGTATCCTTAGGATTGTTACATTTAGTATATAAGGGTGAAATTATACTATTCCCCCCTCAAGGTATTTTTACATTACCCTGCTTTCCACCAGCTCAAACCATTAGAGCAAGCATGTTCAATTCTTGGCCCTTGGGCCGCATGTCTTGTTTGTTTGGCCCGTGTTAGCCTTTGAGTTTGACATGCGTGCATTAGAGGATTAGAATATGCACACTTCTCCTGAACTCTTAGAATGGTCCCCTGTTTGGGGTGTATCTTAATCTCCACCTTCCTCTGCCTAGTATCCACCTCCAAGGCCTATGTAGAGTCTTTAGGATTATGGGTTAGCCAGGGTAACCTCTGATCAAAACAAGTATTTGTTCTGCTCCCTGCTTTTATCATGTCCGTTCCGTTACAGACAGATTTAGCGCTGGTAACTTGGCAGACCATCAGCCTCATGTTTTTTCTTAGTTACTCTCAGTTTTGCCAAAGCAGCCGAAAGCAGCCAAGGCACAGAATTCTTGACTGACTTCCCTTTGGTCTGAATTTCTTTTTTCATCCATTGAGGTATTTCTCTCAGCTCCAGATCTACCCACTCGCAGTGGATCTGTTTAGCCTCCTATCAGTGGTCATAGTGGCACGCAGTTGTAGACTCGCCTGGGGGAACTAGCCTGGGGGACGCTAGCTTGGTATCAGAACCCATTTCCTCATCTTCCTTTCTTCCCCACAAGGCCTTATCCATCATTTAATTATAAACCAGGATCACTTCAAGTAACCTGCTCAGGGCACCTTGAAACACAGGGTCAGAGAATGAAAAGCACTCATGAAATGCTACATGGTGCACTCATGTAAAGCTTTAACAAAGGCAAAAGGATGTAGCAGGGGATTTTTAAAAAGCATAGACAAATGTAAGAAAGAATGAAGATGTCTAGGAATAGCTTCCAGACTGTTTTCTCAGACAAGTTCATGCCTCATCTGAGGATCATGACCACCAAATACATATCTGGGCATAAGAAAAGGAGCCCCCGGTATTTCAGCTCTTGTCTCTGGCATCATAGCTGACACTATCTATATATAAGCCTAAGCAACCCTTAAGACCGAATGACCAGAATGACCGGGATGACCAGTCAATCAGTCGCTATGGTGCACACTGACCAACAAGGGGCAGACGCTCAATGCAGGAGCTGCCCTCTAGTGGTCAGTGTGCTCCCACAGCCAACCTCCTGTGGCTGGCCAACCTTCCACCATCCCTCCCCTTGGCCAGTCCCTCTCCCCGGCCAGCCGGCCCTAATCTGCCCCGATCAGGGCCAGTCAACCTCCCATGGTCCCTCCCCCTGGTCCTTCCCCAGCCAGCAGGCCCTGATCTGCCTGGCTCCAATCGGCCTGGCCCTGATCCGGACGGGGCAAGATAGCCCGATTTGCCCCGATCGCAGGCCAGGCCTAGGGAACCCCATCTGTGCACAAATTCATGCACTGGGCCTCTAGTGAAATATAAAAGCAAAAAAGAAAGGATGGGAAGTTAACAAGGGGACTATTGTAGGTAGTTATGAGTCATCAAAGCAAATAGAATTTGAATGACTTTATATTAATTTAGGAAATGGCATGCTGGGGTAATTGCAGCAGATTGCCCTATTTTGACACCTTATGTTCATAGAGAACTGTAAGAAAAGTTTGACTGTGGACCTGGGCAGGAAGTCAAGTTAGGCCAACCAGCTGTGTGGGTGTTCTTACTCAATGAGTTCCTTAAAAAAAAAATAGGTCATATACTCGGCAAATAGACATAACTCATAGCAATTAAATATCAAGAATGACACTTGTTTGGATGAATGTCTGTTTTTAAAAGTAACCTTCCCACAAGTCAATAATACAAGATACGGGAAAATGTAAAATTTAAGGATTCTACTTAGTTTCACTGAGTGTCCAATCAACAATTGCAACAGTAGAGATGAATATGGCAATTAAAACATTTTATAGATAGATTGAGATTTAGGTACAGATATATCTTGCTTACAATATAGTAATCAATCCATTGCACAGTGACTGTGAGAGTACACACACAGGCTCCTAAGCTGGCTCTGAGACAGACCGAAAAGCAATACCAAGGGCATTGAGCTTTTATTAAAAAATGTCTCCCTACAGAAAGCCTTTCTGCTGTATTGTCATTTGGTTAAGATATGGCCTAGTCAAAACTTACTCATATCGAAATTAGATGGCAAGATTTCTTTATATTCTCTGTGATAGAATGACATTTATCAACATACCAAAAGTTGGTTAAGGTTAATATTTGACTAAGAATTAAAGGGGAAAAAAGAAACAAACCCACTGGGCTAAGGCTATTTCAACGTCCCCACTCTTGATTATTAGCACATCAGATAGAGTCCTGCTGGTTTCTCTGACTCAAAAGGCATTGTTCTCGTCCCTTTTTCATTTCCATGACAACAATAGTAAGTGATGTAAATTTATGAAAAATCTTCAAATGTCAGTTCTGCTCAGGCCATCACTGTCTCAATAACCTGCCCCGTTTTTCCCGGTGAGGTCTCAAAATACTCCTCTCCCTGCGGCAGACTCAACTGAATTTTGTCGGTTAGAACTACTGGGAAAATTGTTAAATATTCAGATGTGATTAAGAATATATTATAATTTCCCTATAGGTAAAGATTAAAAGGCAATTCGTTATATTGTATTTCTCTTCAGGTGTAAATGGGTCTAGAGCATCATTGCAATGTTAAAAGATTTCCCTGCTACCTCCCCCTACCCCCATCCCCAGTAGCAAATGTGTGGATCCGGAACTGTTATACTTTTATATGCTGCTCCACATAAAGAGAGACATCATGTGTTAAAGTAAAGGCTTGTAGTTCAGTACAGAATTACCTAACATGTATGGATTCCTGAAAGCTTTAGACATATTTAACATTTGGAGCAAGTGAATCTGTTATAAATGGCACCATTTGAAAAAGCAAGACTGTTTAAGAGTTTGCGAATGTTGGCTTTTAAATATACAATTCTTCAAAGAAGAAACATTTTGGAAATAAGGAAAGTTTATATTTTCAGTAGTGACTTACAGAGTGTTGTTTTTTCCTCTTTAACTGAGAACAGCAAAGGTGACTGAACGTTGTAGGAAAAACTTCCTAATAGAGCCCTGTCTCCTAACCAGACTTCTTAGTTTTCAGATCTCACTCTGCCTAGTTCAATATTTCTCTATTCATCAAAGAATAGCTTTGAATAACTTGATTTATTAGCATTATGAAAAGATTTTTTTCCTCCCCCCCCCCTTTTTAATTTACACCAAGAATAGTAAAAGAAATAGCTGCTTAGTCCTTTTCAAAAGAAATGTCATTATTTCTTTTCCAAATATTTGATATAGTTTATGACTCAGCCATAAATCATCATGCCCAATGAACACAAGAACACTATTATGGGTAATCAAGAACAGTTGCTGATCCAAAAATTACAAATAAATATTTTATGTATAAGGTTTATGTTGCGGGGATCCTAGATAAGAGAGTGTCATTGATTTTTCCATCTTCCTCAACATCTGGAAAAGCCCTACTCTAAACCCACACTTAAGGAGTACCTTGTTTGAGAAGCTGACCTTATTCTTGCAATTAATTGTTCCCTCTGATTATTTCATAGTATTTTGTAGATTACTTTGTATTATGTATGTCTGATTTATTTTAACTCATATCTAGACTGTGAGCTCCTTCAGATCAATGGTCCTATTTTACTCTTGTGTGCATTTTTAACACCCATTAATTGATTCCTTCATTTGACAAACATTAATTGAAGATGTTTTATGTGTCAGGCACTGTGTTAGACACCTAGTTCAAAACTGTATTGAAAATATGATGGTTCCATTCTTTCTAAAGCTTTATTCTAGTGGAGAAGGCAGACATAGCATATGTTTGTTTGATTCTTATTAATAATTGATATAAGATGAAAATATATTAGTATGTGATGCTATGATAGTGATAAATTGACAGACGTAAGCTAGCAAAAGGGTTAGGCCTGAGCTGACATCTATTGGTATAGCATGAAAATAAGTTAACTCATCAAAATGATGGCAGGGTGATATAAGGAAAAGTTTTAGGAATTGAGAAAGTGCAGGAAAATGTTATGTGGTGAGACCAACCATGGCTAGTTGAAGGGGCTGGTCCTAGAGAGATCAGAGCACAAAATGAGGGTTTGAGATGAGGAGAAGCTGAAGAGAGGGGTAAGGCTAAGCCCTTTAGGGTTTTTGTTGGCGATGTCAGTGATCTACTACATTATCCTCCAAGCTATAATAAATCAGAGAAGTGACTAAAGGAGGCAATGATTAAATAAGATGTGCCTTCATTCTAGATTTTACATGTATTGAGAGTTGCAGTAGGGATACCAGATTGGAGCAGAATAGGAATGGATGGCGGAAGCTGGTGAATACTGACCTTGGTCCAGGGCTTACATGACCAGTGAATCCTTACATTATCCCCAAATAATCTGAGGGTTTACCCCCACAGATTTTTATAACCAAATGAGAAGAATCTCAGTGGGAACCAAAAAGAATTGCATTTGCATTTTTTATTTTTTTAGTCTATAATTAATTCATTGAGATTCTGGTAGTCAACAGAATTTGAAGAAGTGACAATGATTCTTTAAAAAGATTATTTAGAGACCATTAATTTAATTTCACTAATAGATGTGTAGATATGTACTGTTTACCCATCTTTTAAAAGCTGCTCTGTCAGTTCATTTGCTTTGTATATAGTGCAACTGAATGGACAATGGCCAGAGCATATATCAGACAGAACTCTGACCCACACAGCCTGCAGCCACAACCCAGGAAGCTAATCCATTACATAGAGTAACGTGCCCAGGAACCCAACCTGTTACCTATATGTCAAACTTGGAAATCAGAATGCTCTCCCTAGAAACAATCCAAGAGTCTGATAAAAATCAGGCCAGAAAGACTAGATTTGATCAATAGCTAAAAGTTTCCATAACCCCCCTCCCCCGATTTCTACTACCAACCAGAGAAAGCAGTTACATACCCCTAACACAATCACATAAGATGCCCAGCTTCTAGTTAACCCATCTACCAACACCTACCTGTTCTCTCTGCCAACACCTACCACACAGGATATACCTGAAGCCTTTCTTTAATTTTATAATACCTCTGCCTGCTGGTGAATCTGCCAAACACATAAGTGATGATGGCCTTTGCTTCTTCTCTTTTGGTTGGTCTTCATGTATTTACACAATAGTCTCTCTCTAGTATAGAGAGGTCTATTGTAGAGCTAATGTCTGTTTGCTAATTCTAGCAAAGCCACTTCATCAGGATCTGAGATAGTGAATGGATGGCTCATTATATTTTGAGTTAATATGCATGTGAGTGTACGAGAGAGAGAGAGAGAGAGAGAGAGAGAGAGAGAGAGAGAGAGAAATGAAGAGAGTATTTGTGTGTCATTTTCGATACATTTATATTGAGTAACCACAATATGTCAGGCAGCATTTAATGCCCTTTTAATATATAGAGGACAAAGCAAAGATCCTTGTCCTCATGGAGCTTACATTTCAGGAAGGAAACAATAAATAATGAATATAATAAATAAGTTTACTAGCATTTTAGGGAATGCGAGTGCTACTTAAAGAATAAAGGTAAAGGGATTGTCAGGGGTCCAGTGAAGAGAAAGTTAAAGCGTTTGTCAGGAAAAGCCACCCTTTTATGACGGGATAGTTGAGCAAAAACTGGAAGAAGAGGATGAAGAGTGAAACAAGCAGCTTTTTAAGCTGTGAAGAGCTAACACAAGAGGGCCTGCAGATGGAGAGGTGCCTGGTGTGTTCCTGTAATAGCAGACAGGTGAATGTGGCTGCAGATCAATCAGTGAAGGGAAGGGAGTAGGTGATGAGGCCAAGGGGTGGTGGGGTCCAGCTGGGGAGAGGGCGAGAGAGCTCTTAGGCCATCACTGGAATGTTTGCTTTTTAACTGCGTCCGGTGGGGAGTAGTTGCAGAGTTCTGAGCAGAAGGATGTCAGATTTCAAACTGAAGCTCTGCAACTGCGTTCAGAATATGAGAGAGAGAGAGAGAGAGAGAGAGAGAGAGAGAGAGAGAGAGAGAGAGAGAGAGAGAGAGAGACCTTAGAATAGTGTTGTGTTTACATTTAAATATTAGTGTGGTCAATAAGATAGACATTCACACAGTGGCTAAAAATATAACCAGACAATTCTGGAAACACCAATTCCAAAGGTGTTAGGGACCTGGAGTTCTTACAGTTTTCTCTTCCTGTCACCTTCTCCCTGTTCCATCCAACTAGCGACCAGGCCAAGCCAAGCTACCCCTTCTCTCTCAGCTTGACTACTCTAGAAATTAGGTGAGCCTGAAAAAGGACACATGGCCTCAAATAAACTTACATTAAAGCGAAAACATTCCAGCAATATCCCCTAAATTTAAAGCTCGGTTTTCGAATCAAATGATGCCTGCACCCACTCCCTCTATAATTTTCAGTCTATATGGCAATTATATCCAATATCACCCCACCATAAATAATTGAACCAGATGCATTAGGAAAGAATGAGAATCATCAGAGGAAATTAAATTATATACATTCTGTTGTGATTGTGGTAACTGCTAATTTGTAAGAAAAGAAAACTAGAACTAAAAAAATTGATTTAAATTTTAACATCAATTTTAAGCACCAAGGAACTTGCTCCCTCAGACTCTAGCCCAGGGACCATGTAGCCCAGACAAATCCTTGTAGTTTCATGCTACACTGATGCTTAAAAGTAAGATATTGGACTGACACCAAGAGAAAAAGCAAACACACATGCACAGAAAACTGACCTGTGCCTAAATGAAAACCAGAAAAAGTGTGGTTCGGGGGAATTTGTTACCTGCAAAGTCAATCTGTTTTCTAACTAATCTCACGTGAAGACAAATCTGAGGTGGAGCAATGTGAAATGGCTTAACATTTTGGCATCATGTTGCTGTTGTGCCTCTTCACTGAAAAGAAAAATGCAGGAGTCCAGAAAGAACGCATGTCCCTTCAGCCTGGTTCGGGCCCATTGGCAGGGCATTCCTTCCCAACCAGAAAGGCTTCCTGGTGAGTGAGGACTATTCCATGAGCAGAACCCATTTGAATTAAGTGAACAAAGAGTCATTTTCTGATACCAGCTTATCTACACACCGTGGAACACAAAATTGCCATGATCAATTTTGGTCTTTTCTCACCAATACGTTTAACAGCGCTAAAGTTATTTACTTAAATTTCAAACTTATGAATTTAACTAAACATTGTAAAAATTAAGATTGATGTTATAAATAACCCTCTAACAATTAAACTCATGCAATATACAGGTGAAAATCTATAAAAGTGAGATCCAAGGGACTAAAAAACTCCTATGCTAAAATTATTGATTAAAAGAATTCAATTCTTAAATGGAATTTGAAAATCTGATTATCTTTCTGCCTCAGTTTTAAGTCCTTATATTGGAAACAGTATCAAACACACAAATGGAGACTCTTAAGGCACCATTAAAAGGATCTGAAATTAATTCCCATTTTATTGCAGATAATGCATCTCTTCTTTTTATTATTATTATTAACCTAATTCTGTGTGTGGCATATGGCTCTCAAAATGAAGGCCATATTTCTAAATCTGTCTTGCAGTCAGGTGTGGCCATGCAACTAAGTTTTCACCAGTCCTTTAAGCCACTATTTTGGTTGTCTCTGTCTCCTAGCAGAAATCATATCATCAATAACACACATTATGAACACAGCTTGTGTACCTTGAGTAGAGATATATGAATAAGTCTGCTGTATTTGAGGGCATATGGAATGTGACGTCAGTGTACCTGAGTTCAAGTCCCACTGTAGTCACTTTCAGTAGTTACTAACTTATGGCAAATCAGTCAACTTCCAGAGCTTTGGTGTTCTCATCTGCAAAGTGATGATAGTAAAAGTGATCTCATAGTTTTGATGGGCGTGAAAATATCTTATAAGGTGAATAACTCTAGAAATGTTAGTGACTACAGTGAATGCCTATCCTGAATATATAAATAGCCCCGGCCAGGTGGCTTACTTTGTTGGAGCATTGTCCTGTGCACCAAAAGGTTGTGGGTTCAGTCTCTGGTGGGAGCATGTATGTATGTATCAGAGGCAAAAAATCAATGTTTCTCACATCAATGTTTCTCTCTTCCTCCCACCCCCTCTCTCTAAAATCAATAAAACAAGCAGACATTATCATTGGATGAGATAGATAGATAGATAGATCTAGATCTAGATAGATATAGATATATGTGTGTGTTACATATATATTATATATATATATGTCTGTGTTACATATATTATATATATAAATTAAAGCATAAACTATTTACATTTACTTTATACTGAAAATATATATCTTATTGATGATCTAAAATTGATAGTCTTGTGGAAGGTCATTTTTGTTTGTTATTAATTGATTGGCAAATGATAGGTGATAAAGATGAGAAAAATGAGTGTGATTTCTCTTTCAGTGATTAGCCAACAGATACCTGGAATACAGGCATGAATGTAGCCTTCTACGGTACAAAAGCGAGGGAGTGGGAGGAACCTGATTGTGCTGTTTGTGATGAGATTCTTTTGTGCTGTCTCAATTACTCTTTGTTATAAGCAACATACCTGTAAATGTTGACCTGTGCATCTCAGTTTTGATGTACACAACGTGTCTGGAGGGTATCAGAACAAGGCAAGATTCATTTAGCCAAGAAAACAGAATCTAATAAAAATCAAAGGAGCTTTCCTTAGTCTCTTGAGTCCTTAATTGGAGCACCCCATTGCCAGTCACTGTCTCACAAAGATAAGGTCTGGCCACATCCAAAAAGACCAGTATTTGCCACTGTTTATTCCTTTATACTATGGGCTTCTACCACTATTGTGAAAAAATGTGCATAATAAATTGCATGCTTCTGTTTAGGGAAACATTTGTTCTGAGCTCTTTTAGGTTTTGAAATGAGCACAGTATCAAAAAGGTCTTGTTCTTACTTGGTGGGAAGAGGGATACCAATCAACTGCAGCTAATCCTAAAGAACTGCTCTCCTTCCATATTCCCAGCCCACTATCCACTATTGGCATATTCTTACATGCATATGCTTGTGCATACATGTGTTTGTGTAAGCCTGTGTCTCCATTACATTAATTACATGTCAAAATATGTCACAATCAGCTATGTGCGTTAATGAAAACATTTATATCTAATCTCATTTCCTTTTCATCTATATGCATAATCCCTTTTGATAGATCCTGTAAGGTTCAAGGTGCAGGAAACAGGAGTTGGAGACCAAGGCATGTTAAAAAGGAGGTTTATTCTGCACTAATGAGTGAGATTCATTACGGAGGAGGGTAGAAAGACCAGAATTAGAGGAGAAGGAGGAGAGGAAGGAAGGACCCAGCCGGGCTGACTCGCAGACTGGGAGACAGCAACACGTGCAGCGGTGAACATGCCTTTTGAGGAGAAGAACAGGAAGGGGTTGGGCCCAGGGCACTTGGCACACGCTGATTGGTGGTTGAATGTCTCAGGGATGTCCCAGCGCAGATGCCAGTTATGTCATAACTCTGCCCACCAGTTGGGGGAAGGGAGGATCTATCAGATCCTATTAGTTGACTTGAGGTTCAGTAAAAAGTATAAGTTTCTAGATTGGACCACAACTACAAATGAACCAAATCATCTCTCAATCTTGAATGAAAATGGTGGTAGATAATCATGAAAATACAGAAGTAATTTCTCTTTAAGTTTGGAGTTCATTTCCTTTACTTAATGTGCAAATGTACATCTTTGTAAAAGACTGAAATATCTTGGTATTTTATTTCAAACTTATTTAAAAAGAAAAGTAACCATGAAAATCTAACTCAGAAGAAGCTCAGAATTCATCTTACTTTTCTTTACTGGAATTCAAGTGCCACACTCTGACCTGGGACACAGACCAGGTCCCCTGACATATATAACATTCCCTGGGAAGGAATGTAGCAAAGATCAATATCAAATCGATTGAGGCACTGTTCATGCCCTGGGCGCTTGAAGCAGACAGCAGTGTAGGTATGAGTGAGGAACAGGACATCAAGCAGGAAAAGAGATGTGACTTTCTCATGACCTCCCCCCGTTTACACAGACCAATTACTTAAGATTCTTGTGTTACTCAACAAAGAGGTCCTAAAACAGGCTTACATGCTGATCCAAGCAAACAGATTAGAAAAATGTGCTTGGATCAAGAGGTGAAAATAGTAAGGTGTTATCCATTCTCATGCTTCATAAAGACATAAATATATATTTAATCTGAATTAAATATAAATATATTGTGTGTGTGTATATATATATATTATATAATATAATATGAACTATCCCTCTGTAAGTTTACAGTGTTTGGAGTTCCAACCTTTACAGGTTGGATGATGGAGTGTCAATAAAGCTAATTAAACATTTCCATAGACCACAAAACTGAAAGGGACTTTTCATCTACTGTGCAAAGTGGAAAGCGAGATTTGCATCCAACAATGCCACCTGGTTCGTCCAGCAGGCTTTATAAGCTGGCAAATTGTTCTTGTGCAATAGCACATTTTTATGAAATTAGGTGGATATTGTCAGTGTTACAATCAGCCACCTTTTTTCTCATCTTCCTCACATTGGAGCTGCCCCATTGTCACAGATGTTTGCCTCCTTAGTGCAGGGGTAAAACTGCCTTGACACAGGCAGGCACTTGGCTTTGGAACTTTAAGTCCTCCACCAGGCTATTCCCTCAGTTTCAGTCATTGGCTTAAATAGGACTGCTTCTTCCAAGCTCAACAACACGGTATCCAAACACTCTTTCTCCATTAGTCACCTGGGTCCACACTCCAAATTGCAATTCAGACTTGGAAACAAGTGTGTATCCATGACCTTTTAGGTCTAACATGGTCTGGTGGAAAACATATTGGAAGAGTGTTAGTTTCACTAACTTGCTAGCTGACCTTTGACAAATTACTTGACCCCAATGTGCTTCATTTTCCTTTTTACACAGAGAACATGGAGGCAAATATATATAGCTACCCGCTCCACCTGACAGGACTTTGTAAGGTTAAACCGAAGTAACTGTTTGTTTACATTGTATTTTGACATGTTGATGCTGAAATATCCTCCCTTTCCATGCTGGTAGATACATGTCACCGCGTTTATAATAAAAATTGCTGAAAAGGGATTTGGTAGGAACACAATTTACTCCACTTTTACTCTCTATAACACATTTATTCCATTAAAGATGATGCCTGGTAAGTTCTTAAAAAATGATAAAAGCACAAGATTCAGAATTCAGAGCTACTAGTAGATTGAAGTTCTGACACAACTGCTTAAAAGGTCTCTCTTCATTTCCAGAGACTTTGTCTCACCTAGTTCCATGCATCTGGGCTCATCATGCCCTACCATCTATGGACAGTCCAGTCCAGTGTAAGCGACAGTCTTGGCCGAGGTAGGGAGCATTCTAACAGACAAAGGCGTGTTTTCACTCCCCAAATTCAGTGACTCATGGACATCTGCTGCGTTCCCACTTTGTTCAGTGTGTCTATCTCTTTGCACATAAGGTCCAGGAAACACTGTGACCAGTTCGTGTAGCCAGGGTGTGTGCACTTCCGGTCCCTGCTCCTCCCACCCTGGACCCCTCCGTAGTGAGCAGTACAAGTTTCCATTCAGGTCTGGAATTCTGATCAAAACCCCACCCTCGCATAGTTTCTGGAAAACAGTAGGCAGTCAACATTTCTGAATAATTATGGGACTCTCTCCTCTGCTGTTGTTTCTCTGTCCTCCCTAAGACTATTTCTGAATTCCCTAAAGTTGTGCTGCTCCAGATTCCAAATGGGAAGACCTGGATCTGACTATTTCTAGAGTCAGGCCATCTGGACACCAAGGCCTGATCACTGGAACCGCTGCAGTAAAATGTGAAAGCCAGATCAATTCCCTCGTTGCTATTCCATTTTGATTTCTGAATCTCCTAGAAAGCAGAAACTCCTCCCAGACAATCAGAAACATGTATTGATCATCTAGTATTTGTCAATCACAGTGGCTGGGAAGAATTATAATGAGTTAACATTTATTTAATATTTGAGTAGGTAGTGTTCCAATTTTCTTTTACACATAAGAGGATTGAGGCACAGGGAAGTTAAATTATTTGCTCAGGGTTACATAGCTAGTAAGTGGTAGGATTAGATTCTGACATGGGCAGGCTAACTCTGGAACCCATACTCTTAAGTACTATGTTGAACTGAGACCAGAGAAAGATGAGATCATATTTGAGATGTGATTGTAAGAATAAGTAGAAATGGCCCAGGCAATAAATTGGGGGAAAGGGCCATCCCAAAAGACAAGAAGACCATGTTCAGAGATATGGGAACACGAGAATACATGGGTGATTTGGGAAGTCTGAGAAGTTTAGCAAAGGTGGAGATTAAAGGAGCAATGACAGAGAACTCTAGAAAGAAAGGAAAGAACAAGAAGTCTTGTCTAATATCTTAGTTTTGGGCGTTTTATTATAATGTCAATGAAGAAAGTTCAAAGTAGTTTAAGGAAAGGAATGATATAGACACTACCACCCTTGGACATGGGCAAGAGGAATCCTTGACCTAGAGCCGTGCATATCACAAACATACACACAAATTCTATTAAAATACTGATAGTCCCCTAGTAACATGATCAGTGTATCCTGCTGTGACTGAGACTTTCTCAGTTTTAGCACAAAAACCCCTGCATCCCAGGAACGCCCACAGTCCCAGGCAAACCAGTATGGTTAGTCTCCCTCACCTCTGTTATCTGCAATATGGCTTTCAGGGCTAGCACACTGTGACCCATAAGCCTGAGCGTCCAACCCCATGACTAAACCCATTCACACTCCAGAGAAATGCCTCTTTACATAATGTCCTCACACAATCTCAAAACGAAAGCCCTGCAGGATTATGGGTTGTATCACTGTGGGTACTACAGACAGACACTACTTTGGGGAATGGGCAGAATCTGAGCTGCAGAAATATTTAGGTAAAAAAAAGTCAAATTTTTATCAACTTGTCAAATACTTCGCTTCAGATATCATAAATATAATGGATTCTTGAATCTATTTTATTGCTTTCTAGTTGTTTCAAGCATCGATTTTATTGTTTCTTATTGTATTTCAATTCAAGGTATGGAGGCACTCACAAAATGTGTAGAAGATGCAATAGTTACACGTGACAACTGAGGAGTGTTTTGCATTTTAAACAATTTAATAACTCTTAAAATTATGAAAGGCGGATACACCATAAAAGTTGAGTAAGTGTGACAAGTCTTTATATTATGTGTGGGTCTAAATGTTGCTTTAAAAGAAGCCATAAGAGGTTATATGATTAATATTGATTCATATTATAAAATTAAAATATTTTATCTTTACTGCAATAATAACTTACCATGTTTAGCACCACTTTAGAGTTTGAATATTACATTTGAAATTTGTTCCTTTCTGATTTAAATATTTCTTTAAGAATTTATTGATAGTTCCAATTGCCATTGTCTCAGGAGAGAAAAGTTTCTCCAAATTCCCATTAATGAAAAGGAGCTACTGCAATTCAAGCAAAGCTTTCTAATTTGGTATTGCTATCAACAGAATACAAATACTGATAATAACAATATAATGTGTGGTTTTGCTAAAATGAAGTCAAGAAACATAAAATATATTGAAAAAATAAACATTTATTACTGAACTATACATACCTTTATTTTACTACTTATGCAATTATTATCACCTCAACATCAGAAAACCTAGACATGGGCACTAATAATTATTCATTTATCTGATCATTTGTCAAACAGTTGAATAAAACATAGCTTTGCAATATATTATGATTTTACTGTTAAGAAAAAATTTTTAAGGTAGAGGATAATATTGATTTTATTTAACAATATGTTACATTTGGCTATCACTTTTAAATATTTAGACATGTGATATGTGAGGCCCCGTTTTATCTTGTCCTCAGCCCACTACTCTTAGCAGCAGGCCTGGCACAGGTGATTTCATATACATTTTGTGAAGACCATTAACAATTTAAATCCTGAACTGGAGGAGACTGATAGTAAAAACAGAGAGAATGATTCAGAAGATTCATAGCAATTTGGAATTGGAGCTTGGGCTCATGATGCCTTTGAGATTTCTATGTTGTTTGGCAGGAATATGTATGCATATATGTATTATCAGCAGGCCTGGCCCATCTCTACAGGTAAATATCTGAAACTCCCATTTCTCACTCAAATTGTTTATTACAGTATGGGTGAGCCTGTTAGTGAGGGATGGAATTGAAGGAATTTCCATCACATAGCCTCTATTTAGTCATTGAATTAAGAAGCAAGGTTTTCTGCTGAGTGTGAGTGTGGAAATGCTATAAAAAAGAATTCTTATGAGAGTAAAGAAGATCAGGAGTGACTGTTTTGAGAAATGTAAGTTGTATTTCTATGCGGACCTGAGAAATTTCAGTAAGACAGCATTGGACTTCCAGTGGAGACTAAAGACCATGAATCTATCATGATTGCAATCAAAAGTATTGTTTATATAGAAACTAGAGGCCCAGTGCACGAAATGAGTGCAGTGGTAGGGTCCCTAGTGGCTTCTGGCTGCTGGCTGCGGCCTGGGGCCTCCCTCTCTTCCCCCAGCCAGCCCTGCCCCCTGGTCGAACTCCCGGACAACTCCTGGTCGATGGGACAATTTGCATACTACGCTTTTATTATATAGGATTCTTGGCAGCCAGGCTGCAAGAGAGAGGCTGAATAAGTGTATTAATCCAGGGTTAGAATGTTTTCAGGAGGTACTGTAGAATTTTGTCAAGTTTGTATAGAAGGACTAATAGACAAGTGATGAGATATTAGCAATGTAGTGGTTTAACTAATGAAAATTTAGGAGAGAGAGCTAGATTGAGAGAGAGAAGAGAGAGAGAGAATGAATAATTATGAGTTACATATCTCTAAGAGGTCAAAGTAAAAGATGTGTTAGCACAAAGATGTGAAGGAGCTGATGGGAGTGAAGTCATGTTGGAGGCTGGAACATTGGAGTTTGTATTTTGGAATGTTGTGTGAGTCTTAGTTATAACCACTTCTAAGATATGACTGTGAGTCTGGTTGGCTGCAGTAGAGTTGAGGTGTGGTTCATTGATAGTAAGAAGGGCAACAAATTACTGTACAAGGTTATTGGATAGGGCTACATGGACATTGAAGTCATCTAGGATGGTAGTGGGATTTATGGGTGAGAGAAGACTGTGAGTCAGGCTCAATAAACAAACAGTCTGACCATGGAGAGGTTGGATGCCAGCATTGAGCAGGAAGGTGGGATAGCATAATAGCATAAACTTGAAAGATAAATATTTATCTGAGAGGGATGGAATATCTTTGGAGGCAAAGAAGTAGAAGTCTAACATTCTTTCTAGCCTACAAAGTGTAGAATTTTTGGCAATAAGCAATCTCCATTTAAAGATACTACAAGGGAAGCAGAATTCTTCCGAGGGTCAGGTTTTAACCTTAACAAGAGACTGAAGGTTTAGAACAGTTGGAAGTTTCTTTAGCATGGAATTGAAAGTTATCTGGCTCAGGTGTAATTGGGTCAGATCAGGAGATTGTTGGGAGGTGGGAAGAGTATCAGTGATAATAAAAATTCAAATTTTATCTCCTTCCTATGATCCAGACCCTTCCAAGCATCTTACCTGTAACATTATCTCATTTTTAATCATCACAAGAACACCTGGGATATATACTATTTTGCCTATTTATAGACAAAAGGACAGAGAGTTAAGCAACTTGCCCAAACTTATGCAGGTGAGAGGTAAAACCAGTGTTTCAAGCGAGAAAGTCTCACACCTGCGAGTATTCTCAGCCACTGTGCTGTAATGATGTAAAGATGTAAATTAGGAGAGAGAAAATGACAAATTTAGGACCTCAGTTATGAAAACGAAAGGAAGATGGGCAGTATTGCATCCTGACTAGTAGTTTACCACTGCATCAGGACCAGAAGATTTATTTGTTCGTAATGATAACGCTCCCAGACAGATTAAGTGCGAGTAGAATAGGTGCAACAGCAGCACCTCAAAACCTGCAGGCTTCAGACTTTTCTCAAAGTTCCATGGAAACTTTCAGTGAGTGCATGCTACATGCCGCAGGTGGGGAAATCTAATTCTAGTCCAAGTATGTAGCTGAAAGAATTAGTCAGTCAAGAAATCTTCATCCTGCCCTAGCCGGTTGTTCCATGGTTAGAGCATCAGCCTGCGAACTGAGGGGTCCCAGGTTCAATTCCCCTCAAGAGCACATACCTCACTTGCAGTCTCTAGCCCTGGCCCTGGTCTGAGCACGTGCAGGAAGCAACCAATAAATGTGTCTGTCTCACATCGATATTTTGCTCTCTGTATCTCCACCTCCCTTCCACTCTCTCTAAAAATCAATGGGAAAATCTCCTCAGGTGAGGATTAACAGGGGGAAAAAAAGAAACCTTCCCCTTCTTCCCAAGAGAGGCTACAATCCCTTCTCCAAAGATGGATTTAAATAGTCAGACACCTTTGAAAAGATTCTAATCTAGTTGTACATCTAACCAAATTGGTTGACTTACCTTCCCCACTCTTCCTTTTCTTAAATAGCTGCCCGTGATGTTTACATCTTGCAATAAGGCCCCAGATTGGCTAAATCACATAAACTCTGTGAATGTTAGTGCCATCACTTAGAAAATATAAATAAATAGTATAAATCGGAATCAAGCCATGAATATGAAAACTATTGGAAAACTTAAAAGTACTAATGAATAATGGGTAACAGTTGCTCTTATTAATAAATAATAATAACTTTCAAATTTGGAACCCTTATGATATATCCAAGATTTTTTATTATTATTTATAGTTACTATCTCACTAAAACCTCATAACAATCTTTAGTTGTGAGTTTTATAGTATGTACACTTTACACATGGAGAAGATTGGGCTTCTGTGCCAGACATTGAATCATGGAGGTAGGATTCAAATCCAGTATGTATGACCTCAAAGCAATGCTCTTAATATATGCTATTCTCTCAAGGCCAATGAAGCATACTTTGGGTAAGCATAAGTGCTTATAGTGAGCAGAATTATTACAGCCCACTGGTACACTCAGGTTTCAAAATATAGTGCCCCTAGCTATCAGGTTTAAATATAAACCATTTAATGCAAAAATAGAAAAATATTGTTGAACCTAACACAATCATTACTTCCAATATTATCTTCTAGGCATATCCATCTCAGCCCAAAATAACTAAGGCTTCATACAGCAGATGTATTTGAGTCACGCATTGTGTGCTTATAGACCCCAGGTGGCCCAAGAGGGGTTTGATTTGTGCTATTGCCATGGCATACTGTATTACCTTTGACTCACAGACACTTCCTGGTTTGGACCATTAGTAATATGAACTCCCTAATTTAACATTTCTCACTAAACCTAGAGGGGCTAGATCCTGCATTGCTCTTGGCAGTGATAGACTCTACTTGCATTCATAAGGACAGCACAGCCTCACAGTCAGTGGGCTATCCATCTTCTAAACACTATGAAACATTTACAGAATACTTTCTGTATTCTAAAATTCTTCTAATAGGTACTTAAGTTCATTTAAACTGGGGGGAAAAACTGAAACCATAAATTATAAGTAACAGCAATTCATATCCCTATACTTTATGTGAATATGATTTAAATATCATTTTATTTATCATATTAAATGTCAGTACCGTTAATTTTTGAGTGCACAATTAATATGGGATAACCTATGGTAACCTATCCCTAATGATACATTTTTTAATGTTGTCGTTCTAAACTTTTCACACTCAAGAAATTGCTCTTTGTTTGACTTTATCTTCATACTAAATTTGAACTTTCTCTTGGCTCTGTCCTTTGCATGGCAAATATTGTAATTTCTCCTGCCTAAAGCAACGCAGTTCTGAAGTTGCATTGTGCCACCATAAATACTATTATCTTTCTAGTTTTTGTATCTTTTTAAATATGTTTTAAAATATTCATATAAGGATTTTAATTCAGAATGATTCACAACAATGAGACACATGAAGAGTTTGAATTTTGCTTGTTTTTGAAGCCTTCCCAGTTTAAAAAAGTTTACTCAATTTTTCAAGCTGAAAGGACGAACTAGGAAGAATGATTTATGCCAAACATGGAGAAATTTAGATCAGTACCTTTAACAACTCTGTGTTCTCCAAATAGGAAACAACAGCAAACAAATCAAGAGGAACTGTTTAGAGTAACTAAACTGTTGAAATACAGATAAATTCATAAGAAAAAGTTAAATACCATTGACTAACATAATTCACACTTGGATGGATTTTGGAAAACAAAATGCCTTCTTTGATACACAGAGCTTTCCAGTAGAGGGCTCCGCAAGACTGAAGGAAGTCATATTCCACAGACTTGAGGAGGTTCCTCTTGTGAAGCCATTTTATGATTATACACAACATAGTGAAATCGTGTTTTGAAACTCCACCCATAGCATTTTTTCACACACCCCTACAGCGGACTGAGGCTTTTTAGAGAAGGGTTGATCTAGTGCTGATTTCATTGGGATCATTAGCTTGATTTTAACACTCTAAAGTACATTTAAACTCATTGGTTTTTCTAGACTCTTGTCTGAAGATACAAAGCAACCTACTGTCTGAACTGCAGGGTTCATAAGGACAAAAGAAGCTGTTTCCTAGGAAACAAGTCATTGAGATCTCTGGGAACATCTCCTTCCTAGGAGCTAATTTGTTTCAGATGGGGAAGGGTGATTACTTACGGGGGAGAGAGAGAGAGAGAGAGAGAGAGAGAGAGAGAGAGAGAGAGAGAGAGAGAGAGCAGAAACTCATACTTTCCTATCATCACTGTTAATTTTTTTCAAAAAAGTAGGAGGCAGCAGCAAGAGTAAACAGTAATGACATTATCACTATCCAAGGTTATAACTCTACAGGAATTCCTACCGATAAGTAGAAGAAACAGAGTAGGGATGGGAAGACATTTCCTAATTGAGCCAAAGTAGTCAAAAGTGTGCTGACTATCCTTCCCGGTTTCCCAATTTGCTGGAAATTTTCCAATGCTCTGCTTCATTTAATGCTGATCATTATAAAGTGCAGATGTTTACCACTTTGGTAGAATTACCTATAAAAGATAATGACCTGTCATTGAAGAAAGATGGAATTTCTGACTCATTGATTTGAACATTTTTTCCTAGTTGTAGTGGAGTATTAATCCTGCTAAATCTACTCTTTTACTTGACTCCTTGCCTTCTTTGTCCCTTCTAGCATATATTCATAAGAAGTGTATTGTATTCAGGCCTGTGGAAGCTTCCTCAATTCTGGACATGGTAGTATGTGTCCAGTAAGACTCTGTTGAAAGGTTGAGATTAGAGCTATAGCAATGAATAAAACACACCAGTCCATATATGAAACGTAGGACATATTCTTTTAGATCACCTTTCTAATGAACCAAGTTAACCAAACAGGGATCACACCATAAATTAATTGTGATATACAAAAAAATAATACCCACATATTTACTCATGCAACAATATTTCTTGATTGTTTACTTGTGCTACATATTGTTGTAAATGCTTGGATAGGTCACCAAACATCACTGCCCCAGACTTTGTTTTGCTTAGAAAGAGATGGGAAGATTACAACTGGAATTAAACTTGGGGCGCTACCATCACACCTCAAGTGTTTACATGCACTATGAGTGTCAATAACAAACCTTGACAGTTCTTAATGTGGAGTGCTAAAGGCTACTCTGGTTTGGCTTGCTCAGATCAGTCCTCTGTCTCTGACTACTGGACCTCACCATAATCATGGTACTATTCTTGACTTAGTAAGTCAGATGTATAGAAAAGTACTGCTGAATTTTTCTGGGTCTCATGGTCTGCCTGGTGGGGAAGGGGCAGTAGAGAATTGAACCAGGGTTGAGGCCAGGTCCCGTGAGTGGGATGTGATATCTTCATGGAATTAAGGGGAAAATGAGCTCCAGGCAAAAACCAGCAATGAATGAACTAAGAAGTGGAATAGAAAGTGATAGATAGACACTAACAACTCAGAGGAGCAGCTATCAAGTGCATAATAACAAAGTGGATTTAAAACAATCCTCAGTCTGCCCTAGCTGGTTTGGCTCAGTGGATAGAGCATCGGCCTGCAGATTGAAGAGTCCCGGGTTAGATTCCGGTCTAGGGCACATGCCCAGGTTGTAGGCTTGATCCCCAGTGGAGGACATGCAGGAGGCAGCCAATCAATGATTCTCATCATTGATGTTTCTCTCTCTCTCTCTCTCTCTTTCTCTCTCTCTCTCTCTCCTTTCCTCCCTGAAATCAGTAAAAATATATTTAAAAAAACAAATGCCCAGCCTCTCTTCCCCACAAATATAGTTCATTAAAGTGGTTCTTATATGGTGGAAGATGTGACATTGTATTTGCTACAGCTAGTTGCATGGCCTTCTTAGGTTGCTATATAATTAAGCATTCCCTTTTATGGAAGTGTCATAATTCTATCAGAAATTTGAAGTACATGTCAAAATGTAAACTTCCTGTGGGTGACAATTGTATTTATCTTATTTACTGTGATGCCCCAACACCTTGAATGATCCTTTGCATATGGATGAAGGGAGATACAGATTTGTTAAGTAAACAAATAAATCAATAACTGACATTTTAAAAAACATTTATTTTCCACAAAGAAGTTTGCTAAACTCTATGTAATTATCTTGCAAAGATACTTCCTTTTAACAAGTAGCATGTTTCAAGTAACTTAATTTAATTACTTGGGTTTAATTGTACTTTACATCCCCATGACTATTCTGTAACAACAAATTTGTACTTCTTAATCCCTTCACCTTTTTCACCCATCCTCCCAACCACCCTCCCATCTGACAACCATCAAAATGTTCTCTGTATCTATGAGTATGTTTCTGTTCTGGTTGTTCTTTTTTACTGTTATTCAATTGTTGAGAAATATATATTTATTGCCATTTTATTTTTCATCTTTTTTTTCTTCTTCTCCATGTGTAAAGTGTACATACTATAAAACTCACAACTAAAGATTGTTATGAGGTTTTAGTGAGATAGTAACTATAAATAATGATAAAAAATCCTGGATATATCATAAGGGTTCCAAATATGAAAGTTATTATTATTTATTAATAAGAGCAACTGTTACCCATTATTCATTAGTACTTTTAAGTTTTCCAATAGTTTTCATATTCATGGCTTGATTCCGATTTATACTATTTATTTATATTTTCTAAGTGATGGCACTAACATTCACAGAGTTTATGTGATTTAGCCAATCTGGGGCCTTATTGCAAGATGTAAACATCACGGGCAGCTATTTAAGAAAAGGAACAGTGGGGAAGGTAAGTCAACCACTTTCTTCCACTAATGGCCTGTGTTCTCTGACTCTTTTATCCATTTTTATTCAGGTCCTAAATGTGGATTTTTTCCCAAGGTTCTTTCTGGACTCTGACTTTGATCTTCATACATCTTTAAATATAATCCACATGCAAGTTCTATTCTAAAATTGGCCACCAGTCCCCCTGCTTTATCAACAAAATGTTGTATTGCTATCTTGCCTTGAATGATTAAAAAAACCCAAGACTTCTCTTTTTCATTCTTAATTATGCTTCCTCTTGAATTCATATTGTAGTTCTAATATTGCTTCACTACTTTCCCAGTATTCTATAATTAAATCCTTACAAGTATCTCATCTCTTTCCCATGACTCCCAACTAAAACTAGTGGACAAAAAAACAAAAATAAAAAATGTGGTCAATCCTCCCATTACCTTAATCTTTCACATTTTATGCTATTATCCTTACTCATTACTTTTTTCCCTGTCTTACTACATAGTCTTCCAACAGTGTATTTTGTCTTTCCCTTTTAATTCATCTTACACATTACTCTCAGCACAACTTCCTAGAGTATTATTCTGCTCCCTCATGTGTCTACTAGTAATTCAATTAAATACAATATAAATTCTAAAATTGACTTTCCAGACTTTGTTGAGACTTACTGCAAAATCTTCATGAACATACTCCAGAAAATTCAAGTAATTGCTTTTTTTCCAAACACACTACGGCGTTTCCTAGCTCTGTGCATCTCCTCTGCTCTTCCTTCCACTAGGAATTCACTTTCATCTCCCTTCTTCTGCTCAAGTTTATTTACCTGAAATTTTGTCCTTTTCCCTGGCTCTTGTTGTAGTAGTCACTTATGGTTGTGTAACAAATTACTCTAAAATTTAGCAGCTTAAAATGACAACATTTATTTTCTCACAATTTCTTTGTACCAGGAGTCTGGATATAATTTAGCTGGATGTCTCTGTCTCCATGTCTAAACTTTAATCAGAGAGTCAACCACCACTGTGGGTATCTCAAGGCCCAGCTGGGGAGAGAATTCACTTGCAAACTCACTGTGTGGTTGTTGGCAGGGTTTAGTCCCCTGTGGGTTGTTGATGGAGGGCCTGAAGTTCTCACTGGCTTCCGATTGGAGGCTGCCCTTAGCTCTCTGCCACTGCACAGAGAAGCTCCCAGCATGGCCGGCGGCTTGCTTCATCAGAGCAAGTGAGAGAACAAGAGAGACCAGTTGATGGAAGCCAGTATTATTTTATAGCAATCTCTGAAGTGACACCCAATCACCTTTGTATCCTATCCATAGTAGAGAGTCACTTCAGAGAGAAGATGACATAAGCATGTGAATATTAGTAGACATGGATCACTTATCAGTGGTTCTCAACCTTTCTAATGCCACGACCCTTTAACACAGTTCCTCATGTTGTGGTGACCCCCAACCATAAAATTATTTTTGTTGCTACTTCATAACTGTAATTTTGCTACTGTTATGAATCGTAATGTAAATATCTGTGTTTTCCGATGGCAACCCTGCTAGCGGTTGTCAGCCTGTGGGTCACGACCTACAGGTTGAGAACTGCTGCTGTAGAGCCTTAGATGCTGTCTATCAACCATATTCCTCATTGCCATTCCTTTTTATTTCTCTCAGGAAATACAAACTTGTTGATTTCTGAATTCTTGTACTAGTTAAGTGGCTTTCTTTTTGTGCCACTAATCACTTTTCTTATTAGAGTACTTTTGTATATACTAGTTATTGGCCATAAATTAATTCTTAATTTTACAATATTTTACACATGGTATTTTCGGCTAAATTTTGCCGAATGGTTTTTATCTCTGTCATAAACTCTCTTAATAAGAGAGAAGTTTCTTAGTACCTTTCTTTCTGTTCAGACTTGCACCTCAAACATCATGAATACTCTAACCTGAAAAACCAACATAAACTTCCAAAATACCCAGAGGAAGAAAACTTGTAAAATGACCCACCTTTTCTTTTCCCTTACTGGACTCAATATAAGGTATGCCATTGTGGTGTTTAACAGTATAATTTTTAAAATAAAATTATACTACAACAACATATTCTTGAGATTAAGAAACAGTTCTAATGGCATTTCATCTGTATTTGCATTACTTTCCACAGAAAGCACTTAGAAAATGTTGATTAGCACATGGTTTTGAGGGAAGTACCCTACAGAGTCTTCTGCCATATAGATGAAAGCTTTCTACACTGAAAAATTAATCTAAAATTTATACTAAAGAAATTTGGTTTATAAGCTAACACCCATTCTTCCTAATTAAAACTTAGATTCAGACAATAATTTCATAAAATATAGTGCAACAATTTTATTAAAAATAACCCGGCCAGGATGGCTCAGTGGTTGAGCATCATTCTGTGAACCAGGAGGTCACGGTTTGATTCCTAGTCAGGGCACATGCCCTAGTTGCACTCCATCCCCAGTAGGGTTTGTGCAGGAGGCAGCCAATCAATGATTCTCATCTTTGATGTTTCTATCTCTCTCTTCCTCTCCTTTCCTCTCTGAAATCAATAAAAACATATTTAAAAAATAATAATTTAACAATAGACTGATATTAGCATCCTTAGTTCCCAAAATGTTGGGAAAGGGAGTAATAATTATTTTTTACACGTTACACCAGTCAAACAATCCTCCACATTATTTATTTTTATAAATTCCACTGTAAAAATTTTTATGCATTTTTAAATACTTAGATTATACTCCCTTACCAGAAATGCTTTATTGTTTCAAGAGAATCCAATGCTGGCCAATTACAAATGATTGTCTATTATAAGTAGACAGTGTCAAATGACAGTGATTATATTCTTCTTTGAACATAGCTGGATTTTTAAAATTTATTCCATTTAAAAATCATAAAAATAACTGAATAGTTATGCATTAAAATTATGAATATATCATACTTCTTCTGCAATTTTTACTGTTAGCATGAATGAATAGCACCATTGTGCTTGATTTCAATCATTGATAATTTTTCACTGGGACGGTGTTGACTTGCAAGCCAATGCAATTGTTGATGATGCCGCAGAAAGGTTCAAACAACTTTGTCCCCCACCTGATAACAGAACTGCCATAACTGAAATGTACCATCTGCTGTTGTTTAAACAAAATGATGATTTAAACGCCCCACAAAGTGTGTGCAAACTTCGGAACGCGTTATTTTTTTACTACAAACGTAAGAGCTATAAATTTTGATTCAAAAGAAAAAAAAAATAAAGAAAGCCGCAAAGTTCTTGAATTTCCTCCGAGATTAAGTTAGAATCCAGATCTTCCTGAATTCAACTCTTTTTAATATTATGCATCAGATCTTCAGTTGATCTGGTTTTCCAAAAGATGTAAGTTCTGCTTTCATAATTCATTCCCAGTTTGGCCTGGAATAAGATAGCTTACCTCCACATTCCTGGCAAGAAACATTTCTTTGCTGGAAAAAAAGTTCACCTCTTAACTGAATGTTTGGCTAGAGATCAGGAAAAAATAAGATCCGATTTCTTTTACACTTGACTTCCTTTTTCATCTGACCCTTATGCAGAATTGTCTTTATTCTTCACTCTGTCAGCTGGAATATAATAAATTATGCCAGTTCCTGTTGATCTAGCACCCTTAGGAATTCTTAAATATATTCCACAAATAATGTACCTTTCAGTTCATTGAAATCGAGCAGCTTGAGAATTCATTCATCTCAAACAAAGGATGTGAAATGTGTCTTCTCCACTTCCTAAGAGGCCCAATGTACCAACTGCCTTTAAACTGGTGTTTGGTTTTCCAAGTTTCTAACTGGTGCCAACGCTCCTTCTTTATAATGTTGCTGACTCCTCAATTTTAGCCTCTTCTCTTTTTGCCTCTGGGCCTGCAAATTTTTCTCATCCAAATTTTAAACTGCTGTTGCTTTGTTTACATTAAGTTAACAATCGCCTACCAATTCTCCTTCCCTCCTCCTCCCCCCCGCCCACCAGACAGCCTAGTCAAGAGGAGAAAATATGGAGGAAGGATGTTGAAAGCTGTGGGGTCTACAGCACATTGGTGTGAAGAAAATGGTGGTAATTGAGCCAGTGTTTGCTATGCCAGTGTACGAATGAGAAAATTGAACTCTCTATGCAAAATAAAAACATGACATCATTTCAATCCCATGATGAAACAAGACCAATATACCCAGAAGAACAGTGTTTAATAAAATCTCCAATTGTTGAAAAGATATAAATGTGTTTGACAAAATAGAATACAAGAGCTTATGTTATATAGGAGATCTATTATTGCTGAGTTCAGATTTATATCTGTATCTCTATCTCTGTATCTATAGCTATAGTTATAGCAACATCTAATCTATATCTGTCTATATCAAATTCTATATATCTATATCTAACTATATCTTTCTCTGTATATATATATTTACATATATTTGTATATATATACCTATATCTATATCTATAGCTGTATATAACTATATCTTTATATCTATACTTACATGTATATATATGCCTATATCTATATCTATATATATCTATATCTATATCATCTATATTTATATCTATATCTGTATATAACTATATCTTTATATCTATACTTACATGTATATGTATATGTATGCCTATATCTATATCCATCTATATCTATATCTATATCATCTATATCTATATCTATATCTATATCACTAATCTACATCTATATATTTATATCTACATAACTATCTGTAGAGAGAGAACACCACAGCTTTGTCACTAATCTATGGAGTCTAACACAATGCCTTTAACATTGCAAACTCTCAGACCCCTTGTTTAGTTAGTTTGCAGTGAGTTTTATTTGAGTCCAAAAAAATAAAACAAAGAATGTCTTAAAGATTCAATAGGAACAAAGGCCTATGAAGTGTTTTCAGTTGAAAGTTCGGAAAAAGAAGGAAAATAAAGAATGTGTCAGTCAGGGCCTCATCAAGAAAGCAGTGATCACAGCAGCTACTTAAACGGAGAGAACTGAATATAGGAAATTGGTTACATTAGTACTGGAGGACTAAAGGCGAAACACAAACAAAACTGAAATAACAGACAGTGATTTCCAGGGCAGCCTTCCTCTGTAGGACCAATGGGACCAAAGGGGACAGTTGGCCATTAGCCTCTGGGCTGAGACCCACACCTTCCAAGGACAGCAGCTGTCCCATCCAGGCCATGCTGGTCCCTCAGGAACTCGGGAGAGGAAATGATGGAGCTAAACCTACCCTTCTGAGGAGCTGGGCACCACTTGGCTATGCTAGTATCTCTGATTTGGCTAGTTAGGGTATAAAACAAGTAAAAAGAAAGGAAATTGTAACTTATTACCACTGGAACCAACTGCTGCTGCCCCGGAAGCATGGAGACTCATTCCTGAAGTGACACTGGAAGGGATAGCAGTGGAAAGGAAGTGAGTTTCCCTTGGTCCCCCTCCAGCCTCCCATCTCTCCTCGTTGTCCAGACCTATTAGGACCTAACAGCTGGCAGATAAAAATATAGTTTGCTGTGTTCCAGCTCCCAAATGACAAACCAGAATATAGAAGGCAGTGAGGGACAATAGCTTGATAACCAACACAGGGAACGGGGAAAACAAATATGCTAAATGACTGTAGCACACTGTCTTAGGGTGTGTGGTGATCAGGACTGTGGTGGGGCTGGGGTAGGGCACTTAGGAAGCCCAAGAAGTCAGGGAGCTCTTTACCCTTTGTAGAGCTTTCACAGACTTCTTTCTCCACATCATGGTTCAGACGTCTTTCTCCACATCATGGATCCCGCTCTCCTTGTCTGAGGCCTGCAATGAGTCCTCATTGGCCATGGACTGAAGTTCAACCATGTTGGCCTCGTGCTCGTATCTCTTCATGATCTGCCTCCTTCCTTCCGCTCCTTCTCTTCCTCACAGGGGCCTGGCTCCAGTTCCCTTAAACGACTTACCAGTTACCTGACATGACAGGTGGACACACTGCACATGGTGTCCTCTCTTCCCAGAGCACCCCTATTCATCGTTCAGGACAGAATCTAATTGTTCCCTCCAGGTGAGCCCCTGCCTGGGCAGCCAGCACCTCTAATAAACCATCTGCCCAACTCTTTTTACCTTTCTGACCTCCTATTCTGCTTCCTCTTCCTGGTTCACTCTGTGTCTGCCATGTGTGCCTCTCTGCTCTTGTCTAGAGTTTGGCCATTGGCTTCTGCCTGCCTGGAAGAGCTCTTTCCCCAAGTTGCCATGCAGCTCACCCCTCTCTTTCTTTGAACCTTTGCTCAAATAAATGGCACCTTCTCGAACAGGCTTTTCTTAACCATCGTTAAGAAAATTGTAGACTGCAAACCCATTTGCTTTCCCTCTCTGTCGCTTGCTTTATTTCCCTACACAGACCTTATCATTTTCTAATATACTATATCATTTATGACCTCTGCTTCCTGAAAGCAGATGTTTGGTCTCTTTTGTTTGCTGTATGTCCACAGCACCTGGACAGGGTCAGTCACATGCCAGGTCTCAGAAAACGTTGTTGAATAAATGAATGAATTAGGGGTGAATAAGGCATTGCCAAGCACTGGGGTGCTGAAGAAAAAAAACACGGTAGCTGCCCCCCCCCCCCCCCCCCCGCAAAGGCAATGAAGCATAGAAGCAAAAACCAAAGAGAATGGTGGCTTTGGTGGTCACTGGTGAGCAGTAGGAGGTAGTTTTAATAGGATGCAGAAACCATATTTACAAAGCTTGAGGAGTGTGGGTGTTAAGGCAATGAATTCAACCTCTTTTTTTTTTTTTGCCAAAGATATTATTTCCTGAATGTACAGAAAGACATGGAAAGAGAAAGTAAGTACTTTTTTTAAGAAGAAAATTTGAGACTATTTTTGGAGTAACACCAAATAAGAATTTGATAGTTTTTGGAACACATTCTTGAAGAAAAAGGAGGCAATTGATTATGAGCATAAGTAGCATAGTTAAGATTAAAAAAAATAAATACTCATTCTCCTCTGGGACTGGAGGAAAAGCAGAAAAGTGAAGGTAAAATGTTTGTTTCAGGGGAAAGAGGATAGTCTCAGAATGCCTATGAATGAATGAGGAAGTTATGGAGTAAGGTTATACCACCTGGTCAGATGTGAAGGGCCAGATGCTCCGCAACACAGCACAAGGACCCCAAAGAGAGAATCCCCAGGGCCTAGAAGACCTGTCCTGCTCCTGCTTCATGGGACCCTGCTGGGGCCATTCACCTGGTTCCTTCACTTCCCACAGCAGCTTCTCCCAGGGCAAGTGCAGAATTAGAACCAAGAGATTTGTGTTGGTCAGTCAGCATTGCTTCTGAATTGAGATGTGGCAGTGCTCTGAGGGCATCTGGTAGAAGCAAGGCCAGTGGGCTTAGTATTCCCTCCACTCTCTCCTCAATTCACCTTGTGAAGCAACCTGGTGATTCTGTAAAACTCAAGGGACAATGCTGAGACTCCAGCCTGTCAAAATCACTAGGATTTTGTTTGTTTGTTATTATTTATTTATCTCTCCCCCTTTCTCTTGTATTTGTCGTTCTTAAGCATTCATTGGTTGATTCTTGTATGTACACTAACCTGGGATCGAACTCACAGCCATGGGGACCACGCTCTAACCAACTGAGCTACCCAACTAAGACCAAAAGCACTTGTTTTTGAAAGTAAGAAATTCATTAATTAAAATATACAACTTCTGTGATTATATGCTGAGAGGTTGTTTTCAAAGAGTTTAAATTATTTACAAACATTATGGAAGTGCTTGAGTTTCTGAGGTCTGTGTGGATGCAAACATGTGAGCAGATTAACATAATGTTGGTGTGCCAAAAGTGAACAGAGAACTTTAGTTTGCATCCATATAAATATCTGGGATCTTTATCAGGTGTCCTTTCATTTCCTTTTATATTAAATTCAGATATTTAGGGACACTAAAATCTGAGATCTCTGGTATTTTAAATGTGCTACTAATATATTTAATTTTCTCATGTCATTTCAACTATCTATATATATAAAAGCCTAAGTGACTGGAATGACCAGAACGATCGTTTGCTATGATGTGCACTGACCACCAGGGGACAGATGTTCAATGCAGGAGCTGTTCCCTGGTGGTCAGTGTACTCCCATGGCCAACCTCCTCTGGCCAGCCAACCTCCCGTGGTCCCTCCACCTGGCTGGCAGGCCCTGGGCTAGGATGGGGAACTGGGGTGTGTGGCAGTGGATGTGGCTCCATTCCCAGGGGGGCCAAGGGCCGGCTCCCTCTTCAGGTCTGGCGGCGAACTTCCTGTGCCCTGTCCCTCTCCCTGGCCGGCAGGCCCCGATTGGCCTGCCACCCACCCACCCAGGAGTAGTGAGGTGGCAAGAGAAGGAGGAAGGGGGGAGGCAGGGAACTGCACAGTGGTGGAGTGCCGACAATGGAGGTGTCAGCGTCCAATGTCCATTCCTTCTGCACCCAGCCCAGTGATTGTCGCCTCCTCTCTGGATTGGCCCTGATTGACCTGGCCCCGATCAGCCCTGATCACAGGCCAGGCCTAGGGACCCCACCATGCATGAATTTCATGCACCGGGTCTCTAGTTTCAAAATAAAATTTAAGAAATAAAGTGCAATTTGTCATTTTACAGATTACATATACAATTTTAAGGGGTATAAAATTAAGAATTGTTGATAGGAATCAGTATTAAATAAATCACACATTTAAAAAACTCATTATGAAAACTAAATTTTTGAAATCAGCATATTCTCACCTGTTGGTTATTCTGGATTCAATCATTTCCACAATTGTATATTTATACTATTTAGCCATCAGCCACATTTTTCCATTAATAAAGCTTTATACACAGAGAAAAACATAAACATGTTCTTCAAAAACATATTCAATTTATAATCCAGACCCACATTGCTTTTATAAACACATTTTTTAATCAATAGAGGAATCTAAATGGCATGCCCAAAGTACATAGCTACCAGAGATATGCAGGATTTGGCTTGATTTGGTTATGACTGTTGAACATATGTACTCATCTGCTTCTCTGCTGTGTGACCTATAATGTCACCTAATATTTTCTCATTGTCTTTTGAGTTTAGAAAGACATGCTGCCAGGATGTAATACTTTTCTGTGGGGTAAACATTGATTTGCTGCTCATTAAGTTCCCCTACATTGTAATTGTGACTCATCTTTTGGTTATTAATAGCAGCTAAAGTAAAAAGACTATGAAGTAGCTTATTGCCACAAAAAAAGTTTTTGTAAATGTTGAAAGTATAAATGGCTGCAACAAGAATAAAATATATATACTAGTAAGTGTATTGAATTTATTGTGTGTTTTTAAGTAAAACCTGTAATGTACTGGGAATGACCATAATTACTTAAATTGAAATCAAGAAGGGTGACCATGCTCTTTCAAAGTTCTGATGCTCTTCTATTTGAACAAAGACCCCCTCACTGGAAAGCATGCTTCATGTGGGCAGATACTCTGTTCTGCCCATAATGGGAGCTCAATATATATTTGAATGAATAGGATAGGATAGGATAGGATAGCATAGCATAGCATAGCATAGCATAGCATAGCATAGCATAGAGTAGAATAGAATAGAATAGAATAGAATAGAATAGAATAGAATAGAATAGAATAGAATAGAATAGAATAGAATAGCTCTTATGTTATACCCAACATTTTTATTTCCACACAGCATACTTTCTGTTATATTCCAAAATATTCTATTAGAATCAAAAGTAACTCAATATCTGAAGACCGTTGAAACAAAAGTCTGTGGAAATTTATTATTTTTATTTTTAAATGTTCTATTACCCTGCACATCCATCCACAGGCAAATGTTTTCCTAGGCTCTGGCTATATGACCACAGGAGAATTGGACCACTGCTGAAAAACTAATTGAACAATCCAGCCAGTCTGTTATGCTGAAGGCTGTTTAACACATCACGAATGTCAGGACTGGTTCCCCACTGCTAACGCAGGCACAGAGATGAGTCACCAGTCACTGTGCCAAGGCAGTTTGCAGATTCTTCACAGTTTTAGTACTCAGACCAGGGTATTGATGTTCATGAGCATCTCACATCATTCATAAAAAATATGAGAGCAACAGAGGATACACTCATACTTGAGACATCTAGCCCTGGTCGGGGGAATCAGTTGGTTGAAGCAACCACCCATATACCAAAAGGTTGTAAGTTCAAATCCCAGTTGGAGTGCATACAGGAGACAACCAGTTGATGTTTCTCTTTCACATTGATGTTTCTCTCTCCTTCTCTCTCCCTTCCTTTCTCTCTCAAATCAATAAAAACATATCTTTCAGTGAGAATTTTAAAGAGAGAGAGAGAGAGATGGATCCAAGACCCTTGAGCAACTACAGGAAGAACAAAAGCAGGGTGGCTCAGAGGTCAATGGAAGTGGCCTTTCTGGGGTATTTTCTGACTTTTGTTCAAATTCAACAGCTTTAGGTACACCCTAACACCTTTAATGGAATTTGTTGTCTTCTAGGAAAACTAGTTAAAATCTAAACCTAATGGATTTTTAGTTTGACCATAAAGCAAGAGGACCACAAAGAGGGTCCAATTGCCACGTCCTAGTGTAATCCACGCAGAGCCGGGCTGGTTGGTTCTTGCCGGGGAGTTGGCCTCAGGATCGTATTTTATTAAAAGAACTAAGAATGCAGCAATAGCAACAGATTAACTTAAAATACATGTTTTAGTAGTCCTAGATGGGATCCTGGAACAGAAAAGGGCATCAGCAAGAAACAAACAAAAATCTGAATTTTTCTCCTTATTTTCTTATTGGTTCCATTTGACAGCCTTGTTATACATGAGAGGAGCTACCTAGGCGTGTGACTATCAGGAAGGAAGGGTCATTGGAGGGCATTGTGAAAGTTGGCTATTATATGTGATTTTTTAAAGTATATTCTGCAAGTATTGGAAATGGTGTTATAAATATGCATAAGCTCAAGCTGTTAATTTGTATTACTCAAATCTTTTCTATTCTTTTTTTTTAATTTAAAAATAATATACAACATACACACTGTAAAACATGCCAATCTTGAAATTGTATAAATGCATACACCTATGTAACTGCCACCCATATCAAGAAATGGGACATTACTGGCACCAAGAAATCTCTGTCAGGCCCCCTCTGAGTAACTACCTGCCCAAGGGAACCATTACTTTGATTTTTAAAATTGTTTGTATCTTTGTTTTTTAGAAAGAGGTGAAGCGGGAGGGAAAGAAAAAGTGAAAAACATCAATTGGTTGCCTTCTGTATTCACCCCAACCAGGGATTAAGCCTGCAGCCTGAGTATGTGCCCTGACTGAAATGCAACCTGAGGCCTTTCTGTGCAGGGGACAAAGCTCAACCAATTAAGCCACACCAGCGAGAGCTATTCTGATTTTTAGCACTATAGTTTTCCCTGTCTTTTAAAAGTTACATAAATAAACAATAAAAAAATATTTTTAAAAAGCTACTTAAAAAAATAAAACTACAGAATATACACTCTTTTGTGCAATTTTAGGAGATTAACCATGTTGCATGTGTCAGTGGCCTGTTTGCCTTCACTGCTGTATAGAATTGGACTGTATAATTGCATGAAAACATTTATATTTTAATTGTTAAGGTCTATTTGGGTTATTTCTAGTTTGCAGCTATGACAAAGAATCCAACTATAAAAATGTTATACATGCATTTGGTATACAGATGCTTGCGGTTCTAGAACCCTATGTCAAACTTGGGTGAAATTGCTGGGTCAGAGGTATAAATATGTTTAATTTGAAAGGTATTTTCAAATATTCTTCCCAAGTGGTATGACTAAGTTAAATTTCTTCCACATTCGCACCAGTCCTTTACAGAGATTTCATATATTTTTAAATTTTAATTCTTCTGATGTATGCATAATAGAATTCCAATTAATAAACAGAGAATGATAGTAATAGAAAATGGTCATTTAGCAAATAAATCAGTAATAATTGTTGCAGACAAGAGTCATTAACAGGTGCCAGAATTAGTGGGCAAAAGTTGGATGAGAAGCCAGATATTTCATATTCTCAAAGTAGTCTCTCATAGTGACTTAATAATTACAAAGGGAAGATAGTAATTTGACAGTTGTAAAACTTCTAAAGAACTATTTAAAAAACTCCAGTTTAACCAAATGCCCAATTTAAAGTCCCCAGCAATGGTTGATATAGACATTATATACCTACAGACCATGCATTTAGTAGCACGCAAAATCCCTTCTGCGGTATTCTTGCAAAAAATGCATAACTTAACTTATGAAGAAACACCATAAACCTAGGTGGAGGAACATTCTACACAATAAGTGACCAGTAATCTTCAAAAGTGTTTAAGGCATGAAAAACAAGGGAAGTACAGAACTTCCCAGGATGGAGGAGGCCGACGTGTCAGCTGAACACAGTGTGTTGTTTAATATATTATTATTTCAGAATTTAAAATAAAAAATTATGCAGAATAGTGGCATCCACTTAAATGAACATAAAAAAATTAGGGCCTCTTTTCCCTGTGAAGTGTCTATCACACTGCATTTAAAAAGGATATAGCCTGGCGGGTGTGTCTTAGTGACTGAGCATTTGCCCATGAACCAAGAGGTTTGATTCCTGGGCAGGGCACATGCCTGGGTTGTGGGTTTGATCCCCAGTGTGGGGTGTGGCAGGACGCAGCCGATCAATGATTCTCTCTCATCATTGATGTTTCTCTCTCTCCTCTCCCTTCATCTCTGAAATCAGTAAAAAAATAATTTAAAAAAATTATAAAATAAAAAGGAGATAGCCCAGCTGGTGTGCTCAGCGGTTGAGCATGGACCTATGGACAAGGAGGTGATAGCTTGGTTCCAGGTCAGGGCACATGCCCAGGGTGCAGGCTCGATCCCAGGAGGGGGCGTGTGGGAGGCAGTAGATGGATGTTTCTCTAGTCATGGATGTTTCTTTCTCTCTCTCCCTCTTTCTTCCTCTCTCTAATATATATATATGTGTGTATATATTTTAAAAGGATATAGAAGACCCACTTGTACAGATATGAAAATATGTTGGTGAAATTCTGTGCAAATTAAAAAAAACAGTTGCAGAGTAATGTGTATTATTCTGTGTATATACCAAACAAATTATATATTGTTTTATATGCAAAAGTTCTGGAATAATTCAAACAAAATAATTCACTACTGTCTTAATTAGAGTTGTGAGGAAAATGAAAGGAATGTTTCGTACCTTATTACATATACTTCTATGTTCTTTAATTTGATAACAAGAATGAATTTCTTTTATCCTTTAAAAAACAACAACAAAGAATAATAGAGAAGAAGAAATCACCATTTACTTCCCATTTGCTTATGGGATTAAGATAAATTTTAAAATATAGTATGTATTGTATCTATCATATCCTTCAAATGTTAAACTTACTTTCCACCATTTTTTTACTTTAGCTTTTATCTTTGTGAATAACATATTCCCTTGTTTTAAAATAACTTGCTTTTATTCTCTTTCCCATTATATTTTAAAATTAGAGATGGAAAGCTGTGCCATAAGGGAAATGTCTGGGGATGCTAGGGTTCCCAGTCACTGGGGATTCAGATAATCTCTTTATCACTGAATGGCAGCTTGTGAGGATGGCGTTCTTTTAAATGCATTCATTCACTGGTCTGTTATTCTTAACTCAACAATCCTTCTTCCAGATGACTCAGCAGAGCCAGAGTCAGGCTCCTGAGCCCGCAGGGTTCCTGTGGAGGTTTTTGCTCTGAGGGTTTCTGCTCTGAAGTTGGATTCTCTGTATCCTCCTGTCTGTGCCCCAGTCCCTCCTGTCTATGCCCAGTCCCTCCTGTCTGTCCCCCAGTCCCTCCTGTCTGTGCCCCAGTCCCTCCTGTCTGTGCCCCAGTCCCTCCTGTCTGTCCCCCAGTCCCTCCTGTCTGTGCCCAGTCCCTCCTGTCTGTGCCCCAGGCCCTCCTGTCTGTGCCCCAGGCCCTCCTGTCTGTGCCCAGTCCCTACTGTCTGTGCCCCAGTTCCTAGTCGTGGGGGCAGCAGTTGGCCCTGTGACCTCACTCCTTGATCAGAGCTAAGAAGAGTTGTTGGTTTTTCAGTGTGGTTTTTTTTTTTCAGCTTTTAAAAAAATTATATTTTTACAGATTTCAGAGAGTAAGAGGGAGGGAGAGAGAGCTAGAAACATCAATGATTAGAGAGCATAATCAATAAACTGCCTCCCGCACCCCCCCTCCCCAAACTGGGGATTGAGACGGAAACTTGGGCATGTGCCCTTGACCAGAATCAAATCCGGGACCCCTCAGTCCACAGGCCGATGCTCTATCCACTGAGCCAAACCAGCTAGGGCTCATCTTTTTACTTGTTGTTAGGACAGTGAGCATTTCCAGGCTCCTTCATGCCAGACAGGAGGGAGACTGACAATCCCCCCGATTGTGCTGTTAATTTCACTTTATCTGTCTCCCCTTCTATTCCTGCCACACCTACCAAGTGCAGTTGTAATGTTCTCTGCTCCGATACACAGTTATATCCAAGGTGAGAAAACAAGAAAGTCCCCTCTTAAAGGGAAAAGGGAGTGTTCGGGCTAGTGAAGGAATACTTGCAAGACCAAGGTCCTGGTTCGATGAAACGTGGAAAGGGGATGCGGGGAAGAAAGATTGTGAGGTTACTGGGCAAAGAGAATGGAACTGAGGAAACAGAAATACAAAGGAAAAGTGAACTCCACATAACATTCTTCCAAGGATGACAGAAGGTGAAATACCCCATTAATCTTAGGCAACGACTATATATGAATAGGGAGGAAAGGAGCCAGAATTCGATTTCCTCAGTTACAGTGGCCAGTGAGTGTAAGAGGATCCTGACGTACAGACGCACCAGAATTCCACTGTGCGTAGTCTACCGCCCACAGAAACCTAAGCCAAAAAGCTTCATTCGCCCTAAGATCTGTACCTTAGAACCACTGCTGTTTTTTTCAGACGTGAACTTGGTTTTGCAGGATGTTTTGTTTTTTTTAACAAAAATGACTGTCAGAGTATTTTCAGGAAAGCCATTAGGCCATCACACACGCAGCGCTGTGCTTTTAGTGGGGACCTTGATTTTGCAGAACCATTTCTTCTGAACACGAAAGGACTTTTATACTAAGCAGCATTTCATCTGGATTATTTTGGACATTACATAAATATACATTTACACACAGGAAAGTAAGGAGTGGCCTTTTATTTCAGTGGCAGAAAATGAAATAGCTACATGAATAATGAGAAAATGACATCCTAGTACTACAGGAGGAGCTGAAACCGAGGCACTTAGTAGACTTGCTTTGCAGTAAATGGTGAAATTGTGTAGGCGCACAATGCAATAAATTAAGTAGCGTAGCAACTAAGTACTGTTAAATCCCATTTAAATATACGATCCCTGATGTCTGGAGGAAAGTTCAGAGTGTACACCGAGGAAATCAAGTTGTTTTAAACTTAGTTACATGGTCCTTAACTAAACTATGGATTGCTACTGCATTTGCTTTTGTACAAAATTTTTCTCTAGCCAAAAGAAGATGATAATATAAACCCCATATAAAATAAGATTACCCAAATTTGCTCTTATGACAATGATAAATGTAATCATTCCCCAGGTCAGAAATATGATCTTGGCAGTACTCCTAGTAATGGTGGCATTGTTTTAGAGTGGAAAGCACATTAGATTTTGTAAAGAGAAACAGATTTAAGTAATCATACAACATTGGGGTAGTCATTTTGCTTTGCCAGGTTTCAGTTTCCCAAATGAAAAATGAGAGAATTGCATATCTAACTCTGAGATTTCTCATTTTGATATGAAGTACCATGCAGAGGGAGCTTACTGTATGCTAAGCAACTTATACCCCTTTTCATTTCTGTTAGAATAGTCTCACCTGTACTATCTCTTACAGGTGAGAATCCAGAAATCCAGGAAGGTCAAGTAATGTCCTCACAGCGAGACAGGTAGTCCGTTCTAGGACCAGGATTTGCGTCTGCCTCTCAGTGTCAGAAACCTATTTTATTCTTCTTCTATCACAATACTTATTGTCTGTCACAACTATTACCTCCCGCCCAGCTTAAGACAACACTTTGTAAAATGGAGGAAAAAAATGCATTCATTCTTGGCTTTTCTGTGGGAACAATGAAACACTCCCACAAAACGCAGTAGAAGGGAATCGTCCCCGAAGGGCCAGCAATTGATGTAGCCATGGACAAAGGCATAGTCTTTGCTTAGTCTCCGAGAGGAGGTAGCAGTGCTGCTGTGAAGATGCAAGAAATGTCCGTCAGTAATTCACTACCCATGTCACCGGCACGCTGAGCTAAGTGCTCGGAGTGGGACCTGCCACGGCTATTTTCAGAGGCTGCACCGTGTCCACTGATAATCATCTTCTCATCATTCTGGTGGAAGAAAAGGGAACAGAACTTGCAGACCGAGCCCCCATAGGAATCGAGGAGATATCACGGAACTCCCCCACCAGGAAGCCAAGAGCGAAAGGCACTGAGCACAGGCACCTTCCTCATCCCTCAGATGGAACTGTTGCTAACAAGTTATGGACCCATGACCTTGGGTCTTTCTTGAGTGTTGTATCTAATTTAAAATTAGAGGAAACATCTTTACATGGAATGCTCACAGAACAAATTTTAATTGAGCAATTCCTTTGATTCATACCTATTTTCTCAGAGACATGCTGGGCCTCCCTGAGATCAACCATTTTTTGCTTTTGGGGTGCTGCTGCACACTTTCCCATCAGAGTCACCTGTCCCCCAGTTGCCCAGTCCCTGTTCCCACTTCTAGACAAGGAAGAAATGCTATACCACCTCGGTCAGGAGACCTGGCCTTTAGAGGCCTCCAAAGAAGCCAACTCCCGCAGCTCAGAAGGGGCCAGGGTGACAACTCCTCATGGTTGAACTTTGACCAATGGGAAAGCAGGCGTTCATCGAGTCCTGCAGGTAACGTCTCCCTTGGCTCTTCCTCCTGTGGATTACTCAGAGGTGATGTATCTGTGCAGCCCACCCATTAACGCCCTCATGCCAAGCAGCCCATCACGAAACTGGCCAGTACAGCAATGTGTCACTTCTCAGGACTTCACATCTGTCCCCGCATGACTGCTGTTGACACTCACTCACTCTTATTCTTCTCATTGTGTGCCCCATCACCCCTGGCAGCATCAGCACTGCATCCTTGCTTCAGATGCGGTCACCGGGAACCTGGGTCTGTGACCCTAGGGTCTACTAAATTGTAGACCCGTGCGAACCTGCCAACTAAAGAAACAACAGAGCCCGGCCAGTGTGACCCGGTGGTTGAACGTCGACCTATGAACCAGGAGGTCATGGTTCCATTCCTGGCCGGGGCACCTGCCTGGGTTTCGGGCTTAATCCCCAATGTGGAGTGCACAGGAGAAAGACAATGGATGATTCTTTCTCATCACTGATGTTTCTATCTCTTTCTCCCTCTCCTTTCCTCTCTGAAATCAATAAAAAAAAATATATTTTTAAAAATGACAGAAAGCAACCTGGCTTCTCTCAGTTGGAAGCAAGAATGTGAAGGAGAGAGCGACACTGGCCTTCATAGATAATTCCAGTATGCTGGACACAAGGCCTCATTTAATTGTGTTACTCTCGTTGTAAAGAGAAGCAAGAAAACCTGGGAGAGGTCTGGTGACTCGCCCAAGCCACAGCTTTTACAGAAGAGTGCTGGAATTCAGAACTAGTTTTTTGGTTTTTTTTACCCTAAACTGTAGACTGTCTTCAATTAATACATGGAGGCGCTGAGGAAAGACACATCTCTAATTAAAATGTCAGGACAGTAATTCACAGTAGCTATATTAGGAGCTCTTCCTGAAAACAACAGGAGCTACGAGGAACCTGAATTGAAAAATGTGGCAATCCTGTCACTGGTTTCCTTCTGCGTCGCATCCAGTGAAGCAATTCCATTGAAGATCCAGTGTTGAAAAGAGTGCACACTCTTTAAAAAAATGAAACCAGTGCATAAAAATAATCGCCTCAATAAAAAAGAAAGAAACACCCAGAGGCCCATTGTGCTGTCGGTATACTGTTGGCAGATATTTTAAAATCCAAACTCCAGAACTGAATGTTCGAGCTACTTCAGGGCAATGCCCCCGGGCAGTGGGTCTGGGCCTGGACACTGCGAGGAGCAGTCGGCGTTGCAATTGTCAGCACAGTTGAAGGCATTTATGGGAGAGCCAAGACTGAGGGTGAAGGGAAATGAGATGGAGGAAATGAAATGGCTGGATTATTCAAATGTGCTGCCGACAGACCCTCAGCTCTGGAAGAACGCACTGTGCATTCCCGGTAAATGGGTTAGGCTAACCGATTCCAGGTGTTCACAAGGATAATTGATTCACTCCGCAAACATTTTTTTTTTTAAGTACCTACTATGTGGAAAGCAATGCCATGAAAAAGTGTGAACAGCCTTCATTCCATCCTGGAATTCTCCCCAATTCCAAATCATGTCTTTATTTTATTTCCATATATTTACAAAAATCAGAATTTTAGTCAGTGTAATCACTGGTTATGAGTTTGGGAGCTTACTATGCAGTCTTTCTAGTTAAAATCTACACTCTACTTTAGATGTCTCCTCCCACCCCTCCACTATCTTGAACTAGTATTTTTTTGTGGAAAATTCCACATGTTTAACTTATTTGATGTCATTGTTTTCTACAGATTATTTTTTAGGCTTTACCTATATTATAAATACTCAGAGAGAAAATTTTATTTGAATACATTGTTTCCTGGAATAGCAGATCTCACAATCTGGAGAAAATAAAACCGTAAAACAGTATTCTTTGTCCTCAGTTTTTGTTTTTTTTTGTGACTACAGGACAATAATTAATACAACTGAAATAGAATAATTTTAAAGTGAAAACAATGAAATATGTTTTGTTATTATGACAAGCTTGCTGCTTAAGCATATTATCCCTAAAAGGAAATTCTTCCAACGGAAGGTATTTATCCTTCAGAACTCTGTTGTATTTCTCTGTGTTGGAAGGGAACACAGTGTAGTAACTTCATAACTGTAATCTCTATAAATACAGATTCTGACAAAGATTCTTGGCTTGACCAAGCCCCGAGCCCTCTCCTAGGCACATGTGTGCACTTCTTGTAAAATTTAGCTCAAGCAAGACCCCTGCTGAGTCAGTTTAGAAGGAACCCTCACCCTAAATATGTGATCATCCTCAACATTGATTGGCTTCCTCACTCAGGTGATACCTGATCACCTTGGCCTGTGTTCTGGGTAAGGCAGCATCCCCTTTACTGCCGATGTTTCCTCTTCATAATTTTCCACCCACTGACCTCTCTGCTCCCTTGGCTATCAAGTCTCATTTGCATGTGAAGTGTCAGGGTTGAGCCCAATCTCACTCTCCCACTGTAAAAGTCCACTGCTATGGTCCCTGAACCAATCTCAGTCACATCCCTCTTTTAAAGGAAGGCTTCCTGACAGTGCTTTAACAGGTGTCGTTGAATATTTCTTCTTTGACATTTCACACCTTCATATTTTAAAATAAGCACATAAAATATGTCTAATGGAATAAGTATAACTCATATCAATATTCACATATGCAGAAAATTAATGTACTAGCTTTTATTTAGTCTCTAAGTAATTGCGCTTTCTTCCTACCATTCCACCCACTTGCTAGCAGGAGGGGGACAAAAACCAGGCCAATCTCATCTAAGTCCTGCTCTGATCTGAACATTAAAACCATCCTGGGAAGATTTCACAGTCCTCCAGGAAATGAACAGCCTCTTAGCCCACTGACATGTGCTAGGAGAAGCTTGACATGTGCCCCTTCTTAGGGACCCAAACAAGAAGCTAGGACAAAGCCTCTACCCACTCTGGGTCCCTCCCCGTGCCCAGCACACGTCTCTGTCAAAATCCTAGGCGAAGCAGGAGAAACAGCCTCCACCCTCCCCCACTTCTCTTTCTTGCCTCTGCTAAGGCCAGAAATGCACGCGGGGCTTCTTTCTCCTGTGCCTTCGCCTCTTCCCCTTTCGGTCACCCCCTCTGAGCTCCCTCAGAAGCAGTCCAGCTCGGGGGGCTCTAGGAGCTGTTCCTTTCTGACCCCCCTAATGATGGGAAAAGGCACCATAACCAAATCCTCCTCCTAGGCTAGAGGATCCTATCTTGTGGAGCAAAAGCTGCACATAACTTCAGTCTTTCTGCAGCAAAATAAGAATTCTCCATTTCTACTTCCCTCTACCAGGTAGGTGGACAAACCTTTCTGGCTTGCCAAAATGTAGGTCCTCTCAAAGAGAAAAGAGAAATAGACCTTCATGTTTTTCACAATCGTACCTCATGACGGTGAAACGCGTGGGAAGGTAATGCGTTCACGAGCGTTACCGTGCCTGGGCCCTTCACACTGTTACTCTTTATGCCAGATTTGCACCTTGGAGGCCACATCATTTTTCTACTTTTGATCTTTTATTTTTCTTTAATTCACCATTTCTTCTTCGGTGTCATGTCATCATTTTTAGCAAAATTTTCCATGAATCCATGGAAAATATTCCATGCTTTGGAAATATTCTTTTTTTTTCTTTCTTTCCCATTTACTGTTAGCTATGTTTAACCTGTTTGAGCCTAAGTATTCTGCTTCTCATTGTTGGTTTGTTTGACGTGTGCACAATATAAATAAGGGGGCTGAAGACAGGAAGGTGGGCAATAGAAACAAATCCTCTTTGACTTAATCCAGCCCGACTTCCTTAGCATGGTGTCAGGAGCCCTTCACTCTCTGGGACATCTCACTTCTGCTGGCTGCCCTGGGCTCCACTCACAGAGCCTTCTGCTTTTGAATGTACTTTAGGGATCATGCCACACAATTGTCCAACTTCTAAAAGTATAGTCACAGTTTTTTAAAACACTTGACTCTCCTCTCTGTCAATCCAAACATGTCTCAAGACCTAGCCTAAATTCAAGATTCTCGTGAGGAAAGGTTTAACAAAAGCTAGGCTTCCATTTCCCTTTGACCAACCTAAAGCATTTTACAGCAACCACAATAAGAGCAAGCATGTATGTAGTGCTATTTTGAGCCAAATATTGAACTTGATACACAGCATATACTAATACTTTAATCCTTACAACAATATCAAAAGATAGGAACTAAAAATGTCCAGTTCATAACAGATGAGGAAACAGAGGCATGATTACTTTAATGAACTTACCTTTAGTTACAGAGTTCGTCCAACATCATTTCCATAGGATATTATAACCAGGATGTAGCTTAATTTCAGGAGATCTATAAACCCCATGAAAGTCCATGAAAAATTAGGATAGAGATTTAAATGTGAATTTTTCTAGGAAGAGCACCTCCATCCTCACATCACAGAGTAAAAGTACTGTAGTCTGGGTTCCAAAGGAAAAGGTTACAGCTATGCTCCAGAGTACCCAGTGCTGTCCTCTAGTTATTTAAAAGCGTACATTTTTGGAATTCTTCGCTGTGCACATTAAAAATCCTATATTTTTAATTTGATAGAACATCTGTCTGAAGTGAGGAGAACCATTTGAGTTGGAGACAGCAGACAGCAGGTAAATTAACCAAACAGAAATGAGTGAAATCACAGTTCATTCATTAATTGCCCCTCATAAATGATAATAAATGGAATCTAGAAATGCATAGGTATAATGGCAATATTTATCTCCATATAATATTAAAATTATATTTCTTAAAGTACATAGCACAGTAAAAATATGCATTATTAGGGCAAGGTCAATATTTTTAGCTAGTACATTACAATAATAGGTTTACTGAAATCTAAGATTACCCTTTACCTTGTTAAAATTGAAGATTTTTCTATAATTCCCCTCAAATACATGTACTAATAAGTATGTATGTATTTTGAATTATAAAATGTATTTAAATCTCTGATGTGGGGTTATTTGAGGTTTTTTAAACACTTATTTGGCCTGATGTTGTCATGTCAGCAAATAAAATTTAAGCACTTGAGGTTATGAGAGCTTTAATTATGCCACAGGCACTCCAGCCCAATACATACTTTCACACACAAACATCACCAATGTCCAGTTCATTTTTAAAAAAGGGTTTAAAATAACATCTTCTCTTGTAATTGCTTATTTATGTACAAATGAAAATATGAACGCAAAAACTATGCTTTCAACAAAATCAATTGAATTCTCTTCAAGTTGAATGGATAGTTCATAAATATTTAAACCTAGCATTCTGTGTTGGCATAATTTTCTTCAATAGAGTAGACAAGAATAATATTCATTTACTTTAGAAATGGTGGGAGCTGATAGCTAGCCTGGTCAAGACTATCTAGAAATACGAAATAAATCATTTAACATAACTGAGCCCAGATGACATCCTTAAGAGGACAAGATTAGAGTCCTGAGATGGCAGTGAGAATGGTTGATGCTCACAGTTCTTTATGATATTGCAGGCTTGTCCTGAAAATAAACTGCCTGTGGTTCTCTGCCATCTTCTATTCTTGTCTCATCATGATAATAAGGCATCAGGTTTTTAACATTCAATGTATTCTGAAATGCAATTTCATAAAAAGATGTGCAGGGTACTGAAACAGTTGCTACCCATGTCTACACATAGATTTCACTTACATTCATATTTCTGAAGGTATTGGCTGCTCTGTCTGGTAATATATGAAAATTAAATCATGGTTCTGAAATATGGGTGGCTCATTGAAAATAAGGTAGTAATGCCCAATCTCATTTTTATGTCTTAGAGGTAATTTTTTTTATTCTAAATTTAGAAATGCCCCAGAGTTTATCCTGTAACCACAGGCAACTCATAAAGTAGGAGGGGAAGAGGCAGTATATTGCCATACTAGATTTTTGAAGGAACACGCATGGTTTTGCTTGGTTGGGTCACTTGCTATCTTATGATTACTTCCTGAAGTTCTCCCACATAATAAGCCCATGTAAGATAGCTGAGGCACACTGTATTTCATAAGTGCTGGAATTATCACCCTATCAAGAGAACTCAATGGGAATAGAGCAATCTAGTACTTTTTTACACAAGAATAAGGAACTCTTGTGTTCCAAAATTTAAGAACCCTCAAGATTTTTAAAAATCGATTAGCCTTTCAATATAAGATATGGTTATATATTTTGGGACTAGAGAAATGTCCCAAAAGTCAGAAAAATCATAGTGATTTTAAAAGCTTTTTGGAGCCACAAATAAATAAATAGATAGAAAATAAATAAATTAAATAAATAAATAAATATATGTATGTATGTATGTCAGGATAAAAAAATCTTACCAAGTTTGGAAAGAGTAGAACACTTTGTATCTTCTCAGTTATAAACCTTCCTGTTTAGTAGATTCTGCTCTGTGCTATATCATTAGCTTCATGAGAACAGAGCCCTATGTGTACTGCATGGCTCTCAATAAATGTCTGCAAAATTAATTAGTATTTACCTTTAATGTCCAATAAAGAAAACTGAGTGGAGAGTGCAGATATATTAATAAATAAGTTCTATTAATAAGTTTTATTAATAAATAAAAAAGATATATTAATAAAAAATATTGCCAGCATTATTGGATCAAATATTGAGGTAGTTAAAGAAAAACTAAGAGTTTGTTAATAAAAATATAAGTAGAAAATCTTAGTGCGCCATTTGAGACCCCCTACATATCTTCTCACATCTCCTCCCCTCACTTTTATCATAAAAACTCTTGTTTTAACTAAGCGGCTCTATTTTTATTCCAAATTTCCTTCTTTGCTACTCTACCTTTCCACATATTCTTCTAACAGTGGCAAATTGGCTCCCCCACTGTACCAGCCATGATTGACTGATACCGGCGAGGACTGTCTCAGTGTAGAGGCGAGAATGCTGGGCTTTACTAGAAATGTCTGCAGCAGGTGAAGGTACTAGCTGGGGCAGCCTTAGCACAGTGTATTTGCTGATGTCCTGTAATCTTCCTTGTCTTCAGTGGGTCCTCCCTTCTCTATGGTATCCAAATGCCAGCAAATCTTCAAGGTTGAGGTCACATGTTATCTCTTCTTTAACAGCTTTCATAACCATTAATCCTCAATCAAGTCCCATGGGGTATATTTGCCTAATTTTTGGCTATGTGTTGGTTAAACTCCAGACATTTTGGTATTTTCAGTTATCTTTCTGTTATTAATTTCTAGTTTAATTCCATTGTGGTCTAACAGTAGACATTGTATGTTTCCTGGTTCTTTAACAGTTGTTATGTTTTTTATGGCCCAGAATATAGGTTATCTAGTGAATATTCCATGTGAGTTTGAGAGGAATGCAAATTCTCCTGTTGTTGGCTAAAGTAGTCTATAGATATCAATTACATCCAATTGATTGATGGTGTTGAGTTCAACTATCCTTACTCATTTTTCTGACTCCTAGATCTATTCATTTCTGATAGAGGATATGATATGGATTCATCTATAATAGTGCATTCATCTGTATTTCTTCTTTCTGTTTTAACAGATTTTTTTCTCATCTTGGTGCTCTATTATTTTAACTATATACATTAAGGATTATTATATCTTCTTGGAAAATTCAACTTTTTATCATTATTTAATGCCCTTCTTTATCCCTGATAATTTTATTTACTTTGAAGTTTGTTCTGTCTGAAGTTACTATACCTATTCTGGCTTTGTTTTATTAGGGTTAGCATGGTATATTTGTTTAAATCAATTTACTTTTAATCTACATGCCTTTATATTTAAAGGGGGTTTCTTGTAAATAATGTGCCATTGGGTCTTGCTTTTTGATCCAATCTGATGGTCTCTGTCTTGTTCCTGTTTTGGACTTCTACTCTTTGTCATTTGTGGTTTTTATTGAGAATTTTACTAGTATATGACCCCATTTTTTCCCTCTAATCCTATGTCAGTAATTCCTTTTTAATGGTTTTATTAGTTCCCCTAGAGATTGCAATATACATTTACAACTAATTCAAGTCCATTTTCAAATAACATGATACCACTTCACAGGAACAGTGAGTATTTATAAGGATAAAATAATCCCAATTCCTGCTTCCTGTCCCTTGTAACATTGCAATCATTTCACTCACATATATGCTGAATGTAAATATGCATTTGTACATTAGATGTGTACATAAGCATATATATAATAGAAGTGATTGTTGCTATTATTTTTAACAAACTGTTGTTATATAAGTTAAGAATAAAAGAATTATAAAAAAATAAAAAACAATAAAAAGAAAAGTTTTTATTTTACCTTTACTTTTTCCTTCTCTGATGTTCTTTTCTTTATGTAGATGTGAATTTCTCACCTATACTATTGTTTTTCTTTCTAAAGAACTTTTTTCAAAAAACATTTCTTGCAAGGTCTACTTGTAACAAATTCCCTTCATTTTTTGTTTGTCTGAGAAAGTCTTTAATCTCCTTTCTTTGAGAGGATAATTTCACAGGGTACAGGTTCTAAGTTGGTGGCTTTTATCTCTCAACACTTGAAGTATTTCACTCCACTCCCTTCTTGCTTGAATGATTTCTGAGAAGTCACATGTAATCCTTATCTATGTTCCTCTGTAGAGAAGAAGATTGTTTTGTTTGGCTTCTTTAAGGATTTTTTTTCCTATCTTCGATTTTTCTATAGTTTGACAATGATCTGCCAAGGCATCATTTACTTGGCAATCATTCTGCTTGGTTTTCCTGCAGATTTGTGATTTGGTGCCTCACATAAATTTGGGAACATTCTTAGTCATTGCTTCAAATATTCCTTCTGTTTCTTTCTTCTCTTCCAATATTCCCATTTGTATATATCACATCTTTTGTGGTTGTCCCTCAGTTCTTGAATACTCTGTTCTGTTTTATTTTTCAGCTTTTGTTCTCTTTGCCTTTCAGTCTTGGGGTTTATATTGAGATAGCCTTAAGCTCAGAGCTTTTTTCCTCAGCTGTGTCAAGCCTGCTACAATGCCAGCCAAGGCAGTCTTCATTTTTGTTACATTTTTTATCTCTAGCATTTACTTGTGGCATTTCCTTAAGGTTTTTATCTCTCTGTCCACACTGTCTGTCTGTTCTTGCATGCTTTCTACTTGATCTATGAGAGTTCTTAGCATGTACATTATAACTGTTTTATATTCCTATCTGATCTTTTCAACATACCTGTCATATTTTGTTTTGATGCTTATTCTGCATCTTCAAATTATGTTGTTTTGCCTTTAGTATACCTTGTAAGTTTTTTCTTGGTAGACACGTGATGTACTGGATAAAAGATTGTGACAAATTGGCCTTTAGTAATGTAGTGGTGACATATCAGGGAGGGAAAACATTCCATAGTCCTATGATTCGGTCTTAATCTTTTGGAGTCTACACCTCTCGACGATAAACTTCAAGTGTTGCTCTGGTTTTCTATGCCCCGTTTTAGGTAAAATAGGATAGCTAGGGTGGGCTGGAGTTGGGATTATCTCTTCCCCCATGTTGGCTAGTCTCTAACAATATCTCAGTGGGTTAGATTCCAGCTAACTAGCATTGATAAGAACCAAGTACTCTGGCATACATCACAGTGATTCCTTTTCTCCTCCTCTTGCCTGAAGAGTGTGGGGATTTTTCTCTGATGATTACTATGAGGACCTGGTCAGGCTCTGGAAGCTAAAAGCTCACAAAAGTATGAGCGATCCTGTGACCTGGTTCCTTAGAAGTTTTTAATGATTAGAGAGAGCTGTTGTCTACCTTGAGCCTCTAGCAATTTGCCAGTTACACTTTGGAGTTTCTTACCCGGACACTGGTTCAAATAGCGATTCTTGCTGAGGAGTCTCTCCTCTGGGAAGCTATGACTCCCTGTGCTCAGTTGTCTATGTCTCTAGTATGGGAGCCACCATATGCAAGGTGCCCTCCATTCTCTTATGGATCAAGAAGAATTGGTAATATTTCACTCTGTTCAGCTTTTTACTGGTTTTAGGATGGAGTGGTGACTTAATAAGTTCCTTACATGCAGAACAGAAGCCAGCAATCTTCTAGATACATTTCCTATCTTCCAGAGTTTGCTTCCCATGCCTGTCTTCTAGAGTTTGCTTTCCATTCATGGGAGAGCTAATTGGAGCTTAACAGGAGTGGTTAAGGGCTTAGAAGAAGACATGCATTAAAAACAACCAACCTAATCAAAACGAGGCAACATCTTGATGCTGTAAATATTGAATAAGAAGAAAGAAGACACGATTGTAAAGAAGAGTGATATGTTTATACCAAAGGGAAAATGAAATTTTGCCAAAACATTTGACATCAGAAATTCTGCATTTGAGTGTCTCCAGGGTTTAGTTGTAGAACTTTCTTAAAGGTACTTAAGTCCCATGATTTACTGAAAAGGCCAGTCTGCCTACAGCATCATAAAAAGACCAAATAAGATAAAATTCATGAAATGATTTTGTAAATTTTAAAAGGCATGGGGATGTTATCTGATATTATTAAACAAAGCACAATATGAAAAACTGCTTAAGATCTCTTGAGCTTATTAATCTGTAAGTACTCATTGGCGATGTTTTTGAAATATTTATTGTGGCAAGAAATGCAGCTATAAATTGCCCATTTTGGGGCATTTAATTATGACAATAATATTATCAATGGCTAAGACATTGAAGTCTTCACTTTTAGAACTGTTTTTTGTGTATGTGTGTGATTTTTAATATTCCTTCTATCTATTAGCTTGTCACGGTAGGATTTCTAAGAACTATGCAGTCTGAAATTCCTATTCAAACAACACCAACCTTTAATATAGTCACGGTTCTATACATTAAGTTATGGAGATAAACTCAGGTTTCCAAAAAAATCTTCCTTCACTAAAACATAAATACTCTGGCTTTCCGACTTTTATTAACTGGGTCAAAATTAAATTTCAAGAGTAAGATGTTTCCTTAATGTTTCCTTAAATGAACTGTTGACAACTCTTTGGAACATTTCAGTATTAAAATTGGCTTCCCTCACAATAAGGCTTCTTCTGCACAGATTGTTAAAATCTAGTCACCACACAACCATAGATCCAGAATTTTCATTTTTGGTCCAAAATGTCACTGGACGGGATTTTGTCCTTGCAAATGGCATAAAATTTACAGTAGAATATTTGTGAAAGCAGGATGCCGAAATAGATCTGCTTTGATTCCTTGGTAAAGAGAAAAGACGGGCAAGCAGTTTCCGCTTCTGTTTACCCTGGCATTAACTCAAGATAAGCCTGAAAATGACTTTTTAGTGCACCAACAGTGTGGTTTCTCCATCAAAAGGTTATTTGTTATAAAAGGGCTTTATTCTGTAAGATATTGGGTACATTCATTTTGTAATTAGAGGTGCCAAATGGTAGGCCAACGGGAGGTCAAGATCATGCTATCTTATGATATTCTCTTTTTTTTTTTTCTGATTATAATAGCAATAACAAGTGCAACCGAACCAGTTTCTTTCCCAGAGGATTCTCTCAAGTTTACTGCACCATGAAAAAATTAACCATGAACTGATACCCTGGTTTTGCGTTTCAATGTCTTGAAGACTTCTTTAAACACCACTGTGTGCTACTAAAAGTGAGGTTGTGTTGTTATTGTTGTTATAGTTCTTTTTCATATTCATCTGGCAGCTGATGAGTGAGTGAATGAATGAGTGTATGAGTGAATAAGTGAATGAGCTTTGACATGAGACAGTTGTACATAAACAACTTTTCCTTCATCCAACCATTCAACTCAACCCTAATGAGAGGGACTAAAACACCGGAAAGTGATGGAGAAACTGAACTCAAAGGCTTTTTGTGTGTGTGTGCTTGGCTCTGTTTTTGGAAAGCTGACAGGAGACGGTATCATTGGGCTCGTCGTAACATCATGGGCAGCCAAAGAAGGGTGACAGTAGAGATTTCAAGCAGTGTGGGCCAGCTCCCCATAGTCTTTGTGACACACAGTAGAGGTTCTTGAGGGCTTAGAGAGGGGACATAGAAATGAGGAGAAGCCTGGTGGACACCATTCAGGATACCCAGGGACATAGAGGCACCAGGGATGTTGCCATGGAGACAACCCAACCCCAAAACTTTTTCTCCCCAACCAGGAGGACAAGGACTCTTTGTTGTGCATTATATCACATCTTGGTAAAGAGAAGGAAGAGAGAAGATAACTCCAGATGGGAAGAAATTTGAAATGACCATCCAAAAGACACTAAGAACAGGAATAAATAGTCTACCAAGGATAAGGTTTGATTTAGTTTTGCTGTTTTTCGTCTGCTCAGTCAGTGAGAAAGGGCGAGTAAGAGCAAGATGGGACCAGATATAGAAAATTAGCCACACCACACTGCACCACATCTGAGCTGTAGCACGTCTGACCCTGTGAAGTGGCATCACCCAGGCATGTTTGGCACCTTTCCCCCGCCAAGCTGTGCTTCTGTTCTTTCCTGCAGGCCTGGTAACAGCTGTCCCATGCTAATAGAAGCATTTATTGAGAAACAAGGTGACTTCTTCATTCTGCGTGAAATCTCATAATTGTGAGCATGTACAACTGTGCTCTACCACAAAAAAGGGAGAATGAAGGTCAATTAGCTGAATTCATCATTGGTTAATGTTAAAATCTCATGATAATGTAAAGGTATATACAAAACTAAAGCCAAATTAAAGTAATGAAAATAGTTAGGACATAGTTGAGAAAAATTACATCAAAATGAATGTTATTTTTGGAAAATAAAAAATGTGCTAAATTACTGTACATTATACAATGCCTTCTAAGAAATGATTATTTTAAATACTAATACTTAACTGAGTTGCAGGACTCTTAGTTTAGTTCTTTGTGTGTGTGCGTGTGTTTTTAGCTTCGTGTATTTCTTTTTTTAATATTTTAAAATTATTTTCAGAGGAGAGGAAGAGAGAGATAGAAACATCAATGATGAGAGAATCACTGATCTGCTGCCTCCTGCATGCCCCCTACTGGGGGTCGAGCCCACAACCTGGGCATGTGCCCTTGACCAGAATCGAACCTGCGACCTTTCAGTCCACAGGCCGACACTCTACCCACTGAGCCAAACCGGCTAGGGCTTATTTTAGTTCTTTATAATATGTTAGCATAAAACTATTGCTTTGTAAAAAAATTGTATTCCAGAGCAAAATATGCTAAGATTTTTAAAAAATATGTATTTCTTTGTTGATTTCAGAGAGGAAAGGAGGAGAGAGCGATAGAAACATCAATGATGAGAGAGAATCATCGATCAGGTGCCTCCTGCACACCCGCTACTGGGGATCAAGCTTGCAACCCGGGCATGTGCCCTTGGCGGGAATCGAACCTGGGACCCTTCAGTCAGCAGGCTGACTCTCTATCCACTGAGCCAAGCCGGCTAGAACAAAATATGCTAAGATTTAATCATTTAAAAAATGTTTTAGTCTTCTATTTTGCCAATTTTCCCCTATAAGTGAACTGACAGACTGAAAGCAAAGTGAAAATTTCAGCATTTAGACTTATATAAGGTCATGAATAATTTAAAGAAATAAACCTCTTATTTTTTCCTTATAGTGTTACAGTATTTTTTATGTCCTTTTCTCAATCCTGCATTTGAATTAGACTTCAGTTTGCACATGAAAATAAAGCCCAAAAGATGAAGAAATGCATATATTTTAGGTATCAAGTTCTTAACCCATAAAATTAAGAGTTTGGACTTGAAGATAGCTAAATATTTAAAAGTTCTGTGATTTGAGGGTTCTTTAAAAATTCATCACGCTGGTCTTCAATTGTTATACTAAAATAAAAAGAAAAAATTACATACATCATTGCATTCATATCCATTATATCATCACACTTCAATTATTTTAAAATTCCATAAATATTATGCAAAGAATAGCTTACATCTTTAGTTTTGTAAGGGGGAAAAATCCCAAACACTAAAATTCAAAATCAAGAAAGGGCCCAGGTAGCCATCTGGTGGCTACTTAGGGAAATACCTCTGAATATGCCCATCAATATTTGAATAGAGAGAATAAATAATTCTTATACTCAGTTAATATTTGTATGCTTGTAAAGATTATCTAAATGTTTTAATTCATTATGAAATTTGTATTTGCTTTTATATTTTTCTTTAAACCATATAGCTTTTCCCATTCTAATACTAGTAAAATATACTGTTGCCCTTTGCTAATTATTGTACGTTAGGTCATGATTACATTTTCAAGATAATAGCTCTTCTAAAATATCAGCCCTACAAACTATGCATTTAAGTTGGATAATTATGGATTATATTTTTATAAATATCCATATGTATTATTCATATTTATATATAGGACCTTTCAACCAATATGCATATTTAAATACATATCTATACTAATAAAAGGATAATATGCTAATTAGACTGGAGACCTTCAGGACATTCTTCTGGACAAAGCCATGGTGGCGGGGCCAAGAAGGAGGAGGACAGTTGTGGGTGATCAGGCCAGGATTGGACGGCAGTTGTGGGTGATCAGGTAGGTGGGTGGGGGGGGCATTGGGAATGATCAGGCCGGTGGGGGGGAGGGATCAGTTGGGGGTGAGCAGGCCGGCGGGGGGGGTGTCAGTTGGGGTTGATCAGGCCAGCAGGGAGGGCAGTTGGGGGCAAGCAGGCCAGCGAGAGGGCAGTTGGGGGCAAGCAGGCCAGCAGGGGCGGCAGTTGGGGGTGAGCAGGCTGGTGGGAGAGCAGTTGGCGGTGAGCAGGATGGTGGGGAGGGCAGTTGGAGACGAGAAGGCCAGTAGGCAGAGTGGTCAGGGACAATCAGGCAGGCAGGCAGGTGAGCGGTTAGGAGCCAGCAGTCCTGGATTGTGTGAGGATGTCCCACTGTCGGTTTAGGCTCAATCCCACAGGGATCGTGCTTAAACCAGCAGTTGGACATCCCCCGAGGGGTCCCAGATTTGAAAGGGTTCAGGCAGGGCTGAGGGGACCCCTCTCACCCCCGTGCATGAATTTCATGTACCGGGCCACTAGTATACTAATAAGTGCCAGGTTTGTAATCATATGAAAAGCATAGCTCAAGTTTCATAAATAACAAAAAAGTACATGAGTAATAATATATAAGCATACATTAACATTGTTAAATAGCCTATCTAATAAAAGAGTAATATGCAAATTGACTGTACCTTCTCTACACCCCAAAGCCATGCCCACCAGCCAATCAGGAGCGAGTATGCAAATTAACCCAACCAAGATGGCTGCAGCCACAGAGCGAGCAGGAGGCTTGGGTTTCCCCAGCAATGGAGGATGCCAAGCTTCGCGCATACCCTGGCCGGCCCTGGACTCCACTCAAGGCTACAAAGTTTCAATTATAGAAGATAAATAAATCCCAACAAAAATGGCTGCGAGCAAGCAGAAGGCTTGGGTTTCCCCAGCGATGGAGGAAGCCAAGCTTTCTGCCCACCCTGCCCTGCTCTGGTCTCTGCTTAATGCTACAAAGTTTCAATTATAGAAGATAAATAAATCCCAGGTACCAGGGCCTCCACTTGGGTTGCTGAGGGGTGTGGCCGGCCTGCAAACCACCACAGGCCCCTCGCCCAGGCCACCCACACCCCAAGGGAACCCCCACCCTGATCTGGGACATCCTGCAAGGCAAACCAGCTGGCCCCTACCCGTACACCAGGCCTCTATCCTAATAAAAGAGTAATATGCAAATTGACCATCACTCCAACACACAAGATGGCTGCCCCCAGGTGGACACAAGATGGCCACCACAAGATGGCCAGCAGGGGAGGGCAGTTGGGAGGGACCAGGTCTGCAAGGGAGGGCAGTTGGGGGTGATCAAGCCTGCAGGGGAGGACAGTTAGGGGTGAGCAGGCCAGCAGAGGAGGGAAGTTGGGGGCAACTGGGCCTCCAGGGAAGGGCAGTTGGGGGGAACCCAGGCCTGCAGGGGAGAGCAGTTTGGGGGAGGACCAGGCCTGCAGGGGAGGGCAGTTAGGGGCAATCAGGCTGGCGAAATTAGTAATGTAAATATTTGTGTTTTCCGATGGTCTTAGGCAACCCTGCTAACGGTTCTCAACCTGTGGATCACAACCCACAGGTTGAGAACTGCTGCTGTAGAGCCTAAGACCATTGGAAAACACAGATATTTACATTACTATTCATAACAGTAGCAAAATGATAAGTTATGAAGTAACAACGAAAATAATTTTATGGTTGGGGGTCACCACAACATGAGGAACTGTATTAAAGGGTCATGGCATTAGAAAGTTTGAGAACCACTGCCTTAACCAATAAAGAAATTAAAATGAAAAAAAAGTATAAAAAATCAGAGAAAGATCGTGTCATTCTAAAGAAAGATACTTGTATGAAAAATCTGCATATGTACTGCTCTTATATACTATATCTCATCTACACAATTTTACAAATATTCTGAATATATCTTTTAGAAAAAGAGTTTCTTTTCAATGTATCTCTTTTAAGCAGTGAAATAAAAACAAGTTTATAATTTAATATGACCATGATGAAATGAAAAAATAAATATTCTTAGTGAAGTTCTGTAGGCAGAGACAAAACAAATATATAAATTTACCAGAGGATTGTTTATACTATATGTCTACATAAAAAGAGAACAGAAGGAAAGAAAACAGAATTAAAAGCTATGAAAAATAATCCATGTGGCATATTTTTCCCAAAAGGCAAATAATATTCTCAATGTATTTAAATAAGTGTTGTTCAAACAGCAAGTACATGAGGTTAGCAGTGCATTTGCCTAACACCATGGTCGGCAAACAGAGGCTCGCAAGCCACATGCAGCTCTTTGGTCCCTTGAGGGTGGCTCATCCTCAAAATACCACGGCCTGGGTGAGTCTATTTTGAAGAAGTGGCGTTGGAAGAAGTTTAAGTTTAAAAATGTGGCTCTCAAAAGAAATTTCAGTCGTTGTACTGCTGATATTTGGCTCTGTTGACTAATGAGTTAGCTGACCACTGGCATAACACAATCATTTTATTGATAACAAAGTGTTTTGCTGGGCTTTTGCAGCATCATTGCAGATGAGATTTAATGTAATGTTCACTTAAATATGGAGGCTTGTCTACATGTATTACCCAGTGAAAACCCTGCTTAGAATTGATTTTTAAATGTGTAATATTTTTATCCTGTCTGATTTCATTGCCAATTTTATGAACAGTGAGTTTTTCAGTCAGTAAAGCTGATAGGAGCAATACACAGAGTTTTAGTCAGGCGAGGATGCAAATTGAGAAGACAATCATTCTGATACCAAGGCAGGCAAACATTAAACACTCAACAGCACTTATTGTGCAACTCCGACATCTCCTCTAGAAATGGTGACGTGAATAAGTTCTCATGAAAACTCTGGCTTTTTAACTGGTTTCCTTAATTCCTCGCTTAAGTGCAAATTTATTCTCCTCAAGTCAAGGGGAAAAAAAAAGGTAACATAATTTTTTAAAGATTTTATATTTTAGAGCAGTTTTAGGTTCATAGAAAACTTGAGAGAAAGGTACAGAGATTTCCTGTATACCCTCTGCTCCCCTGCCCCTCCCCACATGCATAGCTCCCCCTCTCTCCCCCTCCCCAATTATCCACATCCCCCACCGGAGTGGTACATTGTCACAACTGGTGAACCTGCCATTGACACATCATAATCACCCAAAGTCCATAGTTTACATTAGGGTTCACCTTGGTGTTCTATGTTCCGTAAGTCCCAACAAATGTGTAATGACAAGAACTCATCATTATGGTGTCATACTGAGTATTTTCACTGCCTAAAAGTCCCCTGTGCTCCACCGATTCATCTGCCAGCTCCCGGCCCTCAACCACTGGCAACCACTGACCTTTTTACTGTCTCTACACTTTTGTCTTTTCCAGAAAAGTTGGAATCATATGGTATGCAGCCTGTTCAGATTGGCTCCTTTCACTTAATCATTCATGGGCTGATAGTTAATTGCTTTTAAAAGTGAAATACTGTTCTATTGCCTGAATGTATAATGGTTTATTAATTAGCTCACCTATTGAAGGGCATCATGGTTACTTCCAGGTTTAAGCAATAATGAATCAAGCTGCTAGTTCCAGAAGCCAAAACCTGAGGTCATCCAGGATCTTCCGTCCTTTCACTTCCCAGTCATCACATCCATCAATCTGGCTCTTAAATATCCCCTGAATCTGCACCCCTCTTTCCATCTCCACTGCTGGCACCCTAAGAAAGACTACTCTCATTTCTTGCCTAAAATCTTGCTATAGCCTTTTAACTGATCCATGGGTAGTTTCTTATTTTCTCTATAAACTGCAATGGGAGTAGTTTGTCAAAAGCACAAATTTTATTAAAGTCCTTCTACTGTGCCTTGCATTCCCCACCTCCCCCACTTCTTATTCTCTCTCTCTCTCTTTTTCTCTTTCTCTCTCTCTCTCACACACACATACACATACACACACACATACACAAACACACTCACACACATTCACACTGAGAACCCATGGATGTGTTGAACTGTCTCTGATGATAGGGCCTTTTCACAGGCCAGGTTCTTAGTCTCTGTGTCTAAATGTTCTTCTTTGTGCCTAGATAGCTCTTAATTCTCTTTCATATCACAGATGAAAAGAGCATTTCCTCAGGGAAGCCTTTCCTAATACCTCGGTCATTCTTATTTGCTCTCAGTGAACAGTAATGTGGGCACCTAGACCCAAATCCCATGCTTTCAGTCAGTAAGACCCCCATCACGCTCAGCTCATTTCCTCCTCCAGTGTCTCATAGTTCAAGAAAGGCTACACTATTTAATATAGAACCTTATGTTTAAAAATGTTTCAATTTTATTTAAAAATTTTTAAAATTTGTCTTTATTGTTGAAAGTATTACAGATGCCCCCCCCCCCAATTGGTCCCCTCCACTCACACCCACCCCCTCCCCAGATAACCCCTGCACTATTGTCTGTCCTTGGGCTATGCACATGTGATTTTAAGTTCATTGGTTCATTTCTTCCTGCCCCCTCGCCTTCCCTCTGAAATATGTCAGTCTGTTGCATGCTCCAATGTCTCTGGATCTTTTTTGTTCTTCAGTTTATTTTGTTCATGAGACCATGAACCTTAAGAGCAATAAGCTGACCAATATTGAAAAGAAGTTTCCTGTAAAAGTGTCTAATGTTTAACAGATTTGCTTATGCCCCCAGGATACTCTTAATAGAGGAGAGCCCATAGGATGCCCAAAGCTGCGCTGTCAGTTAGCGTGAGTCCTGTCCAGAAGTAGGGCACGTGGAGGGAGGCGTGGCACTGGGAGGGCGCTCACAGCCATTAGCCCTCGTGGGGAAAATCCGAGAACACAGTAGGTAACTTGGCCAGTCATCTTAGCAAGTAATGTAGTAAGTAAGAAATCTTCTGTTCTTGGAGAAAAGAGCTGAGACAGACTAATGAGGCAGCTTAGAGAGGTTTGCATGTTCACTATTTGTGTCACGCGATAGATAAAAGGGCTCCTCTCTCCAAGGCTGTCACTCCATCACCCTTCACAACACTAAGTTCATTAATTTATTTCCTCATTTTAACAGCTAAGGATGTTATCACTTACGCTGAGGTCACTGAGAGGGTAATACTACTTTAGTGGCGCTAATGAAAAGGTGCAGTGGTGACATAAGTTAATTGCACAGTTACCACACAATTACCAATTTGTGCTCTACCAATGTTAACAGAGAATGGAAGACACTGAACACTGCCTGATATAAGAGCAGTTTCTTGGTAGGATGTGACATTTTCATGAACAGGTTTTCTCACATAAAAAAGAGGATTCTGGAAAAGTATGTTTTTCCATGTGTACTGGTCTAGTGCTGCTTTCAAATGGACCTTTCTTTGTACTCTCCTTCTTAATCATTCAGGTCTCAAATACCTGGTTGCTAGAATTTAAAAAAGAAAAATGAATGTCCAGCTGCAAAAATAGCTCTTTTACTCCTAAACATTAGCTTAAATTTGACTTTGTTTTCCTATAGTGAAGTATCAGATGATACATAAGAGGTACAGAGGGAAGAAATAGATTAGGTTACATGGACTGGGTTTTGATAACAGAAAAAATGTCATTAAACAAATTTGTTGGATGAAAGTAAATCTCTTTTACTAGTATTTGAATAGGTCTTATTTCCACTTATTTTTCAGGATCTTAGTATGTGTTTTATATTAACATTTTCACAAATCCCTGGAAAAGCAAAAAGACCCTATTGTTAAATTTTTTTATTTTTTTATTTTTAGAGAGAGAGGAAGGGAGAAGGACAGACAGAGAAACATCAGTGAGAGAGATACATTGATCAGCTGCCTCCTGCATGCCTCCCCCACTGGGGATCAAGCCCACAACCTGGCATGTACCCTGACTGGTAATCAAATCGGTGACCTCTTGGTTCCTGGATCAATGCTCAACCACAGAGCCCACACTGGTTGGGCCCTACTTTTTAAAAGTACTTTTTAAATCAACACCATTGAGGTATAACTGACATATGATAGAATTAATGTGTTTGAAGGGTACAGTTCAATAAAAAATAGACCAATTTTAAAGCAAGGTTTATTTGTTGGCTCTCTGAAGGCTGGCTTCAGTTAACATTGGGAATTGATTGCTCAGTAAAGTCATCCATAGCATCTCTAAACTCATCTCTTGAGAAATTTAATTCTCAGAACACCAAGTGGAATGCATACCTTACCTTTCACCTACATAGCTATAGAGTGAACATAAGAGTAAACTCTGTCAACATAATTTTGTGCTGAGAAGTTTTTGATTATGTCCAAATATAACACACACATTTGCTGATAATGAGGCACAATAAGCAGAGTGATAAGAATCAAAGCCATGAATGCTTGGATTATGCAATCAAAAATATGTATGAGGTACAAGTTACCTGTGGAGAGTAGAGACACAGTAATGAACAGAATGACACAGCCCCTAAAATTTGTTTCTTCACCTTTCCTAACATTTTTATAAGTTATTTAATACTCTGTACTAAACCAATTCCTGCTTAAACTAATAGAATTAGATCTGTTCTCTAAATGCTAACCAACACAGCTACTAATGCTTGTCTTTCTATTTGCCTGCTCCCAAAGCATTCTTTCCTTGAGTGTGTCTTGACGGCTGACTCAGTATATCGTCTACTCTGTAGAGTACATATGGGATTATTTCCCCTCTCCATTGATGGGAAAAGCAATTTTCCAGTTGTTTAGGAGCTGAATAGAATACTCATTGTGTAGAAAAGTGACCTCCATGATGCTTGTTCTTAAATTGTTTCATGCTCATAGTTATACAGTCTGCAAAAGAATATTCAGGTTAATACTGTGATATGTCAGGGTTGGTTAGATCAGGTTCTCAAAGTGTGGTCCATGGACCCACAGCATTAGCATTAGCTGGGAACTCTTTAGAAATGCAGATTCTTGGGGGCCAACCCCAGATTTACTGAATCAGAAACTCAAAAGGTGAGGCTCCCAATCTGTGTAGGAACAAATCTTCCAGATAATTCTGATGAACCCTTGGTTGGAAAAGCTCTGCACTGAATTATGCTTAGATAATAAACTTCTTATGACTTAAAATGCCACAAGTTAATGTCTTGCCCATGCAGGATACTTTTTGTGTGTTACCTAGCTGTTCTGTGATGTTCTCACTTCAGAACCCACGTTGAAGGAACAGGGCTGCCACCATTTTAGGTGGGAAAATATATCTGGCAATTAAATGTCCTGGCCTAGAAATATACATGTTGCTTCCAGGGATTCTCTCTACTACACCTACCAACCAGGATGGTGGCCTTCTCACTTGCCAAGGACCAAGTGATCTAGGTTTATCTTTTACTCTTGTAGCTAAGAAATATTTGAATTTTCCAACTCTACAAGTCTCCTACATTTTTCTATTCACTTATACATCTAAATCAGCTAAATCACTTTTATAATCATGTGGTGTGCTTTTTCCTTCATCATTTTGCCAAACATAGCCAGTGTGTTTCCTGGCAACTCATGTAATTAGGTGTATAATCTGACTTCCAAGTTAATATAAACAAGAGTTTACCAAATATTTCACTGAGCCATTTCAGTTGGAAGTGTGTTTCCGTCTGCTGTCTATGTCATGCCCTGGGGGTGGTAGCCTGCCAAGAGCTGTCTCTCTGATTGTTCCAGTCCCGTGGAGCTCCAAACACAAGCCCTTCTGGCCACCACAGCCAGGTGCTCCAAGGGTGTTCCCTGTGTAGACTGCATGCACCCGCTGGCTTTGGTGGGCTATGAAAGTGCATGGAAGGGGTGCACCTGCCAGCGCCGGCAAGGTAGATGAAGTGTGCACAAAGGCGGCCCGCAGCACGTCCATTCCCAGAGGGAGTCCCACTAGGCCCCTGTGGCAACCTAAGAACCTAGAAAAAGAACAGATAAAGCCCAAAGGCAGTAGATGGAAGGAAATAATAAAGATCAGAGTTGAAATAAATGAAAATAGAGACTAAAAAGACAATAGAAAAGATCAATAAAACTGTGGACTGTTTTTGTTTAAGATAAATACATGGGTAAACCTTTAGCTAGGATCACTGAGAAAAAGGGGGCGGGGTTAAAATAAATAAAAGCAGAAATAAGACATTATAATTATTACCCAAGAAATACTAAGGATCATAAGAGACTATTATGAACAATTATATGCCAACAAATTGGACAATCTAGAAGAAATGCGTTTGTTTCTAGAAACATACAACCTTCCAAGACTGAATCATGAAGAAATAGCAAATTTGAATATATCAATTACTAGTAAGGAGATTGAATTAGTAATAAAAACCTCCCAATGAACAAAATCCTAAGACCAATCATACAAAGAGGATTTAAAGTCATCCTTCTCAAACTCCTCTGCAAAATTAAAGAGGACATATTTTGAAGAGCATATTAGCAAATGAAACTCAATAATACGTTAAAATAATATATACCATGATCAAGTGGGATTTATTCCAGGTATGCAAGGATGGTTCAACATCTGCAAATCAATCTACATGATATATCACATTAACTTAATAAAGGATAAAAATCATATGATCATATCAGTAGATGCAGAAAAAGCATTTGACAAGATACAACATCCATATGTGATATTTAAAAAAACTTAATAAAATGGGTACAGGAGGGAAGCACCGCAATATCATAAAGGCCATGTATGACAAGGCCATAGCTAATATCATACCCAATGGTAAAAAAACAACTTTTCCTTCTAAGATTAAGAAAACAAGAATAAGCCACTTTTATTCTATATAATATTGGCAGTCCTAGTCATATCAATCACTAGGCAAACAAAGGAGTAAAAGGCATCTAAATTGAAAAGGAAGAAGTAAAACTGTCTCTTTTTGAGGACAACATGATTTTATATTTGGAAAATCCTAAAAACTCCACTAAAAAATACTATTAAAAGCCATAAATGAATACAGTAAAGTTGCAAGATACAAAATCAATATACAAAAGTCTGTTGTATTTTTATACATGAACAGTGAACAAGCAGAAAGAAAAATTAAGAAAATTATCTTATTTATAATTGCACCAAAGAAAATAAAATACCTAGGAATACATTTAACCAAGAAGGTGAAAGACCTGACCACTGAAAACTAGAATTTCTAGTAGAATTTCTCCCCACCCCTTGAATCTTCACTTGGCCCTGTGGATGGTTTGACTGGTGGGATGTTCACAAACATATGACTCGATGTTTAAAAAGTATTAGAACATTGGGGCTTCCTTCCTTTGCTTCTGGGAACCTGAGACCACCACAGAAAGAAGCCCTTGCCTACCGAGGACAAGAGGTCACATGGAGAGAGAGGACTGCTCAGCTATCTCAGCTGAGGTCCTAACATGAGCATAAAACCACTGCAGGTCACCCAACCTCAGCCGGCCTGTCAGAACTGCCCCCCCAACCCCCAAAGAACTGTGAGACATAGTAGTTATTGTTGTCTTAAACCACCACATGCTGAGGCAGCTTGTTACAGAGTGAAATCCAATGGACTAATACATACTTATTTACAGAGCTCCAAATATATTTTGCTGGGAAATCTGGCTCAGAAAGATACCATCTTGTGATGTATAGCAGGAAACAGTAGCTTGGTGATCAATTCTGGCCAAGGAGGCATAACGTGAATGGCTGGTTGGCGTTTGAGAGTGAAGTAATCTAAAGGGAGGCCATTCTGATAGTGGGCACAATGCTTAGGCCATTCTGATAGTGGACGAGATGCTTAGACCATTTTGATAGTGGGCATGATGCTTAGACCATTCTGACAGTGGGCACAATGCTTAGGCCGTTCTGATAGTGGGCACGATGCTTAGGCCATTCTGATAGTGGGCACGATGCTTAGACCATTCTGACAGTGGGCACGGTGCTTAGACTATTCTGATAGTGGGCACGATGCTTAGACCGTTCTGATAGTGGTCATGATGCTTAGACCGTTCTGATAGTGGGCATGGTGCTTAGGCCGTTCTGATAGTGGGCACGATGCTTCGACGGTTCTGATAGTGGGCATGATGCCTAGACCGTTCTGATAGTGGGCACGATGCTTCGACGGTTCTGACAGTGGGCACGCTGCTTAGGCCGTTCTGATAGTGGGCACGATGCTTAGGCCGTTCTGATAGTGGGCAGGATGCTTAGACCATTCTGATAGTGGGCAGGATGCTTAGACCGTTCTGACAGTGGGCACGATGCTTAGGCCGTTCTGATAGTGGGCAGGATGCTTAGACCGTTCTGACAGTGGGCAGGATGCTTAGGCCGTTCTGATAGTGGGCAGGATGCTTAGACCGTTCTGACAGTGGGCACGATGCTTAGGCCGTTCTGATAGTGGGCAGGATGCTTAGACCGTTCTGACAGTGGGCACGATGCTTAGGCCGTTCTGATAGTGGGCACGATGCTTAGGCCGTTCTGATAGTGGGCACGATGCTTCGATGGTTCTGATAGTGGGCACGATGCTTAGACCATTCTGACAGTGGGCATGATGCTTAGGCCATTCTGATAGTGGGCACGATGCCTAGACCGTTCGGATAGTGGGCACGATGCTTAGACCATTCTGACAGTGGGCACGATGCTTAGGCCATTCTGAGAGTGGGCACGATGCTTAGACCATTCTGATAGTGGGCACGATGCTTAGGCCGTTCTGATAGTGGGCACGATGCCTAGACCGTTCTGATAGTGGGCATGATGCTTAGGCCGTTCTGATAGTGGGCACGATGCTTAGGCTGTTCTGATAGTGGGCACGATGCTTAGACCATTCTGATAGTGGGCACGATGCTTAGGCCGTTCTGATAGTGGGCACGATGCTTAGGCCATTCTGACAGTGGGCACGCTGCTTAGGCCGTTCTGATAGTGGGCATGATGCTTCGACGGTTCTGATAGTGGGCACGATGCTTAGGCCATTCTGATAGTGGGCACGATGCTTATGCCGTTCTGATAGTGGGCACGGTGCTTAGGCCGTTCTGATAGTGGGCACGATGCTTAGACTATTCTGATAGTGGGCACGATGCTTAGGCCATTCTGACAGTGGGCACGCTGCTTAGACCGTTCTGATAGTGGGCACGATGCCTAGACCGTTCTGATAGTGGGCACGATGCTTAGGCTGTTCTGATAGTGGGCACGATGCCTAGACCGTTCTGACAGTGGGCACGATGCTTAGGCCGTTCTGATAGTGGGCACGATGCTTAGACCGTTCTGATAGTGGGCACGATGCTTAGGCTGTTCTGATAGTGGGCACGATGCCTAGACCGTTCTGACAGTGGGCACGATGCTTAGGCCGTTCTGATAGTGGGCACGATGCTTCGACGGTTCTGATAGTGGGCACGATGCCTAGACCGTTCTGATAGTGGGCATGATGATTAGACTATTCTGATAGTGGGCAGGATGCTTAGACCATTCTGATAGTGGGCACGATGCTTAGGCCGTTCTGATAGTGGGCACGATGCTTCGACGGTTCTGATAGTGGGCACGATGCGTAGACCGTTCTGATAGTGGGCACAATGCCTAGGCCATTCTGATAGTGGGCACGATTCTTAGGCCGTTCTGATAGTGGGCACGATGCCTAGACCGTTCTGACAGTGGGCACGATGCTTCGATGATTCTGATAGTGGGCACGATGCCTAGACCATTCTGACAGTGGGCACGATGCTTCGATGGTTCTGATAGTGGGCACGATGCTTAGACCGTTCTGATAGTGGTCATGATGCTTAGACCGTTCTGATAGTGGGCACGATGCTTAGGCCGTTCTGATAGAGGGCACGATGCTTCGACGGTTCTGATAGTGGGCATGATGCCTAGACCGTTCTGATAGTGGGCATGATGCTTAGGCCGTTCTGATAGTGGGCATGGTGCTTAGGCCGTTCTGATAGTGGGCACGATGCTTCGATGGTTCTGATAGTGGGCACGATGCTTAGGCCATTCTGATAGTGGGCACGATGCTTAGACCATTCTGATAGTGGGCACGATGCCTAGGCCGTTCTGATAGTGGGCATGGTGCTTAGGCCGTTCTGATAGTGGGCACGATGCTTCGATGGTTCTGATAGTGGGCACGATGCTTAGACCGTTCTGATAGTGGGCACGATGCTTAGACCATTCTGACAGTGGGCACGATGCTTAGGCCGTTCTGATAGTGGGCACGATGCCTAGACCGTTCTGATAGTGGCCACGATGCTTAGGCCGTTCTGATAGTGGGCATGATGCCTAGACCGTTCTGATAGTGGGCACGATGCTTCGATGGTTCTGATAGTGGGCACGATGCTTAGGCCATTCTGATAGTGGGCACGATGCTTAGACCGTTCTGATAGTGGGCACGATGCTTAGGCCATTCTGATAGAGGGCACGATGCTTCGACGGTTCTGATAGTGGGCATGATGCCTAGACCGTTCTGATAGTGGCCACGATGCTTAGGCCGTTCTGATAGTGGGCACGATGCTTAGGCCGTTCTGATAGTGGGCATGGTGCTTAGGCCGTTCTGATAGTGGGCACGATGCTTCGACGGTTCTGATACTGGGCACGATGCCTAGACCGTTCTGATAGTGGGCACGATGCTTAGGCCGTTCTGATAGTGGGCACGATGCCTAGACCGTTCTGATAGTGGGCACGATGCTTAGGCCGTTCTGATAGTGGGCACGATGCTTAGGCCGTTCTGATAGTGGGCACGATGCTTAGACCATTCTGATAGTGGGCACGATGCTTAGACCCTCTGCTCTTTCTTCTCCTTCCTGCCTGGAATGCAGATAAAATGAATGCATATTATAAAGCAAGAGTAGGAGAATAGCGCACTAAATATGGAGGTGCAGGAAGATAGAAACAGCTTGAACCCTTACTGCAGTGTTTAGCTGCCCTACGAGGTGAGAAGGACTAACCTGCAGATTTTAGTTATGTGAGAGAGAAAAGCCCTTTAAACCAGTGGTCGCCAACTGGTGGTCTGTGAACCACTGGTGGTCCATGAGGTACGAAAGGTTGGCAACTGCTGCTTTAAAGCCCGGGGCAATGATAGCTGAAATACTGACTCTGGGTAAGGGAACTTGAGGAGTCGCTGATGGCGTTTATGTTGTTGGCTTAGGCAACTGGGTGAATAATGGTGCCTTTGATCCAGAAGAACAACACTTTTGGGAGAAAAATAACTTAGGAGACTTTTGGAAACATTGAGCTTGAAGTGCACATGAAAAAAAACACCACACACACAACACTATTTAAAAGTTAACTGGAACTCCAAAGCTCCTAGAATTCTGATTCTTAGGAGAAAGGTCTGGGTTTGAATATAATTTGAATAATCAGCAGCCAATTTTGTGGTAGGGAACATCGTTAGAGTGCTGGGATCACCCTGAAAGAGTATGTAGAGTGAGAAGAAAGGAGTGTAAGAGGAAAGTCTTAGGAAACAGAAATTGTTGTAGAAGGTTGGAGACACGTCGTAAGAAATACAGATAAAATAATGTTTACTAGTAAGAGGTTGGAAATACATTCTGGTGAACTTGATACAACAACCGAACATGTGCTTGTGGATGACCGACCAAGAGGCCACTAAGGAAGGCCCTTCTAAAGAGCAGTGGAGTGGAGCCAAGGAAGCCAGGTTAGGGTGGGGAAAGAGTGAATGAAGGTGTTGCTAAAGGGACCATAAGTCACCCTGACTAGTAATTCTTGGCTGCAAAGGACAAAAATAATACAATAAATAAATAAACAAACAATACATGAATGAATGAATGAATGAATGAATGGAAATACCAGAAGGGGATGGAGTAGAAAGAGCAAATTCTGTTTCTTTAAACTATTTTTATCTTTTAGTTTATTGGTAGGAATTGAACATATTTATAGCCTTCAGGAAAGGAGCCATTGGAAAGGGAGAATTTAAAGATACAAGAAAACGAAATAATTGATAGAACAAGGCCAGGCCTAGGCAGGAAGGGAGGGATCAGGAATGCAGGTGGAGGGATTAACCTTAAAGGGGACTTGAATCTCCTCTTCCTGTGAGAGTGTCAACATTTCTTCCTGAGAGGGGCGGTGCACTTAGATCCTCATGGACACACAGCAGAGACACAGATACACAAAGGGCCTGACTGCCGTAGTCTGGAGCCTTGATCTGAGGTCTGATCTTGATTGAAGGTGTGTGAGAGATCAGGAAGACACAACTAGGGACATCACTTGTAAGGATTAAACCATCGCAGGAATCCTGAGCCAGCTGCGGCCAGCTTTTGAAAGCATTCGCTACTCTAAAATTCATATCTACATAATACAGTACTACTTAATTAATATTCCACATGTGGATTGAAACAAACAAACAAAAAACGCAGCTCACCTAGGGTCACCCTACAGTTTCTGAAATTATCAATATACTTCTACAAGTGCAAGCTGGTTCTTATGATACAGTGGTATGGAGAGGCTCTGAATACATTTCATTGTGATGATTTCAGATTCTTAACTCTCGAACCAGCTCATATTTATAAAGTAGCTGCCCTGAAAAGAGGGGGATATTTAGCATAATTAGAGAAGAGAAAATAGGTTCACAGTGTATACACGTTTTGCTTAGGGCCAGTTCAGTTCAGGGATAAGTGTTTGGTAGTATGTTGGAGGGCTTTTCAAGGATGGTTTAGCTTAGCATCGGTGACTCCATTACTTGAAATTAAAGTACAAGTGGACATTGAATCTGGGGCAAGTCTATGGTAAAAGTTTGCAATAGTATCTGTCCAAAACTGTACTAGACAGATGAGGTAAAGGAATATGCCATTTACTTATGACCATATATTTTTCTTAGCAGTTGATTTTACAACGAGGGGTAATTAACTGATTTTTATGCTTTTCATGTGGATATCTGATAATTTTCAGACCAAGTTTAAAAATTAAAACACATGTTTCTTGTGGATGTAACTCCGTGTCTGTTTTATTCCATGACAGTGGCCTCTTTTTGCCTCTTTTCTCAGCTTCATAATTCTGATCTTCAGCTTCCTCACTTATAAAATGGTATAAATAATATAAATCTTCTAGGGTTTTGTAAGTACTCAATGTGTCAACTGACTAAAAGCCCACAAAACAGTCCCTGGCACGCTGTGAGCATTCCCGAAAAAGTCACCCAGCTATTAAAGTATGGTCCAGATCTTTTAATGGCTTTCTCACTCAGCATACCTTCTACATACGCTCAGTGTAAACCTCACGGAAACACAGTTCATGTTGCCATAACTAACTAGAGTTTAACCTACTGTGTTTTGATATTTTATGAAGTCATTTTTTGAAGGAGTATAATTACTTGTAACAAGGCATCAAAAATAAGTGTATAATAAACTCCATCTTCTCTCTTTCTTTTCTTTCTTTTTTCCCTTTTCTTTTTTTTCTCTCTCTTCCTCTCTCTCTTGCAAAGTGGAAAGGCTTGTGTGAATATTTTAAGAGTCCAAAAAGGAAGGGGATATTTAATAGTTTTCTTTTAAATTCTTAATATGAATATTGACTATATCTAAAACTTACAATAAGTTTAATTCTAAAGAAGACAAACAACATAAAATCTATGTGAAGAGAATATGCAGGAGAACAGTGAGTATGATAATAAATTGATTATTTCAGCAAAGATCAATAACCTTAATGATTACTCAAAACAAAAGGAAATTGGGGTGCAATTGAATAATTATGTTATGAAGTCCCTGATACAATTATTTATTTCCTTTCCTTTAACTTTAAAGTTACATTTTTTCCCCAACTTTTAGACTTGCCCTGGTTTATAAATATAAAAACAGCTAGAGACCGAGTCCAGGATGTCTAGAATCATCACTTTCTCTTATGGCCACTAGATGGCAGGTGTAGGATTCTGAATACCTTCCAGAAACTAGGTGTCAGCTGTTTTATTCGCAACACTAGATGAGAAAACCGATTTGGTTCAAAGTAGGAAATTTAGAAATGAGTCTCTTTCTTTCTCCCCCTCAGTCTCCTACACATAACCTTAAAAAACAACAACAAAAAAAACACAAAAGGAACTGGTAAAACTGGTAAAGGAGTATAGGATTACTAATAAGGCTTTTAGGTTCAGTCTACAATTACAGAGTAAAAACAACAGCCCTCTTGCGTATTTATTTTATTGAAAAACTGTAAAACTAAAATCTAGCAACAAATCTGCACTTAACTAGCCAACTATTTTCATGTAAAACATTAAAGTTTTTTTTCTTTCCCCTTTGGGCCATATACTCTAAAATGGTGTGCTGTCTCTGTATAATCTCAATCATTTTATTTTCTCACAGTGGGAAGGTCCGGTGGATCTCTGTTATGTAAGGGGCAGTTAGAGATTACACTATAACTTGGAACTCAATTTCCTTTTTTGTTTCTCTTTATGATAGGACATTGTAGGGAAGTAAGAAACTTAAAAAATATATATTATATTACTATTTGCTTCATAGTTTTGATTAGGAATTTTTCTCCTGGTTTGAAATGAGGTTGAAATAACCACATTTTCTGGTTTGAACATGTGTGCCTTCTTCCCATTGAGGGACCAAAGCCCTGGAAATGTAAAGGGTCAGTCTTAGTTACAGAGGGGTTCACTGAGAGAAGGGCGTGTTCTGCAAAGACAAACAGGTCCCACTGATAGTTGCCAAGGGCACGGAATACATCTTTGCATTACACCTTGAAAGAGCATGCTCGTATCGCCTCTTTTTTTATTGCACGCACCATAAATGACTGTAAAAGTTTGCAAATCTTGCAGAGACCTTGGCAATCAATACTCCAGCAGGAAGTCTACAGAGAGAGGGGGTGGGGAAAAGAGATCCAGTCTAGCAGCTTGCTTTTTTGGCATAGAAACCTGACATTGGCATTGAGAAGTGTTGAATGTACCATTTTCACTGTCTCAGCCTGTGCATAACATATGCAAAGCAGTTTCAATTTAGACGCTCAATCTGAAATCTAGGCTTTACATTTATATTACCAGGCTATGTAGTCTGGGGACATCCCTGTGGCCTTATTCACATGGGTTTCCTCTGGGAGCTCCTGATCTGTGAACTTGAGAATAAAATAAAGACTAATTGTTACCTGTGTCATTGTGTGGCCAAGCAGGGTGCCTAGTCCTGGAGGCCATGCCTGTGGCTTTTCACAAGTGTTTTTAAGTGCCTGACTCCCCAGAGGGGCCAGGCAAGGTCTGGAGGTTGCTTTTTAGAATCTACAGGGTGTTGATGCTGGAGGGACCTTAGTCAACCCTCCCCGCCCCCTCTCCCGCTATTCGATCTGCCTGTTCTGCAGATTTGTTGGACCATGTTGAAGGCCCAACACATCAAGTAGCAGACGGGGTATCAGACCCCTGGGGTGGGGGGCAGACCTCCCTGGAGGCCTTGCCTGGGGTCAGAGGAGATGCAGCAGCTGTGGCTGTCCCCCTTCCCAGGGGTCGAAGCCTGCAGCTCTGTACTCTGATAATCTGTGTCCCCTCTTAGGGCTGCACTAGGGACCAAAAGGACTGTGCTTCACTAGAAAGAGACATGGGTGCAGGGGTAGTGATTGGCGGCGGGAGAAAAAGGCTCTTTCACCCTGGACCTGGATAGCTTCAGGCTGTTCTTGCCCCCACCCCTGCACCACCCTGCTGACTGAGCCCTTTCCCCTCCCAGTCCTGGTGACCCGAATCCGGGCCTCCCTTCTGATGTATTAAACATTCAGTGGCCTCCAGGGAGTTTGGGAAATTCTGGTGGAGGCTGCTTTACCAGTCGTTTCGCCCCCAGGATCAACCACAGGCCCAACGGTCGTGTTTGGGGGATGCACTTAGCAGGGCTCCCGACTTTTGATTTCACCTGCGCACCCGTGGTCCCTCCCCGCCTGAGGTCCTTTACAAGCCAGTGGCTTGGAAGGGGTCACTGGGCTTTATCCAAACCAGAAAGGACCGGCGGGTGAAGAACTGTATGAGGTTTTTCTGTTTTTCTCCGAGCAAACGTGCGTAAGGGTGAGTGGAAGTCCCCATGGGTTGTGCCCGCTCCCAGCGGTAGCCGGATCCAGTGTGGACGCGACCGCCGCGCCAAGGACCCGGGGCTTAACCGGGTCAGCAGAGGTGGAGCGCCGCGGCAGGAAGAGGGCACGTCCCGGTCGCATTTTGTGATGGTTTTATGCACAGGGCGACCTCGGAAATAGGGTCTCCATGCTTGTATCATGAAGACCTTTTCCCTGCAAGTCCCGCGCGCCTGCCCGCGCCCGCCCCACCTGAGCGCTCAGCCTAGGCCTAGGGCCACTGTTTTTAACTAATAGGACCAGAGCCACTGGTGGGAAACCCCAGTGTTCATTCTAGACGGTCTGGTGGCGCTAAGGAGAGAGAAAAATGGTGTCAAATAGGTGGTGGAGGCGGAAAGGAAAAGCATAGGCTACATAAGACATTTAACAGAAAAGGGAAGTAAAGGGGTTTTTAATGCCGAATTTTGCTTAGGTTCAAAGATCAGATGTGGCATCAATAGATATGCATATAATCCCCCCAAGGCACTAACTATTGAAACAGAACTTTGTGCCCGAGACTCTTTCCCTAAAAAAATGATCCTGATCTCTTTCCTTCTCGTAATGCTCACCCCTCCCCCTTCCAATACATCAGGAACAGCTCTCCATCGAGCGCAGTTTTCATTTTCAGCATCATGAACCCACGCCACGAAGAATCCTAATCAGTTAGTTTCAGGTAGAGTACAAGTGATGCGCTCAAGCTTGGTCAGCTGAAATTGGCTGACCCAGTGGAAACCGCCAAGCCCGGAGCCCAGCGGGTCCCCTTCCCGCCTCTTATTTGTTCATTTATTCTGTCACCCGAAGCCACGCCCTCCGTGCCGCCTACGCGAGAGGACTGGCAGCGGCCCACAAACTCTTAGAGAGTTTTCTAAATTAGACAAAGGCACTGCTTCCTTCGGACGGCGACTCAGCCTTAGCAGAATGGGTTATACGTCCACGAAGGTACTGCTCTCCTCAGCCAAACTCCTTGCGTGGATAAAACCCTCTGGCGGAGCCTCTACACACGGGGCCGAAATAATTTTGAACACAGAACATGCGACGGCCATTTCCTTGGTGGTCAGCGCATCCCCCACACATGGATGTTGAGTTGAGGCCCCAAACCCACCCCACATCCCGAATCCACCGAGAAAGAAACGATGGAACTGAAACATGGTTTCTCCGGTGGAAACACGTGTCCCATGGCATTAAAGCTTCCGTGAATGGGGGGTGGAGAGTTCCCGTCTTCAGACTTTCAGCGTTTTATGGGCACCAAATAGTTACCGTTTGGGCATGCACTGAGACAGCCTTCCCTACCCGCGTGGCTGGAGATACTTTACAGAGGCTGCGCTCGGGTGCTGAGTAAGCAGCGCTCCTGGGCAAGATCGGCATCACGAACAGGAGCCGCTACTACTTGCTCCTTCTCCGCCGCGGCCTCCCCCGGTGGTTTCCAGGGGCACAGAGGCCGCTTTCCTGACTCCGCTTGGGCAACGGAGACCCAAAAAGGTGTTTTGCTCAAGAAGGTCGACTTAAAGAAAATAGTATAGGATCTCTCCCCTTTGTTCTGATTTCTAAAACAACCTACTACTTGTTTTTAAAAAGAACCTTTCGGCAAGAGATTCAGGACGAGGAAACCAAGTTGAGTAAAACTCGATCTAAAAGGAAAGACACACACACACAAACACAACCCTAGCCCTTTGATGTCCCTGGCATTGTTATTAGGGTCTTAAAATAACCGCCAACCCCCAGGTCGGAAAAGAAAAACCTTACGGCTTAATTATTTATCTCCTGAGGATAATTACTTGTTTGACCTGAAGTCACTCATTCCTGAAAGCACGGGGTTACATTGTGAAGATGTTTTTAAGGCGCCACCGCTCCGGCGATATTGCGTGGTTCGCAAAAGCCTGACCCACGCGGCCCGCGCGTCTCCATGGGTCTGAGCACCATTTCTCCGCGCGTACAGCGGGGAAGGCGCCCAGGGCAGGGCAGGGCGGGCGCTGGGAGCTTCCCGCGGGTGCCTAAGTCAAGAGGCGCCTGAGGACCGAAGCCACAGGTGGCCGCGTGGCCCGGGGTGTGCACCCCTCTCCCTCTTCTTCCGGACTCTGGCCAAGCAAGGTGGTCCCCAGCGCCCGGGCCGGAGGGAACCCCAGCGGCGCAGGTGCAGTTTGTTGAAATGGTTGCGTTTTTCCTAGTGCTGTGGCCGCACAGCTGTCTCTAGCAACCTGTTTAATGCCCTTTAATCACACTTCCGGCCCCTTCCTGGCCCTCATTGGCTCCGAGTGAAACCTGCGTTCTGGGCTGGGCAGGCTTCCCCCAGCCTCCGCGCTGCCCCGGGGCGCACACCGCTGTAGCCGAGGCGCGGCCGGCGGGGGGCGGGGAGGGGGTGTGTGTAAGGAGGGCCCGGTGCCCGGGTCTTCCGAGACCTCGCTGGGCCTCAGGCCGCGCGCGGCACCTGGCGGGGCTCCCGTGGCGCGGGAGGCGGGGGCGCGGGAACTCCGGCCCCTGGGCCAGCCGCGGGGCCCTCGCGCCGGCGGCGGGCGTTAGGCATGTTGCGTGTCATTTGTGCCCCGGCGGCCTCCGGGAGGGAGGTCCGGCTGGGACTCGCTGGCCCGCCCGCCGGTCGCCCGGCGCTCGGAACAGGGAAAGGAGCGCGGCCTCGCAGCTTTCAGTTCTCCCCGAGGCCGCTGGTTACTGTTTAACATCCCCACCCACGTTTCAGTTTGTTCAGTAAATCGATCGGACTGTGGGAGTCGGGCCGCTGTCTTGTCGCCATCCAGCAAACCTAATATCCTCCCAGCATATGGTCTAAAGTCTCTGCGAGAGCTCGGGGACAACACACAAACAAACAAACAGCCACCGGGTCCCAGAGCTCCTCTCCCCCACCGCGCGGCCCCACCCCCACCCCACCCCACCCCCGCGCCTTCGGCCAACTTCCCAGACTCGGAAAAGTGCGGCCCCGGGCGCGGCTGCGGGGGCGGGTGGGGGACCTGCGGCGAGGAGATGCGGCGGCCGCCGCGCAGCTGACTGCGACGCGACGGCTCCGCGCAGGTAAGTTGCGCCCCGCGCCCAGCGCACGGGCTCAGCCCGCGTCCCCCGCCCTCCGCGAATCCCTGAGCCCCTCAGGCTTAGGGAGGAGGAGGGGTTCCGCCCGGGAGGGGCCAGGTGGAGGCCCCCGGGCCAGGCAGGTTGGAAACAGATCCCCCGAGGCCTCCCGCAGCCTGCAGAGCGGGAAGAGGAAAGGGCTGGAGCAGAGGCAGCCTGGGGCGCAGGCAGCCTCGGGCACGCGCCGGCCGCCAGCTCCGCCAGGACCAGTGAAAGGAAAGTGGGAATTGTTGCAGAGAGAAAGCTTTGGTGTCTGGCCCAGGGTCACGTGGCTGCCAGGTCCCTGGGGGCTTTGGTGGATGGAGTTTTTGTGGTCTGGGCCAAGGCTAGGCCCACTGGATGTCTGTGGACAGTGCAGGTTTGTGGGGAGGGGCTTGGTCCTGGAGCATCACCCCAAGGCTCAGCTTCTGTGGTTCTCGGAGAGAAATTTTGGGAGTGGGCGTCTTCCGGTGACCCTGCCGGGATGTTACAGGGAAAACTACATATATGTATGTATATACATTTACCTACATGTACATAAACATATATTTACCTGCAGGTACATTTATATATATCTACGTGTACATATAAATATATTTACATACATATATATATATATATATATATATATATATATATATATATATATATATATATTTAAACCGTTTAGCTTCCTTTGGGAAGAAATGTTCTTTGCAAGCTGTAGACAATGCACTGGTTAAGCGATTGTTACTCCATGTCTAACGGGATGAGCCAGCACGCGATAAGACCTTTGCTTTGGATAGCATAGGTGTTTCGCACCTGATGTGCTCTGTTTCTAAGGCTTGCTCAGCACCATCAAAGGCCCCTCTCTAGCATGCAGACAGTCTAGGCAGCCTCCAGAGGAGGCCGAGAGCTGGAGAGTGCAGCCTGCGGAAGCTCTCAACTCCTCCTGGGCGGCCCTGAGAATGAAACACCTCACTGATAGGAACATTCCTGTTTGGGTTTTTACTTCTTCCTGATTTTCCACCCATTTTACATGTTTCTCCTCTTTGCACAAGCATTTATTCACCATTAAAATATTCTTCCTCTCCAGCTATCACCACTTTCCCATCGAAATCCCTCTGTCCCCACCCTCTCTGGACACACCTCCTCTGCTTTCCTCTTCTGTGCACCTGCTATCACTCTTGATTGTGCCTTTGAAGTCAGAGGCCAAGTGTAGGGTTGGGCTCCTCTCTGGTACCATTCGGGGGAGGGGGAGGAGAGGGAGGTGGCCAATAGTACTGGTAACATTTCATTTTTCACTTTCCTCCCATTTCTCCTAAGCTCCATTTATAAGCCTACAAATATAGAATTTCTCTCAATGTGCCTTATGAAGGTAGTGCTACCCTTTTACTGAAGTGTGTCTATTAACATCTCATAAGCATTTTATTCTGCAAGTGTGATTATAAGAATATAAGACAGTACAAATTAACTTTGGGGATTACTAAGATTTTTCTAATAACTTTATTTTCGAGTTCCCTCTTTTGAAAATTCTTATTATTTCTATGAATTCTGAAAGTACTACTTGCTTATAAAGCATCATGCAAATTATTGTAAAGTACAAAGTGAACCCCTTTCTTGTTTTACTCTGTATGTACTACCATTGCTGGCTGGGTTTATGACCCGCCTTCTGTATAAACAGTAATATTTTCTTCATTATTTAAAAAAATTGGACAATGGTTCTGAAACTTATTTTTCTTTAATAGTTTTCAAATATTTATCTGTCAATATATGAAGAATTTTTTTCCTATTGTATGTACTCTGTGTAGCCAGCCAATATCCCCAGAATATTCGCTTGGATTTTCCAATTTCTTGCTATTACAAACAGTGCTGCCATGAATATTTGTGTACATTATCTTTGCACTAGTACTGCAGAATATTTATTCTGAGAGGATTGCTGGCTCCAGGGGCTGTTTACTTTAAATTTGCTAAATATTGCAAAGAGCCTTCCTCACTATCCACAGGATATGACCACGCTCTTACCCACACTGGGTAATAATGATGAAAGATGTTGTTCATCTGATTGCTGAAAAATTGATTTCTCATTGTTGTAGTTTAATATTTAGAAATTATGTGAACCAGTCCTGGGACACCTGATTTGCAGAGTTTGAGAATTTTGCTTTAAAAATATAATAAAGTAGAAAAGGAATTAACTGCGTTTCAAAATACCACTTTATTTTGAGCTTCTAAAAGATGCCACTGCATTAGTTATTACCTATCCAGTTACTGAAGGGCTAGAGATACTGGTACATGCGAAGTGACATGTCTGTGTTGCGAACAGGTGACCACAGTGTGCTGGTGGTGTGATTTTGTGGCTCTTGACTTACACGTTTGCCACCTTCATTAAGCAGGATTCCGCCCTCTGGGAATGAAGGCATGATTTTAAATGAGATATCATAGCTTTGGATCCTTAAGAAGTTGTAGCTGCAAACAAAACAACGGAGTGCATGAAGATGCACCCTTGTGGAATCTCTTCTCTCCACCCTCCCCATGGGAACTCTCACCTATTACTGTTAATCAGCTCACGCACAGACACAGGAGTGCTTCAAATATGGTCTACTCTTACAGCTGAACAAAAGATTTAGAAACATTTGTAATACATATTTTTAGCTAATACTTATTGAATCCTTAATATGTGCTACATTGTGTTCCAAGTCACTTATAAGCATTTTTTCTTCTAGTTTCTTTAAACAACCCTGTGCAGTTCATGCTAATATTCTCCCCCTCTTCGGATGGGAAAAGTGAAGCAGAAATTTGAATAGTTTAGTAAGGTCACACATCCCAAGGGTAAACGTGGAGATTGAAATCCAGGCACTGTGACGCTGGGCTATGAGAGCAACCAGGCTGCTCCATCTGGTCATTGGTTGCCCACTGCACAGGGGTGCCCAACAGAGGGGGAAGTGCCAACCTGAACCTTAGTAGGACCCACAGGCCATGCCATGTCCCCTTGTTCTTGGCTGGGCATTCCAGGGGGAGGGCACTTTTCTAGGTCACAGCACGTCTGTGAGGGCCAACGCACCTGTTCCTGCTGTGTCAGGGGCTACAGGTGTACGCATTCGGATGCTCATGTCAGTACCTTTGGAGCTCAGCACTGTCTTGCCCATTCATTGTGGATACATGTTAAAGAACAAAGACCGGCCTTATTTGCTGCCTGTCCTTCCTACCTTATATTTAGTGCAGGATGACCCACTATGTTCTCCACATGGGAGACTTAGCTCAGAGCTTGTGGTGTTGTGTTGCTGTGAATACCTTTGGTTTTATCAAGACATTTTTCTGGAAAAGGTATAAGGCGTGTGTGTGTGTGTGTGTGTGTGTACGTGTGTACGTGTGTGCCTGCATACACACAAGTTTTTTAACATTTGGAGGTACACGAAGGTCTTTGAGGATGACCAACTCATGGCATATAAGCCAAGAGAGAAGGCTTTATTGTCACATAGGGAAGTTTATATTCCTGTTAAGCTATTTACTAAAGGGGGCTGGGGTGGGGCCAGAGGATGAGGGATTTGGGCAAGTTAACTTTTTTGAGGCCCAATTTCCTCATTTTTGAAGTATATGATTATAATACCCATCTCATAGATTTAGTATGATTATTACATATGTTAATACATGAAGACCTTTTGAACAATGCCTGGCATTTACTGAGTACCCAATACGTTTTTGGTATTGCTGCTGTAGTTGTTACAGAATGAGATAAAATGTCTAAACACTGCTTGATTCATAGTAAGTTTTTAATGTGTCACCTGCTTTTATTGACACTCTCTCTGGAGAAATTATACTTACATACTCAAATTGTATATGCCTTCAGGAGTTTATGAATCCCTAGAAACCTGGCCAAGGCCTCTAATAGACCTTGGAGTTACACTGATGACTAAGAGACACAGTCCCTAAATTTATGGGGCTTTTAGTGAGGCAGTGTAGAAAAGGATCACCCTGCCTGTGGTTAGAACCTGGGCTTTGCAGTCATCCACACCTCTGTGTGAATCTCAGCTCTGCCCTCTCCCAGCTGTGTCCGAAGCAAGTTCTCAATGCCTGTGCCTCATCAGTTAAAAAAGTTGTAAGAATAGATCGATCTAGAGACAAATGGTATGTGTGTGGGGGAGGGTTTAGAGAGCAACCAAAGGACTTATATGCATACATGTTAGCATAAACAATGGACACAGACACTGGGATGATGGGGCTTGCCCGGGCTGGGAAGGGATGGGGGGGTGTGTCAATTGGGGAAAAAGGAGACATATGTAAAACTTTAGACAATAAAAAAATAATAAAATAAAATTTTTAAAAAGTTGTAAAATGAGAATAATAGTCCTGACTCTCAGAGTATATATGGATTAATTAATTCTTGTATTATTTAAACCAAGCATGTTATTTGTTAAATGTCTGACATTTTCTCTATGCTCTATTTCAATCTAGAAGAATCACATTTATCTATGATAGCAAAACATCCACATGGACATCTAGGTATTGTATCCCCATCACTTAAAAGTGTCCACTGGAAACATCATCTGGGCCTGGCAATTTAGTTATTTTTAATGTTTTGAATCTTTGAGTGTTTTTCTTTTCTGGTTGCATACTGAGTGCTTTGCTTGTGCTCTTGCCTTCCCTGGGTCATGGCTATAGGTTGCAAATAGTTGATGTATATTAGTTTAGCAGGAATGAACTTATGTGCACTGTACTAGGTGCCTGGAACACAAATATAAGTAAGCAGCATCTCCACCCTCAACCACAAATAATTTACTTGGAAGAAAAACACATATCACTGCCAGAAGCCAATTCTAGCATGTCATAATTGCAAGAGTTTCATCAAAAGGTTGATGGAACTTGGGGACTCAATGAGGGCTGAGTCACATATGTTATCGCCTGTTGGGAATGGCTAAATGCATTTCCCCAAACCTGGAAAGGATGCATTAAATTGATTGTTTGCTGGGAGACAGCTCAGGGCATCTTAATCTATATGTTATTGCCTCCTGTTTGCCAAACACCTGAACAGTGGAAGGCAATTCCCCATTCTGACAATGCTTCTGTATGAAACCCTACCCTTTGAAGTGAATAACTCCACCTTGCCTTAGGACAATTTGTGTTAATAAAAAGCAAGGGGTCCTGAGACAAGGAGAACTTGGTTTCTTTAGCCAGGCTTCTCTGACCCCCAATGCCTTTCAAAAGTCTCTGGACTCTTACTTAAGTTACACATAGCCTTTCTCCAGATTGCTGAACCCTTCTTAATGCCGGAACAAGAACCCCAGCATATCACCTTCTGTACCATATGTGATAACTTCGGCATTGGTGCCACTGATACAAATACCATGGGAAATGGAAGCACAAAGCATAATTTGAATAGTCTGGAGAGATTTTACGGAGGAGTTAATGACTTCCTGATTAGTACTTGCTGAATAGAGAAGAATCAGAAAGATGTTTGGGGCAGAGGATATTACACGTGGAATAGCTGGAGCAACAAGAGATGAAATGGGGAAGGAACTCTGGGCCAGATTCTGACAATCTTGAATGTGGGTGACAAAGATTTGGGCGATGTTATTTTAGGCCAGTGGTTGCCAACCTTCCAACCTCATAGACCACCAGTGGTCCATGGACCACTAGTTGGCGACTACTGCTCCAAAGGTTTCCTTAAACCAGTGGTTGCCAACCTTTTGGACCTCACGAACCACCAGCATGGTCCACGGACCACCGGTTGGCGACTTCTGAGGCAATGGGGAGCCATCGAAGTCTGCAAGTAGATGGAGTTATGAAAGCCTCTCCTTTTTTTTTGCTCCAGGTTAATTGACAGCATTGTGGAGGACAGATTAAAGAGGGAAAGACAAGAGGCAGGGCACAGTGGGAAGCTTTCACAAGAGTCCCCTGGCCACAGTGAAGATGCATTCAGGACAGGATAGCATCTACTGATGCTGCTGAGGTGTTTAAACGGAATTTAAGAACTGCCGCGTGTGGAAGAGGAGAGAAAGCAGGGGATTGGAGCTGACCTTAAGTCCATATTCTTTTTTTTCTTCCCCCCCCCCTTTTTTTTTTTAATAAATCTTCATTGTTCAGATTACAGGTGTTCCTCTTTTTGTTTCTGCCCCATAGCTCCCCTCCACCTGATTCCCCACCCCACCCTACCCCATGCCCTTACCCCCTGCCACTGTCTTCATCCATAGGAGTAAGATTTTTGTCCAATCTCTTCCCGTACCCCTCACACTCACTTCCCCCTGAGAATTGTCAGTCCACTCCCTTTCTATGTCCCCGATTCTATTATATTCACCAGTCCATACTGTTCTTCAGATTTTTTATTTACTTAATTTTTAGATTCACTTGTTGGTAGGTATGTGTTTGTTGTCATTTTGTTGTTCATAATTTTTATCTTTACCTTGTTCTTCTTCTTCCTCTTCTTAAAGAATACCCTTCAGCATTTCATGTAATACTGGTTTGGTGGTGATGAACTCCTTTAGCTTTTTCTTGTCTGTGAAGCTCTTTATCTGACCTTCAACTCTGAATGATAGCTTTGCTGGGTAGAGTAATCTTGGTTGTAGGTTCTTGCTGTTCATCATTTTGAATATTTCTTGCCACTCCCTTCTGGCCTGCATAGTTTCTGCTGAGAAATCAGCTGACAGTCGTATGGGTACTCCCTTGTAGGTAATTAACTGTTTTTCTCTTGCTGCTTTCAAGATTCTCTCTTTGTCTTTTGCCCTTGGCATTTTAATTATGATGTGTCTTGGTGTGGTCCTCTTTGGATTGCTTTTGTTTGGGGTTCTGTGAGCTTCCTGGACTTGTAAGTCTATTTCTTTCACCAGGTAGGGAAAGTTTTCTGTCATTATTTCTTCTAATAGGTTTTCAGTATTTTACTCTCTCTCTTCTTCTGGCACCCCAAAAATTCGGATGTTGGTATGCTTGAAGTTGTCCCAGAGGCTCCTTACACTATCTTCATATTTTTGGATTCTTTTTTCTTTTTGTTTTTCCGGTTGGGTGTTTTTTGTTTCCTCATATTTCAGATATTTGGTTTGATTCTTGGGGTACGTTGATCTACAGTTGAGTTTCTGTATATTCTTTATTTTAGACAGTGTATGCTTCATTTCTGACTGGTCCTTTTCCATTTTTTTTGGCATTCTCATTAAGGTCCTTGAAGGTCTCACTAAGTTCCTCAGAAGTGTCATCAAGTTTCTCGGCGATTTTTAGAAGATTCTTGAGTAACCTTATAAATGTGGTTCTGAACTCTATGTTGTCCAGTAGTTTGCTTTCCTCCGTTTCTTTCATTCGTGACATGTTTCTTTGTTTCCGCATTTTGGCTGCTTCCCTGTGTTGATGGAGTGGCTTTGTGTGGTAGGTGACCTATAGGGGGCAGTAGCTCAGCCTCCCCAATCACCTGATGTGGACGCTCTTGGTACACCCCTTTGTGGGCTGAGTGCAAAGTCTTAGTGTAGTTAAGCCTTAATTGCTGTTGGTATACTGGGAGGTATTGACCTCCAGGCCAATCGGCTGCCAGGACTCACTGTGTCTATAAGAACTGCTGTGCTGGAGACACGCTTATGGTGCAGGACTTGTTTCAGTGGGGCTTTGGTGCTTGCTGAGTCTGCCTCTTGAATGTGTCACTTATGGATGTGAGGAGTTGAAATCTGGTTTCTCACACTGACCACTAGGTATACTGGCTTTTGGATCTCCAATGGGGTACAGGTCAGCTATTGTCTGAGTCCACCCAGCAGGAGCTACAGCGAGAGCTAAAGTTTTCTCCTCTTTGCTTGGGGTTTGGAGGTTTTGGAGCTGTCTGATCCGGGCTGCAAGTTTGTTAGGTTAAGCTGCGATAGGGCAGGCCTTTCTTATGCTAAAACTGCTGCTTGGAGCTTGGGTGGGTTTGTAGGTTGTGTGGGGCGGGGTCTCAGGGCATCACTAGGCTAGGGCGTGGCAAACAGCGATGGCTGCTAGTTAGCTGGCTCTGTGTCTCTGACTGCGTCCCGTGCCCCAGCGCAGTAAACAATTATTCTTGTGCGCAGCTCTGCAAGCAGGCCCCCCTCACTTTCCGACCTGGTGGCAGACAATCCAGCTTCTCCCCGTAGGAGTTTGGGTCCCCCGCGTCTCCCCAGAAACTGTATTTCAGAGTAATCGGGGGCTTGTCTTCCTTTGGGTTTGAAAAAAGCAACGCCTGCCGCCAGCCCAGATCCCACACCTCCGTACCTCAGCTTTTCAGCACTTGTGCAAGTCTCAATGCTCTTTTCTCTTTCCTTCTAGTTGTAGAACTTCCACTCAGCCAGCTTTCCCATGGTTCTGGGTGATAGACGTTTTGTCTTTTAGTTGTAGTTTTGAAATTGTTGTGCGAGGCAGCAGTTTAGGTGTTTACCTACGCCACCATCTTGGGTTCTCTCTCATATTCTTTAGGATTGTACAGGACACTTTGATTTGATTATGCTTATTGGGAATGTATAGCTTTTTAACTATTCTTACAAGTTCATGCTTTAAAACTTTGTATGGCAAAACTAAACTTTATTCGGTCATTTAACTGAGGTTGTTAGGTACATACGAAGACTGTTGTTTCCATAATTTGGGCTAATTTCCAGCAAAGTAATCATTATTTCTAACCTGAATTTTTGCAACCAACTGCTCCCCCTTCCTTATCTTCCTGGCCTCCATTCAGGTCCCCAGATGGCAGTTAGATTGATGGAGAGAAAGCCAATTTGATAATTTCCTTTTAAAATAAAACAAGTTGTGAAGCCATGGCTAGTGTGGCTCAGTTGTTTGAGCACCATCCCATGCACCTAAAGGTCTCTGGTTCAATTCTGTCAGGCTGTGGGTCCAATCCCCATTTGGGGTGCATATGGGAGGCAACCAGTCTATGTTTCTCTTTCACATCAATGCTTCTTTCTCTCTCCCTCTCCCTTCCTCTCTCTCTCAAATTAAAAAAAAAAAAAACATATTGAAAATCCCCACAATTTGTTAAATTTTTAATGCCTTAATGCCCTTATTCTGCAGTCCAAATGAATTCACATCACTAGACCCCATGTAACTTCCACTCCAAGCCTCATCTCTCTCTTTTTGAGGTCCCAGACTTAAAACTTCAACTGGAAGAAGTATTTTAGTTCCACAAATGCACTGTTCTCTGTGCCTTTAAAAGTGATGTTTCTATCATTTGAAACAGGCACCCCATCATTCCCCTCCCCATCACCGCCCCCCCCGATCTTCCATTTATCTTTGCCAACTTCCGTTTATCTTTGTTCAAATACCACCTTCAAAATCTTTTCTAATCTACTGACCCCATATAACAATTTAGTGAATCTTGTTATTTCCCTGTCATAATTACCAAGTTCATCACACATTGTGGTTGGATGTTTGACAGTCATTCTCCCAGACTTGACTGTTAGACATCTGAGGGTAGGAATTCTGTTACTCTGAACCACTTTTTAAATTGGGCCTATTAATTCAAGCTTAATGAGGATGTATTCACTGAATAAGTGAGTAATTGTAATGGAGAAGGACGGTGAAATACCAATAAAACAAATGGGCTGAGAACCTCATTTTCAAGCACTACATTCTGTATTGGGATCAAGCAGTGACTAGAACCGTTCTCTCCTAAGGTTTCTGTCTGGTTGGGGATATGAATGACAATATTTCTACTCACTGTGATAAGAGCAAATGTGTAATACTGGAGAACAATTACAGGAACCTAGGAAAAGCCATACCAACTTTTTCTGGAGTAGGTTACACAAGAGATGATATATGAATTTTTATTTTTAATTTAAGAGGCATATAATTTATTGAATATAGTTATTCAGATCATTGTATTGAGATGTAATTTACATTAGTTAAAATCCGTTATTTTTTAGCGTACACTTCAGTGAGTTTGGTCAATGTACGCCTTCGTGTAACCACTGATACAGAACTCTGTTTGCCCCCGCTCTCTCCAACTGCCTTATGCCCTTTAAGCACCAGCCCTTCCTCCTCTCCCCAGGCAACCACTGATGTGACTTCTGTCCCTAATGTTGCCTTGTCTAAAATAGCATAGGAATAGAATCATAGAGTGTGCAGCCTTTTGTGTCTTGCTTTTTTAATTTAGTATAATCATTTTGAAATTTAGCCATCTTGTTGTATGTATCATTAGCCTATATTCCTTTTTAACAAAACAGATCTAGGAGGTACAATTGGCATACAATAAACTGCACATATTTGAAGTGCACAATTTTAAAAGTTTTGACACATATATGTACTCATGAAACAGTCACCACAACCAAGACAGTGGTATGGCCAGCTCTGTAGGTGTGCTCATGTTCCTCTGTAAACCCCCTCTCTGGTTCCTGAGACATCCACTGATCTCCTTTCTGTCCCTGCAAATCAGTTTGTATTTTCTTTAATTTGTATATCCAGGGGACCATACACTATTCTACTGTGAATTCCTCTGAGATTCATTCATTCTGTTGGACCAATCAATTCCTCTTTTTCCCCTGAATACCATGACATTGAATGGATGTGCTGCAGTTTTTAATTCATTGACCTGTTGAACATTTGGGTTGTTTGCAAATTTTGGCTTTTTACAAATAGAGCTGTTATGAACATTATTTTACAAAGTCTTTGTGCGGTCATTTGCTTTATATAATTACCTAGGAGTAGAATGTCTTCTCCTCACACCCGATCTAATTGGTCAGTGAATAACAGACCTGCCAGTATGACCTCCAATGAGCCTCGTTTTACCCACTTTCCCTCCCCTCTCCTGCTCAGTGTCATCACGGGAGCTGTGATAATTGCATAGGCAGACATCTGCCCCAGTCTATTCACTGCTCCCTCAGTTTCCATACCATTCCCTTCAGGGGTGATCTTCTTAAACCACGAATAAGAACATATCATCTCCCTGCTTAAACCCAGCCCATGGCTTCCCACAGTGCCAGGAATAAAGTCCATACTCTGAGGCAGTGGTTGGCAAACTGCGGCTCATGAGCCACATGTGGCTCTTTGGCCCCTTGAGTGTAGCTCTTCCACAAAATACCACGGCCTGGGCGAGTCTATTTTGAAGAAGTGGTGTCAGAAGAAGTTTAAGTTTAAAAAATTTAGCTCTCAAAAGAAATTTCAATCGTTGTACTGTTGATACTTGGCTCTGTTGACTAATGAGTTTGCCGACCATTGCTCTGAGGCACTCAGTGTTCTGGCCTCCCCATCTTCCTGACTCTTACCTCTAACTCTCCTTTACTCCCTAGGTTCTGGCCACATCCAGGTTTTCTCCGTGTCCCCAAAAAGCCAAGTATTTTTCATCTGAAGCCCTTTCTCCTTTGTATTTGATCTTCCAAACACCCTCACCTCCCACACATAAACATCACAGGAGTATCTTTATCCTTTGGTTCTCAGTTTAAATGTCACTTCTACAGAGAAAGTTTCAGGAACTTCCTCTGATTTGTAAATGTGCCTTCCTCGATGTGTATTGCAGATCCGAGATAATCACATACCCCACCCCCACCCCAGCCAGCTAGGAGGTCTCAGCAGCAGAAGCTTGGGTGCACATTGTAAAAAGGGATAAAACAGAAGGCCAGGGGAGCAAGAGAAGGAAGGGAGTCAGGGTACTCAATCCTATCTAATAAAAGAGCAATATGCAAATTAACCATCACCCCACTACACTCACAAACCACGCCCACCAGCCAGTCAGGAGCAAGTATGCAAATTAACCCAACCAAGTTGGCTGCAGCCATGGAGCAAGCAGGAGGCTTGGGTTTCCCTGGCAATGGAGGAAGCCAAGCTTTCTGCACACCCTGGCCAGCCCAGGCCTCCACTCAAGGCTACAAAGTTTCAATTATAGAAGATAAATAAATCCCAACAAAAATGATGGCAGCCACAGAGCTGGAGAGAGCAGGAGGCTTGAGTTGCCCCCGGTGATGGAGGAAGCCAAGCTTTCTGCACACCCTGGCCTGCCTTGGCCTCCGCTCAAGGCTATGAAATTTCAATTATAGGAGATAAATAAATCCCAGCAAAAATGGCTACAGCTTCAGAGCAAGCAGGAGACTTGGCTCCACTCCTGGCTACAAAGTTTCAATTTTAGAAGATAAATAAATCCCAGATAGGAGGGCCTCCGCTTGGGTCACTGGAGGGTGTGGCTGGCCTGCAAACCACCACAGGCCCCTCTCCCAGGCTGCCCCATCCCCCAAAGGAACCCCCATCCTGATCCGGGACACTCTTCAGGGCAAACCAGCTGGCCCAGCCCCAACCCATGCACCAGGCCTCTATCCTATCTAATAAAAGGGTAATATGCAAATTTACCATCACTGCGACAAATAAGATGGCTGCCTCCATGTGGACACAAGATGGCCACCACAAGATGGCCAGCAAGGGAGGGCAGTTAGGGACCAGGCCAGCAGAGGAGGAAAGTTGGGGGCAACCGGGCCTGCAGGGAAGGGCTTTGTGGGGGAGGGCACCCAGGCCTGCAAGGGAGAGCAGTTTGGGGGGGACCAGACCTGCAGGGGAGGACAGTTAGGGGTGACCAGGTCTGCAGGGCAGGGCAGTTAGGAGTGACCAGGCCTGCAGGGGAGGGCAGTTAGGGGAAAACAGGCTGGCAGGGGAGTGATTAGGGGGTGATCAGGCTGGCAGGCAGAAGTGGTTAGGGGCAACCAGGAAGGCAGGCAGGCAAGCAGTTGGGAGCCAGCAGTCCTGGATTGTGAGAGGGATGTCCGACTGCCTGTTTAGGCAGGCAGTCCCTCGAGGGGTCTCATATTGGAGAAGGTGCAGGCTGGGTCAAGAGACCCCCCCCCCCCCCCCCATGCAGGAATTTCATGCTCCGGGCCTCTATTAGTTAATATAGTGGAAAAGGATAAATGACACGTTTCTTATTCTACAGATCACTTGAAAACTGATATTTCATGACACATTTTTGTGTGAATACTGGGTAAAATGAATGTTAAATTTCTGAGGGATGCAAAAATCATGACTAAGCTAAGTATAGCAGTGTAGCTTTGATAAAACTATGAGTTTGACTTTTTTTTCTTTTTTACAAAGCCTATTAAATTAGGGGTGGAGGGTGGAAATCCAGTGAAATAAATCATTTCTCTTTATTTTCTTTGCAGGCTTTAATTTTCTTGTTGCATTATCTAATATTGACTGATCACTTATTATTGGCAGGCATTGCTTTCCATGCATTACCTGAGTACCTCATTAGTCCTCCTCACAACCCAGTGCCTCTATGATTAGTGTTCTTATTTCCAGACACAGGTTACACAGCCAGTCAGTAGCAGGAATGATCTTCTGAAACTCTTAACTGCTCCATTTTATTCTCTCTGAGATCCAGCCTTCATTTGTTCCAGCCTTCATAAGGTGGCTCCACTCTCCCTTGATCTGCTGTTCTACTCGTTTATATCCAACTACACAGCCACTTGAGTTTTTTCCTAGAACTTTTCCATGTTGCATAATTCAGAACTCTTGTTTCCTCCATGTCTCTCCTAAGCCACTCACTTTATCTGAAAATATAATCACTGTTCTTTTTCCAAAGATCTGCCTTTTAATAACATTTTACATTAATTAGTTCTCAAAACTCTCAATGTATTTAGACCTATTCTTAATGATCAGAGCAGAATCATAATGACATTTGAGGCATTTTCTTAAATAAAAATTTTAGTTGCCCATAATTCAGCATACACACATTTCCTTTTTTTGCACGTTTTTTGCCCAGTCTCACATATGTGTGTTTGTGGGCATGTCTTTGTTATTTTATTCACCATGATTAATTCGTATTAGGCTTTTTCACTGCTTATTGATTTAAAACTTCTTTCTTTTTTATTGAGTTGTAGCTAATATTAACGATATACTCAGATTTCTACATACATAAACATAACCATTTCTACATACGTAAAACATAACCAATACTCTAACAAAATAGAGTATTTCCAGTTCCCTAAAAAGTACCATTGGGCTCTTACACAGGCATAGATTACATTTGCTTATTTTACTGTGTTGCTGTGTATATTAGCAGCTTGTCCTTTTTCATTGGCCTATAGCGTGACATGGGATGAACATATAATTGTTAATTTACCAAGTCTACTGTTGGCGGACACGGGACTTGCTTCCAGTTTGGGGCTATTACCAATAAAGCTGCCTTGATCATTTTTTTAGTCTTTTGTTGGACCTGAGCCCTCATTTGTGGTGGGTATATTCCCAAGAGTGGAATGACTGGGTCACAGAGGATGCATATGTTTAGGAAGCATTTTCTTTAAGTTTTAAAGTCTATTTAAGGTACTAGTAGACATACTTCTATATTGTAAAGTGGTAAGAATATTATACTCATCATACAAAAGGTGAGAGAATGAATAATTAGAAAAGTGGTAACCTAGTTGAATGTACAAAATAATTTATGGCAAAACTTAAAAAGTTCCTTCTTTCTTTCAGTGTGAATTTATTGCAAATGAAACTGAATAGCTATTAGTTTACATAAATATATTCCTCAATGAATTTGTTAGTAATAAATAACATTTTTATTGAGATACTGATATTCAACTATTATTACAAATATCTTTGTTTTTATTCTTAAAGGATTTTGCTCATGCCATTTACTGTGTCTGCCCAGAATCACATTCTCACGAGTCCCTTTATGTTCCCCATTGTCCTGTGTGATCACTCACACTCCCTAAGTCTGAACACACACTGTCCACTGACAGGTAGGTATTTGTTTATGTTAATGAACCCAATGAAACTGTGTTTAACTTGAGTTCATAGGTAAGCACAGCACACAGGACCCTCCCCTCCCACACACACAAATCCTGAGCTTTACTGTGTATCAGTGAGCATGATTTTTAAAACGTACTTTTTATTTCGGTTATGACAACAATACATTTAAAACTGTAAATTCTGTCTTCTGCTCTTTGGCCACATGTTCTCTCCATGATTCAAATGATTCTTTTATGTCCTCTCTTATACCTCTGAACCAGGAAGTGGACACCAAATATTCCTTCCGCACTGGCATTCATGCATCGTCATTAAGCCGCTTTTATTTGCTAGGGTGTGTCAGCAATAAATATTTTCTCTCCACCTCACCCAAATTAGAGCCACAGTTTGAGGTTTAATAATATCGTTGAGATGCAGATCAGACAATGTTTCCATGGTTGAAATTCTTATTTATTGGAAGATAAAAGGACCTGAAGTGAAAAGTAGATGGGAAGTGATCATGATTGGCTGAGTCTGTGCAGCTTCCTGGCACTGATCAAACCGTGTTGATGTTTACATCAATGCCCGGAAGTATTACAGTCACTTGTTAAAGATCCATCATGTGAAGGCATTTCCAGGCCTGGGGTCATGATGGGGTGGGAGAGGCATGCAATGATTTATTTTGAAAGGAAGACAAAAATCAGATTTAAATATTTCAGATCTGTGTGCTCTTTTCCATGTTGTTATTTCAGTGATTTTACTTTTTTAAATAAAGATTTTAGAGTTAATATTTAAAGGTATTTGCTATTACATGAGAAGTGAGACCATAATAATGTGATTATTTTAGGACGTTTTTTATCAACAATTTACAACATAGCTCTTACTGGCTATTTGCAGACATCTTTTTACTTCTGTTTTCACTCTGGTTCTTAGTATCAGGATGAAGCTTGTTTTCTGAAGACCAGTGAGTGTTGAGCCTCTAAGAAGCAGGATATAAAAAAGTAAGAATAATTTGACCTCTTGTATAGTACCTGGCACATAGTAGGTGCCTCAATAAATATATGTTGAATGAGTTAATGTATTAATGAAATAGGTAAAATGTCTTGAATGTTTGAATGTTTGATTTAGATAATAGCAGGGTTATTTTGAGAAAAATGTAGAAAATAAAATTTATACAGTACCGTCAATGCATAGTGTAGCATATGAAATAACTTGTATTTACTAATTTTCATGAACTCTGAAGTTTGTGTAGCATTCCAAGCCGCAGTTCTTTTCTTCTATGTGCTGTAGATGAGCTCTTGGCCATGTATGAGTCATATACAGCAACACAGGCAGCAGACACCAATAGTCAACCCCAGTGTCATCAGTAGTACAGCAAATAAAACATTGCTTTATATGTTTCTAAGATTTAACCATGCTGAGGGTGTACCTCTAGTTCAGGTGTACAGCATAGTGGTTAGACAATCATATGCTTTACAAAGTGATCATGAATATTAATTTTATGCATTACATTCTGTGAAAGGAAGAGTGGGAATAATGTTAAAAATCTCATGTTAATGCTTAATTATATTGGTGTGTACCTGGCAGTTGGGTGTGCGATTGGAGAAAGACGCAAATGGGGCTCTCATAGACTGGCAGTGTTCTTTCTTTACTTGGGTAATGTTACTCAGTGTTTCACTTATAATTAATATTTCATCTCCACCTGATTCCTTTTCTGACATATTTCACAATTAAAAAGAAAATAAACTGTTCCTCAGTGATAACAGTATGTTAACACATTAAGCACCCTGTCAGTCACTGGTGACTGACACTATACTTTCGGTCAGGAAGACAAAACAGACTGAGCGCTTAACTTGTTACGTAATATCCTTGTATTCTTGGAGGTTTCTGCTAAAAGTAGACATTAATTCATTCAATAATTGTAATTACTCTAGGCTCGTTGAATGAGAAGCATGTGGTACCATAAGACTGCAGTAGGAGGTGAAATGATGTACTCAATGATCATAATGCAGATATTTATACAATATGTGTGTATTCATGTTTTCTCCAATATTCACTTTTGGATTACAGTTGCCAATCAAATCTTAAAACTATCACGTGGTCCTAGCACGCACGACTCCTTTGTGCTTTTTGTTATGTTGTGACTCACTACCTGGGCTGCCAAACTGGTAAAGCCCTGTTAAATGAGATGAGTTCACTGATGGTGAGCTTGGATAGAACAACAGCAGGTCCAGTTACTATTAAAGCCTCTAAATGATTACCTGCCCTTTCTGTCTTATCCCATCAGGGACTTGTAACACAACTGATGAACTGGCTTGGATCCGCAAACCACGTGTTGATATGTGCACCTGGAAACATGCACTGGAATGTTTATAGCAGCACTGTTTGTGAAAGCAAAAATTGGAAACTCCCCAAAATGTCTATCAATAGTAGAATGGGTAATGCATTGTGGTGTGTTCATGTGATGATTTACTAAAAAGCAGAGAAAGTAAATAAATCACTCCACTGTCCAACAATAGAGAAATCTCAAACAAAATGTTCAGTACAAAACAAAACAAAACAGAACACAAAAGATCAAGTCAAAGAAGAATATATTATGGTAACATTTTCATTTATATAAAAACTCAAACAACTAAATGGTGCTTCTTTGTTATCAATTCATAGATATGTGTTCAAGTTCAAAAGAAATGTAAGAAATTATTAGCACAGGGTATTAATTTACCACCTGGAGTGGAGTTCAATCAAGAAAGGGACCCAGGCCCTTCATTTAATTATTTTTATTAAATGGAACAGGTATTATATCTTATTACATATACATGTATGTGTAAATATTTGTATTTACATATAAGTCAGGTTTTGTAATAAAATTACTGAAATTATAAATATGCATGACTTTAAAAAATAGGACTTTTCTGAAAGGCCTATACAAAGATGTGAATAGGAAGACATTCCCGAGTGGGAAAACTCAGGATTATAAAGCTTTGAGTCTACCTGAATATATATACCTGGTTTGGTTCCAATCAGAAAAATGATAAATAAATAAAATTCAAAAATCAACACCCATAAATATTCTGAGGCCTAGGAGGGACAGGAGGTCATTACTTTATACTGAGTTTCAGTGTAGGTATTTGACATGATAGTCTAAAAACCTTATTCTTAAAGTGTTTTGGGAGAAAAATATGTAATAAAGTGTCCACATTAATTGAGTCGGCCAGACCCCTGGTAGCACAAATGCTCCGATCACTGTGGCAGAAAACCAGAGAGCAGGTGGCCAGACTCAGGCTCTGCTACTTAGTGACCTCATGATTTTAAGCAAAGCACTTAATTACTTTATCCAGTTTTCTAGTGACTAAAGTGAAAATAACAGTAGTATGAAAAACTCAGAATTATTGCAGAAACTATAGGAGAAAATACATTAAAAGTCTAATGTTAAATGTTAGTAGACAAACATTATTAGTCTTAACCTCACTCTAATGAAGAATTCTGTGAAATTGGATATTTTGCAAGTTCACTTTTCAGAATGAGAGCGTATGGTATAAGTAATATAAAGAGTTTTTTTTTTTTAATCTGTGTTGTGAATATCTGTTCATCTTTCTCTGTGGATGTGACAAGTAAAAACAATTATAATTTATTTTATATTTACCACATGACAAAATTAAATTTCAAAAAGCATCCCCCTCTTCACCCTTCGCCCAATGTTAGAAATGGAAAGTATAGATAAATAAGGGTGACTTTCCACACTGAATATAACTGAATTCCTACAACTACAATAATTAAAATGCTATGATACTGATTTAAGAAGGATACAGCAATGGAACAATACAAAAGCTCGGAAACTTATCTGTATGTTTATAAATGTATAGCATACTATTACATGATATAAATTGAATATATGGCTCTAATATGTAAGTCATTATAATACATCTATGGAGAAACTATTCAAAAAGTGATGCTGGCTGGATGCCATTGGAAATGAAAAATTGTGAGTGAAATATAAGCATAATAAAAAACACAAAAAGAACAAATATCTATCTGACCTTGCGATAAGGAAAACTTCATAAAACATTGTGAGAAACTGCAAGAGGAGGTAATGATAGATTTGATAGAAGACAAATATTATAAAAACTATATAGAAACATAACATAAAAATCAAACAACACCTCGACATTATTTTCTATAAGTACTACAAACTTAGGTTTATATCTTTAACATAGAAAGAACTCTGTAAATTCAAAAAATTCACAAACTTTAATAAAAACGGCAAACTTAAATAGCGTAATTTTATAAACACTCAGCTTTCCTGGTATATTAGTTAGGATGAAACGCATGCTGCTAGAACTAAGTGACCCAAAGGAATTGCTTAGATAAGATAGAAGGTTATTTCTTTCCCACCCAATAACCCCAATGTGTCTGGTGTAGGTTGAATATTTGTATTTCACGTGGTCATTTGGGGACTCAGGTTGTTACTGTGTTATTGCTTTGCCATCTCCTAGGGCAGCATTGGCACTTTTTTTGTGAGTGTGTAAAGGATCAATAGTAAATACTGTAGGATTTGGGGACCATATGGTGTCTGTTGCAATAACTCAGCTTTGCAGTTGTAGGGAGAAAGTGGCCATAGACAACACAGGAACAAAAGGGCATGGCCATGTTCCAATAAAACTTTATTTACAAAATCATACAGCTCCATAGGTATATGACCCTTGCCATAGGGCATTGTCTTGCCTTGTCTCCTTGATGCTAAATCACAGGCATTTGCATTCCAGATTGCAGGAAGGCGAGAGTAGAGGATTTCATGCACTGTATTTTAAGGCCTAGACACATAAGTGGCAAGCATCACTTCTGAGCACATCCCATTAGTGAAAACTTAGCCACATGGCTACACACCCAGCTGTGGGGTGGTTTGGAAATGTGGTCTCCACTTCCAAATAGTGCCCAATTACAAATCTTTATGTGGAACTACTAGTGGTCTCTGCCAAACTGGTAATCAAATAAATTCAACATTATTTTACAGTTTTACAATAAATGATATAAGTAATATCAAAGAACAGAAAAATGCTCAGAGTTGGCATTGCACCATTACTAGTTGTAGTACTAATCCTATATAATAAAAGGGTAATATGCAAATTGACCATAACGGCATAACCAGAATGACCGCTGGACCAGTCACTATGAGGTGCACTGACCACCTCTTGGTCCCTTCCCCCAGCCGTCAGGCACCGATCACCCGATGGCAAATGAGGAACTGGGGGTGAGTAGAGGTTGGGGAGGGGCCAAATGCGGGCAGCTGGGGAAGATGGCCCTGATCACAGGCCAGGCCAAGGGACCGTACCGTTGCAATCTTATAGTCAAGAGATGAGTACAGCCGTAACCGGTTTGGCTCAGTGGATAGAGCATCGGCCTGTGGACTGAAGGGTCCCGGGTTTGATTCTGGTCAAGGGCATGTACCTTGGTTGCAGGCACATTTCCAGTGGGGGGTGTGCAGGAGGCAGCTGATCGATGTTTCTCTCTCATTGATGTTTCTAGCTCTCTATCCCTCTCACTTCCTCTCTGTAAAAAATCAATAAAATATATATTTAAAAAAAAAGAGATGAGTACATTTATTGTCACTACTTTCCAAATGAGTCTCTGAAGTTTGAAACATTCAAAGACGAAAGCCTGTGGTTAGTGGTGTCTGAGCCCCGACTCCACTCCGTGCACTCCTACATTAGCGGATAATGAAAATAACTGCTCTTGTGGGGAGTGCATTGACATTGCAGGTCAACATCTGCAAAGAAATTCATACCATCTCACTTAATGATTCCACCTTTAGGATTGTTTTTCTCTTTGAACGTAATTAATGATGTAGTCAGTCATTACAGTTTGCCATGGAGCCATTAAAAGAATGTTTTGAAATAATGATATAGGAGAAGGTACAGGACATAATATAGTGTCAAAATAAATAAAAAAAGTTTGAAAAACTCCAAATAGAGAATAATCTGTATGTAGCAGATATTTATATACATGAATGTATAATATGTGTATATATGAATTTATGGATAATGTACCTGTAAACACATATATATGTATATGGTATTTAATGTAAGTAAGTATTAAAGGAGTAATTTGGATGATAAAACTATAGGTTATTTTATCCCTTATACTTTTCTACACTTTACAAAATTTTTGATAATAGTCATACATTTTGTTTACATTGAAATAAAATTAATAATTAAAAATAACTTTCTACCAGTTATAGTTTTTTAGTACTAATAACTATGGTTAGTCAAAAAAAAAATGAACATTTTTAGAAAACTGATCAGATCAAGTAAATTAAATTTAGATGAAATGCATTATATTTATGGACATGTTTCTCACTTAAATCAGTGTGTTTTCCTAGCATATATATGTTTTTCATGTGGCTGCTTTTGTATTTCTACTTTGCTAGCTTTTGGTCCTATATGCCTATTGGTAGGCTACCTTATTTTCTTTTTAGTTTTAACTTCTACCAAGAAAGGGCTTATCTCTGAAGTCCTATTTGTTTTAGTTTCTAGCATAGGACTAATACCTTTCTGGCTTATTTAATTGAATTCCAATTTCAGTTGAAGACAGAGTCGATCAGTGTGGCACCAAAAGCATTCACAGTGGCTCACCAAATACTAGTACTACTTTGAAAGTTGTGAATTCTAACTCTTTTCCTTTTTTCTCCCTGATAATTAATTTAGTTATTATTTATCACACTATTTTAAGTTTTGATAAAGGTGGTTGTACTGCAAACAATTTAATGTCTGGAACCAGGAAACTTTTGAGACCTAAATGGACATTAGTTTTAATTACGCTTTTGCAACAGTGAAGAACTGTCACTCCCTTGTGCAAACTTGGACTCCTGGTCACCATAACAAGATTTAATTATAACCAGTCAAATTTACTTTTAATATTCAAATGGAAGATTTGTGATTCAACAATTAGGAAGTAATCACAAAGTCCTTTTAACATAGCATTGGTGTTAGAACAGTATTTGATTTTAGTGATTCCCTCTATTAGAATGGTAACAGCATTAAGTTACACCTTTATGTTATACTAGAGGCCCAGTGCACAAAATTCATGCATGGGAAGGGGAGGCGTCTCAGCCCGGCCTGCACCCTCTTGAAATCCAGGACCCCTTGGGGCATGTCCAACTGCCAGTTTAAGCCCAATCCTGCAGGGATCCCTGTGCATCGGGCCTAAACTGGCAGTCAGACATCCCTCTCGCAATCTGGGACTGCTGGCCCCTAACTGCTCGCCTACCTGCCTGATCACCTCTAACCACTCGCCTGCCTCCCTAATTGCCCCTAACTGCTCACCTGCCTGTCTGATTGCCCCTAACCGCTCACTGGGGGGCAGCTGGCCGAAGTGAGGGGCCACTGTCATTCTGGTCTCTGGTCATTCCGGTCGTTCTGCCATTTTGGTCTCTGGGCTTTTATTATATAGGGTTATCCCATTTTGAAGAGGGTGGAGACTGTAGGAACTGACTTTCCTTTTTCCATTTGGAACACTGATGAGTTCCTTTATGTTATAGGTCCAACCTGAAATTTAACATTTTACTGACTAATTTATCTGAAATATTGCTTTTTATTTTTTCTCTCTGCAATATTCTTTTTCCCTCATCACCATATATCTCCCCTACACCCTCTTCCACCCCTCCCTTCTCCTCCACCACCCCAGTCACCACACTGTTGTTTGTGTCCATGAGATATTTCTCTCTTTTTTCTTTTTTGCTCAATACTTCCGTCTCCCAATACTCCCCTCCCCCAATACCCCTGTCACTGGAGTTGTCTGCCTGCTCTCTATTAATGAGTCTGTCTCTATTTTGCTTATCCATTTCTTAGGATTCTACAAGTTTTCTTTGTTTTACCAGCATTATAGTAGAGAAATAAGATTTAGTTCCTTAAGAGCGATGTCATACTTTAGAGCAGTGGTTCTCAACCTTTCTAATGCCACGACCCTTTAATACAGTTCCTCATGTTGTGGTGACCCCCAACCATAAAATTATTTTCGTTGTTACTTCATAACTGTAGTTTTGCTACTGTTAATGAATCGTAATGTAAATACCTGTGTTTTCCAAATCGTAATGTAAATATCTGTGTTTTCAGGCTGCTGCAGAGCCTAAGACCATCGGAAAACACAGATATTTACATTACGATTCATTAACAGTAGCAAAACTACAGTTATGAAGTAACAACGAAAATAATTTTATGGTTGGGGGTCACCACAACATGAGGAACTGTATTAAAGGGTCGTGGCATTAGAAAGGTTGAGAACCACTGCTTTAGAGAGAAAGACAAAGCTTCTTTAAGATGGAGTTTCTGAGTTCAGCTTAGTTAACCCTCTAGTTCAATGAGTTACTCCTACAACTTTGTCTCTTATCTAGAGTTTTATTATGTGAGCCTCAGCACATAAATTATCAGAAGTCAAGCTCCTTATTCCTTATGCAAACCCTCAAAAGTTAATTATGTGGATGCAGGGTATCTACAGGAGATGTTACTGAAAGTGCATGTCTTCAGTTATATGCGTTTGAGCTCTTCCAAGTTTATTTCCTCTAATATTGAACTCTGCAAACCTGAGTTTATTCAGAAAATGTTAAAGGAAAGTGGAATATGCTTGCGCTTACTCTTCGTATGCACGCATTTCGTTTTTGAGTAATAGCCAATGCTTATACACTTAGGTTAAATTTTTTCCATCCATTATTATTGTTATTAATCAAGAAATTCAATTCATGACCTGTGAAGATTTCTGAGCACATGACTTATTATTAGAAATATAATTTAGAATTACAGGGATTGTTACAGGAAGGAGAGAAAGATGAATCCAGTATAGCAAAGCCTGCCAAAAAATACTACTATTGCTTTCTCATGGGCTGCATGGAATGTTACTCAATGATTGATGGTTGGAATAACATTATATTAGAGGTGAGGAAGGCCCAGGGTGATCATGTAGCTTAATTCCTTCATTTTACAGAAAACTGATGGACAGGCAGCATTGTTCTTGGCTTGATGTTTCCATAGCATGTTTTCTACCTATTTATTGAACTTAATATGATCTTGAAGGATATGCCCATTGGTTTTCTTTCTACTTGATTGAGGAATTCTTGAAGGCACACTCGATGATCATTCATTATAATTCTTGTTCACATTGCCTAGTCTATATTCGGCAATCTTCAATAGATATGTTCAGAATGAATTAATGAGGAAATGATGATTATATAAGTTAAATGTTAAGAAGTTAAATTATTGCTCATCGTCACCCACCTGGGTAGCAGTAATGCCAGGTCACTTCAACTTGAGCTCTCTATTCCCTTGACTGGGCTATTCTAATATCTGTAGCCAGACCCGTTGGTCCAGGATAGGAAGTTGTGACTGTGTTCCTGCTGGAAGCAGATTAGCACAGGACTTAATAACATTGATTTGGGCCATGTGGAACTAGGTCCCTGCTCTACCTCAGTTTTGGGCAAGATATTTCCTATTTCTGATTGCTTATGTTTTACCTTGCAAAATGAGCAAAATAATGCATGTCACATAGGATGCTACTGAGGATTAGATAAGTATAAAATATTTAGTACATTTTCTGGTACAGCCTATGAACTCCAACTGTGTACTCTCTTGTTATCCAATCACATCAGCCTACCTGAAGATTTCAGAATACACACAGATTGTTACAGCGTCAGTGTTGTGCTCTCCACAGAAGTCCCTTTCTCCCCAGTTATTTGCTTAATCCTCTTCCCAAGTGGTGAATTCTTAGAGAGGTCTTCTCTAATCAATTTATCTAAAGTAGCCCTAACCATGCTATCATTTCATCTTCTTGCATTTCTGTTCTTTGTACTTAGCAGTCGCTGACATTTTGATATAGATTTTTACAGTGTTCCTCTTGCTCATGAGAATGAGGTCCATAAAGGCAAGGACTTTGTCCTTTATATTAACTGCTTTGTTTCTAATGCTTAGAAAAGTGCCGGGTCTGTAGCACCATTAAACACCTATTTTTTTTTTTTTTGACTGAATGAAAGATATTATTTAAGAAAATGCTGCTATTAAGAATCTAATTATTTAGAAAACTCCTAACATATGCATATTACTATAAATGTTAGCATTGTGGAGGGAATGGCATAACAATGTCAATCATATATGAAAAATGAGATGTAGGTATTGAGTCCTTTTCTCCCCATTGCTCCCATACCCATTGCTTTTGTGCAAATAACAGGTTCCTTAAATGCATTTTTCTATTCCATCAAAAACCAAACAACTCATCTTCCAAATTATATAGATCAGCCCTCAAAGCAATAAAATACTAACCAAGTTTCTGGGTGATTGACTTCCTAAGAAATGACTACCACATTACCATGCTCTTCTTGAGAACACTGTAGTTTTTGAGAACATAAAATTTATGGACTTTTTAAACCTAAGTGTTATATTTCATAAAGCTCCCCATCTGTCTCTACTTAGAGATATTTTATCTATTTATTTTTAGGTAATCACATTGCTTCTAAATGGATAGGAAGTGAATAATAACTTTAAAATGTTTCATAAAATGTTGGTATCTTTAGTTATACACATTTTCAACAATGACAATCAATGTGATGAGTAATGTTCAGGTAATTTATGCTCCAGAGAACAATTAAATCAATTGCTACAACCTGGTGTTTCCCGTTATGCATGAACATGGAGAACTATAATTTTCTGGATAATTCAGCTTAAAGCAAAATGAAATGTGCAAGTAATTAAAGAAAATGTTCTACTAACATTTATCTTGATAAACTATTTCAGTTCTATGTTTGATTTTGCAGACACATCCACGATGTCCTTGAATTAGTGAGATAATTGCAAGAGCTCACAGAAGTGATAATTTCCTCTATATTTTCTGCTAGGATATTGAAAATATTTTAAAAATAACCATAATGCACTGTTAACACAATTTATTCTATAAGTTACTTTTGCTTCTTTTAAAATATTAGCAGTTTGCATATTTTCTGTATGAAGACTGATTTCATCTCATCACCTTCTAAAAACTGTCTTGGCCTTAAGCTAGATGGGAGGTTGGTGCCCACCTTAAGATATGTACGTAAGGCCTATCCCTCTCTATACCTCTAAGGTAAATCTTTCTGGGACAGTTACCCTAAGGTAAATCTTTCTAGGACCGTCATTTAAATGAAGAAACTGAAGTTGTTCAGGATGAGACAAGTGGCAGAGCCAGAATTAAAAACCTGGGTCTCTGTGACTCTAAAGCCATTATTTGAATAATTGGAGGAGAGAGCTGATATCTTAGAGAGGTCGAACCTTTCATGGAGCCTAACCTATTGCACCGAATCTAGGAGGTGGGTCTCCTGCTTATAGAGAGCACCTCTGAAAAGCATGTGGAAAATCTGGGTTGAGAGGGTGGTGGTGATGGGGTTGATGGCTGTTCAGGTCTTGCTCAGCAAAGGGATATTTCCTCATTGGATCATTGCGATAGGGTAGGATAGAGCCATTTCTGGAAGTGAGGTGGCAGGATCTAAGATCTGGTGGATCTGGGCCCGATTTATTGGGAAGAGTTGTTGGAATTCATTTGGTGGTTGAAGTGAGGTGTGAGCTACAGAGGTGAGCCATGGACCCTTAGCAGCTTCATGGGGAGCCTGGCATCATTACTAGGCTGGGTTCAAGAGCCTCAAGATGGGATGACTAATTAAGTGATAGAGGAGTGAGCATGGGAAGGTAGGGTTACTCATTAGATGGTTGAAATTTTTATGAAAATAAAAACTTGCTATTACTGCTACAGAAATTAGGTTCTCCTTCCGGAGATATTTTCAAAATGGGTTCATGATAAATGCATGATAAAAGGAAGGAGCAGTTATACTTTAAAAAATACATACACACATGCATACATACAAATCCATATATACACACATACTAGTATGTATATACAAATGTATATATTCATAGGAGTGAAATGATGGCCATTTGCAATAGAGGAAAAATTAGAGTGATGCTAATTTTAAGGAAAACATAAGGAGTTGTTATACTTTAAGACTCACCTACACACTGGGAGGTGGTTAGGATTCAAAATATAAAATAATAGTAGCAGCTCCTATGCTGTTAGATCCCTGAATTAATAACAAGACAGCGTTAAAAACCAAGTCTTGGCTTAAAGATGGGAGGAAAATGTAAAACTTGACTGAGGAGATGAAGAAGGAAGAAAATAATCAGGAAAGAATACCACTGTTTGTTTATCTTTAATGCGCTCACCTTTATCTACATCTCAAGGAGAAATAGTTGTCAAAATGAGGGAAACCGGAAACCCTAAGAACCAAGAGACGCAGACTGATTTTCAAAGGCGTCCTTTTCCCAAAGGAAGCAGGGATCCAATAGTCATGATTTCTACTGGAAAACAAAAAACCTGTTCTGACTTTGACAATTCAAAAAATATAATACTCACACTTATATCTACTATCCTGTAAGCTCCTTGAAGGCAGGAATAGTGTCTTCTTCATTTCATTGTTTCCTGAATGTCTGGTACGTGCGGTGCATGTAGGGAATTGAATTTACACCCTCATGGGAAGAAGCAATAACCTCCACTTCCAGGCTGGCACTCGGGGCAGAGTTCAGGTAGCTTCAGCATCGTAACTGGGTCAGAGTTAAGAACACAGTTTTCATCTCACGCGTGCTTTTTAAAATCAAAAGTGAAAGCTCAAGAGAATAATGATAATCCTTCTTGCTCCATTTTATTTTTCTAATGACTCTCTGGTATTTTTAACCACTGTTTAATGGATATATTACCCAAAAATGCTGATTATCTTAAAGTGTGTATTTTTAAGCGAAAGTAGTGCTGTTTATTTCAGGTGGTAAAGGTTATGAAGAAGCTATTGTAATTATATACAAAACACAACAATATAAAATATTACACACCTTTTCCATTATTTTTTGTTTTATAATGACTACTAGAGGCCCAGTGCACCGATTTTGTGCACTGGTGGGGTCCCTCTGCCTGGACTGCAGGGGTTGGGCTGAAACCAGCTCTCCAGCATCCCCTGAGGGGTCCCAGATTGTGAGAGGGCACAGGCCAGGCCAAGGGACCCAACTGGTGCATGATCAGGGCCTGGGAGGGACCAAGGGAGGGCTCCAGGGCGTGTTCAGCCCATCTCACCCAGTATTGATCAGCCAGACCCCAGCAAGCTAACCTACTGGTTGGAGTGTCTGCCCCCTGGCGGTCAGTGTGTGTCATAGCGACTGGACAAACAGTGGAATGAATGGTCAGATACTTAACATATTAGGCTTTTATTATACAGGATATTTCCTAATAAAAGAGTAACATGCTAATTGATCGTACCTTCACGATGCCCACCAGCCAATCAGGAGTATGCAAATTAACCCAACAAAGATGGTGGGTTAATTAGCATATGCAGGTGGTGAGCGGCCAGGAAATGGGGCGGGATGCTTGCGTTGTTGCCATGGCTCTGGGCCTCTAGGCAGTGTGGGAAGGCAGAAATGTGGCTCCGGGCCAGAGCAGAAAGGCTGCTCCGGCCAGAGCGAAGGCAGTGCCGGCAGCCAGGGGAACGAAGGCCTATTCTTGCATGAATCTTCATTCGTGCATCAGGCCACTAGTCAACAAATATCTGTCTATTATCATCTATCTATCCACCCATCCATTTATGTATGTATCTTTCACACCTTTCTAGGCAGAGTGAATTATATAAGGGGACTTAATTTATATTCCCTAATAGGAAGACATTTCATAGTAGCTAGGTAAAAACAATACCTATAAAATTGAACAGAATGCATGCTAAATACTAATACCAAAGATGTCTTGCAGCAGTCTGTGGCTGTTTCCCTTGTCAGTATGATATTCCTAAAGTATCACAAGTTCTTAGGAAGGAGAGAGCATGTTTGGCCTGTCAAGAATATGAAGCCTAATTTATATACAGAATTTTAAACTTGTGTCTGAATTTTTCTCATTATATAAAAAAAAATTCTGATTTATCTATGCTAAACTATAAACTATGTAAACTATATAAAATCTGATCAGGAAATCAATAGGAACACAAAGAAGATAGTTGATTTGTTGGGTGATGAGATTCTGGATAATGAAGTATTTATTCCAACTTGACTCCATCGTGTTGCTGTGTAATGATGTCTACAAATGCACTGTGTACTTTGGCTTCATTTTAGTAAAGAGAAGTAATAGCCACATTCTGGTATAAAATCAAGTAATTAATTCATAGATATGTTCATTTGGGATGTTTGTTCATTCATGCATTTAATCATATACATGCTCATTCATACCTTTGTCTTAGTTCGGGCAGCTCTAACAAATTGCCATAGACTGGGTGGCTTAACCAATTGATTTCTCACAGTTCTGGAGACTGGAAGTCCAAGATCATGGCGCCAGCATGGTGGGGCTCTGGTGAGAGCCCTTTCTGGGTTGCTGACCTGTCATGTATCTTATGGCCTCTCCTTATAAGGGCACTGGTCCCATTCATGAGGGCTCCACCTTCATGAATTATTTACCTCCCAAGGCCTCACCTCCAGATACCATCACATTAGGATTAAGGTTTTGACATATGGACTTGAGGGGGGACACAAACATTCTATCCATAACACAGTGACCCAGACACTGCTGATGTGATGTTAGCATGGACAGGACCTGTCTTCAGAATGCTCATAGTCTAGAAAAGCTCCCACTTCTGGGCTGTGAACTCATTTATATTTGTGTGCATTAATGACTTTGCTGTGTGATGCTGTCTGGAATTCACCCTCAGATGCTAGATAAGAGGCACCCGAAGCAAAAGTTTACTTAGACCAGAGCAAAAGAACTGTGTAAGAGCTCTGAGCTCTTCTTTTGGTTGATATCAATGATGGTTCCCTAAAGAGTCATCTTACAATGACTTAGGTCATGTCTTGAAAGGATGCACATATCATTGAAAAACCATACACCATGGGTAGGGAGAGTTACGGAGTAAAGCATGTTTTCTTAGTCACAGCTTACATTCTGTAGTGTGATCATGGTTTTTTACTGAGACTTTGCCTAGTTGTGAGGCCTCCTGAATACTAATTAACTCATGCCATGTTGTGGTCCTGTACACAGAAAGCTTAAAGCAATACATTGCATCTGAGCGGAAAAAAATCTCTTTATATACACGATCTACACAGAGAATTCCTGAAAAATGATAGGTAACTAAGTGGTTTAAAAGAGTTAATCTCATTCCCCACAAGTCTAGTTAATGAAGATAGTCTTGAACCGATGGACATGATTTTCAAATCTAGACTGTTTATGTGGGGAGAGTGTGGTGACAGGAAATACTCATTTCCTTTAATTGAATTTACCACTTAATCTATAAATGTAAACCATGTTAAAGGATCCTTGGGAAAAAAAAGCCAGCATTAACCTCCCCAACCCATTAAAGGTGCTCCAAAGACAATAAGAGTGAAATTTCATTATACAGACTTCAAATGCGTTTTTTAAAAAACACACAGGCTTTCCAACTAAAATGATGAATGCTGTTCTGATTCTAATTGACAAGTATTATATATAAAAGAGATCTTGCCTTCTTTCTTTTCAAAACTGTGGGGATTTCCAATGATGGGACAATATTATGTGGTTGGAAACATCTCAGAAGAATAGAGAACTTATCAGTATTTACTTAGGTTCTATTACATTCAGAGCCATAAAAGCAACTACACTCATAAATTTATAGCCAGTCAAGGATATTGCCTCTTCTCCAAAGAGGCTAGATATTAAAGGAGTGAGTGAATAAGCTCAAATCATGAAGTGGTTTCAATATTGGAGCAGTTTTCCTTCATATTTCAACTTGTAGCCAGTATGTTATGAAGAATCCCAGGCTGATGAACTTAGGGGGTTTGGAAGCCAAAAAACAAAACAAAACAAAAAACAACAACTTAATCATTCTTTCTTACAAGTTTTATTTTTCTCCTATAATTAGTAGTTAATACCTACCCTGTAAAACAAGCATGTCAAACTCACAGCCCACGGGCCATATGCCTCGTTTATTTGTCTAACTCAAAGGTTAACACGGGCCAAATAAATGAGGCATGCGGCCCACTGGCCTCGAGTTTGACATGCTTGCTCTAAAGAACTCTAACTGTAGACTAATAATCATCACATTTTCTTGAATAGATGTCTTTATAATTTCAAATTTGCAGATAAAGAAACCAGCAGTCCATAGAAGTTAGGAATCTTGTCCAAAAATTACATAGTGGAGATAAGACTGAGGTCCAGATCTTTCTGATTCCCTTAGCAGACCCTGCATTAGATTCCTATTTCTGCTGTAACAAACCACAGACTGTCTGGCTTGAAATAACATAGCCTCATTGTCTTAAAACTCTGGAGGTCAGACGTCCCAAGGAGGTCTCATTGGGCTAAATTCAAGGTGTTGGCAGAGCTGCATTCCTCTGGAGACTTGGGAGATAATTTCTTCTCTTGCCTTTTCCAACTCCTAGTGTCTTCCTCGATTCCTTGGTTCATGGCCCCTCCTTCCATCTTCCATCTTTCAAGCTAGCAACCCCATCAGTCTGACCTCCATTTCTGTCTTCACGTCTCCTTTTCTGACACTTCTGATGCCCTGATCCATCTTTTAAGATCCTTTAGATTTGGCCTCCTAGATTATCCAGGATAATCTTATTTTAAGACTTTTACCTACATCATATCTACAAAGTCAACTTTCGCCATCAAAAGTGACATATTCACAGCTTCCAAGACTTAGGGCACCTCTCCTACCACAGAAGCTAAAGAAGATACAGGTAAACATAGTGCAGTTGTAAATTAGTATTTTGATACTGCAATTTATTAGACTCAAAATATACTCAGTGAGATTAATGATCACTAAAATGATTATAGTGGCATGATTTAATAAAAGTAGTTTTGAATCTAGAAAAATTCTTGCTCCATCATTACTAATGTCAGATAAATCTCTTAGTGCCATTTTTTAGCGTTGATATGGTGGGAAGCTATACCATTTTTTTTCCTCAGGACAAATGGAAACATATTTCAACACATCTGGTAGGAATCAACAAATGCTTCTTCTCTCACTTTTAGAAAACAACAAAGAGAAGGCGGGTAAAATAGTACATGGGCCACTCAAATGTCACCAATGCTGTCTGATAATAAACTGCAAAAACTTGTATTTTCTGGAACTGTTAAACATTCCAAAGGTCTTTTTTTTTATTTAACAAATAGTATTCTGCTGTCCAATATTCTGTTCTTTTCCCCCTCTGCTATTCATTTCTCTTTTTCAACAAGTCTATACTCTTCACTTTCTAAGACAAGGTATTAATATTCCTACTCATTTCCTCGAGGTTTCCTTCCCCCTGTGGCTTACTTTGTAAGCTAAACTTTCACTTCTGTGTTGGCAAGCTTGTTTATATTTACACTTTTTTCTATAACCACTAACAAGTCTTTCTTTTTAATTGTGTTGACTCTAAAAGTTGAAACCGTGTAAACGTGTTAGCCCTTCACAAATATTGTCCCAAGGTGAGTCACACAGTGTGCTGTGCATTCTTGAACATAGGTCCACCCCAGGTTTGAAGCCTCAGGCACATGTGGGAAAAAGTTTACCATATTCAAATGAGTTATCTTTTTTGGTGTATTTTTTAACTCAGTTGCTTAAAATCTTTTCAATTTACACTTTTACCCTTGCTTTATATTTGGGCCTTGACTTTTTCATACAGGTTTGTTTTTTATCTTCACTTGAAATTGTGTTTCTTTTTGCTTCCTGCTCCAAATGTGTTACTCTGTCCTCCTCTCTCATCCGCCCCTCCCACTAAGTCTTATGTTGTCTGATTTTTTTTTTTTTCCCTCCCTGGAAACTTTCCGTGTGGAAGTCCACATATTTTTGAAAATCTCACAATTCACAGTGTCCCAAAATTTCAAAAGAATGTTGAGTGTGGGCCTTTTTCACTCACTGTCTTGGGATCCCCATGGCCTGTTCAGTTTTGAAATGTATATTCTATGCTTTAGTTTGGGGATATTTTCTAGCTTTTTCTTTGATGATTACTTCTTTCCAATTTTTTTGTTTTCATTTTCTCATTCTCCCTTTCTCTTAGTGGGACCTCCTATATTCGTTTTATTTGAGTGTTCTCTTCTATTTCATATTTTTATTCTCTTAGTATTTTTGCTCTTTACATAAGAAATACTTTCATTGCTGACTTTTTAGGCTTCTGGTGCATTTTATGTTTTGGTTATTATATGTTTAACCTCTTTCTAGTTCTCTATTTCTATTAATTTTATTTCTTTTATTTTCTTTAAAGTATAATAAATACTGTACATGCATAAAAGCAAATAAAATACTGTCTTCAAGATTGTCTTGGCTATTCTTATTCTTTTGAATACTGTATAAATGGTTAGAATGAACTTATTGATATTTATTAAAAGTCATGCTTGGATTTTCATTGAAAATGCTGTAATTTTATTGATTAATTTGCAAAGAATTGAAAACTTTGATTTATGTAATTCATGAACATGATATAATCTTTTGTTTATTGATATCTCCAAATTTGGGGCATTCAGAGGGAATATGCTAATGGACCCTCGTGCCATCACAAAGATGGCCACTCCCACAGCAAATAAGGAGGGAATATGCTAATTGACTGTCCCTTCCTTAAAGATGGTGGTGCCCACAGTCACAAGATGGTGGCGCCCAGTCCCCTCAGCCCTGCCTGGTGGCAGGTGCATGGCAAGGCTCCACGTGCCTGCCTCCAGAGTCCCTCAGCCCCCAGCTGCCCAGGGCTGGCCTGAGGCACAGACAAGCTTCAGATGGTGGCTGCCCAGCTGATGCCTGAGGTGCAGGCAAGCCTCAGATGTCACCTGCCCAGCTGCCCCAGGCCACTTGAGGCTCAGGTAACCAGGGCCAGCCAAGGCTTGCGCTGCCGGCAGTGGCAGCAGCAGAGGTGTGATGGGGCAGCGCCTTCCCCTGATTGTCAGGTCACCTCCCACCCCTGAGGGCTCCTGGACTGTGGGGGGGGAGTAGGCCGGGCTGAGGGATCCCGCTCCAGTGCATGCATTTTCATGCACTGGGCCTGTAGTAATTTTATAGAAGACCACAGTTTGAAGGAAAAACAAATGCCTCTGTGTTTTTTTTTACTCCAAGATAAAGCAGAAGCTACAATAATCAACTGTTGCTACAAAGATGCTGCCTAACAACAGCAACAACAATCCCACACCGTGAAACGCTCAGTGGCTCAGTGATGCTGTGTTTATTTTTACACTCCCAGGGGTATAACATGGCTGGTCCAGGCCAGGCCCTGCTGGACTAGAGCTACACGACAGGCTTCTGATTGGCTTTTAGGTCTGAGGTACAGGCTGAAGGACCAGTAGACGGGTGGCTGTGTGTGTGTGGGGGTGAGGGGGGGTGCAGATCACAGGTGCACTGGAGAACAAACCACGCCAGGCAAACAAAATTTCTGTTACATCATGTCCACTAAGTTTCTATTAGTAAAAGCAGTTTTATGGTCAAACACAACCTGTGTGGCATGGGGAAGTATAGTACACCCACAGTGGGAAACACCATAAAAGTACATGGCACGGGGTGTGGATGTCTAATCCTAGAACAAGACACTGAATAATTGGAACAATAATCCAACTTATATCTGAAGGAAAGTATATAAATATGAGCAGTCTTGATGTGCATAAAGTTTTGTTTGTTTGTTTGCCATTATGAGAAACTTCAAGTGATGTTTTTTTTTTTTGTTTCACTTATAAGACTATAGAGGTTATTCATTTACTCATTAGAGTCATATAATTAGTGTCATAGAAGCGACAATCAGAGGTGAAAGGACCTCAGTGTCTCATGGATACAGGACCTGTATTTCAAAATGTTAAATGAATATGCCTTAGGCATCTTAGTTTCACTATGCGCCGGTGATGTCATTAACTCTTGGTTTGTCCTAATCCTCAGCCCCTTAATTTCCCATCATCAGATCTCTCTGAGTTATCCTCAAGTTTTCCTTCTTCCTCATCCCTATATCCAATAGGTGAAGAGACCCACCATTCCAACTCAATGCACCTTTCAAATCCCTCACTCAATTTTATTCTATTAGAAGCTTTTGTTTTTAACCAAGAGTTTTACTTCACAGACCTTGGAGCTCGTAGCATCCCCCCTGACGACGGGATGAAACCCAGGTGTCTTTCGGATGGCATCTAAAGCCCTTTACACATTGGTCTCAGTGTTTTCTCGCCCAGGGAACAACCAGCTTCTGTCTCCTCTCCCCATCCATCACTCAAACTAGCAGAATGATGACTTTAACTCTTTTCTAGACAGTCTCTCACTACCTTGGCTCTCACGCCCTGTCTTCTCCACTCAGTGACCCCCTAGCCACCCTGCACAGCCAGTGCAGGTGTCACTGTGCTCTCAGGCTTGGTCTGGCTCACATGCAGGGTCCTCTCCCAGGCTTCTCCCAGCATTCTACTCAAATATCCAGGAGAGAATTTCCTTCTCCGATTCTTTACTTTGGATTATAAAAATATTTTTAAAATCCTTATGAAAACCAGATGACATATGATTTTAAAAAGAAAAGAAAGTCTGTTCTTCTTTGCTTCAGAGAATTCAGTTAATATTGTGGTACTACTAGTGTTAAGGTTGTTTGCTTCCTTTAACAATATGGCATAGGCATTTTTGATATTGCATTCTCTTATGATAATGAATTCGGCTGTTTGTCTCTCGCCCTACATCATTCATTCTTTCTGGAGCCTCTGTTCTCTGTTCACATGGTTTCCAGTGAACAGTGCAATGTCTGCAAAGAGCAAGCATTTAACTCACAGTTCTGTGAATGTTTAATGAAATGGGAACTTATTTCTAAGCCCAAATAATGCAACGAACCAAAAGAAGTGTAACTAGAATCAATGCTAAATTCCGGAAGTGGCAGTGTTTTACTAGTGTCAGCGCCTCTTGTTATGTTAAGTATCATTTTTTGGAATCCTGGCATTGTGACAAGGCGATAGTGATGCTGTAATTCTGTGTTAATCCTATTTTCCACTGTTTTGACCTTGGGAAGTTATTTGCCATAAGGAATCCAGCCATATAGGCTGTGAATATTGATCAAATCATGCCACAGTTTTAGCACTGGTAAAAAATACAAGGAGTTAAATCATTCTAGTTCTTTCTTTCTTTTTTTTAATTTCTTCTTTTAAAGACATGTAACTTCTTTGTCTGATCTCCTATGGTCCTTGTCACAACTGCATTGCTTTTAATCACTCATATACTCAGTGAGTTACTGCACTGCTGGAACCTTAATAATGTTCTAGTTTGTTTGGATGCTCTTCCTGATAAAGTCCCTACAATCTCTCAGTATAATGGGAAGACAATCAAAATAAAAAATGCTTTAAGAGTTCGGGTAGTAGAGCATGCTATTATTTTCACATGCTGCAAGGGTATTGAAATACTGACTTTCATGTTTTGATTGAGTTTGTGATGAAATCCAAGAAAAATTGAAAATTTGAATTATTCTACTGCCAGTAGGGGCTGTATATCATGAACAGAAAGCAGGCATATGTAACCGACCCTTGTATCATAATCTCAGGAGTGTCAGATTGTCCTTCTTTTGTGTGATTTCCTGTCTAAGCAATTAATTCATTATATAGCCGTCTTATATTTGCAGTCTCCACGTGGAATTTTATAAAAATATAAAATGTTATCCTCAGAGAACACTGTTTAATAGTTAATAAAAACGACTTCCTTTGACAGAGTGTTTCAGATTTTTCAAGGTGCTTTCCATTCAATGAGCTCATTTAACTCACTAACCTTCTTAAATAAGCAGTGGAATTGTTATAATTCTCCACCTGTCCCACCTTTACTGCCTCCTTCTCTCTTATTTCCCCCCGTTTCTCTTTCTTCCCTGTAAAGAAGGCAGTTTGGTGTATGGAAAGAGCACAGAATGTGAATTCAGGCATTTAATTAGGTCCTTGCCCCATTAAATTGCTTTGACATTGGGCAGGTCAATTTCAGTTTTCTGAAATTTGGTTTCCTAATTGGCAAAATCAGAATAATGCTGATGTATTCTTCTCAAAGTTGTTAGGATAAAGTCATGTGAAATATGAGGGAAAGGAAAACAAACCACATATCATGTCTGTGTTAGCTTCTTTTAAGGTAGGTGGATAATGGAAAGAGAACAGATTTTGGCCTCACTGCTTCTTAATTGGGCACTTACATCAAGTTACCTGACCTTTCTGAACTTCATTTTCCTCATGTGTAAAATGGCCTAATGATTCATATCTCGTGAAGTTGTTGAATGGAAAAAATAAGGTAACATGTATGCTTACCCTAACATAGTTCCTGAAACATAGCAGTGCAGTATACTCTACCACAGGTACTTTCTCTTTTTCCCTCCTTCCCTCTTAACCATCTCTTTTTCCTCCCACCTTATTCTTCTTCCTCCATCTCAGCCTTGCATGGCAGAGAAGATGGGACACATGATTGCACAATCGTGAGATTTAATAATTTAAAAAATAGCACTCAGACTATTTTGAACAAAATTCTAAGCTCCAATGAGGCAGGAGATGGGGATCCAAGCCCCCACCCCCATTTTTTGAGAGAAGATTACTTACTGTCATGCTCTGGAACCTCCAGTGAATCCTGAAACCTTGGTGTGGTAGAATTTGAAAACCACTGATGTAGCCCACCCTCCTCTTTTACAGATGAGGACCCTGGATTTGAGAGAAGTTGATTGACTGGCCCAGACTTGCACAGCTGGTAAGTAGTTAGCTAAGGCTGGAATGCAGTTTTGTTTTTTTTGCTTTTGCCCAATTGTTCCCCTTACTAAGTGAAGGTACAGAGTGCAAATATGTCAAAATAAGATTTCTCTCTTAAAGGATGTTATAGTTTATTCATGGAGATGGAATTCTGATGTGAGAGATGAGGAAATGTAAAGTAGCGTGATATAGCTCTGAAATGGCTGGAGTAGGTAATGCTTCAAGAAGGGAGGAACAAGGAGAATCATTGTCTTTTGAGGATGGATACTGCAGATTCCTGTGGGCAGGGACTTACTGTTTGCTCATTGTCATTTTATCCCTGGCACATACAGAAATGCCTGACTTCCATCAGGGGATTATCACCCACCTCTTTGAATGAATGAATGAATGAACAAATGAATGAATGAGTGAATGACTGAATGAAACACATAATGAATCACATTTAGAAGGAGATCAAGGATTTAGATAATCAGGCTGTTTAAATAGTGGGTTGCTCTTCCTTTTTGGGTGATGAAATGAGTTTAGTGGCTCATGATTTACATATAAAAAGTTAACAGTGTGATTATGTCATGAAAATTGTTTAGATTTACAGGTGCCATCGACATAAAACACACATGTACAATTACACTTATGTGTGTACTTGGTCACAACTTAAAATGTATGTCTCACCATAGGCCATGATTTTTAGACAAGGGAATACTAGGGTCTCAGGTAGGCATGCAAAGGCTTTGTGGAGAACAGTGACTTTAACAGTTTTTCCAAAGCAGAGGTGAAAAGAGTGGAGCAATCAAGATAAAGTTTATCCAGAGGAAGCGGAATCCATTGGTCTTTCAGCTATTGCAGAACCATTGGGAATCCTCTTTGCCTTCTGCTGTCTCCATCCTCCACTCTGAAAGGATTTAACCAAACTATGCTTTAGAATGATTAGGAAGATTAATCTGTCAGGAGTGGGTAAATTGGACTGGAACTGGGGATCCAGAAAGAGGGCTATGCAAAGGAGGCAGCACAGGGTCAGGAAGTTGTGAGACTCTTCATGGTCAATTAGGGAGACTTTAAACAAAGGCCCCTGGGCACAGACTAGAAACAAACCTGAAGAAGACAGCAAAATTCTAAAGCGATGACCTTGGAAGGAGGGGTAAATTTGTCTATTTTACTAACGTTACTTGAGAATTTATATAACTGAGCATTTCCCATATTTTGTGTAAGTTAGAAAGGTGAGTATTGAATGAAAACTGTGGATTTGCCCCAAATCCAAATGTCCTTAAAAAAATTGCTAAAATGAAAGCTAGAAAAATAATTAAAAAGAGTTGAAATATGTTCACATAAGTTGAGCCTTTCTTTTTGGTTTGGGTGTGCCTGCCATTCAGAGGAGATTCAGAAATCAAGAATTACAAATAATTAATTTAAATTAAAAAGTAATTGCTTAAAGTACTTATTTCAAAAGGAAACTAAGTAATGCCCCTTTGCTGTTTATTAAAGGAAAGCTATGATGGCATTATAGATGGCCCATGAACACGTGTCGTATGTGAGTTTACATAATTAAGAGAGAAATAAACTAAGTGTGTATTTGTGTGTGTGTGTGTGTTTAATAAAACTGTCTCCAGGCATGGTGAGGTACAAAGGTCCATCATTTAAGCTTCAGAACTAAATAAACATGTGAGGTTATGATTATTTTATTGAGCTTTCTAACTTTATGACATGCTAATGGCTCATGGGTGAGTTATATTGGTGAGCACTGGAAACCTACAGCTTCAGTGAGGTTTTTTAAAATTTATTCATATATTGTTTTTATTTTAAAGTGCCAAAAAGAAAATGCCCAATTCCCAGTCTCATTTTTCATTTACAATAAACCATAGAAATACAATTTTTACTACAGAGGAGGAAGTAGATCTATATGTTAAATGAATATAACTGGCAATTCGTATGCGACTTTCTAATTTTCTTTCGATTTCTAATGCAAACTTGAACTTCTGAGTTTGAGTGTATGTCTCACTATCAACTTCAATATCAGGCTTATTACACTTGTTAGGCTGAACTTATTGGCAAAACTAACGTGGTTATACTGTGTTCGTATCTGTGAAGAGATAACGTAATGAAGCACAATTTTGAAAAGGTGTTTTTACATATATTGTAATTTTATTCATGTCGTATTTTATTCAGAATTCGGGAAGTAGGAATTGCTTATTGGGTAACCTTTCGTGGGAACTTTCTGGCAACTTGTTCCCCAAGGAAAGAGGGCCCGGATGGTCCAGTTCAGGGTTCCCTAATGTGCCAACCAGAGAAGTGGCTTCCCTCCTCTGGGACTGAGAGAATGGGTTGACATGAGGTCAGGACAGAGTGCCTGTTTCACAGAAAGACACACCAGGAGAGAGGAGTAAGTGTCCCCACCAAAGCATTACTATTTCTAATAGTCCAGAGTAGATTTAGCCTGAACATTAAGCATTAGGTTTTGTTAAATTTTATTTTTCAATTACAGTTTACATTCAATATTATTTTGTATTAGTATAAAAATTTCATTTAATGTAGAGGTTGATAATATGGCTTATTTATCTTTCAAAATAAAATGGAAGACTTCCTATTTAACTTTAGAATTTTTAATTAGAATACCCTTCAATCTACTTGTTTTATCATCATCTTGTCAATTTTACTGACAGCACCTACAGTGGAGTTTGTAGCGTGAACTACAAACATTTGCTAGTGTAGCTTCAAATATCTTAAATATTTCCTTTTTATACATTATCCTAAAATTAAAAAGGAAACTGTTCAAGGTGATACATGCGTTCCCTGAGGTCAAAGCCTACCTTAATTTTTTTTTTTTAATTTTATTGTTGACACTATTACAGATGTCCCCCAACCTCACCACCCCCTTTGCACACCTCCACCCTTTTGAAAGGATTCTTAGCTTAGTTTTTTAACCATGGATTTTTAGTGCTAAAATATTTATTAAAAATCACACTATGGAGAAAGAAGTATTGTTGTCTGTTGGATCCTGTATATTTAGAATCAAATCCTTCCAGTCTCTTTATATGTACAGAAGTAGAAGAACAATTACCAGTAATTTCTAGACCAGATTTGGAAACAGGTGTACAGGGAGCAGAAAGGCACTCAATGGACATTCAGGCAGGAGAGAAACACCTATTTTCTGAGAATGTAAATGTTCTAACTAGAACCTATGTCCAAGTAGAATGAAACCAAAATCATGTTACACTTGACTAAAATAAACCAAAACTTTGATTATATTTCTAAAAAGAGTGTTGATTTAAAATATGTATCCATTTATTTCAAATGGATCAGATTAAAAGAAAAAGTCCCCAATTTTATCGGAAGTCGGTCAAGAGAAGTTTACTTTCTTTTCCAGCACAGATGGAATCGTGTAAGTGGCTTGGATGGCTCAGAGCTCTTTGCATGGCTCAACACCTCTTCTTTTCAGCTGTCCTGTTTACAAAGTCAGATGTTCTGTCCCTAAAAAAGAACCTGCCACCTATTGCACCAAGGAAAGAAGTTCCTGGTTCCTGCCCACAGGGACTCAGCAGCGCGGCCCTTTCTTCCCTCTGCCTTTGTTACACTGCCCCCTGCTTCTCAGCCTGGGGTCTTACAGTGTAAATTGTTCCGTTGACTCATTTCACCTGCTCCCTTAAAAAACACACAGTCTGTATCACTTTTCACTGAAGTTCAGTATCATTAATCTAAAGGTGCTCTTATTTGTGAGGGGGAGAGAAAAAATAAATAAAATAAAGGTGCTCTTATTTAATGATATTAAATCCTATTTAACTTTAGAATTAGGTCTACTCTCTAAGGAAAATGTTAGCATTTAAGTAGACAGTAGATACTATTTTTAAAACTAGGTATCAGCAGATATTTCCCTTAAAATGACTGCAGAATTAAACAGGCTAATCATAAGAGTTTAATAAGTGTTATTCATTATAGTTGCTTACAACTAGGCTCCCTGTGTTAGTATACTTGGTCAGTGATAATGTCCAGCATTGACGAATAGCCAACCTCTTAGTACAATTTTTTATACAGATGACACTTTCATATGAATTGTGAAAGTTTCAAAAATAAAGTTAAGAAAGATTCAAGTTAATGAAGCCAAGTGGATAGCAACTTTTCAGAATGTAAATTTTTGCTCTTTGGATAAAGTGAAAATTTGGGAAATTAATAATATTTTTTTCTTTGACCCAATATAACATCATGAGAAAGTAGTCTCAAGTATACTTAAGAATTTTTATCTCAACATTTCTTAAAATAGAAATTATTAGAAGCATATCAAATGGTTAAATAGAATGATTAAGTATATTATTATTTATCTTCATTATGAGCATTAAATAGCCATAACAATTTATTTTTAATAACATGGAAAAATTAATGGTAGGTGAAAAGGAGAGGATATACAATATATAATACATATAATCACAATTATGGAAACTGTCTCTGAGTCAGGAGCTTGAATATTCCAATGCACAAAGCTTTAAGCCAGGGGTAGAGACTCTTCTTTCTGCCAAGGGCCATTTGGATATTTATAACATCATTCACTTAATAGAATTCACTTAATATAAATTTATGTTGCTATGAAAACATCTCCTAGATCTATTCCATTCTGAGTCCCGCCTGATGTTGCCTTGGCAGGGCCAGACCAAATGATTTCACAGCCCTTATATGGCCCATGAGCCAGACATCCCCCACCCCTGCCACCTCAGGACCCTTTCTGGAATTCTCTTGCTCCACGTCTTTACTTGGCTACTCCTCCTTCAGGTTCCAAACTAAATGTTACTTTCTCCAGAAGGCATTTGCTGATCCTCAGGGTCACTTCAGACCAGATATGTCCCTCAGTTATATGTTCTCACAACACTCTCATTTTTCTTCATAGTACCTGTAACAATTATAATTCATCACCTTGGGTATCTTTCGAATGTCTGTCTTTCTCAATCGACTAGAAGCTTCATTGAGCAGTAACTGTGTCAGCCTTGTTTGCTCAAAGCCTGGCCCAGGGACTGGGACACAGAATGAACTCAGTAAATATTTGTTGAAGAAATGAATGAATGAATGAATGGAAGGCACTATGCTGAGAACCTTTCATGTAATCTTATTGAGACTCCACAAAAAAGTCTGACGTAAGGACCATCTTTATTGTATTTTATGGATAAGGAAGCTGCATCTTAGAGCAAGAAGATTGTCCAAAGTTATAGAGCAATTATGCGAATAGAATCTGAATTTGAAAAAGAAACTTATATATATATCTTAGTCCTTATCCCAACAGTACAGCACCTTCCAATTTAAGGACAGATGTTCCCACACCCCTAAGTATCTCACAAATTCTTAATCTGCTGTAAGGCCTGAGCAATGATTGACTTTTTTAATAATGATAGAATTGGTATTTCTGGAAGGAAGTAGAGCCAAATTGAACCCATCTTCCCATTTAAATGATCAAAAGTCACATCACAATGGAGTTGGTGAGTCAGCCTTATTCAACCTTCCTTTATGGCTAGAGGTGATTTCCTGCCACCCTTGTCTCTGAACCTGCCCATTGCTCATGCTTACAGTCAATTTAATAGTATAACCTTCTGACTTAATCAGATAAATTATGCCTAATTATTTAGTGCTAAAACTATGTTTGAGTTTCACAAGACACACTTGCAGAAATATTTTACCAGGTCTTTATCACGTAGTTCCAAACAAAAAGGGACTTAAAACTGCTCATTGCTGTTCCAAGATCCAATTCCCATTTCATCTGATGACTTACAAACAGGAAGTTGACCAATGATTCAATTTAATCAGGTCTCTCAATATTGTGAATGATCCTCCTGGTAGCCAGATAGTGTCAGTCTGCCGTGGCTCCTTCCTATTTTTACTTGTTATTCTGGAGGGAGCTTGCTGTGGCACTAGGGTTTTCTTAAGTATAAACCATTCCAAAATCACACTGTTATTGTAGGTTGCTTTGTCCTCAGGCCCTCTAATATTCCTTTTGGGCTATTGGTCTGCCCACGCACAGTTAGGGGATTAAAGTAAATCATTTAATCCATGCTGCATGTCACTCGGTGGTATACTTTTGGAAATTGTTTCCACAGAAGCACCAGTAGAAGCAGCCAGTCTGAGATATTGACACTATAGGGAAAACTGACAGCTTACTCCTTATATTGATTCTATTCTTCTCTACAAATATAGACTCCGTTCCCCACCACAGCCTTGTAAGTGGTGACTGCTGAGGTTTCTAAATTGCTTTGTAAATTATTTATTGCTTGGACACCTTGTAAAGACCTCTTTTCTTCTTGTCTGACGTGCTTGTGATTTCTCAGGTCTCATATATATTGAAAGGTCTCCATGTGTTTGCTGACCACAGCCTTCTCGTGGAATTCCTTTCCTCCCTACTTTATTTTGAAAATATGATCTGCTCTGAGCTCATTGAAATTGTCTTTTGTCATTCTTATTTCTGTTCTATTCATATAAAATATCAGTGCCTCTCTCTCTCTCTCTTTCTCTCTATATATATAGTGTGTACACACACACACACACACACACACACACACACACACACACGCACACACACACACACTAGAAGTCCAATGCACAAAATTCATGCATGGGGGAGCGGTGTCCCTCAGCCTGGCCTGTGCCCTCTCGCAATCCGGGACTCCTTGCTCCTAACTGTCTGCCTGCTCGCTCCTAACCACCTGCCTGCTCACTCCTTACTGCTTGGCTTGCTGCTGCTCCTTAGCACTGCCACAGAGGCAGGAGAGGCTCAGCCATGAGGCCGGCTTTTGGCTGAGTAGCACCGCTGTGGGAGTGCACTAATCACCAGGGGTCAGCTCCTGTGTTAAGCATCTGCCCCCTGGTGGTCAGTGTGTATCATAGCGACTGGTCATTCTGGTCGTTCCACAGTAACAGTCGTTGGGTGTGTGTGTGTATATAAAAAGAGGCAATATGCAAATTAGGCTGGGACACCATAACGGTCACAACCAACTCAGGAGGAGGGGCATGGCACGGGCCCAGAGCCTGAGAGAACAATAGATAGGGTGGCTCATGCCCGGCCCCGGAGCCAGAGAGAGCAACACACAGGGGGGCCAGCCCCCAGCCTCAGCCCCACAGCCACGGCGCTGGGCTGCTGGGGCTGGAGAGGAGACACAAACCCGCAGGGGGGCTGGGTTTGATTCTGATCAAGGGCATGTACCTAGGTTGCAGGCTCCTCCCTGGCCAGGGCCCAGATCAGGGCTCATGCAGGAGGCAACCAATTGAAGTGTGCCTCTCACATTGATGTTTATCTGTCTTTCACTCTCTCAAATCAATGGGAAAATATTCTCACATGAGGATTAAAAAGAAAGAAAGAAATGTCATATCCTATGAAAGACACATCTTGAAAATGCATAAAGAAAGTTGTCATTTTTTTTTGTGGTGAAGGAACTGGAGTCCGTGTTCATGAAAACACCTTGGTGGCTGCAGCAGCCGGCAGTGGCAGCAGCAGCGGGGTGATGGGGCTGGCGCTTTCCACTGATCAGCCTGGTTGCCTCCCATAGAGGGAGGCCAGACTGCAGCTTCGGCCCCCTCCCCACGTCATTAGGACATCACCTAAGGGCTCCTGGACTGTGAGAGGGGGCAGGCTGGGCTGAGAGCCCCCCACCCCCTGTGCATGAATTTCATGCACTGGGCCTCATATATATGGTATATATCCATATTCTAGACTGAGCATAGACACAGTCAGTTAGCATATTCTCAGACTAAAAAGTGAAAGTATTTGAATGACATGTATTTAATGATGGAGGAAACAGTTTCTATTAAAATATTCTTTATCAGAGCAGAGGTACATATTTGATTCAGTTGTAATGATGTAGTGGGATCATTGTTTTGAAAAAATTTGCAAATGCCTTTTTCTGAATTCTCATCTCTTAGATTTTTCTTTTATTTTGTAGACCCTGAGTTTTTAATGTTTATAATTTAAATAATGAAAATGTACTTTGTGTGCAGTAAACAGAGCAATTTGAAATTGTGACTGCCTATTTTAGCTCATTGAAACTACACACACACACGTACACACACACACACACACACACACACACACACAAATATTCCACAGAAAGAAGTCTGTGTTTAGTAATAGGAGTTTCTCCCTCCCCATATCTCTGCTTTCTACACCATTAGGCTCTGGACCCATATACACTTCGTCAATTAGGGTGGGAGTTATTATAGTGCCCTTTCTAGTTTGGAAATCCAAGAAGCTACTTGTCTCCTCCATTCATTAACATTCATTTGATTATGTTGAAGAGTATGGATTTTTATGAACTCTTTGACCCGAGGAAAATAACTAGGTCCTTATAAATAACAGTATTTTTCCTACTATAAAAAGAAATAATAATAATCATATTACAATAGTAATAATATCTAACCAAAGAGTTGTTGGAAGAATAGATGCACATATTAGATATTTGTAATGGTTATGACATTATTGATATATAATTTTTGCTAAAGGATTTATAGTTTTATGGTTACATTTTTATATAATACCAATAGGTACATGTGAAGAATGAAGAAAATAGACATTTAATAATTGCACATTGGAACCATAGGGTCCTGTGGGCAGTTGTTTCTAATGATAGAAATCTGAAGAGCATGAAACCATATTTCTAAGATCACTGTAATTCTCAATGAAACAGGAAACACAGATCCATTAGAAGACAAAGCCTTAGATCCCTTAGGAAGATTTATAAGCAGAGGAAGCCAGCTACATGCAGACAGAATGCTGTGCCAAGTCCGTGCCAGGAGATGGCACAGGACCGATAAGCCGTTGTGGACAGTAAGGCTTTTCGCTTCGAGGCCGTTTCAATGCCGTCCTCTCCCAGCAAGGTTTGCTCCGGGAGAGTGTGGGTTTTCCTGGCCACGGCTTTGTGCCAGCATATATTGTTTCCTATGGTAAACAAAAGCTTGGTTAAGAGTACAGAGCTTGACCCTGGATAGCCCTATGTTTGTGTTTGGTTTCCTGGGGTCAATACCATAAACTCTCTAAGCCTCAGTTTTCTCTCTAAAATAAAGATGAAAATGGTGGTCACCTGTGAGCCAGCCTAAGTACTAAATAAGACAAAATGAAAAGTAACTCAGGGCTTGGCAAAGGGTAATCATCCATTAAACGTGATGTGTTGTCTTTATTAATAATAGTAACTGTAATGTATAGGGTGCTTGGCTTCCAATTAGAGCTGATGGTAAGACATTCTGTCAGTGCCTGCTGATCTTTTTTCAGTTACAGTTTACATTCAATGTTATTTTTGTTTTAAACCTTTATTGTTGAGAGCATTACAGATGCCTCCCCCCTTTTTGCATTGGTTTCAGGTGTACAGAATAGTGGTTAGAGAATCATACACTTTACAAAGTGTGTCCCAGATATTTCCAGTACCCACCTGGCACCATACATAGTTACTACAATAGAATTGACGATATTCCTTTTGCTGTACTTTCTATCCCTGCGACTAGTTTTGCACTTCTGCCAATTTGCACTTCTCAATTGCTTCACCTTTTTTGTTCACCCAGCCTCCTCACCCACCTCCACTCTGACAACCATCAGCTGGTTCTCTGCAACTCTGACTCTGTTTTGTTTGTCCACTTATATTGTTGTTTAGATTCCAAATATAAGTGGAGTCAATAGTATTTGTTTTTCTCTGACTGACTTATTTCACTTAGCATAATACCCTCTATGTCCATCCATGCTGTTGTAAGTGGTAAGATTTCATTCTTTTTTATGGCTGAGCAATATTCCATTGCACATACCTATGTAGCAGCATCTACTGAATTTTTTTGTTAATGCTCACCCAAGGATATGGTTTCCTTGATTTTTAGAGAAGAGAGAGAGAGAGAGAGAGAGAGAGAGAGAGAGAGAGAGAGAGAGAGAGAGAGAGAGAGAGGAACATTGATGTGATGTTGTGATATACTGGACAATGCTCCAACCAACTGAGCAGTGGCTGCTGATCTTGATCAGAGCTTCCTCTCCGTGGTGCCAGGAGAAGCTGATGTGTTGCAGTCATCATGTGTATTGTGACTCACTTGTTTCTTATAATGCTCCACCAAAGTGTGAGGACTGTTTGTTTTACGTTAGGACTGAATCAGTGCTGTGCCTCTAAAAACTCTTACACTTGCTTGAAATAAGAACTGAGTTTTTGAATGAGACAGAAATGGGTGGAGTTACAGCCACAGTGCCGAGAACTGCTGACAACCCTGGGTGTGCCAGTGGGAGGGAGCCACATATGAGAAAATCTCATCATCACAAGCTATAATCTTGGCTCCGGACGGGAACTAGTTTCAAGTCAGTAAAACTGAAGTTGGAGATGATCTGAGAACATAAAAAAATCACTGTAGACTATTTTCAGACTTCACAAGCCTAAATTGCCTCCACAATCCTAAAAGCCAATAAAATTCTGGGCATGATTAGGAAAGAAAACAAAATATAACCTTACCCTTTCTTTATATTAAACAGTAGTGTTTCTGCTTTTAAAATACCAGGTGCAGCTCTGGTTATTAAATCTAAGAAAGACACATTCTTAGAACTGGTGTTACTAGGCCAAAGGTATAAGCATTTTAATAGCTCTTGATAGGTGCATATGCACATACATGTACACATACGTTTTGGGGAAGGGCGGTTTGCGTAGTTAACAACTTCATATGAACGTTGTTGGTTATCTGCGGCAAATAATGTTATTTACAAAATAAGCTAATTTACTAGGCATAAAATTATATTTTGAGATTAATGTCCTTTGATTATTACCAAATTTGGACATTTCCCATATGTTTGTTTTCCATTTATGTTTCCCTTTTTCTAAATTGTTCATTAGGTTCTTGATGTTTTTATTGCAAATTAAAATGGCCTCATTGCTTATATGTACATAACCCTCGGTTCTAATAAAGTAACTCATGAACTATGGAAGCTGGTTTGAGACTGTCGACTTCTATCATGTGATTTTGAATTACACCTATTCCATTTGGTGGTTCATGAGTGGAAAGGAGGGTCGATATTTCGTAAGTCCACTCACGAACGTTTTAGAAATTTCTACTAGAATCTGGGATACACTCAACTCTTAAACACTCACTATGACAGTCACTGAGGAATTTTCTCCTCAGGGGATTTTATCAGTAGTCTATTAGGGTTTAGAGAGAAGGTCTCTGTCTATGCTGACACTCTCTACGAATTGGTTAGCTGTGGAGTGCAGGTGCTGCTTTGACTGGTTAAATTTGATGTAGTTACTGATTTCTAAACCTGATTCTTCTGCTAACTTGTTGGTGAACTTTTGACAGGTCACTTTAACCTCTTTGTCTCCTCAACTGCAAATGAAGCGCTAGCCTGAGATGTCTCTGGGCTTCATTCAGGCTACACCTTTCTGATTCATAGGATGCATTTCTTGCTTCCAAATATTCCTTTGGGATTTCCAAATGAATTTGAGGTTGTTCATGGTCAACCATGAGTTGGCTTCTCTATCTCAGTCTATAACTTTTCTTCCGCACAAAGCAAAGCAGTACAAAGGTTTCAAAAGCCTGGAACCCCCAAACCACAGTGTACTCAAATGATATTCTCTCACCAAAATATGGATGAAGTTAAAGCGAAATACGCAAGAACGTTGTTTTACCTTGCAGCCTCTTTGATCGGCTTCACTGTCTTGTCACTTGAAAACAGATGCAAATGCGCCTGATGCTAGAGAGAGTGCTGTTGCAGCTCCAGAATATTATATGCAAAAAGTAAAGATACAGGCCTTGCAAATGTACACATTTGAGTGTTCTTGCCACTTTTTCATGTCTGAGGGAGAATGTGTTGAATCCATTCAACTCCCAGTTACATTTTAAATATTTTGTAGATACATGGACTTTGAATAATTAACTCTGCTTAGGACTCAGTGATTTAAGTGGAATGACCCTTGACAGTCTGTTTGTAATAACTAACACAGTGCATTTTAATTATTTTCTTAATTAGGAAAACACATCCCCAGAGTTTAACATTCTTGGAGGTAAAATTGCATTTTTAAAATTGGCCCATTTTACTAATTTTTCTCTCCTAGTGAAAATGAGACATTTTACATTTTAAACACCTGAATGTTCTTCTAAAAATGACTATGTAAATACTTTAAGATCAAGCATACATTATAGACAGTTGTACCTTTTTTCCTACCACAGCATCCCATTCTTCTGGTCTATTGAAAACTGTATAGCCAGGCTCAAAGTTATATAATAATAGGTCCGAAAATAGAGGATTTAGTGATTTTTCTAAGAATCGGAGTTTCAAAGTTCAAACAAATTACTAAACTAATTCCATAAACATAAAAGTTCAGTTTACAAGATAGCAAGAATGAAATCTATCTTAAAATTTACAAGCAGCTTCGGTAATTATTAAATACGAAGTTTAGTAAGTAGGGAACTCTTATCCTGCGTTTGAAGCCGCTGTTTATCTTGAACTCTCATTTTATCCTTTTCAATAATGCTGTACTATAGCGTATCTCTGATTAATATTTAAATGTACATGGGTAAAAATAGGTAACCTAATCAGAGAAAATAATTAACAAGCCACCTCATTTTCATATCCCTTAATTCCTGCAAGGTAGCATTTATGTTGATTACTAGATTATCATTCCCTTTGACCTGCTTTCTAATTCAAATTAGATTTCCTGATTGAACTAAGAGAACAGGCTTGTTAAGAAACTGTCCTTTCCCGCTGTATGTTCTTGGCTACTTCATCCTAAATTAACTGACCGTATACTTATGTGTGTGTTTATATCTGGGTTTTCTATTCCATTCTTTGGATCACTATTTCTGTTTTTATGCCAATACTATACTGTTTTGATTACTATACATTTGTAATATACTTTGAAATCAGGGAGTATGAAGTCTCCAGCGTTGTTCTTTTTTCTCAGGATTGCTTTGGCTATTCTTTATATATAACACCAATGATGAGAGGGAATCCTTGATCGGCTGCTTCCTGCATGCCGCCACTGAGGATAGAGCCCACAACCCAGGAATGTGCCCCGACCGGGAATCGAACCCAGGATCTCTCAGTCCTCAGGCTGACGCTCTATCCACTGAGCAAAATTGGCTAGGGCTATTCGAGCTCTTTTATGGTTCCATAGAAATTTTAGGATGGTTTGTCCTATTTATGTGAAAAATGCTATTGGAGTTTTTATAGGGATTGCATTGAACCTGTATATTGCTTTTAATAGCATGAATATTTTAACCCTATTAATTTTTCCAATCCATGCACATGAAATATCTTTTCATTTATTTGTGTCTTCAGTTTCTTTCATAAATATTTTTATAGTTTTCATTATACATGTCTCTCTTTGTCTCTGTCTCTTTCTTTCCCTACTGCTATTCCCATCTATGCCTATATATTCTGTACGTTTATATATGTGTGTATATATGTGAATTTTATTCCTATGTACATAATTGCAACCATGAGGATGAGATTGCCAAACTTAAGAGCATAAGAACTGAAACAGCAAAGATCTCACTAAAAGAACTGAGTTGAAGTTATTGTAGGATTGAAAGTTCACTTGAGGAGACACTAAACAGAAAATTCAAAGAGTGTATTAACAATGTGTTTTCAATGATACTAAATAAAAATCATGACCTTTAGGATGAAAATTATCTTTTAAAATGTCTGTTGCATATCTAATTAAAGTTATAGTTCACTCCGTATCTCATGCTGTTGCATATCTCCCTTGCCAATACTTAGTAATTAATTAACTTTGAAGGCTACAAAAGCTGTATTTGTTAGACTTCCAAGTAAAAGATTCTGCCCAGGAATTACAACTTCTATGCTTGTGTATTAGTTCATCAATTAAATGAACTTGTTATATTTATGGGATAGTGAGTTCATATAACATATAAGAGGTTATGTCTGTATAGTTTAGAGAATACCAGAATATATTTATACAAACATTTATTTATAATAACTTTAAATAAATACATGTTTAAATAAACACATCACAATTAGACAGTTCTATGTAATTTTCAAAAGGCTCAATGAAGCCATTATCATAGTTGATCTTGGTAATTTTCAAAATACTTAAATACATAATCACTATTGATTCTCATTTAAAATATGTTGAATTTTAAATGAGGACACATGGCCTGGGTTTCTCCACCTCAGCATTATTGACATTTGACCTAGATCAGTGGTCGCAAACTCATTAGTCAACAGAGCGGCAAACCGCGGCTCGCGAGCCGCAATTTGCCGACCACTGACTTAGATAATTCTTTGGTCTTAGTGGGTGCTCTGTCATTGCAAGATGTTTGCAGCATCCCTGACCTGTACCCACTAGCTGAATATCAGTATCACCCCTCTTTCTCAGTTGTCACAATAAAAAAATGTCTCCAGATATTTTCAAATGTCCCCTAGGGAAATTCACCCCTCATAGAAAAACCACTGCTATCGTTAGAAGGTTTTCCTAATATGCCCCCTAATTTAGGTGAAGTGATATTTCAAGAGTGATATGCCATATAAGTTAATGTAAAGTTGGAAATGCGCCATGCCCATAGAGGGGAAAAGCTGTCACTGGAGTTTGGTTACTTGTCTAAATAGCTGGACAAAGGGAATTGAAGCGTACCACACAAACAGATGGCATAAAAGAAAAAGCAAAGCTTTTGGAACCAGAAAAAACTGTGTTGAATCTCAGCTCTCGATGATGCAAAGAAATGGAACCTCCTTGAATCCACAGGATGATCAATCTTCTGTCTCAGGCTTTTTCCAGATGCTAATGCTGCCTTCTAGAATCAAGGAATTGGGACATTATATTTCTATCATTACCTGATAGGCTCTCTAAGTAGCCTCTAAATCCATTGCTGAGATGGCTACTTCTTGTAGAAAAAAATTAAATCATTTATTTCACTTTCTTTTGCCCTACCACTAGATATATACTAAGCTAATTGTTTCAATATTTTGAACCCTAGTGATGAACAGTAGTTGAGGAGGTATCTGTGTGTGTATGTTGAATGTGTGAGGGAGCTTCTATACTCAGTAGTGCTACATACGCATACACAAGGAGCTACTGAACCCTGGAACTAATTTCTTAAAACCTCCCCAAAGCCCATAATCTTGAAGAGAGCCTGACATTTAGTAAAAAGATTACCAAGACACTTCATTAACATTTACATTGATTATAATGACCAAAAAAATTCTGTATAATTGGTTTTCTATATTTTTCTTAGAAATATCAGTAACTGTCATTTCTCTAAGAATATTCTTTTTTTAAAATGTGGTTTTATAGATTTTAGAGAGAGAGGAAAAGAGAGGGATAGAAAGATAGAGACATAAAGAGATCAACCAAAGGACTTGTATGCATGCATATGAGCATAACCAATGGACACAGCAGGGCGGTGAGGGCATGAGCTGGGGGGTGGGGGCGGCTGGGAGAGGTCAATGGGGGGAAAAGGAGACTTGCGTAATACTTTAGACAATAAAGAATTAAAAAAAGAGACATAGATGAAGGAGAAACATCGATCGGCTGCCTCCTGCATGCTCCTACTGGGGATCAAGTCAGCAAGTCGGGCACATACCCTGACCAGAAATTGAACCGGTGACCTCTTGGTTTGATGCTCAACCACTGAGGCACACTGGCTCGGGTCTAAGAATATTCTCAGGGTACTGATGTGTGTTGTATAGTGAAACATTTAATGGAAGACACTTTATACGGGCTACCTTGAATTCTTAGTAATAGTGATATTTCCTTAAGATATAATCTTTTAGCAGATTGTTTTTGACTCTTTATTGAAGTATCATATAGATAAAGAAAATTACATGTATCTTAAGTGTATACAGCTTGATAAACTTTCACAGCTATACACTCCCATATATCTGCAGATTAGCATTTGAACACAGAGATCTGAGTATCTCTGAAAAACCTATGGTGTACACACATTTCACATAGGTTGACTTTCTTTTAATATATTTATTACATAAAAATTTATGGTGTATATATATATGCACAGTATATACATTATAAAACCTAGATACAGCAAGGAATATGAATAACTAGGTAAGGTTATAACTGGAAGGAAATGCTGTGAATTTGGTAGACATAGTAAAAGGAAACTCCAGTCAACAATGTAAAACATTCCATAATTACATGCCCAACCTCTTCTTCAGTGGGAGTGAAGACTCAAGAAATTACAAGATCAGACTGGTTAAAATGGTCATCATGAGAAACGTTTGATCATTTTGTATCATGAGTAGTTTTGAAAACCTTCCTTATGTGTTTATGTCAACAAACTGTATGCTTTTTATGTTGTCACAGTCATTATATCCGAATGATAGCACTAGAAAATAAATATTTTAGGAGCAGTAGCCTACATACAGAACAGAGTGCACATGATGATATGGATGACCAGGAGGAAGCAGTAAGTGAAAGGACTGGGACAATGGCCCACACAGGAAGTGATTTCATCTGTATTAGGAAAATTGTGGGAATGTATAGGTAAGGACAAGTAAGAAATGTTTACTTAGGATGAACCAATATGACCTGATTATTGAATTGATAAAAGTAGACTGAATTTGCTATGATTATCAAGATTTTATATATAATATATATATATTTATATAAATACTGCAAGAATAATTTTACCAAGTTAAAATTAGGGAAATCATAAAAGAAAGCCTTGTGGTTTGCTGTGGGTAAATGAGTCGCCTTTTATGTATAAAACCTGGGAACGTGCTTGAGCCCCCTTACATTCACCTCTAAGCCAACTAGTTCTATAGGCTGACTTGGGTCATTTTATTAATTTTACAGCAATGAGATTGAAGTTTTTGGTCCCCACTTATATTATTGTGGGAAAGTTTTACTGTGTGTGACAGAAAAGCATTCTAGGGGGGAAAGGATTAATAAAAATTAGGGATATAAAATTATAGTAACATTTTATTATGGTGTTTTTGAAAAACCAATTCGTATGCTTTTTCAAAAATAAATTTACCTAAAAGGATATGACATGTTTATCATTTCATTTGAGGCCATCATATACCTGCCTTTATTAAATGGAGTGCAAATATTTAGTTTGATAACATCACATTAATATGTCGTTCTCCCGATGTATATAAAAAAGATTTAGGAGGGACATTGAGCGTATGACTGTCTATATAATTTACCACTACATTTTTGAAATGAAGAAATAGTAACTCATGTATGTATGAATGCATGTATGTGTGCATGTGGTACTTATATATGTATTGGCTCCCAGATACTCCAGATATTAAAGTTTAACAGTCATAATACACAGTTCCAATGTTCTAGTCTGTCAGTCAACATATTAACTCCTTCCTTTTTTTTAATCCTCACCTGAGGATATTTTTCCATTGATTTTTAGAGAGAGTAGAAGAGGAAGGGAAAGACAGAGAGAAATATCCATGTGAGGGAAACACATTGATTGGTTGCCTGCTTTATGGGCCCTGACCAGGGCCGGGGTGGAGAGGAGCCTGTAACCCAGGTATGTGCCCTTAGCCAGAATCGAACCCAGGACCCTTTAGTCCACAGGCCCACGCTCTATCCACTGAGCCAAACCAGCTGGGTCTAACTGCTTCCTTTTTATTAAATATTATACCTCTTTGGAACATATTTGATATATAATTGGCCCAAACTGAAAACCTCCTTGCCTGCATTTTGCGCAGTGCAGCAACTTTGGTATCAGAGTGCCTCCACAATCTTAAATATTCCACTAACTTTTGCTGAGCTTGCAGCAGCAACAAAGATAATGCCCATTGTAAAAGGAAATGCAGAAATAATAACTGTCGAATGCTAACATGTTCCTTATATCCAGACTTGTTTTTTTCCCTACCAGGATATCTATATTCCAGTTAATAATTTAATGCTAATCAGCTCCTTATCTTCTGAAAAGGAGAGTCTGTTTAGAATCACAAGGCAACTGACCCTGAAGGTAAATTTAATATATGCAGATTTCTCAGATCACCTCTTAGCTTTAGGCAGAGTATTTTCTTGATTACATTTAAGTCTCAGCTGTGCAATCCTCCTTTTGTCTATCCAAAGAGCATCTGATTTAGTTATAATACAGTTTCAAATCTTTTTTGTTTTGCATTTTACATTTATTTGTAGAACTAGTTTTAATAATCTGATGCTTTATTAGCAAATAAACAAATATGAACTTGAGCCAAATGATAAATATTATAAAGAATAGTAATGTATATCTCAACTAATTCCACTATTTGGCAAGATGCTGTGTATTTCTGTCCAACTTGTTTAGATTTTATTATGAAACTAGAGGCCCGGTGCATGAAAATTCATGCACTGGAGGGCGAGTCCCTCAGCCTGGCCTGCCCCTTCTCTCAGTCCGGGAGCCCTCAGGGCGGGAGATGACCCGGCGATCAGGGGAAGGCGACGCCCCCGTAACACCTCTGCTGCTGCCACTGCTGGCAGCTCAAGCCTTGGCTGGCCTTGGTTACCTGAGCCTCAGGTGGCCCTGGGCGGCTGGCAGCCACCATCTGAGACTTGCCTGCACCTCGGGCCGGCCCTGGGCAGCTGGGGGCTGAGGGGATTGGGGGACTCTGGAGGCAGGTGCGCAGAGCGGCCGGGCCCGCCTGGGGGCAGGCCCAGTCTTGCTGCATGCCTGCCACCCTGGTGGGACCGAGGGGACTGGGCGCCGCCATCTTGTGGCTGTGGGTGCCGCCATCTTTGAGGGAGTGATAGTCAATTAGCATATCCCCTCCTTATTGGCTCTGGGTGCTGCCATATTTGAGGGTGGGCAGTCAATTAGCATATTCCCTTCTTATTGGCTGTGGGCACTGCCATGTTTGCGATGGTGTGAGGGCCAATTAGCATATTCCCTCTTTATTAGATAGGATGGCATTTTTTTAGTAGTGATGTGAGTTGTTTGTTTGCATTGATCAGATTAAAGATGAATCTAAAATAAGGATTTAAACTTTTTTCTTGGCCTTAACATTAATTGAAAAACAATACGAATAAGTGATAAACTACGGAATAATTATAATTATTTAAGGGGGATTTTAAACATATGCAAACAAATCTATGAATGTTCAGTTTAACTTAAGAATGGTCAGCAATTATAGGATAGGAGTATGTTTCAAAACTAATTAGATACTTTTTAAATGTTGGGAATGGCTGGTTTAAATGACCTGGTGAACTCAGTGTTCTGCTGGTCACTGTGTGGTCATCAGCTAGAAGAATGGAAAAAAAAAAGATAAGCAAAATTTGTTTTTGTTTATCTAAAAATGATATTTAATCTGGGCTAGAAGGAAGAATCTGTGAAGTTCTTTGAAAATAGAGTCCGATTATTACAACCAATTTCAGACATCTTTATTTCCATGTCAGTAATAGCAACTTGCTTTGAAGATTGAGATGCCTATTTGTGTTTGTTTAATTTTTTAATATGCTTATTTTCCCTCATCTAAAATAGAACGGAGATGAGATGAGATTTCTTTTTTAGAGGAATACTGGTTAGTTTAAGACAGTGACAGTAAGGAAAATAATGATTTTTTTAATTGAGTTTTTTTAATTTTAGAAATGAAAGGAGGCTTTGCTTTGAATTAATAAACCATTTGATTTGTGGAGTTCTCCGCTTAATGGTTCCCTGCTAACACTGAAACATATACTGGGTTGATTTGGATTATCATTCTTTTTCATTTGAACTTTAGTGATCACGTGTGTAACCTTCACACTTGAAAAGGTGAAATATGAAAAGAAGAGAAACTACTAATGTGCTTTTGAAATTAGTATTTATGTTTGGTAATGAAAAGTAATCCCAAAGGAATAAGTTTACAGAAAAAAATTATTAACTATAACTGAAAAATAGAATGTTTTAATATTGATATTAACATTTCAAATTATTTTCATGAAAATAACCTTGATTTTTATTAGCCTGTTTTCTATTTTCAAGCACGCTATGAAGGAATGATTAAGTCAAATATAAAGTTTAGAAAAATTTAACTGGTTTAATAGTCTTGAAGATAAGATATAAATGTTTCTGCTATTATCTTGAATAGTCAATAGTAAATTGAGTTGTTTTTTAAAAACTCTGTTGTTTTCATCTTTGGTTATGTTGCTCTAAATAAACTTAAATGCCATATTTCACATGCCAGTTTAGAGAACAATTGTTCTGAGAGAAACATTTCTCAAGAACATTAGTTGTGTTATTTAAAATCAACCTTTTATCTATAAGTAATATTATCTTTCTTTCTGAGGTATGTGACCCGATTAGGACTAAGAAGGTCCATCTTAGCTCACAAACTATGAGATCTTGCCAAAGAACAGTAATATTCTGCTCAGCTTCCTGCACAGTGACCTCTATTTAGTGACCCTTGTTAAGAGAGATTTCCAATAGATCTTAGTTTATCATATACTAGAGGCCCAGTGCACGATATTTGTACATGGATAGGGTCCCTAGGCCTGGCCGGTGATCAGGGCCTATCAGGTACCCCTGCCTCTCCGCTTCCCCGCCTCCTCCTTCCCTTGCCACCACCACATGGTTCCCCCTACCTCCCCACCTCCTCCTTCTCTCACTCCCTCAATGCCCTGCTGCCGCTGGTGGCCCACATGTTCTGTGCCACCCCCTGGTGGTCAGCTCACGTCATAGTGAGCGATTGAACTCCGATTCTCCCGTTCAAACTCCCTAAGGGACACTTTGCATATTAGCCATTTATATAGATAGATGTTATATTTTGGGGCACAGATTAAGTTTATATATTTCACTTTAGAATATACTGTATGTTTCTTATTATAAATTACTGTCTTAAGAATTAGCATGAGCCCTGGCCGGTGTGGCTCAGTCGGTTGGGCATCGTCTATGGCACCGAGAGATTGCTGGTTGGATTCCCGGTCAGGGTACATGCCTGGGTTGTGGGCTTGATACCCAGGTGGGGGCCAGCAGGAGGCAGCCAATTGATGTTTCTCTCTCATCAATGTTTCTCCCTCTCCCTTTTTCTCTGTCTCTAATATCAATAAAAATATATAAAATATTTTTTAAAGAATTAGCATGAATATATGATGTTTTTCCCAATTAAACCTTTAGAAATTAAATTAAAAATATTTGTACTTTATGTTATATGTAAGGTTTAGTAATGTAAGTCCCATTTATTTAAGGGTAATTGGTTCTGTGTCACCTATGCATAAAATTAGTAAGTTTTTCTTATAACTAGTTAAGCTTTTAACCTAATGTAGTCTTAATGAATTTACTTATAAGAAGTACTTGAAGCAATAAGTGAAAGTTCCCTGGGTGAGATGCATCTGTTGTTTGCCTGAAAATAACTGAAATTTAATATGGAAATATATAAACGCATACCTTAACTTTTTTATGTACCTATGGTTTATACAGTTAAATTGTATAATTTTATTTTGTTTAGTTGCATCACAGACATGCTTCCAAATATCAGAGTTACTAAATTATGAATATTCCACAATCACCATTGAATGGAAAACACCAAAAAATACTAAAGAGAGTATCTTTTTTTTCGGTGATATTTGCTTTGGTTAAGATGCATAATTCAAAATTCAAAAGTAACTTTGGCTAAAATTGTTTCTCTGTGACATTTTCTTTTTCTCCATCTTCCTTTTATTTATTTATTTTTTGTTCTTCTCCCTACTCTTGTTTAAAGTAATAAAAATATTCTAAATTTAGCCTCATTAATTTTAGAAGTAGAGATTTGGCACAAGAAGGGATATAAATTAATGTATAAAGACAAGTTATCTCATGTTAAAAATTAATACAAGAGAAACTTTGACAGTCTCCACATAGCCAATTCTCTGGTTTAGCTGGGGTCTCAAATTCCTTTGTGGCGCACACCAAGATAGGCTAATTTCCTTAACTAGCAGGCACCTTTTCTTTTCTTAAGAGCATTAATTGTTTTATTTTACATTTCTCTGATTACTAAAAAGGTTGAACACTTTCCCATGATGTAGTGTATTTTTCCATCAATCTTTTCATTTGATTTTCTTTGGGTAAGAACATTTAATATGAACTCTGCCCTTCTAACACATTTTCAAGTGTCCAGCACGTTCTTGTTGACTGCTGCAATGTTGTACAGCAGATCTCCTGGTTTCTTCGTGCTTAACTGAAATTTTATACCCTTTGGTTGGTATCGCCCATTTCTCCCTCCCTCTGGCTCCTAGCAGCTACTGTTCTTCTTTTTGAATCTATGAGTCTGACTACTTTAGATTTCTCAGATAACTGGACTTGGGAAGTTTGGGTCTTTCTGTGAATGGCCTATTTCACTTAGCATTGTGTTTTCAGGATTCATTCATGTTGTGGTAATATGGTAGTGCACTCCTTTTTAAGGCTGAACATACTACATTGTAGAGCCCATTTTCTTATCCACTCATCCACTGATGGACTTCGTGTTGTTTCCATCTTGGCTATTGTGAATATGGCTGCAATGTCCCAGCATCTCAGCAACTTCACATAGTCACCTAACATGTTAATGCATTTGTTCTTGTTATTTTGTAATTTAATTAAATATTGCATAATCTAATGAAATATGAGTGTTAAAAAGATATTTTTCTCCTATGAAAACCAAGAGAAATACTTTGGAAGTAGATAAAAACAAGTTGATTAGAATACATAAAATATTTTTAAAAAAGCATAAAATTCTAGTAGGTTTCAACATTCAGATTGCTTTACAAATAGCTTTTATTTTGTTATCCACTAAAGAAAACAGACTAGATATCAAGGTAGTGTATGGGATTTATTAAAAAATTAATAAAGAATCCCAAATAATGGATTCTTATTCAAACAAAAGGTAGCAATCCTATATGTTAAAGAGCTAATATGCAAATGGTCATCATGCCATCACACTGTAACGGCTCAGACACTCAACATTGGGGAGAGAGGAATGGGGACCAGCCAGGTTGTGTCCTGGGAGAGGGACAAGCCGCCCCCCCGGGGTCCCGGGCACCAGCGGCTGTGCCTGTGCCTATGGCCCGGGAGAGGGACAATCTGCATGCCCCACAGTCCCCCCGGTCCCAGGCGCCAGTGGCTGCGGCTGTGGCCCAGGAGAGGGACAAGCTGCCTGCCCTGCGGTCCCGGGTGCCAGTGCCTGCAGCTGGGGTGAAGCTGGCCTGGATCCTGGGTGCTTGTGACCAGCCAGAGGGAGGGAAGCCTGAGTCCCGGGTGCCTACAACCAGCCGGAGGAGGGAATCCTGGGTCCCGGTTGTGGGGCAAGGCAGAGGTGGTTAGGGCAATCAGGCCAGGAGGGGAGCAGTTAGGGGTGATCAGGCCAGTAGGGGAGCAGTTAGGGGCGGTCAGGCTGGTAGGGGAGCAGTTAGGGGTGATCAGGCAGGCAGGCAGAGGTGGTTATGCAGGCAGGCAGGCAGGCGAGCAGTTAGGAGCCAGCAGTCCTGGATTGCGAGAGGGTGCAGGCCAGGCTGAGGGACTCCCCCATGCATGAATTTCATGCACCGGGCCTCTAGTTATATATATTTAAGTCAAGTACATTATGACGCAAATATTATTCTCACAATTAAGAGGCTACAGAATATGAAGGCAAGAGAGCTATTTCGGGATCGATGTTTGAGTCAGTGACTTGTGGCTAAGGTGACTCTGCCGTTGTCTTCACAATTCATCATGTGGTTTTGAGTTTAAGAGGCCAGTTTATTTTTGTGATTCTCAAATTTAATTATATTATTTGCTTAACCAGTTAAGTAAAATTACAAATCCTAGAATTTAAGAAAAAGAGGACTTCTGTACTTTGTAATTTATTTGATGGGGGTGGAGGCAAAGAGAATCTTTCCTTGACTAGATTGAGGCTGACTGGATTCTGTGTGTGTGTCCAGATCACAATATCATTAGAAAGACAAACTGCCCACTTGAGGAGATATGCCTGCTATTTGGATCTTCAGTATTTTCTGGACAGTCTCCAGTTTTTACTCTTTAAAATGAAGAAAATAATAGCAACATGAATGGCACACAGGTTTCATCTGAAAAGGCAGCGCTGATTAATTGCTAGGAGCTACATTTGGCCACTGTGCCCAGGTGAGCCGTGAGTGGAATCCCATGGCCCCACAGTGATACTGCCCCTGGGCATGGGATGAGGTGAAACAACACCACCGTGACAGCATTGTTCTCCTGAGCTTACATAGCCCCCCCCGCCCTGCCCCCATCCATGGTTTTGCTTTTCACGGTTTTAGTTACTCTCGGTCTGAAAATATAAAAAGGAAAACTCAAGAAGTTAAAAAAAAAAATGTTTTAAATCATGCTGTTTGATCCTGCCTTCCTGCTCCGTCCCTTTGCCCAGCATCTCGTTAGTCGCATAGTAGCTGTCCTGGTGGTCAGTGTGACTGCCATCGTATCAGATTGCTTGTCTTTAAGTAACCCTCCTTTTATTTGATGACAGACCCTTTGCCATTCACGTTATTTTAGTATGTTGTTATCATTGTTTTATTATTAGTTATTGTTGTTAATCTCTGGCTGGGCCCAATTTATAAATTAAACTTGATCGTAGGTATATATGTATAGGAAAGAACATAGTATTATATAGGGTTTAACACTATCCACAGTTTTAGGCATCCCACTGTGGGGAGGGAGGGGTGTCATAGAACATATGACCCACAGATAAGGAGGGATTAGCATCCACATTTTTCTTAGTGTTTTGCAATCTTATAAATGAACTAGAGGCCTGGTGCATGAAATTCCTGCACAGGTAGGGTCCCTGGCCTGGCCAGTGATCAGGGCCGATCAGGTTCCCTGCCTCCCTGCCTCCTCCTTCCCTCGCCACCTGCATGCCGCCACTGCACAGTTCCCTCCCCCTCACCACCCCTGCTGCAACCATGCGGTTCCCCCACCCCCTGCCTCCTCATCTTCTCCTTCCCTCACTCCTTCAGCACCGTGCTGCCACTGGTTGCCTGCCATGTTCTGTGCCACCCCCTGGTGGTCAGCACACGTCATAGCGAGCGATTGAACTCCCATTCTCCTGGTCAAACTCCTGCAGGGACACTTTGCATATTAGCCTTTTATATATATAGATTATATATATAGATGGTTTTCAAAGGAGACTTGATGGGGTGGTGAACATACAATACAGTATACAGGTGATGTGCTGTGGAGTTGTGCACCTGAAACCCGTATAATTTTGTTAACTGGTGTCAACCTCAATAAATTCAATAAAAAGGGAAAAAAGGAATGGTTCTCTGCTTTATATGTATTTTTATTATATTTTATTGATTTTAGAGAGGAAGGCAGAGGGAGAGATATAAACATAAATGATGAGAATCATTTATCACTGCCTCCCGTATGCCCCCCCACCTCCCCACTGGGATCAAGCTAGAAACCTTGCCAAGACTGATTGGCGACCCATCTCCCAGTTCATAGGTCATCGCTCAACCACCCACCCACACAGGCCGGTAAGGCTCTCTGCCTTACATTTTTCTTCTTTTCCTTCTGTCGGAGCATCCCCATTGGTGACATCTCCCAGCACTAGTGCGTTACTGCCTAGACGAGAAAGAGTGTGCACAATTCAGTCCATCGGTGCACACAGGAGCACGTTTGTGGAAGTTCACCACAAAGGAGAACCGCTCGTGCACTTGAGAGCCACAGGGTTTGGTGGCTGTCTGCTTCTCCAAGAACCGAATGACTGCAGTTAGCCTTCGCTAGAGAAAACTGGCCCATGCAATGTATCCTGCAAACATTATTCTCACAAACAAGAGGCTACAAGAGAATATGAAAGCAGGAGAGCTATTTCGGGATCACTGTTTGAGTCCGTGACTTGCGGCTAAGGTGACTCTGCAGTTGTCTCCACAATTCTTCATGTGGTTTTGAGTTTAAGAGGCCAGCCTAGCCTGCCCAGGTGAAAAATACAGCAATTTCTTTACTAATTTATTTACAAGTTTTATGGTTTTAAAAAACCGAGTAACAAAATAGTACCTTGTAGTAATCTTTAACAAATGTAGAAACAAAATTCTGACTTCATAGTGTAACCGTAGGTGGAACTTTTTCTTAGAAGAAAAAATTAATAAATGTATTCTCAGAAGTAAAATATAATCATTGAATACTATAGTCTAAATGCTCTTTGTCACATGTACACATAAAAGATATCGGGTGCTATATGGAAGTTAGATACGGAGGTTTGATGATGGGATTGTGTAGATCCACACTGGTGAGGGAAGGCTTTATTTCAGGTTAATACCTAGACTATAATAGGCATCAGAAGTCTAAAGAAATGGAACCTTATTCATGTCACAATTATTTATTCAATGCTTCTGCCCTTGGGAGGTTTGCAAACACGCAAGGGACACAGACTCATACATTGATAGAGAGAATATGTCAAAGGCCTTATTAAGGCTATGCCCAGGCTGCTACTGAAATATATCATAAATCCATGTCATTCCAAATTACAAGCTTGTTTTATTACAACATAAACAAAGTTAGCTTTACTGTATGGGTAAGAACACTTGAAATTGTTAAGAGCTTATGTTGAGTGTTAACTTAGCATTGTGACTTATCACATTTACAGCAGTAAAGTCCCACCTTTGGGAACATGTAGTATGTGATTTCAGCCCCTTCAATGGGATAAATCTTGGTTCAATTACAATTTAAAACCTGACACTCGATTCTCTTTTCTATGTTGAATCCTCTTAATGGCATCATTTATTATCTACTGGAAATCAATTTAGGAAATCAAGTTAGTCCACTAAGCACTTCAGGTAAGGTGATTTCATGCAACATTCCAAGATTATCGCAGGAAATTGCTTTCGTATGCCATAAAGCAGAAGCCAGGAGCCGAGCTGGCCTGCTGAAGGAGCTTGCAGCTTTACGGCCCCGCCCACGGCCTCTCTTGAGTCACTCAGTTACAGTTAACTTGGGGTTATCGCTCGCAGATTGAAAGCCTGGCAGCCCTCACACAGCCCGGGCTTGTGGAGGCCTTGGATGTGTGTCTCTAAGTCAATGATGAGGGTATCGGAACCGATCCTGGACATGGATATGGCAAATTACAGTGAAGTTTTGGACCCAACGTATACAACCTTGGAGTTTGAAACCATGCAGATTCTGTATAATTCAAATGGTGAGTTCTCATCTGCTTATAAATACATATTTTTAAGTAAGTGTAGTGGGAGAAGTCAGAGTGAGCTTCCCGGGGTGGTAGTCCCAGGCTTTACTGCAGGATACATTGGGACTCACATTTTAAAGCCACACATCTGAGCTTCTGGACTTCATCACAAATTTTAAATTAATAATGCTCTGCCCATTTTATGTTTGAGATAGAAAAAGCCTAGTTATGCTTAATAAAGTAACCCCAGAATTCTGTCATGGCCCAGTTAGGTAAAAAGAGTTATTTTGTTTACTGTAAATCACAGTAATAAGTAACATTGGCAGATTGGCTGTAAAATATATCTTCTAGGCAACATTTAAATGACAAATGGGACAGAGTTTCCATAGAACACTTCCTGGTTGTCCCCTACTTCATTATTCTAGTTCTCATTGCTGCCAGTGAGAAACTGCATTGAAAATTACTACCAAGTTTTTGCAATGCACAAAAATATGAAAGGAAATAAAGGTTTATATTATAACCCCACTTGACAAGCTAATGTTTAGCCTCAAAAGCTCTTGGTATGTATCTACTGTAACATTTTAACTTTAAATAAGACATGGGTTGTGTTTCGGGTTCAGATCTTTTTATAATATAGTTCACCATTGACTTTAAATTTATTTTTTAAGTAAAAATATTGTCTAAGATCAGTTAGAATGGATAGAACTCCTAAAATTTAGTAATTATGTGTAGTTTGGAAAATGTGTGTGTGTGTGTGTGTGTGTGTGTGTTCAGAATTGAGAATGTAACATACTCAGATCATCTTAATTTTCTTCTATGTTGTATTAGTGGTGGAACAAGTATTACTAATTGTCAGAAGATGAATTCTGAAATTTAGCACAAAGAGAGTTAAAATGAATCGATACTGCAAATCTTAGAAAGTTACTGTTTTGGTTCCTTATGTTTAGATTTGATGAGAAATATTTAACAGAGTATTATTTATTTCAGTAGAATCATGATTTTTAAAAAAGATTATAGATTGCTAATAGTAGGGATAGACATACCATAAGTATTTAATAAAATAATTGCTTTATCAAAATGTTTTTGGACTTGATTTCTTCTAATAATATTGTTAATAACATATGAGTATAACAATAAACTTAAAGCAGAAGTTGAATTTTTTCATATTTTCACATAATCTTAGAATGCTGTCAATTCTAAAATACTTCTAGCTGCCTATTTCTAGTATCTATTTTGTTTATGTTACCAAAAGAAAAATTCCTACATTTGAGTACTATAAGTCACATGGTTAACCTTAAGCATATTCTTATTATTTTTTTCACTTGATGAAATTATGCATGAAATTTGTGCATGGGTGGGGTCCCTAGGCCTGGCTGGAGATCAGGATAAATCAGGTTCCCTGCCTCCCCACTGCCCCACCTCCCCCCCTTCCCTCGTCACCTGTGTCCGCCATCACCCACCTCCAGTTCCCCGTCCCAGCCGGGGGCCCAGCCCGGGGGAGGGACCAGGAGGCTGGTCAGCAGGCCCTATCAGCGATTGGGGCCTGCAGGCTGGGGGCAGCTCCTGCATTGAGCGTCTTCCCCCTGGTGGTCAGTGCACATCATAGCGACCGGTCATTCTGGTTGTTCCATCGTAATGGTCTCTTAGGCTTTTATATATATAGATAATATCTGTCTACTCAGAAGTATTAGTAAATAGAATATATATGTTGTTACAGAATGTACTTGGGACATGACAGCCATTCATTTTATCTTTTGTCATTTTGGAGATATAATAATGAATTGTTATTATGTTAATATTATATAATTATATAAATTAAAATATTACCTTATATATTCAGTATCTTTTAAGTACATACAGATTTTTTTAAGCCCTTTGTAGTGGTTTTTTAAAAAAGTATTTTTTGTTGATATTTAGAGAGAGAGGAAGGGAGAGAGAGAGGAAGAGAGAAACATCGATTGGCTGCCTCCTGTACACACCCTCCCAGGATTGAGCCCGCAACCCATGCATGTGTCCTGACCTGGGACAACGCCCAACTAACTGAGCCACACAGACCAGGGCGAGTACGTACAGATTCTTAAAGATGTAGTCAACAACATGAACTCATTTAAATACTTAAGTAAAATTATCTGTGGATTTTTGAAGCCTGTTTCTTCATAACTATATAGTAGATCCCACTTTATGCCAAGCACAGTTCTTAGAGCTGGAAGACAGCAGAGGTGGATGAGACAGATTAATGCTCTGCCATCACAAAGTTTGTATTCTATAGACAGAGATGGATAATAAATGGGCAGACCATTATAGAATATAACTTAAGACAATAAATAAGTTATTATTATTATTTTTTAAATAATCGGAGTTCTAGGTTCCACTTGAAGGAAAGATGGGAAGTGACTCTGGGAGGTTCAGAGGATATTTCACAGAAAATGAGAGAGTAGAACAGAAACTGGAAAACCAGTTGGAAGATATTTTTTATGAAGAACTTTCCTTCCAGGCAGAAGGAATAGCAAGTGTAAAGGCTCTGAGATAGAAAAAGACTTCAAGGAGGAAAGAAAGGCCACCTTGCTGGTGGGTGGTGAACAGGGTGAAAAATAGATAGTGCTAGATGATGGAGTCGGAGAGGTGGGAAGGGGCTCTGTCCATGGAGCTTCAGAGGCCACCGTGTTACTTACCTGTGTCTGAGGGTCGGATGCAGAAGGCTGGTAAGATGTGGCTTTCTTGTACTAGGAACACTGTGGGGCTTTGGCGTAACGAGCAGTTGGGAGCAAGGATGACAGAAGAGAACTTGGACAGGAGGCTATGGCAATGACCCAGGGGGAAGATCATGGTGAATTGGATAAGGCTGGCCATTGTAAAAAGGAGAAAAGCGATAGGTTCTCTGTGTATTTTAAATACGGACTTTACTATTGGGTTGGGTCTGAGTGATAAGGAGAGAATCCATTGAAGACTCGTAGGTTATTGGCCTTGGGTTCTGGATGGTACCATAGACCTACATGGAAGATTGAAGGAAGAACATGTTCTAGAAGGAAAATCAAGGGGTTCTGTTTTTATACATTAATTTAAAATTCCTCTCTAATTGCAAAGTGAAGTTGTTAAATAGGTATTTGGGCATTTCAGGCTGATGCCTGTGGGAGACACAGGGGTTGGAGATAAAATTTGGGGCTGTTAACCATACAGATAATAAGTAATGTTGTGGGACTAGATAAGCTGCCCTTGAGAAAGCGTGTGGTTGGGGGACTGAGCCCCGTAGTGTCCCAGCGTTTAGTAGTCAGAGGGGAGAGTGGAGGAAGACTGGCAGAAGCAGCCAGTGGTTCAAAGGAAGCAGTATGTGGGGCCTCCAAGAAACCGAGGAGTGGACTGGTCAAGCCTCTGACTGTTTAGTTGGGTGATTTAACCGGAAAAACTCAGTACTGACTCCAACTCTACTCCACCCCCTCTTTCTGAACAGATAGTTCTGCCCCAGAGACGACAAGTATGAATACCGCAGACAGCGGGGTCAACTGTCTGTGTGCCATATGTGGGGACAGAGCCACAGGGAAGCACTACGGAGCGTCCAGCTGTGACGGGTGCAAGGGCTTCTTCAGACGCAGCATCCGCAAGAGCCACGTGTACTCGTGCAGGTACCCAAGCGCTCCTTTGGGAAGGGCCTCTGCGGAGGCGTTTCCCGGGCACGCCGGCAGGGAACACACTGCAGAGCCCTCCTGTTTCTGGAACCCTGGGAGCACGCTCTGTGAGCGGCTTTAAGAATGAGGATGTTTGGGTGTGTTAGCAGGACGCGTATTCACCAAGGTGGTTCCCTTTTATAAACCATCCAGCTATACAAAATACATAAAAAACGCCACATACTTCTCACTCAACTTAGACCAATATAGTTGGAGCCCAGTGGACACCTCCCCGAAGGCTTGCTCTTTCTCCCCTCTCTCCCAGAGGGGACTGTTGTGGGAAATTTCTGTCTTTTCCTGGTATTTCTTTGTTGTTTTCCCACACGTTCATACGCCAGTAGGCATATTTAAGTCTGCATTTCAATCGTTTCACCATTTACATCCTTTTTGAAGTATTGGTATTCTCTTAACCATCATTATATCTTGAGTCTTTTCAAACAAAATTATAGAAGTACAGATGATTTTGGCAGCTTTTTTTTTTTAAGTTAATGGATGAATTTATATTTTCAGTTCTAAAATTTTAAATCTATTTCTCATGCCACAGTTTTGCCATTGAATTTAACATTTTATCTAAAACTATATTTTGTGTGTCCCACATTTGAATAGGCTGGCTTTTCTGTTTTAATATCTAGTCAATGTCGTAGCACAATTGAGGGTTAGATATGTCACAATGCGTGTTCGAATGACAGATCTTGAGTGCAGATTGTGCCTGGGAAGAAGTTAATTCTTTTCCAGCATTATGTCATTTGATTTCTAAAGGTGTAGAAAAGTTAATACATAACTCTCCAAATATTTAACCAGTATTTTCTAGTAATTTTTCCAGGAAACCTTAGTATGTAAAAAAAAAGTAAATCATTCACTTTAACAGCTTTTGGTAAACAAAAAATAATATTTAGATAGATCTTGCTTTTATAAACAGCAAAACTCCAAAGATAAAATGTAGACCAAGTAGATTTCCAAAATCATCAACAAAAATAAATACAAAATAACAGGTAAACGGTACTTTTTTGAGTCATGTGTTCTGTTAAAGGTGAAATCTGTAGATATGAAAAATAACAATCCAAACAACAAAATCCATCAAAAACTTTTAAGAATCAGAGTCTATCAGCAGCATAAAGGGCTTTCAAGATTTCCATGCTTCCTGTCTAAGAAGGAAAGGAGTGTTACCATAGCAACTTTTGGAAATTCAGAAAAGATTCCACCAATATGTAGAGTTGACTCACACCTTCCCATCATGAGTATTGCTACCACCTTGGCCTTCTTTAACATTTTACTCTTAGGCAAATGCTACAATTCTCCATTTGGAAAATTATTATATTGATACAAGTTTAGAATCATAAAGGTGTTTTTTTTTAACACATTTTTCTGGTTTTAAATTTATCCATTCTCTTAGATTTACTAATTTCATTTCCACTCTAACTCTTCCATCACACTGAAGTTGGACTTGCCCTTTCAATCACTTTAAATTACTGTCTCAATACTTCTCACATTAGGCTATTTATTATGGTTGTCTGTAAACTTGTTTGTGTACCCTACTAGATTATAGTTTCCTTGATGGAAGAGATCGATAATATTTCTCTGTTTAATCCCTACACCAGGATCTTATACACAGTAGGTGCTTAATGCATCTGTATTCCATTTTGCATTAGTTTGATGTTAATTGAATGTGTTCTCCTGCTGTGGTATTCTGGCCCTCTCTCCCGGGTCTCCTCAGCCATGTATTCTCAAATGAACAGTGATTTTTTTCCTCATCCAGAAAGTATGTCTCTCTTTCAGCTCAGTTCATCTATAGTAGGCTTTATACTCATTTCATATTTAGTAGCCATTCATATTTTTATAAGAAATATTTTATATAGATCACAAAATATGTTATTTTATTCTCATCATTACTAATCAACCATAAGTAATCAGGGATATACATATGGATAATATTAAGCCAGAATTTTAAAGAAATGTTATTGCTTACTACATGTTTAATACTTATCCCAAAGTCTTTAAAGTACTTTCACATAGCAACTTTTACAGCAAGCCTCCCTATCTTACAATTGTAAATTAACTGGGGGGCGCGGTATTCAATTACATTGCCAAATCCTATCAAGAATGGTGGATGTGGGAATCAAGCTTCAGGTCTAATTCCAGAAATGGTACTCCTTTTATTTTTTTTAAGTGTACAATTCAGTCCACAGAGTTGCAATCATCACTACAATCGAGTTAGAACATTTTCATCATCCTGTAAAGAAACCTCTTACCCTTTAGCAGTCACTACCCTTTCCCACCAGCTTCCTCCCCACCAATATGAGGCACACACTAGTCTACTTTCTGTGTCTACACATTTGCCTCTTTTGGACATTTGATATAAATGAAATTATATACTATGTGGCCTTTTGACTTAAAATACTGTTTTCAAGGTTCAGCCAAGTGCTAGCATGTATCGGAACTCCAATCCTGTTCATAGTTATTTATAATATCCATTGTGTGGGGGAACCACATTTTAGGTATCTATTCAACTGATGGGCATTAGGGTTGTCCCCACCTTTTAGCTATTAGGATAATGCTGCTATGGACACTTGTGTACAACTTTGTGTGTGAACATATGGTTTCTTTCTTTTGGGTTGATACCTAGGAGTGGAATTGCTGGATCATGTGATAGCTCTATGCTTAACTTTTTTAAAAACTGCCAAACTTTCTTCCTTAGCAGCTGCAGCATTTTATATTATGACCAGTGATGTGGGAAAGTTCCAATTTTTATGCATCCTCATCAATACTGGTATTGTCTGTGTTTTTTTTTTCCTGATTAGAGCCATTTTAGTGGATGTGAGGTGACATCTAATTGTGCAGAGACTACTCAATGCTGTTCTTAACATGTAATTGGGCATCTATTTAGAGTAAACTTTAATTGGATGTGAAACACATTTAAAATGTGTGGAAGTATATTTACAACGAGAAAAGCATGAAAGTGCAGAGGAATGAAGTTCTGATATAGTCTCCATCACACCGAAAACCTTTAGCAACAGGCAATTGAGATTTATATGTCCAAGATGTTTAAACTAGGTTTGGCTTTCATGACTCATGATAGAAATGACCATGCGCACTGTCACTGAGTTTTATTTTATTCTAAAGCCTACATGGGAGGTGAGGCTTGTATTCCCATGTATGTGCTGATCATGGTTTTATGTTAGAAATGATAGCAGGAGGAAAGCTACAAATGTTCACAATCTGGAAAAGTCAGTTTATTGTTCTTTTTATTTTGTTTTGTTTATGAATCATATATGAGCGTTCAGTTAATTGTTCTTATGCATTCTTTCTATTGGGCCAAATTTGGGCATACTTATTTAAAGTCTATTTGTTTGTTTCTTTGCTTCTTCCCATAAATAATTATCTGAAAAATTAATACATCTTTTTTTTAATATTATAGGTTCAGTCGGCAATGTGTTGTTGACAAGGACAAAAGAAATCAATGCAGATATTGTCGGTTAAGAAAGTGTTTTAGAGCAGGAATGAAGAAAGAAGGTAATGTATAACATGCTAATGATATTTAACATTATTGATGAAGAGTGTTAAACACACATTCTCATTTCCTCATAACATTTTCACATGAGATCTGATTTTTCTTAATGAGGACTCCATGGTTCCTTGAGTTTAAGAATTTACCCAAGGACACTGACACCCAGTCTTTATGTGATGACTAAATCCAGATGCCTTTTTTTTTTTTTTTACTGCTGTGTTACACCTGTCAACAAAACTGTTGTTTAAATAACATTCCAACATCCTGTTCAAAAAATAGATGGCCAATATCTATTAATCAGTTGAAATGTGATTTTTAAGCACATTTTTACTGTCAATAAGATTGAATACCTTTATTTTATAAACATTAACTGAACAAGCACTGTGCATACATTCATGTGTTTATGTAACAAATTTTTATTGAGCACTGCTACTTTCTCTGGGTGCTGAGGTCTCAGCAGTTAACATAATGGAATATTTCTTCCCCTCGTGGAGCTTATCTTCTGTTGAGGAACAGAGACAGAGAATGGATACTCTATTTTAGTGTGAACAATTCAGTTTTGAACATATTAAATAACCTGATTTTATTATCCTACATCCTAACTAAGGTTAATTTAGAAAGGTATTGAACACATTTAAACGTTTGGCAGGGAATAGTCACTATAAGATTTATGCATATCAGTTTTTTCTACACTCCTGTGCCAGTCATATACACAGAGATAGTTTTCAGAACTATTTCACAAACTATTAAGAAGTTAATGGAATCAAATCACTATTCTTTAGAAATGTAAGATGTATCAAACCTATCTTGAACATAGCTAGTTTTTTCTTTTGACCCTCAATATTTTAAAGAGACCAAAGTTCCAATAGTTTTGTTCAGGTTGCTAGTGTCAAAAAAGAAGGCAAATGAAAGTTCCCAGAGTTAAAGGAGAGGCACTTTCCTATTTAAAAATGGCTGACGCCTGCCCTGGCCGGTGTGCTAAGTTGGTTGGGCATCGTCCCCTGCACCAAAGGTTATTGATTCTATTCCAGGTAAGGCACATGCCCAGGTTCCAGGCTCAGTCCCTGGTAGGGGGTGTGTAGGACACATCAATTCACATGGATGTTTCTCTCTTCTCCTTTTCCTTCTCTCTAAAAATCAATACACTATTTTTAAAAATGGTTTATATCTAGTGGCATATCAGATAGTTTATGGGTTGATTACATACTTTGCCCATCATTTTCATCCATCTCCTCTTGCAAATCACCATCCTTTATTTAAGAGTTTTACTCTTTTTTATATGTAATTATTTTCAAAAATAGCAAAATTATATCATCTATTCACAGAATAATACATTAGTATTTTCTAAATAGATTAGGAAGTAACTTTTGGACTTAAGCGTGGTTATATTTCCCTTATTTACAATGATAGCATCATACCCAGTTTAAGGTGAAAATGTCTAGAAGCATGGTTTTCTGTTGAAAACTTTAGCAGTAGGAAGGTTACAAATGTCCATGATATATTTTAGCATTTTTCTAAAGATTGATCATGTAAGTTCAATTCATAAAAGCATAACTTACATTTTTATTTTTATCTCCATAAATGTATTTCATTAGTTTAGGCTGAAAGTCAATGAAAATTTCTGCAAAAGAAAGAAAGAAAGAAATGAAAGAAGGGGAGAAGAATAAGCTACCAGTAAATAAGATTTTAAAATAAAATATTATTGATTTATTCCAACTTAAAATCTACTCACTCTTAAAGGCAAAACGTTCAGTATTTTCCAGTACAAAGTAATGAGTTAATAGTTACTGGTACATTTTGGATAGATAGTAATAGAAATTCGTGAATTTTTAAAATACAAAGTTATCTATTATAATTTTAGAAAGAGAGGAAGGGAGAGAGATAAAGAGATAGAAGCATCAATGAGAGAGCAACATGGGGATTGAGCCCTCAACCCGGGCATGTGCCCAGACCAGGAATCGTACTGGTGACCTCTTGGGTCTTGAGTGGACACTCAACCACCGAGTCACATTGGCTGGGCAGAAATTTGTGAGTTTTTTAAATAAAAAAATAACTGCACTAAAAACTATGATAGTTCACTGTTTTATCCTTCCAGTAGAACGGGGCAGAGCATTAACTTAAATAATTTAGGGGCTACAGAACTTATTTCCATTCTTTTTGTTAAGAGAGATAATTTTACCTCCTACGTTTTGAAATCCAACTTTGACATGTGACGTATGTTATTCTTTATGTGACAAATACACAAGTCAGCCCCCCTCTTATTCACACTTACTGGTTTTAGGAAATTTTATTGAGAATTTTAGTTTTCAATAAGGAATTTGGGGATACACATTTTTCTTTCTTCCTCTACTGAAAAAAGGTCAGTCTGTAATAGGGGGATTTCTTCACCCTCCCAAATACTGCATTTCCAACCTCAGTCTTCTCAGGAGAGTCGTCCTACCTGCTGTGCCTTTGGCTTTTGGTAAATTTTCCAAGAACATTGTTTCCTAAGAGATCATAAGATTGCAATCTTAAATCACTATACCTAAACTAAATTTTCTTTCCATTTTTGCTCATGGCTTAGAAGAATAAGAAAATGGAGGTTTCAACTTAACTCATATCTCTGATAGTGAATACACTCTTATCTTTGACCTGGTCAAACTCATGGGCGATACTCTTCCTCCAGTTACCTCATGGTTTTATTAACTCTAAGTTTGGAAAACCATCTTATTGAGATACAGTATGCCTGAACTGGCTGACCCAACACTTTCTAACATGCATGCCATCATGAAATCCCAACAGGCAATATTTTTTGAGCTCAAGTGACAGGCTCTGTCTGTGTTTAAAAGTGACACAGAATGAGAAGTTTCTTCCATGACACTTCTCTGCATCCCCAGGTCTGTTAGAAGCATCCCTTCTCACTTTCCGGGCTTTATTTTGTGACACGTAGTGAAGAGAAGCGACCAATAGACATTGTGATTTTTCTCCCCTAGCTGTGCAAAATGAACGTGATCGAATCAGCACCCGAAGAAGCACTTTCGATGGCACCAACATCCCCTCCATTAACACGCTGGCACAGGCAGAAATGCGGTCTCGCCAGGTACCCACCATGCACCAGCACTCCGCCCTGCTTCTAGAATCAACTGGCTGTTTAGGTGTAATGCTGAAATAATCTAACTTTTTTTTTTTCAAATGTGCTCATTACTAACCTAAATCACATTTATGCAAATTCAAGAGTTTTACTTTGAAAATATTGGTCGGACTGTTGACTGCACCGTGATGTTTTCTGGACCAGTTCCTATTTATGAATGGGTCGATGAAATGCATTTCAGTGGAAGGTTGTAAAATAACGCATTTGTTTACAACATTCATTTGAAATACTTAGTGTGTGGCACAGGGCTCTGCGGGGAGTATCTCGTTTTATTGATTGAATGTGTAAAATCAGTTACCACAACTTTTGGGGAGTTTGGGTGAGACAGATCATCAGAGCTTGCTTCCTTACAAACAGTTTCTAGACTCAAGAACTCACCTTAGCACCTGCTTTGGAAATAGGTGTTTAAGGGAAGAACCAGATTTTGAAAAGTGCAGGAGAAAGTTGAAGTTTCTAGTGTGAGAACATCAGTGCTAAAGCTTGACATAGGACATTTGTTATCTACATAAGTAACAGTGGCTTAAGAATCAAATAGAGGGGTGAGGGCATGAGTAGGGGGGTGAGGGAGCTTTGGGACGATAAGGACACATATGTAATACCTTCATCAATAAAGAAACACAATTTAAAAAAGAATCAAATAAACAAACCCTTTCAGTGAGTTTATTTTAGGATTGCTCCTATTAGAAACGTTAGTGATATTTTTTCTGTTATAAAGCAAATTATGAAATAGCTAACTATTAATCCAGTTCTATAATGAGTCAGTGCAACTACTTTCGTTTTTGATAACACAAGGGTAATATGATGAGGTTAACCTCACCATTATCATCATCATTGCCTGCAGATTACCTGATGGTCATATAAAGCGCTTAGAGAATGGCTTAGGGGAGGTGTGAGGAAGGACACACACTACAGAAAGACACGTACACACACATTCAGAAAGTGCAGTAGGTTCATAAGAACTTTCAGAAAGTCATTTCTTCAGCAGAAGGGCATGTTGACGCCACTTACATTTTTATAGAGTTCAAAATTATATATAGTTGTAAAAATGATCATTAGGTTAAGCTTTTTAATGTTGCTAAGTCAAAGGTTGGTTTCTTGATTTTATTTCTATGGGTTTCTATTTAGTGCAGAACATAAATCTGGTTTCTCATCTAAATCCTTTCTCCCAGTTTGTTAAACTTTATCCACCGTAAATATTTTCAACAAATTGAGGATGGATTTTTCTTAACGGAAATATCACTTTTTAATGAAAAAGAAAACCACAGAGCATATTTCATGTAAATACTCCATTATTTCTTTGTATAGTCATTTTAGATTATGGCACTCCCCAAAAGTTGGGTAACTTTTTCTACAATTGTGTCCATTAAAATAAGACAGTGCTCCCACAGTATGTGCTAGACAGGGAATGCTTTCAATTAAACGTGTACTGAAAGGAATTTCAGTTCTCAATTAAAAGTATTTAGCATATTCCAAGATACTGTGACAGCGATGGTGCCACTTCAATGGCATTCACTTATTGCGATCATCGAAAGAAGAGGAGTATTGGTTATGTCTTGTTTTAAATGAGAAATTAACGTAATGTTCTTGTTCATGCTAGATGTCAGCCTCAAGCCCTGGTGTGAGCACTGACATAAATGTGAAGAAAATTGCAAACATTGGTGATGTCTGTGAATCTATGAAACAGCAGCTCTTGGTCTTGGTTGAATGGGCAAAATATATCCCTGCCTTCTGCGAGTTACCGCTGGATGATCAGGTAGAAGTTAAAGAAATGCTGAATGCTTAAAAAAACACCCACAACTGTTTTTTGAACTTTGCCCAGTTTTTTGTGTTCTTTTAATTATGTTTATAATAGATTTACCATATTTGACAAAGGTGAAATTATATCATGAGAAAAAGATTGGTTTTCTTATTCATTCACCTCCTTGTTCTATCGGAGGCACAGCTGTTTAACTCCTATTTTAGGTCTTACATATTTATTGATTTGATAAAGTTGAGCAAGACAGTTATCCCTTCTTGGAGTATAAAAAGCTTAAGTGAGCCCAGCTGGCGTGGCTAGGTGGTTGAAAATCGAACCAAGAACCAAGAGGTGCCTGGTTTGATTCCCCTTCAGCACACACTGGGGTTGCTGGCTTGATCCCCAGTAGAGGGCATGCAAGAGGTAGTCAATGGATGTTTCTCTTGCATTGATGTGTCTATCTTTCTATCCCCCGCCCCCTGCTTTCTCTCTCTAAAAAATAAAAAAAATCTATTAAAAACATATATATATATATATATTTAAACTTGAGACAGATAGCAAGTAGCTGCTATTGTGAAACAAAAGATTGCAGAGCAATTGCCTGGGAGGTAAATGGTGCGCTATTGTGTCTGGGTGCTTACTGAAGGAATCTGTGAAATTTCTCAGAAATTCCAGGCCACTCCTAGAGGAAACCATACAGGTGTATTGGTGTCTTTGTGGGCACATTATACAATTAACATATAAATTTTGCTTTGTATATTGACAATTTTATTCTAGCATTACTGTATAAAAATTAGATGTTTAGCAAAAAAATCTGTAGAATCATGTTCTGAAATCTACAGAGAAATCGAGAAAATTCTGATATAATGATTTTTCCTAATATATATATTGCCATGCTTTGTCATACATACATTAAGGTATTTTAATTATTAGCTAAAAGCTTTAGTTTCTTAATTAGTCTATGAAGATTAGGTTATTAGTTTCAGATTCATTTTGAACTCTTCCATCTAAGAAGTATATAATATCTCGTAGATGCAAATAATTTGAAAATTTCCAATTCCTGCACATTGAATAAACCAGGATACATAGTTTATCCCATGTATGTCTTACATTCTCTAACCAGTGTTCTTTATTACAGACACACAAAAACAAAAACAACAAAAGGGAAAGGTGCAATTGTTTAAAATTCAAAGGATAAAATATACAACCAGAAAAAAAGTAATCATAGGAAGTTTAGTTATACTTCTAGGAAAGCATTCCACTTAGTGAACAACAAAAAAAAAATCTTGTGAAATCTGAAATCATTCTCAAAATGTTCTGTAGCTGCCTTCCTGTTATGAGTCATGGTAATTGACATATCATAAAGATAGCCTGGCTCGGAAGGTTGTTTCACAGTGAATAATGCTAAATTGCTAAAACCTCCTTGTCTCACCCCAAGCCATATAAGTAGGGTTATGTTATTTATCAGTTTTATATGTTCACTATCACTCCTCTTTAAAAGTTGCTGACTTATATATGAAGATAGTGATTTAAAAACTGGGAAATTGAATTCCAGTAACCTGTCAAAAAACAGTTTTTCTTTACGAGCTCAGACTTTAATATTAACGATATAGCATTAATAGCCATGGCTTGCCAATGTCTATTGTGGATAAGACACTGGGGAATTAGCTTTCAGTTGCATTATACATTAGATTCTTTTACTTAATGCTCTCGGGAGCTCTGTGTCATAAGTTTTATAATCTCAACTTAACAGTTTTCAAAACTGAACTCTGCATCAATTCACTCAGTAAATTCACCCAAAAACATGTATTAGGACTAGTGTTCATTTTTAGGAACTATGAGCATTCAGATTGCATCATTTTTCTCATAAAGTTTACCTTCTATTTGGGAGAGACAGACAATAAAAGATATATAGATTATGAGTAAGTTGATTCTAGGTGGGGATAAATCCTATAAAATGAAATGGGATGAATTGTTGGATAATGACTGGGGGTCAAGTGGTAACAGATACTTTAAATTGGAGATCAGAGAAGATTTTTCCTGAGACCCAGGTGACAAGAAGCCAATTATACCAAGATCAAGGAGAAAGATAGCATTCTGGGTACAGAAAGAGTATGTTCAAAGACCGTGAGGCAAGCAGAGATGTTGTAAGGTGCATGGGGGACAAAGCATTGAGCTATAACCTGTGAGGCCTTGGTCAAGCAGTTTGGATGTTATTCTAAGGAAAATAAGAAACCAGTGAGGAGTTTTCAGCAGAGGAGTGGTTATTATTTTAGAAATCTCATCTTGGTAGCTCTGTCAAGAAGAACGTAGGATGGAGGAACCAGGAAGGAGAAACTTAGGATGGAGAAACCAGGAAGGAGGAACTTAGGATGGAGGAACCAGGAAGGAGGAACTTAGGATGGAGGAACCAGGAAGGAAGCAGGAATGCCTGTTAGGTTCTTGGAGTATATTGTGGAGGCCAGGGCAAGAAAGGCAAAGGCTTTGGCTGGGGTGGTATAGGATTTGCTGGGCCATTAGAGAAGAATCAAACTGAAGTCCTGTTTTTGTCATGAACAAGCAAGTTGGACAAGGATGAAGATGTTGGAGAAGCATTGCTTTGCAGTGTTAGATGAGAAACACTTCCTGTTATCTCTAATGGTGATATTCAGTGGGCAATGAAGTATATGCATGAAACTCAGTTGAGAGCTTAGTGCAAGGAATTATGGGTTCAGTCTTGAGTGTGTTAGCACTCCAATGCACCATTCTTATTTCACCATGTCACAGGCCCTCACTTTGCTCTTGTCTATTCAGTTTATTATGTATAAGAGATTGGGTTTTACACGTATTTTCTCATGTAGTCCTCATGTCTAGAATTTGAAATGTTATTCACTATCTCTACTGTGTAGATGAAAACAAATGAGTCCCAAACATAAATGGTTGGTTTACCCAAGATCAAACAGGTAATAAGTGGCCAAGCCAGAATTTGAACACTAATTGGTTTGATTTTACTTCATTCCAGAACACTTAGTTGTTCTGTTGAGTCTTTTTGTTTGTGTGTTTGCTGATATTGACTTGTTAGTTTTAGAAATTTTGAAAAGTTAAACTCTATGATATTCTCAAATAGAAAAATAGAAGTCTTTCTGATGGCAACTATCTATGAATATTATAGTTTGTTAAATAAATAAATAAAAAGTCTCAGGCTTAAAGAACACTAAGTTAATCTCAGGCTCATCTGATACCATCTGTTAATCATCATATTTTATCATTAATTGTTCAACTTGGAATTTTTCATTAAGGTGGCCCTGCTGAGAGCTCATGCAGGGGAGCATTTACTGCTCGGAGCTACAAAGAGATCCATGATATATAAAGATATTTTGCTTTTGGGTAAGTTTTTTTTTTTTAATTTAAGAAAAAATTCTGCATGCTTCATTCTTACACAGGATCTACTCTGTGTGTCCGGAGCATTCTGAGACACTGACAGATGGTGCTCTCCTTTTGCAGACTGGGTTTCATTGATCAGATCCTCACCCGGGTCCTGTTTTTCCTTGCTTTGATGGCAGGGACCTTCAGAGTGTGTTCAGGGTGTATTAAGATTAAAAGTAAAAGAAAGCTGTTGCTCAGTGAACAAACTCTTGAGTCTATTTAAATCATCAGGACAAAGAATTAATGACTTGTGTGACCATCTTAGGGAATCTCAGTGTTGTTTCAAATTCCTCTGTGTCTATTTAGTAATTGTAATATATGTAATTGTAAAATATGCTGTTGGGTACGTTTTTAATGAGCATGTGTATCTTCTGTGATATAATTGCCCATGATATGTGCAAAATCCCAAGTTAAAAATAATTTGGTGAAAGTGTCTGAAAATTTCTGATGAATCAGTAACAGTGCCAGAAGAAGCAGAAGTAGGGAGGCGGGTGGAAGGGAAGGTGGGTGGAGAAGATATGACACAAAGGAAAAGCTTTTGTCCTCATTAAATCTCCAATTTCCCACCCTACTTAACTTACTTATTAGATTTCCTATAGAAAGAGTTAAGATCTCTCTCATGCTTATTAGCTTTACCTTTTCCTGGCTTGTATGAAATGATAACTAAATTGTTTATTCTACTTATATGATAGATATTTTGTTCCCAAACATGAATAAATTGAATGTAATATAATAATATCTAATATTTATCAAGCACTTATGTCATATGCGTTGCTCTAACTACTTTTTGATATGCAGATCACAATAACCCTAAGGGATAGGTACTATTATTTTCAGCCCATTTTTCAGGTGGAGAAAGTTAAGCTGAGGTTTCAAGGTTAGTGAGGGATAGAGTCAGGATTCTAAACTTCATAATGTGACTGTAGAGACCATGCTGTCAATTTCTATTAAATGCTCTGTTGCATTTAGAGGACCCTGCAGTACCTTTCTCATTATCAATCTGAATAAAATATATCCACTTAGGTTTGTTAAAAAGTGTCTCAGTCATAGTCATACCTACATATACCAACCCCACTAAAGGATGGTGTTTTTAATCCACTCTAAACCAGAAAGATTCTGTAGGCTTTGAATTAAGCTGATTAATGAGTAAGACACTGGTAGAAAACTGACATAGCGGAAAGCTAATCATTATACTTTGCTTCTCTCTTGTCAATTATTAGCTTGTTTATTAGCCTGTACTTTAGTGTTATCACCAGTGACTGAGGCTATTAAAATGCATGTGATCATATTATCAATGTTATTGATCCTTTAAGTGTTCTTAAGTTTTTCTAACTTAACACTACTGAGAAATGAAGTACTATTATTATTAATGCAAGGGAAGGCCATTTAAAAAATTGGTTTGTAAAAATTTAAACAGTATCTGACAATTTGGGGGTAGGATGACTTTATTATTTTTCCCCCCAGGAAACAACTACATTATTCAGCGCAACAGCTGTGAGGTCGAGATCAGCCGTGTGGCCAACCGGGTCCTCGATGAGCTGGTCCGGCCGTTTCAGGAAATCCAGATCGATGACAATGAGTACGCTTGCTTGAAGGCCATTGTATTTTTTGACCCAGGTTTGTTCCCAAAGACCCATTAAAATAATTATAATGAAAATCAGACTACGTTTTAATATTGGAGTATTTGTCGTCGCACGTTGTTAAGATCCAATCTTCAGGCTGCCCTCTCTGTTCCTTAACCAGACGCAAAAGGGCTCAGCGACCCCATGAAGATTAAGAACATGCGGTTCCAAGTACAGCTGAGCCTGGAGGACTACATCAACGACCGGCAGTACGACTCACGCGGGCGGTTCGGGGAGCTGCTCCTGCTGCTGCCCACGCTGCAGAGCATCACCTGGCAGATGATCGAACAGATCCAGTTCGTTAAGCTCTTCGGCATGGTGAAGATTGACAACCTTCTCCAGGAGATGTTACTGGGTGGTGAGTCTCTTACCTGTCGGCATCCCACCTTGTGCTTCCGAGGAAGTTTGGCCCTTTTACTCTCTGTCCGTGACAGAATGAACTCCATTTCTTTTTACATTTAGAAAGTCTGCAGTACCCATTGGATGTGGACAAAACACTTGAACGCATCGAAATCCCCGTTCTTACTAGCCTCCACCATCTAACTCCTCACGGTCCCAATAACTTCAAATTTCAGGTCCTTCCAATGTGGTGAATAAAACTATATTTCCACTTTGTAATAGTCCTTGAAGTATCATTGTATTTTTCTATGCCTTTAACTCCTTTAAAAACTCAAAGATATCAGAATTGCAAACTAACTCAAAATATGTGTGTCTGCATATATATACACATATATATGTATATATATATGTGTGTGTGTGTGTGTATATATATAATATATAAAAATGAAAACTTTGATTCTGAAATAATTAATTGACACAAGACAATGAGAAAGGAAAAATGAGATTTCATTACTGTAGTAAATGCCAGGAATAGTTAGGAAGGTAAGGAAAGCATTTTGATCCAGATTAAATTTCCTGATAAAATCGCTTTATTTTATTTTTAGTTTTCTGGTGCTTAATGTGTCCCTAATAATGTCTTCCTGAAATAAAAGTTGTTTATGCTATTATGGTGACCCAAAATACTATAAACTTGAGGTAAGTGATTCTTGGAATTGCCTTAACAACAGGCAGCCACCCTAATGATTCCAGGAAACAGCATACAAGGTCCATTATTAATAGACAACATAATATGATACAGCATTCATCTAGCCAGTGTACAGTGAAAGCTGACATTGTCCTTAATACAGCAGTGGTTCTATTAATTTATTTTTGAACTCCCAAAAAGCACTTTGCAAAAATAGCAATATTCAAGTTGTCAATCAAAACATTTGTTCCAGGGTAAACTTGCCATTTCTGATTAAATATCACCAACGCGACCATCTTTTTATCTTCTGTAGGTGCTTCCAATGACGTCAGCCATCTCCATCATCCGATGCATCCACATTTGTCTCAGGATCCATTAACTGGACAAACCATACTTTTAGGCCCCATGTCAACACTGGTTCATACAGACCAGATCTGTAAGTATGTGGGCTACTTTTCAACCATAAATTGTCCTAAACTTAATTACTTGAGAAAAAGAGGAATTGGGGGAAAGAATCTATGAGTACCCAGAAATTGCAAGATTTGGGTATGTTATCCTCTCCAAGGCTCAACTGTGGGAGACTGTGACATTCTGCAAGTCACAAATTCTCCAGGCAGGAGTTTGCTCCCTAAAATGGAGAGCAAATCTTTCTACTTCATGGATTTGGGAGCAGAAAAGAATATATGGGCAATCCCAGCTCTGCTGGTCTGCAGGCTTATAGAAATGAGTATGCATGCTGGGCCATGCACAGAAAACCGAATAATCACTGGAAAATTACTGTTTCTTGTGACCTTTAAAAATGTCTGTCATATGATGCTATATGTCAGTTATACCTCAGTTACAAATGAACAAAAATAGTTTTCAAAACATTAAGAACCCTTTTAACTATATGTTAGAAATATATAGGGAAGTTTGAAAAACAAAATAAATAAATATAGGGAAGTTGAAAAATAGAGTAATCCTAATACTTACTTTGTGCACCATAATGTAAAACATTAGAAACACTGAAAACTAAAGTTTTACTTCGTTGTAAAAATTTTAAGAAGCATAGTTTAAACAGTATTTTTGCTTCCTCCTCCTGCAACTTGTAAGAGCAAGTGAGGATTTTTATGAGCCTTAATGAATGTTACTCTTTTGAAGTTTGGACCAGCTTCTAACATTTTGTCCTTTGCATTTTGTTTTTCCCCCTCCTTTTATTGTGTTTTTTTTAAAATTACAGTTTATATTTAATATTATTTTGCATTAGTTCCAGTTGAGCAGCATAGTGGATGGACAATCATATACTTTACAAAGCGGTCTCCCTGATATGTTCAGTACCCACCTGGCACCTACACAGTTTTTATAATGTTACTGACTATATTCCTGTGCTGATCCTTTGCATTTTCCATGTCCTGAAATATGTCCGAGAATCCATTTAATATGAAGTTTTGTCCAGTTTCATTTCCTCTGGGCTGGAGCATCGTTATCCTTTCCATCACAAACAGTCACCTCACTTATGCTGACGGCTGACGAGTGCCCTTCACTAAGGTCCCGGAAGCATATTTAGGGTCTCAAACAGCAGTCCTGCCCACATTCCTACCGTCAGCTATCTTCCGTAACTCCATCCATGTGCCATTTGAATTTTGATCCCAGGATTATCACTTTTTGTTTCTTTGCTGCGCTTGAATCGTGTTGTGTGTGTTTTTTTAGCCATTTCTCTTTCAATTGTCTATATTTTTGCAAAATGTCACGTGGATTTTTCACTGGAAGACATGGAGGGAACTTAAGTACACACTCTGTTGTCAGTGTGTGAATTGAATAAAATATGTGCCAATATGAATAAAATACGGACAGGATGAAAGAATGATGCCCTAGGTCACTGATCACAGGACATCTGTCACATAGATGATTATTGGAGACGCGTTAGCAGTGAAGTTCCTGGTTATGCGGTACTCACAATTAATTGGGAGTTACCATTGCTAACGACCCTTGATCATGTTTTTTGCAGCACTGGTGCCATTAGCTGTGCTGACTGAGATTCGTGCATATCAGAAATGTGCATAGTGAGGGCTACTTGGGCCAACACTTTGAAACTAAAATAATTGTATAAGTACTAGGGATTGTGAGTGGCTACATTAATCTCATATCATTGCAGATTTAACACAGTTCTATTTCTATAAGCTATCCTGGAGATAATATCCCTGTTTGACCAAATATCAAGAATTACCACTGAATTGATAGTAATTATCCCAGATTCACCTGAGATCTGTCGCCTCTGAACACTCAGCCAGCCGCCTCACTGCGCTGCCTTGAGTTACTGTGATGCCATGATCATGCATACCTGTATGACCTGCTGAATTGACAGTAGCCACTCATATCTCATATAATGCTGTTTTACCTCAGTGTTCCAGGTAATGTGACGATTCAGTGAGTACCACCCGGCTGCTACCTAGTGGCCAGGAAACTAGAGGCCACAAAAATGGCTGTTCTCACACCTCCCGTGTAGCATACAAGCATTGGTAGACCTATGTAATTGTGTCTGAAACAGACCTTCTTTGAATATATGACAGAGGCAGAAATGAAACTGTTAGAAAAAATACAATTTTTGGAGATAGTGTGGCACATTTAACCTGCGGGTCCCAGTGCACTTGAAAGCGATGATTTGGGGACCATCCTTGCAAAGCAGATGTTACCGTTTTCATGTGACAGGTGACCGAGAGCCACGAGAGGCAAGCTCAGTATCACACCGAAATACTCAGAGTTGTGTCTCTCCAAGCTCAGCTGCTCACAGACTTAGACCATGAACAGCACGTTGAGCGTTATAGGCATCAGCTGGCGAGAGGGCTGAGCAATCCTGCTGGTGGGCGAATTCTTTGCTTCTTAAATGCCAGGTTTCTAATAGTCTGAAAGCATGCTGCGGCCTCTAATATTTTTAGAATCTCATCGTCACATTTTTTCATTTTCCCCCCTTTCGACATAATATTTATAAGACTAGTTTAAAGGGGAGCTTTTCTTTGCTTTGCTTGTGCTCATTAAGAATAGTTAGTTTTAATCCAAAACAAAACATACACGTAAGCACAGGAAAACGTAATGTGTGCTTATTTTCTTGGTGTTTAGGGCAGGCCTCTGCAGTTTCAGGTCCACCCTAAGTATCCCAAAATAAATGTTTAAAGCAATTTGTTTATTCTTTTTGCAATTAAACTATTTCAAAATGTTGTTCCTAAGTAATTGCTAATCCATAGTTAATAATAGCAAAGTTATTATAGTAAAGAAAACCAAGCAAAAAGCGTCTGTCCTTGTGTTTGTATAGATTTTTTCCCCCCAAAATTTAAAGAAACTCTTTTGGAGGAAAAAAATCTATAAAGTTTGCAATGCTTCAGTCTGATCATCAAATATTTTCTACACTGTTGAATATATGAAATAATAATAAGTATGAGTACTAAAATACTTTTAAGTTTTTAAAAATGATGGAATAGCTCCTAGAGTATTTTATAATATGAAAAAAGTTCGCAGTGGAAGGAAACACTGTTCTAAAAGTGAAATAGCTAGGTTTGCTCTTTGCATTGACAGGGGGAAGTGACAAACAAGAGCAATTATAATAGAATAATTTCTATGTGACAAAGCCAGTATTTTTCAGATGCTATTAACTGCAACATAGATTTCAAAGCACCTGAAAAGTATCTTATCTTCATTTTAAAATGTCACCTAAGAAGGTTGAATTAGTGGAAGCCAAATAAAACATATTTTATTTCATGTTCACTTTTATTACAAAATTATAACTCTTGAGATCTAAGATTTGAAAAAACACTAGCATTCTGTTCATTCTTTTCATTAACTTTTTTCTGCTGGGCATGTGGGAGAATCAGATGCTCACAAATGCTATTAAGAAAGGCAGACCACACCTTGAAAGGACTCTCTAAGGTGTTCAAGAATGATCTGGTCCAATATAAATCTATTTGGTGAGGTAGGGTAGGGGAGCACCTTCGGTGGATGTCAGTGAGCTGATAATCTATAATAACAAAAGGGTAATATGCTAATTAGATTCCACCTCATTCCAGACATCCTTCCTGATGTAGCTGGGCCAGAGGGAAGCCAGCCCAGGTCCCAGGTGCCTGGGGATGGCCCGAGGGAAGCCAGCCCGGGTCCCCGGTGCCTGCGGAAAGCCCAGGTCCCGGTTGCCAGAGGGAAGCCAGTGCCAGCAAAGAAGGCCTACTTTTGCACAAATTTCCGTGCATCAGGCCTTGAGTGTTATATAAACCACTGCTTTATGTGTGATCTTTAAAAACACAGAGAAAGTAATGTGTATTGGTGTCATGTGGGACTTAATGGGATGATGGGTCAGGGTGACTGTTGCCATCACATACAATTCTCTGATTCTTTTGCAGCAACTCCTGAAACCCCACTGCCCTCCCCACCACAAGGCTCTGGACAAGAACAATACAAAATAGCTGCAAACCAAGCTTCAGTCATCTCACACCAGCCTCTCTCCAAACAAAAGCCACTGTAAGGATATGTTTACTTCTGAACAGCACTGCTTCAATGTGAAACATTACCAGTCTTGAAAATCTCAGGATAGTGCTTTTGGCAAACTCTTAGCCAAAGCTTCTTCATGGTGCTGTTGTAAGATGGTAACCTATTTTCTTGTTTTTATACGCATTTTATTTGTTTTTGCTATTGTCTGAAACCTTAGGTTGCAACCATTGTATATCTGAGTTTCCATGCATTTATACCATATGGTTTTCCCAGCTCCCCTAGCACCAGGCCTTAAGCCATTGAATCTTATGTACCACTTCTATTTGTTGCCTTCATATTAATTTAAATCTGTAAATAATTGCTTTAGGGTGATGTTATGCAGAACTAAGTGTTCTTTTTTGACTGAGAATATTATTATATCAGAAATCCCACATGAATATACAATGAACCAAGTTTTTAATAAATTTTAAAATTGCAAATTAGAAAACAATAAAGCAGTTACTGTAAAATAGGGCATAGTTCTTTGAAGAACAATTCCTCATGGACATCCTGTGGCTAAGAAGTGTCTTTGGTCCACAGTTAAATATGCCTATTTTCAGTTTAGAAAAATATAAATAGCCATTCCAAGGATGACTGTGTATTCTTTCAGATCTGACTGTATTTGAAGACGTATGTTAAGATAAAAGGTGTTAGTTTGAGCAGAGAGGTTACAGGTTAAACTGTAAAAAAGAAATCCCTAAAACAGTGGCTCCACCAACAGAGACGTTTATTTCTCCATCCTAAAAAATATCTGGAAGTCGTCATCCATTGACTAGGACTTGGCACATACCCACATCCAATTCCCAGGGAGACTGGGAGAGGAGGAAGAAAGCCTTGTGCCAACCAAAACTGCAACTCAGGGAGACGAATATTGGGAGACAAACTAACCACCCATATATTACACACACGTGTTGCCTCATTCAGTCCTCACAACAAGAGGCATTATTATCTTCCAGTTATAAAGAAACCTTTAGCCTAGGGTTTAAATAATGTAAGCAACATTCATAAACCTGGAGAGTACGAGAGCTTCATTTCAGCCAGGGTCTGGCTGACTTTCGTGAGAACAAATATGTCTTCGGTGTGGGATGGAAAAGGTGAGCTTCTTGCTATGGTTTTCAAAGATATGTAATTGACTATTGATGGAACGCGATCAGCCATGTTGCCTATAACACATATTTACATGCAAGCAGTGAGTGCCAGATTTTGGCAGCTTGATAAGAAACCTCTTTTGTACTTTGAATAAAAGTCTTACCCCTAAAATAATAGTTTAAATAAATTAAATAAAAGATACACCAGGTAGGGTATCACAAAAACAAAAGCAAAATGACGAATTGGTCAGGTTTTCACCAATCCAGCAGCCCAGGGATATACTGAATGCCTAACTCTGGACTGAGGAGCGCAGTTCATTGGAGCCCTAACCCATTTGATAGCATCTAAAGCTGGAGCTTCTTAAAAAACAATTAATGATGGGTTATCTGTGAACCCATGACCGCTCTCTCTCTCTCTCCCTCCAGCCCCCTCTCTCTATCTGAAGCAGGCAACAAATATTTGAATAATTATCAATGATACAAAGAAGCTGAAAGAGACTGATTTACATGATATTTTCAGGACATTTTAAAGTTTCTAAGATTATGACCGTATAACCCCTAGTTACCCAACAAATAAAAAGGTTCAGTAAATGTTAACCCATTGGCTCTTAAAGTGAAATTGAACTCTTAAAATAGTAGAAACTGATTCCTTAGACACGATCTTTGGTTAAATAGAATCAATAAATTCTTTCAAGAGCTGGTACCTTTGTGCCACTGGGAAATCTTTTGAGAGAGAGAGAAAGAGAAGAGGAAAGTTTTCTTAACTTACATTTTTTTGAATATTTACTTTGGTATCTCTATGTGATGAATAAGAATGTTTTTGATTGTTATAAATTTATTTGCAGGTTTATAGATATTATTTGTAGATTTCTGCTTACTTTTTTGTATTGTTCTCTTAGAAGATATTAAAAAACTTTAAAATATAAAACAAAGTCATATTAGTAAACCCTTTAACTTATCTGCCTATATTTACTAAACAGTTATGTTTTAAAAATTATTGCCAACAATTTTGTTTTAATAACTGTGGTCAGGGACTTTGTAATATATTTTTGTATACTTAACTGCCAACAGTGCTGGATGAGAGAAACTGATATTTTCAAAATATTGATAAAGTTATTCCTTTTATATAGCACAATACTTTTTTTTTCATGTAATAAGATGGAATAATTTATTGTGAAATAATGATTCATTTTATAAATGTAAAATTATTTTTATAAATTTTATTGTTGAAAATCAAAAATTACTAGATTTTTTAAAATGTTAAATTATAGTGAGATTAAAATATTTCAAAACTGTGATACCATATTTTGCTGAACTTTCGAAATAAAAATTGAGATAAAAAACTGAAGTGGGGTACTTCATTATTGTTCAAAAATGATTTTATAATTATAGAGAGAATGCTAATATCTTCTGTATGGTCATTTAGTTAAATTTACATAGAGTTCCATAATACTGGTGTTTAGATGCCTGAGCAAAACTAATTAGCACATTTCCAAATCATCATAGAATTAGACACTGATTAAAGGGATGATCCTCACATTTGTGTGTTGATTATGCAGTATTGCTTGCTTTATGGTTTTGTCATAGTAATGAAATGTATGACCCCGGCTAGTTTCAGCATTGTATAGGTACACTTGGCACATACATTGTAAAACTCAATGTTTTCACTTCTGTTATTCTGTAGTCATAGTTAAAGCTTCTTTGTAAATTTTCTTGTATTATGAGGACCAGTAGTTTTTATAAAAGTCTACTAATTTTTATTTTAGTTCTACTTTTATCAGAGGAATATGAGTACATCATTTAAAAGCACAATTATGCTTGAAGTTTATAGTGCAGTCCTCCCCCCCACCATTCCCTTCTTCCCTACCTTCTGTGCTGCTCTATTTATTTTTATTTTTTAAAAGCTTATCTTTATTTTTGAGAGTATTACAGATGTCACCCCCCTTTTTCCCCCATTGACCACCTCCACCCCTCATCACCCCTCCCAGGCCTTCACCACAATATTGTCTGTGCCCATGGGCTACACATATATGCATATAAGTTCCCCGCTTAATCTCTCCCCTCTCCCCCAATTTCCCTCTGAGATGCATCAGTCTGTAACATGCTTCCATGTCTCTGGATCTATTTTGTTCTTCTGTTTATTTTGTTCATTAGATTCCACATATGAGTGAGATCATGTGATACTTATCTTTCTCTGAAGGCTTATTTTGCTTAGCATGGAGGGACATGCAGAGTATTATGCTATGTAGCTGCTCGTATTTTTTCTCTATAGTTTGAAAGTACATGTTGATATCACATTTTGTCAGTATTGTTTTTAGTTTTAAACCTTGTATGTATACACTCAACTCCCACAACAGTCTCCCAATTTCTTAATAAACCAATATTTACTGACTTAGAAGTTGTTATTTAAATACTTGCAAAGAGCTCGATGACTGAAGGCTCAGAGCCAAGGGATGCCACCAGGCGAGCCACTGAGACTGCAGAGGTTCGGCTGGAGGCGAGGAGACTCTAGGTTAGATTCTATAAGAATGAGATAAGTATTTGCTATGGCCTCAAGTCCAGCTTCCTGGGTGGACCGTCAACTCTGTCCTGCTTACCTTCCTCTTATTGTTGTCCCCAAAAAGCAGTTCACCAGAATCATGGAGAAGCTGCGACCTCCATTTATAGGAAGAAATGCAGCTGAGTGGGAGGCACAAGGTTTACACTGTAGTCAACACTCCAGATGGAAGGACTTACTCCACCCATTGCTGGAGTGCCACTGGCTAAGAACTCTCAGCCGGCAGACATCTCCGGGAATCTACTTCATCTGAAAGCCACCTCACCCATTGCCAGGCCGCTTCCTGGATGCAGCTTACATCCAAGGAGCACAAAGGCTTGGCCATCTTCCCCATCTCAGGACAACTCGGAAGAGCCAACCCATTTTCAGTGCTCACGATGGGATTGACTGCGGTCTGTGTGGAGTCTGCATCACAGCTTAACTTCTTTCTCTACCAAGGTTTGCCTCCATCCTCTCATTTGGGTGTAGATCCTTAGAGCATTCCCTAATAAATGTCCTACATGATAATCTTAGAGTCTGATTCCTAGGGATCTCAACCTAAAACAACATGTAAAATTCATTTATATTTTTGTATTTTCATATGCAACTGTAAAATGAAATTAACCAACCATAAGGACTATAATATCAGTAAAAATAAAATTTATAAAAATCAGATTTATGAAATATCCTATAGAATAAAAGCCTAATATGCTAAGTGTCCGACCATCTGTTCAGCCATTCGACCAGTGGCTGTGACCCGCACTGACCACTAGGGGGCAGACGCTTTGACCGGTAGGTTAGCTTGCTTCTGGGGTCCAGCCAATCAGGACTGGGCATGATGGGCCTGACACACCCTAGAGCTTCCCATGGTCCCTCCCCAGCCCTTGTCATGCAATGTTTACATTGAAACACTGAAGATATGAAACATTTCTGAGAGTTTAATCTATTTGCAGAGAAATTAAGGCACGGAAGACCGATGGGGTAGGAAAGAAAGGCATTAGATGTTTTGATGGAGTTGAATTACAGATGTTTGGAAATAAGTGAGTAAGTAAACAAACTGGCTAGATCTGATTTTTAGTTAGAAAGTGTATTTGTGGTTAAGGATTTTGTAATGTCAGAGACCAGTTGACAAATTTCTAGCTTCTCCCTTTCCACAGACTATTTCTTTTGGTGGGCATTTTCCTTTCTTTGATCTCCTAGTGCTCCTACTTGAGTTAACATATCACCTTCACCCTTTCATGGACACTTTTACAACCTTCTCAGGTAAAATTAAGGACTTCCTCATGTGTCTTTGTTGGTTGTATGTGCTTCATTTATAGAATTTATTTCAATACTTTTATTATTGTTTATTGCCAATTAGAGTGAACCCCAGAAGAGTAGGTACCACATTGGGTACATTTTTAATTCCCAAGAGTCAATAGAATTCCCAGCAATTAATAGGTGATCAGTAGTGATTTTTCAATTAGATAAGAGCTTAGTCACAACTATGAATTATATTTTGTTATAAAGCTCAAGAAGGAAATGTGCTGAAGATTAAAATAATATACTTATTTGATGGATTATATTTAGATAATGGTAACTATTTGAACAAGACAGTTTATCATGTTTTTTAAAATAAAAATTGTAAGAGAAAATTATTTTTAGTAAGGCAAACATTATCATTTTAATCCCTATCTATAGTATTAACTTTTTTCTCATAGATGTTTTTAAGACATACTTTATCAACTTATTTTTCATATTTTAAAGTATGAACTTTGTTTAAAAGATACTCTGCAGCACAAAATGTATTATACTTTTATATGGAAAAGTGTCATCAAAACATTAAAGGGTTTTATCAGAATATAATTCACTCAAGTCATTCTCATATTGGAATCTGGCACTTATAATGGGATCTTGGGCTTAGTAAACACCAAAAAAAACTAGCAACTATTATCAAAGGTACAGACAATGAGGCCTGAGAGAACAGATTTTAAAAAGTCAATGATTACTGCCCTGACTGGATAGCTCAGCTGGTTGGGGCATTGTCCTGATATACCACGGTTGCAGGTTTGATCCCTAGTTGGGCACATGCAGGGGTCAACCAATGAATGCATAAATAAGTGGAACAACAAATCAAGCTTCTCTCTCTTTTTCTTTCTCTAACCAATAAATTTTTTTAAAATCAATCATTTTTTTTAAGTATGTTTTATTGATTTTTTACAAAGAGGAAGGGAAAGGGATAGAGAGTTAGAAACATCAATGAGAGAGAACCATCAATTAGCTGCCTCCTGCACACCCCCTACTGGGGATGTGCCTGCCACCAAAGTACATGCCCTTGACCGGAATCGAACCTGGGACCCTTCAGTCTGCAGGCCAACGCTCTATCCACTGAGCCAAACTGGTTAGGGCAATCAATGATTTCTTATGTTGAGTATTGTGGTGTTATTTCAAAGTCATGATCTAAAATAGATAGTAGATTACTGTCTTAATTATATTTTAACACATTTGTATATCTTCCCCAATTTCTTAGAACATATTTTGGAGAAATTTCCCTTTAAGATGTCATTTTGAAAAATAATGAGTCTTTTTCAAGCTATCTATATATATAAAACCCTAATATGCAAATAGACTGAACAACAGAACAGCTGAACAACCGGACGCTATGACATGCACTGACCACCAGGGGGCACGTGAGGAACATGGCAGGTGTTGGCAGCAGGTGGCAGAGTGTGGAACATGACAGGCATCAGCCGTGGCTGGATGGTTAGAGCAGGTGAGCGGGGGCGTCAGACCAAGGTGTGGCACCAGTTACTGTCATTGGGGTGAGACTCTGGTGGTTACTGAAAATTCTTTGCTCCTGCATGCCGCTGTCCCACCGAGTGCTCGCACCTGCTGCCAGTGCCGGCCCCACTTGCACCCACTGTCGGCGCCAGAGCCGCCACTCACATCTGCTGCTGCCGCCTGGCTCCGGCCCCGATAGCTTGGTCATCAGTGGGTGTGAGTGGCGACTGCTGGCCCTGGTTGCCCCTGAGGGCTTCTCCACCTCCCCCTGCTCTTGAGGGGTGATTGGGGCAGCAGCTGCTGCTCACACCTACTGATGGTGCTGGCCCCAATCGCTTCACACTGTCAGTGGGTGCAAGTGGGGCTGGTGCTGTCAGCGCATGGGAATAGTGGTGGCGGGAGTGGGGCTGCCTGCAGATGGGACTGGGGGCCGCGGTGGGAGGGGTCAGGTGGGGGTGGGGAGGATGGGCCGAGACCCACCCTTGTGCCCACTGCAGCCTCACAGCCCACAGTTCCTTTCAAGGTGCACAAATTCATGCAGTGACCCCTAGTTTATAATAAATCATTCTAATGCTGTCAGGTGAATTTTAAGAGCTTAGATGAATAAATATATATTTTTAATTTTTATTGTTTAGGAATAGGGAGAGGAAAATAGAAACATCAATGATGAGAGAGAATCATAATCAGCTGCTTCCTGCACACTCCACATTGGGGATCGAGCCCACAACCCAGGAATGTGCCCCAGCCAGTAATTAAACCATGACCTCCTGGTTCACAGGTCAATGCTCAACCACTGAGCCATGCCTGCCAGGCTTTTTAACCAGTTAAATAAATTCTCAGGTTACATTCCTCCTTCTAAAAGTAATCCACAAAATCTGGTATTGACTATAACTTGAATATATATAGGAAATTTTTAAACATATTGCTTATTACTTCTTTATATGGTACTCTAAGATGACAATGCTATTTTTATATTCTGAAAAGCATTGCAGTTAGCTACCTATACTACCCAAGGATGTACTGACCAACATTTTATAAATATGACTGGAAACATTATCAATATTGAACTATAAAATGACAAACATCTATATATTATATACCAAAAAGCATAGTGAATTTGTAAATAATAGTTACACACACACACACACACTCTCTCTAATAAAAGAGTAATATGCTAATTAAACCGGGAGGCCTTCCAGAGGCCTTCTGGATCTCCTTCCAGACAAAGCCATGATAGTGGGGCCTCCCAGCAGGGGGGGCAGTTGGAGGTGAGCAGGCTGGCAGGGGGGACATTTGGGGGTGAGCAGGCTGTGGTGGGGCAGTTGGGGGCAATCAGTCCAGCAGGGGCAGGCCGTTAGGGGTGATCAGGCTGGCAGGTAGAGTGGTTAGGGGCAATCAGGCAGGCAGGCAGGTGAGCAGTTAGGAGCCAGTGGTCCTGGATTGCAAGAGGGATGTCCAAGTGCCGGCAGTTGGACATCCCCCGAGGGGTCCCAGATTGGAGAGGGTGCAGGCCTGGCTGAGGGTGAATTTCATGCACTGGGCCTCTAGTGTGTGTATGTGTGTGTGTGTGTGTATAGGCAACTTTATTACATACTTTTATTATTATTTAAGAAATAACTGGCTGAAAAGGAAATGATAGATATGCAAAGAAATGGTTAACTCTCATCCTGGAATTGATGATGCACCTGAAACAGGTAGTGGGAGTGACCCTGAGGCAGAGCTTGGGGGTTCAGGTTTTATGTGGCAATATTTAAGATCCAGACAGTCTGAGTGACAGTCTGTGCTCTTGTTGCTCTAAGTCCTGTAAATAATTACACAGGTGGAATTGCAAGAGTGCTATAAATGAGAATCACTCCAAGCTGATTCCTAAAGGTTGAGAATTTTCTATAATCACAGCAAGCTCAAAGTGCTTGTCACACATGGCTTTTGAGATCTGGCCAAGTATTTACAGCAATTCACTCTGGGGCCATGACCGTTTCCTGACTCCCACATGGATTCAGATAAAAGCAGGCACACAGCATACACAGCCTTTCTTAGGAAAGCTTTGGAAAAACTGCAAAGTGATTCTTTAACTTATATATTTTACCAGCTACAAAAGCATGGCATTTCAGTAGTAGTAAGTATAAAAAGAAGATATTTACCTAAATTTACATTTCAGTCAATGAAATTACAGTTCATGCAAGTGAAAATATTTTGGTTTGTTTAAAACATCTTTTGAAAGAGGTAGTCATTTTTTAAATTATTTGGCTCAGAAAGATGCCTTGGTAAACAAAAAACTGGACTAAGATGTTAAAGTAGAATGAGAAAAGAAGTTCTGTTGAAAATTTGCATTCGCATGTCATAATTAAACATGAATGATCATGCCCTACCTCCTTTTTAAAAACTCTTTAATAGCTTCCCATTACTCTCTGAATAAAACTTAAATTCCATGATATGCCCCCCAGACCCTATTTAATGTATACATTCTTTCTCTCCAACCTAATCATTTAACATTGGACCCTCTTGACTCACTAGGCTGATCTGGCATCATCATCATCATCATCATCATCATCATTTTGGTTAGTGAAACATAGGGCTTTTGACTATGCTGTTTTCTCTATTCAGAATACTTTTCTCATGTTAACATGTTGACAACAGACCACTCTCAGTTCTTATGACACCTTTTCAAAGAAACTTTCCTTGAGTTATCTTTTCTCCCATCACCACAATAAGTGCCTTTAAAACATGTATTGCCACTAGTTTATTATTTATAACTATTATTTTATTTATTTTCAACTTATTGCAAGAATGCAAGGTTGTTTCATCATTCATTAAATGTAATTAAGCACATTAATAGAATAAAGGAGGAATTCCTTTGACAATCTCAATGGTGCAGAAAAAAACTAATAAAATTTATTATTAAAATTCTCAGAAAAAAGTGAAACTTGTTCAATCTGAAAAAAACAACAAACAATAAAATATCAGTCATTCTCCTCTTGAAAGAATGAGCTAGTTAAAAATATCCACTCACCACTTCTAGTCAAAATTGCTTTGGATGTTAAATCTATAATAAAAGGGTAATACGCTAAGTAGACCAGATAGACCTGACATCTTCTTGATGTCCTTCCAGACAAAGCCACAGTGGTGGGGGCTGAGGCAGAGGTGGTTAGGGGTGATCAGGCAGGCAGGCAGAGTGGTTAGGGGTGTAAAAGACTGGCAGGGGGGAGTGGTTAGGGGCGATCAGGCCAGCAGGGGAGCAGTTAGGGGAATCAGGCAGGCAAAGGGGTTAGGGGTGTTCAGGCAGGCAGGCAGGTGAGCAATTAGGAGCCAGTGGTCCTGGATTGCAAGAGGGATCCCAGATTGGAGAGGGTACAGGCTGGGCTGAGAGACAACCCCCCCCCCCCCGCCATGCATGAATTTTGTGCTCTGGGCCTCTAGTCCTATAATAAGAGGCTAATATGCAAATTGACCTAATGGCAGAACAACCAGTCGCTATGATGTACATTGACCACCAGGGGGCAGATGCTCAATGCAGGAGCTGCCCCCTGGTGGTCAGAGCACTCCCACAGGGGGAGCGCTGCTCAGGCAGAAGCTGGGCTCATGGCTGGCGAGCACGGTGGCAGTGGTGGGAGAGCTAAGGACTCTTCAGGAGATATCTGACTACCAGCTTAGGCCCGCTCCCCAAGGTGCAGGCCTAAGCCATCAATCAGACATCCCCTGAGGGGTCCCAGATTGTGAGAGGGCAAGGCCAGGCTAAGGGCCCCCCTCTCGACCCCCGCATTGCATGAATGTCATATATATATATATATATATATATATATATCACTAAAATTACTAGAATTAAAAAGTAAATTTAACAAACACCAATACACAACAAATATAAACAAAAAATACTTTTATATAATAATCAAGTAACAGTTGGGAAATGAAATAAAAATATGATTTACAAGAGCATCAAAACTTAATGAAACATAAATTAAACAAAAGTCAAGCAAGAATGATAGCCTTGCTGGATAGAGTATTCTTAGATTCAGTCCCTTGCTTTGCATCACTTTGTAAATTTCCTTCCATTCCTTTCTGGTCTGATGTGTTTCTGTTGAGAAATCATTTGATAATCTAATGGAAATCCCTTGTACATAACTTTCTGTCTCTCTCTTGCAGCCTTTCAGATTCTCTCTTTGTCCTGAATGTTTGCCATGTTTGCCATCATATTTATGATGTGTCTTGGTGTGGGTCTTTTCGGGTTCATCTTGTTTGGGACTCTCTGTGCTTGTGTGACTTTTTTCTTCCCCACATCAGGGAAGTTTTCTGAACTGGAGAGCATTATGCTAAGGAAAATAAGCCAATCAGAGAAAGATAAATATCACATGATCTCACTCATTTGTGGAATATGGTGAACAACATAAACTGATGAACAAAAACAGATCCAGAGACAGAGAAGCATCGATCAGAATGTCAAACCTCAGAAGGAAGATAGGAAAGGGTGGGAGTAAGTGGGAGAGATCAACCAAAGGACTTGTATACATGCATATAAGCCTAAAAAATGGACACAGTCACCAGGGGGGTGAGGGCATGAGTGAGGGATTGGGGGGGGGGGGGCAATGGGCGGTTAAGGACACATATGTAATACCTTATTCAATAAAGAGAGAAAAGAAAAAATGTCATGCAAGATCTCTATAATGAGTGCTACAGAATATTTTCTGAGAAAAAGTAGAGTGGAAAATACACCAAATTGAAAACTGGAATATTCAATAGTGTTAGAAATTTAATTCTCCCTTTACTGCTATATAGATTGTATACTGTACTAATGAAAAAAGAAAAGGAAGAGGAAAGGATGAGAAAAAGGAGAAAGACAAAGAGGAGGAGGAGAAAAGCAAAGAGCGGTAAAGACAAAGATATATATTAGTCATAAAAATTACAAGAAAGAGGAATGGGAAAGCAAATGAAATAATAAAAATAAAGCCAATAGAATGTTGATTATGTGATTATATACATTGTAAGGTATAAAAATGTCAAAATCATGTATTATACATCAGAAACTAATATAACTAATATAAGATTGCATACCAACTAGAATTAAATTTAAAAAGAGAAGAAATGAAAATCAAAATCTTCAAAAGAATAGTTTGAAGATTTTTCCATAAAAATATTTTAACAAAAGGAAGAAAATTTATCCTTAAAACTGTATTCTAAATATAATTCCTGACGTTACTGTCTAGTAGAAATATTTTTCAGGTAATTTAAAATTTGCTTCATATTATCCTTTTGTTTTTCCATGACTGTTTCTTCAATTGACAATTTTCTCTTTTCTGAAGTCCAGTGTTCACTTCCAGATCCATCTGTATTTTCACCAGAGAATGAGGTACAGAGTCTTACCCTGGGACCCTGATGACCTACACCAGGTCCTGGTGACCTAGCTCTTCTGTAGCTCCAGTGAGATGTTGCCAACTTCTCAAATAAGAACCTTCATGAGACTCCAAGGTACGTACAGTTGTCATCATCTCTTTCTTTGTGCTTGAGGCTAAACCTTTCATAGCAAGAGTCTGACCAAGTGAGATGTCAATAGTTTTTCTTACATTACATTATGCTGAAAATTCCAATTACAATCTAATTCCTAAGAGGAGATTTCCCAATCTGGGGTGAAAATATAAGTCTAGTAAGAACCAAGAACAGGAAGGGGAGTGATCTGAGATAGGTGAGAAGAGCTCAGAGTAGGAACTGGATGTCTAATTAGGTAAACCGATTAGAAAACCTAGATAATCCCCATGGCAATTCAACCTTGTAATAGCATTTATTGAAAATATCTACACCAATAAATGAAAAACATTTTTCCTTTACCAAGCAGATATTTTCATTTGTTTATTTAGTGTATAAACAGGATCATCTTTAGGGTGAATTGGCTATTTTAGAATAAAAATAGGAGCACTAATTTGTTTATATAGAAACTTCCAACAGTATTTCTTGTTAGTTGATTGTAACTCATTTATTGGAATGGACTTTGGGCTTGGGAATGTGCAATCAGAAACCTGTGGGTTATAGTGTTCAGTTAAGATTTTATTTATGACACAGAATATCGGAGTTCTCCTTAAGTTATATATGATTATATACATAGCTATATATTTATATTATTTTATTTACATAATTTTATAAATATAATTATATAGCCATATATTGTCATTTACCTAGCAACTGCATAGATGGTACTGCAAACACTGAGGCCATATCTATACACAAAAAGCAAAGTGAAAGAGAGAACTGGTCTGGGTCTTGGATAGTGTGGGGTAGGGGAAGAGTTTAAGGAACAGAAGTGATCTCCAAATAGAGACCTGGATTGATCACATTCAATTTCTGAACATTTTCTTCCATAATCCCTGTTGGCCAATTAGATCCACTGAAACAATCATGTGGCCCAGTTAACATTTAAGCTTTGTCCCAGTGCTCAGCTACGTCTGTTCCCGTGAGTCACTTAAAGGGAAGGTGATGGTGCAAAAACAGCCACGTATTCATCACACTTTCCACATCACTATGTGATAAAACATTTTTTTTTTTTACTTTTACACATCAAAATACAGTGTTACAGCTTCGTGAGATTCCTCACTCCTGTGGTAACCCTCCAGCCCTAACAATGACTTCAACAAACTTGTAATTTTGCATCTTTCAAGGAAGGGTAGAGAGAAGTGAAGCCAGTCAGCTTGAAACCACACACATGAGTAAATGGGGTTTCATATTGTCATATCAATTTAAAAACTTAAAACTGTCTCAAAGTTCATAGAAGACAAAACTTACCACATATAATCCATTTTACAACTTAATGATTTATTTGCTGATGCAAGTGGTTGTAAAAATAATATCACTTGTGTTATGGTATTACCCAAGATTTTGGTGCTTTCCTACACATGGATTCATTTGTATTCACATATAGAAAACCATAGAATGTTAATAGAAATGAAAAACTTAACCTATACTGAGTTCACTGACTAGAAGATTCAGTATTATAAATACTTGAAATCAGTTTCCCCCCAAATATTTTTAGACTCAATTCAATTCTAATAAAAATCCCCACAAAATATTTTTCTGACACTGGATAAGATGAATCTAAAATTTATACAAAAATGCAAACGGATGTGAGGGTGATCTGGCTGTGACATCTGTCACCCCATTGATCGCCAGGGTTGATCTGGCTGACTAGGCGAGTGTCCCCCTCCTCCCTTACCAATCCATGTGCATCCCTCCCCAAGCTGCAAGTTTGGTCAAAGAAGAGGACCTCCCCGCCAGAGGAGAGGACTGGTCTTTGATAAAGGGTCGAGGCTATACTCCCCTGCTAGAACCTCCAAACAAGCTCTCAAGAATGCAAAAGATCAAGAACACGCAAGACAAACTTGAAGCACAAAATGAGAGACCTTTCTCTGCCGAATGCCTTTCTCCGCTGCCAACCTTTCATCTTTGGAAAATACCTTGTTCACCTCTACCAGTGCTTGTTTCCTTGAAGTCTAATTTGTTTGGATTTGGTACAGCTAAGCTTCTTACTTTTGAGGATTATACTACCACCATAACACCAACCCATTTTAAAGGTCAAAAAATTAAGAGTGCAGAAATGGCTGAAAAGATATAAAAATAAAACAATGGACAGAATAGAGTCTAGAAACAGACGAACACACACACACACACACACACACACACACATATATATATATATTATCACAAGGTAACACTTCAGGATGGTGAGGAAATGAGGATGTCTTCAACAGCTTGTATGTGTAACTGGATATTCATGTGAACAACAGGAGTCAAGAGCCTGCCTTCACCCGCATGAAAAGTCAAAATCAGAATGTTCAAGGTAAAAGCCACAAAACCTTTTTAGGAAAATAAAATGAGAGTGACAATAATGATTTAGTTTAAGCAAAGCTTAAAAAAAAGACACAAAATCCAACCAGTAGGAGAAAAAGAGCAACTTACGCTGAATTAAAAGAAAAAAACAATATTTTCATCAAAAGAACATTAAAATAGTGGGGGAAACAAGATATAGAATGGGATATCTGCCCTTCATCTACCTGCCAAATGATTCAAAGAAGAATATATACGGAATTCCAACAAATCAATTTTCAAAAACAGGAAGCAAGCCAATATAAAATGTGCAAAAGACTTATACAAGATCTCACTGAAGGAGATACTCACGTGGCCAGGAAACATGAGAAGGTGCTCAACTTGAGCAGGCATCAGGAAAAGGAATTTAAACCACCCTGCAGTACCCATGCACTGACCCAGGTAGCTCAATGAAACAGACTGAAAATCCTTGGTGTGTTTGAGGGTCTGGATCAAATTTTGAGGAAACAGTATACACTGTTAATGAACTTGTAAACAATTTACTTTGCAAAATTATTTTCCAGTATATAGTTGTGTTAAATCAATATATACGTATGACCCAACAATTTAATGTCTAGGGCCATTCCTAACACAATGGGTACATATGCTGTGAAAACAAGCCCTTGAGGAATGGTTATAGTGGCATTGGGGACCGTTATGAGAGCCCCAAAGCACAGACTGCCCAGCTGTGATGGAGACACATGATAGAAGAGTAGAATATTCTGCAACAATAAGGTGAATGAACCACATGCAGCATCACAGTTAATCACAGAAATATGCTGGGCAAAAGAACTCCGGTGTAAAGGAGCATGTACCGCACATCGGTTTAAAAACAAGCACAGCCCTAGCTGGTCTGGCTCAGTGGATAGAGGGTCAGCCTGAGGACTGAAGGGTCCCAGATTCGATTCCGGTTAAGGGCACATGCCTGGGTTGTGGGCTCGATCTCCAGTAGGGAGCATGCAGGAGGCAGCCGATCAATGATCCTCTCTCATCATTGATTTTTCTCTCTCTCTCTCCTCTCCCTTCCTCTCTGAAATCAATATAAATATTTAAAATAAATAAATAAATGAAGAAATAAAAAAAATAAGCACAGGTCATAGTGGTGTTCAAGGACAAATAGTGGCTATAGTGGTTGGAGAGGTGCAGGCCGGGCTTGGCACTCATATATTTTATCTGGATGCTATACCTGATACATTTCTTTTATGAAAATTAGTCTTTGTGTTTATGGTTTGTGCACCTTTGTGTATGTGAGCTACATGTAATTAGAAAGTTTACATAGAAAGTCCTCACTTAACTTTGCTGATAGATTCTGCAAATTTAAGCAAAATGATATATAACAAGACCAATTTCACCAATAGGCTAATTGGTACAAATAAGTTCCCAAGCATCTCAGCAACATTTTAATGAAACAACATTATTCCAGGACCTGCGGTACTTCTTAAATGAATGAAGGGGTTGCCACATCTTGCCATGAGGGACTTTGAGAAAATGGACTTACTTTCCCACAATAAGACAGAAAACTGGACAAAATAAATGGAACTACTGGTTTTAGAGTAGAAAGTGCAGGGCCGTGATTCCTTAGGGGGAAAATGACGTGAGTCCTGCAATCTCCTCCACTCCTTCCTTGGGAAGCAGTCTAACTCTGCAGGCAGTGATGTGGGGAGAGGAATTTGAAACAGACACATGCTTTCACTGAGTTGAGTTCAGGAGACAGAACAGAATCAGGGTGGCTGAGGTGACTGAAATTTGCTAATTAGTCTTCCCATACAGCTGGGGGGAAACCTTCATTTGTTATTTAGATGAACTCATCCACAATACATGTTCAATATTGAGCACTCAAATTATTCTGGTTTATCCAATATATAAAAATTATGTATAATGATGATCATTAATCTTGTTAAGCAATAAATAAAATGATTTAATATGGGAAGACAGAATCTACCTTGGACTAAAAAGGTAATGTGTCTTAAGGTATCTGAAACTCGCATGGAGTTTGTTAAGCTTTTTCTCTTTAGGTCCAGAAAGTGGGTAGACCAGACAAACAACCTCCCCAGATGCCGTAATTCCGCATACACTGGGTCTTAGACAGCAATGGCTTTTTCTTGTAGTCGAAGGGATCGGCATCAACTGTAACACATGAGTTAGCTGAGCCTCTCAGAGGCCTTGCATTGACCTCAGTCATTTTGCTCAACAATTCTTCAAAAGCACGCCAGGGGCTCACTGGTGTACACCCTTGCAATACTGATGTTTGTGCTGTGGAAAATTTTAGGGAGGGATTTCTATTTCCCTGAGCAAGTTTCCAAGCACTAAACTCTCTTTCAAATAATAAAAGAGATTAGAGACTAACTTAAGGAATAGATTCAATTTTTCAATATGGCGTTAATAGGGGCAAAGCAAAGAGACAGATTGCATTGACAAGGAAACAAAAATGGATAATGGATTTAATGGCTTGAGTTCTAATGGAAAAAATAACATTCTCCATGAGATTGTCGTATTTTTAAAAAATGTGGCAACCATTAATAGTTCATGTGTGGACCAAAAAAAAACTTATATGGTGGTATATAAATCGTCAAAAAGTTTTCAGCAAAATCAAGTAGAGAAATATTTGTTTCTTTCTGTTTATTGTCATCTTTACTATTCATATTCTCAATTATTTCTTATGTGCTCAACATCATTCTTAGTAATACTTGTTGCATTGAGTATTAACCTGTGATTTTCAACTTTTTAAAACAAAAAGTACTGATGAAAAGAAACATGAAGTTAATATGCATATTAGGTTAATCATTTGGGGAAGGTTTGAGTACACGTATATGATAAAATTGTTAGATTCAGTGTGTTATCAGATGGCTAATAAAGGGACATTTTAGTTCATAATTTTGCTGATTGCCCCTATTATTTAAGATATCCATAAAAGATTAACCAACAGAAAATTCTGAAAATCCCATGAAATCAATGGACCCACAATAACCTACACATGACCACACGCCCCAATTTTGTACAAAATTTATGTGATCCAAGTTTTGCAAATAGGTTTAAAACCTCTACTTTAAACCAGAGAGTAATAATTAAGTAACTAGAGGGAACGATAACAATTGGATGAAAGGTAGAGTTAAATTTTATTTCCATCAAAATGCAGAGTATGCCAATTGATCCTAGCACAGAAAAAGGCATGAGGACTCAAAGGAATAGGATATAGTAACAGGTTGATATTTGGAAATGAATTCAATTTTGTTCATTTATAAATGGTAATCGTGATTATTTTATGAGAGGGAGAGAAGGTGGGGTGAAGAGGGAGAGGGAACAGACCTTCACAAAGATAAGGAAAGCAAACAAGTAATACTGACATTGAAGTGCCTAATAAGAAAATTCAGACAATGGAAAACCACAAATTAGAAAAGTAGTTTCAATCCTACTTCATAAAATATTTATTTGGCGACTTGAGATATGTATCATCTCTAGAATAGTGTCTTCCAAAGCAGTTCAGTAAATTAATGGGCATATCAATGAAAACAATTAAGTATGGTAACAATTCAAGCATGAGAAATAGAAGAGAAAAAACATCTCAGGTGTTAACTCAGTTTCCAATCTTAATGGGTGAGCACTACTGTATTTGATTCTGAGTTTCCATTGTAAAGATGTGTGTCCATTCACAATCATTAGATCTTACTAAAACATCTCTTGCAGAACATCATGGTGAGCACTAACCAAAGAAATGTAATAAATATTTGGAACTTTTAGAATACTCTTTGAGAAGCAAATAAAGAGCATTTTAAGTTAGTCATTTAAGCCTTGGACGATGCCATGCACTTCTGAGCTACATATACTTTTCCTGGGACCTGGAACATGTAAATGTTGGTTTTCATATTAGCTTGCAAAAGAGGTGCCTAACTCCCTAAATATAATTCACAGATGTTCCCAACCTTTGCTGAAAGCAAAATAAAATAAAAACAAAATCCAAGCCAACAAAAAATTTCCTCTTAGTAGCTGCATTTTCTTAGAGGAGTAAATGTACTAGGAATATTCAGTGACTTATTGAGAGCTTAACTAAAATTTGTGGGTGGGAACAAAACCAATTAGAAGAAATGGGAAGCTAATTTGCATGTTAGAATAATTTTTGTGTTATTCTGTTGGCAGGGTGTGTATGATGAAAATGTTTAGATTCAGTGTGTGATTAATTGGCTAACTAAGGGGAATTTCAGTACATAATATTTGTAATTATTTCTGCCTGTTACGTAAGATAGTCACGATACATCAACGAGCTAAAAGGCTTTCATTTGTGACTAAACAACCCAATCTTTGCTTTTCAAAAATATCTATAAAGATAATTTTCTCTTGACTCTGAAGCACTGTGTCCAATAATTGCTAGTCTCCTGTGTTCTCCTGTTGTTGTATTCCTCCCCCCATTTTCCCAAATGCTTTGCAAGGGAATGTTAATCAGATAGTTTTCTTTTTTAGCTTTATTGAGGCAATACTTAAAGTGCACATACTTCAAGTGTATAGTGTGAAAATTTTACTTATATATCCTTTGTGAAATGACCACAATCAGGTTACTTAGCACATCCATCACCTCACAGACTCACCTACCTCTTTTTGTGTGTGGGCTTAATGTCTACTCTCAGCAAATGTCCACTATATGTACAACACACAATCATTAACTATAGTCACTGTGCTGTGCCTAGATCCCCAGGGAATACTCATTTGGGAACTGAAGGCTTGAACCCTTTGACTAGCATCTGCCATCTCCTGCACCTCCCCACCCACCCACCCCCAGCTCCAGGTAACCACTATTGTACTCTCTATTTCTATGAGTTCTACTTTTGTTTTTAGGTTCCACATATAAATAAGATCATACAGTTTTTGTCTTTCTCTATCTGGCTAATTTCAGTTAGCATGATATCCTCTAGGTCAGTGGTCGGCAAACTCATTAGTCAACAGAGCCAAATATCAACAGTACAACGATTGAAATTTCTTTTGAGAGCCAAATTTTTTAAACTTAAACTTCTTCTAATGCCACTTCTTCAAAATAGACTTGCCCAGGCCGTGGTATTTTGTGGAACAGCCACACTCAAGGGGCCAAAGAGCCGCATGTGGCTCGCAAGCCGCGGTTTGCCGATCACTGCTCTGGGTTCATCCATGTTGTTGCAAATGACAGGATTTCCTTCTTCTTCATGGTTGAATAATATGCAATATTATATGAAATATAAAAGCCAAAATGACTATTACAACCAGTTAACCAAATGACCAGTCAACTGGTTGCTATGATGTGCACTGACCACCACGGGGCAGACGCTCAATGCAGGAGCTGCCCCCTGGTGGTCAGTGCACTCCCTCCCCCCGGGCTGGCCAACCTCCCACAGTCCCTCCCCACAGACTGGGCAAGATGGTCCCGATCAGCTCCGATCACCAGCCAGGGTGAGGGACCCCACCCGTGCATGAATTCATGCACCAGGCTTCTAGTATATATACTTTTATCTTCATTATCTATTGATGTATCAATGGGAACGTAGGTTGTTTCCACAGCTTGGTTATGGTGAATGATGCTCCACTGAACATAGGGTGCAGATATCTCCTCAGTACACTGACTTTGTTTCCTTTGGATAGATACCCAGAAATTGCTGATCATCTCGTAGTTTAATTTTAATTTTTTCAGAAACCTCCCTACTGTTTTCTGTAGTGGCTGCACCATTCTACATTACTACCCACTGGTATACAAAGGTTCCTTTTTCTCCACATCCTTGCCAGCAGTTATCCATTGTGGGGTGGTATCTCATTGTAGTTTAATTTGCATTTCCCTGATAATTTGTGATGTGGAGAATGTTTCCATGTACCTGTTATCATTTTTATGTCTTTTGTGGAAAAACTAGAGGCTCGGTGCATGAATTCATGAACGGATGGGGTACCTGGTGGTGGTCTGTGGAGATTGGGCCCTAGCTTGCATCCCCAGCCTCACATCCCCAGCCCCACAGCCCCACCTGGCACCCCACCTTGGTCTGGCACCGCCTGCTCATCTGCTCCACTTTCCCGCCACAGTCCTGCTGTCCTCGGGGCCCATCAGGGCCAGCAGCGCCTCCACTGCTGCCTGCTGCCAGTGCCACATCACCAATTCCAGTCATGTTCCGCGCTGCCCCCTAGTGGTCAGCGCATGTCATAGCGATTGGTCAAACTCCTATTCAATGACCACCCGAGGAGATAATTTGCATATTAGGCTTTTATTATATAGGATGTCTATTCAGGTTCTTTGGCCATTTTAAACTAGGATTTGTGTGTTGGTGTTGTTTTGTGTTGCTGTTAAGTTCCTACTATATTTTGGATTTTAATGCCTTATCAGATATGTGATTTGAAAATATTTTTCTTCTGTTCCATAGATTGCCTTTTCATTTTGTCATGCAGACGATTTTTGTTTAATGTAGGTCCACTTTTTCAGTTTTCACTTTGTTGCCTTGCTTTTGGTGTCATGTCCAAAAATTCCCTGCCAAAACCAATCTCAAGCATCTTCCCTATGATTTCTTCTAGGGGCTTATGGTTCAGATCTTACATTTAAGCTTTAATCCATTTCAAGTTGATTTTTGTGAGTGAATCAGATAAGGGTCCAGTTTTACTCTTTTGCATGTAGCTATCCAGTGTTCCAACACCATTTGAAGAGACTTCCCTTTCCTATTGTGTTCTTAGTGCCCTTGTCAAACTTAGTTAACTGTGTATATGGTTTTATATCTGGACTCTCTAGTCTGTTCTATTAGTCTGTGTGTTTGTTGTTATGCTAGTATCACATTGTTTTGGTTACTAGAGCTTTGTAATATCATTTGTGTCCTGTAACTTTCCAGAATTTATTTATTAGTTTCAACAGTTTTTCTGGTAGAATCTTCTGGGTTTTCTATGTATAAATTCATGTCATATGCAAACAGAGACAATTTTACTTCTTCCTTTCCAATTTAGATACCTTTAATTCTTTTTCTCGACTAATTGATTGAATTAGGTTTTCCAGTACAATGTTGAATAGAAGTGGCAAGAGTGGGTATCCTTTGTCTCTTTTTCTGATTTTAGTATGACGTTAACTATGGGCTTGTTAAATATTGTCTTTATAGTATTGAGAATATATTCCTTCTATACTTAATTTGGTGAGACTTTTTAACAGGAAAGGATGTTGAATTTTGTCAAATGCATTTTCTGCATCTATTGAGATGACATATGATTTATCCCTCATTTTATTAATGTTGGTGTCTCACAGTGGTTGATTTGTGTATGTTGGACAGTGCTTGCATTCCAAGGATGAATCCTACTTGATAAATCCCACTTGATCATTGTTTATGATTATTTTAATGCGCTGTTATATTATGTTTGCTAGTATTTTGTTGAGGATTTTTTGCATTTATGTTCATCAGCGATATTGCCTTCTATTGTTTCTTCTTGTGGTATCCTTGTCTGGCTGGTCTCATAAAATGAGTTTACTATTGTTCCCTCCTGTTCAACTTTTTGGAAGACTTTTGGAATGCTTGGCATTAATTCTCCTTTAAATGTTTGGCAGAATTCACCAGTAAAACAATCAGATCCTGCACTCTTCTTTGTTGGGAGACCTCTCTTGACATTAGGTTCTGCTGTCTTGTGTGTGTATGCAGGTGGGGGGGGGGGGGGGGGCGCATAGGTAAAGTGAAGCTGTTCCTTTTAATCTTATCAATTAGCCCAACCTCAGATACTTTGCTCCAGTGGTTTTCTTGGAACTTCTCCACTTGACTCCCAGAGTTCCACAAAGGCATCGTGCCCATGGATGATGGTCAAAATTGATGTTCTTTGGGGGGGGGGGGGGTGTGGGGGGGGGAGAATTCCTATTCCATGTTTCCATTTTCTATTACAAATGTTTCATGGTCCCAAACTATGTGTGGAGTTACATAACCCTTTTGGATAATGTTGAGAAGGCTGACCCTTGAGGAACCAGACCATGATCTCAAGCTTGCGAGCTAATGAAAGGAGCTTAAAGTGACCTGAACTAAATGCACGTCATATTTCTGGACAGAACCTGGGAAGGACAAAGGAGCTCCGTGCGGAGGTGGAAGAAGTCAGCCAACCATTATACTGGCAGCCTCCTGTGAGTGTCCTCGGGGCCATATAAGGAACCAAGACAGTCATTTTGGTACCTAAACAAGTGAAAAGCTTTTGTTCCCGCTCAATATATGACCCATCATCTCAGCTAGCTGTTCCATCCTCAGCTACCCTTAATCCAATCTATGCAGAAAAAAACCCTGCTATTAACTCCACAAACTCCCATGACAAATACAGATTCATGCAAGTCCTTTTAGTGAGCCTTACAGCTTTTCGCTCCTTGTTGCACATGGTCAAAAATCTCTAGAGCTGTGTGCCCACCTTGGCTGTCAATCATCCCCTCACGCACAGTGCCCAGCAGTCGGGAATTCACTGCTGTCTGTCTTGCCGCCCTGGCCGCTGCCTGGACACAACACTCCTCAGTGCAAAACAGCCGACCCTCATCCCAGCTCCTTTTCTGAAGGATGGGAAGCTCCTCTGCCCACTCCGTTACTCCTCTGCCCCTCTCCTGCTGCATCCAACCAGCACGTGCCTCTGCAGAGAATTTCCACATTTTTGCTTTTGCTTTGCATTTTTCAAAGCAGGTCAGCTTCTGCTTGTTTTAGGCTTACTATTTTGCACAGCTTCGAGAGCGCACTTGGTCTTTTCAAGTGAAATAAATGAGAACGGCGGCAGGGAGCGCACGCCACTGAGCGGGTTCCGGTCTCTGCCGTAACCTAGGCAGGGGCAGAGCTGCTGTCCCCCGGCTTTCCGGCCCTGTTGGAATAAAGCAGGGAAGAAGAGTGGGGAGGATTGTATCATCTTCCTCATGGTCATGAGCAGGAGTCACGTTTGTCTCAAAAGCTTAGGGGCTTAAATAATCAGGAGTTATAGACACTGCCAAGGTAAAATGAAAAGTAGTTTACTTTTTCCAACAGTTGCTGTTTCAAACTGCTGCAGTACCCCTGTTGCTGATCGACAGAGAGAGAGAACAGGGCTGAGAGCGACTATAGAGGAGAAAGCACATTCACACGGCGAAGCTCTTTGAAACCACTGCACAGTATCCAAGCTTGAGTTCCTGGGGATTCGGATATTGGTTTTATGCGGCAAACACAAATCAGTGACTTAAATAGTGTCAAGACATTGTTCAATAACCTGACCAGCGAGATCATGACAAATGAGGAGAAACTGATAAAAACGGAATTTTGTTATAAGTTTAAAACATGCATGACACTATGTTATCACTATATTTTATTGCTATATTTTTAAGAGAGACTGATGAAAGAATTTTAATTTTACTCCCCAATTTCTGGATTTAGGATATATGCAGTATATGCCATATTTCTATGAGCATGTGGCAGACAGGAAATGTTGAACTTTGAAATTTTCAAATTAGCCTGCGGGACATGGAATAAAATATCAAGAAAATGCTCTTCCTCTGCTCTGTCTTCTCCATTCATTTCCAGACAGAATGGCCAAAACTAGTCAAGGAGATTCTGGAGAATTTTATAAAAGGGCTACTACTGTAACTAAGTCACACCCAACCATCACAATATAGCAAAAGCTTTTAAAAAAATTGAAAATAATAATATATATCTTAGCAAATAGTATAAAAGCAATCTTTGGACTGATTCATTTTAATTAGACTAGTCAGATTTTCATTGACTATCAGACACTCCACACAGTACATCATCCATGCACTTGAATAAAAATGACAGGGGATATTAATGTATAACCACACAGCACCAGATCATTTGTTTTTCTGGTTACTGCATTGATTGCCAGGGGCCACAGTGTGAAGTCATGGATTTTTAAAGAGATATCTAAATACTAAGAGGGAACGAGAACAATAAAGGTGTTGAGTTCACGATCTTTAAAAAAACAACTTTGAAGTCAGGAATTAACAAAGAAATGCTATGAGGAGTGCATACAGAACAAAGATGACACCTCCTGTGACCAAAGATGACACTTCCTTTTTCTCCTCCCTTTTTTTTGTTATGGCACATTTTTGTAGGTGTCCCGCTATGTGTATATTCACATATGCAAATATATTAAAAATGTTATGTTATGAAGCTGCCAGCAGCCTGGTGTGAATTTGAGGTAAAGATGAAAAGGAAAGTCATGTCTACCAAAATCCAGCTTCCCATTCTGAAAGTACAAGATATTTTCTCATTTATCACCAAATTTTCTTAAAATGAAAGAAAAGCATACTTGTACATTAATTTGTTTCTACAGTAATCTTTCTATCTCAGAGAAAGAAATTTTCAGATTAAAGATCTGTTTTACATTGCCTTTCTATTTTTGGCAAGAAATTTCAAAATACAGCGAGAGTCTTAAAAAAGTTGTGCTTCGTGCAGATGTCAGTGTTTGTGGACAAAATTGGATTCACAAATTATTTATTGGCACCAAACTCAGAGCATGAGTGCATGGCAAACCACACAGAACTGGGCATCAAGAAAGCTGAAGCTCTCTCTTACTTTTTTTCAATTGCTGTTTACATCCAATATTCCCTCTGTGCTAGTTTCAGATGTACAGCACAGCGGATAGCAAATTATGTATTTGCAGCGTGGGGGTCCCCACTGCTTCAAGCACCCGGCGGGCCCCATACGTAGTCATCACAATATGATTGACTGTGTTCCCTGTGCTCTAACTTACACCTGTGACTACCACTTTGTACGTCTTAATCCCTTCACCTTTTGTTGCTTTGATGCTAGAGATATGACTATGAGTGAGTTAGTTACCTTCTTTTGGCGCACTTTCCTCATATCTGTAAAATGGGCAGATTATTCTATATATTCTCTAAAATGTGCTTCTAAAAACCTACCTGATTTGCTGTTTTACTTTTTAAAAAACTTACTCATTTTTTAAGCAAATGTAGCCACATACATTGAATTTTGGCTTGTTTTCTTTCATATACACGGACTGGCCAGATTATTATGACCTCTGAACCCATAATAATCTGGCCACTCAGAGTATATCCTATATAATAATCCTATATAATAAAAGGCTAATATGCAAATTGTCACCTCAACCAGAAGTTTGACCAGCAGGCAGGCCGGCCAACTGCCCATGGCCCCTCCCCGGCCAGGCTGGCCAGACCCCACCCATGCACGAATTCAAGCACCAGGCCTCTAGCATATATATATTTAGTTTGCCTTTCTCAACATCAATAAAGCAGTCATATATAGATACATATGCTAGAGGCCCAGCGCATGAAATTTGTGCATGGGTTTGGTCCCTAGGCCTGGCCTGCGATCAGGCCATCTTTCCCAGCTGCCCATAGCCGGCCCGCCCCCTGCCACCACCACTCCTGGTTCCCCTTTCACCATCGGGTGATTGGTGCCTGATGGCTGGAGGGAGGGACTGAGAGATGGCTGTTCCTGCCCGCTCACTGGTCCTGCCCTTGCCCCCACCGCGGGTTGCCCTCTGTGTGTGGGGTGACCGGCATGGCAGGGCCTTGGCCTGGTGCCACCCGCATCCCCCACCACCCACCCCTAGTTCCCCATTCACCATCAGGTGATCAGAGCCTGCCAGCTGGGGAAAGGAACCAAGAGGTGGTCAGTGGGCCTCATAGTGACTGGTCCAGCGGTCATTCTGATCATTCCACCTTTAGGGTCAATTTGCATATTACCTTTTTGTTATATAGGAATAGAGGCCTGGTGCATGGGTGGGGACCAGCTGGCTGCCTGATGGGGGCCCTGGACCTGGGTGGGCAGTCCCCATTGGGAGGCAGGGCCAGCCAGGGTGAGGGGCAGTGGGTGGTTTGCAGGCCAGTCATGCCCCCAATTGGGGGGGGCCCTGCTGGGAGGCAGAGCTGGCCTGGGCAAGGGGCACCAGCTGTTTGCAGGATGGCCACACCCCCATCAGGATGGGGGTCCCCACTGGGGGTGGGGCCATCCTGGGTGAGGGGCCTCGGGCTGTTTTCAGGCCAGCCATGCCCCAAATCAGGGTGGGGGGGGGGGGGTCCCTGCTTGGGGGCGGGGCTGGCCTTGCCAAGAGGCCTTGGTGTTCTGGTCTCTGGTCATTCTGGTCATGATGGCATTACGGTCGCTGGCTTTTATATATATATATATATATATATATGTATATATGTATGTATGTGTATATATATATATATGCACACACACACACACACACACAGACACACACACACACACACACACACACACACACACACACACACTGAGTGGCCAGATTATTATGCGTTCAGAGATCATAATAATCTGGCCACTCAGTGTATATTGAGGCTCTTCTTAATTTAAATTACTCAAATTTCTGCAGCCATTCATAATTGGTAGTTTCATAAAGTTTTCATCATGCAGAAAATATAAGGAACTATAAAAAATGCCCTGAAAATGAAATATGTCAAGAATGTGTAAAATAAAATCACTGCTGTCATTCATTTTCTTAAGAAAAAAATGTATTCTAAAACGTTCCTCTGTTTAGAAACGACTACAACTTATTAATACAACCTGTAAAAATATTTTGCGATATACATATTGATTTGAAACAAGATACTTCAATTTGACATAAAATTCAACCCCAGCCCTCTTTTACCTGTACTCATTGCACCAAGACCTTTCCAGAAATTGATCACTCTGAGTGCAGTGACAGTCATGTTCAAACATGGCACACGTTCATGGAGGGGGTGGGAATGAGCGAATGGACATGATTTGGGTTGAGCCGTGTTTGCCCTGCTCTTCTGTGAACGAGCTTTTCTTTCTAACAGAAGAGCTTGGCCATCTCAGAAGCCCAGACTGCGTGAGTGAAAATTCAATAAGTAAGGTAAGAATGCCAAATGGTAGCCAGGCCTGGGGGAAGCGATGGAATTGAAACACAACTTAGTTCCCCCCGCCCGACAGTCTGTAGTGTAGCTCTGGTGGTCTGTTTCAAAATCTGTCAAAAAGATGCTAACTGGAGTTAAGAGTTTAGTTTGATTTTTAAACCAAATAATCAGGCAGCCTGTCTGGCATGACTGCCTTTGGCCATTTGGCGGGGAGGGGGTGGGGGGGGGATTTGCAATTTGAAAGAGCAAAAACATTACAATCATCCAATTGCAGTGGTTCGTGGCAGAAGCATGCAGTCAGGGCCACCAGGTAATGAAGGCATCTTCACTGATGTCAACGGGTTCGACAGCCAGCACTTCCCCAAAGAAATGATCTTTAACAATCCTGCCCTCTGCGGCCAGGCACGTCATCAACCTCCACTTGTTTCGGTGGTGATTTTAGTTTCCCTTTCTCAGCATCAATAAAACAGCCACCCCCGTGCTTATTTTATTGGCTCTTCAAGGTAAAGTAAGGAAATTGACACTGGACTCTCACTGCTTTTGAGAGAGTTTGCTATTACAAATATACAATAAATTTAATAAAATGGAATCATACTCTAAAATCAATCAGTAAGAATCTACAAAATTACAAGAATAATACTGTATTTAGGACTGTATTTGACTGGACATGTATTCAAAAGTTTAATTCATAGTTGTATGAATCACAGAGTCATTACACTCCAAAGTTTGAAGATACTTTAAAGATGATGTCATTTTAAATGGTATTACTTCACATTCTGTAATATTTGAATACAGAATACGTTAAATTAAGCCATTAAACCAACAGGATATGAATTGTTTTAATGATTACTTGGGATAAATAACACCGACAATAGTAGGTGATATTTATTTCATGGCTTCTATTTCCCACATATGGTATGGAGTACTTTATGTGCATTTTTTTTCATTTGATTCTTAAACCCTTGTGTGAATTTAGAACTATTACTATCTCCATTTTCCAGGTGATTCTGTATCATGGCCTACCTGAATTTACATAGAGATGTATTTAATTTCAGTACCTAAGTAATTTGTAAGTTCCCTCCCTGATGCTACTTAAGGAATTTAAAAATTAGAAACTCATTGCTGGTCTTGTCTAAAATTTCTGTCAATTAATTCAATAATCAAACAAATTACCAGGGAACTTACCTGCATCCCATGTGTCACTTCATCAGATTCATGGTCACTATTCCGAGGCACGTGGTATCAAAGGTAAGTTTCAAGGGAGTAGGTAAGGCTGTGACAAATATTAGCTGAGCACATTAACGTGTAGAAATCAAACCAGGAAAGAAGGTTCTGATATGGGACTTTGTGTAAGAAAAATAAAAAGAAAAGAAAGAGAGAAAGAGAGACCTCTGACAATCTGATGAATGCAGGGTGGGACAAAAGTAGGCTGACAGTTGTTTGTGTGAAAAATATACAACAATTAATAAATACTAATACAAGAATTAATTCTGTGTTTCACATACAACTGTAAACTTACTTTTGCCCCACCCTATGTAACAAGCTTAACTTTCTTTTTTAAGGATTGACACTACTTATACCTCTCCTCAGCCTCTAATACTTTTTAATGCCCATTTATATATTGAACATTCTGGGTAAATTTATTAAATCTACATTCTAATTTATAAATGACCAATTCTGGTTGTAAGTTAAAGGAATTCACTTTTTTTACTTTCCATTTATGTTAACTGAGAATAAATAAGAAATTGATGAAAAATAATAGCTAAGGACATTAATGAAGATAATAATAATCCTTTTAAGAAAAGTAAGAATGGATTTACCTACATTTTGTTTTATTTCATTCATTATATCCCCTTTGGGGAATAATCTTTATTTCTTTTTTCTGAGAGAATTTCCTTTTATTTTTCCTGTACTCTTAATTTATTTCCTGTACTCTATTCTTAATTTCCTATATCCATATCCATGTCCAAAACAGTGCACGATAGCATAATTTATCTTTGTAAATTGCTTTCAAAAATCATTATCATTCTACTAATTATATTGTCTGCAAAATTTGCATTGACCATAGTCACATTTACCACCACTATCACTCCATTTCCTGGATCTCTGACCAAACACCAGTTTCAGCTAAGTCGTCTGCATCTGCCCATATAAATCACTTCAGAAATTAGAGCCTGCATTCCTCACAGAACATGGCTTTATTTTTGAATCCAGACAAAATAAATCATAAAGGAGAGTCCTAAAGGTAGGCTTGCAGTCTCAGGCCATAAAGCCCCTTCAATTAATGTAGTCTAAAGCTTCAAATGCATCACCAAAATATTGTAAAAGTATGTAGATCTCAATGGTCTTATTTTTCTTCTCCCTACAGCTCATCCAAACATATTGCTTCTGAGCTTCTCCTCCTTCTTTTTTCAGTCTTCGTGTTTTCACCTGTGGCTCAAGTTCACTCCTGAATTCCAGGGGGTTTCCTTGTTGGATACTGCAGAAGGTTCACACGTGTCTTCGATATTTCTCCGTGAAAGAGGATGGACTCAGGAGGCGGTAACGTAATATCAGCATTTCAACGATGACCATATTTATTCATTCTCATCTTATTAATTAATTCATTGCACATCCATTGAGTGCCTAATGAGTCAAGGAGCTGATGGAGACAAATGCTATGTTTTCTGCTCTTAATCTCACAGTCAAGTGATGGTGACAAATACGGACCTATTTGATGTAAGGGCTGGTAACAAAGTATGTGCATGGCAAGCACCTCTTCCCTGGGCATGGCCTGCCGAACAGCGCGTGCAAACCTGCCTCGGATCGGGGCCTGTCAGGGAGCATCGTTCATGTTATGAAGTCACTGCTGCTCTAGCTGCTCAACGTCTTTGCTTCGTTGTTGGCTAGGAATTATGTAAATTGTTTTCTCCATATGTTTAAAATGGAGGGTGAATGTTTTTTACATAAATTTTTAAACTTGTCCAAGCATTGTAACTAGTGTAAAAGGTAAAAAGTGGAAATGTCACATGTCACAGCGTATCAGGGTAATGAGATGTCTAACAAAGACCCACAGACATGCGGTCTGAAAAACACTTCTTCGTGTTCATGTTCTTGGTAATTCCGTGTTTATAATGTAACATAAGCAAAGAACACTCTTTCAGTAGAATCGTGGGTCAACTCAAGGTAAGCCATTATCTTCTAAGAACATTGTTCAGAAATAACCTAATTAAGCCTTATAACCACATTTCTCAGGGCTACTTTTCTGTTTTTATGTATAAAATACAGGACCACTTCCCAATAAAGTGAAAGTGAGGAAAACTGGTATGATATCTGCGCAAGAAGCTAACAATTTCCCAGACAACAGTTATATATTTTGCATTATTGTTCTGAAGACCTATAGGCTTTGATAACTAGGGACTGCTTTTTTTTCCACCCTGCCTAGCCGAGCTGCAGATTTAATTTTATCGGTATGAGAAATATGAAGCTAGGGAATTTAATAATTGTTTCACTAGGTAAGGGATGAAGTAAATTCCATTGCCTTTCGTTTGATTACAATCTTCCCTGCTGGTTTAATTAAAAACATCCATGTGAGGACGAAGAAACATGGGAGAGGATCTAATTGTTTTATTGTATTGGATGTAGAGTACGAACAATGAAATCGAAAGGTTTATAGTTGTAAAACTTAAGTGTTTCATGTAAATCTAAAATGCAGACACAGGTCAGCTGTAGGGAAATGTCAGTGGACTAGATTCAAAATGCACTGCAAGCAGAAGAGATGACATTTATCAGTCATCCATACATCAGTAACTAAAACAATTTTAGGGTTGTCTAGACAGGGAGCTATTATTTCTCAAATTTAAATGTTTAGCAGGAGGACAACAGCGGGCACAGAATCTATGTTTAGTATCATAAATGAGAAGAAGACCTAAGAAAAAAATTTCAAAAACATTTGTGAAGACATATAGAAAAGAGTTTTATTGCTGTTGTTAAATATTGGACACTTATATATGACTAAATTAGCTTTCTCCGTTATGGTGACACAGGCCTAAAAATTATACTAATATGCATAATTCAATTTTTTGATCAGCAGATAATTTGCTGATCACAATGTTTTAGAAAAGGAATCTTTATGAATGTTTTTATAAGTTTTTGTTATTTTTAAAAGATTGTTGTTAAATCATAAATTGTTTTTAATGCCAATTTTTGAAAATGGTAGAATTAGATAGCAGAAAATTAAATGTGCTAACATTATGAAAATGTCATTCAAAATCTTTTCCAAATATAAGGCCAGTAACAGATTGTGAGAAATAATAAAAAATAAACAGGGTGTGAATAGTAGAGCTATAAGTTAACTTTTAATCTTCTAAGAATAAATAAAATTGGATAGTAAATTTTATTTAAATTGTATTTGATACTATCAATTTACATTGTAATTTAAAAAACCTGACCTATAAAATAACAACTATCACAAAATTTCTAAATGGAAGGATTGGGAAAATGTCATATTTCATATATCTGAGTAATTAAAAACAAAACAAAAGAGAAATATTTTTAAAAACACAATAAAAGCACAAGCAAAATAAATCTCTGCAAAATTGATGGACTATTTTGGAATTTTATTTTTTTACTGTTCCTTTGTTTTACTTTTGATTTGCAACCAGAATTATTGTTAGTATAATGTTATTATTGAATCTGTTTTTGCTAGTATTAATATACCTTTCTAGATATGATGTACATATTTAGTCCATAAATTAAAAGTTTCCATCCTTGTCTCCCATGGAGATACTATAGGTTCTGCTACTTCTCACTGGTTAATTCTGAACAGTGAGAAGTAGTTTTTCTATATATTTTTCTATATTCTTTTTAAAATGAATGTATGATTTTTTCAGTCACCCTTAGTTTGGGTCTAACAATAAAAATCTATCAATGATCTTGGATTTCTATCAAAGGATTTATTTTAATGTAAATTTGTGTTGAGAAATCATGGTATTTATTGCCATGTGTTCTTTGGCTTTCAGAAAATGTATTTCCCCTCCCCCACCCTCAGATCTCCATCTTAGAGATGAACATTATTGTGCTAAATATATTACATGGTGCAGATTACCTCAGTCCACTGCTCCTAGGTCTTATAGCCGTAAATCACAGCTTTTAAATATTTATAACATTCCCTTGAACACTTAAGGGAGAAAGCCAAAATAAAATTTTTCATTTGCTTTTGCTAGTAGAGTAAAAAAGCTTGTGCTGATTTAAAAAAATACTAGGGTTCTTTTTAAGAAATTAAATTATCCAAGTGTCCAGCTTTTCCTCCATTAGCATCACAATAATTGCTGATAGGCAAATACTCAATACAATCCAAGGATCTCTTTATATCTTTTACTTTTGTTTTATCTGAATTCTCTTTGGCTTTCAGCGATAATCATCAAGCTTGCTATTTTCTTTTAACAAAAATTTACGAGTAAATATCTATCAAAACAGTCCATCAAATCTAATAAATCAATCCCAAATTCCACTTAAAATTTACGTGTTTCTATATAAGAACCGCAGTAATGTGCAGTAAATGTATAAAATAAAGTTGGCCTGACACTGCTCAGGGAAGGCACCGTGCCCAGCACGAAGGGGCAGGGACCATTTTCCAACATTCAGAATGAGAATTATCCGGTCCGAAATTAAAAAAGAAAAGAAAACAAGAGTACCCTAGAATTACTTAGGCTCCCTCAAGACATCATTAACCAATATGGGGTTCATTTCCAAGATTTTTATGGCAAGCCTGTGTGGCTGCTTTTTTGTTAGATGTTGGGAATTTCTTAGATTTTTACCTCTTACACCTGCTTTGCTGAAAATGTCCACTAGGTGGAGATATCATTATATTTTTCTTTGGGTTAGGGCAACTTGAACATTTATGATGCTCTATGAAAGGAATATTCATCTTCACAATTTGAACACATACCTTTAAATAGGCGTTTTAGTAATACTTTCATTCCAATTTAATATTTTGCCTGAATATTGGTTTTTAAATCAGTTTACATTTACTTATTTATTTTTGCTTCAATGTTTTAGATTCTAAAACATAGACTATTGATTGAGTTGATTTCATTTTTATAATTTCCTTCTATATGTGGAAGAATACAATCGGATGATTACTCTCAATTTCTGAATATAGTTAAATGTAATCCCCAGCATTTTGTAGAGATGCTTGGAGACTAAGCATAGGTTGTTGGCAGGGATTTAATTGAAGGGGTCAGAAAAGAAGAGGCAAAGAGATCTTTTATCTCCAAGCCAGGTAAGAAGGCTCCACTCAGCTCTCTGCTGCCAGGAAACAGAGTACCGAAGCAAATGAAGTGTTTCCCAGGCCCCGGAGAGCCTCTCTTCATAAAAAGCTGTCTCTTCTCTCTGTTTCTTCCTCTCTGCGTTCTTCTCCCATTTTCTTTTTCTCTCCTGCTCTCTTTCTTTATCTAGACAAATGGATACAGATATATTACATTTTATATGATGCAATTTGTATTGCATATACATAGCCTATAAACATACGCAGCTAAGGACTTTATTTTTCAATGCAAGAATTAAAAGGAGTATCAGACACACCCCATTTGTTTTTGTCTTGGTTGCTTGTTTTAAGCGTGTGGGTGCTTGTTTTAAGGAAAACTACTTGTTAATTACATATTACCAGAAATTTAAGCCTTATAGTTCCTCCTCTTTTTTTCTTTGCAAGAAGTGACAATGTTCCCTTGTTCCTGTACCTTCTTGGGAACCAGGGACTTGAAACTCTTCAGGCAGAGGCAGAAGGATGCTCTTCCCTAGTTAAGAACAAACAGGATTAAAACAAAGGACCTATAATGACTGTCTTAAATTCGGGGGGGGGGATTTCAAGTGCTAGCTGAAGGTGACCATCTGAGCCACCAAGCACAATGACCACAGCTTGGACCGCCCTGAGGTCCAAAAGGTTGGCGATCGCTGGCTTGGAGGACAGCACATCTCACTCTTGCCAAGAAATACAGTCCTAATGTGCAAGGATGTTTTTGACAAGACCACATCCCACCTGGTGACATAATCACACAAAAGGGCATTTGTAAATGACAGCTCCCGTAAAAATGTGTTTGAACACACACACACGCGTGCGCGCACACATGCACAGACATGCACACAAGTGCACACACACGCACACATGCACACACGTAAGGGAAACTCTGGATTGCTCTGCCTTGGTAAATTGTTTAAGTGCATTAACTACATTTGATCATAATAAATGCCTTTCAGGTTTTTAAGGTTTGCGGGAACATTATTCCCCTCTCATCTCTGTGGTCCTCCGTGCCTGCGGCCCTTTAATTCTATTGCCATGCTCACAGTAACTTTAGCCAGCCATTTTAAAGAAGCCTGTTATTTTAAAAATAAAATAACATTTTGTATATGGAAAGCAAATAAATCACTCTCTGTGAAACACAACCTTTTCCAATTTGAGTCTTTGACCAACCTATGATGTGAAAATCAGTGGTATAATTGTCCTTAGATTCTAAAAGCTTTTTAAGCCTGAAGCATTTTAGTCAAGTTTGTTTCTCAAAATCTCCAATTGCTTCCAGTTGGTAGCATTATTGCAATGATAATGTTTGATGGGTTTAGACTTTTCATTTAGTTCCTAATTGGAATAGAGACGAATGTTACTGATTATGGAAATGTTGCATTCTATAACCAAGCAACATAAATCATAAAAAAGACAGAGTCAATCTTCACACGTGTATAAAGAAATAAAAAAAAAATAACAACATACTATTGCTGTTGCAAAGGGCAGGCACGTAGACTTAATAATAGGAATTTCTTTCCCATAACGCTCTCTATTTTGAGGAATCTTTTTAAGACATGCAAGTCATCAAAGAAAGATAACAAAGAAACTAACTAGATAGTAAGTTTTTCTTTATACTTCTGGTATTCAGGAATATCTTTAATATATTAATGCTAACTATTGTTTTTACCCTGATGCCATCACTGCTGTTAATAATTCTGGCTCCCAACTTATAAAAATCACATGAATTTCAAATAATTTCCCCTCGGTCCTTTCTTTTGCTATATACTGACCACCCATCTCATGCAGACTCTTTCTCTTTCCATTTTTTAATTTTATATTGAAGAGCACAGGAGTAATGAAAAGGTTTCAATACAAAAATTTATTTCTGTGACTCTGTAGGATACCCGAGCCAAGAGAAATTCTTGTTATTAAGTTACATTCTTTTGTTATTAGACACCTTTTATGAGCTTGGTAGTTTACATTCATAATCTCTGATTATGTGAACTGACTGTGTGATCTGAAATAATGACTACATTATTTAAAATATTTCTCAATTAATCTCACCTATAAAATTAAAATGATATTGATATTGACTGAGGTAACGCATGCAAAGTCCTTAGAAAAGTGTCTGGGACTCAAATGTAAAATGTAAAATGTTACCTATTGAGTCTGGATATGCTGAAACATTTTTTAGTATTGGCTCATTTCTTAATATCCCTGTGTGGTACTTGGCACTCTTTTTTAATAGAGGTGTTTTCTTTCTCTAAAAAACAAAGGTGTTATTTGTTTATTTTTTGTTTTCTTGGGAGTATTGAAAGCTTATTATTCAATGTGAGTTTCCCAAAGCTTTGAACCTTATACTGTTATGCCCAGATTTCGGGGTCCCCAAATTCAACCACCAGGGAGCCACTTCCGATGTAAAAAACAAAAGAGTCTTTATTCAAGCCCGGGCTTGGCTCCCAGCCTCTTTACCGACGCAGCGGCGAGACGAGAGAGCGAGCCCCAGGGGAACAAAGGTTATATAGGGCTAGTCATTTGGGTGGGCTTAGGTGGGTGACGTGGGTTACAGAGAGTGGTCACTTTGGTCAGGGTTTTTCTGCAGGGTTTTACGGCACAAAGGTCAGGAGGTGGCCAATACATTCCAAGGTCTGAGCCATCCCCCTACCTTTGCTTCTTGATAGCCTTATTAGGACCTTAGCTACATTCCTGGAGCTTCACTGGTCTACTCAGGCAGCGGTTGGGGGAGTTAGGACAATTCTGACATTCCTGTGGGGAGGGTCACCTGAGGATCTAGCTCTGCAAGATGGGAGATAGTCAGTTCTGCTTTCTTCTTTCAATACAAAAAAGATCGAGCTAGGGCGATGGCGGCAGTGTGTGCCACACCACACTCACTCACCGCTGCGCAGTAAGAGTGAGAGTCATCTCTAGTCATGATTAAGAAAGGAATGAGGTTACTATTGTAGTTATCATTTGTACAGAGTGACCAAATTAAATTGTTTCCCTTACTTTGTCTACCTGACGAGGCATCATTAGTTCCAAGTAAAATACTAGGACTAAGACAATGGAGGCTCAGAGGCTTACATAACTTGTCGAGACTCACTTCGCCCGAAATCATGGAGCTGTGTCTGGGAGGCGGGTTTTCGGTCTCCAGAGCTCCCACTCCTGAATAGATCATTAGGACGTAAATGGGCCTTTACATTTTCTCGTCTAAATTGTCATTTATTCAATGAGAAGATGGAGGACAGAGAGAAAACGGACCTGGGCAATGTGACAGAGGCAGCGTTAGGATGAGGTCCTTCATGGTAAGTTTTAACTTACTAGTCTTATTATGTCCCATAATCTTTTACACAGTTTTTTTTAACTATCAAATTTGAGAATGTCTAAAATTTTTAAAAATTTTTTCAATACTAATGATTAATTACACAATTGACCCAGTCTTCCAGTTCAGAGATAAGAAAAAGGTTTCCACTGTTTGTCCTCATGAGAAAGTCAGAGCTCTATTACCTCAGATCCTGAATTTTGTTATTTATGCAATGGGGTGAGCAGCAGTGGTTATTAGCAGTGCCTTATGATAGCAGCTCTCTCACCTGTGTATCTCTCAGGAAATGCTACGTGAAGCCCAGGGTTTCCCAGACCCCAGAAAACAAGAGGCCTGGCAAAGAAGACAAGCTTCCTCCAGCAGTGACACATTGAGAGGACCCTTCTCCACAAACACGACTGTTCTCAATGAATACGGGGATCAATGAGAGCGGAGTCCCATTTTCCTAACAGTATCTTCTTTTGAATGTCAAAGGGGTCTGGAAAACACTGAACTTAAAGGGACTGCACTTTATCTCTGTTTGGGATGTGAAGTACTCTAAGACTACTCATTTAACAAAGGCCTTGAACATAACAAGTTTCAAGTAGATACAAAGAAAGGTCCAGACTGAATTAAATGTGATTCTCTGAAGAATTTAGATTTCGGTCATTTGCTCATTTATTCACTCATTTTCATTCATTCATTTAATAATATATTCATGCAACAGATATTTATTGAGTCAACTAAATATACAGGTCTGTGGCTAAGAGCAACTAAAAGCAAACACAAGAAATTTGGTGGGAACTGAAGTATTAATACAAATGCATTTGAATCTTGAACAATGCAGTGGTTAGGGGCACAGCTGAAAATTCGCTATAAATTTTGACTTCCCCAAAACTTACCTACAGCCCTTGGAATCCGAGGATTCAACCCACCACAGATCCCAAACGGTATTTTCCATGCAGTCCGAATCTATCTGCATTGGCGAATGCAAAACAACTGTTTTCAATCCGCGATCCGGAGAAGGTTGAATCTGCGGATGCGAAACTCAGGCATACGCATTGCGAGTGGACTGTGTTGGTGGAAACTCGTGCGTGTAGGTGGCCCCACGCAGTTCATCCTGCCTTGCTCGGGCCGGCCTGTGGCAAAGCGAGCGCCGGGCGTCCTGAGATTCACCGGGAAGGTGGTTTAGGCCCCGGAGGCAATCAGACACGCAGGGACGTGTCCTAGTCCTCGCAGGAGGAACATCGGGGAGGTTCACGAAGGAGGTGGATTTTGGTTCCCTGAGAAGACAGCTTGAGCTGGTGGAGGGGATGGCTGGGCGTTGGAGAAAAGGGCACGAAAGTACTGTCAGCAGAAAGGAGGCGAATAAGTGGGTGAGAGGAGGAGAAAAGATTGTAAGTTTTTAAAAATTCTTTTTTAAACATTTTTATGTCGCTTACTGGTTAACAAAGTTCTGTACGTTTCAGGTGTACGATCCTATAATACATCGTCAGGATACTGAATTGTGTTCACCACCCAAAGTCGCCTGTCACCACTTACCTCCTCTTTCCCATCCTCGAACTCCCCCACCCCCTTTCCCTGGCAATTACCTTAATGTTGTCTCTGTCTGTGAGGTTTTGTTTTCCCCCTTAATCCCTTCACCTTCTCACCCAGCCCCCTGACTCTCCTCCCCTCTGACAGCTGCCAGTCTGTTCTACGGATCCATGGGTCTGTTTCCATTTCCCTGGCTAGTTTAATTCTGTTGTTAAATGGGCGACTTGTAGGCATTTCTCTTACATGTATGTACTTGCCCTGAGCAGTGACGTATTTAGAGGGTATCCATTGTGGGATCCTTGAAGTCTCAAACGTCTGGGACACCTAAGTGCTCAGGAACAGGTGGAAAATTATGTCACTCCCCTGCGGTGCCTAGGAGAAGCTCTTAAAACAGGCAGGCAAGCAGAAGAAACACAAACACAGGCCTCGGCCTTATCCCAGGACTGATCGCCTCCAGGATATGTTAACATCAGGGGGAAGAACAGCCCACAGCCACGGGCACTGTGTTAACCAATTGTGACAAAACAAAGCAGGCTAGAAACATATTTGGTTAAAAATGTTAAGCCCACCTCCCATAGATGCTCAGTGATGGCAGAGAATGCCTCTGGGAAGTGGAGCTGGGCTGCTAGTGGGTCTTAGGAGGAAGAGGTGTTTTCCATGGGGTACCCTTCCGTTTTTACGGATACCCAAGAACTCACACATATTGCTGAAAGTTTACCCAGAGACAGGCTAGGGAAAGGTAAGTTTTTGAAAATACAGTAGAAGGAAAAAATAAAATCTAAACTAGTTGGAAGCTACAGCGTTGAATTTTTTTTTTCTTTTAATAGTAAATGTCCTGGGTGTGCTCCAAGGCAGAAGTGAGGAGATGGATGGATTGAGAGGAAATGAAATAGAAGGTAAGTGAAAATTATAGGATTTAGGGCACAAGCGGAAAGGCGGGTAGCTGAGAAGACAAATGCCCTTCCTATGAGATGTCTAAACAGACCACTGGATCGCATATTTCGGACAAAAGCGGAGGGGGCATTCTTTTGCTTGTTTTGGGATCGATAGCAGCAGTTGGGAAAATGTGTGGACGGAGTGCTTGAGAGTTGAAGGCACAGTTGCTTTAAGGTAATGGGTGGGTGGTTGAGGCCTTTCACTGAATGACTGCTTTCCTAGACTCTACTTTTTCAATAGAACCGCTGCCCATGGCCAAGCAGGAACTGGAGATATAATCAAAGTGGGAGGGCCTGGCTTAGAAGCAAGCACGTTTGCCATTCTTAAGGGCGGCATCTATTACGTCCCTGATGAATGGGTGCAATGACAGCCTATCGAGTTGGTTCGTTTGTTGTGAGGATAAATCAGGTAGTATATAGACAATACCTTGGGAGAAAAAGGTATAAAATATTATTCAAAGACAAGGTAGGAAAGAATTATAGATGAAGAATATTTTGGTCAATTATTCCAGTCTCTGCTTTGAGATGAATTGTACCGATGGCCAAATTTTGAAATTAGGCTGTTTATTTAGTCCTAATAAGATAGTTTAATATGTAGTATAAATGTGGACACTTGACTGCGTTTACTCTAAAGATGGGCAAGTGAAATATAAAATTTAATTTTATGGTACATTGTGGTTTGTTTGAATTTATGTTAACCTGAGCATAATATTGGATACATATTTGGTGAGTGAATGGGCACTGATGATCAGAGGCATTCTGGAAGGTTACTATAACCTTCACCCTTTCTTGTCTCAAATTTTAGAGACAGATCTAAATGTAACTGAAAAGTTATGCAAAAACTCTTAAAATAATGAAATCCCAGTTCAGTGGCATAAAGGACACTTTTAGTCATGGTTTTTGAAATTTAAGGGGCAGGGAATAGGAATCTTAAAGAACATAGAAGGTGATATTTTAAAAGTGAGAATATTGAAAAGAAAGCATTAAAAGAGAACCACAGTTGAAGATACCACTGTCTCCACTTTTATCTACTTACCTACCTACCTACCTACCTATATATGCATGTATGTGCATGTGTGTATGAGTCAGTATATAAGAAAAATAACAAGAGCAATATAACTTTCCTTAGTAAGTCAGTATTAAACCTTTAACAATTGATGAAGAGTCACTACTAATTGAAATGAGTATCTCAGCTCTGACAAAATAAATTTAACAGTCCAGTTGGGAGTAGCATATATTTTCAGGCAATAAATAAAATTTGAGATAAATAAAGCAGAACCTGAATAATGACAAACATTTTCCTGGCCATTTTTTATTAAATACTTCACCATTACCCTAGGGAAATATCTCAAAAATTTTATTCAGCTAGTCGAACACCACATTCACAGTTATTGTCCTATTGTTTGACCATGTCAGAATTGTTCCTGACTTCTTGATAATATTTCTGTTTTATATCAACTTTAATTTGAATTAGAATCTTTGAAAGTCGTCTCTTCTTACACAACTATTTCTGTGAAACACTGAGTTTGATATTATAGTTATGTTGCTTCTAATACAGATGAAATAAATTTATAACTAGTAAACGGTATTCACCTGTTTGTCATCGAAAATTGTGTTGAACACTCTACTTTAACCACAGTTATTAACTTTCGCATAGTGAGAATGGACAAGTACAAAAAAAAACCCATTACATTGGCTGTTGCTGATCTATTTAGTTGAATAATGAACATTATATATAAATTAAATATGTACGATACAATGAGGTAGCACCAGAATTCTTCTTAGGGAATAAAATACCTGCAGTGACTTTGGGGAGATAGTGAAACTCGGAGGTCTAGGCAACAAGCAATGTGGTCTTTGAGATGATTCCAGGCCAAAGAAAGATGGATGCAGGCATGACAGGCAGACCGTGTACCTCAGGGGATGGCTTTAGTCTCAGGCCAGGGTGGAATCTGTTCTAGGAAAGAAAATGTTTTAACAGTTCAGAGAATATGGTAGCCAGGTAATGTTTTGACAATGGGCTGGCTAATGTTTTATGAAAGAACAATGGCTGGCCCAGCCTGCGTGGCTCTGTGACAGAGCGCAGACCTATGAACTAGGAGGTCAGGGTTCGATTCCCCGTCAGGGTACATAGCTGGTGGTGGCTTGATCCCCAGTAGGCAGCATGCAGGAGGCAACTGATTAATGATTATCTGTCATCACTGATCTCTCTCTCTCTCTCCTTCTTTCCTTCTCTCCCTCTCTCCCTATCCCTCCTCTCTCTCTCTCCCCACCCACCCCTCTCCCTTCCTCTCTGAAATCAGTAAAAAAAAAAAAAAAAAAAAAAAAAGAACAGTGGCTGTACTCATTGTTACAAGACCATCTTTTTCTCATTTTCCACTCTCTCTTGGATTTAAATAAAGTTGCAACACTGCTTATTGTTGTGTGTGTGTGTGGGGGGGGGGGGCGGCGGCAGGGGGATTTTGTATTCACAGAGGTTGGCCTAGAGGCATGGTCTTGGAGGCCAAGGTGACTGGGAGAATTCCCATTCTTCCCAGGGAATTTCAGGACATTTGAGAGGGACTCTGGACTCAGTGGGGAATTCAGGAATATGAGAATATTTCAGACTCAAGGGTCAAGTATTACAGTTCGTGCTTCTAGTGCAAAGTGTGGATTCAGTTCTCAGTAAGTGCACTTTGGGTTTTGTTAGTTTTCATAGTGTTTCCAGATCATCGGCCTTTAAGATTTTTAGGAAAAGGCAATGGAATCAGTTGGAACTCACAATTGCACGTGAAGCCTAGACATCAGAGTAGATTGATCAAAATTTAGGGTCCCCAAAGAAGCTGCGTGGGTGCATCCCACCCTGCACCTACTTCCTCTTGCCCACTCAGAGGGGTCACAGTTGTCTTTGGTTGGGTTCGCCTAGAAGCAGATTTTGAGACAAAGTTTCAAGTGCAAATAGTTTATTTGGAAGGTCCAGGAAACACCAAAAGAAAGTAGGCAAGCGAGTTCGGGCCCTGGAGGAAACTTTGAGAAAGGCACTCTGCTCAGACCATCCCACCCAGTGAGCTGGGATTTGTGCCCGACTTCCCAGAGCCATCTCTCCAAGCGGGTGGGCGGTTTGATATCCTTTTCCCCTGAATGTCCATCCTGCTTCTTGAGGGCCAAGTGGCCGGGTGAAGAGCCCTCTCAGGCACACTGAGCCCTGGGCAGCCAGCTGGCTCTTGGATGTTGGCAGCAGAACACGGAATGAGTCAAGTCTGCAGGATGTGAGCAAAGGGTCCTACAGCATCCGCCCCAGTAGCTAAATAGGCAAGGTTTCCTCTCTCAGTCTGCCACAGCGCTAAGAACAAAGGCCAGAAAACCAGCGGACTCCTTTCCTAAGGCTCCCCTCTCACACGGGGCTGCAAAGCTGTGGCATTGCTATAGCATACTAATAATTAGCCTGTACATACATGCAAGCTAGTAGAAGTCTAGTTAGTTTGGTTTAGACTTTCTTTCATCCTCATCCCAGTGATATCCTTGCATACACTAATATCTACCAGGCATAGAAGCAGATCTAAACTTTTACATACGGTGACTTATTTAATCCTTAGATCTTCTCAATAATATCGTATCACCACAGTCAGAGTTTAGGTGAGAAGACAAATGCTTAGCCGGGAAATAACTCCAGGATACATCGCAGCAAAATTTCGTGGTGAAGACAAATGGCCATTGTTTTTGTTTTGTTTTGTTTGTTTGTTTTTTCATTTTTCAAAGGCCACGCACTACCTTTTAAAAGACTAAGATGTATGTTTCTATGTGGGTTAAGAAAAACTTTTGGTGATATGGATAAACTGTGAATAAAATGGGAAATGATAAAGCAATTGTCTCAGTCTGTCTGGGCTGCTATGCTGACATAACATAGATTGTGTGGCTTAAGCAAGAGGCATTTATTTTCTCACAGTTCTGGAGGCTGGAAGTCCAAGATCAGGGGGCCAGGGTGGTTGGGTTCTGGTGAGGTGGCTCTTCCTGGCTTTCGGTGTCCACCTTCTCATGGTGGGCTCAGCTGGCCTTTTCTGGGGGCATTTGCTTGTAGAGAGGGAACTCTGGTTTCTCTCTCATTGTTGGGGTCTGCTCTCTGGGTTTCATTTAAATCTAATTACCTCCCAGAGGTGTCACTTCCAAACACCATAACTTTGGGGGTTAGGGCTTCAACACCTGAGTTGCGGGAAGACACAGACCTTCGGTGCATCACAGCGATATAAGGAACAACTTCCCAAAACATAGTTTGCAGAATGTTCATAGGTATCACATGGAAGAGGATAGACTATGGAGGTCAAATAAAATAGGGAAATGTGAGGTTAAGCATTATGATTTTGGTTAACACATATTTTTAAATGTTTAATCTGTTTTCCTGTGGGACACTTCAGATTTTTTAATATACTGAGCTATATTGTGACTAGCCAAGAAGGTCAAGCATGTGTTTTTGCCGAAGATTATCTGATGTGAATTCGTGCTGCTGCTGGAGCATATTCTGGGGAGAAAGGGTGGATTCTGAGCTATTTCACACTAGGTAGTCTCCCCCACAGAGAAATGCAATTCAAGTTAATTAGTTGATAAATTAGCCTGTTTAAAGTTCTTAAATTAAGTAATGCTAGGGTGAGCATTAGAAGTATTTGTTTTCTTTTTAGAAATTATATCAGGTGAGCACATTGCAAAAGATAATGATGCTGGAGATAGGTTTATATGAGGATCTATTTAGTGATCAAGGCCACAACCTGCCCCTATCACTTTCACTCTTACAGTTCATAATTTCAGACTTGTCTCAGCCATATCACCTAAATTCCTCTTGAAAAATGGAGAAGGAACACAGTCCAGAAGGAACTCCCTGATTTCAAGGACTCAAATGACACCATTTCCTTTTAATTCCACATTTTTAAAATCTCTTGATATATCACCTTCTGCTATCCTTTATTTTTTAATTCAAATGAATAAAGTCCTGCAGCAAATCTTTTTTCAGTTTCTTCAAGATTCAATGACAGAGAAGTCTTGAAAAATCACAATAAAATATTTTTAAGGACCTTATTCTCTTCCCTAGATTAAAGTGACACTGTGAAGTTTCACATAATTTCCAGTCTGCATCTCATAAAATTTATTCAATTCAAATTAAATAGATGTAGCATAGCGTAATCTTTCTCTATTAAATATGTCACTTTTTGCAATTGTTTCTTAATATCCCTCACAGCTTCCATCTAAGATTAGCACTTTCTTTGCTGCTGGAGTTTCACTAACCTACTGAATTATTCACTGAAGCATAACCTTCAGATATCAGGTTAGAAAGACCTTGATTATGGCAGGAAGTGAACTGTACAAACCATTTTTCTTTAAAAGAAAATTTCTCAGTATAGCAAAGTCTGAAATGAGGCAAGTATTAAATGTGTGTAAAAATTAAGTTCATAATTGATAGGAATTTAGCCAACTGTGACACGCCTGTATTTTGTTTATTATCATGTAAAATACCATCCTCAGGAAGGCAAAGCAGCGTGAGAGCAAGTGTATTGCCATGTGCTCATTTAACCCCTGGAAGACCCCGGCCTGGTTTCAAATTTAACAAACAAAATTATTGTGTGTTAAATCACATAATGTTTTACATCATTTCTGAATGTTTGCATCAATTTTTTAAAAAATTATTTCCTCTTTATGCCCCATTCACTTTTCTTTCCTTCACCATGGCGTTGTTTTCGTGTTCTGTCACCCTGGAGTTCATGGTGAAGTCAGCAATCCACCACGGGCCTCCCTGCAGCAAATCCTATTAGCAGCGGCATTGCTTTGTCTCAGTTCAGCGCAGAAAGGTCATTAGAATACCGACTGAGGAGACAACACTCTTGGAACACCTTGAGAGTGTTGAAATCAGGGAACTCACCACTCACAAATCAGCCACTACATGACCAGTCCGCGGGGTACCCAGTCACTGAAGTGCAGCCCTAATACTCAGCAGCAAGTTTCTACTAGACAAGAAGGAAATGCACAGAGACAAACACTGGTCTACGTTTATCTGCATTTATTCCATAAGCTATCGGGAGAGATTTTTTTCTGTCTCTCTCTACAGTATACTTGACCTCAGACAGCATTCCAGTGACTTTCCAAATACTCAGATGGAGCATATATTTTTTAAATATCAGTTGGCTTATTAATGTTAGGCTTCTCCGACCATTACCGGTGTTATAAAAGTCAACACAACTTAAGAATGTCAATAGGGAGGCATGCTGCATTATTAAAGACTGTGCTTTGATCAGATTTTCTACATAGATTTGCTGTTCAGATGGAGGCAATAAACTGAGAAACATTTTTCACCATGAATCAATGTAAGTGGCATAGACAACATCAACAATTTTCTTTGAATGTTGCCCACCCTGTTGCCTGACAAAAGTACCAATAGGATTCTCTTCTAAAATTTTAATCTGGTTGAATGATTATTTGAAAGGCTTTTTATAAGCACTTAGGGAAGTGCCAAATAAGCATGTGAAATGACAAGTTGCTCAAAACAAACAGTGCACTGGGGGTGAAAGACCCAGGAAATAAGCTGGTAAAAAAAAAATTGTAAAAACACCTTTTCCTTAAGAAACAAAGAAAAAGCCCTCTGAGAACAAACATCACAACAATTTGCCATTTTGTTCAGATGAAAAATTCAATTATTATACATCCCTACCAATAAAATATTTCTTACTGGAGAGAAAACTACCCGAATTTGGTGATTTTATAAGGAGTTACACATGGTCTATTAGAGCACAAATGTATTTTTTTCTCCTTTCTCTCTACTCTGTGAATTCTTATCCTATATGTACTTCAGTTTTTTGATGAATATAGTAAAAATAGCAGGAAAATATCCCTCTTTTGTTTATTTGTTTGTTTATTTTTAATCCTCCCTAGAGGATATGTTTGCATTGATTTTGGAGAGAGGAAGGAAAGAGAGTGAGGGAGAAACATTGATTTTATGCTTCTTATACTAGCCCCAACCAGGGATCAAACCCATAACACAGTATGTGCCTTGAATGATAATAGAACCCGTGACCTTTTTGGTATTCTGACAATGCTCCAACCAAATGAGGCACACAGCCAGGGCAAAATATCCCCTTTTTATTGCATGTATGTCATACCTTGCCAATTTGATAGACTTGCTTGTATCTGGCAGTTCCATTCTTTCTGATGGGGTATGAATTTAGAAAATAATAACATCAAGCATGAGTATGTGAAAAACATCATATGAATTAGTAAGGCACAGTTTGATCATGTAGTAATGAAGAGTGAGGTGATGAGTTATTTTCCAAGAAAATGCTCACCAAATTCTCTTCCATTTGTCTCAAAAATGTGAGATAGATTTAAATTGCGAAGAATTTTTCTCAGTGGCTACATGAAATTGTTCTCTCATTTATAATGATTAAGCCCCTACATACATGAAGAATGAATAGGACACTGTCTAGCCCGTAGGGAATTCAGTCTTAGAAAGGAGTTCTTGTCTCCATCTAGTCAAAAGGGGGTGTGCTCAACCTAGCACAGGGGTGACAAATAGGCAGGAGCCATTGCTCCTCCTTTTACGTTCATGTCACAAAATCAGCCCCTTTTCTTGCTGATTTCAAATGTGACTCCAAAACCTTTCTCAACAAAGTGCAAATGAGCATGTGAGGTGGAGTTACTGTTCTATGAGTAAGTGGATGGTTCTCATTTGTGATATCTTTACCTTGTCTGAGGTTATGCATTCAGGATTTACATGGACAGGGAACAAAGAATGCACATGTGAGGTGTGCCAGGAAAGATGCCTCAGTTGGTTGCTGCGAAGACAAAGAGTTTGATCACACTAATTTATTTGAAAGTAGCCCAATGTGAATCAGAATTCAGGAGAGGGTCTGTGAAGAGTCCTCGCTCAGATCTCCCACAGATTAAAATAGGACATGATTTATTTGGTACTCCTGATGATAGTTATAATGAGCTCCAGAATCATTCTGTACATAACTGGCATCAAATTTCATTGTAAACTTTTTAATGTAATGCCTACTTCTATGATCAACCACATGTTGAGGGCATAGACTCCGTCTGTCTTGCTACTGCTTTAAATCTAGTATATCATAAGGGGAGCCCTTATAGAATAAATGCTCAATAAATAGTTAATCAGTGATTAAATCAATTGGATGGCTATCTGAAGCTGCTTGATATAATGCAAGTTCAAGCAAAGTTAAGCAAAAATCTAAACATAAATTCAGGATATGATGACTGGACATACCATATTCCTCAGGCTAACCCCAGAATTTCCATTGGTAACAAACATAAACTTTGATGTACTAAAAAAAACCCCAGTTTTTTTCTTTTTTAAAATATATTTTTTATTGAGGGAGGAAGGGGGGGGGAGAGAGAGAGAAAGAGAGAGAGAGAAACATCCATGTTGAGAGAGAATCGTTGATCAGCTGCCTCCTGCATGCCCCCAATGGGGGATTGAGCCTGCAACCTGGGCATGTGCCACAACCTTGACTGGAATTGAAGCTAGGATCCTTCAGTCTGCAGATTGGCGCTCTCTCACCCACTGAGCCAAACTAGCTAAGGCCAAAAATCACCCAATTCTTAACCAGTTTAATTCATACTGGAAAAACAGAGGGGAATGAAGAGTGTCAGGGATATAACTGAAAAATGAAGAAGGAACATGGTAGATATCCTGAAAGTTAACCATTAAGTAAACTGGGCATGTGTTGGGATGAGAGAAGCTTTGGAGAAGGGACAGTTTGTAAAAAAATGCCAAGTGTGATATGCATCCAAGGGTGCTGGATCACTGGAACCAAGGCTTCCTGTCAGGTGGAGATTCCTCTCTCCCTTTATAATATTTCATTTTCTCCCTTCCCTCTTTGATTTTATCCCTCCTCAAATTTATCATAGCAACTGTAATGACACAGCAACATTAACTCTGTGGCACTAAGCTCCTGACAAGTCAAACCAATCCATGCCCATTCTGTTTGTCTATTTTCACTCAGTATGAGCTATAATAGTTGTTTGTACACAGGGAATTACCAAAACAGATGGAGTGAAGCATTTTTCTCCTCCCCAAATAATTTCTTCTTGTTAAGATCTTTCGTGAGCTTGCTCATTAAGACCGTGGTGCAGGCATAGTATTTAACCTCTTCCTCTAGTTTGCGTACAGTGGTCTCGGTACTATAGAGAAGGCCTTTTGCTGGCATTCTGGAATTCATCAGTGCTTTTGAAAGAGCCGAACATCATTACTCATTGAGACATCCTTTGCACCTGTCCCTTATGTCTTTTTTGTTACCGATAAAAACTATGCCTGTGCTACCTGGTGAGCAATGGTTGTGGTTTGCCTGTGGAAAGAGGCCATGAAGATGGCAAATGGAACTTGTGCTGCCGGCCATTTCAAAGCACTTGCTTCACAACACACACAGGAAATTTGAGTGATGTTCCCAAGCCATCTAAGAAACTAGGGCAGACCACTCATGAAACAATTACTCATTCCTGTGGCCCCTCGTCACTTCCTTGACCAACCAAGTGAATATTTCACTAGTGGGCTATTCGTGGAAAACCAATCAAGATTTGTGGCAGGGTGATAATTTATTTCAAATTTATGACTGTATTTCCAGTATATATTAAAGGAAGTACGTTGCCCTTATTTTTCCTGTTAGAGCCTTATGAGGAGAATTCTCTGAGTTAGATGACTATTTGATAATTAAGTTAGGATGGCAGATAGAATAAGCAATCACCTAAACAGTGCTTTTTTTTTTTTTTTCAAAAGTGCGCTCTCACTGATTTTATTTCTCCCAGTGGCTTACCACCGTACTGGAAATTTTCACTCAAATCACTCCTATGGATCCCCTCAAGACAAAGCTGTTAGCAAGTTGGACTAATCTGCTTTGAAGGGGAGTAAGAGATTGAGAAATGAAGACTCTGAATGACCAAATGCTGAAACAGGACTCTTCAGATGACTCCTCCTGTGACTTGCCCTCAGTGACCTCAACCCATCCAGTGCCACGAAGTGAAATTTGTGTCAAAATATTTCCAAATTTTATCTCACTCCAGCTTTCCCATGGGTTCTAGTATTTTATACCTAATTGCCTGCTAAGCAGCTCTTCTTAGGTGTGTAACCAGCTTCATAAGCCCCATCTGAAGGCAAGTTTCTCCTCCAGCTTCCTTCACCTTGGCCACAGATATCGCTGTGCGCCCAGTTGTGCAAGCCTGGGCCCTGGGCGCTGGGCGCCACTGCAGTGTATTTCTTCACCTTGCACATCCAGTTTATTAGTGGGTCTGGTCAGTTCTGCATTAAACATATATCCATTTCTGCACCGTGTCCAGAATCAACTTGTAAAAGTGTAGATATGATTAAGAGATTTTCTTACTTAAATTTCTCCAATATATTCTCACAGAATTTAGAATAAAATGGCAGATCCTTCCCAGAGACTCTATTTGCTGAGTATCATTCCTTGGCCTCATGTAATACTCGTCTCTCCAGGTTCTCTGTGCTGTGATGATTCAAACATCTTGAATTTCCTTTTCCTTGATGTATTAAGATCATTTATACCCAAGGACTTCTTCCTGGAATATTTGAACTAGCTTCTTTATTCCATCTGTGTACTAACTACTAGACAGCAAGGACTTCCTTAGCTATTCCATTGAATAGCCTCCCCAGTCACCCTTCTCACACAATATTGCTGTTGTTTTTAATAGGGCTAATTAATCTCTGAATTTCCTAAATTAGTTGTTTACTTAATGTTTTGTCTGACCCCTTTTTCTGAGAACAGGGATCTCATTTATCTTATTTACTACTTCTGGGGATGATTAAAATACTACAGAAACTCTATACACAATGTTTGAAGGATTAGAGAATGGATAGCAGTAAAATCTCATCTCATGATGTATAGCTTTTGTATTTTCACTCAATGAGTATATTAGTAATGCATATCAATGCATACATTAGTTTAAAATGTATAAACTATTATGCTATAGGATAATAATTACATAATAACTAGAGGCCTGGTGCATGAAATTTGTGCCCAGCCTGCCCTCTCTCATAGTCTGGGAGCCTTCAGGGGATGTCCTACTGATGGCTTAGGGGAGCAGGGAGTGGGCCTAAGCCATAGTCTGGCCTCCCTCTATGGAGGTGACCAGCAGGCTGATCGGGATGGTGCAGGCAGTGAGTGACCGGCCCCGCCCCCAATTGTGCCATGGCCATTGGTGGCCTCCCTCTGTGGGAGGCAACCCCAGCTGACCTATCTTGGGATGGTGCTGGGTGGCCCTGTCCTGAATCACCCCGCTGCTGCAGCCACCCGTGGCCTCCCTCTGCGGGAGGCAACCAGGTAGGCCATCAGGGGTTGGCACCAGCCCCCATCGCCCCGCTGCTGCTGGTTGCTGCCGCCCCACCCCCCACCCCATTACCATCCCCTCCCTCTGCCCACTGGCATGTGCCTTGGCTGGCCTGGTGACACCTGCTCCTCGGCCCTGCCCCCCCCCCCCCCCACTGCTTGTTCCGCCGTTTGATTGATTTGCATATTACACTTTTACTATATAGAATAGGATAATACTTATTTAATAATGAAATAATAATTAGATAATAATTGTTTAATAATTATTCATGGGAAGTCTGATGCCAGTCAGTGGAGCTGCTCTCCCATCAGGTGACTCAGGAGGCCAGGCCCCACATGTGATGCTATGCCCTCCCCAGGGAGGAGGCACACTAGCTTTCAGTGTTGGGGCTGAAAGTGAAACAAGTCACCTGTGATCAATTAGTACTGGCTGGAATTAGTCTCATAGCCAAATATAATGGCAGGGGAGGCTGGATTATTTAGGGGTGCATCTGATATATTTGGTAAGCAGAATAATAATGGCAAGTTGGGCCATTTATAGGAATAAGATGTGGAGCGGTGTAGGAGAAAAGAGGTCTGATTATCACAATTAAAAAAATAAGAGAGATCCCTAGCCAATTTGGCTCAGTGGATAGAGTGTCGGCCTGTGAACTGAAGGGTCCTAGGTTCAATTTTGGTCCAGGGTACATGCCCAGGTTGTGGTCTCGATCCCCAGTAGGGGGCAGCCGATGGATGTTTCTCATCATTGATGTTTCTATCTCTGTTCTCCCTTCCTCTCTCTAAAATCAATAAAAGTATATTTAAAATCAAAAGAAGAGGGGGGGAGAGAAAGAGAGAGAGTGTGAGAGAGAGGTGGAAAGAGAGAGAAACACTGGGATAGACTGACATTGCTGCCTGGGCTCTACACAAAGCCAGCAATCATCTCCACACTGGCAAATATATTTTTCCATTTGGTTTGCAGCTGTAGCTAACATTATTTCCTGTGCCTAGTCTTATTTGAAAGTTTGCCTCTTAAATGCATGTTCTTCTTGATCCTTTAGCTCTAAAGCATCTTCCCACCCTCAGATGGCTCCACCCCGCGCTGGCCTCTGTGTTCACTTCACAGTTAATCATCTTAGATTAATACCAGGGACACTTCTGCCTAATGGAGGAGTTTCAGCCAGAGAGGGAGAGAGACATCCAAGAAGGATGCTTCTGCTAAGTGTATGTCTCCTCATTCTCTCCTGTGTTCTACATGCTCACTGGAGTAAAAGAAATCCTGGAAGTCGATGGATTAAATATAAATGGGAAGTAAGGAAATATGTGATAAAAGAGCAGCAAATAAAAACCTACTTGAGCCCAACGGGCGGACCATGTGGTGAGCTGATATAATACTTTAATTCTGGCATCCCTGTGGCTAGCCCAGGTTGACAACATTTCAAAGATGACAATTATTTGGAATAAATCCAAGATTATACTTTAAATAAAACTGTTCATAAATCATAGCTCTTCCACTATGAATAGGACAAGCACATAAGCAATTACTTATAGGAGCAGCATTATCTTGCAATCCAAGCTGTTTCATAAGTTGATTTGACTAAAAGCTTATTTTTTTTCCCCAAAGTGAAAAATGAAAACATTCAACTTGTCTTGCTTTGTTCTGTATATGAAGTTCAATTAGAGGAATCATTTATTCTTTCAAAAAGTTAAATGAATGAAAAATGGTGATTCAAGAAAAGGGGGGGAGGGGAGCCAGAGTATCTAGGGTGAAGAGAGCTGGGATAATGGCTGCAGCGCTGGGCTGGAGAGACAGGGGGAATCAGGACCCTCCACCCAGGGAGGATCTCATGTGCCACAGGGGACTCTGGACTTGGACAGCACCTCTCTCTGTCCATTGGTTTACAAAGCCACAGAGTCCACCAGAGCTGCTCGTGTGGTGGTGCTTAAGAGTGAGCCCCTCCAGCTTCCGGGCCTGGATCTGCCACATACTAGTTTTTTGTTCTTGGGTAAGTTTTGAAATGTGTAGGTGTCAGTTTCATCATTGTATCAGGAAGATTTAAACTCACAGTATGGGTTTAAATGAGATAGCCTACGTAGAGCTGTCAGTGTAATACTGGGCACAAAGCACAGGCCAGTATGAAAATCTGTGCTAAAGAATTATCTGTATGCAGACATATACAGATTATTTACCTTTCATCTGCAACATTTAGGAAATTAATTTATGAATGTTCACTTGGCCTATAAAAAGTTGTAATCTCAACATTGTTTTCCTATCACAAGCTCATATAGCACCAGGTACCATGTAAAATCTTTACTCCTTCAATTTCTTAGTGTAGACAAACGTTTCTTTGCTCCCTGTACATCTTGGCGATATGTCAATTTCTTTTTCAACTCTAGGGTAAAAATGGGCCAGGATTGGGTGTGCTGCACACCCATTTGACATGGAAAATAGCTCTCACCTACATGCCAATGGAATAAGGTTTTCTGGATGCAAAGAGATGTTGTAAATTATATATGAGTAAATGTTACATTCCCAAGTAAGTGAATAAAATTCAGAGATATGCATAGAAGAAATTACAGAAGACAAATCCATATTAGTCCCAAATTAGATTTCTTTAACACATTGAAAAATACTAAAATGTAATGGGAATGGATTGTATTAATCTTGCAGACTGCTTTGGATAAAATTACCTTTTAAAATGGAAAGTAAAGATGTTGCTGCTTAATATAATGCTAGTAAATATCCCCATGGAAAATTTTGATGGGGAGACTACAACTTGAAAAAATTATTCTAATATTATCTGAAAGAATTTAGGTTGTGGCAGTGACTTTCAATCCTTCTTATTGTAACCTACAGTATGAAGCATATTTAGAATTGTGCCTCAATCCGCACATGCGCGCACGCGTGCACACACACACAAACAAGAGCAATAAAAGTTTCATATAATAATAATCATAATAAAAGTTTCATATAATAATAATAATATGTTTAACAAAGTTTAATATTTTCTATATTGTCTATTACCTATTAAATGCTGGTGACTTCTAACAAATTAATTCCTAGGACCTTAACTGGTTTATGACCCACTTATGTTTAAAATACATTGTTTTATAAAATGTTCAAGTAAACTGTTCAAAATAAGAGTTTAGCCAGTCAGAGAAAGATAAATATCACATGATCTTACTCATTTATGGAATATAATGAACAACATAAACTGATGAACAAAAGCAGATCCAGAGAAACGTCAAACCTCAGAGGGAAGGTAGGGAAGGGTGGGGGTGAGGGGAAGAGATCAACCAAAGGACGTGTATGCATGCGTACAAGCCTAACCAGTGGACACAGACACCAGGGGGTGAGGGCATGAGTGGGGAGGGGTTGTGGGGCTGTGGGGGGATTAGGACACACATATGTAATACCTTAATCAATAAAGAAATTTAAAAAAAGTTAACGAAGGAATCCTTACCTTATCATATATTCACATGTGTAAGAAAGCTCTAGGCAAATGAGTGAAATAATAGAAAGTCTTCAATTATAAATAAGCAATTCCACATAAAATAAGGATTCAATTCCAATCAGTGGTAAGATCTTAAATTGAAAACAAAATATTAGTGTAGAACTAGAAAGGCCTAGACACAGTGCCTGACCCAGCAGCAGTGAGCATCCCATGATGCAGGCTGTGCTTTTAGAGCAATGGATGATACCAACTTGGGGAGGGTGTGTGTGTAAAAGATGACTCAGGCATAGTGACAGTGGTGACTGAGACAAATGAGGTAATTTGGCCTTCACAAAGGATAAACATCAAAGTTGAACTAAACTTGTTAAATATGTTTAAACAAATAAGTAAAAAAAATTAAAGAAACATAATGGGAATAACGGAACCAATTTATAATCTTGAAAACTGGTTAAATCAGAGGCTAGAAGTAAATATTATCCTGTCTATCTATATGAAGTAAACCATAAAATTAAGAAAAATTAGTAGGTAAGGCGAGTTGCCTCTGGAAATATTTCTTAGTTTTTGATATTTGAAAAGACTCATAAGACTCAACAGAATGTGCTCATTTCAGGCCATTATCTAAAGTCAAAGGAGAGAAGATGGCACATCAAAAGAGAGGCGGTGAAGGCAGGCATAGGGGGTCGGGCGATGTTCAGGCTCCCCATGGTTTTCACTTGTAGACAGCTGCACTCTGTCTTTGAATCAATCTGTGCAATGAATTTTTGCTTCAGAAGAAATCAATGTAGAAACTTCCAGAAGGCCTTCTGTGCCCCTCTGTTCACATAATCACCCAGGTTCTCTAACCAGCTATGCCGGTGGAAGACTATCACTAAACAAACTTGCCCTGGGGCTCGGGGGTCACCAGCATTGTATATTTCATCACACTTATCTTGGTCAGGAGTCAAAGACAGAGATCCAAGGCTCCCTGGAGATAGACAGAGCTTTTCAAGGCCAGCTGCACATTAACTCTGTCCTACAAAGCTCCTTATGAAATCATCCCACCTAATAAGTGAAAACAAAGTAGTAGAATTAGAATATCACCATTTTGCAAATCCTAGCTAATAAAGAGGGAACATTCTAATTGACCCTCACGCTGTCACAGAGATGGTGGTGCCCACAGCCAATAAGGAGGGAATATACTAATTGACTGTCACACCCTTGAAGATGGCAGCACCCATAGCCACAAGATGGCTGTGCCCAGTCCCCTCAGCCTCACCTGGGTGGCAGGTGTGCAGCAAGGCCGGGCCCACCCCTCGTGCCTGCCTCCAGAGTTCCCCAATCCCCTCAGCCCCCCAGCTGCGCAGGGTTGGCCTGAGGCCCAGGCAAGCCTTGGATGGCGGCTGCCCAGCTGCCCAGGGCGACCCGAGGCTCAGTTAACCAGGGGAAGCTGAGGCTTGTGCTTCCCCTGATCGCTGGGTCACTTCCCACCCCTGAGAGCTCCTGGACTGTGAGAGGGAGCAGGCCAGGCTGAGGGACCCCCTTCCAGTGCATGAATTTTCATGCGCCAGGCCTCTAGTATATATATAACTGATTTCAGAGAGGAAGGGAAAGGGAGGGAGAGAGAGAAACATCAATGATGAGAGAGAATCATTAATTGGCTGCCTCCCACATGCCTCACACTGGGGATTGAGTCTGCAACCTAGGCATGTGCCACGACTGGGAATCGAATCATGACCTCTTGGTTCATAGGTTGACGCTCAACCACTGAGTGAGTCATGCTGGCTGCCTGGCAAATTTTCTTTTTTTGCAAGTCTTAATGAATGAATGGATCTAGGCATTTTTCTTTCCAGCTGCAAACATCACTAAGAAAGAGAAGACATTTTGTGCCTCCCCATGAAAGAACATACCCTCAAAACAATCAGAGCTTAATTGACTCTCTTGATACTGCCAATTTTCAGGATGTCCAAAGGACAGAGGAACATGTGAAATTGTTTCATGAGTATCCAGTCAACAAGTCTAGACTGACAAACTCAGGTCACATATTTGTAGGTTCTTTAAATAATGTCCTTTGAATGTTCTTCACCTCAAAAGTTGTATAGAAACAAAAGGGATAGAGAAGGGGAATATAGATTCTTTAAAACTTAAAAGATATCAAGTCAAAATTTTGGCAGGACAATATTATAGTGACTAGGGATATGCACACACATAGGGGGTGAAACCACCCACACCTGCAAAGAGTGGGCTCCCCTGGGGAGGGAGTGTAGAGGGTATTCTGGGGTGGCAGGCAAAGGTCCATTTATTAAGCTGCCTGAGGTCATGTCTTCCCTTATACTATTTCACTAGGCAATGCCATTTGTGTCTGAGTGGTTTTCCAGATCTGTGTTTTCTCTTACCATGAAAACTTTCAAAGGTTAGAAAGAGAGGCTGAGGCCTTGAGGGCTATGACAAAGAGTCTGACTTGAATTTGATAATGTGCAATTATTTATAGATTATCTTTAGTATAATGAACAGATCTTTGGAGAAATACGGGCTTACCTCTGAATCCGAATGGATACTTTTGAGACTAGCTAAGTGAATAGAAACACCACATTTAGGACCACCTGGCAATGCACTTGGCATTTCTTGAGAATTCTAGATCAGATTTGAAGAAGAAACTGTTTTTCAGACACCTTGGACATTTTGTAGTATCTACAATGTGTCTGTGGCAGGCTCACAACTAGCAGAAGCAGGCTCAGGAAAGAGGGATGGCCCACGGGTACCAGGCATGCTGTGGTTCAAAGCTAGTGTGCCTTTTGGCTTCTTGAGCCTGTATGTTGCAACAACAGATGGTAGAGAATGTGATCTTTGTCCCAATGTCTGGTTTTTAAGAGAATGACTGAATCTTCTTTTTGTTTGTTGCTTCTTCAACATTATAGATAATGACCTTGATTTGAAATGGGAGGTGTGATGTCCTTAAAATGATTGGATTAGTAGGCAAGCAAAATTCCTGTAATGTTCAATCAATTTATTGAGTAAGAAAGTAACTGGGACCAGAAGACTAAAGTATTAAGGATTGTAATATGAGTTCTCATAGGACTTCCCTGTGGTTTTAAAAGGTGAGAGTAAGAAACATTGATGGGAAGAAGTAGCCATTGATATAGAGAGAAAAACAGATGCTCATTAAACACTGGGTGTAGGATGGATATTTCCGATAATATCACGATATGTAAATGCCTTTCGTTTTTTTGTTTTAGCTAGGAGAACAAGAGAAATTAGTCTGAGGGTAATATTTGCGACATGAGGATATAACAAAGAAAGTACGAAAGGAAAGAGGAAACAGAGGTCAAGTGTGTAGAAGAAAGAGCGAGTAGTGCCAACTTTCCAATTCTGAGCTTGAGATGATGGCAAGCTCCTCCATTTAACAGACTTATCAGATAGTCTAACCGCTGGCATTCCTGAAAGGAGAACGCTTTGTACAGCTAAGAACGATCATTCTATATTTTTGATATAACAAAACACATTGTTTCTTTTTCTTGAAGCGATGCCCAATTTTAAGGTAATAAGAAAAGCAAATGAGGCATAAGTTACAAAGGTCTGCATCATTTCCATTAAAGAACTGGGGGGGAACCCCCCCTCCCCCCCGGCTTCCACAGGCACACACAAGCACACACAGTGCCTTGTGAATGACAAAATAGGAGTTACTTGAAGAATTGCATTTGCTAACATCTCAGGCTGGACTAGTACACAGACCCAGCACACATGAGGAAGAAACAAAAAAACCCCAGAAAACTAAATACCAGCCAGGATATGCTTGTGATATGCTAAACACGAATTTCAAGTATTCCAAGCAGAAGAGGAAACTATCAAAAAACTGCCAAGCTTGAGATTTAGAAATGCCACTCACCGATGCTGTTTCCAAACAAAAAGCTTTTATTTTTGTGGCAGCTTTTCCCGGCTTACCGGATAAGCTTGTGGTAGGTGTTTGCACAGGGCCTTTTAGAGAGGCGTTTTTTTAAACAAGAAAGTCAGTGCATAAACAAAGAAGGAGTTAATGGGTTAAAAACTGTGTAAATGTTACTCCAGTGAAATTATAGCTTGTCGTTCACATGCGCATTCTCTACTCCTATAGCTTTAAATTACGGACAAATGCTTGCAATTGTGAACTCCCCACATTGTGGCTGCCTGTTCCCAGGCTTCATCAACCAGGGCTGTCCAATGGGATTACTGTAAGCCTGCCCGGCAGTCTGCCAGCCACTGATGAGAAACTCATACCCCTGGATGTTAGATTGCTCTCTTTATTCCACCTGTGATGGCTGGGATTACTGTCATGGTGTTAGGTTAGAAATAAGCATTTTGTGGCCCATATTTTGCCATCCAGAGCACACTAAAAATAAATAAATAAATAAATAAATAAATAAATAAATAAATAAATAAAATAAGTCAGAGAATAGTGGTTTCTTAAGCCAAAAAAGGAACACAGGGCTCTCACCATACAGATGTCTCCATAACCTAGATCAGGAAGCGCTGTAGTGCAGTCCTGGTGGACCAAGCAAATGTAGGTGTTTTACTGTTATCACTGTCCCTGTTTACACCAAAGATTTTCATTTTATTTTTTGTTATTTTTTTATTGGTTTCAGAGAGGAAGGGAGAGGGAGAGAGAGATAGAAACATCCATGATGAGAGAATCATGGGTCGACTGCCTCCTGCACGCCCCATACTGGGGATCGAGCCTGCAACCTGGGCATGTGCCCTGACTGGGAATTGAACTGTGACCTCCTGGTTCATAGGTCGACACTCAACCACTGAGCAACACTGGCCAGGCCAAAATTTTCATTTTATAAAACTAAGACTGACTGAAGAAAATATGAAGGAGTCCTTCAAAATGTTAAAAATAAAAAATCACCTTGGTGTTGGCCTTACAGCTAAAAACTGAGTTAATCCTGAGGCCCAGAACCTAATTTTTAGCATCATTTTAGTTCCTATATCTAGAAGCAATGACAGTGTCATATGCACTCTGTTGTAATGGTTTCTTTCTGGTATTTAGATCTGAATAAACTGTGAAAAGATGAAAGATAAAGGACTTAGGAAAACTAAAGTGGTAAATATCGTTACTTTTATTTGTGTTTACCCCTTAAATCATTATGACAAAATGACCAAAATATAGCTATTAGAGTAACCAATTTTTTTTTATCACTGATGATTCTGTAAATGTCCTTGCACTAATATTTTTCTCTCGATCTTATATTTGCTTATACCCATGTACTTACTAAGCCATTATTAAAAATGACTGACTTTTTAGTTTTATGTGAGCCTGCATTGTGGTTAGGACTTACCTATAATTTAATTTCCACTCTTTTTGCTAGAGATTAATTACAGCAAAAGAAAAAAAAAGAAAATGATTTAAATTTTAGTGAGAAAAAAAATGATACCCTTTTCTTATCTTCGGATTTTCCCTGGGCTGTCCACAGACATGCTAATTTCTCCTGTCATTACCCGTGAGCAAGCTGGGAGGGTTCTGACATGTGAGGTGCACCAATTCTGTTAGGAGCCTTGATATTTATCCACCTAAGCTTATCCGTCATCTTTAATCACGCACAAGGCAGAATTACTTAATCATTTCATTTTATTGAAAAGAAAAAGAAAGATTTACATTAAAATGATGACATGCAAGAAAAAAATGAATTGAAAATGGTTATGTGGAGAAGGAAACGCAGAGACTAAAGCTCCATTGGTTTTGTGACACTCATTTACAGCAATGATCTAGTAAAGCCAAGGCATAAAGCTATGAGGATGTTAGGTGTTGGGTTAGAACCATCTTATTTCTGCATTTCTAGTCTGAATTCTTAGAAAATTATGTGGGGAAGCTAAGACAAATAATTAAACATTAGACCTAATTAGCCACCCCTCCCCTTTCTTATCCCAGGTTGAATTATGCCCTAATGACATAAAGGACCGTGACCACCAAATTTAAGTTCAACACCGTGACAACCTTTTTGTAAAATACTTGTTTTAATTCCAGCAGCACAAAATAAACCAAACCATGCAGACTCCAAGAATTGCCAAATTCAGTCCTCATAGGGTAGTGCAAGCTTATTTTTCTCAAGCAAGCATGTTTTTGTGTTTAATATACAGGGGTATTACCAGTGTTCTCTTATGAACAATAACAAATGTTTTACATAAGCATGTTTCTTGCTGCTTTATATTACAGAGTTAGATTTGGATAATTCAAAATAATTGCTTGGGACATTTTCACTGTCCCCCTAGCCCATCCTCTATATTTTATGTTATTTGTTTACATTTTTCTAGTTGAAACATAAATATTTGAAAGGTGAGGAATTTTAAAAAGTTTGTGAAGACATTAATTGACAGTAATTTTCAGTCTTTTAAAAAATATTGTGTAATACAAGGATTTTTAAGCAGTAGTCAGGTATCTTTCAAAAGTTTTCACTTGATCTCAGAATACACTGTTTTGTAAGGTAGAGTTAACATATTTCTGAAAACAATCTATATTTGAATGGAATTGGGTTTAAGATAATCAATTGAATCAAAAACAAAGAGCAATTAGACATAAGAGATATTGAAAAAACCACAACTTGTTTTGAAATTGAGGAAAAAATGATCCTTTTGAGACCAAATGGTGACAATATTTATTAATTTAACCTTGAATAGTTATTTAACACCTACTATTTGCCAATAAATGTGCTAGCTCATGTGGAAAAATTTCTGACTTAGAAGATACTTGATTACATTTTACCCATAGTGTAAATTATTTAAGAATCCAGAAAATAAAAATATATTTCCTGCTCTCCTAGATATGTAATTGGCTATATTTTCACTAAATTTGAATATCTTCTTAACATATATATAACTGTACAAGCACTCAGTCACTCAGTGATATTAAACCTATTCAATATTTCAGCATATTCAGACTTTATGTAGTATTCATAAAGTTTATTTTGAATTTAAATGGCACAATTTGAAATGATTCAAGAATATTACTGTTTTTCAGACAAATATATACATTAGCAAAATAGTTTAATGGAATTGAATATAAAAATTAAGATATAACTTAAAGATTGAAATAATTTTTGTGTTTAGATTTTGAAAAGCCATATAATCCACATAATTAGGTTTTAGAAACATGTGATTTGTGATATTCCCTAAAGACTGAGAAGCATATATTAAACATCAACCATTCTTTTGCTCATCTAGAGTATCTTTAAATTTCAGACTCCACAAATACCACTTCATACTACAATCCATTTGGGGAGATAAAGAAAATTCTGCTTTTCTTTGTTTACACTGATGAATTTGTACTGGAAAATTCAAGATCTTTCCTTTACATTTTTTGATAGTCTCATCATTTATAGTTCCCTAACCAGTTATTTTTAATACAAGCAAAGAATAAATATAAAATATCACCATATATTTAAGTGAGCACAGAGTCTTTCAGCAGTAATTAAGCAAATAAACATTTTAGTTTTACACATATTGAAATTGTAGTTATATTAAAAAATATTTGTATACATGATATTGGAAATAGGTGATTGATATTAATTACATGAATGAGTATTTGCTGTGAATTTTGAACTTTGTTATTATAGAAACAATGGAATAAAATGTCCGAACTATTACAATTTATATATTGTAATATAAGTCCAAATTAACGTTATGAACTATTTTCTGAGTAGAAATTCACATTTTTTACCACAACAATGACAACTCAGTTTCCTTTCCAATGATCTATTTTAGATGTATTTTCCTATATTTTGTCAGTTGAAATCAAGGATCATTATTCGTGCTTGATAGTGATATAAAATTTAATTAAAACTATATGTTTCTGCCATACTTTACTATAATGATGATTTTCAAACACAGAAAAAGTGTCAAACCTAAATTATTTTATTTTTTATAGTGCGTAGTGACCTATTATATATTTGAACTTTCAAATGAATCTCTCTTTATAACCATAGTTTTCCTGAAAGCATTCATATATTTAAATTACTTGAAATTATCTATTGCTTTAAAATGAAAATGAAAACAGGATAGCAAACAGAAAAATAAGAATTGTAGTACTAAACACTAAGGGAAGAACAAATACGGTTACTTTAACTTTACAGCAATAGGTGGCACTGTTACCTAAATACTCTTTGATTGGAATTGGAGAGTAGTGGGAATGGGTTGTCTGTAAATATTTCATGTATGTAAACAAATGAGATCGCAGTTGTCAAACTTTAAAAATCTGGGGATATTTTGTTATTATTACTTAGAATTACTTTTATTTATTCAACCAGCAGTATGTCAAATAGAAGTGCCGATTAAATTTTATGACAATTAATATGATTAAAGACTTACACATTTCCTATAATTTATGAACATGTTCACTTTTCAGTACAAATAAAATTAAACCACTTAATATTTTTCCTACAAAATTTTGCTTTATAAATTTCTAATCCTATGGACTTTAGGATTAGAAATTTTCAGGTGTTCTAAAAACCAGCCATTCAGAATGCTGAACAGTAAGTTGATGACTAAAATTGACTTGATAGTGCCATGTTTCTTTTGGCAATGTTTTGTGTAGTGTATAAATCAGAGCCCATCACGTGGTGTGTGTATATTAACATAGTGATTCTTGATAATGTGCAACCCATTAGACTTAGAGTTCAGAAATGGAATTCTTTCACCACAGCCAACATAGTCATTGTTAACATCTGAAAGTGAAAAAGAAAGGAATAAAACAGGCTATATATGTGTTCACAATTTTTATATGGATGTAAGAACAGCAATAAAGACAAAGCCTCTTACTAAAACACACAGCACCTCTTTAAAAGCTGGAAATGCTGGTCCTGGGCAGGCAGATTGCAATAAGACAATTTCTTCCTCTGGACAGACACAGCCATCACCAGGACAAGGCTTGCAAAGTCAGGCGTGGGTTAGGTTTGGCCCCTGTACCTCCCACCACCTTGGTTATGTGGCCCAGTACCAGCCACAGTGGGCACTGTGCCTTGCGAATTAATTAATGGTTCACCAGCTGACGGCTGACATTCCTTCTCTCAGAAATTTCAGAAATGATGGCTAAGCATATGATGCAGTGGTCTTCATGATGGTGCTGTCTTGTGCTTAGACAATTGCTACTATCTTAAGAGAGAACCACAGCTCTATGGAAGAGAGTGTGATGCAGGTTGCAAACACCCATCAGAAATGAAGGACCTACTTCCTTCCCTGCTGCAAATGCTCCTTGAGACAAGCCTCAGCTACTGAACAGAAGCTTCTGGCCCAACGCCACCTTCCTAATGAAAAACATGGGGACACCTTAGCCTCATCTAGAGATAACTCCTAAGGTTCATCCCAGCTCCAGAGCATCCCACAGACAATAGCATGTTGAGACCATGGAGGCTGCATCTCAGTTCCATTTCTAACTTGGCCCCTGCTGCTTTTACACGTTCCCTTTCATGGGGCTCATCCCTTGGCATCCACTGATCACCCTCTTGCACGCGTATCTCCACTCCAGCCCACTTGCTGGGGGATCCAATCTGTGGCCTCCTCTAAGACCGGGTGCAAACTGACCTGGAGGCCAGAGGCTTCTCTCCCTGCGCTGTGCAGCCAGAAGCTAGGTCACAACAATGGGAAGACAGTTCATCAGTGAGTGTTTGCTGTAATGAAGGAGCTCTTACCCTCTGAGACAGCACGGATGGACCTGGAGACTATTATGCTAATGAAATAAACCAGTTAGAGAAAGACAAATATCACATGATGTCACTTATATGTGGAAGCTAATGAACAAAATAAGCTGACAAACAAAAAAGCCCAGAGGTATGGATGTTTAAAACTGAATAACAGCTCTCACTGGAGGGTGTGGGGGTGGGAGGGGACAGGATGAGATTCATCAAAGAACATATGTATCTATGCATAACCCAAGGACAGAGACATATAGCATGGAGAATGCCTGGGGTGGGGCAGGGCTTGGGTGTAGAGGAGAGGGGCAAAAAGGGAGAAAATGGGAGATATCTGTAATACTGTTAACAATAAAATAAAATGCAAATAAATAAATGTGATTTGGACCATAAAAATAACCTTAAAGGGTGAATGGCTGATTGAAGAGAAAAAAATAAAAACTCTTAAACCAGCACTTAATATAGCTTACACTAGATTCCATGAGTACTCAATGAATGTTTGCATGGAATGTTGTACTGACTGCACACAGCATACAGTTGAACCGTATAATTTTGTCCATGTTTCTTGCATAGCATCTGTGTCAGACCCCAGGCAGGGACACAAGAAGCTTCTGGATCAGCAGCATTTCTAGTCTGTTCACAACCCATGTTCAGGCTGTTATTTAGGGAGATTAAGGTGTCAACCATGTAGTGCAAACAATTTCCCAAGCATAAAACCTTTTTCATATGATAGAAACCAAGTCACACTGGTTAATTTGGGGTTTGGGGTAAAAACAAGATTTCTATTTAAAAAACAGAATTATATTGCACTTATTCCTTTATCAGGTCAAATACATTTTAGTAGATGTCATCACTGTGTATTCAAGTTTATTCTTTAAAACACTGCACCAGAGAGTATTATTATTAATAATTTTAATAGTAACCATAAGCAATTAATATTTTTTAGAGCTAAAATAGTCTTATTTACTTATATAATCCTGCAGTAGTAGCAAGGTGACATGTGACTACATCTGCCCTCCTTCGTTGGGCCATCCTTCTCCCTGTAGCCAGTCGGAAATGGAGTCTAACAAAGAGTCTCAGTACAGGACTCCCAGGAGTGATCATTCATTGGTAAACGTTGACATTGGACTCTATTTGCTCTCCATATGTAGCAAATTATACTACTTTATAGTAGAAGGTGCTCAACTGAGCTTCAGAAAAATGAAAACCCTTTTCTAGAAAAATTACATGACTGGCTATGATATCTGATCTGCCAGTTTAGTTCTCTTCTTATTATACCATTCTCTGGACAAATATTTGTGCTACTGTGTCACTAAACTACTGAATTACCAAAATTCTTTTTTTAATGAAAATGAGAGCCAGTTTCTAAATTGGTTTTTATTGAACTGTGTTCCTAGATGTGTATGGTTTAAGCCAAATTGTTTGCCTTCAGAATCTTTCTATTTCATATTGTACTGGTTAATCATGTGGAATCTACAACAAAGTCAAGTTAATAGATTTATTAAGGTAGCTTTTGTCTAAATTTGTATAATAGTAGGCCAGTTATCAAAAGCCAGTAGCTAGTGGCAAGTTTTCATCAAATGTTGGCATTAGGCCTAACCGGTTTGGCTCAGTGGGTAGAGAGTCGGCCTGCGGACTGAAGGGTCCCAGGTTCAATTCCAGTCAAGGGCATGTACCTTGGTTGCAGGCACATCCCCAGTCGGAGGTGTGCAGGAGGCAGCTGATCAATGTTTCCCTCTCATCAATGTTTCTAACTCTCTATCTCTTTCCCTCTCTGTAAAAAATCAATAAAATATTTTAAAAATGTGGTGTTAGGCCTTATTAAAATTTCTGATGATTTGTTACATTTAAGCAGCAGAAAAAAGAACATTCAAGTGTCAACAGTTTTATGACTGAGAGCTTCTTATGTTTTTAATAATAAAAACATATTTACCTTTTTGTATAGGAAAAATAGTCTATAATAGTGGGCACGTGACCTCTAATTCACCTTGCCACATTTTGCAGTTGAATATCTCTTACAGTAATGCCAACTACTATCCTGGTTGTACTCAGTTCATGACGTTCACTTCATGGAGGCATGATCCATGGCAAAGCAAAGCAAAGCAAACAAACAGTGCCCAATTTTCCAGTCACTAAAAGGGAAATTTTTAATAGTCTATAAATTATAGCAATGGGATAGAATAAAATATGAAAAATGACAGTTTAGAAGATGGCCAAAGAAGACACGGAGCAGTGGCTGTATGAATACCTTAGAGATAGATCTTAGAAAATAATTGTAGCTGTTTAAACTTGATATTTTCAATCTAATGTATTTTAGGGCCCTAACCAGTTTGGCTCAGTGGATAGAGCTTCGGCCTGCAGCCTGAAGGATCCCAGGTTCGATTCTGGTCAAGGGCGTGTGCCTTGGTTGTGCGCACATCCCCAATAGAGGGTGTGCAGGAGGCAGCTGATGGATGTTTCTCTCTCATCAGTGTTTCTAACTCTCTATTCCTCTCCCTTCCTCTTGTAAAAAATCAATAACATATATTTAAAAAATAAAGTATTTTAGGGGCACTTATATATGCTTTATGATTGTTTTTTAAAATATATTTTTATTGGTTTCAGAAAGAAAGAGAGAGGGAGAGAGATATAAAAACATCAATGATGAATGAGAATCATCAATCAGGTCTCCTGGACACCTCCTCCTGGGGATCAAGCCTACACTCCAGGCATGGGCCCTGACAGGGAATTAAACTCTGACTTCCTGGTTCATAGGTGGCCACTCAACCACTGAGCCACACTGGCGGGTCTGATTGTTTTTATTTATGGTTGGAAGATGAGGTAACCAAGGAACAGAGAAGTCAAGAGACCTACCAATGAACCCAATACTGGGGGATGAGATTGAGATACCTGGGCAGTCCAACTTCTGAATGGGGGTTCTGTGTTATTGTACTATAGTTGCCTCTTGTTACTTTCTAATAAATATTAATGATGGGTACATAAAATTATTTACATGAGACATTTTTACATTAAGAAAGGTAACAATACCATCTAATAAAAATCTGCAAAGACAGCAAGGTTGCTGACTCAGAGAGAGGAAGGCAGCCATGCAGAATTCTGTGGCTAGGCTCCGGAGCTGCACCGGACCCCTGAAATGGCATGCACGATGCTGCAGGAGCTTATTTGTGGGGAGTGGGTTCACAGAATTCATAACTGCCTCGAAGAGATCAGATCGGTGACACAAAAACTTCTGGGATGACTTCCTTAGTACGTCATTGAATTCTAGTCACAAAGACATGTACATATATGTATATATGTCCATACTGGCATGTATATATGTGTGTGTGTGCATGTATGTATATGTGTGTGTGTGTGTGTGTGTGTGTATATATATATATATATATATATATATATATATATATATATATATCCATACCGGCATGTATGTGTGTGTGTGTGTGTGTTAGCTAGTTCTATGTAAATGCACACAACTATTTGTAATTATATACAACATGCAGATTCCTAGTAAATGTTATTTTTGCAGTTTTTTAGCATTAGATAGCATTGTATTATGTTTTGAGTAGCTCTTTAACCTTCCCTTCATCCCAAACACTTTTATCAAAAGGGAGGCCTTATCTCAAAAGGTTGTGTCAGTGCAAATAATTTCTCAAGAAATGTTTCATTTAGTTTCCTTTAAAGACTTTGTAGTTCAAGGAACTGGGAAATTATGATACCTGTTAATTTGTGCAAAAATCTACTGAAGCAAAGACTAGGAGGCATTTGTTTATTTGTGTAGTGTGGTTTATACTTACTGTCTACATGTATAATAAGGACAACCTTTGAAAATTTGGTTCTAAATGTCAAGAACCCAAAAGAACTCTATCATGTGTGTTATTAATATGTTTCACTATCTAAAAGAGTATTCCATCATGTAGTGGGAATGTCACATTACCATAATTTTCTTATATCAAATGCATGCATTTAGCAAGTACATTATGATAGTGTTGGCCTTGCAAGAAAAAAATCTCTTTTGTACTGAGCTTCAAGGTTTCCTTATGCTGAACTGTCTAATCTACTTTAAAAATAGATCAATATTTTAGAAGTAATTTTTGTGTCCTTTGCTAAGCATTTCAATACATTTAAGTAAACTGACTTTGTGTCCACAGAGTACAAAGTAAAATAGAGTTTGGCAATTATCTTGTTAACAGAATCAATGTAGACACAACGTTAAGTGGACCAAGTTGTATCTCTTTGTTTTTACTACTCAGTAAATTGTGTATTTTGTCCAAGTTGTCAAATAATTACCAGATCTTCATTAACCATTTTGTTCGATAGTAGAATAATCATTGTGTGACTTTTTCGTATTTTTACAAATCAAATGTAATCTGTTTTAAGTAATATTTTAAATGAAATTTAAAGACTGTTGAAAAAAGAATACTTGTAAGTCAAAGAAAATAAAACCAGAAAGTTACTACTCGATGATTAGAACATTTTAAAATTTAAGTTAAAAATTCATAAATCTGTTAGAGGTAGAATATAAATGATAGGTGGAATATATAAAATTGCCAGTATTTGACGATTTGTAGTCTTCAGTTTTCACATGATTCAAGTTAGCATATCAGGGGATATTAATACCATTGCCATCTCATGATATATTTGCAAAAATGTAGCTTTTCTTTGAAAATCAATATAATATATCTTTCAATTACACAGTTCACAACTATGGTTACAATGTGAGTTCATCTGCCTCAGATCTGAAAACACATATTATCTTTTTAAGTTTGGTAAGCAATCATATTTTCATTAGAAGCCCCAAATTCAAAGCTGGAATGTGTACTTATACTAAGTTGGCAACATCATAGATGCTAGGGTAGGTCACCTGTGGTCTTCTCAGGGAGCAGTGTGTGTGCTTGCCGGGATCAGGATTTTGTTAGGTAAACTATTGAGAGGTCGGCCTGGCATGTTGCTTCCTCATTGTCAAATAACATGTATGAAGTATTGCTTGCCCCTGATTGCAACATTCGCACTTATCTCTCTGCATGCCTCCTCTCTCAGAGTTTCCAACTTGCCATCTTGTAGTTTCACACAGCACGCCTGTGCCATGCACAAACTGTGTACCTCTAGACACTGCTTCTCTCTTAATCTCCAGACTTCACTTCAGAGTGTCATGCATATGTATCCCTGAATGTCTTCATTTAAGCCTGAATTCATGTCTCCGAAGACCAAAATGACTCTCCGAAACTGCCACTGAAGAGCGCTGATCTTCACAATGCAAAAGCCTCAGGATCATCTTTGGCTGCCCCTTTTCTTCTTCTCTCCTAGTGGTTAAATTAAATTAGTGGCTACTACTTGTTCACAGTAGCTCTTCTTTCTCTCCCCACTGTGACTTTGTTGATCCTGGAAGTTATCACTGCACGTTAGGACCTACTGCAATGGCCTCTCAATTCTTCTTCCTGTTCATTTCCTGCTTCCCATCTCTAGACAAATGAACATATTTCTATTCATTTTCAAGGAATTTCTAGTTTCTAAATGACTCAGCCTGTTACTTACGGTCCTGGATCATGTAAATCCCACATTTCCCCCTGCATTCTTTCTAGCCTTGTCCATGCTCTTTCTTATCATTTTCTTTAGTAAAAGCTTTACTCAGTGTAATCCCTTTGCTCACCTGTCTTATTACCAGCACTTGCAATACTGCATGCATTAGAACATTCTCTTCCCTGCCTACTTCTCAGCTGTGTTTATCTAACTATCTGGACTGGTATTCTTTAATTTATTGAATAGATTACTGTGCCTGATCTGTTGATAATCTTTCTGTCACTGTCTTGGGTTTCAAATTATAAATTTATTATTTACTTTGTATGTTTTATTTCCCCAACTAGACTATGAACTTTTAAAACACTGATTTGAGAGAGAGAGAAAGGGAGAGAGACAAACATCGATGTGAGAGAGAAACATCAATTGGCTCCCTCCCACTGCACCCTGACCAGGGATCAAGCCCACAGCTCAGGCATGTGCCCTGACCTGGAATTGAATCAGCGACCTGTCAGTGCACAGGGCAATGTCCAATGAACTGAGCCACACCAGCTAGGGGGCCTGTGAACTCCTTGAAGGGAGATTATGACCTTATGACCCAACGTGTTTTCCCTTTTCATTGCACCTTAACGCTCACCTTAATTCCAAACGCTTGCAGCGTGTTCCAAAAATACTTTTTAATTTTATAGGTTATAAATATTAAACAACAATTGCCCAATTTTGGTTTCTGAAACAAACTGGAAAAAACAACATGCCTATTTAGAAACAGTAAGAACTGACTGCGTGAAGCAGAGGATGTATCTGCACAAATTTTGCATAATCCCGTGGAGTCAAGGAAATAGGATATAAAAGCACAGCCCAGATATGCATACGATGCCAGGACAGGTGGATGGCAGAGTGAAGGGTGGGAGAGGTGGTTTATGATTATGAACATCAAACAAGGGCTTGGCAGAGAACCCAAGCAAAGGTTTGTGAGTGTCTGGTTTTACAATCATTTTCCAATTTATTTGAAGACTCTTCCTGTAGACATTATGATGTCTGACTTGTTAATCTTTTTGTATTTGTCAGTGCTGTTATATCTGATATAGTGCTCAATGCTTTCACACTGTCAATATGTTCAGTTAGGAACTGTGGCACAAGAAAAAGGCTCAACCACATAGAAAACTGCACTGGGGAAACCCATCTAATCGCTGAATCTACCTCAACTGGCACCCAAGTGCACACAGCTCAGTTTGATCAATAAAATCAATGAAATGACTTAGAGTTTGCCTTTGAAGAACTATCATCTGTTTCATGGAACATCCGAGTTCCCATTCATCGTGGGCTGGTATTGTCTTGGTCATTCTCTGCCTCCCCTCCTTGAACCCAGAGACCCATCCTCATCTCTCCTGACTCTACTTAGTTCCCTGAGAGATGACACCTGCATGCATCGCCCAGCCTCCCTTAATGACTTTTGGTTGTTTACAGCTAATGGGACCTGCCGTAGGCGATGGGAGAGTGGCGAGATGGGAGAAGTGTACTTCCTCGCTGCTCGCTCTTTCTCTGGCCACAGTTATGGGCAGTTGCTGTGATCCTCCATAGTTGTAAGGTGACAGGGCCTCTCCTTCTCAGGCCTCCATTTCCCTCTGAGCTCCAGGGCCTCTGTTTTCTCTTCCTGCCTTTTCAGGTCAGCCCAGCCCAGCCCAGCCCAGCCCAGCATAGCCCAGCCCCAGCATAGCCCAGCCCAGCCCAGCCCACCCAGCTCAGCCCAGCCCAGCCCAGCCCAGCATAGCCCAGCCCCAGCATAGCCCAGCCCAGCCCAGCCCAGCCCAGCCCGCCCAGCTCAGCCCAGCCCAGCCCGCCAAGCTCAGCCCAGCATAGCCCAGCCCAGCCCAGCATAGCCCAGCCCAGCCCAGCCCGCCCAGCCCAGCCCAGCATAGCCCAGCCCAGCCCAGCATAGCCCAGCCCAGCCCGCCCAGCCCAGCCCAGCATAGCCCAGCCCAGCCCCAGCATAGCCCAGCTCAGCTCAGCCCAGCCCAGCCCAGCCCAGCCCAGCCCAGCCTGCCCAGCCCAGCCCAGCTCAGCCCAGCATAGCCCAGCCTCAGCAGCTCTTCCGTGTGTTTTTTCCATCAATTTGTTTTGTTCGTTTGTTTAGAGAGAGAGAGAGAGAAGAAAGGAGAGGGAGAAAGAGAAACACTGATATGAGAGAGAAACATTGATATGAGAGAGAAACACTGATATGAGAGAGAAACATTGATGGGCTGCCCACAACCTGGGCAGTACCCTGACCGGGAATCGAATCTGCCACCTCTGGGTGCATGGGGCAACATTCACCCAACTGAGCCATACTGGCCAGGGCACTTCTCAGTTCTTTTAAACCCCTTTACACCTCTGTTAATAAATCCTTCTTTAACTTGTCTTCAAAGAGTTCTCATCTCTTTCCTACCAGGAAACAGAAATGAGCAATAGATAAAAATGGCCATTGAAAATCTAAATTCAAATGCTTAACTAAGTCAATTTTTTAATCTAAAATTTTGTGCAATTTTTTCTTGCACTTTTTGCATGAAGTTAAAATAGAAATGAATTAAAACTTAAACTTCTCTCAATTCTGTTAAAATACAGAATAAAGAAAAGGGTTTTTTTTTTAATTTAAATAAATAGTTGTATTGAGTTTTAAAGAATTATATATTTGAGCCCAGCTGTCCTGGTTGAGCATAGACTTATGTGGTGTGCAGGAGGCAGCCAATCAATGATTCTCTCTCATCATCGATGCTCTATCTCTTTGTCTCGCTTCCTCTCTCGGAAATCAATAAAAACATATTTTTTAAAAAATTACATATTTGAAATTATTACTTCTTTTGAGATAATGAAGTACTTCTGTAAAGAATAGCTTATTCCCTTTCCCTTTAAGTGGCAGTGAGGTTGTGGAAATATTTCTGTGTGATGGTGCAATTTGAGGTTCTGACCCTGCTGAGATGAATGTGCTGAAAACATGAAGGAACCAATCACAACAAACTGTAATGACGGTCATTAGATTAGTGAGCACGTGTTTATTTTGTAGACAAACAATTTGACTTTTTCTCAGCCTGAAATGAAACAAATGGCTTTAGTGTTGTCAAGATCCGATTATTTAGTCAGAGTTTAAATTAAAGCGAGCCAATTCTTGGGTTCCATTGAAGTTACAATAAAAGTGACATTAAAATAAATTTTGTCATTGCAACTTGCTTTTCCTCTGGAATTTGGTAGCACAATAAACCAAGCTATATTCTCTGTCTATTTTTAGTGTTGTCATCTCCAAGTCCAAAACAACTACTTTCAGTCTTTAAAGATGTCCATCAAAACTTTAGGGTTTGCCTGGACTATGTGTCTAGAGATTCTAGTTTTATATGCCTGAAGGACACACTGAATTTTGTCATATCTACGTACCTGTACATTTTTGACAGAATAATTCAGCCCATTTTTTTTCAACACCTTTAAATTTAAAGCACTTTTTTCCCTTATAACCCTTCTTTGTCAAACACAGATATCTCATAGAGCCATAATTTTATCTAGTCCTTCATTAAATTTAAATAGATAAATATGAAAAGACATGTCCCATCTATGATGAACTTATTTTTCAATAGAGATGTTTTGAAGTATGGCCCCCCCAAACTTATACCATTACAATTTAGTAATTGATGTACAAATAAAATGCCTTGAGAATAAAGAAAAATGATTTTTAACACGAATAAAGTTGTTTTACTCATAAGCCTATTACATCAGGTGACTAGGCCTAAAATTCTTTGAGGGCAGAAGGCAAGTGTTTGTATCTCTTCAGGGACAAGGCGCCACTTCTTGAAATGACAGTCATATTCTGGTGTGAGGCAAATCAAAACGGCATAAGTCCTCTCTATCAAATGTTCTCCGAAGAAACCAGATTTAGCGTACAGATCATAAAAATTATGAGAGTGCAGACAGAATGCTGCCTCTCCACATCCAGAGCCCCACACAATCCCAGAATGCCAGGACTATGGGGATCTGCTCACTGCTCTGACAATTGCTATCCTCTGTCCCCAATTCCCAAGACCTAGAAGAATAGAAACTAGTCACACCAAAACCACTTGTGGGCACCACAGTGAAATTCTAGGAGACCTGAGAACCCACCTCCTCTTCAGTGCCTTTTGGCCCCACTTGACTTTACTGTCTATCTGATGACAAACTCGCTTCGCCCTTACTTGAAACCACACGTCCACTTTCTAACCTAGCTTGTATTCCCACCACACTGGCTTTTAGATCCTTGGACATCTATAATCCACAGATTGCTATAATAGCTAAGATATGTGGAGGATTTTGTATGTCCTGGGCCCTTTGGAGAGCATTAGCTCACCATTTTCCCTTCACATGGAACTGGAAAACTTCCAATTGTGAATCAATTTGAATATCTATCTTTTCCACATCTGCATTCAGCCTGCTTAGCGCTATTGGGGAACTAACACAATAGTGCAAGTTGTTTTCACATGTCACGCTGCTGGAAAAATCCAACTCTTCCATGGCAACTGTTTCAAATATCTTCTTCTTTCACAGTATTCTCCCTTTGATTCTCAGAAAAACACACTGAATTCCTTTTGACTTTAGATCAAATGGAAACTGTCAGATAGGACCCCCCTCGACTTTTCATCATAAATGTCTACAAAAATGCTAGCTTCTGCCCTACCCTTTCTCCCTTTCCTCCTGCTCCAGTGAAAAGGGGACTCATTCTCCCATCCAGGGACAGTCCTTCCAGCTACACGCTAGGTTTGTGCCCCTTCCCCACTCTTTGTCATGTCACCTCTTCCATGTATCTCATCCCTTCTCAGTTTGCTCTCACTCAAGTACCCTGCAGCTTCTCCACCACCCATATCACACACAATTTAAATTGGCTTTCTGGATCTGTTCTCATGCACTCCTCCATCTTGCAGTTAATCCTCTGCTTCTTACCTCTCCTTCAAAGTCATAGTTCTCAAATAGTTTTGTACACTCATTATACATTCTCATCTCTCATGACTTCAATCTTTGACCTCAAACACTGCTACCGTCTCCAGGATTGCCATTGGACTTGCTATCCCTACATTCAACAGGTATTTATTTTTTCTTACCTGTAAATCACATTTTATAATATGTTAATTATTTAAGTAATAGATGTGAAAAGTGATGCAATTGTTCAAGATTAATTTCCTGCAGATTAGCTTTAACAAAAGAATATGACTGGGTACCAAAACCATAGAAACTAGTTACATTCAGTGTGTAAAGGATTCAACTTTGACCCACCTCATGATTAAGGGATATGATTTTATCCCTTAATCATACCAGGGAAGGATTTGTTGCTTCACAAAGCAGGAATGTTGATAAGCAAACTCTGAAGCCAGTTTGCTCTATCATTAGCTGCAACAGCCCTTAAGCAGAACAAGAAGGGGCCAGTATTATCCCAAATTGCAATCAACTCCCAGGCTAGTGCTGGAATGAAGAATCTGCAAGATCATATTTCTATTTTATCCCAGTCCTTGAGTGACCAGGTCCAGGGCTAGGGTTTCCTTAATCCTGAAACTAGCAAGTTACACACCCCAAGAATCAGGTTGCCTCACCTGGAGTCTGATGGACAGCCTTAATGGAGCTGTATGTGTTGTGTAAGAATAAAAGGGGATTGGGGACCTACTTACCTGCTACTTACCTGGTCTCGGTAGTTTTCTCCACTGAATGCTGTTTCAGCAGGTGGCGAGAATGCGAGTCTTGGTATTTGCCTTCATTTGTAGATATTTTTTATTTAAAATTTATATAATAAAAATATAGTTATTTTCCCTTCTTCCCAGATTCAACTCATTGCCGCAGTTATAACTGCTATTAAATATTGACTAATTAGTCTGTGTGTGTGTGTGTATTCAGATTTTTCCTAGAGTGTAGAATACCCAAATATAATAAATATATAGGGACAAGGAGATAGAGATTGGTAGAGAAATGCATATAAATCTTTGTTGACAAATAAATGTACTCCTTTACATTTGTTATTCTGCAACTTTTTTACTTGAGAGCATAATTTGGAGATTTTTCCTTCCAGTGTTCATAGCTCTGTCTCCTTCTAAAAGAAGCTTATTATCTGTAATGTAGACAAATCATAATCAAATTAGCTGTTTTCATATTAATGGACATTTTATTTTATCACTGTTATAAATAAAGCTGCAGTGGACATCTGTAAACTTCTTTATGAGAATTTGTGACTATTTGCTAAAGTATTTGTGTTGTAAGGAATAATTATGTTCCTTAAAAAGGAGGGTTTTTTGTTTTCATGGTGAGTCTAAACTTTTAATGCTAGCTTTTAGTATACAGAAATTTAAAATATCATGCAATAAAATTCAACAGTATTCCTTTTTATAGTTTCTCTTTTTTATGTTACTTAAGAAGGCTTTGTATACTCCTCAGGTTATGTAAGCATTTCCTCCTATAATTTTAATTCAAAAATTTATTTTGTCTTTCAAATATGCTCATTTCTGAAAGAGTTGACTAAACCTGTTAATTATAGTTAGTAAATATTAATTTCTATTTGTAATTATAACATTTACTTTTTTATGCATTATAAAGATTTTTTTTTTGGCTTGGGAATTTTTCTTTTTTCTGTCATAGCATCGTGGGGATCTTTTAGACATAGCAATCTTAACATTGATATTACTTCTCATATGTTCAGCTTATCAACAATTTATCATAATTCCAATTCAAGTTTTATTTAAGTTTTTCTCGTATTCTAGAGAACATACTGAGTGCCTTATGCTAATAGGTTTTGTGCTAGGTGAATAAGAAATTATTTCCCTCAAAAAGCTATAGGCTGTTGAAACAGACAGGATGTAAACAGATAAATTAAAATAGAATGTGATTATTACTGTTATAGCTCAGACATAGTGGTCATGAGGTGACCAAACACCAAAACTTCATGTCTTTGCAGCCAAAGAAAATATTGATAGTAAAATATCTAAGGGATCATAGAAGCAAAGTTGAAGGAATCTTTGCTTCTATCTGTAATTTTTTCCTTGTCTGCTAATAGCCTGGAGAAGAGCACTGAATTTTGGGACTGAAAAAGAATTGTTTCCATTAAGAAACCCACGTTTTCATGCCTTTTCTTGCACATAGAGTGTAGGGCTTACTATGAACAACAGTGTACACATGGAAGACTATGTAATAACAATTATATAACTGAAGTCTCTGTAGTGATTTTGCCCATGTTTATTGATACTTACCACAATGAAAAATATGTATAACTCTCATACTTAAATCCCCTTTTCACTTCCAATATTTTTGACATTTTAAAGTGACTCTTAGATCTATCATATTTTTTCCCCAAACTAAAATCATAGAAATGTACTTACTTGTCTCTTTGTGTTAACCTGAGTCTATCTGGGAGAATTTCCTTATCTTAAAAGTGGCAAGGGTGTCCTCTTGTAACAAGAATCTTAGAGGTAAGACGAAGTTCAGACAGAATGAGACTATTTCTTATTTGGGTGGAGTGTTGTGGACATTTGATGCCAATCTGAGATGTAGAGTTGTAGGTTATAATAAGAATTCAGATGAGGTCAAGCTAAAGAAATAAGAGGAGCCGAGCCAGCATGGCTCAATGGTTGAGCATTGACCTATGAACCAGGAGGTCACAGTTTGATTCCCAGTCAGGGAACCTTCCCAGGTTGTGGGCTCCATCCCAGTGTGGGGTGTATAGGAGGCAGCCGATCAATGACTCTCTCTCATCATGGATGCTTCTATCTCTCCCTCTCCCTTTCTCTCTGAAATCAAAATAAAACACACACACACACACACACACACACACACACACACACACACACACACACATATATATATCTGAAACACAAGGGCATAAGTATGTTGTGAAGAGAAAAGAAAGAGGGTAAGTATAAAACTCTGAATTTCTGCTTGTTCTGTATTAATCACAGTTCCTTTTAGTATGTATCTCCTTGGGAATGGAACCACCACACATTTGGAATATCTTATATAGGATGGCAGAGAACAGGCTATTTAACTAGTGGCCAAGAACACTCTGACATCCTGAGCTACAAATTGAAAGTGAAGGTTACTTTCTTGTAGACTTTATCTTAAAGCAGTAAAACAGGTAACTGCAGCTACAACTGAAAGTATTGATTTTGTAATTTCAGCAAATTAAGAACAAGACAGAAAACCTATTAAACCTTTCCACTGATTGCCAGAGTACTTTTTGGTGATTCTGGGGTTGACATTAAAATTACATATACCTATCTCTTTAAAGTAAAGCATATTCATTATATAGAAGATGATAAATGGACTTCCCTTAAGTATGTGTATTTTTATATTTTAAATCTAAAACTTGTGAAGCCTGATGCTAAAAATGTCAAACAGCCTATCTAACTTTCATCAGTTGGGGTTAAAATTAGATGTATATTTATTATGTTTTAATAAATTAAACTTTGATACAAAAACAGAAAAAGAAACTCTGATAATAACATTACATGTTAGAACATTATGAGTAATGACTATATAAAAATATATTACAAAGACCACTGAAAAAGTGATAAAATTGTGTTTTTTTTGTATACAAGAATAAAACAAATCTGGTTTATAGTTTTATGGCACACATCAAGTATTTTAAAATGTAATTTTAAGGTTCCTTAAGTGACTATATTAAAATTCACATTAATAATAATAACAAAAAAAGAAACTGGTTTTGAAACATTTGATAACAGGATTGGTATTCTACAATTCAAATAAATTCAGGACATTATGTCTTTTCATAGTCAGCCCTAAATATTATATTTTTAGTAGGTAGATAACATTAGGGAAAAAATATATAGAGAGAGATTTCATGTGGGGGCAGTTTTGTCTGCAATCAGGGAAAAGCACAACAAAAATATCTCATAAATCATAAGAAAAAAGTAACAAATCGAGGCAGCTCCTGGTTCAGTTAATTTAGTGACTCACCCACACGTGGTTTCATTTTTCTGTTTGTTGTTTTTAACTTTTTGCTTTGCTCTCTTCAGTGTGTCAGTTTTGTCTTCGTGTCCACATTTGAACACAAAAAATTTTATTGGAGGGAAAGCACCCCTTCTTCCTTCTTATCTCTGTTTAAGAGAACAGAAGACGCTCCCAGAAGCCTCTAGATTATTTTTCCTCCTGCCTCATTGACCAAAATCTCATTAAATTCCTAGGACTTCACTAATCACCGATAAGGCAAAGGGGACAATCACAATTAGCGTTGTCCCAGTCATTGTTAATTAACACAAGATTGAGAATGAGGGCATTCCCAGAGGACATGACTCCAAGTATGGGGCAGATTCCTGAACCAAATCAAGTCTACAGAGAAGGGGGATTGACTTGGAGTAGTCAACCACAGGGCATTACTGTTCCGTTTATCTCTCATTAAACGGAACACACACACAGGTGATATGCAATGTATTGGGACATTGTTCATAACTGCAGTTGTGCAGTCTAGATTTTACATTCATAAACTAAGAGATGAAAAAAATTCTTTGAAATATCTGAAGAAATAGATAAAATTCCATGTCTTCTAAAAGATGAATGGAAATAATATGATGTCTGCTTTTTATGTGCTTATTTGAATATTTGAAGCATGAGGAAAATAGCATTTCTAATAATATTAGATCACTTATAAAAATACTTTAATAAATTATTTGGAGTTTCTGAGATTTTTAATTCAAATATTTGCCTTCATTTTTTTTCTTTTTACTTTTAATCTACCATATTTTCAGTTCCTCAAAAATGTATGGTCATACCATCAGATGTATTGATGTTTGATCCTGTTGCTGCTAAGAAAAACAGATTTTCCACCAATGGCAAGACAGGCCCTTTTGTGTTGGAAAAGGAATGCAATAACAGTTGAGTCCCTCTCACAACAGAGTCAAACAGCATCAGACAGTATATTTCCAACTAAGCTCTTAGATGTGTGCTGCTGAAACATGAAATTTCTTAAAAGACCCATGAATCCAGTTGTTTTTGATTTTCAGCAAGGAAAGTAGATTATGAATAACTAGAGGACCAGTACATGAAATTCGTGCATGGGGAGAGGGGGTGTCCCTCAGGCCAGCCTGCACCCTCTCCAATCTAGGATCCCTCTCACAATCCAGGACTGATGGCTCCCAACTGCTCGCCTGCCTGCCTGATTGCCCCTAATTGCTTCCGCCTGCCAGAATGATCACCCCCTAACCACTCCCCTGCCAGCCTGATGGATGCATAACTGCTCCCCTGCTGGCCTGTTTGCCCCTAACTGCCCTCTGCTGCCAGCCTGGTCGCCCCTAACCATCCTCCCCTGCAGGCCTGGTTGCCCCAAACTGCCCTCCCCTGCTGACCCAGTCACCCCTAACTTCCCTGCCCTGCTGGCCCAGTCACCCCTAATAGCCCTCACCTGCTGGCCTGGTTGCCCCTAACTGCTCTCCCCTGCCAGCCTGGTCACCCCCAACTGTCCTCCCCTGCCGGCCTGGTCACCCCAAACTGCCCTCCCCTGCAGGCCTGGTCACCCCTAACTGCCCTCCCCTGCAGGCCTGGTTCTTCCCAACTGCCCTCCCTTGCTGGCCTGATTGCCCACAACTTCCCTCCCCTGCCAGCCATCTTGTGGTGGTCATCTTGTATCCACATGGGGGCAGCCATCTTGTGGGTTGGAGTGATGGTCAATTTTCATATTTCCTCTTTATTATATAGGATTAGAATATTAGCCAGTAGATTATTCTGATTCATGATAATCATGATTGGATTCCATCAGAATGAGCACTTTTGTTAAGGCTGTATTTCCCTTTCATTGATTCATAACCATTGATTACTTTATGGGTAAACATTTTTTATTTTATATTTTTACTAATCTTTATTGTTCCGATTATTATAGTTGTTTCTCTTTTTTCTCCCCATAGCTCCCCTCCACCCGGTTCCCACCCCACCCTCTGCCCTTACCCCCCCTCCCCACTGTCCTCATCCATAGGTGTACAATTTTTGTCCAGTCTCTTCCCACACCCCTTTCCCCTGAGAACTGTCAGTCCAACTCTCTTTCTATGCCCCTGATCCTACTATATTCACCAGTTTATTCTGTTCATCAGACTTTTTATTCACTTGATTTTTAGATTCACTTGTTGATAGATATGTATTTGTTGTCACTTTGTTGTTCATAGTTTTTGTATTTACTTTTTCTTCTTCTTCCTCTTCTTAAAGAATACCCTTTAGCATTTCATATAATACTGGTTTGGTGGTGATGAACTCCTTTAGTTTTTTCTTATCTGTGAAGCTCTTTATCTGACCTTCAATTCTAAATGATAGCTTTGCTGGGTAGAGTAATCTTGGTTGTAGGTTCTTGCTATTCATCACTTTGAATATTTCTTGCCACTCCCTTCTGGCCTGCATAGTTTCTGTTGAGAAATCAGCTTATAGTCGTATGGGTACTCCCTTGTAGGTAACTAAGTGTTTTTCTCTTGCTGCTTTTAATATTCTCTCTTTGTATTTTGCCCTTGGCATTTTAATTATGATGTGTCTTGGTGTGGTCTTCTTTGGATTGCTTTGGGGTTCTCTGCGCTTCCTGGACTTGTAAGTCTATTTCTTTCACCAGGTAGGAGAAGTTTTCTGTCGTTATTTCTTCAAATAGGTTTTCAATATCTTGCTCTCTCTCTTCTTCGGTCACCCCCATAATTCAGATGTTGGTATGCTTGAAGTTGTCCCAGAGGCTCCTTAAAACTATCTTCATATTTTTGGATTATGTTTTCTTTTTACTTTTCTGGTTGGGTGTTTTTTGCTTCTTCATATTTCAAATATTTGACTTGATTCTTTTTATCCTCTAGTCTGCTGTTGGATCTCTGTATTTTTTATTTCAATCAGTGTATGTTTAATTTCTAGTTGGTCCTTTTTCATGTCCTTGAGGGTTTCACTAAATTTATCGGTGGTTTCTAAAATATTCTTGAGTAACCTTATAACTGTGGTTTTGAACTCTATATCCAGTAGTTTGCTTTCCTCCATTTCTTTCATTTGTGACCTGTTTCTTTGTCTCCACATTTAGGTTGCTTCCCTGAGTTTATAGTGTGGCTTTGTGTGCTAGGTGTCCTATAGGGCCCAGTGTCTCAGCCTCCCTAATTACCTGAGGTGGACACTCTTGGTGCACCCCTTTGTGGGCTGTGTGCATAGTCTTGTTGTAGTTAAGCCTTGATTGCTGTTGGTATCACTGGGAGAAATTGACCTCCAGGCCAATTGGCTGTGAGGATCAGTTGTGTCCATGATGGAAGAACTTCTGTGCTGGAGACACCCTTATGGGGCAAGACTTGCTTCAGTGGGGCTTTGGCACTCACTGAGTCTGCACCCTAAGTGTGTCCCTTATGGATCCAAAGAGTTGTAGTCTGGATGGTCTCTCTCTGACCACTGGGTACACTGGCTCTTGGATCTCCAAGGAGAGAGGCCACCCAGCAGGAGCTATGGAGAGATCTGCAGATTCTGTCTCTTTGTTTGGGGTTTGGAGGTGCCCAGATGAGGCCCACCTATGAAGCAATGCAAGCTGCTGTCGAGCCTTAGGTCTTCTTTTGGAGGCTCTGGGGCTCTTTGACCCAGCTGCAGTATGTTAGGTTTCAGATTGCAAAGGGCCAGACCATTCATATGCAAATGCATCTGTGCACAAATTGGGTGGAGCAGGGTCTCAGGGAATCACCAGGGTGGAGCAAACAGCAATGGCTGACTGTCAGCTCTGCCTGGAAGAGGTCCCGTGTCTCTGTGTCCCACAGCAACATGCAGAAACAATGATCGCTGCAAGAACCTCTGAGAGAAAGCCGCCCTCGAGTTCCACCTAATGCCAGACAGTCCAGTTTCTCTCCATATGAATCTGGGTCCCCAGAGTCCTGCCTGGAACTGGAGTTCAGAGCAGTTGGGAGCTTGTGTCTCCCTCCCGATTGAAAAAGAAAACAGTCTACTCAGTTGCCAGCCCTTTCTGTGAGCTCACCTCTGTACCTCTGCACTTCACTTCTGCACCTCCACTCCTCTTTCAAGTCTCAGTGTGCTTTTCTCTTTCCTTCTAGTTTTAGAATTTCCACTCAGCCAGCCTTCCTGTGGTTCTGAATGATACCCGTTTTGTCTTTTAGTTACAGTTTTGAAGGGGTTGTGCGAGGCAGCAAGTTCAGGTGTTTACCTGTGCGACCATCTTTGTTTCTCCTGGGTAAACATGTATTTACCATTTACCTTGTAGGTAGTGCTAAAATAAACATCTGAAGAACAAATCATTGTGTCCCTTCTTGAAGGATAAAGTTTATTGAAGGAGGTAAGACATGTTGAGAAATAAGGTAGAAAGTGTAGTATAGTACCAGGGGAGAGGAATAGGTAAGGAAAGATAAGAAAAGTGAAGTTTAAATCCTTGTGGAAGGTCAGGAACTGCTCTAAGGAAATATATCTCTTACTTCCGTACTTAGTTTACAATCATAATTTCTCTGCTTCCTCAGTCCATTTAAATAATTTCTACAATGGGAGGGAATGAAGTATGGAATTTAAGAATACAACATAAGGATCTTTCTTAGTGGGAAAATCTCCAAATATATCATGGAGTATTAGAGAAAGGATGTGCAAGAAGATAGATAAATATTAACTCCCCAAAATACAAAGAGTAGAAATAGTTTCCAAGAACTCTTTTATTCTTTCTTAACAGATTATTTGAAAATCCTGGATTTAAAAGTTATGTGATTATTGTCAGAGAGATTATTTTATTACCAAGTAACTGGCCCAAAAATTCCTTGTTATTAATGGAATTCCAGCAAGATATTTCACCATCAAAACAAAAAAATAAAGTTTGGCATCTAAATGGAATTGTTTTTAATGATGCATGTTTGTGCAATAGTAGTTATAATCTCCCAAGTAGGTTTTATATGATTACCCATTGATAAATTCAACCTGAAAATAACTTAGATATCTGATTGGACAAGACACTTTGTTAAATGCCCTTGATAAAACTGTGATAAAAGATAGGTGGCTAATTCTTATAGATTCTTGTACATAATATCGCCTCAGATCTACTTAACAGATAATATCACTTTTGATCCACTTAAAAGTTAAATCTTAACAGAGACCCTTGCTTCCAAAGGAGGATGCTTCCACCAAGGCACATGGCCATAATGCCATTAAATCAGAAATAGAGGCTACTTCCTGGCCATTTGTAGTTTCCATGCCTATAAATCAAAAAAAGAAGAGTGTTTCTAAGTTGGTCTAGGTCCAAATTTCTAAGTAATTGACCTACTTAAATTACTAGTTAAGTTTATAGTTATTTAGAATCAGATTATTCTATTGATTACTTTTAATAGAATATTGAAATTTTCTGTTATTTGCTGATTAACATGAACAGAAAAGGTGCTAATTCAATAACAAACAAAAGAATGAATGAGGATTCCTAACCTTTGGAAATAAAAATTTGGGTCACACCATCAAGTAAAAAAAACACAGATGAGTCAAGGTGTTGGCAGAGGTCAAGAGAAACCTGGGATGGATAGAAGCCCTAGTTATCAATGTCACCCTTGATACCAGCTAAGGAAATAAAGGCTGCAAAAGACTGCAGCAGCTATGCCAATGCTATATTGAAAGTTATATTATTTTTAAACTCAGAGGAACCTTAAAATCTTAATTTAAAAATAAAGAAACTAAAGGTAGGTAATATAAAGTGACCTATTGCTGGTTATAAAAGCAGTTAATAGCAGAACCCACATTTACTGACCTGCTAAGCCTCTGTGCTTTGCACCACATTAAGCTGCTGCACTGTGAGTGGCGCCATGAAGAAAGACCAGTGAGGGCTCTCTCAGGCCCAGGGCCCAGAAAAAGGGCACTGGTCTTCTGCTCTAGAGACAAAAATGCATCTAGAATCTTTCTCCAATGGGAGATGCCAAGGTTAGTTTGACCATATCTCCTGAAATGCTCCTGTTAGCTCCAAGCTTGAGAAGGAAGCATGCATGGGGATGCATTAATAATTAGCAGCGCAGACTTACATCCCATCAACCAGTGGTCTTTAGCACCATTTCAATGCCAACAGAAATCCCCAATTTGGGGTGGAATAAAACAGAAAACTTGATTCAATGCAAACAGCTCAACTGTGTTACAGCAGGGCTGTGAGTATAGCAGGGCTGGGAGAGCAGGTCAGTAGTGTGACAGCGCGATTATGAAGCAGCATGGCTGTGGAACAGCGTGGATGTGAGGTGGCCCTGGGGGGAGGCCCTGCTTTGGCTTAATAGCTCTGCTCTGCTCTACAGGCTCATGTCTGCTCTTCTCGGTCCTGCTCTGCTTTTCTCTGTTCAGATGAACCACCTGTGGTATTTCAGCTTCAGTCAGGGAACACAGTCTTCTGGGTAAAGTGCTCTCTCTCTCCAGTGAGGGGAGTTGACTTATACCAGCAGAAGTTTCCAAGCTAGTTCCTAGTGGGTTTGTCCTCATGCAAATGAGGACTTCAAATCCTCACAGTTTGATTGGTTCCAAAGGCACTGCCCTGATTGGTCAGAATGGGGCCACTCTGATTAGTCAGTGAAGATGCTAAGAGAGGTATAGCTGGGCATCTCCAATTGGATGGGGGAAGTCTTAGTTTCTCAGTTTTACTGGTTGAAATAGGATTCCAGATACTCTTCTAAGGACTGGCTCAGAGGCAGGATCACAGTGCAGGAAGGCAGTTTATTCAGTGCTGGAGGCAGGCAGCTTAGCACAGGCTTCTCCCTGAAATGTGGTTTGCTTTCCTAGGAAAACTGTTATTCTTAGAAGACTTTCCCTTTAAGCAGTAGATATTTGCAGTTATAACATTTTGTTTTCTGGGGGGGGGGGGGGGGGAAAAGGTGCCTAAATGCCTTAAAAAATCAAATGTATTACTAGAATAAAAATGTTAGAATTACTACAGATATGCCAGTAATATTATAGTGCCAAATTTGACCACTTACCAGAATTGTTTCAAATTTTATCAACTCCAATAATAACTATTTCGCACATTTTTCTCAATTCTTTAGAGACCCAGTATTTGAAACTCCATTTTCATACCCTCCCTTCCTTTTCATTTCTTTAATCTTCTTTACATTGTATCCCAGCTACTCGAATGATCACTGTATTTTCTAGGCATGGAACATATGATCTTAGGCATCAATTTGCATGTTAGTGACTTTTCTCTTTGCTTATGTTTTTTGCTATATTGTATTTTAATCCTTTTAAACTCATCTATACTGTACACCTTCCTGGGTAGTTTTAGTTAATTCACGTGGATTTGCTGAATCTGTCATAGAAAAGAAATGATTTAGAATTATTTCTTTGTGGCACTCTCAGCCTCTGACATAAAGTACACATTGCTTTACTCCATAAAAATTGCAATGCTGACTTCCCTTTGCATAGAATACCTCGATAAAGATGGTAATTCAAACGTTAAGTGGATAGCATATAGAATAGAAGCTGAATAAAAAGGTAAATTACAATAAGCAAGTTTCAAAACTATACGTCGATTGCTACTGCTTAAATTTATTCTAATGCAGCAGGCATCATGTGATTAAAACGTTCAAGGACAAGAATTGAGCAGACTTTTCAGAACTGGTATTATTTTTACAAGTGAGAGAAATACGCTGTACTTTTCTGGGAGGAAGGAAATCCTGTGAATCTTTAACTCCAAATCAACTATAGGCAAAAATGTTTATTTGGGGGATTCATTTTCCACTGAACACATACACCTCTCCCATTTCCTTGCATTTTGCATTTAAAAGAAGTTGTTTTGGTTGCTACCTTTTTTTCTTGTTACCTAGTTCTACTTTTTCTCATGGCTTAAAACATATTTCAAAGACAACACTAAAAGTTCTCTAGGGACTGGTGTTGCTTTGTTGAGTGATCTTTGATCATATTGCAATGGAAAATCCCTGCAGGTGATAGAAAATGTGTACATATATTTAAATACATAAAATATGTATTTTCTTTATTCCATCCATCTTTCACATTTTTAAGTATGGGTTTATTTAGCATGATGGCCCCAAAATGATGGAATCATCTTGGGGGGTATATTTCAAGAATGACAATTTAAAATTGATGATGGAAATAATTGGATTTATGAATTCTTTGGAAACTAGGGAGTAAGCGCTAACAACAACAGAAAAGCCAGTACTAGAATACATAAAATCCAATCTAAGATGTCCTTGTTTCATTAACTAGGTTTTAAATATTGTTAAGCATCATGATGTTCATAAGCTTGGATGGCTTAAAAATTGAATACTAATGCAGTCATTTACTGAAACTGAGAGATAATCCTATCTAATAAAGAGGGAATATGCTAATTGACCATCACTCCATCACAAAGGTGACTGCACCCACCCCTGAGGCCAAGTTCCCATAAGGAGCCTTAACGAGCAATCAGCAGGGACCTGAGGCTACGCCCTCCCCTGCCCCCATCAGGCTTGACAGGGGACCTCAGGCCACACCCACCCCCTGCCTGGTGTCAGGCTGGGGGACCTCAGGCTGCACACACCCCCATCCCAGTGCCAGGCCAGGGGGACCTCAAGGCGCACCCCCAGTGCTGGGTTGGAGGAACACAGGCCATTCTCCCCCACACCAGCACCAGGCTGGGATAACTCAGGCCGAAGTCCCCCTCCCCCAGCACTGGGCCAGTGAACCTGAGGCTGCACCCCCCTTCCTGGCTGGGCTTGACAGGGGACCTCAGGCCATGCCCCCCACCTGGCAGGGCTTGACAGGGGACCTCAGGCCATGCTCCCCACCAGGTAGGGCTTGACAGGGGACTTCAGGCCACACCCCCTACCCCAAAACCAGGCTGGAGGACCTCAGACCACACCCCCCACCCAGCAGAGCTTGACAGGGGACCTCAGGCTGTGCCCCCTGCCCCAGCACTGGGCCAGGGGACCTGAGGCTACACTCCCTTCCCTGCCTGGGCTTGACAGGGGACCTCAGACCGTGTCCCCCACCCAGTGGGGCTTGACAGGGGACCTCAAGGTGCACCCCCAGTGCTGGGTTGGGGGAACTCAGGCCACGCCGCCCACCCAGCAGGGCTTGATGGGGTCCTGAGGCTGCACCCCCCTCCCGGTGCTGTGCTGGGGGACCTGAGACTGTGCCCCGCCCCTGCACCTGGCAGGGCTTGACGGGGGACCTCAAGGCACGCCCTCCTGCCCTGGTCTGGGCTGGGGCACCTCAGGCCACACCCCCTGTCCTGGTGTGGGGCTGGGGGACCTGAGGCTATGCCCCCTGCCTGGCAGGGCTTGACAAGGGTGGGACTGGCCGAGTCTGGATCTAGCCCAATTCGGGGGGTGGGCAGCCGGGTCTGATTCTCACACAATTTTGAGGTGCATGTGGGTGGGCGGGGACTTGACTCTGGGTCCCGTGGTGAACCCCAGACTCTGACAGGAGGAAGGTGTTCATATACATTTTATTAATTTTTTTTCATCTTGGACACTTCTATTATAGAGAAAGGGCGAATAGCAATATTAAATTATTTCCTCTAAGTAATCCCCTTTTAATGTGCACAAATTTCATGCACTGGGCCACTAGTTTGTATATACAAGAAATATGTGCTATTATTTCTATTGACATTTCTAAGGCCAAAGATTCTAGATTTTATGTATAATTGTGTGTTTTTATTTGGTTTGAAAAGAAAGGCAGGAATATTAAAAATTAGGGTTATCCATTTGTTTAGATGCCACTCATTCAATCGTCATTTACCTCGTGGTTGTATTTACACTTTGATGTGTTTCACTGTTAGACAGGCAGTGCTCTGGGATGGGAAATGGTTGCAGGTAGTCATATAGGGATAGGCAGAGCACATAAAGTGTTTCACAGTAACTCCCTTCTATTTACCTGTGAAAACAGAAGCTGTAGTGAGGGTTTAAAACACCCCTTTTTCCAAAACAATGAAACAAAATAGACAAATAAACTACCACCACCTACATAAAATGCCAATGAAAGACTTGAGAATACATTTCTGAATTCTTACCTGTATGTTCTGTGCTCTTTTATTGATTTCAGAGAGAGGAAGAGAAAGGGAGAGAGATATATAAACATCAGTGAGAGAATCATTGATTGGCTGCCTCCTGTATGCCCCCTACTGGAGATCAAGCCTACAACCTGCACACGTGCCCTGAACAAAAATCAAACCAGTGACCTCCTGGTGGATGAGCTGACACTCAATCAACTGAGCCACGTTGGCTGGGTGGGAGTATGGACATTATAGCAATATGATTTATTCCATCTCATGAGCACTGACTACCTTTCTATTTATTTGTGTCTTCTGTCTTTCATCAATGCCCTATAATTGTCAGTGTACTAGTAAGGTCTTTTACCTACTTGGTTTAAATGTATTCCTAGGTATTTTATTATTCTTGATGCCATTATAAATGGCATTGTTTTCTTATTTTTTTTTCCAGATAGTTTGTTGTTAGTACATAAAAATGCAACAAGTGTTGTCTTAATTTTGTATCCTGTGACTTTACTAAATTCATTTATTAGTTCTAACTGTGTGTGTGTGTGTGTGTGTGTGTGTATGGTGTTTAGCGTTTTCTGTGTGTGTGTGTGTGTGTGTGTGTGTGTGTGTGTATTGTTTAGGGTTTTTTATGTTTGTTATCTTTAAATAAAGACAATTTTAGGATACCCTTATTTCTTTTTCATGCCTAATAGCTCTGGCTAGGACTTCCAATACAATATTGAATAGAAGTCAAGAGAGTAGGTATCCATGTCTTTTCCTCCTATCTTAGAGAAAAGTTTTATCTCTTCACTGTTGAGTATGATTGTATGACAGTCAGTATTTGAAACTTACTCTATTCCAGATCCAGGTGAATATTAAAAAAAGACAGATAAAGATATTTTCTTCATGAAATTTACATTATTTGAGGGAAGGCAATAAAAACTGGGGAAAAAAACAAGATAACAAGATGATTTCAGAGAGTTTTAAATGCGATTCAACAAAATGTGTGGCAGGGATTTCGGCTGAAGGTATTATTTTTGACTGATTAGGGCTGATATCTTTGAGGAAGTGATATTTGAGTTGAGGTATATAACTCAGTCACCATACATTAATGTAAATGTAAGCAAAAACCCTAACAGATATTCATTAAAGCTAATCTGTGACATATACTCATTAAAAGTGTGTTTTAGAAGGGAAAATAGAAGAAGCCTCGAGTAGGGTAGTTAGACTTCATAGGGCATGTTAGTCTTAAAAATGTATTGGATCTGAGGAGGAAGAAGCCAAAGTGTCAGGCATAATAGAGTGAGAGCATAGATGTGGAAATGACTGTGACACGACTATGGATATTAAGGCTAATTTGTCACACCAACAAAACAAAACAAAACAAACCCAAATGTGAGAATTGTCTCTATAGATTTGGTAATCCCCAGAACTGTTATTTTGTGCATATGTCCTGTAGAAAGTAAAGTTTGGGATACAGTGTTTTGTTTTGTTTTTAGCCTGAAAAGTCTAATCCCTATCTATAGATAAGTTTATTAGGGAGTGGTAGGAAATAGAGATGGGTAAAAGCAAACTAGAGCCATTCTAATAGGTGCCTTCAAAGCCAGTAAACGAGACTTTCTTGGATTATTATTTTGTAGGACTAAAGTGGTATTATAGTGTTCTTTGTATGACCACTTAACAGTTAATGTTGGAAAAGAATGAATGGGTCAGAAAGGCAGGTAACTAAGTCCCAAAATTTCTTATAAAATATATTAATTATTGCTAAATCTGACATTAATGACAAAAGATAATGGCATTACTAACAGTGTAGCAGCATAATGTGGTATAAAGGGCATAGGCCTAACAGGCCAGTAAATCTATGTCTACCATTAACTGGCTGTGTGACTATAAATAGGTCATTTTACATCACTTAGGTTTAGTTCTTTTGTTTTTAAATTGACTTTTTAGGTTCCTTCTGGTTTAAAAATTCTATGATTTTGTAATGGGTGTCTTGAGATTTAGTTATAATTTGTGTTCAACCTTGCTAAAAAAAGATCTGAAAGTAAAAGGATTTGCATTTCATAATATTTGGGGTTGCATATTCTGAGCCTTCTTAAATTATCTGTGCCCCAATACGTTCCTCCATTAGTATTCACTGTGGACCTCATGACGGAGAGTGGGTTTGCTCTTCCTCCTGGTAATCCTATGGCTTTATTTCCTTTTCCCACTTACCTTGAAAGCTGTTCACATTACATTGTGTATGCCTCACATGGATTTCAGGGCACCATTAAATAATATAAAATAGTTATTTGTGATTTATATCAGATATAATGTTAGAATGGTGTGTGCTTCATGAATGAATCAAATGACTTAGGGATTGATTAATCTCATGGCTGAGTCTTTTAAAGGAAGAGGAATCCAGTTGTGTAGACCTGCAGAACAGCTTGTCATACATATTGCTGGAATCTTAGCATTGCTACATTTCTAAGCTTTTCTCTGCTCTTCATCACTAATTTTAAGAGGGGATAATGTAATGAAGTAAAAAAAAGTGTTAGTAAATTCAATAAGAATTCTGAGCCGATATGTACCATATATGTTTAAATACCATATATGTTTCATTTTTACTTTTCTGAGAGTAGCACACTTTTCATAAGAAATCTGTGTGCTCCATATCATAATACCATTAAAATAATGTTTTTGCCTGTTTAAATATATATAACTTCCAGGAAACACACTTTTTATCCTTAAAAGCCAACTATAATTTTATGTATTTAGAATATAATGTAAATTAGTAGCACATTGATCTAATTGACACCAAGACAAGTTGGGTCAGGAGAAGAAAAAATCCTATTCAATTAAATAATCCATGTTTTTTATCATATAAAATACAGACAAATAATTAACTTTTTCCAAGCATGCTCCTTTTCTCTCCCTCCCCCCCAAGACAATTGTATGTTTTGAAACTTTTTCAACCCTATTAATATGCACTTAGTCAACTTCCACTCACATATGGAATATGTAGCAGTATCTATTGAATTCAAGGAATATGATTTCAAACTCTCCGTGCTCTAGTGCACATGCACACGTCCCCATAAGTTGTAAATAGCTGTTATCACTTGTTAGGATAACTTAATTAAACTTGCTTATTAAAAACCTTTAATTCGTTAGTGATAAAATCGTGATTAGTACATTTTCCTGCTAGGTGACCTTCTAATTTAATAGAAAATGAATTTTTAAATGGAGAAAAATGCCTGTGGCAGAGATTTTGTGCTAGTGAATAGAGTTTGCAATACACATAGGGATATATTTGAGCCTAATTAGTAAGGGTGCAAATGAATTTTTATTTCATACACCAGAAGTGTCATTGATGAACCACGATGAGGAATTTGAAATGCATTCAGATTGGCAGTGTGGGACTGAAATCTGTGGGAAAATCACAAGCTAATTCATTGATTGCCCCTTGGAAATTACTGCTGTTAATTGTTAGGTAATTAACATGGAGCTACAATTATATTGGCCTAAGGGGGTGATTAATGTTTCAACATGTCACATTAGTGGAGGCTGGATTTTCAAAGCTTTTCTTTTCACATGGTTTAGGAGACAGATGGTATATTGTATATGGATTTTTTTTAAAACTAAAGTTTATGCTGAGAGCAACTGTGTGAATTTTCTGTTCTTGAGCCTCCTTTTATAGGTAAGAATTTTAACATAAGTATTTGATAACTTTTTGACATAATGTAATATTTGCTATCACTACCCCTCTACCTAAAAATATATTGTTAATAGGAAAGTTATGCTAATTTTATGTATTGGTATAAAATCAAAACTGTCTTAAATTTGAGGAGTTGGCATTTTTCTTTTTGACAGGTCTTAAATTATTTAGTGATGGCAGGCAGAAAAAGAATTGTACAGCATCATATTTATAACAATCAATATAATTTAAGCAGAAACCAAATAAACCATGCTGAACAAATACATTTAGTAACAGTAATATGGAGTACATTAATATCTCTATCTTTCAGCATCTCACTACCTCTGTCACCTTTTATCCCCTTAAATTTCATTCCCAGTACTCCAACCCTATTTTAGCCCCATTCATTGTGCCATGGATTTTTCAGAATTATCCTATCAAGCTACATTGCTCCCTAAATATCAAAGCCCAAAATGAATGGGTAGAATGGATCAAATCAATTGCTTAGTTAGAGAAGACCTATGCAAAAACAACATTACTCATTACAAAGTTAGCTTGGGATATTACATTAGGTATTAAGGATTTGCCTATGCCAGTACTTTCTATCTTAATATCATGGTTTGTTAAACCAAGTTTGGGGTGCAGCTATCTAGTGATAAAAATAACTATGAAATAACCATATCTAAACTATAGTTACTTCTACAATTGAGAAAATCATTTTTTATTCTGAAAAATTAATTTTATTTGAAGATTAATCAACCCTTTATTGATCCCACACGTGCAGACATGGATTTCTAGAGCATAATTTTGTAGCGCATCTGTTTTCATCTGAAATGGTTAAAAGTGTTTTCAACGTATTTTGATTTTTAATAAAGTAAATGTGGTATGTTAGCTCTGGTAAAAAGATATATTCAATACTAAAACCTAAGTGAGTTCCAAAAAGTTCTTAAGGTCTCCAAAGATGGCTTTAAAAAAATCCAATTAGGCATATTATCTAAAAAGGCGGAATGGATTTCTACAAGTTCAAAGAACAGCTTCTTTTATAATGTTTGTTCTGTGAAAATTTGAGACGTCATCTTTCTTCGTAGCCCCATACTGAGGTCTTTGTTATGACTGCAGTCTCTAGCTTTTATATTGATTTGTACTACTTCAACAAATGACAGAAATCTTTATTATCTACAGCTGAGCCATCTATTAACTTTTAATGTCCATTAAAACAAAACAAAAAATGTACAAAAAAACCCAAAAAACCAGGACTTGTACAAATGTAGCCTTTAAAAGGAGAGGATTACTGAAATCTTGATTTTAGACAACCCTGTACTCAGATCTTCCTGCGTTTCTTTTATATTCAAAATCATTGCAGATGTTCAGATGCCTCTTTTACTGCCAAGTTGACATTTCACCCCAGCTCCTCTTTTCTTTGCTTATTAGAATTTTACTCCACAAAAATGCTTTTTATGCTGCAAATATCAGACTATGTAGTGAGGCTAAGTTAGGTGCATACATTTTTATTGGAGGAAAACTTTCATCAAATGTCTCTTTTCATTCTGTTTTAATATCAGGTTTAAGGTGAAACAATGGATTCTGACTTTGATTAGAAACTGTAAGCAATAAGTCAAAATTTGCATTTGAAAGTTCCCTAAAAGAAAATGAAGGGTAATCTCTACTTGACTTGAACAGTAGGGGTCACTCTAATTCTTTAAAGATAAAATGATAGGAAGATTATTAGCCACAAATGAGACTGTCCTTAAAGCTACTTTAGGGGAGCAGAAATGTCTTTTCTAAATTTAAAGATCAATTAGTAAACGACAAATTTGTTATACTAGTATATACTATACACACACACACACACATCCCTACACCTACATATACAATTAAGTAGTTTAAATTTAGGACTGTGGTTATCCTTAATTAGGCTTTGTTGATGTTTTAGAGATACTGTGGTTTTAATTCCTGAGTTGTCATTTGCCATATATCCAGGACTTCAAGAAATCCCTTGACTCACCCACTTCATGAATGTTATTTGCACTTTGCTATTGGTTCTTGTTATTTCACCCTAATTGTAGCAATCTCCTCCTCCTCCTCTTCCTCCCCCCCCCCCGCTCCTCCTCCTTATTATTAATATTATGGGTGAATAGTAGTTTTAAAATTGTTTAAATTTATGTATGAAATAAAAAATTTGAAATTTTGTTATGAATACCAATGTTGGTTCATCATTCTTGGTGATTAGTCCAGTCTAAAATGTAGACAAAATGGACCAGTCATCAAGAATGGCAGGACACAATAAAATTTGTCATTTTCAAGTCAGTTATTATATGGTCCCAAGCCTTTGAGGAGCTCAAAGTGTGGTGGGAGAGAAGATATGAAAATAACCATGACAATCTTTTTAAATGAGGTCTGTACTAGAAATGAGAGCCAAGAGCAGGGGAAGAAGAGAGGAAAAACTGAGCCTGTCAGTATGAATCAGCAGTGGTCTCCCAGCCAGAGCGGGCTGGAGTATTTCAGGAGCACAGGTCTTTGAGGAAGCGAGTAAACCCAGAGGGATTGGGGCTCAAGGTTCATCATTACGATATTATATTTGACGGGAAGGGTCATGACAATGAATGGGCATGAAGTTCATCAAGGATTTGGTGCACTTTGTTTATTAATTTGTAGTTAGTTCGATGCGAATTGATGATCTGGCACTGCAAGATTTCATTCTATTTAAAAAAGAATACCATCTTTAGCTGTTTATTATCCAAAAATGACTTTTCAAAGGTCAAGTTAGACAATTACTCTTTATTCATGAATTGAACACACATTTATTAAGTGCCTACTATAGGCAAGGCATGGTTTTAAGTGTTAGGTGAACGGGGATCAACAATATAGGTCAGAAGACTTCTCTCACAGTTTACATTCTGGAGCTAGGAGATGCACGGTGGAGAAGAAACATGGTTGAGTTGATGTAAGACAGTGCCAAGTGCTGTGCAGAAAGCACGGTGCGGGGCGGGGTGTGACTGGGAGAGCAGAGCCACTGTGCACAGCTCAGGGAGAGAAGGTCTCTAGAGAAGGAGGCAAATGAATGTCACGTGGATGATGAAAAGCATCCTAGCTAAGTGGGGATTTGGAGGACCCCCATTTAAAGAAGAGAGGATAGTAAGTAAAAAAAGGCATTTGAGAAAAGGGAACCCTCATGCACTGTTGGTGGGAATGCAGATTGATGCAGCCACTGTGGAAAGCAAGTATGGAGTTACCTCAAAAAATAAAAAAAGGAACTGTCTCTTGAGCCCACGATTCCACTGCTGGGAATTTATCCAAAGAAACCTAAAACACTAATTCAAAAGAATATATGCACCCTTATGTTCATTGCAGCATTATTTACAATAGCCAAGATTTGGAAGCAGCTTGAGTGCCCATCAGTAGCTGAGTGGACAAAAAAGCTGTGCTACATTCCCACAGTGGAATACTACTCGGCTGCGCAAAAGAAGGAACTTTTACCTTTTGCAAGGGCATGGAGGGACCTGGAGAGTGTTATGCTAAGTGAAGTAAGCCATTCAGAGAAAGACAAGTACCATATGACTTCACTTATATTTGGCACCTAATGAACAAAATAAACAAAACAGAAACATTCTCATAGATACAGACAGAGAGCAGACTGACAGCTGTCAGAGGGGAAGTGGGTTGGGGGACTGGGCGAAAAAGGTGAAAGGATTAAGCAAAAAAAACAAAACATATATATACCACCTAATAGACACACACACACACACACACACACACACACACACACACACACACACACATACACACACACCCCATTTGAGACAACGTGGATGCATTTTGAGACTATCATGCTAAGCAAAATAAGCCAGACAGAAAAAGTAAAGAGCCATAAGACTTCACTCATATGTGGGTTATAAAACTGAAAGCAACAAGTGGTGGTTACCAGAGGTTTGGAGTTTAAGGGGAGGAGTAAAGGGGTCAAATGTATGATAACAGAAGAAGGTTTTACTTTGGGTGGTAGGCACCCAATGCAATATACCGATGATGTATCATAGAATTGTACACTTGAAACCTGTATCATCTTATTAACTAATGTCTCCCTCAATAAATTTAAGTTAAAAAACTTGAAAGCATTTTAACATTAAACATTTTGAGGATTGCCATAATGATTTCTCTTCCCCACTTGGAGGCAGATACACAGTGAAGCCATTTTGACTATAGAATCTGGTGTCCATCTGATTTGAATTTAAAAATCTGCTCAATCTCTCACAGTACCTTTAGGCATATTATTTAATTATCCTGACCCTCAGTGTGCCCAAAGTATAGGTGGTTTATAAATAGAGCTTACCATACCTTCTTCTGAGTCATCTCTTCTGCGGTATGGGACAGTGCCACTTACCAAGCCAGTATGGGTTTTTTGTTGTTAATTCTCAAAGAACAAGTGAATTTAACTTTGCCATTAACTCTTTTTTCACATTCTTTTTTTTTTATGTAATCCTTACCTGAGGATATTTTTCCATTGATTTTTAGGGAGAGTAGAAGAGAGAAAAACAGAGAAACATCGATGTGAAAGAAACACATAGATTAGTTGCCTCCTGCATGAGCTCTGACCAGGGTCTGGGCCGGGAAAGAGCCAGCAACCACGGTACATGCCCTTAACTGGAATCAAATCCAGGGCCCTTTGGTCTGCAGGCCGACGCTCTACCCACTGGGAAAAACTGGCTAGGGCCTTTTTTCACACTCTTAATTCAAAATAAGATAGAGAAGATCAATATAGAGTAAAAGTGATCAGTAGGAAGGGAATATGTTATTTGTTGTCAGTTATTCCTAATTAATTCTTAATAATTCCTAATGTCATTGTTAATTTGTAAAATAAAAATCCAACATATTTCAGGTTTGTGTAAGAATGATTATGCTTGGGATAAATAGCATTGTAGATTTGTCCAAAAAAATTTTAAATTAAGGAACTGCCAAAATAGACTATTTTTCTAGGCCAGCCAATTTTGACCGAGTCTTTTAAAATCATTTAGCTAGCTCCTGTTGTCATCGCTTTACCTCTGGTTTATTTGTAGACGTTGCGTCTAAATAAGACTTGTCTTATCCCATGACTAAAACATTTCCTTTGGCTCTCGCATTTCCAACAATCCTGTTCTTAACTTTTCTCCCTACTTCTTTTGTTGACAATATATCTCTTACTATTGAGACTCATTGCCGATTCCTAAGCCTCTTCTTCAAAATAAATCCTCTGACCTTCTTTTTCTAAAATCTAATGACCAAAACAGACTTCTCACCAGCCTTCCAAGTAATCTTATCTTTTCTGTCACGGACTGTATAAATCTCCTCCTGCCACAGGCAAACTGACTTCAGTCATGTTTTGTGAATATTTACCACAGAACCTCCTTGTAAAATGGCGTCCAGTCGACTCTCCTTTTCTGTTTCCCACATAACTTCCTCCTGCCTCTTTCTTTAATTAGCCTAACAGTGTATATCTGGACTGTCCCCAGGGTTACATAGGTAAACATGCTTATTCGATGGCCTTGATCTATATTTCATACCTCTCTGTGCATAAAATAAAGAGATAAATGTTATTGCAGAAAGAAACCTTACCAATAGTGTAATTTAATCTTTATTTTACACAAGAAAATTGAAACATGAGTAATTAAGACCCAGATCTGCATTATTCTCACTCTACTTTCTTGGCAGTTCACAAAAGATCCTAAAGGGATGGCATGCGGGCTAGCTAGCTCCAACAGCAGCTGGGCTCTCTTTGGCCCTGGTGGAGACATTTACATATCATTAGATGTTTCCTAACTTTAATGTTCTGAGATTTCATATAAAACTCTGAATTTCCAGATTCTCTTAGAAGTCAGATTATTTGGTAATATTGGACTCTCATGACTAAATGGTGATACTTGGTTACAGTTTAGTAGAAGCAGCTGCATTAGAGAGTGTGGCCTCGCAAGAATTTGAAATTAGTCATTCTTTTTCTATACCCAAGTGATTTCCACTTGAACTGATAAACACTTAAAATATTTGGCCCAGGTCCCACATTATTGCATCAGCATACCCCTCAGAGGTATACTGTTGACCTGTAGGTGTACAAAGGCACAGTAGTGGGACAGTGAAATTGCACAAGCATGTTCAAGAGTTGTCTGTGTATAAGGCATTGAACTAGGCACTGGGGTCCCGCTGACAAAGGAAACCATCCTTAGAGGACTTGACTTGATTATAAAAGTGGATTTAAATATCCTCAAGAGTGGGTGCTTATTTTCATCAAAACTGTAGACAACCAGCCCAGGATATGTTTAATGTTATCAATACGACATAATCATAAAGCATAAGGTTTTTTTAAAATTTTAATCGAATTTATTGGGGTGACATCAGTTAATAAAATTATATAGGTTTCAGGTATATGATCCTATATATATATCATCTGTGTTTTGTATTGTGTGTTCACCAAAGTCGTCTCCTTCCATCACCATTTATCCCCCCTTTACCTTCCTCTATTAATTACCATACTATTGTGTCTATGAGTTTTTTTGTTTGTTTCTTTGCTTAATACCTTCATCTTTTTCCCCAGCCCCAACCCTCTTCCTCTCTAACAGCTGTCAGTCTGTTTTTGATATTTATGAGTCTGTTTCAATTCTGTTTGTTTATTTTGTTCATTAGATTCTACATATAAGTGAAATTATATGGTATTTGTCTTTCTCTGACTGGCTTATTTTACTTAGCATAATACTCTCCAGGTCCATTCATACTGTTCTAAAAGGTAAGATTTGCTTCTTTTTTTTACAGCTGAGTTGTATTCCATTGTGTAAATTAACCACATATTTTTTTATCCACTTATCTACTGATGGGCACTTGAGCTGTTTCCAAATCTTGGCTATCTGTATATATATATATATAAAAGCCCACTCAACTGACCGACCGGCCAGTAGCTATGATGCACAATGACCACCAGGGAGCAGACACTCAACGCAGGAGTTGCTGAGCAGCAGTGACTTGGCAGCTGCGGTTCCGAACCAGAGAGGAGGGAGATTGATTCCAGGGAGTGTCACCCAGGAACCGCCCTCTTGCAATCCAGGTCCCCTTGGGAGATATCAGAGAGCCAGTTTCCACCCAATCCCCACAGACCAGTCCCAGGGACCCTGCTGGTGCACAAATCCGTGCACTGGGCCTCTAGTTGTAAATAATGCTGCAATGAACATAGGGTACATAAATTCTTTTGAATTAATGTTTGGGTTTTGAATTAATGTTTGGGTTTATTCCCAGAAGTGGAATTGCTGGGTCATAAGGCAGTTCCATTTTTTATTTTTTGAAGAAACTCCACGCTATTTTCCACAGTGGCTGCATCAGCTTACAATCCCACCAACAGTACATGAGGGTTCCCTTTAATTCTGACCCATGTTCCTTGTTTGCTGATCTGTTGATCACAGCCACACTGACAGGTGTGAGATGATATCACTGTGGTTTTCATTTGCATTTCTCTTGAGGATTTGTGGCCTTGAGCATCTTTTCATATGCGTATTGGCCATCTCTGTGTTCTCTTTTGAGAAGTATCTATTCAGGTCCTTTGCTCATTTTTAATTTGATTATTTATATCTTGGGTGTTGAGTTTATAAATTTTGGATATTAACCCCTTATCAAATGTACCATTGGCAAACTTGTTCTCCCATGCCGTGGGTATAAGGTTTCTTTCATCAAAGGTACCATGTAAAGCAAACAATATTAAAAGTAATCAGCCAAAAATAGTGCAAACAATAAAACTTTATTAGACTATTTGTCCATTGGTTATTATCCATTTCAGATGAGTATTCCTACTGATAATAACAAACAGAGGTGCTTCCTCCTTTAATGGTATGCCAACATTTCATTTTGGAAACGTATAGGTTCTTAGAATTGTACAGAATTTGTAGATCACGTGGCAAGCCCATGGACATTGCTCTGGCTAAACTAGAGTATAACTGAAGGCTAACAAACCAGCTTTTTATTAACTAAACAGATGTTATTCACTCACTGTTAGTATAGGCAGACATTTCAAACAATGTTCTCAATTGTGATGATGTGTTTTTGCAATTCTATTCTCACTCTGTTGCTCCCTTACCCTTTGACTGTTGGAGGTGTCAGTCATCTGCCTATGTTATAGGTAGGACCAGTGCCTTAGAAAAAGCAAAGCCATTGTTTGCCACAGGATTTTGCCTTTATTACCAACATAATCTAATTGTTGAGAACACCAGCATCTGGCATCGTTAAGTCTTATCAGAATTCTTTCCCTTGCCATACTTTATCTTAATGATTTTGAGTAAAAACCATAAATGGAAATTATTTTTAATATCCATACTCATTTACTCTCTGGAGCTTAATAATACATGGTTGGAGATGGCAGAGTATAGAAAATACAATACTTTCTATATACCGTTTCCAAACTCAGTGAAATTGTTCAAATAATAGCAATGGAGTGAATTCTGGTTAATACTAGAGATGATGAAAAGACTCCAAAAGGTCAAGGTTCTCATCATTCCTGTTTGTTGTGTTTGGCGAGCCTGATACTTTATAAACCACATCGAAGGACTTGCTCCTTGTCCCAGGAGCTCACAGACTAAATTACACAGGCAAGGACAGTTGTATTAGCCAAGCAGGTGGTTAGCTCCAAAGTAGATACTTTTTAAAACATTTTTAAAATTTTTACCATTTTTTGTTATTCTATATGTTTGTTTCTCATACTTCTGTCTTCTCAAAATAAAGAGGCTAGACCTTGCCTTTGACAAATATCAGAAAAAATTTTCATTTTTGTGAAGAGACTTTGTTTAAGTAAATGTAAAACTAGATTGAATGTGGAAAAGAGGAAGATAGATTGTTACAAGCATGACTAGAAAAATAGGAAGCCATACAAAGTTGGGCTGGAGAGATGAAACTTATAACAAATGAGTCCCCACAGATAAAAGGGTGTTGAGAACTAAGCAGTTGAGAACTGATTTGATAATACACACAAAGCTGATTTGCTCCAAAATGAAAATGATGGTTTGCCAAACTGAATTTATATCTGTCTGGGGGTTGTCCAGTTCTGCCTATTTATGCCCTTCTAACAAATAGCAATGATGACTTTTGGGAAAGTATTTAATAAAATATATTTCCTAGACTTTTTGTTTAGTCCAATCTTTTCTGAAATTTCTCTTGCATGGAGAGTAGCTTGCCCCAGTAATTAGGTAAGCTTGTTTTGGTTTGTTTTGTTTTACTGTTTGTTATAACTTGTAAAAGTTTCATATTTGGTAAGAAAATGAACAGGTTGCATATCTAAATTAAAGGGATATCTTCCAATTCACTTATGCTTTCAAATTATGATTTTTTGGAAGGATTAGTGACTGTAAAATACATAAGCATTTTCTGTTACAGCTGACATCTGGCCTTGCTAAAAATAATAGTTTTGCAATTTCTCTTACATTTAAAATATTTTCTTTCCCTTAATTACTTTAGTTTTTGAAAGAATTGTTCCTTAATTCCACTTTCCAAATTATGACAGGTCATAATATGTAACAGGGATTAAACTAAATGTGTATTAGAAGAGTAAAGAATTCACTGGTGCAAGACTAATCATCATTTAGATTATCAGTAGAAGATGATTAATAAACAATGGATGGCGTGACAAGTTCAGTTGATGCTGTGTTTGGGTAGCCAAATGTTTTAGCTTTTACAAATGAAAAAAAAATCCCTAAGCAGCTTATGGGGGAAAGCAATCATTCAAATTACAAATTTAGGAATTTCAAATTACATACTTCATCAAGTTGAGACTATTGCAATGTACTGAGTAGATTTGGTATAACAGAGTGAAATAATTACTTAGTATTTCAAGTAAATAGGAAACAGTCTCCCTGAACTTGCTCTTTGTTTTCTATATGATTACTTCTATAGATAACTTGGGGGGAAATTGCTGAGAATGTATCCCTGAAAGTATGTTCAAGAGTAAGCATTTATACATATATTTCCTTAGCCAAGAATTTCTTTGGCCAAGATAAAAAATTTTTGAAGTATTACTTTTTTAGAAATCTCTTTTAGAAAAAAGTCTGAAGAGGTGATACAGAAAATAGAAGGAAGATGTATTTTCCTAGTAGATTCTCTTAAATAAAACTGGAAATCTGGCTGAACAGGGTTTTCCAGAAATGGTCTGCATGTGTGCACTTGAATTTAAAAATCTTACCATTATACTCTATTACATATACTAAACCCATTTTAATTTTTTAAGGATAATTAAGAGTAAAAACTGTGGTTGGACAATCTGGACTCAAACCCTAGTTTACCACTTAAATTATGATGTTGGACAAATTATTAAGTTTTTCAAGGCACAGTCTTTTTATCTGTATACACCTACCACATTATCACTGTTTTTGTAGCAATGACAGAAGGGTATAAAACATTTAGATTTATGCTTAAGATATATAATGCACCTAGTTCATAGTAAATATAGGTTCTTTTTATTATTATTATCAGAGTAATTTTTTTTATTTGTTAATATGTTATCATTTTAAGTCCTACTCAATTATCTCAGACCCTCGAAAGAGTACAGAAACTGTCTTGGTTCATATTCTGTTTTTAATTCCATAAAACCAGGCTTGAAAAATCAACACTATTGTGAAACACAAAAGTATTTCTAAGTGAATATGCCATGGGTGTCCTCCCTCACCTCCTACAAATACTTCATTAAAGTCTAGGTTTCAAGGTAGCTGTTCGTGGGAATTAGTTAGCAGGTTAGGTTACTTGCAATTTTAATATTAGCCTCACTGGCATCATGTACTTTCTATGGCCATTGTGAGAATAATGAACTTTTCTGGAGTTCCATTACACCCTATAATGCTATGAAAAATTATGGAGATTTCCATGGGTGTTGAAAGAAATTAAGAAATCATTATCGCTCAAGTCTGGACTCTGAAATAGGTGACATATTGCCAGTCATCCTTATCTTTGGGGGACTTAATATGGCTAAACTTTACTTATGTGATAATGTTAATAATACTACTCTAGCAATAACTTGTTACTGCAGGATAAATATTACTGGAATGCCAAATGGAAAATCTAGCTCTCTGGGAAGGGGACAGCATTAAAATATTAATGTCACAAATTGCAGCAGGGACTTAATAATGAAGAGGAGCTATTACTGTTCTTAATATTGAATCTATGAAATTAAATGAAAGTAAACCCATTCAAATTAAAGGCTCTGAAACTGTGTGTTGGGTAAAAAGGACTCTGAGTTCTGAAGCTGTGTGTTGGGCAAAAAGAATTGCAGATTAATCCAGATAATTTATTTATTTTTGATATCTTAAAGTTTGTCATATTGTCCTCTAATATACTCTTCTGTTGATATTAAGGCCTCAAATACTTCCTTTTTAAAAAAATTCAGTTTCTTTGCTTTAAGAAAGCAAAATAGCAATTCATTCTTTTAAGTGGGTCTCTATAGGAGAAGGTGAGGGCCAATTCCTACCTGTATTCTGTTGACATTTTCTTCTGGCTGACAACTTAATAAAGGAATGATGGTAGATTAGGGGAGACAGGCTAAAAGAGACTTTCTGAATTGACACTGCTATATTTTACACAAAATTTATGGCACAACACTGAGTAGATATAGCTTTGAACATATCTTTGCAATTTGAAGCAGATATATATTGCCACCTTGAAACTTGTGTGAAGTTAATAACTAATAATTCACAGATGGTTTTTAAACCACTTCTATATAAACAAGAGGAAGAAATACAGGCAGGCAGGGATATGAAAAAAGGCCTACAAAATCATACAGGATATATGGATGGGTAAGCAAATTCTTATCGTTTAAGTATTGGGGTTGACCTCTGTTAGAAGTCCATACCCTTCATGAGAAACCGGATTTTCACATTACTGTTTAAATCTTCGGCAGCCTTAAGTGTCCATCAGTTCTCCAGCTGTACCAGGGAAAGTTTACCTGCTGCAGCAGGTCCTCACAGAGAAGGCAATTCATAAATATGTTTAATGAATATATGTATTGTTGAATCAATTACTAGTGGGAAATTATCATGTATTCATTTAAAATATTTATGAAATTCTAATGCTATCCCAGGCACTAAAATATAAAGAGTAAAATAATCAACCAATATTCTTGGATAGTTGAGTTACTTGATGTTAGTTGGTATTCATGTCAGTATTAAATGCTTACTTTCTTACTGTTTGGGTTACAGTACCTTCAGCAAACTTACGTGATTGAAAACTTTGGAACCACTCCATCCCTTTGTCTAAGCACCACAGTGAGTAAATGGTATGGTCATCATTTGAAGCCAGGATGTTCTATCATCAAGTTCAGGCTCTTCCCAATTATGTCAAACCATCTCCTACACAGATAGCCCTGCATTAGGCACTTTCTATACATTTTGTGTATGTGTTTATAGGTACTTTATAAACATAGACATGTTTAATTTAATTATCCCCAAATCTTTTTTGAGGTGATTTGAATAATATTATTAACTCTATTTTATGGATTAAGATATAGAAGAAATGTCTAAAGATTCCAGACAGACCTTTATTCAACCCCAACCCCACCCCATCCAGTCCCAACTGTCTCCAGCTGGAGAACAATTTAGCTGTGACTGGCTACACACCAATTTTCCCAGCATCTGTGGGGATTAGTGTCTTAGACCTCAAGGGGTGGTCTGGGCAGGACCCTAGAGCATCCACTACATCATTTAGAGCCTATACATTCTCCAAGTTCAGCTCAGTTATTATTTTCACATGGAATTCTCTTCTGGTCCCCATAACTGGTGGTCAAAACCTCTTTTACAGGCTCTCAGGACACCATGTACCTTCACTTTGTAGTATTTATCAGAGTTGCAGTCATTTTATTTGTGAGCTAATTTAATTGTCTGTCTTCCATGCTAGTTCTCACATTCCATTAGAGCTTGGGTAGTGACTGTTTTTGCCCAACATTAGATCCCAGAGGCAAGTCCAATGTCACGTACGTGGTAAAAGGATAGGAGTAGAAAGGACTGGCAAGAGCCCAGCAGGGCACAAACAAAACAAATCAGGGTCTTTTACACAGGACTACTGGTGTCAACAAAGTGGAAACCTTTTTCCTACACCTTGACTTGAACAAGATGGAAGAGGCCAGAATGAGGACACTCGCAATAAGAACCACAGGCATGGGGTAGCCAGAGTCCTACATTTTATCTCTGTTGGGACTGATTCTGGAACTGGTCCTAGTAATGGATAAAGTGGGCAGGGAAAAAGAGGTACGGCCTACTGTTGGAGTGGGCGTAAGTCACTGTATGGAAACTCAGGCGGACAGTGGCTCCACATGCAAATAAACTTCTTCGTAATTTCTGGACACAACATCTCAGATCACTTACCTCTACAAGTCATCCTGGTCATGAGAAAAACCTCGCGTGGCTTCTGCTTTCTCTCTTTTTCAGAGCTCACAATAAATGAACTGTGTCTTTTTCCAGATTTCCTAGAAACTTCTACAGGTTGCAACTCAAGGTTATTGTCAAAACCAAGCATGGAGGACAATCCTTCTAGGGACCCCTCTAGGCTGTGCTAGTTTTTCGAGAACATATTTGAGCTTTCCTAGAGTTGTACTGCTATGTAATGATTGTACTATTGCTCTTGTGTCACTATGCAGTATCCTATAACTAGATACTCATTTGATTCATTTTCCTTTGTCATCAGGCAGACCACCATTCTGTTTATATTCCACTAATTAAGACTGGATTATCCTATTATCTATGGGTGCTTCTGCAAAAGTTTTAATTGTAAAAGAGCCCCCTCATCCTAAACTCTCCAGAAATCATGCCCCTGTTCAGAAGAGAAATGAATGTCTGACTTTGATGGAGCAAACCTATGTGATCTGAGTCAGAGAACCTGAGAAACTTCTTTAATTACAGAAAATGTTCAATATACTCTAAGCCAGTTTAATTTGGTGTAGATTAGAACAAACACTTCCTTTTTATAACAAATATTTTGAAATAATCCTTACTATTCTGAAATAAAATTCATTCATATATTATCAAAACACATGATAAATCAAAATGAATTAGTTTACTATCTTTATTATAAAGAGGAATAAGAGAAAATAATATATATAAAAGCCTAAGTGACCGAAAGACCGAAAGACCAGTCGACCAGTCACTATGACCCTCACTGACCACCAGGGGGCAGATGCTCAACACAGGAGCTGCCCTCTGGTGGTCAGTGCGCTCCCACAGCCAACCTCCCACAGTCCCACCCCCTGCCAGCCCTGATAGGGCCAGCTGGCCCGGGGGAGGGACCATAGGAGGTTTGCCAGCTGGCCCCAATGGCCCCGATCAGAACCCCCATGGACCCTTCCCCTGGCCAGCCAACCCCCTGCAGCTCCTCCCCCTGCCAGCTAACCTCCTGTAGCCCCTCCCTTCAGCTGGCCAACCTCCTGCGGCCTCTCCCCCCGCCAAATAACCTCCTGTGGCCTTTCACCCAGCTAGCCAACCTCTCTCAGCCCTGAGCACCAGCCAGGCCAAGGGACTCCAGCCGTGCACGAATTTGTGCACTGGGCCTCTAGTCTTTAATAAAATAATGTATTTTTAATTTCCAAAAGCTTGGTCATGACCATAATGAGAGACAGGTAGTCAGTAGAAATACTCTGTCTTACAGACCAAGACTACACAGCCATGTTTATTGACAACTCAGATATCATGTGCAGCCTTGCCTTTAATCACCTGTCATTTGAAATGGTGATTAATTCTTGGTAAAACTCCAAGTAAGATAAAGTCCAATCTTCCTTTGATTTGCATGGTACATACATTTCTGGAAATTCAATGTATGTTAAAACCTGCCCCTTCGCCCCATACTTTGAATTTATATATCAAGTAGATCTTATTTCTAAGCTAAGTTTAAGTGAGCTCTTCATATATATAAACACCTGGTAGAACATTTAAAAACTGTGTGCACCTATATTACATTGCAGGACATCAGAGATCTCAGACCACAAACACATAAGTGGCATCATTGTTACAACCCAGAATATCTCTATAGGTTTCAAAATTGCTTCTTGAAAATAGTGGTTGAGAACCATTCTTTTAGAACCTCTGAGATCCCTTTTGGTTCAAGGCATGTACCCGAATTGTCTATCCAGAGGGGATCAGCTTTACTGGTTGCAAGAGATCCTTGCACCCATAATCTCAACAAATAGCCTTTGTACAGACAAACATGTGCATGAGTGTGTATTATACAATAAGAAAATTGTTGGGTAATTTTCAAATGATTATAGTAGATACTGTTATAATTTATAAAGTAATATTAAATCTAAAATCTTTTTAATATCTGTGCCAAACTTTTTTGATTACATATTGTATTAGGTCAGAATTAATCAAAGATTCATCTGTTATCATGTAGAGGATCATGAAAATTCATGAAGTACAAAGGGAACCTCACAACCAGAATTATTATATGTGTTGACATGTGAGTAATAATTATAAAGAGAAAGTTGATTTGCTATCAATAAAGTAATAAAGATAATAATATCAAGATGAGGACCGGAATAAAAAGTGGAGAATCACACTATAATGGCCACAGTTTTTAACAGATAAATGGAGGCCATGCAGTAGCAGGTGACAAGTTACTTAGGAGGTATATCAGCAGCTGAAGTGTCCCGAAGGCTGTCAGAAATGCTATTGATTAGTCAATGATCGATTTTTATCAATGTTAGTAGGGTGAAGAGGCCAAATTGCCTTCTTCCCTCTCTTTTTTTAATGCCCCATTGCCCTCACAACTTATGGATACACTTAAGGGTTTAAAAACTAAGCAACTCATGAGTTTTAATAAAATCACTATATTTGCTAGCAAATATATGAAGCCGCTTAGTTGGTTTGGGTTGTGTCAAAAAGGTGACAAGTTGATTAAGAGAAGCTTTACATACTAACTGCTTTTAAATACTATTGAGTGTGTATTTTGTAATACTGTCTATATATTTAGCTTATTTTAGGTGCAAATTATTCTGTCACAGAAGTGTCATCTTGCCCATTTCCAGATAAGAAAAGCAGAGTCTCAAAGAGCTGTCTTACTCAAGGTCACACACTTAAGTGTGCCAAGAATTCTATTGACCTTAACACTGCATCAGAGTGACTTGATTTGGGGTAACCTCTAACAGTAAAAAGGAAGTTCTGAGGTCTCTCATCTATAAAAAAAGAAAAACATATTAATTGAAGCCTATCTTAAAAGCTGATCAAGTTTGAAAGTTCAATTGCTAAGACTTTTATTTTCAAGTTCTTCTGTTTCTTTTTTTTCACTTTCCGGATGTACCCCCGAAAGCAAAGACAGAATGCAAAAAAGATGGACAACATGCATATTTCATAATAAACATTTTAGTAATGATTTTAAATCTAGGCTGTGCAATAATACATAAATGTAAATAATAATAAAAATAAAACAATGGAAGTTGTTAGAGCTAGTGTCAATTAAGCCATGTCTAATCAAATAAATGGAGATTTGTACATCAGTGAATGGTCATTTTTAAAGATTATGATCATTTCTTTAAATTGACAACAGTTGAGTCAACAGAAAATAAAATGAGGAGGTGTTGCCAGGTTTACTTCATAAACATGCTGAAGATTTAATTCTGCTAAAGTAATTTTTTAGACTTTATTTCTGTAGAAACAGTTGATCCCATTTTTAGTCCTCTCAGCTCTTAAATGGACAAATAGAAGTACTTCTACAGCTAGAATCATGTAGAGGAAATATTTATACTCAGCCCTGAAATCTTTCAAAGATGTTTGCATGGAAAAACAAATAGAGATGTGAGAGGCTGGATCTGAGTTAAGAAGGAAGTATTTTATTTTCCAGAATCTAGTTCAAAGCAATTACATTTGAACTTGAGTGTGTGTCAAGAATAGTGAGTTTTAACTTACTTCCAAATAGTCCCAAGTTTATATTATTTTTGTTAATATTAGATTAGTTAAATGCCTATCTTGCATTTTTTAAATTTTAATTTTAGGGTATATTTTGTAAATGTTTTTGAACCTGCATTTCCCCCTCAAAAAACTTTGCCTTTAAAAATATTTTTTTTTAAGAGAGAGAGAAACATCAATGAGAGAGACTCATTGATCCGCTGCCTCCTGCATGCCACATACTGGGTATCGAGCCCACAACTTGGTCATATGCCCTGAAGGGAATCGAACCGTGACCTCCTGGTTCATAGGTCAATGCTCAACCACTGAGCCACGCTGGCTGGGCAAAGAACTTCTGTCTTAATCTCTCAACCAGTTCACAGAAATAGAATGTTATATAAGAATATTTTAGCTGATCGATGTTTCTCTCTCATCGATGTTTCTAGCTCTCTATCCCTCTCCCTTCCTCTCTGTAAAAAAATCAACAAAATATATTTTAAAAATAATATTTTAAAGTTATATTACTTTTATAATTTAAAGGATCATTAGCTTGGTTGGTATTGAATAGATACAGCTATTGAACAATTTCTGTTGATCATAAACAACATAACAGAACGTATGTTTCTCCGTGTTACATTTTGTCATCACCTCCAGTGCAGGATTTTAAAATCAGGCCTATTTGTATTCTCCTGTTTCTCTTAGTAGTAGTCTTTTTTGTATGAATGACATCACCCTAGTTTCCAGCTGATTTTCAACTTCCCTCTCTGATTTCCCGTTGCCTTTTATTTAGTTACCTCCAGGTCCTGGGGCTCCTTCCTTCACAGTGACTCCCAGCCAAGCTCTCTCCACTCCAGATCACAGCTCCTAAATATAGATTCCAGAATAGCTTCACCAATATTGCACATCATCCAAAGTTAATTTCGCTAGAACATGATACTGATTTGCTCAAAATGCAATGTGCAATTATTTCCTATTGAATAAATTCTAAAGAACTTAGCCTGACATGCAATTCCCATTCTAAATTGTTCTCTAATCATTTCAACGTCATCTGTTCCTCCCTTTATTTCCCTTTAGTTCCGTATTTTGTTTTGAACATCTAGAGCTTTCCTAATTTCTGTGAGTTCATTCATGCTCTTTGGTCTACCTGGAACTTTGTCTAGCTTTCCACCTCCACATCTAAATTTGGTATATCATTAAATGTCACCCACAATGCCAATAATTTCCTGATTATCCCAGCCAGATGTGAGCTCTTCTTTTTCCCAAATTCTAGCATATTTATTCTCTACACCCCTTTTGGGGCACTTGGCACCAGGAACATTCAAGAGATTTTTCCAAGGTTATCTGCCACTATCTAGTGGCAGAACGCAGATGTTAGGTCTCCTGAGTCTGTGTATGTCATTTATTCCTAATCACAATAATTTACTATTTTAATTACTTGAACTTTTACTATGTGGATAGACACAAGCTTGACTGCCTGTGCTTCTGAGAGTAGTCACATTCACACTAAATGAGAAGAAGAGCCTCACAGCATTGGGGGTCCAGCTGGGATGCCCACCCAGAACTGCAAAGCCAGCATTCGGTGTGACCAATTCCCAGGCCATCTTGCGTTCTCTTGTGAAGTCAAACTCATTACTGCTTAGATTGGTTCCATCCTTAGCATTTTATGAGATCACCAGAGGTAAATTTTTTTCTCAGGGTTGTCTGAGAAAAATTTTAACAGATGTCTTACTAGAACTGTTTTTAATCAACACAGATGATGATTTGATTTCATGTCTGCTAATGAATCACTTGACTATACACTGCTCAGGATGGGAACAGTATAATTTTCATCTGTGTTCCCATCAGTATATGGATAAGTATAAAGCTCCGGCTGGGATAATTTGATGTGTCTTTTGGCTCCTTCCAGCTGCGAGGCAGCATGAGGCAGTGAAGGCTACAACATGCTTGGTTTTCCACTGCCGGTCTCCATGTGTGTTTCCATCGTTCACACAGTTGTAGGTGTACAAATGACCGCCTCAAGGACTTCCTTGAGCACTTACACTCTTTGGAGGTGCAAATGCTTCCTGGAAGAGAAAAATCCTACCTTCCCATGGCAGAGTAAAGTGGAATTAAAATTAATGTGTATGTGTATTCACACCAAAATTCTATCAGAGAAAGCTAATTGAGCTTTCTGTGACTGACTAAATTTATTTGCATAACTGCCACAGTATCATGTATTCGAGAATTATTTCAGACTCTGGTATAAAAATAAGTGAGTCTAAAAATCCTGGCTATTTCTTATCAGTTTCTTAAATTCTATAAAGTTTTAAAAGGTACCCGATAGAAGTCTTCATATTTATTAATGCAGCTTTCAGAAATCCAAATTGACTTTCAATTTTTTTCTGCAGTTTGCCAGAAATTCAGTAGTTTAATAACTTAATCATTGCTCTAACTTGATATTTATTTCATCTTCCTTTCCTGAGATATGCAAATATGTCTCTTTGCTAATATCTTTTCTCCATTATCTAGTCTGAAACTGATGCAAAAAAGTCATTAAAATTGATAGCAATATCCACCACTTCAATGAATATGTTACATTTTCCATTTCATGGAGGCCCCATTATCTCGAGCCCTGACTCCTTATTCCTTCTCTACTTGAAAGGATCCTGATTTATCTCCAACTCTTGGGTAACCTTCCTTTCATTTTCTATCCTTAATTTCTTATCATATTTTTTTACACTTTTCACTTCATTCAATAATCTCAGTTCTCCTCTCTGCCTCATGTTTTGTCATGTACATTTTCTTCTTTCTTGGCACTGATTAGTTTTTGGACTCTTCTCCTTTTCCACATTTAGCTTTATTCTAACTAAAAACATATTTATTCCTAGATGATAGGTATTGCCCTGCCCTTGAACGTATTTTAATTTACCTTTCAGCACATTTCATTTCCTCTTCCTCATTATCCTCTAACTCTCCCCCTTTCTTTTTCATTTGGTCGGCATGTATGTCTCTGCTCAAAATTTACTCTTCTATCTGCCTAGTAAAAAAAATCATACTTTTGCTCCTTTTTTTTTGTATTCCTTTGGTTGCTGTGTTGGCCTAACCCGAAATCTATTACTCTGATTTCACTGTCATGTTTTCTTAAACCTGTAATATTATCTCCTGTTACTTAAACTTCTTTTGGAATTACCAAGAAAGCACATTTTCTTGTTCTTTGAAAATGTAAGACAGTATTAAGCAGAAAAGTGGTAAGTGCAGGAAACACTGTGCTGGTGGAATCTTTGTTGAAACTTTCAGCTTTGAACTACATACACAGAAAGCCATTAAATGCTGGGATAATAGAACCTGTCTCACTTCATCCCCTTTGTTTGGCTATCTCTGTGGTTTACCAGTCCCCATAGAATATAGGACCGAGGGGTCTTGAGAGGTCATTTAATCTATTGCTCTATGGCCTGAAGTATGCTTTCCAAGGTACCTTCTCGCTTTAGTTCTTACCACTTTCAGTGATGTTTGGAATGCTTGGTAAATATTTGGGAAGGTTGCAAATGTCATAGAGAAGAAAACTTGTATAGATAGAAATTATAGAAGTGTCGCCTACTGAAAATTTTGAATCAGGGGTTGTTAGAAAAGGCAAAGCATTTAGAAATTGGAAAGTATACATCCCTGTCTCACTACAGAATTTTGGGTACAGGCCACGACAATAGATTTTAGTGGGTTAACCTAATGTTTTATAAGGATGACTATCCTCAAAACTAGTGATAATATGGGTGGGCTTTTATGTCATCTGGCAGCAGTGACTCAAATGTGTTGAGAATCATAAGCCTAACCACTTTCTATACTGTGCTGCCACCCATTTCAGAAGGGATGACCTAGCTTTTTGCTCATCAGATTGATATTCTGAGAAGAAACAGGCATAATATTAGAAGTTATTGCATGAATATAAAGCAGGGTCATTATAGATTCAACTGAACAATAATACTTTTTAAATGAGTCACTTCGATACTAAGAATACTTCTGACTCAGTCTATGATTCATATTATTAAAACGCCATGGTTTTCTAAGACCAACTTTGCAATTGATATTTAGAGAGGTAGGGTGGGGGCGGATTGAATAGCATCAATTGTATTTTATGGATGAAATAGCTGCCAAATTCAGATCTCTCTATATTAGTGGTTCCAATTTTGGGGAGAATTAGTTAGTCTTCAGCCGTTCTTTAATGCTACTGATTCATTGACAAAAATAATAAATAAATTAAAATTAGACCAAATAACAATAACCTGTGCTTTCAATCAAAATGTCAAAATAAATCCTATATCCACTTTTTATTCTTAGATAATTTAAACTCTATAAAATTTTTTTAAAGTCATAATTACTTCAAGAGTTATTAAGAATTTCAGGAGGGGTATGAAAATGACTTAGAATGAATGAATTGACCTCAGTACCAATGCTGTTCAGGTAACTTACTGTGACAGAGGTGTTCACTTAGAGCCATGGTCGGCAAACTGCGGCTCGCGAGCCACATGCAGCTCTTTGGCCCCTTGAGTGTGTCTCTTCCACAAAATACCACGGCCTGAGTGAGTCTATTTTGAAGAAGTGGCGTTAGAAGAAGTTTAAGTTTAAAACATTTGGCTCTCAAAAGAAATTTCAATCGTTGTACTGTTGATATTTGGCTCTGTTGACTAATGAGTTTGCCAACCACTGATTAGAGCCAATCAATTACTGAAATTCAGGGGATACCAATAAATACCCAGTATTTGAGAGTGATTCACAGATAGCAATTAATGAAAAACTGGAGAATATATTAAATTCCCATGTGGAGGCAATATTAAAGCATTTAGATTTTAGGCATTCATATATGTTTGTTATCCATATTAGCATTTTTTAGCTTTATAAAATATTCTAATATAGGCCTTGAAGACATTATTTTAACATGAGCATACTTATTAAAAAATAGTTAATTTATTACAGGAAAGTTTTGATTGAAGAATAATCCAACCTACAAAGAAAATAGGGGAAAAGTCCATGTTTGAATAGTATTTAAGTTTCACTTAAAACAGAACAAAACACAAAACTATTAATAAATCTCCCCCAAAAGTTTTCTAGCATTAACATTTAGAGAAATTAAGGTTAACAATACTGATAATTGATATCTGGCCTGGTAATGAACATACAGCAACTTTAGATACCAAGCTTTGTGTTCATAAATACACTGACTTGGGATAATTCAAAATAATTCCATTTATTTCCTTTTATTACTAGTAGTTTAGATCAGGCCTGATCAGTTCATCACTACATGACTGTGTGAATCTCACTTATATTCTTTGCTGTGTCTGTAGTGTGAGAAAGTGGTATCTACTTTGATGAATTGTTGTAAGATAGAGCTGGAATAATGCTTATATATAAATTATGTAGAACAATAGATGGTACATATTAGATGAACAATAAATTACAGCTTTTCACCACATTGTCATCATTTTTGCTTAAATAATTGTAACTGCTTCTTTGCTAGGCAATGTTTTTCAGTCTTCTCAGAAGCATTCTACATGTAATTTTCAAGTTAATATTCTCCAAATAAAATGCCAATTGAATCATGTCTCTGGTAAATATTGTCTTCTTAATAAATTAAATTTTAACAACTTAGCCTAGTCCTCATATTTCCCTAGGTTGTTGCAATACCCAATTTTTAAACCCTAATGTTTACAGGGGTTTATGTTTCATGTGCAACAACCAAATTGCACGACTTATTATTCCAGAATATACTTCATACATTCTCACCTGTATTCCTTTGTTTACTCTGCCTACTCTAGTATGCTAGGTAGCATCATGGGATCTGTGCTGGCATTTCCCTTTTTGTTCTCAAATCAATTTCCAGTTCTTCCCTTCTTCTGCATCATCACAGAGAACTACATTTCCCAGTTTCCCTGATATGCTAAATTTGGAATAAAATTAACCAATGGGAGGCACTGAAAGAAAACTGGAAGGAAGGAAAAAGTAAGAGTAGTTCTTTTTTTTTTTTTTTTTTTTGTCCCTAAGGCAGAGTTCCTTCATGATCCTTGATTCAGCCAGTTAACCCCTTCCCGTGGTCTTAGATTCTACTGGAGGCTCTGTTTAAGCTAACTACTTAGATTTCCCTTCAACTTTAGGTGAATATAGCTTTCAGAGAAAGATATTTTCAGAAATACCTGTTCTGAGTTGTTGGTTTGAGCATTTCCAATACCTGTATATTCATTGCTCTGTATTCACTCTCCTTAGGTTGAATTTAGAGCAGTTTCTGTTTCCTTACTGGAACATGACTGCCACAGAGTGCCATAGATTTGGCTTTCAATATTGACTTCTCTTAATCTCAGGTTTTTACCATTAACTTAATGGTATTTTGTGGGGATTAAATAAATAGCATGTATGGAAACACATATACAATATCTAGCATACTTGGGTTTTCACTCCTCACTTTCTATGCTATGAATGCTTTAAACACATATGGGCTGAAATTGACTAATTATTGGAATGTAAGGGAATAAAGAAGTGTCTTTGATAATGTTTACTCCGTAGCTACATCTTATTATTTATATCACTTATGCTCTGAAATTGTCTTGTTATTAATTAGAATCTGAAGGTGTTTTAGTTGTAAGTCTATATTAGATACATTTAATGGATTATTAAATAACCATTGTATAACAAATATCATTTTCTAGATAAATGTGGGTCCCATACTGAAAAAAATATTATATGGGTCAGGGGAAGTGTGCCAGGTCAATATGGATGAACTGAGACAAGCAATTCCAAAAGTCCTGAGGGAGACAAGTAATAGAAGGAGGATAGGATTTGTTGGATAAACATTGAGGTCAAGGGATTGGAATAAGGACTCAGAAGGAACTCAACAATGACTGAGCATTTTCTCTTTTTGCTCTCAGTCTGAACAAGGAGCAAAAACCATCTGGGGCTGTTTCCCACCTAGGGAGGCCTTCAAGGTGGGGATCAAAGACCTGCCCTCTTCTCCTATGACAGCTCATGGGGTGGGTTTCTATTTTGATTCTTGAGAAGATTCTGGGGGCATAGATTCAGACCCCATAGTATTATTTTGTTATTTCTTCCAGAACCATGATGACTGTGGTAGTGTTGCTTGTAGCCAGGTATTTATTTATGTCTTCCATTCCTGGGAAGAGTACTTACCAACACATCCTTCACCTTCTGCATTTCAGATATAACAAGCCTGTGAGCGCTCACTGAATAACGTACCCAATTCCAGAATTGACAAAGAGAACAAAGATTGAGTCCATGTCCCCCACATAATAGCCTTCTGCTGTAAGAACCTGGGATCTAGAGAATTTCATCTAAACGTTTCACTTGCGAGGTTTGAAACTAGGACACCTATACTCTACCAGAAACCATTGTAAATACCTTAAATTTCGGTTAAACGTGCTAGGAGAGGAAAGCACTCAACTGTATTGGAAATTGTTGGTGTAGGAGTAACCCAGTTTCCCCAAAGGCTTTTCCATCTGTGGGTTAGATGCAGTGGCTAGAATAAGATGATATACGGGCTAAGCAAAAGCTCTTCTTAATTTGTTGTGACTACTCAACTAAATGTGTTTCCTGTGAGTCAAAGCCTTACTGTCCCCATTACCTCTAATTTTTAACCATTTAATCCGCAGAATATTTTGGAACATTAAACAAAGATATATTAAATATTTGAATGAAACAGCACAAGTTATTTGGTGAGATGGCATCAAATGATCTCTATCAAATAAAATCTTGCTTGTCTAAATTATAGAGTAAGCCAAGCAATTAAAAAAATGTTCATTGCTTCTTAAAAACATATAGGATTTGGAATTTTTTTCTCTCCTAACTACAGCTGTTACCATTGTAATGGAAGTTAACTTAGATTCTTGATATAGGATTGAACCAGGTTACTTTAAACAATAGAAATAGCTTTAGTCAAGTTTTACTTTATTTATTGTTTCTAATGAGCATGGTAAATGATAAAAGTATTAGCCACCAGGATTGACACCTGTAATGAACTATGTATAATATGATGCAGAATTAAATACATGCTATAAGAGAGGTGCTGTGAGAATAGAGCAGAAAGAACAATTGCTTCTAATTAAAGCATGGGGGAAGATCTAATTGGAATAACATTTAAGCCTGGAGTTAGCCCTGGGACAGTTTACCCAGGTTGAAAAGCATAGGAAGAGTACACCAGATTGAGAAAACAACATGAGCAAAGTCCCAGAAGCTGGAGAGTGGAGAGGGTATTTAGAGAAGCACTTGGTGTGGACTGGTGTTTATAATTCTTGGTGGAATGGATAGAGATAAGCTTGGAAATATATTTGGGATATAAATCATAGGATTTGAACTTTGAGCCTATAGTATTTTATTATTTTGGTAGAGAGACATATTTTCAGGGTGAATAGGTACACAATGCTATTTCTCCACTATTTTGGAAAAAAAGGTATCTTGGAAGGTATATTGGTGGGGAGACTAGGAATAGATTAGACAAGGGAATTTTAGTGCTTAGGCCAATGTAATGCAGTAAGAATGGAATGCATGGGTGAACAAGTAAAACATTCCAGAAGTTCAATCTATAAGACCTAGTAACTAATTGTGAGGGTCTCTAGTACACAGAGAAGAAAAACTCAAGGTTTCAGAAGTTCACAGATGAAAAATGATAATATTAATAGACATGTAGACTATAATAAGTGAAAGAAATTTCAAAGAGGGCAAGTAGTTTGATTTTGAACTGGAAATATATGTCAGTACTTATGCATATAATGATTTCTTGAGTCAGAAGTTCAGGAAAGAGGTTGGATTTGTGGCCAAGTCTTGAAAATACAGCAATTTTGATTTAGGTTTTTGTCCTCAGTACTTTGTCTACCTATCTGACACAATCTGTCTGAAGGATTCCCATTCACGCCCACAGGAGTGACTCCCGTATCTCCTAAGTCCCAGACCCAGTCTTTCAGTTCCTACTTTTGCCCCCACCCAGGCATTTGAAAAATATGTTAAACCCAACATCTTCAAAACTGATGTCATCATTTCTATTCCTTCAGTCAGAACTGCTTCTATTCCTGTAGAAATGGCCAGTGACACCATTACTATCAACCCAGACATCAATGACGTAAACTACATCAACGCAAAACAAAACATACATACACAAAGTTGTGAGTCCCCCTCCATCCTGATATCACTAGTCTAGACCCTAATTCTTTCTTCTTAAGATTTTAGAACAAATTTCTACCAGAAGTCCTTGCCTCCTCTCCGGCAAATCCACTTCCCATATAACGACATTGTGACTGCCAATGTGATCACTTCACAATTACGTGGCAATCTACTGTATTTGTTCATGTGTCTATTACTGTCTCCATACATTAAACTCTATGAAAGAATGGGCAACTGTATTATTGTTTCTCACAATGGCTTTCTGGAATAGTAATTTGTCAGAATCTTTGATTGAATACAAATATTTATATTTAGGAATAGTTGATATAAAATGGTAGTTGAAGTCATGCCAGTGGAAAATGTCCAAATTTAGAGTGAAGAAACAGGAAGATCAAGAATAAAAATGTGAAATGAGATAAATGAAAATGCAACTGTGGATGGTATTAGGACCGTGGTCAGCAAAATGCAGCTTGCGAGCCACATGCGGCTCTTTGGCTCCCTGAGTGTGGCTCTTCCACAAACTACCACAGCCTGGGCGAGTCTATTTTGAAGAAGTGGCGTTAGAAGAAGTTTAAGTTTAAAAAATTTGGCTCTCAAAAGAAATTTCAATCGTTGTACTGTTGATATTTGGCTCTGTTGACTAATGAGTTTGCCGACCACTGTATTAGGAAATGAATAATAACGAAAGAATCCAAGGAAAGTAATATTTAGAAGAAGAATGTTTGGAGAAGAAAGACTTGTTTACTTACTTGACCTCTGTAAGCATTGCACTGCTTCCACTCTCTTCTTGACACTCTTTGCTTCTTCATTCTACTTCTCAGCCTGCAGTGCCCTCTTCTTCTTCCTCTAATAGTCACATCTATCCATCACATGCCTGCTGCTCTTCCCACTCTGGACACTTCCTGGGAAGCTAATTCCAGTTCTAGGCTGTGCACTGTCATTTATAGCATAGTGACTCCAAAGTCTGTATTTCCAGCCCTCTTGGTTACTGTGCTTCAGTCCCAGATTGCCATGTCCATATTTCCAAAGTAAAGGCAGCGTTCCTCCCAAATGTGTTCATGTTATTCCCTTTGTATTCTGTAGAGCTTGTTAGATGTAATATTCTTGCTTGAAGGTGCTTCATTCTTTTTTTAATTAATTAATTTTAAAAATATTTTTATTGATTTCAGAGAGGAAGAGAGCAGGAAAGAGAAATAGAAACATCAATAATGATCATCATTGATAGGCTGCCTCCTCTATACCCCTCCTGGGGATCCAACTTCTGCGAACCAGGCACGTGCTCTAACCTGGAATTGCACTGTGATCCCCTGGCTCATAGGTCTACACTGAACACTGAGCCACACCGGCCTGGCCCAGGTGCTTCCATCCTGACTCGTTTCTTTATGGCATTCCACCTCCTGTCAGTCACCAAGCTTCCTCAGCTCTACCTTCCATTTTCTTTCCTACTATCTCTGCCTCCACAGTTTTCATTCAGTTCTTCAACATGTGTTATATAGATTGTTGTAGTAGACTCAAACAGGTATGTTTCCCTACAATCCCTCTTAATCTAAATTATCCTTCAGATGATCATCAGAGATAATTTCCAAAAGTATAATATTGAATGATCTCATCTGTTTAAAAACCACAAACACATAAAAACATCTTAACTAACTCCCTAATGGTCAGGGAAGAATTTCCAAACTCACTAGGATCTTTTACATGGATCCTTAAAATATAACTGTAACTATATTTTTTTAGTATTAACTTCTCTAAATGCTTTTTTCCACATCACAAAAACAAACAGAAAAATTCTCAATTTCTTTTTTTCCATGCCTTTATAGAATCTGTATGCTTATCTTGGAATTTTTTTTAACCTGGCCAGTAATAGTTACTTTTTGGAGAATATCTGCTTAACTTGGAGGAATTGTTTTAAATGTCATCCTAAGTGGAAATCTTTTCAGGTTCAAAGTGTTAAATCTAACTCTTCAAAGATGAAAGCCTCTGCTCTGAAGTTACAAGCTAAGCATTCATACCAATTTATATCTCTGACAACCATGTAAATTGTGACCTTAATAGAAGGTGTCTGTTCAAAACCAAGTGACTTCTAGTTACTTTTTCTGCCCTGAATTATTATTTATTATATATATATATAAAATTGATTTCAGAGAGGAAGGGAGGGGGAGAAACAGATAGAAACATCAATGATATGAGAGAATCATCGGTTGGCTGCCTCCTGCATGCCTCCTACTGGGGATCAGGCCTGCAACCTAGGCATGTGCCCCTACCCAGAATTGAACCATGACCTCCTGGTTCATAGGTTGGTGCTGAACCACTGAGTCATACTGACTGGGCCTTTTTTAGTTCTTAAATGAGTGTTTGCTTTTGTTTCACTGCTAATATTAAATAAAAAACCTATAACTTTAGAAAATCCATATATACACACACACACACACACACACACACACACACACACACATATATATATACCATAATGTATTGCTTAGAGCTAATTTGTATCAGATATGCAGTTATTAGACAATGAGGTATTTCTTGACTGGAAAGAAAACTATGAAATAATTATTAAGAAATTGATTTTCTTTCTTTTCTTCATTTTGTCTTGATAAGAAAATAAAAGACATAAACTTTGCCTCGTATCAGCGCTGTCCTGATACTTCCTTTCCCACCCTAGAGCCACAATACATACTTAATAACATGCACATAATCAGGAAACACACCATGCAGAGACAACCCCCGTCTACAGAAGACAATTCCTGCCAACGTGCCACCTGAGCCGTGATGCTCCACATTTGGGTCTGCATAACCAGGAAGAAAGAAAGCTGTGCCATGCGAGGGGAACCACATGCAATCCTGTCACACTAAGCATCATAATTGTAAAGTCAGGATGAATAAGAAGAAATGAAAAGCTATTCATCGGAGCTGCCTCCTCATGGGATCAAATGATTCTTATGCTTGAGGTAGATTTAGCTGTCCCCAAAGGGCCATCTCACTCCGGCACAGGAAATGAAAACAAAGCAAGCAAGCAGCCAGTCAGAAGCAGCCACCACCTCTGGGTCCAGCCGCCCGAGAACCAGCGGAATGTGTGGCTCCGTAGGATGCAGGCAATTATAAAAACATCTGAATGGGTACACTGTAAAATGATCTTTAACTCTAGTGGGATGCTGAAATGACTTTTTTGAACGTTTCTCATTTGTCTCAGGTTTCTTTTCCCTGACATTCTAAGGTAAATTATGCCTTAAGTGCTTCATGCTAGGTTTTCTGTGTTGTATTTGTGGACTTATCATAATTTGATTTTGTATATGTTGAGAGGTTTTAATAAATTGTGTCAACCAGAAAAACAGTGGGAATCATTGTTTCAGATGTGAAGTGACAGCCTGCAGGCTGAGGCTGTTATTACTGGAAATGCCATTGAGTTCTGAATTTCAGCACTCCTTTTCTTTTTTATGGCTATTCATGCTTCATATCTGTCTGCTAACTACAGAATTCCATTGTGATGCCCAAGCATCATATAGTAATGAAGGCCATGCTATAATTAGGGAAGCCACTTGATTCAGAATCAAATGACTGCTTTTTTTTTTTTTTATTAACTATATTTATCTGTTTTCTTCCTGTGTGTCTGTGTTCATTTGGGCCACTGTAATAAAATACCAAAATCAGGGTGACTTATAAATGGCAGGATTTATTTCTCACAGCTCTGGAGACTGGAAGTCCAAGATCAAGATCCAGCAGTGTCTGGTGAGGACTCTCCTGGGGTCACAGACTTGCTATAGCCTCACCTTCTATAAGAGGCAAGGGCACTCTCTGAGCCTCTTTTACAAGGTCATTAATCATATTCATGAGGGACCGCCCTCATGACCCAGTCACCTCCCCAAGTCCCACCTCCAAATAACATGACATTGAGTATTAGGACTTTGGGCTACCCAGACATTTGAACTGTAGTAGTGTGTGTGTGAGAGAGCATGTGTGTGTCTAGTTTTAATTGGTTCTGTCACTAACTAGCTGTAGGTGGGTCCTGGAATATCTCCCTTTCCGAACTTTCAAAATGTTTGTATGTTACCAGTAAACCATACAGTACTCCTATCACAGATTTGTTCTAAAAATCACAAGAGATCATGTAGTTAGGCCATTTTGTAAATTCTAAAGTAATACACACATGAAATTCTTTGCTGTTTAGATGGCAGCATTGTTAAAGAACATTAAACTACGGTTCATGTGACTTAAATTCTAATTTCCATTCTACCATTGACTTGCTTTATGGCCATAGATGAGTCAGTTAACCTCTCTGAGCCTCTGTAAGGAGGAAACTGATTTTTGTGGTTCCTCATCATTTCAAAGAAATGTATTTGTTTCATTTTTCTTTTCATAGTTTTTAGCTAGTAATTGTGATAGTAATAAAATAACTGTTGTCATTTATTGAGTATAGAATTCTAGACTAGTAAGATTATCAAGAAGTCAAGCTTATCCTATATAATAAAGAGGTAATATGCAAATTAACCCTCACACCCTCACAAGATGGCTGCCTATGACCAGGCCGGCAGGGGGTTAGTGAGGGACGATCAAACAACTGAACAGCAGGCTGCGTGGGGCAACCAGGCTGGCAGGGGGGTTAGTGAGGGATGACCAAATGACTGAACAAGCAGGCTGCGTGGGGTGACCAGGCCAGCAGGGGGGGCAGTAAGAGGCGACCAGGCCGGCGGGGGTGGGGGTGCAGTTGGGGGCAACCAGGCCAGTAGGGGGGGAAGTAAGGAATGACCAGGCCAGTGGGGGGGAGGGCAGTTAGGAGAAACCAGGGCAGCAGGGTGGGGACTATTGGGGGCGACCTGGCTGGCAGGGGGGACAGTTAGGGGTGATCAGGCCGGCACGAAGAGGCAGTGAGGGGCAATTAGGCCAGCAGGGGGGACTGTTAGGGGCGACCAGGCAAGCAGGCAGGTGAGCAATTAGGAGCCAGCAGTCCAGGATTGTGAGAGGGATCCCGGATTGGAGAGGGTGCAGGCTGGGCTGAGGGGACCCCTCCTCCTTTGCACTGGGCTTCTAGTAATTAATAAAGACCAAAAATAATCTAGCTGTGGATCACATTGTTGTAAATATTTGATATGTTGGGATAGAGATCACTCTTGCTACTAACTTCTTGTGATCTAAGTTATTTTCACATGTTAAAGGTGGATATGCCGATTCAATCACGGCCCCTTTTTTTACTTCCTGACATGAAGGGCACCCATTTAGAATCTGTGACAGAATTTGGGGTTTTGATTTTGGTCAGGGAACAGAATAGCTATAATTGGTAATAATAATAGTAGTTAATGCTTAAGTGAGCTCATGCTACATTTAAGATAGTTTTCTAAATGGTTTATATGAATACACAATGTCATCTTCACAATATCCCTAGGAGGTAAGCACTATTGATATTTTAAATTCTACAGATGCAGAAACTGAAGGGCTGAGGGATTTAGTTCATATGAATAGTAACAGACAAAACCTAGATATGAACCAAAGCAATTGGATTCCAGAAAATCACTGTGCTTTTCTAGCTGAGAACCATGACTTAACTAGATAATCTAACCTGACAATATCTGAGTTTTGTTAGTTCATACTTAGTATGGTAATTAGTCTGGTTCTTCTACAGGGGGACTCACAGACATTCCAGGGGTACTTGAATGAGAACATTTAAGTAATTGTGTACATTTCTCTGTGTAATGGTGTCTTAGTCAGCTCAAGTTATTATAACAAAACTAGAGGGGGGGTGTCCAGCCTGGGTGAGGGACTGATGGCTGTTTGCAGGTGGGCCACACTCCCTGGCAACCCAACTCCCAACCCCTCCTTTTTTTCTTTCTTTTTTTTTTTCTGCGCCTCCATGAGCAGAGGCCAGCGCAGGCTGGAAGCAAATATCTGGGATTTATTTATCTTCTATAATTGAAACTTTGTAGCCTTGAGTGGAGGCCAGGGCCAGCCAGGGCAGGCAGGAAGCTTGGCTTTCTCCATCACCGGGGGCAACTCAAGCCTCCTGCTCACTCCAGCTCTGTGGCTGCTGCCATCTTTTCTGTGGGGTTAATTTGCATATTCGCTCCTGATTGGCTGGTGGGTATAGCGGAGTGATGGTCAATTTGCATGTTTCTCTTTTATTAGTGTAGATAACATAAATAGGGTGCCTTATCAATAATAGAGATTTATTACTTTCAGTTCTGGAGGCTGAGGCTTCCAAGGTCAAGTTGCACATCAGGTCTATCTCTAGGGGCCCTCTTCCTGGTCACAGATGACTGTCTTTTGCTGTGTTCTTACATGATAGAAAGAGCAAGCAAGCTCTCTGGTCTCTCCATAAAAGGGCACTAATCTCATTTAAAAGGGCTGCACCCAAAGACTGTACCTCCAAATACCATGATACTGGACATTAGATTTTGACATATGAATGGGGTGGGACACAACATTTAGTCCATAACTTATGATTTAATGGAGACATATGTTTTCAAGTCATATATTTCAAGCAGTGCATATGATTTGTAATCCACATATACATAATTCAAATTAAAGTAAAACAAACATACAATATATATTGTTTTTAATAACACACCTTTGTCTGCAAAGTTCTTGTAGGTAATTTTTCTTAAGAAATAAAGATCTTGTAAGGAGAAATCTCTTTTATATTTGATTTCAAAAACTTTGCTGTTGCAAATTTTGCAGGCAGTTTGCAGGCACTCCAGACAAGCTTTGGAACTGAAAGTCTGTGTTGCCCCTTTTGGTGTGAGGTGCTTCTCCTTTGGACCTCTAGTTCAGCAGTCACTAGACAGCCTATTGATTTAATGGGCATATATGAGAATATCAAGAAGCATTCTGATACAACTTGTAAAACCACAGCAGTTTTTAAATGCATCAATGGTTGACCTCTTGCCAAATTTTTCCAAACCTTCTTCACTTTCTACAAGTACATGACCTGTAGCAGAATTATCTCCCATATAAAGAAAATTGAAGCTAATTGACACTTGATCCCAGTAATTTATGTCAACTCAAAATCTAAATACGTACCTTTGCCAATGTTTCTTGTCAGTGTGCCAAGACCACCCACTCTACATTTTATTAAAGATCTATTTAGCAACTTTTACTAGTGCTAGGAAAAGTTTGGGCCCATTATCTAAACTCAGCAAGGGAGGTGATTATTTCCAGATTTTTACATATGGAGGAATAGAGATTGAGAGTAGCTGAAAACTTCCTCAAGGGTAAAGCTAGCATTAAAAACCGAGGGTCTTAGCCCTGACCTCTACGGCTCAGTTGGTTGGAGTGTTGTCCCACCCTATGCCAATAGGTTGTGGGTTTGATTCCCAGTCAAGACACATACTAGGCTATGGGTTTGATCCCTGGTTGGGGCACATACAGAAGGCAACTGATCTCTCTCCCTCTTTCTCTCTCTCTCTCTCTCTCTCTCTCTCTCTCTCTCTCTCTCTCTCTCTCTCTCTCTCTCTCTCCACATACAGAAGGCAACTGATGTCTCTCCCTCTCCCTCTTCCTTTTCCTCTCCCTCTCCCCTCTCCCCACCCCTAAACTCAATAAGCATACCCTTAGGTGAGGATTAAAAAACAGCAACAAGAAGGATCTTCTCATGTTGAAGACCATCACTCCTTTGCTTCAGGCTACCAATTACCTGACTTGTTTCACCAGCGCTGTCTCTTTGCTGTGCCTGTGTTCACAAGGTTTAGAGAATGGTTAGATCTTTCACACACCAAAAAGAAAAGGTGCTTCAATCTGTAACTTACCTCTTGACTTCCTTCCTCTGACCATCAGCATTTTGAAAGAGTAATTTATGCTTACTCTTTCTATCTACAAGTAGGGTTTATAACCTGTCTTTAGCTCAAACATTATATGAAACAAATCTCTTAAAAGTGATAAATGTGTCTGTTGTTGAACAATGTAATCTTTCTTTCAGTGCTTTCTCCCCCCTTACCTCTTTTTAGCATGTTGCACCCCAACCCCTAGCCTCGATTCCATTTCAAGACATTTTAGATGCAAACTACTACCTCTACAAACTGCCCTCTACATGGCCTTAACTGATTCTCTTTTTCTTCCATCCAATTGCAATATGTAGGCGTTCCCTGTGGTTGTCATCTGCATGGAGATCTACCTACTCCTCTCGCTTTGCCTGGATAAATCCTATTCAATCTTCAGGTTACAGATTCAAAGGTTCTTTCTTAGACTCATCGATGAGGGATTTTAAATTTTATTCATGAGTTAAATTGTATAATTAATATTAAATAATCGATTACATTTTCTATCCTATACATGATTATTATTGTATGTCTTTTAAAAGTACAACCTTTTAACGGTTTGTAAGTGATTCCCACAAAACTTCTATGAGATGGAACTAGTCCTATTTCTTGCCACTTTCTCCTTCCTACACAACTTATATTTACTATTGCATGTATGTATGGTAATATATTTATTTTAATTTATATCAAATTGAATAGGAAGTAGAAAAATATAGCTATGACTAGAATAATTGAACAGTCTTAGACCATGTTATTATATCCAATGGTTTGAATTTTTACAAATTAGGAAAATGAGTGATCATTCTGCCAAAGAGCTCTTGAGATATTTTTCTTTAAATCCTAATCTGAAGATATTTTTTCATTGATTTTTTTTAGAGAGAGTGGAAGGGAGGTGAGAGACAGAGAGAGAAAAACATGTCTGTGTGAGAGAGACACATCGATTGGTTGCCTCCTGCTCACACTCAGAGGCCTGGATCTAGCCTGCAACTGAGGTATGTGCCTTTGACTAGAATTGAACCTGAGAACCTTTAGCCCATGGGGTGAGGCTCTTTCACTGGGCCAAACTGGCTAGAGCTTGAGAGATTTTTAAAATTACAATATGTTGGGCAGAGCTGGGTCCGGGGGCAGGGGGGGTGAGGAGGGGGTTGGGGGCAGTTGGGGGAAGAGAGGCAAATGAGGGACATCTGTAATACTGTCAACAATAAATTTAAATAAAATAAAATTTCATATGAAAACTTAATATATTTATATATTTTTTCCTATAAAAATTAAATTCCAGAAAATAAATAAAATATTTTGTGGGAAAAGTTAACATAACTAATTAAAAGAGATCAAAAGTTCAGGCATTGTCTACTTTTAATAAATTCATCACGTGTTCTTATTGCTTCAAGCTGCCTTACAGGTGCATTTGAATTTCCCTGGGAGTGGGACCTTTTGCATATCCCTGACAACAGACAAAGTCTAAGCTGCCAGGAAGAGAGATCCCGAAGCTCCTGCTGAGTGTGCAGCAAGCTGTCTGAGTTTTACATGAAGAGGTCAGGATTTTCTTGGAGAGCTGCTTTCCAAGTATAGCAAGCTTACAATAATTAGTATCCAGGCTACCCAGGAGATGGGTGTAGACACAGCTGTTGTTTCAGGTAGCAGGCACATCAATGGCAAGGCACTGGATATTGATTTGCGCAGTGACATCTTTCTAACTATGTCATCTGAGTGAAAGAAGCCTCAAATTAGCCAATAATAAAGTGTTAGAAGTTGTAGTAAGCTGCCCTCTTGGGACTTGCACTAGAAGAGTATAGAAGCCCCTCCCCCAAAGGCCATCAATCCTGCTGAAGGACTCACAGTGATGTTAAGTTGACCAGTGAGACAATGTCAAGCCTACAGTAATGCTGTATCCTACTTAGTATTTGTGCATATGTGTATGTGCCATTTTGTATTCAATTTCTGTCTGTATATAATATATACATATCTACAGAAATAAAATATGCATATATGTATGTTATTGTGGCCTAAAGACTCTTAATTAATGAGAATATCAGATAACATATATCTTTGATAAAACTAAGTTCTCTAATTTGATAAAGCTAATTTCAAAGGCAAAAACGAAGTTATATTTTCATTAGAATTAGATAAGGATAAACTTCTTGGCAAGACTGGTTGTTGCTGCTTTACTTTCTGATTTGATTATATTTTCTGTTTTCAATATAGGCCCAGCTACATAGTTTATGAAGGGATCCCAAATAAATTGGATCAGACTATACACTGATGTCACGTTTCAAAAACAATCACAGAAAGGTTATACTTATATTTATTGGTATCCAAATTGTCTCTTGATCGACTTTTACATGAAAACATAGTCATTCACTGCAAACTCTTGGATATTGTCTTTTATGTTGTTACAGACTTTTTGTTGAACATACCTTTTCTTACATTGGCCTCAATGTTTGTGGTCCTTTGAGGTTACCCATTGGACAGCCATGGCTTTACCCTTTCAGCTTTTTCTTGTCCAAAAATTAGAATCTCATCTTACCGTTTGACCCATTCCTCCTTCTCTCATAGGTATTAGGCTTTATAAAAACAAACGTAACTTTAGAAAGCAGCTCTCACTTTTTAAAAAATAGATGCTAATATCAACTGAAGTGGTTAAAGGCATCAGTGAACATAAGATTCCAGCTTGGAATGGTCTTTGTAGCTCATATCAGAATCTCAGCACACACCTTCACTTTTCTACGGCCTGATATATGGTCCAGTTGGCTCTTCAGAAAGGAAATCAGTTATAATGCTGGACCCATGCAAATTTTACCAGTTTCTTTGGTGAAGTTATTTATAGTTTCTAGGAGCTCTACAATGGTTACTGAATTTCTCTGGCTGTGGGACAGTCCAAGCAGAAGACAGACTTTCTCCTCTGACTGTTATCAGGAAAGGAAAGAATAGTGAAGAAAAATTTTAGCTGGATTACAGGCTCTGGGGTGCATCTTGTCATTAGCTATTATCTTTGTCAGTTTGATTACGTTCCCAGGCAAGCATGGGAGCCGAGGTTAGAATCTGATCTAAAATATGTCTTCTGTTGGTTAATCTCTGTTTGCCAGGGCTGATTAGTTTACAGTTGTCTCTCAGGACCCTTTCTATGTCTCAGGAGGCTGGTCTACCAATTCCTCACTTGTGCTCCCTTGTTCTCTGGGTTTGTATTGGGTTTGGCCAACATATGGCAGCAGCAGGAGAGTAGAAGGTAGGAGAGGAGTGTCCAGGGTATTATTCTGCCCCCACTCACTCCCTTGCAAACACTGGATCTTGGGGTATACATCCCTGAGAGGGGCACTATCATTTACCCACAGTATGATGACAGAGCTTTATTGTATTGCTGTCTGCCCTCCGGGTCATCTCAAAACTTTTCTGAAAGCATAAACATTTGTTCTTCCTGGTAATGGACATGTCTTCAGAAAGAGAGTGACATTAGTTGGACTATGAGACCAAAAAATAGAGGCCATCAGTCTGCAACCGGGTATACTTCCGGAACAGTGACAGTTTCCAGCAGTAGCCCTGACATAGAACAAAATGCCCACTCTTCATTTGTTCTTTTCCACCAGAACCACAGGAACCCTTCCAGACCCCGCAGGTGCTATTCCATGACACCTAGTCCTCCTGGTAAGAGTAGGAAGCCAGGTGGGCTACTGTGACCCTTATGTTAACATAAGGGCCAGCTTTGCATGCAATGCTATTAATAGCCATAAATATTCATTTTTCGTATCTACTCAAAACCAGACATTTCAGTGAAAGCTGTGTCTTGGATGTACTCTCATCCATCACATTTAAATTTCTTTAAGAGCTTTGGAGCACAGCTTTTCCAGAAAGAACTGTCTTTACAACATCTGACCCCACAAGTCTAGACTCTAAAAGGGATAAAGTCCGGCGATGTACTTAAGTAGCACTTGGAGCCCAGAGGGACCTGGCACATTAAACTAATAAAAAATGACTGTAAAGCCATTTGTAAACATGAAGTGCCATATAAATGCTTATTAATAAGCATTTTTTCCTTCAATTTATATTTATTTTTATTCCAAGATGCCTCTTAAAAATGCATTATGGTTTATTGTGTATAATGTCTTTCAAACAAATTGTATTCAGGGCATTTCAGAGAGTTAAATACATGTCAGTATGTGGCATAAATTACAGAAGGACACTTTGAATGGTAAATGAATTAGTGCCTTCAGTCATAAGGCCAGATAGAAATGGGTTGTGTAAGCGTCTGGTTTGAAATATCTAGACTCCCTGGAACCAACATTGCAAATCCCAGCAGGCCAGCTCTGTCCTTCATCCTTCTGCGATAAGAGTCCCTTCAGTTTACAGTCTGCTGGTATTGTGAATGATCCCTCGGAACAGTAGGCATGTCTGCCCTGTGAGGACATTTTACTGAGTCAGGGCAAAGAAAACAAAATTCAAGAGGATTTAAGCAGCACTAGGTATCTTTTGTGGGGGCAAGGTTTCAGTGGTGAAGGGAACATAGCAGGAGTGAGGGCTGAAAATATTCAAAGCTTTAAAAGAGAAAAGAGGAGTGAGCATCTGGTTGATTGCTACTACTGACCCTGAGATCTGCTTGTAAGTCTGGGAAATGGATTCCAATATAAGAACAGACTTCGCAACAGCATGGAATTGACCTATAACCAAATACATAGTTGGTATTTTGGATTCCTTATGATTTTTTATGAAGCATTAATCTGAATCCATAATGAAGAGCATTTAGTATCTAGACAAAACTTACAACATTTTAAGTATGCAGCAGCAGCATAGAGCCCTATAATGTAATAAAAAGGACACAAGTCACATTTGAATGTGGCCTTTCTAAAGCCTTGAGCATAGTACTTCTAACTGGTGATTTTCAAGTTTCCACAGCCTCCAAAAAACTCTGCCAAGTATCAGATATATTACTATGTGAAAGCAGACTTGGAATAAGCTAATGAGGAGGGGACTCTAATCTCTGCCAGATAATGGCTTGCATTGGATTTTTTCAGATTCTTATTAGGGTTATGAGGATACTCATCGCAGAAATGAAAACTAGGAAGGCGGATGCCCAGGCTGCTCCTCCTTCCCTTTGACACTTTATGAAAGTCCTGGTGTCAGGAAAGAACTAGAATAATTAGGTGTACCTTCATAGTTCAACACCAGATTTTGGCTGACTATGGATGGTGATCAGCTGTGTAAGAGAAGCCCTCTTTCCCCTTAAAACTAGTATTTGATACTTTATTTCTCTGAGACACTACCTTATATACATCTTTAAGCATCCACTGTTTCTGAATGCCTCCTCTTCTCTTTGCAAAGGATTATAAAAACAATCCATAGTACCAACAAGTTTGAATGCCTCTCAACCTGTTCTGGGTGGAGTAAATTCACTGAAATAAAATAGAAACATAAGACCAACCTCTAGACTTTCAATGAATACCTTTTCACTATAAAATAGGTATATGTGTGGACAACCCTGAAGCAATGTAACCCTTGCTATCTTTGTCTAAATGAATAAAGAATGATATTATCAAGCAAGCCATCAGATACTTTTCTGCCTTTAATGGAACATTTCACTTAGGCAACACTTTCTCTTTTTATTACAAAACTCAGGATGCTTTTCTATCAAGAAGGTTTGCCTAAGTCATCTGTCTGGTTTAGATCCCCTCTTATGGTTCTAATACCATCCATGTGTCCCTCTTGTATCTCATGTCAAACCTAACAGTCATTATCAACCTCTCTATCTATCTTTCTCCTCTATGTTGTATCCTCAGGATGTTGTGCACCACATGCAATGCTCTCTAATAGAGAGAATTAAATACTAAATTAATAAATTAATTAATCTTTTTCAAGGTTGTCCCTGGTTCCCTTTTCTCCCCTCCCCACACCAGCTGCATATGCTGAATAATTCCCTACATTTGAATGTGAATATGATGGGACATTACTCCTGTGATTCAGATACAAGTCAGTTAATTTTGTGTTCATCAAAAGGGAGATTACCAAGGAGGGCCTGACCTTGGAGTATAAGTTCCATGTGGGCAGGGATTATTTTTTTATTGTTATGATTTATTTATTTTTAGAACTCATATGGCAGTCTGTATCTGGAGAATGAATAATGCAATATACCAGGATACCATCAACAACAGACAATATACCTTAAACAATAAAATTTTTTAAAAAGGAATACATTGGTAATTTAGAGAATGAAGACTGGAAAAGAACACACAGACTCAAGTTTGGGGGCAAGAGAGTAATGTTCTCACATTACAAAATCAAACAAACAAACAGTAGTTACATGTCAATTATATCTCACTGAAGTTGGAGAAAAAGAAAATAAAATTTTTGAACTCATATATTCCTCTGTCTATTCTGCCAAGGAGAATGTTCTGCAGATTTAAGAAGGTAAAACAAACATTAATGAAAATAAATTAAAAAAACAGGTATTTAGGAAAGTATAAAAAACTATTTACCATTCTACAGTAAACTTCAAGCTCAAGAGAATTTCACCCTAGCCTACTGAAAGACCAATCCAATGAGATTCCTGAACTATTGCTCACCATCTCAGATTTACCAACTCAGCACTTACTAAGTAATATCTACTATATGCTTTAAAGTTAAATATGTATTTTCCAGATCAGCAAGGAAAAAGAATAGGTGATTTCCTGAAATGTTCTAAGCAGAGAAAGTCTAGTAAAACATGGGATAGTATGGCTCATTAAGAGAACTACATATAATTCTCTGTTGGTATTGTAGGCAGAATTCTAAGGACCCCCAATCAACCATACCCTGTGTAATCCCCTCCCCTTGAGGATGGGCCAACCCTGAGCCCTGCTTCAGTAGAATGCAGCAAACTAATGGGATGTCACTCCCAAAATTATTTTACATATTATATGGCAAAAGTGAAGGGATTTTGCAGATGCAATTAAAGTCCCTACTCAGTTGATCTTTTAAAAATTCATTGAAAAGGAGATAATTCTGGGTGGGCCTCATCTAATCAGGTGAGCCCTTTTAAAAAACAACAGAACATCCTTGAAGTCAAAGATTCAAAGCATCAAAAACTTGCATTTGATGGCCTTAAAAAAACAAGCTGCTAGAAAGTATACAGATACGGAGAGAATCCAATCTCTCGAGGATTTGTTCACGAGGGTTTGTATGCAGATCCTTCCCTAATCAGCTTTCTGGTTCACGAGGGTTTGTATGCAGATCCTTCCCTAATCAGCTTTCTAAAAGAGAATGAATGCAGCCCAGCCAACACTTGATTTTAGACTTGTGAGATTCCAAATAGAGAACCTAGTTCAGCAGTGTCCAGACCTCTCACCTACGTAAACTGAGATAAGTGGGTGTTGTTTTAAGCCACTTTTCTATGTTTCACACAGCCTAGAAAACTAACACAAGGGGTGCTGCAGGTTGATTGTAAAAATTGCCCAAATCAATCCCCTCCTTGTATTCACACCCTTTGCACTGTGACTCTGAAGAACTTTCCATTAAGACGTGGAGTTTATTTTCCATTCCTTGAGTCTAATCTGCATTGTTATTTGATTGAATCGATACAGCCAGAGTAGATCGTGTGCCATTTCCAAGTCTCGCTTTCTTTCTTTGATTCCTGCTCTTATTGTGAGAATAAGTCTGAGCTCACCTACTGGAGGATGAGTGATCTTGGGGAACAGAGCCCCGCTGTCTCAGCTGAGGTCAGCCTAGACCAGCCCACAGACAGCTGCCCATAACATATGTAAGAAAGCCCAGAAAGATGAGGTGATTTGCCTAAGTGATCAAGAGCAAAAAAAGTCTTTGAGAATTTAGTTAACTACAAGTTCCGTAATATTCAAATGTATAATGTAGTTGACAAAAATTTAATGAGCTTAAGCAGCTAAACAGCAGTGAACTAAAAAAAGGAAAATTAACATGTTACTTGCTTTTAGGATGCTTAATTGAAGTAATGTCCTATCTGCCCTAGCCAGTTTGGCTCAGTGGATAGAGCATCAGCCTGCAGGCTGAAGGGTCCCAGGTTTGATTCCGGTCAAGGGCACATGCCCGGATTGTGGGCTTGATCTCCAGTGGGGGGTATGTAGGAGGCAGCTGATCGTTGATTCTCTCTCATCATTGTTTCTATCTCTCTCCCTCTCCCTTCCTCTCTGAAATAAATAAAAAATATGTTAAAAAATAAAGAAATAGTGTCCTATCTGAGAACTATTGTTAATATGTGGGCATTGATGACATCATTTTTCTCAAAAGGAGTATATGTGATGATGGGACTTTAAACCATATCCAGGTAGGAATAGATTTTTTAAACTTAATAAGAAAATCTATTTGATACAGTTGCATCCTATTTAAGTGTTACTATGCAAAAGAAATCTTCAATATTTATGATGTGGCTAAAGATGAAATATTTTTAACCCATAATTGGAAAGCTCAATAGAAGGATGTTGATTTAATTGAAGGGGTACTGTTATGAAATTTAGAGCATAAAAAAAGAAAGGACCCTAAGAAACATTCGTGCTTCCCCAGGGACTAGCCTTTTTCCCAGGTGAAGCCTGAAATTATTGCTTCTCATAACATCACCTGACCTGGGACCAGCAGTTACTGCCCCATTGCCATGGTAGAACATTAGTACTTACAGAGAATAGGAGGAGATGGTTTCTAATGTTACTTCCAAATTCAAGAATGGGTTTTGGTTGGTCTTGGAACTTGGGTGTAATTATGTTAACATTGCACCTGATATTATAATTTATTTTTGTATTTCCTAAACTCTTAAACTTTTAGATAATGTCCATAAAATTAGTATAGTAGAAGCTTGAAAATGATTTCAATATAGAATATTTCAGGACATGGAATAGTATTGTCAGGTTTGGCCATTGACATTTTGTGTTCAGAATATACCATGAAAATACTATATGCTATTATTTATATTTATATATATTAATACTATATACTATTATTTTCTTTCTGTCTTTTTGTAATTCAAATATATATATATCAGAACAGACACGTATTTGTAAAGAACCCTCAATACATAGAACAACAACATGCATTCAGATTTCATTTTAAACAGTACTAAACAGATCATGAATATTTATGTGGTTTGGAAGGACTTGCACACTGTATCGCTGAACCAAATAATTATGCAAAGATAGTTTCACTTAAAATTACAAATGCCATATTTTAGTTTGTGTTCAACAGTTTTAATGCATATTGATAATGGAAGGAAATAGCTTCTATTTAAAAACAATACACTTACATTGGGAAAATGCCATTACAGCATACTTTAAAATGTAAAAATGGCGGAATTGTGTTAGGATAAGAGCTAACGAAGGTCCAAATGCTGAGTGATGTTTAAGAACGAGACGTAATTGCCTCTTTTGAAGAGAATATACTTCTAAGATTTAGTCTGATGAGTCCTTCTGCTCCGGTTTATGCATTTATTGTGTTTAGCTTGTCCAGTTTGACCTGCGCATGCAATGAAGTGCACGAGGAACTCCAAATAGAGGTTATTATGGGTTAGGAGACGAGTGACGTATCTCTAATAGGAAATCATTTGAATGGCAGTTTTGTCCCTTTATCTTTTTCCATTGTAGATCATACAATTAATCTTTTAAAAAATGAGTTTGCAGTCATAACATCTACATAGTGCTCTGCTAGGCACTTGGGGATGCCAAAGGCATATTACTAGAAAGGAGAATAAGTAGGTAATAATACAAAGAACACATGTATTTTACTAAAACACAGATGGTTCTGGAGATACTAATGTCCTCACATTCTGGTTAATAGAAAACTTGGGCTTAGGAAGCAGTTGAACAGTTTCAAATTTAGGGTGAACTACTTTTTAGCTCTGTGTCCTTGCACAAAATCTTTAACATCGTGGAACTCAGTTTCTGTATTTGAAAAATGTACATGTAAAGTATCTGTTGCATAGGAGAACTTCTTTGGTGCTGATATTCTCGCTTCCTCATTTCATCTCGATGAGATGTCACCCTCACCAGGACCTACTAGTACCATTATACATTTGGCACCTGGGATTCACGGTCCCTTTTACCATTATAAAAACCTGAAAATACATATCCAACTATTCTTCTGGTGCAAAATATTTTCCTCTTCTCACTTAAGTCTAGAGGCAATGTTATAAATACAGTATTTTTATAGTAAGTATATTATATTTTTATGGAAGCCTTTAGGTAGGATTGAAAATATGTTTACTCTCTTAGTAGAAAGGAAAAATCCTCAATAATTGACATTAATGTTGATGAGAAAAAAGAACTTGAGGACTAGTTTTTATTTTCTAAGTATACTTTCCTGAAATATGAAGATAGATTTTTTTATTGCAAAGATAAAAGCTACCCTTATTTCAATTAAGGAGGACCTATAAAAGAACTCAGGTAGTGTTTATCAAGCTATGACATGAACTTGCAATAGGATGTTCCAGGTTGGTATGCGTTGTTTGTATTTTCTATCTCCTCAGCTAATTTCTAATACCTGTTTTAGAACTTCAAGGACATTCTTCTGTTCTAATCTGAAGATTTTTCTATACAGTTGTTAAAGTGTTATAGTTTCTTCACATAGTAGGTTAAATTATGAGGGTTTTTGTGGCAGGAAAGACTAGCTATCCATCAATTCTATTTCTTTCTCTTCCTGGAGAAGAAATGAAGCCACATGAATAAACTACATTCCCCAGCCTCTCTTGCCATTGTTTGTCCCTGTGACTGCGTCCTAGCCAATAGAATGCAAGCAGAGGTGCCACTTGCAGCTTCTGCAGACTATTTCTCACACTGGGTCTTCCAGACTCTGTCCATCCATGCTCCAGGCTGGAAAGGGGACCACTGATTTCTTGGGAGCAACTTGTTACAGGTAGAAATAGTAGGTTAAAAAAAAGTTTGAGATGACAGCCATCTCATTGGTAAGATCAGCAATGGACACTTCCTTAATTTGAAAGACAAAAGTATTTTATTAAACAACTGAAATTTTGTAGTTTAGTCAATATAGTTGTTAACATTACTTTATTCTATCTATACAGTGTAATATCTAAGACAAATGTTATGGAGAAACACATATGCCTTATTCTCCTATTTGTTTGAAATATATTTATTTTAGACATATATGTATATTTATTATATACAATACAGAGTTGGCGAAAGTAGGTCCACAGTTTGTATGAAAAATACAATAATTAGTAAATAATGATATAAGAATAAACTTTTGCCAGCTGGAGTGGCTCAGTGGTTGAGCATCAACCTGTGAACCGAGAAGTGGCATTTTGATTCCCAGTCAGGGCACATGCCCGGGTTTGCAAGTTTGATCCCGAGTGGGGAACGTGCAGGAGGCAGATGATCAATGATTCTCTTGCATCATTGGTGTCTCTATCTCCCTTTCCCTTCCTCTCTGAAATCAATCAAAATATATTAAAAATTTTTTTAAAATAGGAATTGACATGAAGTTTGGATAAATATAAGAAAGATCATGCATGACAGGGTTGATACTGGATAGAAATGTACATGTTTTGGATTATCTGTTGGAAATTAAGAACTAATCCAATTTATCTCTGGAATCACCTCTAGTTTTATCATTTCCACAATAAATAGACACATGCTAATTTTCATCATGTCCTTTTTACTAAATCAATGAGATAAATGGCATCTGAACTTATCATTGCTAATAATTTCTTATACTTATTCAAGTACCTAGACTAATTTTGTGTGTGGCTGATAAAATTTCTGTTGAGTTTACTAGTTTTACCTATCAGTGTTTTTAAGGTTTTGGAATGACGTGAGGTAAGTTATGTAGGAACATACATTCAAAATATAGGTGCCTCTACATTAAAACTATTTAAGACAAAATGAAGAGTGAAGATTATTATAAAATATAGTAAATATCATTACAAGCATTTGTTTAGCCTCTTTGAAAGTGGATAAGGCAATCAAGAGAATCTGAAATATGGACTAAAATAGAATGTATTATAGACTATAAAGATAGGGTACCTATCTCTAAAGTGATTTATTTTTAGTAATATATGATAATTTCCATATTTGAAATTCAAAATTATCTAGTTCTTTCTTGATTGACTTAAAATGGTCAACAGGCAATCAACAGAAACAGACAATTCAGTTAGGGCAACTAATTGATTTGAGGAATTTTCATTCAATAATGACCTTGAGTCCTTGCTGCCTGGGATGCCCTCAGATCATGTCATGGGGCTCTAGTAAAGATCTATCAGCAAATCAATTACAAAAAGCAATGGAACATCTGATCCTTCCCTTGAAATTAACTAGTGAAAGTAGGTCAGCACACCTTCAAATGACAAAATGAATTATTATGTTCTCAATGACCCAGGAAGGAAAAAACTACTGATTGATGGGAAGCAATATTTAAATGAGAATGGAGCATTTCTGGGACTAAACATGTAGCAATGATCATAAAAACAAATAGAAACTGAAATTTATTAAAATAATTTATTTTTTCATTATAGCCAAGGAAGAATTTTCTTCTCATTGTCCTCTATATCCACAACTATGGGAAGCTGCCTATATTGAGGTTATTGTTATGCTAGTGAAAAGTGAAACTGTGAGTATACAGATTTCTCAATTTAATTTTTATTACTATGTAGAGAAAAAGTACAAAATAGTTTATTGTACATTAACTGATAGAATTTGTGCTAAATAACATTACAAAGATATGGTCCAAGTTGACTAATTTAATGACAGGAATTAATGTGCCAAAATGAAAATCAATATTAGATAGTGTTTTCAGTTGGTATTTATAAATATTTGAACTAAAAATAAATAATAAACTAAAATTTTCTTTCAAAAAGAAATCTCTAATATTTCTTATTTGACTAATATTTTAGATAGTTATTGTGTTTTTATATGAGCCCTAGAGTATTTTTCTTTTACGTGATCTAGCACCTACCCAGGGGTCCTCAGACTTTTTAAACAGGGGGCCAGTTCACTGTCCCTCAGACCGTTGGAGGGCCGGACTATAGTTTAAAAAAAAAAACTATGAACAAATTCCTATGCGCACTGCGGGCCCGGGACAAGTCGGCTGCTAAGCAGGACAGGCAGCGGCACCCGGCAGGCTGGGTAAATGTCCTCAGCGGGCCGCATGTGGCCCGCGGGCTGTAGTTTGAGGACCCCTGATAGACTTATTCATAATGGTAAGTTTTAATGTAGAGCTTTATTGTTACATATCTCTGTAGACAGTATAAATTACAATGTACTTTTATTGCAAATGGCAGTAAGATATTAAATTAAGGAATGATTTGTTGATTCCATGTATAATGCACAATCTCTTAGTACTGTTGGCTATGTAAAAATATATCCTAATTACTGCATTATGGGGATTAAACCTGTGGTCTCAGAACTTCAGACCCTGAATCACCCCTAATTTTGAGTTGTGTAGCCTTGGCTAAACTCTTGTTTCTTCCCAAGCCTCAGTTTCATCATATGTAGAATGGTATTAGTGACAGCCTTTGTCTCATGGGTTTTTGGAAAGATGACATTTGAAAATCTATATGAGATGGTTAGCTAGAATCTGGAATATACTGAACAGTGTTAGTTATGGTGATCATCACAGAGTTCACATATAGGAATGCCTCTATGTTCAGTTCTTAAATGTTCCTATTCAATGAACTATGAAGTCTTCAAAGTGGGAATACAGTGTATTTTATTTAATGCATGGAGTTTAGTTTTTTTAAAAAATTTTGGTGAAGTCATTAATAGGCCTACCGTACTGTATTTTTAAGTTTTATATGGTACCTAGTATAATATTATGACTTCATTTATATTATGGTGTTACTGAATTAATATAGCCTTTGATGTTTGCTAATGGGATAAATTACTATATTATCTTTTTAAGGGATAAACTGTGTTTAGGAAACATTCCTAAAGTGTCATATTTCACATTTTTATGCCTACTGAGATTAATGAGTTTTCTATTTTGTTAATATCAACTCTTCTTTTGTTAATGACCTAAGTTAGGCATAGAAAATCATCTCTCAGTGTGCCCAGAAGTTCGTTACACCTCCTTACCAGAACAGACCTGTCTATCATCTTTGACTTCTGGGCTCTCTTGGGTGTCAGCACTGGTGCTGCAGTTTTCTCAGGGTGGAATCAGGAGGCTGAGGGGAATGGACCCTTTCCCAACATCGTTCCCTTCCTGTTTTCAAAACAAGAACCCGGCTAACAAGGAACTGTTAATTCAGCCTGGCTTGGTGCTCAGCCTGGTCCCTGTCTGTAAGAGCTATAAAGTGCTAGAGGGTGTCGTAAAAGACCCTGTGCGGTGTTTTTCTCTTCAGAGATCTTGAAGGAAAATGTAACTCTTATCTTTATAGCCTTAGTAGTTAGAGGTCAAAATGGGGAGAAAGCTCTTTAAATTTTTGTGAAGAATCAGGAAGAAAAACCAGTAAGGAGTGGAACAGTCTTCCACATCAACATGAATTAACCATAGGAACTTACAACTTCAGGCATTAAATTTTAGGTCTGTTTAGAGTAGGAGTAATGATGAAATGTGTAAATATGGAAGGAAGAAGACAGAAATGGACACACTTGTTTTACCTTGTCCCAGAGAAAAGCAATTTTTATTTGACCAGCTATTAAAGGCTTACCAATCTGGGAAATGTAGACCTAAAACATATATACCTTCATAATAATAAAATATTTAAATGGCATTAAAATATTTTTAATTTAATTTTTTTAAATTTATCTTTACTGTTGAAAGTATTACAGAGTTGACCACCTCCATCCCACTACTGCGCCCTCCCCAGGCCTTCACCACACTAGTGTCTGTCCATGGGTTTATGCGTATATGCATATGTTTTTTGATTAATCTCTTCCCACCCCCTTCCCCATCCCTCTGAATCAATGACATTTAAAGATAGTAGCAGAGTTCTGACAGGCAATGCATATTGTAAAATTAGCTGTTGTATAGCTAATTACCAGATGGATTCAAAGGTCACACAGCAGTGCAAGAACTTCAACTCTAGGTTAAGCCAAGCAATTCCACTGGGAAGGAATAGGACTGGTGGAAAATAGCAGGGGCAAAACCTGGATGGCTGCCAATAGAAATGAGGTTAAACCTATATTTCTGCAAAAATGCTTAAAAGTGTTTCAGGTGGTACTAAACAAAAATTTCTCCTGCAATACAGAGCAAAAGTAAAGGTGAGACAAAGCAGAATGTGATAAGCAGTGAACCAAGTCAATACATTATCTGGTCAACAATGGTCTAATGTTTCAAAGAGAAACGGTGAAGAAGAACAAAGCTCTGTGCTCCAGGACTGCATGGACGGCACATAGGAGTCGGAATAAACGTAGAACCAGAGAAATGTCATCAAGGACATGTACTCAGTGTGGGTTTTGTGCCAGTGTAGACAGAAACTAAAAAGAAAAAGATTTGTACTTGCTATTTAAAAACTCTGTATCAGCAGATATTATGGAGCAAGAATAATGTAGGGCACAGAAGAAAATTAATGAAAATGGATACTAAATGGTGAAAAGTGACTGGACGGGCCTTGTCTGAGAGAAAGTGCAGATTCATCCATGTCCAGTGAGCATGGTGGAGTGGAGAAGAGCCAGAGACATGCTGATTATTATTTGTAGTTTACTCTATTGGGGATTCGGCGTAAGTGATCTAGAAACTCTTTGCCGTTTCTTCCATTCTATATATTTAGCTATTTTCAATTTAGCATGTGGCCGTCCTTATAAAATAATAAAGTAGGAACACTGCTGGGCTCATTTCTGCAGCTGTCTAAGCTGTGTAAAGGTACTAGTATTTCACAGTGTCTTGGTGAAGCTGATTCCATCACAGAGGTAATTAGGCAAACCTACACTCATTGCCCGTGGCACAAATACTGAGTGGAAGAAAAACCACCTAGTATGTAAATAAGGATGATAGTTAAATTAATAAGTAGACAAATCCAAGACCTGGCTTAACTGCATATATTAGTTTTTCATTACTGCATAACCAATTTAGTGGCTTAACACAATGCAGTTCATGATCTCCTTGGGTCAAGATTCCACAGGCGGTTTGGCTGGCTTCCCAACTCAGGGTCTAAGTAGGCTGAAATGGAGATGTCAGCCACGGCTACTGTTCTCATCGGAGCTTGGAATTTTCTGCCAAGCTGCCATTGTTGTCAGAACTCGTTCCAAACCACTGCAGGACAAGAACCCCCAGGTTTTTGCCTTGTGGTCTTCTCTACAGCATGGCCCTTGGCTTGTTCAAGGCCGACAGGTGAGCGTTGTCGTTACTTCCTTGGATTCTGTTTTAAAGTGCTCACAATATTAGGTAGGCTCACCTCCCAAAATTTGCAATTTGATTAATCTTAAACTAACTGGGTGGAGGCCCTTAATTACATCTGTGAAATCCCTTCACCTTTGCCATGACAGCATAAGGTAATCATGGAGTGAATGCCCATCACATTCACAAGTCCTGCCCATGCTTCAGGGCAGGAGTCTTGGGGTTCATCTTAGAATTCTGTTACCACACTTCAAGATTATGTAATATTGTCATGCTGTGGGATCACACACAGTTCAGATAACCTTCTGCACTTCTCTTCTATAGAGGTTATAAGAACAGTTCTGTTTCCTAAGATTGTAAGGACTCATTAGGTATTAATTACAAAGTCCTTGAAGATAGTAAGTGCTACATATGTATTTGTGAGAAGAAAATAAAGTGTTTCAAATACTGATAGCACATACTAAGCACTCCAGAATGTTAGGGGCTATTATTTTTAAAAATTATTAACTCCTAAAATGAAATATTTAGTTTGAAACAGTGAGTGGTGTTTGGTTAATTGGTCTTTCGTGGTTCCAGTGATAAAAATATATTATGTGTTTACCTTCATGTTAATACTGTGATTCATAACAAATAAGGTATTTGAAATTAGTGCTGTATATATTTTAAATTGCATACTATCTCAATAACCACATGATAATCAGCAATAGTGTGTTTGAAAAACTGATTAATTTCAGGTAATGATTTCCCATTACACAAGAGACATGGGCAGTTTTTAGGATAATTAGACTTCAAATGCCAAGGTCATGATCAATAAGAGTTAAAAGACCATTTGCAAAAGCTTTATTTATGGAATTTATACAATCAGATTTTAAAAATAAAAGTCAAACCTCATTGTTAAAAATATATCTGAAAGGATTATTGGCTAATATTCTCGATTAAATCAGTAGTTTACTAGAACGGAGCACTATCAATATTTTTTTCCAGCAAAAGAAAAAAATTTTAGTTTTAATTTGACAAGTGTCAGTTTAATTAATAATCAACAAAATGGCATTCTAAATTTGCTTCAGATGACAGTTCAATGACATCTACTGATTTTGCATTATTGGATTGAATATTGTCATCATAATTTCTGTATGGCATGCTTAGGCAGGAATTGAATTATGCTATATAACACAAAATTTTCTTTTTCTTTGGGAAATATATGTAAGAATTGTCTCAAGCGCTATAAAAGTTCATATTGCTATAGCAAGAATCTCTCTCAATATATATTATATAATAGTATGTATATGTATGTGTATGTGTATATGTATGTATATGTATATATAAACAAACCATTTTTAACACAGTCTATAGCTATTAAATTCTTCTTCACCCATTCAGCCTTTACTGATCACCTTCTACTAAGCATGTGGCAGAGCATGACAGGTTTTTATTGTATGTGATGAGAGAGATGTAAAAGGCCTCTGAGTGACATTCAGTGCAGTCATAAATATCATGCTAAAGAGTATGGATGTTATCCTTTAAGAAATAGGAAGTTTTGACTTTGCCACATGGTCACCAAATTCCTTGGAATCATTTTTCCTTTCTTTCTTTCCCTCACATGCCACAGCCCTAACCATGATGGGTCTATCTTGAAGACATGTACAGAATCTGACCCAATTTACCACTGTCACTGTGACAACCCAAATACAGGCCATCATCTCCTCCTACCTAGACCACTCAGTTGGTTTTCTACTTCTGCCTCTGCCCACTTACATCTACTCTGCTCATTGAAGCCAGAAGTTTCCTGAGAAAACATCAATCAATTCATAATATTTCTTTTTCCCTAATTCCCTTAATGGCTTTCCACCTCATACCAGGACAAAACACAAAGTCCTGACAGTTGTCCACAGGCTCTATTGATTGGGTGACTCCTTAGTAGAGTGACTCACAAGCTGACTCTAAGAGAGTTTCCGGCAATCTGGATGTTGGCAAGAATAGACAGCTTTGTCTAGACTTCCTGATACTTAAATAGTAGTTTGCTTCAGTTATAGAATATTTTGCTTCAGTTCCCAGTAGGCCCCTGATGTCTGCGCCTGGTCACACTGGGAGATTGACTTCCTCTATACCTTCTCAATGTACTACATCTCCTGAGCCTTCTCTATAAGCACCGAGTTATGGCCTATACCACATATTGTATCACATTGGGCTTTACCATACCCTCAAATAAGTATATATTCCTTTTATATAATAAAATTTTACATAGCAGGATTTTGGGGGTTTGAGAGTAAGAGTCTCAATAGCTAAAATTATCTTCTCTATAGGGAATGATCCAGTGACCATTACTTACAGAAATGGGTTTTTAAAGGATAATAATAATAGGAAGCCACAGTATCCTAATTCATCTTTTTTGTCAGGTGTATGGATAAAAATGAATATTGTGTTTCTCACCTTTACTCATATTATATAATAATCACAATATGCCTCTTAAGCAGCTTTTCTTGGAAAGCTAAAAATAAAATAATAGAGGTACTGGAGGTCACAAAACAGTGTGACTACTACACGAATTCAATCAGTACATATTAATCAAGTTTTGTATAATATTTTCATTTCTTCAAGTTCCCAATAACCAAATCCCTTCTGCTATCAAAACCAGATAATTATTAGGCTCATTCTCAAGATGTCATTAACTTTAAATTTTGTATCATATTTATGTATATATCAAAATATTTAGCAATGTTTTTTTACCTTTCATACTCTTATCCTAATATATAAAAACCCTGGGTCATAATGACCAGTAACGACTGAGGCTCGACCAATTGGAAGTCAGTCCTGCAGTCAGGACTGCTTCCACTGACTGCTTCCACTGCAGGCATGATGTCCCAGCACTGACTGCTGAGGGGGCTGCAAATCAGGGCCAGAGAGAGGCCTGAAGAGCGAAGCAGGGACTTCTGAGGCCTGAAGAGAGAAGCATTGCCTCTGTGGCAGTTTTTGATCAGCACTTGCCTCTCTCTTTCTCTCCCAGTTTGGCCAGCAGCCATGCCTCTATTTCTCTCCAGGCCTCCATGGGGGCTGCTGATCAGCCCCACCTTTCTGATCAGGCCCCATTGATAGGCCCAGAGATGCTGACTGGCATAGAAACCAACCAATGAGAACCAAATCTGGGTCAACTGTGAGGAGCCAATGGCTGCCTAGGAGGCAGAGCTTTGATGCTGACTGGCATAGAAACTGACCAAGCAGAACCAAATTGGCCAGCAGAGGAGCACATCTGGGGCCAAGATCAGGCCTGCAGGGGAGGGCAGTTGAGGGCAAGATCAAGATAGCAGGGGAGGGCAGTTAGGGGTGATCTGGCAGGCAGGCAGAGGCAGTTAGGGGTGATCAGGCAGGTAGGCAAGTGAGAGGTTAGGATCCAGTGGTCCCAGATTGTGAGAGGGATGTCTGACTGCTGGTTTATGCCCTATGGGATCTGGCCCAAACCGGCAGTCGGACATCCCCCAAGGGGTCCCTGATTGGAGAGGGTGCAGGCTGGGCTGAGGTAACCCCCCTTCCGTGTACGAATTTCATGCACCAGGCCAGTAGTATCTATACTAATAAAAGGGTAATAGGCTAATTAGACTGGGAAACCTTCCAGGAGACCTTCCAACATTTCTCTGGACAAAGCCATGGTAGCAGGGCCAAGGTAGAGGCAGTTAGAGGCCAAGAGGGGAGGGTAATTGTGGGTGATCAGGCTGGTGGGGGGCGGGGCCATTGGGGGTAAGCAGACCAGCAGAGGGGCCAGTTGGGGGTGAGCAGGCCATCAATGGGGGTCAGTGGAGGTGATCAGGACAGTGGAGTGGGGCAGTTGGGGGTGAGCAGGCCAGGAGGCCGGCAGGGCAGTTAGTGGCAAGCACACTGGCACAGGAGGCAGATGGGGGTGATTAGGCTGGTGGGGGGGGCATTTGGGGTCGAGCAGGCTGGCAGGCATGCTGGTTAGGGGCAATCAGGCAGGCAGGCAGGCAGGCAGGTGAGAGGTTAGGAGCCAGCAGTCCCGGATTGCGAGAGGGATGTCTGACTGCCGGTTTAGGCCCGATCCCTGTAAACCAGCAGTAGGACATCCTTCGAGGGGTCCCAGATTCAGCAGGCCGGGCTGAGGAACACTCCCTTCCCCGTGCACGAATTCCATGCACTGGGCCACTAGTTGAATTATAATTTACTTGGTTAAATAAAGTATTAAAGTGTAAAGCAAAAAGACCTCTCAAATACATTTTCTGTAAAAGAAGAAAGCTTCACAGCCAGTTTTAGTATTCTTTTCTCTTCTCATTCTTAGTGATTTACAACAAAGAAACTGTGCTAAGAGAAAAGAGTGACCCAGGTACATCTATAATGTCAGTCATCAAAGCAAAACATAGGTCAGAGACCTGACACATTGTCAGACCTCTGCTCCTAATAAGTCACTTCACCTCTTGAAGACTCACTCTCCTCTGTAAAACAAAAAGGTTGAACCACATTAGGCAAAGTCCAACACTTCTCCCAGCCCTAAAATTCTGTGACTTTCCATTTAATTCATCTTGTTAACAAAGGAAGATTCAATTCATAGTATAACTTCTTCATTTATTAGTTAACACCTATGGAAAAGAATATATAGGGAGACTCCAAGTGAGAAATCTGTATTTTTTCTTTGTCATAAAAATGCCAGTTCTTTGATATTTTATTTAATTTTTTTCGGAGATCAATTTTCGTATTTGTAAGTGCAACTGATAAACTAGATGATTACTAAACCTATCTCCTTGGCCTTTGTTTACCATTGTTGACACAATAGCCATCCTCAAGTGTTTATTATGGACTTTATTTTTTTCCTCTTTTCCACTAGACCCCAGTTTCTGGTTCCTCATATTATTTTGTCATTATCCCAGCATTGTTCTAGAAAGTACATGCAAACTAATGGATATGTTGCATGTTCTTGGCCATAAATCTTATTCCAGCTATTATAGGAATGGGAGGAAATATTAGTAAATATTAGGAAAAAACACAAATATTTTAAAATAAAAATCAGAGGAGCATTAATAGTTAAGGTAAAAAATCAAGATGTAATATACTTTTGTTATTGTTTTCTGTAGTTATGGGTTACTTGGTTTAAAAAAATCCTCCTGGATATTTTTCCAAATGTTATAAACTTTTCTCAATTTGGAAACCAGAGTGTGCCTAACTATAAATTTTCCACTTTCTACATAGGGCACAATATGTGTATGTCTCCCTATATTTGGGAAAGATGGTCATTTTACTTTCTGATGAGCATTGTTTAAACTTTATTCTGCTTTCTACTTCAAAACACTAAGTTTGTGGATTTTATTTTTTTATATTTTGGAAACACCTTTGGTTGAGGACCTAAATTCAAAGCATTGAAAGACATTTTGTATGTATATTTTATTCAAAGGTTGAGACCAAAAAGGTGGTTCACTTTCTAACATTTGCATTTTAATTGACTTTTGAAACAATTAGGTTTATTCGCTATATCCTGAATTACATTACTGTGTAGCCTACCCAGTCCAAATTGAAGTCATTTATAAAACAATTGAAACCACAATACATCGTTTTTAAAAAAATATTGGACTACTTCAGATTTTATTAGCTCTTAAATTTGAAGGTGATCAGGGTTCCAGCTTGCACCATAGAAGATAATTTAAAATTATTGAAACACTTCACATATTTTTAAAACCACTTCAGGGGGGAAATTATGGTGTTCAGAAAATGGCCACGAGGGTGTAAAATCAACCGAGAGCTTAAGTGCTTCAGTGTGAAAGTGATCGAGGCTCTTTGCTTGCACATCAGAAAGCAATTGACAATTACTGAAGTGGTTCGTGTTTCCATAAGAGATTTTAGTCTTTCCTTCTCGGAGAGCTTTACGTTTTTGAATGTCTGAACAATTGCATAATGTTGCATATATACCTCTGGTCCTGATTATCAAGTTTAGAGGTCAGTGCAAATATTGCACTTCTGAGCTGAGTCAAGGCAAATATGAAGTGATTGGAGATTGCTGATTTCAAGCCAAAATAAATCCATGAGACCAGATCTGTATTTGAAATTCACAGTGCAAAATGTAGGCTGTTATTCAGGAGAATAAAACTGGAGTAGAGATGTTTTTTTGTGAGGAATGTAATGATATGTATATCATTTAGTTAATATGGATATTAATTTCAGTTTTTTAAAAATTTAGTGAGAATGCATTTTTTGTAGATACCTAAAAAAAAAATAGACGTACAATAGTATTGAAATGCAGACAATTGATTGCATTTGGATCCTAAAACTGTAAGAGTCCACATCTGATCTTTAAAATTACTGATGATAAACAATGTAATTTTAGAATAGAGAATGCAGAATTTTTGAATGATTCCAACAATTGTTTTGGCCTCATCTTCTACTGGATTAGTCAGCACTCAATCTGCCTCATTTTTAAGGCCATGTAGCCCATACTCCAAATGCATATAATCTGATATGTAGCCAAGCAAAACATTTATTGAGCATCTACTATATGTCGGGTACTGCAGACATATAAAATAGAGTCAAACATCTATCCTCATCAGCCTCAGAGTAGACAAACTTTAAATGTCTTATAAGGCAAGTCAGAAAACTGAAATTCATAGAAATAATGTGCCTTGCTAGTTGTCACAATCCTAGAGTGAGAAGCAGAACAAAAGCTCGCCTTCAGCAGCAATACCCTCTCCACTGAACAAGGCGATTGACCTTCCACCTCAATTTGATTCTTGGTAGTAGTGATATTTTTTACATTTGTGAGAAGATAAGGTCAAAAGGTTGGAGATTGGCAGGTATACAATACTGATAATTATTCAGGATAAGTTGACCTTAGTTCTCAGCCAAAAACCTTAAAAAAAGAATATAAAAAAAGTACATCACATATCATTCACAGTAATTGCTCATCCTATCTAATAAAGAGGTTATATACTAAATGACCATCACTCCATCACAAATATGGCTACACCCACAGCTGAGGCCAAGATCCCATAAGGAGCCTTAATGAGCAATCAGCAGGGACCTGAGGCTATGTCCCCTGCCTGGTTGGGCTTGACAAGGGTGGGACTGGCCGGGTCTGGATCTAGCCCAATGGGGGCGGGGGCCAGCCTGGTCTGGGTCTCATGGGATTTTGAGGCGCACGTGGGTGGGTGGGGACTTGACTCTGAGTCTCGTGGTACGCCCTAGACTCTGACAGGAGGAAGGTTTTCATATACATTTTACTAATTTTCTTTCATCTCTGACACTTCTATTATAGAGAAAGGGTAAATAGCAATGTTAAATTATTTCCTCTAATTAATCCCCTTTTAATGTGCACGAATTTAGCACACCAGGCCACTAGTATATGAATATTTACCAACAGATAATGTGGATCAAAAATCTGATACACTAACAAGCTAAAGTCAGTAGAAATAAGAATGCATATTCTATATAATAAAAGGCTAATATGCAAATTGTCCCCTCAGGAGTTCGACCAACTGGGAGTTTGACCTCTTGCTATGATGTGTGCTGACCACCAGGGGGCGGTGTGGAATGAAGAAAGGCCCCTGCCGGCAGCCGGCAGCCGGCAGCTGGGGAAAGGAAGGCCCCGGCCAGCCCTGATTGCCAGCCAGGCCTAGAGACCTTTCCCGTGCATGGATTTCATGCACTGGGCCTCTAGTTATTATTATAAGAGCAAAATTCTGAAAAAAAAATAGGCACAAAATTTATACACAGACTAGAGGCCTGGTGCATGAAATGTGTGTACTTGGTGGGGGGGGGGGGCGTCCCTCAGCCCAGCCTGCACCCTTTTGCAGTCTGGGACCCTCGGGGGATGTCCAACTAATGGCTTAGGTGCGCTCCCTGTGGGGAGCAGGCCTAAGCCGTTAGTCGGACATCCTTAGCACTGCCACCGCCACTGCACTTGCTGGCCATGAGCCAGGCTTCTGGCTGAGTGGCTTTCCTCCTATGGGAGCACACTGACCACCAAGGGGCAGCTCCTGCATTGAGTGTCTGCCCCCTGGTGGGCAGTGCACATCATAGTGACTGGTCGTTTCACTGTTTGGTCAATTTGCATATTAGCCTTTTATTATAGAGGATGCAATTTTAAGAATATTAGAATGAATAGTGGGAAATAGATTGATGATACACTCCTAAGTAAATTTAGTTAGAATATTATATATTTCTTAGCCAATAGATATTTAGTAGAATAAAAGTAATAGATCTGATTATAGTCATTCTAATCTTTAGAGTTTTATTTTGTATATTTTCATTCAAAACTACACAAAGTAATTTTAGATACTCAAATTTTTGGTAACATAATTATAGTTAGGACATGATATTTTCATATAAAGTTTATTTTTGTGAATTCTTCCCATCTTGTGAGAATGAATTAAAAGCCAAATGTCAAAATTTGATGACTAAGAAAAACTTTAAAATACAATACTGCATTCAAAATAAAGTATATTTGATCCAGCCTAAATAAAGAGTATAGAGAGAAAATAAAAGGAAATTTCAGAGAAAAAATAGTTTTGCCACCACCAAGTTAGTTATATGTCTAAATATTTAAAAGTTAACAAACTTTCTTGATAACATAGCTTACTAAACAACACAACAAGTGACAATTCGTTATTATAGAATAGTATGTATGACATATTGATTCACACGAGAAAATAGAAATTCATTATTATTATGGACTAGAGGCCCAGTGCACAAAATTCGTGTCCCTCAGCACAACCTGCACCCTCTCCAATCTGTGACCCCTCAGGGGATGTCCAACTGCCTGTTTATGCCCGATCCCTGTGGGCCTAAACAGGCAGTCGGACATCCCTTTCACAATCCAGGACTGCTGGCTCCCTACTGCTCACCTGCCTTCCTGATTGCCCCTAACCGTTTCTGCCTGCCAGCCTGATCACCTCCTAACCACTCCCCTGCCAGCCTGATTGACGCCTAACTGCTCCCCTGCCAGCCCGACCGTCCCCAACTGCCCTCTCCTGAACAACCTGGTCATCCCCAAATGCCCTCCCATGCATATTCCCTCTTGATTAGATAGGGTTTTTTTCTTTAACATATTGGACAGCCCTAACTGGTTTGGCTAGGTAGATGGAGCATTGGCCTGCAGACTCAAGGGTCCCAGGTTCGATTCCAGTCAAGGGCATGTACCTTGGTTGGGGGCACATACCCAGTGGGGAGTGTGCAGGAGGTAGCTGATCGATGTTTCTCTGTCAAAGATGTTTCTAGCTCTCTATTCCTTTCCCTTCCTCTGTGTAAAAAAATCAATAAAATATATATATTTTAAAAAGAAACATTTAAGATCCCTCCATATCTGCCTGGCTGATGTGACTCAGTGGCTGAGACCCCAAGTTGCCACCGCTGGGAGGGGATCGCACCCTGGGAATGCGTGCCCCTGCCAGGCTGAGACCCCAGCCCAGGCTGCTGCCGCTGGCAGGAGGATTGTGCTGCGGGGGTGCATGCCCCTGCCAGGCTGAGACCCCAGCCCAGGCTGCTGCCGCTGGCAGGAGGATTGCGCTGCAGGGGTGCGCACCCCTGCCGGGCTGAGACCCCAGTCCTGGCTGCCGCCACTGGGAGGAGATCAGGCCGTGGGGAGTGAATTTGTTTTTGTTTTTTATAAAGGGTCAAGAGGGCCTCTGGGCAGGATTCCGCCAGGCCGCTTACTCTGCAGGCTCTCAGCGGCAGCCCTCCCTGAGACTGGGGGACTCTGGCGGCGCTGAGAGGACTGGGCACTGCCACCTTGTGGCTACGGGCGCCACCATTTTTGTCTTGGAGTGATGGTTAATTTGCATATTACTCTTTTATTATATAGGATATGTAGGAGGTACAAAAGTATACCTAGCCTAGCTGGTTTGGCTCAGTGGATAGAATGTCGGCCCATGGACTGAAGTGTCCCAGGTTTGATTCTTGTTAAGGGCAAGTATCTGGGTTGCAGGTTCAATCCTCACCCTGGCTGGATGTACTAGAGGCAACCAATCGATATGTCTCTCTCACATTGATGTTTGTCTCTCTCTGTCTCTCCCCCTCCCTTCCACTCCTCTTAAAACCAATGGAAAAATATCCTCAGGTGAGGATTAACAACAACAAAAAAAGAATACCAAAAGTATATCTAAACAACATAAGATAAGCAATAAGCTTTCAGGCAAAATAAAGCCTAGAACAGCAGTCTTCAAAGCATGCAAGAGTAGTCTCTGAACAAGACACGCCTGTTCATAGAATACTAGTATGTTCCCTCTTAATCCCTATTACTTCACATACATAAGCAATGCAAAGCTTTTGGATTCATTCAAAACTGCCAGAAAGTTTAAGTTTGATGTATGAGATGTCCTATCTAGAAACTGTTGTGTGGAATATATTGGTGAGAGTGACTTTGCCTAAAGTCATGCTCTTTATGCTCAAGCCAACAATATATTATTAAACAGCAATGTTAAACTTGGCAAGTACTTCCAGGGATCATACCAAAAGTCCAAACTCAGGATGCATAATTCTTTGTAAAGTATTAGTTATTTAAAATGTAAATAACTAGAAGAAATTTGACTGTTAGCATTGATGGGGGTTTTTAGGTGTTTTGAGTCTTTTAAATTATGTTTCCATATTAAAATGATGCAAAATTCTATCTTTAAGTATGTTGAACATGTAAAAGCCCTATAGCAAGCTACAGAAATATTGATTTATGTTGACACAAAGCCATTTATTAAAACTCTGTGTTTATATGGATGATCAACTAGCTTCATTTCTACATAATAGTATTAAGACCCAGCTCATTCCCTAATCTCAAATAAAGTCTCATGGGAAATTTTATCAACACTTTTCCTGTAGTCAAGATATTCTGTGCCTATTGCACTCCACATGAATCCTACTAATAGAACTTAGTAAATGTTGGGTATAAAAACAATGTTATTGATTTATTTGGAAGGTAAGAAAAATGCTTCATGTCCTTGGCTTATTTCAACTATTGTATGTGGTCCCTACCAGGAGTTCATGGGTTTAGAAAGTAGAGAGGTGTAAATATCATGTATATATGCTCTCTGTGTGTGCATGTAGTGTGAATTAATAGATAGTTAATGTATAAAGCATATCTATATCTATATCCTATCTAATAAAAGAGTAATATGTAAATGAACCATCACTCTGCTACACCCACAAGCCATGCCCACCAGCCAATCAGGAGTGAGTATGCAAATTAACCCAACCAAGATGGCTGCAGCCACAGAGCAAGCAAGAGGCTTAGGTTTCCCAGGCAATGGAGGAAGCCAAGCTTTCCGCATACCCTGGCGGGCCCAGGCCTCCACTCAAGGCTACAAAGTTTCAATTATAGAAGATAAATAAATCCCAATAAAAATGGCAGCAGCCATGGAGCTGGAGAAAGCAGAGCAGGAGACTTGAGTTGCCCCCAGCAATAGAGGAAGCCAAGCTTCTGCAGCCCTGGCCTGCCTTGGCCTCCACTCAAGGCTACAAAGTTTCAATTATAGAAGACAAATAAATCCAAACAAAAATGGCAGCAGCCACCGAACTGGAGAGAGCAGGAGGCTTGGGTTGCCCCGGTGATGGAGGAAGCCAGGTTCCCATAGCCCTGGCCTGCTTTGGCCTCTGCTACAAGTTTCAATTATAGAAGATAAATAAATCCCAACAAAAATAGTTGCAACCACGGAGCAAGCAGAAGGCTTGGCTCTGCTCAAGGCTACAAAGTTTCAATTATAGAAGATAAATAAATACCAGATACCAGGGCCTCTGTTTGGGTCGCCAGAGGGCATGGCCAGTCTGCAAACCACCATAGGCCCCTCACCCAGGCCACCCCATGCCCCAAGGGAACCCCCACCCTGATCTGGGACACCCTTCAGAGCAAACCAGCTGGCCCCCACCCGTGCACCAGGCCTCTATCCTATCTAATAAAAGAGTAATATGCAAATTGACCATCACTCCCACACACAAGATGGATGCCCCCATGTGGACACAAGATGGCCACCACAAGATGGCCAGCAGGGGAGGGTAGTTGGGAGGGACCAGGCCTGCAAGGGAGGGCAGTTGGGGGCAATCAAGCCTGCAGGGGAGGGCAGTTAGGGGTGACCAGGCTGGCAGAGGAGGGAAGTTGGGGGTGACCGGGCCTGCTGGGAAACGCAGTTAGGGGGGAAACCATGCCTGCAGGGGTGAGCAGTTGGGGGGGACCAAGCCTGCAGGGGCGGGCAGTTAGGGGTGACCAGGCCTGCAGGGGAGGGCAGTTAGGGGTGACCAGGCTAGCAGGGGAGCAGTTAGGCATCACTCAGGCTGGCAGGGGAGTGGTTAGGGGGTGATCAGGCTGGCAGGCAGAAGCGGTTAGGGGCAATCAGAAAGGCAGGCAGGTGAGCAGTTGGGAGCCAGCAGTCCTGGATTGTGAGAGGGATCCCAGATTGGAGAAGGTGCAGGCTGGGCTGAGGGACACACCCCCCGTGCACGAATTTTGTGCACTGGGCCTCTAGTATATATATAAAAAGAGGTAATATGTAAATTGGGCTTGGACGGCATAGCGGGTCACGACCAAACAGGAGGTTTCCCGTGCAGGTGAGGCCTGGAGCAGAGACAGAGACAGAGACAGGGGGCTGCCTGAGCCAGCATGGCAGCTCAGGCAGCCCCGGAATGGACACAGGCAAGGTGGCTGGGGGACGCTGAGAGTGAGGTATGAGTCCTGGCCCCCGGCAGCGCCAGTCCGGCCTGACTCTCATGGCGGCTGGTGCTGCATGAGTCAGGCGCGGGTCCTGGCCCACTGCGGGGTGCCTCCTCACATTTACTTTTTAAATAAATAAACTCAATGAAAAATATGTTTGTATTTGTCAGGTCTTTACAAGTAAATCCATGCATAGTACCCTTTTACCAAGGATCCTGAATCTTGTGAAATAAAGCTGGGATTTGAATCTCCTCCATGTTTTTGACCCATCTGCCTGCACTCTCCTGGTGAGACCCAGGGTGGGAAGTAAACTTAGTAAACTTAGTGTTGTGGCCCCCAAATCCCCGACAATGAAAGTGTTCTTGGATTTGAGCCTCAGTGCTGACACTGTGAGCACTGGGACAGTAAACATTTTAGTTCATTTGGCTGAGGCTTACTTTTCTCATCTGTGTGTCAAAGATTTATTTCCAGGAATAAACGAGGTAAAATAAATTCATTGATTGGTAGAGTGTCATTAACATAGTAAGTGCTCAATTAGAAATGTGTGTATACACACATATATATGAAAAAAATTGAGGTGCAGAAAGTTAAGTAAAATGGCTCATGGTCACACAGTAAGCAATCATAGACTGAATTCAAAGTCCGTGCCATTTCCACAGCAACTTGCAATACCTAAATATTCTACGTGAGTCACCATTACTCTTCCTTGATTCTGTGGGATATAAATAGTACTGTTCACCTATGTGTCAGGCACCATTCTAAGTATTTTATTCAGAATTCATTGATTTTTGTAATAAATATTTTATCTTGAATTTATGTAATAAATGATATCTAATATTTTTATATGGTTCAAATTTTTAATGATTTTGGCACACAAAAAAATAGGAAATATAGTTTTGCTGGCACCCCAGCAGGTGGCTTCCTGCCTGCCTGCTTTGGCCCATGGCACCTTAGTGACCGCTCCCATCTAGTGGGCAGCAGCCACACGTGTCCTTCCAGGCATGAATCTCTGCCATTCTGACTACATACACCCACCTTCTTTCCTTAGTCTAAACGGTGGTAGCTGCTCTCTGCATGCCATCTTTCTATTCTTTAGACTTCTCTTGTCTTTTTAGTAAACTTCACATTTTTGTGTCTTTCTTTTTGTATCCTCTCTGGCCCATTCTTGTTTTACAATCTCATCCAGAATCAAATCCAGCTTCTGAAAGATTGCCTTTCTTAGTGTCTTCAGGTAGAAAGGAGACAATTTCTCTCCATGCTCTCATAGGGTCTATGTCATATCTCTTCTACAGCATATATCTCCCACTAGAGGCCTGGTGTATGAAATTAATGCACAGGTAGGGTTCCTAGGGTTGGCTGGCAATCAGGGCAGATCAGGTCCCCTGCCTCCTCCTTCCCTTGCTCCCTCATTGCCCCGCTGCCACCACTGGTCGCCCACCATGTTCCACACACCCCCCGGTGGTCAGTGCATGTCATAGCAAGTGATCGAACTCCCAGTCTCCTGGTCGAACTGCCAAGGGGATAATTTGCATATTAGCCTTTTATTATATAGGACTAGAGGTCTGGTGCACGAAATTCGTGCACTCGGCGGGGCAGGTCCCTCAGTCCTGCCTGCATCCTCTTGCAGTCTGGGAGCCCTCAGGGGATGTCCGACTGACGGCTTAGGCCCACTCCTAAGCCATCAGTTGGACATCCTTTGTGCTGCCGCGGAGGTAGGAGAGGCTCCCGCCACCACCGCTGTGCTCATCAGCCATGAGCCCTGCTTCTGGCTGAGTGGTACTCCCTCTGTGGGAGTGCAGTGACCACCAGGGGTCAGCTCCTGTGTTGAGGGTCTGCTACCTGGTGGTCAGTGTGCATCGTAGTGACCGGTCTTTCATAGCAACTGGTCATTCGCAGTTCAGTCGATTTGCATATTAGCCTTTTATTATATTGGATGATCAAAATTGTTTCATTCTCTGCCAATCTCCATACTCTGAAACTCAGCAGACATATTCTATCACATAGGTATGCACATCACCAAACATGTGCTAGGTACTTAATAGAGCCTTTGTTTCATGAATGCTGCCCCTCCTCCCTGTTCTCCTTCTAAATTTGTATTTTAAAGGGAGAGTTTTTGAGGTTATATAATTTTGGGAAGTAATCTTTTTAAATATATTTTTTATTGATTTCAGAGGGAAGGGAGAGGGAGAGAGAGATAGAAACATCAATGATGAGAAAGAATCATTGATTGGCTGCCTCCTGCACACTCCACACTGGGGATGGAACCCGTAACCCAGCAATATGCCCTGACCAGGAATGGAACCATGACTTTCTGGTTCATAGGTCAATGCTCAACCATTGAGCCATACAGGCCAGGCTGAGAAGTAGGCTTTATCTTCATTTCGAATAGACTTCCTTAAGCCTAATGAGCTTTTTGTCTTATGTAGATCCATAGAGCAGCAGGCCTTGTAGAGAAGGAAGCTGGCATACTGCAGCGATTTCTCTATGAACACTGAGCTATTAGGATTGGACCCATGCCAGGACACATTTCTCATTGACAATTAAGCACTCATCAGCTGGTAATGACAACTCCTAGTCACTCGTGACACAGACCAGACAGAAAGGCTGTGATCTAGGTAGGAAAGGCATTTGATCTCATTATTCATCCTTGGAGCCATTCATAGCCTCAGAATGTCCAATGATGGAGCCCTCGGTGAACAGAAAGCTACTAAGTATGGGCTTGTTTTTGAGAAATGTATACATTCTATTGTCTGTTATCTATTATATAAATGTGCTTCCTATCTGATTTCTTTAGGCATGTTTTTGGTAAACACTAAACATTTTCTCAGTTATTAAATTCTAGATTTCAAAAGTAGCAACCCTGTTGCATGATATACACATAAAAGATGATTTTAAAAAGGAAGATTTTTTTCAAATTTGCTTCTCAACAGTTGACTGTAAAATGTCAAAATAAAATTTAAAATTATTTAATTTTTATTCCATTTGCAAAGTGAGTATAATGGCCAGGAGTTTTTTCTGAACACAACCATGTGGAAATCTGTTCTGCTCACAGAGTAAGTTCAAGTTTGGTTTCTCAAGCAAGTAAAATGCAATTGATTTCAATACATGTTTGACACTCCTCCAGCACTAACAGTGATGTGTAGCTGTCTCATTAATTTTGGCACAAAATCTAAGCTTTATTGAATAATTTCTGAATGTGGTGGTTTTCGCTCTTTTTGTCAGAAAATTACTCAAGTTCTCAACTCTGAAAAGTAATCTGACAATCAATGGAATTGCATTTGCTCCTAATTTACAAATTATTGTCAAGAACATGGCACGGGTTTGTACTCTGGATTGAATACCTTACTAAACCTGTTCGTAATTTATGGCTATTTAATATCGTAAAACAAAAAGTAACTTTAAGAAACCAAAGTGTATACATTTCTGAGAATTTCTTCTTTTCATAGTATTGATCTTTTAACTTCTTGACCTACTTACTTCCATACAATGCCACTATCCCACTATAAATAATATTAGTTATTGTATGTTTCAGAGAGCTCTTAATTGTAAGAATAAGAAAAATCTTTAAAAATATATATAGGTCATTAACTCCTTGGAAACTGAATTTTTCCCTGTATGCTTAAATAACTACTCTTGACTTCATTTATTTCATTTGATTTAAGTTATAAGTCCTTTTTTTTTCTATTACATATTATAACTAAATTATTTTACTGGCAAATGGAAAAAAGAAAATAATGGCATACAATCTATAAACTGGTATAAGGAGTGAGGCATGAAGCAGACATTACTCATTGTTAAAATAACTTTTGATGAACTATTAGACTTTTATAAAATATGCTCATGTCTTCTGAATTAAAGAAAAATAAAAAACTCTGAAATATACAAATATTCCATACCTTTTATCACCTTATATTACATTACACAACTTTTTCTTTTTTTTTTTTGGATGACATTTAGTTTATCCCTCAAACCTTGAGGTTAATAAAATAATTTATTTTAAAGATTAGGAAAATAACATCAGAGAGGCAAGGGTCCATTCATTCAAATTTGTAAGATTCTAAAACAATGTGAGGGGTCAGAAAACATATAAGATATGAAAAATTAGGTAACAATTTCCATAGACGTAACTCCCCTTTGCCTAGAAACACCTAGCCTAAGCTCTCTGGTTAGGGATAAGGTTTAATAATGCAACACTAAGATTTACCAGCATGAATCTAACATAGGCCATTGGAATGGAGCCAGATTTGGTGCCTGGTACAAGTTTACCTGTTTCTCCCAGGTTTTCTTGGAGCACCATGGGCGGAACTGAATTCCTGCCACATAATTTGTCCTTTGGACCATCTGCAGCACAGCATGGTGGCTGAAAGCCTGGAGGCCACTGCCTGAGTTAGATTATCGGCTCTGGCACTTCCTGGCTGAGTGAACTTGGGCACTTTCTGGTCCTAAATTTTAGTATTTGTCAATGGACATATAAATATCACCTATCCTCAAGTTCTGTTGTGTGGATTAGATGACATATTACTTGGCAAACATTCATTGTGAGCTCTTAATCTTCAATTGTTGTTTTCAAATTATTAAGCATTATGATTAACAGTTGTTTTTTTACCAGATAGCTTAATTACAAATATATGTGATTTAATTGTCACAGGTTCCTCTAACTTGTTTTTGTTTTTTTTGGCTAGCATTTATAATAATTTTTAAAGAGATTATACATCTTTTAAAATATGTTTTGCTTAGCACTATAAAGGTACTTTGTCTGGGAAACAGTGCATTAAATAGGCTTAATTGATTAACAAATGAATAGATGCTAATGGATTCTGATTGTCTGCCAACATTGTTTAATGCCACTACAAATCAATTAATGATGTAAAATTTGCAAATTTTATTGAAAAAATGTACTCATATTTGCAGGCATGGCTATAAATAGTCATTTTTAAAAGCAGATTATACAAATGCAAAATGCATAGTCATTTTTAAATGTGATTTGCATATGGTAATGTGCACATCACTTCAATTGCTACATTAAAGTTCTTTTTTTTTTTTTGCATTTTGAAGGGTTGTAAGGAGCAAAGGTTGTAAACATTCACAAATTAGGACTGTATTCTGATTTGACACATTTATTTGACATGCCTCCATATACCAGAACTTACCTTTCAAATTGTGGAAGAGCAAGGTTGTGAAAGGTTGTGAGATGTCAGATTGCACTGTCAACCAGCCCTTACCTCTAGACATGTCATGGTCGGCCATCATTAAATGGCCCTGATCTTTCCCACAACTCTGTTGAAATCTAAACCTAGAGGTCTCACTGCCAATCATTATTTAGGGTTCACTGTTGCCCTTTGGAGCAGTCACCATAGCAATGGAAATGAATTCATTATAAGTATTATAACTTCCTAATGCACCTAAAAACATTATGGGCTCTAGTCAGTAGAAAACGTCAAGTTTTTCATTTAATTTCACCTAGTTTAAGTGAAGCCATAAAATATCTAATATAGGAGGGTAGAAGATGAATCTTTTTCCCCCAGAAAATTTTTTTAAAAATAAATTAGTTCCAAAGCAAAGTCTGAATGTTTTTTATTGTTGAAGGAAAGATGAGGCAGAATGTCAGGAATGAGTTGGATAATGACTGAATTTCAGGAGGGAATATGGGTAAACTTTATATAAGAATTTGTACATCAAAAAGAAAAAAACCAGCTCGGGATTATTTAACTATCTATAGACCGAAGTCCTCATCTCTCCAAAGTAATGTTAGTATAGAAGTTGTATGATTGTATTTATTTACATTGAGTAACATGGTATAATTTTCTCTCCACTAGTCTCATATTTGTTTTTTTGTATCTTTCTTTTTACCCTTTACTTATCTGTAAATGGTCACACTATATCTAAAAATTGCTATTCTTTATTTTTATTGAATATAATTTCTCCCTTGTTATTAACAAGTACAAATGGAAATCTCTTCTCCCTCATAATCCCAACTACAATTCACAACATAATGTATAGTTCATAAAGTATTTTTCAATTAATGATGATGATATTTTATTTAGTTAATTAGTTGATTACATAGTTAAAATATATTTTTGTTGATTTCAGAGACAAATGAAGAGGAGAGAGAGCTAGAAATATCAATGATGAGAGAGAGAGTCATTGATTGGCTGCCTCCTGCACGCCCCACACAGGGGATTGAGCCTGCAACCCAGGCATGTGCCCTGACCAGGAATCGAACCCCAACCTCCTGGTTCATAGGTCCAAGTTCAACCACTGGGCCATGCTGGCTGGGCATGATGATATTTTTAAAAAGTTTGCTTTTTGTTAGAACACTAAACTCTTATTTTTCTTCCTATTGATTAAATGACACTCAGTTGGTCCAAATAAGTGATGTCATATATTCCTGGTTTGCAATGAGCATCTTCTGGTCTGGTGAGCAGCTATCTAAGTGTAGAGACTTCTTATTGTGAATATCTGTGTTCAAGATACTGTGCAGTATCTGCCACCCTTGAAACACCTGCTAAGCTGGGGATTTGTTACCCATTATTGACAAAGGAGCAGCTGAGACTCGGAGAAGATGGGTGATGTGCCCATGGTCACAGATCCACACTGCAAACTCGGGTTTCTCCTTCAAAGATGTGACACAACATTTATGAGGACTGAGCCTTGTTTTCAGAGTCAAACAATGTAGACATGGCCGCTTTACTAACTGTGCGAAGTTGGACAAGTTGCTTTGCTTTTTTGAAACTGAATTTCCTCTTCTGCATAAACTAGTAATGTCAACCCTCCACCAAAGCCCCAGAAGTGGTACATGGAGATCAGCATAGTTGCTGCACAGCAATCAACAGTAAAAGATGCAATTTTCTTTATTACTCTTTTAATAAGGTAACTTTCCCTTACTCATTTCTACCTTTCTTCTTCCTGTCTTCCCTCTCTCACATAGTAGAGTAAAATAAATGTCCAAAGTCAATCACTGGTTCATTTTGTTGCAGCCTGTATGATTTTTGGGACATTACTCTGCCATCTGAACCAGTTTTCTTATATCACAAATAAGGCCTGGAACCCCAGGTAGAATATGTATAATGTGTATTATACAGTGGTATACAGTGTAAATGTTTGTTCATCCCTCTCCTCTTTTTTTCTTTTTTAATAGGAAGCTCTCCGCAAATGTCAGGCATTGCTATTATGACAAACTAAACGGGTATCATCAAATTTACATTTAATTTTATATCCAGAGGCACCCAGAAATGACTTCTTGTGTTCTAACTTTTCAAGTGCTGTTCACCCAATATGATGCCATGGCTGCTTTCTGATTGTTTAAGAAACAGTACTTGTCTCTGCTCTAGACAGAAAAAAAATATTCGTAAACTGCCCTTGAGATGAGTGTTAGAACCAATCCCTATCTGTTATTTGAGCACTGGTCCTTTCCAAACTCTCTTCCAGTGCTGAAATTCTATTATTCTAAGATTGAAATCTTACCCCTTTATATATTAATTCCTTTCATCTTACCTATGAAATCTGGAGATCTGGTTCTCCTTGTTAAGTGAGCTAACTTAATATTTCCTTAGCTGCCTTGCCTGACCCCTACTCCAGTGCCCTTTGATCACCCCACAGTGGCCCCATAATCATTGCTTATCTATTGTTTTCCTTATGTCCACTGTCGTTCAGCTCTGCCATGTCTCTCGGCATTTTCCTTCTTCATTGGGCCTATTCCCTCACTCTCACGTCCCCTTCTCCCTTGTCTCTCTTATTTTCTATTTCCTGTGTTCCCTGCCTTTAGTTCCTCTAATATCCACGCGTTTCTTTCCTTCTTTACCACTTCTTTCTGGCCATCATCCAATCTCCCCTCTTCCAAATAAAAAAAAATGACTATATTTCACAAGATATATGGAAGGTGGAGTGAAGGAGGTAGGTGGTATATTTGTAAAGAATATAGTATTTATACAACATAAAATGCATGGCAAAGAAAAGATTCCAGGCTTAGAAGTGATCCGTGTGGGTGGTTAGAATTTTCAGGGGTGTATATATGTGGAGCTTCCCATTTCCCATGCTAGCAAGTAGAGGTTCGATGTGTCCAATAAAGGAAAGCATGTCTGAGGAGACCTTGGGAAAATGCTAACCTTGTCAGGAGGTAGTGCAAAATTAATGCTGCGTTTTTCCCACCTTCAGTTTCTCCCATGTGATCCCATTGTTATGTCACGCCTGTCATCTGATGACCGTGCAAGGTGGCTTAGGGATGTTGTCTTTCTGAGTTGCATTGTTCGTTTCGTGGAATGCATTTAGCTGTCCATGCTGCTGTCTGTCTTCTGGTGTTCCTGTTGCCTTTTCAGCCTTTATTTTTCCTGCTCTTTGTTCAAGATGAGTTGGCAATATCTTTTCAGGTTTGAATTACAGCTTGTGAGTTTACAACACAGGATGTAGACATCTCTTTTTTTTATTTCTTTGTCAATTGTCAAGTATCTGAGGATTTTTCCTTAGATATTTTTCAAAGCAAAATTTATGTTTGAATGTGTAAATAGGTAACTGAACCAAGACAATGCTTTAATAAATTCACTGCTAAATTCTCACAAAAGACTTGTTTGATTTCACAACATATAAAATTATATACTTAGGGGAAATAATTCCAATGTCTTGTATTTGTATAGATTGCGATAAAGTTCCTCTTTATCATCCTGTTTTTGAGATTCACATAAATTCTGTGAAGTAGGTAAAGGGGATATTATTCCTCCTATTTATATGTAAGGGCTTCTAGAAGGTTTATGCCATTCTTAAGTTCACATGGCTAGGAAGGACTTGGGATTGGAATACTTAGGCCCACTGTGTTTATTCATAACATCACTTATCCACCAAAATTTAAAACCATTGATATAAATATAGCCCTAGCCGGCGGGCTCAGTGGATAAAGTGTCAGCCTGTGGACTGAAGGGTCCCAGTTTTAATTCCGGCCAAGGGCACATCCTGGGTTGCGGGCTCAATCCCCAGCAGGGGGCGTGCAGGAGGCAGCCAATCAATGATTCTCTCTCATCAATGATTCTCTCTCATTGATGTTCCTATTACCCTCTCCTTCTCCCTTCTTCTCTGAAATCAATAACGAAATATATTTAAAAAATAAATATTTATTAAAAAATAAATAGAGAATATGTATGTGCCTTATGACTTTGAATAAAAAAATAATTCATAATTTCTACCCTCGTTATCATAAAAGCTACAACTTGTCAGCTCCATACTTGTAGTATTTCTCCTCCTTACAACAGACTTATAAGCCAAATCAAATTAGTTCTGATTTATATTTGAGAAAGGTGGTGCCAGAGAATTTTAATAACATGCCCAAAGTTATAATTTCAGGAACTAAAAGGAGCAGTTTTGGATTTTACCTTATTCTCCCCATGTCTAAGCATGCATTAGTTTTTCTCTCTCATGCAACATACAACATACTTTGTAAATAAATTCTTAGTACCATTTAGTTTACAGTTAAGAAACATATTTTATTGCTTCTATTTTGTTAAAAGGAAAAAGAAAAGAAAAAAAATAGTTTAGCACCAGCACAACTTCCAGGTAATGCCCTCTCTAAAGCCACTTGTCTAATAGTTATTTTGCAACTGGGATTCTGTGATCCAGTGACTCCGACACTTGTGCAGTGGTCTGCCTCCAAGTGACTACTGAGGCCAGCTGCAGATTGAGGTGCACATGAACTGATCAGAATATCCTACGCTCACCCAGGCATGTACACCTACATATACTTCTCAAAATCCAGTCAATCACATTTCCATGATTCAACTGTATCTGTTTTGCATTGCTGTGAAACAAAATACCACAAACTTAGAAGTATGAAATATGAATTCATTTTCTCACAGTTTCTGTGCATCAGGGGCCTGAGTGAACTAGCCCTGGTCCTCTGCTGAAGATCCCCATTGCAGCAATCAATGTGTCCCTGTGTTGTTGTTCTCTCTGGGCCTGAGGTGGTCTTGCACGTTCATGTAGTTGTTGGCAAGAACCAGTTCCTTTTAGTTTGGCTTCCTTTTTTTCTTGCTGGCTGTCAGCAGAGGGTCCCTCTCAGTCCCTGGAGGCCACCTACATTTGCTTTGCATTGTGGCATTCTCTCACAATGCCACAAAACATAGCACCTCACTTCTTTAAGCCCATCAGGAGAATTTCTTGTTCTAGCCGTTAGACAGAGTCATATACAGTGTAACACAGTCAAAGTGATTATCCTGCCCTGCCCCGTGTGGCCCGGCGTAGTCCCCCTAGAGGGAAAAGTCTCGAGTTTGATTCCTGGTCAGTGCACATATTTAGGTTGCAGGTTTGATCTCTAGTCTGGGCATGTGTGGGAGGCAGGGGATCAATGTTTCTCTCTTACATCGATGTTTCTGTCTGTCTGTCTGTCTGTCTCTCGCTTGCTCGCTCGCTCACTCTAGCTCTTGCTCTCTTTCTCTCTCCCTTCCTCTCTCTGAAATCAATTTTTAAAAAAGTAACCATCCCATCACCTTTGCTATGTGATAGAACCTACTAACCAAGAATGTACCGATCTTGCAAATTTGCTATATTTTGTTGCTTACAGGTAAGTCACAATTCTACCCACACTCAAGGAGAGGTGATTATAAAAGGAGAGGATTCACTGGGAGTCATCTTAGAATTTTGTCTACCATACCAACTCACAAAGCAAATGCGCTTTCACTCACTGTTCTCTGTTGACAATTGCATCTTGCCCTTGCCTTTTGCTATTTCTCTTTTACTTGCAACCTAATGTATTTCAGAATGATGTAAACATATTGAAAAAAGAATAATTAGTGTCCATTAAGTTGCATATATTTTTTTCAAGATGAGAACAAAAGTTCAACTGTAAATAATTAAAAATCATATCTACCAATAGTTTTTAATTTGTATGTATAAAATAAGACTCCAGGTGGATTTTTAAATATTTTATTGTATTTTGTTATTTGTATTTTTTTTGGTGGGGGGTAGAATAATAAATCTTTTTTTTATTGATTTCAGAGAGGAAGGGAAAGGGAGAAATAAAAACATCTATGATAAGAAACAATCACCAATTGGCTACCTCCTGCACTCCCTCCACTGGGGATTGAACTTGAAACCCAGGTATGTGCCCTGACTGGGAATTGAATTATGATCTCCTGGCTCATAGGTCAATGCTTAACCACTGAACCACACAGGCAGGCGAAAAAAATTCTTGAACACAGTCTTTTCACTGCATGTCCTCAGGCTAAAGACCAAAACAAATTTTTTAAATAACTCTAGTTAATACATACCAGTATGCTAATGACACTATTGTGGATAATAAGCTCCACTAATTAAAACATTACCTTACATGTTCTTTTGTCCTGAAAAATGATTTTAGCTTTAGCCAAAACTATAATAGTATAATTTCTCACAATAATAGCATTTCTTAGAAAAAACGATTTTCCAAGTGGTAATACATTCAACTGTAGGCATTTCTCCTCCCTGAGAATTCAAGTCAGAGGCTGAGATTTACAGGAAGCCTTATTTGTACCTCACTACCCTCTCTTGACTGAAAGTATGAGTGACTGTAATTCTGATGATAATTTATTGCGCCACAGTAAGATTTTACTATTGTAGCATTTAAATTAATCATGTATCAGGGAGGGTCGTGTTTTGTTCTTATTCATTCAAAGGCATTTGTTGGAGTTGTATCTTTACTTCCTCATGTCAGAGGAAACATCCGACATGATTAGCTGCAGGTATCTGTGTTTCATGATATCCACGTAAAGTCCTTTTTATATTTCATCTTATAATTGTATTTGCAACCGTATGTTTGAAGTGTCAGTCTTTGTGAAATTAGCTCCTCTTGTTATGATTTAGAGCTTTGATGTGAGCGAAGGGCTTCTTCCATTGCAATGCAGAATCACATCTGAGAGTAAACTGCAGAGACAAAGGGACTTACAAGAGTGTAAATCAAATACTCTTAGCTGTCTATGTGGATTATGAGATAGTATTTGCATAACTTTGAAGTATTTATACTGATGAAATTACAATAATTAAAATCATTGCTGTGTCAATTGCTGGATGCCACAAGGCAGAGCAATTACTAGCATGCAAATCAGACTTTGTGTAAGCATTTTAAAGAATAATTACCTTATTTGATTCAGATGTGCCTGAAAGGCATTAGGAATCATTTGAGCTATTTTGCTTTCAACAATTTTCAGGCTCATGGATAATGTTGTTATCATTAATTATTGACTTTTGTATATCGCTTTTCCTTATTTTGGTTGAAACTAAACACCACGGATAAAATAAAAACACACAACTTTTCTATAACTAGGAACAATTTACACTATCAGTTAAATCTCCATCTCTCTTCAGTAAACATTTTTCTTTCTAATGGGCTTGAGTCTGCTATGTCATCAGTTTCATGTTAAATAGCTGATGTATACTCAATGTCTACATTCACACAATTTAAAATCAGGATTGTGAATTGCAGGAGAATGCCAGAATAAGAAACACAAACATAAAAGGTTGCAACAATATCCTGTCAAATATGTTTGTCACAGGATATGTTCAGGCGGTCACTTAGCCAGCTGAGAATTTTAGTCTTTAAATTGCAGGTGTTTTATTTCCTAAATTTCACAGGGAACTTTAAATAACACACTGAAATCAGAGCTGACATCGTGTTAGAGTGTGTGATCATTTAGAAATCACAAAGTACTCCTCCAGGACTTCAAATGAAGTGATGGTTAATTCTATATGATGTTTCTTTAACAGAATACCAAATCCTGATCCAATTTGAAACTATGCGATGAGTAATTTAAATATAAAGATTTTTAAAACATGTATCATGCAGAATAATTGTGTCATAAGTCAATGATCCAAGACAGTAATTTTGTGTGTTCTTTTTTTAAATTTTATTTTTCAATTATAGTTCCTTCCAATTCTTTCTATCTAATAAAGACAGGTAAAAAAAAAATCTCCACTGATGACTCTTAATTGCATTTGTTTATAGCAACATTTTATGTGACTTAGTTACAGGGCCTATTACAGCCTACAGTAAAGTAAGAAAAATGTTCCTTTTTTTCCTGTGGCAAAATGAATGGATCATTAATATATTCACTTTGGGCAGAAAGTTGGGTAACATTAATACTTTTAGATTTACAGTTAATTTGAATAATTGTGTAGTTACTGTCAGCTCTCTCTTTAATAAAACATGTGTGTGCTCAACCACAATGGACTGGAGTTTTCTAGAACACATCAAGTCATGACATATAAGATGATCTAAATTCTTTTCTTTTTTTCTTTTTTTTGAAAGTAATTTCCCAACACTATTGCAGAGACTCTGGTCAAAACTTAGCACTGACCAAATTATACATCAGTTTTATCTTGATATGCCTGGAATTCAATTAAAAATTACCAGAGATGTAAAGAACCAGAAATACAACCCACCATAAAGAAAAAAAAAGCCTTAATAGCAAATCAGTGAAAAATGATAAAGATTATATAATTAGTAGAAAAGAAGATAGAACAATTATAACTATATTCCATATATTCAAGAAAGTAGAGAAGAAATTGAGCATGTTATTTGAAAACATAGATGATCTAGAAAGATACTCTAGTGATGTAAGCAAAGGAAAAAGAGGACTAGAATGGTAAATATGTGGGTAAATACAAAATATTTATTTTCTTCTTTTTAAAATTTTTATAAGGAATTTGACCATTTTAAACCAATAATAATAATAATGGAGGTTTATATTTTCAACATATTAGGAAATAAAATGTATGATAACAATAACACAAAGGCCAGGAAGGGGCTAGTGGAACATTGCTCTCACCAGAGAGGAATCTGAAGAGATTGCTCCTATTTCCACTCTGAGTTATACTTATTTAAGCTTGAAAGCATGACTGCCTGTTTTCACTGATTTCCTAAAACCCCTTCTTGAATTCTGCCTGAAGTCTCTCTTGATGAGTCTCAGACATTAGTTCCCCCAGCAGAGAACAGGGAACCTGCATTTTCATCATTGGTTGATCTCACAATGTCACAGGTTACCCATGCCACCTACTCCTTCTTCATTCATCTAAACTTCCTCGTGTAACTCAATCCTGAGAAATATATCTGACCACCAGTTCAACACACCTTTATGCATGAATTCTAGCTAAGTGTTAGATGGGTCTCCAGTTACAAAAAACTAACAGAAGAGCTAAGTCAATTAGGGAAGTGATTTTTTTTTATAAATTACTATAGAAGTAACAAGGTTTGTTTATATAGCATTCTTAGCTCTTTTTTATTTTTACTTTTTTTTATTATTGATTTCAAAGAGGAAAGGAGAGGGGGAGAGAGAAACATCAATGATAAGAATCATTGATTGGCTGCCTCCCACATGCCCCCTACTGGGGATGGAGCCCACAACCAAGAATTGAACCTGGAACCCTTCCTTCCTCAGGCCAATGCTCTATCCACTGAGCCAAACCGGCTGGGTGGGAAGTGATTTTTTATTATAAATGAGAGAGATCCTAACTCTGTAGCAAATTATGATGTCTCTACATGGACTTGCCTTTTACCCTTTCATATGAAGTTCTGAGAAACTCACCAAGAGTGAAAATCAGTCTTATGTCCTCTCCCTGTTTTGTTTTCTTGCTATGTTTACTATGGCCTTAAAGTTGGAAATATTCCTTCTGATTGGACTAAATACACCGGTTTCAAAAGCCTGGAAGACTGAAATGAAATTACATATCATGAAGGACTTTGAAATAGTTGATGTAAGTTGTACATTTGATAAGCTTTGTTTAGATCAGCTTTTTCTTTATAAACTTCTCAACTTGTCTTCCGGTTTCACATTTCAGAGACAGAGCCTGACACACCTTAAGCAGAGTATGATATACCTGTAAACTATCTGAGACAAATCCTCAGTTCCTGTGTGTTCTCCATCATTATACCTTAAGAGCTTTCCTTTCATGCATGGATAAATGGAAAAGGAAAGAATATTATCAGGACTCAATGGAGAGTCTCTCTTGATACAAATTTAGTCATGAAATATGACATTTTAATAGGATATGTGGTTTAATTTTTTAAAGAAATCAAATGGCAAAATGGATGTATTAAGTCTGAGAGGACTATTTAAGAGAATAGAATGTGAAAAGAAAGTACAATTAAATAAATAATAAGCAATGTATGGAAGGCTTAACAATACAGCACTGAATCATTTGTGGAAGAGACAAATAATAGTATTCACACAACACAGAAAATTATAAAGAAGAAAATCAATGGAAAGAAAATTGCATAAATAGAGGATAATCATGGAAATATAACCTCAAATAATGACTCTTCTCAAAGAAGGAAACAGGAGAATTATAAGAAATAATAGAAAGTATATTAATTTTTTTAAAGTACTAAGATCATTTACTCTAAGATTCATTATTATATGGGAAAAATTACTGAAAAGAACTTCATACTTAAATATTCTTGAAAATAATTGCTAGGATTCCAAAAATAAAGGAGAAAATATTATTGTAAATGTCCAGGTAGAAAAGAGTAACTTTTAAAGGAAATAGTTCAGAGACATGAAGAAAATAAAAATTTCATGAGTCAAACTTTCCTCAGAAGAGCAAAAATAGCCCAGCCTGTGTGGCTCAGTGGTTGAGTGTCCCATGACCCAGGAACCAAGAGGTCACCAGTTTGATTCCAGGTCAGGGAGCATACCTGGGTTGCAGGTTTGATCCCCATTGGAGGGTGTGCAGAGGCAGCCGATGGGTATTTCTCTCTCATTGAGGTTTCTATCTCTCTATCCCTCTCCTTTCCTCTCTCTCTAAAATAATCAATAAAAAAATATTTTAAAAGAGCAATATAAATTGTCTCAAATGCTTTTTGTAGAAAGGTGGTTGAAAGCAAGAAAATTATTAGGTAATGTAGAAATGATAGATAATTTAAAGTATAAGGCATTGCAATAAAATATATTTTAAAAAATGTTTAAAGTATAAGGCATTGAATGAGGAGAATTTTTTATCTTGGTGAAATATTTTGTCACAGTGAGAAAAGGAGTGCCCTGCATCATTCAGGATGCCACCTGTTAAAACAAGCCATTTCCATGACTTAACACATTAAACCTCTTTAGTGTCACATTTCAGTGCAGGTACTGGGAGTTTCTTCTACTTCACTCTGGGAAATAGTTTTCTACAATTTAGTTACTCTCTTATCTTCTAGAGCAGTGGTTCTCAACCTTCCTAACGCCGCGACCCTTTAATACAGTTCCTCGTGTTGTGGTGACCCCCAACCATAAAATTATTTTCGTTGCTACTTCATAACTGTCATTTTGCTACTGTTATGAATCGTAATGTAAATACCTGTGTTTTCCAATTAGGCGACCCTGCTAGCAGTTCTCAACCAGTGGGTCGCAGCAGGTTGAGAACCGCTGCTATAGAGCCTAAGACCATCGGAAAACACAGGTATTTACATTACGATTCATAACAGCAGCAAAATTACAGTTATGAAGTAGCAACGAAAATAAGTTTATGGTTGGGGGTCACCACAACATGAGGAACTGTATTAAAGGGTCGCGGCGTTAAGAAGGTTGAGAACCACTGTTCTAGAGCCTTGCCGTTGTCCATTAAAGTCTCAGAATATGGGTAATACATAAGTGAAGAGAAAGTGTGAAGAATTATGACAGGGAGTTCAAAGATCAATCCTAAACTCATATATCATTTCCCTACATTCCATTGGCCAGAGACTCAGTGTGTGGTTTCACCCAAAACAAGAGAGGACGGGAGAGACAGCTAAGAATGGTCTTAGGAAGAAAAGGAGGAAACTGATATTAGTGATATTACTGAGCACTAGCCTTCTTTGGTACAAGTACTAGACATGTATGTGTCAAAAATAATAATAAAAACTAAAGATTAAAATAGAGAAAACATAGATAGGAAACTGGAAGTATTATATTTTAATATATAGTTATGTAGAAGAGAAATTAAAAATAAAGAAGGTTATAATTAATTTAAAATTCTAGATATAGCAGATACAGACTGTGCTGCCTTCCGAAGTGTGTATGGAATATCACAATTTTGCATATCAGTGATTTAATGCACTTGGGCAATGATCATCAGTCAGAGGAAACAGCCAGAGAGGACTATTTCCTATAAACTTGAGTATTACATCTGTATTACATATTGTCTGATTGTCTTTTTTTCTTTTTTTTGGGAGGGGGGTGATTCTAAAAAGTATTGTTTCCCTTTAATTCTTTCTTATTTGTTCCTCCAAATCTCCCTATATTATAATGGACTATTCCAGGGCTCAGTCTTTGGATATTCCCTATATGAGCTTATTATAGCTTATGGCTTTAGGTGCCATTTCTACAATGATGATGTCCAAATTTATATCCTCAAATCAGCTATCTACAAGGTGTATACCCAACCATTTATTCAACACCTATATTTGAACGTTTTATTTTAAATGTAGCATGTTTCTCATTATTATAGGTTGAACTTTGTCACCCCCTCAAAGAAAATGTGTTCAAGTTTTCATGCCTAAAACTGTCACCCTATATGGAATTAGGGTTGTTGCTGATGTAATTAGTAAAGCTAGAGAGAGGTCATAGTGGAGTAGAGTGGGCCTCTAGTCCAATGTGGCTGCTTTCCTTCTAAGAAGATGATTGTGTGAAATCACTGAGATGCAAACACAAGGCCCAGTGATCTGAAAACAGAGATGGGGGTTGTGGTGCCACAAATCAAGAAATGCCTGAAAGCGAAAGTGGGAAGAGGCAAAAACGGGTCCCACAGACACCGTGGAGAGAGCATGGATGAGCTGACAGCTTATTTTTTTACATTTATCCTCCAGAGCTATGAGAGAGTACATTTCTGTCATTTTAAGCCACCTAATCTGTGCTACTTTGTCACAGCAATCCTAGAAAACAATACAGCCATCGAGTTCCTGATTTTTCCACCTCGCTCAAACCAGCTCCTCCTTCAGTCTTCTTCAGTTTTGTAGGGAGTGACTCCAACTCCATCTACCCAGCTGGTTAGGACTGAAACCTCGAACTCATCTTTGACCTCTGTCTTACATTCTTCATATTTACTTTTTAAATACATATAATTTCAGACAGGAAGAGAGAGATAGAAACATCAATGAGAGAAAATCATTGATCAGCTGCCTCCTGCACACCCCAAACTGGGGTTCGAGCCCAGGCATGGACACTGACCGGAAATCGAACTGTGACCTCCTGGTTCATAGATCAACACTCAACCACTAAGCCACGCTGGCCCATTCTTCATATTTAAACCATCAACAGTTCCTTTTGGTTTAATCTTGAAAATATATCAAGAATCTGATCACTTTGTATCACCTATTTGTTTCTCCGCCACTCATTCCAACGCACTCATTTGGATTACTGAGATAATTTTCCACTACATCTCCCTCCTTTATTGTGCACTGTCTGCTGAGGGTTCTAAGTGTGTCAGTTTGAACAAAGTCAGGGTATGTCCTGTCCCTCATTGCTCAAGACCTGCCAGTGGCTTTCCCCATTAAACAGAATTAAAGCCAAAGTCCTTATCAGGATGGAGATGGATCTCTAGGATCTGCTTTTCATTCTTCCCCACTTCCCCCACTTCTCATACCTCTGAGACCTATCTCCTACCAACTTTGCCCCCACGGCAGCTACATATGTCACAGAGCCTATTTGTTGGCTGTCTATGTCTAAATTGTTCTTTCTACTAATATCCCATGACTCACTTAATCACCATCTGTTTAAATATGATCTTATCGTAAGACCTTCCCTGACCTCCCTGTTTGCTCTTGTGAAGACTTCAATCCTTATCTTCCTCCTAACTTTATGTATCTTCATAATACTTGTCTCTAACTGGTGTAATATAAAATGTACTTGTTTGTTTATTATTTGTCTTCTCCCACTAAAATGTACACCCCATTAAAGCATATTTTAATCCTATATTTACTGCTTTATTGCAGGTCCTAAAAGAAAGCTTAGAATAGAATAAGTTTTTCATAGATACGTGTGTAAATTAATGGTTACAGGAAAGGGATGCAATTAGTTACTTTGAGCAAAAAGCTTCTTTAAAAACTGCCTATATTTACTGTATGCATGTGAAATATTCTAACTATAAGTGACACATTTCTTCATTAAAGTGTGTCTATCAAGATTAGTTTTTGGAATTAAACACAGTGGTTTACTTTCTTATTTAAAGTTATAAAACTCCATTTCTTATGTAATTAAGATTCAACTATTTCACTAATTATAACTTTCTTTCAAATTGTGCATTTAATTTAGTAATGATGCCAGAGTATATGTCAAAGAGTGGTCTCTAAAGTAGTTCAATTTCCCTTTGCCTGAAATAATCCATTAGAAATATAATATATGACTATTATCAGTGATAAACACTTCTTCTCATACATTTTCTTTGTATAAATTACATTGCAAAATAAAAACATGAACAACTATGAACCATCAACTCATGAATAATCCAATTTAAAATTTGATATTTCTATTCAGTGACCTTGATCTTCCTGACCATATACTAGAAAGTATATTAAATATCTGATTGCCAAAAACTTCGTATTCTTATCAAATGTCTTTGAGATGCTGAATTTTCATGCAGAGTAGATGTCTATTGTATTTTATTGCCAAAATAACATGTTTCAAATAGTGCAATTGGCAGGGGAACACTGACTGTGCTCTTAATAAAACACACCAGCTTTTAGCTGGCAAAGCAGCCTTCTTTCTATCAAACATGTCTCAGCCTTTAATAAAGAAACTCAAGTGATGTAGGTGAAAAATTACTTTTCTCACCCGGTCATCTGTCTGTCATGTATTATTCAGGTCACCAATGTTTGTCCTGAACTGTATCATTCTGCGGTTGTGTCAGGTATGAGCTATGTTCAGTGTAATTCCATGAGACTTCGTGAGGTTGATTAGAACAGATCACCTTTCGCATGGACACAAGTTATCTCAGCAGACTGAGTGAAAAAGACTTATTTATCTTTGCCTTCTAATAAAGAAAGAGATGAGCAAATTTATCCATTAACTTGAAAAGAGTCACATATTTGGTGTGAAAATGAACTATAGTCAGTAATTCTATCAAAAATACTGTAGTACATGGGTTTCTCCAGGGGAATAAAACTCTTACTGGAGTATGCATTTGATAGAATGAGCTACTTAACCAAAGTGCATGCATTTTAGTATAGTCTTTAAAATGGTAAATATTTGTTTACCAAAAATGATAGAATGCAATAAAATATGCCCAATTTTATGGTTTATATTGGCTTTTCTTCCAGAATTATTTTTGCAAAATAATTTGTACTTTGGTTTCATAGACAGTAATCTTAAAATTTATCTAATCATTATGCTATTATGCCTTACTTAAATCAAAGTATTTTACTGCAAGCATTCTAAAGTATATAGCAACTCAAAATAGTTATGGAGAGATTTGGATTAATAAAAAGACACGTGAGTTAGGTGTAAAAAAATCTAAGGTCACATCTGACATTACCTGGGGTCCTCCGGTTCTTCATCCACAAATGAATGAGTTGGACTCATGGACAGCCAAGGCAGGAAGGGAGAAGGGTAATACATACCATATAGTAGAACTAGGTCTGCATTCAAATTTGGATTCTGCTTCTTAATAAATTCATAATTTTAGATATGTTTCAGAAAATTAAAATTAAAGGCCATAAGTAGCATAGTAGCACAAAATAATGTGTGTGTGTGTGTGTGTGTGTGTGTGTGTGTGTGTGTGTGTATCCTATCTAATAAAAGAGTAATATGCAAAATGACCATTACACCAAGACAAGATGGCCACCCCCATGTGGTCAAATTTGGCTGCCCCCATGTGGACACAAGATGGCTACCACAAGATGGCCTGCAGGGGAGGGCAGTTGTGGGAAGTTAGGTGTGATCAGGCCAGCAGAGGAGGGCAGTTGGGGGAGACCAGGCCAGCAAGGGAGGGCAGTTGGGGGAGAACAGGCCTGCAGGGGAGGGCAGTTGTGGGCAATCAGACCAGCAGAAAGGACAGTTAGGAGTGATAGGGCCAGCAGAGGAGGGCAGTTGGGGGAGACCAGGTCAGCAGAGGAGGGCAGTTGGGGGAGACCAGGACTATAGGGGAGGGAAGTTGGGGGGGCAGGCCTGAAGTGGAGAGCAGTTGGGGGGGACCAGGCCTGCAGTGGAGGGCAGTTGGGGGGGACCAGGCCAGCAGGGGAGGGGAGTTGGGGGGGATCAGGCCTGGAGGGGAGGGCAGTTGGGGAGGAGGTCTGTAGTGGGGGACAGTTGTGGGTGATCAGGCCAGCAGGGAGGGCAGTTAGGGGTGACCGGGCCAGCAGAGGAAGGCAGTTGGGTGGGACCAGGCCTGCAGGGAAGGGCAGTTGGGGAGGACCAGGTCTGCAGGGGAGGGCAGTTGGTAGGGGCCTGGCCTGCAGGGGAGGGCATTTGCGGGGGGGGGGGGGGGGAGACCAGGCCTGCAGGAGAGGGCAGTTGTGGGCGATCAGGCCAGAAGGGAGGGAAGTTAGGGGGGGGGGACAAGGCCTGCAAGGGAGAACAGTTGGGTGGGATCAGGCCTGCAGGGGAGGGCAGTTGGGTGGGATCAGGCCTGCAGGGGAGGGCAGGTGGGTGGAACCAGGCCTTCAGGGGAGGGCAATTAGGGGGGGACCAGCCCTACAGGGGAGGGCTTTGGGCAGGACCAGGCTAGCAGGGGAGGGTAGTTGGGGGGATCAGGCCTGCAGGAGAGGGTAGTTGGGAGCCAGCAGTCCTGGATTGTGAGAGGGATCGGGCCTAAACAGGCAGTTGGACATCCCTCGAGAGGTCCCAGATTGGAGAGGGTGCAGGCTGGGCTGAGGGACACCCTCCTGTGCACGAATTTCATGCATCGGCCCTCTAGTATATATATATCCAGTGGGATTGGGCCTAAATGGGTGGTCGGACATCCCTCTCACAATCCAGGATGGCTGGCTCCCAACTGCCCTCCCCTGCAGGCCTGGTCTCCCCCAACTGCCCTCCTCTGCTGGCCCAGTCACCCCTAACTGCCCTCCCTGCTGGCCTGATTGCCCACAACTGCCCTCCCCTGCAGACCAGGGTTCCCCCCAACTGCTCTCCTCTGCTGGCCTGGTCACCCCTAACTTCCCACAACTGTCCTCTCTTGCAGGTCATCTTGTGGCAGTCATCTTATGGCAGCCATCTTGTGTCCACATGGGGACAGCCATTTTTGACCACATGGGGGCGGCCATCTTGTGTCTTGGTGTGATGGTCAATTTGCATATTACTCTTTTATTAGATAGGATATGCACATATACACACACTCACATATCCATAATGTTTAAGCATTGCCTTACTTTCAAATGATTTAAGATAGCACAAAGTAAAAGTCAATATATGTTCTTTATTCTCATATCTTCCAATTATTGATTTCACAAACTTTTGAAATAATTTTTAAAAAATATAATACATTGTAATTAAAGGACAACTGGAAGATTTAGTAATTTTACAAAAACCTAATTTGAATAGCTGTGTATAAAAAGCAAAAACAGCCCTAGCTGGTTTGGCTCAGTGGATAGGGCTAACTGGTTTGGCTCAGTGGATAGGGCATCGGCCTGTGGACTGAAGGGTCCCAGGTTTGATTCCAGTGAAGGTTATGTACCTTGGCTGTGGGCACATCCCCAGTAGGAGGCAGCTGATCGATGTTTCTCTCTCATCTATGTTTCTACTTCTCTAACCCTCTCCCTTCCTCTCTGTAAAAAAAAAAAAAAAAATCAATAAAATATATTTTAAAAAATAAAAAGCAAAAATATATGTTGTATTTTGGGATAATTATTTGATTGACCTTTTTTTCTCATGTGCTTCTCTATAGTAGCCAATAGACTCTGGAAAATGAAGTCAGTTTCTTCTAAGTTGTTTTTTATCCACTGTGGTCTAGAATGTGTTTTGAAATAGAAAACTTTATAAACTGCCTTAACTCTTCTTCAACATCACTGTTGTCTGTTTTGCTATAATTTGTTTAGAATAAAAAAGAAAATAGGACCTCTCAAACCTTTCTCCTACTCTGTAAACTACTGCATTTCCTTTTGCTGATTGCCGTCAGCTGGAAACGAGTATGTATTAAGCTTCTGGGATGTGGCCAGCATGCTGGTGTAGGGCACTCTTGACAGGTACAGTCTTTGCTCTTACAGACCAAGTTATGTTTTGAGCAGATGAACTGGAAGCCAAGAACCATACAGAACAAGTCTAACTCAAGTGTTAGTATCTCATAGAGCAAATTTAAGCTGCTAGAGACATTTTGAGAAAGGTAAATATAGAACAGGATTAATTATGTATAAAATACTTAGATCCAAAGAGAGGAACAAACATAAAAGACAAACCTTAATTTACATTCATCTTACTTTACATTCTAAAATCTTATATTTTAAAAAAATTGTTTGAGATTCACACATAGACATCTAATTTTCTGTGTGAGTTGTTCTATGGAACCCTTTCTTCATGGGCAGTAACACTGATTTGAATAGGCATCCAACCACATCTCTCAACTCAGGGAACTACTGCAATTTTATAGAGGTCTTATTATTTGCCCAAAGACACACAGTTAATAAATGCAGAAAGAAATACTTAAATCCAAATTAACCTGATTGCATTTACCATTAAACAATACCAATCATCATCATCTTAATCATGCCTCCTATTTATTGAGAGCCTCTGGAATTTGACAGGTACATTTAATGTATCACCTTATGTGATCCTTACAGACCTGAAAAATTAGGAGCTATTTTCTCCCCAAATCGATCTCTGCATTTACTATCTCTCTCTCTCTCTCTCTCTCTCTCTCTCTCTCTCTCTCTCTCTCTCTCTTTCTCTCTCTCTCTCTCACACACACACACACACACACACACACACACACACAAATACCTAAACAATTGGTGTGGTGGGGGTAGATAAACTTGGAAAAATATATAACATCTTATTTTACATGAAAAATGAATGAGAATCCAAGAAAATATAAATATTAAACTATCTTCTTGCCCTAACTGGTTTGGCTCAGTAGATAGAGCATTGGCCTGCGGACTGAAGGGTCCCAGGTTTGATGCCTGTCAAGGGCATGTACCTTGGTTGAGGGCATATCCCCAGTTGGGGTGTGTAGGAGGCAGCTGATGGATGTTTCTCTCTCATCGATGTTTCTAACTCTCTATTCTCATCCCTCCTCTCTGTAAAAAAATTAATAAAATATATTTTTAAAAATAAAATAACAAATAAAATATCTTCTAATTTACCTCATTTTAATGAAAACATATCAAGTGCATAGACTGAGTCAAATTAATGGTGCTGGGAGGGAGGCAGAAATTTATATGACAAACTTAATAAATTAAAAAAATGATAGACAAAATTATTTTAAAAACTCATGTATAACAAAATCATCAATAATTTAAAAGACAATTAAGTGCTTTAATATACAGTTTTTATAAATGAGCAAAGAAAGAAATGAAAATAGATAAAAGTATTCCACTTTCAGGAAATAAAACAAACATACACTTACACAAGGTATGAAGATCATTTTTCTCTGAAGATCCTGAGAATAAATATGTTAGGGTTTGGGAACCATCACACCTCTGTCCCAACCACGCAGCAGGAAAGCAGCCATGGATAAGTCAAGTGGAAGGGTCTGCCCTGTGTGGCAATGTAACTTTGCATACAAAAATAGTCACAGACAGGATTTCAATCATGGTATCAGATCCCTGAGAAGCCATTGTCCAATAGTAATTTGGTAAAAATAAACAAAACAAAGTGAAAAATTTTGTTGGTTGAAAGGCAAGAATAAAAGGAAAGGGTGCTGCTGGGGTGTGCGTAGATTATAATATATAGTAAAAGTCTCTAAATGTATCATCTTTTGACTCAGAAATTCTCACTCCTAGATTTTATTCTAAAGAAATAGTTAACATTTTATGTATGTATTTATTTACTTATTTACTAGAGGCCCAGTTCACCAAATTCGTGCACGGGGGGCGGGGGTGTCCCTCAGCCCAGCCTACCCCCTCTCACATACTGGGAGCCCTCAGGGGAGTGGGCCTAAACCGCTGTCTGGCCTCCCTTTGTGGGAGGCGACCAGGCTGATCAGGGAAAAGCACCAGCCCCATCACCCCGCTGCTGCAGCCACTGCCAGTCACCGCAGCCACCAAGGTGTTTTCATCAACACGGACTCCAGTCCCTTCACCATGAAAAAATGACAACTTTCTTTAGGCATTTTCAAGATGTGTCTTTCATAGGATATGACATTTCTTTCTTTCTTTTTTTTATCCTCACCTGAGGATATGTTTCCATTGACTTTTAGAGAATGTGGAAGAGAAAGGGAAAGACAGAGAGAAACATCAAAGTGAGAGGAACACTTTGATTGGTTTCCTCCTGCATGAACCCTGACCTGGGTCCCAGCCAGGGAGGACCCTGCAACCTAGGTACATGCCCTTGATCAGAATTGAACCCAGACCCTGTGGTTGGCAATCCTAGGCTCTATCCACTGAGCCAAACTGGCTAGGGCAGGATATGACATTTCTTAACCCTCCAGCAGAGAACTTCATTTTTTTCTCCAGAAGTGTGGTGAAAAAACCCTAGATCACCTTTTTGGATTCTTATTACCCACGTTACTAAGAATATTACCAGTGGCATACAGGAAGCTTAGCCAATGAGCAGTCAGAAAAGGTGTTTCCTCTGTAGTTCACACCAATCACCGGCTGGGCCCTGCCCAGGCCTAAAGCCTCTGGCCGAAGCTTTTGGCCTGGGCAGGGGATCCCCAGCTCCCTCCGATTGCTGGCTCTGCCCCTGCCCCCTCAGCTCTGATCCCAGGCTTGGCCCTGCCCAGGGGCCCCCTGGCTCAGGCCCTTCCCAGGCTGCTCAGGACCCACGCAGGGCTTACCTCAGAGTGACCTGGGTGCCAGGATGTTCCCGGGACCCAGGTGCTGGGTGCCTATGTATGCAAATTAACCACCATCTTTGTTGGGTTAATTTGCATACTCACTCTGATTGACTATGGGCATAGCGGAAGTACGGTCAATTTACATGTTTGTCTATTATTAGGTAAGATTTGATTCTGCATTTGGAAAAATGAAAGAGAAAAAAGAATGAAAGGAAAACCTAATATTTGGGAAGAGCATTTTTTGAGACTTTTGGGGAAATTTTCATAAATACTTATGTACATTTAGAAATTCTCTATCCTAAAATACGAAGAGCTAAAACTGTGATAGAGTATCTCTTTAGCTTAGAATAGTTAGTAGAAATCAATGGAGATAACTCTGATTTTTGTTTGTTGTTTCAAATTTATTCTCTCTATGACTTGACCATCTTGCATAAATAAAATGGTTGGTCAGCTTTTTCTTGCTTTGTGTAAACAAGACCATGAAAAACAATAGCATAATAGTTCATTGAAACGTGCTTATCTTGTAAATTTTAAGACATAATTTTCTAATTACTGTCTTGCTTAGTTGATATTTAGTTAACTCTACAACATGTATTCAACTTTTTAATGCTAAACAGTATCCCATGACCTCTATGTGATAATAGTTGACCAAAAGTCCACATAAAAAACAAACAGAACCCTTGGTGAATCCGTTTCATGCATGTGGATTTCCTTTCCTGCTTCCTAATGGGTAAGGTTGTTCAAGCACAAAAACCTGTTACTTACTTCTTCACTGGAAAATGAGAAGGATTGTACCTCGGTGTACTTAAATTCAGAATCACGTTGGGTTAACAGGGTTACCATTTCCAGGCCAATTGTCAGTCTCAAGCATCTGAAACTTCAGGCACCCAAGGTCAATGCTAGCTTGTTAAGCCATTCCTACAGTCTAGGAGGGTACTTGCTTTAGTTCAAGAGCCTTCAAATCTTTATAGTATTCTACTTTCATTTTAAAAATGTTTCTCTGTGTTTCTTCTTAATATCCCTGCCCTGACCACATGCATTGCTATAACTGTGATTAGACATGACCCTGTCTTTCCTGAAGCCAAGCAATTGACCTCAAAATAACAAGGGAGATCTGGAAAATAACCCCTCTCAAGTTCTCACCAATTGTTACCTTAAGTTCTTCACTAAGCTGAGGGTCACAATGAAAGCTCAACACTGGATGTAAGGTACATTGATGAAATATAGCTCACATTCAACCAAAGTTATATTACTTGAGGTACAAAGGGAGTGATATTTAAATAGGGGGTTGAGGAGGAGTTTTGAGATGAAATGGGGATTTGAAATATTTCTGGAGACTTGGACGACAATGGTTGAACATCAAGCAATATGTTCTAAAATGTTTATTTTAATGAATATTTATAAATATCTATGACAATTATACTTTTCCTTTTATAATAAGCAATACTGAAACTTTGCATATGCCATGTTAAGAATCACTTCTATTTAAATTTTGACAGAAAATAATTGTCTTTAATATCTGTGGCTTCAGATATGTCATCAGAAACACTCTTCTGTTAACAAATTGTTTCTTGATACGGCTCTCTGGGACTAACATGGTCACCTGTGAGATTTCTCATTCTGTGCTACACCATGAACAAATGAGTAAATTGAAGAATGACAGAGCAGAGCCTTGACAAGCCTCTCAACAGCCCTGCTGACATGAGTTATGAGAGCCATTGTCGAGGCGCTCGGAGTTGAGAGTGAGAAACCTTACGAGTCTGCTCTTTAGTGAAATGTTTAGAAGTTTGGATGCCAGTCTTTCCTTATTAGAGTTTTAAATTTTTTTTAAATTTATATCTAGGACTAAAATTTCCCATAAAAATTGCTTGCAATAGTATCTTGGCCTTTATCTTTGACCTTTCAATGTGAATCTAAAAATGAGAGTTATTTTTTTATGGAAAAAAAAAACATTTTTAAGTTAAATTTCGTATTCATAGACTAAACAAATTAAATATCAAGAGTTCAGCTGCAATTTTTCATAGCTTATTCTTCTTTAAGTAATTAAAATTTTAAGTTGATGTAATCAACAGCCTACTTATATATATTTCATATAGTAATAAAAGCTAAAATTAATCCATACTAAATCCATGGACTACATAAGTGATATTGATAATTAAAATTTAATCCTATAAATATTTAGCAAATGGAAAACATTAACTAGAGCAGACCAAAATTATGCCATCTTAACTCATCAATATTATTTCTGGTAATATTGAAAAGTTAATTCTAGTTAATTTCTAGCAATTGTCAATTAATTATTACTCTTGAGTTATTTAAGTAAGTGTTTGGGATTAGTCTGTACATTTTGTATTATTGTTTCCACCATTTCTCTTACAAAAGAAGTTACCTCAATTTGTGAATTGAAAAAATAAAATAAAATCTGAGCTGCTTCTATCTACTCTTAGAATAGTTAAACATGACATGGACCTTTAGGGCACACAATCTACTACTGCTTCTTTGATAATTACAATAGTGATTTCTGACTTCAAGTTCAGGAGGGCACTTTAAGGGTAGGGATAAGAAAGACACAAGGAGTTTCCAGACATTTTCTCCCTGATTATTTTTTCTTTTGCATTTCTTAGAGCTGATGCAGGGCTTCTTCCTCGACCCACGTTCAGGCCACACTTTCAATAAGAATGAAAACGAAGCCACTCCCACCCAAATGTATTTACGTGTGTGCTGCTGTGTGTACATCAGCCTGTGTGAGAGAGTGACGTACGCTGGGAAGAAGAATGGGTTTGGTGAAGAAGAATTCGGGTCCTAGGCCTGGGACCTTTGGACAGGAAAATTCAACTTCAATTTTGTGATCTAGAAAATGGGAGGATTGGACTAGACTACTCTAAATTTCCTATAAAGTTTTATATTCTGGGATTCTGTAGGAAAAAAGGAAATGTTTTATTTTATTTCCTGCTGATGGCTTGGCATTCCTTACGCCATGACTATGTATGTAGTCCCTAGGTCTTGGAAATAAAAATGTGGGAGCTATAATATGCATGGAGAAAGTTTATTTTATAAAACGTTTGGTAACAATGTTTAGAATATTTTGAGAAGTGAAGCCATTCTCAAGATTCATGCTTCATGGGGATGCCATGTAATTAATGTATGGGCATTGTGAATTAGGTAATACTGAGTGTAGCAGTAACTGAAGTACCGGTATTTGTGAAATGGTTACTTTGTCCCATAGGTATTCCCAAATGCAATCTCAGGGGATGCATCAGTACTTATACATTTTCATGATATTTTGAGAAGATATATACATATTTGTCTAGAAATATTCATATATACATACTTCTGAGTGGGTTGTCAACCATGCACACAGGTGTCTGTTTCTTTTTTCTTTCTTTTTTCCCCATTAATCCTTGCCCAAAGATATTTTTTCCATTGATTTGTAGAGAGAATGGAAGGGAGGAGGAGAGACACACAGAAAGAAACATCGATGTGAGAGAGATGCATCAATTGGATGCCTTCCACACATGCTCAGACCAGGGCCCGGGGATGAGCCTGCAACCAAGGTACATGCCCTTGACCAGAACAGAACCCATAACCCTTCAGTCTGCGGGCCAGCACTCTATTCACTGAGTCAAACTGGCTAGGGCCAGGTGTCCTGCTTCTTCGTCTGCCAGATTATGGAGTGGGGATAGGGAAAATATGAAGAGACACCCAAGGGATTAGGTAACATCAATTGTTGCCTTTTGACTTAAAGACTTTGCTCCCATTGCATCGACCATTCTCTCTCTCTCTCTCTCTCTCTCTCTCTCTCTCTCTCTCTCTCTCTCTCTCTCTCTCTCTCTCTCTCTCCATTGTTGTTAAACTCTTCTTAAAGCTTTTAGCCATCTCAGTCTTTAGGCCATGTGGGTGCAATTTCCCAAACAATGTCCTGATAACCTTAAAGCACAGGCTACTTCTCTGAACCTCTCCCTGGAAAAAATGCATGTGGTACAGAAAGAATAAAAAGTTCCTTCAATGGCAAACATTGCCTTTGTGCCAACTGCCTTGATCTTTTAAAAATTAACATTTAGGTTGAGAAAGTGTTTTAAGTGAGAACACTGAGCAGGTCTTATTTCTTTTAAAATATATTTTTGTTGATTTCAGAGGGGAAGAGAGAAGGAGATAGACATATCAAAGATGAAAGAGAATCATTGATTGGCTGCCTCCTGCACACCCCGACCGGGGACTGAGCCCACAACCTGGGCCCTTCAGTCTGCAGGCTGATGCTCCATCCACTGAGCCAAACCAGCTAGGGCTGAGCAGGTCTTATTGTAATTAATTTCTACATTTAGATTAATTCATGGAGTCATTGTCAACTACAGAAATGCCCAGACTAGATAAGGTAATCCAACTCTCAGGGGGAAGAATTAATTCAGAGTCATGGGTACAAACACAGAAAACACACGGAGAAAAATACTCAATGTGATGGGGGAAGGGTGAGAGTGAGGAGGGGTTTCTCTTCATACTCTTTTATGTTAATCCTGGGATACCTTTATATTTTTACCTATATGTTTGGGAGATTTTGTTTTTATTGCTTGTTTTTAAAACATACTTTTTTAGCCATTTTGATTTAATGTGAATCACTTGGGAAAACAAGTTTATATGATGGAGTTGAGAGTTTATCTTATTCCTCTTTTAATATTGGAATATCTTTATATTTTTATCTATATATTTGGGAATGTTTTTTTAATGTCTGGTCGTTAGCCATTTTGATCAAATGCAGGAAAAATGGGGAGGAGTCAAAGGGAGGAGGGTGTTAATCATTATACTGTTTTATTTATAATACTTTTATTTTATACTTATATTTTTATCTATATGTCTTGGAGGCTGTTATTTTTAAATTGCCCTTTTTTAGCCATTTGATCCAATGAAAAGCATTGCTTTTCTGATTTGTGCTTCTTTTGAGCCAGAATCCATTAAAAAGCCTATTCCTTGGAAAAATACAGAAATTTTCCAGCCCATCCCTGTGGCCAAACACAGGCAAAATAATGTGCTGCTACAAGAGACAGTCTCAGTGGTACTCAGAGAGCTGCTCCTCTTCACCGTCTGTTACTTCTTTTCAAGCACCTATCTTTTCGCCGCACACATGCTGACAGCCTAATGAGGATGTTTTTTTCCCCGCCGTTTTCTTCTTTCTGCTTAGTCTGAATAACCAAGGATTCCTTTGCTGAGACTGATATCCGATAGAAAAGTCGCTGCCCCTGCTCTTATTTGGATGAGAGTTTGAAAAATTGAGCTTGTTTGTTTCACTAGTTCAGCATCTTCCACTTGTGTTGACTTTGAGATTTGTGGCCTTTGTTTCCAGCAGGGTTCAGAGTCCTTAGCAGAGCTGCTCAGAGTCGTCCTGTACCCCCCAGGACCCACTGGCTCTTTCCCCCACCCAGCTATAATAATATTGTATTTATGGAGAAAAGAGTGGATTGGGATACAAATTCATTCGTCAAATCATGGTTGAATTATGACTATAAATCAATTGGCCATGGACACAAGAGTTCAGCCAAAGCCAACAAAAGCATCCTGTGAGAATTGATTGGCCAAATGGAATTTATTTATTTATTTTATTGATTAAAGTATTACATATGTGTCCTTATCCCCCCCAAACCCCCCCTATCCCTCTGCTTGTGCCATCACCCCCTGGTGTCTGTGTCCATTGGTTATGCTTATATGCATGCATACAAGTCCTTTGGTTGATCTCTCCCCTTTCCCCACCCTCCCCTGCCTTCCCTCTGAGGTTTGACAGTCTGATCAATGTTTCTCTGTCTCAGTCAGAGAAAGATAAATATCACATGATGTCACTTATTTGTGGAATATAATGAACAATATAAACTGATGAACAAAAACAGATCCAGAGACCACTGGCTCTTTAGAACAAAGCAGTTTCGTCTGTAAGGGTAGAAATTGAGCTCACACTTCTTGACATAACCTTTAACTCTCTAAGTACCAGTAGAAGCAGTGGAAATATTACTTAGGACAGAACAAAATAAGTGAAAATATCAGAAGGACATATTTTCCCCCTCAATAATATTTTAAAATCATTATTCCTCCCCCAAAAAAATCATTATTCTTGGTGTGTATTTGTAACCAATATATGTCCCTTCAGAGATTTGCATGTGCTAAAATATGTTCTTCTGAATCTTCCCTGTAATCAAGTTTGCATATTTGGAATTTGACCACACTTGTTCCCTCTAGGTTTCCAGATTCAGAGCTACTTAATTGCAGATAATCCATGAATGATGGCTTCTGGATTAGACACTTTGTCCAAACTAAATGAAAACATGGCTTTTTTCATTTGCACTTCAATTAAGCAGATTTTTATTATTTAGAATGTCTGCATCTTCAGCTCCTTCTCATCATTTTATTTGCTTACTAGTGTCCTGGTGCACAGATTCATGCACATTGAAAGGAAATTAATTAGAAGAAATATTTTTATATTGCTATTCACCCTTTCTCTATAATAGAAGTGTCAACCAAATTCGCAATCGATAATGAGGAGATCGAAACACATGCTTGCGATTGGCACCAGAGAGAGCTTTATATGTATTGTGCATGTGCAAGTCAACTTAGCCTTTTATAGATATAGAATAAACTTGCTTAATTAGACCTGCTTTCTGATTTAGCTAAACTTTTTCCAGCCCAGTGAAGCACCCCAACTTCTCTTTCAGGTAATTGTCAGCAACAGAGCAGTAAATATCAACACAGAGCAGATTATTATTGTAGATCACACAGGGAGAACAAAGGGTAAAATATTTAACTGCAGCAGTGTTTGACTATATTCTGCACAGTGAGAAAACCTAAAGTCATTTTCAAGTTCCACCATTTCTTCCTTCTTTTCTGTTGGGTCAAATTTCTAAACTTTCTAAATCTCTGTTTTCCGGCTAATGAAAATAGGATTCTACTGAGTCTCCTGTCTACCTACTCTAGGACTTCTGTGAGGATCAAATGAGATGAGGCACATGAAAATGCTTCACAGACATTTGGTTAAACTGTAAAATGTTTGCACCTGGCTATAAAGCAAGTTGGGTTTCTGGGCTGAAGAAACTCCAAGGAGGCTAGTCACTAGGGAGAGGAAGTTGGGTGTTGCTATGTAACATCATTACCTGGCACCCACAGCGACCATTTCTGGGCTGGGCTGGGCTGTGGGCCTCATTTTGTGCCATGGGGTCTTGGCAGCATTGGCTGCAATTTGGTGGGATATCGCTCCCGGGTGGTGGTGGGGCCTGTGTCCCACTTGGGGGAAGCCGAGTGTTGGTTTGTCAGTGTCACGTCTGTGGTGCCATTTATTTTTAAATGGCCAGTGCACATTATGGCAGCTCCTGCATTGAGCGTCTGCCCTCTGGTGGTCAGTGTGTGTCATAGTGACTGGTTGAACGGACAGACACTTATCCTTTTAGCCTTATATATATATAGATTTTTGAAGAAACATAATAGAACCTGATAATTTGGGTGAAATTGTAGATGCTCAATAATGACCTGAAAGTGTTTAAATATAGGAGTTTTGTCTTTTCATAGTAGACTCTGCACAAAAGAAAGAAATGTTTAGTATATGTAACATAATATATAACACCATGTTCTAAAAGCCTCACCACCAATCACAACACGGCTTTTAAATGTACTCTTTTAACAGAATTAAGACAACAAAAAATAATATTTGTGAAGGAAACAATTCAGATAATTTTTATAAAAATTTACTACAAAATAGGCTTTCATTTAAATAGAGGTTAATTCCTTCCTTTTAAAAGTAAGACTATCTCACCTAATCTGCACCCATATGTGCACAAACATGTTTGGCTAAATCCCAGAATAAATTCTCTGGATACAAGTACCCATGCTCATCCTGTCAGAATATTCATGCTACTACACAATAGTCTTATGTAAAAAATTAGATTGATGGCCCTATAAACAGATTAAGCCTCCTGATGGTCTTCTAACTAAATCATATTCATGGGGCTCTCCATAGTCTATGAAACCACACTTGGAATTTAAACATAAGTATCAAAAGTCCTTAATTTCAATCTTGGCAAATGTATTGTTGACTTCCCCCTGCAACCTCATTTCATCTAATTTACTTAGAATTAGCTTAATTACTTTGGTTTGCCTTTGGAAATGAAAGCACTTGCATACTTCATGGGGATGCCATGTAATTAATGTATTGAAATTGTGGATTGGATAATACTGAGTGTAGCAGTAACTGAAGTGTTTGTGTAATGGTTACCTTGTCCCATATGTATTCACAAGTACAATCTCAGGGGGTGCATCAGTACTCATTAGTGGCTATTGAAAAGCTTTTTGGTACCCAAAGAGAACTCAGGTGAGAACTGAGTGCACTGGGTTGACAGTCATAGCCCATGTGTACTATGTATCACTGAATACAGTAGCTGTAAAATTCTGGGGTGTCTCAATAGCATTTTATAGATGACATTAGGGGACTGTAATCAAATAACACACAGTGGACTTTCTACCACATAAAAATGCATACTGTATGGAAACATGGTTTATTTTGCAACATAATTACAATCAGGTAAGTACTAATACTGGGACAGCAGTCCAAAGATTGTAAGGTAACACTCTACCAGCCTCAGGGTCTGTGTAACACATCTGTAAGGAAGGAATTAATTGGTAGATCAAGGTTGTGTCTTGTGGAGAACAAAAGAAGGCTCCACCTTGAGAAAGAAACCTCAGGAATGCTTTTAAGGTGCAGCTTGCTCTTTGGGAAAGAAAGAGATTAACACATTTCCTGCTAAATGCTGTTGGTTCCATTTAAAAATAATTAGAAAGGAAAACAAGAAACAATTATCACAGTTTTATTTGACACAACTGAGTAATTGCATGCACTAATAAAAATAAAATAAAAAAACCCTCTGTTGGCAGTGTAGAAAAACCATTGGCTGCGGAGTGAAATGCTTAAATTTAGGTTTCAGCTCAGGATTTTGTCCTCTGTGGCCAATAGAAGTTTAACTTGTCAGCACTATTGTTTCCTTATCCATAAAATGGGGGTGATAACATTATAAACACAGGGACATGCTAGGAGTTGGTACAGTGCTTGAAGTATTTTTGCATAAGCTGTAATACATTTTAACACATGCTCATTTTTGTTACCATTATCATTTCAACCCACATTGGAATCCTGTACTTTGACAATTCACATTTCCCTTGTGAGACGCCAGTTATTGTTTAGAACAGTGCTTCCAAATATTATTTTCTTACGTTTGGAAGCATAAGATATTGCAGAGAAAAACAGCAACTCAGGTCATTCAGCATCTTTGCTTTGCAAATGAGGGTGTTAAATACCAGAAAAGGCTAACTGATTTGTGTCAGGTCACTTAGGTGTTTCGTGACAAAGCAATACTGGAGTCTGCATTTCTTACCTTCTGGACCCTTGTTCATTTTCTGTCCGCTGTAGTGTAAGAAGTGATTGTTCCTTCAGTTCTCTGGAGGAGACTTTACATCGATCTTTATAAGTCTTGACTGAGTTATTTGCAAAACCAATAACAAAATTAAAATAATAAAATATTATACTAAAATAGCAATATGTAAGTAGAAAGCTAATATTAAAGTTATAGGGTAAACTAGTGAAAATAAAGTTCTATGAAATTGTTACTTAAATTCTGACTTCCATATGTTTGTGATTTTTAGATGATTTTTTTTTTATTTTGAGGGAAAACTTTTTTCTAATTTCGCACTTAGAATGCCCTGACAATGGTAATCTAGTTGCATCTTTTAGTCTGCAAATATTTCTAACATAAATTGAAATTTCTAACTCCTGCCTTAAATTGAACCTCTTTTTCATGTTTTTAAGACTTGCCCACTGTAAATACTGTTTGTCTTCAAAAGAGTGTGCATCTAATCCAGGTCCTGGGACAGACTAAGAAACTGGGCCAAGCCCTAATTGGTTTGGCTCAGTGGACAGAGTGTTGGCCTGCGGACTGAAGGGTCCCAGGTTCGATTCCGGTCAAGGACATGTACCTTGGTTGCAGGCACATCCCCAGTAGGGGGTGTACAGGAGGCAGCTGATTGATGTTTCTCTCTCATCAATGTTTCTAACTCTCTGTCCCTCTCCCTTCCTCTCTGTAAAAATATCAATAAAATATATTAAAACACAAAAGAAACTGGGCCAAGTTAAAAGAAAAATCAGCATAGACTTTTCTAGTCTGGTGTCTTGCAGAGTCTTGTCAACTAGGAGAACTGTTGAGTGGGTGGGTGGAAGGAAAAATATTCTAGTCTTAAATAAATTTGGGAGTTGCTTAACTAAAAAAAGAAAAATACACTTCTTGATTGTATAGCTTTTCAAAATCTTCATGATGTGCTATATATTATGGATATGCCATAAAAGGAGAATATTTTCCAGTTAACTTTTCATTTGACCATTGATGACTTGTGATCATAATACTATTTCAAGACATGGGTTCCACAACAGATAGTTTGAAAAAGGAAGTTGCAATGGAATAAAGACTGCATTTCTGTTACCTTATCTCTCATTATCTATTATTTCTGGTCCCAGATGCGGTATTCCCATTTTGCCATATCTATCCTGGAAGTAACATTCTTAAAAGGTATGCTCTCCATACAAAGGAGTAAAGACAGGTACCTTCTGACATGTTGACTGCTATGTTTTGCTTTCCTTAAATGCTGATTGTGTCAGCTGAATAGATAATTTCTACAAGTCTTCAAAGGATGGAGGCCAGGGACTTCGTTAAAATAGGATGAGGAACAAGTTTTAGCGACACGACTTTTTTGGAGAAAAGCACATATTTGATCAATTTATGAAGTTTAGAGCTGAAACATAAGCAAAACCTAATTAATTCCTCCAACTTCTCTGAGGAATTCAGTTCCAGATTCAAGTAGCTATAGTTGTGAAATTTTAAAAGTTTCACATGGATTATTTATTTTTGTTCTCATAGATTGGCAAACATAATTCACCATTGTTATGCTGTATTTAATATTTGATATTGGAAGTAGGTTGTAAATAAAAAAAGGGGTTGAGATAAGTGAAAGAACAGTCAAGTCCAAATAATGTGTTAATGAGTCTTAGCACATGCACTATGGGTTTGCATGAAAAAGGTGGTGAGCTTTTTAAAGAATTTGATTTATCAGACTTTTTAAATAAATGTATTAACATTTTCTTTATTCTCCTCACCTCTGATTAAATAGCTCTTTTGATAAATATCAATAAGACAGGCCTATGCACAGGTAATTCATAATGGGACTATTATTTAGGACTTATACCAATAAAATTACTAAATTTTCAAGAACATAAAGTAGAGTATATGCATTTGAATTCTGGTTGTATTCTCCCAAAAGCTCACCTATTTCTATGATAAAATATAATTTTAAAATGTTATGGGAATCTTCAATGCCTTTATGGTAAAAAATCTACACCCTTTATTTACTTGTTCGTGTGTGTGTGTGTGTGTGTGTGTATGTGTGTGTGCATGCGTTAAACATGTAGCCTTTGTTTGCAATATTGATTTTTTGAAATAGTAACAATCCAGTGGGTCACCTTTTAATATTTTTAGTAAGTAGTTGTGAGAATATCCACCAACTATTGGTATGACCTATTTCTTATCATTATGGTCTCAGGTCAGATATCATCTCATATAGGTCACTCTAATCAAACTAATCCCACTCCTCATCACTCTTCAATGTTATTAGTTCCTAAATATATTTTCTTCATAGCAGTTATTATTAATTGCCATTATATAATTTATATTTATTAACATCTTAATAGGGGCATTCTTTCTACTCATCCTTGGTTGAGGACAGTTGGTCACTATACATAGTAGATGCTCCATAAATATTTGAGGATCAAGTCCATGCTCTGTTTTGGATCATTAGGGAAATATACCTGTGAAGTGATATAATTGAATTAGATAGAAGGTAATTAACACCAAGAATTTAAAAAATATTTAGTAGTAGGATTGGAAGAATCAGTTAAATGCATATGTAGATTCTGGAATATTTATTGAAACATCTGTCTTGTTATTCTATGATTCTAACTTAAGCAGTTATGAAAATCACAGTCACATAAGATCATCAAATGTACCTTCTTAGATCATGAAAAATATCTACAGATTGAAGCATCTTGACCACACACTGCCTATACAGGCATATGTTTTAATTTATTTTTTTTTAGAGAAGGAGGGAGGGAGACAGAGAAAGACTGATGTGAGAAAAACACATCGATTGGTTGTTTCCTGTACATGACTTAAAAACTACAACCTAGCTATGTGCCCTGACCAGGAATTGAACCCAAGATCTTCCAGTGTATGAGACGATGCTCCAACCAACTAACCCAACCAAACAGGACTGTACAGTCACATTTTATACAATGGAAAGGTACTAGGGAAAGTGTTGAGGTATACCAACTTAAGTATATAACTCTCATGGAACAATATCCAGAAATGAATTTCACATTAATAGTCATATGTTCATTAATTCAGCAAAGAGGAGTTAAGGGTCTTCATCCAGGTCTCATATTTCTTATTTCATATGTTTCAGTGACTAATAGTCTTTGCCTTCAAGGGACTCAAGATTGTGAACAATGTAGAAGAATGAGAATTTGTTAATGCCTCTGAGCCTATTGAATGCAATTGACTGAATTGCAGGGATAAACAGGTAACAAAGCAATCCTCACAGAAGAGTTTAATATATCCCTTACAGAATTTGATAGATGAAGTCAACAGAGTACAGATTGAGAAGCATCTGAATAGTGCACTTATAAAACTCTACATCCTGAATATCAAAAACACATATCCTTTTCAAGCATTCACAAAATTTTACCAAATACTAGGGCAAATGTAATTCTTAATCCTTATCAAAAGACCAACACTTGTTTTTCTTACCAGAACTCAGTAAAACTGGAAACTAATAACTAAAAGAAATTTGAAACACACACACACAAAAACCTCTGTCTGCAAATTAGATTACACACTACTAAGTAACTATTCTATTAAAAAGGAAATCATAAGGAAAAATATGAAATACTTATAACTAATCTTTAAGCGGTATATGTCAAAAATTGTGAGATATAGGCAGAGCAGTATTTTAAAGGGAAGTTTATGGCATAAATATATTTATCAAGAAATTAGAGAAATTGACCCACATTCTTTTCTATCTCAGTGAATGACACTGCTATGTTTCCATTTGCTTGGTCATTTTCATTTTCATTCGTCCATTGTCTGTCATCCCTAGCACCTCTCTTTCTTTCGTTCTGTACTCAGTCACTCACCAAATCCTTTTGGCTTCGCTCCCATTGTGATCTGAGGCATTAATCCTCTCTCCTGAGCATTATTTCAGTAGCTGCCTACCTGGTATTCCTTCTTCCTTCTTTGCCGTCTTTCATTTGCACCGTATCATGCAAAGAATCCTGTTCAAATCTAAATCAGATCAGATCAGTCCTGCTTAAAACCCTCTAGTGCCACAGTTCAAATAAAATAAAAACTCTTAACAATAACCTAAGTTTCTGCATGACTTTCCAACTCCCAACTTCTAATGATACCATTGTAATTAACTCGGTTATTAATTAACAGGAAAGGAGCAAAGGGGAGGTCAGATAATACAGGCATACCATTTGCACAGCTTTGCCAGAAAGTGGCAGTTTAACACTGTCTAGGTCTGCTCCCCACAGATCATGGGGGAAGGGACTGGAAAAATAATGAATAGACACATGCCCAGTAAGGTCTGAATGACATGGGAAAGGTGATTACCTGTCAGTCACACCTGGGGCCAGGTCATTGGCCAGACAGGCATGACCACTGGGGGGCACGGACTCTGAGATACATAAACTCCTGAGGAAAGAAGACCCCTTCTCTCGCTTTTGTTGCTCATGCCTGACTCCTGGCTTGAGGGGCTCTCATGCTCTGCACTCGCTTTCCTCCTTCCTTCCTGTCTTTCATTCCGTTTACACCGTATCATGCAAAGAGTCCTGATCAGTTCTAAATCAGATCGTGTCAGTCCTGCTTAAAACCCTCTAGTGCCACATGCAATAGACTAATGGGCTATGATTAGCCTGCTGCTCTGCTGACTTAACTCCACCATGGAACGGAAACTATGGACATAGGCTTTGCTTCTAGCTCTGCCGGATCCCCAGATGCACATTTTCCAGGACTGGGTTTAAGGGAAATGGAACGTCTGAAGCAGAGGGATATAACTTTACACAAATAAAAATCATTCATTCTCCCGTGCAAGTCTTAGAAAAGTTCTTTTTCCCAAGATATTGTAGGAACCTGACCCCCAGTACCCAGTGGGGGGAAAACACCCACTCCACCCATTCTCCTCCTGTTCCCTTTGTAAGCTAGGTATTACGAGGACAAAAGGAAGTCAGAAATTGTTGAGCGCGTTCAGCTGGAAGCAGAGACCTGTTTGCTTCACTGGAAGCTACAGCTTCACACCCCAAGAAATCTCAGCATTGTCCCTCCAAGCAGATATCACCGCTCCATTCCCCTCCCATACTGGATTGTGTCGGGGGCGGTGGGGACAGGAGGAGACTTCTCAATCAATTGATCAATAAAAACACTGTTAGCATACACTCTGAGCCAGATTCTGTGCCTGGGTGAGGAGACAGCCGTGGTTTACAGTACAATGCAATTTACAATTCAGCAGCGAGATCCCCTGCTTTTCCTCTGTATCATTTTCTCCTCTTCTTATGACATTGAATCTCTCATGTTAGGAAACCATTCTGGTTATGAAAAATAGAAAGTGATCCTCTTTAATAGGCAAAAGACATGAAAATTTTATGAAAAGGGACATACTCATTTCAACAATTCCATTCGTCAAATATATCTATGAGTTGGGCATTCACCTGGGTGCTGGGGAGAAAGAAATGAATAAAACAAGAGCCTTTCATTAGAAATGAATGGGAAACAGAGAGATTAATGCACGTGTTAAAAGGAAATGTAAGAACTTTCCTATGTGAAGGTAGAGGCTCGTGAGTTCCTCATGTTTATATCCTGGTTCTTAGCAAAGTGCCACATAGAAATATCTTAAATAACAAGTATTTGCAGAATTAAGTAGCAATAATTGCTGTGTAAGGGGAGTTAGGGGGGATCTTAAGGAAAAGATAGCATACAAACTGGTACCTAAAAGATAAAGTGTTAAAATCATCTCATCTATATTCAAGACTAGTAAAGTGAAAGTCAACTCACCAGAGATAATTGGTTTACTTGGTTTTCAAAGTAAAATGGCTGATTCATAAATTGCCCATAATCTAATAAGCAACACACGATTAATGCTTTCTCTTGAAAGCAATAAGGAAATGTTCATAAACATCAGAAAGTTGATTGACTTGAAATGTAAAGTTTATGCCATTATCCATCAGGTATGTAGTTACAGATTTTTTGAACTTTATAAATTCTCCTGGTTAAATTTAATGACCAAAGAGACTTTTGAAAGTGTCACACACACACACACACACACACACACACACACACACACACACAGAATGGCCAGATTATTATGATCTCTGAATGCATAATAATCTGGCCACTCAGTGTATATCCTATATAATAAAAGGCTAATATGCAAATTGTCCCCTTGACCAAGAGTTCGACCAGCAGGCAGGCTGGCCAACCTGGCAGGCTTCCCCTGGCCAGGCTGGCTTCCCCTGGCCAGGCTGGCTGGACCCCACCCATGCATGAATTCATGCACCAGGCTCCATATATATATATAGACATACACACACACACACACACACACACGCACGCACGCACACTGAGTGGCCAGATTATTATGCATTCAGAAATCATAATAATCTGGCCACTCAGTATATATATATATATATACACACACACACATATATATGTATATATATACACATATATCTTATCTAATAAAAGAGTAATATACAAATTGACCATCACTCCAACACACAAGATGGCTGCCCCTATGTGGACACAAGATGGCCACCACAAGATGGCCAGCAGAGGAGGGCAGTTGGGAGGGACCAGGTCTGCAAGGGAGAGCAGTTGGGGGCGACAAGCCTGCAGGGGAGGGAAGTTAGGGGTGACCAGGCTGGCAGAGGAGGCAAGTTGGGGGCAACCGGGCCTGCAGGGAAGGGCAATTGTGGGGGACCCAGGCCTGCAGGGGAGAGCAGTTGGGAGGGACCTGGTAGGATTGGGCCTAAACGGACAGTCGGACATCCCTCGAGGGGTCCCCGATTGGAGAGGGTGCAGGCTGGGCTGAGGGACACACACCCCCATGCACGAATTTCATGCACTGGGCCTCTAGTGTGTGTATGTATGAACTCTATACATTAAGATATGTCATTTTGCTTGTGAGATCAAGGACACTATAATATTTTTAATTTCTTACATTCCCAGAATTTTTCATTATAAGCTAGTCCCTAATTATAGAAGATCCCAATTATGAATTTCAACTTGCTAAAAAGTTGATCAGAAGTAGGTCAGATTCAGTTCTTCAAAAGGCTTTCTAAAACTAAAGAAAAAGTTACTTTGTTGGATTTCTGACAGGACATAACATTGAATACCTTCAGCCTTAAAGTGGTTTAGTTTTGTTCCATTTATGATTATTGCAAAAGATTTTTTTCCTCCAAATTGTGCTTTGTCATTTTTGTTCAAAATTATTCAGTGGAATAGGGAGAAAAAACTATACAATTTTAACCAAGCTAATCTAGAAGTTTTAAAGGAAGAAGTTAAGAAATAATGGGCAGAAACATCCAGACATTTGTCATGAAATTGTAAGCATTTGGAATCTGAGATTCCACAGGAGTCTTGGTATATACATGGAATAAAGAACCCATGGACACAGACAATAGTGTAGGGAAGGCCTGAGGAAGGAGCAGGAGTTTGGTCTATAAGGAAAAAGAGGGACATCTGTAATACTTTCAACAATAAAGATAAAAACGAAAAGGAGAAACTACCCAAGCACAAGCTCGAATATCCTTAGATCAAGGAGTTGATGGCATTTTGCTATCATCAGTAATTTTCAAAATCTTTATCAATAAATTCTATCAGTGATCTATTTAATTCTTCCAAAGAACCAATATTATCTGGAAGCCTAATAAGTCATGATATTAAATCCCTTTTGCTTGGTTGCTAATACCTTAAACTGTGTGATCTGGCTGTGGCAAGTTGTTCTGTAATAAAAATCTTAAGCAATCCCTCAGAAACTCCTCAAATAATCAACTAGCCAATTTGATCCTCTCTTCTGCATAATTGAAGGATTTTTCTCAAATAATTCAGGACCAACTTTCTTCTTGTATACTACTTAAAAAATAAATACTTCTGTCTGATGTTGGTTTAACCGTATAGTGTGGAAGAAATTCAACTAAAGTTACCATGGCACCTATTATCAATATCTTTCTTTTGAATATGTTTTTATTAATTTTAGAGAGAGAGGAAGGGAGAAGTCGAGAAACATCCTGCATGCCCCATACTGGGAGTCGAACCACAACCTTGGCATGTACTCTGACTGGGAATTGAACCAGAGACCTCTCAGTGCATGGGAGGACGTTCAGTCACCTGAGCCGTACTGGCCAAGGCATCAGTATCTTTTTAATCTATCATGTTGAAACATGTGAAATTACAATTTTCATAACTACAATTTCATATGGTTTAAGTTTATATAAAATTAGGTGTATTTTTTAAAGTTTAGAACATAATCATAAATCATATGCACTTATATTTAAGTTCATATAATTATATAATATGAGAACTATTCTCCAAAATTCAGTACTGAATTTTATATTTCTAGTTGAAAAATAGCATTGATTTTATGACAGTGGAACACTAATGGAAAGATTTCAGCACATTCACACTTGGGCTTAATTGTGTCTTCACATTCTTATCTTCAAGTCAAACTGCTTGGTTCTCTCAAGCTACTATAAGGCTGGGATGGATGTGGGGAAAGCAGAGTAAACAGGAATTCAGAGCACACAACCCAGGTTTAATCAAAGTAATTCTACTTCTATAAAGATTTGAATTTTGAAGTGAAATTTTCTGTGAAGAAAGTGTTCTGCAGTTAAAAAAATAATAATGTAATGAATATTTTGGGTAATAGCTAGATTTGAGCTTTTTGAAAGCTGTACACTCATCTTTTCCAAAACCACTGAATCTTGTAATATTGTCAATTCTTAAGGAAAAAGAAATTGGAGAAATAAGGGCAGTGGGGGTTTCAGATTGGATGGACCTTATATTCCTGATATCATCATCTATCATTTTGTCATACTCTCTGTTATTGGTGGTATAAGTAACTACAATCTCTTGGAGGATCTGATAATTATTCTGTTGTGTTGATTAGATAATTCTATTAAAAGAGGCATAAAACTCTTATTCAGACCTCTTTGGTAGATCATTAGTGAGACCAATTACCAAAGAAGGTTGTCTAATGGAAATATAATGTGAGATGCATATGTAATTTTAAATTTTCTAATAACTCTGTTAAATACAGAGGTAAAAAGAATTTTCATAATAAATTGTATTTAACTTAATAGACCCAAAATATTTTAACATGTAATTAATAATTTAGGGCACATTCTCAGACCCTTCACAATTCTGATTTAACTGTGTTCCAATAAAATTGTAGAGACAGACATTGACATTTGATATTAATCTAATTTTCATATGTCACAATGTCTAAATCTTCTTTTGATTTTCCTCAACCACTTGAAGATATGAACACCATTCTTAGGTCATGAGTCATAGACAGGTAGGTGGCAGGCTGGGTTTTGCTCTTAATCTCAGTTTGTTGATGTCTGAGCTGGCGCATCAATGGGTATAAATTCAAGATAGTTTTTAAAATCTATCTTGACTTAATATAATATTAATCAATAAAAGCTGAGCTAGTATAAAAATCTAAGGTATAGAAAAACTGGAAAATGTCTTGAATTATGACTTGATTTATGATAGGATGAATATGTGAATAAATCCCACCAAGGTTCTGGTGTCATTGTGGAAAGTCACAAGCTGCCCTTCCTTGTCATCTTTGGCTCATTTCTATGAAGGGGCCGGCTACATGACGCTAACATCAGGTATCTTCGAGCACAGTTAGTTTGTGGCGTAAGTTCTTATTCTCTAGGGAAAATACACTATATCTAGGTCTACTCATTGCAGTTGTTCATTTTGGAAAGCTGTTAAGTATATATTAGGCCTTCAAATATACTCATTTTGCATCAAATGACCTTAGTCTAGAAAAATCTTTGTTTTTAATTTATATGGATTTATATTGCCAATATTTACTATGTGTAGGGAATATTAAAAATATTTCTAGGTAGCAATGTCAACACTCTATCACCCAGAAAAATTAAAAAATTCTTTCCCTTTTTATGACTCCAAAATATAGAACAATTATTAATATAATAATTGTGATACTTTATAAATAAATCTCTTTGCACGCACTTTTTTAGCTGTCCCTATGAATTCTCAGTCCAAATATGAAAGAAGTTGAACATTAAATCATGCTTTAATTGTAATTTTGAACTTTTAGAGCCAGATTTCTTTTTAAAGACTAAACTGATTTAAAATAGTCATTAAAACATCATTTTTCTTTTTACCAACTATTTCTAGGGATTAAAAGAATCTAATAAAATTCCATAGATTAATTAGTCATGACCTAAAGTCATAATTTAAAATATTAGAATATTATGTTAATATATTATTACATCAAAAACACATTTAACTGAAGTCCAAATGAAATGGATTATGCTCTATTATTAGAATTTTGGAATAATATCTTCAAAGTCAATGCATAATGTGCCATTTAAAAATACTTTAAATGTCATTTTATCTTATTCTTGGGATTGAACATATGGTTCATTTCTGCCTACCTTGTGCTATGTAACAATTCACCTTTGTTTCAGTCTTGTTTTGAGAAGAAATATTTAATCAGTTTTCTTCCTTGTTTATTTTCATTATCCTCTGGCTTTATGTTAGACTTAGAGTTGATCTTAAATCTTCCAGTTATACAGGTTGTTGTACTACAGGGTATTTGTTGAGTACAGTTTAATTTTTTTCAGAACCCATCCCACGCACTGCTTGCCTTCCCTGGGATCCTTTATGTCCACAGTGATTGTGTACAAGCATGAAACTGCTTTTTTCTCCTCACTGTACTTGTCACTATTCAAAAGTCATCCCGAGAGTGCATGTAGTGGTTAAACTGCCAGCAAATACCCAGATGTTGAGCAAGACAACAGGCCTTCTTGTAGGCAACTTCGTTTTCTGTGAGTTATTCACTTGAAATCCTCTTTTGCTTGGCCTGGGATGGTGGGAAGTCCCTTCAGCTATTCCCCTTCTACCAAGAACACTGCAGTTTCAACTTGTCGTTTCCTTTCCCGGGTCTTCATAGACCTCCATCTGGATCTACATCCTCTTAGTCTCTGTGTAGCTTATATCCAGAACAGGCACAATGCTCAAGGGACAGTGTAGATAGACCCTTAGTTTACTCTGAGGGTTTCTCTATGCTCTGCTCTCTGGACCGCTGCCCCTTTGGTCCTTAGTGCTTCCATGGCTCTCTGTTGGAGTAGGTGCCAGCAACAATTTATCTAAGTGGTCAACACTATAGTGATGACTTGCTTCCTCCAGGCACTCACTACTTTTGCTTGCTCCAAAAGGGAGGACTTTCTTAAGATCTACTCTGCACAATGCCACACATCTGTCAGTTAAGCAGACCATATGTTAAGTATTTCAGCATTTTTATTTTATTATCCGTTATTTTCATTATTTATTGTTGTCACTATTACAGATGTACCCCAACGCCCCCCTCACCTACCTCCATCCAGCCCCCAGAATTTTAAACATTGTACTTTCATCATTTTTTTAATTGGGAGGAAATAATTTTTCCTCCTTCTCTTTCTCCTCCTTCTTCATTTTAGTTTGTTTCTTCCCCTGGGGATCAATGAACATGTTCTCCTTAGTGAACTGAATATAACCAATATTTTAATATTATCAAAGGTAGTTTTTCTGCTAGCTATTGGTATCTAAGAAATCAACCCAAAATTTAGGGGCTTAAAACAACACCAACCATTTTGTACACCCAGGACTTGGATAAGGCTAGGTTAGGAGAGCATTCTATTCCATGTAGCACCAATTTGGCTCACCTGGTGGTGTCAGTGGTGATTGGACTCTCTGGGAGTCTAACATAAACGTGGCTTCCCTCATGTGTCTTGTGTCATAGCAAAGGCAGCTCCAAGACTAAGTTCATCTGGGCCCTTTTCCTTCTCTGTGTGGTCTCAGGGCCTCTCTACATGTTCTTTTACAGGCATAAGTAAGTGAATGTTTCAAATGTGTGAGCCTGAAGAGGCAAAGCAAATGTTGCTAAGGAAACATTTCACATTTGATTCCATACTTAAACATGATAGAAAAAAAATATCTATGGTCTCTCTTATATATAGCAATACCCAAATAAATGTGGTAAAAACTAAATTTTCAGAATCATTTATGGCTGCAGGTAGAGATTTCAGAAATTAGTAATAAGTAGAATTATAATTTTCTAACATAAAAAGGCTTTCTATTACATATTTTCACTTAAGAAAAGCATATAACAACTGACATCCCTGATTCATAATCCAGCTACTAAAATATAACATTTGAAATGATTAATCTCAGGACATAGTGGTTAAGGATAAAAGTGATAATAATTTCTTGAGTTCTTAATGTAAATCTGAGACATTACAAAACAGCATTACTTTATTTTAAAATGCTTATAATTAAAATATTCCTGACAGATAAGTAAAATATTCAGTTAAAAACTTAGTAAATCATAGGCATGTAAAACTCTGAAAGTGGAGAGCTTAATCTGATAAAAAGTCAATAAATTAAAAATTTTGGATAATTATTCCAAACTTGAAACAGGATGTAAAGATATTCAGATAGCCACAGCTTTATTGCCATTTTTATTCTTGTGATTTTTAATAAGTTCTTTTCAAATTTGATTTTAAAGGGTTACTGTAATATATTTATAAATTTGTCCCAATAGAGTGAATAAAATAATGTATTTTTCCTGAAATAGTTCTATCTTCATGTTCATAAAGTATTGTATCAATATACTGAACAAATTGTGTTTGAGAATGAAGTTCAGAAGTGATGGTAACACACACACAGACACACACACACACACACACTCACTCACACACACTCCACCTACCTCAATCATGAAAGGAAGATTATAGAAAAAGAAAGGTAACATATATAGTTCCCCTGAGTTCTATACTAGGGCCAATCTCATTTAGCTTCTGTATAAATGACCTTGAAATAGAAGCAAACCTGACCACCCCTGCCTTTGAAAATAGCAGATGGAGCAGAGTCAAGATAAAGCAACAGGGAAATCTTAATAGAATATCGCTGTGACTGGGAATGTTACAGATGAAACTTAATGTGGTAAAGTCTCATGTTCACATCACACAGGAAAATGCAAGCATGAGCTGATGTTGTTGGCATTAATAGCATATATCATTTAAAACCAGAAATACAGGTGCTTTTTAATCCAAATCTTTTTTTAAATGCTACATGTCCTGGGAGTGTGTACATTTTGGCAATACGCATATAGATTTTAAGAAAGTAATCGTATAAATGCTAACTTTTTAAGCTAATAACCCTGTGCATACATTAAAAAATTAGAATCATAATAATCATGTATTAATACATTTAAGTCTTGGGAATGGTTTCCGTTACCCTCATTTTTATGTATAAGACAGTGAATAAAAGCTCATACAGCAGAGTGACAATGGAAAATGTGGGATATTCAAATCTTACTTATAATGAAATTAGATATTGGATAGAGTAATCTAAAGATCAGCCAATGCCTTTTAACATGCTGTTGCCTTTGTTCCTCTGGTAGTTGTGAAAGCTCTCTTTGACAGGGATGAAATCCCATCTCTCTGTGGAGCCGTCTCTGTTAAGGATCTGTTCAGAAGTTAGATGATGTTGAAGTTCTTGCTCTTACATTCTGGTGCTATTGATAATTTTCATAAGTAAGTTCATAGTAAAGCAACTCGCATTCATTATCCATTCCAAAATTAAATTCATTGATCAATAAATGCCCCTTTCTTCATGTATATAAATATTTTTGTTAATATGTAATTTTAGTATTGGGAAGTAACCAATTTACAAATCAGTTGTTGTCCATTTTAAGGTAAGAGCAGAGAACACATAGAAATAGTTTTAAAAAATCAGGAAATCTACGTTTATTTTCTCCACCCAGCTTCCAGATGTGGCTAAGAAATTAAGGTGGCTGAGAGATAGACACCATCATAGGGATGTGGTGGAAATCTAGATAGGAATATTTAACCCTTCAAAAGCAAATAGACACATTTTCTCGAGTCTTACATTGGCATAAAACAGTCAAGTAAGAGCTCTGAGAATGACGTTTTGTACCAATCAATTAAGAGCTTGGGTAGCAAATTCATTCTGCAGCTGTACAGCTTTCTAAGTGCACGTGTCAGAGAAACCTTTATTCTTTTTTTTTTTTTTGACTCTTTCTCGGTTTAAGAGCTTTAGCTCTGGAGTCAAAAGCTCTGAGATCAAAACTTGACCCTAATGCATGACCTTGAGGAAAATTATTTAACATCCCTCTGCCGTGATTTCTGTTCCTTACCCTCTAGCTCATAGAATGGTTTTGACGGTTACTTGGCTGGCATAATTCACATAAGAAAGTTAGCTCAGTGGCTGGAACTTAGCAAGTGCTCATTAAATGTTAGACATAGATGAAGTTGTTGTTGGTGCTGATAATTATGTCATCCTGCCTGCATATGTTTATAAAAAAAATTAGAAATGCTAGGGCTAAAGAATACTGACTGACTCATTGTTCTACTTCATGATGAAAAAGGTGATGATGATGATGGCAGTGATAAAGAAGAGCCCTTTTTTACTGGTCAGTTTTGCTCTAAGGCAAATACTTATTAAAACTTCTGTATGAAGCTTTGTGTGGTGCCATTTATAGAGAAACATAGATGATGGTGATGATGATGATGGTGATGGTGATAATGGATAGTGAACCAACAGCTGTTCACCAATTCCTGAGTCTTTAGGGACTTAATTGACTTTAGCTCAAAGTAATCCACATGCCTAAAAGGCCTATTTGGGGGGAGACTTGTTCTGAACCCCTTCAGTGTGAACCAGAATATAATGCTGTCATGAACATTTAGGAAGGAGAATTGCGGGATTAATTTAAAGAGGGTTTTGCGTTTATTACTATGTCAGAGCAAAGACAGATTTTCAGGCTAGTGACTCTGTAGAGAACTGAAGAACATTAACGAAGATCGTTGCACATTCTCATTATTGTCACTAGAAGAAAATACAGTCTGAAAAAAAAAATGAAAGATTTTTTTAGTTTAGAGATTTAAACGACATAAACTTTAATACTTATCACAAAGGCCACCCATCTCCCTGGGAAGTCTTGATTTTAAAAGGGAGGGAAAAACCTAAATTATGCACATACTTAAGATTGAAATATATCTTCTGAATACATACAATGGATATTTTTTCACATGCTTATCACAGTTTTATTCCCAGTCATTTGAATGCAATTTACCATCTTCATAACGTTCTGAGGGAGAGCCTATAGAGATTGTGTTGTGATGTCAAATTGCTATATGAAAACAATTTTGATAAGCGCGTGGACACCACATTATAATGACAAATTATAATGACAAAATGGTTTCAGTGTTTCCATGGAGACCAAATTACAATGTCAAATTGATGGCAAAATGAGGTCAATACAAATCTACACAGACCAGATTGTGATGTTAAAACAATGCAAAGCAATATCACCTTGGGTCTGGGAAGTCTACGCTATGATGTCAAGATGATGGGAAAGCAATATCCAGGATGATGTCAAAACAGTAACAGAAAAGATGTCAGCAGAAATCTCGGCAGCATCCTTCATGATGACAGTACAATAGAACACTATTATTAATGCATATTTCACCAATGGTGAAATAAATCAAGTGAAACTAAGAAAATGGGAAGCTTACATATTTAAGTATTCTGGCTCTAAATATTGTTTCATTTTAAGTGCTTAGTCTTGGAAGTTAGAGTGGAAAAACTAAGCTACGTTACTCAGTGGTGGGAGTTATTCATTGAAGAATATGTTTAGACGTAAATTACTTTTCCTCATTCACAGGAGGACTGTGAAAGGACCCAGGGGGGGACAGTCTGATTAATTTGGTCCTCTCTGGAAGGCTTCACTGGCAGGCTTTTCTGGTGAGATGTCTTTAGGGCACATACCCGCCTCCCTTGAGGTGGTTGTCACACCTTTTAATTCTTCTCTCCTAAAGATGTTAAAATATTTACAGTTACATTTTTGTATTTTATAAATTATAAACCAAGTGGTTTAACACGTCCTTAAACCTGCCATTGTCAAAAATAATACGAGGCACATGTTATCTTCCCTGATGCAGATTATCCCCATTTGTACTTAAATAATAAATTATATTGATGCAATTTATCTTGAATAAGTGCAATAAATATTTTAACCTAATGCTAATGCCAATCAGTTGGGATGGTAAATGCAGATGGAATAGAATACATTTATCATGGTTTCTCAAACCAAATCATTTTTCTTCCCTTCAACGGAAACCTGATTTCTTGTAGAAACAAAAGAGCCAACATGTTATAAAAACATTCTGATTAGTTAAAAATAATACTTACATCAAATTAGAAAAAAAGTGGATACTTTGTTATCCTGTCTGATTTTGTGTTATTTTTATAAGTGTGAGCTATTCTGGGTTTGAGAATTTACCATTCTATGTGGCGATTAAGCCCATGCCTCCGTGTACAACAAACTCATTTAACTACATCAACTAAATTAACTGGGTGATCCCATTACATTCAAGAAACATATTTTAGTTGAATATACTATGTTCCAGATAGTGGGCCAAGCAAATGGCTTTAGACATTTGTTTTCTAAGAATTACCAAATGGTTAAAAATGCTTATCATTTTATTGTATTAATCTATCTAATGTAAACTCAAGTTTTAGCTTCTCTTTTTTATATTTTGCCTTCTCTTCCTTTTTGAAGGGAAAGTGGATAAAATGGTATGAAAAACAAGTTCCTTGAGATCCCTTGTGCAAAGAGTGAATGTGGTCATAAGAACCTCTCAGGGTGGACAGCAGCAGTGCCACTTCAGGAAATATGCTTAGTTTGGGGTCATTCTTGAGGGGACACAGAGCTAAGGACAAAATATGCCCAGATTAGTATATTTATTTAAATGAAACCAGTTCACATGAAACACATGATGATGATAAGAATAATAATCCTATATAATAAAGAGGTAATATGCAAATTGACCATCACTCCAACACACAAGATGGTTGCCCCCATGTGGTCAAAGATGGCTGCCACAAGATGGCTGGCAGGGGAGGGAAGTTGTGGCAATCAGGCCAGTAGGGGAGGGCAGTTGGGAGGGAACAGGCCTGCAAGAGAGGGCAGTTGGGGGTGATCAGGCCTGCAGGGGAGGCAATTAGGGGCAACCAGGCCTGCAGGGGAGGGCGGTTAGGGGTGACCAGGCCTGCAGGGGAAGGCAGTTAAGGGTGACTGGGCCAGCAGGGGAGGGCAGTTAGGGGCAATCAGGCTGGCAGGGGAGCAGTTAGGCATTGATCAGGCTGGCAGGGGGGTAGTTAAGGGTGATCAGACTGGCAGGCAGAAGTGGTTAGGGGCAATCAGGCAGGGAGGCAGGCGAGTGGTTGGGACCCAGCAGTCCTGGATTGTGAGAAGGATGTCCGACTGCTCGTTTAGGTGCTTCCTGCAGCTATGTGCTTTTGCAGTCTTGGAGGAGAATACAGGAGCTATTTGGCTCTGGGACACCTGAGGACACCTGATTGGCCTCATGAAGACCTGTCAGGAGACCATGGTAGTGGATTATATTCCATATTGAGCTCCACTCAAAGAAATAGATTTTCACAAAGATTTGTGATATCAACATGACAATATTTTCTCCAATCCAAAGGACAAATGGAATATCCCTCATGACATTTTTTATATCCCATTATCATTAGTTAAACACAACTTATTAAGCATCATGGTCTACAGCCTTTCCAGCCTTTTTTGCAACGTCAAATATTACTCAAATTTTATAAGGCAGAACTATAGATAGAAAAAAAAATAGATGCAGCAGATGTATTAGACAACACTGTAATGGAACCATAGCAACAAAACAACATGAGACCAGTGTGGATGAAATCCAGAAAGGAGGCCCTATCTATACTCTTGTAGTTATCCTTTCCTTCTATTTCATATCCCCTACCATATTTTTTCTAGTGTAGCTTACTATTAAATTTTATCTCTACCTCACGTTTTCATTCCCTGTACAATAGAACGGTCTGGCCTTTGCCCTCAGCTCCGGGGAGGTAACCTTAAAGCCCTTGGAATGCTTTGTCTGATAAGGGTGTCTGTTTACCTGGAGAACTGGACTGTATCAGATGGTCTATGCTAACACTCTGATTTATGTTGGGTCTTGGGGTCCCACAGTAGCAGCATGACCTCTGAAAGGACTATAGATGAAGGTAAGTCATGTGAGTGATCAGCTATGACTATGGGGCCACCCCCCAGTAAAATCCCTGTGTCGTAAGGCTCATGGTTAATCATACGCCCTGCATGTTGCTGGGATAAGTAAGTGAGGAGTCTGGCTCCAGGTTAAAAACCTAGGTATGATCTTCAGGCCTGACCATGGCAACTACAAAGGCTTTACCCAGCAGGCCTCACAGGGCAAAGCTGCCTTCTCCACACGAAACGTGGTACATAGCCCATGCATGCCAGTCTCTGAAAGGGATTGGGACCAAGGATTCAGGCCCCTCTGGCCTATGATGCTTTTTCATTTATTTATAGCCCTTGACCTCATGCGTTAATCCCTCGGTCTTCATCAGAGGCCTTCAACCAAAGTCTTTAGGTGCCTCTGCCAAGGACTCTTACTGTGGGAGGGGTTAACGTTGAACATGCTTTTTCCTACCTCCACTCAGTACTCAGCAATTTTGCACTCCAATCCGTCTCTCCCCGCTCCCTCCAATCACAGGATCATAAAACTACTGGAGAATTTTATACAGGGCTCCCTCCACAACTTCCCTTTAGCTTTTTGCTTAATGGTTTTAGTGGCAATCATTAACCAGGTTCAATACCTCATTAGGGGTTGCAAATTGATAATGTTCTAAAGTTATCACCCCTTCTTTGCTTATTAGCTAGAATGCATTCTACAAAGAGAGACTGCCCTTCTCCAACTGTCTAGTTACTCAAAGACACTTGCCACACTGGAGAGGTAAGATATATCCAAGATTTATTTCAGAATAGTAGATGCTCCAAGAGCACTCCAAAGGTGAAGCAGTGTGTGCCTGTGTCTTTAGTATCACTAAGAGCTCATAGATTACAATAGCTTCTATGGATAGAACAGCATTCCTGAAGATCACACATAGCAATAGGTAAAAAATAATTCTTATTCTTCTTGAATGTCTGCATAGGACTCTCGTACATTATAGTTTATGGTAGTTTATTCACAGAACCTAGGATTTGATGAAGCTTTGGATTTTTCCAGTCTTTAGCTATTACAGATTTAATAAATAATTCCTAACACTTTTAAAAAATTAAATTATTTACTGCCCTTAGGATGATTTCTCTCCCAAGAGGACATCTGGGGCTTCTTTTGAATACATACACACTTAACCTGGATATTCTATTAAAATTAAAGTGTTTCATCATTTAGATTTTGATATAGCATTTTAAAATATGTAGATTATAAGCCAAGGTACTTTGTAAAGAAAAGCTATGCCTAAGACTTTTTGGAATATATTTAAAAGTTGATTCATTTTGACAAAATATTTTGGATGATTAATGTCGTGTAGATTCAACTGAAAATAAATCAGCTCCCTTTAAAACATGGTTTTAAAATAATTTATATCTTTGTGGAAATCAAAATAGGAAAAAGCTGGTCGATAAATTATTTGTAGTAGAATAATATATGATTGTAATGTTTGAAAGTAACCAACCACTCCGTGTTTCTGCATCTTTAAAAACTGTATTTTATTTATAGTTGGAAGTATAGACAGACATATTTAGGAATCCGAAGAAAAACTAAAATTACGTTTAGATGCTCATCCTTATGAGTTGGTGGCTATCTGGAATGTTAAAGAAACAATATCAAATGGTACCTGAACCTTAAAATAATTTTCATATTCCTAGTTGTCCATCTTTTTTTCTTAGTGTTGAACAGAATTAACATGTTTTCTTTTAATAACTACTTATTTGTAATACATTATAAATTTTGGCCATTTTCCTTCTTTAGTTGTATTTATCTTTGGCATGAAGCTAAATTGCATTTGTTATAAAACCATGATGCACAAATTTCACATAAAAAGTGATGGCTTTTAGAAATCTTCTTCCATAACAGAACAAAACACAAATGAAACATTATTTATTAAAATTATGTTTATTAAATTACAAATTATTTTTAGGTTTATTTTCCTTTTTTTGTCATTAGTAATAGAAAAACAAATATAAATTAGGGAGGAAGAAGGGTGGGGTGGATGCACTAATTCATTAGCCCACAATGGAATGATTGAAGGACAGATCTAGCATCAGGGATGGGCAAACAAGTTAGGACTGAAAATCCCTCCACCTGCCGGGTCAGCTTCATCTGCATTTGCTCCTTTCTCAAAACTGCTCCTTCACCTCTGGTCTCAGGAGGGCTGACAGCAGCTCCCAGGGCTGTGTAGGACAACATGGTCTTTGAAGGCTTCCCGAATATATCCTGAGTTTCACTCCATTGAGATTCAATATGGCTTCATCAGGGGAATTCAATGTGCTGATTTTCTTTGGCCCGAGAGTCTCACTACACACATGTGAGAAGCAGGAATTGGTGCTTCCTAAAACGAAGTTCCATCTCCTGCTTGCAGGAGGAGGAGAGGATGGAGGACAACATCTGTAAACATTTCCAGACGTTCTTAGACTTGCAAGAGCATTTTAAAAAACTTTTCTAATAAATCAAACTGATGTTTTTAAAGATGGTTGTGTCGATGCTTACATGCTCTTCATTGTTTAGAAGACTTCTTCATCTTTGGAACCGGCACAGAATGCTGCATTTTGACTACTGGCTTATTTAAGCGTTTGCATGGGAATGGGAGAAAGACTGGGCTTTATTGCTGTGGACATTTCTGCTGACCCTTCCTTCTTCCCTCCTTTCTTTCGTTCCTCTCCCTTTCACTTTTACCTTTTTATGCACTGTTTCTCTTCATGTCCTACTCCTCGTTTTCCCCTTCTCTTCCTCTCTTTCCCTCACTTTGTTGGCTTCCATTTTCCTTGCCTTTTATCTTGGCTCTGTCTTCTTCTCATTCTTTAATCTGCTTCAAGCTCCTCACCTTCCATCTGTGAAATCTTTTTTTCCATCTTTCTAAACCCAAGTTTACAGTCAGCATGACTTAAATAAATTCGTAATGGATACACTTCCCTTTGTGTAAGGGAAATGAGTGATGGATAGAAGAGACTCCCCATGTGCTCTGGGTCCAATTCTATCAAGGCTCTTGCCCATCAGTGATCCCTGTCACTCCTATATCTTCAAGTAACTTGAAACATTTTCTTTCCACTGGCATACAATGGAAACTACTGTTGCCAAGGGCACTAACAAAATTCACTTGATCAATTTGATCTTAGCTTATATTAACTACTTTGTGGCACTTAGTACTGTTTAATTTCTCCAAATTGAAGCATGTTCTTAGTTTTCAGGACCGCCATATTTCATTATAACCTAAATAGATTTCTCCATTTATATGAAACCAGATAGCAGTAACTGTCAGTGACATTCAATTGACCTATATATGACATGTATATATACACACATACTCATATGTGATGTCAATTTTCTTTTTGTGTTTAGGATCTTCTCTCTACCTCCTTAAGAGGCAATCCTATAAATAACTGTATCCCCAGATCTTGGCATAGTATTTTACATAGATTTTGGGTAAATAAGTGTCAGACAGACTGACTAATCTCCTTCTACCATCAAAGTTTTATAGATGATTAAGTAGAAGGCGAGTGAAATATATGTAAGTAAGAAAAAAACTAAAATGACAGTATATACATTTCTCTTTAGCAACAAAGAGCAAGATACATTTTGTGTCAATTCCTTATATTGGAATAAATTGAGATTTAAAACGTGATGACTCTTTCACTAATTTATACTCAAGATGCATTTCCTAAGCTTCCACTCTGTGGCTCTTGAGTCTTGTGCTAACAGTTGAGTTTTTGTTTGGTTGGTGCCTGAGAGCTGAGTACCTATATCTAGAGCAGCCTTTGAGTCCTTGATCTGTTATGTTCTCCATGGGACCTTCTGCAAGTTGTTTAGCATCTCTTTGCTTTAATTCTCCCATTTGGGAAGTGGAGGTAATGAGAGGTATGCTGGAGACTGTTTATGGGACTAAGGCTAACAGAATACAGAACAGGATAATGCTTTTGAAGAGCTTTCTGTTTCAGACATCCTTGTCTGGGAGCTGGTCAGGCTTCTCCTGCATCTTGTCATGTGAGGCATGAGCTATGAGGCTGGAGTTGGGAGGAGAGAGGCCATGGGGTACAAAAAGTCAAAAGCAAAACACTCCTTCTGGTTACCTGAAAAATACAAAAATGGTTTGTGTAGGGAAAAATCACCATTTTTGTGATTTTTGAGGATTATGGGACAAGGACAGAGAATGAGCAGAGGGTGATAAAGGTAAGCCTACTGCCCAAAGATAAATTGAGGGATAGTGTGAGGGTAGTGTAGAATTATTTGCCAGCTCATGTTTTGGATTCAAGGAGATTATCCTACAGGATAACTACACACAAATCTGTTTATTTATTTTTCAACATGTACATACAGACAAAAGTACTTATATGAACTTTCACCTTAGTTCCAAGTCGCATAAATTGGACACACAAAAAAATAACTACTCAGAAGGTAATAGCATATATAGCAGGGCCCTGTGGGGTCCAGATAAAAAGTGACCTGGAGAACTTCAGTTCACACTGCCAGGTCCGGATTGGTGTGGGGTGCCCTGGCCAGACCTTGTTGATCTGAGATGGAGTCAGCAGTGATAGGCCACTAGGTCCCAGTTCAGCTGAAGCGTACAGTCCGGTTCTCCCAAAAGCCAAATCTTGTAAGCAAACACCACAAAGGTATGCAATACCCAGCTTTGCAGAAGCATCACTCTGCATCCAGAGGGACCCAATGAACAGTGACCATGATCCGTTACCTGCCCCCATGAAGTCACAGCAGCCCCATTTTGCACTGAGGTGAAGAGGAGAAAATTAGAGAGATTGTGTTATCCCATCTCTTTGAAGACCAACTCAGACAGGGAGTAGAGCTTTGGAAAGACTGAGTATTTTAATTGAAAGGAGATTATTTACTCCAGCAGGTACTAGAATATTAATAACTGAAAAGCCTCAACACTTTCTTTTGAGGAAGATCATAGTAGTTTTATAAAGTAACCTCATTTTCAAGAAATATGAGGGTAAGTATTAATTCTGACCCCTTTTTTTTTTCCTGAATTACCCCCAGGAAGCAGTTCAATTTTTTTGTGGGTATGACAGGGAAGGCTTTAGGGAGAATGATGACAGAAAAAGGTAAAATCAGGAAGTCAAGTCAATATGGGTGATTGAGCCAGTCTGCTGTGACCTTCTGAGGAGCTGTGTCCAGGGCATCTCAGCACTGACCACAGAAGGAAGGGAAGATGTGAACATCTATCCATTCATCAAATTTCACCCCACCTTGATCATCAAGGGTCAAGTTCTTCAGATCCTCAGATTTGCACAGGCATGATGGCCTACTGAGTGTCCGCACACCTTCCTCAGTGCAGAGAAGCCCCAGGACAGAAATTAATTGAGAGATATGAGGCGCACCTGAGGCAAGGAGCTGCCGTGTTACCCCTGTGCAAAGCTGGTAGCTACCACGTGATTGAAGTAAACGGCGACCTGGCAGAATATAGCATGAAGTCAAGAGGTATAGGACCCAGCCCCACTACCTATGTGAATTACCTCACTGAGTTCCTGGAACAGAGTACGTGCTTAATAAATGAGAGTTATTTTTATTCCCAGACACAGTTCTTATGAATCATGCACACTCTTCGATCTCACTACATGAAATGGTGCCAGGTATAACAGGAAACAGGATCCAAATAAAAGACTTTAGATGAATGTATAAATACAGACCAGATACAAATTAATGCCTTCAATAAACTCAAAGTCTTATAGAAAAAATATATTTTAAAAATAATTATAATGGTTTCATTGGTATAATCATAAGAACGTTGGTGTTCTTGGTTTAGACCTTTATGCTGCACCTTGTACTAAATATTGTCATTAGACAATGAAACTATATGCAATATAGAGGAGAGTAATAAGAATATGGGGAAAGGCAAGGTCAGGAAATATTTCCCAGATGAGGAAATCTCTCACTAGGATTTTCCTGGGGAGCCAACACAAGAAAACGTGCCTTATGAAAAGGTGAGCCCTGGGTGTGTGGCAGCACAGAGCTACTTCAGTAATTGGTAAGCAGGATAATGTAGTGGTCACACGGGTCGGTTCTGGAGCCAGACTGCCTAGCTCAGATTCCATCTCTGCCGCTTAATAGCTTTGTACCTCTTAGAAAGTTACTTAATCTCTCTGTGCCTTAGTTGCTTCATTTGGAAAGAGTGCATTAAGAACAGTAGCTCTTGTGAGAATTAAGTCATTCAAATTTGCTAAAACACTTAAAATAATACATAATGCACAAAATCACTATATAAGCATTTGATGGTTTTAAAATATTTTTTTATTATTTAAATATTCTGGTTAACGAAGTAAGTATATAGACCTAAGGAAGCAATACATTCATTTCAGATTATGAGAGAAGAAAGAGGAGATGATTGAAAATGGAAAGAAGGAAGTCAGAAATATAAACTCAACAGGCATTAAAAGAAATTTTCAAAAAATTGGGCAAGTGAGAGAACATAATATGAAAGAAGATAGGAAATAGAGTTGAATTTTACCAAACATATGTATTTCATCTAATTAGTGTATGACTATAGATAATTTGAAAAAATATGTTATTCTACACCACCTCCAGGAAAGAGCAAAGATTAGCAATTCTTAGTATAAAACATATTTATAAATAATAAAATAAGCAAACAAAAATTTTAGGAAAAAATGAATTTAGTGCTTGATACTTTTCTTTTTATTAAGGGGCCTGGAATGTATTAGTTCATAACTAAGTTAGAATAAGTGTTATAATGAATTAACCTCAACATTTCTGTACCAACACAATATAAGTTTAATTTGCTCAATGACTGTCCAATGTGAATATTCCTCTTTTGATGGGGGAGGTGGGGTGAACCCACACAGTCATACCTGTGTCCAAGGCTGTTGGAGGCTCTGCCATCTTAATACATGAATTCCCAATTGATCATGGTAGTTGTCAGCCACAAGACAGGGGAGGAGAGGAGATAGAGAAGTTATACTCTGTTTCTATAAAATCTTTTTCTAATCCAAAGTCACAAAAACTTTTTTCAGGTGTTTTATTTTAGTTCTTGTCATTAGGTTTATAACATGTTAATAAAATTATAAAAACTTGAAATTCTCTTAACCATAGCTCAAAGAAAAGAAGTACATCCATCCATAGGAAGAATCCATTTGATGGAACTGTTATTTCCCAAGTTATTTACAGATGGAGTTTAATGCCACTGAAAAGGTCATTAGTGTTTCTATTAGGAGCAATAAAGGTCTAATATACACTCTTAAGAAGTGTGAGAGACTTGACTTTCAAAATATCAAACTTATTTTTGATGCTGTAATAATTCAGACAATAGTACTGGCCAGTAATAGTAATTTCACCAAGAAATAAAATAGAAAATCTAGACTCAGACCTTCATGAATATGTAAAGTTAGTATTCAGTGGAAATTGTTTTTTAAAAGAAATGGGAGAATCTCTAATAAATGGTGTAAAACAACTGCTATGAGAAGGGACTTGGAAGATAAAATGAAGATTATGGAGTTTCAAAATGGAAAGTTATTATGGACTAGTGGCCCGGTGCACGAAATTCGTGCATGGGGGGGGGGGTTGTTTCCCTCAGCCCAGCCTGCACCCTCTCCAATCTGGGACCCCTCGAGGGATGTCCGACTGCCCATTTAGGCCCGATCCAGCAGGACATCCCTCTCACAATCCACGACTGCTAGCTCCCAACTGCTCACCTGCCTGCCTTCCTGATTGCCCCTAACTGCTTCTGCCTGCCAGCCTGATCACCCCCTAACCACTCTCCTGCCTGCTTGATTGATGCCTAACTGCTCCCCTGCCAGCCTATTTGCCCATAACTTCCCTCCCCTGCAGGCCTGGTCACCCCCAGCTGCCCTTCCCTGCAGGCCTGGACACCCCTAACTGCCCTCCCCTGCAGGCCTGGTCCCCCCGCAACTGCTCTCCCTGGCAGGCCTGGGTCCCCCCCAACTGCCCTTCCCTGCAGGCCCGGTCACCCCCAACTTCCCTCCTCTGCTGGCCTGGTCACCCCTAACTGCCCTCCCCTGCTGGCCTGATTGCCTACAACTGCCCTCCCTTGCAGGCCTGGTCCCTCCCAACTGCCCTCCCCTGCTGGCCATCTTGTGGAGGCCATCTTGTGTCCACATGGGAGCAGCCATCTTTGACCACATGGGGGCAGCCATCTTGTGTGTTGGAGTGATGGTCAATTTGCATATTACTCTTTTATTAGATAGGATAGAGGCCTGGTGCATGGGTGGGGGGCCAGCTGGTTTGCTCTGAAGGGTGTCTGGATCAGGGTGGGGTTCCCTTGGGGCACGGGGCGGCCTGGGTGAGGGGCCTGTGATGGTTTGCAGGCTGGCCACGCCCCCTGGTGACCCAAGCAGAGGCCCTGGTATCTGGGATTTATTTATCTTCTATAATTGAAACTTTGTAGCCTTGAGTGGAGGCCAAGGCAGGCCAGGGCTGCGGAAGCTTGGCTTTCTCCATCCCTGGGGGCACCTCAAGCATCCTGCTCACTCTGTGGCTGTAGCCATCTTGGTTGGGTTAATTTGCATACTCGCTCCTGATTGGCTGGTGGGCATGGCTTGTGGGTGTAGCAGTGGTATGGTCAATTTGCATATTACTCTTTTATTAGATAAGATTATCCAGTTGGGCACATTGTAATGACCTGTGTTCTTTAAAGGGGAGAGATTTCTCTGGCAGAAGTCAGAGAGATGTGGCAGAAGGAAGCCAGAATAAGATGAGAGAGAAGAGAAGATCAAAGAGACTTAAAACATGGGAAGAAATAGACCCACCACTTACTGGCTTGGAAGACAGAGGGAAGCACCCACAGGACAGGGAATGTGGATGGCCCCTGGAACTGAATGGCCATTAAGGAAGCAGGGATCTCAGTCCTACAATCACAGAAAACTGAACTTCGTCAACATTCTGACTTCCTAGTTGGTTCAGGTGAGAAAACATTTTTTCACTCCACCCTTTAACTTCACCTGCAAATAGGAAATCTGCAATGAGTGAGAAGGAGAAACAACAGATCACTTCTTACAATAACTGCATTCAGCATTTTGCCCATGACTCACTGTAAATTACCAAATATCATGACTGGTGAGCAGTACGTTTTCAAGGAAACACGTGACCTTGTCTACTGAATTGCTAAGAAACAGCTATTGTGAACAGTCAGGAAAACTAAAGTAAGTCTTTCATCAGGTTCTTTCTATAGCAAATATTCTATTAAATGTCATCAGATTGCTCTGGCCAGGTGGGTCAGTTGGTTGGAGCATTGTCCTGTACACCAAAAGGTGGTGAGTTTGATTCTGGGTCAGGGCACATACCCAGGATCTCCTGTTGGCGTGCATTCAGGAGGCAACCAATTGATGTTTCTCTCTCACACAGATACTTCTCTCCCTCTTTTTCTCCCTTCCTCTCTCTCTAAAATGAATAAAAAATATATCCACAGGTGAGGATTTAAAAAAATAGTCATCAGATTACAATGGCAATCATATCATCCTTCCTTGTACATTTTCAACTTTCTTTTTCCCTTTTGGCTTGTACTTTACTTTTTTTTTTTTTTTCAAAATAATCTTTAACATTTAGGCATCTGACTACATGTGCTAGTGGGCAAATGTGACCCTGTCCAGCCATATGTGGCTTCAGTGGCCCTTTGTGAGGTACATATGTGGGTGATAAAAACATAAAGATAAACACAGAAATACTGAAAATAAATTTGAACATGACAGTTGCACTTAGCAGAGAAGGGAAATAATTGGGAAGGGACTCACAGTGGATTTCAAAGTACACAATGTTTTTTCTTATTTTGTTTTTGGGATAAATGGGTACTCAATGTGTGGCTACTCTTTGAACTTGATTTATTTATTTTAAAGACTCTTCTAAGTATCAAGTATAGTTTATACACACACACACGCATACACACACACATACACACTATCACATCAGCAATCATTTGAGGAAGTTTAGGGGACTCTATCATTATTTTTCATGATATACCTTTTCTACACTGGCCAAACCAATGAGCTAAATGGGAATGTTATGGGAACATTACTTTTCTGGGTCTTTCTAGTCTTTGAGAATAGAGCTAATCTATGCTATTCCCTCAGAGAGGTGGTTTCACATTTAGTTTGCTAGTTTGGAGGGATCATTATTTAGTTCTTCCATTCCTGATAGGCTTTAATCCATAGGACAAGGAGCCATTGGGATTGTGCTAACCCTTGAAAAGAACTCTAGTTATTTGTTCAGCAGTTGCATAAATTAATCCAGAAATATTTCAGGAACTCGTTTAAAATACCTTGGGAGAGATCTGGAGCAATTTTCTCTTCTCATTCCTACAATCCTTCACTTGAACTAGTTGTCCACATGGCTATCTGGTCCCAGGGATTAATGTGAGCTCAAAAGCAGTGTTAATGATTCCCCAAATGTCCAAAGCTGTTTTTATTGCCCCAGGTCACAGTCATCTGTATAAATTGCCCTTGGTCCCTTTGAACCTGTTTCCCAGGAATATTTGCAGAATGGAGTTGTGATGGTTCTTCTGTAGGAGTACCTATTTTTCCCTTACTCTGGAGGAGGCTGGTCTCTTAATAGGTCCAAGATTTCAGTAAATAGTTGTGGTTCTTCATTATTATGATTCAAAATAAGCCTCAATTTAACAGATTTCTTTTTTTCCAGATTTTTTACTGAAATAAAAATCGAAACATGCCACCTGTCTTGTAGTTCTAGGCACTGCAAGCTCAGCCAGTCACCTTGAATGATGCCATTCTGGTTCTGGTCTCTGCTTTGGTAGCCACTCTCATGTGGCCTGAGGAAGTTCAGCTCTACCGCCTGGCTTCTGCCATTCCCAGCTTCCATGACCACGATGAAATCTGGAAGCTCCTTTCAATAACACTAGTCTCTCTGACCTGCATCCACGAGCCTGCAGAAGACAGACACTGCAACAATTTGGGGGAAATTGAAGCTCTTCCTAGCCATGTGCTTCCCAGTGTTTCAGTGCCATTTATGCTCTTGGGGACATAATTAGAGAGTAGGTGATTGTATGTCATAAATCATTTTCAACTATCCCATATCCAATGTCTTACTTATCTCCTTCCACTATATTATAATAAGGAATTTCCAACAGTTCAGTCTCATTCTGTGGAGGCCAATCTGCTTGCAAACCTAAAGTCAGAACCATTTCCAGCCCCTCGGTTTAATAATAAATCATGAGTCTTGCATAAAATCATCCATACTGAGAAATCCAACCTGATCTAAAATCATGTTTCTTTCTACCTAATCTAACACTCTCAGAATTCATACACAGCTCTCTAGTTTTACCAACACAAATGATCAAGTTATTGAAATGCTTTTGGTATAGAAGCTTTATTTTATATTTATTTTTTTGGTATAGCAAAGGTGCAGATTTATTGAAGAACAAGTACAGACTCCCGTGTGGGGAGGGGCAAGAGTCGCATAGAGCAGACTCCCACGTGGGGAGGGGGAAAGGGTGACCGAAGCTTTATTTTTCTGAACTTAACCTCATTTTTGCCTGCTGGGCCATGCAGGAACCAGGCTCTAGTCAAATTTCTAGAAACAATGAAGGATCATTTACAGAGTGAGCAATAGAATTTGCATATATTTCAAAAGAGCTAGTTTTGGTTACTTTGCCCAAGGTAAAGTGTTAGACTTAGTCAATAAAGGCAGGAAAATCCCATCAGATAGAGAATGAGAGGTTGTTTCTATAGGCAAGTAGAATTTATGTATTTGGAGGACTCAGAATCACCTAATTCTTTCAAGTGACCTTTTTCTAATTCTCAGGTTTCTAGGATTCCTGAATGAGAGGCCTAACTCTTAAAGAGCAAATTCAATCTGTTTTGTAATTTAGGAACTCAGGATTTTCATGTCTGATTTTCAGCTATATTAGCTCTGCAGCTAAAAGAAGGAAGAAATTATCCTAGAAAAGTGATAGAAAGCAGTAACAGAAAATCATATCATAAATACAACCTAAATACAGCAATATTTGCTACTTCTTTAGAATTCTGAAACATACCATATTATATTTGGTTTAAGAGATATTTTATGTGGCCTAACAAGCTTTCCAATTGAAATAGGTTTGTTAATTTGAATTAAAATTTCAATTTGTAGAATGGCTAGTTTTCAAATAGATGGCACCCGATCCCCAGACATGGACCAAAGAAAAGAGGTTTTCCAAAGCCATCCCCAAGCCAGTGAAGATTGATAGCTTACCTAAAATTAGATTGGTGTGTTGGATATTTAGGTAGGACCGTCTTGAGAAGAGGCTATCAGTCAAAATGCTGATGACATAAACAATATTGAAATAAATAGCTGATGAGGCACACTCTGTTGAAATAAACATTAATTTCACTGCAATATGCCTTAACGGCCATTTATTTCAAAACGATAGATGTATATATTATAAATAATAGGGTTTGTAATAGGTTGTTATTAACCAACCTTATAAAAATATAAATTATATATTTATACATGATATATCTTATAAATAAGTAAATATATGTATGCACTATGGGAGCTAGGAATTTGCAATATGAAACAATTTTAAGCTCTGAGTCGAGCAATATGTTATGGCCTAGAATGAAGAGGTTATTTATAATTAAATCTAATTAGTTTGCTCATCTCTGGTTCAGGTGATGCAGACCACACTTTATCTTCACAGCTGTAGTTCGCCCAAAGCATCTTCTCAGTTGGTAATTGGAATATGAATGGAATAACCAGAGTAGCAGCACTAGATCCTTGGTTTTATTCACCCAGAAACAACAAAAAAAACCTTTACCCTTGATCTTTTCAATGTCCTTCTATTTTGTGGCCATTCAAATCTCTTTCCTCTCCTGACTTGGAAACATTAATGTTTTAGTGACATAAACTCTAAACTCAGAGACAGAGATGCAAGCCCTGGATCTCTGACTTGTTGACATAAAGGAGAAAGTCATTTAACTTTTCTGGGCCCCAATTTCTTCATATGCAAAATGAATGGGCCTATTAGAGACTTCTCAGGTTTGTGTTAAAGCTAATGTACTATAATTCTATAGATTGCTTTCAAAAAATACCCTTTCACAAATTTGCCTTAAATGTCATTGTAATGTTTCATGAAAAACCTAAGAAAGAACTACAAAAAAATTTCTTTTCATATGTGTCTACACTGAGTGTCCAGATTATTATGATCTCTGAATGCATAATAATCTGACCACTATCTATCTATCTATCTATCTATCTATCTATCTATCTATCTATCTGTGTGTATATATATATATATATACACATATATTTACTATCTATCTATCTATCTATCTATCTATCTATGTGTGTGTATATATATATACACACACACACACACATATATATATATATATATATATATATATATATATATATATATATATATTAGAGGCCCAGTGCATGAATTCATGCATGGGTGGGGTCCAGCCAGCCTGGCCAGGGGGAGGGGACATGGCAGTTGGCCAGCCTGCCTGGTGGTTGAATTTCTGGTCAAGGGGACAATTTGCATATTAGCCTTTTATTATATAGGATATACATGGAGTGGCCAGATTATTATGCATTCAGAGATCATAATAATCTGGCCACTCAGTGTATAGTAGAATAAATATTATCTTTCACTTAAAAGATATGTGACATTGAAGTATTAAAAATGCATATAATTAAACAATAATATCAGATAATTGAAAGCCTCTCTAAGCAATGCATAATTCCTGTAATGTAACATAGAATATTACTCAGCTATAAAAAAAAAGGAAAACTTACTATTTGCAACAGTATGGATGGACCTAGAGGGTATTATGCTATATCAGATAAAGACAAATACTATATGATTCCACTTACATGTGGAATCTAAAGAACAAAATAAATGAGCAAACAAAACAGGAACAGACTCATAGATGCAGGGAACACACCGGTGGTAGCAAGAGGGGAAGAGGGTTGGGTGGCTGGGTGTAAAAAGTAAAAATATTAAGTGGTAGAAACTGATAGTTACAAAATAGTCATGTGGATATAAAGTACAGCATGGGGAATATAGTTAAGGATAGTGCAGTGACTATGTATAGTGTCAGGTGGGCACTTGAATTATCAGGGGGATTACTTTGTAAATTATGTAATTGTCTAACCATTATGCTGTACACCTGAAACTAATATTAAGTAATTTGAATATCAACTATAATTGAAAATTTTTAAAAAGAAAATATAATAAATTTGACTCAGAATTGCAGAATTAGACAATTCCAAGGGACATTATTCATTATTTGCATATAATGCCTTTTAGATTTCCAAAATTTAAAAATGAAAATACATAGTATTTGTGTGATTGTAAGGAACAAAGACACTATAATGTACCAAACAATCCTTGAGGGAGATAATTTATTTAAGAACTATTTCATAATTTAAATATAGATGTCCTTTGATTTTTTATTTTCACTCCTAGAATTTTATTCACTAGATAGACATGCATTTGTATGCAAAGTTGTAGAAAATATACATGTTCTTTCCATCATTGTCAAGGTAGATCAACCAAAAAGATAAAGCGGAAGAAAGAAAACAAAGAGAGATTAAAGAATTGAGGCAAAGCAAAAACCTAGCTGTAGGAATTTGGTTACATAAATTTAACTACTTATACAAATACTATACTCTTAAGCCACCATTGAGAAAGTAAAGTCAAATATGCGTGCTGAAATGGGTAAATCTCCAAGATGTGCCACACTTCTTGGATTTTTAGATGAATTTTTGCACATATTAGCATATCTGAAATCTAGACCATCTCAAAATCCTCTTTTTCAAGGGGTAGCTTTATTGCCAGTACAACAAGACACCAGACTCAGATCTGTGGAATGGTTGTCTGCTGCTGGAATGAAGTCCCCTGAGACAACAGTTTGATTTCCAGGAATGAACAAAATATTCCCTTAGTCTGGTTTGGTGAATTTGATGTTTTGGAATAGTCGGGAAGGTGGTTTGTTTTAGTTGGTTCCAGATTCTATAACAAAATACCACAGATTAGGTGGCTTACTAAAAAACCAGAAATTTATTTCTCCCATTTCTTGAGGTTGGAAGCCTGAGAGCAAAGTGCCAGCATTGTGAGACCCTGAGTCTGGTGAGGGCCTGCTTCATGGTTCATAGATGGTTGTCTTCTGGATGGATCCTTGCTTGGCCGAAGGGGCATGATGGCTCTCTGAGGTCTCCTTTAGAAGGGCATTAATTCCAATCACAAGAGCTCTGCTATCATGGCCCAGTCACTCCCCACCCCTTCAAAGGCTCCATCTCCTAATAACATCACTTTCAGATTAGAATTTTCACATATGCATTTTGGAGGGACACAAACATTCAGACCATAGCATAGACAGTGGATTTTGTATTTTTATGACTTCCTTTTTTAAAAAAATATGATTTTATTGAATTTTAGAGAGAGAGGAACAAAGAGAAGTAAACATCTATATGAGAGAAACGTCATCAGTTGATTGGCTGCCTCCTGCACACCCCACACTGGGTATTGAGCCTGAAACCCAGGCATATGCCCCCTGACCAGAAATCAAACCAGTGACCTCTTGGTTCATGGATCAATACTCAACCACTGAGCCACACCGGCAAGGTTTTATTATGACTTCTTGTAAAAGCTGCTAAATCAAGTGCTTGATAGAATACACATTAATATTACGAGAAAAAAATACTAACTTTGTTTACTATAATTTCCAAGTGTTTTCAACTAGTTGGTTTTTTAATATGAAATTTTAAGATAATTCAATTTATTTTACTTGAATTTTCCTTTTCAGTGCATGCATTAACAATCTATAAAAGCATATGTCTAATTAAAACTAAAAGAACACAATTGTTTTTTAAAACAGAAAATTTAAATGACAAAAAATATTGTTATAGTTTAACTGGTAGCGTTTTTCTTTCTTGTTGGAACATAAACTAATGATGCATCTTTCAATAGCTGGTGTCTTAGAATGGATGAAATATGGTATTGTTAAGTGAAACAAAAGGATAATGCAAAACAGGGAAATCATATAGTCTTCTTATTTCTGTGGGGAAAATTAAGAGAATTGATTTGTGCGGCTGTATGTATGGAAAGTGTCTGTAAAAATACAAAAGAAACTGGGACAAGGAGCCAGAATTGGAAGTAGCAGTTTTTCATTGAATTTCCTTTTATACTTTTTCTTATACCACATGCAATTTTTATAACAATAAAATCAGATTATCTTCACATTTCCATGGAAATTGTTGAGTAAGACCCAACCATTACAAGAAGTATTGGTAAGATTGCCTAAATGATTATGATTATAAATATTGACATGACATATCTTACTGCCTCAACACCTTTATATGTTCAGCTTATATTTTGGAGAAGTTAGAAAATGAGGCATTAATACTTAATGTAAATGTCATGGATTACAGTATTCCTGTCTATTCTATCTCCTTATCTTGGAGTTCCCCCTCACTTATGCCCCGTTATCTTTTCACTGTTTCAGTATCTCACATATAAGTAGAATGGTAGCTGTGACTCATTGTTCACTCAGTAGTCACTCAAGAAAAAGAGCAATGAATTTTTCCCAGCACTCTTTTGCTCAAACTCACAATAGCACATAACTTATATATATTTAAAAAAAAATTACTTATACCAAGCCATGCACACAAGACAATTATTTATGCAAAATAAAGTTTTACAACTGAGAATGTTAATTTAAGAACTATTGAAAAAAAAAGGATTTTGATAAACCATATTTGTAAACAGCATCAATAGCAAAAACATGCTGTATATTGTTCCTTAACTAATAAAAATATGTGACTAAGTATATTATTTTATAATGTGTCAACTTATTAATGTAGACTAAATTTTTAATATAAAATGATTTTATAAGACTCAATTGCCACACTCACAATAGCATTTGTTTTGTTGCTTTTTCTTTTTTAAAAAAATATATTTTGTTGATTTTTTTTTTACAGAGAGGAAGGGAGAGAGATAGAGAGTTAGAAACATCGATGAGAGAGAAACATCGATCAGCTGCCTCCTGCACACCCCCTACTGGGGATGTACCTGAAACCAAGGTACATGCCCTTGCCTGGAATTGAACCTGGGATCCTTCAGTCCACAGGCTGACACTCTATCCACTGAGCCAAACTGGTCAGAGCTGTTGCTTTTTCTTGATTATCTAGGCATAAAATTCATATTCCTATTTTGCCTTAACTATTTAAGAATGTCAACCTCAAAAAGTATGCATTTTATTACCTAATATGGTCAAGGGTCTGATTAAAATAAAAACACAATTTTTCAGGAGGAATAAAATTTGGTAAATCACTACAGTCATCAGGTAAATGACTACTACCATGCAACATTTAACCACCTCACACTAAATAAAACCTTGTTTCTAAACACTTTTCATATTTACTTTAAGCTTTACTAGGTTAAGTTTAAAATTAAGTTGACATAATTGGCTTTTAGCTACTTTAAATAGAACATTCAAATTACCAAATATAATTGGCTTTTAGCTATTTTAAATAGAACATTCAAAATACCTAATAAGTGAAAAGAACTGAATGTAGCACAATGGAAGAGATAAAGAAAAGGTTTAAAAAGTAAAGCCAAGTTTAGAAATATATTCCTGAGCACCATCTTTTATTTCTATTGTTTTATAGTAATGGAAATGCACAGTAAGTCATTACAAGGTTTGTTTTTTTACCCTATTCTTAAAACTCCAAGATAGTGTCATGGTAGTTAACAGATGACTCATTTGTGAAATTAAGTTTATTTTGCTCCATATCTAGTAACTAGTTCACATAATGATAGAAATCAATTAACATAATGTTCAAATATTTTCAATACAAACTATATTAATAGTAGCTATCTGACCAAATTATAATAAATAAGTTTGTTGATTTAGAGACAACTCAAGAGAAAAACATGGTTCCTATCGGATGTGATGAATCCAAAATATGAAAATTATATAATTGGAGCCTTAAACAATTTATTATTGAATTAAAATAATGAGCAATGATAATGCCCTTCTTCCTATAACAAGTAGGGCAATTTCTGTGAATCTTAACATCTGGTTATCAGCGTTTTAAAGGAGATGCCTATCTGCCTGAGGACTGTAATGTAATTAGGCACATTAGCACTCTCTCCATAATTTGGGAGTCATTTTCATGAGAAAATATGACTTCAAAAAAGCTGTATTATGCCAGTAAGTTTGAATTGGTTGATTAGCATACATACATTTTGAATTGTAATTCCTATGAAAAGGATTTGACTGAATGATTTCTCTTGGTAGAATTTGTGGTAAGTATGTCTTCCTGAAAGCTATGAAAGCTGCCCTCTTCACTGAAGTGAGTAGCCTTCTCTAACGTTGTAACTCAAAGCCTCCATTTGTCAAAAAATGAACTTTTCAGATACTAGAGGAAGAAACAGCTTTGGGATTAATGGCATTGAGAGTGCTGAGCAACAAATATCAGCACTTAAAATGAACAACAATTTAAATAAAATACTAAAACAAATAATTTATCTATGATAGAATTTAAAATGCCTCATATGCCAATAGATTAGTTATTTTTAAGTGTATTTCATCATTGAAGATAATTGTTTAATCATTCTCAGTATTAATCAGATTTTTAAAATGTATATATTTAATTTTCATGTTTAAATTGTTATAAAATGTCCATTTTGCTAACTATAATATCATTATACTCTTAAAATAATGCTTAGATTAATATCATAAAAATCTGTTGTTTGTCAAAAATAATAGATACTGTAAATGTGTCATGTGATTGGTTTGCTTACTAGTTAACTTTAAACTTAGTGCTCATTTGAAAGGGAGTCTTAATTAATGTTGAGAAATCCTGATCTTCCTCAACGTGGTTGTAAATGCAGTACCCACTAAATTTGTTTTGAGGGAAATAGGCCATTTCAATAAATGTCTAATAAATTTGGTTCATTTGAATATCATTTGGCATATAAATATTGGGAAGAGATTATCTACTCTCAATAAAAGTTTGCTTTATCATGGTTGAATTTTACTCTTCTGAGTTCCTCATAGCACCCTAAGATAAGCTTCCTTATGCCCAACAACTAGGGGGGGGGGGATTTGATTTCAAGCACTTTCATCAGCCTAGTTTTCTAAGGTGCTAGTATTGTCTCTACTTGAAGCAGTGAACTTCCTGCACTTCATGATGCCAAGGATATACAGTTTCTGCTGATTTAGGTATCTTATGTCAGGGCAGTAAGTATGCAATTAGCTTTAGTTTAAGTGATAGCAGCATGCTATAAATAAGATTCTTAATTGTGTTTGCAAGATTAAAATTCAGCCTCATTGTTTGTTCCCTTTCTTTCATTGGTGGCATTGTGGTATATTCACACTGCTACCTCTAAATGAATGTCAACTTGTTTTACCTCAACTGCTGCTGGTCGATACTTCATTAGGCGGAATTGTCTTGTGCCCATGCAACCTTGAAGCTGTGGCTTAATTACCACCCGTATTATGCAGTGGCTCGGAGAGCTGTATTCAGCTGTGTCAGTTTTGAAAAAAAAAATTTTTTTAAGTCATGATGTTACCTATATCTTGGAGAAAATGACCACTTGGTTTTAAAAATAGTAATATTTGATAAATTAAGCATTACTGATTCTTTTGAAAAATTCATTGAAATACACAAATATACTAAGTTCTATTTTGAAACACTCAGTATTTTCTAAAACTCTTTAAAAAGAAGTATAATTTTCATGATGAAGCCATTGTGCAGTTAAGATAATTGAAAACTAATGGCCAAATTGCATTCGCATGAAAGAGAGGAGAGGGGAGAGTGCAGTGAAATGGCAATCATGACAAATGACAACTCTTGTCCAAGAGTCATTTTTCCTCACTAGACTGATTTGTCATCCTCACTTTTGACATTTTTCATCCTGCTATGAAATCACACTGACAGTGTCAGAGATTTCTAGACTTAGCAGCAGTCGCAGAAGGTGGTTTTGGGCCGCCATTTATTTTTTTTGTTGGCTCTTTCTATTTTTATTTTCAAGCATCTAAAATCTGGATGTGCAAAACTTTGTTCTCACAGAAATATTATTCCTTAAACAACTTCATGGAAGAAAAGAGTTTCCAAATTAAATGTGAAATGATATGTTGCTTAATTGACACTACATCTTCCTACTGGTCTCGTTGAAAATGTACCAAAATACCAAAAATTTTGTTTGGTCTGGTGGTTAATGAATTATTTAGCAGGTCCAACATATTATGCCCAAATCCTGGAATTGGAAGGGATCCATGGAAGAACAATCAAAACTAGGAGATTGTTTTGATTATTCTTCATAGAGTCATCATAGAGTCACTATATTGAGATGGGAAATTGGCCTTAGAATTTGTCTTAGTTTCCTAGGGCTGCCATAACTACCACACTTAGAGCTTAAAACAATGGAGATTTATATTCTCACAGCTCTGGAGGCTAGATACCTGCAATCAATATGTTGACAGAGCTATTCTCCCTCTTGTAGGGAAATCTTCCCTTGCTTCCTCCTAGCGTCTGGTAGGATGCCAGCGACCTTTGGCATGCATTGGCTCCCAGCTGTAAACCTCTGATCTTTCCAAAGCCGACAATACAATTTTAGGCTCCAGAGGGCCTCCTGAGCTTGAGTTTAAAACTAAGACGACACCCCTTTTCTTTCCCCCTCCCTTGACCCATCTCTCCCTCCCTCCTTCCCTGCCTTCCTTCCGCCTTGCCTTCCTTCCTTTGAGAAACATTTACTAAAAAGCTACTACATGCCAGGAAACTAAGCTAATATTTATGGACATTTGTATCCATAAGAATTTTCCTGGAAACATATCACAGTTTAGTTTATAGGTGGAGAGCTGGAAGCAAACAGTTATGTGATCTGGAAAAGTTCTTTGAAACATGTTTTCAATGTCTAGTGGGCACATAAATCACTTGAGAATCTTCACATTCTTAGACAGTAAGTCTGTGATAGAGCCCAGGATTCTGCATGTGAAACAAATATTCAGGTGATGCCAATGTTAGCGTTTTGTGGCACACACTTGGAGTAACAAAGTTAAAAGGCATGAATAGAAGATAAAGATTTCACTCTCACTAAAGATCTGGAAAACTCTTGAAGAAGTAGGCTTCCTGTGATTTACCTATTTAAGAGCCAGCAGTAGGTTGCTACCTACAGAACAGGGACCAAAGATAAAGACAGGAATTGGAAGAATGACCTTGCAGTGTGAGGAAGTGAGGAGTCCAAAGTGAATGGGAAGAGAATGCTATATTGATAGATGAGTTATAGCTTTGCAGGTCAGGTTAAAGAGTTGCAAACAGCCCGACCAGTGTTGCCCAGTGCTTGAGCATCGACCTGTGAACCAGGAGGTCATGGTTAAATTCCAGGTCAGGGTACATGCCCAGATGCAGGCTTGATCCCCATTGGGGGACATGCAGAAGGCAACTGATCAATGATTCTCATCATTGATGTTTCTATCTCCCTCTCCTTCCTTTCTGAAATCAATAAAAATATATATATATATTTTAAAAAGGAGTGCAGAAAGAATCAAGATAGTGTCATAGGTAAACACCTGTACTTGCTGCCTCCCACAACCACATTACATTACAACTAAAAGACAGAACAACTATCATCCAGAACTGCGGGAAAGCTGGATGAGTGGAAGTACTACAACTAGAGAGGTAAAGAAGAAAGCGCATGGAGACTGGTAGAGCGGTGCGGAGGTGCAGAATGGGCTGGCACCCAGGTGTGCTGCTTTTTTAATTGGGAGGGAGATACAAGCTCCTGCTTACTCTGAGCTCCAGTGCTGGCTGAGATTCTGGGGGACCCAGACATATACAGGGAGAAACTGGACTGTCAGGCATTGGGGCTGGATCACTGGGGCAGCTTTCTTCCAGACAGTGTACCCAGTGGTCAGTGTGAGACCATACCAGATTACAACTCTTCACATCCATAAGTGACACACTCAAGAGGCAGAATCAAAGCCCCACTGAAGCAAGTCCTGTCCCATAGGGTGTCACCTGCACAGCAACTCTTCCATTGTAGACACAGCTGGTCCTCACAGCCAACTGGCCTGGAGGTCAATTCCTCCCAGTGATACCAACAGCAATCAAGGCTCAACTACAACAAGACTGCACACAACACACAAAGGAGTGCACCAAGAGTGTCCACCTCAGGTGATTGGAGAGGCTGAGCCACTGGGCCCTATAGGACACCTACTACACAAACCTCTCTATCAACTCAAGGAGACTTAGCAGCTACCCAATACATAGAAACCAACACAGGGAAGCAGCCAAAATGCTGAGACAAAGAAACATGTCACAAATGAAAGAAATGGAAGAAAGCAAATTACTGGAGACAGAGTTCAAAACCACAGTTATAACGTTACTTAAGAATCTTCTAGAAACCTCTGAGGAACTTAGTGAGACTTTCAAGGATCTTAGTTAGAATGCCAAGAAAAGTGGAAAAGGACCAGTCAGAAACTAAGCATACACTGACTGAAGTAAAGAATAATATACAGAGATCTAACAGCAGACTAGGGGATTGCAATAATCAAGTCAAAGATTTGAAATACAAAGAAGCAAAAAACACTCAACAGGAAAAGCAAAAAGAAAAAAGAATACAAAATATGAAGATAGTGTAAGGAGCCTCTGAGACAACTTCAAGCATACCAATATCCGAATTATGAGGGTGCCAGAAGAAGAGAGAGAGCAAGATACTGAAAACCTATTTGAAGAAATAATGACCGAAAACTTCCCCCACCTGGTGAAAGAAATAGACTTACAAGTCCAGGAAGCCCAGAGAACCCCAAACAAAAGGAATCCAAAGAGGACCACACCAAGACACATCATAATTAAAATGCCAAGAGCAAAAGACAAAGAATATTAAAAGCAGCAAGAGAAAACCAGTTAGTTACCTACAAGGGAGCACCCATATGACTGTCAGCTGATTTCTCAACAGAAACTATGCAGGCCAGACACAAGTGGCAAGAAATATTCAAAGTGATGAATAGCAAGAAACTACAACCAAGATTACTCTACCTAGCAAAGTTATCATTCAGAATTGAAGAGCAGATAAAGAGCTTAACAGATAAGAAAAGGTTAAAGGAGTTCATCACCACCAAACCAGTATTATATGAAATACTGAAAGCTATTCTTTAAGAAGAGGAGGAAGAAGAAAATGGTAAAGATAAAAATTATGAACCACAAATACATATCTATCAACAAGTGAATCTAAAAATCAAGTGAATAAAAACATCTGATGAACAGAATAAACTGGTGAATATAACAGAATCAGTGGCATAGAAAGGGAGTGGCCTGACAATTCTCTGGGGGAAGGGGGTAGGTGAGGGTGCAGGAAGAGATTGGACAAAGATCTTATATGCTTGTATGCAGTACCTATGTATGTGGACAGTGAGGTGGTGAGGGCCTGGGGTGGGGTAGCAATCGGGTGGAGGGGAGTTATGGCGGGGGGGGGGGCGAGGGGGAAGGGGGACATCTGCAATAATATGAAAAATAAAGATTTAAAAAAAAAGGAGTGCCAGTATAAACCTAGTCAGTGGAGAACCAGAGCAGACAGAGTAGCCATGTGTCAAGGAAAGATTTAGTAGCAGGAATCTCAGAGTTTGTTTAACAAATATTCACTGAGTGGCTGTGAGGTGCCAAGAACTGTTCAATGCATTCATGAAGCAATAGTGACCAAGTCAGAGTCTGTACTCCATAGGAATTCCATTCCAGTGGGAAGATATAATCTTAAGAAAGCAAATAATGTCTCCAGGAAGAGGGGCACGAAGAAATAGTATGAATTCAAAATGCCGATTAGATGGAAGACGAGTAGGACACAAGAGTGATGTCTCCACAGAAAAATAAAACAGATAATTTCATCTATGGACATCAAGATGAAGTCAACTTCTGATGAAGTCTTTGGAGGAATCGGTAATAGATTCTTAGAATAGTAAGCAAATGAAAAGATGAAGTAGTGAACTCTAGGATAAAGAAAAAGAATTATAAAAATTAAATAACATTGTACACTATATGACTCTATGCATACTATATTCACAATCTATATATATAAAAGCCTAAGTGACTGGCCAACCAGCCAGTAGCTGTGATGCACACTAACCACCAGGGGCAGACACTCAAGGCAGGAGCGGAAACCAGAGGCATTGAAACATGGAACAGACTGATGAATCTCAGAGGGAAGGGGGTAAGGGGAAAGGCAGGAAGAGATTAACCAAAGATCTTATATGCGTACTAGAGGCCTGGTGCATGGTTTCATGCACTGGTGGGGTCCCTCAGCCTGGCCTGCGGGGATCGGGCCGAAACCAGCTCTCCGACATCCCCCAAGGGGTCCCGGATTGTGAGAGGGTGCAGGCCAGGCCAAGGGACCCCACTGATGCATAAATCCATGCAACTGGTCTCTAGTAATAATGTAAACATGATGATTAATTTAAACTAAAACTGTGAGGATAACAGTAAAAAAGAGTAGCAAAGGAGAGGAGAGTGGTTCTAGTTGAATTTATTGTTGCTCAAACTGAGGAATTTTATCAGGAAATCAAAAGGAAGCCATGAGATAACTTTAAACTTGGTGCCTGCAGGGGATAAACTAGATTCTTATGTAAAAAGGGGATTCTGGAAGCAGTAGGGTGATTCAGGAAGTAGTTGCTGTATCTTAGGGCAGAGATGATGGTTCCTACCCAGGCCAATGTTCATGCAGAGAACTGTGTCAGATTTCAGCTCTGTTTTGGAGGTGGGAATTTCTGATTGAACTTCAGAATAAATGCAGATGAAAATTTGGGATTATAAAGCGTAGTGTCTAATCCCAATATTGGCCATCGCCATCATGCTGGTTCATGAAGAAGAATCATGATGGAATAGATAGGTAAATATTTTTTTCTCATTCTACATGAATGAGACTTTGGTAGGATAACTTGAGATGTTGAACATAAAGTAATTCTTTATGGGTTTTTCTAGCAAATTGGCTCTTGCAAATTTTGTACTTGGATTTAGGAGGATCATTCAGGCATTCATTAATGAATGTTTGATTCTCAAAAATAGCTGATTTCTGTTCTACACACAAAAAAATACCCTGGATGTTCAATGAAAGTCAAGAGTGTATTGTACATATAATTATGCTACAAGTAGAAAAGGAAACTTGTATGGTGATCTCAGATGGTGTTGCATTGTTTTTGTCTACTTTTTAAAATATTCCTTAAATTCAGTAATTTATAACAATAAATATTACTTCCAAATAAAAACATTTTAATGTGGTGGTGAACACACAATACAATATACAGATGACATATTATACAATTGTACAGCTGAAACCTATATAATTTTTTAACTAGTGTCACCCAAAGAAATTCAGTTAAAAAGTAAAAAATAAAATAAATTTATTTTTAATTTTTATATTGCTTAAATATGACCTGTTAGCTACAGCCAGCAATTTAATATTTTAGAAATTACCTTCATTGTTAAATTTAATTCTTCATTCATACAAAATCTTTTTGTTCTCCATTCAAACAGTGTTTGTGATCCAGGTTAGGTAAATACATTTAATAAATGGTTACTTCTTTCCTATTGTGTCAAATGTATGTAGAAAACATAACGCTAACTGGATACATATGTAATACTGTAATCAATAAGGAAATTAAAAAAAATAATTTTAGTATAATAAAAATTTTCAGAGCATTTTGTTACTCACTTTAAAAGAAGAAACTATATTAATGGCATCTGTGAATATATCACTTGCTTTACATTCAAAACTAATTTATGGTTATGATTTAACATTAAAACATATACTGAAATATATTAGCATTGAAGTTGTCCCAGAGCAAAGTAGTCATGTGCTCTGTGAACAATTTTGAGATTTCAGGTATAAGAAGAACATGAGATGTCACGGAGCATCTGAGTCCAACCTATTTTTGGCTCATCTCTGCCAAAAGACAGGTCATTTGTAGGAGACAGAAATCATTCTTTTATCTTTCTTTCTCGTCGTAATTTACCCTCTTGACACACTCATTTTTCCAGGTAGCAGTTTTCACATCTTGTGTTGTTTGTAACTTATTTCTGTTTTCTGTACTGCATAGTTTTGTCAGACCACTTTTGACAAAAATTTCATTTGAGAAGAGACATTATTGGATTTACTCATATACCCTATTTTAATAACTTCTCTTTCAAGGTATAGAGAAAAACATATTTGTGGAATATAATCCATACTAATAAAAGGGTAATATGCTAATTAAATGCGAGACCTTCCATGAGACCTTCTGGACTGTCTTCTGGACAAAACCATGGTGGTGGGGCCAAGGTAGAGGCGGTTAGAGGTCAAGAGGGGAGGGCAGTTGTGGATGATCAGGCCAGGATGGGACAGCAGTTGGGGATGATCAGGCCAGGGGCGGGGGGGGGGAGGGCACTTGGGGGTGAGCAGACCAGCAGGGGGGCCAGTTCGGGGTGAGCAGGCCAGGAGGGGACCAATTGGGGGCGAGCAGGCCAGCAAGGGAAGCCAGTTGGGGGCTAGCAGGCTGGCAGGGGTGGCAGTTGGGGGCAAGCACTCTGGTACAGGGGGCAGTTGGGGGTGATCAGGCTGGCAGGCAGAGTAGTAGAGGCAATCAGCCAGGCAAGCAGGTGAGCGGTTAGGAGCCAACAGTCCCAGATTGCGAGAGGGATGTCCAACTGCTGGTTTAGGCCCGATCCCTGTAAACCGGCAGTAGGACATCCTTTGAAGGGTCCCAGATTAGAGAGGGTGCAGGCCAAAATGAGGGACACCCCCATCCCAGTGCATGAATTTTGCGCACCGGGCCACTAAGTTTTAAATATATGAGAAATGCATAAATAATAACATAAATTACCACAGCTCTCCAAAGTACTTGTCAAGTTCTGTTTATTTTCTCAAATCTAAAAGAAAAAGGAATTAGGGGAGAAACCAAGATGGCGGCATAGATAAATACCTAAACTGCTGCCTCGCACAACAGTTTCAAAACTACAACTAAAAGACAAAACAGACATCATCCAGAACAAGAGGAAGGCTGGCTGAGTGGAAATTCTACAACTAGAAAGAAAGTGAAAAGCACACTGAGACTCAGAGGAGCTGCAGGAGGCAGAGGTACTGAGACACACGCACAGAGAAGACTGGCAACTGAATGCATGGCTGGCTGTCTCAAGCAGGAGGGAGACAAAAGCTCCCTACTGCACTGAACTCCAGTTCCAGGCGAGACTCTGGGGACCCAGACTCATTTGGGGAGAAACTGGACTGTCTGGCAGTGGGCGGAACTCGAGGGCGGCTTTCTCTCAGAGGTGCTTGCAGTGATTACCATGGGACACTGAGACACAGGGGCCTATTAGGGCAGGGCTGATGGGAAACCAATGCTGTCTGCTCCACCCTGAGACTCTGCCCCAACCAAGCTGAGCACAGAGGCTTTTGCAAGTCTTATCTCATAAGGGTGTCTGCAGCACAGTTCTCCCAGTGTAGACACAGCTGATCCTCACAGCCAACTGGCCTGGAGGTCAATTCCTCCCAGTGATACCAACAACAACCAAGGCTTAACTACAAGACTGAGCACACAGCCCACAAAGGGGTGCACCAAGAGTGTCCACCTAGGTAACTGGGGAGGCTGAGACACTGGGCCCTACAGGACACTAGCACACAAAGCCACTCTATCAACTCAGGGAAGCAGCCAAAATGTGGAGACAAAGAAACATGTCACAAATGAAAGAAATGGAGGAAAGCAAACTACTGGATATAGAGTTCAAAATCATGGTTATAAGGTTTTTCAAGAATTTTCTAGAAAAGGCTGATAAATTAAGCGAGACCCTCAAGGATATGAAAAAGGACCAACTAGAAATTAAGCATACAGTGACTGGAATAAAAAATATTGTACAGAGATCTAACAGCAGACTACAGGATCGTAAAAATCAAGTCAAAGATTTGAAATACAAAGAACCAAAAAACGCTCAACAAGAAAAGCAAAAAGAAAAAAGAATCCAAAAATATGAAGATAGTGTAAGGAGTCTCTGGGACAACTTCAAGCGTACCAACATCAGAATTATGGGGTGCCAGAAGAAGAGAGAGAGCAAGATACTGAAAACCTATTTGAAGAAATAATGACCGAAAACTTCCCCCACCAGGTGAAAGAAATAGACTTACAAGTCCTGGAAGCCCAGAGAACCCCAAACAAAAGGAATCCAAAGAGGACCACACCAAGACACATCATAATTAAAATGCCAAGAGCAAAAGACAAAGAGAGAATATTAAAAGCAGCAAGAGAAAACCAGTTAGTTACCTACAAGGGAGCACCCATATGACTGTCAGCTGATTTCTCAACAGAAACTATGCAGGCCAGACACAAGTGGCAAGAAATATTCAAAGTGGTGAATAGCAAGAAACTACAACCAAGATTACTCTACCCAGCAAAGTTATCATTCAGAATTGAAGGGCAGATAAAGAGCTTCATAGACAAGAAAAAAGCTAAAGGAGTTCACCACCAAATCAGTATTATATGAAATGCTGAGAGAATCCAAGATGGCGGCGTAGGTAAACACCTAAACTGCTGCCTCCCGCAACAATTTCAAAAATACAACTAAAAGAAAAAACGTCTATCACCCAGAACCACGGGAAAGCTGGCTGAGTGGAAGTTCTACAACTAGAAGGAAAGAGAAAAGAGCATTGAGACGTGCACGAGCGCTGAAAAGCTGAAGTACAGAGGCACGTGATCCAGGCTGGCGGCGGGCGTTGCTTTTTTCAACCCGAAGGGAGACAAGCCCCGATTACTCTGAAATACAGTTTCTGGGGAGACGCGGGGGACCCAAACTCCTACGGGGAGAAGCTGGACTGTCTGCCAGTGAGGGTGGCTTGCTTGCAGAGCTGCGCGCAGGAATAATTGTTTATGGCACTGGGGCACGGGACTGCCAACAGGGACTCAGAGCTGGCTAACTAGCAGCCATTGCTGTTTGCCACGCCCTAGCCTAGTGACGCCTTGAGACCCCGCCCTGCACAACCTACAAACCCACCCAAGCTCTAAGCAGCGGCTTTTGCATAAGAAAGCCCTGCCCTATCGCAGCTTAACCTAGCAAACTTGCAGCCTGGGTCAGACAGCTCCAAAACCTCCAAACCACAAGCAAAGAGGAGAAAACTGTAGCTCTCACTGTAGCTCCTGCTGGGTGGCCTCAGACAGTAGCTGACCTGTACCCGATTGGAGATCCAGAAGCCAGTGTACCTAGTGGTCAGTGAGAGACACCAGATTTCAACTCCTCACATCCATAAGTGACACATTCAAGAGGCAGACTCAGTGAGCACCAAAGCCCCACTGAAACAAGTCCTGCCCCATAAGCGTGTCTTCAGCGCAGCAGTTCTTCCATTATAGACACAGCGAGTGCTCACAGCTAATTAGCCTGGAGGTCAATTCCTCCCAGTGTACCAATGGCAATTAAGGCTAAACTACACCAAGACTTTGCACTCAGCCCACAAAGGGGTGTACCAAGAGCATCCACCTCATGTAATTGAGGAGGCTGAGCTACTGCCCCCTATAGATCACCTACCACACGAAGCTAATCCATCAACACAGGGAAGCAGCCAAAATGTGGAGACAAAGAAACATGTCACGAATGAAAGAAACAGAGGAAAGCAAACTACTGGATGACATAGAGTTCAGAACCACATGTATAAGGTTACTCAAGAATCTTCTTAAAACCGCTGAGAAACTTGATGAGACCTTCAAGGAGCTTAATGAGAATGCCAAAAAAATGGAAAAGGATCAGTCAGAAATGAAGCATACACTGTCTGAAATAAAGAATATACAGAAACTCAACTGTAGATCAACGTACCCCAAGAATCAAACCAAAGATCTGAAATATGTGGAAACAAAAAACATCCAACCAGAAAAACAAAAAGGAAAAAGAATCCAAAAATATGAAGATAGTGTAAGGAGCCTCTGGGACAACTTTAAGCGAACCAACATCCGAATTTTTGGGGTGCCAGAAGAAGGGAGAAAGCAAAATATTGAAAACCTATTAGAAGAAATAATGACAGAAAACTTTCCCTACCTGGTGAAAGAAATAGATGTACAAGTTCAGGAAGTACACAGAACCCCATACAAGAGGAATCCAAAGAGGACCACACCAAGACACATCATAATTAAAATGCCAAGAGCAAAAGACAGAGAGAGTATTAAAAGCAGCAAGAGAAAAACAGTTAATTACCTACAATGGAGTACCCATACGACTGTCAGCTGATTTCTCAACAGAAACTATTCAGGCCAGAAGGGAGTGGCAAGAAATATTCAAATTGATGAACAGCAAGAACCTACAACCAAGATTACTCTACCCAGCAAAGCTATCATTCAGAGTTGAAGGTCAGATAAAGAGCTTCACAGACAAGAAAAAACTAAAGGAGTTCATCACCACCAAACCAGGATTACATGAAATGCTGAAGGGTATTCTTTAAGAAGAAGAAGAAGAAGAAGAAGAAAAAGGTAAAGATAAAAATTATGAACAACAAAATGACATCAAATACATACCTACCAACAAGTGAATCTAAAAATCAAGTGAATAAAAAATCTGAAGAACAGAATGGACTGGTGAATATAATAGAATCAGGGACATAGAAAGGGAGTGGACTGACAATTCTCAGGGGAAGCAGGTGTGAGGGGTGCGGGAAGAGATTGGACAAAAATCTTACTCCTATGGATGAAGACAGTGGCGGGGGGTAAGGGCATGGGGTGGGGTGGGGAATCAGGTGGAGGGGAGCTATGGGGGAAAAAAAAGAGGAACTCCTGTAATAATCTGAACAATAAAGATTTATTTTTAAAAAATGCTGAAAGGTATTCTTTAAGAAGAGGAGGAAGAAGAAAAAGGTAAAGATAAAATTTATGAACAACAAATACATAACTATCAACAAGTGAATCTAAAAATCAAGTGAATAAAAACATCTGATGAACAGAATAAACCAGTGAATATAATAGAATATAATAGAATCAGGGGCATAGAAAGGGAGTGGACTGACAATTCTCGGGGGGAAAGGGGTGTGGGGGGTGCAGGAAGAGACTGGACAAAAATCGTACACCTATGGATGAGGACAGTGGGCGGGGGGGGGGAAGGGCGGGGGGGGGGAGGGCAGAGGGTGGGGTAGGAACCGGGTGGAGTGGAGCTATGGGGGGAAAAAGAGGAACAATTGTAATAATCTGAACAATAAAGACTTATTCAATTTAAAAATAAATAAATAAGGAATTAAAATATGTACATACCATACAGAATTGGAGTCATACTTTTTGATCCCTGTTCTCCTCTAAATTGAAATTTAATTTCTGTTTTTTACAGAGGAGTGAATCTCTCTTTCTCACTCCACATGACTGATGGGGAAAACCCACATCCTTGGCCTCAAGAGTGGGCAAAGGGTTAAAATAGCAAATTAAAATTTTCTCTGGAATATTTCCTATAGAATTCTTTAAACCTTCTGAGGATGGGACTCCAGGAAAGGAAATTCTTGCCATCATGTTTGCTAAACCAGCTGCTATAAACTTGGAGTTTCCGTGGACATCCCTGACCCCATGGGGAAAAATGCAGTCTGCCAACACTTTGAGCAAGGGCCAAGAGAACAAAGGAGCAAAGCACTCAGACGTCTGCTCAATGGCAGAGACATGACACGATGTCTTAGCTACAGTTCTGCTTCTCTAGGACTCTATTTGTGTGTCTATAATTAAAGCAATCCTTAATGTTTTCAAACAATAATGTGGCAAGTTGTTTTAAGGGTATCCATTAAACTTTTTAGCTCAGCGTCATATTAAAAATATGGGTGTGCTGTCCACTCTACTGACTTGTGTTACCCCTTTTAGCCTCATATTTTCAAGTGTACATACATATCTTCAGTTTGCAATGTCTTTATTTAATACATTTTTTCAAACAATAATTAACAGTAAAGGAGTAATTATTTTAGAAGTGGCTCAAGCCCGGACGCTTTGGTTCAATGGTTGAGGGCTTACCCATGCAGCAAAAGGTCACTGGTTCCATCCTCATCAGGGCACAAGCCCAGGTTGCAGGCTCAGTCCCCAGCAGGAGGCATACAAGAGGCAGCTGATCCCATTGCTGTTTCTCTCATTTAAGTTTCTATCTCTCTCCCTCTCCCTCTCCCTTCCTCTCTCTCTCTCTCTCAAAATCAATAAAAAACAAACAACCATTTACAAACAGCTCAAGTTGCCAAGATTCTTTTCTTGATCAAACTTTAGTCAGGTTTCTGAGTCTTCTAGATTCATCTGTGCACTTCATTATTAAATCCAGTTTTAGCAAAGACCCTACTAAGTCACTTTAGCATGAACCCTCCACTCTCCATGTCTGGTTACCCTTGATCTGTCCTCAGGTTCCCCATCCTCCGCCATTCTCCAGGTGATGTATAACCTCTCTGGACTGTCTTCATCAAGAATCCTGTGAGATTGCTTTAACAAGAATCTCTGCTTAGCCATGATATTTCTTCTTAGTAATTTTCCACCCACTGACCCCCATACTGCTACAGGCCATGGATTCCCACTTGTCCAGCCTGTATTTGGCATTGAACCCCACCTCTCTCCCCCCACTGGAAACTCAATTGTTGTGGTGCTTCTACCTACTACAGTGGTCCTGAAAAACATTTGCCTTACCATCTTTAACAAAGGTCATGAATAATCTTTCTTTCAACATGTATTAACATAGCTTCACTGTTGTTCAATTATTAACCCTTTTAATGGAAAACTTCAATTCTGCTTATTGTGGGAGAAGTTTCATAATTCTAAGAAGCATATTGATGAGCAATGTCTGGTATAAGCCATATTTAGAAGATAGTGATGAACAGTATATGAGTTTGGGAATTAGGTAAACTGGGTATGACCTTGCACACAGAGTAACCTTCTGTAAATTACTTAACATCTTTGATGCTCAGTTCTTTCACCTGTGCATGGCGCAAAAATAAATTTTTGTGAGGACTAAATCAGATAGCATATGAGTGGAAGAACCAGCTTTTTGCTCAACAAATATGACATCTCATCCTTCTCCTTTAGTAATGAGTGTCCAGATTGAACGAGCCATGTGGGCACCCTACAATAGTGTTACTACTCTGTTCTCTTTCATGGAATATCAGCAGTGGGAATGTGTACAGCATTAGGTCTTGTCGTAGTAGAAAGCAGGTGCCCTCCCATTCCCCTCCCCCTTCATGTGCATAAACATATATTTAAGCATCATCTGTATGTATATGTTTGTATATGTTACTTGCATGTTGGTATAGGAAATAGTATCCTTAAAAGCTAGTACTGCCCAATATGTAGAAGGCAGTCTGTAATTGCATTTATTTCTATGATAAGTGATGTGTGAACCACAATCAGGAATTGAGAAATTCCTCAGAGGTGTGATCTGAAGCATGGCCATTATGAATTGCCCACGCATTGAAATTTAACCTCTCAGCCCCATCAAAAACTCAAGGAATTAATATTCAGCATTATTGGATAAGAATTTAAATACATGATTCTAGCCATGACTTTAACACAATTTAGATTGTAATTTATAAGATATTATGTACCCCAATTATATTATATAAATAATAGATTGGAAGATTAATGATAGAGAAAATTATTGTACCAGTAATTTAAAAAGGCCTAATTTGATATAATCAGCAAAAAAAAGTTCTTTAAGGTAACCTTGTCTACACTGCTAAATGGATTGCGATTTTTGTTTGTTTGTTTGTTTTATTGTTTGAAGTATTACAAATAGTAGTACATATGTCTCCTTTCCCCCCCCCCATTGACCTCCCCCTGACCTCCCCCACCCCCCAGTACATGCCTTCACCTGCCCCCCTCCCCCAGTTTAACGCAAAACAATATCTGAGTAAAATTACTCCCTGTAAGTCCATAAGTGCCCGTTAATTTTTCAGAGAAATATATATTCTCTAAATAGATAAGTAAGCTATAATTATATTTCAGTGACTATTGCTAAGCCATTTGGAGATTTAAAAATTTTAGACATTATCTATCAGGTAAACAGGTATTGGGGTACCTATTTCTAGTGATTAAAACAGTCATTTAAATTGTTAAACTTAATTTATATTATAGTGGACATAGGATTACAAAACAGAAAAAAAAGTGTGTGGTTGTTTAGTGAGTCATAATAAGTAAATGCTAATCTTTGGCATTGCTAAATGAAGGAGGAGTAAGCTCTAAACGAAATATAATAATTATTTGCATAAATGGCCTTATTAATATTTGCCAATGTTAAATAACTAATGAAAAATTCTGTTAAATGACACTTTTAGCAATGTTAAAGTTTCATCTAAAGCACATTAATTATGGTCTTCATTTTTTCTCTCTCTCTTCTCAAACCTCCCTTTTATAACCTGACTTTCGGCCACACCATTGTAGAAACACTTTTCCTTCAGAGACAAAAGAAAATGACATTTTAGTTGCCAAACTGAATTTAAAAATTTTAGTTTCATGTTACTTCTCTGAAGCATGGTCTCAAAATTCCTTCCTCCACGAATGTGTACACTTCCACTTTATTTCTCTGTTCCCTGTAATTCCCCTTCCTATTCTCATCTATTTCTGTTTATTCTTCAAATATTACCTCTTTTTTTTCCCGTCCTCCGGTTCTCTCACCTGGCTTCTGTAAGTTCTCAAACTGGTTCACGGCCATCTTTGAGACTCTGATGAGCTATGACCCTTCTCCCAGAGAAAAATAAACAAACCAAGTTTTAAGTGCAGTTTTTCGGAGATTCATGACCCCCCCCCCCAAAAAAAAAAAAGCTATGTATAGATGCCCTGATTATGACACTCTGTTCTGTTAGCTTTCTCATCAGTTTTCATGGCTTTCATGACTATTATGTGCTGACAAATTTCACAGTTCTTTTCTAGTTCAGTCCAGTCGCTCCAATGTTCCAATAGACAGCCCATTGGAAGGTCAGGCTGATATCTCCAACCCAGCATATACCCCGAAGTGAATTTGCCAGTCTCCCCATCTCTGTCTTAGATGATAGTCCAGGTGGTCTCATCTTTGTCCCTCTTTTTACCCCCGTGGTATAGAATAAATTACAGTGTATTTTTGTTGCTCTAAAATATTGCTTACTTTTGTGTGTCTGGCTGCAATCATCACTACTTCCTCTGCACAAGCATTCTACACCTCCTGCATTATCACAGTAGCATCTCTTCTCTTCTCTTGGTGGTCTCCCTCCTCAGAGCCATTGTGTTGGATCATTTTAACTCGTTGAACAAGCTTCAGTGCTTCTCCACTGTCCACAGAACTGAGAAAGGAAAAGAGAAAATACACGCTAGCCCCTGACTCAATGTGCTAAATGCCACATACTTCACGCACATTTCTTTGACACTAGTAACTAATACAGTGAGGATTTAACTGGACTTTCTAAGATTGTGCTCTTCCTACTGAATCTTGCAGCCTCGGTGAATTCCCATCCAACTATAATGTAAACATAACTTCAGAAGCAGACCCAGCAGGGCAGACATGGGTATCTGCCTTCCAGCGGCCACCTCTAACTGATTTCTCACCTCTTCCTGCTATGGAAAAGGTAGATGCGTCCTTTCAGTCTTCCAGGTCTTCCATTGTAGATAGAAGTGATCATGTGATTCCGTTTTGGACAAAGAAACCTTGATGGTCTTCTGGACCCAGTTCTCTCTGATGATTACGAGAGAACTGAAGAGATATACTTTTGCTCCCCTAGCTGACCTTTCTGCTTTGGCCATCATAAGAACACAGTGTCTACAACTGCAGAGGCCACCCTTTGACCACAAGTGACAAACCCAAAGATGAAAATCAACACTGTTATGTTGGAGGGTAAGGGCAGGAAGTGCTTAGATTCTTGATGATGTCAGCCACCCCCAACCTTGAGCTAAGTCTGGACTGCTGGCTGAGCAAATAATAAATGTTGTTTTTTGCATGGTTTAAGCTAGTGTTAGTGGTTTTTCTGTTAATTGTAGCACAAACCATAGCAAATGACAAACTGCCATTCTGGGCTCATCTATTTTAATTCCTGCCAGTGTGCCACATCTGCAAATAGAATTAAATACCCTTTCCCAAACATGACAAGCATTTTCACAGCTACATTTTTTTGTAAGATAGCTACCTGCCTGGTTTCTGAACCCATACTTATTTTTCTGAATGACTAACTTCTATCTCCTCCTTTGATATGCAATAAAATCTCACCTCTTTTGAATTTGTCTTCTATAAGATCAAATCCTTCTATTGGCATGGTTCATTGGAAAACAAAATTGGGAGGAGGGTTTATGAAATTGTATTTGTTTGCATAACTGTCAACCCTCTTAGATTCTGTTTCTTCAAGGTTGAGAATTGTATTCATATGTTTCTCCAGTGTAACAATTGCCCCTATTAAAAACAACAGAAGCGCTAGAGAAATACATAAATTCATAAGTTTAGTCATTTGGGGTGTTTCCTTTTAACTCTTCCTATTTTGGCGGGGGGTATTTAATTTTCAATAGGTCAAAATTATTTTCAAGAAATGTTTAGGTCATTTTCTAGGATATCCCATTTCTAATGGAATTTAATATGAATCTGTCATAGTAATATGAATATATTTAAGAGGAAATTCATTTTCTCTGAAATATAAGGGGATCTTTGGGTCTTGGCTTCACATCAAGATTATCAACTACTTTGTCCTTAAAACTCTGAAACTATAAGGCAAAGACTAGGTAGTCAAACTTCCTGTTGTACTCCTATGTTTCCACTCTCCCAAGACCTTCAATTTATTACTACATTTTAATAGCCATTTATTTTGTCTTCCTCATTAGATTTTAAGCTCCTTTGAAGTCAAGTACTTGGTCTTATTTACTTATATTTCACTCATATTTTGCACAAAGCCTGGCTCATATTTACTAACATAAGACTGTTTTTCTTTTAAATTTATTCATGTTATAATATCAAGATTTTATCTTCACTATGTAAGTTTAAAGTTTTTTTTTTTTTAACATTCACAGTCAAATGTGCCCAAACATTCCAAAATCACATGAATTAAATAACTTTCCAGAAAAGTCTACTTAACTTAATATTCCATAGTTTCGTTGCTAATTCAGAACATATGCTTTTTAGGAGAAGCACAGGACTGAGTTGGCAATGTTGTCATTCACCCAGGACAGGGTGGCTCAGGCAAGTCAGGACTGAACCTGCCCCTGGAGACTGCACCCTACCTCTCTGCAGGACAGTAAGCCCTCGCCAATTTCTATAATCTCTTCTCGGAGATTGCAAACCTCATCTCCCAGGGTTTACAATCTCTGACAGTCTGTAAAACAGCAGGTATCAGTTCTGCTTCTAATTTGTAATTACTGGGTCTCCATCCTAACAAGAGAGATCAGACATTATTGAGGTTGCCTTTATTTAATTAGTGGACATGCTTCTCCTAAATATAAGACAATACAGTTCTACATATAAGTCACAAAGACTTTAGGTTGCTTTTTAGTCCCTCCCCCCCCCCCCCCCCAGATATTGTTCTATGATTCACTTCCTGGGTCTACATTCTACTACAGCCTATTATCATTAACATTAATAATGCTCAATTCTATGCATATTTTTAGAGAAAATTTGTTTTTGCTAGAAAAAAAGCAAGGAGAGCAGATTATGGAATGGAAACTGTCAGATCTTGAATTCTTATCCCTTCTCTGAGAACAGTCCCTATTATTAATGTATATTATTACTTCACGGATGTCAGAAAAGGAGACAGTCAGAGGCAGGGATTTCTCCCTAATTCACTCTGCCTAGCCAGCAAAATGTAACGCAAAATTATTCAGGGGAAAAATACAATTTTCTGTCATCTCTGCCATACACTGATAACAAAGCTACAGGCTAATATGTTTTGATATTTTTGTCACTTGTTTATCATGTGACCTTTCATGCTATCATTTATATAGCTGAGGGACAGCGCAGATACACGGAAATAAGGGTGTGGAGAAGTCAGATTGTTTCTCCAGCAACCAATGGTCAGTCACAGCAATTTATGCGTTCCAGCAGTAGAGCCGGGCTGAAGAAGAGGAATTGTTATTAAAATTTGATATTACTGTCTAGGTTCTGCCACCTAGAATTTGCAACTTTTAGCAATGATGGGAATACTGGAGGTTAATAAATTTCCCTTTGAATTATGATATTAATACAATACAATGTGCCTGTTCAGATATTCAGAGCATATATATGAAAAAAATATACCGTACACATTTGAACAGTGACTGTTAGTCATGTTCTGATTTGGTAAATCCAGGGAGCGTGTTAAAATATTGTTAAAATTGTTCTGCATGTGTTCAGCAAAAATTGTTGATATTTTTTAAGTATAGATGAACCGAAATAATTTGTGGTACTTGGACTGTGGTATGGATACCTGAAAGTTTAATACATCTTGCATTTGCTTTGATGGTAAATGACACCTGGTTTAAATTTGCATGCAGCCTAACACCATTTCTTACAATGGTCTACTTTTTATGTTGTCCATGGAGGCCAGACTTTTAAAATTCCAATATAAAACTAATTTATACTTGACATTAATGAGTAAAGAAATGTTTTATATAGTACATCAGGGTAGAGAAAGAACTTTACAGGGATATACTAAAATCAAATTATGTCAGAATACTACTATTGTGTACAAAAATGAAAAAAATCTATTTCCAATTCTTAGCTAAGCCCTAGTGCAAAACTCTATATTTGTAATGTTTATATTAAAGCAACTATTTTGCTTCCTTTTGCACCAGATAGAAATATGATCATATAAAGGTAAAGCATTAACATTTTAAAAGCACATCTGCTAAATATTATGAAAGAAATTATAGGGTTTTGTTTTAAAATTATTAGTATTAGTCTAAACTATCTTATTAAGCAAAATATTATTCATTGTCTTTGAAGAATATTTAAAAATACAGATAAATCCAAAAATGACCTTTTTGTAAGAAAGAAAACAAGTAAGGGTGACAGCTTTATATAGAAGGATTGTTAAGTAGGTCCCAGGGAGACTGTGAACATGTACAGTGAATTGTTAAATCTTATTTTAATATGTATTTTGTAAGTTACAGAGCATTTGTAGGCTCAAAATCATTACTTATTTGCTAATTGGATAAAACTGCCAGCCTAATGGTTTTAACAAATTAATTTTATTTTGAATTTTTGTTTGTTTTTATGTTTATCTTACTAGTATGGCAAAATAAGATAAATTTAATACTTCAAACCAGCTTTTTAAGTAAAAACAATTTGTGTATGTATTTTGTTGGGAATGTATTCTACTTGTAATTTGATTGCATTCTATTAGAAATATTATATTTCATGTTTATTTTATTGACTTATGATTTAAACTTGTATGTATATGTATAAATATGCTCATATAATAATCAAATGTAAGACATTTAATAGAATAGCATGTAAGTATATCCATGTTAATTAATACAGAATTTCAGAAAAATGTTACTTTTATAAAGCATGGAATTTATTTCATTGAATAGTTTCTAACAAACTTTATTAACAGACACTAACTGTATTATACACTATATAAAAATTAAGCATTTGATTTTTAGAAGATGACACATGAATATATTTTAATATAATGTTCAAGTCTCACTTCATATCTTCTCATTACACTGTACTCAAGCAAGGATTTTCTAAGGCAAATTTTCATATGAATTCTCTATCATGACACCAAACTTTGACATTAGAGAGGAAAGCCAGTTGGAGGGTTGGAGCAGATTCAATGTATGCCTGGTTCATCCCCCTGAATCCCATGAGCAGAGGATTCACCAAAGTGAATTTTACAAAATTTCATTTTTCATTTACAGCACAGGAGAGCGAGGAGCTGGTTATGAGAAGAAAGTGGAACAGGTTGGGGAAAAGAAAATGAATAGGAAGGTCTCTACTCTCCAAAGGCAAATACCCAGCATATGAGGCAGTGACATCCCAAGAAGTTTGTTAAGTTATTCCAGAAGGGAATTCTAAAAGGCTTAGCCTCTCGGGATGCAAACTTAATACACAAATGCTTGCCTAAATTGCCATTTAAGGTAGTTTATGGAAATAGACTCTGTCATTAGCATAATTGAAAGGAGTTTATTCTTTTCCCTAACACATAAATCTCATCATCAAATAAAATGTTATACTGAATTTGTGGAAATTTTTTAAGAAGTTACTTATTGCTATGTAGACATAGATATTTTCTCTGCCGTTAGAGGATTTATGGTGCAGTACAAAGCTAAACACAAGAACTAGATCCTAAGTTAAGCTTCCATTCACAGCTTCCTGCTTCCATTGTAATTGTAACAGTATTATAAAGCTATGAAATTAAAGCCTTTTCCCCCCCTCCCAATTCGATGATAGTATGCTTAGCAGAAAACAGTGATTTCCAGTCTGGTATTCCTGTTTGCATGTAAATAAAGCCAGAGTCACAAACAAAGCCAACAACCTCACATACTTGCCTTCAGTGGTTAAGGATGGAAAGCCTGCCTGCTACCCATCAGCAAGTGGTTGCTATGGTTACAAGGTCAGGAAATATGCCTTTTCCCCAGTTGTCCAAGGCTTGCACATGTCACTTTTGAAACTATGAATTTTATATACAGGTCAGGAGATGCATACCAAAGAAATAAACAGTGAACTGGACCATAATGACAGCTAACGTTCAAACGTCCTTGGGTTTTAAAAATATCTAGCCAAACACATTCTGTTATTTTGAATGCATTGGGTTTTGTTTGTTTATTTTTTATATGTTTTCTGAACAATTCTTTTTCTCTAATGAAATGTTATGTGGTAGCTTCAAATTATATCTCATTAATGTAAGCATCCATCAATAACTTGTTTCAGAAAAGCGTTATCTTTTTCTCTTGCTAAAACCATTTTAAATGCCAGATTTAGAATATCATAAAAATATAATGTCAAAGAACTTGTGAACATAATTTAAAAACTGCTCTATGGAAAAATTAATATTATTATGTTTATCTCTGAGCAACCTGGGGCTTCAGTTATTAATAAGTGGAGTGTTTTTTTAAAATAAATGTTTCTATGCTCAGAATGCTAAATTTGTGAGCATTTGAAAATATTTTATTTGAAGGCAAATGAAAAATAAGCAAATTCTGAAAACATTCTTATTTGTGAATCAATGAAAAGTGTGTGGAGTAATTTAGTTGCAGGCCTCCCAAGGGAGTGAGTGCTTGCCACATAAAGCAGGTCAAGAAAATTTGGCTGTAATGATTGAAGCACTGGCACTTTTAAAACATGCTTTTCTTCTGTGGTAATGTGTTGCTGATCTTCTGTTCATATTAAATCAATATTTACAGTGAATATTACTGGAGGCCTGACTTTTAATTTAGGGAAATGATCCTTATTATTTCCTTACTTTAAAATATGTGCCATTTCATGAACAGTAGGAAACAGGGAGAGCACATGCATTTCAAGTGAAATGATGCAATTGTTATTTACAAAATACCATGTAATTGTTTCCATGCAAATGTGCTTTACAGAAATGCTGTACCTGTGACAATACCCATCTCTGTGCCCTACGTCCTTATCTGTGGGATGGGGGAGGGGGGGGACCTATACATTTGAAGTATGACTTAATGTGTGTCATTTAATTAATGAGGAATAGTTTGCCGTATTTCTCATATTATAAGTGACTGTCAGGCAAATGTGATTAAATAGTACTATAAGAATCATATACAACTTTATAACTGATA